>CM061068.1:115117382-117711734 GCA_030762895.1 Sophora flavescens
TTAGTCAAATGTTTAAATTGTGTGCATAAGAAGAATAAAAACTCTGTAAATGATTTGTTGATTTTCAAGAATATTTTTAAATGACATTTATGTTTATCAAGGCTATCATCTAAAAGTTCCATCTTGTCATTAACTCATTATGGTGATTGCAATGTTATTAATGTAATTGATCTTTTTGGGTTCTTTTTTATTTTCTTAATTAATAATAAATGCTAAAGTTGGTAATTTCTCTTCAAAATGGAAATCTTTTGAAAATAATGAATCCCCTTGATTGTATAATTGATTGATTCTAAAAAATTCAAGTGAAAAGGGTAAAGTAAATATTTTCAAAGTTACTAAAAATTTAGACAACTAATTTTGGGTAACCATTTTTATGGATGTTCTAGGGTGCCGTGGGGTTAAGTCTTCATGCCTTCCCTAGACGTAATCGACTCCCGAACCCAAAGCCTTTCTTTAAAATGGTTTTCCAACTCTCCCGAAATTAAATAAGGTTGGTGACGACTCCATGTTTATTCTCTAAAAAAGAAACTGGTTTTCTTTTTGGCCGCGACAGTTGTTTTTGTTATTTTAATGGAAATATAAAATGTATATACCACATTTTAGAGTGCTTCTTGAATCATGACTATTTCCTTGAAACTTAGTTTCATTAAAATGGTCGTTTGTCATTATCAGTACTTCTTCAATACATGTACTCTTAGTTGCACCTGGAAGTTGTCCTCTAGTATTATAGCTAATTGCAGATTATATGAAGCTAACATCAAAATTTATAAATAAGTTTGTCAATTGAAAGAAATCCTCTATAGGTATTTCACTTTTGAGTTAACTCTTCAGCATTGTGTTTGTTGATTTTGTTTTGATTGTTTTGATACGTTGATGATATAGATGATTTAGTTTCCTAGTTTATCATATATCCGTTGTAAATAGGAAATATACTCAATCCCCCGAAATCAATGGATTTGATACTACACTTTGTAATTCTTGTTCTATAAATTCACAAAGTCGAGAGGGTTTCTCTTAAGCTATTCAGCAATCTTATGTTGGTATCTAGAGCTAGGTTCAATCTGGTCACGAACCTGGTCACGAAACAGTTCTCCTACGACCGTCTCCAGCGATTATCTCCGATCACCAAAGTAAGGTGACCAGACATCTTAGAAACGGCCGATGATCGTTTTCCATGAAGACCCATCTCATGACGCCTCGCACGCGCCTCCACACGCCGACAACATCCATTGCTCCTCCAAGCACGTGGGGTCCATGTGCCGTCCTGCACGTGTCCATTCGTCTTTCGACTTCTTCCGATCATTTTTTCGGCGTCCTCTGCCTCTGTTTGGAGGGTCAAAAGTGAACTTTGGTTAGTTTGGCTTTTTCCCCTCTCATTATGTCCTTTTTTTCGTCCCTTGCCGCCACTGTTTCACCTGCTGCCGATTCTGGTGCTGGTACTGGGTCTATAGGGAAGGGTCTCATCTCTTTTGCCTTCTTTGGAAGTCCCATTATCACATCGGAAAAACTCAATGGTAAGAATTTTGTGGATTGGTACAATGCAGTTGAAGTTTGGTTTTTATGTCAAGGTCTTTATGAACATCTCACAAAGAAGGAAGCAGAGATTGATGAGAAAATTCGTGATGAATGGAAAAGGGCAGATTATCAGTTGGTCTCTCTTTTATGGCAGTCTATTGATCCGAAGCTAATGGCACACTTTCGCCCGTACAAAACTTGTTATGAAATATGGAAGAAAGCTCAAAAAGTCTATTCCAATGACCTACAACGCCTCTATGCCTCTGTCCACAATTTGGCCACTCTTCAGATGACAGATCTTGATCTTCCCTCTTATCTGAATAAAGCACAATCCGTTATTGATGACATTAAGCGCATTATAACAGGTGATGATCTTACGAAGGTACTAGCAAAACTTGATAATATGTATATGGTCTTTGTTCTTCACGGTTTACATAAGGGCTGTGAATCTGTCCGGAATCTTGCTCTAACTAATCCTAACATCCCCACGGTGGAGGAGCTCATTGATCGTCTTTTACGAGTTCCGTCACCATTGGAGACATCCGAGATTGGCTCCCAGACAGCTTCCGAGTCCTCAGCCTTTGTTTCTAATTCGGCAAACCGTGGAGGATGAGGCCGTGGGCGTGGTGGAAGAGGTGGTCGTGGTAGAGGTGATCGTCCTTGGTGCTCTTATTGCAAGCGCGTGGGTCATACCCAAGACAAGTGTTATTCTTTGCATCGTTTCCCGGAAAAATCAATCAATGTCACATAGTTTGACGATCAAAAATTTGAGGTTGGGTATGATAATCATAAAAGTGGCAGTCATAATAGTTTTTTGGTTGATGAATATAAGGAGTACCTTCAGATTAAGGCGGCCCCACAAGCCTCATCTTCAGCAACTATAGCTCATACTGATAATTCTACGATTTGTTTCTCTCATTCATCTCCTGTTGGTTCCTGGATTTTTTATTCTGGTTCTTCTGACCATATACTCGGTAATTCTTCTCTCTTTTCTACTTTATCTTCTACCAAAACACCACATCAATCACCCTTGCTAATGGCTCTAAAACACAAGCTACTGGTATTGGTCAAGCCTCACCTCTTCCATCTGTCTTTAAATTCAGTCTTATTTATACCTGGATGTCCTTTTAATTTAATTTCTATCATTCAACTTACTCAATCTCTTAATTGTTCCATAACCTTCACTTCTACTTCATTTTCTATCCGGGACCGTAGTACATGGGAAGATGATTGGAGCATGATCTCGAGTCACGCGGTCTCTACTACTTACAACCTCCATCCTCCACAATATGTGTTGCCAAAGAGTCGTCCGGTCTTCTTCATTGTCATTTGGGTCACCCGAGTTTGAATAAATTAAAGAAAATGGTCTCTCATCTCTCTAATCTACAGTCATTGGAGTGTGAGGCATGTCATCTTGGAAAACATGTTCGGGCATCCTTTCCAAGCAAGGTTACAGGTCGTGAAGAGTCTCCTTTTAGTCTTGTTCATTCTGATGTTTGGGGTCCTAGTCGTGTTTCTTCAGTCTTAGGATATAGGTATTTTGTTACTTTCATTGATGATTTTTCTCGTTGTACTTGGTTATTTTTAATGAAAGAACGTTCTGAGTTATTTACTATTTTTCAAAAATTTTGTGCTGAAATACACAATCAATTTGGACAAACTATTCGTATCTTACGCAGTGATAATGCCAAAGAGTATTTTTCTACCCGTTTTAATGCTTTTATGGAATCTCATGGTATAGTTCATCAATCGAGTTGTCCTCACACACCTCAACAAAATGGTGTGGGTGAGCGCAAACATCACCATATCATTGAAACAGCTCGTACTCTCCTATTACATTCCAATGTTCTGTGCAATTTTGGAGTGACGCTTGTTCTCACCGCAGGTTATTTAATAAATCGAATTGTTGGTATAAGCCCTAGAGGCCAATGTATTTCTTTAGACTTACATTTGTATCTTGCTATTTCATATATATATGATATGAGGCATTCCAGTTTATTGTGTTACTTGTTTAAACATAATAAAGTCCTTAGAATAGAAATTTCAGTTTAATAGAATATCAAGTACATGACTTGATCGTGAGACACTATTGAACAATGAAATCCTATTCTTAAATATCCGTAGTCAAGTATTTTATCAACAAGGACAATAATAATACAATTGAGACTATTATGTGTGCAGATCGATGACCATATCTCACGGGTCATGGATATGAGATATCGAAGTCGCCACATAGGTACACATTAAGGTAATGATGTCATCGATTGACCCACCATGAGAACACTACATGGAGCGTTATGTGAGTGTCATAAGTAGTTCTCATAGTGACAATGGTGTATGTAATCCTTCGACCTGAAATCACTACGATCCCTACATGAGGAGTCGTGTGCTTTAATATCGTCAAACGTCATCAGTAATAGGATGATTATAAAGACGGTCATTGGGCATACCACGAGCCATGCAGAGGGATGTGAGTGACCTAGATGGAATTTGTCCCTCCTACATAACAGGAGTAATATCTGTGGGCCCCCTGATAGAGTGAGACTGTAAAATGCATGGCCGTGCTGAAATGAGTCAATATGAGATATTGACCTCATTTGTTGTTAAGTCTACTAGGGTATCAGGGAACATGATATTGAACCATACAAGGGTGACACATTCTATGCCTTGTGTTCAATATAGATATATGGACAAAGGGATAATAATGCACATGAATATTTGTCACAAAGGTTTCGTCAAATCACTGACTTTCTCACTACTTAGGTAGCAGTGATGTATTGCTAGATACGCTCCATCGTTTGTAATATTAAATGGGATTTAATATTACTGCTAACGTATTGGGAACCTATAGGGTCACACACAAAAGAGCGGATTAAAAGAAGCATTAAAAGAAAGTTGGACTTTCCTATAGGGCCTAGCGCATAGTAGATGGGCTTAGGTCAAATGTTGCTCACTAACTCACTTAAGGAGGTGCTACTATAAGTAGACCACTTAAGTTGTTGTGCCCACACGGTTGATAACCTAGCCGCACAAAAGAGAGTAAGAGTGAACAGCAAAGTCTCGGTTTTGAAGCTAGCACTGTGAGACAGAGACGCTTCGGTTCGTGACGTTGGACGCTCACGGAATCCGCTCGTGTGGATACCTCTAGAGACACCGTTCGTGCGGTGTTCGTGATAGATGAATTTCAACCAACAGCCATCGCTTCAAGAGGTAAACTTTCTAATCATGAATCATGATCATTCGCAAGGATCCTTCGATGGGAATTTTTCCGCTGCGTTTTCATTTTGTTTTATACGCAAATTCCCAACGGTGGTATCGAGCCGCTTATGGAACCATGATTCTATTACGTGGTTTATCTGTTATGTATGATAACATGTTTATAATGTGAATCTTTTTCTGAAAATTGTTTTTGAAAATCGTTTGCATCCGGTTTGCGAAACCTTGTTTTTGTAATTTTCGTATGTATATGATATATGCGTCTATTGCATGTTTGTGTATATATGCGATATGTACGTTGGTTCTGAATCCTTATTATGTTCTGCGATGGCATCAAATGTTGATGTTAAACATGATTGTTTTCAGTTCTGTGTTGGCGGCGTTAAGGGGTTTCAGACATGAAAAGTTCATGTTGTTGTGGCTGAGGTTCCAAGTGTTGAAACCGTAGCCGTCGTTCCTTGCAACGTGAAGTGTTCACGGGCCTTACGGTTTTAGGGTTGAAAGGTTGACGCCCTAGCCACCAAGGAAGCGAGGCACACTTCGGAGAGAAATTTTTTCTTCGGGGCGCTGCCCCGCACCCCGCAAGGGGCGGCCTCCCCTTGACCCCGCCCGCTGACCGGGCAGCGGGACCCCGTGCTACCTCTGCGTAGTGTGTAATTTCGAAATTCAAATTTTGAAATTTTATGTCACCATTTAATAATTATATCAATTACAATAAATGTAATATATAGTAACATCAATTATAATAAATGTGATTTATTATATATATGTTACGTTTTCAAAATTCAGATTTTGAAATGTGATTTATATCAATCACAATAAATGTGATTTATAACATCAATTATAATAAATGTGATTTATTATATTTATGTTACGTTTTCAAAATTCAGATTTTGAAATGTGATTTATATCAATTACAATAAATATGATTTGTGGTAACAACAAATGCAATAAATGTGATTTATAGTTACGTCAATTATAATAAATGTGATTTATTATAATAAATGTGATTTATGAAATTAATAATAATAATAATTGTGTATTATTATTGGTTGTTACTATTTGTTTGGTGATGTATGGTGAATGGTTATGGCCTTAGTCCTTTAATCTTTTGGTTTATATTTTGAAATACGGCCTGCGTGCCGTGCCTTTCTCTTATATTCCATATGTATCTTCTTTTCTCATCTCACTCCCCTCATGTGTAAAATGAGGTTTCTGTTTATGTAATGTAATGATGGAGACAAGAAGACGCTATCACGTGGGATATCTTGCTTGGAGAAGCTTGGACGCTCCTAGGTTTTAGTTTAGATTCTCTCATTGGCTTGGGAGAATCAATGCGTTAGGGGCCATAACCATATCACATTTATTTACCTTATATATGTATGAGATGCATGTATGTATATAGTATGTTAAAAGATGTTTAACTAATATATGTATGAGATGCATGTATGAAAATAGTAAGTTAAAGAGTTTAACTAATGATGAGATCAAATTTTAATCAAATCCCTCAAAAGGAAATATTAAGTCACATTTAAAGGCCTTCCGATGCATGGCACTCGTCAAGACTAATATCGATTAAGTGTGGGTCCGCCAAAGCGGGGTACCTTTATCTATACTAGTAAGACGCGATGGGACAAATGTAATGTTCAATTGCTATCCATTGGTTCGACTTAACTAAGCCAACTTCAATAGGATTGAAAGGCTTAGAGGCTTATAAGTTGGGCTTTAGTCCATGTGATGGATTTGAATAAGAGTTATTCACCCAACTATCCAAGAGTTTCATGAGATGCAATCGAAAAGTGTTTCCTACCTAAATAACCGAATTTTGGGTGATCACCAAAGTCGACTTAAAGCTAGGTGAAATATGGATCTTGGCCCACTAGAAAATCTTCCAACGGGATTTTCCGAATCAATGATGAGGGTCATTGTTTTGAGTAAATTAGTGGGAGTCGTATTTAATTAAAGACCTTATTAAATAACTTCATGGCATGATACTTATACTTTGCATATTTATCTCTGTAGATTACCATGGCATCAAACACATCAAGTAACTTTGTCATTGCGATCCGTCCTTGAGAAGGACAAGCTATCCGGAAGCAATTTTCTGGATTGGTACAAAAACTTGAGGATTGTCCTCAAACATGAGAAAAAGCTGTATGTTCTTGAGGAGCCTATCCCCGAGAAGCCACCAGGCTTCAAGTGCTCCTAGGGCTGTGGGGATGCTTATAAGAAGCATCGGGATGACGCCTTAGACGTGGGCTGTCTTATGCTTGCTGCCATGACCTCCGAGCTGCAAAAGCAACATGAGACCATGGAGGCGTATGATATGATCGTGCACCTCAAGCTGCTCTACCAAGAGCAAGCAAGCAAGAGGAAGCGCCCAAAATACCGGAAGAAAGTAAGAAGAAGAAGGGAAGTGAGACTTCCACTTCAGGTATGTTTGTTATAGAAGTCAATTTATCTACTTCTGCATCATGGGTATTAGATACCGGATGTGGTTCTCACATTTGTACAAATGTGCCGGATCTAAACAGGAGTAGACCATTGGCAAAGGCGAAGTCGACCTACGAGTTGGAAATGGAGCAAAGGTTGCTGCTTTAGCCGTAGGGACTTATGTATTGACTTTGCCCACTGGGCTTACTATTCAGTTAGAGAACTGTTATTTTGTGCCTGCAATTATCAGGAAAATCATCTCCTTTTATTGTTTGGACAAGAGTGGTTTTCTCTTTATAATAAAGAACAAAAGTTGTTCTAATTATTTGGATGATATTTTCTATGCTAGTGCACACATGAGTAATGGGCTTTATGTCCTTGATCTTGAAATGCCCATCTATAACATAAATACTAAGAGGTCCAAACCAAATGAGTTGAACCCGTCTTATCTTTGGCATTGTCGTTTAGGCCATATAAATGAGAAGCGCATTTCGAAGCTCCATAAAGATGGACTCTTGGACTCATTTGATTATGTATCATATGAGATATGTGAGTCTTGTTTATTGGGAAAGATGACCAAAGCTCCATTCACAAGCAAAGGTGAAAGAGCCAACGATCTTTTGGGTCTTATACATAGTGATGTATGCGGACCCCTAAACACATTAGCTAGAGGTGGTTTTCAGTACTTCATCACATTTACTGATGATTTCAGTAGATATGGATTTGTGTATCTTATGAAACATAAATCGGAATCCTTTGAAAAGTTCAAGGAATTCAAAAATGAGGTACAAAACCAACTTGGTAAAAATATTAAAGCTCTTCGATCAGATCGAGGTGGTGAATATTTGAGCCTAGAGTTTGATGATCATCTGAAAGAGTGTGGGATTTTATCTCAACTCACTCCACCTGGAACACCACAATGGAATGGTGTTTCTGAGAGGAGAAATCGAACCTTGTTGGACATGGTTTGGTCTATGATGAGTCATGCAAACCTTCCAAACTCTTTCTGGGGACATGCTCTATTAATGCAGCTTTTACACTTAACCGTGTTCCGTCCAAAACGGTAGAAAAGACACCATATGAGATATGGACGGTAGACGACCCAGCATGTCTTTTATGAAGATTTGGGGTTGTGAAGCATTTGTAAAACGTCAGGTTTCTAATAAGCTTGATCCCAAATCTGATAAATGCTTCTTTGTGGGGTATCCCAAAGAAACCAAGGGATACTATTTCTATAATCCTTCCGAAGGCAAAGTGTTTGTCGCACCTGATTGGTGTGTTCCTAGAAAAGGAGTTTATCTCCATAGGAACTAGTGGGAGGAAGATAGAACTTGAAGAAATTCAAGAATCACAGAGTAGTGACCTACCATTGGTGGAACAGGAGCAACCTTCACAGAATGTTGTGGAGGAACAACCCGCTCCAGTAGCACAAGACCAGCGTAGGTCTAACAGGATACGTCACCAGCCTGAGAGATATGGATTTCTCATGACTCCACAAGGTGATGTATTGCTCATGGATCAAGATGAGCCTGCGACCTACCAGGAGGCCATCACTGGCCCAGAATCCGAGAAGTGGCTTGAGGCCATGAAATCTGAGATGGATTCCATGTACACCAACCAGGTATGGACCTTGGTAGAGCCACCTGAAGGGGTAAAACCTATAGGGTGCAAGTGGGTTTTCAAAAAGAAAACTGACATGGATGGTAAAGTACATACCTTTAAGGCACAATTGGTGGCCAAGGGTTTCAAGCAAATTCATGGTGTCGACTATGATGAGACCTTTTCACCTGTTGCGATGCTTAAATCCGTCCGGATCTTACTTGCTATCGCTGCATACCATGATTATGAGATATGGCAGATGGATGTCAAAACTGCCTTCCTTAATGGAAAGCTTCTTGAGGATGTGTACATGATACAACCTGAAGGCTTTGACATTTCAGAGGATGCCGGAAAGGTATGTAAATTGCAGCGATCAATCTATGGATTGAAGCAAGCTTCCAGAAGTTGGAACCTTCATTTTGATGATGCTGTAAGACAGTACGGATTCATCAAAAATGAAGATGAACCTTGTGTCTACAAGAAGGTTAGTGTGAGCATTGTTGTTTTTCTGGTGTTATATGTAGATGACATATTACTCATTGGAAATGACATCCCTACACTACAAAATGTAAAGACATGGTTAGGGAATTGCTTATCTATGAAAGATTTGGGTGAGGCTACCTATGTATTAGGAATCAGGATCTATAGGGATAGATCGCTGAAATTGCTTGGCCTAAGTCAGAGTACATACATAGACAAAGTGTTGAGACGCTTTAACATGCATGAAACCAAGAAAGGACTCTTGCCTATGTCACATGGTATATGCCTATCAAAGGCACAATCCCCTTCCACTCAAGAAGAAAGGGATCGCATGAGTAAGATTCCATATGCATCCGCAATTGGATCTATCATGTATGCCATGTTATGTACTCGATCAGATGTATCGTATGCTTTAAGCATAACGAGCAGGTACCAGTCTGATCTCGGTGAAAGTCACTGGTCTGCTGTCAAGAACATCCTTAAGTACTTGAGAAGGACTAAGGATTCGTTCTTGGTATATGTAGGTGAGGAAGAGCTTGATGTAATAGGTTACACCGATGCTAGCTTCCAGACCGATAAGGATGATTCCAGATCGCAATCTGGTTATGTGTTCTGCCTGAATGGCGGGGCTGTGAGCTGGAAAAGTTCGAAGCAGGAGACAGTTGCCGATTCTACTACAGAGACTAAGTATATTGCTGCCTCCAATGCAGCAAAGGAGGCTGTTTGGATCAGGAAGTTCATTACTGAGCTTGGTATGGTTCCTGGTATTGTGGACCCCGTTGATCTCTTTTGTGATAACAATGGGGCCATTGTACAAGCTAAGGAACCTAGATCTCATCAGCGATCCAAACATATACTTAGGCGCTTCCATCTCATTCGACAGATTATCGATAGAGGAGATGTGAAGATATGCAGAGTACCAACGCTTGATAACGTTGCTGACCCACTTACGAAACCTCTTGCTCAACAGAAGCATGAAGGTCACACTAGATCGATGGGCATTAGATTTATGCCTGATTGGCTCTAGTGCTAGTGGGAGATTGTTGGTATAAGCCCTAGAGGCCAATGTATTTCTTTAGACTTACATTTGTATCTTGCTATTTCATATATATATATGATATGAGGCATTCCAGTTTATTGTGTTACTTGTTTAAACATAATAAAGTCCTTAGAATAGAAATTTCAGTTTAATAGAATATCAAGTACATGACTTGATCATGAGACACTATTGAACAATGAAATCCTATTCTTAAATATCCGTAGTCAAGTATTTTATCAACAAGGACAATAATAATACAATTGAGACTATTATGTGTGCAGACTGATGACCATATCTCACGGGTCATGGATATGAGATATCGAGTCGCCACATAGGTACACATTAAGGTAATGATGTCTTGGATTGACCCACCATGAGAACACTACATGGAGCGTTATGTGAGTGTCATAAGTAGTTCTCATAGTGACAATTGTGTATGTAATCCTTCGAACTGAAATCACTACGATCCCTACATGAGGAGTCGTGTGCTTTAATATCGTCAAACGTCATCTGTAATAGGATGATTATAAAGACGGTCATTGGGCATACCACGAGCCATGCAGAGGGATGTGAGTGACCTAGATGGAATTTGTCCCTCCTACATAACAGGAGTAATATCTGTGGGCCCCCTGATAGAGTGAGACTCAAA
This sequence comes from Sophora flavescens, assembly GCA_030762895.1. Taxonomy (NCBI): domain Eukaryota; kingdom Viridiplantae; phylum Streptophyta; class Magnoliopsida; order Fabales; family Fabaceae; genus Sophora; species Sophora flavescens. The sequence continues at coordinate 115,128,314 of CM061068.1, forward strand.
ATGCATGGCGTCTTTGAAATGAGTCAATATGAGATATTGACCTCATTTGTTGTTAAGTCTACTCGGTATCAGGGAACATGATATTGAACCATACAAGGGTGACACATTCTATGCCTTGTGTTCAATATAGATATATGGACAAAGGGATAATAATGCACATGAATATTTGTCACAGAAAGGTTTCGTCAAATCACTGACTTTCTCACTAATTAGGTAGCAGTGATGTATTGCTAGATACCGCTCACTGTTTGTAATATTAAATGGGATTTAATATTACTGCTAACGTATTGGGAACCTATAGGGTCACACACAAAAGAGCGGATTAAAAGAAGCATTAAAAGAAAGTTGGACTTTCCTATAGGGCCTAGCGCATAGTAGATGGGCTTAGGTCAAATGTTGCTCACTAACTCACTTAAGGAGGTGCTACTATAAGTAGACCACTTAAGTTGTTGTGCCCACACGGTTGATAACCTAGCCGCACAAAAGAGAGTAAGAGTGAACAGCAAAGTCTCGGTTTTGAAGCTAGCACTGTGAGACAGAGACGCTTCGGTTCGTGACGTTGGACGCTCACGGAATCCGCTCGTGTGGATACCTCTAGAGACACCGTTCGTGCGGTGTTCGTGATAGATGAATTTCAACCAACAGCCATCGCTTCAAGAGGTAAACTTTCTAATCATGAATCATGATCATTCACAAGGATCCTTCGATGGGAATTTTTCCGCTGCATTTTAATTTTGTTTTATACGCAAATTCCCAACACGAATGCCATCTTCTGTTCTCGATAACCAAGTTCCTCACTCTATTCTATATCCTCAGGCACCCCTTTATACTGTTCCCCCTCGTGTTTTTGGCTCCACTTGTTTTGTCCACAATGTTGCTCCAGGTCTTGACAAACTTACTGCACGTGCCATTAAGTGTGTCTTTCTCGGTTATTCTCTGGTTCAAAAAGGGTACATGTGTTATTCTCCTTCAACAAATCTCACTTATATCTTTGCTGATGTCACCTTTTTTTAGGATACACCGTACTTTGCCTCAGGTCCTGTCGGGGTCTGTTTCTCAAGTCTTGCCTATTCCAGTCTTTGATTCTCCCATTTTCAGTCCGCCTGTCTCGCATATATATCAGAGGCTATCCATGCTGCTCCTAAGTACCCCACCGAGCCATTTCGTCTCACTTACCACCGCCATCCTCGTCCTACGACTTTGGAAGCTGCACCCGTTGTGGACACCAATGACTCACCTCCTGCTCCTCCGTCTCCATCGATTCCAGCCCAACCTGAGCCTTCCGCTGATCTTCCCATTGCTCTTCGCTAAGGTACTCGTTCTTCCTGCAATCCTCATCCTATTTATAATTTTTTGAGTTATCACCATTTATCTTTCACCCATTGTGCCTTTGTATCTGCTTTGTCGTCCATTTCTATTCCTAAAACTGTTCAGGAAGCACTATCACATCCAGGATGGTGACGGGCTATGATTGATGAGATGACAGCCTTGGAATCTAACCATACTTGGGCTCTTGTTCCATCTCCTCCTAGGAAGTCTACTATTGGTTGCCGTTGGGTTTTTACTGTCAATGTTGGTCTCAATGGGACAGTGGATTGCTTGAAGGCCCGTCTTGTGGCTAAAGGATCTACTCAGATTTATGGTCTTGACTATGGTGATACTTTTTCTCTTGTTGCCAAAATGGCCTTTGTTCGTCTCTTTTTATCCATGGCTGCAATTTCTTGTTGGCCTTTATATCAGTTGAACATTAAAAATGTATTTTTACATGGTGAGTTGGAGGAGGAAATTTATATGGAGCAACCACCTGGGTTTATTGCTCAGGGGGAGTCAGGTCTTGTTTGTAAACTTCAGAAGGCATTGTACGGGTTGAAACAGTCTCCTCGAGCCTGGTTTGGGAGGTTTAGTAAAGTCATATAGTAGTTTGGCATGATTCGTAGTGAGGTCGACCACTCTGTGTTCTATAAACATTCACCGACTAAAAAAGTCATTTATCTTGTGGTCTATGTGGATGATATTGTAATTACATGTGATGATCATGAAGGGATCACTAGACTAAAGTAACGTCTGTTTTAGCATTTCCAAACTAAAGATTTGGGCAGGTTGTGGTATTTCCTCGGTATTGAGGTTTCTCAGTCAAGGGCAGGTATTTCCATTTGTCAAAGGAAGTATGCACTTGATATTTTGGAAGAAACTGGGATGCTGAATTGTAAGCCGGTGGATACTCTTATGGGTCTGAATGTTAAGCTTATGCCAAATCAGAGGGAGCCATACTCAAACCCAGGTAGATATCGGAGATTAGTAGGAAAGTTGAATTATCTCACTATGACTAGACTAGATATAGCCTTTGCCGTCAGCGTTGTTAGTCAGTTTCTGAACTCCCCTTGTGATAATCATTGGGATGCAGTTACTCGTATTTTAATGTATATTAAAGGATCTCCTAGAAAAGGGCTAACATATGAGAATAGAGGTTACCCAAACATTGTTGCCTATACAGATTCAGATTGGGCGGGATCTCCGAGTGATAGGAGGTCAACGTATGGATATTGTGTTTTCATTGGAGGTAATCTCATCTCTTGGAAGAGTAAGAAGCAGAGTGTAGTTGCAAGATCAAGTGCAAAAGAAGAATGTTGAGCCATGGCTCTCACTACATGTGAACTTATATACTTCAAGAGTTGAAGTTTTGCGAGATGGGTCATATGCAACTGATTTGTGATAATCAAGCAGCCTTGCACATTGCTTTTAATCCTATCTTTCATGAACTGACTAAACATATAGAGATCGATTGTCATTTCATTCGAGACAAGATTCTTTCAAAGGAGATTAGTACTTCATTTGTCAACTCTAATAATCAACTTGCAGATGTTTTCACCAAGTCTCTACGGGGTTCACAAATAAATTATATATGTAACAGCTTGGTGCTTATGACATCTATGTACCAGCTTGAGGGGGAGTTTTGATATGTTGATGATATAGATGATTTAGTTTCCTAGTTTATCATATATATGTTGTAAATAGGAGATATACTCAATCCCTAAAATCAAGGGATTTGATACCACACTTTGTAATTCTTGTTCTATAAATTCACATAGCTGAGAGGGTTTCTCTCGCCTATTCAAAGAATCTTAAGTGTGTTGATGCCTGGTTATTTTGGGTTGTGAATCAAATCATTGTAGTATATTTTTCTAAATGAACACTAAATGTAGTCAATTTCAAGTTAGAAATTTAGTAGGTTTAGTTATCAAATATGGCAAATTATAGGGTGAGCAAGGTACACAAGTGGCTCATGGTGAGAGACCTTGGGTTGACTGGCTATAGAAGGTGCTGGATTAATTTCTCGGTAACACACTGTCTAAAATATTTGCACACTAAGCCCCCATGTACGGCCAGGTCCCATTTTGCAAAAGTGGAAAAGTTATCCTCCCATGTATAGCCTATAACAAATTTTCACCATGAAAAATGAATAATAAAGAGTGAAAAAACATGCACAATTTTCAGGTATCAGGTTTTTAAAATTTTCCAACTTTTTTTCACCGTTGTTAAATTTTCACGGTGAAAATTTGTCATAGGTCACATAGGACCAATAACGAGTTAGACATGATGATTAACTGGACACATAGGCAAATAAACGGACGTCGGAATAATGTGTCCAACATTTATAAATTTAAGGGCTAAATCCCTATTTTGGTCCCTTATCTTTATTTTAGTTTTCATTTTGGTCGTTTATCTTTTTTTTGGTTCCGTTTTGGTCCCTTATCTTTCAACCGTTAGCCTATTTTGGTCCCTTCCGTCAGTGTACCGCCGTCAGTCACCGGAAATCGCCGCAGTCAGTCGCCGGAACCACCGCTGTCACCGAAATCTGGGTTTTAGAGAGAGAAAATCTTGTTTTCCTCTCTCTCTCTTCTTCCTTCTTCGTCCTTCCTGTCCCCTTCCTTAAATCCCATTGATGTTGTCACTGTTTCGTGGAGGAAGGAGGAAGAAGGAGGAAAGAGGAAGAAGGAGGAAGGAGGAAGAAGGAAGAAGAGAGAGATCTCTAAAACACAGATTCTAGCGGCGATTTCCAGTGACAGTGGCGGTTTTCGGCGACTAACGGCGGATACCTAACGCCGTCAGTACAAAACTGACTGAAGGAACCAAAATGAAACCTAAAAAAAAGATAAGGGATCAAAATGGACCAAAAAAAAGATAATGGACAAAAATGAAAACTAAAATAAAGATAAGGGACCAGAACACTAATTTAGCCTAAATTTAAGGGTCTAAATAATTTATTTATTTTTTAATACCAAAAGTGGGTCATTAAAATTTTGGAGGCCTTTGTTTACCCAAAAAAAATGGAGGCCTAATTTCGGCCTTTACTAAATAATAATAAAAGATACTAAAAGATAGGGAAAACTACTGCTTTGTCTCTTAAGTTAATTTAATTTTTCAAATTGGTACCTTAAGTTTATTTAGTGTCAAATAGGTCCATTAAGTTTATTTTGTGTTAAATAGGTCCCTTAAGATTTTTTGTGACATCATATTTCATTAATTTAATAACAAAACTATGCACTGTCACAATAACTTAAGGTACCTGTTTGATACAAATTAAACTTCAGGACGTAAATAAACTTAATGGACCAATTTAAAAAGTTAAATTAACTTAAAGGACGAAGGCTCTGATTATGCCCTAAAAGAGGGTTGAGTTATGGTGCACCACCCATATTTTACACCACCTACTACACCACTCATGTGACAAATTTTGGGCCAATCAAATTGCCACATAGGTTGGTCAAAATTTCAAACTTTCTAGTTATATTATACTGTAGTCAAACTATATGAATACAATATATTGTAGTATAATATATGTGCTTTTTGTATTTACAAATTTAACTCATATTAAAATAATGTTTTTTGATTAAAAAAAACTGATTATATTGCAAAATATTATTGACAACGAATATTATTTTAATTCATATTAAAATATTATTTTGTAATATAATCAGTTTTTTTAATAAAAAAATATTATTTTAATATGGGTTAAATTTACGAATATAAAGAGTACATATACTATACTACAATATATTGTATTTATATATTTGACTATAGTAGAAATACAACTAGAAAGTTTGAAATTTTAATCAAACTCATGTAATAATTTGATCCAAAAATTACCATATATAAATGATGTATAATATAGTGAATGATACAAAATATTGGTGATACATCCCCCGGTTCATATATACGGATGATGAATTCCATCTCAAGTCCTCTAGGTCTAGCAAAAGCAGTTTCCAAATTTTTTAATTTATCTCGACATTTTTCAGCTTCAAAAGGAGAGGAAGGAGGGGAGAAGCTTCAGAAACGAAGAGAAAGAGCAAAGTTTTTTGAGCGAGATACATCTGCAATATTGTTGTGACAGATTCGAAGATGTTAAAGTGTACGAGGTATGTGTGTGGAACCTTTCTCTCCAAATCTCACTTCCTTCCTTCTTTCTCTTATGCTTCTCGTCTCAGACTTTATAGTCATTCGAAGAATGTTTCTGGGTTTCACAATATTGATGATGCTGTGTCTTCATTTATGATCATTATCAATAAGCGCCATCCACCTTCTGTAATCGAAGTCACCAAGATTTTAGGGTCTATTGTGAAGATGAAACACTATGCCACTGCTATTTCACTTTTCCCACAATTGGAGTTTAGGGGAATCACTCCTTCCATGGTTACTTTGAGCATCCTGATCAATTGTTACTGCCACTGTGGTCATATGGATTTTGCCTTTTATGTAATGGGAAAGATTATCAAGATGGGTTATGAATTCCATGTGATAACTTTGACAACACTCATGAAAGGGCTATGTATTAATGGCAAGGTTAGGGAAGCATTGGAATTTCATGATAGCATAAGAGCAAAAGGATTTTGTTTTAATCATGTTAGTTATGGGACCTTGATCAATGCCCTATGTAAAATAGGGCAAACAAGAGATGCAATTGAATTGCTTCAAAAGCTGGACAGACAAGTGGTCAGGCCTGATGTCGTCATGTACAATGCAATCATTGATGGGTTATGTAAAGATGGGCTTGTAACCGAGGCGGCTAATTTGTTTTCTAAGATGATTGCTCAGGGGATTTCTCCCGATGCTGTTTGTTACAATTCTCTAATTCATGGTTTTTGTTGTTTGAGTCAATTAGAAGAAGCGGCTCGATTGCTAAATGAAATGGTACAAAACAACATTAACCCGAACGTATATACCTTTAGCATATTGATTGATGCATTATGTAAAGAAGGAAGACTCCTAAAAGCTCATGACCTGTTTGATATGATGTTGCAAAGGGGTCCAAAGCCTAATGTTGTCACTTATAGTGCTTTAATGGATGGATATTTTTTAATCAATAACGTAAATGAGGCAACAAAGTTATTTGATAATATGATCAAGACAGGCTTGACACCTAATGTTAGGACTTATAGCATCATGATTAATGGATATTGCAAGAATAAAAGGGTCGATGAAGCCATAACTCTCTTTAAAGAACTGCGTCACAGAAATTTAGTTCCTGATACCATAACATACACTTCTCTTATTGATGGCTTGTGCAAATCAGGGAGAATCTCACATGTGCAGAACCTTCTTTATGAGATGCATGCTAGTGGTCAATCTCCTAGTGTTGTTACTTACAATGTCTTGTTAGATGCTTTGTTCAAGAACCGACATGTTGACGAGGCAGTTGAATTATTTCAGCAAATAGCCGACAAAGGAATTCATCCACAACTGCGGTCACATTTAGCATACTTATAGATGGTTTGTGCAAAGGTGGAAGACTCAATATTGCTAAAAAGTTTTTTGGAGCATCTTCTTATTCAAGGCTGTCAAGTAAATGTCATAACATATAATGCTTTGATAAATGGGCTTTGTAAACAGGGCTTGTTTGATGAAACAATGGCCTTGCTTTCAATAATGGATGAGAATGGTTGCATCCCCGATGCTGTAACTTATGAAATATTAATTAAGGCTCTTCTTCAGAAGAATGAAAATGATATGGCAAAGAGGTTTGTACATGAAATGATTGCTAGAGGACTATTGAAGCGATAATACAAGGTAAGATTGTTTTTTGTTTTTTTTTGGATAATTAGGAAGACATTTTTTAATTACAACTTGAAATATGTATATTTTAATGTTGTTTTTGCATGAATGATTAGAAAACATTTGTTGAATTTCTGGAGCTAAGAGTTGTAATAAGCAACCTGGTCTGTATTGATATCCCTTTTATCATATGGAAAGTGTAGCAGAAACATACATGATTCTTCTGTATTTTATTATTTCTATTTATTCTGAACTAAAGCTGGCAAAAGTTTTAAAATCACATTTCTTTGTTGCACAACAGAACTGCCATAGATGTTAGAATTGGTTGATTTGTTCCTTTGGTGGTTGTTGCTTCATACATTGGAGCTTTTCGAATTTCTAAAGACTAGTTTGTATTTTTGTTGATATAATCTTGGAAATCCTTTTTTGAATGATCATCATCAATCGAGCAGTATCCTGATTTGACTAGGTGACCATAGGTTCCTTATACTTTCCACACTATAAATGCATAAACCGTTAAACACCCCAGACCTGATTCTAAGTGTCTTCCACCGCCTGTTAGCTCAAATTAGCTAGCATAATAATCTCACTTTGGAGAGAATTCCCATGTATCTGAAATTGTCCATATCATTATGTTCTCCCCATCATATTGGGTTTGTGGAAGCTTTTCCCTTAAGAGTTCAGTGACTCATGCAGTGTTGTAGTTCTGTACCTTTTCCAAATCACAGCTGCCATATCTTCTTATAAACACACCCATCGATGGCAGTGGTTCCTGTTCTGCTACCAGATAAAATGTTATATGTACCAAAGGTCCATCATTATGGAGGCAATAGTCCCAAAAGCTAACCAATGGCCATCTCCATTTTTCTAGCTTAATATTATCAAGCTGGCACGGCCAATGCCTTGTCATTTGACTTTTATGTCTAGAAAAAAATGGATTGCAAAAATCAAAGGATGGTGGGTTATTCTTAAGACTTGTTTGATTTTAGTTATATATTGTTTTTAGCAAACACTAGGCTGTCTAGGCATGATAGGATTATGAATAAATGCATTAGACAAAAAGCTGAGGTAGCACCTATTGTAAAAATAAAAAAAAGATGATAGAATCTGGCCTTAAGTGGTTTGTGCATGCTTGGAGAAAACTTAAAGAAGCTCCAATAATGAGAGTAGAACAGATGGAGGTAGTCCAATCGCTAGAGGTATTGAAAGGCCAAGAAAAACTTTAGGCAAAATCATTAACAGGGATTTGGATACAAATGACTTGTCTATAGACCTAATTTATGATAGGACATTATGGCGTCATTTGATCCTCGTAGCCGACCCCACCTTGTGCGAAAAGACTTGGTTGTTGTTGCTCTGGTTATTAGCAACCATTGGAGAACTTCATAAAGCTGTTTGTGATTTTGATGGTAATATATCCCCCTTTTATAAGACTTTATGAAACTGCTGCAGAATTTTTTCCTCACTTATGACAAAGCTTAGCTGCTAGATAAACCAGAATATGGATAATGTGATGACATTAATCTAGGAAGTTAATTTTCTTCCTATATCTGTCCTATCGAAAATGGTTCTTCAGCCTTTTGTTAATTGTATTCTGAGCTGATTTCTTTTCTCCACTACAATATTTATGCCTTAATGGGCTGTGTTATGTTAGTAGGCCTGTTAGTAGTGGTTAATTGTAATGGGTTTGTCATCTATAAATAGAACTAAAGGGAGTGAAATAGATTCATTCAGTTAGACATTTGGGAAATTGGTTGTGAGAGACTAGTCTCTCGAATTCCTTGAGGTTATTGTATTTTCTCTATATTCTATAATGATTGTTCTATGTGTTTTTATATCTATCCTTTAACCTTTAACTGTCTTTAGCTTTTGCATAAGTAAAAAAAACCTTTCTCATTTAAAATTTCCCCCTTCCATACTTTTGCATTCATTTCGTGGCTAGTAAAAAAAATGACAAATTGTGTTTTTGTGACTACATCAAAGCTTCCTTAGATATTCTAATTTGCTTAGTTGTTTCTTAGAATGCTTCCAACAGTATGAATTGAAGCTTGTTAGTAGCTTCTGTTCACTTTGATTATAGTTTCAGGAATCTGTTTTGCAGTTATTATCACCTGAGTACTACTAGAAATTTTTTAAAAGAAATTATATTTTATCTGAGGGTTATTAAGAAATTGGTTATACTTCTATAATAAATACACATTCTTAATTAGATTCATGATGTGGTTCCATATAGGGTTTTCTTCTACAAGAACCGGAGTTTGATCTATATAAATGAAGAAATTTTCCCATCTTCAAGTTAAAGATTCCAAGTTTAACATTCCTTAGGAGGGGGAGTGTATTGGCACGGATTATTCACATTTTGAATAAACAGAGGACCAAATGATGCTTACATTCTCTGTCTTTCCTTCTTCTCTGCCGTCAGACACAGTTTTTAGTCTTGAAAATGCTACCTTGAAGCGTTTGGTTGGTGGAGATTGCTGAGTGTGTAGTCCTTGACATTGAATCAGTCAACTGCTTCAGTTCTCTTGCTCAACATGCCAATATGTAAGTATAGTAGTTGTGAATCTTAATCCGTTTGCCCATTTGCCATTCAGTCCTTGGATGATTTAACTTTTGCTCCTTTTTACTTAATGGGTTAAGTATATTCTTTCCTACCAGTTAGATACTATAGCAATTGTTTTATGTAGCAATGTGTGAATTTACTTGTTGGTTCAAGATTCACATGCAACTGAAATCAGGCTTTCAAAATCAGTTGGTCTTAATTTGCCATAACTTTTTCACATTGTATGATGCTTTCTTAACATAAGTAAATCAGCCTTAGAAAGTGTATTAATAAGTAATTATGATTATTAATATACCAATTGAAAAATGATTTGCAGGAGTGGTGATGATATTTCCCAGGTATCTCAGTTGACTGTTACATTATAAATAGAAGTACAAGATTATTGTTTTTTTATCACATCAACAGTGGTTTGGTGCCTAGCTACTATGATAAATGTTGGAATTGGTGCCTTGTGTTTTGCCTAAATTTTTCGTGTAGCTTTACCATAACTTTTTTGTGTCCTTATGAAAATTACCGTGCTTAATTTCTTGAAATGATGCCTTGAACTTGAACAGATCTAATATAAAATTTACTATGTTAAATAAATTTTAATATTTTTTCCCATCAATATGAGAATTGGGATACTTTTGGATTTACAATTGAAATAACACTCCACGGAAAAACATTTTGCGAGGCATAAAATGTTGTTGCTTTCACTCAAACGGAGGTTGAGTAAATTCAAACGTAAATTCGGACATGCATTTTTGCACAATTTGACTTGGAACACCGTAAGTAGTGTATGTTTCATAACGGATGTCGAAATGCCATCCATTTTGCATTGCTTCTTTTAAATGTATCTGCCCATCAAACATGCTATGCGTGATCTGTGGTCATATTTGTACAAGGCAAACGAACCAAATACACTTTAGTCGGATGTAATGGTTTAGGGGACCAAAAAAAAGTAATAACAAGGACACACACACACACACACACACACACACACACATATATATATATATATATATATATATATATATATATATATATATATATATATATATATAACAAGGACATATATATATATATATATATCCATTTATTTTATTGTAACACCCTTATTTTTGTATACATTGTATATCGGTAAAGATATATTTATATATATTTTTATCTGAGACCTAGGAAATGATTTTGGATAAAACAGAATCATATCTATACGCTATCTTATGGTAGAGGGTTGCGGTGAAATTGTGAGTTTAAAACTTAGACGGAAACTAGTCTGTATTTTTACCGACAGTATAATTTTATACCGGTAGAAAACCTTAATTTGACTTGAAACTAAAAAATTGCATATTTTTATATATGTCCGTGAGGAACTCTATTTTTCAAAGTTTTGCCCAAAAATAAAATATTAGATTTTATACGATAGAATTCTGGGGAAAAACGGACGGAAACCCTAACCAGGTAAAACGACGTAGCCTGATATGGAGCTGAGATGATAGAATTGATTGATGTGATTGAGGGGATAAGCATTAAATGTGAGGGGATAATCATTTATGGCGTATCTATGACAATTCCTAAATATCTAGATTTTTTAAGTAAAAAGACCAAAATGCCCCTAAACTTTCATAGTTATTAACAAGACACATCTCCTCACCCTCAACCACTCATTTTACATGGTTGTAAACCCCTACACCTCTCCAATTTCCTACAGCCACATCCACTCAACCACACCCATTTCATTTTGCTTTCATTTCATCATCTTTCTCTCAAAAACCGTAATGGGTAAACAATGGAACCGGATACGGATGCGTAGAGATACACCGGGAGACAGAATGACGAGTCATCCATGATGACTCAGAGGGGATGAGTCACCATGATGAGTCATGGTATCTTCACCATAAATGATCATAAATGCGAAACCCGAGAATATCTAGATAGTTATGTAGTAACCTAACCTATCCTAATTAAATGACAACCATGGTCAAGACCAAGTCATCATCAAATTGGCTTCTTCCTCATTGTGGACAACCAGCCACACCCTTCAAACACCCATCCACCACACATTTCATTCCTAGCCATGATGATTACAAAGAATAGCTAGCTTATAATACTATATTTCTAACTTAACTTAACCTAGCTTAGTTAACATTAACTATGGTTATTAAGGACACATCTCCCATCCCTTAACCACTCAATTTACTTGACAGAAAACACCTCCACACCTAGCCAATTTCGTTATTGTCTTCTCTCCTCTTCATCACTTCATTCATTCTTTTCATGAAAATTCTCTAAGTCATTTGTCTCAAAAACCTAAGACTCCATGATGGCAAAGCTTGTATCTTGGATCATTATTTTCTTCATTTCAATGGAGGATCATCTTCCTCATCACCTTAACTCTCTTTATCACCCACTACTTCAGATTAGAGGAGAAGAATTGAGAGAGAAACCTCAATAGTTACAAGAAGCCTTTGTTGGAAGCTTTGAAACCTAGTTAGAGCAGTCGCAGTGAGAGAGTCGCAAAACACTCTGAAATAGACAACTATAAACATGAGAAGGGGGGTTGAATTGTGTTTATCAGAATTTAAGCAAAGCTGAAATCTTTTCGCAAAAAGAAAGCTAGATTTGGACGAGTGAAAGAATACAGGATGGACGGGTGACTATTGCACACACACCACTTGACAGATGCAAGAAAAACTAAAGCAGTTAAAGAGTTTAGGGGAAGAGAGATTGACACGGTGATTTATCCTGGTTCACTCTTCAAATCAAAGAGCTACGTCCAGTCCTTGGCAGCACCAAGATTTATCCATTATAACTGATAAGGTTACAGACTCAAGTATTATTTGCACACCTAGCCTCTTCAGGCTCAAGACAAGTATTATTTGCACACCTAGCCTCTTCAGGCTCAAGACAAGTATTATTTGCACCCCTAGCCTCTTCAGGCTCACTCTGGTTTGTTTGAGAGATTGGGTTTGTAATAAATACAATTTCTCACAGGCAGATCTTTCACTAACACTCAGAGAGTGGTTTTAAATGTAAGGCTCAGGAAAGTCTGCGTAATAACTTCAAAATGATTGAAGAATAAAGAATAAAAGAATGAAGAAATAAATGAGCAGAGTAATGGCGTTTTAATGCAGTGTGTATTCTCTGTGTTTTCTTCATCTTCAATGACTTCTGTATTTATGGTCTTCAAGCATTTAGGATCCGTTAGAGACATCCCCTCAGATGTTGGCTTCAAGCAGAACTTCATTAATTGCAATATAGTCGTTCTGAGTAGTCATTAATGCAATGGAGTCGTTCTGGGCAGCCATTAATGCAATAGAGTTGTTGGTTGTACTCTAACATGAAGGATCATGGCTTTATTCATCGTGCTACAGCCATATCAAAGTTGAGCAGAGAGCTTTTTGTACTTTACTGAGTACACTTCCCTTTTTGTGTAAGGACCAGAGGTACTAGGGAATAAAGCACGTTGGAAGCATTCTTTAACTGGTCTTTGGTTCTGATTATCCAAGGTTGCTTGAGAGAGTAGCTTCTGACTTTTCTTGATAATCGTGAAACTGAGTAGGAGAGAAGGCTTCAAGTCTCTTTCTGATTCTTGAACTAAGATTCTGATAATCCTTAGAGAATTTGCGTTCATAAGATAAGTGCTTCCATCTTGAAAATAATCACGACTATCTAGTCATTTGAGTTTTCATTCGGGCTAGTAGACGAGCTCCATATTAAGGACTCAGCAAGTCCAAAGACTAGTGGACGAGCGCTTCTGTCACCTTTAGTGGACGAGCACTTCTGTTACTCTAGTGGACGAGAGCTTCTGTTACTTTACTGGACGAGAGTCTCAGTTACTCTGGTGGACGAGAGTCTCAGTTACTCTAGTGGACGAGAGTCTCTTGCCACGACATTGGACGGATACATTCTGACCTTAATGGACGAGCTCCATATGCCATGTTATTGGACGAGCCATACTGACCTTAATGGACGAGCTCCAATTGCCACGTCATTGGACGAGCCATAAACTTAGTGGACGGGCTGTTCTGATACTTTATTGGACGCGCTATTCTGATACTTTATTGGACGCGCTGTTCTGATACTTTAATGGACGCGCTGTTCTAATACTTTAATGGACGAGCTCCAAGTGCCACGTCATTGGACGGATAATTCTGATACCTCACTGGACGGGCTTTTCTGATGCTTTGATGGACGCGCTATTCTGATACTTTAAGTAGACGTGGCCTTCTGATACTTTTAGTGGACGCGACCTTCTGGTGCTTTTGCCTTTTGGACGAGCGCTTCAAACACTTAGTGTTGGACGTTTGTTTAAAAACACTTGTGTGTGTTTTTATCTTCAAACAGTGTTGGACGAATGATTCTCTTATTTAATCTGCACACTTGATGGATAGGTTAGCAACCAATATGAAGGTTAATTAAATCATTAACCAATGTTTAGTTCTCATCAAAACTCAGGGAAATGCACATCCGACATTTTAGAGACTTAACAATCTCCCCCTTTTTGATGATGACAAACATTGAGATGATTTAATGAACCTCAGAAAATATCAACAAAGAAAATAGCATATATAGACAGGTTGAAATTTTCTTAAGTGTGAACAGGTCATATCATATTCATTCTATTTCTCCTATTCTCCCATTTTCATTTCTCCCATTCTCCTTATTCATTTCTCCCTTTCTCCCCCTTTTGTCAACATCAAAAAGGGTTATCAGGTTTTATTTATGAGATATGTTAAAGGCAAGATAACATGTTAAGAAAATCATAGTAATGCAGCAAGCATATTAGACATATTCCACTTAACTTATTGTATCATTACTACCCCTGAACTAACGCTTAGTTGAAAGAACATGTATATAGGAGTAATGACAGATTTAGCACAGACAGCTTAACATTCAGACATGTCACTCAACAATGCAATGCATTTTTAGATTATCTCTAATAAATAAAAACCTTTCTTCTGCGAGGGGTTTAGTGAAAATATCAGCCCATTGATTTTCAGTTTTAACAAACTTAATATCAAAGATGCCTTTCTGAACATAATCCCTAATGAAATGATGTTTGATTTCAATATGTTTAGCCTTAGAATGCTGAATTGGATTTTTAGTTAAGCATATAGCACTTGAATTATCACACCATACAGATATGTTATGTTCATAAATAGAGTAATCCTCAAGTTGATGTTTTACCCATAAGAGTTGAGAGCAGCAACTAGCAGCAGAGATGTATTCAGCTGTCAAGACAGACAAGGCAATGGTTGTCTGCCTCTTGCTTGACCATGAGACTAAACTTGCTCCAATGAAGTGACAACCTCCACTGGTGCTTTTTCTTTCTATTCTGTCTCCAGCAAAGTCAGCATCACAATATCCCACTAATCTGTATTCTTTTGATCTTAAATACAGCAAACCAAGATTAGTAGTTCCAAGAAAATATCTAAATATTCTTTTTACAGCCTTAAGATGAGATTCTCTAGGATCAGATTGGAATCTAGCACACATACAGACACTAAATTGAATGTCAGGTCTGCTTGAAGTTAAGTACAGTAGAGAGCCAATCATACCTCTATAGACAGTTTGATCTACCTTTTTACCTTCATCATCTTTGCTTAGTTTTGTATTGGGTTGCATAGGGGTTTTCATGAGCTTTGCATTTTCCATTTTGTATTTCTTGAGTATCTCCTTGGTATATTTTTGTTGATGAATGTAAATTCCATCACTTGTCTGCTTGATTTGTAATCCAAGGAAGAACTTCAATTCTCCCATCATGCTCATCTCAAATTCAGCTTGCATTAGATTTGAAAATTCCTTGCACAGCTTTTCATTAGTTGCTCCAAAAATAATATCATCAACATATATTTGAACTATAATAAAGTTCTCTTTAGAGCATTTTTTGAACAGAGTAGTGTCTACTTGTCCTCTAGTAAAACCATTATGCATGAGAAAAGAACTGAGTCTATCATACCATGCTCTAGGTGCTTGTTTCAAACCATATAATGCCTTTTTAAGTTTGAAAACGTGATCTGGTTTATTAGTATCCTCAAAACCAGGGGGTTGTTTAACATACACTTCTTCTTCAATTATACCATTTAGAAAAACACTTTTTACATCCATTTGAAATAGGGTAATTTGGTGTTGTGCAGCATATGACATTAAAATGTGTATGGCTTCTATTCTAGCTACAGGTGCAAAGGTTTCAGTATAATCAATACCTTCTTGTTGGTTATAGCCTTGAGCTACTAACCTTGCCTTATTTCTGACAATTTTACCATCTTCGTCCAATTTGTTTCTGAAGACCCATCTTGTTCCAATAACTGACTTGTTTTTAGGCTTAGAGACAAGAGTCCAGACATCATTTCTGGTGAACTGGTTAAGTTCTTCTTGCATAGCAAGAATCCAGCTTTCATCCTCAAGAGCTTCTTCAATGCGTTTAGGCTCCAAATCTGAAATAAAGGCCACATTTCTTGATTCTCTTAATGTGGATCTGGTTCTTACTCCTTCAGAAGGATTTCCAATAATAAGATTCTTAGGATGATGAGTGTTGAACTTCCAATCCCTTTTGAGATCATCATGAAGATCTTGACTTGTCTGCTGACTGGTCTGTTCCACTTGTCTTTCAGCCTCAGGCACAGGTTCTGTTTTGGTTAGATCTGGTTGTTGACTTTCTGGCTTGTTTATATCGAGATCTGCAAGATCATCTTCTAGATCTGATAGTTCTTTATCAGTCTTTAAACCATCATTGAATTTAACATGAACAGATTCTTCAACAATACAAGTTCATGAATTGTAAACTCTAAAAGCCTTGGACTTTTCAGAATAACCTACGAAAATACCTTTATCTACCTTAGAATCAAATTTGCCAAGATTATCTTTGGTATTCAGAATAAAACATTCACATCCAAAAGCATGAAAATAAGATATGTTGGGGCTTTTTCCTTTCCACAGTTCATAAGGAGTCCTTTTTAGAAAAGGCCTAATAAGTATTCTGTTTTGTACATAGCAAGCAGTGTTTACAATTTTCCGCCGGAAGTACTTAGGGAGATTATTTTCATCGAGCATAGATCTAGCCATCTCTTGCAGAGATCTGTTCTTTCTCTCAACCACTCCATTTTGCTGTGGAGTTCTAGGTGCAGAGAAATTGTGAGAGATTCCATTCTCCTCACAGAACTGTCTAAACTGCTCATTTTCAAATTCTCCCCCATGATCACTTCTAAGGGTAGAAATACAGAAACCCTGCTCATTTTGTACTGTTTTGCAGAAAGAAAGCCTTAAAAGACTCATCCTTGTGTGTTAGGAAGAGTACCCATGTGTATCTAGAATAGTCATCAACTATGACAAATCCATATTTTCTTCCGACCAGTCGGGCAACACTAATCGGTCCAAACAGATCCATGTGTAACAAACCGAAGAGGTCTAGAGGTTGATACTTGGTTTTTAGATTTGAAACTTGATTTTATCTGTTTACCTCTCTGACATGCATCACACAAGACATCTTTCTTAAAGCTAATATCAGGCAATCCTCTCACGAGATTATTCCTTTTTAATTCAGAAATTAGTTTCATACTAGCATGTCCTAGTTTCTTATGCCATAACCATCTCTCATCCTCTTTAGACATCGACAAAGTTACACTTTGATCTCGAGAGATCGATACCAGTTCAATCTTATAAAGATTTTGTTGCCTTTTAGCTGAAAAGAAGGTTTTGCCACTGCAGTCTTTAACTATGCATACATCATTGGTAAAGGAAACATCAAAACCACTATCACATAATTGACTTATGCTAAACAGGTTGTGTCTTAATCCTTTAACCAAGATTACATTAGATTTAGAGGGAAGAGGGGGTTTACCACCAATAGTACCAATTCCTATAACCTTCCCTTTCTGATTTCCTCCGAAGGCAACATGTCCTCCTTTCTTAAGTTTGAGGTCTAGGAACATAGATCTTTCTCCTGTCATATGACGCGAGCAGCCACTGTCCAGGTACCAGCAGTGGTGTTTTCTTTGTCCTGTTGAGGACATCTGCAACAAAAATTATTTGATCTTTAGGTACCCATATTTTTCTGGGTCCTTTTCTGTTAGTTCTAGGAGTCTGTAAAGACTTCCTCCTCTTCTTATGGATACACTTAGACATAACATGCCCATTTTTTCCGCAGAAGTTACAAATAGGTGTTGATTTAGATACAGTTGACTTAACAGATACTGTAGGAACTTTAGTTAATACTTTATGATGTGTCTGATGGACATATCCAATACCTTCTTTGTTAAGAGAGTGCTTCTGAATGCCAAGTAGCTTAGTCAGATTGTCTCTACCATTAACAAATTTGGCAAGATCAGAAGTGAGCTCATCCACTTTCTGTTGAAGTTTTTCAACTTCTTCAGATGGTGATGTTTCACTTGAGATCTTAGCTTCATTAGACTTTTCAGTCTTCATCTCACTGTTCTCTTTAGCCAGCTTCTCGCACTCTTGAGATTTCTGTTTATGCTCACTGGTGAGCTTTACATACTCTCTCTTGAGGGATTTGAAGGCCTTAGATAAGCAGTTGGATTCTTCCAACAACTCCTCATAAGCATCAAGTAATTCCTCATAGTCAGGATGTACCTCATCATCAGAGTCTAATTCAGTGTTGGCCATCAAACAGATATTGGCTTATTCCTCAGTTTCTTCATCAGAAGATGTTGACTCCAGATCCTCCCAAGTAGCCATCATTCCTTTCTTCTTCTTCTTGAAGAATTTCTTAAAAGGGGCCTTCTTGAGTTGAGGGCATTCAGCCTTGAAGTGACCGGGCTTCTTGTACTCATAGCAAACAATTGGACTTTTGTCTGTTGAGGTGGATTCTTTGAAGTTCTTGTCCTTGGTGGACCTTCTGAATGACCTATCCCTCCTGAACTTCTTTTTCTGTAGGAAAAGCTTTATCTTCCTGGTCAGGAGAGACAACTCTTCATCACTCTCAGAATCCTCGAGTTCTGATAGGTCAGCATCACTGGATGACTCATTTGCCTTCAGAGCCTTGGAACCTTTTGCTGACTTTTGATCAGCTTTCAGAGCAATTGACTTGCCCTTCTTTGGTACAACTTCATCTCCAAGTTCTTGCTCATGAATAGTGAGTGTTCCAAGAAGTTCATCCATAGTCAAGGTAGTGAGATCCTTGGCTTGGGAGATAGCAGTGACCAAAGGTCTCCACTGTTTAGGTAGACTTCTCAGAATCTTACCAACCTTCTCAGCATTGGTATAGACTTTGCCAAGAGATTTTAAACTGTTGATGATAGTTTGAAATCTTCCTATCATCTGAGCAACAGATTCTCCTTCCTCCATGATGAACAGTTCATACTTTCTAACAAGTATGGCAATCTTTGACTCTTTGACTTTTGCTGTTCCTTCATGTGTGACAGCTAAGGTGTCCCATATTTCTTTTGCAGAGTCACAGGCACATACCTTTTCAAACTCCTCCGGACTGAGAGCACAAATGATGTTGTATCTGGCTTTGTGGTTCAGCTCCCATTTTGATTTTTCTGCAGCAGTCCACTGAGCTTTTGGTTTGTCAGTGTTATCATCATTCTTGGGAATGAATGGACCATCTGTGATGACATCCCAAAGATCAGAGTTTGTGGATAGAATGAACCACTGAAATCTATCTTTCCAGTAGTTGTAATTTTCTCCATTGAAGTAAGGAGGTCTGGTTAGGGAGGCTCCTTCAGTCTGATGACTTCTACTTGTACTAGCTCCAGCCGTCATGTCTATTCTTCAGGACCCTTTACCTCTACACTGTTAGATGCTCAACCTAGAGGCTGAGCTCTGATACCAACTGAAATAGACAACTATAAACACGAGAAGGGGGGGTTGAATTGTGTTTATCAGAATTTAAGCAAAGCTGAAATCTTTTCACAAACAGAAAGCTAGATTTGGACGAGTGAAAGAATACAGGATGGACGGGTGACTATTGCACACACACCACTTGACAGATGCAAGAAAAACTAAAGCAGTTAAAGAGTTTAGGGGAAGAGAGATTGACACGGTGATTTATCCTGGTTCACTCTTCAAATCAAAGAGCTACGTCCAGTCCTTGGCTGCACCAAGATTTATCCACTATAACTGATAAGGTTACAGACTCAAGTATTATTTGCACACCTAGCCTCTTCAGGCTCAAGACAAGTATTATTTGCACACCTAGCCTTTTCAGGCTCAAGACAAGTATTATTTGAACACCTAGCCTCTTCAGGCTCACTCTGGTTTGTTTGAGAGATTGGGTTTGTAATAAATACAATTTCTCACAGGCAGATCTTTCACTAACACTCAGAGAGTGGTTTTAAATGTAAGGCTCAGGAAAGTCTGCGTAATAACTTCAAAATGATTGAAGAATAAAGAATAAAAGAATGAAGAAATAAATGAGCAGAGTAATGGCGTTTTAATGCAGTGTGTATTCTCTGTGTTTTCTTCATCTTCAATGGCTTCTGTATTTATGGTCTTCAAGCATTTATGATCCGTTAGAGACATCCCCTCAGATGTTGGCTTCAAGCAGAACTTCATTAATTGCAATAGAGTCGTTCTGAGTAGTCATTAATGCAATAGAGTCGTTCTGGGCAGCCATTAATGCAATAGAGTCGTTGGTTGTACTCTAACATGAAGGATCATGGCTTTATTCATCGTGCTACAGCCATATCAAAGTTGAGCAGAGAGCTTTTTGTACTTTACTGAGTACACTTCCCTTTTTGTGTAAGGACCAGAGGTACTAGGGAATAAAGCACGTTGGAAGCATTCTTTAACTGGTCTTTGGTTCTGATTATCCAAGGTTGCTTGAGAGAGTAGCTTCTGACTTTTCTTGATAATCGTGAAACTGAGTAGGAGAGAAGGCTTCAAGTCTCTTTCTGATTCTTGAACTAAGATTCTGATAATCCTTAGAGAATTTGCGTTCATAAGATAAGTGCTTCCATCTTGAAAATAATCACGACTATCTAGTCATTTGAGTTTTCATTCGGGCTAGTAGACGAGCTCCATATTAAGGACTCAGCAAGTCCAAAGACTAGTGGACGAGCGCTTCTGTCACCTTTAGTGGACGAGCACTTCTGTTACTCTAGTGGACGAGAGCTTCTGTTACTTTACTGGACGAGAGCCTCAGTTAGTCTGGTGGACGAGAGTCTCAGTTACTCTAGTGGACGAGAGTCTCAGTTACTCTAGTGGACGAGAGTCTCTTGCCATGACATTGGACGGATACATTCTGGCCTTAATGGACGAGCTCCATATGCCATGTTATTGGACGAGCCATACTGACCTTAATGGATGATCTCCAATTGCCACGTCATTGGACGAGCCATAAACTTAGTGGACGGGCTGTTCTGATACTTTATTGGACGCGCTGTTCTGATACTTTAATGGACGCGCTGTTCTGATACTTTAATGGATGAGCACCAAGTGCCACGTCATTGGACGGATAATTCTGATACCTCACCGGACGGGCTTTTCTGATACTTTGATGGACGCGCTATTCTGATACTTTAAGTAGACGCGGCCTTCTGTTGTTTTTAGTAGATGCGGCCTTCTGATACTTTTAGTGGACACGACCTTCTGGTACTTTTGCGTTTTGGACGAGCGCTTCAAACACTCAGTGCTGGACGTTTGTTTAAAAACATTTGTGTGTGTTTTTATCTTCAAACAGTGTTGGACGAATGATTCTCTTATTTAATCTGCACACTTGATGGATAGGTTAGCAACCAATATGAAGGTTAATTAAATCATTAACCAATGTTTAGTTCTCATCAAAACTTAGGGAAATGCACATCAGACATTTTAGAGACTTAACACACTCTTCAATCGATGGATCATTCTAAAATTTTAGACGACGGTTCATGAATTGTGGTTCTTCATATCAAATGGTTAGAATTGTGAAAAAACCTCCAGAGTATGAGATATTAAGTTTGGACAGTGTACCGAAAGGGTGAGAAACTCAACCAGGGTACCACCAAACCTGTCACCATATAATTGCGATATGAGATTCGTTAACCGTTGGATCAGGCTGAAATTTTGTGAGAAGGTTTAGGAAGGATAGTTATTCATTGTCACCGTTCATTTTTGAAAATAAAGCTCCGTGGCCAGAGAAACGGGGCTCGAACAGCTGCTCTGTTTTGGCAGCTTTTCCCAAGGATTCTTGAGCTTATTTTGAATCCGATTTCCCCTAAATCCAGCTGTTGTTCTCGTAATTTTTTCCATCGATTTTTTCTCTTGATTCAAATAGATTTATTTATTTGAAACCCTATTGTTGATTCTGTTGGTATTTGGTGTTTCCAGCGAATTGTTATACTTGTACGTGTAATCGGGAAGGAAAGCGGAACGGTGGATGTGTAATGATGGATGGTGGTAAATTTTTGGATGTTGTTGGACAGCGTGCCGAGGTTCGTGGCAGTAGCATGGACGCATTCAGAGCTTGTACGGGAAAGCGCACACGTCAATTAGGTGGGGGAAAAAATCATCCTGTCGTCGGAATGGAAAAGTAGTATATTTTATGATAATGGTGTAGGACGACCTAAACCCTACTAGTGGTTGAGTAATCGACAAGACCAAAATCACATTGGAAACTTTCCCGTAGTACAAATGATGATTTGGGGATTGTAGGTTTATCACCATTAGGATAATTTTATAATATTCGAGGATGTCTGATTTTATCACTGTTGAACTGCTTGTGAGGTGCTGGTTGTGGTAAACTGCTTTATGTGATGTTTTGTGATATCTGAATAATTTATTATTATTGTACTGTGTATAATCTGTTTGTCTAATAACATGCAATATATGTTATGTCATGCTTAGTTGGTTTCTAGGCGATGATATACGTTGTTCGGGAGATATGTGTCTGGGTGAGAGAATGAATGTGACTTAGAGGTACCTAGCCTAACTAAATTATGTTATAGATGAGAGGTGACATGGAATGTGTGTTGAGATTGTTGTGAAAGGTTGAGGCACTAGGTTGTAACAGATGCGGGTTAGTGAGATTCATATATATATATATATATATATATATATATATATATATATATATATATATATATATATATATATATATATATATATATATATGCATTTATGCATTGTTATTAACAACCGTGTGAGTGGAACACACGAGTCCTGGATATCTTATTTTGGGATATCGGATATTGCGTGTGAGTGCCCTACGGATGTTGATGCCGAGGTAGACTACCATAATACTCTTTTAGTCCTTGACGCGTTCGAAAGTTCTTGGCATTGGACTGTTCTGGACTAATACTCTTTTAATCCTTGATGCTTTCGAAAGATAGAAGTAGTATGTATTATGTGCTTATTGTTCTATTTCCAATGGGGGAATAGTGGCGCACATTTTGCTGAATGATCTATTCTCTACTAGTGATTAGGGAATAGGGATGCACCGAGTTCTTGGCACTGGACCGTTCTTGACTACTGACTATTGTGATATGAATAGAGATGGCCAAGTCAGCATAAATGTTTAGTTGCATGAGATTAATGTTAGAGGATGATATCGTAATTTGAGGATGATTGTTAGTTTTGTGTGATGTGTGTCTTTGACTGTTATTATATTATATGCTATGTATTCCTTTTTCGGCTTATGATGATAGCACCGTTTCTTATCTCCCTATTTCTGTATTTTGTGTCTGTTTATCTTATCCAATGAGAAGGCCCGATGGAGGAACCAGATGAAACTCCGTATGAACCGGATGCGGGAGGATGAATCGTGGATTCGAGTGGTAGAGTTTAGGGAGTATAGCCAGTGTGTCTTGTGAGACGTTTTATTTTTCGATAATTATAACAGTTTGTGTAAGTATGTACCTGTAAGGGATCCTACTGATATGATACCCTAAATAGTGTTTTGTTTATGATGGACAAACATATGTGTGTATGTGTAATATAATTATGGGGTAGTGTGTTAACTTTCCGAAGTTGGATGTGTTATAATTAAATTTTTAATATCTTCGTAATTTCGGGTTATGTTTAACGTTAAGAACACGATTAAGTTTAATAAATAATTAATGGAACAAAGAGGTGTCTCATTTGGGCATGTGACACTCGGGGCTGACGAGGGCAGGGAGTGGTCACTGGTGCAAGAAGGCACAGACAAGGAACGGCTCCTAGCATGCTTCTAGGCGGAGGGACACATGAATGAACCGATTACACATCGGAATGAGAGGGATCCTGAGACTGTGTAGGTATGGGACTATACAGTTGAGGGCGACTTACATGAATTGATTGGTACTACCTAAACCTCCTGGGAGGTTTTCCCATCAAGCGTGTGAGTGAGGACAAAGCAAGCCTCGTGTTGGTTTGTGGGGACAGTCGTCAATCCATAGAGCAGCCAGGGATGTTACAAATGGTATCAGAGCGGCACCTCTCCCAGTACGGTGTGGTTCGGGGACAAACCAAGTAGAAGCTGGTGGGCATGTGACACTAGGGGCTGACGAGGGCGGGGAGTGGTCGTCGGTGCAAGAAGGCACGAACAAGGAGCGACTCCTGGCAGGCTTCTAGGCGGAGGGACACATGAATGAATCGGTTACACACCGGAATGAGAGGGATCCTGAGACTGTGTAAGTATGGGACTATACAGTTGAGGACGACTTATATGAATTGATTGGTACTACCTATACTAACAAGATGCATCTTTTTTTCGGTAGCCCATCACTTAAGAACTTCACAATTAAGCGTGCTTGACTTAGAGCAATTCTGGGATGGGTGACCTCCTGGGAAGTTTTCCGGCGTGTGAGTGAGGACAAAGCATGCTAAAAAGACTCGTGTTGGTTTGTGGGGACAATCATCAATCCATAAAGCAGCCAAGGATGTTACATTTATCACTGAATTAAATGCAAATAAAACTATTTAATGTATATTTAAATATATTAGTGTCAGTCTATGTTTAAAAACTTATGAAAGTACATGTGTTTTTTTAGCAAATATGATAAATTTAATGGTTAAAAACTATTTCACACTATTGCAATAATAAGTATATTTTTTTTCATTTTATAAAAAAAAAGTACATTTTTTTTTCATATTTTTAAAAAATAAGTGCGCTTCACCTGACAACATATATAATAAATACACACAATGTGGGGCGCCACGGTTGGTAGATAATTGGGTCCCTTAAGTATGTGCTTGGAGGCTCGATTTTTGGCTTATGTATATGGAAAAACATTTCTTGGGAGAGGTCAACCCCTTAAATAGATCTCAGTACCTCAAGGGATTAGTCTTTGACTCCCAACCAGAGGATACTCGGATTCACCCAAAAAAATATATAATAAATACATCATTTTATAATCAAATAAACTAATTTTTATCAATGGAAAGCTATGGTGATCTCCATTTAGGTTTGACTTAATTATATTTGGTATCTCTCTTGGGTTTAGAAATCATGTTGACCTTCCTTGACTTTAATGTTAGGCTTAATCAACTTTTTTAGTCCCTACAAATATAGGTATTTTTGGTTTTGATCATTATCTTCTTCTTCTTCTTTTTTTCCTGTTAACTTTTAGTTTTTTTAACTTTTAAAATTTTGGAATTAGTCCCTGTCGTCAAAAGACACCGTTAAGCACTAACGTGACAGACAGATTGCCACATCAGTATTGTCACGTGGCATTAAATATAAATTTTTAATGCCACGTGACATTTAAAAAGATAAAAAATTGGTTTTGACCGCTATACTTTTTTTCCTTAGGTTTTGGTTCAAAAACGTTGGAATCAGTCATTCCTAGTTAGTTCTCATCTATTAAGTGCTAATATAGCTAACAACATTATCAAATGGAATAAATTAATAATTTTGTATGTCACATTTGATTAAAAAATCATTATACATATATACATTTAGAATATATATCAACTCGAAATTGAAAAAAAATAAAAACTTAATTAGCATTGAGATCAATCTGCTGATTATATTACTTTTGAGGATGGAAATGAAAAGTAGCCACTAAGGATTATTTATAATTTTTTATAAATTATAATTATTAATAATATTATTTATTATATATAATTGTTAAAATATTTTAATTTATTATCATAGTATTATTTGTTTTTTATACTGCATGGCCCGATGCTTCATGGAGTGGCTCCATATGGCATACGCTCGAGTTCTAACCCTCAATTGCTGCTATCATAAAAACTAACGGATTACTTTATCCTATCAAATATCTCTATTGTTGATTTTTGATACAGTTTTGTTCGACTAATATAAATAGTTTTAAATTATAAAAAATATAAGTAATAATTTTTTAATAACATGACATACAACATTATCAATTTATTCCATGTAACGTGTTGATGTGGCACACTGTTAACCACATTAGCACTTAACAGATAAGAACTAACGGGAAGGACCAATTCCAATATTTTTAAATTTGCAGGAACCAAAACCTAAGGGGGGGAAAAGTATAGGGACCAACACCAATTTTTTATATTTTTTAAAGCTACGCGGCATTAAGAATATTTTTAATGCCACATGGCAGTGTTGACGTGGCAAACTTTGCCACGTCAGCACTTAACAGTGCGTTTTGACGGCGTGGACTAGTTTCAAAGTGAAAAGGACTAAAAGCTAACCAAAAAAATAAGATAGGAACCAAAAACCAAAAACTCCTATATTTATAGGGACTAAAAAGTTGATTAAGCCTTAATGTTATTACACTTACCAATTGGTGTTTATGTCACCGACACACTTACCCCTCGACATTTTTTTAAAAAGTTAACATGCAATGCAAAAATATCGCAATAAAGACTAACATCCCAACTAAGTTGGCATATTAGATTTTATCTATCATTTGCAGGACATCATTAAATTTTATTTAAAAAAATGTAAAAAATACAAAAAACATGGAGGGGGACATAAACCAAAACTCATGTAGTAGAAAAAATCTTAAGAACCTATAATTTGGCAAACCAAACCTATTATGGTTAACATCTTCCCTAATAAAACTAGGAATAAAATATCACCAAGTGATCCTTAGATGAGATGCACCATAAGTAGCTAACTTATCAGCAACAATTGCCTTTCCTATGAACATGAGAAACTTGGAATTCTAATATTTTAGAGATCGATAAACAATTACTCCAATGATTTCTTATTTTCCAAGGCAAGGAAGAAAGAAATAAGATTAAATACGACTCCTTAAATATGCCAGAAGAATTAAAGCACAGACGACACAACCATTGAACTGATTGCACTATCAAGGCAGCAACTACAAGGAGATTAGATAAATAGAACCTCCGCTCGCAGAGAGCGTGTTTGGTTTCACGGTAGAGAGTATCGAAATTGTGTTTGCCTCCTATTGAAAATGATTTTAGTAAAAATAAAGGTTTTGGTTATTGTAAGATAGAATTGATTTTGCCTTCAAACATGATTCTAATAGAAGTTACACAAAGCAGCTTTTATGTAGGGTTGAAAAATTTATATTAAGTTTTGTATCAAACTTGCTTTTAAAATAAAAAAAAAACATCAAAACATAAATTGTTAGGTCTCCAAGCGTCTGATCCTTGTGTTTTGATGAATTCAAACATTAGGCAAATAATTTTCATGAACTAAAGCATTGCTAATATTCTACTTGAGATGTGTAGGATATATAATTTTAGTACAGATTAAACATGAAAGTTTGGAAAGTACTTAATGCGTCTGAACATCAACTCAAGACCGTTTGAAGCATTCGTTTGAACAAGATTTACATCTACTTCTGGAGATTTGGAGAAAGATTGAAAGCCCAAATCAAAGTCAAAGATCAGGTTACAATTGCTTGTTAGAAAAAAACGAAATCAAATCAAATATCAAGCCAAAATAAAAAATGGTATCAATTGTTCGAAGTCCAGTATGAAAAATCTTTCTCATAATATGATGGAAGATCCAGCAAAATCAACACGTCTGAATCTATCTCTGAAGACTGGGTTAAGGAAAGCGTATGAAATCTGACAAACTCTTTTAGGATAAAGAAGCGTCTGACCTTAAGCATCTATGAAGAAATGAAGTTCAAATCAAGAAGGCTCTCTCAAAAAGGAAGTGATCTGAGGAAAATGACTTAACAAAGAAAACCTAAGCGAAATAAAAGACCGTTTTTGAATTAGAATATTGTAATAATATTATTGTCTAAACGAAGTATTCTCTCTCAACTCTTAGAAAAGATAAAACGCAAAAAGCGTTGTATCAGAGCTGCAGAGTACAAAAGTCTACTACTCTCTAACTAAGGAAAGTCAAAAGCAAACTTTAACACTGCTGTGATGTCTGCTACGCAGAAGGTTGAAGAAAAGCTAAAACAAAGGATAAAAGAACGTTGCCCTTATTCCAACGACTAGTTTGTATCCAGTGGACAAAAGAACAAGGTTGAAACCTCCCTCCTTCCCTCCCCTTCTCTCTCTCATTGTACAAACCAAAATATGAACACTCCCCAAGAGTTAGTGACAAAAAATTATCAGAAATAAGTAAAAGGGTTCGAAAAGAGAGTATACAGAGACTTATCCTGGTTCACCCACAATCCTTGGGTTACATCCAGTCCTTGGCTTCACCATGTTTTTTCACTATAACTGATCAAGTTACAGACAGTTATTATTTGTACACCTAGCCTCTTCAGGCTCTTGAACAAGTATTGTTTGCATACTTAGCCTCTTCAGGCTCAATAGCATGTATTCTTTTAGTAAGCCTCTTCAAGCTCTACAAGAGGTGAGATTTGTGTGAAGCTAAAGCTTCAAGATTACAGAGTTGCAAATCAACCAACTAACACTCGAAGAGTGAATAAGGCTTAAGAGTAGGTATGATTGCAGAGATTGATCTTCTCTAAATGATTTTTAGTTGAGAGAAAAATATCACTAATATGAGAGAGTATTTTTTGCTTGAGTGTACTCTTTCTTTGTTGTGATATGTATTCTATATCCACCGTCCTTCTTGTTCATATCCCTTCAAGGTCTTCTTTTTATACCCAATTGAGAGAGATCTGTTGAGAGTCATTCTTCAGTCATCAGGCATCTTTTCTTTGTTCTCTAGATAATAAATAGTCATTCTGATTTGCATTTAATGTTTGTGTAACACCCTTCCGAGTGCCACATGGAACTTAACACATTACCGATACATATATTTGCAGTGGAAAAATTAAAACATTTAAAACATGTATTTAGAACAATAAAACGTATATATATAACATCAGAGTACCATGAAAGCTATGACATGTACACAACAACAGACACCCCACTGGCCGTGGTATAACTACTAAAGGACTCAACATCATCTCTGAAGGTCTCTTAACTCAAGCAACAAAAGTGTCCTCGTCACAGTGGAAGATAAGTCTCACCTCGATCACTCTTACCTCCTCGGTATCTTTGCCAGCTGATAACTTACTTCTGCCTTTGAACCACGACCCGAGCCAACACATAAAGAAACATAGAAACATAGATATATAGTAGGTAAGAAACTCTACAATTACCATAAAATAGGAAACAACATAGAATACCACATATTAACATGCACATCAACAATCACAACCATCTCCCAAGATCGTCTTCATAGAAATCAACCTCAAAATCTCATCAACTAGGATCATAGCCTACTCTAGGTGCACAACTGGTCCTACATGCATGATTTTCCAATTCTACAACAATGTCAGTCGGTAGTTAGGTTACTAGCTCCTGCGTTACCAAGAAAGTGCAACAAAGGTTCTCCAACGCAAAGGAAGCACTGCCTTCCCGAATCCCTCCAATTGTGAGAAACTCGAGAAGTTCTCTAACAATGAGAATGCACCCGCATCACTCCGACAAGAGTTCGTCCATCTTGGTCGCTCCGGAGAGTCTACCTCAACCTTGTGTGGCAATTGCTGAAATAGTTGTTGCAACTGTTCACACGACCCCTTTGTGACAACCACTCAAACGGCTGTTGAAGTTGTACACAGACACACCCCTTATGCAATAACCACTCAAACGGCTGTTGCAGCTATGCATATGTATTTTTTTTTTGGACCTCGTATGTTAGCCACTCAAACGGCTATTGTAGCTATTCTTATGGCCCCTTGTGACAACTATCCAACTCCCGTTGTAGTCATTCACAACCACCAACCTCATATTAGTAACTGCTTAAACGGCTGTTGTGGATACCCATAAGGCTGACCAACGTGAATGATATGCACATGCATCCATCACCAACTGGTACATTACAACATCAACATCTAACACCTCGGTAACAACAAGATCAATGTCCTAGAGATCCACACCTTGCACTCTGAGAGTTTCTAACCAACTCAGAATAACTCAACTTAGTCTGTGTGTCAGATCGTCATTAAATATCCTATTGGTCTAACACCACAACAATCATCTCCCAACTCAACCGACATTAGATCAACCACAATAGCACCATATCAATAGTCGACATACAGTCATGTTAACAACAGTAATCATAGCAAGCAACATATAATTGCAATGGGCATATTAGCATCAATTAAGCATGTTATCAACCATCATGTCATCACATAAGCATGTTAGGCATATCAACAATACACATACATATCAAACATATATCAACTACCAGTAGGGTTTGTGGATCCCTACACATGTGAATAGTCATTCTCTATGCCTACTTTCCTGATAATTGTGGTTTCTCCCCCCTTCACCCGACAATGCACGCTTCCACATAAAGCTGTAGATCGCGTCCACGCTACGGGCATGAACTTAGACACGCTTTCCAGCAACATCCACAAATTTTCCACCATCCATACCAACACATCCATGATTCCATTTTTCGTCCCGATTACACATACGTCATAATCAACAATATGGTTCCAATCAATGAATCGATTTGAATCAATACACAAAATCGATGGAAAAACTTACAAGAACAGCGGCTAGACTTAGACGAAGTCGGATGCAAAAGTGAGCTCAAGATTCCAAGGGAAAAGGTACCAAAGCAGGCTACTGTGCGAGCTCCACATCTCCAGTTACAGACTTTTAATTACAAAATTGAACGGTGAGAACGAAGAACGACCCGTCCTAAACCTTCTCACAAAGTTTTAGCCCGATCCAACAGTTAATGAATCTTGGATGGTAGTTTTATGGTGACGGGTTAGGTGGTATGCGGGATGAGTTTCTCTCCCTCTAGGTCCACTGTACGAGCTTAGTATCTCAAACTATGGTGATTTTTTTGAAAATTTGACCGTTCTATATGAAGAACCACAAGTCTTGAACCTTTATATCAAATTTCATCATGATTCAATGGTTGAAGAATGGTTGGCGAAGATTTCACTACGACTGCTCCAACCAAGCTTCAAAGTGATACAACCACCAACCAAGCTTCAAAGTACAACCACCATGGCTGCCTTATATTCTCCTAATTTTGTTATAGATTCTTCCTTGGTAATTTTCTGCTGTCATGAGTGAATTAGAATGAAGACCACTTTCATTTGCTTCACGTTACTTATATTATGCTATATTAGGTGTCTTAGGTGTTAGGTTTGCATGTTAATTAGGCTATGTGTCAAGTTAAGGTGAATAGTGGGAATGCAAGTGTCCTTGGATGGTTAAGGTAGATAGGTTAGTGAGCTAGGTGTCATGTATAGGAATGTTTAGGATTAGCTAGTGGAATGTGACATGGCATCTTGGTGTGGCAACACGTGTCATCGCGTGTTGCTCCGTCAGCACAATCGGGTGTTTTCTTCCGCATCTTCCTACTGCTGGAATATTTTTCTTAATTATTTTAGGCTACTCCCAAATACTTATTTTGCTCAACTCCGACCTAATTTTAATGTTATGACTCTCAATTAATTAATTAATTGACCAATTAAACACTCAGTTTGCATTTCTTTGCTTTCCGGACCAATTTCAACTTCGATTCTCCTGAAACTTGAAATGCAAGCTAACTAACACCTAAGGAACATGATTAAGTCTTCAAACATGCTTAATATTTTCCTCATACACTAATTGAGAAAATAGGGTGTTACATTACTACCCCTTTAAAATAAATTTCGTCCTCTAAATTTAGTGGTGGTTATATGCAACGTTGCATGTTTGTGTAAGGGTTCTACTAGCTTCCGCTGCACACTCTGATACAACAGTCGATAACGCAAGCTTACTGATTCATGCACATACTTCATATCAAAACGTAAACATACACCAACTGGTCGATTCACATATTTGCATATACATGCACATACATAGCATGTCATCAGTAGGGTCTTTAACATTTATAAATCATCATCTTCAAAATAATATTACAGTCATCCAACTTCTAGCTTCAAAATATTGTCATTTCCAAACCATAACAAAATAAACTTTTTAGCTACTTCCCAAAATATTGTCGAACCTAGCACCACTACTCAAGATTGAGAAGACTTAGCTCCTTTCAATGTGAACACACGCCTCGTTGTTGGCGGTCGCATTGCATGCTGTCCCGTTCCTTGAGATTGTGTTCCTGTTCCCTGCTTTCCACCATCTGACCTTGTCATCTTTCCTTGTCTGCAGTCCCGGGAAACATGTCTTGTCTTGCCACACTTAAAACAAACAAAATCCTTTCCTTGACAATCTCTCATTAAATGTGCACCTCCACACTTGAAACAACTAAACTGTCTTTGTCCATTCATTCCAACTGTTATAGCTTGCTGTTCTAGGCGATCATATGGTCACTTTGAA
The DNA here is from genome assembly GCA_030762895.1 of Sophora flavescens. NCBI lineage: Eukaryota > Viridiplantae > Streptophyta > Magnoliopsida > Fabales > Fabaceae > Sophora > Sophora flavescens. The sequence continues at coordinate 115,160,508 of CM061068.1, forward strand.
ATTCCTCACCTATGTTTTTCTGGTGATTCCTTATCGGTCCCTTATTCTCCTTTTGTTGGTGAGCTTCCATCCTCTTATCGTGACTTTACAAAGCAGTACATCTCTCGATCATTTCCGGAAGCCTGGAAATTCCTAGAGGTAGCATTGCTCTCTGTAGTTCACTTCTTAAACCATCTTCAAATCTTCTACAGATCCATTTTCATCTGGACATACTTGATAGAACTTGGAGAACTTTAGCAAGTAGTCAAACCTAAAACCATATTCTCCTAAAGACATACTTCGTTGTTTCAAACTTAAGAATTCATACTCCTTCTCATGTCTAATGGTTTCAGGAAAATACTTTTCCAAAAAGCATTCCATGAATAGTTCCTATGTGATTAATCTTAATTCTGTTTCCAACATCTTTTACCGATTCTTCCACCAAGGCTCTGCACCTCCCACTAGTATAAAAGATGCATACGTGACTTTCCTGTCTTCTCTACAGTGCATAGCTGTGAAAACTTTCTCTATCTCTTGTATTCATAACTCCGCTCCTTCCGCATCATACTCTCTATGAAATTGATGTGGTTTGCCTTAAATAAATGCAACCAACCATGCATCCACTGCTCCTTCTTGTCTTCATTGATTTTGAATTCGTTGTAGAAATTCATGATGTTGTTGTTGCATCAACTGCGGATTTTGCTGTGACTACTATAGCATAGATACCGCCATATCTCTCATAGTCCTCATAACTTCAACTTCATCTCTTCCTCCTCCAAACCTAGGAAGTCCACTGGTCTCTTCACTATCCATCGCATTCCTACCACTTCCTTCACTATGAGCACTTAGAGCCACATGTTACTGTAAAAGTAACCATCAACTCATATTCATAAGAGGTACGTGTTATATATCTTATGAATAATCAAATCAGTTACCATTGCTTCTCAAGTAGAAACAATAGATAACTCGTAAAACGAACACTCTACCCAACTTCTAAACATAGTTAATACCTATGCGGGTACAACTAGACACGACCAGTAACGGCGTCCTAAACCTCACACTCTAGTTAGAGCTGAGCTGCTCTGATACCACTGATTGTAACACCTTTCAGAGTGCCACATGGAACTTAACACATTACCGATACGTATAATTGCAGTGGAAAAATTAAAACATTTAAAACATGTATTTACATCAATAAAATGTATATATATAACATTAGAGTAATGGAAGCTATGGCATGTACACAATAACAAACACCCCATTGGCTATGGTATAACTACTAAAGGACTCAACATCATCTTTGAAGGTCTCTTAACTCGAGCAACAGAAGTGTCCTCATTACCGTGGAAGATAAGTCTCACCTCGATCACTCCCACCTCCTCCCAACATAGAATACTACATATTAACATGCACATCAACAATCACAACCGTCTCCCAAGATTGTCATCATAACAATCAACCTCAAAATCTCATCAACTAGGATCATAGCTACTCTAAGTGCACAACTGGTCCTACAAGCATGATTGGCCAATTCTACAATGATGTCAGCCGGTTGTTGGGTTACTAGCTCCCGCATTACCAAGAAAGTGCAATAGAGGTCCTCCAACGCAAAGGAAGCACCACCCGGATCCCTCCAACTGTGAGAAACTCGAGAAGTTATCCAACAATGAGAAAGCACCCGCATCACTCCGACATGAGTTCCACCATCTCGGTCGCTCCGGATAGTCTATCTCAACCTCGTGTGTCAATTGCTCAAACAGCTGTTGCAACTGTTCACACGACCCCTCTTGGACAACCACTCAAACGACTGTTGCAGTTGTACACAGACACACCCCTTGTGCAATAACCACTCAAACGGCTATTGCAGCTATGCACAAGTATTTTTTTCCCAACCTCGAGTTTGCAGCTATTCATACGACCCCTTGTGACAACTATCCAACTCTGATTGTAGTCGTTCACAACCATCAACCTCATATTAGTAACCGCTCAAACGGCTGCTACGGCTACCCATAAGGCTGACCAACGCGAATGATATGCACATGCATCCATCATCAACTGGTACATTACAACATCAATATCTAACACCTCGATAACAACAAGATCAATGTCCTAGAGATCAACACCTTGCACTCTGACGATTTCCAACCAACTCAGATCAACTCAAATTAGTCTATGTGTCGAATCGTCATTAAATATCCTATTGGTCTAACACCACAACAATCATCTCCCAACTCAACCGAGATCATATCAACCACAATAGCACCATATCAATAGTCGACATACAGTCATGTTAACAACAGTAATCATAGCAAGCAACATAGAATCACAATGGGCATATTAGCATCAATTAAGCATTTTATCAACCATTATGTCATCACATAAGCATGTTAGGCATATCAACAATACACATACACATCAGACATATATCAACTGCCACACAACAAAAAAAGGCTTGTTTTAAGACGGATTTATACCGACGACCGTGGCTTCTGTCGGTAACTAAGACATTACCAATGGATTCTTCCATCGATAAACTAGAATACTGAAAGTCACAAGAATTACCGACATAATTGAAATGGCACAAAACAAAACTAGAAGGGGGGTTGAATAGTGTTTTCGTACATCAGAGTTTTTCAAGCATAAAACAAAATTCAGTATAGATAAGACGCTTTGTGATAGACACCTTTTTCAGCAAACTGAATAGTAGCTATTAACACTATGCAGTTGGTTGACAAGATAGTTAAATAAACTGAATAATAAAGTAAAGAGCTAAGGAAAGAAAGTACTCAAAGATTTATCTTGGTTCACCCACAACCTTTGGGCTAGATCCAGTTATTGGCTTCACCAAGTTTTAAACATTATAACTGATCAACGTTACAGACGAGTATTATTTGCACACCTAGCCTCTCCAGGCTCAATCACAAGTATTGTTTTCACACCTAGCCTTTTCAGGCTCAACAAGTATTCTTGAAACAAGCCTCTTTAGGCTCGGAGAGTTTGAGGGTTGTTTGAAGCCCAGCTTTAGAGTTACAATAGCAATCTAACCAAATAGTACTTCAAAGAGTGAATATGAATTTAAGATCTGGTAAGTTGCAGATGAGTTCTTCTCTAGATGATTTGTAAACTTTGAGAGAAGATGATGAGAGTGACGAGAGCTTTGAGCTTTTTGTATTCTCGGTATGAATACTTTTCTTTCGTATGGGATTCCCTTCAGAGTATGTTGAGTGTTGTAGCTTTTCTAGTTGTTCAACTCTTTTTCAGTGTGCTCTTCTCTATTTCTTCAGAACATCGACTTCTTCAATTTATACTTGATCATAAAAGATCCATTGAGGCATAACCAGAGGTCATGTTCTTTATCCTTTGGATAATAGCCGTTATGACTTAACAATAAATGCTAAAGAACGTTGGAAATCCTTTGGTTGACCACAGAGCATAGAAGATATGCTTTCTTTGCTTTGGGCAACGTTTCTTCCCTTATTTGTGCAACACTTAGAAAAGCTCAGATAAAGTAGCTTTTCTCTTTATTACTGTAATACCCCCTTGGCATTACATGTATAACTCGTTGCGTAAATATAAAACTAGAATAAAAGCTGGTTACTTTCAGAAAATAAAATTTTCTAATCACTTTTACTCGAAAATGGATATTAAAATTTTTTTTTCGATATAGACAAACGTCACACACACACACACACACACACACACACACACACACACACACACACACACACACACACACACACATATATATATATATATATATATATGCATCACATCACTTTTTACATCAGGACCTTTATACATATAGGTCATTTGCCAGAGTAAAAACATAAGTAAAATAAAAAACATAGCTATACTGTAGCGGTAAATCTGGAACCACGACTCAAAAAGAATGGCTCTCCGTAGCCAAATATACAGACTGTCGGAAATACCACTATCAGCAGCGGGGTCCACACCATCATCCAGAGAATTATACTCAGGAACCTCCTCCTCCTCCTGATGATCCTCTTCAATCTCATCATCTACCTCAGGTACAAGAATCAGAGGGGCTGGTGGTTAATGTTGGACTGCCTCCTGAAGCGGCTGAGTGAGTACTGGAGGCTGATGAACTAGGTCTCCCTGCTCCACCAATGCTCCCAATAGTAACCACATAGGTGGTAGTTGGACTTCCACAGTCTTGGTTTTGTGGGTACGCGTCTGTGGTCCTGCTGCTGGTATTCCCTCAGTGACACACATCGGCCCGGCATACATGGCGCTGCGGGCTCCTGGGTTAATAACCCATGTGACACCCCCATTTTCGTATAAGGGATTATGTTATTCTGGATGCCTAGTTGTTGTTGTTGTTGTTGTTGTTGTTGTTGTTGTTGTTGTTGTTGTTGTTGTTGTTGTTGTTATTAATGAGGTTAGTATTGTTATTTATATAATTGATAATGTAATTGTGATTAGTGTTGTAGTATTTTTATGCTTATACATATATATGTGTGTATATATTATTACATACGATAATATTTATATTAATATATGATTATTTGCATTAATATGAGATTGTGTCTCTTAATGTGTGATCTTATATGAATATATGATTTTGTTTGTCATTTTATATGTTAATATATGATATGTGATTTTATTAATAATAAGTGATTAAGAATGATATGATGAGATATCGTGTGATTTAGTATTTAAATAGAGATAGTATAATTCTTAGATTTTAGCCCCTTAACCAATCAAATTTGAGTCCTTATTAATAAAGGATAATCCTCTGTTTGGTTACCTCTTAAGATCTTATCATAATCTCCTAAGGATCCTATCTAGGAATAACTACTAAATCTGTCGCTAAACTTCCATCAAACTTTTGACCATCTTAGAGTCCAAGTTAGGATTCGGTCATTAGACATTAATTTGTATATATTTCTCTGTGCTTTCTAATGACCCCAAGAACGCCTCAATCGGAAACTTGTAGCTCAAGTTATGGTCAAAATATCGATCTGTATACAGTTTGGGCTGAAATAGGAGCCCGTTATGCCCTAACTTGTATTTATACCAGAAGACTCGAACTAAACCCTATTTCTAAAATTTTTAAACTCAGAATAGCTTCCTCTCTTCATCTTTCTTAGTTTTCCCTTGAGGTTCTTGGAGTTTGTGAGTCCGTTTGGGAGAGAAGTTACGCGTGTTAGTATCGTTTAAGGTAATGTATTTATCCCTCCTCAATCTCCTTTTCCCTTTCTTTTAAATTGTATATTAATTGGTTATTCTCTTCCCTTCTTGTTTGATCAAAGCTTGAGGAATTCGTCGAGCCGCTCGAGGGAACGTGTCTAGTTTGCCAACGTTATCGTTTTGGGAATCTTCATTCCAGGTATGGGGAGAAGAAATAGTAGTGACACGTAGGTGTTGGGGGTAGCATAAGATGAAGGGTTGACCCATGATCCTGTCATATGTTGTTGTCTATTTGATGTTAATTGATGTATGTACGATGATTATAATGTTAATGGCATGCTTTAATTGTTAACCTGTTTTTTGTTAATTATTGATGATGTATGAATAGATGGTATTGGTATGCCCAATTGAGTATGATGTTTAATGATGCCATGAATGTGATGATGATGATGCTATTATGATGATGATGTTGTTATGATTATGAGAATGTTGTTATGATAATGATGATGATGTGGTGCTCTGTTTGAGTGTTGATTGTTGGGTATGTTAATGCCAACAATGATGTTAATAATATTATAACCAATTAATAGGGCTTATTAATGATGTTAAGACGTTAAAATACGTTAACAATGATAATAAGATTTAAGGGATGTTTTTCCCAGTTGTTCATAAGACATGCATATAGTGTGAGATGTAAGGTTATGTTCACAGGGGTTAGTTAAAGACCCAAGGATTGATTAGTGAGTGTTCTAGGAACATTAACGATGAAGCTATGATTAAGGGAGTAATTCCCTGTGATGATAAGACATGAATATTAATGAAGAACAGTTAAGATTAATGAAGCGGATGTTCGATGGATTAGTTAAAAGCCAATAGGTTGAATCTGTGATTTGTCTCAAGGATTTGGGAAAGGGTTTCTGACCCTTTCCTCCCAAATCAGTACGACCATGCTCCATCGAGCATTGCCGTGCTTAATAGGGAGCACGCTTGTTCTCCAGTTTGAAATACAGAGCATGGCACGTAATTGAGCACGCCTGTGCTCAGCAGGAAGCACGACCATGCTTGCCTGCAGGTCTAGCACGCCCGTGCTCACCTGACCAAAACAGAACCAGAATGCTGAAAACAGGGGTTATACCCTAAAGTATCCAATTAATGAAAGAAGATATCAAATGAAGAAAAGATGAGTTAGATAACTTAAAGAAGTTGTTCTGTACCTTAGTAGCCGAGTGGCCAAGGGGACCTTGATGCTTAATGGTCAAGGTGTTGAGCTCTGTACCTAATCAATCCGAGTATTAATAATTAAAGTGGAAAGATGATGGTCTGTACCTTGGTAGCCTAGCGTTCGCTCCAAGGGGGCCTCGATAGCATAGTGGTCGAGGTGTTGAGCTCTGGTGCTTATTGGCCAGAGTGTTGTTGTTTTGTACCTTAGTAGCCGAGTGGCCAAGGGGGCCTTGATGCATAATGTCAAGGTGTTGTTAAAAGATATCGGACCTTGGTAGCCGAGTGGCCAAGGGGACCTTGATGCTTAATGGTCAAGCTATTGAGCACTGGTGCTTTTTGGCCATAGTGTAAGTGAAAAGATTATGCGATAAAAGATTAAAGACTAAAGATGAAAGATGAAAGATAACGTTGATGATGATGATGAACTTGGGTAGCCGAGTGGCCCAGTCAGAGGTGATGATTGTTGGTTGTGCGCTGTGTTGCTCATTCATGCATTGGAGTAGTGGAGTAGCGTTGCATCGCATAACATACCTTGTTCGGAATGATATATATATATATATATATATATGATATTGATGTGATGAGATGGTTGTGTTGATATTCTATGTTTATATGATGTGTATATATATATATATATATAATATGATATTGATGTGATGAGATGGTTGTTTTGATATTCTGTGTTTATATGATGCATCTTCATCTTGCTAACCGCTTCCAAGCCGTTATGTTGATATATATGTTTCTTACTCCCCGTCTTTTGTTGTTGCCTTGCATGTACCCCTTTTTCTGTTATGTAGAGGACGGTGAGCAATGTGCTGAGGAGTGACTCCGAGGAGCCGCTTCTTGAATTTTAGTTTATGTTTAGTTTAGTTGTTATCCGAGTTGTTGTATGGGATCGATTATACCAGCTCTGTATTGTAACATCGGGGTTGGGTTATATGTTTTGTTTATGTTATGTTATCCTTTAAATATGGTTTATTTCCGTGTTGAGACCTTGTTACAATGTGGTATCCTTCACCCGTTGGTTTTCTTTTGTAATAAATGATATGCATGTGTTTATATAATTTCGAAAAACTAAATTGTTTTTCCTTCTATGTTATCACATTATAAATATATGGGGGGTAGAGTGTGTCACATTTAGTGGTATCAGAGCCGTTCGGCCTTATCTTGACGTGGTATGAGTCTGTTGCGAGTCTTCTTTGTGTTTTCATTTGAATTATCTATGTTAATTATAGATAATGATTCTTTAATGTTAAGAACCCTTAGTTCTTCCGGTTTGGTTGGATCCTCCGAGTCCGATGACTTGATCCGAGGTTATGTGCCTAGTTGGTGAAAGTTTAACCAATCAAGGTGATAGAAATTTCTAGGACGAAATTTTTATAAGGTGTTGGGGAGTCCGGGGAGCACCGGGAGCAACAATGGGCTAATGACCAGGACCACCAAGAGATCAGGACACCACATCTCCACCCAAAACCTTAAGGCATTGAGTATATGGGTCACCTCTCTTATATATCCTTCATTTAGCTCATTCCTAGCCAATGTGGGACTAACCACTCACTTGAATTTCCAACAATCTCCCCCTCAAGTGTGAGTCTCCCACATCACTATACTTGCACCGCCGTTACCAACCAACGGGACACGCTGCCTGACTCCACCTTGGTCAGGAAGACTTTCGATACAAGGATCCAATACACCTGGATCCACTCCCGCTCCACCATCAGGCCAAACCTGGCTCTGATACCACTTTGTTGGGAAAAAGCAAGAGATAACATTCTCTAATGAAGCAAATATTTTTTCCCTTCACCTGTGCAAATAAATAGGCACAACAAAAATATTCTTCCACAGGATAATATCAATGGCAGAAAAATAAATAGCAATGACACCACAATTTTTAACGTGGAAAACTCCCCAGTGTAGGGATAAAAACCACGGGACCAAGTCCAGCAAAAAACTTCCACTATAAATAATAATGGGTACACCAAGTCTTCCTAGAAATACTAGGGAACACAAAATCAGCAATACATCACCCAAAAGGTGGATACAAGCAAGCAACAAGAGAGAAACCCCACAACAATGGGTATAACAACTCAGCTCAAAGAGAAGGCAAAACAACAAATAGAATATATCAAACTGACGAGCTCATTGGTAGGAATAACATACTGAAATTTCAGCAAAAACGGAGCAAGTTTGCTGTACCACCTTCCACCACCTGAACCCTCTTTCTTCTTCTCTTTTATTCTTGCGCGCCGAAACCTTTCTCTGTTGCTCGTGCAGTAATTGTTTCTCACATCAGGCACCTCTATGAAACCCTTTCTTTCCTTTTTATTTGAACTTTCAAGTTTCTTTTTTTAATGCCACATGTGCTTGGCCCATTAACAACCATTCCTTTTTTTCTTTTCTTTGTTTTTACTTTTTATCTAGTGGGTCCCATTTAGGAGGGAACCCACCCAACAAATCACCCCCTTCCCGACTAAGTGGGAAGATACTGCTCAACCATGCCTGCTATCTTTCTGCAACAAATCAACTTTGTCATAGGCAAGGTCTTTGCCATCATATCTGAACCATTTTCATCAGTATGGATCTTTTCAAGTGAAAATGTCTTCATCTCTAGCGCATCTCGTATCCAAGGATACCGCACCTCAATGTGCTTTGACCTGGAATGAAAAGTTGGATTCTTGCTGAGATGGATAGCACTCTGATTGTCACAAAATAACACAAACTTCTCTTGCTTGAGGCCCAACTCTTGTAGGAATTTCTGCATCCACAAAAGTTCTTTAGAAGCTTCAGTAATGGCAATATACTCAGCTTCAGTGGTAGACAAAGCAACACATTTTTGTAATCTTGATTGCCAAGACACCGCTCCCCCTGCAAAAGTCATCAAATATCCAGAAGTAGATTTTCTAGAATCAACATCACCGGCCATATCTGAATTTGTGTAACCATCTAACACAGGTTGACCACCCCCAAAGCATAAACATACTCTGGAAGTGCCTCTGAGATACCTGAAAATCCACTTCACTGCTTGCCAGTGGTCTCTACCAGGATTAGAGAGAAAACGACTAACAACTCCAACGACATGGGCAATATCCGGCCTTGTGCATACCATAGCATACATCAAACTACCAACCGCGGATGCATAAGGAACCTTCTTCATCTCTTCTTTGTCTTTCTCACTTGTAGGGCATTGTTGAGAGCTCAACTTGAAATGACTTGCAAGTGGAGTACTAACAGGTTTGGAATTGCTCATGTTAAACCTCTCTAATACCTTCTCAATATACTTATGTTGAGAGAACCACAATTTACCATGCTTCCTATCACGAGTAATTCTCATGCCAAGGATTTGCTTTGCAGGACCCAAATCCTTCATAGCAAAGGCCTTGCTCAAATCTTTCTTCAGACAATCAATCTTCTTTGTGTCATGACCAACAATCAACATGTCATCCACATATAGCAAGAGGATAATAAAATCATCATCAAGGAATTTCTTCACAAACATGCAATGATCTGAAGTGGTTTTACTATAACCATGTTTCTCCATGAAAGAATCAAATTTCTTGTACCATTGCCTTGGTGCTTGCTTGAGTCCATACAAACTTTTCTTCAACTTGCACACAAGCTACTCTTTTCCTTTGACCTTGAAGCCTTCAGGTTGCTCCATATAAATTTCCTCCTCCAAATCACCATGAAGGAATGCTGTCTTCACATCAAGTTGTTCAACCTCTAGGTTCAAGCTAGCTGCTAATCCAAGCACAACTCGAATAAAGGACATCTTCACCACAGGTGAGAAAATTTCTTCAAAGTCAATACCTTTCCTCTGATTGAAGCCTTTCACAACCAATCTTGCTTTGTACCTTGGTTGGGAGCTATTCTCTTCTGATTTCAGCTTGAACACCCACTTGTTCTTGAGTGCTTTCCTACCCTTAGGCAACTTGACCAATTCAAATGTGTGATTCTCATGCAAGGAATTCATTTCTTCTTGCATGGCCTTCAACCACTCTTCCTTGTGCACATTTACAATAGCCTCTTCATAACTTTCTGGCTCTCCACCATCAGTGATCATCACATACTCATGTGGAGTGTATCTTTGGGAAGCATGACGCTCTCTAGTAGATCTTCTCAACTGAGGCTCAACTGGTGGCTCAAATGGAACCTCTTCAACTGGTTCATCATGGTGAGGTGTAGGGTCGTCATTTGCATTCCCATCATCTACCTGTATATCTCCCCCTTCAACAAGAGTTCCAGTAGGGGGTTTAGGCACAACATCAATATAACTTCTGGCAACCGGTTTCTGTTTCTCAGCTTTCTCAAAATCTTCAATGGTTTGGTCTTCAAGAAATATCACACCCCGACTTCTGATAATTTTTCTGTCAGCTGGATCCCAGAGTCTATAACCAAACTCTTCATGACCATAACCCAAGAAGACACATTGTTTGGATTTTCCATCGAGCTTGGACCTCTCATCTCTTGGAATGTGAACAAAAGTCCTGCAGCCAAACACTCTCAAATGACTATAAGCGACATATTTCCCTGTCCATACTCTGTTTGGAACATCACCATCTAGTGGCACAGAAGGAGAAAGGTTGATCAAATCCACTACGGTTCTCATTGCTTCACCCCAAAAGGATATGGGTAATTTTGCATGAGAGAGCATACACCTGATTCTGTCATTAATGGTACGGTTCATTCTCTCTGCAACTCCATTATGTTGAGGCGTCTTTGGAACTATCTTCTCAAGCCGGATTCCATGTTCTTTGCAATATTCTTCAAACGGACCCCTGTATTCACCACCATTATCTGCTCGAACACATTTCAACTTGCTTCCTTTTTCTCTTTCAACACTTGCATGAAAGTGCTTGAAGACACCAAGTACCTGGTCTTTAGATTTCAAAGCAAAAGCCCACTTTTTTCTAGAGTGATCATCAATAAAATTAACAAAGTATGAAGCACCACCAAGAGACTTACAATCCATAGTGCAAACATCAGTATGAACTAAATCAAGAACATTTGGCCTCCTATGAGGACCAGAACTACGAAATGAAATTCTATGTTGTTTTCCAACAAAACAATGAGAGCAAGTATTTAGAGGTGTACCTTTTATAGGAAGAGAATTTTTCCTGGCAAGGATGTTGAGTCCTTTCTCACTCAAGTGACCAAGGCGCATATGCCACAAATCATAAGAAGCATCTTCAACTGCATTCACTTCCTCCTTGCTTAACTTTCCAGGCATCCTGTAGAGAGTAGTGAGGCTTTCTTCTTTTGCCACCACTAGTGACCCTTTGGTGAGCTTGCATATGCCACCACCAAAGTAAGTATGATAACCCTCAATGTCCAAGGCTTTAACAGAAATCAAGTTGAGACGGATATCTGGAACATGTCTGACATTCTTCAATTGCAGCTTGCACCCAATGCTGGTTTCAATCCAAACATCTCCCATACCAACAATTTTACATACCCCTTCATTTCCCATTTTAACTGTGCCAAAATCACCAGCAGTATAAGATGAGAAGAAATCACGCCTAGGAGTGACATGGTATGAGGCTCCAGAATCAACAATCCAACTAGAATCATGGCATGCTAGATTTATAGAATTATCATCACAGACAATGTAAACATCACTATCAGATGCAACTGCAGTTGTGTCTTTATCATTTTTCTTCTCTTTGTCTTCATCTCTTTCTCTTGACCTCTCTCTCTTTAGGAACCTGCATTGTCTTTTGATGTGTCCCACCTTGCCACAATGATAACATTTCACTTCTTTACTAGTCCTGGACTTGCTTCTTGACTTGCTACGAGATCGCGATTTTTTCATGCTTATGGAAATGTCTGGTTTGACTTCTCCCCCGTGACTCTGCAACTAGTGCTTCTGACTGAGTGGAGGTACCATTCAAACCACGCTCCTTTCTTCTAGCTTATTCATTCAACATGCTCTCTTTTACCATTGACATTGTCAACTTCCCATTAGGAGCTGAGTTAGTCAATGTCACAACCAGAACTTCCCAAGTGTCGGGCAAGGAACTAAGCAACAACAAGGCTTGCAGCTCATCATCTAATTTAATATCTACTGTTGTCAACTGATTCACAGTATTTTGAAAAATACTCATATGCTCTGCCATTGAATCCCCTTCTTTGTATTTCATATTCACCAGCTTCCGGATCAGAAATGCTTTATTTTGCACATTCTTCCGCTCATACAGCTCGGCCAACTTCTTCCACATTTTCTGGGCATCTGTTTGTGTCTACATGAGGATATACACTCAAATCCAGCCACTGCCTAATCAAAGCAACTGCCTTTCTATTCATCTTTTTCCAATCACTTTCATTTTTATCCTTGGGTCGGGCAGTGTCCCCCTCAATGGGATCATACAAGTCTTTGCTGTATAACATATCTTCCACGAGGGTCTTCCAAAGTGTATAATTTGTAGAGTTCAGCTTAATCATATTTGGCCCTTGATTTTCCTCCATTTAAATGCACAGTACAGAACAACCTAAGCTCTAGATACCACTTGTTGGGGAGTCCGGGGAGCACCGGGAGCAACAATGGGCTAATGACCAGGACCACCAAGAGATCAGGACACCACATCTCCACCCAAAACCTTAAGGCATTGAGTATATGGGTCACCTCTCTTATATATCCTTCATTTAGCTCATTCCTAGCCAATGTGGGACTAACCACTCACACTTGAATTTCCAACATAAGGGGTGTGGAATTGTAACACCCCGATTTTAGTATAAGGGATTATGTTATCATGGATGCCTAGTTGTTGTTGTTGTTGTTATTATTATTATTAATGAAGTTGGTATTGTTATTTATATAATTGATAATGTAATAGTGTTGTAGTATTTTTATGGTTATACATATATATATGTATGTATATATTATTGCATATGATAATATGTATATTAATATATGGTTATTTGCATTAATATGAGATTGTGTCTCTTAATGTGTGATCTTATATGAATATATGATTTTGTTTGTGATTTTATATGTTAATATATGATATGTGATTTTATTAATAATAAGTGATTAAGAATGATATGATGAGATATCGTGTGATTTAGTATTTAAATAGAGATGGTGTAATTCTTAGATTTTAGCCCCTCAACCAATCAGATTTGAGTCTTTATTAATAAAGGATAATCCTCTTTTTGGTTATCTCTTAAGATCTTATCATAATCTCCTAAGGATCCTATCTAGGAATAACTACCAAATCTGTCGCTAAACATCCATCGAACATTTGACCATTTAGAGTCCGATTTAGGATTCGGTCATTACACATTAATTTGTAGATATTCCTCCGAGATTTCTAACGACACCAAGAACGCCAAAATCGGAAACTTGTAGCTCAAGTTATGGTCAAAATACCGATTTGTATACAGTGTGGGCTAAAATAGGAGCCCGTTATGCCCTGACTTGTATTTATACCATAAGACTCGACCTAAACCCTATTTCTCAATTTGTTAAACTCAGAATAGCTTCCTCTCTTAATCTTTCTTAGTTTTCCCTTGAACCCCTTGAGGTCCTTGTAGTTTGTGAGTCCGTGTGGGAGAGAAGTTAAGGGTGTTAGCATCGTTTAAGGTAACGTAGTTATCCCTCCTTGATCTCCTTTACCCTTTCTTTTGAATTGAGGATTAATTGGTATTCTCTTCCCTTATTTTTTGACCAAGAACGTGTCTAGTTTGCCAATGTTATCATTTTGGGAATCTTCATACCAGGTATGGGAAGAAGGAATAGTATTGACATTTAAGCGTTGGGGGTAGTGTAAGATGAAGGGTTAACCCATGACCCTGCCATATGTTGGTGTCTATTTGATGTTAATTGATGTATGTATGATATGATTATAATGTTAATGGCATGCTTTAATTGTTAAGCTGTTTTATGTTAATTATTGATGATGTATGAATAGATGGTATTGGTATTTCCAATTGAGTATGATGTTTAATGATGCCATGAATGTCTATGATGATGATGATACTATTATGATGATGATGTTGTTATGATTATGAGAATGCTGTTATGATAACGATGATGATGTGGTGCTCCGTTTGAGTGTTGATTGTTGGGTATGTTAATGCCAACAATGACGTTAATAAGACTATAACCAATTAATAGGGCTTATTAATGATGTTAAGACTTTAAAATACGCTAACAATGATAATAAGATTTAAGGGATGTTTTTCCCAGTTGTTCATAAGACATGAATATAGTGTGAGATGTAAGGTCATGTTCATAGGGCTTAGTTAAAGACCCTAGGATTGACTAGTGAGTGTTCTAGGAACATTAATGATGAAGCTGTGATTAAGGGATTAATTCCCTGTGACGATAAGACATGAATATTAATGAAGAACAGTTAAGCTTAATGAAGCTGATGTTCGATGGATTATTTAAAAGCCAATAGGTTGAATCTGTGATTGGTCCCAAGGATTTGAGAAAAGGGTTTTTGACCCTTTCTTCCCAGATCAGTACGGCCACGCTCCATCGAGCACGGTCGTGCTTAACAGGGAGCACGCCTGTGCTCTAGTTTGAAATCCAGAGCAGGGGGCACAATTGAGCACTCCCGTGCTCAGCAGGCAGTACGACCGTGCTTGCCTGCAGGTCCAGTACACCCGTGTTGAGGTTGAGCATGCCCGTGCTCGCTTGACCAGAATAGAACCAGAATGCTGAAAACAAGGGTTCTACCCCAAAGTATCCAATTAATGAAAGAAGACATCAAATGAAGAAAAGATGAGTTAAATAGCTTAAAGATGTTGTTCTGTACCTTGGTAGCCGAGTGGCCAAGGGGGCCTTGATGGTTAATGGTCATGGTGTTGAGCTTTGTACCTGATCAGTCGGAGTGTTAATAATTAAAGTGGAAAGATGATGTTTTGTACCTTGGTAGCCTAGCATTCGCTCCAAGGGGGCCTCGATAGCCGAGTGGTCGAGGTGTTGAGCTCTGGTGCTTATTGGCCAGAGTGTTGTTGTTTTGTACCTTGGTAGCTGAGTGGCCAAGGGGGCTTTGATTCATAATGTCAAGGTGTTGTTAAAAGATATTGGACCTTGGTAGCCAAGTGGCCAAGGGGGCCTTGATGCTTAATGGTCAAGGTGTTGAGCTCTGTTGTTTTTTGGCGAGAGTGTAAGTGAAATGATTACGCTATAAAAGATTAAAGACTAAACATGAAAGATAACGTTGATGATGAACTTGGGTAGCCGAGTGGCCCAAGCGGAGGTGGTGATTGTTGGTTGTCTGCTGTGTTGCTCATTCATGCATTGGAGTAGTGGAGTAGCGTTGCATCGCATAACATACCTTGTTCGGAATGATATATATATTTATATATATGATATTGATGTGATGAGATGGTTGTGTTGATATATTATGTTTATATGGGTCATGTTCATCTTGCTAACTGCTTCCATGCCGTTATGTTGATATATATGTTTCTTACGCCCCGTCTTTTGTTGTTGCTTTGAATGTACCCCTTTTAGTGTTATGCGGAGGACGGTGAGCAGCGTGCTAAGGAGTGACTTTGAGGAGCCGCTTCTTGAAGTTTAGTTTATGTTGTTATCCGAGTTGTTTTATCGGATCGGTTATACCAGTTCTATAATGTGACATCGGGGTTGGGTTTTATGTTTTGTTAATGTTATGTTATCCTTTAAACATGTTTTATTTCCGCGTCGAGACCTTGTTACATTGTGGTATCCTTGACCCGTTGGTTTTCTTTTGTAATAAATGATATGCATGTGTTTATCTCATTTCTAAAAACTAAATTATTTTTCCTTCTATGTTATCACTTTATAAATATATGCGGGGTAATGGGTGTCACAACCCATGCGCCGCCATCATCCGCATCCTCAAACATCAGGGACAGAATCCCCAAGTAAGATAGATCTCCCATATGATTAATCTGTACTCGAATATAAAATACCACAGAAGAAACCCAACAGGAAATAATGCATGGTTGAGATACCGACAATTGAGTTTTATCATGATAACTACATGCGCGACACACAATTAACAGCATATACATATATATAGCACATAAATCCTCAAAACAATCATAATATTTTAAACAATGGGATTCATACCTGACAGTCATCGTAATTTGTAAAAATTCATGACACTTCAATGTCCACCATCTATTTTTGAAATTTATTCTTCGGAGCTCCTAACTTCCCTTCTTCGAGCAGAATTGGCCGTAATAATCCCCATATCACAATTGTTTCGCGTTGGGTCAATCTCTAATCAATTTAGATCCCCAACTGTTCTAGGGTATTACGTTTTAGCTAAATAATATTGAATAGTTCCTTATCGAGTACATCTAGGTAGGGTAATTGAATTTCCACAACTCGAGGTTTCAAAGTCCCGACCGTCTGTGGGTTTTTCGAACACGGATGTCCCTAAAGACCTAAAGACATCTCTTTGGTCCGTAACTATCCAATTTGTCAATCCACCCTTTGTGGATTGTGGCTTGAATACACAATGACACATCTGCCACAATGGCACGTCTTCCAAACTATGCATGTAAAATATTTATTTTCGCTACTTTTCTTTTTCTTTCATTCTTTCTTTGTCGAGGCTCAAAGCTCACGATTATTTTTACTTAGGTACCAAGCCCATTTACGGTTAACACAAGACACATAGCCCAAGTGCTCAATCACGAAACCCTAGATCGATGCACCAGTCCTAGGTTCGCAGATATGGGACACAAAGTCCACCATATCACTTATAGGACATAAAGTCCCCCACAAATAACACGGAACAACGATCTACGTGTTTTTCTCATAGAACACTAGAATCCCGAAGTCTCGACCACTGGGTTCACTTTTATTTTTCAATAGAGTTTTCGTTCTTTGAAACAACAAATACCCAAAGAAAACTCCAAAACTTATCCAAATTTATCGGATATATTTTCGCTGATTCAAAAACCTTTTTTGCAGAAAATCTTTTCCCCTGAAATTCATTTATAAAACGTCAAATCGCAACGAAATTCATTTTTCTCAAATTCATTTTCTTTTAAAATTTCTTTTCCGAAAACACAACAAATCCTTAAAAATCATTTCTAACACCTTTCTGTCCAAAATAATAAAACTATTTCTCATAGTTTCGCTGTAAGGCACTTTTCTATATTATTATTTTTTCGTTTAGAATAAAATCATTTATGAATCAAATGACCTTTTCTTTTCCAAAAGGTTTTTCACCATCAATATTAAAATATTTTTGAAACTTAATTTATTGTAATTACTATTTACTTTCATTTTGAGTTTATTTTGGAAAATTTATCGTAAATAAATTTTTTACGGTATCGTCCTCACTATCACTCATTGATTTACTCTTTAACCGAAATATCATTAAATATTATTGTTTTAAACATTTTCTTCCACTTCCATAAATCAAAACCTTTAATTTCTCCTCAAGCTTTTTAAAGCTTTACCGTTAATCACAATTGAGAACTGACCACCGTCAGGCTTTCAGTCAACTAGTCAATAAAAAATTTATCCATATAATGCTTTCACAGATAAAGTTAAAATCACATAAACAATTATATAACAATTAAATCTAATACCACGTATTAATATGAATAAATTTACACACGACATACAGATAGCATGTAGCTATGAAAAATCCTCAGGTAAGCTCCCCTTACCTTAGAATTTTCGAATTTCTTCTTGAAAGTAGCCTCTTTGATTTTTTTGTGTTCCTCTTACTAATCAACACACCAAACTATCAACCAATCCTTCATAACAAATTAGAATACATGTTAAAAATTGAAACAAAACTAATCTAGCCCACTTGGATAGGGTTCGACCATGTTAAAAAATTTGGCTAGGGATCACTAAAATTTTCAAGCTCTTGGACCTATGATCCTAGAGTATTAGAGAGTTAGGAAAAATTATCTTACTTCAAAAATTCTCATTCTATGATTTTCTATAATTATTTGAAGAAAATCAAGGAAAAAGGAAATATGGAATTCTTGACTAGAAGGAAAGGAAATAAATGAATGGAAGAGTATTCATACTCATAGACTATAAGAGTTTACCTCTAGATGATGAAGATGTTGAAGAAAAATGATCAAAGCTTCAAGTTTGTCAAGAATGGAGTCTTAGGTTTTGAGAGAAATGGACATGAAGAACTTGGATGAAATGAAAAATGAAATGACCAAGTGCTTGAATGGGGTTAGGGCCGTGTGGTATGGGGGGTATTTTGGTCACAAAATATTGGGACAAGATTGGAATTACAAAGAAAGTTCAAGAGCAAATTAGACAATTCTCTTAAAGTCATCGTTACATGGTGAGTCATAACCATGACTCACCATGGTGACTCATCCTATATGAGTCATCCATGTCTCATTTTTCTCATCTCTTAGCGGGTCTCTGAAGTTCCGTATCCGACTCCATCGTTTTCCCGATTTAGGTTTTTCTTCGTTTTCTTTGAAAATTCACCCGAATAAAGTATAATAATTTATTTTTGAGCGAAAATTTCAAAATAGCCTATATCGTTGAAAATGTGATATAAATCTAAACTGTTTCGTTCTCGGGTCAAAATTAGGTTTTCTGATCAGTAAAATTTTACTGTCAGTGAAAACGCAGATCGAGTTCCGTCTGAATTTTCAACCCAAATTTTAACCGTAACCTTCTACTATAAATTAGAGTCTAAATATGATTTTGTTATATCCAAAATATTTTTTCTAGGTCTCGGATAAAATATAAACATATAATTCTACCGATATTGCAAAACAGTAAAAACGGGGTGTTACAATACTACCCCACTAAACAAAAAATTCATCCTCAAAATTACGCACCTGGAAAAAGATCGGGATATTGAAATTTCTTCTTGTCCCCTGCTTCCCATGTTGCATCTCCGGTTGTCTCATCCCAAATAACCTTGACCAAGGAAATTTGTTTACCCCTGAGCTGCTTAATCCTCTTATCTTTGATTATTACAGGCGAAGTCTCATAAGACAAGTTTTATTTTAATTGTACTACATCGGGTTCAATTACATGTGGTGGATCAGGAATATACTTCCTTAATTGTGAGACATGGAAAAAATTATGAATGTTTGAAAAAAAAGGTGGTAAAGCAATTCGATAGGCTATTGGACCAATACGACGAAGAATTTGGTAAGGTCCAATAAATTTAGGAGCGAGTTTTCTGGACTTTATAACTCTACCTACCTCAGTCGTGGGAGTGACTCCCAGAAATACATATTCTGTAACACCCTGTTTTTTGTTAAGCGCTTAGTTATATGCTTGTTTGGTTGTTAAGTCCTTAAGACTTAGTCTAGAGTTGTTGGTTAACGGCTAAGTGGGAGTTTTAGACTTAAAATCCCTTTCTAGTACATGAGCACGCCCGTGCTAATTGACCAGCATGCCCGTACTTTGGCTGCAAGCATCTCGTTGACGCTGATGTAAGCACGACCGTGCTCAGCAGTCAAACGCGTCTCGCTGACACTAAGTTGAGCACGCCCGTGCTTGGGCCTGAGTCTATATATAGACATCAGTTTGTGAGGGTTACGAGTTACAACCCTCAAACTGGCACTTTAGGCAACCCTAAGTGTGACGACAACCGTTTCTTCCCTTTTCTTAGAACCCAACTGTTCTTGGCGTTCTTGCTCCTTGGGAGAGTCCTTCACGCGCTAAGTGCCAATTATCGTAAGGTAAACGTCTTTCCCTTTGTGCTTCCTTTTAAATTCTTTTGATTGGGAAACTAATTGGTTAACTTTTCTATCTTAGCCAAGGCTTGAGATGCTTCATCAAGCCAATCGAGGGAATCGGTTAGAACGACATTCTTTAGAGAGGAATCTTCATACCAGGTGTGACACCCTTCTACCCCGCATGTTAATATAAAACAATAACTTAAAAGAGGTAATTATAAAACATGCATTTATTTGAAAAAAATAAAAACTTCGATAAAAAAGGTTTCACATCTCAACAAAAACAACACGGAAATAACAGTTTTCAAATAGTAAAACATAAACAAGACATATAAAGAAAAACCCAAGCCTGATGTCACATACAGAGCTGGTATAACCAAAATCCGGATACATCACTGAAACAAACTAAACAACTAACACAACTAACAACTATAACTCAGCATTCTAACTAGAGTCGCGGCTCCTCGGAGTCATTCCTCCGCTGGCTGCTCATTGTCCTCCACATAAGGAAATACATGCAACAGCAGAAACAGGAAAGCAGGGAGTAAGAAATCATGTAAACACAACGGCATGGGAATAGGGAATAAGATGAACATACATCATAGCATTGCATAGCAATATAACAAAATACAATATTTATACATCATCATATAATACCATAACAACATGTTAATCATCCAACATATGCTATGCAGTGCAATACAACCCTACTCCACTACTCCATCAACGCATGTGGATCCAACTAACTTAGGAAGTCAACTTCGGAGTTACATATCAGTATTGGCCAAAAAGTACCAACACCGACAGTTCCCCAAACCATGGAGGAAGTTCCCCTTGGATAGCCTACGTATCATAACTGGATACGCCACCTCGGGGGGCGTATGGTTCACCAAACCATGGGTGAACCACCCGAGACTTGGCCCATATCATCATAACTAGGTCAACCTCCCCTATGTTGAACATCCCCCTCAACATAACTCCAATGCTCTATGCAAATGGCACAACAACACACAAGGCAACCACCTCCTTTGCTTGGGCCTAAAATCACACAAGACTTGTCACCAACATCAACATTAACACCTTACACCCACACCGTGGGGTCAAGGCCCCTTGGCCAAAAAACACCAAGGTCCAACATAGCAACATCTCGACCAAAAAGCATCGAGTGCTCTTGGGCCAAAAAGCACCAAAGCGTGACAACGTGCGGTAACCCATCGGGTACCGGCTTAACCAGCTTATCAGCCTTTGTTATCTTAATTAATCTTTATTTAAGTTATCTAACTTGTTATCATTTGATTAGTGTATTATTACATCATCTGGGGATAATTGGGGTAAACACCCCTTTAATTCATTAATATTAAGTTCTGACCAGTAGGGGGAAGCACGGGCCTACTAAACCCCTAGCACGGTCGTGCTGCCACTCAAGTGGAGCAACGTCGTGTTCATTGTCCTGCACGATCGTGCTCAATGCGCGGCCTGTTTTCCATAATTTAACAGGGAGCACGATCTTGCTCCCTGTTCAGCATGGCCGTGCTCTTGGGCAGGGCCATACTGTTCTGGGCAGAATTTAACGTGTTCTTGGAGTTTAGGATCCCTAATTCTCTCAAATCAGATCCTAGGGTCTTAACTAAAACATTCGGTATGAAACTTCACCCCTTACTAACACAGTTAATGTCTTATGAAGCTTGGGGAAATTAATCTCTTAATTCCTATGTTAACTAAGAGTCCTAATTAAGTCAATTAGAGTCTTATTAACATATTCAACATAACGGTAACATCATCATCAACAACATATCCAGTCAATGTGATCAACATAATCCATGTCATAACAACAACATTCATAATCATGGGTATTCATACCAATTCAACCAAACTCATGGCATAAGGCAATTCAATAGGCATGCCACATCATGAACAAATCAACAATTATAACAAATAGGCATACCAATTATTCCAATTAAACATATAAACAATTCAGTCATTCAACCAGGCAGATCATGGCATCAATACATTATAACGACAATAAACTGGGCTATGGGAACCCCTCATCTTACGCTACAACCTAGTCTAGTTTATACACTATTCTTCTCCCATACCTGGTACGAGGTTCATGATGGGCTTCGGCAAGCGAACCGGATCGAAGCAAGTAATAATAAAATGGTGAGAAACCGAGTATCGAACTCAGGGGTTGGGAAACCAAGTGTCACATCATAAATTAAACAACTATTTAGACTGAGAAATAGATGTGAAAAGATTTCAAAGAAAATAAAAGAAACAATAAAATAAAATGAAATATTTTTTCGGGTTTTTAATATGAAAAGAGGTTTCCAGGAATTGGATTGCCAACAAGACCGCTCATGCTACTAAATTGACTACCCCTCTTGTTAATTATTGAAATTTTCTTTGAAGGCGAATTTATCCTTAATAAGTTAATGCTCCCTCTCGGGTTACAAGAACCATGCCCAATTAAACCAACCCCTACTCTCGTGATAGTTGAATTTAGATTGAACCCTTTAAGTTTTGTGACAATTCGTGAATCCTCGAAGGACTGCTTCTAACTCTCGTGATTTAAGTCCTAAGTCTGATTTCTATAGATCCAATACCTAAGTTCACCGCTAGGTTCCTCCTTAGAGTATCTGTGACATGCAAATAAGCGCGCGCCAGATTCACAAGTAATTAAAGCGATAGAAATTAGATCTAAAGCGAAATCTAAATTAACAAAGGGAAAACATCAATTCACAACATAAAACAGATCTTGGGCATAGCCCCAATCCCTAGAAATAAAACTACTACTCAAGAATTGCCATGGTGATGACAAGCTTGGTTAACAACAACATAAATGAAAACCTAAGAGAAGAGAAGAAGAAGGAGAAGAGAATCCTAATTTTTGCCTAAGTGCAGCAGCCCAAAAGTCTTCCCCCACAAAAGTCTCTGCGTAATTTCCCTATTTATAGATTAGGGTAATTTGAATCCCAATCAAACACAATTTCAGATCAAATCAGTTTCTACAGATCCAAATATTGCGCGTCACGGCCGTGATGGCCATCACGGCCAGGCCGTGATGGGTTCTGCCTTGGGAGTTGCTTCACTGATTGGTCTGTCACGACCGTGACCACCATCACAGCTAGGCCGTGATCAATTCTGCCTGTGAGGGTCTGGTTCAGCTGACATGTCACGGCCGTGATCGGTGTGACGGCTAGGCCGTGATCGGTGTCACGGCTAGGCCGTGATGGGCTCTGTTTGGCTCTGTTTCCTTATTTTTTCAAGCTCCATCTTCATGCAAGCTCCATCATAATTGGTCATGAGCATTTTAATCTTCATATCCAAATCAATATCTCCAAATTAATTGCCAAATCTTATCATATCCTTTATTGTTGTGATAGGCAATTATTATCCAAATCCAAATTGATTAATTTGGATCCAATCTTTTATCTCAGTGCCAATTGAATTATCTTTTAATCATCATAATAATTCAAATCCAAATTGATTTGGATTCAAATCTGTCATGTGGGCCCTTGCAATTTACTTGGCAATCTTCAATTTAATTTCAATCCTTCTTCTTTGTCCTCTCCTAAAAATAAGAATAAGAAAATATCAGAAAATTAATAAAAATCTAATTAAATGCACACATTGTCTCTAAAATAACCAAAATAGGAAAACAAAGTCTAATTTGGGCTAAATCTAGCATTTAACAAAATTTAATTGATTAAATCCGCTCTAAAATAATAGGTAAAATATCATAAGCCAGTGGATTATCAGTTCACGTTTCAAAAGAAGAAAGAAGATTGACTAGGGTCCCGTCTCACTAGAGCTTTTCTATGACCTCAAGGACACCAAAGAGACACTTTGGTTCAACTCTAAGATCAACAAATCAAAAGGAAGAGATCAAGAACTTGAAAGAAATAACACAAGGGACAAGGTGCACGAATTTTACCTTTTCTAAAGTCTCAAACAACAAGCACAACGAACCCCTATTCGTAGCGATGTTCTCCTATCAAGAAGTAGTGAAGAACGGTGCAAGAACAGGTTCCCCAGAGAGAGTTTTAGGGAGAAAAACCATAAGGAATCAAAAAGGAAGGAGGGAGGCAGTTTTCTGAGTTTTGGGGTCGTGTAAACTAGGTTTAGGTCGAGTCTAATGGTATATATATGAGTTTGGGTTCATAACGGGTTCCTATTTCAGCCCAAACTATATACAGTTCGGTATTTTGACCATAACTTGAACTACAAGTTGCCTATTGAGGTGTTCTTGGTGTCGTTAGAAAGCTCAGAGAAATATCGTCAGATTAATGTCTAATGATCGAATCCTAAATGAAACTCTAAGATGGTCAAAAGTTCGATGGAAGTTTAGCGACAAATTTGGTAGTTTTTCCTAGATAGGATCCTTAGGAGATTATGATAAGATCTTAAGATATAAATAAAAAGAGGATGATCCTATATTGATAAGGACTCAAATCTGATTGGTTGAGGGGCTAAAAACTAAGAATAATACTATCTCTATTTAAATACTAAATCACACGATATCTTATCATATCATTCTTAATCACTTATTATTAATAAAATCACATATCATATATTAACATATAAAATCAAACATTAAGAGACACAACTCGTATTAATACAAATAATCATATATTAATATACATATTATCATATTCAATATTATATACATATATATATAAATATCAAACATATATATGCCAGAACTAACACATATAAACATAGGGGTGAATCTTGAGATGTTACAATTTCACCCCCCTTATAAAAATTTCGTCCTCGAAATTTCTATCACATCGGTTGAAAAGGTGCGGGTACGACTCTATCATCTTGCTTTCCAGCTCCCACGTAGTACTTTCCTCAGTAGCCCTACTCCAAACGATTTTGACCAAAGGAATTTCCTTGCCTCTTAGCTGCTTCACCCTTTTATCCTCGACTCGAAGGGGTAACACCTCAAATGTCAAGTTCTCATTCAACTGTATGGTATCGGGGACTATCACGTGACTAGGGTCATGAACATACCTTTTGAGCCGGGACACATGGAAGACACTATGAAGGTTGGATAAGAACGGTGGTTAGGCTATTTGGTAGGCGACTCCGCCAACTCTTTTTAGGATTTGGTAAGGACCATTGAATCCAGGAGTAAGTTTCTTCGCTTTCATCACTCTACCAACCCCAGTCGTTGGAGTAACTCTCAAGAATACATGATCACCTTCCTGGAATTTGAGCGCCTTCCTTCTTTTGTCATGGTAGCTCTTCTGCCTACTTTGTGCCACTTTCATCTTTTCCTGAAGCATCCTCACTTTTTCAGTGGTTTCTTGCATCACTTCAGGTCCTAGTACAACACTATCACCAGGTTCACTCCAACATAAGGGTGTCCTACATTTCCTCCCATAAAGAGCTTCTTAAGGTGCGATCCCAATACTGGAATGGAAACTATTGTTGTAGGTAAACTCTATCAGGGGTAAAAACTTGTCCCAACTACCAGACCGTTCTAACACACAAGCTCTAAGCAAGTCCTCTAAGGACTGGATGGTTCTCTCAGACTGACCATCGTTCTGAGGGTGATAAGCTGAACTTATCCTAAGCTTGGTTCCTAAAGCCTCTTGCAAACTATTCCATAACCTAGAGGTAAGCCTCGGGTCTCTATCTGAAACTATGCTAGAAGGTACACCATGTACCCTAACTATCTCCCTGATGTATAGCTTAGCCAACTTTTCCAAAGAGTATTCCATGTTCATCGGGATGAAATGGGCGGACTTAGTTAGTTTATCCACGACAACCCATATAGCCTCAAAACCAGCTGGAGTCCTAGGGAATCCAGACACAAAATCCATGGAAATACTGTCCCACTTCCATTCTGGGATACTTAACGTTTGTAACTTTCCTGATGGCTTTTGGTGTTCTATCTTAGCCTTTTGACACACTAAACAAGCATACACAAACTCAGCCACATCTTTCTTCATCCTAGACCACCAAAACATGTGCTTTAAGTCCTGATACATCTTAGTGGCACCTGGGTGCACACTCAGTCCACACCTATGTCATTCTTCAACGATCAACTTTCTAAGCTCTGGGACGTTTGGTATACAGACTCTATCTTTGAACCTCAAGACTCCATCGCTTCTTTCCTTAAAACTAAGGTCTCTACCATGCGCAAGCAACTCCAGCTGATCTAAGAGAAACTTCTCTAACTTCTGACCCTCTGTAATCTGATCCATCAAACTGTTGGTAACCTTCAAGGTTCCAAGCCTAATGCTTTTAGGGGTAACTTCCCAAGCTAAGCTCATGTCTCTAAACTCCTCAATTAGACCCATCTCCCTAACCATCAAAGCGGAGGTGTGCAAGGTTTTTCTACTTAAGGCATCGGCCACTACATTGGCCTTTCCTAGGTGGTAGGTTATATCAAACTCATAATCCTTTAAAAATTCCATCCACCTACGCTGCCTCATATTCAGCTCCTTTTGATCAAAGAGATACCTCAGACTCTTATTATCACTAAAGACCTCAAACTTCACTCCATACAGGTAATGCCTCCAAATCTTTAAGGCAAACACCACAGCTCCTAACTCTAGATCATGGGTAGGGTAGTTCCTCTCATGGGTTTTCAATTGCATAGAAGCATAAGCCACTACCTTACCATCTTGCATCAACACTCCACCTAAACCTTGCTTGGAAGCATCGCAATATACTACGAAAGGTTTACTAGGATCGGGCAACACTAAAACTGGTGCTGATGTCAACCTATTTTTAAGAGTTTGGAAACTCTCTTCACACTTAGAGTCCCACACAAACAGTTGTCCCTTCTTGGTGAGATGGGTTAAGGGTAAGGCTAACTTAGAGAAACCTTCTATGAACCGCCTATAGTACCATACTAAATCCAATAAACTCCTAATCTCGGTCATTGACTTTGGTGCTTCCAATTGGAGCACCGTCTCAACCTTCACCGGATCGACGGCTATCCCACCTTTTGAGATCACGTGACCTAAGAAACTAACCTCTTATAACCAAAATTCACACTTAGACATCTTGGCATACAACTGCTTCTCCTTAAGGGTCTGTAAGACAACCCTCAAGTGCTCCTCATGTTCTTCCTTAGTCTTAGAGTACACTAAGATGCCATCTAAAAAGACCACCACAAACTTATCCAAGTAAGGGTGAAAGGTCTTGTTCATGTAGTCCATGAACACAACAGGGGCATTGGTCACACCAAAAGGCATAACCAAGTACTCATAGTGACCATAACGTGTCCTAAACGCTGTCTTCGGGATGTCTTCAGACTTAACCCGAATCTGATGGTACCCTGACCTCAAATCTATCTTCGAGAAAATTCAAGCTTCGATCAACTGATCCATAAAATCATCAATCCTAGGGAGGGGATACTGATTCTTAATGGTCACCTTGTTGAGCTGTCGATAGTCGACACATAAACTCATACTGCCATCCTTCTTCTTTACTAGCAACACTGGCGCTCCCCATGGGGACTCGCTAGGCCTAATAAACTGCTTTTTGGATAAGGTCCTCTAATTGTTCCTTCAACTTGGCTAGCTCCAGAGGAGACATTTTATAGGGCGCAATGGAAATAGGCCCGGTACCAGGTACTAAATATATGGTGAACTCCACATCCCTTTCTGGGAGTAGTTCGTAAACGTCCCCCGGGAACACTTCAGGAAACTCCCGCACAACAAGCACACTTCCGACATCAGGAGGGCTCTCAACTTCCAGGGAAGACAACATCATGAAAACTTGGGCTTCGTTTTTCATCGAAGCTTTCACTTGGTTGGCAGAGAGAAAGGTCGGATTCTTAGACTTCGTTAGAGTTCCAAAAACTATGGTTCTATCGAAGCAATCTAAGGGAACATGGTTGGAAGATTACCAGTTCATTCAAAGAATAACATCGAGCGGTTTTAAAAAAAAGTAAAGGCACAAGATCAGCTGTAGAGTTCATATTATCAAGAGATAATAGACTAACCTTCCTAAACACAAGAAGCATCCGAAGGCTCCTTGGATCGTTCAAGACAAACCGCCAAATGCAGTAAGTCAAGCCAAAGCAAAGCTATAGGTACTTAGTACCACGTAACATTGTCTATATAAATATAGACAATTCAAACATGGGACACACAACAGACTCACGACAGACTCATACCATGTCCGGACAGTGCCGAGCAGCTCTGATACCACTAAATGTGACACCATTCTACCCCGCATGTTAATATAAAACATTTAATTAAAATAAGTAATTATAAAACATGCATTTATTTGAAAAAAATAAAAACTTGGATAAAAAGGTTTCACATCTCAGAAAAAACAACGTGGAAGTAACATAGTTTTAAAACAGTAAAACATAGACAAGACAGATAAAGAAAAATCCAACCCCGATGTCACACACAGAGCTGGTATAACCAAAATTCGGATACATCACGGAAACAAACTAAACAACTAACAAAACTAACAACTATAACTCAGCATTCTAACTAGAGTCGCGGCTCCTCAAAGTCACTCATCCGCTGGCTACTCACCGTCCTTTGCATAAGGAAATACATGCAACAATAGAAACAGGAAAGCAGGGAGTAAGAAATCATGTAAACACAACGGCATGGGAATAGGGAATAAGATGAACATACATTATAGCATGACATAGCAATATAACAACATACAATATTTATACATCATCATATAATACCATAACAACATGTTAATCATCTAACATATGCTATGCAGTGCAATGCAACCCTACTCCACTACTCCATCAATGCATGTGGATCCAACTAACTCCGGAAGTCAACTTCGAAGTTACATATCCGTATTGGCCAAAAATCACCAACACCGATAGTTCCCCAAACCATGGAGGAAGTGATCCCCTTGGATAGCCGACGTATCATAACTGGATACGCCACCTCGGGGGAGCACGGTTCACCAAACCATAGGTGAACCACCCGAGACTTAGGCCAGATCATCATAACTAGGACGACCTCCCCTATGTTGAACATCCCCCTCAACATAACTCCAATGCTCTATGCAAATGGCACAACAACACACAAGGCAACCACCTCCTTTGCTTGGGCCTAAAAGCACCCACGACTTATCACCAACATCAACATTAACACCTTAGACCCACACCGTGGGGTCAAGATCCCATTGACCAAAATGCACCAAGGTCCAACCTAACAACATCTCAATCAAAAAGCATCGAGAGCACTTTGGCCAAAAAGCACCAAAGCGTGACAACGTACGGTAACCCATCGGGTACCGGCTTAACCAGCTTATCAGTCTTTGTTATCTTAATTAATCTTTAATTAAGTTATCTAACTTGTTATCATTTGATTAGTGTATTATCACATCATCTGGGGATAATTGGGGGTAAACACCCCTTTAATTTATTAATATTAAGTTCTGACCAGTAGGGGGAAGCACATGCGAATTAAACCCCTAGCACGGTCGTGCTACCACTTAAGTGGAGCACGGTCGTGCTTACTGTCCTGCAAGGCCGTGCTCAATACGCGGCCTGTTTTCCAGAATTTAACTGAGAGCATGGTCTTGCTCCCTGTTCAGCACGACCGTGCTCTTGGGCAGGGCCATAATGTTCTGGGTAGAATTTAACGTGTTCTTGGAGTTTAGGCTCCCTAATTCTCTCAAATCAGATCCTAGGGTCTTAACCAAAACATTCGGCATGAAACTTCACCCCTTACTAACACAGTTCATGTCTTATGAAGCTTGGAGAAATTAATCCCTTAATCCCTCATGGCATAAGACAATTCAATAGGCATACCACATCATGAACAACTCAACAAATATAACAAATAGGCATACCAATTAATCCAATTAAACATATAAACAATTCAGTCATACAACGAGGCAGATCATGGCATCAATACATTATAACGACAATAAACCGGGCTATGGGAACCCCTCATCTTACGCTACTCCCTAGCCTAGTGTATACACTATTCTTCTCCAATACCTGGTACGAGGTTTACGTTTCAAAAGAAGAAAGAAGATCCACTAGGGTCCCATCTCACTAGCGCTTGTCTACGACCTCAAGGACGTCAAAGAGACACTTTGGTTCAACTCTAAGATCAAGAAATCAAAAGGAAGAGATCAAGAACTTGAAAGAAATAACACATGGGACAAGGTGCACGAATTTTACCTTTTTAAAGTCTCAAACATCAAGCACAACGAACCCCTATTCGTAGCGATGTTCTCCTATCAAGAAGTATTGAAGAACGGTACAAGAACGGGTTCCCTAGAGAGAGTTTTAGGGAGAAAAACCATAAGGAATCAAAAAGGAAGGAGGGAGGGAGTTTTCTGAGTGTTGGGGTGGTGTAAACTAGGTTTAGGTCGAGTCTAATGGTATATATATGAGTTTGGGTCATAACGGTTTCCTATTTCAGCCCAAACTCTATACAGTTCGGTATTTTGACCATAACTTGAGCTACAAATTTCCGATTGAGACGTTCTCGGCATTGTTAGAAAGCTCAGAGAAATATCTACAAAGTAATGTCTGATGATCGAATCCTAAATCAGACTCTAAGGTGGTCAAAAGTTCGATGGAAGTTTGGCGACAGATTTGGTAGTTATTCCTAGATAGGATCCTTAGGAGATTATGATAAGATCTTAAGATATAAACAAAAAGAGGATGATCCTATATTGATAAGGACTCAAATCTGACTGGTTGAGGGGCTAAAATCTAAGAATAACACTATCTTTATTTAAGTACTAAATCACACGATATCTTATCATATCATTCTTAATCGCTTATTATTAATAAAATCACATATCATATATTAACATATAAAATCAAACATTAAGAGACACAGCTCATATTAATGCAAATAATCATATATTAATATACATATTATCATATGCAATAATATATTCACATATATATAAATATCAAACATATATATGCCAGAACTAACACATATAAACATAAGGGTGAATCTTGAGGTGGTATGGGGAGAAGGGACAATATGAGTATGTAGGCTTGGGGATAACGTAAGACGAAGGGTTCCCATAACCCTTAATGTTTGATAACATGACTAGATGTATATGTTTGATGATAATATGTTTATTGATGTCTTGGCATGATAATATGACTTATGTGTTATGATATGTTTTTTGGGATCATTGATGATGATGTTGTTATTATAATTATAATATGTTATGTGTTGATGCCCTGATTGAATGAATTGCCATGAATTTATTGTTGGTTGTTCATTGTGAACATTAATGATAAGCGATGTTTAATCTATGGAGATAGGTTAATAATAAAAGGGAGGTTTTTCCCCTTTAGCTAATAAGACACGAATGTTAAGGATAACGCGAGGACTTTTGCCTAAAGGTTTTGGAAGACCCTAGGGATTGATTGTGAGAGTTTGAGAGAGGTCAATTAAAGGATTAATTCCCCAAAAAGCTATAAGCCATAAATATTAAGCCTAAGTGATAAGATCAGAGTTAATGGATTTAGTAATGTCAATAGGTTTAATCTAAGTTTTACCCCAAAGGATTTGACAAGGGTTTACAACCCCTGCTGCCCAAAAACAATACGGCCTGCTCTTTTACATGCCCGTGCTAAATAAGGAGCACGCACGTGCTCCATCACAGAACCCAGAAAAGGTCATGCTCTTCGAGCACGAGCGTTCTTAAAAGTCAACACGATCGTGCTCGAATCAAGGGCCAGCACGACCGTGCTGGATAAGGAGCATGCCCGTGCTCCCTTGCCCAGAACAAAAAACATAAAATAGTTTAAGATAGGGGTTGTTACCCCAAACGCTTAAAAGACTTAATAAGACACCAACGGAACATGAAGACCAAAAGACAAGTGAAAAGATGTTGTACCTTGGTAGCCTAGTGGCCAAGGGGGCCTTGATGCATAATGGTCAAGGTGGTAATCTCTAGCGCTAAAGTGATGATAATGATGTACCTTGGTAGCCAAGTGGTCAAGGGAGCCTCGATAGCCGAGTGGTCAAGGTGGTAATCTCTGGTGCCGAACTACCAGAGTGATTAAAAGACTTAACGATGAATGTTAAACGATAACCCTCGATAGCCTAGTGGTCGAGGTGATGATGGTGATAAAACTTGGGTACCCTATGGGCCCAAGCGGAGGTGGTGTTTGTGATGGTGTGTTGTTTGACATGCATTCATGCATTGGAGATGGTAACGGGGAATGTGCAACATAGGGGAGGTTGTCCGTGAGTAAGACGATATGGCCGTCCATGAGACCCCGTACCCCCGCGGTGGCGCATCCGAGGGTAAGGTGCGTCGGCTATCCAAGGGGTCCAACCAAGATAAGTTGGATTGCCCCGGCGTTGGTGCCTAGTGGCCAATGTGGAGATTTAACTCCGAAGTTGACATTCAGAGATAGATTGGATCCAAGTACATAGTAGAGAAGTGGAGTACAACTGCATTGCATAGCATACACATTATGTGATGATGACCGTTATGATATTGCTGTATGATATTTCATGTCTGTTGATGTATGCTCGTCTTGCTAACATCTTCCTTGCCATTATATTCATGTTAATGTTTCTTACTCTCATTTGCTATGTTTTGTGTTGCATGTATATCTCTATGTGTAGAGGATGACGATCAGCCCGTTGAGGAGTGACTCCGAGGATTTGTTATTCCGGATTTTGGTTATACCAGCTCTATATGTGACATCGGGGTTGGGTTGCTTTTATGTTATGTTTCTATTGAACCTTATGATACGTTTTTATTTCCATGTTTTGAACATGTTGCAATGTGGCAACCTCTGCCCATTGTTTTAATTATTTTATTTAATGAAGTATCTTTTTATAATATTTATTTTTATCTTTTATATGCTTTTATATGTATGCGGGGTAGAGGGTGTCATATTTAGTGGTATCAGAGCAGTTCGGCCCTGTCCGGCGTGGTATGAGTCTGTTGTGAGTCTGTTGTGTCCTCTTGTTTGAATTGTCTATAGTTGTTATAGACAATGATGCTATGTGTTAGAAGCCATAGCTTTTCCTGCTTTAAGTTCCCTGTGTTTAACAAGTTGTCATGGGCGTTTACAGGAACTTATGGCAGGAAGAGGAGGCAGGAACGACCAGGCTATCGCTGATGCTTTGGCACTTCTTGCCAACGTGACAGGCTAGAACCAAAATGCCAACAACAACGGGGGACCAGCTGAGTTCTAGGGTCTCGACAAGTTCCAGCGGAACAATCCGCCGTCCTTCAGAGGAGTTTATGATCCTGAGGGTGCCCTGTTGTGGTTGAGGGAGACAAGTTTTTCAAAGCTATGGGATGCAATGACCAGCAGAAGGTCATCTTTGGAACCTTTATGCTGACAGAGGAGGCAGAGCACTGGTGGGAGAACTACCACCAGCGCATGCAGGCTGCAGGTACGGTGGTTACATGGGACGTCTTCAAAGATGGATTTCTAGAGAAGTACTTTCCAGCTGACATCCGCGACAGGAAAGAGATGGAGTTTTTGGCGCTGAAGCAGTGTAACATGTCGGTGGGAGATTATGCTGCTAAGTCGAGGAGCTCACCCGTTACGATACTCTGTATCAGTATACGACGGACGACCGCTCCAAGTGCGTCAAGTTTGAGGATGGTCTGCGCCCTGAGATCAAGCATGCTATTAGCTACTAGGAGATCATAGTGTTTCCAGTTCTCGTGAACAAATGCAGGATCTATGAGGAAGCTTGCAAGTCCTGTGGATCAGCCTCAAAGGGATCAGACAGTCAGGGTAACAGGAAGAGTGATCAAGGGAAGAAGTGGAAGTCACGTCTTGCCTCAGCTGGTCGGAACTTCAAGCGTGATGTCAAGAAGCCCCAGCATTCTTCAGATAGGTCCAGAGAGTGGGATTCTTCTACACCTAAACCCCTTCGGTGCAGCAACTGTGGACAGAGTCACTACACCAATCAGTGCAAGGAGAAGGACATCATGTGTTTCAAGTGTGGCAAGTATGGACACATTAGCCGGGATTGCAGAGGAGCCAAGTCAGAGCCACAGAGTGCTGGCAAGGGTCAGAAGCCTCAAGCCAACCGACTGAAGACCACGGGGATAGTCTTTACTCTCAGTGGGGCCGAAGCCTCCGAATCCGAAGATTTGATCCAAGGTATGTGCCTCATTGATGGAACTCCTTTGACTGTATTGTTTGATTCGGGTGTGTCTCATTCCTTCGTATCTAATGAATGTGTTAAAAATCTTAAATTGCCTGTGACTTTCCTTGATCATGATTTGGTTGTTGCCACACCTACAAATAAGCCCATTCTTACTTCTCATGCATGCAAGGACTATCATATTACCATTGATAGTAGAAATTTTGTTGTTGATCTTGTATGCTTACCCTTAAAGGACCTTGATGTTATTCTTGGCATGGACTGGTTATCTTCCAACCACGTCCTTTTGAAATGTTTTGATAAGACCATAGTTTTTGAACTCCAGTGGAGTCTAAGGATCCGAACTTCCTTTTTGCCAGCCAAGTGAAAGCTTTGATAAAAGGCGAAGCCCAAGTGTACATGAAAAGGATGTGGAATGTGAGGAGGACATGAGTGAACATGAAGAGATAGAGCCAAAGTATGTCCCTCCACCACCTTACCAACCCCCAATACCTTTCCCACAAAGGTTGGTCAAGAAAAAGCAAGTAGAAATAGAAACTAAGAGCTTAATTGAGGAGCATGATGCCATTATAAAAACTAATATGCCTCATAAACTAAAAGATCCAGGAAGTTTCTCTATTGCTTGCTCAATTGGAGAGGTGAAAATAGACCAAGCCTTATGTGACTTAGGGGCTAGTGCGAGTTTGATGCCGCTTACTATCTTTGAGAGGTTAGGAACCAAGAAATTGAGTCCATCCAAATTCTCTTTACAATTTCTGGATGGCTCAACTAAAACTCCTCTAGGCATACTAGAGAATGTTCCCATATAGGTAGGGAAATTTTTCATTCATACCGATTACATGGTGTTGGATATGAACGGGAATTCTAAATTCCCTATCATACTTGGAAGGCCATTCTTGGCCACAGCTGGAGCAATAATAGATGTAAAGAATGGCAAGCTCTCTCTGAATGTAGAGGAAGGTAGGGTAGATTTTGATTTGACTAACTCATATAACAACCCTCCTTTTGAGAGTCATGTGTGCAGGATCGAGATAATGCCTCCAGAGGTGAAGGAAGAGCCTAATATGGAAGCAACTCCCAAACCTTGCATGACGAATGATGCACCAAATAATGATGAAATGGGAGTTACCCATCATGTGGAGTTATAACTTCTGCCGGGAGGGAGTAAGGCCATGAAACTCAGAGTGAAGAGAGCAAAGCGAAAGCACAATTGGCCATAGGAACAAAATCGGCTCTTTGAAGGACTTCCATGGAAGAAAGGTGTTCTTGCACTTCCAAGCCCAGCCGACCCCGGTTGATTGAAAGAAGTATGGTCAAGCTTAAGACCATAAATAAGCGCTTCTTGGGAGGCAACCCAAGTTTCCTTTCCCTTTTCCATTTGTTTTTGAATTTTCTTTTTGAATAATTTGAGAAGATTAGAGAAGAAAGATCACTAATTGATGGCTTTGCCAAGTATTTTCAGGTTATGAAAGCAGTAAGATCAAAAAGGCAAAGAAAAATGAAGTCAGAAGTCATCACGCCCAGGCCGTGACGGTGGTCACGGCAGTGATTAGCTAACCAAAGAAGATCAGAAAGGATCACAGCCCAGCCGTGATATCCATCAAGGGCGTGATGAGAAGGACCCTGAAGATCAGAATGTATCATGGCCTAGTCGTGATGAGTATCACGGCCGTGACACATTTTCCAGCAGCTCTTTGACTGGCATTTGAGCCAGCACCCTCCACCACCTCGGTGAGTTGTTCCATTTTTCTCCTCTCTCCGACTTGATTATTTACATTGGGGACAATGTAAGTTTTTAAGCTTGGGGTAGGGGTATTTTTACATTTTTTGCATTTTTGCATTTTTCATGTTGCATTCATATAGGCATAATTTTGCATAATCACATGATTAGATTACCCTTTGCTTAGAGTATGCATCCAATTGTGAGAACTTAGTGCCAAATGAATTGAGACAGTGAATTTTTGAACCCAATTTTTGTATTCTCGTGATAAGCCAAAAATAAAAATGCTTGAGATGATCTTTTGATAGTTGATAATTAGCATGTGGTTCCTTAGATTTGTGTTTCTCATTGATTTTAAACTACTAAATGTGTGATTTTTGAGCCCAAAAGGGGTACTCACTAAATCTACCCCATTCTTTGTGATTGAGTGTTTTATTCCTCTTGGATTGTATTCTCTAGAACTTGACTTGAAACCGTTTTGAAACTTGAAAATTTTTGAAAACATATTTGAAAATGACTGAGGCACTAGGTATTTTTCTGGCCTTCTGAGCTTTGGTTGATTAAATGCTACCCCTTAGTTGCCCAGTTTTGAGCCTAAAAGAATAAAATACTTTTCTTGGTACCTTGATTTATTTTGATGAATAATTCTTGGTATGACACCTTTTAAAGTATTGCAAAAAGGGCAAAAAGGTAGTTTGAAAAATAAATTGTGGGATGAGAAAGTTAGAAAAATATTTCTCTTAAGTTGAAAATCCCCCCTTCTCCAAATAAATTAAAAAAAAAATGGAGAAGGGGATGAGAAAAAGAAAGTGAGAAATAAAATAAAAATAAATAAATAAAATGGAAGAAAGAAAGAAAGGTGGAAGATTGAACTAAAGCTCAAAAAGGTATTTTAGAAGGTTGTCATGCTTTGCAATGTTTGATATTTTGTTTAGCCTTCTTGAATTTTCCTTTTCTTTATTTCCCCACCTAACAATTAATCCTATGGCCCCATTACAACCAAAATAAAAGACCTCTTGATTCTTATGTGTTTTCATTAATAAAGTAGAGATTTGGTTAATAGTCAAGCTTATGGTAGGGTACCTTCCTTGAGGAAATTGAGCGAATTGTCATATACCCTTAAACACTTGAGTGAGGTGAGAAGAGTGCCCGAATTAGTGAGAGACATGAATCTAGGAAACCTAAGCTTCTAATTGGACTTGAAATTGATTGTCTCTTGGTTACTTATTTGAATATGCCTGTCACTTGGATTAGTTACTCGGGTTCTTGGTTCACTGTCCATGCTCTGACTGTTTATCTTGTCTGGCCATAGTGATTGCTTGAGGACAAGCAAAATCTTAAGCTTGGGGTAGTTTGATGAGTGTGATTTCACCTCATATTTCATTGTCATTTTGCATGCATTTTTATATAGCTTAGGCATATTTAATTTGATATTTGTTAGTTTTTACCTTGGAATGGGTAAGGCGGTTTTGTGGTGTTGTTGTGCAGGAATTAAGGATTAAATGCTCGGGATTAACCATGATGGAGCTTGCATGAAGATGGGGCTTGAAAACCAAGAGAATGAGACAAACAGAACTGATCACGGCCTAGCCGTGACAGCCATCACAGCCATGATCGAGTAGAGCTGAAAAGAAAGAATGGAAAAGTCAGAGCTGGTCATGGCCAGGCCGTGATGTCCATCACGACTGTGACTTGCCAACCGAAGCAGACCCTCACAGGCAGAACTGATCACGGCTAGGCCGTGATGATGGTCACGACCGTGACAGACCAACCAGTGAAGCAACCTCCAAGGCAGAATCCGTCACGGCCTGGCCGTGATAGCCATCACGGCCGTGACACGCAATATATGGATCCACAGAAACTGATTTCATCTGATTTTTGTATTGCCTTGGGATTCAAGTTACCCTACCTTATAAATAGGACCTAAAGGCTCGAAATTAGGGGACCTTTTTTGGGCTGCTACCTTAGGCAAAATTAGGATTTTCTCTTCTTCTTCTTCTTCTTCTTCTTCTTCTTCTTCTTCTTCTTCTTCTTCTTCTCCTCCTCTCTTAGGTTTTCTTTCATGTTTTTGTTAATCAAGCTTGATCTTAACATGGCAATGCTTGAGTAGTAG
Organism: Sophora flavescens; assembly: GCA_030762895.1. Taxonomy (NCBI): domain Eukaryota; kingdom Viridiplantae; phylum Streptophyta; class Magnoliopsida; order Fabales; family Fabaceae; genus Sophora; species Sophora flavescens. Next base: position 115,198,405 of record CM061068.1, read on the forward strand.
TTTTATTTCTAGGGAATGGGGCTATGCCCAAGATCTGTTTTATGTTTTGAATTGATATTTTCCCTTTGTTAATTTCGATTTCGCTTTCGATTTGGTTTCTATCGTATGAATTACTTGTGAATCTGGTGTGCACTTATTTGCATGTCACAGATACTCTAAGGAGGAACCTAGCGGTGAACTTAGGTATTGGATCTATAGGAATCAAACTTAGGACTTAAATCACGAGAGTTATAAGCGATCCTTCGAGGGTTCACGAATTGTCACAAAGCTTAAAGGGTTAAATCTAAATTCAATTACCATGAGAGTAGGGGTTGGTTTAATTGGGCACGGTTTTTGTAACCCTAGAGGGAGCATTAACTTATTGAGGATAAATTCGCCTTCAAAACAATTTTGATGATTAACAAGGGGTAGTCAATTTGGTAACATGAACAATCTTGTTGGTAACCCAATTCCTAGGAATCTCTTTAGATTTGAAAAACCCCTAATTGATTTACTTTCCTATTTTAATTGATTGCGTTCTTAAATATATGATTTTCTAAGTTAATTCTTATTACAAAAATCAAATCTTTTCCAAATCCTCTTTTTATATAGTCCAGTTTAATTGATTTAATAATTAATTGTTATTTGAGATCACGGTGTCTGTGGGATCGATCTTTTTATTACTTGACGACGAGTCTGGTAAACTTGCCGGAATCCAGTCCTATCAGGTTTCAAGGGTAATTAGGGTAGGTATTTGTCATTTTTAGGGACAATGTAGTCATTTGTACTTATGGCAATTTTGTTATTTACTTGGGACTTAAGGACATTTTAGTAATTTACCCAAAGGTAATCATGAAAAACTTATGGTGGTAATTTGTAGAAGATGTGGCTAATTTTCCACCACATAAACAAGATAAAGATGCCTTAATCATGGTTATAAATTAATTAGGATATGTTAGCTTAGGGGTATTTTGGTCATTTTACACTTAACTCATCATTACGTTCATTAATTTCAAGGTGAGTCACCCCTATGACTCACCACCCTAGGCGGCAATATGTCTCAGCATCCGATGTCGGGTTTTGTCTCTGCACGTCCGTGCTCGACTCCGTTGATTACCCGATTTAGGTTTTTACGCCCGAATCAAGTACAATAACTTATTTATTTGGAAAATTTTCAAAATATCCTATATCGTTGGAAATAAGATATAAAATCTATTCATTTCGTTCTTGGGTCAAAATTATATTTTCTGATCAGTAAAATCTTACTGTCGGTGAAAACGCAGACCGGGTTCCGTCTTAATTCAAACCCAAAATTTAACCGTATACTTATAAAAATAAGTATAATAAGAATATGACTTTGGTTTTCCCAAAATCATTTTCTAAGTTTCCGATAAAAATATAAACGTTTATTTATATTTATACCGATCTTAGAAAGCAGAAAAGTCGGGGTGTTATAGAGTCATATGCTTTGTGACCTAACATAAATCCCTTAGAGAAGTTTGTTTAAAAAGTCATACCTAATTTCAGTTATTATCCACTCTTTGAGTGTAACTTGGTTGATCTACAATTCGATGTAAAGTGAAGCTTCTGCATCAAAACAAATCTCATCTATCTGTTAAGCCAGAATATGCTAGTGAAAAGAATACTTGTGTGAGCGTGGAGAGGCTAATTGTGAAAATAATACTTTGTGGTTGAGTCTGAAGAGGTTAGGTGTGAAAATAATTCTTATCTGTAACCAGATCAATTATAGTGGAAAATCTTGTTGAAACCAAAGACTGGGCATAGCCCAAACAGTTGTGGGTAAACCAGGATATATTCTCCAAGTATTATCTATTCCCTTACTCTTTCTAATTATTGTATTTATTCTGTTTTTACAAACCTTGGGGAGTGTTTGTGTTGAAACAAAGTTTCTGCTCTTAGCCTTTCTATACAGATGCCTGTTCAAAGCGTCTGATCCTTGCTTGTGTTTCTTTGTGCTTGTGAATAGGGATGACAATTTGTACCATATCCATTCATTGGGTAACCTAAAAAACTACCCACGATGGATAGGGTAATTACCCACATAATGGATAAGGGTCCGGGTACGGGTAATTACCCACAAATTTGAACGGGTATGGGTGTGGGTATGGGTACTATGGTATCCACTCTGCCCCACACCCGCACATATCTATATGTATATATAATTATTTATATATTTATATTACCAATATATATAATTTTAACTATAATACAAAATTTAAAACCAAAATAAATCTAAAGATTCTTGACTTTCTAAGCCTAATTATATCTATAATTCCTTTTTGAATGTTTTATTGTTTAAATATTTTGATTTGTAATATGTTATGAGTGGATTTAAAAGTCCTTTTAATCGTTTTTTAATTGTGATAATGTTTCTTTTGTTATTTATTGTTTTTTCATAGTTAAAGTGCGGGTATTGGGTGCATGTATGGGTACTTAGGTAACCAGAGGTTACGGGTATGGGTACTAAAGTTGCTACCCACGCGGGTACACCCCGGGTAATGGTAATTTTTTCAAACGCGGGTATGAGGACGAGTGCTATAGTACCCTACCCAGACCCTACCCATTACAATCCGTACTTGTGAAAATCTGCTTGTGAAAGTATTTTGTGAAAACATTAAAAAAATCCCCTTCTAGTGTTGTTTTATGTCATTTCATAAATCACATCACTTTAAACTCAATTATAACCAAATCAATTTAATCCAAAATCATGTTTATGAAACGTTCATTCGAACACATTCAGAGTAAAGTGGAGAAAGAAAACAGAGAAAGAGTAAAGAATTCAGTCCCATGCAAAAGCCCCCTTAACCTTTGTTATTTTGTGTTATTTATATAGTATGTGATATATTTTTTGTCAAATCCTTCACGATTCCTACTTGATCATTTTTTATTTAATTGTATTTTAATTTTATTTTTAGTCATAGACCCTTGATATTCAAAAATCTAGTGGACTCCGATTAATCTGAGTTGACCCGGGAAGACCCATTTAAGGGGGTAAAGCTCTCCTCGCGCATGTTTTTTCCTTACACAAGACTCGAAACCGAGATCTTGCTTAAGGGGAACCGAGATCCTTGTAAACTTGGACCAACATGTGTTTGTTATATTTTAATTTTTTGATATAAGTATAAGTAAACAAATCAAATTAAGGCTTAATCAAAATTTTAGTCCTGCAGATATAGAAATTTTTTGTATTGGTCCCTATCTTTTATTTTCATTAGATTTTGGTGTTTTTAACTTTTAAAATTTTGGAATTAGTTCATGTCGTCGAGATGCATCATTAGCTACTAATGTTTTGCAAAGTGTGTAGGCGAATTAATAATGTTCTTTCATTACTATTTCGTCCTTTTTAAATATTGAGCCCAATCTCCTATCTACTCTTTTTTATCTAATGAGTTGGGCTCAATTTTGGCTTTCCCAAAAAACAAAAGGAACTGCTACCTAGACTCCCATACATGTTCTCCATCCACCCCCACATATGTTTTTAAAATTTTTATTACCAAAATACCTGTAAGTTCAAAAAACCTATCTGCTTTAGTTTTTTACCGTTTCTACGGGAAATTCCACCACCCAGCCCCTACTCTCTCTCATCTTCCTCCACCCCTCCTCTCTCTCTCATCTCACTACAGCGGGTATCTTGTCTCTTGCCAACTCATTACCCACGAAAATCACTTGTCAATTCTCTTCTTCAAACACAACTAACCTATATTTAATTATATTAAGTTTACCGACATATATATGTGATGAAGTGTAAAGGGTAGGTCTTAGACTGGACTAAAGTTGTATATAAAATCTTCCTAAATGTTAATTACTTCACGTTGCAGGAGATAGAAAAAGAAGCTAAACAAAAAAGACGGCTTCAACTGCGACTGAAAATTAAACTAGATGCATCACCTCATTTTTCCCAAACCCTAAGTAAAAAAAAAAACCCAAAAATTAAACCAGATGCATCAACGTCACACACAGATAGAAATTAGAAGAAAGAACGAAGGAAAAAGGGGTGGGGTGCGTACTGAAGAAAATTAGAAGAAACAAAGAAGGAAAAAACAAAGAGAGAGGGGGTGCGCACTAATGAAGAAGAAGGAGAAGACAGGATTTTGAATTTGATAGGGGTAAAAATGTCAATTCATGAACCAAAATTAAATGCGTAGGGGTGGAGGGAGCATGTGTGAGGGTGTAGGTAGCAACACCCAAAAACAAAAGGTTTAAAAATATTAGTACAAATTTGGGTTTCAACACCATTGTGTCATGAACATTTTCCCCTAAAGTAGGTATGACACTAAACTTCTTTTTATATTGATATAATTGAGTAGTTGAATTTTTATACAACTAAATAAAACTTGTTATTTTGCTCCAAAAAAAAAATTAAATCAGGGCTGTTTGCTTTATTTCCAATTTCTTATTTTCATTTCCCATTTTCAAAAATAATTACAAAAGTGTCACCTTGTTTTCATTCTATTTCCTGTTTTCAAAAATTTGTACAGGAAACACTATAAACAATTTTTTTTCACTGTTTCATGTACAAATTTTTGGAAACTGGAAACAGAATGGAAACAAAGTAGCAGTTTTGTAATTATTTTTGAAAACATGAAATACAAACAGAAAACAGAAAACAAAGCAAACATGCCCTAAAAAAATAGAGGAAATGCCCAAAATGGTCTTGAAAAATTTAGGAGACCCACTTTTGGTTCCTGAAAAAAATAAATTAACCAGTTAGTCCCTCAAATCTACAAACGCGGGACACATTAGTCCATTCTTCCACTTCCAATGTCCGTTTACTTTCCTATGTGTCCCGTTAATCATCATGTCTGACTCTTTAGTGGTCTTCCAAGCTTATGACAAAATTTCCCTGCGAAAAATGAATAAAAGATAAAAAACATGCACAATTATCAGGTACGTGAGTTTGAAAATTTTGCACATTTTTACACTTGAGTTCATTTTTCACGATGAAAATTTGTCAGGTCACGCATGACCACTAACAAGTCAGACATGATAGTTAACAAGACACATAAGCTAGTAAACAGATATTGGAAGTGGAAGGGGGGACTAATGTATACCGTGTTTATAAATTTGATGGATTAAATGGTTAATTTATTTTTTTTATGGACCAAAAGTGAGTCCCTTAAATTTTTCAGGGACCAATTTGGGCTTTTACTCTAAAAAAATAAAACTTGTATAAAATAGGAAGATGCTACAACTCATTACTCCAAAAAAAAAAAAAAACAAAAGGTTCAAAATCGTAAGGACAAATTTGGTTATCAATACCATTGTGCCATGAACATTTTCCATCATTACTTAAAAAATAAGACAACAATTTTTATTTAGGGTAAGGGATTTTCGATGAATACGTATTGTCTATTGCTTTAATGCTTCTTGAGTAAGGGTATAGTGTTGGCTAGGGCTAGCATCTACCTTGAGAATATTGGAGTGGAGTCTCATATCGAAATGTGATATTAACTGTTGATAGGATTAAAATAAAAAGGTTAAATACGTTTTAAGTCCTTATTTTTTTTACAAAAAATTGGTTTAGTCCCCCGTTTGGAAAATATATTTTTTAGTCCCCGTTTTTTAAAATGTGTCAGAAATAATCCCTACACTACACTTCCGTTTGAAAGACGGGGTACTAAAACCGATTTTGGTAAAAAATGAGAGACTAAAAATGTGTGGTGTAGGGACTACTTTTGATACATTTTAAAAAATGGGGGACTAAAAAAAGTATGTTTCAACGATAAATGTTTGATATTAATTCTTTTTTTTTCTCTAAAGGGTTTAGTATGTTTGATAAAAAAAAAGGCTTAGTATGTTGAGCACCAAAAAAGAAGCGGCTTAGTATGTTGGTTTAATGATGAATTATTTGTAAAGGTTTATATTCAACCCAAAAGAAAAATTTCAAGGTTTATGTTATATTTGGTGAAGGACCCTGAGCATAAGGAACAATCCGAGAGTGACTGCTTTCAGAGAGAGACTCCATCTTTGCTCATTCGCATCTTACACACAGCGAGAGAGATTCAATCTTGTTGTGACAGATTTGAAGATGTTCACGTTAAAGAGGTATGTGTGTGGAACCCTTCTCTCCGAATCTCACTTCATTCCTTCTTTCTCTTATGCTTCTCATCTCAGACTTCATATTCATTCGAAAAATGTTTTTGGGTTTCAAAATATTGATGATGATGTGTCTTCATTTATGCGCATTATCAATAAGCGCCCTCCACCATCTGAATTCGAAATCAATTAGATTTTAGGGTCTATTGTGAAGATGAAACACCATACCTATGCTATTTCACTTTTTCCACAATGGGAGTTTAGGGGAATCATTCCTTCATTGGTTATTTTGAGCATCCTGATCAATTGTTAGGTCATATGGATTTTGCTTTTTCAGTATTGGGAAAGATTGTCAAGATGGGTAATGAATTAGATGTGATATCTTTGACAACACTGATGAAAGGGCTCTGTATTAACGGCAAGGTTAGGGAAGCACTGGAGTTTCATGGCAATGTAAGAGCAAAAGGATTTTGTTTTAATGATGTTAGTTATGGAACCTTGATCAATGCCCTATGTAAAATAGGGCAAACACGAGCAGTAATTGAATTGCTTCAAAAACTGGACAGACAAGCAGTCAGGCCTGGTGTGGTCATGTACAATGCAATCATTGATGGGTTATGTAAAGATGGGATTGTAGCTGAGGTAGCTAATTTGTTTTCTAAGATGATTGCTCTTGGGATTTCTCCTAGTGTTGTCAACTACAGTTCTAATCCACTGTTTCTGCTGTTTGAGTCAATTAGAAGATGCGACTCGATTTCTAAATGAAATGGTGTAAAACAACATCGACCTAGACATATATACCTTTAGCATATTGATTGATGCATTATGTAAAGAAGGAACACTCCAAGAAGCTCATGACCTGTTTGATATGATGTTTGAAAGGGGTCCAAAGCCTAATGTATATACCTTTAGCATATTGATTGATTGTTGCCTTTAAAACAAATGTCTTTAAGCTTGTGCAAGTATACACAATTGCCTCAAGTAATATAGAACTAAGTTCAGATATTGTTCCCACAGGGATTATAATGATGTAGCAAAATTCCAATTCAGATTATATGTTCTAGGAGTTAGGAATGGTAACCAAAAAATGTGATGTGTGAGCAAATAAAATAAATAAAACTTTGAAGTAAACAATGAAAATGAGCTACAAATAGTGAAGAAAATATGCTGTCAAATATGGAGAAAAATAGCTCTAGGTATGCTGCAGCATAAATCCTGCTTAGCATCATGCTCTGAATATGCTCTAGCATCTAACTCCAGGAAATAAGATTGTGTTTTCCAACACTTAAGGGTTAGGTTCATTAACTGTTTTCTATTCCTAGATTCAGATTAATTACACCTCCCTCTTAATAAGCATGTTCCATCTAGTTTAGATGCTTGAATAACTATTCCTAGTCTATCCAACATCATTTAATTTTCCAATTAATGATTTAACCTCTATCATTTATCAATTTCCACTTACTTAATTTTTCCAAACTAAGGAAGCTAAATATCTAATTAAGTTGATCATTCTTAATCAAATAACATTAAACACATGATAAAAGAATATGAAGAACATATTCATTGCATAACTCGGCTAAGCATTCATCACATTTGCATACCTAAAGCTTAAAAGTGTTTAACTCATAATGAGCTTACAAGGAGCAAAATATAAAAAGGAAAAAGGAAGTCATTACAATGGGTCAAGGTGTGTCCTACTAGGGTTTCCCTAAATGCTTATATAGTACCCTATTCTCTTTCATTCCATTTTGGGCCAGCACCAAGAGTAATAGTAAAATAAACCTTGACCCAATTCCTAAAAAGTGGGAAATCTGATCCCCAGGTGCGTGAGATTCCTTAAAATGGCAGTGCCAGCACCTATGAGGAGAGAGGAAAGGTGTCCTTGTCAGATTTGTCCTTTAGTGTAGAGCCACTGGGAAGTAATCACCGCTGTAGCCACCAATAGCTTATTAACCCATGCATCAGCCATGCTCCAGCAAGTTCACTGCATAAGCAGACACAAATTTTGAGACAACTATGGAGCATTCAAGAGCAAAAGACTGATATTAACAATGCTTCACACAAATATTTATAAAACAACAATTCCTACCAAAATGAAGCCGTTGCTAGGGATTGTTAATGGTGTTAAAAATTTTGTTTCTAGATTATTAGTTCTGTAGTTAGAAGATCTAATACTCTGGGTGATTTGCTATAGCACAAGGTGTTGAAACTGTATGCACAGGTTCTTGTCACCTGATTACAGACTTGATCCTGAGATAGAAAGGACATTCAGAAGGCTTAGGAGAGGTCAAGCATCATCTCGGCCTTTACCTGAGTTGGTTCGGAATACCCCAGTCAACTCCACACCAGATTCTGCTGAAGCATTATCTCCTGCTGCTTCAGAAATGGCTGAAGAAGTGCCACAAGACAGCATGGCTATTGGCAATGACAGAAACTATGCTTTTAGAAGCTATACAATATTTGACCTTGAAGCAATGAATACTGGAATAGTGAGGACTCCAATCACCGCAGCTCAGTTTGAATTCAAGTCAATCATGTTTCAAATGTTATAGACAATTGGACAGTTCAATGGTGCTGCAACAGAGGATCCTCACCTGCATCACAAACAGTTTTTAGATGTAGCAAGCAACTTCAAAATTCTTGGAGTCATTGATGATGCATTCAGATTGAGACTATTCACATTCTCTTTGGGAGGAAAAGCTAAGAACTGGTTGAACTCTCTGGATGCAAATTCAATTGACACTTGGAACAAGCTTGCTGAGAAATTTTTAATCAAGTTCTTCCCTCCAACTATGAATGCAAAGATGAGAACTGATATCACTTCCTTCAGGCAGCAAGAAGATGATCCACTATTTGAAACCTGGGAGAGACTCAAACAACTTGTGAAGAAGTGTCCCCACCATGGCATCCCATATTGTATCCAGATGGAGTACTTTTACAATGGTGTTTCACCTAGTTCAAGAATGATACTGGATGCCTCAGCTGGAGGCAGTCTTCTCACTAAATCTTATAATGAAGCTCATGCTTTGATAGAGGGAATATCAGCTAACAGTTATCAGTGGCTAACAGCTAGACAAGTTTATGGAAAAATAACGTTGTAGCAGGAGCCTATGAAGTGAGTGAAGTCTCTGCACTATCGGCTCAAATGACATCCCCGACTAACCTGGTAAGGGGATTGACTATGGCAACTCAAGGAAACTCCACAACACCACCTATAATGACTGAAGAAATGGTGAATGAACATATTTACAAGGCAGATGCTGTATCATGTGTATATTGTGGAGGAGATCATCTGTTTGAAAACTGCTATGCAAATCCTGCTTCAGTTAACTTTGTAGGGAACAATAACTACAGAGGCAACAATTCATATGGCAATTCAAGATGGCAGCCATCACAGCATCCAAACTTGAAATACTCCAATTTCAGTAACACACCGAATCCACCCCTTGGATACAATCAGCAGCAGCAGCCTAGGCAGCAGCAACCACAAGTTCAGCAGAAAGCTCCAGAACCATCTCTAGAATCCATACTAAAGGCATTTATGACAGAAACAAAGGCTAGAATGAGAAACTTAGAGACTCAAGTGGGATAGCTGGCTAGTACAATCAATTCAAGGCAAAGTGGTACATTACCTGCATCAACAGAAGACCCTAAAGCCTCAACTTCAGGAGGAGGAAAAGAACAATGCAAGGTATTCCACTTGAGAAGTGGTAAAGATGTGGAAATTGCTGAGCCAAAGAAGAAACAAAAGGTGCAAGGCTCATAACCTGAGAAGGAAACAACTAATGAAGAAGATGCTGCATTAGAGCAACCTGCAGTGGTCGAGAAAGCACCCGATGTTGCAGCATCACCTACTGTACCCAAACTGATTCCAGAAAGACCTCCTCCACCTTTTCCTCAGAGATTGAAGAAGGCATACCAAGAAAAACAGTTCAATAAGTTCCTGGATGTGCTAAAGCAACTTCATATCAACATACCTTTGGTAGAGGCTCTACAACAAATACCCAATTATACAAAGTTCATGAAAGATGTGCTCACTAAGAAGAGAAGATTGGGAGAATTTGAAACTATGGCCATGACTGAAGAGTGCAGTATGATGCTGCAAAACAAAGTACCAAGGAAGATGAAAGATCCTGGAAGTTTCACCATACCTTGTTCCATTGGAGATACTTATTGTGGTAAAGCCTTATGTGACTTGGGAGCAAGCATCAACCTTATGCCCATGTCAATTTTCAAGAAACTGGGAATTGGGGAGGCTAGGCCAACTTCTGTCACACTCCAGCTAGCTGACAGATCTATTGCTTATCCAGAGGGGAAGATTGAAGATGTATTGATCAGAGTTGACAAATTTGTGTTCCTTATGGACTTCATCATTTTGGACTTTGAAGCAAATAGGGAAGCTCCTATTATTCTTAGGAGACCATTTTTGGAAACAGGGAAGACTTTGATTGATGTGCAGAAAGGAGAACTCACAATGAGAGTGAATGATCAGCAGGTCACTTTTAATGTTTTCAATGCCCTAAAGTATCCAGATGAAGGGATGGAGGAATGATCCTTCATAGAATCATTTGATTAGCTGGTGCAACAGCAATTCCTGAAGAATCAGTCTGAATATGGCAATGCTACAGCATCCGTGGAAGCTGAAAACTCCTCCGATGAAGAAGTTGGAAAATCCTTAGACTGTAAGGTTGTTCAACATGTGTGGACCAGAAAATATGAATCATTGGAGGTAACTGATGATACCTTTAAAGATAACATTCCTTCCATTGTTAAACCTCCTTCTTTTGAACTGAAAAAATTACTAAGTCATTTGAAATATGCTTACCTTGGTGATAATGATACTCTACCTGCGATAATATCTGCTTCACTGAACTGCTTCCAAGAGGAACAATTGCTAACAGCTCTGAAAAGGCACAAAAAAGTAATAGGTTGGCAAATAGCAGATATCAAGGGGATTAGCCCATCAATATGCATGCATATAATTCTCTTGGAGGAAGGTTCAAAGAATAGCATCGAAATTCAAAGAAGATTTAATCCAATCATGAAGGAGGTGGTTAAGAAGGAGATAATTAAATGGCTGGATGCAGGCATTATTTATCCTATTTCAGACAGTGTGTGGGTAAGTCAAATCCAGTGTGTGCCTAAAAAGGGGGGTGTGGCGATCATCACCAATGAAAAGAATGAGATAATCCCCACAAGAACCGTGACTGGTTGAAGGATCTGCATGGATTACAGGAAGTTGAACAAAGCTACAAGAAAAGATCATTTCCCCTTGCCATTCATTGATCAGATGTTGGACATATTAGCTGGAAAGGTTTATTACTGTTTTTTGGATGGCTATTCAGGGTATAACCAGATTGCTATAGCACCAGAAGATCAGGAGAAAACAACTTTCACTTGTCCTTATGGCACATTTGCTTTCAGAAGAATGCCATTTGGTTGTATTCTCATATATGATTGAGAAATATATGGAAGTGTTTATGGATAATTTTTCAGTCTTTGGAGAAACCTTCCAAAGTTGCTTATTGAACCTGGAGTAGATACTTGACAGATGTGAGGAAACCAATCTTGTACTGAATTGGGAGAAGTGTCACTTCATGGTAACAGAAGGAATTGTGCTGGGACATAGAATCTCCAGAAATGGTATTGAAGTGGACAAGGCAAAGGTTGAAGTTATTGAAAATCTACCTCCCCCCACATTAGTAAAAGGAATTATAAGCATCTTGGGCCATGCTGGTTTCTATAGAAGATTTATCAAGGACTTCTCCAAGATCTCAAAGCCACTGTGTCAGTTGCTGGAGCATGATAGAGCCTTTGAATTCACAGCTGAATGTTTGAAGGCATTTGAACTCTTAAAGAATGCCCTCATCTCTGCACCTATCATTGTTCCACCTGATTGGGAGAAGCCATTTGAGCTCATGTGTGATGCAAGTGACTTTGCTGTAGGAGCATTATTGGGACAAAGGTACAACAAGGAGTTGCACCCTGTCTATTATGCAAGCAAGTCCTTGATTGATGCTCAAATTAATTATACTTCAGAAGGAATTACTGACTATAGTATTTGCCTTTGAGAAGTTTAGATCCTATCTTGTTGGAACAAAATTTGTAGTCTACACTGACCACTCAGCCATCAAATACTTGATTCATAAGAAGGATGCTAAACCAAGGCTCATCAGATGGGTGCTATTGCTTCAAGAATTTGACTTAGAAATCAGAGATAAGAAGGGGGTGGAGAATCAAGTAGCTGATCACCTTTCAACGTTACTAAAGGATGCTGCAGCATCCAGGGGAATAGCCATTGATGAGTCCTTCCCTGATGAACAACTGTGGTAGTGTAAGATGCTGCAGCACCTTGGTATGCTGATCTGGTCAACTTCTTGGCTGGTGGTGTGGTTCCTCCAGACATGAATTCTCAGTAAAAGAGGAGATTTTTCCATCAAGCAAAACAGTATGTCTGGGATGAGCCATACCTATACAAGATGTGCCCAGACAATTTGAATAGAAGATGCGATGCAGATGAAGAATTCCAGGATATACCGACTCAGTGCCATGCTGCAACATATGGTGGACACTTTGGTGGCATGAGAACTGATGCCAAGGTGCTCCAATCAGGTTTATTCTAGACTACTCTATTTAGAGATGCACATGAATTTGTTAAACACTGTGATAGGTGCCAAAGGATGGGGAATTTGTCTAACAAAAATGAAATGCCCCTTAACACTATTTTAGAAATTAAACTTTTTTATGTATGGGGTATTGACTTTATGGGACCATTTCCCCCTTCCTCTAGCAACCTCTACATTATGGTGGCAGTTGATTATGTGTCTAAATGGGTGGAGGCTGTGGCAACAATAAAAAATGATGCTAGGGTGGTAACAAAGTTTTTACAAAAAAAATATCTTTTCTAGATTTGGAACCCCTAGAGCAATCATCAGTGATGAAGGTACCCATTTTTGCAACCAAGTTTTCTCAAAATTACTTACAAAATATGGGGTTAAGCATAAGGTAGCCACAGCCTACCATCCTCAAACTAATGGACACCTAAGTTATCTAATAGGGAAATCAAAAGAATTCTGGAAAAGATGGTAAACCCAAGTAGGAAGGATTGGTCTTGACATCTGGATGAGGTCCTGTGGGCTTATAGAACTGCATTCAAAACTCCTTTAGGGATGTCCCCCTATAGACTGGTGTATGGAAAAGCTTACCATTTGCCACTGGAGTTGCAGCACAAGGCCTTCTGGGCAATCAAGAAACTGAATTTTGATCTTTAGTCTGCTGGAGCAGCACGCATGCTGCAACTTAATGAACTGGAAGAATACAAACTGTTTTCCTATGAAAATTATGAAGCATACGAGGCAAAAACTAAAGCTTGGCATGATAAGAAGATCCATCACAGATCCTTTCATGAAGGAGAACAAGTGCTGCTGTTCAATTGAAGACTGAAGCTTTTTCCAGGCAAGCTAAAGTCAAGGTGGTCTGGTCCATTCCAAGTTGTGAAAGTCTATCCACATGGAGCTGTAGATTTGCTAGATGCTGCAAGTGGCAGGGAATTCAAGGTTAATGGCCAGAGAATCAAGCATTATTTTGTTGAGCCTGTGGACAGAATGAAGGTCACCACCACCCTGGATAACACAAAATGATGTTGCAACATGGTGTGGCTGAGGACTGATAAACCAAGCGCTCATGGGAGGCAGCCCATCAATAAAGAGTATTTAGTTTGTTGAATAACGAAGCAGCATTGGAGGAAGAAGTGAGTTCATGCTGCACCAAAAGCAAGATAATGGGTTGCTCTGGAGCATTGCTACATCATGCTCGAAAAATGCTACAACCAGAAAAGTGAATTTTTTTTATGGATAGGGACTATTTACTGACAAAAGTGCAAGGTGGGGCCTGTTCAGGTTTTGTCTGTAGTGGGAAAAGTGTATGTTGGACAGTTTTAAAAATTTTTAAAAGGATTTAATGAGAGTGGGATGTGGAAAGAGAAGATCATGTTCTCCCATGATCAACGCCCAACCATGTAACACCCTGTTTTCCGTAAATAAGCTTAGTGCTTTCATATATGTTATATATATGTTTGTATATGCTTGTTATGTTGGTTTTTGATGCCTAAGTCCATGTTTGGGGGAAGTTTAGCCTTATAAAGGTTCAATCCTTTTAGAGTCCAAGTAACATGTTTCACCGTTTTGGCCATATCTTGAGTTCTTGATGTCCGATCGAGGTGATCTCTATGGCGTTGGAAAGCTAAGAGAATTATTTACAAGTCTTATTTCAATTTTTTATGCCTAATTCAGATTTTTAGACCTTGTCCCGCGAGCATTTTTTCTCCCCGTGAACCTGACAGATAGTTTTTGGTACTCTCAGGTTCGCCCCGCGAATCGATGCGCACCAGAAACGTGTTTTTGGGCTTCTAAACAGCCCCTAATGACCCAAACTCATATATATACCATTAGACTCGACCTAAACCTAGTTTACACGACCCCACCACTCAGAAAACTGCCTCCCTCCTTCCTCTTTGAATCCTAATGGTTTTTCTCCCTAAAACTCTCTAAGGAACCCGTTCTTGCACCGTTCTTCACTGCTTCTTGATAGGAGAGCATCGCTACGAATAGGGATTCGTTGTGATTGTTGTTTGGGACTTTAGAAAAGGTAATATTCATGCATCTTATCCTTTGTGTTCTTTCTTTCAAGTTCTTGATCTTTTCCTTTTTATTTCTTGATCTTAGAGTTGAACCAAAGTGTCTCTTTGTCGTTCTTGAGGTTGTAGACAAGCTCTAGTGAGACCGGACCCAAGTGGATCTTCTTTCTCTCTTTTGAATCGTGATCTCTATTCCAGGTATGGGGAGAAGAAATAGTATGAGTATGTAGGCTTGGGGGTAGCGTAAGACGAAGGGTTACCCATGACCCTTTCCTTGTTAACATGTTTATATGTTTATATGATTAATTGTTATTTGATGATTATCTGTTGTGATGATAATATTGGTATTAATGATCTTACTATTAATTGATGTTGTCTATTATGAATATATTAATGTTGTGATTCCATGATTATGATGACTATAATGCTATTGAATGTTGTTGTGTTGTGCCCTTTATAAGTGTTGATTGTTGAGGATGCTAATGTCAACAATGATGTTAAGACGTTAAAATACGTTAATGATAATAATGAGAATTATGGGATGTTTCTATCAGTTTTTCATAAGACATGAATATAGTGTGAGCGGTAAGGTTATGTTCATAGGACATAGTTAAAGACCCTAGGATTGATTAGTGAGTGTTCTAGGAACATTAATAACGAAGCTATGATTAAATGATTAATTACCCATGATGATAAGACATGAATATTAATGAAGAACAGTCAAGAATAACGAAGTTGATGATCAATGGATTAGTAAAAGCCAATAGGTTGAATATTTGAACTTTCCCAAGGATTTGGGAAAGGGTTTCTGACCCTTTCTGCCCAGATCAGTATGGCCACGCTCCATTGAGCACGACCGTGCTTAACAAGGAGCACGCCCGTGCTCCAGTTGGAAACCTAGAGAAGGGTACGAATTTGAGCACACCCATGCTCAGCAGGCAGCACGTCCGTGCTGAGGCTAAGCACGCCCTTGCCCACCTGACCAGAACAGAAACCAGAATGTTGAAATGGGAGTTTTCACCCCAAACGCTTAAAAGACTTAATAAGATACCAACGAAACATGAAGACCAGATATAAGTGATAAGATGTTGTACCTTGGTAGCCTAGTGTCCGTTCCAAGTGTTAAGATGTTGAATCTTGGTAGCCTAGTGTTCTTTCCGAGTGATAAGATGTTGTATCTTGGTAGCCTAGTGTTCGCTCCAAGGGGGACCTTGATGCTTGATGGTCAAGGTGTTGAGCTCTGGTGTTTAATGGCCAAAGTGTTGTTAATGCTTAAAAGACTTAATGATGAACGTTAAACGATAAACCTCGATAGCCTTGTGGTCGAGGTGTTAATGGTGTTAAAACTTGGGTATCATATGGGCCCAAGCGGAGGAGGTGGTTGTGGTTGTGTGTTTGCCATGCATTGACGCGTCGAAGATGTTGATTGGAGGTTGTGCAACATAGGGGAGGTTGTCCGAGAGTAAAACGATTTGGCTGTCCGTGGGATTCGTCCGAAAGAGAATCAAGTATACACCGTGGTGGCGCATCCGAGAATAAGATGTGTCGGCTGTCCTAGGGGTCCACCCATGGTTTGGTGGAATCCCCGACGTTGGTGCTTATTGGCCAATGTGGAACTGTAACCCCAAAGTTGGCATCCTGAGTTTGTTTGGTTGGAAATAAAAACGTAGCAGCTGGATGGAGAAGAAGAATAGCGCAGCCTCCAAGAAAGGACAGAATATTGTGTAATAAAATCAAGGTGTGTCCTACTAGGGTTTCCCCAAATGCTTATATAGTACCCTATTCTCTTTCGTTCCATTATGGGCCAGCAACAAGAGTAACAATAAAATAAACCTTGGCCCAATTCCTAAAAAGTGGGAAATCTGATCCCCAGGCGCGTGAGATTCCTTAAAATGGCAGTGCCAGTGCCTATGAGGAGAGATGAAAGGTGTCCTTGTCAGATTTGTCCTTTAGTGTAGAGCCACTGGGAAGTAATCATCGCTGCAGCTACCAATAGCTTATTAACCCATGCATCAGCCATGCTCCAGCAAGTTCACTGCATAAGCAGACACAAATTTTGAGACAACTATGGAGCATTCAAGAGCAAAAGACTGATATTAACAATGCTTCACACAAATATTTATAAAACAGCATTTCCTACCAAAATGAAGACTCAAAACCTCAAAGATAACAACAATTAAGAGAGAAAAGGAGCTAAATAACTCTTCATTAAAAGAGTTATCATTGATGCATTATGTAAAGAAGGCAGCCTAACAAAAGCCCCAAACCTATTTGATAGGATGTTGGAGAGGGGTCCAAAGCCTGATGTTGTCACTTACAGTGCTTTAATCGATGGATACTTTTTAATTAATAACGTGAATGAGTCTGCGAAGTTATTTGATAATATGATCAAGACAGGCTTAACACATGATGTTAGGAGTTATAACCTCATGATTAATGGATATTGCAAGAATAAAAAGGTAGATGAAGCCGTGAATCTCTTTAAAGAAATGTATCACAGAAGTTTAGTTCCTAATACTGTAACTTACAATTTTCTTATTGATGGCCTGTCCAAATCAGGGAGGATATCACATGTGCAAGACCTTCTTTATGAGATGCATGCTAGTGGCCAATGCCCCAATATTGTTACTTACAATGTCTTGTTAGATGCTTTGTTCAAGATCCAACATATTGATGTGGCAGTTGAATTATTTCAGCAATTAGTTGGCAAAGGAATTTGTCCTACTGTGGTCACGTTTAAAATACTTATAGATGGTTTGTGCAAAGGTGGGAGACTCAATATTGCGAAAAAGTTTTTTGATCATCTTCTTATTCAAGGCTGTCAAGTAAATGCCATAACATATAATGCTATTATAAATGGGCTTTGTAAAGAGGGCTTGTTTGATGAAACAATGGCCTTGCTTTCAATAAAGGATGAGAACGGTTGCATCCCCGATGTTGTATCTTATGAAATATTTATTAAGTCTCTTCTTCATAAGAATGAAAATGATAAGGCAAAGAGGTTTGTCCGTGAAATGATTGCTAGAGGACTATTGAAGCGATAATACAAGGTGAATTTTTTTTTTTGTAATTAGGAAAACAATTTTTGTTACAACTGGAAATACGTATATTTTATCGTTATTTTTGCAGGAATGATTAGAAAATATTTATTTCATTTCCTTCACAAAAGTTGAAATATGCAAGGGCCTCATTGTTACTGAACTTTTAACAAAGTCTTATGTTTGTTAAGGTTTTCCTTAACCCAGCATTTTTGATTAATTTTGATTGTTGACTGACATGGGTGAATATGTTTGCTCCTCATGTACTAAAGGCCGGCTTTAGGTTTACCTACTCTAAGTGGTCTTCTGACTTCTGGATAATTGCAGATCATTACTCATGGATTCCTGTTTTGGATATCGGAATAGTAGCCGCTTGCTAGAATAGTGAGTTCCTGGTTATTTTGTTCTATAATGGTATTCCCTTTATCATATAGAAAGTGTAGCAGAAACTGACATGATTCTTCTATACTTTCTTATCTCATAATCGTAATTCTGTTTATTCTGAACTAAAGTTGGTAAAAGTTTTAAAATTGCATACTGTTGTTTCACAATATAACTGCCATAGATGTTGGAATTAGTTGACTTGTTCCTTTGGTGGTGGTTTCTTGATACATTGGAGCTTTTTGAATTTGAAATCCTATTTTATAATTTTATTGATATATTCTTGGATATCCTTTTTAAGTGATCATCATCTGACTTTTTTTGGTACAAGATGGGGCCTAAGGCCTTGGATGAAAAGCAAAAATAAACAGTAATTATATTGGGGCAGTAAGGTCTACTCGTTCCCGGACTAACCATGATTTTCTATAGAAGCACGGTAGTCAAAATTAGGAAGAAAACAATGTTGTATCCTTTCGGAACAACGTTATGAAGAACATAAACACAACAAATGATAGACTAACGTCATTATCCTTCCAAACATTGGTTCTTAATTGAAACAAAAACACAAAACACTTAAGACACTGTGACATCCTGTTTTTGCGGTTTTTACCGTTTTGCGGTTTTTACTGTTTTTCAATTATCGGTAGAATTTTAATTGTTTGTAGTTTTTATATTAGATATAGAAAATGATTTTTAATAAAATAAAATCATAGTTATACTCTACCTTATGGTAGAAGCTTACGGTAAAAATTTGGGTTTAAAACTCAGACGAAACCCAATCTGCGTTTTCACTGACAGTAAGATTTTACTGGTCAGAAAACCTAATTTTGACCCGTGAACGAAACCGTTTAGGTTTATATTTTATTTCCAAACATAGTTGTTATTTTAAAATTTTTCAAAATAAATAGGTTATTATACGATATTCGGGTGAATACTCGACAATCGGGGATCGACGGAATCGAGAACGGAGGTGCAGAGACAAAACCGAACGCCGGACTGATAAGACCAATGAGTCATTTGTGATGACTCAAGGGGGGTGAGTCATAGAGGTTAGTCACCATGCATTAAATGCATGTAATGATGACTAAAATGTGAAAAAACTAAATTACCCTAAATCCTTCATTTTAACTACAAGTTTGCCATGACAAAAATTTACTCTTTGGGCCCTTTTCTCCCTAGCAACTCACGGCCAAACCCTTCTTAAACACACTTGAACATTTCATTTCATGCATTTGTTCATGTTGTTCTTCAAAACCTTAAGAAAAAATCCAAGTTCTTCATCTTCACTTTTCTAAGGAAGTCTAAGTTGTTGTTGGTTTCTTCAAATTCTAAAGGTATGTTCTTATGATTCATGATCTTACCTTCCTTTTCTTTCACAACTTTATTTCATATCTCATGTTTTTACAAATTTCAAATTACTGGATCTAGAACTTCAAAAATCTCTAGAAAATCATAGAAAATTCCTTTTAATGTGATTACAATTTCTATGATCTTCATATAACTTCTATTTTCATCATCTAAGAGCTTGAAATATTTATAGATCTCTAGCCTATTTTCCTTGATAATGCCGAACGTAGCTCTTAAGTGAGTTAGATGGTTTTCTTTCATTTTTAACTTGTTTTCTTGTTGATGATTCATGGCTAGGTTTTTTTAGTTCAAACCTTGAGTTTTAGGTGAACATCATCCTCTTCTTGATTGAGTATCAAGTGGTCACCAAAGGTATGAGGGAGATTACCATCATCCTACCTTAGGGTAGATATGTTGGTGGTTTATTAGTGTATAAGGTCTTGTAAATTATAAATATATTTAGCGACCACCAAATTCGGTCGCTAAAATATCGAAATTCGGTCGCTAAACCGTTTAGCGACCGATTTTTCATATTTAGCGACCGAATTTGGTGGTCGCTAAATACCTGGTCGCTAAATCGTTTGGTGGTCGCTAAATCGGTCGCTAAACCATTTAGCAACCAATTTAGCGACCGAATTTCCATATTTAGCGACCGAATTTCTATATTTAGTGACCGATTAAGTGTGGTCGCTAAATTCGGTCGCTAAAATACATTTTTTTTGTAGTGATATTTAAATTGTGGAAATTATTGATTTGTGTGTGTGTGATCCTCTTGGAGGATTTGGTTGATGATTGATTTTGATATGTGTTTATATTGGTGTGATTAATCTCTAGTTGGAACCTTGGTTAATGATTGTTTGTTTTGTGAAACAAAAATGGTTTAAATGAAAAAGTAAGGCCATTTGGCCATGTTAAATTAAATGGGTTCCATGAGGTTATAAATTGTTTGAATAATTTTTATGAGAAATGCATGATCACATAAGAATATTGAAATTGGTTTGGATTGATTTGGATGTATATGTTGAAAGTTATGGATTTATGAGTCCTTAGGGACTAAATTGCAATTTCTGAGAATTTCAGTGGCTGCACTGAAATTCGTGTACTTGTATGTTAAGATTGTAGTTCTTGATGAGACATAACCATAGAAATTGGTTTGGTGTTAATTGGATTAATAGATAAAAAGTTATAAGCTTTATAGTGAAAAAGGACCTTTTGGCAATCATTGAAAAATATTTGGGGCAGAAATGAGATTTCAGGAAAATTTTAGGGCAACTGAAAAATATTTCTAAAGAAGTTGGTTTGATGTGATTTGAAGTTATAAATAAAAAGTTATAAGGTTTTAAGTGAATAAGGACCTTTTTGTAATTAATGAAAGTTTAGGGACTAAACTGCAATTTTGAAAAACTTAGGAATTTGGACAGTTAGAAATTGTTTTTCATGCCTATCAAACTGTTCTAAAACTCCAAAATGAGTTTTGGACTATTAGAGTGTAAAATCATTGAAAAGAGATTTATGCGATTTACAAAATTAACGACATTCGGTCAAATTTTTAGGAATTTCGTATAGATGATGTAAAAACAGTGTTTCAACATTTTCACATGATTAATATAACCTAGGAGAAAAATACATTTGAGGTGAAGAACCATATCTTCAAAAGTAGGACTTTTGGACCTAAATTCAGTAGGCGAAAACATAGTTAAAGGTTTTTAAGGATTTTCGAGAAAATGTTTTGGAGAAATTGATACCAAGTATCTTTGATGGAAATTATTCTTGAAAATGGATTTGACCTTATATAAAAGTTTTGGTTTTAATACAAAAGAATTTTAGTCTTCAAAGACGAGATTTTACTGTAAAATGTTAAAACCTAAGTCAAGAATGACTTAGTGAAAATACGAACGTAATGATTTATGACGTGGGGTGGAACTCGACATTATGTCATAAAGTATGGATAATTCATTATCTATATTCCATAAAATTTAATGGACTCAGAATGATTTGTTTTATTGGAAGCCAAAGAAAAAGGCTCAACTAGAAAATTACAGAGAAATAAATAAATTGGACTTGTGTTCCAATCTCATAATGTACTAGGATTTTAATGAAGTACTTTAACAAAACTTTGCACAAAGATGAAAGGTTACTTGAGAACTTCAGCTTGATGATTAAGTACCGATGATTCGGACTTTAGAACATCTAGCATCTGTTACAATACATTGAATGAATTTCGAAGGAATCACGCTGTCATCCGATGGATAGACGAGAAGAACACATTTCCGGCAAAGTTTACCTAAACACATAGTGAAACTATGTTCTGTAAGGCCGTTGTGCCTAGGAGATTGAGCTAACACTTTAATACTGGTGTGAATTTCGTAGTGACGATCTATTGATGCTTGGGGGTGTCGGGGTATGAAATACTCATATAGGCCCAGTTGGTTGCTCTTCTATGGCATGGTGATCTTACAATACACCGACATACTCTACTAGACACTATGTATTTTCTGGTAGTGTGGGATGTTCCCGAAAAAGCCTATGTGCACGATGATGATTGTTGACGCATTTTATTACCCAAGGCTGGTGGACACTGGAACAATCCTTCGAACCACTCTCTCCGACTGTTTGTTAAAACCATGGTATAGGGAATCATAGGTCATTCCTCGAGTCTTAGATGTCTTATATCTAGGGAAAATGGTGCCCTGTGATTATGTTGTTGTGAAACATTATTATTTCTGTTGTGATGGATGATATAACTGTTAATTGATATTTGTATGTACTTGTGTGTCGTACCACTGCATGTCTGTGTTAAGTGTAAGATGAACGGAAATCTCACCTCATTTTTGTATTTTCTGGTTTGCTGTTTTCTACCTTGCGTTTGACGAAGATGACGACAACAATGTTTCTCCATCACACACTGCTGGAGTTTGAGCATACTTGGAGACATGGACACAGTCTCGAGGGCTTTAATATAATGGATTTTTCTCAGTATTTTGTTTCTAGCCAGTCTCGTGTCTATGTTATATTTTGTGGAGCTATGTCTCTAAAGATATTATTATTATTAACATATTTCCAATATGTTGTTATTTACTGGCATTGGTATTTTCGCCATCTTCTTGATATGTATGACTGTTTGTACTTGGGAATGATTGTATAATATTGATGCATAAGTTGATATTATATGTTAAAGAGTATGTATGGTATTATTTACGAAAGAGAAAAGGAAAAAAATAAAGCCGTATTTTTGGTAAAATAATTATTTTAAGCTTTACACGGTCTTATTAAAATAGAAATGTCACAGACAATGTAGCGCCCGAGAAGGGTGTTACATTATTTGGTATCAGAGCTGGCCGAGTCTGTTAGGGTTTGTTGTTTAGGTCTGTCTTTGTTTGTGCTGTGTGTTCTCTGTGTGCTTTTGATATTATTTCTGGAAGAAATGATATTGTTTGGGGTGAGTTTATTATAATCTGCATGACTAATTGATTTTGGTCTTGCAGGATTATAAATGGCTCGACGCAAGGAAAGGGGAGCTGAAAGCAGAGGACTGATAAAGCTGAGCTGTGGATTCAATCCTCGGAGAAGATTTTTACTGCGATTAGGTGTACCGATAATGACAAGGTTACTTATGATGCCTACATGCTGGTGGGCGATGCTGAAAATTGGTGGAGCGGAGCTCGCCAAGTGCTTGAGCATGATCAGCAAGCGGTGAACTGGGAAGCTTTTCATAGGAAGGTTCTGGAGAAGTATTTTCCGACAAGTGGCAGAGATGTTAAAGAAATGGAATTTCTGTAGCTAAAGCAAGGCAATATGACTGTAGCTGACTACAGCGCCAGATTTGAAAGCCTGTCGAAGTTTTCAGCCTATCTGAATGATAATCCACATGAAGGGTGGAAGTGTCGCAGATTCAAAGGAGGATTACGATATGAACTGAAGGAGGTAGTAGTTCCAATGGAAATATCTGTATTTCTGAGGCCGATGGACAAGTGTAGACAGATAGAGGATTTGAAGGCGAGTCGTGATTATAATCAATAGAGTTATAGACCATCTAGGTTCAATAGGGGAAACTACAAGAATAACAATCGATTCCAGAGGAAGCTATACAATAGGCCACAAGGTCAGCAACAGTTCCAACAGCGATCTTTTGGTGGAAGCAGTGGAGGTGCTGGTTCATCCAGGAATGTTCCACAAAAGTGCATGAAGTGTGGCATGGGTCACCCAACCAAAGACTGCAAGATTACGGGCATCATTTGTTTTAAGTGTGGACAGCCTGGATACGTCGCTAGGAATTTTGGACGATCTAACACGGAACCTTCTGTCAACAATGTACGACCTGTAAGGCCTAGAGCTGGAGGAAGAGTTTATACAATGAGTGGTACTGAGGCCTGTCAGAATGATGATCTGATTTAGGGACAATGTGTCATAGGAGGTAAATCTTTAACTGTACTGTTTGATTCGGGTGCGACACATTCGTTCATTGCATATGAATGTGCTACATTGTTAGGATTATCTATGTCTTATTTACCTTTTGACTTGACAATATCTACTCCTACTGCTGAACCTGTTTTGACTACTACAGCTTGTTTGAATTGTGCTATCTTTGTAGAAGATAGGAAATTTTCTGTTAATTTAATCTGTTTGACTCTTTCGCAAATAGATATGATACTAGGAATGGATTGGTTATGTTCTAACCATATCCTGTTAGACTGTGCAAATAAATCCTTAATTTTTTTTGTTTGCTAACCGAGTAAATGCTTCTTTGAGAGAGGGAGCTCAAGGATAAATGTTACTGTTTTCCTTAGACGTCAAGAATGAGATTGACTTACAGTCCATACCTGTCGTCAATGAGTTTCTTGAAGTTTTTCCTGAAGATGTACCTGGATTACCGCCTGTTCGAGATATTGAGTTTGCAATTGATCCGGTACCGGGCTCTGGACAGATATCCATGGCACCATACCGTATGTCACCATCAGAGTTTGAAGACTTGAAGAATCAAATAGTGGAACTGATGAGAAAAGAATTCATAAGACCTAGTGTATCACCTTGGGGAGATCCCATTTTTCTTGTGAAGAAGGATGGAATTTCTCGCTTATGTGTAGATTTTCGTTAGTTAAACAAAGTGAAGATCAAGAACAAATATCCACTTTCGAGGATTGATGATTTGATGGATCAGTTACGCGGAGCAGCAGTTTTCTCAAAGATAGATTTACGATCTGGTTATCATCATATTCGTGTGAAGGCGGAGGATATTCCAAAGACAGCGTTTCGAACACGATATGAACATTATGAGTACCTTGTGATACCATTCGGAGTGACGAATGCACCTGCTATATTCATGGATTACATGAACATGATTTTTCGTCCTTATCTAGATCAGTTTGTCGTTGTCTTTATAGACGCCATTCTAATCTATTCTCCTAATCCAGAGAAGCATGCTGAACAACTCAGTATGGTTCTCCAAATCTTAAAAGAGAAGCAGTTATACGCGAAACCCGAAAAGTGTGGATTTTGGTTAGATGAAGTTCAATTTTTAGGATATGTTATCTCGAATGAAGGTATCGCAGTGGATCCGTCAAAAGTTGAAGCTGTTCTAATATGGGAGAGACCAAAGACAATAACAGAAATTCATAGTTTCGTGGGCTTAGCTGGTTACTATAGCAGATTCATCGAGGGATTCTCCAAAATAGTAGGACCTCTTACCCAAATAACATGGAAAGATCAAGCGTTTGCATGGACTGAAGCGTGCGAGGTAAGTTTCCAAGAGTTAAAGAAAAGTTTGACTACTTCATCTGTGTTAGTATTACCTGATCCTAAGGAACCTTTCGAGGTATACTGTGATGCTTTGCATCCAGGGTTAGGCTGTGTGCTAATGCAAAACTGGGAAGTGGTAGCTTATGCTTCAAGACAATTGAAGATTCATGAGAGAAACTACCCAACTCTTGACTTGGAGCTAGCGGCTGTAGTTTTAGCACTGAAAATCTGGAGGCATTATTTGTATGGAGCAACGTTCAACGTTTTCAGTGATCACAAAAGTTTGAAGTACTTATTTGATCAAAAGGAGCTCAACATGCGACAACGACGTTGGTTGGAATTTCTGAAGGATTATGATTTTCAACTACAGTATCACCCTGGAAAAGCAAATGTAGTAGTGGATGCCTTGAGTAGAAAATCAATGCATGAGTTTGCATTGACGGTCAAAGAAAAAGTGTTGTTAGAACAATTCAGAGATATGCGGTTGACGACTGAAATGTCACCAGGAAAGCTTTGCTTAGGTATGATTACTGTTTCCAATGAATTGATGGAACGGATACTAGAGAAACAAGAAAGTGATCAGTACCTACAAGAAGAAAGGGAATTAGTACGACAAGGACCAATATCAGAATTCAAAGAGGGAACCGATGGAATCCTAAGATTCGGAGAAGGGATTTGTATACCGGACGATTCCGAGCTCATAAAGTTGATTCTGGAGGAAGCTCACAAGAGTAAATTAAGTTTGCATCCAGGAGCAACAAAGATGTATCAAGATCTCAAGCGGTTGTATTGGTGGTACGGAATGAAGAGAGACGTGATGGAATATGTCGCTTCCTGTCTAGTTTGTCAAAAACCTAAGACTGAACATCAAAGACCATCGGGAATGCTACAACCTTTGAACATTCCAGAATGGAAATGGGATGGTATTGCGATGGATTTTGTGACAAGTTTTCCAAAGACCCGAAAGGGACATGATGCGATATGGGTAATAGTTGATCGACTAACCAAGTCGGATCACTTTTTGCCTATCAACATAAAATATCCAATGGAGAAATTTACTCAGTTATACATCGGGGAGATTGTCAGATTACATGGTGTACCTTCGAGTATTATTTCTGATCAAGATTCGAGGTTTACGTCAAGATTGTGGTAAAGTCTACAAGAATCACTCGGAACAAAACTCAGATTGAGTTCTGCATATCATCCACAGACGGATGGACAATCAGAGAGGACAATCCAATCACTTGAAGACTTGCTAAGAGGTTTTGTATTGGAGCATACAAGAAGTTGGGATGAATTTCTATCGTTGATAGAATTCACCTACAACAACAGTTTCCACTCGAGCATAGGAATGGCACCCTATGAAGCTTTATATGGTCGACGATGTAGAACACCTTTGTGTTGGTACCAAGATGGAGAAAGTTTAGTGTTAGGACCAGACATCGTGCAACAGACAACATAAAAGGTGAAAATGATTCAGGAGAAAATGCAGACAACTTAGAGTCGACAGAAAAGTTATGCGGACAAGAGACGACGACCTCTGGAGTTTGAGGAAGGCGATCATGTGTTTTTTAGAGTCACGCCTATGACTGGGGTTGGCAGGGTAATTAAATCCAGGAAACTTACTCCTAAATTCATTGGACCCTACCAAATTCTTCGTCGAGTAGGTCCTATAGCTTACCAAATTGCTTTATCGCCTTTTCTTTCAAATCTTCATTATGTTTTCCACGTGTCTCAATTACGGAAGTATATTCCTGATCCTAGCCATGTCATAGTACCCGATACTATACAATTGAAACATAACTTAACCTATGAGGCATTACCTGTGATGATCAAAGATCAAAGAGTGAAACAACTAAGAAGGAAGAAAATTTCATTGGTCAAAGTGATCTGGAATGCAACGTCAAGAGTTGCTACACAGGAATTGGAGGACAAGATGAAGGAACAATATCCGCATTTGTTTTAAGGTAACTTTAATTTTACGGGCGAAATTCTTTTTAGAGGGGTAGTATTGTAACACCCTGTTTTTACGATTTTTACCGTTTTACTGTTTTTACAGTTTTTCAATTATCGGTAGAATTTTAATTGTTCGTAATTTTTATATTAGATCTAGAAAATGATTTTTAATAAAATAAAATCATAGTTATACTCTACCTTATGGTAGAAGCTTAAGGTAAAAATATGGGTTTAAAACTCAGACGAAACCCAGTCTGTGTTTTCACTGACAGAAAAATATTTAAAATAAATAGGTTATTATACGATATTCGGGCAAATACTCGACAGTCGGGGATCGACAGAATCAAGAACGGAGGTGCAGAGCATTAAATCCATGTAATTTGTGATGACCAATGAGTCGTTTGTGATGACCCATATAAGACCAATGAGTCGTTTGTGATGACCCAAGGGGGTGAGTCATAGGGGTTAGTCACCATGCATTAAATCCATGTAATGATGACTAAAATGTGAAAAACTCAAATTACCATAAATCCTTCATTTTAACTACAAGTTTGCCATGACAACAATTTACTCTTTGGACCCTTTTCTCCCTAGAAACTCATGGCCAAACCATTCTTAAACACACTTGGACATTTCATTTCATGCATTTGTTCATGTTGTTCTTCAAAACCTTAAGAAAAAACTCTAAGTTCTTCATCTTCACTTTTCAAAGGAAGTCTAAGTTCTTGTTGGTTTCTTCAAATTCTAAAGGTAGATTCTTGTGATTCATGATCATACCTTCCTTTTCTTTCACAACTTTTCTTCATATCTCATGTTTTTACAAATTTCAAATTCCTAGATCTAGAACTTCAAAAATCTCTAGAAAATCATAGAAAAATCCTTTTAATGTGATTCCAATTTCTATGATCTTCGTATAACTTCTATTTTTATCGTCTAAGAGCTTTAAAAATTTAGAGATCTCTAGCCTATTTTCCTTGATAAGGCCGAACCTAGTTCTTAAGTGAGTTAGATGGTTTTCTTTCATTTTTAACTTGTTTTCTTGTTGATGATTCATGGCTAGCTTTTTTTGGTTCAAACCTTGAGTTCTAGGTGAACATCATCCTCTTCTTGCTTGAGTATCAAGTGGTCACCAAAGGTATGGGGGAGATTACCATCATCCTACCGTATGGTAGATATGTTGGTGGTTTATTAGTGTATAAGGTCTTGTAAATTATAAATATTTAAGTCGTGGAAAATATTGATTTGTGTGTGTGTGATCCTCTTGGAGGATTTGGTTGATGTTTGATTTTTATATGTGTGTATATTGGTGTGATTAATGTCTAGTAGGAACCTTGGTTAAAGATTGTTTGTTTTGTGAAACAAAAATGTTTTAAATGAAAAAGTAAGGCCATTTGGCCATGTTAAATTAAATGGGTTCCATGAGGTTATAAATTGTTTGAATAATTTTTATGAGAAATGCATGATCACATAAGAATGTAGAAATTCGTTTGGATTGATTTGGATGTATATGTTGAAAGTTATGGATTAATGAGTTCTTAGGGACTAAATTGTAATTTCTGATAATTTCAGTGGCTACCTTGAAATTCATGTACTTGTATGTTAATATTGTAGTTCTTGATGAGACAAAACCATAAAAATTGGTTTGGTGTTAATTGGATTAATACATAAAAAGTTATAAGCTTTCAGTGAAAATGACCTTTTTGCAATTATTGAAAAATATATGGGGCAGAAATGTGATTTCTGGAAAATTTGAGGGCAACTGAAAAGTATTTCTAAAGAAGTTGGTTTGGTGTGATTTGAAGTTATAAATAAAAAGTTTAAAGGTTTTATGTGAATAAGGATCTTTTTGTAATTATTGAAAGTTTAGGGACTAAACTGCAATTTTCGAAAATTTATGAATTTGGACAGTTAGAAACTGTTTTTGAAACCTATCAAACTGTTCTAAAACTCCAAAATGAGTTTTGGACTATTAGGGTGTAAAATCGTTGAAAAGAGATTTACGCGATTTACAAAATTAACGACATTCGGTCAAATTTTTAGGAATTTCGTATAAATGATGTAAAAATAGTGTTTCAACATTTTCACATGAGTAATATAACCTAGGAGAAAAATACATTTGAGGTGAAGAACCATATCTTCAAAAGTAGGACTTTTGGGCCTAAATTCAGTAAAAACATAGTTGAAGGTTTTTTAAGGATTTTCGAGAAAATGTTTTGGAGAAATTGATACCTAAGTATCTTTGATGGAAATTATTCTTGAAAATGGATTTGACCTTATATAAAAATTTTGGTTTTAATCCAAAAGAATTTTAGTCTTCAAAGACGAGATTTTACTGTAAAATGTTAAAACCTAAGTCAAGAATGACTTAGTGAAAATACGAACGTAATGATTTATGACGTGGGATGTAACACGACCTTATGTCATAAAGTATGGATAATTCATTATCCATATTCCATAAAATTTAATGGACTCAGAATGATTTGTTTTATTGGAAGCCAAAGAAAAAGGCTCAACTAGAAAAGTACAGAGAAATAAATAAATTGGACTTGTGTTCCAATATCATAATGTGCTAGGATTTTAATGAAGTACTTTAAGAAAACTTTGCACAAAGATGAAAGGTTACTTGAGAACTTTAGCTTGATGATTAAGTACCGGTGATTCGGACTTAGGAACATCTAGCATCTGTTACAGTACGCTGAAAGAATTCCGAAGGAATCACGCTGTCATCCGATGCATAGACGAGAAGAACGCATTTCCGGCAAAGTTTGCCTAAACACATAGTGAAACTATGTTCTGTAAGGCCGTTGTACCTAGGAGATTGAGCTAACACTTTAATACGGGTGCGAATTTCGTAGTGACGATCTATTGATGCTTGGGGGTGTCGACGTATGAAATACTCATATAGACCCAATTGGTTGCTCTTCTGTGGCATGGTTGATCAGCCGCTGGCTCATCTAGTTTTATGGCTAGTATGACCGTGGTTTTGTGCTAATTTTATCTCATTTTCGCCCAAATTAGACTTGATTGTCTTTAAGCATCATTTTGAGTCGTTTAAGTATTTTTAGGTTAATTTAGTTGATTTAGAGTTGAATAAAGTACTTACTGCTATTTCTTGTTTTCAGGTAATAAAAAGAAATAATTCTGGAGTTTTTCGCCCCGCGAGAAGGCATTCGCCTCGCGAACCTGAAGGTGACTATTCCAGAAATTGCCAATCATTCTGTCTCGCCCCGCGAATACATTACTCGCCTCGTGAGATTGAAGACCAGAAGCCATGACTTTTCCATTCCTCGCCACACGAGCCGTGCTTCGCCTCGCGAGAATACCAAACGTGCAGACTGTTCATAATATTCGCCTCGCGAGCAGTGCTTCGCCTCGCGAGTCCACTGATTCCAGAAGCTGTATATAAGTCTTTTAGGCAGAACTGAACCTTAGTTAGTTTTAGTCTTATCTTTTGTTTTCTTTTTAGTTTAGATAGCTGCGAAGTTAGTAATGGAGAGCTAGTCTCCTAGGATTAGTCTACTGTAATTGGTTTCCATTACCACACTTGAGGTTTTGTAATTCCTATTTTATTTACTTTTCCCTTTTTAATACCATATTATACATTTCTGTTTGTTATTTCAGGAGTGTATAGTGTTGTGTTGATTCATTTCGGTGATGTTATGTTCCTATACTTAATCGCGTTTGTTAATTCGCGTGTGTTCATTCATGTTCGTTAGTTCATGAGGGCTTAACCTCGTTTGTTACTTCGGGAATAGGAACATATATCTGTAGTAGTGATTTCGTTTGTTAATTGTTGCTACAACCGAAAGGGGATTAGAATCTGCTTAGGGCTTGGAATTTGCATGAACCGATGATAGTTGGGAAACCGAGAACAGTAGGTTAATCGTCCTTAGCATTTCTGATAATCCTTTAACTGTTTTGTTTTTATTGCTCTGTTTCTGTTTTGTTTCTTTATTTTAATCCAATCCAAAACCCCCCAAAACTGATTTTGTGTTAATAACAACAACCTAAGAGTCCTTGTGAGACGATATCCGAGTTGTCGCCATAAACTACATTTTTACAAACCGCTCGCTTTTTGGCGCGTGCGCGACAGCGCGTTCAATGGTAATCTTGCAATACACCGACATACTCTACTAGACACTATGTATTTTCTGGTAGTGTGGGATGTTCCCGAAAAAGCCTATGTGCATGATGATGACTGTTGCCGCATTTCATTACCCATGGCTGGTGGACTCCGGAACAATTCCACGAGTCTTAGATGTTTTCTATCTAGGGAAAACGGTGCCCTGTGATTATATTGTTGTGAAACATTATTATTTCTGTTGTGATGGATGATATAACTGTTAATTGATATTTGTATGTACCTGTGTGTCGTACCACGGCATGTCTGAGTTAAGTGTAAGATGAACGGAAATCTCACCTCATTGATGTATTTTCTGGTTTGCTGTTTTCTACCTTGCGTTGGACGAAGATGACGACAACACTGTTTCTCCATCACACACCGCTGGAGTTTGAGCATACTTGGAGACATGGACACAGTCTCGAGGGCTTTAGTATAATGGATTTTTATCAGTATTTTGTGTCTGGTCAGTCTCGTCTCTATGTCTCTAAAGATATTATTATTATAAACATATTTCCAGTCTGTTGTTATTTACTGGCGTTGGTATTTCTGCCATCTTCTGAATATGTATGACTGTTCGTACTTGGGAATGATTGTATAATATTGATGCATAAGTTGATGTTATATGTTAAAGAGTATGTATGGTATTATTTGCAAAAGAGAAAAGGAAACAAATAAACCCGTATTTTTGGCAAAATAATTATTTTCCGTTTTACTCGGTCTTATAAAAATAGAAATGTCACAGACAATGTAGCGCCCGAGAAGGATGTTACAAACACAACCAGAGAAACACAACAAAGACGACAATAGACCTAAACCCCAAGACCAAAAAGACTCGGCCAGCTCTGATACCAATAATGTAACACCCTACTCGGGCACTACATCGTAAGTGACATTTTCAGGCCGAAAGGTAGGTTAATTATATTTGGCTATAAAATAATGGGGTAATTTGTTTCTTTTTCGTAAGTCGTAAATGCAACTACTTTGTTTTAAATGAATGTACTATAAAATATTCCATTATCACAATTAGGGCCATGAGTTCAAAAATCATTTACATAATACCCAACCTGACTCATAAACAAAAATCATAGAATGTACAGACTCAACATAAGGATGTGCATATGCAGTTCCTAAAATATAAGATACTTGAAGTCGCAACTCCATAGACAGTTACATTAACTCCCAAACATACCTTGCTGGCCAAACTAAAATAGAAAAGACCATCTTCTCTCATGCCTCATGAGAAAGACAAACCCAACTGACGAGACCAAGT
Organism: Sophora flavescens; assembly: GCA_030762895.1. NCBI lineage: Eukaryota > Viridiplantae > Streptophyta > Magnoliopsida > Fabales > Fabaceae > Sophora > Sophora flavescens. The sequence continues at coordinate 115,230,927 of CM061068.1, forward strand.
GGAAACTCTATTTGAGTCCACTACTGACGTTGTCACAAAAGACATTACTGGAGCTACTACAACAGTAACCTTCGAACTAAGTCCTTTCCTCTTACAAGAGGAAAAACATGGTCTACGAACCATCGACCATCTGGAAGACGTCCACTAGAAACTCTAACATATCGTCCACATGCTCGAACCTCGACCTCTACGATGCATCAGTCCAGCGACATCTTGACGTCTCAATCTTCTCAAAAGAATACAGACAACACATAGCCAATCGACATAAGTAATATAAAAATAAGGAGGTGAGATTTCCATTTATCTTACACATAAGGCAGACATGCAGTGGTACGACTCTCAGGTACATACAATTAACAATATACAATCATACCATAACTCATATAAGAACAATAATGTTTCACAGAGACATGACCACGGCACAACGTTTTCCTAGACATGAGACATCTAAGACTTGATGAATGACCTTTGAATTCCTATACCATGGTTTTATGAACAGCCGGGGAGAGTGGTTCGGAGGATTGTTCTGGAGTCCACCAGCCTTGGGTAATAAAATGTGTCAATAGTCGTCATGGTGCACATAGGCTTTTTCAAGAACATCCTACACTACCAGAAAACACATAGCGTACTAGTCGAGTATGTCGGTGTATTGCCAAATCACCACACCACAGAGGAGCAACCCACTGGGCCTATGTGAGTATTTCATAACCCCGACATCCCCGAGCATCAATGGATCGTCACTACGGAATTCGCACCCGCATTAAAGTGCTAGCTCAACTCCTAGGCACAACGGCCTTACAAAACATAGTTTCACTATGTGTTTAGGGAAAATTGCCGGAAAATGTGTTCTTCTTGTTTTTCCATCGGATGACATCTTGATTCCATTGGAATTCTTTCAGTGTGCTTTATCAGATGCTAGATGTTCATAAGTCCGAATTACGGTACTTAACATCGAGCTGAAGTTTTCAAGTAACCTTTCATCTTTGTGTAAAGATATCTTAAAACACTTTGTTTAAAAATCCTAACACATTATGAGATTGGAAAACAAATCCAATTATTATTTCTCTGTACTTTTCTAATTGAGCCTTTTTCTTTGGCTTCCAAGAAATCGAGTAACTCTTAGTCCATTAAATCTTATGGAGGTATGGATAATGAATTATCCACACTTTACGACAAATGGTCTTGCTTCACCATAAGTCATAAATCGTTAAGTTCATATTTTCACTAAGTCATTCATGACTTAGGTTTTGCTCTTTAATGTAAATACTAGTCTTTGAAGACTAAAATCCTCTTTTGTCTTAAAACCAAAACCTTTGGTTAAAATCAAACCATTTTGAAATCAGATTCCATCAAAGTACATAAGTACTAAATTCCTCAAAAAAGTTTCTTGAAAAACGTCGAAACTCTTTTTTTTTTTTAGGTAAACGGGATAGGTATGCAAAGGCATCACTATAGGAGAGAGGATCCCAACTAGGTTGGCACCCAAACCCCCATCAATCATATGCAGCATACCCTTTATTCAATAAATAAAAGGAAAAAGAAGAAAACATAAAGCATGGGGGATATTGACCAAACCCATGAAAATAACAAGTCATCTAAATCTATAACTAGGAAGGCCTAATCTATTCCTAGAAAAGTCTTCCTTTACAAAGTTAGGGATCAAATTCCACCAAGTAAAGCATTTAGAAGAAATGCCAAAAGATGCAAGCTTGTCGGCACAAGAGTTCCCTTCTCTAAAAATGCGAGAAACTAAAAAGCTCATACTCTTAACATATTCCAAGCCATTCCGCCAGCGTGTTCTAATTGTCCAAGGAATCAAATCCAAAGATTTAAAAGCTTTCACCACTAGAATAGAGTCTGTTTCTAGCCAAAGCTTGTGCCATCCTCTTTCATAGGCAGTTTCAATGGCACTCTTAAAATATTGTTTTACCGCTTTTTACTGTATTTCAACTTAAATTCCATATTGTCACATATAATCAGTTTTCTCAAATCCTTCACTTTCCTAAGTTATCATACTTATGTTAAATTATTAACATACTGATTTCAAACTTTACATCATGGTTTTCTCAAAAATCTTTACATCATGGTTTTCACTTAAAACCTTATAACTTTTTATTTATAACTTTAAATCACACAAAACCAAATTCTATAGAAATATTTTTCAGTTACCGTCTAATTTACAGAAATTACATTTCTTCCCACATATTTTACAATATTTACGAAAAGGTCCTTGTTTACTACAAAGCTTATATCTTTTTATGTATTAATCCAATTAACACCAAACCAATTTCTATGGTTTTGTCTCATCAAGGAATACAATCTTAACACACAATAATATTAATTTCAGCGCAGCCACTGAAATTCTCATAATTTGCATATTAGTCCCTAAGGACTCTCAAATTCATATCTTTCAATATACACTTCCAAATCAATCCAAACCAATTTCTATACTCTTATATATTCATTTCATCCTAATAATAATTATCCAACCAAATTAAATCATCATGGAACACATTAAAACATTCATGGCCGAATGGCCTTAAATAATCATGTTAATCATTTTTTTTAACAATTCAATCAAACAACAACCAAGTTTCCAATTAGAAATCATTAGGATCAAACATATATCACAACCAAGCATCAACCAAATCCTCCAAGAGGATCACACACATAGGTAAATAAATATACAAATTTTACACTTAGGAATTACAAGACTATATGGACACTAAATAAACCATCAACATATCTACAATAAGGTAGGATAGTGGTAATCTCCCCCATACCTCTTGTAGATCACTTGAAGATCAAACAAAAACAAGCTAAACAAAGCAAGGTATGCCACGGTTTTGTCCATCAAAACCTAGCCATGATCAATCAACAGGAAAATAAGTTAAAGAATGGAAAAACCATCTAACCCACTTAAGAGTTAGGTTCGGCCAAGTATAGAAAAATTAGCTAGGGATCTCTAAATTTTTCAAGCTCTTGGATGATGAAAATAGAAGTCATATGGAGATCATAGAAATTGATCTCACATTAAAATGATTTTTCTACGAATTTCTATAAATTTTTTACAAAGTAGATCTAGAAATTGGAACTTGAAGAAAACTTGAGATTGGTAGAAATTTTGTGAAGAGAGATGAATGTATGATCATGGATCATAAGGCTATACCTTTATAATTTGAAGAAACAATCAAGAACTTAGAGTTCCTTTGAAAATATTAATGAAGAACTTAGGTTTTTCTTTTTTTGAGTAGGAAAGTAAAGAATGAAGATGAAACTTGTGAAAGATCAAAAATGAAATGGATGTGGTATTTTTATAGGGGGGAGGCTGCACGAAATTTGACCAAAATGTGGAGAAGAAATTGATTTTTTAATGGTAAGTGGTAACCAGGGTTGAATTAACTAGACATAAGTTAGGTTAACTTAGGGGTAATTTGGTCATTTCACTTAAAGTCATCATGACAAATGAGTGGTGATGGTGAGTAGGAGTATATGGCTGATTGGTGTCATAAGAAGGATGAAGAAGCAAATTTTTATCCTTGCACATTCGTGTTTGGTTCCGTTGTTTACACGATTAGGGTTTCTGAGAGGAAAATGATGAAATGAAAGCAAAATAAAATGCATTTGGTTTAGTGGAGGGGCTGCACGAAATTAAATAGGTGGGAGGGTATTTTGGTCAAAATTCACTTAGGGAATTTCACTTAAAGATCAAGGGCATTTTGGTCTTTTCACTAGAATAAATATCATGATATTTTGGTGTCATCATTATGCCTCATAAATGCTAGGTGAGTCACCCATGTGACTCACCACCCAAGGCGGCAAGATGTCCCATCATCCGATGTCGGGTTTTGTCTCTGCACGTATGTTCTTGACTTCATCGATCACCCGTTTGTTGATAATGCGCCCGAATAAAGTATACTAACTTATTTATTTTGAGAATTTTCAAAATAACCAATATCGTTGGAAAAATAATATAAACTAAACCGTTTATTCCATGATCCCAAATTAGGTTTCTGATCAGTAAACTTTTACTGTCAGTGAAAAACACAGACCGGGTTCTGGCTGGATTCTAAACCTAAAATTTCACCGTAACTTCCTTCGATATAGAAGGTCTCAACTATGATTTTGTTTTCTTCAAAATCATTTTCTAGATCCCCGATAATAATATAAATATAATTACCGATCAGGATGCTAGAAAACGGGGTGTTAAATTGGGTCCTTCAAGCTGCGTGTCAATATCCCAGCTTTTGGCAGAGAAGAGGTTAGGAATAAGGTCCTGAAAAGCCAAAATATTAATGGGGCTTCCAACAGGGGAGGAATGCTGGTAGGTGGGTGGAGTTATGCCACTGTGGTATCAGAGGGGGCAGACAGCAGTTAGCAAAAAGGGTTGTAGCTGGGAGTAACCAATGGAATAACAAAATGGGTCCGGACAGAAAAAAGAGGTGGAGTGGATTGGAACTTCAGGTGGACGAAGAGGATATGGCACGTGTTATGTGGGAAAGTTTGCGGACCAACAAGTAATTCAATCCTTAAAACAAAAACTCGAGCTTGAAGAGTTTCTGAAAGTTACAATTACCCCCAATGGGGGGACCTTGCTTTAAACAGTGCAGATGACGGAGTAGACATAGAAGAGATGGTGAAGCTGAATGATAAAGTATTCTCATGATGGTTCACTGACATTAGGCCCTGGAACCCGAATATAATGGAAAAAGAGAGGATCATGTGGATTCAAATCACGGGTATGCCTGCTCACGTGTGGAAAGACGACTTTTTCAAAAGAATGGCACTTCTTGTGGGAAGGTTCATTAAAGTAGATGATTCCATAAGAGACAGGTTCAAGTTGGACCGTGGGAGTGTTCCGGTATCTTCTAATTGCCCGGACCCTATCAACAAGGTTGTTGAGGTTAAGGTGAATGGCATTCTGCATTCAATCGGTATCACGGAGGAGTTGATCATGGATAACTCACTCAGGTCATTACAAGACTAGATGAACCATTCATCCGAGGGTTTCTAATCCGAGGAAGACGACTCCATGGTAGGAAGCATCTTGGCCGTGCCGAAAACGGATTTGAATTGGGGGGGGGGGGGGGGTCAGGGATGTCGACAACCAACGATTGTTTTTGGAATTTTCAAATACAAAATTTGGCATGAACTCAGACTTCGAGGAAGGAACTACAGGTATCGGGAAGGTAGGCATAGACTGTAGGGTGTCTGAGAAGTACGATCAGCCTGAAATTCCTTTGCCCAATGAGTGCACAGGTTCGGAGGAAGGAGAAGTTGGCCTCCTATCGGTGGGTCAAAGGGTTAGTGTTATAAGAGTGAGAGCCCATCTAAAGCCTTGGAGGAGTTGGGCCTCACAAGCAAAGGGGCGGAATTAATCAACTCATTCGGCCTTGTTGGGTTTGGCGAAGCTGCTAGCCCAAGACTGAAAGGTTACGAAGTGTGTCCAACACAGGTTGATGGTGAAATATAAGAAGCAGGTGGGGAGGTGGGGTGCGGATCTGGGCTTTTGGTGGGTGGGCTTGAGGCAATTAATACATCAGGTGGGGCATTTAGGAGGGATGAATCTGAGCCTAAAGTGGGCCTATCAGTTACTGGGGCTGAAGTGGGGATCGCTTGCGTTGTAAGGGACGAAGGCTCTAGAGATGTGGGGAAATTGCAATTTAAACAAATACTAGTGTCTTGAAGAAGAGGGAGGCAGAAGCTAATGAAAGGGTGTACAGCCATAAAAACAAAAACAAGTTAATAACCGAGTCGAGGACTTCCAAAAAGTTGGGGCTAAGTTGTGGGGGCTAAGAAGTTGGTGACAAGAACTTTGTCAAGTTGGCACAGGCAAACACAAGAAGGGGGGTTGAATTGTGTTTGTTAATTATTTTCGCAAAAACCCTTTTTGAGAAACCTTTTCACAAGCAGAAGATAAAAAGTTTAGGCACACAAGAAATCCTTTTTTAAAAGATTAACAGAACCAAAAACAAAACCCACAGTTAGTATAAATAAATAAAACTGTAAAAGATAAGTGATAGAAAATACACTTAGGTATTTTTATCCCGGCTCACTCTCTTCCAACCAAGAGCTACGTCCAGTCCCTTCGAATTGAAGGATTTTCTCCACTATTTTCAAATAGTTTCTACAACAAGTATTCTACACCTCTCCAGGCTACAAGTATTGCTTTCTTACAAAGCCTCTTCAGGCTCTAATTCAATCACAGGGATTTTTCTAAGATCTTTCTAACTCACTATATGTGAGGGTATGAAGTTTTAAGATCTACTGAATACTTTTACAAATATTCAACCTTAGGAATTACAGACTTTTGCTTTACAATGAGAATATGAGCTTTAAATATCTTACAATTGTTCAAATGGCAAAAGTTGTTCTTCAGTGCTTTAGACCTTCTATATATAGTGGTCTTCAACTCCTCTTTCAAATTTTCAACGGCTATAATTGATCATCCCGTTTAGAGATAGCATTAAATGCATGATATCCGTTGAGACTGATAGTTTGATTTTGGCCGTGTTGAAAAACATCCTGGTTATCAGAAAATCACAAAATGGAGGCTCACTGTCCTGAGCAATTGTATCTTAAAAACTTTCTTTCCTCCTTTGTGTATAACCCAGCTTTTGTCCAGCAATAAAGTTGTCATCGTACAGATCGTTTTGCAATTCCAATTGTACTATTCGCCTTTTGTATTTCCTTGATAGTACTATGAATTTTCTCACAAAGGAACAATGCATTAACCAGATAAAACAATTATAAAGAACATATATTCCTTTGAAATAAATATCAATCATTTGAAATAAATTCAATGTGGTCCAGATTGCATTAAATCACTTTCAAGTTAGTAAAGATATAGAAGATGTAGAACCGTCTACAGGCACTCAGTTTTAGAATGTGTCTACGCAAGGTTTTATTATGCTCGTCCACTGATGTGGCAGAAGCACTCGTCCAGACAAGTCTTTGGACTTGTTAAGTCCTTAGAGAAACTCCGTCCAATGACATGGCACTATGGACGTCAACTGAATTTTAGTTAGGCACTATGGATGTCTACTTGAGTTTCAAGGAGAGCACTCGTCTGCCGACGTGCCTACTATGGACGTCTACTGAATTTTAGTTAGCCATATATCTAACGATTAAAATATAAAATGTTTAAATAACCTTTGGACGGGTAATTCTTTGCAAGAGTCCAAGCATTATATACCTTATATTATTTTGGATATTCCTGCATAAACTGAAATCACTTGTTAGATCTCAACTAACACTTTACCAAGCAAATTTAATCCTTTTGTTAACATCAAAACCTAGATATTAAATAAACCAGAGCCACTTTGGTTCCAACACTTTGTTTTTGACACAAATACAAAGTTGGAAACCATAAGAAGGAGGGCCACTGCTACAGGGAAAATACAGTGACGCAGACAAGGGTCTCGAACTGTGCAACTGTCAGAGATGAGGCTTTTAAGGAACTAACGAAATATGGGTGTTGGGCAAAAGATTGTGATTGAGTCTGAATAGAAAAGATGAGGGTATTTTAGAGTAGCAGGTAGAGATGGAAATCAGAGATAGGGCACAATGTAAGGGTGGCAAAGGAAGAAGGAATTGTGAAGGGTTTTCAACGTGTCTTAATGCGGATTGCTTCCTACAACATCAAAGGCTTGGGGGGAGATTGAAGAAGAGGGAAATCAGAAACTTTATAAAGTTGATTTCATCAGTGTGCAGGAAACAAAGAAGGAGAAAATTGACAAATTTCTGTGTCAATCAATGTGGGGATGTACATATATTGACTGGTGCTACAAGAGCTCTTCTAGGAGCTCAGGAGGTATGATTTACCTGTGGAATTAAGATACTTTTGTGATAGAAGAAAAAAAATTTGGTGATGGTTTTTTGGGGGTCAAAGGTAAATGTGTGTGTGTGGGGGGGGGGGGGGGGGATTGTACTGATCCATGGTTCATATTCAACATTTACTCTCCTTGCTGTAACACCCCATTTTTACTGTTTTTTTATTATCGGTAGAATTTTAATTGTTTGTAATTTTTATATTAGATCTAGAAAATGATTTTTAATAAAATAAAATCATAATTATACTCTACCTTAAGGTAGAAGCTTACGGTAAAAATTTAGGTTTAAAACTCAAACGAAACCCTGTTTACGTTTTCACTGACAGTAAGATTTGCTAGTCAGAAAACCTAATTTTGACCCGTAAACGAAATGGTTTAGGTTTATATTTTATTTCCAACTATAGTGATTATTTTGAAAAATTTTAAAATAAATAGGTTATTATACGTTATTCAGGCAAATACTCGACGATCGAGGATCTACGGAATCGAGAACGGATGTGCAGAGACAAAACCCGACATCGGGTGGATGAGCACAATGAGTCATCTATGATGACTCATGGGGGTGAGTCATAGGGTTAGTCATCTTGCATTAAATGCAAGTAATGATGGTTATATGTGAAAAGTCCAACATACCCTTAATCCTTCATTGTAATTTCAAGTGTGCCATGACAACATTTTAACCATTTCTCCCTAGAAACCTACGGCCCCAACACCATAAGACACACTTGGTCATTTATTTCTCTCATTTGTTCATGTTGTTCTTCATAAACTTGAGAAAAAACACAAAGTTCTTCATCTTCAATTTTCAAAGGAAGTATTAGGTGTTGATGATTTCTTCAAATTCCAAAGGTATAGCCTTATAATCCATGATCATACCTTCACTTTTCATCACAAGGTTTCTTCTTAAATCCATGATTTCTTCAAGATCAAATTCCTAGATCTAGAATTTCAAATAATTCTAGAAAATCCTAGAACAATCATTTTAATATGAGATCAATTTCTATGATCTTCATATGACTTTTATATTCATCATCCAAGAGTTTGAAAAATTTAGAGATCTCTAGCCTATTTTTCTTGTCTTGACCAAATCACTCATCAAGTGGTTTAGATGGTTTTTCTTCATCATTTAACTTGTTGTTTTGTTGATTGTTCATGGCTAGTTTTTAGTTGTGCAAAATCGTGAGCTCTAGGTGAACATCATCCTCTGCGTGCTTGAGTTTCAAGTGATCAACAAAGGTATAGGGGAGATTACCATCATCCTGAAGTTGACACAGGCAAACACAAGAAGGAGGGGGGGGGGGGGGGTTGAATTGTGTTTGTTAATAATTTTCGAAAACAACCTTTAAAACAATTTTAGCACTCAAGGAGATTAGAAACAGAAGCAAGCACAAAGACAAAGATCCTTTTTAAAAGACTTTAACAAAAGCAATATTAAAACCCCACAGTTAGTATAAGCAAATAAAACTGGAGAGTTTAGGGATAGAAAATTCACACATAAGATTTTATCATGGTTCACTCTCTTCCAGTCAAGAGCTACGTCCAGTCCTTTCGACTTGAAGGATTTATCCACTATTTCTCCAAATAGATTACAAACAAGTATTCAACACCTTTCCATGCTACAAGTATTTCTTTCTTACCAAGCCTGTTCAGGCTCTAACTCTAACAAAGAGATATAATGTTTAATCTTCTTAACTCACTATGTGTGAGAATATGACAGTTTAAGATCAGTTGAATATTACAACAATATTCAAACTAAGGAATACAGACTCTTGCTCTTGAAAGAATATTAGAATGAGTGATTATCGATTGGTAAAAGTTGTTCTTCAAAACATGAGGTCTTCTATTTATAGTGACCTTATTCTTCACTTGTATTTATTCAATAGTTACTTTGAATAATCTCGTTTAGAGATATCATTTAATGCATGATATCCGTTGTGGCTGATAGCTTGATTGTGGCAATGCTGAACAGTACTCTTGGTTATCGAGGTAGCATGGAATAGGAGGCTTACTCCTCTAAGTATTGCAGCTTGAGAACTTGTTGTTCCTCCTTTGTGTAAAATCCATCTTTTTCAGTCATAAAGTTGTCATCGTACAGATCGTTTTGCAGTATCTTATTGTACGATTCTGTTTTTTGCATTTCTTGATGGTACTATGTTTCTTTTACAACAAGGTGAAACATTAAAGCAGATAAAACAAATATGAAGAATAAATATTCTATTGAATTAAAAATCAATCATTTGAAATAAATTCAAGAGATTCGGATTGCATTTAATTCATTTCAAAGATGGAGCTCGTCTAAAAAGAACCCCGTCTACTTAGTTATATAAGAGACTAAGTTTGTTCAAAATTTTACTTTGCTCGTCCGATGACGTGGCATATCCTTTTGTCTATCAAGTCTTCGGACTTGCTATTCCTCAATGAGTTATAAAGATCTTCGTCTGGGGATGTGGCGGTTAGAGCTCGTCTACTAGAGTACTTTATGTTTCAGTTCATTTACTTGTACTAATTACTTTTGTCTGCTTATGTGGCAAGATGGACGCGCTTATTTATCAAGTCTTTGGACTTGTTGTACCTAACAAGTTATTTAGTTATTCATCTAGCAAATATTTAGTTATTCATCTACTAATAGTATTCCATTATCTGTTTTAGCATCAAACTTACCAAGTTGATCTTTAGTATTCAGTATATAGCATTTACAACCAAAGGGGTGAAAATAAGATATGTTGGGTTTTCTTCCTTTCCACACTTCATAAGGAGTCTTATTCAGGATAGGTCTAATGTATATTCTGTTCTGAATGTAGCAAGCAGTATTAACAGCTTCAGCCCAAAAGTATCCAGGGACAGAGTTATCATTGAGCATAGTCCTAGCCATCTCTTGAAGAGATCTGTTCTTTCTCTCTACCACACCATTTTGCTGTGGTGTTCTAGGTATTGAGAAGTTGTGAAGGAAACCACTCTCTTCACAGAACTTATGAAATAGTTCATTTTCAAACTCTCCTCCATGGTCACATATGATTGAAGTGATACACATGCCTTATATTTGGTACATGTTTTCAAAATACAGAAAAGACCTTAAAAGACTCATCCATGTGAGTTAAGAACATAACCCATGTCCATCTAGTGTAATCGTCTACTATGACAAGTCCATATTTCTTACCACTGACAGAGGCAGTCCTTATTGGACCAAAAAGATCAAGATGTAGCAACTGTAGTGGTCTATTGGAACTAACAACATTCTTAGATTCAAAAGAACCTTTGACTTGTTTTCCCTTTTGACATGCATCACAGAGAGCATCAGATTTGAACTTAAGGTTTGGTAGTCCTCTCACGAGGTTATGCTTGTTTAGCTTTGAAATTAATTTCAAGCTTGCATGACCTAGCCTTTTGTGCCAAATCCATCGCTCATATTCAATGGACTTTAGACATGAAACACTTTGATTTGAGAGGTCCTCCAAGTTAATCTTATAGAGATTGTTTTACCTTTTTGCAGTGAATAAAAGTGATCCATCATCTTTCTTGACAGTATACATGTTCTTATCAAAAGACACTGCATATCCACTGTCACATAATTGACTTATGCTCAGTAGATTGTGCTTCAAGCCATTTACTAAAAGAACATTATCAATGGCGGGAAAAGGATGTTTACCAATTTTACCTATTCCAATGATTTTCCCTTTCTGATTTCCTCCAAATGTGACCCAGCTACCATCTTTGGGCTTAAGGTTTTGGAACATAGACCTTTCTCCCATCATGTGTCGTGAGCAGTCACTGTCCAAGTACCAAGACATCTGTTTTCTTCCTGTTGTTAAGCAAATCTGCAACAGGTATTATCTTATCTTTAGGTACCCAAACTGACTTGGGTCCTTTATTGTTAGTTGTCACTCGACGAGTATGCTTAGCATGTTTATTGTGTATGCATCTAGATGTAATATGCCCACTTGTTCCGCACACTTTACAAAAGGTGTTGGACAAGCTAGACTTAGCTTTGGTATATTTATTTGGAACTTTTGAAGCTCTATGTTGTTTAAGTGGTTTTGACTTTTTGTGAGATGCGTCTTGCTTCTCTTTGTCATAACCAAGACCAGATTTATCATAAGGGGACCTAGAGTACCTTAAAATGAGACAAAGCTTATCTGAGCCACCTACAAGCTTTGACAGAGAATCAGTCAGATATGTTACATCTTGTTTTAGTTTTGCAACTTCACAAGAGACATCAGGTTCACACACCACTTTGTCAGCTTGACTGACATTCACTGATTTTAGTATGTCGTTTTCATTTTTGAGGTTTTGTTTCTCAGTGCAGACCCTATCATATTCTTTAGACAGTTTAGAAAACTTCTTTTTGAGACTCTTATATTCTCGTGATAGTATAGACGACTCATGTAACAATTCATCAAATGCATTTTGAAGAGTGGACGGGTCAGAGTCCATTACCTCAGCATCAGTGTATTCACTTTTTGGTGCAGTGTCTGCCATGAGACAGATATTTGCTTCTTCCTCTGCTTCATTTTCCTCATCTGAAGAAGACAGATCAAGATCCTCCCATGTAGCCATTAAGCCTTTCTTCTTTTTGAAGAATTTATTTTTGTCCTTTAGCTCAGGGCAGTCAGCTTTGAAATGACCAGGTTTCTTGCATTCAAAGCACAAGGGTGGACCTTTTTCCTTGGAGTCTGACTTCTCCTTGGAAAACTGTTTGCGGAGTTGCTTCCTTCTGAAACCACCTTTCTTTCTCCACATATGTTAAATCTTCCTGGAGATAAAGGATAATTCATCATCATCTGATCCTTCATTATCATCAGAAGATTCAGACTCATCAGATGACTCTGTAGCTTTGAGAATTTTTGATGAACTTGCTTTCTTTACCTTTAGGGAAACGGATTTTTCTTTTCTGGAATTTTCTTCTTCATTAAGTTCAAGTTCATGAACCTTACGAGATCCAAGAAGCTATTCCAAAGAGAGAGTATTCAGGTTTTTGGCATCATGAATGGCAGTAACTTTAGGTTTCCATTGCTAGGATAGACTTCTTAGAATTTTTCTGAAATGATCCCTATTTTAATAATTTTTTCCAAGAGATCTGCGACTGGTGGTGATGGTTTGGAATCTTCCAAAGATTTGGTCTATTGTTTCATGTTCACCCATCTTGAACAACTCATACTGATGAACCAACATGCTGATCTTGGATTCCTTAACTTGTGAGGAACCCTCATGAGCTAGGGCAAGAGTATCCCAGATTGCAGCTGTGAACTTTGTCATGTTCAGATCTGGTGATGGCACACATCAAATAATGCTTAGCTTTAACATTGAGTTGATGCTTTGCTTTTTGATCTGATGTCCAGTGTGTTCTAGCAATAGCAGCTCCATTGTCATTTCTGGGTTCGGTATAACCAGTTTCTATGAGCTCCCAGATGTCTAGACTTTGTGCATCCAAAAAGGCCATCATCCTCTTCTTCCAGTAGTCATAATCAGAACCATCAAAGAGAGGAGGTCTATTGATAGCTTGTCCTTCTGCATCCATGGTTGTAGGATCGTACTCCCTCAGTACTTGTTAGATGCTCAACCCATTCGAGGCTGAGCTATGATACCAACTGAAGTTGACACAGGCAAACACAAGAAGGGGGGTTGAATTGTGTTTGTTAATAATTTTAGAAAACAACCTTTAAAACAATTTTAGCACTCAAGGAGATTAGAAACAGAAGCAAGCACAAAGACAAAGATCCTTTTTAAAAGACTTTAACAAAAGCAATATTAAAACCCCACAGTTAGTATAAGCAAATAAAACTGAAGAGTTTAGGGATAGAAAATTCACACATAAGATTTTATCATGGGTCACTCTCTTCCAGTCAAGAGCTACGTCCAGTCCTTTCGACTTGAAGGATTTATCCACTATTTCTCCAAATAGATTACAAACAAGTATTCAACACCTTTCCATGCTACAAGTATTTCTTTCTTACCAAGTCTGTTCAGGCTCTAACTCTAACAAAGAGATATAATGTTTGATCTTCTTAACTCACTATGTGTGAGAATATGACAGTTTAAGATCAATTGAATATTACAACAATATTCAAACTAAGGAATACAGACTCTTGCTCTTGAAAGAATATTAGAATGAATGATTATTCAGCTTTTTCAGTCAAAAAGTTGTTATCGTACAGATCGTTTTGTAGTATCTTATTGTACGATTATGCTTTTTGCATTTCTTGATGGTACTATGTATCTTTTACAACAAGGTGAAACATTAAAGCAGATAAAACTATTGTGAAGAACAAATATTCTATTGAATTAAAAATCAATCATTTGAAATAAATTCAAGAGATTTGGATTGTATTTAATCCATTTTAAAGATGGAGCTCATCTAAAAAGAACTCCGTCTACTTAGTTATATGAGAGACTAAGTCTGTTCAAAATTTTACTTTGCTCATCTGATGACGTGGCATATCCTTTTGTCTATCAAGTCTTCGGACTTGCTATTCCTCAATGAGTTATAAAGATCTTCGTCTGGTGATGTGGCGGTTAGAGCTCGTCTACTAGATTACTTTATGTTTCAGTTCATTTACTTGTACTAATTACTTATGTCTGCTTACATGGCAAGATGGATGCGCTTATTTATCAAGTCTTTGGACTTGTTGTACCTAACAAGTTATTCAAGTATTCATCTAGCAAATATTTAGAGCTTCGTCTACTCAAGAAAACCAGTCTACTTAATTAAATAACTAAGTAACTTTACCGAAGTATTTGAGCAGCCCGTCTACAGGGGTGGACGTGTATTTTTCAATTAGAACTTATCCCATGTTTCTTTTTCTTATATGTAAATATTCCTGCATAACTGAAAGCACATGTTAGATCTCAACTAACACTTTGCCAAGCAAATTTAATCCTTTTGTTAGCATCAAAACTTAGAGATTATTAAATCCAAAACCACATTGGTTCCATCACATCCTACCTTAGGGTAGACATGTTGATGGTTTATTTAGTGTTATTTAGTATAAATGGTCTTGTAAATCATAAGTGTGAAAGTTGTGTAATTTATTGTTTTATATGTGTGTGATCCTCTTGGAGGATTTGGTTGATGCTTGATGTTGATATATGTTGATTTTGATTCAATGATTTCTAATTGGACACTTGATGGTTGTTTATTTGATTTAACATGAAAAATTGCCTCCCCTGGCTGTTTAAATGGGTTGAATGATGATTTAAATTGTTTGGATAATTTTTGTGAGGAGTGAATTAATATATAAGAATATAGAAATTGGTTTGGATTGATTTGGATGTGTATATTGAAAGACATGATTTTATGAGTCCTAAGGGACTAAAATGCAATTTCTGAGAATTTCAGTGGCTGCACTGAAATTTATGTTCTTATGTGGTAAGATTGTAGTCCTTGATGAGACAAAACCATAGAAATTTGTTTGGTGTGATTTGAAGTTATAAATAAGAAGTTATAAGGTTTTAAGTGAATAAGGACCTTTTTGTAATTAATGAAAGTTTAGGGACTAAACTGAAATTTTCGAAAATTTATGTAATTGGACAATTAGAAACTGTTTTTCATGCCTATCAAACTGTTCTAAAACTCCAAAATGAGTTTTGGACTATTAGAGTGTAAAATCGTTGAAAAGGGATTTACGCGATTTACAAAACTAACGACGTTCGGTCAAATTCATAGAAATTTTGTATGAGTAAAATCCGTGTTTCAACATTTTCATATGAGTAATATAACCTAGGAGAGTAATACATTTGAGGTGAAGAAACATGTTTTCAAAAATATGGCTTTTGGGCCTAAATTCAGTAAAAAGCCGTGAAACCGTTGTTAAACGTTTTTAAAGATATTTGAGAAAATGTTTTGGAGAAATTGATACCTATATATATTTGAGGGAAATTACTCTTGAAAATGGATTTGATTTTATCTAAAGGTGTTGGTTTTAATCCAAAAGGATTTTAGTATTCAAAGACGAGATTTTACGGTAAAATGTAAAAACCTAAGTCAAGAATGACTTAGTGAAAATACGAACGTAATAAATTATGACGTGGGGTGGAGCACGACCTTTTGTCATAAAGTATGGATAATTCATTATCCATATTCCATAAAATTTAATGGACTCATAATGATTTGTTTTATTGAAAGCCAAAGAAAAAGGCTCAGCTAGAAAAGTACAGAGAAATAAATAATTGGACCTGTGTTCCAATCTCATAATGTGCTAGGATTTGTAATCAAGTATTTTAAGAAAACTTTGCACAAAGATGAAAGACTACTTGAGAACTTTAGCTTGATGATTAAGTACCGGTGATTCGGACTTAAGAAAATCTAGCATCTGTTACAGTACGTTGAAAGGATTCCGATGGAATCAAACGATGTTATCCGATGGATGGACGAGAAGAACGTATTTTTGGTAAAAGTTTGCCTGAACACATAGTGAAACTATGTTCTGTAAGGTCGTTGTGCCTAGGAGATTGAGCTAACACTTTAATGCGGGTGCGAATTCCATAGTGACGATCTATTGATGCCTGGGGATGTTGGGGTATGAAATACTTATATAGGCCCAGTTGGTTGCTCTTCTGTGGCATGGTGATCTTGCAATACACCGACATACTCTACTAGCCACTATGTATTTTCTGGTAGTGAAGGATGTTCCCGAAAAAGCCTATGTGCACCATGACGACTGTTGACGCATTTTATTACCCAAGGCTGGTGGACTCCGGAACAATCCTCCGAACCACTCTTTCCGATTGTTTGTTAAAACCATGGTATAGGGAATCAGAGGTCATTCCTCAAGTATTAGATGTCTTCTATCTAGGGAAAATGGTGCCCTGTGGTTATGTTGTTGTGAAACATTATTATTTCTGTTGTGATGGATGATATAACTATTTATTGACATTTGTACATACATATGTGTCGTACCACTGTATGTCTGTGTTAAGTGTAAGATGAACGGAAATCTCACCTCATTTCTGTATTTTCTGGTTTGCTGTTTTCTATCTTACGTTGGGCGAAGATGACGACAGCACTGTTTCTCCATCATACCCTGCTAGAGTTTGAGAGTACTTGGGGATATGGACACGGTCTCGAGGGCTTTAGTGGAATGATTATTTTGTCATTATTTTGTATCTGGCCAATCTCGTGTCTATGTTATATTTGTGGAGCTATGTCTCTTAAGTTGTTACTATTATTACAAACATATTTCCAGTAAGTTGTTGTTGTTTTACGGGTGTTATTATTTCTGCCTTTTTCTGAATATGTGTGAATGTTGGTACTTGGAACATGGTTTGTAAAATACTTATATATGTGTTAGTGATGTATGTTAAAGAATATGTATTTTATCATTTGCGAAAGAGAAAAGTAAAAAGTAAACCTGTATTTTTGGTAAAAGAATTATTTTCCGCTTTACTCGGTCTTATAAAATAGAAATGTCCCAGACAATGTAGTTCCTGAGAAGGGTGTTACACTTGCTCTTTGTCTGGAAATAGAGCTCTTTGTGAGGCACTACGTGATATTATGGCAAATAACTTGGGCTCAATGTGGTGTGTTACAGGGGATTTCAACATTGTCAGAAACGTAGGCGAAAGAAGAGGGTCCTCTGCTCAGGTTACTACAAGGGAGATGGTTGAATTCGATGAATTCATTGAAGACATGGGTTTGAATGACATGCCACTAGTTGGAAGGAAATACAACTGGCATAGGGCAGATGGGAGTTGTATGAGTAGATTAGATAGATTCTTGTTGTCGAATGAATGGATGAATCTGTAGGGTGATTTAAAACAATGGGGGCTGTCTAGATCGGTGTCTGACCATTGTGCTATACTTCTGAAACCATTGGTGAAAAATCGGGGACCGAAACCTTTTAGAGTGCTGAATTGCTGGGCTGATCATAAGGATTTCGAGAAGCTGGTTAAGGAATCTTGATTGGAGATGAATATCACAGGTTGGGGATCTTATGTGCTTAAGGAAAAACTGAAAAAACTGAAACTTGCTCTAAAGGATTAGAACAAAGGCTCATTTGGGAATGTTGATGATCAAATTAAGGGTGTTCCGGAAGAAATAAAAGTGTTGGATGATAAAGGCGAAGCTGGATTGTTATTGGGTGGGGAAGCGTTGGGAAGAAAAGGCATGTTTGAAAAATTCTGGAATCTGTCCAGAATGAGAGACTCTATCTTGTTCCTGAAGTTAAGAATGAATTGGCTAAAATTAGGTGACTCTAATTCGGCATATTTCCATCCATGCGTGAATAAGAGAAGAAAGGACAGTGTTATTCTTGGTATTCGGCAGCAGGGAAGATGGATTGATGAACCTGTGGAGATGAAGCAGGCCATCACCAACCATTTTGAGAGCCTTTTCAATCAAAATCCAACATGTAGACCAAAACTTGATGGCACCAGTTTTGAGAAAATCACTTCTTCCCAAAGTCGCATGCTCACTGAAAAATTCTCCAGGTTAGAAATTAGGAATGCCGTGTGGGGGTGTGATGGAAGCAAGTGCCCGAGGCCGGATGGCTACAATTGCTCATTCATCAAAAAGTTTTGGGATGTTCTTGGCGATGATATCTGCAAGATGGTGGAGCACTTCCACTCAAATTAGAGGTTAGCTAGAGGTTGCAATGCCTCCTTCTTGTCACTTATTCCCAAAAAGGAAAATCTGGTGGGGTTGAATGAATACAGGCCAATTTCATCACTCGGTTGCATCTACAAAATTGTGGCAAAGCTCCTAGCGGGCAGATTATGCAGGGTTGTGGATACAGTGATATTGTTAGACTCAATGACTTAGAGATTTTGATATATGAGGCAAGATCCAAGAGGTTGAGCCCCAATTTTATTGGGAAAACTTTATTGAGAAGGAGGTCATCTGTGACCCGAGAGGTAGTGAGAAGTCCGCCGCACTGGGTGGAGTTATTATAATTGTCAAGTGCTCACCTCCGCATCAAAGCTGCAAGTTAGGGAGGCTTGGAATGAATTTCAGTCCTTTGGCTACCATGTGGGACTTATGTTACAAGCAATGGGATCCTGGTGGAACCACCCCCCAATGAGTATTTTGATGAGCCTCTGTTTGACTGGTTTTATAACCAGTAAAGACCTTGGCTTTGTGCTTATTTTATATCATTTTTACCCAAATTAGACTTGGTTGTCCTTAAGTAGTATTTTGAGTCTGTAAATTGTTTTTAAGTTAATTTAGTTGATTTAGAGTTAAATAAAATACTTATTATATTTTCTTATTTTCAGGTTAATAAAAGGAATAATTCTGGAGTTTCTCGCCCCGCGAGAAGGCTGCTCGCCTCGCGACCCAGAAGCCTGACTGTTCCAAGAAATTGCTAAGTCTCTGGTTCGCCTCGCGAAGAAGGTCTCGCCCCGCGAGCCTTGTAAACCTGAAAAAGTCAGAGACGATCACGGTTTGCCCGTGTGGAAGGTCACGGGCGTTGCAGTTTGGAAATTTGAAGCGTTCGCCTCGCGAAGGTTATGCTCGCCTCGCGAGAAGACCAAGAGTTGCAGACCTTTCGCATAATTCGCCTCGCGAGTAGTGCTTCGCCTCGCGAGGATTGGATTCCAGAAACGTGTATATAAAGCAGTTTTAGGCAGAACTGAAGAAGTTAATCAGAGTTAGCCAGTTTTGGCTAATCTTTGGTAGA
Source organism: Sophora flavescens (assembly GCA_030762895.1). Classification (NCBI taxonomy): domain Eukaryota; kingdom Viridiplantae; phylum Streptophyta; class Magnoliopsida; order Fabales; family Fabaceae; genus Sophora; species Sophora flavescens. Next base: position 115,250,368 of record CM061068.1, read on the forward strand.
CAGTAGTGGTAGTTTCAATAGTTTATTTTCCTTTTCTTGTCTTTTCTGCTTATGTCTGTAATGGAGAATTAGTCTCCTAGATTAATCTACTGTGATTGGTTTCTGTTATGACTTGAGGTTTCTTGTATTTCCTGTTTTCATTTCCTTTTCTCTTTTCAATGCCATGCTTTATATTTCTGTTTGCTTAATTCAGGAGTATATTGTGTTGTGTTGGTTTATCTCGGTGATATCATGTTCCTATAATTAATCGCGTTTGCTTAATTCGCGTGTGTTCATTTCGTGTTCGCTTAGTTCATGAAGGGCTTAACCCCGTTTGCTTAATTCGGGAATAGGGACATATATCTGTAGTAGTGGTTTCGCTTGTAAATTGTTGCTACAACCGGGAGGGGATTAGAATCTGCTTAGGGTTGCATGAACCGATGATAGTTGGGAAACCGAGAACAGTAGGTTAATCGCTTAGCATATTTGGTAACTGCTCTGTTTTCTTGCTTTGTTTTCTGTTTTGCTTCTTAATTTAGTTTTCAATCCAAAACCCCCAAATCTGACTTTTTCTAACTTTTTCTGTTAATAATAACAACAACTAAAGAGTCCTTGAGAGACGATCCGAGTTGTCGCTCTATACTACATTATTTTGTAAACGCTCGTTCTTTTTGGCGCGTGGCGACAGCGCGTTCAAAAATTGGCGCCGTTGCCGGGGACTCTGGTTTGTTGTTATTAGCAGAAAATAATATTTGAAAAAAAAAAAAAAACTTTTTGCTTTGCTAATTAGTTTTGTCTGCTTTGTCTGGTCTGTAAATTTTATTTTCCCACATGGATAATTATATGCGAAATTATGTGCCTAATGTTTATTATGAGCAACCTTGCATGTATTATCCTAATTTTAGTGAGCCACCACCATACTATCCTAGCCAAGTGACCACCTCTGCACCTTTCGAACCTTCACAGAGCACCTTGGATGAGATTGCTTCAATGCTACAACAAATGGAAGAGAACAATCAACGAATGGCATACAATCTTGAATTTCAACAGAGGATGGAGGCAATGGAGGCAAGTAATCTTGAAGCCCAACAGAGGGACCAAGCTGAATCTCAAAAGTTGTGGGCTCTAATTGATCAAGTTACCGCCAACTCAGCTGCAATGCTAAATTCACAGCCTCTTGAGGAACATACAGATTCTAAAGTGGTTATTTTTGAAAATAATTCTGATGATAATGTTTCTGTTGATGATGATTTATGTGTTGAATCCCCTGATCCTAATGCTTGTTATTGTGATGGCACTGCTGCTTTGTGTATACACTGTTATGCAGGTTTATACTTGAAAGGAAACAAAGAAAATGAGGATCAAGAGGATCAGGAGGACGTCTGCTTCCCCGTGCCTGAGGATGATGAAGAACCTTTGGGAGTAGATGATGCAATTAAAGCAAATGCATGTGTTGAGAGTAATGGGGTGGATGCACTGTGTGAAGAATTCCCAGACATTCTAACTTTTTCTGATTCATTTTCTTGTAATATATGTACTAACTCTAACCTTTGTGTGGTGTGTGCTGAAATTTCTGCATGTATAGCAGGTGAAAAATTTGTTAGTACAGTGAATGAAGAAAGTACAGAAAATGAAGCAGCACCAGTAACCCCAGCTAACTGTTTGCCACCTCCCCCTGAGGAACCAGTGATGGAGTTTAAACCCTTGGATTTTGCACCATGGCCAATCCAAGAGGTTGAGCCCCAATTTTATTGGGAAGACTTTATTGAGAAGGAGGTCATCTGTGACCCGAGAGGTAGTGAGAAGTTACCGCCAACTCAGCTGCAATGCTAAATTCACAGCCTCTTGAGGAACATACAGATTCTAAAGTGGTTATTTTTGAAAATAATTCTAATGATAATGTTTCTGTTGATGATGATTTATGTGTTGAATCCCCTGATCCTAATGCTTGTTATTGTGATGGAACTGCATTGTGTGTAGAATGTTTTACAGGTTTATACTTTTCAGGAAAAATAGAAAATGCGGATCGTTTTGCAGGTTTGTTCTGTTCAGGAAACTTAGATCAGGAGGATCAAGAGGGCATCTGCTCCCCCGTGCCTGAAGATAAAGAAGAACCTTTGGGAGTAGATGATTCAAGTAAAACAATTGAATGTGTTGAGAGTAATGGGGTGGATGAACTAATTGCTGAATTTCCAGACATTGTAGATTTTTCTGATTCATTTTCTTGTAATATATGTACTAACTCTAACCCTTGTGTGGTGTGTGCTGAAATTTCTGCGTGTATAGCAGGTGAAAATTTTGTTAGTGCAGTGGATGAAGACATTGCAGAAGTTGAAGCAACACCAGTAACATTCTCTAACTGTTTGCCACCTCCCCCTGTGGAACCAAAAGCTCTGGATTTTGTACCCTTGGATCTTGCACCATGGCCAGTCCAAGAGGTTGAGCCCCAATTTTATTGGGAAAACTTTATTGAGAAGGAGGTCATCTGTGACCCGAGAGGTAGTGAGAAGTCCGCCGCACTGGGTGGAGTTATTATAATTGTCAAGTGCTCACCTCCGCATCAAAGCTGCAAGTTAGGGAGGCTTGGAATGAATTTCAGTCCTTTGGCTACCATGTGGGACTTATGTTACAAGCAATGGGATCCTGGTGGAACCACCCCCCAATGAGTTTTCTTTACCTTTCTTCTTTTTAATTTTCTTTTCCTTATTTTATTTGTTTTATTGTCAATAATGCTCCTGAATAATTTGAGAAGCTCAGGAGTTGTGTTTGTGTCTTGGTTATGGCAAGTTTATTGGATTTGATTAATATTTCCATAGATTGATTGCATGATAGTGTTGACTGTTTTCCCCCTAGGACTTGAAAATTTTAGAAAAATGATCCCCATATGATTGAAAACTGAACTTTGAGATTTTATTATGATGGCATGATTTATGATAAGTTTGGGGTGATAGGAAGCACACACTAGGGATAGAATCTCTTTCAAATAATTTGCAAAAATGTCCAGGTGAGGTTTTGAGCCTCCAACATGTTTTAAATTGTGTGAAAATCACTTTTTAAGTTGCACTTTCCTGAATTTGCTTGAATCTCTTTTTGATTTGCATGATTATGTGTTTGCTTCAAATGATTTAGGCATTTTCTTTGTAAATAGCTACTTAGCCTAAAATAACCATCCCCAATGCATGTTCCCTAGTTAGCCATTGAGCCTATTAGCCTGTTAATTCTTGATAACCTAATGTTATAAGCCCAAAAATCTGGAAAACCATGTTAACCCGATCTTAGGATTAGGAGAGCATGTAATCTTAGAATGGGTGCAAGAAACTAAAGTTTGGGGTGGCTGCAAGGTGTAATATGTTGTTTGGGATTGAGAAAAAAAAATTTGAAAAAAAAAAGAGAAGAAAAAAAAAATAGAAAAGAAATAGAAAAAAAAGGAAAAGAGAAAAACAATAAAAATAAAAAGTGTTGAAAAAAAAAAAGGTTGTAGCCACCCAGAAGTGTAAAGAAGAAAATTAAAAAAGGAACTTGAGTTAAATTCAAAGTGTAAAAATGTTTCATGCTCTCTTAGTTCCTAGGGTCTTCAGCCTAGTACCTTTGTATATCCTACCCTTAGCCAGGCCACATTACAACCCATAAAAGTCCTTTTGATGTTGCTTGCATGTTTTCTGTGGGAATCATTTTGAGATGAAAATCAAATTTATGGGAAGTGCTCTTAAAAGTGAAATTGAGTGAATTGTTGATTGTCTGACAAAAATTGAGTGATGAGTGAACACAAATTTCCCTTGTGAGGAAGGAAGTTGTTTGATTTTGGTGATCTTCCTTTTGTGTGTGACTTAGACCCCCTGCTTAGATTTCTGATTGTCTGAATGATGAATTTCTCAACTGTTTAGAATAAATGAATGTGGGGATTAGATTGGATTGTTTTGCTTGTAAGGGGGGAACATTGAAAGAAAAATTCTTTTGAAAAATTGCTTGAAATCTGTGTGAAAGTTAATTGAGTCCTTAAGCTTGCCATGTTTTGCCATGTCTTGAGTCTTTTTATGTTTTTAAGTGTAGTTTGCTTGGGGACAAGCAAAGTTTAAGTTTGGGGTATTTTGATGAGCCTCTGTTTGACTGGTTTTATAACCAGTAAAGACCTTGGCTTTGTGCTTATTTTATATCATTTTTACCCAAATTAGACTTGGTTGTCCTTAAGTAGTATTTTGAGTCTGTAAATTGTTTTTAAGTTAATTTAGTTGATTTAGAGTTAAATAAAATACTTATTATATTTTCTTATTTTCAGGTTAATAAAAGGAATAATTCTGGAGTTTCTCGCCCCGCGAGAAGGCTGCTCGCCTCGCGACCCAGAAGCCTGACTGTTCCAAGAAATTGCTAAGTCTCTGGTTCGCCTCGCGAAGAAGGTCTCGCCCCGCGAGCCTTGTAAACCTGAAAAAGTCAGAGACGATCACGGTTTGCCCGTGTGGAAGGTCACGGGCGTTGCAGTTTGGGAATTTGAAGCGTTCGCCTCGCGAAGGTTATGCTCGCCTCGCGAGAAGACCAAGAGTTGCAGACCTTTCGCATAATTCGCCTCGCGAGTAGTGCTTCGCCTCGCGAGGACTTGGATTCCAGAAACGTGTATATAAAGCAGTTTTAGGCAGAACTGAAGAAGTTAATCAGAGTTAGCCAGTTTTGGCTAATCTTTGCAGATGAGAGTAGTAGTTTTCAGTAGTTTATTTCTTTTCTTTTGTGTTTTACTTTTGTAATGGAGAATTAGTCTCCTAGATTAATCTACTGTGATTGGTTTCTGTTATGACTTGAGGTTTCTTGTATTTCCTGTTTTCATTTCCTTTTCTCTTTTCAATGCCATGCTTTATATTTCTGTTTGCTTAATTCAGGAGTATATTGTGTTGTGTTGGTTTATCTCGGTGATATCATGTTCCTATAATTAATCGCGTTTGCTTAATTCGCGTGTGTTAATTTCGTGTTCACTTAGTTCATGAAGGGCTTAACCCCGTTTGCTTAATTCGGGAATAGGGACATATATCTGTAGTAGTGGTTTCGCTTGTAAATTGTTGCTACAACCGGGAGGGGATTAGAATCTGCTTAGGGTTGCATGAACCGATGATAGTTGGGAAACCGAGAACAGTAGATTAATCGTTTAGCTTATTTGGTAACTGCTCTATTTCCTTGCTTTGTTTTCTGTTTTGCTTCTTTAATTTAGTTTCCAATCTCAAAACCCCCAATTCTAACTTTTTCTAACTGTTTCTGTTAATAATAACAACACCTAAAGAGTCCTTGAGAGACGATCCGAGTTGTCGCTCTATACTACATTATTTGTAAACGCTCGTTCTTTTTGGCGCGTGGCGACAGCGCGTTCAAAAATTTTGAACCTGAAAAAGTCAGAGACGATCACGGCTTGCCCGTGTTGAAGGTCATGGCCGTGGCAGTTTTGAAGCTGAAGAGTCTCGCCTCGCGAGCATCCTTTCGCCTCGCGAATCTGAAAGTCAGAGAGCATCACGGGTAGGCCCTGATGGCCATAACGGGCGTAAGGAGGAAACTCTTCATATCCTCGCCTCGCGAGCAACACTTCGCCTCGCGAGAATGCCAAGGGTTGCTGACAGTTCATGAAATTCGCCTCGCGAATGTTTGTTCGCCTCGCGAGCCTTCTGAATTCTGATTGTGTATAAAAGGCTGTTCTGAACATTTTGTAAAGACTTTTGCTTCTCCAACTTTCTAATATACATTTTTCTTTGTGATTTCGTTATTGCCATGGAGCACTAAGTCATAGGATTAGTCTACTGTTTGAGGATCCTATATACTTGAGGTTATGTAAATCCCTATTTTATCTACTTTTCCCTCTTCAATACCATACTTTGTATTTCTGTTTGCTTAATTCAGGAGTATGCTGTATTGTGTTGATTTAGTTCTGGTGATATCATGTCCCTATAATTAATCGCATCTGCTTAATTTGCGTGTGTACATTTCGTGTTCGCTTAGTTCACGAAGGGCTTAATCCCGTTTGCTTAATTCGGGAATAGGGACATGTATCTGTGGTAGTAGTTTCGCTTGTAAATTACTATTACAACCGGAAGGGGATAAGAACCTGCTTAGGGCTTGGGATTACATTAACCAAGGATAGTAAGGAATTCTTGACAGTAGATTAATCGTTGTTTGATAATTGATACTCCCTTTTCAACTGCCTTGTTTTTGATTGCTCTGTTTTGTTTGTTTCTTAATTGCACTCCAATCCAAACCCCCCCAAAAACTGATTTTTGTGAAAGATAATATTCTCAGAGTCCTTGAGAGACGACATCCGAGTTGTCGCACTAGACTACACTTTTAAACCCGCTCGTCCTTTTTGGCGCGTGCACGACAGCGCGACCAAAAATTGTCAAAAGAATTTTTCTTTCAATGTTCCCCCTTACAAGCAAAACAATCCAATCCCCACATTCATTTATTCTAAACAGTTGAGAAATTAATCATTCAAACAATCAGAAATCTAAGCAGGGGGTCTAAGTCTAACACAAAAGGAAGATCACCAAAATCAAACAACTGCCTTCCTCACAAGGGAAATTTGTGTTCACTCATCACTCAATTTTTGTCAGACAATCAACAATTCACTCAATTTCACTTTTAAGAGCACTTCCCATAAATTTGATTTTCATCTCAAAATGATTCCCACAGAAAACATGCAAGCAACATCAAAAGGACTTTTATGGGTTGTAATGGGGCCTGGCTAAGGGTAGGATATACAAAGGTACTAGGCTGAAGACCCTAGGAACTAAGAGAGCATGAAACATTTTTACACTTTGAATTTAACTCAAGTTCCTTTTTTAATTTTCTTCTTTACACTTCTGGGTGGCTACAACCTTTTTTTTTTTTTCAACACTTTTTATTTTTATTGTTTTTCTCTTTTTCTTTTTTTTTCTATTTCTTTTCTATTTTTTTTTTCTTCTCTTTTTTTTTTCAAAATTTTTTTTTTCTCAATCCCAAACAACATATTACACCTTGCAGCCACCCCAAACTTTAGTTTCTTGCACCCATTCTAAGATTACATGCTCTCCTAATCCTAAGATCGGGTTAACATGGTTTTCCAGATTTTTGGGCTTATAACATTAGGTTATCAAGAATTAACAGGCTAATAGGCTCAATGGCTAACTAGGGAACATGCATTGGGGATGGTTATTTTAGGCTAAGTAGCTATTTACAAAGAAAATGCCTAAATCATTTGAAGCAAACACATAATCATGCAAATCAAAAAGAGATTCAAGCAAATTCAGGAAAGTGCAACTTAAAAAGTGATTTTCACACAATTTAAAACATGTTGGAGGCTCAAAACCTCACCTGGACATTTTTGCAAATTATTTGAAAGAGATTCTATCCCTAGTGTGTGCTTCCTATCACCCCAAACTTATCATAAATCATGCCATCATAATAAAATCTCAAAGTTCAGTTTTCAATCATATGGGGATCATTTTTCTAAAATTTTCAAGTCCTAGGGGGAAAACAGTCAACACTATCATGCAATCAATCTATGCAAATATTAATCAAATCCAATAAACTTGCCATAACCAAGACACAAACACAACTCCTGAGCTTCTCAAATTATTCAGGAGCATTATTGACAATAAAACAAATAAAATAAGGAAAAGAAAATTAAAAAGAAGAAAGGTAAAGAAAACTCATTGGGGGGTGGTTCCACCAGGATCCCATTGCTTGTAACATAAGTCCCACATGGTAGCCAAAGGACTGAAATTCATTCCAAGCCTCCCTAACTTGCAGCTTTGATGCGGAGGTGAGCACTTGACAATTATAATAACTCCACCCAGTGCGGCGGACTTCTCACTACCTCTCGGGTCACAGATGACCTCCTTCTCAATAAAGTCTTCCCAATAAAATTGGGGCTCAACCTCTTGGATTGGCCATGGTGCAAAATCCAAGGGTTTAAACTCCATCACTGGTTCCTCAGGGGGAGGTGGCAAACAGTTAGCTGGGGTTACTGGTGCTGCTTCATTTTCTGCACTTTCTTCATTCACTGTACTAACAAATTTTTCACCTGCTATACATGCAGAAATTTCAGCACACACCACACAAAGGTTAGAGTTAGTACATATATTACAAGAAAATGAATCAGAAAAAGTTAGAATGTCTGGGAATTCTTCACACAGTGCATCCACCCCATTACTCTCAACACATGCATTTGCTTTAATTGCATCATCTACTCCCAAAGGTTCTTCATCATCCTCAGGCACGGGGAAGCAGACGTCCTCCTGATCCTCTTGATCCTCATTTTCTTTGTTTCCTTTCAAGTATAAACCTGCATAACAGTGTATACACAAAGCAGCAGTGCCATCACAATAACATGCATTAGGATCAGGGGATTCAACACTAAATTCATCATCAACAGAAGTATTATCAGAATCATAATCAGAAGTATTTTCAAAAATAACTGGTGACTCTGTATGATCTTCAAGGGGCTGTGGAGTTAGCATTGCAGCCGAGTTGGCGGTAACTTGATCAATTAGAGCCCACAACTTCCGAGATTCAGCTTGGTCCCTCTGGTATTCAAGATTACTTGCCTCCATTCTCTGTTGGAACTCGAGATTTTGTTGTGCAAACCGTTGATTGCTCTCTTCCATTTGTTGTAGCATTGAAGCAATCTCATCCAAGGTGCTCTGTGAAGGTTCGGAAGGTGCAGAGGTGGTCATTTGGCTAGGATAGTATGGTGGTGGCTCACTAAAATTAGGATAATACATGCAAGGCGGTGGTTCATAATAAACATTAGGCAAATATCCATACATGTAATTATCCATGGTAATCAAAACATCCAGACAAAGCAGACAGAGTTAATTAGCAAAGAACTAATTAGCAAAGAACTAAATTTTTTTTTTTATTTGTTTTTTTTTTCTGCTAATAACAACAAACAAGAGTCCCCGGCAACGGCGCCAATTTTTGAACGCGCTGTCGCCACGCGCCAAAAAGAACGAGCGTTTACAAATAATGTAGTATAGAGCGACAACTCGGATCGTCTCTCAAGGACTCTTTAGGTGTTGTTATTATTAACAGAAACAGTTAGAAAAAGTTAGAATTGGGGGTTTTGAGATTGGAAACTAAATTAAAGAAGCAAAACAGAAAACAAAGCAAGGAAATAGAGCAGTTACCAAATAAGCTAAACGATTAACCTACTGTTCTCGGTTTCCCAACTATCATCGGTTCATGCAACCCTAAGCAAATTCTAATCCCCTCCCGGTTGTAGCAACAATTTACAAGCGAAACCACTACTACAGATATATGTCCCTATTCCCGAATTAAGCAAACGGGGTTAAGCCCTTCATGAACTAAGCGAACACGAAATGAACACACGCGAATTAAGCAAACGCGATTAATTATAGGAACATGATATCACCGAGATAAACCAACACAACACAATATACTCCTGAATTAAGCAAACAGAAATATAAAGCATTGCATTGAAAAGAGAAAAGGAGATGAAAACAGGAAATACAAGAAACCTCAAGTCATAACAGAAACCAATCACAGTAGATTAATCTAGGAGACTAATTCTCCATTACAAAAGTAAAACACAAAAGAAAAGAAATAAACTACTGAAAACTACTACTACTGTCTACCAAAGATTAGCCAAAACTGGCTAACTCTGATTAACTTCTTCAGTTCTGCCTAAAACTGCTTTATATACACGTTTCTGGAATCCAAGTCCTCGCGAGGCGAAGCACTACTCACGAGGCGAATTATGCGAAAGGTCTGCAACTCTTGGTCTTCTCGCGAGGCGAGCATAACCTTCGCGAGGCGAACGCTTCAAATTCCCAAACTGCAACGCCCGTGACCTTCCACACGGGCAAACCGTGATCGTCTCTGACTTTTTCAGGTTTACAAGGCTCGCGGGGCGAGACCTTCTTCGCGAGGCGAACCAGAGACTTAGCAATTTCTTGGAACAGTAAAGCCTTCGGGTCGCGAGGCGAGCAGCCTTCTCGCGGGGCGAGAAACTCCAGAATTATTCCTTTTATTAACCTGAAAATAAGAAAATATAATAAGTATTTTATTTAACTCTAAATCAACTAAATTAACTTAAAAACAATTTACAGACTCAAAATACTACTTAAGGACAACCAAGTCTAATTTGGGTAAAAATGATATAAAATAAGCACAAAGCCAAGGTCTTTACTGGTTATAAAACCAGTCAAACAGAGGCTCATCAAAATACCCCAAACTTAAACTTTGCTTGTCCCCAAGCAAACTACACTCAAAAACATAAAAAGACTCAAGACATGGCAAAACATGGCAAGCTTAAGGACTCAATTAACTTTCACACAGATTTCAAGCAATTTTTCAAAAGAATTTTTCTTTCAATGTTCCCCCTTACAAGCAAAACAATCCAATCCCCACATTCATTTATTCTAAACAGTTGAGAAATTAATCATTCAAACAATCAGAAATCTAAGCAGGGGGTCTAAGTCACACACAAAAGGAAGATCACCAAAATCAAACAACTTCCTTCCTCACAAGGGAAATTTGTGTTCACTCATCACTCAATTTTTGTCAGACAATCAACAATTCACTCAATTTCACTTTTAAGAGCACTTCCCATAAATTTGATTTTCATCTCAAAATGATTCCCACAGAAAACATGCAAGCAACATCAAAAGGACTTTTATGGGTTGTAATGGGGCCTGGCTAAGGGTAGGATATACAAAGGTACTAGGCTGAAGACCCTAGGAACTAAGAGAGCATGAAACATTTTTACACTTTGAATTTAACTCAAGTTCCTTTTTTAATTTTCTTCTTTACACTTCTGGGTGGCTACAACCTTTTTTTTTTTCAACACTTTTTATTTTTATTGTTTTTCTCTTTTCCTTTTTTTTCTATTTCTTTTCTTTCTTTTTTTTCTTCTCTTTTTTTTTTCAAAAATTTTTTTTTCTCAATCCCAAACAACATATTACACCTTGCAGCCACCCCAAACTTTAGTTTCTTGCACCCATTCTAAGATTACATGCTCTGCTAATCCTAAGATCGGGTTAACATGGTTTTCCAGATTTTTGGGCTTATAACATTAGGTTATCAAGAATTAACAGGCTAATAGGCTCAATGGCTAAGTAGGGAACATGCATTGGGGATGGTTATTTTAGGCTAAGTAGCTATTTACAAAGAAAATGCCTAAATCATTTGAAGCAAACACATAATCATGCAAATCAAAAAGAGATTCAAGCAAATTCAGGAAAGTGCAACTTAAAAAGTGATTTTCACACAATTTAAAACATGTTGGAGGCTCAAAACCTCACCTGGACATTTTTGCAAATTATTTGAAAGAGATTCTATCCCTAGTGTGTGCTTCCTATCACCCCAAACTTATCATAAATCATGCCATCATAATAAAATCTCAAAGTTCAGTTTTCAATCATATGGGGATCATTTTTCTAAAATTTTCAAGTCCTAGGGGGAAAACAGTCAACACTATCATGCAATCAATCTATGGAAATATTAATCAAATCCAATAAACTTGCCATAACCAAGACACAAACACAACTCCTGAGCTTCTCAAATTATTCAGGAGCATTATTGACAATAAAACAAATAAAATAAGGAAAAGAAAATTAAAAAGAAGAAAGGTAAAGAAAACTCATTGGGGGGTGGTTCCACCAGGATCCCATTGCTTGTAACATAAGTCCCACATGGTAGCCAAAGGACTGAAATTCATTCCAAGCCTCCCTAACTTGCAGCTTTGATGCGGAGGTGAGCACTTGACAATTATAATAACTCCACCCAGTGCGGCGGACTTCTCACTACCTCTCGGGTCACAGATGACCTCCTTCTCAATAAAGTTTTCCCAATAAAATTGGGGCTCAACCTCTTGGACTGGCCATGGTGCAAGATCCAAGGGTGCAAAATCCAGAGCTTTTGGTTCCACAGGGGGAGGTGGCAAACAGTTAGAGAATGTTACTGGTGTTGCTTCAACTTCTGCAATGTCTTCATCCACTGCACTAACAAAATTTTCACCTGCTATACACGCAGAAATTTCAGCACACACCACACAAGGGTTAGAGTTAGTACATATATTACAAGAAAATGAATCAGAAAAATCTACAATGTCTGGAAATTCAGCAATTAGTTCATCCACCCCATTACTCTCAACACATTCAATTGTTTTACTTGAATCATCTACTCCCAAAGGTTCTTCTTTATCTTCAGGCACGGGGGAGCAGATGCCCTCTTGATCCTCCTGATCTAAGTTTCCTGAACAGAACAAACCTGCAAAACGATCCGCATTTTCTATTTTTCCTGAAAAGTATAAACCTGTAAAACATTCTACACACAATGCAGTTCCATCACAATAACAAGCATTAGGATCAGGGGATTCAACACATAAATCATCATCAACAGAAACATTATCATCAGAATTATTTTCAAAAATAACCACTTTAGAATCTGTATGTTCCTCAAGAGGCTGTGAATTTAGCATTGCAGCTGAGTTGGCGGTAACTTGATCAATTAGAGCCCACAACTTTTGAGATTCAGCTTGGTCCCTCTGTTGGGCTTCAAGATTACTTGCCTCCATTGCCTCCATCCTCTGTTGAAATTCAAGATTGTATGCCATTCGTTGATTGTTCTCTTCCATTTGTTGTAGCATTGAAGCAATCTCATCCAAGGTGCTCTGTGAAGGTTCGGAAGGTGCAGAGGTGGTCACTTGGCTAGGATAGTATGGTGGTGGCTCACTAAAATTAGGATAATACATGCATGGTTGCTCATAATAAACATTAGGCACATAATTTCGCATATAATTATCCATGTGGGAAAATAAAATTTACAGACCAGACAAAGCAGACAAAACTAATTAGCAAAGCAAAAAGTTTTTTTTTTTTTTTCAAATATTATTTTCTGCTAATAACAACAAACCAGAGTCCCCGGCAACGGCGCCAATTTTTGACCGCGCTGTCGCCACGCGCCAAAAAGAACGAGCGTTTACAAATAATGTAGTATAGAGCGACAACTCGGATCGTCTCTCAAGGACTCTTTAGGTGTTGTTATTATTAACAGAAACAGTTAGAAAAAGTTAGAATTGGGGGTTTTGAGATTGAAACTAAATTAAAGAAGCAAAACAGAAAACAAAGCAAGGAAATAGAGCAGTTACCAAATAAGCTAAACGATTAACCTACTGTTCTCGGTTTCCCAACTATCATCGGTTCATGCAACCCTAAGCAAATTCTAATCCCCTCCCGGTTGTAGCACAAATTTACAAGCGAAACCACTACTACAGATATATGTCCATATTCCCGAATTAAGCAAACGGGGTTAAGCCCTTCATGAACTAAGCGAACACGAAATGAACACACGCGAATTAAGCAAACGCGATTAATTATAGGAACATGATATCACCGAGATAAACCAACACAACACAATATACTCCTGAATTAAGCAAACAGAAATATAAAGCATTGCATTGAAAAGAGAAAAGGAGATGAAAACAGGAAATACAAGAAACCTCAAGTCATAACAGAAACCAATCACAGTAGATTAATCTAGGAGACTAATTCTCCATTACAAAAGTAAAACACAAAAGAAAAGAAATAAACTACTGAAAACTACTACTACTGTCTACCAACGATTAGCCAAAACTGGCTAACTCTGATTAACTTCTTCAGTTCTGCCTAAAACTGCTTTATATACACGTTTCTGGAATCCAAGTCCTCGCGAGGCGAAGCACTACTCGCGAGGCGAATTATGCGAAAGGTCTGCAACTCTTGGTCTTCTCGCGAGGCGAGCATAACCTTCGCGAGGCGAACGCTTCAAATTCCCAAACTGCAACGCCCGTGACCTTCCACACGGGCAAACCGTGATCGTCTCTGACTTTTTCAGGTTTACAAGGCTCGCGGGGCGAGACCTTCTTCGCGAGGCGAACCAGAGACTTAGCAATTTCTTGGAACAGTCAGGCTTCTGGGTCGCGAGGCGAGCAGCCTTCTCGCGGGGCGAGAAACTCCAGAATTATTCCTTTTATTAACCTGAAAATAAGAAAATATAATAAGTATTTTATTTAACTCTAAATCAACTAAATTAACTTAAAAACAATTTACAGACTCAAAATACTACTTAAGGACAACCAAGTCTAATTTGGGTAAAAATGATATAAAATAAGCACAAAGCCAAGGTCTTTACTGGTTATAAAACCAGTCAAACAGAGGCTCATCAATGACAAATACAACGTAATGTGTATGCAAGTGTTTTTAGTGTTAAATTGTAAAGACAAGTATCAAGCAATATTCAACAAGTTCAGTGAACAATCAAAGGATAATATTCAAGGAAGAACTTGGAGGAATCAAAGAGCAAGGACAAAGATCAAGGAATCATCAAGACAAGAGCTTAAACGAAGAAATTAGTGTTAAGTCTTAGATGATTTGTAAGAGATGAAATCTCTTATTCAAAAATAGCTCAATTAAGAAAGATGCATGAAGAAAACCATTTTTCATAACCTGCATTAAAAGGAATAAGTTTTCGTTAATGAAAATGATTTTTGGAAATAAGATTTCAGAAGCGCTCGTCCAACACTGGAATAATATAAGCGCTCGTCCAAGAAAGTGGTAAAAGCTGGCTTCCAAGATAGTTGTAAAAGCTGGCGTCCAAGAGAGTGGTAAAAGCTGGCGTCCAAGAAAGTGGTAAAAGCTGGCGTCGAGGAAATTGGTAAAAGCTGGCATCCAAGAAAGTGGTAAAAGCTAGCGTCCACTAAAGTGACAAGCTCTCGTCTACTAAAGTGACAGAAGCTCACGTCTACTAAAGTGACAGAAGCTCTCGTCTACTAAAGTGACTGAAGCTCACGTCTAATAAAGTGACAGAAGCTCTCGTCTACTAAAGTGACAGAAGCTCACGTCTACTAGTTGGAGCACGCCCAATTATTTTGTGTTAGTACTCCCGTTTGCTGACGTGGCAAATGGACACGGCTATTTTTCAAAATGGATGCGGCTATTTTTCCAAATGGACATGTTATTTTATGGACGTAAATTCAACAAGAACTATCAGAATCTTATTTCAAGAACCAGAATCAAGAAAACGGATTCTGTTTAATCAGATCCAAATCTGTTTTGATTGATCCCAACGACTATAACTTGTTTTCTATATAAAGAGGGATCAAAGGAACACTTTTACAACATATACGAATATCATAACATATCACAGTTTTACGAAATCAATTTAAGAAATCAATTGTGAAAGTCATTCATCATCTTCCTTGAGCTTATTGTGAAAAGAGTGTTTCAATACTCAAAGTGCTTCAATTTGTTTATCTGACTATTGAGAGTTAGGAATCAACTTTTGTTTTACATTTTGATTGTAAAGAGAGAGGGAGTATCTCTGAGTGATTAGGGTGAGGTATCCCTAAGGTTGAACATTGAGGCTCTTCACAAGAGTGTGGTATCTCGAGGTGAAGGAGTGCTCTGTGGTGTGAAGGTTTTTCAAGCTACCTGGCAAAGCTTGTGTGTTAGTGTGTGAAATCCCATAGGTGGAGTGGGGACTAGATGTAGGTCACAGTGGAGGTGACTGAACTAGGATAAATCTGGTTGTGTGGTATCTCTAAACTCAAACTCCTTACTTTGTGTTTATGATCAAGAACCTGCAATTTTGATGTTTAAAGTTCAAATATAATTTCTGTTCTTGATCTGCATAAACTGTATTTTGTTATTACTGAGTTATTGAACCTGAACCTATTCGTTATTAATCTTTCTTATCCTTATCACCTTCTATAAGATTTTGTAAAAACCCTTCATCGATTTTATAAAAAGATCCTGAGAACACTAATTCACAACTCTGTTTTATAAAGCTTTTGTGAAAAAGTTTTGAGAGGGAAATATTTTTTGAAAACTCAATTCACCCCCCCCCCCTCCGAGTCGTTGAAGCCAAAACAACAGATATCAAGTAACCAGACGACCTTCTTGAAGGGGAGAAACATCCTAGATGGGGTGGTTGCCATAAATGAGATTATAGATTATGCCAGGAAGAAAAGAAAACCGTGCATGTTTTTCAAGGTGGACTTTGAGAAAGCTTACGAATTAGTTAGTTGGGACTTTCTGGAATACATGATGGCTACAATGGGGTTCCCGAACAAGTGGAGAGCATGGATTATATAATGTTTAGAGTCGGCCTCAGTCTCGGTTTTGGTAAATGGAAGTCCAACTGAGGAATTTCGAAGGAAAAGGGGGATTCGTCAGAGGGATCCGATGGCTTCGTTCTTGTTTCTAATTGTTGCTGAAGGGTTGGCCTGACTTGTCAGAAGTGCAGTGGAGAAAAACATATTATCGGAATTAGTTATTGAGGGAAATGAACAGAAAATTGGAGTCTCCCATATTCAATATGATGATGACACAATTTTGGTGGGCGACATGTGTTCATCCAATGTGAGGACTGTAAAGTGTATTCTCAGATCCTTTGAACTTACGGCTGGGTTGAGAGACAATTTCCACAAAACCGGTCTTATAGGAATCATGGCGAGTGGTGGGATCATTGTGCAGGTAGCAGCTACTCTTAACTGCAAGGTGAGTAACCTTCCTTTCAAGTTCCTTGGAATTTTGGTGAGGGCTAATCAGATGAGATCCGAAACTTGGGTGCCTCTCATCAACTCTCTCCAAAAAAGACTTCAAGGGTGGAGGAACAAATACCTTTCTTTTAGAGGTAGAGTCATTTTGTTAAATGCATTCCTTTCCGCTTTGCCGGTATATTATTTGTCAACGTACAAAGAACCTAAGAAGGTATTGAATAAAATAATACAGATTCAGAGATGTTTTCTTTGGGGAGGGAGTGAAGAATGTATATGTTGGGTAAAGTGGAAGGTGGTCTGTAGAGCGAGAGAAGATGGGGGCTTAGGAATTAGAGACATTAAAGCATTAAATCTTGCTTTATTAGGAAAATGGAGATGGCGGTATTTTACAGAAAAAGAATCTTTGTGGTCTAGCATCTTAGGGTCAGGTACGGGGATCAATCTAGTTGGAAAAACCAATGGTGTGAAAAAACAACGGAGGGAGGAGAGGTTTCAGTGTGGTGGAGTGATTTGGGCAGGATAGAGGGGGTGAAAGTCAAAAAAAGGGGTGGCTATCCAATGGCATTGCGCGGGTCTTAGGATGTGGGAAGAGAATTTCCTTCTGGAATGAAAAATAGGTAGGTATGGATGCTTTGTCTAACACTTTTCTCAGGTTATATAATATTTCTTTGATGAAGGAAGCAAAGGTGGAACAAATGGGGTATTGGAGGGATGGCGTATGGTGTTGGAATTTCATTTGGAGGAGAAGTTTTTTTTTTTGGGAAGAAGAGTTGCTGAGCAACATGCTGGTCATACTGAACCAAAAAACACTAAAAACGGATGTGGAGGATGGATGGAGTTGGTTGGGAAGCAGCTCTCAAACCTATGCAGTTAATTCGGCTTATAAAATCATCACTGCAGTGGAAGATGGCCATCAAAATGACATTTTCAAGATGATGTGGGAAACAAGTGTTCGTCTCAAAATTGGAGCTTTCTGTTGGAGGGCTATACAAAACCGAATTACTTCTGCTGCAAATCTCCTAAGAAGAGGAGTTTAAACTGGATTCAGCTCTCATTTGTGTTGTTTTTACAGAACTGAGATAGAAACTTGCAACCATATGTTCTTGGCTTGCAAATTTTCATACTATGTTTGGATGTTCATGTATAATTGGCTGGGTATAGATACTGTTTTGGTAGGGGATTTAAAGGATTTACTACTTCAACACAATGGGTTATTCTTTGAAAGAAAGAAATCTAAAGCGTGGAGGATGTTCTGGTTCGGCACAATTTGGTCGCTTTGGCTAAACCGTAATGATATCATCTTTAATCAAGCTAAGCTGGACGTTGAGAAGGTGACGGAATTAATAAAAGTCGGGGTATGGAGCCGGTGCAGGGCATCGGCTAGGGTGGTTGTTTTCTCCTACACAGATTGGTGCCTAAACCCGATATGTTGCATCCAATCTGCTGCCTAGATCATCATCTCTTCCTTATGTCTTGCATCTAGACTTAGCTTTTATATATTAGGCTATGATTCAAAGTCATATCCTATAAAAACTTTGTTTTTCTGGTCTTGTTAGATAGTTTTGGTTGCTGTTTTTTTCTTTGTTTTTTTGTTATTAGGGTAGGACCGAAAAGCTTGTAATTGGCTCTTTCTTTGCATATGGTTTGAGTACCCCTTGTACTCTATCTTACATACCTTTCGCTTATCTAAAAAAAATGTATATCTACTCTTTATTCATTCTAAAGTGCATTGTTATTTCAACCCATTAAATGATACAAGGATAAATACATCCTTTTTTTGTGAATGGCTGTAAGGAAATGATGTCAATCCATATTTCTACAGAAGTATTTTTGGTCCACAAAGTTAAGAAAAAATGTGAAATATCTTGTGAATGACTTGCATTAAATATTAAAATTAAAGTCACCAACAATTAAAGTTAAGGCTGATGTGTCCACTGTAAGACCACCTGTAAGCATAGACCAACAATTCGACTCCGGAACAATGTCACTAGCAAGTTTGAATCATTTACATGTTTTGAGAATAGCTGTTGCTGGAACATTTCCCTCAGTCGCTTGTATCCAAGATTCACAACTGGACCTGGAATGAAATATGAAGGACAATGTAGTTGGGTTATTAAGTGAATGCATGTGGGCTTCGTTGTGTACTTAATTGTTGCTCTTTGTTTTAAGTAGACAGGACATGCACTTTGTTTTTAGACCCAACTGCATTCGTTAGGGTTTCCCCTTACTTATAAACACTCTTCAGGCCATATCACTATCCAAAATTCTATCTTAGAATTTGGGTTTGGGCCTAACTCAACCCCAAAAACTAGCTTATAGGGTGAGGGTTGCCCTTTACTTATAAGAACTCTTCAGACCCTATCACTATCCAATGTGGGACTCCAACAACAAACACCATCTGCATCTTTTGTAGCCTCATATGCATCCCAAACCACACTGACTTTCTTCTCAGTTGTAAGACTTGTGGGCTAAGGTGGATAGGTGGTCCCAATCAAACCTGTTCATCCATAGTTTCCTCTGGATTTGGTCCTTAGTTACCTGTGGAAATTATATGATCTCCATTTATGGTAAGTCTGAAATTCATTCTTGGTAAAAATGAAAGTGGAAACTGAGGGAATAAAAAAGAATACAATACTTGTTTCCAATGTTGGAAAAGAGACTGCAAATTACTTTATCTTCATCTTCAGAAAACTTGTCATACTTGATGTTGGGTTTGAGATAATTAACCCATCTAAATCTACAACTTTTCCCACTTGTTTTCAAACCTGCATGAAACAAATCAGAATCTAATCACGAACACAAGAAAGAAGAACATTCAAAATCCCTGCATAATGTAGATAAGAAAATCGGCATAGCAAATAATTTTAGGCAATAAGCAGAAAGTATCATTGGAAGTATTGTAAATTGTAAGCCTCCAAATTATTTCTGCCATCCACTCTTAATCTGGAAGTGTACATGCATATAAACAGTAACAGTAACAGAAAGTACATTATAGTTATGCGTAATGAGGATAAAAAATAATAATTTATGTAATAAGAAACCTTTGCCAACAGTGGCGATCCTCGTGGTGGTCGTGTAGGTGTTGCGCTGGTCGAGCAGGTTGGCTTGCGGCTGTTAGCACATGCACATTCAGTTTTACACATCCACTCTCTATGCATAACACACACTCTTTCACGTAGAAGAAGAGAAAGAATAAGGGAAGAAGATGAATATCACTTGAATATACACACTGATTTTATTCATCATCATTAGAGGTATTTATACAAGTCCCACATGGACTATATTACTCTTTTCACCCTTAACAGAATTTGACTAAGTCACTGATACACTAACTAACTCTTAATTGAAATCACTTTATTACATCAACTAACTATAACTGAAAAACTGAATTACAATTAACACTTCCCCTTAATTCAGGTTTTCTATAAACTCCATCCCAATTCTACTTCTTAGTAGTTTGAATCTCTCTGGCTTTAATGGCTTAGTCAATATATCTGCTAATTTCTCTTCACTATTGCAATATTCCAGCACTAAGTTGCCTTTGTTAACTTGATCTCTCAAGTAATGGAAGCGAGTCTCAATGTGTTTGCTTCTTCCAAGAGCCACAAGATTTTTTGCTAGTTTGATTGCTGATCTGTTATCAACCTTTAACTCATTGGATTAGTTCCAATAAGTTTCAACTCCCTCAAAAGTGTCTCGATCCACATTGCTTGACAAGCTCCTAGTGCAGCTGCTACATATTCTACTTCACATGAGGACAATGCCACCACATTCTGCTTCACATGAGGACAATGCCACCATATTCTGCTTCTTTGAGGACCAGGAAATAGGGACACTGCAGCACTTGAACAAGTAGCCTGAAGTGCTTTTCCCGTCCTCTCTATCCCCACACCAATCTGAATCAGTGAAGCCAACTACTTCAGTCTTGCTTCTGTCTTCATTAGGAAACATTAGTCCAAGTCCTATGGTTCCTTTCACATACCTCAGTAGTCTTTTAGCTGCTGCAAAGTGAGATGAGTTTGGTTTCTCCATAAATCTACTCAACAGACCCACTCCATAGGCCAAATCCGGTCTGGTGTTGCACAAATACCTTAGAGAGCCTATTAGCTGTCTGAACTCAGTTGCATCAACTGATTCCTCATTTTCACCTTCCTTCCTTAACTGTATACCAATTTCAACAGGAGTTGAAGATGAGTTACAACCAAGCATTTTAAACCTTCTGAGGATGTCAGTTGCATACTTCTTCTGGTGCATGAATATCCATTTCTTTGATTTGAGAAATTCAATTCCCGGGAAATATGCTAGCTCTCCAAGATCTGTCATCTCAAACTCAGTCATCAATCTCTTCTTTAACTTCTTTATCAGACCTTCATCACTTCCAGTTATCAACAAATCATCAACATATAGGCAAACTATTAAAGTGTCACCTGTATTCAAGGCCTGAGTGTATACACCATGCTCACTGCTGCACTTCTGAAAGCCTTGCTGAGTTAGACAGTCATCCATTCTTCTATTCCAGGCTCTTGGTGCCTTTTTTAAGCCATACAAGGCTTTGTGAAGTCTCATCACTTTCTCCTCCTTTCCTCTGATTGCAATACCAGGTGGCTGAAAATACATACACTTCTTCATCTAAGGGTCCATTGAGGAATGCAGACTTCACATCAAGCTGGTGAAATGTCCACTTCTTGTAATTGGCTATAGCTATCACTAGCCTTATGGTCTCCATTCTTGCCACAGGTGCAAACACCTCTTGATAATCAATGCCTTCCTTCTACATAAACCCTTTTGCCACCAATCTAGCCTTATACTTGCCTATTGAACCATCTGGCTTCACCTTGACCTTGTACACCCATTTGATTGCAATTGCTTTCTTCTTATGAGGTAAATCAGTCAATTCCTAAGTATCATTTTGTTGATTGAAGCTAGCTCTTCCTGCATTGCTGCCACCCATCTATCATCTATCATAGCTTCTTCAAAGGATACTGGCTCCACTTCACTGAACAAGGCCATATGCACCAATTCACCATCTGCACTTACTACATTATCTAGGGTAATTTCATAGGCATTCAACCTTAGAGGTGGCTGTCTTTGCCTCTGAAGTCTATATGACTGATCAACATAGCAGGATTTGATGACTCAGCTTGATCTTCTTGAAGATCTAACACCACACTGCTACTGGTTTTCTGCTCCCAGTTCCACCACTTAGATTCATCAAAGATCACATCCCTGCTTATCATCACTTTCATGGTTCTTGGATCAATTAATTTGTATGCACCTATTGGATGATACCTTAGAAAGACCACCTGCTTGTTTCTGTCATCCAATTTGCTTCTGGTTTGTTCAGGCACATGCTTGTAACACAAGGAACCAAAGATTTTTAAGTTTGAGACATCAGGCTTTCTTCCTTCCACATTTCTTTAGGAGTTGTATTTTCCAAGCCTTTGGTTGGACACCTGTTTAGCAGGTAAACTGCTGTGGTTACTACTTCCCCCCATAGGCTTTTGGGCAGTTTCCTCCCTTTCAACATTCTTCTTGCCATGTTCAGTGTTGTTATGTTTCTCCTTTCAGCAATGCCATTATGTTGAGGAGTGTAAGGTGTTGTAACTTCATGTATGATTCCTTTCTCATCATAATACTTTTGGAAATCATGAGAAGTGTATTCTCCTCCTCCATCTGTCCTCAACACCTTGACTCTCCTATCACTTTGATTCTCAGCCATCAACACAAACTTCTTGAAAGTAGTTAGCACATCACTTTTCTTCTTAATCAAGTAAATCCACATCATTCTTGAATATTCATCAATGAATGACACAAAGTAACTATTACCTCCAATGGATTGAGTCTCAAAAGGACCACACACATCTGAGTAAACTACCTCCAATTTGTCTTTGGATCTGTGAAGAGCTTTATTCTTAAATGCATTTCTTGGCTGCTTGCTTGCATAACAATCTTCACATACTTGATCAGGTTGTGACATTTGTGGAAGTCCTTGAACTAACTCTTTCTTTTGCAAGAAGTCCAAGTTTCTGAAGTTGAGGTGTCCATATCGATAGTGCCATAGCCAATTCACATCACCCAACACTGCACCGAGACAACTATTTTCTAGAACCTGGATTTCAATCTTAAAAGTCCTATTTTTTGATAAAGGAGCTTTTAAGATCAGTTTCCTTTGAGTAACATCTATTATCAAGGCTTTTACTCCATCCTTTCTTCTGATCTGCACATTCCCTATTCCTTCAGATGTGATGATGAATTATCATCAAATTTAACTTTGCTTTTCACCTCTTTATTCAATTCAATGAACCATTCTCTTCTCCCTGACATGTGATTCGAGCAACCAGTATCAAGATACCATTGATAATCAGCATTGGAATCTCCTGTTGGTGTCACCATCAAGAGCACATTGACATCAAAATCAGAATCCTCTTCTTTTGCTAATTGAGCTTCATTGTGCTTTCTTGGCACTTTTTTGCCTCTACAGTCATTAGCAAAATGGCCATACTTCTGACAATTGTAGCAATGTATGTCCTTTCTGTTGAAGCTCTTCTTGTCTCCTTTGTTCTTGTCCTTGAACTTCTTGTTCCTCTCCTCACCATTAGACTGACCAGAGTGATTCCCTGAGTCATCTGAGGAACCTTTCTCCTTTGTGTGCTTCCCTTTCTCTTTTCCAGTCTTGCTGCTGCCCCATGTTCTTTGTTTCTTTCCTCTGTGATGAGCCTGAAGTTCTTGCTCAGTCTCATTGTCTCCATCCCTCTCATTGAACCTTTGCTCATGAGCTTCAAGGGGATTCTGTAGCTCCTCCACTTTCAGGTTCTCAAGATCCTTAGATTCCTCGATTGCCACTACAATGTGAATCTTGATCTTGCATTCCCATCAACTCATACTACCTTCACAATTATTGGAGTTTCACTTTCTTGGTCTTCTCAGCACCTCTATATGCTTTGAACAAGATATGCCAGGTCTCTTTAGCTGTTTTGGCCTTGGAAATCTTTTCAAAGTTAGACTGATCAACACACTGATGGAAAAGGCATTTTGCCTTATAATCCTTCTTCTTGGCAACATTATCATCCTTTTCTGTAACTCCTTCTTTCACAACTTCTAATATCTCCCGAAAACCAAGGATAGCTTCCATTCTTATCGCCCGTTGATCATAATTCTTGCCATCAAGAATTGGCATAGATGGAACGAAACCTCCATTCCCATTTGGTGCAGCCATTCTCGAACACTTTCACAGGTCCCTGATCTTTTGCTACTGATACCACTGTTAGCACTTGCACATTCAGGTGCACACTAATCCACTCTCTATGTACAGCACACACTCTTTCACTTAGAAGAAGAGAAAGAATAAGGGAAGAAGATGAATATTACTTGAATATACACACTGATTTTATTCATCATAATTAGAGGTATTTATACAAGTCCCACATGGACTATATTACTCTTTTCACCCATAACAGAATTTGACTAAGTCACTGATACACTAACTAACTCTTAACTGAAATCACTTTATTACATCAACTAACTCTAACTGAAAAACTGAATTACAATTAACAGCGGCGGTGCAGTGCGTGCTCAACGTTGAGTGTTCATTGTGATAATCATGTATTGTCTCTAGTGCATAGGCATCCTGTATCAATCAATCATTGCCCAGCAAATGTAAAGCAAATAAACAAAGTAATGAACATTCCGAGTACAAATTAGTAAACAGAGCAATATCACATGACACCCTATATATAGCAGCAATCCAGTTATCAAAAGCTTACTTGAAATTGTAGCAACTATGGAGTGTTCCTCTTGAGATGTGATTATGAATGAGAATTCAGAATCTAGACTATGAACATGATAAATTAGTTGAGAGAATGAAAAAATACACCAAAATCTAGATTAAGAGCAGACATTGAAGAAGGAAAATGGAGGAAATGCTCATGGTAAAATATAATGTTAAAAAAACATGTCTTTCTTAAGCTTTATTATAATAAAAAATAACTTATTATTTTCCTACCATCCAAAAATTTTATTAGAATCTACAATAATCATATATTTTTGTGTTGCCAAGTGACATCACTTAATGGTTGAACTTGAAATAGTAAAGCTTTCTACAAATGCTAGTCCAAGTGCAAGTGTAAATTAGCATATTATAGAATTAATAGCAACACTTCTGATAGATAAATGGATAAGTCAAAACTCAGCATATATTTAGAATTTCTAAGATTCCTTTCAGTTCACTAACTTATGATGAGTAAGATATTATATATTTAATACTTGGAAATAGAAATATATGAAATAAATTTGGAAATAGAAATAGAAATGTGAATCTTAATAAGACCTACATATCTCTAGTGTGATCAATAGAGGTCTTAAACTTCCGACAAAGATTTTTCAAAACTAACTGTTAACCTAAGATTTGCCCTGCCACTAACACCTAATATCATATAAAAATTATGTGAGAAATTTTCAAAATTCTTAAACGGTTAAATCTAATTAATGGCGCCTAATTGTCATTACTTGGTCGCGTAGCCTAGCGGTAGCGACTTCATTGGTTGGGTGCTTTGGTCAGTGTTTGAATCCTATTTCCCTCATTTTTGTTGAATATTATGACCGTTGTTTAACGTTCTGGAAAAATAAAATGATAATGTGCTGTTGAGTGGATTTGAACCTGGCTCTGTGAGGGGAGGGACACATCTGTTGGCCACTAGGCCAACTGATGTCTTGTGTCAATTAATGAACGTTAATACTACTTATGTATCGAATTTGACCGTTTGTGAAACTTTTGAAGAGTTGTTTCCTTTCACCAAGTGACATGAGTTGGTCTATAAATAGAACCATCTGCATGCAGTAATGGACACGAAAAACTCAGAATCTCTCAACCATTCTTCACTCCAAATCACCTTCTTTTCTCCCTTATGCGTAGAGAGAGTTAAGGAGACTATTGTTCTGTAAACTGCCATTGTCGATACGCTTGGTTTAGGGTGTGCAAACCAAACCAAGGTTTTCCATTGTATCCTGAAGGGGATTCGCCAGTTACACCTGTTGCATCCAATCTACGAGGAGAGATTGGTGGGGGCGAATCGAACCTAAAGCCTAGTGTCCTCACACGCCTTGGAGATTGCGCATTACCATTATTTTCTTCTTCTTTGTTGCAGATCCATACCCCATTTTCCAACAATCTTTAGGTCCGATTTCTGTAATTATGGCTGCAATGTTGAAGGAGATGACTTCTGACTTTATGAAACTTGAGAGATTCGAAGGCGGAAACTTTCATCGTTGGCAAAAGAAGATGCACTTCCTTCTTACAACATTGAAGGTGGCCTATGTGTTGAACACACCAAGACCAGAGGAAAGAAAAGATGAGACCATCAATGAGACTCGTGAGAGAACAAGTGGGTTAATGATGACTACATTTGCATGGGGCATATTTTGAATGGCATGACCGACTCATTGTTCGATGTGTATCAAAATGCGGGATCCTCCAAAGAACTATGGGAGAAACTTGAGGCAAGATTCATGATGGACGACGCAACAAGTAAGAAATTTCTTGTTAGTCGTTTTAATAATTATAAAATGGTTGATGGTATGCCTATCATGGAACAAATGCATGAAATTGAACGTATTCTCAATAACTACAAACAACATAATATGCACATGGATGAAACCATCATTGTCTCCTCAATCATTGACAAACTTCCTCCTTCATGGAAAGACTTTAAAAGAAGTCTTAAACATCGGAAAGATGACATTTCTCTTGAACAATTGGGTAATCACCTTCGTTTAGAAGAAGAGTATCGTAAACAAGATGATACTAAAGAACATTCTGTTCATGAGAAGGTGCATGTAGTAGAGGAATGGAAATCTGGCAAGTCCTCTAAAAAAAGGAATCGAGATTTTGGAAAATCTCATGAAAACAACAATGAGAATGATTACAAGAAAAAGAAAAAGAAAAATGGTTGTTTCTATTGTGGAAAACCGGGACATTTCAAGAGGAATTGTCGTCTCCTGAAAAAGGAAAAAGAGAAGGAATCTAGTGCAACAAAGGACAATCTTGTTGCGGTCATTTCCGAAATTGACATGATAGAAGATGTTGGATCATGGTGGATTGACTCCGGTGCAACTTGCCATGTGTGTAAGAACAAGGATCTCTTCAAGACAATTAATGAAGAAGATGGAACCGATCTATATATGGGAAATGCATCAACTGTCCAAGTTAAAGGCAAAGGGACGGTGGAACTAGAATTCACTTCGGGAAAAATAGTCACTTTTACAGATGTTTATTATGTACCAGATGTTAGGAAGAATTTAATTTCTGTACCGTTACTTAATAAGTACGGGTTCAAATGTGTATTTTAGGGAGACAAGTTTATTCTCTCTAAGGGAGGAATGTTTGTAGGAAAGGGATACCTTTGTGAGAATATGTTCAAACTCAATATTATTATTGATAATGGATTTATTTATGCCTATATTGTTGACTCTTGTAATTTATGGCATTCTCGTTTAGGACATGTTAATTTTAGGAAAATGGATGAAATGATGAATTCATGTTTAATTCCTAAAACAAGTAGGATTTCGGATGCATGTACAACTTGTATGCTAACTAAGATAACTAGATTTCCTTTTCCTAGAGTTGAAAGAAGTTCTAAAGTGTTAGATTTAATTTATTCTGATGTATGTGATTTACATGGTTGGCCCACTATAGGTGGTAAAAAATATTTTGTGACATTCATAGATGATTGTACTAGATATTGCTATGTATATTTAATGCATTCAAATGATGAAGTGTTAGATAAATTTAAGATATTTAAAACAGAAGTAGAACTTCAACATGAAACATTTATTAAATGTTTTAGGAGTGATAGAGGAGGAGAGTTCTATAACCCTAGTTACTTTGAGTCTACTGGAATAATTCACCAAACAACCGCACCTTATTCCCCACAACAAAACGGCATAGTTGAAAGGAAAAATAGGGTATTAGAAGAAATGGTAAATGCAATGTTATCATATTCTAGTCTAGCAAAGGGTTATTTGGGAGAAGCCTTGTTGATGGCTTGTTATATCTTGAATAGAGTTCCAAACAAAAGGAACAAAATAACCCCATATGAACTTTGGAAAAATAGAAAGCCCAACCTTGACTATTTCAAAGTTTGGGGTTGTAGGGCAATAGTAAAAGTTCCTGAACCAAAAAGAAAGAAATTAGGTGAAAGGGGAATTGAATGTGTGTTCCTGGGCTATGCTAAAAATAACAAAGCATATAGATTCATGGTTATAGAATCTAATGACTCATATCATGTAAATACAGTAATTGAGTCTAGGGTTTCTATCTTTCAAGAAGATAGGTTTAACTCAATTCCAAGTCACAAAAATGATGTTCATAGTAATGCACATAATCTAGAAACCAATGTATTTAATAATGATACTTTAGAGAGTTCAGAACTTAGAAGAAGTCAGAGAGCTAGGAAAGAGAAAACGTATGGACCAGACTTTTTCATGTTCCTTGTTGAAGGAACAAGAGAGTCCATAGACAGTTATGGACCAATATGTTATAATACAGAAAGTGATCCAGAAACATTCGAAGAGGCAATAAAGTCTCAAGATGCCGCTTTCTGGAAGGAAGCTATACAAGAGGAAATAGACTCAATAATGGGGAATAAAACGTGGAAATTAGTAGACCTCCCACCTGGTTCCAAACCTATAGGTTGTAAATGGATTTTCAAAAGGAAAATGAAGGTAGATGGAACCATAGATAAGTTTAAGGCAAGACTAGTTGCTAAGGGATTTACACAAAAAGAGGGCATTGACTATTTTGATACATATGCACCTGTGGCAAGAATTGCCTCAATTAGAGTGCTATTGGAACTTGCTTCCATCTATAAGTTTGTCATTCATCAAATGGATGTGAAAACAGCATTTCTTAACGGGGAGTTAGATGAAGAGGTGTATATGACACAACCTGAAGGGCTTGTGGTTAATGGTCAAGAAAGGAAGGTGTGTAAATTGAATATATCATTGTATGGACTGAAACAAGCTCCTAAACAATGGCATCAAAAGTTTGATCAAGTTGTGCTAGCTAGTGGATATAAAATAAATGAATCTGACAAGTGTATTTATAGTAAATTCCATAATGGAAAAGGCGTTATGATTTGTTTATATGTTGATGATATGTTAATATTTGGTACTGATCTAGATGAGGTGGAAAAAACTAAGAGTTTCCTCTCTAGTAATTTTGATATGAAAGACTTAGTGGAAGCCAATGTGATACTAGGGATTAGAATAATAAGAGATGGTGAGAACATAGGTTTGTCCCAATCTCACTATATAGAAAAGGTGTTAAAGAAATTTAATGAATTTGATTGTCAATCTGTTGTTACTCCTTTTGATCATAACATTAATTTAGTACCAAATAAAGGTTGTCCAGTAGCACAACTTGAATACTCAAAAGTAATTGGATGCTTAATGTATGCCATGACATGTACTAGACCAGACATTGCATATGCTGTAGGGAGACTAAGTAGGTATACAAGTAATCCAAGCAAAGACCGTTGGCATGTTGTCCGAAGAGTATTGAAATACTTGAAGGGGACAATGAATTATAGTTTGAACTATAATGGATATCCTTTAGTATTAGAAGGTTATACAGATGTCAGTTAGGTGACTTATACAGAAGATCATACCTCAACAAGCGGTTGGGTCTTCACACTTGGTGGGGGTGCTATTTCTTGGGGATCCAAGAAACAAACTTGCATTGCTGACTCCACCATGGCTGCAGAATTCATAGCATTGGCAGCAGGAAGCAAAGAAGCTGAATGGCTTAGAAATTTGATGTATGAGATACCAATTTGGCCAAAGCCAATAGCACCAATATCTATACATTGTGATAGTCAATCAACACTATCAAAGGCTTATAGCCAGGTTTATAATGGAAAGTCCAGGCACATTGGGCTAAGACATAGCTATGTAAAAGATTTGATTACAAATGGAGTAATATCCATAGTCTTTGTGAAAACAGAGAGGAATCTTGCAGATCCTTTGACGAAAGGACTGACAAGGGATATGGTGTTGAAAACATCATTAGGGATGGGACTCAAGCCCATATCTACATGATCACCAATGGTGGAAACTCGACTCACACTTGAGTAGCATCAAGTCTTGAGTTCAATGGGCCAAAGTACACTATGAGAGTGATTGCAAGTACTTGACAAATAGATACATCCCAAGGTTTAAAAGTACTTGGAAACCATAAGGACAATAAAGAAAAGGGTGAGCTTTTGCTCTTAATGGACCTATAGCACATATGTGCTGAGGTGCCCAACTTATGGGGGTGCTTCTGGTAAAGTCCACCTATGTGAGAGTGAAGTGTGGCCGCTTCTTAGAGTTGGGCTTGACTCTGTAAGCTCTCAGGAAAGGGATACACGACACATGGCCTTACCAAATGTGTCACACTACCACGTCGTTCAATGGTACCGAGATTTCATGTGTAAGTCATGCACGCTTGTCCTAATGAATATTTGGTTCAAAGCTTGTCTACCAAATTATTCGGGGATGAGTGAAACCCATGGCTTACTAAGCAAAGGTTCAAATCGCCAAGATACCTTTGTCTGAAAGCATGCGATTTCGGGAATAATGGGATTTGGATTTATTTTGAAAATGGTGGGGGATTGTGAGAAATTTTCAAAATTCTTAAACGGTTAAATCTAATTAATGGCGCCTAATTGTCATTACTTGGTCACGTAGCCTCAGTGTTCGAATCCTATTTCTCTCATTTTTGTTGAATATTATGACCGTTGTTTAACGTTCTGGAAAAATAAAATGAGAATGTGCTGTTGAGTGGATTTGAACCTGGCTCTGTGAGGGAAGGGACACATCTGTTGGCCACTAGGCCAACTGATGTCTTGTGTCAGTTAATGAACGTTAATACTACTTATGTATCGAATTTGACCGTTTGTGAAACTTTTGAAGAGTTGTTTCCTTTCACCAAGTGACATGAGTTGGTCTATAAATAGAACCATCTGCATGCAGTAATGGACACGAAAAACTCAGAATCTCTCAACCATTCTTCACTCCAAATCACCTTCTTTTCTCCCTTATGCGCAGAGAGAGTTAAGGAGACTATTGTTCTGTAAACTGCCATTGTCGATACGCTTGGTTTAG
Source organism: Sophora flavescens (assembly GCA_030762895.1). Taxonomy (NCBI): domain Eukaryota; kingdom Viridiplantae; phylum Streptophyta; class Magnoliopsida; order Fabales; family Fabaceae; genus Sophora; species Sophora flavescens. Next base: position 115,280,993 of record CM061068.1, read on the forward strand.
GGTGTGCAAACCAAACCAAGGTTCTCCATTGTATCCTGAAGGGGATTCGCCAATTACACCTGTTGCATCCAATCTACGAGGAGAGATTGGTGGGGGCGAATTGAACCTAAAGCCTAGTGTCCTTACACGCCTTGGAGATTACGCATTACCATTATGTTCTTCTTCTTTGTTGCAGATCCATACCCCATTTTCAACAAATTATCCCTAATGAATATAAAATCAAGAGTACCAAAACTCACCAATATACCAAAGCTTCTTTTGCATAGACAAAACTTGTGTCTCCCCTCTGTTAACACCCATCTTAATGCGTCTCTTCAATCTTGTGATCTTGCTCCTCAATGTATGAAGGTGATAATCAGAATGGATAAACTGTTGACAAAGATGCGTGTGAGAGTAGAATGAATTGTTTTTCATCATGTTTTCACAAGAATAGGTGAGAGAAATAATTCAAATTTTGCACACAGCACCTTTTAGAAAGATGTTAGTAATAGATGTAACAGTTTAATAGACCATAAATGTGTTTTAAACACCAAATATAACTGCAGTAGCTGCATATCATCCAAGCCACCGTAACAACATATCTTATTTTCCTTGGCATCTTAAAAATATGCAGAGCTGGCAAGATATAATGGGTGAATGAACATTTTTCAGGATTTTTATCATGCACCTTCCAAGCAAGGTGGAAATCACAGTCCTTGGTCACCCCCTGAACTCACCGCCAACCTCCAACCAGGGCCGGCCAACACTTGCTGAGGCCTAAAATGAATTTTGGGATGAGGCTTTTTTTAAATTAATAACATGATTTTATTAAAATTATTATATTTTTATTTAAAGTTTATCTTTCGATTTTTTGGTATGCAAAATCATTTATTAAATTGCCATATTTTTTTACGAACTATCATAATTAGGACCTTTGGCTCTCCAGTGACATCTCGGATGTCCCACAAGCTTCAACCATTTTGACCGGCTATGAGACTAATCTTCGGTCGGTTGCTTAGAGCATGAAATTAACCATTGATTTTTACAACCTCCCAACTAGAGTGTTTATACCAGGATTACTATTTAGTAAATTACTATATATTAACTACTACGTAACTAGTAGGTAAATATATTTGTTTAAATAAAAAATACTACCTAACTATATAATAACTATTAACTAACACGTAAATTTTTTTGACTCCTAGAGCCCTTTTTTGGGTGGCCTTACCCAAGCAGTGGCTCCAACCAACTAACGCCCTTTGTGTCAGAGTTGCTCAAAATGGGGGCTAATTCCAGTCATTACGCCTGAACGCACCACCCAGATCAGAACTGTCGGTCTTTGTTCCGAAGTTGCTCAAAATGGGTACCAATTCCCGTCTTCATGACCTGCACCTAATAGCAAGCATGAAGAGTGTAACGGTCTATGGCATGAAGAGTGTAACGCTCTGTGGCTGAGCACCGGCACGTTGTGCGTGCCTCGGAGTTGGTTGCGGAATTGGGGCGGGAGCATTGGGGGTGTACCTTGTGCGTGCATCGGAGTTGGCGGTGGAAATGGGGTGGGATCGATGGGTGGAACACCTGGTGTGCGTCTCGGAGTTGATGGCAGAGCAGAAGGAAGAAACAGGGTGGGAGCGATCAGTGATGGGTAGTGGTGCTTGGATTGGATATAATGAAATTGATATATGCAACACCGCTCGGGCATTACTATGTAACACTGTTACGTGCGGAAATAAATTAAAAAGAATTTTGCTGATTGCTTTCGGAAATTGATTTATTTTAAATCAGAAGATCTGGGGGTAAAATTTTTCTTCTGAATAATATGAACATAACGCACACATCACAATAGTAAAAATCATATTATTCACAACAAAATTTCAAACCATATAAAGGTTTTCAAAACACCTACGCAGACTTTCTCAAAACATAACACCCAAAGAAAATCCTAAGTTGGTCGCTCTACAAGACACTCACGGATAAGACATTGTGATCATCCCTGTGATCACACCTCGCCCTGCAATCCGGACTGAAGTCTCCAAGTGACTTAAGGAACTCTTCTGCAACATCTGCACTCGTGTACCAAGGTACAACAGCAAAGCCAGGAGAACATCTATATACAAGGGTGAGTTCCAATATATGGATTATAAAACGAAAACCATATGCACGACACACAAATAACATTTAACATGTATATTCAACAATAAACAATTTATCTATCAAAGGGTTCCATACCCGACAATCTTCGTTGTTTTAAAAACCATGACACTTCAATATTCATCATCTAACTTTGGTACCTAATCTCCGAAGCTTCAAACACCAAATAAAGGAGCTGATCAGGCTCTCGTTGCCAAATCAGGCAGAAATTAATCGTTGCCGACAAGGCAAGTTTTAAATTATTTGGTCTGTCAAGGTTCCGAGTTCCAACTATTTAAGTAAGTAACTCGGTAGGATATGAGCTCCAACCATCATTGTAAGTAGTTCACAAGAACATCCAACGATAGTCGTAATTAACTCGGCCTATAAAATATAACTAATATCCGAGCTCCATAAATAGTCGTAAATAGCCTGGCCTTTCCTAGACCCCCGTTCATTTTACCCAAAGGTGAAATGTATCCCATAACATGGATACCTATCAAGGTACCATGCACAAAACCGTTAGGCACATCTGCCAAAAAATGCAAAATGCATGTAAAACACTTGGTTCACGTCATTTTTCTTTGTGTTCATCCTTTCTTTGTCGAAGCTCAAACTCACGACCAATCCAATATTTAAACATTTATGTTTAACAAACACTCCAATAAAACAGACTCCAAGTCAAAACGTTCCAATAAAATAGACTCCAAGTCAAAAGGTGCAAATCACGAAATCTAGACCGATGCACCAGCCTTAGATTCATAGATTTAAGCGCACAAAAATAAATACAGATTTTTATAGGATATCTAGTCCATAATTTCCCGTTTTGGACCCCTGGTCCATACCATAGAACACTAGACCCGATGTCTCGGCAATTAGGTTCGGATTTCAATTTTAAAAGCATTTTCGCTCTGTGAACACAAATGCAAAAACAAAATTTCCTCAACTTATCCAAGTTGTCGAAAATAACCCGTTGTATAAAAATACTTTACAGAAAATCCTTTTACGTTGGAAATTTGTTTTATAAAATCATCAAAATCACATAAAATTCATTTTCTTTCAAAAATCAATATTTTGAACCTAAAAATATTGCTTTGAGACAAAATCTATGTTTTAATTAATATTACCGTTTTTAATAATACTTCTGTAAATATTGTCAGAACTGTCCGACGTTTGACGTTTTAAAAGCGTTTTTAAGTCACAATTTGATTTTCTAGTAAAATAATTTTTCCAACACCGTAATAAAATTATTTTTGAAACTTATTTTCTTAAAATAACATTTTCTAATATTTAGAATTTTCTTACGTATAATTTAGCAGTACTAAAATATTTTTACGGTTACATCCTCACTGTAACTCATAAAACACTCTTACGCCGTAAAATCATTAAAATAATATTATTTTCAACTTTTTCTCAATTTCAACTAACCCAATACTTAAGTAATATTATATTACTATTTCTCATCAATTAAAACTCATTATTCCGTAAAAAGCTTTTTAACGCTTTTAACCTCGTTATTAATTGAGCACTGACCACTGTCAGGCTTTCCAATCCACAATCAACATAAATAACAAACTCATGCCAATAATATAGAAATTAGCACAATTATGACATGCATATTCAAATATAAACAATTAAATACAGTTAAATAATTAAAAGCAGATAAATCTAACTCCGTAAAACAATAAATACACCAAATAAAATATACATACCACAAACAAATTACATACAGCTATCGGAAAAATCCCTCTGGTACTCCCCTTACCTCTTGAAGACTTTTCCTTACGAATTTAAGTTCCATCAAATGCCCGGTCTCGGTAAAACACATACACGGTTCACACAACAATTAATCCTTCAACAACCACAACAACAAATTAACAATCAAACAATTAAAAACACCTATTTTCCTATAGGTAAGGTTCGGCCATAAGGGGATTAAATTGGCTAGACATGATAAAATTTTGTAAGCTTTTGGATTAAGGATCCTTAAGCAAGATTAAGACATAAACAAAGCTTACTTAACAAAAATTGAATTAACACCATCTTAACCACAAAGTTAAGATTTTCGGCCTTGGAGTAATTTTGTGACTAAAAATTTCTAAAAATCTTAAGCTCTTGGATTAATGATCCATGAACACTTAAAACCCTAAATCAATGATTAACATACAAAGATTGAAATCAAATATTCCAATCCTTCAAAAATCCTAGTTTCGGCCTTGATCAAATAAATAGGCAAGAAATTTTTGTTTGAGGCATCCTCTTGGATCTTAAATATAGAGAGGATAATAAGATCATAGAAATTGGTCTCATGTTCATTGAATTTTTCTATGATTTACTATGAATTTTCAAAGTTCTAGATCTAAGAATTGAAGAATATGGTCATGGCTTCAAAACACAAAAATAATTGAAGAACATGATGATGATTGAATGAGAGGAGTATGGTATACCTCTTGGAATTGAAAAATGAGCAAGGAATCCCTTGGTTGCTTCACAAAATAAGGCTATGGAACTTAAGCTTTTTAAGAGAAAAATGGAGAAACTTGATTATGAAGATGAAGAATGCCTTTTATAGAAGTGAAATGGGCTCATGAAGGAGGGTTTGGCAGTGGAAATCAAGGGAGAAAGGGGTCCAAGTCATAAAAATTTAAGGATAAAAGAGTAATCTTACAAAATGTCAATTTTGTGATATAAAGACAACTCAAGGACAAAATGGTATTTTCCCAAAAAGCCATCATGACAAACATGTGGTGAGGATCGGTTGAAGATGTGACTGATTTGTGTCCACAAATTGTTGGGACAAACTTGACATTTTAATGAAAGTTCAAGGGTAAAACAGTCATTACACTATCTTGAAGAAATATCTAGATTTTTGTTTAAATGTAATCATGACATGGGTGAGTCCTCCATATGACTCACCACCCTAGGTGGCAAGATATCTCAGCATCCGATGTCGGGTTTTGTCTCTGCACGTCCATTCTTGACTCTGCCGATTACCCGATTTAAGTTTTTACGCCCGAATCAAGTATAAAACCTATTTATTTTGAAAATTTTCAAAATAACCTATATCGTTGGAAATGAGATATAAAATCTATTCATTTCGTTATCGGGTCAAAATTAGGTTTTCTGATCAGTAAAATCTTACTGTTGGTGAAAACGCAAACCGGGTTCCGTCTGAATTTTCAACCAAAAATTTAATCGTATACTTATAAAAATAAGTATAATATGAATATGACTTTGGTTTTCCCAAAATCATTTTCTAAGTTTCAGATAAAAATATAAAAATTTATTTATATTTATACCGATCATAGAAAGTCGAAAAATCGGGGTGCTACAATATATAACTGCTAATTAGTTATATTTAGGTTCTGTTTAAGTGGTTTTAATTAGTTATTGTATCAGTTAGACTCTAGTTATCTTTTCTGTTACTCTATTAGCTGATAGGATAGGATTAGTTTTCTGTTTTCTGTTGAAGTCTTGCTAGGTTAGTTAGCTTCTGTTGAAGCCTTATGTGCATGCATAGTGCTATAAATACCAATACCAGAGATTCTATTGTAATTTTAATTCATTCTATTCACAATCAATATACAAGTCTATTATTCAGATATTCAATATGGTATCTCAAAGCAAGGATGATCTTGAGGATGAGAAGAAGACCTCATCGAAGAAGACCTCACCGGAGAAGGAAGAACATGCCTCCAGCAATGGCAAATCTTCCAAGAATTCTACAGAAAATCCAGCATACTTTCTGAGCTATTCCGATAATCCAAGAATTCCCATTGTGGCTGCCACTCTAAATGGAGACAACTCTCGAACCAAGGCACGCTCAATGAAAACTGCATTAAAGGCGAAAACGAAATTAGGGTTCATCGACAGTAGTATCAAGAAACCATCATCGCAAGCTGCAGATTTCCAAAATTGGAACAAGGCAGATTCAATGGTCCTGGCTTGGATCTTGAATTCGGTCAATCCTAAGCTACATGCTAGTATTTCGCATGCGACCACAGCGAAGGAGATTTGGGACGATCTTGAAGAAAGGTTCACCCAAACCAATACTCCAAGAGTCCATCAGCTATAGCGCACTCTATGTCTAATTCAGTAAGATCCGGGTACAAATGTCAAAGATTTCTATACTCAGTTCAAGAGCTACCTTGATGAGCTCAGGGAACTCCAACCTCTGCCAGAATGTTCATGCATGCATCTAAGGCTTTGATGAAAAGAGAAGAAGAGAACCGTGTTCATCTCTTCCTTGGTAGCCTGGATAGTGAGCAATTTGCTCATATCAAGGCAGCTATTCTCAACACTGAGCCTTTTCCCTCACTAAGGACCATATTCAATCATGTTCTAAGGGAAGAATCTCAGTTCTTGGCAGAGAAGGAAAGGACCAACAAAACTGAAACACCTGCGGCATTCTACTCAAACAACAAGCAAAGGAATTGTGATGGGCTCAAACCAAAATGTGACCACTGTGGCAAGATAGGTCATATAAAATCCAAGTGTTTTGAGATAGTTGGATATCCTGCAAATTGGGACATGCGGAGGACTCAAAGAAACTCTAACAGCAAAAGCACTGGACAGAACTCAACAAATTTGGCTTATGTTGATGAAGGTCAAGGAGTGGACAATGCAGATTACAACACAGGAGGGCATGCCTTACATGGAATCTTGATGAAGAATGAAAGTATAGCTGGTAATGTAGGCAGGCTTAAGGGTCAATTTTGGGTTCTTGATAATGGTGCATCACACCACATAACCCATTTACTTACTCTTTTAGAGGAAGTAAAAAGAATTGATAAACCTTGTCGCATAGTAGTGCCTACTGGTGATACTGTCTTATTAGAAAAGATGGGAAATATCCATCTAAATAAGAATATAAAATTGCATAATGTGTTGTTTGTTCCTAGTTTCAACTGTAATTTGATTTCAATTTATAAGTTTACACATGACATAAATTGTAAGGTCACTTATAGTGTTGATTCTTGTGAAATTCAGGACCAAACTTCGAGGAAGAAGATTGGCTCTGTGACACCCTCTACTCGGTATGTATTCAAAAGCGATAACAGAGATATAAAAGGGAAAGAACACATGCAATTAACATTATAATAAAAAAAAACTGGTAGAGGCTGTCGCATTGTAACATAACGCAGAAAACCAAAACACGTTTATAAATAAAACATAACATAAACATATAAACGAAACCCAACCCTGATGTCACATTACAGAGCTGATATAACCAATCCGATAAACAACTCGGATAACAAACTAAACTAAACATAAACTAACTACTAGAAGCGGTTCCTCAAAGTCACTCCTCAGCAAGTTGCTCACCGCCCTCTGCATAACAAATAAAGGGGTACATGCAAAGCAACAACAAAAGACAAGGAGTAAGAACCATATATATAAACGTAACGGCAACGGGATAGTTGGCAAGATGATCATACAACACATAGAAACACAGCAACATAGCATTTATAACATATTCATCATACCAACACAACAACACATCACAATATAACAATATAATCATCAATCATATAAAGCAATGCGAAGGACTACTCCGAATGCAAGTGTATTCATCTACACCAGGCGTATGACTTTGGAGTTACATCTCCACATTGGCCAACAAGCACCAACGCTGGGGCAATCCACCAAACCATGGGTGGACCCCTAGGACAGCCGACACACCTTACTCTCGGGTGCGCCACCACGGAGGGCCAGATCACTTAGATTACCGTGGATGGGCAGATCGTCTTATTCTCGGGTGACCTCCCCTATGTCATACCTCCCTCTAATAACCTCATGCATGATGCATGCAAACAAACAGACCACCGTCTATCCACCACCTCCATCAACACCATCAACACCTCGACCACTCGGCTATCGAGGATTACCGTTAATCGTTTCGTTGTTTAGTCTTTTAAACACTCTGATCGTTCTGCACCAGAGATTACCACCTTGACCATCAAGCATCAAGGCCCCCTTGGCCACTAGGCTACCAAGGTATATCATCATCTCTAATTAACACTCTAGCCATTAAGCACTAGAGATTACCACCTTGATCATCATGCATCAAGGCCCAACATCTTATCACTTTAGTTATTAACACTCTGGTTCTGCAGTACCAGAGATTACCACCTTGACCATTAACCATCAAGGCTCCCTTGGCTACTCGGCTACCAAGGTACATTATAATCTTTAAGGTATCTAACTTGTCTTAACTTTGTTTGGTGTCTTCTTGTATTATCACTAGTGCAAAATACACAATAAACGGGAAATGTTTACGTCAGTTAACCAAAAGTTAGACGTTAAAAAGGAGGCGGTGGAAGGTTTGTAAATATCAGGTTCCCTTAATTCACTTTTAACGTCAGTTGTTATAAGGACTGGCGTTAAAAGTTAAGTGACTCACTTTTAACGTCAGATCTATAAATAGCTGACGTCAAAAATGAACATTTTAACGTCAGTTATTTATTGAACTGACGTTAAAAGTGAGTCACTTAACTTTTAACGTCAGTCCTTATAACAACTAACGTAAAAGGTAGTTTTGAATTTTTTTTAGCAAAGTATACGTTGTAAACCCCCTCGTGCCTTTCTTCCTTCCTCAGTCACTTTGCACTTCTCTGTTCTCTCATACCTCTCTACCCTAACCCTTCCACCGCGTACTCCTCTCCACCGCCACCACTGCGAGCTCGTTTCTACCGCCACCACTGCAAAGTACGTACTCTCTCTCTGTCTCATCTTTACACTCTTTCTTGCGTGCCCTAACTCGTGCTCACTCTATTTCCCTCACTCTCAGCAGCGGCCACCACGCGAGCTCCTCTCCCCACCACCATGAACCGCGAGCTTCTCCCATTCCTCTCCTTCTTCTGCTTCTTGTCGTTTGAGTTTCACTACTCATCATGGTTCCATTCATTTTTTTTAGCTTTCTCCTTTTTTTATTTCACTCTGAAAAAGCTTATACAGAGCTTAACCATTTCTTCTTTTTTGGCATTTTCTTGCTCTTTTAGTTTTTGATACTGATAATGATGCATTTACCCTTTGTTTGCTTTCATTTGCAGGGTTTTACAACAACAACTAAGCATTTTCCCACTAGCCTGTGGCATGAGTAGCAGTATTTGCAGGACTTGAAACTAGGAATATCGGGTACTTCTCAGATTACCAGCTTCTCATCTAAAGGTTTTTTTTCTTTTTTGAAACTCTCTTGCTTTCTTCCCTCCCCTTTATCTAAAGTTGATGAGTTATAGAAGAGAATATGCTCTTGAAATGTATGGCAAGGAAGTATCATATGCTTGTTATGCTGATGATCATGAGTTATAGCTGATGAGTAAAGTATGGCAATCAACAAACAAACAAAAAATGTATCATATGCTTTTGAAATTTTTAATGTATTAACTGTTATCATATGGGAAGCATTCAAAACAAGTCTCCACTATCGGTGAACTTGTTGGGATTTTTTATACTGGAAGAAATTATAATAATCATGAATTGGGGTTATGCTTGTCTTGCTATGTGTTTTTGGGTTATGCTTGTTTGAATCTTTGTGTATATCTTGTTTGAATCTTTGGGTTATTCTTGTTATGCTTGTTTGAATCTTTTATTATTATTATTTTTTAAAAATGATAGATTTTGTTAAGGATGGTCATGGGTCGGGTTGGGTTAGGTGGGTTCAAAGAGAAAAAGTTAGTAACTAGTCGGGTGAGCTAAGTTTTGTGATATTGGTTGTAAATGTGGCTTGGTGTGAATAAGGAATGACACAAACTAGGGTTAAGGGTGCATCCTATCCTCAACTTAATTTGATGAGAATGAATGCTAAATGAAATTATATTTTAACGTAACACTTAATATCTCCATTTTGACTGAGGTTATGTGACTGAGATAGTGGTGTATATATATGGTTGTTAGGTTTTCAAATACTAGTGTGCTTTTCCAATCTCCCCTATTGTGCTTATATTGGATATATGTGTTTATATCTACAGAACCTATCTAGCAATGGATCGTAGTTGTTGGGAGGTTTTGAAAAATGTATCATATGCTTTTGAAATTTTTAATGTATTAACTGTTATCATATGGGAAGCATTCAAAACAAGTCTCCACTGTCGGTGAACTTGTTGGGATTTTATACTGGAAAAAATTATAATAATCATGAATTGGGGTTATGCTTGTCTTGCTATGTGTTTTTGGGTTACTGATGAGTGTGATTTCACATCATCTTTGTCTATCATTTTGCATGTATTTTCATGTAGTTTAGGGACATTTAATTTGATTTTTGTTAATTTTTACCTTGGAACGGGTAAGGCGGTTTCGTGGTGTTGTTTTGCAGAAATCAAGGATAAAATGCTCAAGATCAACCATGATGGAGTTGGGATGAAGACGGAGCTTAAAAAATGAAGAAAATGAGCCAAGCAGAGCCCATCACGGCCTAGCTGTGATGCCCATCACGGTCATGATCGAGCAAAACTGAAAAGGAAGAAAGACTGAAGTCAGAACTGGTCACGGCCTAGCCGTGATGACCATCACGGCCGTGACCTTTCACCCCCACAAGTCAGAATCTGTCACGGCCTAGCCGTGATTCACATCACGGCCATGAACTTGAAGGCTCGCGACGCGAAAGCCCACTCGCCTCGCGAGAATCTGAAACCTATAGGAGTGCACAAGGCAGAAGCCGTCACGGCCTGGCCGTGATGGCCATCACGGTCGTGACGCGCATTACTTGGACCTGAAGCAACTGAATTGGATCAGAATTTGAGTTAGATTGGGATTCAAACTTCCCAAATCTATAAATATGGGATCAAGTCAGAGGCTTAGGGGACGTTTGGGCTGCTACTTAGGCTTTAATTTAGGATCTCTCTTCTCCTTCCTCTTCTTCTCTTATTTTCTGTTTTCATGTTATTTGTAATCAAGCTTGTCGTCACCATGACAAGGCTTGAGTAGTAGCTTAGTTTCTAGGGATTGGGGCTATGCCCAAGTTTTGTTTATGATGTTAACTTGATGTAATATCTTTGTTAATTATGATTTGTTTTAGATCTGATTTCTAGTGTTTGAATCACTCGTAAATTCGGTGGCCACTTGTTTGCGTGTCATAGACATTCTAAGGAGGAACCTAGCGGTGAACTTAGGTGTCGGATCTATAGAATCAGACTTAGGACTGAAATCACGAGAGTTAGAAGCCGTCCTCCGAGGATCAACGAATTGTCACGAAACGCAAAGGGTCCAATCTGAATTCGACTACCACGAGAGTAGGGGTTGGTTCAATTGGGCACGACTATTGTAACCCGAGAGGGAGCTTAAGCTATTTGAGGATAAATTCGCCTTCAAGACAATTTTGATAGTTAACAAGGGTAATCGAGTTAGCAGCGTAAACGATCTTGTTGGTAACCTAAATCCCTAGGAATCCATTTAGATCTGAAAAACCATAAAAAAAGATTTGTTTTTCTGTTTTATTTGATTCTGTTTTATTTATCTCTTAATTCAAATTCAAAACCTTTTCAAAATACAAACCCTTTTTATACAGTCCAGATTTACCAAATTGAAAATTAGTTGTGATTCGAGATCACAGTCTCTGTGGGATCGATATCCTTTATTACTTGGCGACAATCCGGTACACTTGCCGGAATCGCACGTGCGTACGCACGCCCATCAAGTTTTTGGCGCCGTTGCCGGGGACTGTGCCTTATCGAATCTCAATTTAATTTTTAAATTGATTTTTCTGGACTTTTTCTTTAATTTTCGTATTTAAAAAAATAATAAAAAATCTTCTTCGTTTTAGTATCTATCTCTCTCTGTGTTTTTCTCTTGTATGCAAAGATCCCTAAGTCTTGGGAGCCTTAGTGAGGTCGATCCAGAAATCGAGAGGACCTTTCACAGACGTAGGAGACTACAAAGAGAGAGAGAAAGGTTGATCCCCATTCCACTAATGGTGAATCTTCCGGATACGAAACCGTTGAAGGACTACGCAGCCCCAAATGCTAGGGGCTTGCGAACTGGGATTGCTAGGCCAGAGATTGAGGCGGAGAACTACACTATACCGCCTATGCTAATCAACATGATTAGGCAGCACTAATTCGGAGGATTGCCCTCGGAGGACCCTACTGATCACGTAGAAACATTCTTGGAGTTCACCGATGCAATTAGGATTCATGGTGCCCCGGTCGATGCTATACGCTTAAGGTTATTCCCCTCATCTCTGACTGGAAAGGCAAAGGCTTGGCTAAAGCAATTGCCCGCCAACACCTTGTCTACTTGGGACCAACTGGAACAGGCGTTCTTGGAGAAATTCTTCCCTCCATCCAAGACGGCCTATATACGAACCCAGATCACCGGCTTCTTCCAAAAAGACGGAGAATCCTTATCGGAAGCTTGGGATCGCTACAAGGGACTGCTGGAGTCTTGCCCACACCATGCACTCGAGAGGTGGTTACTAGTGCACACCTTTTGCAACGGATTGGACTACTCTTCGAAGGTGTCACTTGATTCTGCAGCTGGTGGAGCCTTTATGAATAGGCCTCTGACTGAGGCATTCAACATCATTGAAAACGTGGCCACCAACTACCACCAATGGGGTTGAGAAGAGGTAATAACCCGAACAAGATTTCGGGGGTAAGTTTGAAGTTAATAGCACTGATCTTATAATGTCAAAAATAGACTCACTTAATAAACGTTTTGATCAGCTTGAAAGGGCTAATGTGAGTGCAATAGGTGCTACTAACATTGTTTGTGAGATTTGTGGAATGCAGGGACACGACATCATGGAGTGCCCACGAGGTATTGCTCATGGATCCGGCGCTTCGGGGGAACAAGTGAACGCTTGTCACAACTTCTACGACACAAACCCGAAGTTGCCCAATTATGCTCCCCCAAATCCCTACAACCAAAGGAAGAACAACCCTTACCTCTCCTACGGCAACTACAGCAACACGCTGAACCACGAGTTCCAAGAGGGCCAAGGTAATAGGAAACCCGCACCGGGGTATCCTCAGGCACAGAAATATAAACTCGAGTCTTTATTGGAAAGTTTTGTTGAAACCCAAACAAAACAAAATGAAGAGTTTAGACAGCAAGGCAGGGCAGTAAACGAGGCAATAAAAGAGCTAGCATCTAAGGTAGACAACTTAGCAATCCATAACAAGATGCTAGAAACCCAGATTGCCCAACAAGCCAGCACATACACTAGACCTAAGGGTACGTTCCCGGGTCAACCCGAAGCTAATCCCATTGAGCATTGTAATGCCATACACTAGAGGGATGATAAGCTTGGGGTAGGGAAAAAGGACGTGGAACCGGAGGAGGACACGAGCGAAGATGAAGAGCCAGAACCAAAGTATGTCCCTCCACCACCGTACCAACCCCCGATACCTTTCCCACAAAGGTTGGTCAAGAGAAAGCAAGTAGACGTAGAAGCTAAAATGCCTCCTAAACTGAAAGACCCAGGTAGCTTCTCTATCGCTTGCTCAATTAAACAAGTGCAAATCGACCAAGCCTTATGTGACGTAGGGGCTAGTGCGAGCTTGATGCCGCTCACTATCTTGGAAAGGTTGGGAACGAAAGAGTTGAGACCATTCAAATTCTCCTTACAATTTGCGGATGGCTCAACTAGGACTCCTCTAGGCATACTAGAGAACGTTCCTGTAAAGGTAGGGAAATTCTTCATCCCTACCGATTTCCTGGTATTGGATATGAAAGGGAATTCTGAATTCCCCATCATTTTAGGAAGGCCATTCTTGGCCACCACTGGAGCAGTAATAGATGTAAGGAATGGCAAACTCTCTCTAAATGTAGAGGAAGGTAGGGTCGATTTTGAATTTACTAACTCATATAACAACCCTCCTTTTGAGAGTCATGTGTGCAGGATCGATATCACGTCTCCAGTGGTAAAGGAAGAGCTCAACATGGAAGCAACTCCGAATATTTGCATGGCTGATGATGCACCAAATGGTGATGGAGTTGGAGTTGCTGATCATGTGGAAACAAAACTTCCGCCGGGAGGGAGTAAGGCCAGGAAGGTCCGAATGAAAAGAGCAAAGCGGAAGCGTAATTGGCCATATGAGCAGAATCGGCTCTTTGAAGGACTCCCATGGAAGAGAAGTGTTCCTGCACTTCTACGTCCAGCCGACCCCGGTTGATTGAAGGAAGTTTGGTCAAGCTTAGGACCGTAAACAAGCGCTTCTTGGGAGGCAACCCAAGTTTTCTTTCCCTTTTCCTTTTGTTTTTGAATTTAGCTCTTGAATAATTTGAGAAGATCAAGAGGCAAAAAATCATAAATTAATAGATTTGTCTAGTGTTTTCAGGTTAAGAAGGAAGGAAGAAGAAAAAAGGGCAGGAACTAATAAAGTCAGAAGCCATCACGGGCGTGATGAGTAGGACCATAAGATCAGAGAGCATCACGGCCTAGCCATGATACCGGTCAAGGCCGTGACAGGCCAGCTCCTGAAGACCAGAATTGATCACGGCCTGCCTGTGATGAGCCTCACGGCCGTGATACAGTTTACAACAAGTTTTGACTGGAATATGAGCCAACACCCGCTACCACCTCGGTGAGTTGTTCCATTTTTTCTCCTCTCTCCGACTTGATTATTTACATTGGGGACAATGTAAGTTTTAAGCTTGGGGTAGGGGTATTTTTGCATTGCATTTTTGCATTTTTCATGTTGCATTCATATAGGCATAGTTTTGCATGATCACATTCTTTAGATTGCCCCTCACTTAGAATTTGCATCCAATTGTGAGAACTTGGTGCCAAATAAATTGAGATAGTGAATTTTTGAACCCAATTTTTTTTTTTTATTCTTGAGACAAGGCTAAAAATAAAAATGCTTGAGATGATCTTTTGATAGTTGATAATTAGCATGTGGTTCCTTAAATTTTTGTTTCTCACTGATTTTTGAACTACTAAATGTAAGATTTTGAGCCAAAAAGGGGTACTCACTAAATCTACCCCATTCCTTGTGATAGAGTGTTTTAATTCCTCTTGGATTGTATTTTCTAGAACTTGACTTGAAACCATTTTGAAACTTGAAAATTCTTGAAAACATTTTTGAAAATGATTGAGGCACTAGGTGTTTTTCCGGCCTTCTGAGCTTCGACTGATTGAATGCTACCCCTTAGTTGCCCAGTTTTGAGCCAAAAAGATTAAAATACTTTTCTTGGTACCATGAAATGTTTTGATGAATAATGCTTGGTATGGCACCTTTTAAAGTATTACAAAAAGGGTAAAAAGGTAGTTTGAAAAATTATGGGATAAAAAAAAAGTTAGAAAATATTTCTCTTGAGCTAAAAATCTCCCCTTCTCCAAATAAATAAAATGAAATAAACACAAAAAAATGGAGAAGGGGATGACAAAAGAAAGTGAGAAATAAAAATAAAAAGAAAGAGAAAGAAAGGTGGAAAAGTAAATCAAAGCCCAAAAAAAAAGGGGTATTTTAGAAGGTGTCATGCTTTGCAATGTTTGATAATTTGTTTAGCCTTCTTGAATTTCCCTTCTCTTGATTTTCCCACCTAACAATAAATCCCATGGCCACATTACAACCAAAGTAAAAGACCTCTTGATTCTTATGTGTTTTCATTAATAAAGTGGAGATTTGGTTAATAGTCAAGCTTATGGTAGAATACCTTCCTTGAGGAAATTGAGCGAATTGTCATATACCCTGGAACACTTGAGTGAGGTGAGATGAGTGCCTGAATCAGTGAGAATATGAATTTGAAGAACCTAAGCTTCTAATTGGACTTGAAATCGATTATCTTTTGGGGATTTATTCGAATGTGCCTGTCATTTGGATTAGTTTCTCGGGTTCTTGATTCACTATCCATGCTCTGATTATTTATATCTTCTGGCCTTAGTGATTGCTTGAGGACAAGCAAAATCTTAAGCTTGGGGTGATTTGATGAGTGTGATTTCACCTCATCTTTGTCTATCATTTTGCATGCATTTTCATGTAGTTTAGGGACATTTAATTTGATTTTTGTTAATTTTTACCTTGGAACGGGTAAGGCGGTTTCGTGGTGTTGTTTTGCAGAAATCAAGGATAAATTGCTCAAGATCAACCATGATGGAGTTGGGATGAAGACGGAGCTTAAAAAGTGAAGAAAATGAGCCAAGCAGAGCCCATCACGGCCTAGCCGTGATGCCCATCACGGCCATGATCGAGCAAAACTGAAAAGGAAGAAAGACTGAAGTCAGAACTGGTCACGGCCTAGCCGTGATGACCATCACGGCCGTGACCTTTCACCCCCACAAGTCAGAATCTGTCACGGCCTAGCCGAGATTCACATCACGGCCATGAACTTGAAGGTTCGCGACGCGAAAGCCCACTCGCCTCGCGAGAATCTGAAACCTATAGGAGTGCACAAGGCAGAAGCCGTCACGGCCTGGCCGTGATGGCCATCACGGTCGTGACGCGCATTACTTGGACCTGAAGCAACTGAATTGGATCAGAATTTGAGTTAGATTGGGATTCAAACTTCCCAAATCTATAAATATGGGATCAAGTCAGAGGCTTAGGGGACGTTTGGGCTGCTACTTAGGCTTTAATTTAGGATCTCTCTTCTCCTTCCTCTTCTTCTCTTATTTTCTGTTTTCATGTTATTTGTAATCAAGCTTGTCGTCACCATGACAAGGCTTGAGTAGTAGCTTAGTTTCTAGGGATTGGGGCTATGCCCAAGTTTTGTTTATGATGTTAACTTGATGTAATATCTTTGTTAATTACGATTTGTTTTAGATCTGATTTCTAGTGTTTGAATCACTCGTAAATTCGGTGGCCACTTGTTTGCGTGTCATAGACATTCTAAGGAGGAATCTAGCGGTGAACTTAGGTGTCGGATCTATAGAATCAGACTTAGGACTGAAATCACGAGAGTTAGAAGCCGTCCTCCGAGGATCAACGAATTGTCACGAAACGCAAAGGGTCCAATCTGAATTCGACTACCACGAGAGTAGGGGTTGGTTTAATTGGGCACGGCTTTTGTAACCCGAGAGGGAGCTTAAGCTATTTGAGGATAAATTCGCCTTCAAGACAATTTCGATAGTTAACAAGGGTAATCGAGTTAGCAGCGTAAACGATCTTGTTGGTAACCTAAATCCCTAGGAATCCATTTAGATCTGAAAAACCATAAAAAAAGATTTGTTTTTCTGTTTTATTTGATTCTGTTTTATTTATCTCTTAATTCAAATTCAAAACCTTTTCAAAATACAAACCCTTTTTATACAGTCCAAATTTACCAAATTGAAAATTAGTTGTGATTCGAGATCACAGTCTCTGTGGGATCGATATCTTTTATTACTTGGCGACAATCTGGTACACTTGCCGGAATCGCACGTGCGTACGCACGCCCATCAGTTACGCTTGTTTGAATCTTTGTGTATATCTTGTTTGAATCTTTGGGTTATTCTTGTTATGCTTGTTTGAATCTTTTATTATTATTATTTTAAAAAATGATAGATTTTGATAGATTTTGTTAAGGATGGCCATGGGTCGGGTTGGGTTAGGTGGGTTCAAAGAGAAAAAGTTAGTAACTGTCGGGTGAGCTAAGTTTTGTGATATTGGTTGTAAATGTGGCTTGGTGTGAATAAGGAATGACACAAACTAGGGTTAAGGGTGCATCCTATCCTCAACTTAATTTGATGAGAATGAATGCTTAATGAAATTATATTTTAACGTAACACTTAATATCTCCATTTTGACTGAGGTTATGTGACTGAGATAGTGGTGTATATATATGGTTGTTAGGTTTTCAAATACTAGTGTGCTTTTCCAATCTCCCCTATTGTGCTTATATTGGATATGTGTGTTTATATCTACAGAACCTATCTAGCTATGGATCGTAGTTGGATGGTTTGTAAACGCACTAGTGATGAGTATTTGAAGGGAGTGGATGAGTTTATAGAATTTGATCAAAGGAATGTTCCTAATAGTAAAGGAATATTCTGTTGACCTTGTGTCAAATGTTTGAATACGAGGAAATGTACGGTCAAGGATATACGTACTCATCTTATTTGTTTTGGGATTTTCTTGAATTATACATGATGGATATGGCATGGTGATGTGTTGTTAAGTACTAAGCCAAGTGTCTCTCAAAGTGAAGATGTTGACGTAGATATGGAGGATGATCGAGTAGAGGACATGATCTATGATATTGGTCAAGAATATTTTCAGCGAGCACATGTGAATGAAAGGTTGTCCAGTGATGCGGATAAGCCTTTGTATCCCGGGTGTACTGGACATACACGGTTGTCGGTGGTGTTAAAATTGGATTGTGTGAAGGCGAGAAATGGTTGGAGCGAAAAAAGCTTCACCGAATTGCTTGAATTATTGAAAGACTTACTTCCAGATGGCAACACATTGCCTGACCGTAACTATGAGGCCAAGAAAGTATTGTGTCCAATGGGTATGGAGTATAAGAAGATACATGCATGCCCAATGATTGCATATCGTACACGGGTGATTGTGAAAACAATCACGCTTGCCCCAAGTGTGGGTTATCATGCTACAAAGTGAAGGATGGTGACAATGGTGATGATCTTGATGATTCGATTTGTGATATGAGAAAAAAGGGTCCTCCTGCGAAGGTGTTGTGGTATCTTTCAATAATTCCAAGGTTCAAGCAATTGTTTGCCAATGTGAAAGATGCAAAGAATCTTAGATGGCATCATGATGAGAGGAAACGTGATGGAAAGGTTCGTCATCCGATGAGCCAAGAAACCTAAGGCTTGGACTTGCTACGGATGGAATGAATCCATATAGTAACTTAAGTAGTATTCATAGTTCATTGCCCGTTCTCTTGATAATTTACAACCTACCTCCTTGGTTATGCATGAAGAGCAAATACATGATGTTATCTATGATGATTTCGGGCCCAAAGCAACCGGGAAATGACTTAGATGTTTATCTAAGTCCCTTGATTGAAGACTTGAAGAAGCTGTGGGTCAAAGGTGTTGATGTAGTTGATAGGAATTATCACGAGACTTTCAAGCTTCGTGCCATGTTATTTTGCACCATCAATGACTTTCCAGCATACGGGAACTTGTTCGGGTATAGTGTTAAGGAGCATAAAGCATGCCCTATATGTGAGGAAGGCACATGCTACACTCAGTTGCATCATGGAAGGAAGACGATTTACCTTGGGCATCGGAGATTTCTTAGACGTGATCACCCATATCGTAAGATGAAAAGAGCTATTAATGGATGCCAAGAGACTGAAGATGCTCCGACGACCTTAAATGGAGAGCAGGTTTATCAAAAAGTAAAGGACATCAATGTTATCTTCGACAATGCCAAAAAGAAGGGTAAGGCTGTTGAGAAAAACATAGGGTAGAATAGGTCGATATTCTTTGATCTTCCATACTGGCGCAAGCTTGGTGACAGACACTACATTGATGTGATGCATGTGAAGAAAAATGTGTGTGATAGTGTGATCGGGATGCTTCTCAACATTCAGGGCAAGACAAAGGATGGTGTTAATGCTCGTCTCGACCTCGTTACTATGGGTATAAGAGAGCAGTTAGCTCTAGTTGTTGAGGATGGTAAGCAGACTTATTTGCCTCCAGCATGTCATACTTTGTCAAAAAAAAAGAGAGACAAAGTTTTTGTGAGTGTCTTCAGGGCATCAAAGTTCCACATGGTTACTCTTTAAATATCAAGAGGCCTTGTCTCTGGTGATCTCAAATTGGTTGGCTTAAAGTCTCAAGATTGCCACATCTTGATGCAACAACTTCTGCCCGTTGCTATTCGTGGTATTGCTCCAAAAAATGTGAGACATGTCATTACTCAGTTGTGCTCATTCTTCAATTCTATATGTGGCAAAGTCATTGACCCCAATAAGTTGGATGAGTTGGAAGTTGAGGCTGCTACAATCTTGTGCCAATTGGAGATGTATTTTCCTCCTTCCTTTTTCGACATCATGGTTCACTTAATTGTTCATTTGGTGAGGGAGATTAGATTATGGTCGGCTGGCACGCCCACTTCATGAGCGTGAGCTTGGATTTGTATTTAGTGGTGACGATATTGGGTATCTTTGCAATGATGGCTAGCAACTATCCACTGCGATTATGAGTCTTTGGTTGACATAAGTATGCTTTATAATTTTATAATTAATTCAAATTTTATTTGAATTTTATGATTTACTGTATTCATATCGTAGGTATCTCCATCGACTTCAACTCGAGAGGGGCTCCAACCTATTCGGCTTCTTAGAACCCTACTCCCTTCAGCCTGAATTCTTTGCCAATCATAACAAAGTCACAGCGTACTTAACGAGATTACTGGGAGGTGATGACCGCAAGGAGCTATATCTGGCACCGTACATAATGAGCAGGCATCGGCAGTTGCTCGTAATTCATCCTGCCAGGCATACTGTCATCTTCCTATGCTCTCTCCACCGAAACCCACCACGGGAGGTGGTGGAACCTATCAATAGGTTAGTAATTAATCTTCTATTTAATGTAAGTTTTAACATATACTTTAATTTTATGAGACATATGATGAATTGATTGATTGAGATGAATATTCTGTTTATGATAGTGCGCTGAAGACTTGTAGTTTGAGCTGTGCCAACAGGAGGAGTAAGACTCTTAAGTCTAAAGGAAATCTTGATTGGATTATCCTCAAGGTTGGTAGTTTGTTAAATAGTATATAATATTAGAATTACTAATTACTAATTCCAAATATATATGTTTATTTAACTGACATTAAATTTCATTACTTGTGTAGTCTCGCTTTCAGAATGACGCTTGTTCGTGTGGATATTATGTGATGCAACATATGCTGAACATAGTTTCCGCATCTATTACGGAAGGATGGAAGAAGGTAATAATAATTAATTAAACAACTTATTTAATTATATATTTTAGTTTTCATTTTCATTGCGTTAATTAATGTTACCGTGATTTATTTGAACGTGTGCAGGCTTTTAACAGCGACCAATCTCCTCTTGACAAAAAGGAGTTCAAAGACTTGAGGACGCGGTTTACAAAATTTTTCTTCAAGTATGCTAAAGAGAAAGGATTGCCCGCAAGTATACCTCAGGAGTATATAAAAGATGTGTAGTTAGTAATTAGTATAGAAACTTATATGTAGGCGTGTAGTAATTAGTATAGAAACTTTTAGTTATGTTTTTTCTAACAATGAGGTTTTGGTTTTTTATCCCACCATTTGTTCTTTTGTATATATATACTTTTCTTTTATTAATGAAATTTAAGTGAAATATTGGACTGTTACTAGACTGTTTACTGGACTGGATTGTTTACTGAATGCAGGGATAGCTAGGGGAAGGGATATATTGTAACATAATTTATTTATTTTTTAAAAAAAAAGCCTTTAACGTCAGTTGTTTAGTACAACTGATGTTAAAAGTAATTTTAAAAAAAATTGCCTTTTAACGTCAGTTGAATGAAACAACTGACGTTAAAAGTGATTTTTTTTTTATAAAAAAAATGGATTTTAACGACAGTTATGTAATCAACTGATGTTAAAAGTGTACTTTTAACGTCAGTTTTGAACTGACGTAAAAAGTTACACTTTTAACGACTGCTCCAATAACGTCAGGCATTATTCAGACGTCCAAAATCAATTTTGACTGACGTAAAAAGCACTTCCTGCACTAGTGTATTATTCGGATACTTGGGGTAAAATAACCTCATTCAGCTTTCTGCATTCTATCCTGCACAGAGAAGCACGAGTGTGCTTCCCACTCAGTACGGGTGTGCTGAACTCAATAGTCAAGCACGACCGTGCTGACTATTGAGCACGGGCGTGGTCAAGCAGCACGCCCATTCTGGATTTCAAACTGGAGCACGGGTGTGCTCCCTGTTAAGCATGGTCGTGCTCAATGGAGCGTGGCCATATTGATCTGGGCAGAAAGGGTCAGAAACCCTTTCACAAATCCTCTGGACAATTCACAGATTCAACCTGTTGGCTTTTACTAAACCATGGAACATCGGCTCCATTATTATTAACTGATCTTCATTAATATTCATGTCTTATCATTATGGGGAATTAAACCTTTAATCACAGCTTTATTATTAATGTCCCTAAAACACTCACTAATCAATCCTAGGGTCTTTAACTAAGTTCTATGAACGCAACCTCGCTTCTCACACTACATTCATGCGTTATCTTCTTAACAATCCTATTAAAGATTCATTAACATCTTTTAACATTATTGTTGGCATTGTGAAAATCCTCTGGCTTATCATATTTTATCTATTAGTTTAGAGTGGATTTAATCAATTAAATTGAGTTGAATGCTTGATTTAACCCAAATTAGACTTCATTTTCCTATTTTGATTATTTTAGAAGTAATGTGTGCATTTAATTAATTTTCATTAGATTTTAGTTAATTACTTATATTATTTTTATTTTGAATTCTCGGAAGGTACCAAGGATGAAAGAAGTGCATGAATTGATAAATTCAAGAAGGGAGAAAAGAATAGGAATTAAGAGAAATGAATTTTAATTGAATTTGCTAGTGGCCTGGACTTGTGTGAATTGTTGCTTCAATATGGAATTGGAATTGTAAACATGCTCATAGGCTAAAGTCCAAGTTCAATTACTGGGGGATAAAAAGTGAATAATAGAATTGGAAGGCTGCTATTGACACCTTGCAAAATACTATTTGTACCTTGCAGCTTCTGTTTTAATTTTTTTTCTTCCTAAAATACCCTTATCCTTTGTTCTTTCCCTCCAAATGTCTTCCTTTCCGCAGCATCGTACCGTCTCCGTCTCGTTACCCCTCAACTGCGCACCGTCTCTGGCTCGGTTTCCAGCAAGCTCCCTCGTTTCCCCTCATCGTCGCACCGTCTCCAGCTTGATTTGCTAGCAGCAGAATCATTTATCTATTAATAGTAAACAAATAAGAAGGTAAAATCGAGTGATTGAAGAAGCAAACCTGTTGAAGCAGTGTGATTCTCCGATTAGTAGCAGTCATGACAACAACACAAAAGGGGAATCGGGAAGCCTTCAAGCCGTTACTCATCTTAAACCCTTCACTAGCCCTATCACAGAACAGATGCGTATTGGGTGTCCGGAATTGGTTTTCTGGAGGTTCTTAGCATAGCAGCCGGAATTGGTTTTCCGGTGGGTGTCCCGAATTGGTTTTCCGGTAGGTGGATCCTGGACAGTGTGCACTGTGCATAAAAGAAAGTGGTGAATTGGTGTGCACTCCGCCACCACCGTGCACGAGCCGAACCGCTTGTTTGAGCCGGAACCGCCGCATCACAAGCGGGAACCAGGCAGTCGTCGCTGCTTCCCCCTGTCCTGTGTGCGCAAGGTGAAAAGTGTGAGGGAGGAATAGAAGGGCAATTTGGGGAAGAAAGTGAACAAAAATAAAGTGCAATGTGTGGATAGCAAAACAAACAGGTGGGAATAGTCTGGCTCAAAGAATAGGCATTTTAATTACCAAGGGCCCACGAAAATATTTGCACTACAATTAAATTTGGAGTTGTCACAATCCCACATGATTTGCAATTTTGACAATTGAAAAATAAGATGCCCGGCGTGAAGTAATTTGTGGGGTCCCACGTGAGTTGTTGAAGCTTTTTGAAATTGCAAGAATGACATTCAGCCTTCAACTTAAAGTGTGCCAAAGTGATGCCATATTGGGCTGGAGAAAAAGAAAAGAAAGCCACGCAGGTGGCCCAACATGAAGCAAAGAAGTAGATTTTCAATGGAATTCTAATTGGAAAAAGGGCAAGTTTGGTAAATAGCCACAGCGCCAGCGGCCACCTACACTTTATAAAGGAGAGTTGCGCACTGTAAACAAAAACCAGTACCGCGGGAGGCAATCCCAAGAGTCATACGCAGTAAGAGTAGCGTGTGGCAGCAAGTTTCAATGGATTTTTTATTGCTCGTTTTATTCTTGTTATTTCTTTTATGGAGTAATAATCTTGTGTGAGGAATCGACGTAGCCGCTCATGATGCCATAGTTTCAATGTGATGTTTTCTTTTCTCTACTTTTAATTCTTGCTTCTTAATTCTGAATTGAATTGTTTGTGTTAATCATATGAGCGCTCGTGGTTAACTAGTCAAACGTGATGTGTCCGACCGGAGATTCATGCTTTAGGACTTGAATTAAGAACACCGAGTGAGTGTTGATAGAGATATAATAGGAGATTGGTGCAATCGTTATAGGGAACCAAAAGCTTAATGAATCTTGCATGTTTGTCATCATAGAGGTATAGTTGATTTGCATGTTTAGGTGTTTTATTTTGTGCTCAAACGAGATATTAGAATAATTTATGGTTGGCATGAAACTGAATTTAGGATACAGAATAATCACTTGGATTTATGTTTGATTGGGTTGGTGAAATCGTGACCTTAGATTCCCCCAATCATATTCTCAATCTTAATAAGTGCTTGCGATTTGTTTTTATCTCGTTTTAATTTATATAATTGATTTTGATATCTTATTTGGTCTCTACAATTTCTCTCTCATTTGACTTGGTCAAACGTTGTTACTTTCTTTGAATTTGGATAAATTGGCCACCCAATCCTTGTGTTCGATACTCGGTTTCTCATTGTTTTAATTATTACTTTCTTCGATCCGGTACACTTGCCGGAGCCCATCAAGTTTTTGGCACAATTGTCGGGGAATGGCATAACCTATTTTCTTAATTTGAAGAAAATAATTATTTTTGAATAAGCCAAAAAAAAATCTTCTTAATTTTTTCTTGTTATACTTTTCTTGAATTTCCTTGAATTCACTTGGTCTTGTGAGTTTTTGTTGTATGCAAGGTACCGTTCCACCGATAGATTTGCTATATGACCCAAAAATTCATAGGACTGAGAAATGGTTGAGTAAGCAACTCAGAGAACAAAGGAGGCTTGAAGCAATAAAGCTTATCAGATTTTGAAGATATGGCAGAACAAGATCCTCCCGCTTACAAGCCCCTTTATGAGTACACTCTTCCTAATTTGGAGGATTGTACTTCCACTATTGTGAGACCTCCCATCATGGTCAAGGCATTTAATGTCAAGCTGGAAGTACTTCCACTGGTGCAACAACAACAATTTGATGGAAGTACACACCAAGATCCTCACAAGCATATCTCTCACTTCTTGGAGATATGCGACATGACAAAGTGTGCTGGAGTTTCAAACGATGCCTTCCGCTTGCGCCTATTCCCTTTCTCTCTCCGAGATAGGGCACGTGATTGGTTAGATTTGAACTTGGATCGCGGAAGCATCACCACTTGGAAAGACATGGCAGAAATTCCTCACAAGATTCTTTCCTCCTCAGAAAGCAGCTCAATTGAAAATAGTCGTTACTTCTTTCAAGCAACATGATGATGAAACTTATAATGAAGCTTGGGAGAGGTATAATGTGCTTTTGAGGAGATGTCCATCTTCCTTCTTTGACTTGGTATCAAAGGTTCAGAACTTCTTCAACAGTTTGAGAGGTCGCTACCAGATGAATTGTGATGCTGCAGCTGGCGGTTCTTTCTCTTGCAAGTCAGGGGAGGATGCATGGGCTTTGTTGGAAAAGATGTCAAGGAATGAGTACAACCGTAATATGCATCAACCTACTAATGTACCTCTTCAAAATTCTTCTGGGCTTAATGTAACATCTATTGAAGTCATTCTTGAGCAGAACGCACTTCTGAAGAAGCAGAACGAAACACTTACTATCAAGATGAAGGTGAATACAGTGCTGGAAGGATTGCCTCCAGGGTGTGACTTTTGTCAAGGTGATCATGATAGTGTATATTGTCCGGGCAACTTTTTTCAAGAGCATGTGGACTCATTTAACAATTTCTATGACGCGGTCCACAGCGCAATGCTTATCAGAGGAACAGGCAGAATAACTACCACCAAGGACATAATTGGAATATCAGGAGCGGTCATCCGGGTTTCTCTTGGAGCAATAATAGTGGTGGTTAAGATGGGCAACAACAACAGCATCAAAGGCAGTACTATGGGATTTGTAACGCCCTTCGTTACATTAGTAACCCAAATTAATTTTCTAGTAAAACCTTTAAAAATATTTAAATTAAATAATCTAATCATAAAATTTTTCACAAAATCACTTATGAAAGTATCTCGTATATTCAAAATAATGAATAAAGTATTAGTGTTAAATAAAACATTATATCCAAATAAAATAAAGCCTCAAAAAAAATTAATAAAATCCACATAATTCTTTTACAATTGTTTTTGTCTCAAAACACGGACGTCTAATAAACCCAAAAGAACAAATAAATAAACTATAACTAATATCTTCAAGACTCTCTCAAAATACTGTATCATCCATCTCATTACCTGCAAACCACCACTAATGAGATTTTTAATCCCAGTAAGTAAACACAGTTCTAAAACGTTTTCGAAAAGATGTTGCTTTCAGCCGGCGCGGTAACCGAAAAACAACCATGGTAATCCGCCATTTCCAAAATAATATATCTCAAAATAATTTATATAAATTAAGGATAATCAATACAATCTCACAAAATTCATGCACAAGTCATAACTTCATCAATAGATATATTCCATCACTAAAGTACGTACAACATAAATAAAATCATACAAAGGACATCTCTCGTGTCCAAATAATCTCAATTTATCATCCAAGTCTCTTTTATTTGATTACCCAGTTTTAGTCTATGAATTCATGACAAATGCACTGGCATCCACTACCTTCCCCTTCCCAGAAAGAGGTATCTATAATGGGTCTTCCCCTTCCCAGAAGGAGGTATCTGTCTTCCCCTCCAACGAGGAGGTATCTGTCTTCCCCTCGAACGAGGAGGTATCTATCATCCCCTTCCCTGAATGAGGTATCTGTCTTCCCCTCTAACGAGGAGGTATCTATCATCCCCTTCCCTGAAGGAGGTATCTGTCTTCCCCTCTAACGAGGAGGTATCTGTCTTCCCCTCTAACGAGGAGGTATCTGTCATCCCCTTCCCTGAAGAAGGTTTTGTCTTCTCCCCTAACGAGGAGGTATCTGTCTTCCCCTCTAACGAGGAGGTATCTGTCTTCCCCTCTAACGAGGAGGTATCAGTCATCCCCTTCCCTGAAGGAGGTATCTGTCTTCTCCCCTAACGATGAGGTATCTGTCATCCCCTTACCTGTAGGAGGTATCTGTTTTCCCCTCTAACGAGGAGGTATCTGTCATCCCCTTCCCAGAAGGAGGTATCCGTCTTCCCCTTAAACTAGGAGGTATCTGTCTTCCCCTCTAATGATGAGGTATCTATCTTCCCCTTCCCAGAAGGAGGTATCTTAGCAATTACAAATAATAATTCAAAAACATATTTTGGACATATATCATTACCGTAGGACATGACATATAACCTCATACATCAATCTCAATACTATAATATCTTGATAAGACAACACTACAAAATCATATATAATATAAAAGAGCATGTCACGAAAATACTATTCATATCAATTAAACATATTTCTTAACGACAATTAAAGTGGGACTGGACTAATAACATACTTAAATAATAATGGATTAAATTTCTAATTACAAAAAATTAACGCAAGTTGGTGAAACAATGCGTCAGAGGGATGAAGTTTTGAGTCCAATTCAATAAGATTTGAGATAGTAAAAATGAAACTGACGCAGCAAGAGTTCTTATTTTTTTGTCATATATGAATTGGATCATATAAAAGAAATAGCAAGTTAGAAACGTGATTTTCAATTCACAGAGCTGTTCATGCAAAACAAGAAGCAACATAAAAGTATTTTAAGAATTTTCTTAAGAATGGATGGAATCCCAAAATTAATTGTACCATGGAAGAGTGAGCAAAGTTATTTTTACTCACCTCTTGAAGACCACCAAAACGTTATGTGTGCTCCTACGATAAATCTTAACGTCTTAGGAACGATCTCTTCCCCAATCTCTTCTTAGACTCATCTTCCCATCAAAGATATTTGATCAGCCTCTGGCTAGTCTAGTTTTATAACTAGAAAAACCTTGGCTTTGTGCTAATTTTATATCATTTTCACCCAAATTAGACTTGATTGTCTTTAAGCAGCATTTTGAGTCTGTAAAGTGTTTTTAGGTTAATTTAGTTGATTTAGAGTTGAATAAATCATTTACCTTTATTTCTTGATTTCAGGTTAATAAATGAAATAATTCTGGAGTTTCTCGCCCCGCGAGAAGGCATTCGCCTCGCGAGTACCTGGAAGACCAGAAGCCATCACGGCTTAACCATGTTGAAGGTCACGGCTGTAACAGTTTGGAATTTGAAGAGTTTCGCCTCACGAATGTATGCTCGCCTCGCGAGAAGACCAAAAGTTGAAGACCATTCGTATTATTCGCCTCGCGAGCAGTGCTTCGCCTCGCGAGGCCGTGGATTCCAGAAGTTGTATATAAGCCTGTTTGAAGGCAGAACTGAAGAGTTAGTCAGTCTTAGCTAGTTAGTCTTAGTTAGTCTTAGTCAGTAGTAGTAGTTTCAGTAGTTTATTTTCTTTTCTTTTCTTTTATGTCCCTTTTGTAATGGAGAACTAGTCTCCTAGATTAATCTACTGTGATTGGTTTCTATTATCACTTGAGGTTTTGTAATTTCTGTTTTCATTTGCTTTTCTCTCTTCAATGTGAAGCTATATGTTTCTGTTTGTTTAATTCAGGAGTGTATAGTGTTGTGTTGATTCATTTCGGTGATGTTATGTTCCTATACTTAATCGCGTTTGTTTAATTCGCGTGTGTTCATTCATGTTCGTTTAGTTCATGAGGGCTTCACCCCGTTTGTTTAATTCGGGAATGGGAACATATATCCGTAGTAACAATTTCGTTTGTTAATTGTTGCTACAACCGGAAGGGGATTAGAATCTGCTTAGGGCTTGGAATTGCATGAACCGATGATAGTGGGAAACCGAGATCAGTAGGTTGATCGTTTTTAGTTTATTTGGTAATTACTTAGTTGCACTGCTTTTCTTTACTGTTTCCTTTATTTAGTTTCAATCCACAACCCCCAAAATCTGACTTTTTCTGACTTTTCTGTTAACAACAACACTCAAGAGTCCTTGTGAGACGATACTCGAGTTGTCGCCCTAAACTACATTTTTATAAATCGCTCGTTCTTTTTGGCGCGTGTGCGACGGCGCGATCAATATTCTCTCAAGGTATAGAACCTCCCTCAACAGTCCCCATAGTGTTTTTGAGTTTTTAGGGTTTTCTCAAGTATTAATTTGATGTAATTCTCTAATTAGAAGTCCTGAAATTTGAATTTAAAGACCCAATATATTATTTCCTTTTTTTTATTTATTATTATATAAGACTAACATCATCAAATAAAATTGGAAAAGATAATCTAACTATATAATATCCAAAATGCTATTATCAAACTATTTCGGAAAGTATATCAATTTGTTTAACAAAATATCATGTTGCTTTAAATATATTAAAAAACTATAAATCCAAACTATAAATATATTATATAATAAATATTTTATCTAAAATATACATATAATATTATATCTTATATATATATATATATAAAACTTAATCTAACGATAACATACATAATTATAATAAATAAAGGATATTAACAATAACAAAAGATAATTTCTTTTTATTTAACCATATTTACATAAATTAATTACTGATTTGTAATCATATAACTATTTTTTTGACAAAGTAATCATATAATAATAAACTATAAATATAATAATTTTAATAAATCAATTCCTATTAAATTATCTAGTAGCCAATTTTTTGGATATTACAGGATTCACCAGCACAACACCCAACAAGCTCTCCCTCAATTAAGCTACTCAATTGCAAATCACAGATGGAGGGACGCAATCTTGGGAATTGGCCTTTGAAAAATTAGCTAGTCATACTAGCACGGCCATTGAGAAGCTGAAAGTGCACATTAATACTTGCATTGATAAGCTAGCAACTCACATAGGGTCGACAATCCAGCACTTGAAAACACAGGTAGCTCAGCTAGCGAAACAGATGAATGAGCGTCCTCCAAGCACTTTTCCGGGTAACACAGAATAACCCCAAGGCCCAATGTAATGTCATATCCACTAGAAGTGGTAAAGTGTTGGAGCCAAAGGGGAATCATTTGAAGACTAATGAAGATCAAATTCCAGAGGTGGCACATGTGGAAACAGAGTAAGCTAAGGAAGAAGTGGTTAGTGAGAAGGTGCCAGGTCAAGAGGGGAGGTTGAAACTAATGGATGAAGAATTCCGAAAGAAGTGGATTGAAGCCAAAGATCTCCCTCCTTACATGACGGTACCATATCCTGAGCGGTTGAAGAAACTGTTGCAAGATAAACTGTAACATCCCTGACTGCTTTATGGATAGACGACTATCCCCACAAACCAACACAGGTCTTTTCAATGTGCTTTGTCCTCACTCACGCTTCTTAGGAAAACTTCCCAGGAGGTCACCCATCCCAGAATTGCTCCAAGTCAAGCACGCTTAACTGTTTAGTTCTTAAGTGATGGCTCCCGAAAGGAAGATGCATCTTGTTGGTATAGTTAGTACCAATCAATTCATATAAGTCACCATCAACTTTATAGTCACATACCTATACAGTCTCAGGATCACTCTCATAGTCTCAGGATCCCTCTCATTCTGGTGTGTAATTGGTTCATTCATGTGTCCCTCTGGCTAGAAGTCTGCCAGGAGCCGCTCCTTGATCGTGCCTTCTTGCACCGGCGACCACTCACCTCCCTCGTCGACCCCGTGTGTCACAAGGCCACCAGCTTCCGCTTGGTTCGTCCCCGACCACACCGTACTGGGAGAAGTACCACTCTGATACCATTTGTAACATCCCCGACTACTTTATGGATAGACGACTATCCCCACAAACCAACACGGGTCTTTTCAGCATGCTTTGTCCTCACTCATGCTTCCTAGGAAAACTTCCTAGGAGGTCACCCATCTCAGAATAGCTCCAAGTCAAGCATGCTTAACTGTGGAGTTCTTAAGTGATGGCTCCCGAAAAGAATATGCATCTTGTTGGTATAAGTAGTACCAATCAATTCATATAAGTCACCATCAATTTTATAGTCACATACCTATACAGTCTCAAGATCCCTCTCATTCCGGTGTGTAATTGGTTCATTCATGTGTCCCTCTGCCTAGAAGCCTGCCAGGAGCTGCTCCTTGATCGTGCCTTCTTGCACCAGCGACCACTCCCCGCCCTCGTCGGCCCCGTGTGTCACATAAACAGTTCAACAAATTCCTTGATGTCTTCCGTAAGCTTCAAATCAACATTCCATTTGTAAAAGCCTTGGAACAAATGCCTTCCTATGCCAAGTTCATGAAGGAGCTTCTCTCCAAGAAGCGAAAGATTGTTGATGATGAAAAAGTTGCTTTGACCGAAGAGTGTAGTGCAATCTTACAACGCAAACTACCTCCAAAGTTGAAGGATTCGGGTTCTTTTAGTATTTCATGCACTATTGGGGAGATGACATTTAAGAAGGCGTTGTGTGATCTAGGGGCGAGCATTAACTTAATGCCCCTATCCATGATGAGGAAGCTTGGGATTAAAGAAGCCAATGGAACAATGATGTCACTCCAACTCACGGACCGGTCAATCAAATACCCTTATGTGGTGGTTGAAGATTTTCTAGTGAAGGTGGGCAAGTTTATTTTTCCAGCAAATTTTGTGATACTTGACATGGATGAAGATGCCAATATTCCTCTCATATTGGGTAGGCCATTCTTGGCTACCGAAAGAGCTCTCATTGATGTGCAACTAGGCTAGCTCACACTTCGGGTGCAATATGAAAAAGTAGAATTTGATGTCTTTGAAGCTATGAAGCATCCGGTGGAGAGAGATAATTGCTATAGTGTGGATGTGGTGGAACCTCTTGTCAAATCAACTCCTACACGTGAAGCTAATGGTTCAACACTAGATAAGGTGTTGGTAAAATCCCACACTTTTGAGGATGGCATGGAAAAGGATGAGCCGGTGCACTTGGGGCATAAAAATGAGTTGCCTAGATCTATTATGGGTGACCCAAGTAAGTTGGAGGTGTGACACCCTAACTTGGTCATCACATGGTTACCCTTTTTGCGGAAAAATACTCGTTTAAATGCTGGTCGCTTTCGGAAAAAGATTATTCAACATACACAAGGTTACCAAAAAGGTACTTAAATTTTTTTTTTTTGAAAAGAAAAGAAGTAAAAGGTAAAGAAACTCACAACTTGGAAACGACAACAGATACATACATATAATATTGCCTCGAAAGGTCTTAGGTTTTAACATTACACCACGGCCTTAATCAATATGGCCAACAGAAATGAAAACATAACTGGAACATAACTGAGAAGATAAGATAAATAAAACACCAACTGGGAAAGGGGAATCTGGGAATCTAAACTCAAAAGGAAAGCTCAAAAGCCAAGACTAACGGACCACTCAAAACAAAGCCTCCAACCACTACCAATGCCTACGACACTCGGAGTGGCCACAAACGCTCCCACAAGAAGAAGTCTCCGGCTCCGGGTCAATCACCTCTCCTCCGTCATCCAACGGGACATCCTCTTCCTCAATATCCAAAGGGTGATAACCCGCCTCGAGCTCCTCATCCCACCAGTCGTCTACCAGCTCATGAGGCTCCTCCTCAGGATCCTCTTCGGGATCTTCTTCAGGATCTTCCTCCATCGGTTCCTCCTCTTCTGGCTCGGCAGGCTCAACGTGAGGGTGAAGTAGACCGGCTTCCTGTAGCATGTTCAGGTACAACCATGGCGGTGGAAGAATCACGATCCTGGATTCCACCGAGTGGATCCTCCTAACAGGCTCTCCATGTATATTAGCTTCAGTAGTAGTGATTGGCCCTCGGTACGTCGCCGTAGTCGCATTCGCGTCCATCCTCCAATTCCCAATCCTGTCGGCCTCGTCAAAAGTCTCTGTCCGTGTGACCTCAGGTACAAGAGGGATAAGAGGGTCCATCTAAAGCATACGCATACCCGGTACGAGGAAAATAAGAGAACATACAGACATGCAAGAGTGAGATACCGTCATAAGATATATCCCACAACAACCATATACATGATACATGCAACACGAAATCAGATCAACAGTTAAAGCATGCATAATCATCATAATATAACAGTGTTATATCAAGGGGTCCTCAAGCCCGTACAATCAGTTTTCGAAAATATACATGACACTTCAATATCAGGCTCTATCATAATCTCATGAGATCACAACACCATGTTATCATTGGAGAAGATAGAGTTGGTCAAGCTCTGCCCACCGGGCTGTTGCCACCGCATCCTGATGCACCAGGCCTCTTGGTCAGACAACGCCACATGCCCTTAACGAAACAGCTAGCAATGTGACTGACTCTCAGATACCCCATGGGTATCCTCAATAAGCAAAGGCACGTCTGCTAGGGGAAATGCATATGAATAAAAACTTTCCTTTTAAGGTTTTTCTTTGTGTAAATATTTCACTGTCAAAGCTCAAGCTAATGACTTACATTATTTCCCCATCACTTGAAAACTTAGAAACATAGGACACACAGTCCGAATGCTCAATCACAAAACCTAGACCGTGGCCGCAGTCAAGGTTTGTGGTAATAGAAATCAATATACTTTTAGTCATGTTTTACTTAACATGCTAAGGACAATAGCCCACAACAACGGAAATCAGAACGAACTGTCCTCGATTCCGCGAATTGGACTTGTAGTCCTTAACATTACGAATAGGACTTTACGGTCCCGTATTAACACTGATCCAAGATCACGTGCTAAGCATGGAAAACTAGAGGCGACGTCTCACGTCTAGATTCCTATTCTTTTAGTACTTATCTTTCATTTGACGAAAACAATTTTCGAAATCGAAAGCCTCGATAACCTATGCTGGCTATCGGAAAGTTTCTAAATCATTTGGGAGAAAACCTTTTCTTTTGAAAATCCTTTATAAACGTTTTTGAAACACTTTTAACTTTGAAAATCCCCAATAGGATATTGTAAAATATTTTCGAAAGTTTCACTTAAAACACATAGTTCGAAAAGGGTTTTTCTCTTGCATTCTAGAAATCACTGAAACTATATTGTCACATAAAACAAGTACTTTTAAACATTCAAGCTTTTTGGAAAAGAACACCCATCCTTTTATCTTCAAAGCTTATTAAGGTTTTTAATCCTTATTAATGATTGAGCACAGACACACGTCCGGCTTAGCAAACTTCAAACAACAACAGCAGTATGTACACATATATATATTCACAGTTCAATGCCAATATCACAGTTCATCACAGTTATACATCTCAACATATATAACGACACAGTTCAACTTCATATAATAGCATGACATTTCAGATAATCCAGTAACTCAATAACAGTCAAGTAAACAATTAATCAAATACACACATGCATACAGTTATTGAATACCTTTCGGAAATCCCCTCTTACCTCAAAAGACGATAAGGGTTCCGACTACGAAAACTAAGGATCACGAACGTCCGCGCGTAACCAATCTAAGGTTACACACATGAAACCATAGGTTAGATTTCTAATCAAAGAACACTAGCCACAAGGCATAGGTTCGGTTTTCAACAATGGTTTTGGATTAAGGTTTCCAAAAATCATGCAACTTATGTATTTATGATCCTTAAGTGCTAGGAGTTCTTAAACACCAAAAGTTTGACAAGTTTGAATCAAGAATCCCACTAAGTCATCAGCTTAGGGTTTCGGTTTTCATCCTCTAAAATAGGTTAGGATGTTCTAAATTTTCCAATCTCTTTAGGTTAGCATCCATACCTAGTAAGGAGCCTAAAACCTTGATCATTTTGGAAAAATGAAAAATCAAATACCCTAGGCCACAAACACTACCATTCGGCCTTGAGTAAAAATGAGGGTTAGAGGTTTTCAAACTTTCCAATCTCTTGGATCTAGCATCCTTATACATCAAGGAGCCCAAATCCATGATCACTTTGGAAAAACCTCAAAGTACATATAACAAAACACTTAGAGTTTTCACTTTTTCATGAAAATACATAAAAGTTTCTAAACTTTTCCAATCACTTAAACCTAGCATCCTTATGTACATAGGAGCTCTTGGTCATGATCATGTTGGAATAACACTCAAACACAAGCTTAACCAAGCAAAGATGAAACAAAACTCCTATGGCACAAAAGACATAGATTATGTCCAGTACAGAAAATGGTGTTCGAGATTTTTGTTTTCCACAAGATTTTAGTATGTTGTAGAGGAAGTAAAAATAAGAATATAGAAATTGGTTTCACCTCAATCGGAGTTTTCTACAATTTTTGAGAATTTTTTGAAGTTTAAAAGCATATTATGAACTCAAAACATCAACTACGAAAATAAAGCCAAAACTTGAAAAACAAATGGTATAGGGACATTACCCTTACCAATATGAACAACTTTGATGAAGGACACAACTTGAAAAACTTAGTAAAAATGGTACCTTTAGTTGTGTGAAGAAGAAGATGAATAGTTGTAAAAATGTGTTTTTGTGAAAGGAAGCAAAAGTGTGAAATGGTTACACTTTGAAACTTAAATAGAAGAAGGAAAAGAGAGGGGGAGGGCATCAGTTTTAGGGCAGATTGGAGGGGAGAGAAGAGCTTGACTTGGTTGAGAAGAAAGGAGGTATGGTGTAGGTAAGGTGTGTGTAAGAAAGTATGGTGATTTGACTTGATTGGTGTAAGGAAGGTATGGCCATGGACATGCCTATGTCATAGCCTTCACATCAGTCAATCTACTCCATTTTTGCTCTGCTCCAACATGCATCAGATGAATTTCCCGATCGTATTTCCCGACGATTCGCCCGGGTAATACTCGGAAATTCGGCCCCGAACAAGATTTCTCAAAACACTCCAAACTCACACAAAACATAAAAAAAACACTAATCGTCTCGTTTACGAGTCAATATTAGGTCTCTAGCTCAGTAAACTCGTACTGGCTTTGAAAACCCAGACCGGCTTTCGTCTGAATTTTATACCGAAAATTTTACTGTGACTTCATACAGTAAAATAACACAAGAAAATGATTTTATTTAAAATAAAATCATCCTCTGGATTTTATCATAATTAAATACATTAAAGCATGCATTTACTAATAATTAAGCACACGAAAAACAGGGTGTTACAGGAGGAGAAGCCGCAAGAGCAACATGATTCACTCACTAAGGGAGCCGATGCAAAAAGGAAGCTAGATCCAATTAAGCTCAATGAATTCCGCATGAGAGCCTATGAGGAAGATCGAGGTAAAAAGGGGCAACAAGAGGTAGGCCTTCCCAACTTTGAGAAGAGTTAATTCCGGACCAATTGAAGTCTTGTTGGCGACTGAAAGTTTGGAAGAAAATAACTAATTCCAGTGGTGTTTATAAGAAAGATTGTCGGGATTCCAGTGGCATATTTGATGCTAATGGCCAAAGGTTAAAACTCGTTATGGAAAAAGGAGTTGGAGGCCATCATGGTGAGTTCGCAGTGACTTAGCCCTTTGGGGCTTATGACCGTCAGGCTCGGGAGGTTAAACAAGCGCTTCTTGGGAGGCAAGCCAAGGTTTATATCCTTTCTTGCATCAAAAAAGAGACATGAAAATACCAAGTGTCTGCATGTAGGGTCCTTTAGTTTAGAAAAAATTGCATTAGGAAGCATATAGGACTTAGTTGCATCTAGAAAACATGGGCATGTTTTTATCTCTGACTCGCCCCGCGAGTAGAGATTCACCCCGCAAGACAGAAACCCCAATTCTGGGAAGTCTCTGTCTTGCCCCGCGGGAAGCTGTTAGCCCCGCGAGACAGAGGGACAAACAACAGAGGTCCTTTGTTTAGCCCCGCGAGGGCTCCCTCGCCTCGTGGAAGGGGTGGTAAAAAAATTGGTTTTGTTGCCTCGGTTCATCTGGCCTGCTAATCCTGGGGACCAAGATCCTCATCCAGGGGGAGGCGAGTCCGAGACAGTTTTGATGACTTTCAGGTATGAAGATGCTTCGAAGGAAGAGAATGAAGAGAGAATGAGCACAAATGGGGAAGATGAGTCTTCTCAGACCCTCTGAGATATTGTTTTCTAAACTATTCTCTTTTATTTTCTTTTACCTTGAGTCATAATGATGGTCTTGTACATAAATAAGTTGATAGAGTTAGTGTCGGTGAGCTTATATAGATTTTATTGACTTTAGCATAGATGGAATACATGATAAATATTGATTTTTGATTATTTCCCCCAAGGTTTTTAAAATTTGAAAAAAATGATCCCCATGTGAAAAATTGAAAAATGAACTTAGAGAAATTTTGCTGTGATTGCATGATTCATGATAAGTTTGGGGTAAAGGGGTACACACATTAGGGATTGTATCTCGGTTAAACAATTTCCAAAAATGTCCAGGTGAGGAATTTGAGCCTCCAACATTATTTTGAATTGAGTGTGTAACACCCCAATTTTCGTATAAGGGATTATGTACTATGGATACCTAGTTGTTGTTGTTATTATTATTATTATTATTATTAATGAAGTTTGTATTTTTATTTATATAATTGATAATGTAATTGTTATTAGTGTTGTAGTATTTTTTATACATATACATACATACATACATACATACATACATACATATATATATATATATATATGTATATATCTACATACATACATACATACATACATACATACATACATACATACATACATACATACATACATACATACATACATACATACATACATGTATGTATGTATGTATGTATGTATGTATGTATGTATGTATGTATGTATATATTATTAAATATGTTAATATGTATTTTACTATATGATTATTTGCATTAATATGAGATTGTGTCCCTTAATGTGTGATCTTATATGGATATATGCTTTTGTATGTGATTTTATATGTTAATATATAATGTGTTTTTATTAATAATAAGTGATTTAGAAAGATATTATGAGATATCGTGTGATTTAGTATTTAAATCGAGATAGTGTATCTCCTAGGTTTTAGTCCCTCAATTAATCAGATTTGAGTCCTTATTAATATAGGATAATCCTCTTTTTGATTATCCCTTAAGATCTTATCATAATCTCCATAGGATCCTATCTAGGAATAACTACCAAATCTGTCGCTAAACTTCCATCAAATTTTTGAATATCTTAGAGTCCGATTTAGGATTCAATCGTTAGACATTATTTTGTAGATATTTCTTTGAGCTTTCTAACTACACCAAGAATGCCACAACAGGAAAATTGTAGCTCAAGTTATGGTCAAAATACGGATATGTATATTGTTTGGGCTGAAATAAGAGCCTGTTATGCCCTAACTTGTATTTATACCATAAGACTCTACCTAAAACCCGATTTCTCACATTGTTAACATAAGAATAGCTGCATCTCTTCATCTTTCTTAGTTTTCCCTTGAACCCCTTGAAGTTCTTGGAGTTTGTGTGTCCGTTTGGGAGAGAAGTTACGCATGTTAGCATTGTTTAAGGTAACGTAGTTATCCCTCCTTAATCTCCTTTTCCCTTTCTTTTGAATTGGGTATTAATTGGTTATTCTCTTCCCTTCTTGTTTGACCAAGGCTTGAGGAACTCGTCGAGCCGCTCGAGGGAACGTGTCCAGTTTGCCAATATTATCGTTTTGGGAATCTTCATACCAGGTTTGGGGAGAAGGGCTAGTATGAACATGTAGGCTATGAGGTAGCGTAAGATGAAAGGTTAACCCATGACCCTGGTGTTTGATTAAATGCCTATATGACTGTTTGTATGATAACATGTTTATATGCCTCTAAGTCTAATTGTTATATGATGTTAATTGTTTTGATGATGATATTGGCATGACTGTTATTAATTGATTTATGTTGGTATGAATATTCTTGTTATTGAATGTTGTCTGTTATGAACATGTTGAATGTTGATGCCATGTTGTAATGAGTTATAGTGGTTATTGGTTGTTGTTTGATGTTGTGCTCTGTATGAGTGTTGATTGTTGAGGATGATAATGCCAACAATGATGTTAAGAAGTTAAAATGCGTTAATGATAATAATGAGAATTAAGGGATATTTTCCCAGTTGTTCATAAGACATGAATGTAGTATGAGAGGTAAGGTTATGTTCATGGGGCTTAGTTAAAGACCCTAGGATTGATAGTGAGTGTTCTATGGACATTAATAATGAAGCTGTGATTAAAGGATTAATTTCCCATGATGATAAGACATGAATATTAATGAAGAACAGTTAAGATTAATGAAGCTAATGATCAATGGATTAGTTAAAGCCTATAGGTTGAATCTGTGAATTGCCCCAAGGATTTGGGAAAGGGTTTCTGACCCTTTCTGCCAAGATTAGTACGGTCATGCTCCATTGAGCATGACAGTGCTTAACAAGGAGCACGCTCGTGCTTCAGTTTGAAACCCATTGCAGGGCGCGCATTTGAGTACGCCTGTGCTTGCCTGCAGGTCCAGCACACTCGTGCTGAGGGTGAGCACGCATGTGCTCACCTGACCAAAATAGAGCCAGAATGTTGAAATAGGGGTTTTCACCCCAAACGCTTAAAAGACTTAATAAGATACCAACGAAAGATGAAGACCAAAGACAAGTGAAAAGATGATGTTGAGCCTTGATGCTTAATGGTCAAGGTGTTGTTGATGTTGTACCTTGGTAGCCTAGTGGCCAAGGGGGCCTTGATGCTTAATGGTCAAGGTGTTGATCTCTGGTGATTTTTGACCAGAGTGTTGTTTAACGTTTCAAGTTAAAAGATTAAACATGATGTTACCTTTGGTGCTTGTTGGCCAAAGAGGTTGAGCCATAATAAATGGTGTTGATGGAGGTGGTGGATAGTGGTTGTTTATTGTGTGCATGCATCATGCATGGAGTTTTAGGGGGATGTATGATAGTTAATGGGAGGTCGTCCGCATGTAAGACGATCTGGCCATCCACGGTGGTTCATCCGAGACTAAGGGGATCATGTACACTCGTGGTGGCGCATCTGAGAATAAGGTGTGTTGGCTATCCTAGGGGTCCACCCATGGTAAGGTGAACTGCCCCGGTGTTGGTGCTTATTGACCAATGTGGAGATATAACTCTGGAGTCGTCCGCCTGGTGTAGATGGATCCACATGTATTCGGAGTAGTGTTTCGTATTGCATTATATGATTGATGTTATATTGTGATATGCTTGTTGTGTTGGTATGATGACTATGTTATGATTGCTATGTGTTATATGTTGACCTTGCCAACTATCATGTTGCTGTTATGTTTAAATATATGGTTCTTACTCCTCGTCTTTTGTTGTTTGCTTTGCATATATCATTTGGTTATGTAGAGGACGGTGAGCTGCTTGCTGAGGAGTGACTCCGAGGAGCCGCTACTCGTAGTTTAGTTTATGTTTAGTTTAGTTGTTTATCCGAGTTGTTTATCGGATTGGTTATACCAGCTCTGTAATGTGACTTCGGGGTTGGGTTCGTTTATATCTTTCGTTTATGTTTACGTTTGTGTTATGTCTTTCTTCTTAAACATGATTTATTTTCTGTGTTGAGACCTTGTTACAGTGTGGTATCCTTTACCCGTTGGTTTTCTTTTATAAAGAATAAGCATGTGTTTATGTTATTTCGAAAAACTAAATTATTTCCTTCTATGTTATCGCTTTAAAAATACATGCGGAGTAAAGGGTGTCATAGAGTGAATCCATTTTTAAGTTGCACTTTCCCGGATTTGCTTGAACCTTTGCATCGTTTGCATGATTAAATGTTACATCAAATGATCTAGGCATTTTCTTTGAATTAAGATACTTGGCCT
This sequence comes from Sophora flavescens, assembly GCA_030762895.1. Classification (NCBI taxonomy): domain Eukaryota; kingdom Viridiplantae; phylum Streptophyta; class Magnoliopsida; order Fabales; family Fabaceae; genus Sophora; species Sophora flavescens. The sequence goes on from CM061068.1 coordinate 115,321,742, forward strand.
AAAAAGAACCATCCCTAATGCATGTTCCCTAGTTAGCCACATTGAGCCTAATAGCCTACTGTTTCTTGAAGACCTTATGTTATAAGCAAAAAATCCGGAAAAACCATGTTAACACAATCTTAGGATTTAGGAGAGCATGGATGCTTAGCAAGACAAGGGTTGTAGGAAACTAACGTTGGGGTGGCTACAAGGGTTTGATATGTTATTTTGGGTTGAGAAAAATAAAAATAAAGGTTAAAGCCAAAGGCAAAAAGGAAAAGAAGAAAAATTCAAAAAAAAAAAGCTAAAAAATAGCAAAAAAAAGGGTGTAAAAGGAAAAGGTTGTAGTCACCCAAAGTGTGAAAAATGACAAATGGAAAAAGGGATGAGAGTGAAAATTAATTAAGTGCAAAAGAGTTCATGCTCTCTTAACTCCTAGGGTCTTAGCATTGTATCTTTGTATATCCTACCTTGAACCAGGCCACATTACAACATATAAAAGACCTTTTGATGATGCATGCATGTTTTCCTGGGAACTTTGTTTAAGATGAAAATCAAATTCATGGAAAGTGTGCTTAAAGAAATTGAGGGAAATTTTATAGCCTAGACAATTGAGTGAATGAGTGAAATAATAAATGCCCTTGTGAGGAAGGCAATTGTTTAAAATTGGTGATCTCCCTTTTATATGTAACTTGGATCTCTGGCTAAGATTGATAATTGCATGAGTGATGAATTCTCTTTGTTTGGAGTAAATGAATGTGGGGATTATTAAAATGAAGTGGGGGAACATTGAATTGAATAAAAAAAATTGAAGTGATAAGGTACATGAAATTTGTGCGAAGTCTGATTTAGTCCATTGAGCTTACCTAGTTTTGAGTCTTTTTGAGTTTTAGTTTGCTTGAGGACAAGCAAATTTTAAGTTTGGGGTATTTTGATAATCCACTGGTTTATCATGTTTTATCTATTATTTTAGAGTGGATTTAATCAATTAAATTGAGTTGAATGCTTGATTTAACCCAAATTAGATTTTGTTTTCCTATTTTGATTATTTTAGAGTCAATGTGTGCATTTAATTAATTTTTATTAAATTTTAGTTAATTTCTTATATTAATTTTATTTTGACTTCTTGGAAGGTATCAAGGATGAAATAAGTGCATGAATTGATAAATTCAAGAAGGGAGAAAAGAATAAGAATTGAGAGAAATGAATTTTAATTGAATTTGCTAATGACCTGGACTTGCGTGAATTGTTGCTTCAATTTGTAATTGGAATTGTAAACATACTCATAGGCTAAAGTCCAAGTTCAATTACCGGGGGATAAAAAGTAAATAAAAGAATTGACATTTTAATTACCAATGGCCCACGTAAATATTTGCACTACAATTATATTTGGAGTTGTCAAAAGCCCACCTGATTTGCAATATAATTTGGATGTCACTTTTGACAACTGAAAAATAAGATGCCCAGCGTGAAGTAATTTGTGAAGGGTCCCATGTGAGTTGTTGAAGCATTTTGAAATTGCAAGAATGACATTCAGACTTCAACTTAAAGTGTGCCATATTGGGCTGGAGAAAAAGAAAAGAAAGCCACGCAGGTGGCCCAACATGAAGCAAAGAAGTAGATTTTCAATGGAATTCTAATTGGAAAAAGGGCAAGTTTGGTAAATAGCCACAGCGTCAGCGGCCACCTACACTTTATAAAGGAGAGTTGCGCACTGCAAGCAAAAACCAGTACCGCGGGAGGCAGTCCCAAGAGTCATACGCAGTAACAGTAGCGTGTGGCAGCAAGTTTCAATGGAGTTTTTATTTTTTTGTTTTATTCTTGTTATTTCTTTTATGGAGTAATCCTCTTGTCTAAGGAATCGACGTTGTCGCTCATGACGGCATAGTTTCAATGTGATGTTTTCTTTTCCCTATTTTTAATTCTTGCTTCTTAACTCTGAATTGCTTGTGTTAATCATATGAGTGCTCGTGGTTAACTAGTCGAACGTAATGAGTCCGATCGGAGATTCGTGCTTTAGGATTTGAGTTAAGAACACCGATTGAGTATTGATAGAGATATAATAGGAGATTAGTGCAATCGTTAACCAAGGGCTTAATGAATCTTGCATGTTTGTCATCATAGAGATATAGTTGATTGGCATGTTTGGGTGTTTTCTTTTGTGCTCGAACGAGATATTAAATTTAGGGTAGTGCAATCGTTAACCAAGGGCTTAATGAATCTTGCATGTTTGTCATCATAAAACATCATAGAGATATAGTTGATTGGCATGTTTGGGTGTTTTCTTTTGTGCTCGAACGAGATATTAAATTTAGGGTAGAAAATAATCACTTAGATTTATGTTTGATTTGGTTGGTGAAATCGTGACCTTAGATTCCCCCAATCATGTTCTCAATCTTAATAACTGCTTGCGATTTGTTTTTATCTCGTTTTAATTTAGATAATTGATTTTGATATCTTATTTAATCTCTACAATTTCTCTCTCATTTGACTTGGTCAAACGTTGTTACTTTCTTTGAATTTGGATAAATTGGTCCCCCAAATCCCTGTGTTCGATACTCAGTTTCTCACCGTTTTAATTATTACTTGCTTTTATGGCACCATTGCCGTGGATTGGCATAACCAACTTTCTTAATTTGAAGAAAATAATTATTTTTGATTAAGCCAAAAAAAAAATCTTTTTAAATTTTTCTGGTTATATTTTTCTTGAATTTCCTTGATTTCACTTGGTCTTTTGAGTTTTTGTTTGATGCAAAGTACCGTTCCACCGGAAGATTTGCTATACGACCCAAAGATTCATAGGACCGAGAAAAGGTTGAGTAAGCAACTCACACTACAAAAAAGTCTCGTTTAGCAACCGAAAATAGCTACCGCCATGGCACGGTCGCTATTTGCAACCGATATTGCGACTGTTTAGCTGAGTGGCACGAAAAGAAAAAAAAAAGTTTTTAGCAGCCGAATTAGTGACTGATTTAGTGGTATCAAATACGACCGGTCGCTAATTCGGTCGCTCAACATAAAATATTGAAAGTCAATCCAGTTGACTATTTAGCGACCGAATTAGGGATCACCTTTTAGATGGAATTGGTTTATTTGGAACCTAATCGGTCGCTAAAACGCGAACATGAAAATTTTAGTTGTCAAATAGCGACCGATCTAGCGACCACCGTGTTTTTTTATTGTTAGCGACCGTTTTAGTGACCGAAATTTTCGGTCGCTAGAACTTAAAATCCCTAAAACCTGAAATTTTCCCCTTTGTTCCTCATTTCGTCCAGAACCCCACCCTTTCCCTAACTTGAACCCTCTCCTTCTCTCTCGGAACTCCGGCCACCAACTTTGCTCACGCCCTCCGTCAACCGCCACTGTGGTAAGCGTCCCTCTCCTTCTCTCTTTCTCTCTCTCACTCGCGTCCCTCTCTTTCTCTCTTTCTCTCTCTCTCTCTCGCATCCCTCTGTTTCAGGTCACATTATAGAGACCATCGTCGAGGGCCGCCGTGTACAGTGTATCTGCCTCCATATATAGTAAGTCTCTCCATTCATTCTTTGTTTCTCATTTGCTCAAGATTTCTTCAATGATTATTTTGATGATACCCCAGAATTTTTCCGCCTATATCATGCACTGCGAATGATTATTTTCCAATCTAATAAGTTCCTTTTCTTTTGTCTGATTACTTTCGTGCTAGATTAGGAATATTGAGATTCTGGGGTTTTCATCTTCTCCATTGAGATTCTGTGCTTCTATGTCTGTTAATGTATGTATTGTTGTTTTTGGTTCACTGAAATGAGGGGTTTTAAGCTACAGAAATGGGTTAAAAAATGTTTTTTAGGTTGGGCACAATGAGTTTGGGTCGCAACTCACAATTGGTTATTCACTAATTTGAGTTTAGTTAGTTTTTCTGCTTGCAATACAATATTGGTATTCAGTCTTCAACCACTGCTATTGCTTTAGGTTATTTATGAATCTGTATTTCCTTAAAACTAAAAGTGAATGGTGATTTTACATTCAACATCTTCTTTCTACTACAGAGTCAAGTATATTTTCTTGTTTAAATCCCATGTTTGTGTAATACTAATTTTAAAAAAATGATCCAAGCTTACAAGTTACAATAGTTTTAGCTACAAGTCTCCTAGTCATTTTGACAGTATACGAGACATTGGTGTGTTAAATATAAGTGGCGACAACTCCAACCATTGTGCCAAGGGTCCCCTTTTTTACTATTCTATCAACAATTTAAAATTTAAAATTCACGCATTAAAACTTTCCAATTCTTTACTCAAAAAGTGATTAGGGTGTTGGAATGGATTGACTAGCACACTGAAATCTTTAAACTCATGCGAGTTCATCTGCCTTTCCTTTTGAGGTTTAATTAAAGTGAAAATGCATTTTTTATATTGGTATAACTGATAATTTGGTATGTGGATATATTGTACTGCTTCTTGGTCCAATCCCACCTGTATGGTGCTTCTTGTTCCCTCCCCCTCAAAGGTTTCCACCTTCTTGTAAAGCTAACATGGTAAGGCATGTTAGCTGGAAGCATTTGAAGGGGCTTAGAACAAGTTGCATGTTGCTTATGGAGAATAGTTCAATGAAGAAAAGTCTTGAGGAAGAGTGAAGGCTAGTCATCATATCTTAACCTTAATTTGATGCTTTGTAAGACTACTCTTCTCAATAATGTGTTTCCTTTGTCTTTAGGTGAATTTTGCTTTCAGTTAGATTTTTCTTGTGCAAGAGTGCTTGTTCATATTTTTTTAATGAAATAAATAGCAATTTGAATCTAAATGCAACCTTAAGACCCTCAATCCTCCATAAAAGCCATTATAGTTTTAACTTAAATGTTCGTTGAAAGGAATGTAAATTATTGGCTACTATCTAATCATTCATAAGCAGCATAGATTTAACTGGGAAGGTAAATTATTGGCTGATCCTTTAAATCCGCCTAAACATAATAGAACCACACTAACTTGGGGCATCAACCCTTATTTCTATGAGTACTATTTTATCTGGATTGCATTTGAAATGATTTTCTCACTGGAGCCGTTGCTGATCTTTTGTTTTTCTTCCAGCCTTCTTTGTGTACTGACAACCGCTATTGTCGTCACCCTTTTGCACTATTTGCTTGGAGTTGAGGTAGGTCAAATACTCTCTCTTTTTCATTGTTGCTAGTGGGGCTTAATTGAAGACTCTAAATTGATCTGTTGTTTGTTAGTGGAGAGCTGAGCTCAATAGGATGCTGGTTGTGTGCTGGTAGATTAGAAATTGTATGCATGTGGTTGCAAACTTTATATGTTGTTTGTTAGTGGAGAGCTGAGCTCAATAGGATGCTGGTTATGTGCTGGTAGATTAAAAATTATGCATGTTCTTGTAAACTTTATATTCTACTTGTTAGTGGAGAGCTGAGCTCAATATGATGGATGTGATAATTTCATGCTTGTTTACCAATTTTATATGTCGTTATTAACTCATTGTCGCTAAAATTGTGCAATGTATATAGGGTTAAATTTGTATCTTCTGTTATGGTTAATGCATTAGAAAAGCCTCAGTTTCCCGTTTGAGATACAATAGTAATGAGCATGCGTACTTTGAAAAGGTACCGTTCATTATATTGGATCTTGAATTGTCCAAGTGGGACAGTTTGAGAAAAACCTTTTCGACTCTCGTGTTTATAGTCATTTCCTCTTTCAGATGGCTTATATACCTGATGAAATTTTGGTCTGGTGCATTTCCTTTTGTTCTCTGGGTGCATACTTGATTGCGGTAGATCTCACCGCACTCAAGTTGTGTACTTAGAGAGCGTGGGGAAATGCTGCCGAAATTTCATCAAGTATAAGGCATTTGAATATGGGAATAACTATTCACCGATCGAGTGTTGAAGAGGTTTTTCTCAAATGGGATAGGTTCATACCATGTAACAAGAAGGAGCTGATTGTTGTGGGATGACTATTCTTTCTCTCTCAGATAGCAGTAATGGATATTCCCGAGAATCGGTTGTGGATGTATAAAAGGTTGGATCGCAACAAACATCTAACGGTAGAATTTAGAGCTGGAGTTAATGTGTTCCTAGAGTACGCGACTAGTCAAGAGAAGTTCAAAAAGAACAGTGAAGAGAAGATGAGGTGTCCTTGCTTAAAGTGCAAGTGTAGAGTTTTCAAGTTTGTGCATGAGGTATTGATAGATCTTTACAACAAGAGGTTCATGGTAAATTATTATTGGTGGACCAACCACGGCGAGGAATTGCCCCCGTTTCCCGAGCCGATTGTCGAAAAGTCATATTATGGAACTGGTGACCACAAGGAAGAACTGAATGTATATGAGCAGCTGATCATGGATCATGCTGGGTCCTCTATAGGCCAGGCATTGGAACATAATTATATGATGGAGCCGTAATAGAAAGAGGAAAATCCGAATCCTGAAGCAGAAAAGTTCTTTAGTATGTTGGCTGCTTCTCAAGCTAAAGTGTTTGAAGGATGTGATCAACACGTCGAATTGTCGGCCGCATTGTCACTTCTGAGCATGAAATCCGATTTCAACATGTCGTAAGGAAATTTTAATCAAATGGTGCGGTTTATAAGAGAGACACATCCGATTGATAGTCGTATGCCTCAGAATCTTTATCATGCTAAGAAGTCGGTGAAGAACTTGGGCTTGGGTTGTTTGAAAATTGATTGTTGTCCGAATAGGTGCATGATGTATTATAAAGATGAAGCGGACAAGAGCATAACATGTTGCAAAATTTGTGGTGCGGATCGATACAAGACAACCACTAAAAGGGGGATTGAAAAAAAGACGACTTAAAAAGATTGTGGTACTTTCCGCTCATTCCAAGGCTGCAAAGACTGTACTCTTCGGTGGCAAATGCACCTCACATGAGGTGGCACAGTGAGAATCAGAGGTAGGAAGGGGTCTTGCGTCATCCTTCTGATGGAGAAGCTTGGAAACATTTTGATAGGGTGCATCCAACATTTTCCAGAGACCCCCGGAACATTAGGTTAGGTTATGTACCGATGGATTCAATCCTTTTGGTCAATATGGAAAATCTTACTCTTGTTGGCCAGTTATAGTAACTCCGTACAATCTTCCCCCTGGTATGTGCATGAAGAGGGAGTTTATGTTCATGACGGTTTTAATCCCGGATTCGTCTAATCTGAAAGCCAAGATTGATGTGTACATACAGCCGCTCATTGAAGAGTTGACATTTTTGTGGAATGATGGTGTTTTGACTTATGATGTTGATTTAAGGCATAATTTCATGATGAAGGCCGCGTTGATGTGGACGATAAATGACTTTCCAGCTTATGGGATGCTTTCAGGTTGGATGACTACGGGGAAGCTTGCATGCCCAATATGTATGGAGCGATCAAAGGCGTTTACACTTAAGCACAGTCGAAAGACATGTTATTTTGATTGTCACCGCCAATTCCTTCCTGCCGATCATCCTTATATGAGGAATAAAAATGGTTTCAAGAAGTGATGTGCTGAGAATTCACCCCCCTCCTCCACGTTTATCTGGTCCAAATACATGGCGAAGAGTGAGCCAATTACCACCTATCCATGAATCGTAAAGAGGACAGAATCCAGGCTATGGTGTTGAGCATAATTGGTCTAAGCAAAGTATGTTTTGGAGTTTGCCTTATTGGAAAACACACATACTCCGTCATAACATCGATGTCATGCACACTGAGAGGAACGTGTTTATGAATGTGTTTGACACTGTTATGGACATCAAAGGGAGGACAAAGGATACTAATAAAGCTCGGTTGGACTTAGCAGAAATATGTAACCGCAAGGAGCTTGAGATGAAAGATCATGGTGGTTGCAGGCTTTTCAAGCCGAAGTCAAGCTATGCTCTGAGCAAACCACGGAAAGTAGCTATTTGCAAATGGGTTAAAGAACTAAAGTTGCCTGATGGGTATGCCTCAAATTTAGGTAAATGTGTCAACGTTAGGGAAGGAAAGTTACATGGAATGAAAAGCCATGACTGTCATGTATTCATGCAGCGTTTGCTTCCTACTGCATTCGACTCATTACCAAAACCTATTTGGACCCCACTTGTTGATCTTAGCTACTTTTTTAGGGAGTTGACGTCCACAACAAAAAATCTGGAACAATTACGGGTCATGGAAAACAATATACATGTGTTGCTATGTAAGTTAGAGCAGATATTCCCGCCTAGCTTCTTTGATTCAATGGAGCATCTTCCAATTCATCTCCCGTACGAAGCAAGAGTTGGTGGACCGGTCCAATATCGTTGGATGTATCCCTTTGAAAGGTAAATAACTAATTCACCTCATTTATTCCTTTATTTATTCTATCGATTGTTGTCCTCATTAATTCCAAAATTCTTCGTACTTAGGTTCTTGCACTCCCTCAAAAACAAAGTCAAGAACAAGTCTAAGGTAGAGGGTTCCATTTGTGAAGCCTATTTGGTGGAGGAGACTTCTACCTTTGCCACTTATTACTATCCACCTGAAATGGAAACAAGAAGGACTAGAATGCCACGTAATGTAGATGCAGGTGAAACTTCTTCATCTTGTCCTCCAATATCATGTTTCAATTACTCGGGCATGCCTGGTGGCAAATCAAAATCCTATTTCATGGGACAACATGACGTTGACGCAGCCCACTTGTACATTCTACAAAATTGTGACGAGGTTGAGCCATATTTAAAGTAAGTAACGTTCATACTAGTTTTTAACACCGTGTTCAATAATTAACAGTGTTGTACTAAAGTATCTAGTGTTTGTCCTATAGTATGTATTCTGAATTTCTAAAGGAACTCCACCTAGACATTCCAAAGGATCGAATAAACCAGGAGATTACCAAACGGTTTCCCACGTGGTTCAAAGAATATGTAGGTTAACACTTCTTATTAATTATATACAATACATGTCCTTTAATTAATGTTTTATCTATGTTATAATCATTTGTAATGTATTAGGTTCTAATACAACCAATAATGTTGAAGAACCACTATTGCTTAATCTGGCATGGGGGCCTAAGAGAAAAGTTACCCCATCTCACACATACACTGTGAATGGTTACAAATTTCATATACAACAATGGAGTGAAGGCTTGCTATCATCCAACAATGGGCGAACGATAAGGTAAAAAACATTGCTGTGAGTATAAAAAGGAAACCTTACTTACAAAATTAATTAGTTTAATTACGTTCGACTTATTATTTGTTAATAATTGTTAATAATATTATAATCAATTTTATTTTGTAGGAAAAATATGATCATGCCCTAGCGGATGCCCATGCACGTGCCTCACAGAAGGGTGGTTCTTCTTCTAGCCAAGAGCAGCACTCTCCATCCTCTGTTGATTCGAATGTCATATTTTGGAGGTTGTTGGAGGTAAAAATAAGAAGGGGCACGTGTATTGGCTTGGGCAGTTGGGCAGTCATTATGTGGCCATGTCGCCCCGTTCGTCTGGAGACACTGGCATGGCGAGTGGCGTTCCTCTGGAGGTTGTAGAGCAGATGCAACATCATATTACACGATTGACTGAGGAGCTCGCCGAGAAGGATGATAGGCAGAAGACCTTGGATCCGGAGATCGACATTGATGAGCTTAGAGGCACCACTGGATACATCTTGTCTCACCTGCAACTTCAGCCACCTGTACCACCACCACCATCGCCGCCTGCTGCAGAGGACGAGGAGGATGACGATGCTGATGCACAGCAGGAGGACGACCCACCTCCGTCATGATCTTGATTATTTTGATTGTACTGTTAAATTTTCGTTGACTATTAGTACTTTTTGTGGATGCTTCTTTATGTCATGAATTTTTGCTTGCATCGATGGCATAGTACTTTTATTTATTTGAGTTACAATTTTATGGGTGAAAGTACTTTTATTTATTTGCGTAACGATTTTATTTAAAGGCAAATTTAATTTTTGTTTAAATTTTAAAACATTAAAAAAATTAATTTTCATAATTAATAGAATATTATATTATATTAATAGCAAAAAAAATTATAGTATATCAATTTTAAAAATGTACATAAATTTATAACATAAGCGATCGAATTAGCCACTACGGTATCGGTCGTTATTTTGGCTATGGTAATTGGAAACCAGCGACCGAATTAGCCACTACAGTATCGGTCGCTATTTTGGCTAGGGTAATTGGAAACCAGCGACCGAATTAGCCACTACAATATCGGTTGCTATTATGGCTATGGTAATTGTAAACTAGCGATCAAATTAGCCACTACAATATCGGTCGCTATTTTGGTTACCATGAGCTCGTGACCAACGCGACAGCCACTAAAATAGCGACCGAATATTCGGTCGCTATCAACGACCAGTGTGAAAAATCGGTCGCTAATTAATTAGCAACTAGGGTTTTCGCCACCACGGAAGACCGGTCGCTGATTCAGTCACTAACACTGACAGCGACCGAATTTCATGGATTAGCAACCGATTTTGTCGGTCGCTATTTGACATTTTTTTTGTAGTGTCAGAGAACAAAGGAGGCTTGAAGCAATAAAGCTTATCATATTTTGAAGAGATGGCGGAACAAGATCCTCCCAATTACAAGCCCCTTTATGAGTACACTCTTCCTAATTTGGAGGATTGTATTCCCACTATTGTGAGACCTCCCATCACGGTCAATGCATTTAATGTCAAGCTGGAAGTACTTCAACTGGTGCAACAACAACAATTTGATGGAAGTGCACACCAAGATCCTAACAGGCATATCCTCACTGGCGCCTGATAGTGTGATTTTACATCATGTTTCATATACACTTTTGCATGCATTTTTCATATAGATTAGGCATTCTTTATTTGATTTTAGTTAGTTTCTCCCTTGGATCGGGTGAGGCGGTTTCTTGGTGTTGTTTTGCAGGAATTCAAGGAAAAATGCCCAAGATTTGGCCATGATGAAGCTTGGATGAAGATAGAGCCTGAAAAGAGAAGAAATTGAGCCAAGCATAATTCTGAAGCTTCACCTCGCGAGACTGGATCTCACCACGCGAGCCTGAAGACCAGCTGAACAGCAACAGTCAGCCTTTCTGTCTCGCCTCGCGAGTCACCATCTCGCCTCGTGAACCTGAAGGCCTGACTGTGCCAGAGAATGCAACCATTTCTGTCTCGCCTCGCGAGTCTGAGGACCAGAAGCCATCACGCCCAGGCCCAGATACTCATCACGGGCGTATTTGAGAAAAACCTTTCGGTTTCGCCTCGCGAGTTAGTATCTCGCCTCGCGAAAGATCCAATCTCTGAAGACCTGATTTTTAACATTCGCCTCACGAGCTACGTCTCGCCCCGCGAGAGCGCGAAACCCAGAACCCCTGTTATAAGCTGTTTTAGAGCAGAATTGGAGGGGGATTGATTTGTAGGAAAGGAGGCGGCCAAGAAACCCTAAAAAGGCAATTTCTGCTGCTGTGGCTGGGTCTATCCTTCCATGGAGTTCTTCCCTTCCATCATCTCAGTATCTTTTCTTTTCCCTTTTACTTTGATGATGTGTAACTAAACCTCCATTGTTGGGGTTAGGGTAGCTATTTCTGAATTCTCATGTATATGACTTGATCTTGTAATATGGTTTTTACTTCTTTATTGAGTGATTGATTTTCTGTGCTTAATGCTTGTTGTGGCTAGCACCCCCATGACTTTATTAGTGTTTTGATATGCAATTGGAAAATTCGTATTAGAACCGGAACTGAAATTAATCACCTAGTAAACCTTGTATCTAGGAATGGAACTAGGTTTATTAGCAATCGCGTAATCCCTAATCATCATGCAAATTCATTAATCTAGGCCACCTAAGGAATTAGGGTCTATTCGTGGATTTAGGCTCTTGTCATCTGAGGAATCGGGGCTTGAGTAATCTAGTGGATTGATTGTCATATTTGAAGTAGAAACTGTTTATTAGTCATTTCATTGCATGGGGATGAAGTTTAGTGAACCTAATCCCAACATCTTTTATCATATTTGAAAACCATCTTTTATTGCCTTCCAAGTGTTTGAGAAAATTACAAAAAGAGTTTGTTTTTCTTATTCTGTTTATTGTTACTTTTGTGGGCTTGATATGTCATATTGAGCTCCCTTCCATCCAAAGAATCGCTTAGATAGTAGTTGAATTGGTACGTGCTAGTACTTGTCTCAGTCCTCGTGGGAACAATAAAACGGTCTCACCACCGTATTACTTGCACGACTGGGTATACTTGCCTAGATCCGTCAACAAGTTTTTGGCATCGTTGCCGGGGACTGCGTTTCAATACTAGCATATCCGTTTCGGTTACTAATTTAAGCAAAAAAAAAATTCCTGTTATAATTTGTTTTCTGTCATAATTTTCTGTTCTGTTTTTGCTGTCATTTTTCTGGTGTGTTTGCTGTTGTGTGCTAACCTTTACTGCTAACACTCTTGTTTGCTAGACTGTTTGTGTATGCGAGGTACTATCCCAGCTGACCAACTCCTCCACGATCCTGAAATTGAAAGAACAACTAGGTAGAATCGGAGGCAAGCAAGACAGCAGAAACTGTTAGAACAACAAGAAGAAGAACAAGAGACTTCCACCTCTCAAGTTCACCAAGAAGAACTCAGAATGGCAGACAATTGTGAAGGTGCTCCACCACGGAGGACACTTGGTGACTATGCCAATACAAATGTCAACCGGCATGTCACTAGCATAGTGAGGCCTCCAGTGAACTGCAACAATTTTGAAATCAAGCCAACTCTCATCAATATGGTTTCACAAAATCAGTTTGCTGGGTTGGAGAAGGAAGATCCTAACAGTCATGTCTCCAATTTCCTAGAGTTGTGCGATACAGTGAAGATAAATGGTGCCTCCGATGATGCAATTCGCCTGAGGTTGTTTCCTTTATCTCTAAGAGATAGAGCCAAGTCTTGGCTCCAATCACAACCAAGGGGGAGCTTCACTACATGGGATGACTTAGAGGCAAAATTTCTGGCAAGGTTCTTCCCCACCTAAAGATTTGTGAAGACAAGGGGTGACTTCGTAAGCTTTGCTCAACAAGAACGCGAGACTCTGCATGACGCTTGGGAAAGGTTCAAGGAATTGCTCCGAAGATGCCCAAATCATGGATTTGATGATCATACCCAAATGCAAACATTCTGTAATGGGTTGAGGCCGTCAACCAGATATATGTTGGATGCCTCAGCTGGAGGTTCCATGAACACAAAGACAGCGGAGGAAGCACTGATTTTGATAGAGGCTATGGCATCCAATGACTATTTGATGCATCATGATCGGGGTCCCACATCAAGAAGGGGAGTGTTGGAGTTAGATTCACAAACTGCACTGTTGGCTCAAAACAACCTCATGACACAACAACTGGAGTCTCTTACCAAGCAACTAGCTCAACTCCCACAACAACTCCAAACTGTTCAAGGGACAACCATGCCACCACAGCAGGTAATGAGATGTGATTTTTGTGGAGGAGATCATGATAATGGAAGATGTGAGGCACCACCTAGTTCCCATGAGGAAGCTAATTATATGGGGAACTATGGGCGGCAAGGCAACAACCAATTCCCTAACAACTACAACCAAGGGTGGAGGAATCAACCAAATTTTGGTTGGAAGCAAGATGCCGGACAAACAAGCAAGCCTCTTCCTACACAACCGCCTCAAGACCGGATTTCTAACTTGGAGAACACTCTTAATCAGTTCATGCAATTGACCATGTCAAACCAGAAAAACACCGATGCTTCTATAAAAAACTTGGAGGTTCAAGTTGGACAAATTGCAAAGCACCTAGCGGAGCAATCTAGCAGCAGTTTTTCAGGTAACACTCAAACTAATCCTAAAGAGCATTGCAATGCTATTGTTTTGAGGAGTGGTAAAAGTCTTGAGAATGTGGGCGGTGAGCCTTTGGTGAAGAATCAGAGAGTTGATGAAAAAACAGAAGTGAGTGCTGAGGAAAAAGAAGAAAAAGGCAAAGAGGTTGTAGTTGAGGAAGAAGAAAAGGGCAGTGAACAAGACAAGAGGGAGAAGCTAGTGGATGAGAATTCAATCTTGAGGAAGACTAAAAGCCAGATTTTGAAAGATGGAGACAAGCCTCAAGTGATCCCCTCTTATGTGAAGTTGCCATACCCTCATTTGAGCAAGAAAAAGGAGAAATAAGAACAGTTTGCCAAGTTCCTTGACATCTTCAAGCTGTTACAGATCAACTTACCCTTTGCTGAAGCACTAGAGCAGATGCCCAATTATGCAAAATTCATGAAGGAACTGCTCATGAAGAAAAGAAAGTTTAAAGAAGGCGAAACTGTTGCCTTAACTGAAGAGTGCAGTGCGATACTTCAAAGGAAGCTACCTCCGAAGCTGAAAGATCCTGGTAGTTTTACAATCCCTTGTACTATTGGGAGTGTTGCTATCAGGAAGGCCTTATGTGACTTGGGAGCGAGTATCAATTTGATGCCGCTTTCAATTTTGAACAAGCTTGGAGGAGGTGAGGAAAAACCAACAAGGATGGCATTGCAACTAGCTGATAGATCAATCAAGCGTCCTTATGGTATTCTGGAAGATGTTCTGGTAAAGGTGGATAAGTTTATCTTCCCAGCGGACTTTGTGATTTTAGACATGGAGGAGGATGCAGAAGTTCCGCTCATACTGGGGAGACCTTTTCTAGCGACTGGTCGCGCTTTGATAGACGTACAAAAAGGCCAGCTGCGATTCAGAGTGCAAGATGAAGAAGTCACTTTCAATGTGTTTGAAGCTATGCATCGCCCGAGTGATGAAGAGAATTTTTTCCGCATGGACGTTGTGGATATAGTGGCTACAGAAGCCTTTGCACATCAGCACCACTCCCCTACTCTTGGGAAGGTAAACATGAGTTCTATTGAAAATCTTGATGAGGAAGAGGCAAAGGAAGTAGAAGACTGTTTGGGTGATTTGGAAGCTCAACCCAATCAACTTGCTGTCAAGTCTAAGAAGGAAGAGCTCAACATGAAAACAACTCCGAAGGTCTGCAAGACAAATGATGCATCCAATGGTGTTGAAGTCGGGTTTGCTCATCATGTGAAAATAGAACCTCCGCCGGGAAGGAGTAAGTGTTCTTGCACTTCTACGATCAGCAGACCCTGGTTAATTGAAAGAAGCACGTCAAGCTAGTGACGTTAAAGAAGCGCTTATTGGGAGGCAACCCAAGTTTTCTTTTCATTTTCCTTTTGTTTTTGATTTTGCCCTCTTGAATAATTTGAGAAGATCAAGAGGAAAATATCAAAGATTAATAGGTTTGTTGAGTCTTTTCAGGGAAAGGAGGAAGGAGAAGCAAAAAGGGGAGAGTGCATCAGGCCGTGACCCAATTTTCATGCAATTCCTTCTGACTAGACATGTGAGCCAGCAACCGCTACCGCCTCGGTAAGTCGTTCCAATTTTTCTTTCCTCTCTCCATCTTGATTGTTTACATTGGGGACAATGTAAATTCTTAAGCTTGGGGTAGGGGTATTTTTGCATTTTTCATGTTGCATTCATATAGTTTTGCATGATAGTTTGCATGATCACATGATTCGATTGCCCTTGCTTAGATTTTGCATCCAATTGTGAGAACTAAGTGCCAAAATAAATTGTGATAGTGAATTTTTGAACCCAATTTTTTCATTCTTGTGATAAGGCTGCAAATGTAAATGCTTGAGATGATCTGTGATAGTTGATAATTAGCATATGGTTTCGTAGATTTGTGTTTCTCCTTGATTTTTGAACTACTAAAATGTGAGATTTTGAGCCAAAGGGGTACTCACTAAACCTACCCCATTCTTTGTGTTAGAGTGTTATTCCTCTTGGATGTATTTCTCTAGAACTTGACTTGAAACTGTGTTGAAGCTTAAAAATTTTTAAAAACATTTTTGAAAATGATTGAGGCACTAGGTATTTTTCCGGCCTTCTGAGCTTTGAATGACTAAATGCTACCCCTTAGTTACCCGATTTTGAGCCTGAAAGAATAAAATACTTTTCTTGGTACCTTGAAATGCTTTGATGAATGATGCTTGATAGGATACCTTCTAAAGTATTACAAAAGGGTAAAAAGGTAGTTGAAAAAAGTTTGGGATGAAAGAATCAGAAAAATATTTCTCTTGAGTTGAAAAATCTCCCCTTCTCCAAGCAAAAGAAAAACAAAAGAAAAAGAAAAATATATGGAGAAGGGGATGACAAAAGAAATGAGAAATAAGATGAAAAGAAAGAAAGGTGGCGAAAGTGAATCGAAACCCAAAAGGGTATTTTAGAAGGTGTCATGATTTGCAATGCTTAATGTTTTGTGTAGCCTTTTGAAATGTCCTTTTCTTGATTGCCCCACCTAAAGATTAATCCCATGGCCCCGTTACAGCCGAAGTAAAGACCTCTTGATTCTTAATTGTTTTCATTAATAAAGTAGAGATTTGGTTGATAGTCAAGCCTATGGTAGAATTCATTCCTTGAGGAAAATGGAGCGAATTGTCTTATATCCCTAACACTTGAGTGAGGTGAGAAAGAATGCCAAGCAAATGAACAAGCTTGGGGTGAGCTTCAGGTGAGAAAGAGTGCCCAAATCAGTGAGAATATGAATCTAGAAAACCTAAGTTCTAATTGGACTTGAAACTGATTGTCTCTTACTGAATTGTTTGAATTGCCTGTTACTTGAATTATTTGCTCGGGTTCTTGGTCCACTATCCGCATTCTGATCATTTATATCTTCTGGCCTTAGTGATTGCTTGAGGACAAGCAATTGAATAAGCTTGGGGTGATTTGATAGTGTGATTTTACATCATGTTTCATATACACTTTTGCATGCATTTTTCATATAGATTAGGCATTCTTTATTTGATTTTAGTTAGTTTCTCCCTTGGATCGGGTGAGGCGGTTTCTTGGTGTTGTTTTGCAGGAATTCAAGGAAAAATGCCCAAGATTTTGCCATGATGAAGCTTGGATGAAGATAGAGCCTGAAAAGAGAAGAAATTGAGCCAAGCAGAATTCTGAAGCTTCACCTCGCGAGACTGGATCTCGCCACGCGAGCCTCGAAGACCGGTGACAGCAAAGAATCGGCCTTTTCTGTCTCACCTCGCGAGTCACCATCTCGCCTCGCGAACCTGAAGGCCTGACTGTGCCAGAGAATGCAACCATTTCTGTCTCGCCACGTGAACCATGTCTCGCCTCGCGAGTCTGAGGACCAGAAGCCATCACGCCCAGGCCCTGATACTCATCACGGGCGTATTTGAGAAAAACCTTTCGGTTTCGCCTCGCGAAAGATCCAATCTATGAAGACCTGATTTTTAACATTCGCCTCGCGAGCTATGTCTCGCCCTGCGAGCGCGCGCAACCCAGAACCCCTGTTATAAGCTGTTTTAGAGCAGAATTGGAGGGGGATGGATTTGTAGGAAAGGAGGCGGCCAAGAAACCCTAAAAAGGCAATTTCTGCTGCTATGGCTGGGTCTATCCTTCCATGGAGTTCTTCCCTTCCATCATCTCAGTATCTTTTCTTTTCCCTTTTACTTTGATGATGTGTAACTAAACCTCCATTGTTGGGGTTAGGGTAGCTATTTCTGAATTCTCATGTATATGACTTGATCTTGTAATATGGTTTTTACTTCTTTATTGAGTGATTGATTTTCTGTGCTTAATGCTTGTTGTGGCTAGCACCCCCATGACTTGATTAGTGTTTTGATATGCAATTGGAAAATTCGTATTAGAACCGGAACTGAAATTAATCACCTAGTAAACCTTGTATCTAGGAATGGAACTAGGTTTATTAGCAATCGCGTAATCCCTAATCATCATGCAAATTCATTAATCTAGGCCACCTAAGGAATTAGGGTCTATTAGTGGATTTGGGCTCTTGTCATCTGAGGAATCGGGGCTTGAGTAATCTAGTGGATTGATTGTCATATTTGAAGTAGAAACTGTTTATTAGTCATTTCATTGCATGGGGATGAAGTTTAGTGAACCTAATCCCAACATCTTTTATCATATTTGAAAACCATCTTTTATTGCCTTCCAAGTGTTTGAGAAAATTACAAAAAGAGTTTGTTTTTCTTATTCTGTTTATTGTTACTTTTGTGGGCTTGATATGTCATATTGAGCTCCCTTCCATCCAAAGAATCGCTTAGATAGTAGTTGAATTGGTATGTGCTAGTACTTGTCTCAGTCCTCGTGGGAACGATAAAACGGTCTCACCACCGTATTACTTGCACGACTGGGTATACTTACCCAGATCCGTCAACAGCGCCGAATGTACGGCCGTGCTTCATGATGTACGACCGTGCATAGGTACTCGCAGCACGTTTCGAAGAAATGGCGTGAAGCAGGACACAGGTGGGACATAATATGTACGGGCGGTACATAATATGTACGGCCGTGCATAATTATGTACGATCATGCATAATTATGTATGGCCGTGCATCCTAACAACCGATTTTGGCCAAAACACATGAAACAAGACCTGTAGATAATTCTCTTAGCTTTCCAACGGATCAAAGATCACCTCAAACGGACATCTAGAACTCAAGATATTGTCAAAACGGTGAAACAGGTTACTAAGACTCTAAAATGATTGAACGTTTCTAAGGCTAAACTTAACATCTAAAGCACACACTTAAGAACTTAAAGGTTTAACACAAAAAACAGGGTGTTACAGGCTTAGGTGAACTCAAGGATGGAGTGTATGTCGTCAAGATGGATGCAGAAGGATCTTCCCTAACAATGATAGGAAAAGATCTCACCACCTTGTGGCATGCAAGAATGAGGCACTCTTCAAACCAATATTTACAGTACATTTTTACTTTACTTAGAAACAATTTTAATTTCAATAAAGTGCTTTGTTGTGATGTATACCACAAAGCAAAACAATGTAGAGTTTCTTTTGATCATAGTAGTAGTAAAGCAGATGAGTCTTTTAGCCTTATTCACTGTGATCTTTGGGGAAAGTACCACGCTGCCTGAATTAATGGATCTCACTTTTTCCTCACTATAGTAGATGACTGTACCTGTGGAACATGGGTTTATTTGTTGAAAAGCAAGACTAAAACCAGTAATGTCCTCATTAATTTCCATAGCATGGTGAAAACTCAGTTTACTAAAAGAATTAAGAGAGTTAGAAGTGATAATGGCACACAATTCCTTAATTCTACTCTTAGAGGATTCTTTCAACAAGAAGGAATTGCCCATGAGACCTCTTGTGTGGCTACACCTCAACAAAATGGGGGAGTATAAAGGAAGCATAGGCATATCCTTAATGTGGCAAGAGCATTAAGGTTTCAAGGAAACCTTCCCATAAGATTTTGGGGAGAATGCATTCTTGCTTCAACTTATTTCATAAATAGGACCGCTATTGTGGCAATTAAAGGAGCCACACCTTATGAGATGTTGTTTAACAAACCACCTTCTTATGATCATCTAAGAGTTTTTGGTTGTCTATGTTATGTGAGGAATGCCTCTAAAGATAAAGATATGTTTGATCCTAGGGCAGAACAATGTGTTTTCATGGGATATCCTATAGGACAAAAGGGGTGAAAAGTCTATAACTTGAGAACTAAGGAGTTTTTTGTATATAGGGATGTGATATTTTATGAGGATGTTTTTCCTTATAGTGTAAGTACAGGGGATACATAAGAAAATGCAACCAGTTACATAAATACTCCTTCACAAATAATGTAATTTCAAGAGCATGAGGATGATGAACATGAATCAGTTCAAGAAGATCTAATTGAAGATAATACAGAACATAATTTAGAGGAACAGGATGCTGTGACAACATAAACTGATGGAGAATCAGTCTCAGTCACATGACACTACCAAATGTAGAACCAGGATAAGACAACCACCTCCTTACTTGAAGGACTACTACTGCCACTCTGTCATTAAAAACCCCACATACAGATCTTTGGAATGTGTATCTAAGACTAGTACTAATTACCCTATTTCAAATTATGTGGATTATAGTCAATTTTCAGAAAAGCACATTACATACTTAGCTGCAATTGCTCATAAAGAAGAGCCTAAAACCTATTCTGATGTTGTACAGAAAAAGGAATGGAGGGAGGCTATGAGTCAAGAGATTCAAGCCTTGGAAGAAAACAAAACTTGGGAGGTTATGGCTCTTCCAAAAGGCAAGAGAGCAGTAGGATGTAAATGGGTTTACAAGCTTAAGTTTAGAGTATCAGGAGAAATTGAAAAATAAGAAGCTAGACTTGTAGCTAAAGGGTATACGCAAATAGATGGTGAGGATTTTAACGAGACATTTGCACTGGAAGCAAAAATGACTACTATAAGGTGGTTACTTTCTATGGCCAAGAATTGGGAACTCCATCAAATGGATGTGAGTAATGCTTTCCTACATGGAGAGCTAGATGAGGAAGTCTATATGGAACCTCCACAAGGTTACAGTGTGCCTAAAAAGGGCATAGTTTGTAGACTAAAGAAATCTCTCTATGGCCTAAAACAGGCCTCAAGAAACTGGTATTCCAAGTTGTCACAATCTCTAGCTAACTATGGTTTTTTAGAATCACAGTATGATCACAGCTTATTCACTTATGCACATAATAACACCTTTTTATCTGTCTTGGTTTATGTTGATGATTTGGTTATAGCAGGAAACAATAGTTCTGTTTGTAATGATTTTAAGAGACACTTGAACAAGGGTTTTCACATGAAGGATCTAGGGACACTTAAATATTTTCTAGGAATAGAACTTGCTTGAGGAAAGTCTGGTTTGTTTCTAAGTCAAAGGAAGTATGCTTTAGATATTCTAAGTGAATGTGGCATGTTAGGTTGCAAACCAGCCACCTTTCCTTTAGAGCAGAACTAGAAATTAGCCTTAGACCAAGGGGATATGTACCATGATCCACCACAATATAGGAGACTTATTGGTCGATTGATCTATCTTACAATTATCAGACCTGACTTGAGTTTTTATGTTCATATTTTGAGTCAGTTCATGCAGGGACCAAGAAAGGCTCATTGGAATGCAACATTAAGGGTACTTAGATACCTCAAAGCTTCTGTTGGACAAGGTATCTTCTTGCCTAAGGAGAATATCTTGCAGCTCTGTAACATCCCAGGCTGCTTTACCAACACGAGTCTTTTTAGAGGCCACCCATCCCAGAATTGCTCCAAGTCAAGCACGCTTAACTGTGGAGTTCTTAAGTGATGGACTTCCGAAAAGTAGATGCATCTTGTTGGTATAGGTAGTACCAATCAATTCATATAAGCCATCCTCAACTATATATTCCCATACCTAGACAGTCTCAGGATCCCCCTCATTCCGGTGTGTAATCGGTTCATTCATGTGTCCCTCCGCCTAGAAGCCTGCCAGGAGTCGCTCCTTGTCCATGCCTTCTTGCATCGGCGACCACTCCTAGCCCTCATCAGCCCCGGGTGTCACATGCCCACCAACATCCGTTTGGTTTATCCTCGAACCACACCGTACTGGGAGAGGTGCCGCTCCGGTACCATTTGTAACATCCAAGGCTGCTTTATGGATTGACAACTGTCGCCACAAACCTACACGGGTCTTTTCAGTGAGATTTGTCCTCACTCACACACTTCCTTGGAAAACTTTCCAGGAGGTCACCCATCCCAAAATTTCTCCAAGTCAAGCATGCTTAACTGTGGAGTTCTTAACTGATGGGTTTTCGAAAAGAATATGCATCTTGTTGGTATAGGTAGTATCAATCAATTCATATAAGTCATCCTCAAGTGTATAGTCCCATACCTACATAGTGTCAGGATCCCTCTTATTCCGGTGTGTAATCGGTTCATTCATGTGTCCCTCCGCCTAGAAGCCTACTAGGAGCCGCTCCTTGTCCGTAACTTTTTGCACCGACGACCACTCCCCGCCCTCGTCAGCCCCGGGTGTCACAAGCTCACTGCCTATTCTGACTCAGATTGGGCTGCTTGCCCCACAACTAGAAGGTCAATTACATGCTACTTAATGAAGTTGGGAATAACCCCTATCGCTTGGAAAACCAAGAAGCAAACCACAATTTCTAGATCTTCAAGTGAAGCTGAATACTGATCTATGGCACATGCAACAAGTGAGATTATATGGCTTCACAATTTACTCAAGGACCTACAAGTCAAGTGCAACCTTCCTATTACTCTCTACTGTGATAACCAAGCCGCTTTGCACTTGGCTGCAAATCTAGTCTATCACGAAAGAACAAAGCACATATAAGTGGACTACCACTTCATTAGGGAGCATTTGCAAGTAGGGCTCATCAAACCAGAATACATAACTACTAAAATGCAGCAAGTTGACATATTTACCAAGGCTTTGGGAGCTAAATCCTTTCAAGAAGAATCTAGCAAGATAGGTGTTCATCACTTTCACACTCCATCTTGAGGGGGAGTAATGAAATTGATATATTAACTTAAGAGTCTAACTGTTAATTAGTTGTATTTAGGTTCTGTTTATGTAGTTGTAATTAGTTATTTTATTAGTTAGACTCTAGTTATGTTTTCTGTTACTCTATTAGCTGATAGAATTAGTGTTCTGTTTTCTGTTGAAGCCTTGCTAGGTTAGTTAGCTTTTGTTGAAGCATTATGTACATCTTGCTATATATAGCGATGCAGATTCTATTGTAATTTTAATTCATTCTATTCACAATCAATTTACAAGTCTATTATTTAGATATTCAATAGGATCCTGGTGGCGGAAACTGATCTGACATGGAAGGCAAATATATGGTAATTAGGTGTTGTATTGATGTTGCAGACAGGGGCAGTGGTATTCTGATATGTTGAAGGTGCATATAGAAGAAGAAAGTGGATAGGTTTATGTCGTGGGTGAGAAAGAAGATGGATAGGCTTACGTTACTTTCAATCTTTCTGTAGCACCCCGATTTTCACTGCTTTCTAATATCGGTAATAAATATATAAATGTATGTATTTTTATCCGAGACTTAGAAAATGATTTTGGATAAACCAAGGTCATTTCCATGTTATACTTAATATTATAAGCATACGGTGAAATTTTAGGTTGAAAATTCAGACGGAACCCAGTCTGCGTTTTCACTAACAGTAAAAGTTTATTGCTCAAAAAACCTAATTTTGACTCATGAACGAAATGGTTAATGTTTATATCGTATTTGCTACAATATTGATAGTTTTGAAAATTTTCGTGTGAAAATAAAATATTATATTTAATGCGGGTGAAACTTCAAAATATCTTGAGGAAAACCTGAGTCGGGTAAACAACGGAGCTAGATACGGAGCTAAGGTGATTGATGTGACGAAAAGCAGGGTGTTACATTAGTGACCACAAAAGTCTAAAGTATATGTTTGATCAGAAGGAGCTCAACATGAGGCAGAGACGAAGGATGGAATTTCTGAAAGATTACGACTTTAAGTTACAATATCATCCTTGAAAGGCGAATGTGGTAGCTGATGCACTTAACCGGAAGGCCATTCATATCTCAGCTATGATGGTAAGGGAACTCGAACTGATTGAGAAATTTCATGATCTTAATTTGATTATGAAAATAAGTAAAGAAAAGATCAGTTTGGGAATGGTCAAAATTTCTAGTGGATTAATGGAAGAAATCCGTGAACAACAAGCTGCAGACAAGTATCTTCAAGAAAAGAAAGAATTAATGGAACAAGGAAAAATTGCAGAATTTAGTTTAGGACCAGATCACATCTTGAGGTGCAACGGATGAGTCTGTGTACCTGATAATCCTGAGATGAAAAAGATGATTCTAGAGGAATCACACGAGAGTAAATTAAGTATTCATCCTGGATCAAAGAATATGTATCAAGACTTGAAACAAAGGTTTTGGTGGCCAGGCATGAAAAAGCAAGTAGCGGAGTACGTTGCATAATGTCTGACTTGTCAGAAAGCGAAGGTAGAACATCAAAAACCTTGAGGCATGCTTACATCATTAGATGTATCATAATGGAAGTGGGATAGCATATTAATGGATTTTGTGGTAAGTTTACCACGAACTTCCAAATGTTTTGACTCAATTTGGGTGATTGCTGACAGGCTAACGAAATCGGCACATTTCTTACCTGTTAAGATCAATTACACCCTGGAAAAATCGAATGATGTTTATATCAAGGAAGTGATCAGACTTAACGGAGTACCTTCGAGTATTGTGTCAGATCGAGATCCGAAGTTTACTTCACTTTTCTGGGGAAGCTAACATCAAGCTCTAGGAACCAAGTTAAGATTAAGTTCAGCGTATCATCCTCAGACCGATGGACAAACGGAAAGAACGATTCAATCGTTAGAAGACTTGCTGAGAGCATGTGTCTTAGACCATCGTGGAAGTTGGGATGACCTGTTTTCGCTTATCGAATTCACGTATAACAATAGTTTTCATTCGAGTATATGGATGGCTCCCTATGAGGCTCTGTACGGGAGAAAGTGTCAAACACTTTTGTGTTGGTACCAAGATGGAGAAAGCATGATTTTAGGTCCCGAAATCGTGCAGCAAACAACGGCAAAGGTTAAACAAATCCGTGAAAAGATGAAAACAGCACAAAGTAGGCAGAAGAGTTACTCATATCGTAGAAGACGACCTCTCAAATTTCAAGAAGGTGAACATGTATTTCTGAGAGTCACACCCATGATTGGGGTAGGTAGGGTTATAAAGTCTAGAAAACTCACTCCTAAATTCATTGGGCCTTACCAAATTCTTCGTCGTATTAGCCCAGTAGCCTACAAAATTTCTTTCCCACCTTTTCTTTCAAACATTCATGATGTTTTCCATGTCTCACAATTAAGGAAGTATTTTCCTGATCCATCACACGTAATTGAACCCGACGAAGTACAATTAAAAGAAAACTTGTCTTATGAGACTTCACCTGTACGAATCGAGGATAAGTTGATTAAGCAGCTCAGGGGTAAACAAATTTCCTTAGTCAAGGTTATTTGGGATGAGACGACCGCAGAAGCAACATGGGAAGCTGACGACAAAATGAGATTACAATATCCTGAACTTTTGACAGGTGCTTAATTTCGAGGACGAAATTTTTTTTAGTGGGGTAGTAATGTAACACCCCGATTTTCACTGCTTTCAAATATCGGTAATAAATATATAAATGTATATATTTTTATGCGAGACTTAGAAAATGATTTTGGATAAACCAAAGTCATTTCCATGTTATACTTAATATTATAAGATTACGGTGAAATTTTAGGTTGAAAATTCATACAAAACCCGGTCTGCGTTTTCACTAACAGTAAAAGTTTATTGCTTAGAAAACCTAATTTTTACTCGTGAACGAAATGGTTAATGTTTATATCGTATTTGAGGAAAACTTCAAAATATCTTGAGGAAAACCTGAGTCGGGAAAACAGCGGAGCTAGATGCGACTGATGTGATGAGCATTTATGACGATCCTATCTGAGTCATCATGGCCATAATGGCACATAAATACCATTAGATATTTTAATGATGAAATGACCATTTTACCCTTGGTTTCCTATGAAAATTACAAGGCTTGCCATTGTAATTGGACCAAATTACCCTCCCCCACACGGCTCCACCATCATTTAGCATAACTTAGGCAAATTTCTCTTCACTTTGTGTCATCTTCCTCACACAAAACACAATTTTCTCTTAAGAACTCATAAGAACATCTTGTTGAGTTTGTGAAGAACATCATCCTTACTATCACGTTTTCTCATCTTCAAGAGGTAATATCTTCTCTCTATGATCAATCAAGTCTTCTTCTTCATTCATTTCATGATTTCAAGCCATGAATCATGAACTTTCATTTTCATGATGCAATCTTCATAAATTTCTAGAACATTGTAGAAAAATCCATTTGATTTGAAACCAATTGTTATTAACTCATCTTGATGCCTATATTCATCATCTAGAAGCATGAAACCAAAAGAACTTTTCTCCCTATTCTTTCATGCATCGTCGAAACCCTAATTTTAGGTGCGAATGGGTTTTGCTTCAAAGTTTGTTAAAAGATACATGATTTCATCTGTTAAATCATTATGGGTATTGAATCCAAGTGATTAAGAAAACCAAATCAAATCCTAGTCTCATTTTTTTTCAAGAAATCCGAAATCCTAAGTTCTTTGTATAAATGGATTTGGATTCAATTTTTGTCTTGTGACACTTGATTTCATCTCTATACTATCTATGTTTGTTGAATCCAAGAGATGGAAATCAAGTGAAATTTCTAACTCAAATTTTGTGTCAAGGCCGAAACCCTAACTCATTAAGTTGGATGGTTTTTATTCAAGTTCTTGGTTTATGATCATTGATATTGTCATTCTAATACTTAAGGATCATTAATCCAAAAGTATTGAAAAATTCTAACATCTCTAGCTTGATTAATTTGAGTAGGCCGAACCATTATCATATGGTTTATGAAGTTTTGTTGTTTGAATTGTATTAATTTTGTGATGATTTGTTGTGAAGGATAAATCGTAGTTTGATTATCCTGAGTGTGCGGGGGAGATGAAGATCGAATCGGAAAACCGTCCTTGAAAAACAAACACTTGAATCTTCAAGAGGTAAGGAGAGTTTACTTGAGGAGTTTAAGATAACCATATGCTATCTTAGTGTTGTCTGTAATTATTTGTTGTGGTTTACTGTGGCTTTAAATTATTTGTTGTTTAATTTGCTATATATTTTGGATGTGATATGTTGATTTGTGTGATTATAACTGAATTGTTGAGTTATAACTGTGATGCATGCAATAATTGTGATGTATGCTATACCGTGTTGTGGTGAAATTATCTGCTGTTGAATGATGAGTTGAGAAACCTGACAGTATTCAGTGTTCAAATTAATTTGAGGATAAAAGCTTGATAAGCTTAAATATTTAATCAAAGTGATTAAATTGTGCAAATTTGAGGAAAAGTGGAAAAATATTATTTTAATAATATTTTCGGTGAAAGATGAGTCAATGAGTGACAGTAAGGGCGGAACTGTGAAAAAATTTCACAGGCGTCAGTTTTTTCAAAACAAATTCAATTATATTATAAAATGTTATTTAAAGTAATTAAGTTATTAAAATAGTGTAGTATTGACGTCGGAATAAATCATTTACAACAGAAAATTCATTTTGAGTTATAGAAGGATTTTTACGACATAATTTTGGGAAAACGATTTTATTTTATTACAGAATCATTTAGAAAGAATTTTCAAAGAGTTGGTGTTTTTGGGAGAATGATTTTCAAGGATGAAGTAATTGGGAGGGAGAAAAAGGAATCTATAGATGATTCAAGGTTTTATAAATGATTTTTAACAGAAAAGAATTTCTGTAAAAGAGTTTTATTCAATAAAAACAATTCCGTTAAACTTGGATAAGTATTCGGAGGTTTGGTTTTGTATTTGTTATTTCACTGAACGAAAGGTTTTCAAAGAAGAAAAATGAACCTAGTAACCGTGACGTCGGAATTCTAGTATTCTGTTGGCACGTAGATCATGGATCTGTGTTGGTGGACTGTGTGTCCAGTAAAAGTTATTGTGGACTGTGTATCCTATTATTGATATGGGGAATGTGAATCCCATATCCGCGAGCCTAACACTGGTGCATCAGTTTAGGGCTTTGCGATTGAGCACTCAGACCTTTGTGTCATGTGTTGAGCTAAAACACTTGGACTGGTTTGTCCTGTGTTTAATTAAAGTGGAAAAGTCTTAATATAAAATTAAGCATGGCTGTGAGCTTTGAGCTTCGACAAGGGAAAAATATGAAAAAAAAGAAAACGAGGCTAAAATAAAAGTTTTTCTCATGCATTAGTTGGCAGACGTGCCATGTGTTAAATTATAGATCATTTAGTCCTGAGTGTTGGCCAATGTATCTTTAATGGACTATGTTTCCATTTAATGCGATGACCATTGTGTCCTGAGTTTTGGCTAATGTGTTGTGGACAATAATTCCATTTATCGCAGTAACCATTGTGTCCTGAGTGTTGGCCAATATGTTACATTTTTACGCAATAACCATTGTGTCCTGAGTGTTGGCCATTGTGTTATATATTTGATGGATATTGTTTTTTTTTCGTTTCTACAATGATCCATGTAAAGAGCTTGATCAGCTCAAAACGAAAAAGAAAGTTGTGGGATCTCCGGAGATTAGATATCCAATTAGAGCCTGAATATTGAAGTGTCATGCATTTTTATAATATCACGATGACTATCGGGTATGAATCCCGTTGACATAATTATTATGTTGTTTGGATAATTTCCATATGTTGTGAATACCAAGTATATGTTGTTTTGTGTGTCGCGCATGTGGTTATCTTATCAAAACTCATATATTGGTATCTCACCCTTGCATATTTGTTTGTTGTTTCCTCTACTGTGTGGAATATAATATCTGAGTACAGATGGATCAGGACGGGGTGGATCTGAACTTCTCAGGGATCAGATCCTTGACATTTTATAACGCAGACGACGGTGGTGCTTGGGTTATAAACCCGGGAGCTCCAAGTGCCACCTACATCGATCCTGTTAGGACTCTCTCGGGGACATTGGCAGCTGGGCCACAGCGACGCGTTCACAGCATGGAGACGATAAAGGTCTCACTACCTCCTATTTGGATGATTCTGCAGCACTTGGTACAGCAGGGGGACTTAGAGCATCATCCTCCCTCGCATGTTCAACCTTTACAACAGGTAGCTCCAGGGCCTATTGTGTTGATCCCAGGGAAGGTGCAGGATGAGATGGAGGAAGATCCTGAGGAGGATCTAATTGCTGATCCGGACTATCCTCCTCTTGAGGATGGAGTAGTCCCGGATGTTGGAGAGGGGGTTGAGGTATCCTCTCCGGATACACCTCTAGGGGTGGGGATGTCTACACTGGACTCTTCAATGGGTTTCATTAGTAGCGAGCAGCTGTAGGATGTGGTTCCATTTTTGGGAATAATGGGGTTTTTGATAGTTTGACTTTCTGGTTACTGAGAGCCATCTTTTTGAGTAGTGGTTTCAGATTCCCACTGTAACATAGTTATGTTGTTTTTAGTTTTGTTATGTCTTTATGACTATAGAAAGTGACCTGGTAGGATGAAGGTCTTGTGTAAAAACTGTTATGATGCATATGTATGATATAGAGATGTATATTATGTGATGATGTTGTTTGTATGTGAAGTAAAGTAAAAAGGAAAAAAAATTATCACCATTTTTTAAAAGAATAAGTAATTAGAAAACTTATTTTTCCGAAAGTAACCAGCACCATTTTATTTCTTTGAGTTTATTTCCACAACAAGTTTCTTAAATGTGATACCCTAAGGAACGGGTGTCGCACTTTCATTACATAAATGTGTTGGGTTTGTCCAAAAAAAAGGTGATATGTAAGAAGACGACACGTAAACTCTTTAGATGGAGTGGATAATAATAAGAACTAGTATTTTTTCCGCACGGGGCCATTTTTTTCTTGACAAAATTGAAAACATATTGAGTTAAATATGTTTTTTGTCCCTATAAATATAGGGTATTTTGTTTTTAGTCCCTATAAAAATTTTGGGACATCTTTAGTCCCTACAAAAATGCTCCGTTATGTTTTTGGTCGCTGTTGTTAACTTGGTTCAGTGATAACATGACAGTGTGAAAGAGATTAAGTAATAATAGTTGTTTAGTATTTTTTATGATTATAAGGAAAATGCATTAAGTAAACAATACAAACATTGATTTGTTTTTCATTTGGTAAATATTACATCACCAAAAATTTTTTAAAAATAAAACAGCAAATGGGTAAGCCAGGTCTAAAATAAAACCAAGATATTTTTTATGGTTGCTCCCAGACACACGAATTCAAAATAAAGTTTTCTATTATATTATTTTTACAACCAAATATATTAAAAAGAAATATAATCAGTCCATGTACATTTTTGCTTAGACTTTAAATATTTCAACAATAAATATATCATTCATATCAAGTATTAATTTACAATCAGACCAAGGAATAAAGGTAATAAACCATGCGCCGCTAGGGTTCAGTATCTCTATGATAGCGCCGCGAAGGAAAAATTCAGTATCTCTATGATAATGCCGCTAGGGTTCTAGGCTTCCTTTGTTCGTCACCACATTTTCAAGAGGGGATTTGCGCCGCTAGTTTGAGTTTTGCTGCGTCAAGAGCACGTTCAACGTGAGCTATGTTTTTCTCTCCTTTTGTGAGAGCTACGCTTTTCATGAGTATTATATTTTTCTCTCGGCTTATGAGAGTTATGTTTTTCTCTCCATTTGTAAGAGTCTATCGTTGCTGGATGAAGAAGATGAAGGAATTGTTTATCTCCATTTCTCTCCATTTTTTATTGGCAGGTTCTGGTTCCCAGGCCTGCCAGAAGCCATAAGCAACCTTAGTTGGAACTGCCGAGGCATGGGTTGAAATAGACAACTATAAACACGAGAAGGGGGGTTGAATTGTGTTTATCAGAATTTAAATAAAGTTGAAAACTTTTCGCATACAGAATCTAGGTTCAGACGAGTGGAAAGATACAGGACAGACAGGTGACCTATCTAATGAAATTTTAACAGTGACTTAGACAAACACACCACTTGAAAAACGGATAAGAAAACTAAGGAAACTAAAGAGTTTATAAGGAAAGAGAGATTGACACAGCTATTTATCCTAGTTCACTCTTCAAAGCAAAGAGCTACGTCCAGTCCTTGGCAGCACCAAGTTTTAACCACTATAACTGATCAGGTTACAGACTCCAAGTGTTGTTTGCACACCTAGCCTTTTCAGACTCCACGACAAGTATTCTTTGCACACCTAGCCTCTTCAGGCTCCAAGACAAGTATTCTTTGTACACTTAGCCTCTTCAGGCTCACTCAGGTTTGTTTGAGAGATTTGGTTTGTAATAAATACAACTTTAGACAGACAGAACTTTCACTAACACTCAGAGAGTGGTTTAAATGTAAAGCTTAGGAAAGTCTACGTAATAACTTCAAATGATTGAAGAATACAGAATGAAAGAATGAAGATATTGATGCGCAGAGTAATGGCTCCTTAATGCTATGTGTATTCTCTATGCTTCATCTTCAATGACTTATGTATTTATAGTCTTCAAGCATTTAGGATCCGGTAGAGACATTCCCTCAGATGTTAGCTTCAAGCAGAACTTCATTAAATGCAATAGAGTCATTCTGGGCAGCCATTAATGCAATAGGAACGTTGGTTGTACTCTAACATGAAGGATCATGGCTTTATGCATCGTGATACAGCCATATTAGAGTTGTGCAGAGAGCTTTTTGTACTTTGGTGAGTACAATTCCCTTTTCGTGTAAGGACCAGAGGTACTAGGGAATAAAGCATGTTGGAAGCATTCTTTAACTGGTCTTTGGTTCTAATAACCGAGGTTGCTTGAGAGAGTAACTTCTGACTTTTCTTGGTAGGCGTGAGACTAAGTAGGAGAGAAGGCTTCAAGTCTCTTTCTGATGGGACAGCCAACAAAAGCTTGTTAGGTCTTTGGTACTTCAACGAGTAACCTCAGACGAATGTAGGAACTCGTGGAGAGACAGGTTGAAAACGTTTCTTGAAAGAGGTCAATAATCCTAGTCAGCAGACAGGTTGACTTTCACTTATCCAGACAGGTAGTCATCTATATGAGCAGGCAGATGATTCTTACAGTTTTAATCTGCACACTAGATAGACAGGTTAGGAACCAATATGAAGGTTAATTAAATCATTAACCAATGTTTAGTTCTCATCAAAATAGGGAAATGCACATCAGACATTTTAGAGACTTAACAATCTCCCCCTTTTTGATGATGACAAACATTGAGATGATTTAATGAACCTCAGAAAATATCAACAAAGAAAATAGCATATATCAGACAGGTTGAAATTTTCTTAAGCGGACAGGTCATGCGGATGCTTGATCAGACATTAAGATTAATTATATAATCCGTTTAACTTAGTCACACATAAGTTTGACTTGTTTTACTTTGAAATTATTATTAGAGCAATCTTACTTAAGATTTATCTGAGCAATTATAGCAACTATCAGAACATACTTATGTCCATGTATTATTTAACATACTCATGTCCATGTATTATTTAATGATCATATCATATTCATTCTCTCATTCTCCTATATCACATTTCATATCACATTTCTCATTCTCCCCCTTTTGTCAACACCAAAAAGGAATAAACTATGAAAGCATTAAAGAAATAAAGGAGAAATTTATGTTATTCATCATGAACGTTTACAAGTACAAGTTAGTCTATATACCTAAAAACTACCTAGATTGACTAATTCACAAAAATAAAGAAGCAACCCTTTGCTTTAAGAGCAGCCTAGCTCGCCTTTCTTCATCTAGCTGTCTTCTTAAGTCTTCTACTTGTCCTTGAAGTAGATGAAAGTCTTGTAAGGCCACTGTTTGAGAAGAGACAGATAGAGAAGAGTGCCAGGGTAAGGCTAAAACTAGGGGTGCCTTAGGTAGAGATAGGGGAGAAGTGATGGAAGGGAAGAAAAGTTCATGGAGAGTTTGAAGGGCATAGAAAGGAAGAAAGACGAATTTGAAGATAAGACTGATTCTGACATAGTCAGTATCAGGTGAAGGAAACACACAGGAAATTCTCTCAGACAGAGACAGTCTGATGATTGTTATTTGAATAGGTGGGGGAAGAGGTGTTTGAGCTAAAACAGAGGGAGGGATAGGTAATAAAGAGTCAATATGGCAGAAAAAGAATTAGATCTTGTGACTAACATAAAGAAATACCTAGACCTATGTGGTAGCATTACAATAGAAGCAGGATAGTGAGTTCCAGCTAATGTTCTAATGAAGATAATAATAGGTGGGTAGAAGAAAAGTTCTCTATAGGGGTTAAGAATATGAGGTGGAGGAGAAGGGATGAAAGAGACATGTGAGATACTTGCAAATAAAAGAGATTGCAGATTAGACACAAAGAGTCTCGATGATATGCCAGTTTGTTCTTTAGGAGCAGAGTCCCTGTGAACAACTGTGTACTGACAGTCATCAGGTACAATAGTGAAAGAAGATTTTTGAGTTTGAAAGGAGGAGACATGTGAAGAAATAGGAGATGCAATAGAAAGAGGTTGAACAAAAAGGGCAGATGGAGAAGAGACGGATGGGTTGATGGTACCTTAATGAGAAGGGGAAAGGAATGAAGGAGATGTCTGCTCTTCAGATATCTTCAACTTCTTGTGAGAAGGAGACACTTGGTCATCCTTGGGTACAACTGTTTGAGCTCCTCCGGACAGGTCTTCTGCAATGTTAGCTCTTGCAGGTACTGGGTAACCAGATCTTCTCGTTTTGGGAATAATTCCCAAAATGAAAGTCTTCTTTTGTTCTTCTAGGACTTGCTCTGTCTACTCCCCCTGAGCAGATGCTTCCTCTTTGCTAGGCTCATACTCAACTTGGCTGACCTTGGCAAAGGTCTTCACCAGCTTCCTTTTCTTGCTGGGATGATGATGAGTGTGATTACACCTCATATTTGTTAATTATTTTGCATGCATTTTCATATAGTTTAGGCTTATTTAATTTGATTTTTGTTAGTTTTTACCTTGGAACGGGTAAGGCGATTTTGTGGTGTTGTTTCGCAGGAATGAAGGATAAAATGCTCAATATTGACCATGATGGAGCTTACATGAAGATGGAACTTGAATAGTGAAGAACCATGATCGAGCAAAACTGAAAAAGAAAGAAGGCAAAAGTCAGAACTGGTCACGGCCTACCCGTGATGCCCATCACGGCCGTGACATGTCAGCTGAACCAGACCCTCAACAGGCAGAACTGATCACGGCCGTGACAGACCAATCATTGAAGAAACGCGCAAGGCAGAATTCGTCACGGCCTGGCCATGATGGCCATCACGGCCGTGACGCGCATTACTTGGATCTGAAGCAACTGATTTGGATCTGATTTTAGTTTGATTAGGATTCAAACTTCCCAAATCTATAAATAAGGCATCCAGGCAGAGGATCGAAGACTTTTTGGCTGCTACTCTTAGGCTATAATTTAGGATCTTCTTCTCCTTCTCCTTCTCCTCTCTTAGTTTTATTTTCATGTTATTTGTAATCAAGCTTGTCATCACCATGACAATGCTTGAGTAGTAGTTTAATTTTTAGGGATTGGGGCTATGCCCAAGGTTGATTTATGTTGTTAATTTGATGTTGTACCTTTATTAAATTCGATTTTGCTTTAGATCTGATTTATAGTGTTTTAATTACTCGTAAATCTGGTGCGCACTTATTTACGTGTCGTAGATATTCTAAGGAGGAACCTAGCGGTGAACTTAGGTATCAGATCTATAGAATCAGACTTAGGACTGAAATCACGAGAGTTAGAAGCCGTCCTTCGAGGGTCAACGAATTGTCAGAAAGCGTAAAGGGTTCAATCTAAATTCGACTACCACGAGGTAGGGGTTGGTTTAATTGAGCACGGTTTTTATAACCCGAGAGGGAGCATTAACTATTAGAGGATAAATTCGCCTTCAAGGCAATTTCGATAATTAACAAGGGATAATCAATTTAGTAACATAAACAATCTTGTTGGTAACCCAATTCCTAGGAATCCATTTAGATCTGGAAAAAACCATAAATTGATTTACTTTCTGTTTTACTTGATTGCATTACTTATCTGATTTTCTAAGTTATCTCTTATTTCAAAACTCAAAAACCTTTTCAAAATTCCTTTTTAAAAGTCCAGTTTAGTCAATCTGATAATTATTTGCGATTTGAGATCACGGTCTCTGTGGGATCGATATCTTTTTATTACTTGGTGACAATCTGGTACACTTGCCGGATCGCACGACGTGCATCGCACGACATCAAGTTTTTGTCGCCGTTGCCGGGGACTGTGCTTCCTCGAATCTCAATTTAATTTTTAAATTGACTTTTCTAGACCTTTTCTTTTTATTTAATTTTTATATTTGAAAAAAATAATATATATATATATATATATATATATATATATATATATATATATATATATATTTCCTTTTTGAGTATCTATCTCTCTGTGTTTTTATGCAAAGATCCCTAAGTCTTGGAAACCTTAGTGAGGTCGACCCCGAAGTTGAAAGGACCTTTCACAGACGTAGGAGACTACAAAGAGAGTGAGAGAGGTTGATTCCCATTCCACTCATGGCGAATCTCCCGGATACGAAACCGTTGAAGGACTACGCAGCCCCAAATGCTAGGGGTTTGCGAACTGGGATTGCTAGGCCAGAGATTGAGGCGGAGAAATACACTATACCGCCTATGCTGATTAACATGATTAGGCAACATCAATTCAGAGGATTGCCCTCGGAGGACCCGACTGACCACGTGGAGACATTCTTGGAGTTCACCGATGCAGTTAGAATTCAAGGCGCCCCGATTGATGCTATTCGCTTGAGGTTGTTCCTCTCCTCTCTTATTGGAAAGGCGAAAGCTTGGCTGAAGCAAATACCCGCTAATACCTTATCGACTTGGGACCAACTGGAGCAAGCATTCTTGGAGAAATTCTTGCCTCCCTCCAAGACGGCTTACCTACGAACCCAGATCACCGGCTTCTTCCAAAAGGACGGAGAATGCTTATCCGAAGCTTGGGATCGCTACAAGGGATTGCTGGAGTCTTGCCCACATCATGGACTCGAGAGGTGGTTGTTAGTGCACACCTTCTACAACAGATTGGACTACTCTTCGAAGGTGTCACTTGACTCCGCAGCTGGTGGAGCCTTTATGAATAGGCCTCTGATTGAGGCATTCAACATCATTGAAAACGTGGCCACCAAATACCACGAATGGGGTTCAGAAAGAGGTAACAACCCGAAAAAGATTTTGGGGGGTAAGTTTGAAATGAATAGCACTGATTTTATAATGTCTAAAATAGACTCACTGAATAAATGCTTTGATCAGCTGAAAGAGCTCACATGAGTTCCATAGGTGCTACTAACATTGTTTGTGAGATTTGTGGAATGCAGGGACATGACATAATGGAGTGCCCACAGGGTATTGCTCATGGATCCGGCGCTTCGGGGGAACAAGTGAACTCTTGTCACAACTTCTACGACACGAACCCGAGGTTGCCAAACTATGTTCCCCCAAATCCTTACAACCAAGGAAGGAAGAACAGCCCTTACCTCTCCTACGGGAACTACAGCGACACACTGAACCACGAGTTCCAAGAAGGCCAAGGTAATAGGAAACCCGCACCGGGGTATCCTCAGGTACAGAAGTCTAAACTCGAGTCTTTATTGGAAAGTTTTGTTGAAACTCAAACAAAACAAAATGAAGAGTTTAGACAACAAGGTAGGGCAGTAAACGAGGCAATAAAAGAGCTAGCATCTAAGGTAGATAACTTAGCCATCCATAACAAGATGCTAGAAACTCAGATTGCCCAACAAGCCAGCACATATTCTAGACCTAAGGGTACGTTTCCGGGACAACCCGAAGTTAATCTCAATGAACATTGTAATGCCATGTACTTGAGGTATGATAAGCTTGGGGTAAGGGTAGCTAAAAAGGATGTGGAACGTGAGGAGGTCATGAGCGAAGATGAAGAACCAGAGCCAAAATACGTCCCTCCACCAACGTACCAACCCCCAATACCTTTCCCACAAAGGTTGGTCAAGAGAAAGCAAGCAGAAAAAGAGACTAGGAGCTTAATTGAGGAGCACAATGTCAAGATAAAAACTAATATGCCTCCTAAACTAAAAGACCCGGGTAGTTTCTCTATCGCTTGCTCAATTGAAGAAGTGCAAATAGACCAAGCCTTATGTGACTTAGGGGCTAGTGCGAGCTTGATGCCGCTCACTATCTTGGAAAGGTTGGGAACCAAAGAGTTGAGTCCATTCAAATTCTCCTTACAATTTGCGGATGGCTCAACTAAAACTCCTCTAGGCATACTAGAGAACGTTCCCGTAAGGGTAGGGAAATTTTTCATCCCTACCGATTTCCTGGTATTGGATATGAAAGGGAATTTTGAATTCTCCACCATTTTAGGAAGGCCATTCTTGGCCACCGCTGGAGCAATAATAGACGTTAAGAATGGCAAACTCTCTCTGAATGTAGAAGAAGATAGGGTAGATTTTGAATTGACTAACTCATATAACCACCCTCCTTTTGAGAGTCATGTGTGCAGGATCGATATAACGTCTCCAGTGGTAAAGGAAGAGCTCAACATGGAAGCAACTCCGAAGATTTGCATGGCAAATGATGCACCCAGTAGTGATGAAGTTGGAGTTGCTCATCATGTGGAAACAAAACTTCCACCGGGAGGGAGTAAGGCCATGAAGCTTAGAGTGAAAAGAGCAAAGCGGAAGCGCAATTGGCCATATGAGCAGAATCGGCTCTTTGAAGGACTCCCATTGAAGAGAAGTGTTTCTGCACTTCTACGCCCATTTGACCCCGGTTGATTGAAAGAAGTATGGTCAAGCTTAAGACCGTAAATAAGCGCTCCTTGGGAGGCAACCCAAGTTATCTTCCCTTTTTCCATTTGTTTTTGAATTTAACTCTTGAATAATTTGAGAAGATCAAGAGGAAAAAGATCATAAATTAATAGATTTGTCAAGTGTTTTCAAGTTAAGAAGGAAGGAAGAGCAAAAAAGGGAAGGGACAAATAAAGTCAGAAGTCATCACGCCCAGGCAGTGATAGTGATCACCGCCGTGATGAGCTAACCAAGAAGACCAGAAAGGATCACGGCCCAGCCGTGACATCCATCACGGGCGTGATGAGAAGGACCCTAAGGTCAGAGATTATCACGGCCTAGCCGTGATGCAGGTCACGGCGGTGACAGGCCAGCTCCTATGGACCATAATTGATCACGGGCTAGCCGTGATACACATCACGGCCGTGATACATTTTCCAACAAGTTTTTGACTGGCATGTGAGCCAACACCCGCTACCACCTCGGTGAGTTGTTCCATTTTTCTCCTCTCCCCGACTTGATTGTTTACATTGGGGACAATGTAAGTTTTTAAGCTTGGGGTAGGGGGTATTTTTGCAATTTTTGCATTTTTGCATTTTTCATGTTGCATTCATATAGGCATAGTTTTGCATGATCACATGATTAGATTGCCCCTTGCTTAGATTATGCATCCGATTGCGAGAACTTGGTGCCAAATAAATTGAGATAGTGAATTTTTGAACCCAACTTTTTTTATTCTTGTGATAAGGCTAAAAATAAAAATGCTTGAGGTGATCTTTTGATAGTTGATAATTAGCATATGGTTCCTTAGATTTGTGTTTCTCACTGATTTTGAACTACTAAATATGAGATTTTTGAGCCTAAAAGGGGTACTCACTAAATCAACCCCATTCCTTGTGATAGAGTGTTTTATTCCTCTTGGATTGTATTCTCTAGAACTTGACTTGAAACCGTTTTGAAACTTAAAAATTTTTGAAAACATTTTTGAAAATGATTGAGGCACTAGGTGTTTTTCTGGCCTTCTGAGCTTTGATTGATTAAATGCTACCCGTTAGTAGCCCAATTTTGAGCCTAAAAGAATAAAATACTTTTCTTGGTACCTTGAAAAATTTTGATGAATAATGCTTGGTATGGCACCTTTTAAAGTATTGCAAAAAGGGTAAAAAGGTAGTTTGAAAAATAAATTGTGGGATGAGAAAGTTAGAAAAATATTTCTCTTGAATTGAAAATCTCCCCTTCTCCAAATAAATAAATAAAATAAAATAAGCAAAAAATAATGGAGAAGGGGATGACAAAAAGAAAGTGAGAAATAAAATAAAATAAAATAAAATAAAATAAAGGAAAGAAAGGTGGAAAAGTGAACAAAAGCCCAAAAAGGTATTTTAGAAGGTTGTCATGTTTGTAATGTTTGATATTTTGTTTAGCCTTCTTGAAATTTCATTTTCTTGATTTCCCCACCTAACAATTAATCCCAAGGCCCCATTACAACCAAAATAAAAGACCTCTTTATTCTTTTGTGTTTTCATTAATAAAGTAGAGATTTGGTTAATAGTCAAGCTTATGGTAGGATACTTCCTTTGAGGAAATTGAGCGAATTGTCATATACCCTTAAACACTTGAGTGAGGTGAGAAGAGTGCCCGAATCGGTGAGAAAATGAAATTAGGGAACCTAAGATTCTAATTGGACTTGAAATTGATTGTCTCTTGGTTTCTTATTTGAATATGCCTGTTACTTGGATTAGTTACTCGGGTTCTTGGTTCACTATCCATGCTCTGATTATTTATATTGACTGGCCTTAGTGATTGCTTGAGGACAAGCAAAATCTTAAGCTTGGGGTGATTTGATGAGTATGATTACACCTCATATTTGTTAATCATTTTGCATGCATTTTCATATAGTTTAGGCTTATTTAATTTGATTTTTGTTAGTTTTTACCTTGGAACGGGTAAGGCGGTTTTGTGGCGTTGTTTTGCAGGAATGAAGGATAAAATGCTCAAGATTGACCATGATGGAGCTTACATGAAGATGAAGCTTGATTAGTGAAGAAAATGAGCCAAACAGAGCCTATCATGGCCTAGCCGTGATGACCATCACGGCCATGATCGAGCAAAACTGAAAAAGAAAGAAGTCAAAAGTCAGAACTGCTCACGGCCTGCCCGTGATGGCCGTCACGGCCGTGACATGTCAGCTGAACCAGACCCTCAACAGGAAGAACTGATCACGGCCTAGCCGTGATGAGCATCACGACCGTGACAAACCAATCATTGAAGAAACGCGCAAGGCAGAATCCATCACGGCCTGGCCGTGATGGCCATCACGGCCGTGACGCACATTACTTGGATCTGAAGCAACTGATTTGGATCTGAATTTGAGTTTGATTAGGATTCAAACTTCCCAAATCTATAAATAAGGCATCCAGGCAGAGGATCGAAGACTTTTTGGCTGCTACTCTTAGGCTATAATTTAGGATCTTCTTCTCCTTCTCCTTCTCCTCTCTTAGTTTTATTTTCATGTTATTTGTAATCAAGCGTGTCATCACCATGACAATGCTTGAGTAGTAGTTTAATTTCTATGGATTGGGGCTATGCCCAAGGTTGATTTATGTTGTTAATTTGATGTTATACCTTTGTTAATTTCGATTTTGCTTTAGATCTGATTTCTAGTGTTTTAATTACTCGTAAATCTGGTGCGCACTTATTTACGTGTCGTAGATATTCTAAGGAGGAACCTAGCGGTGAACTTAGGTATCGGATCTATAGAATCAGACTTAGGACTGAAATCACGAGAGTTAGAAGCCGTCCTTCTAGGGTCAACGAATTGTCACAAAGCGTAAAGGGTTCAATCTAAATTCGACTACCACGAGAGTAGGGGTTGGTTTAATTGAGCACGGATTTTGTAACCCGAGAGGGAGCATTAACTATTAGAGGATAAATTTACCTTCAAGGCAATTTCGATAATTAACAAGGGATAATCAATTTAGTAACATAAACAATCTTGTTGGTAACCCAATTCCTAGGAATCCATTTAGATCTGAAAAAAACCATAAATTGATTTACTTTCTGTTTTACTTGATTGCATTACTTATCTGATTTTCTAAGTTATCTCTTATTTCAAAACACAAAAACCTTTTCAAAATTCCTTTTTAAAAGTCCAGTTTAGTCAATCTGATAATTAGTTGCGATTTGAGATCACGGTCTTTGTGGGATCGATATCTTTTTATTACTTGGCGACAATCCGGTACACTTGCCGGATCGCACGACGTGCATCGCACGACATCAGATGAGCAGGAACATCTACTAATTCCTCAGCTTCACTAATCTTCCTGTTGGGAGAGGGTCTCCTCTGCCTGAACCTCAAGGGCTCAACTGTTTCAATAGAATCTTCAGACACTGAAGGCTGCAGCTCTGGAAACCACTGGTTCTTCCTCATTCCGCTCAACAGTAGGCTTCTTCTTCTGCTTCTTCTTCTTGCTGTCTTCCTCCTCATTAGCAAGAGGGATTCCCTTGATGTCCATCATAGACAGTATCTTCCTGTCTATGGGCAGTGACATGTCCACAAAGTGAACATCACTAGGAACAAACAGCTTGTTCCTGAAGACCCTTGTCAGCAACATCCCATAAGGATAGGTCTGTATGTTGGTTCTCTTGATCAGAGTCTCAAGGTACACGTAGAAAAGGTCGTTGATGTCAACCTTGATTTTGTGGATCAAGTGGTACAGAGCAAATCTGTCCATCTTGGTCACACTGTCTCATGAGCCTTTCCTTGGCATCACGCACTCCAACAGCAATTTGTGCAAGAATCTGCACTTAACCACCATGTTGACAGGCTTAGGGTTCACTGGTTTGGTAACACCATAGATGGAAATGTTGACATTGTCAACTCCCACTTCATCTTCCCAGTTAGGTGTGAAGCCAGCTCCGATTCTCGGACATTTTATGACAAGCTCCAGAGAGCTAATGGGGAAGAGAAGGGTTCTATCCCCCATTTCAGCCTTAAAGCTTTTGATTCCGTTGAGTCAGTTGGTGACAATCACAGCATTTCTCCAGAACGTTTGAACGAGCTTAGGGTGAACAAGCTCCTTGATGTAGAAAGAAAGGAGTCCACTTGGAGTACTCCAACTCTTCAGTGACATTCATTCCTAGTTTCTTCATCTGTTGAAGATCAACAGTCTTTCCCGGAATGATCTTTTCTATCTCAGTAACCTTGAGATTGTATTTCTCAGTGATTTCTTTTGTAGAGAGACGCTTGGATGATGCCATTTTTTTTTTAGAGAAAACATTTTTAGGGTTTCGAGAGAGAAGAGGGTTTGAAAGATGAGAAGACAAAGAGATTTTGGAATATTGAAACGTAAAGGTTCAACCTTTCTGATCTATTGTCTTTTATAGTCATAAAGGTGGGAGAGAGAAAAAATGACATTATTAATTCAAAAATGGCACGATTTGTATGGGGAACTGCAACGCCCACTTGAGACATAATGGAAACATGTTTTCGAGATATGTAAACCATCGTGCACACGATTAGCTTCAGATAAGGGAATGGCATTAATTAATTAATAACCATTTCAACAAAATTGTTGAGTTCTAGCATAGTGACTCATCAGAGTCAGACAGGTAAGCATAGACAGGTGATAAAGCACAGATAGGTTAACATTCAGATATGTCATTCAACAATGCAATGCATGTTTAGATTATCTTTAATAAATAAAAACCTTTCTTCTGCGAGGGGTTTCGTGAAAATATCAGCCCATTGATTTTCAGTTTTAACAAACTTAATATCAAAGATGCCTTTCTGAACATAATCCCTAATAAAATGATGTTTGATTTCAATATACTTAGCCTTAGAATGCTGAATTGGATTTTAAGTTAAGCATATAGCGCTGGAATTATCACACCATACAGATATGTTATGTTCATAAATAGAGTAATCCTCAAGTTGATATTTTACCCATAAAAGTTGAGAGCAACAACTAGCAGCAGAGATGTATTCTGCTTCAGCAGTAGACAGGGCAATGGCTGTCTGCCTCTTGCTTGACCATGAGACTAAACTTGCTCCAATGAAGTGACATCCTCCACTGGTGCTTTTTCTTTCTATTCTATCTCTAACAAAATCAGCATCATAATAACCCACTAATCTGTATTCTTTTGATCTTAAATACAGCAAACCAAGATTAGTTGTTCCAAGCAAATATCTAAATATTCTTTTAACATCCTTAAGATGAGATTCTCTAGGATCAGATTGGAATCTATCGCACATACAGACACTAAATTGAATGTCAGGTCTGCTTGAAGTTAAGTACAGTAGAGAGCCAATCATACCTCTATAGACAGTTTGATCTACCTTTTTACCTTCATCATCTTTGCTTAGTTTTGTATTGGGTTGCATAGGGGTTTTCATGATCTTTGAATTTTCCATTTTGTATTTCTTGAGTATCTCCTTGGTATATTTTTGTTGATGAATGTAAATTCCATCACTTGTCTGCTTGATTTGTAATCCAAGGAAGAACTTCAATTCTCCCATCATGCTCATCTCAAATTCAGCTTGCATTAGATTTGAAAATTCCTTGCACAGCTTTTCATTAGTTGCTCCAAAAATAATATCATCAACATATATTTGAACTATAATAAAGTTCTTTTTAGAGCAATTATTGAATAGAGTAGTGTCTACTTGTCCTCTAGTAAAACCATTATGCATGAGAAAAGAACTGAGTCTATCATACCATGCTCTAGGTGCTTGTTTCAAACCATATAATTCTTTTTTAAGTTTGAAAACGTGATCTGGTTTATCAGTATCCTCAAAACCAGGGGGTTGTTTAACATACACTTCTTCTTCAATTATACCATTTAGAAAAGCACTTTTTACATCCATTTGAAATAGGGTAATTTGGTGTTGTGCAGCATATGACATTAAAATGCGTATGACTTCTATTCTAGCTATAGGTGCAAAGGTTTCAGTATAATCAATACCTTCTTGTTGGTTATAGCCTTGAGCTACTAACCTTGCCTTATTTCTGACAACTTTAC
This sequence comes from Sophora flavescens, assembly GCA_030762895.1. NCBI lineage: Eukaryota > Viridiplantae > Streptophyta > Magnoliopsida > Fabales > Fabaceae > Sophora > Sophora flavescens. The sequence goes on from CM061068.1 coordinate 115,364,974, forward strand.
CATCTTCATCCAATTTGTTTCTGAAGACCCATCTTGTTCCAATAACTGACTTGTTTTTAGGCTGAGAGACAAGAGTCCAGACATCATTTCTAGTGAACTGGTTTAGTTCTTCTTGCATATCAAGAATCCAGCTTTCATCCTCAAGAGCTTCTTCAATGCGTTTAGGCTCCAAATTTGAAATAAAGGCCACATTGCTTGATTCTCTTAATGTGGATCTGGTTCTTACTCTTTTAGAAGGATTTCCAATAATAAGATCCTTAGGGTGATGAGTGTTGAACTTCCAATCCCTTTTGAGATCATCATGAAGATCTTGACTTGTTTGCTGACTCGTCTGCTGACTTGTCTGTTCCACTTGTCTGTCAGCTGATGAGTGTGATTACACATCATAATTCTTTATCATATTTCATGCATTTTCATGTAGTATGGGCATCTTTAATTTGATTTTTGTTAGTTTTTACCTTGGAACGGGTAAGGCAGTTTTGTGGTGTTGTTGTGCATGAATTGAAGATTAAAATGTTCAAGATCAACCATGATGGAGCTTGCATGAAGATGGAGCATGAAAAGCAAGAAAACTGAGCCAAACAGAGGCTATCACGGCCTAGCCGTGACAGCCATCACGGCCATGATCGAGCAAGGCTGAAAAGAAAAGAACGAAAAAGTCAGAACCTGTCACGGCCAGGCCGTGATGGCCATCACGGCCGTGACAGGCCATCAGTGCCAAGTTTTTCAAGTCAGAATCCGTCACGGCCGTGACGCGCAATATCTCAAATTTTAAAAGCTGTTTTTATCCGATTTTGTAATTGCTTGGGATGCAAGTTACCCTACCTTATAAATAGGACCTAGTGGCTCGAAAATAGGATGACTTTTTGGGCTGCTACCTTAGGAAAAATTAGGATTTCTCTTCTTCTTCTTCTTCTTCTTCTTCTTCTTCTTCTTCTTCTCTTCTCTTAGGTTTTCTTTTATGATTTTGTTAATCAAACTTGCTATGAACATGGCAATGCTTTAGTAGTAGTCTTATTTCTAGGAGTTGGGGCTATGCCCAAGATTTGTTTATGGTGATGAATTGACGTTTGGTTTCTTGTTAATTTCAATTTTGCTTTCGATTTGATTCCTGTTGCTTTAATTACTCGTAAATTCGGTGGCCACTTATTTGCTTGTTGTAGATACTCTAAGGAGGAACCTAGCGATGAACTTAGGTATCGGATCTATAGGAATCAAACTTAGGACTTAAATCACGAGAGTTAGAAGCGGTCCTTCGAGGGTTCACGAATTGTCACAAAACTTAAAGGGTTCAATTTAAATTCAATTATCATGAGAGTAGGGGTTGGTTTAATTGGGCACGGTTCTTGTAACCCGAGAGGGAGCATTAACTTATTTAGGATAAATTCGCCTTCAAAGCAAATTTCGATAATTAACAAGGGTAGTTAATTTGGTAACATGAACAATCTTGTTGGTAACCCAATTCCTGGGAATCCCTTTTGATATTTTGAAATATCAGATTTGATCTACTTTCCTATTTTGTTCTTGATTTCGTTTTAATTGCAACTTTAAATTTGATTTGCTACTTAATTCAAAAATCAAATATTTTCCAAATCTTTATCTTTTATAGTCCAGTCTAATTGATTTAGTAATTAATTGTTATTTGAGATCACGGTCTTTGTGGGATCGATTTTTTTTATTACTTGATGACGAAGCCGTGCACTTGCGGATTCGAGACCTATCATCAGCCTCAGGTACAGGTTCTGTTTTGGTTAGATCGGGTTGTTGAATTTCTGGATTGTTTATATCAAGACCAATTCCTATAACTTTCCCTTTCTGATTCCCTCCGAAGGCAACGTGTCCTCCTTTCTTAAGTTGGAGGTCTAGGAACATAGACCTTTCTCCTGTCATATGACACGAGTCCAGGTACCAGCAGTGGTGTTTTCTTTGTCCTGTTGAGGACATCTGCAACAAAAATTATTTGATCTTTAGGTACCCATATTTTTCTGGGTCATTTTCTGTTAGTTCTAGGAGTCTGTGAAGACTTCTTTCTCTTCTTATGGATACACTTAGACATAACATGTCCAGTTTTTCCATAGAAGTTACAGACATGTGTAGGCTTGGTTACAGTTGACTTAACGGATACTGTAGAAGCTTTAGTTGATACTTTATGATGTGTCTGATGGACATATCCAATACATTCTTTGTTAAGATAGTGCCTCTGACAGCCAAGTAGCTTAGTCAGATTATCTCTACCATTAACAAATTTGGCAAGATCAGAAGTGAACTCTTCCACTTTATGTTGAAGTTTTTTAACTTCTTCAGATGGTGATGTTTCACTTGAGATCTTAGCTTCATTAGACTTTTCAGTCTTCAGCTCACTGTTCTCTTTAGCCAGCTTCTCACACTTGAGATTTCTGTTTATGCTCACTGGTGAGCTTTACATACTCTCTCTTGAGGGATTTGAAAGCCTTAGATAAGCCGTTGGATTCCTCCAGCAACTCCTCATAGGCATCAAGTAATTCCTCATAGTCAGGATGTACCTCATCGTCTGAGTCTGAGTCAGTGTTGGCCATCAAACAAAGATTGGCTTCTTCCACTGTTTCTTCGTCAGAAGATGTTGACTCCAGATCCTCCCAAGTAGCCATCATTCCTTTCTTCTTCTTCTTGAAGAATTTCTTAAAAGGGGCCTTCTTGAGTTGAGGACATTCAGTCTTGATGTGACCAGGCTTCTTGCACTCATAGCAGACAATTGGACTTTTGTCTGTTGGAGTGGATTCTTTGAAGTTTTTGTTCTTGTTGAATCTTCTGAATGGCTTATCCCTTTTGAACTTCTTTTTCTACAGGAGAAGCTTTATCTTCCTGGTCAGGAGAGACAGTTCTTCATCACTCTCAGAATCCTCGTGTTCAGACAGGTTAGCATCACTGGATGACTCGTCTGCCTTTAGAGCCTTGGAAGCTTTTGCTGACTTTTGATCATCTTTCAGAGCAATTGACTTGCCCTTCTTTGGTGCAACTTCATCTCCAAGTTTTTGCTCATGAACAGTGAGTGTACCAAGAAGTTCATCCATAGTCAAGGTAGTGAGATCCTTGGCTTGAGAGATAGCAGTGACCAAAGGTCTCCACTATTTAGGTAGACTTCTCAGCATTGGCATAGACTTTGCCAAGAGATTTTAAACTGTTGACTATAGTTTGAAATCTTCCTATCATTTGAGCAACTGATTCTCCTTCATCCATGACAAACAGTTCATACTTTCTGACAAGTATGGCAATCTTTGACTCGTTGACTTTGGCTGTTCCTTCAAGTGTGACAGCTAAAGTGTCCCATATTTCTTTGGCAGAGTCACAAGCACATACCTTCTCAAACTCCTCAGGACTGAGAGCACAAATGATGTTATATCTAGCTTTGTGGTTCAGCTCCCATTTTGTCTTTTCTGCAACAGTCCACTGAGCTTTTGGTTTAACGGTGTCATCATCATTCTTGGGAATGAATGGACCATCTGTAATGACATCCCAAAGATCAGAGTTTGTAGATAGAATGAACCATTGAAATCTATCATTCCAATAGTTGTAGTTTTCTCCATTGAAGTAAGGAGGTCTGGTTAGGGAAGCTCCTTCAGTCTGGTGACTTCCATTTGAACTAGCTCCAGCAGTCATGTCTATTCTTCAGGACCTTTTACCTCTACACTGTTAGATACTCAACCCAGAGGCTGAGCTCTGATACCAACTGAAATAGACAACTATAAACACGAGAAGGGGGGTTGAATTGTGTTTATAAGAATTTAAACAAAGTTGAAAACTTTTCGCATATAGAAGCTAGGTTCAGATGAGTGGAAAGATACAGGACAGACAGGTGACCTGTCTGATGAAATTTTAACAGTGACTTAGACAAACAAACCACTTGAAAAACGGATAAGAAAACTAAGGCAACTAAAGAGTTTATAAGGAAAGAGAGATTGACACGGCTATTTATCCTAGTTCACTCTTCAAAGCAAAGAGCTACGTCCAGTCCTTGGCAGCACCAAGTTTTATCCACTATAACTGATCAGGTTACAGACTCCAAGTATTGTTTGTACACCTAGCCTCTTCAGGCTCCAAGACAAGTATTCTTTGCACACCTAGCCTCTTCAGGCTCCAAGACAAGTATTCTTTGCACACTTAGCCTCTTCAGGCTCACTCAGGTTTGTTTGAGAGATTTGGTTTGTAATAAATACAACTTCAGACAGACAGAACTTTCACTAACACTCAGAGTGGTTTAAATGTAAAGCTTAGAAAGTCTGCATAATAACTTCAAATGATTGAAGAATACAGAATGAAAGAATGAAGTTATTAATGCACAGAGTAATGGCTCTTTAATGCTATGTGTATTCTCTATGCTTCATCTTCAATGACTTCTGTATTTATAGTCTTCAAGCATTTAGGATCCGGTAGAGACATTCCTTCAGATGTTGGCTTCAAGCAGAACTTCATTAAATGCAATAGAGTCGTTCTGGGCAACCATTAATGTAATAGGAACGTTGGTTGTACTCTAACATGAAGGATCATGGCTTTATGCATCGTGATACAACCATATCAGAGTTGTGCAGAGAGCTTTTTGTACTTTGCTGAGTACAATTCCCTTTTCGTGTAAGGACCAGAGGTACTAGGGAATAAAGCATGTTGGAAGCATTCTCTAACTGGTCCTTGGTTTTGATAACCGAGGGTGCTTGAGAGAGTAACTTATGGCTTTTCTTGACAGGCGTGAGACTGAGTAGGAGAGAAGGCTTCAAGTCTCTTTCTGATGGGACAGCTAACAAAAGCTTGTTAGGTCCTTGGTTCTTCAACGAGTAACCTCAGACGAGTGTAGGAACTCGTGGAGAGACAGGTTGAAAACGTTTCTTGAAAGAAGTCAATAATCCTAGTCAGCAGACAGGTTGACTTTCGCTTATCCAGATAGGTAGTCATCTATATGAGCAGACAGATGATTCTTACAGTTTTAATATGCACACTAGATAGACAGGTTAGCAACCAATATGAAGGTTAATTAAATCATTAACCAATGTTTAGTTCTCATCAAAACTTAGGGAAATGCACATTAGATATTTTAGAGACTTAACATGAGTAACCTGTGTGAAATTTCTATCCACAAATACCTCGTTTGGTGTTATTGGCCAGACGCGTTTTGTTGTTTTCTCTTTTTAATTTTGGTCTTTTTAGTTTATGCAAATAAAGTCGAAGACAATTGGCAGTGCATTGAGCCTTTCTTGCAGGTAGCTCAAAGCATCGACTTCGATCACAATTTACGTGATGAGGAAGGATATTTCTTCAAAGCTAAATTTTATAGTTACTCTCCCAGACTCCAGGTGCAAAAAGAGGAAATCCTAGGTCTCCTTCAAGAGGACCAAGCTAATTATAGGGCTGTTATTTCAAATTGTAGGAGTCTTTTATCATCTTATGTTACAACTCTTTGTTAGAGTTTGATAGGAGGAAAGTCCATGTAGTTGCTCACCCTTTGTTAGGAGTGGCTACATATATTACTATTCTCCAAATTCGTGATGATGTTACCGAATGTATTGCGTTCTCCATTATTAATGAAATTGCTTAGCTTTTATTTTGTCAAAAAAAAAAGGTAATAAACCATGAGACTACTTTAACTGTAATATAGAAAAATTCAATAATGATAAGAAAATTATACAAAATGCGCATGAATTAAATAATACATTGAAAGAATTTAAAACACATTCTATAAAAAAAATTAAATACATCAAATTTTTTGGAATACTTCTTTGAAAACAACATTCTTAAGAATATAAGTATGAGTAGTACCATTATTTAAAACTACAACATTACACTCAAGTAAACAATATGTAACCATCAAGAAGGAATTGATCTATTATAACAATTTAACTTGTTTTTAAAATTCAAACAAAATCAGGAGCATGTAAATATTACCAACACAATGAAATTGAGCATCAATAAATGACTTATGAGCGGTACATGCATTTTTATTGAACGCTTGATTTGGAATAACACAAAAAAATTGCATACTTAATTAAGAAAGTAATTTCTGTAGCTTAAAGCTTAAACAGAAAACAACAACGCAACTTGTGGTGAAGTATAGTTTTCCTTATTGGCTCTAGAAGCACAAAATCCTCAAACTTGATACCTTAAAATAAATAAGAACGTAGTGGTCAACTGAAAAATACATAAAGCAAAATAAAGTGAACTGAACACATAAGTCAAATAAACTAATTTTCCAAAAAATAAAATATATAAATATACTTGACATCCAATCAAAATATGACAACAACATCTCAAAAACATTGAAAAGTTAAATATAATAGATTAATACAATATCCACTTTACATCACGATATGGATATGTGAAGTGAAAAAATTAGATGAAATGATGTACTCAAAACCAAATAATAAATTAGCAAGGGACTGATCCAAACTAAATTAACCATGAACCCTAGATAACTAAGAACATCTCCAATACTATTTTGATAAGCAACCCACTTTGGTTTCTTATGTGGTCCCTATTATGGACCCCGTTGTGCCACATTTAAGCAACTCGTCAAATTTTTTTTTTTACTTCAATGATACATACAATAAATAACCCATTATTATATTCTTTTTAATTACACTTAATTTTATTTTTATCGTAATATTAATTTATTCATTTTAATCAATACATTAAAAAATTTGAAATTATTGCAATGAATTTGTGTGGTCACGGTCAAATTTTCAAATTGGATATTTGTTATATATAATATATAATCTATAGTAATATAAATTCAAATTGGAGTTAGTTCAATGAGTATCTTTTGGATTGAATTCAGTGTTTTAATTGGATTCAAATTGGATTTAGTTCAAATTGGAGTTCAGTGTTTTATGGTTCAATTGGTTCAACCAACGATTAAGCGGATGACTAATAAATAAATAAATAAATTATATAATAAAAATATATGTATAAAACATATGTATATAAAAATTATAAAATAATACACTTAATTAAATTATATTATATTATAATTCTAATTCTAATTATAATTTATAAGAGAAAAATTAAATATTATAAGCATTAAATGACGTTAGCAATGGTCTATAATATTAAATGATCAAAATTTTATTTTTTTTCTTGTTCATTTAATCGTTTTTATAGGGAATTTAATTGTTTTTCTATGATCTATTGTTACCCTTCTCGGGCACTACATTGTTTGTGACACTTACATTCTATAAGATCAAGTAAAGCGGAAAATAAATATTTTCGACCAAAAATATGGGTGTACTTTTTTTTCTTTTCACAAATACCACGATAAATAGTATTTAACATACATCATCAAACTTATCCATAAATATTTTACAAACCATTCTCCAATCATAAACATAAACATCCGGAAAAGAGCGGAAATACCAACGCCAGTAAATTAACAACATACTGGAAATATGTTTATAATAATAATAATAATAATAATAATAATAATAATAATAATAATAATAATAATAATAATAATAATAATAATAATAATAATAATAATAATAGCATTGGAGACGCAGCTCCACAAAATATAAACATAGACACAAGACTCATCATGCTGGCCAATACAAAACAATGACGAAATGTCATCCCCGCACAATCATAACAGTCAAGGATGATACACCGTCACGTCGTGGGTATACTCCTCACGTCCACTATACAAAAGCCATTGAGATTGTGTCCATGTATCCATGTCATCTTAAACTCCAGCTGGGTGTGGTGGCAAAACAATGATGTTGTCATCTTCGCAGTACGTAAAACAAAGCAGAAAACCAATAAATACGGAAAATGAGGTGAGATCCCCATTCATCATATATATAACGCATATATGCAGTGGTACGACACACAGATACGTACAACTATCAATATACAGTTATATCGACACTCATATCAGAATCATAATGTTTCACAGAAACATAATCACGGGGCAACGTTCACCTGGATATGAGACATATAAGACTCGAGGAAAGACCTATGATTCCTATACTATGGTTTTAATGCACAGTCGGAGAGAGTGGTTTGGAGGATTGTTCCGAATTACACCAGCCTTGGGTAAAATGCGTCAACAGTCAGCAACGTTCACATAGGATTTTTCGGGAACATCCTACACTATCATAACACATGTAGCATCTACTCAAGTATGTTGGTGTATTGCAAGATCACCATGCCACAGAGGAGCTACCAAATGGGCCTATATGAGTATTTCATACCCCAACATCCCCAAGTATCAACCAGATCGTCACTACAGAATCCACACCCTCATTAAATTGCCAGAAATGCGTTCTTCTTGTCTATCCACTGGATGACCTCTTGATTTTAATGGAATCCTTTCGACGTGCTTTCTCAGAGGCTAGATGTTTTCAGGTCCGAATCGCTGGTCCTTAACATCGAGCTAGAGTTCTCAAGTAACCTTTCATCTTTGTACAAAAGTATCTTAAAAGCACTTGATTACAAATCCCAACTCATTATGAAATTGGATTGCAAGTCCAATTACTAGAAAATTGTTATTTTCAGATGGATTCTCAGACAGATTTCAGATGGAATTCAGACACTTTTGCCACAAATTTCAGACGAAAGTTCAAGTTCGGACGAATTTCAGGCGGAACGTCTCCCGTCCGAAAATCCCTCGTTGGAAATTAAAAACTTCTGTCCCTATTCCGTCCCAAACATATTTCCGACAGATTTCACATAGATTTCATATAAACTCATGAATCTAAATTTGTGTTATGTTGACTTAATTTCAAACGGATTTCAGACGGATTCAATATTGCTAAAAGTGCATTTCAGACGGATTTTGGACATATTCAATGTTATTATAAGTACACTTTGAATGGATATTGGTTTTATTTTATGATACTATTTTGGACATATTTCCCTTGGATTAAATAATCATATTTATTTTGTATATCAATCAAATGTAGGAATTCATCCAAACTACCTACATGTTCCAACACACAAGCTCTTAGAAGATCCTCCAATGACTGAATTGTTCTCTCTGACTGTCCATCCGTCTGAGGATGATAAGCAGAACTCATCCTCAACTTTGTTCCCAAAGCATTGTGTAACTATCTCCAAAATCTAGATGTAAACCTAAGATCTCGATCGGAGACAATACTTGATGGCACACCCTGCAACCTCACTACTTCCTTGATGTAGATCTGGGTCAACTTCTGAAGACTATAACTCTCACCAATAGGTAAGAAGTGAGCACACTTCGTCAACCTATCAATGATAACCCAAATCGCATCAAACCTCTTCTGAGTTCGTGGTAATCCAACCACAAAGTCCATCGCTATACTATCCCACTACCCGGCTACGGGAATAGATAAGAATATCATCTATGAACTCCACAACAAACTTGTCAAGGAACAGTCTAAAAATCCTGTTCATGTAATCCATGAACACCGTTGGAGCATTAGTTACACCAAATCCTGGAACATCAGGAGGAAAAACCTCAGGAAACTCTCTTACAATAGGCAACGGATCTATGCTCGGAGTCTCCTTAGCTTCAAAGAGAAAAGCATCACATACTGCTGAGAATCGTCACTCCTCATAGCTGCTCCTTCATTGGTAGATACTATGCTAGAAGGCTCAAGAAAAGATAGGGTCCTTTGGGCACAGTCTAACACTACATGGTTAGCCGAAAGCCAATCCATGCCAAGGATAACACATATCTGTTGCATAGGCAAACAGATGAGATCTACAAGAAATGTCCTATTTTCAACCACTATAGGACACTGTAGGCAAACATAGATAGTGACCAAAGGATCACTGGTACGGGTAGATATTGTCAAAGTATATGGTATTTGAGAAACGGACAAATGTAAATGATCCATACACTCATGCGAAACAAACGAATATGTAGCGATTGATTCAAACAATACACGCGAGAGTCTGCCAGATAGTAAACACATACCTTGACTAAGATCTGCAGATTGAGAGGACTCAGATCCTCTCACCGTAAACACTCTTCCAGTGGCCCGAGGTATGGCCGTCTATCGTCCTGCCGCTGGAACTCCTCTCCCAGCTCCACCTCAAGAACTACTGGCACCTCTGCCGGCAGCTGGTTGCTGCGATACTGCTCTTTGTCAGCAATCCCTAGCAAAATGACCTGGTTTGCCACAGATGTAGGAACCAGATCTATCTGTACAATCTCTGATATAATGCGGACCCCCACATCTGAAACATAATGGGCCTCTCTGCTGCTGGGCCTCTCTGCTAACTAGTGCTGATGGTGCGGATATCTGAGCACTCTGCCCAGGTCTAGTGTATAGTCCTCTCCTCCACTAAGAACCTATGTCCCCTCTCCTCTGATGACCTGCTCGGGTAGGACCCCCACTACACTGCTACCTCTGCTCTGAAGCCTGCCTCTGATCCATACTCTCAATAGCACTGGCCCTCTTCACCATCTCTGGAAAGCACAAAATATCTAGAGGCACTATAACCTTCATCAACTCGTGCCGTAACCCCTCCTCAAATATCTGGCACATCCAATCCTCATCCGGAAACCTCTGGTAAAACTCAGAAAACTGAATCAGGGCCTCGAATCTGGCCGCATAATCACCAACAGACCTGTCTCCCTGCTGGAGACTCATGAACTCTCTCTCCTTCTCGCGTCTGACTAACCGCGGGAAGTACTTCTCGAAGAAATACTCTCTGAACAACTCCCAACTAATCAACATGCCCTTAGCCTCAAGCAATCTCCTCTTGCCTCTCCACCAGGACTCAGTCCCTCCGGTCAGCATGAAGGCGGCATAAGTCACCTTCCTGTCATCTCTGCATCGCATGGTGTCAAAGATATTCTCGAGCTCCTGTATCCACCACTCTGCTCACTCTGGATCATATTATCCTTCAAACTTCATAAAGGTAGCCAATCCTGCATCCTCAGTCTCCGCGGCTCTCCTCTTATCCTGCCGCTCCTGCATCTCTGCCTCTCTCTGTACCCTCTGAGCATTCTGTTGCGCCTGCTGCAACAAAACGAATGCTAACTCACGGATAGTCCGAAGAGTCTCAGATGACTCTGCTCCACCTCCAATCCATGCCTCTGACTGATGATGCTCATCCTGAAACCCTCTATAGCTCTACCACCACGTCCGCGTCCTTTACCTCGAGCCATGATCCCGTTAAAAGAAATCATTAGCCCACATTAATACGACATATAATACTACATAAACTGGAATATAAATACCATATGTCATAGAAATATCGCATTCAGACTCACTGCCCAACTTCTAAACATAGTCGTTATCCGATGTGGATTCAACTAAATGGCCAGTTCACCCTAATCACAGTCCGTTTCGGAACCGAACTACTTTGATACCACCAAATGAGACGCCCCGACGTCCCATTAAAGAAAACCCATAATATTTAGGACCTAAACATGTTATTATCGTTAAACGGATATATTAAAACAACAAAAAAAATTTAAAACTTAAAATTATAAACATATATATGTGTGTGTGTATAGAAGCAACTATAATATATACATACATGCTGATACAGGTATTGTCAAGGGATTCCTATCAGTAGGATCCCAAAATATAAAAACTAGTACAAACTGATATAAACAACAGAAGATAATACGCATCAAAAGACGCACTGGCCGTAGACTCTCTACTCAACTACTCGGGTCCACTGCTCGTCCTCCAGCATCTGGCTCATAAGGGGTTCCATCTAGCTCCTCCATAGCCGGCTCCTCCACCGAGTCTTCTTATAGCGAATCACATAAATAAAACATAGACAACAGTAAGAAGAAAAAGGGATAAGAAACAATATAACGTCAAACGTGGAAAGGGGGTTTAGCAACATTTAATTCTATAACAGCACACTAAACATCTATCTCCAAAAGTATAAATATAATATAATATAATATATAACACAACCATCCTCAATCCACATCTAGGATTTTTTTCCTCTACCCTCCATCATGATGCAATGAAAAATGCTATATGAATCATCTCATCAGGTATCGGCCATATCCGGATATCCAACCAATGACATGTCCCAGAGGCCCCGACGCACACCCTCGTTCATGGATGGAGGATGCCCATGCAAAGCAATGGCACCACAGCTACACAATCCGGTGCACGCCTCTGAACCACGGCCAGGGTGCTCATGCAACGCATGAACTATAGCTGCAACTAAAATGAAATGATGTCTGGGACGGTCCACCGTTAGCCTAAACCCCGGGAATTCTCCCTCCAGGGAATAGACCCTGTTGGAACCAAAGTGATTTGGATTTAATTAATCTCTAAGTTTTGATGTTAACAAAAGGATTAAATTTGCTTGGCAAAGTGTTAGTTGAGATCTAACAAGGTTATCTAGTTTTGCAGGATCACTTTAATCTTATAAGTTATGAAAACTTAGAAAAAAAAATTTCATATATCTGCTTGGACTTTAAATAAGAAATCCACGTCCACTCATGTAAACAGGCTGCTCAAAATCTTGGTAAAGTTATTTACTTATTTATTTGAGTAGACTGAAAGTTAAGTAGATGGGGCATGAGAATTTCTAAGTAGACGAAATATTAAAATATTTCTTCTAGACAGAATCTAAGTTTCAAATAGACAAGCTTAACTTGCCACGTCATCAGACGAGATCTTTTTTAAGTAAGTAGATGGACTTTAATGCCACGTCACTAGACGGATATCAAAATAACTCATTGAGATATAGCAAGTCCAGAGACTTGAATAAACGAGAGAATATGCCACGTCAGTGGACGAGCAAAATGAAAGAGTGAATAGACTTAGTTTCACATAGAACTAAGTAGACGCAGTTTTTAAGTAAACGAGCTCATCTTTATGATAAGCCTTCATAAATAATTTCAATCTGGTCCACAATGAATCATATTTATTTCAAGAGAATTTTTGTTCTTCTCATTTGTTTTATATGCTTAATGCTTTTTTTCCTTGTGAGAAAAACATAGTATCATCGAGGAAATACAAAAAGCAACACAGTATAATGGGAAATGTAAAACGATATGTACAATAGTACCTTTATGACTGAAAATAGCTGGAAGTTACATAAAGGAGGAAAAACAGTTTTCAAGCTGCAAATGCTCAGAGCAGTGAGCCTCCATTTTGTACTACCTTGATTGTAACTCCCCGATTTCTGTGTCCTTCTGTAGCAGTAAATACATGTGTATATGTGTTTATTTTTTATAAAATCCAAAGAGTGATTTTAAATAAAATAAAACCATTTTCTTATGTTGTTTTATCATATGAAGTCACAGTTAAATTTTTGGATGAAAATTCAAACAAAAGCCGGTCTCCGTTTTCACTGCCAGTACAAGTTTACTGAGCAGAAAACCTAATTTTCAACAGTGAACGAAACTGTTAGTGTTTTTGTGATGTTTTGTATGATATTGAAAATTTTCGAAAATTTGAGTTTGGAAATAAAATAAAATATTTATTCCGGGCGAAATATGATCGGAAACTTGAACCGGATACACAATGGAGCAGAAAAAGGAGCCCAAAAGAAGTGAAGTGACTTGATGGGATGTGATTGACATGGGTTATGACACACTCCAAAAGTGTAATCATCACACTTTTCAAATTATATCATATTATATTCTAAAAACCCATTTTTCTCTCTATTCTTCAACCAAACAAGGCGTAAGCCAAAACTTGGCCATCAAGACTTGCCCTCCCCTTCTCTTTCACGCCAATCTCACCGCTATCTCTATAAATACCCATTTCATTTTCTCTTCATCACTTTCCTACTTATTCACTTTCTCATTTTTAAGTTACTAACACTTAAAGTTTCCATTTTTACTTAGTTTCAAGCTTCAAGTTCTTCATACTTTTTAATTCTAGTTTCAAGGGTAACACTCGCATACTCTTCTATTGCAAGTTTTACACTTATTTCATGAGTTTACTTTATGTCTTCTTAAAATGTTCTTAAAGCTCTTTTAACTTCTAAAATCTCTAGAAAATGGTAGAAAACTCCATTTGAGTTGAAGCCAATTTCTGTGAACTTCTATTAATCTCTCCTTTCATATTCTAAGAGCTTGTATCAAACAAACATTTCTAACCTATTTTTCCAAGGATGGCCGAAACTATGTATTAGTGGCATAGGAAGTTTTGTTTCAACTTTTTGAAAGATGATCATGTATTTGAGCTTCTAGATACCTCTTAATCTTAAATCTAAAGTCTTGGAAAGTTTGAAAATTCCTAGCTTGTTGATCCCATGATGGCCGAACCTAGTAGGTTGTGGACCTAGGATGTTTTGTTTTCATTTTCCAATATGATCATGGACTTGAGCTCTTTAATACATTTGGATGCTAAGTCTAAGAGATTGGAAAGTTTAAAGATTTCTAGCCTATTTATCCTATGATGGTTGTGAACCTAGGATGTTTTGTTTTCATTTTCCAATATTATCATGGACTTGAGCTCCTTAATATATTTGGATGCTAAGTCTAAAAAGATTGGAAGGTTTACAGATTTCTAGCCTATTTATCCTATGATGGTTGTGAACCTAGGATGTTTTGTTTTCATTTTCCAATATAATCATGAATTTAGACTTCTTGGTATCTTTTAACGCTAAATCTAAAGAGCTTAGAAGGGTTGGAAATTTCTAGCCTACTTATACTAAAGAGGTCAAAATCCTAAGCATGGATTTAGTGGGATTTTGTTCTACCTTTGTAAAGTGAACCTTGGTTATGAACTCCTAACACTTAAGGATCATTAATCCATGAGTTGTATTCTCTTTTGAAAACCTTTAACCCTATTTTCTTCCATGGCCGAACCTATACCTTCTTGGTTTAGTGTTCTTGGTTAACTTTTAACTTGTGGTTTTATGTTCATAAACCTAGACTTTCGTCGCGGAGTAGACGAGGACATTCGTAGTACACTTCCTCAAGCATCACGTACCTTTACCTTTACAAAAGGTAAGAGGGGACAGCCTGAGGGATATTCAATAGCTCTGTGCATGTGTGTATGTCGTTTGCTTGATTTATTTGAATATTGTTATTAGATTGAATCAAAGTTTGAATGATTTGTATACTTGAACTGTTGTGATAACTATTTGATGTTGATCCTTACTTTATTTAAAGTGTTGTGAATCATATATGTTATTAACTGTCATTAACTGTTATATTGTTGACTGAGATTATGATGATATTGATTGATGTCCGAAAAGCCTGACGTTAGTCGGTGCTCAACCAATTATATGATTCAAAGCCTAATAAGCTTCGAAGAGAACTTTGAAAGTAATGGTGTTCACTTTAAAATGTTCTTTAGAAAAGTATGTGTTTTGGAAAGTAAACGATCTTACTTGTATTTATTCCGGAAGGATCAAACTTTGGAACTTGTGTTAAATAATTTCAAGTTAAAGGAAATTATTTTCTTATGAACTAAGTTTTTGTACAAGAGAAAATCATTTAGAAAATATGTGTTTTTACGGAAGGAAAAGCCTTTGGAAAATATTTGACCTTAAATAGAGATGATTTTAAGAAAAGGATTTCAAGGGAAAATGGATTTCTTATAATAGTTTACAAATGATTTTCCAATGAAAAGATTTCCTGTAAAGAAATACTTTTGAAAATATTCCGATAACTTGGATGGGTTACCGAGGTTTTATTTTGGTATTTGATTTTCACTGAACGAAAAGTAAGAACAGGTGAAATCGAATCTAGTATACAAGACGTCGGAATACTAGTGTTCTATAATTTACACGAAGATCTTTGATCCATGTCACGTTGTTGTGGACTGTGTGTCCTATTCACGTTGTTGTGGACTGTGTGTCCTAATCACGTTGTGATAAACGTTACTAAAGGTGAATGTTGTTTTCTATGACCACAAGTCTTGACTGGTGCATCGGTCTAAGGTGTTGTGATTGAGCACTCGGACTGCATGTCCTGTGTTGATGTTGGGTAATTTCAAGTGATGAAAATTATTAATGGTCGCTAGCTTTGAGCTTCGACAACGAATGAGATTGAACACAAAGGAAACATATTGAACGAATGTTTTTCTTCATGCATTTAGGCAGACGTGCCTCACCGGTTAGTCACTTCGGTGATGCCCAAGCAGGGGCTATTAGTCACTTCAGTGATGTCCAAACAGGGACTTGTAGTCACTTCGGTGATGCCCAAGTAGGGGATGTTATATAAGTCACGACGGTGATGTCCAAACAGGGACTTTAGTCACGACGGTGATGCCCAAGTGGGGGCTTGAGTTTGATCAACTCTTAGAAAGATGAAGGGATCTCATGAGATTAAGTTTATAGAGCCGAAATATTGAAGTGTCATGCATAATCTTTATAAAAACTGATTGTACGGGTATAACACCCATTGAAATGATACTTGTTGTTTTATCTATTAATATTTGGTAAATGTTAATATGTTGATGTGATGCATGTATCATGCATATGGTTATTGTAATCTATCCATATATTGGTATCTCACTCTTGCATATCTTCTTGTTATTTCTCTTTGTTTTTCGGCATCGTTGTATATCCATGAGTTTAGATGGATCCGAACATCCCATTGGTACCGTCAGAATGGAAGACTGAGATCTTCGATGATGCGGGGAATGTCGGGGCTTGCCGAGGGCGAACCATGTCGCAGAGTTCAGACAGTTGAGACTAGGAGGATTTCTATCCCACCACCTTGGTACTACTTACACATGCTACAGATGAATGGACAGCTACATGACACCCGCCTCTAAGGGATAGAGTCGAGCCGGCTTCACCGATTGAGGAGGACCCCGAGGAGTACCTGGAGGATGAGCCCGTGTACCACTTCTTGGATCACGACGATGATCTTAATGAGGTGCCGGAGTACGTGCTTGATGACGATCCGAATTTTTATGATTCCGACTCCTGATGAGGGCGGAGACGTCGTGGACCCATCACCTGGGGTCTCTTCTTGTGGGAGTGTTCGTGGCGAGTCTTCCTTTAGTCGTTAGTAGTGGCCAGCTTAGAGGTGTATATTTTGTGGTTAGTCTGTCTCGGTCCGGTTGTATTTAGATTCTTAGAGCCATCCTTTTGATGTGTGGTTCCAGACCCTCCCCCTATTTTGCTTTACTTAGTTTCCAGCTGTTAAAAGTATGTTTTGTAACTCTGTTATTAATGGCCATCCTGATCAGGCCCTAGTTTCTATACTAAACTCTGAATCCCACTGGGATAGATTATATATATATATATATATATATATATATATATATATATATATATATATATATATATATATATATATATATATATATATATATATATATATATATACATATATATATATGATGTTTACATTTCATGTTCTGAGTGTTCATCACTTACCCTTGTTTTAAAAAAAATCACCATTTTGAGAATAATCACTTATTAAGAAAATGTCATTTACCGGAAGCAACCAACAATTTAATTATTTTATTTTCCGCAACGGGTAACAAAGTGACACCCAAGTTTAGGGTGTCACAATTAGTGGTATCAGAGCCGGTCGAGTCTTTCAGGAATCTTTGGGGTTAGGTCTGTTAGGTTGATGTTGTGTGTTCTCTTATTAAGACTTGATTGAATTACTTCTTAGGAGTAATGTGTAATAACCGTCGGGTTAGATTTTCCTTTTCTGGTTACCATCTCACTGATTATGTCTTACAGGTCAGTATGGAACCAGGAGGTGCGCACGGGTGTGGTGGTCGTGGCAGAGGAAATGCCGGGATGGACTTCGCCGCCCAGGCAATGGTTGATGTGGCTGTGGCAATTGCTTTTCAGACTGCTTCGATGGCTGCCCAGAACCAACAGGAGCAGTTGAGGGCTGAACAAGCTACTGAGGGAAAGCATCTGAATACTTTCAGATGTCAGAATCCGTCACAGTTTGATGGAGACGTGGATCCTACTAAAGCTGATCTGTGGATCCAGGAGTTGGAAAAGATCTTTGAGCTAGTTCATACACCTAAGGAAGCAAAGGTGCCCTATGCAATTTTCCAACTGGTAGGAGATGCTGAGTACTGGTGGAAAGGCACCAGAAAACTGTTAGAGGCTGAGCACCAAGAAATCACCTGGGAAGTATTTCGCAACAAGTTTCTGGATAAATACTTTCCTAAGAGTGCTCGGACTGAGAAGGAACAAGAGTTCCTGAGTTTACGTCAGCGAAACCTGACTGTGGGGGAATATGCGGCAAGATTCGAATCACTTTCCAAATATTTCTGCTTCTTTCATAACAACCCAAGCGAAGAATGGAAGTGTGAAAAGTTCGAAGGCGGACTACACTTTGAAATCAAGGAGTCAGTGCTACCACTGGAAATCAAGAACTTCCAAGCCTTAGTGGTAAAGTGCAGAAAAGTAGAGATAATGCGGAAGAGACGAGACACCAAGGGGAATGCTGGGGGACCCTTTCGTCCTAAGAGCCAATTTCAAGGGCAGAACAAGAAATGGAAGCAGAACCAGAGGAAGCCATACTACCAATCACCCGACAATCCAAGGCAACAACAATATCGTTCCGGTACTTCTGGGACTGGGACTGGAGGCCAGAGGAACCAAAATCAAGGCCAAGAAAAGAAGTGTTTTAAGTGTGGAGATCCTAACCACCTGGCTGACACTTGCCCGATGAGAAGGGCACGGTGTTTCAACTGTGATTGTTTGGGTCACTTGGCTAAAAACTGCAGAGCACCAAAGCGTGAGCCAGCTGTCAACCACACCAGAGCCAAAAATCCGACTGCAAAATGAAGGGTGTATACGATTAGTGGAGCTGAGGCATCAAACTCTGGCAGTCTCTTGCAGGGTAAGTGTGACATAGCTGGTAATCTTTTAACTGTACTTTTCGATTCGGGTGCAACACATTCTTTCATTTCAATGGATCGTGTGAAACTTCTAAGTTTGCCTATGTCTTCCTTGCCATTGTTGCCTTAAAAACAGTTGTTCTTAAGCTTGTCCAAGTATACACAGATGCCTCAAGTAATATAGAACTTTCATTCAGATATCGTTCCCGCAGGGATTAAATTGATGCAACAAAATTCCAGTTCAGATTATAAGTCCAAGAGTTAGGATGAAGTAACCAAAAATTGTTGTGTGCAAACAAATTGAAATAAAGGTGTTGATGCTAGAAAATAAACAAGTTGTGACTTGAAATTAAAATTAAAACAGGTTAACAGAAAAAGGATGGTCTGTTGATTTAGATAATTAAAACAGCTTCAGGTATGCTGCAGCATAAATTCTGTTTATGCTCTGACCATGCTCTAGCATCTAGCTCCAGGAATTTAAGGTTTGTTTTCCAACACTACAGGGTCAGATTCATTAACTTTGTTCTATTCCTAGATTCAGATTAATTACACCACCCTCTAACTAAAGCTCGTTCCAGCTAGCTCAGGGACATGAATAGCTATTCCTAGCCTACTCATCATCAATTAATTTCCCAATTAATGACTTAACCCCTATCCTTTATCAAGTTTCCACTTACTTAATTCTTCCAAATTTAGCAAGCTAAGTATTCAATCAAGTTGATCACTCTTAACCAAACAACATTAAATGTGTGATAAAAGAAGAAGCAAACATAGCCATCACATAATTCAGCTAAACATTCATTATACTAGCATACCCAAATCTTAAAGAGTTTAGCTCATAGTGAGCTTACAAAGAAAAAATATAAGAGAAGAGCAAGAAATCATTACAAGGGAAGAACAACGAAGAAACACAACAGTAGCAGCTCAGGAAGAAAGAAACCAGCACCGCTCTCAACAAGACAATGTGTAAAATAAATGTTCAAAGTCTCCTTTCACTAGGGTTACTAAATGATTTTATAGTACACAAAACCCTATTATCTTTCATTCCATTTTGGGCCAACAACCAAAAATAATTCATAGAATAACCCTAGCCCAAATTCCAAAAGATGTAGGGCAGCTGATCCTAGGCGCATGTGCATCCTTAAAAGTGACAGCGCCAGCACCCTTGAGGAGAGAGGAAAGGTGTCCTTGTCAGCTTTTGTCCTTTAGTGCATTACTACTGGAAGGTAGTCCTTGCTGCAACAACCAAGTCCTTGTATCCCAATGCTTCAGCCTTGCTCCAGTAAGCTTTTTGCGTACCAAGATGCAGAGTTTTTAGACAATGATAGAGCAATCAAGAGCAAATGGCTAATATTCACTAAACTTAACACGAATATATACACACTCACATTTTCTAATAGAAATGAAACTTAAAACCTTAAGGATGGCAAAGAATCACAGTAAAAAGGATCTAATAACTCTTCATTCAAAGAGTTATCACACCCCAAACTTAAAACATTGCTTGTCCTCAAGTAATGCAAAAGAAACATACAAGGAACACAAAAATCCTCATCAATGAATGATATACAAGCACCACCTAGATTTGTCCATCCTTCAACTCACATCCAAAATTCCACACTTGCTTACTTAACCAAACTACTCCTTCTATCCTGCTCTCAACAACAACAGCTACACATTGATTCAAATAGATTAACACATGCCGCATCATTCCTCTCTCAGAACATTTGGTTCTGCACCTCACCCTCACTTTAGACTTTTCACTCTTTATCACAAACATGCATCTCTGATATAGATTTGATGATAATCTATCACAATTAAAACAATCACAGAATTACACACAGCAAGAGGTCTTTAAAGGCTGAATCGGGCTTAGGGACGGTGGAGTTGAATCATTTGGATAGGTAGCTTACTCAAGGTAGAGCATAAAGATGCTTTTCTATCAAGCTCAACTTCCCAATTGATCCTACAATCCTCATTTTTCTATTTTCTTGTTTCCTTTCTTTCCATTACTAGGTCCACCTTTTATTGAACATTTTGCTGTGAACAGAGAACACTCATTATGATTTTTCAGGCATTGTCTTGTTCACAGCTCATAATTTTAAATTGTTCAGCCCCCTTTTTTTCGGCTAACTAGCTAGAAGCATAGAAAAACTAACTTCACAAAAGGGGATGGCAACTTCACATTTTCCACTTATGACTTTTTAATTCACTGGCTGCCTATCCCTTATTGATTTATTTACAACCCTGTTACAGCACAGCACCCCCAAACTTAAGCAGGTGCTTGTCCTCAAGCATCCCCCAAACTTATGTCAAAACTAGCTACAAAAGCATCCTCTAAATCTACCTTGCGGATGAATTTTGTTTTTCCAGGTCTAAGGCTTGTAATGAGCTAGTTTGTTCAATAAATGGCGAAAGCTCAAAGGGGGTAACTAGGGGTAACTATATTAGTTGGGTGGGCTTATTCAGGTTCTATCAAACATAAAACAAACAAGAAAATGCCTCAAGCATATAGTGTGTGCAATTATGTATGTTAAGATCAGACAGAATCAAAGCAAACCTTACAGAAAATGCATGAGTGTGAAACATAGATGTTCAATGCAATTTGTCACTCAGGCTTACCTTTATCTGTTCATGCTACAACACATATGCCCTGTATTCTAACAATTGTGCAGCTGTGGTGGTGATCACATTCAAGTTGGTGTATTAGATTAGACAGCAAGAGTTTCATTCTAAACAGTACAAGTTGACCATAGAAAAAGTGGCCATAGGCCTTTTCCAATTAATCATTAATCATTTGGAATCAAAAATATGGGGTGGGATTCATGCACAGCCATTCATAAATCAGGATCCAAACAACTATAGCACTAATGGCCCTATAGACAAACAGACATAACAAGCCCTAATGACCACTACTTGCAAAAACTTAAAAAAATACATAAATATGGGAATGGGGTGGAAGATTTAGGGCATCCTGATGTGGGATGCTGCAGCAAACTGTAACATCCACTATGGCTCTGTTTCAAGTCTATGGAGCTCTGGTGCGCAAACTCTTCCTGGTGCCTCCTCTCTTGGAGGGTACCTTGCTTTGTGTTGCTCCGGTGACCTGGACTTCCTCCTCTTCTTTCTATTCTTAATCTTTTTCTTCTTGTGCCTCAGTTTCAGCACTCTCTTCATTCTCTTCTTCAGCCACAGTGCTCTCTTCAGCTCCCTCTTGTTTTTCTTCCTCTGCCTCAGCAGCTTCTTCCTTGTCAGATTCCTTTACTGCAGTAGCTTTAGCCTCATCTTCCCTCAATGCTGCAGCAACCTTCTCTTTCTTAATCTTTACAGTCACATTGGTTGCATTCATCTTTAGTTTCTTTTAAAGAGGCATTGTATCTTCCTCCTCTTTTTCCTCTTCTGCAACATAAACAGCGGCAACTTTCGTCACTGGGCACTCCTTCTCAGCGGCTGACTTTGTGATCTTTACTGGTTTTGATGCTGAGGGAGAGGTTGATGCTACAGCAGGGGTGGTGGAGGGTACTTTCTCAGGGGCTGCAACACGAGGCCTTTTAGTACTCCCTTGATCTTGCTGGGAGGCTTTAGAGGCAGGTTTTTTCTTTTTAGGGGCAGGGGCCTCAGCTTCTTTCTGTTTCTGCTGCTTGGATCGGGCAATACCCATCCTTTCTTCATCCGAGGCAGAGCTGTGGGCAGGGTCAATGTTGGCAGATTTTTCAGGGTTTTCAGGTACTGGATCAGAAACAGATTTATGTTGATGGGGTGTTATAGGGACATCTTCAACAAAGGTGGCAAAATTTCTTGGGGGAACTGGGGGATTGGAGTCTCGAGTTTCCAACCATTGAGCTTCATTGTTTGCTTTTCCCACTGATATTTGCAGAAGCAGTAATGCCAGAAAGTCTTCTCATGCTGCACATGTTGCTACAGCATGCTAGTCAGTTCTTCTACTTTCTGCTCCAGCATCCCAGAACGATCCTGTTGTTCTAGGGTGCTAGATCTGGGAGGTTTGCTTCCACTTGCACTTGCTTTTTCAGAATTTGCGTACATCCTCAGCACACAGTTCATATCAATGGGGCCTTTGTTCAGTTCTAGTTGTTCCCTATGGTTATACTCTATCCCTTGCTCCAAACAAAGTTCAATAATAAGACAGGGGAAAATTAGGTTACCTTGTTGCTTCATTGCACAGGTGGTGATCTGACTCTTGAGTATCTCCCCCACATTTATCTTTTTCTTGTTTAAGATACAGTGGAGCAGAACCAGGCATTCTTTGTCCATTGTTTCCATATGAGAAGTAGGAGAGAGAGTATCTGAGGAAGTGGTACCAGATTTTTGCAAGAGGCTACAGCCTGGACCGAGGCAGTTTGAGTTGGCCTTCTGCCTGTTGTATGAAGTCTGCACCAGGGAGAGCTAGTCCCGTCTTCATTTTTCGCGACTTGGCGATTTTTGCGGCTTCTTAATCTGATGATACTCGTTTTCCACTTCCTCCAAACTAAGATGATGATTAATCGTCTTTGCAGAAAAAGACACCTTACCTCCTCTAATAACCACAAATGTTTGGGCGTCAGACGCAATATTTGCGTAAAACTCCCAAACCATTTGTGTACAAAACCCATCTTTGTGCTCAGTAAAGGTCCTCCATTTATGTGCTTCAATCACGTTTACTAGCTCTAGGAGCAGACCCAAGTTCACTCCTTTTCCATATTTGAAACCTTTTTCTTGATGGAGACTGCGGTGGAGAGTCTTTTTTTTCATACTTCTCTCGTGCTTCTTCACTAACCCAACTAGTTAGGGTTTCGGATTGATCAGAAGAGGGTAGAGCAGCATTCTTCATAGCTTTGAGTTTCACACAGCTTGATTTCTTGGCAGTCATGGTGTAATTTTTGTGAAGAATAGGAAGGGTTGAGTATTAGGGTTACGGGTTGAAGAAGGAAGAAGATAGATGTTGGGTGTGTAAAGTGTGAGTGAGAGAGAAGGGTGAGTGGTCTATTTAAGGTGTTAGGTGAGAGAGGGGTATTGGTTACCGAGGGTGGTAATCGTGGGGGAAGAAAAGAATAAAGAAGAGAGAGGTTACCGAAAGGTGGAGATCGTGTGGTTGGGGGTTTGGCATGGGGAAGAGTGGTTTCTCTCTCCACATCTTTTGGTATTTATTGAAATTCAAAATTTATTAAAACTGTCCACTTTTCTTCATTTTCCACAATGGACAAAAAGTCCAGCTGGTCCCCACTTTGTACCCTTGTCAGCAGATAGTCCCTAACCTCAAGATTTCCTTTTTCTGTTTTTATCATTAAATTGCATGCTATAGCATTATTCCAGAGCAACCCAGTGTTCTGTCTTATGCTTCAGCCTGACTTACTTCTGCCCTTACTACTGCTTCTTTATACATAAAGGTAAATGCCTTTTTATTCATGGGCTGCCTCCCATGAGCACTTAGTTTACAAGGTCCTCAGCCAGACCGTGATGTAGCATCATGCAGTATCATCAAGGGTGGTGGTGACCTTCATTCTATCTACAGGTTCACCAAAATAATGCTTGATTCTCTGACCATTAACTTTGAATTCTCTCCCACTATCAGCATCCATCAGATCAACAGCTCCATGTGGGTAGACCTTTACAATTTTGAATGGACCAGACCATCTTGACTTCAACTTGCCAGGGAAAAGCTTCAGCCTAGAGTTAAATAGCAGCACTTGCTCTCCTTCATGAAAGGACCTGTGATGTATCTTGTTATCATGCCAGGTCTTCGTTTTTGCCTTGTATGCTTCAGCATTTTCATATGAGAACAATCTGTGTTCCTCCATTTCATTAAGTTGCAGCATGCGTGCTGCTCCAGCAAATTGAAGATCAAAGTTCAGTTTCTTGACCGCCCAGAAAGCCTTGTGCTGCAACTCTAAGGATAAATGGCAAGCTTTCCCATACACTAGTCTATATGGGGACATCCCCAAAGGAGTTTTGAATGCAGTTCTATAAGCCCACAGTGCCTCATCTAGATGTGAGAACCAATCCTTCCTACTTGTGTTAACCATTTTCTCCAAGATCCTTTTGATTTCCCTGTTGGACAACTCAGCTTGACCGTTAGTTTGTGGGTGATAGGTTGTGGCAACTTTATGCTTGACTCCATATTTTGCAAGCAATTTGGAAAAAACTTGGTTGCAAAAATGGATTCCTTCATCACTAATGATTGCTCTTGGGGTTCCAAATCTAGTAAAGATGTTTTTCTGTAAAAAATTTGTTACCACCCTAGCATCATTTTTGATTGTTACCCACAACCTCCACCCATTTAGACACATAATCAACAGCTACTAGAATGTAAAGGCAGCCAAAGGAAGGAGGAAATGGTCCTATAAAATCAATACCCCATACGTCAAAAAGTTCAATTTCCAAAATGGTGTTGAGAGGCATTTCATATTTATTGGACAAGTTCCCTACCCTTTGGCATCTATCACAATGTTTAACAAATTCATGTGCATCTTTAAAAAGGGTAGGCCAGAATAAACCTGATTGGAGAACCTTGGCAGTAGTTCTCATACCGCCAAAATGTCCTCCGTATGCTGCAGCATGGCATTGAGTCAGAATATCATGGAATTCTTCATCTGTAGCACATCTTATGATCAGATTGTCTGGGCACATCTTGTAAAGATATGGTTCATCCCAGATGTATTGTTTGACTTGATGGAAAAATCTCTTCCTTTGCTGAGAATTCATGTCTGGAGGAACCACACCAGTGGCAAGAAAGTTAACTAGATCAGCATACCAGGGTGCTGCAGCATCTTGCATTGCTAGCAGTTGCTCATCAGGGAAAGATTCATCAATGGTTATTCCCCTAGATGCTGCAACATCCTCTGGCAATCTTGAGAGGTAATCAGCCACTTGATTCTCCACTCTTTTCTTATCTTTGATTTCCATATCAAATTCTTGTAGTAGTAACACCCACCTTATCAGCCTTGGTTTAGCATCCTTCTTGTCAATTAAATATTTGATTGCTGAGTGGTCTGTGTAAACTACCACTTTTGTTCCAACAAGATAGGATCTAAACTTCTCAAAGGCATATACTACAGCTAGCAACTCCTTTTCAGTAGTGGTGTAATTGATCTGAGCATCGATCAAGGACTTGCTTGCATAATAAACAGGATGCAACACTTTGTTGTACCTCTGTCCCAAAACAGCTCCCACTGCATAGTCACTCGCGTCACACATAAGCTCAAAATGCTTCTCCCAGTCAGGTGGAACAATAATAGGAGTAGTGATAAGAGCAGTCTTTAGAAGTTCAAAGGCTTTTATGCATTCTAAATTAAATTCAAAAACCCTATCGTGCTCCAACAACTGACACAATGGCTTAGAGATATTTGAGAAGTCCTTAATGAACCTTCTGTAAAAACCAGCATGACCTAGGAAGCTCCTAATTCCTTTTACTGATGTGGGAGGGGGTAGCTTTTCAATAACTTCAATCTTTGCCTTGTCAACTTCAATGCCATTTCTGGAGATTCTATGTCCCAGCACAATTCCTTCAGTCACCATGAAGTGACACTTCTCCCAATTCAGCACTAGGTTTGTTTCTTAACATCTGTCCAAAATATGTTCCAGATTTATTAAACAGGTTTGGAAAGTTTCCCCAAACACTGAGAAATCATCCATAAACACTTCCATTGATTTCTCAATCATATCAGAAAAAATTGCCATCATACATCTCTGGAAGGTTGCTGGAGCATTACACAAGCCAAATGGCATTCTTCTGAAAGCAAAGGTGCCATAAGGACAAGTGAAGGTTGTCTTTTCCTGATCCTCTGGTGCTATAGCAATCTGGTTATACCCTGAGTATCCATCCAGAAAACAGTAATAATCCTTCCCAGCAAGTCTGTCCAACATTTGATCAATGAAAGGCAAGGGGAAATGGCCTTTCCTTGTGGCTTTGTTCAACTTTCTGTAGTCCATGCAAATCCTCCAACCAATCACAATTCTTGTGGGGATGATCTCATTCTTCGCATTAGTGATGACAGTCATACCTCCTTTCTTAGGAACACATTGGATTGGACTCACCCAAACACTGTCAGAAATAGGATAGATAATCCCTGCATCCAGCCACTTTATAATCTCCTTTTTGACTACTGATAAGCCTCTGGCTCATCTAGTTTCCAGCTAGAAAAGGGGTATATTTTGTGCCTAAGTGGGCGAGTCACCCTCGCTAATCTCCAAAATTGGCCTTGCTTTGTTCCTAAGTTAGACTTTGACTCGTTTTATGCATTTTTTGTAGTTTTTAGTTTATTTTGAATAGAACTACGCTTTTCGTTTTCTTTTATTGTTTTGGGTTAAAAGGGAAGCTCTTAGAGTCAAGGAAGACAAAGAAAACAGTGGAAAAGCAATTCTGGAGGTTTCGCCTCGCGAACCAGGAGCTCGCCTCGCGAGCCTGAAGACCATCCTGAACAGCAAATGTCACCCTCTCTGTCTCGCCTCGCGAATCACCATCTCACCTCGCGAGCCTGAAGGTCTGACTGTGTCAGAAATGTCATCCTCTCTGTCTCACCTCGCGAACATCATCTCGCCTCGCGAGAATCCGATTTTGAAAGCGCGCCACTTTTAATATTCGCGTCGCGAGAGGCTACTCGCCTCGCGAGCGCGCACAGAATCTGAAATCTGTAAATTGCTGTTTTAGGGCAGATTGAAGGAGCTTTTTGTTAACCACTGGTTGTAGATCGATTTTGGACGAATCCTTGTTCTCTAGAGCTGCGTCTCCTTATTTTCTTTTTCTTTTTTATGAGTACGATGAACTCCGGTTGTTTGTGTGTTGTTACAAGCATGAGGAGCTAATCCCCTTGTCTAAGGGATCAATGAAACCACCCATGGCGGTGTAGCGTTCAATGTGATGTATGTTTTTCTCCCTTGCCTCAATTCTTGTTTTCCAATTCTGAATTTATTACGTTGATCATAAGCATGCGTGATTAACTAGTTAATGTGATGAGGCTTAGTAGGCAATTCACGTTTAGAACTTGAATTGGGATCATTGATCGAATATTGCACGAGAGTGAATAGGAGATCGGTGCAACCTTATAGGGAACAAGATTTAATAGAGTTTGATGGTTGGGTTATGAGACCTAGTAAGTAATTAACTTAATCGTTGAATACGTCCTATTGAGCACGACAGTGAATTTAGGAGAATTTGGGGGTCCCGGTTGACATTAAAATTGAACTTAGGGAGAGAATCATCATCACTTGGGTACTATGCATGATTGGGTAGGTGGAATTGTGACCTTAGATATTTAATCCAGATTTGAATTCTTAATAATTGATTTGTTAATTTAATTTGCGATCCTATTTTCTCTCTCTCGTCAACCACTTTCTGTTACTTGGCCAAACTTATCGAATTTCTTGCGAATTGATAGGATTGGTAGCCCAATCCTTGTGTTCGACCTCGGTAATTACTTACCGTGTTATTTTATTACTTGCGACGACCCGGTACACTTGCCGGTGACTCAACAAGTTTTTGGCGCCGTTACCGGGGATTGGCACAACCAATTTTCCTAATTTTTAGGAAATTTGATTAATTGGTTAAGCTGTTTTTATTTTTATTTTTTGTTATTCTTTATTATTTCTCTCTACTTCTTTGATTCCACTTGGTCTTGCCTTGTTTTTGTATGCGAGGTACCCTTTCACAAGAGGACTTGCTATTTGATTCGGAGATCACCAAGACCGAGAAGAGATTAAGGAAAGAAGCCAGAGAACGAAAGAGGCTTGAAGCGATTAATCTTGAGAGGATGGCCGAAGAAAACCCTCCTCCTCCTCCTCCTCGTTACAAGCCTCTCTTCGAGTACGATCTACCCAACCTGGATGATTGTGCTTCTTCTGTCGTGACGGGCAACCTTAATACAGATTCCTTCAGAGTGGAAGGATGTGTCACGGCCCAGATCCGTGAGAATCAGTTTGATGGGAGTGGCAAACAAGACCCTCATAGACACATCACTCGCTTCCTTGAAGCTTGTGACATGCAGAAGACAAGAGGAGTTACTCAAGATGAGTTTCGCTTGTGACTATTCCCTCTCTCTCTTAGGGATGTCGCTCGCGATTGGTTTGACAGCTTGGATCGGAACAATATCAGAACATGGGAGCAAATGACCCAAAAGTTCCTCACCAAGTATTTTCCTCCTCAGAAAGCGGCACAAGCAAGAGCAGTCGTCACATCTTTCAGGCAGACCGAAGATGAAACTAATAATGAAGCTTGGGAGAGGTACAATGTGCTCTTGAGAAGATGTCCTTCAACTTTCTTTGACCCGGTCTCCAAGGTTCAACATTTCTTTAACGGGTTAAGGGGGCGCTACCAGATGAATTGTGATGCCGCAGCTGGCGGTTCCTTCTCTTATTTATCAGCTGAGGATGGATGGGCGTTATTGGAGAAGATGTCGTACAATGATTACAACCGTGGTAGGGAAACCTCAAGTGGAGTCAGTTCTGCAACAATAGAAGCCATTCTAGAGCAAAATAAACTGTTGAAAATGCAAATGGCGGCTTTGTATGGGAACAAGAAGGTTAATGTGATACACGAGGGAATGCCTCCGGGTTGTGAAAATTGTAATGGGGATCATGACATTCAGAGCTGTCCGTTCAACTTCTCTCGAGAACATGTGGACTCATGCCACAATTTCTATGACAGCGTGCCCCAGAGCAACTATCAGAGGAACAGACAAAATGATCACAGTCAGAATCAGAATAGGGGTTATATGAGGAGAGACCATCCGGGTTTCGCTTGGAGTAATGCTAGTGGTGGTCTAGCCGGGCAACAACAACCTCAACAGAATCAGAGGCCAAACTATGGAATCCATCAACACAATACTCAGCAGGCTTTTCCAGGGTCTAATCAATTGCAAATAACAGATGGTGGAAGGCAACCTTGGGAGTTGGCTTTTGAGAAGATGAGCGCGGCGGTTGAGAAGTTGTCAATCAATACAAGCACAGCCATTGACAAGTTGGCAACTCATACAGGGGCGGCAATTCAGAATCTAGAGACGCAGATAGCTCAGCTCGCAAAGCAACTAAATGAGCGTCCCCCAGGCACTTTCCCAGGTGATACCGAGAACACCCCTAAGAACCAATGCAATGCCATAACAACTAGAAGTGGTAGGGTGTTGGGATCTAACAGGGGTGCAACTAGTTCTCAGGAAGACAAGGCCCCGGAACAACCACATGTTGAGGAAGAGCAACCTGAGAAAGAGGAGTTGGCAAGTGACAAGGCACCGGAGCAAGGGGAAGGCTGAAACTTGTAGATGAAGAGTTCCGAAAAAAGAAGTGGGTTGAGCCCCAGGACCTCCCGCCCTACATGAAGGTACCATATCCTGAAAGATTGAAGAAGCCTCAACAGGATAAACAGTTCAGTAAATTCCTTGATGTCTTCCGCAAACTTCAAATCAACATTCCATTTACGGAAGCCTTGGAACAAATGCCCTGTTATGCCCGGTTTATGAAAGAGCTTCTCTCCAAGAAGCGGAAATTAGTGGATGATGAAACGGTTGCTTTGACCAAGGAGTGTAGTGCCATTCTTCAAAGAAAACTACCTCCAAAGTTGAAGGATCCCGATTCTTTTTCTATACCATGCACCATTGGGGAGATGACTCTAGGGAAGGCGTTGTGTGATCTAGGGGCAAGCATCAACTTGATGCCCCTATCTATGATGAAGAAGTTGGGGATCAAAGAAGTCAAGGATACACGGATGTCACTCCAACTGGCCGATCGTTCTATAAAATATCCTTATGGGGTGGTCGAAGACTTGTTGGTGAAGGTGGACAAATTCATATTCCCGGCGGACTTTGTGGTGCTTGATATGGATGAAGACGCCGAGATCCCTCTCATATTGGGTAGGCCCTTCTTGGCCACTGGGCGTGCCTTGATAGATGTGCAACAAGGGAAACTCACTCTAAGGGTGCAAGATGAGAAGGTAGTCTTCAATGTCTTTGAAGCAATGAAGCACCCTACTGAGAGGTCGGATGTGTATCGAGTGGATATGGTGGACTCAACTGTCAAGGCAAAGGCAACTAGAGAAGCCCATGGTTCTTCACTTGCACAAGTGTCGGTAAAATCCCATGATGATGATAGTGAGGAAAAAGACCCTTTGGGAGATGAGGACTATCTTGAGTGGTTAAAGGACATGGAAGCCTTACCGAGTCTCCCAGAGGATGAAGGTGCAAAGGAAAAGCTCAACAAAGAAGGAATGAAAGAAGCTGTGCGTGAGGAAATGATTAAACCGTTAGAGGCCAGAATCATCTATCCAATCTCGGATATCAATTGGGTTAATCCAATTCATGTGGTCCCAAGAAAAGGTGGCACAACTGTGGTGGTCAATGAAAACAACGAGTTGATCCCAAAAAGGACCATCACGGGGTGGAGAGTACGTGCTGATTATAGAGGGCTGTTGGACTTAAATGAGTTGTCCGAGATCCGCATGCAAGTACATGAAAATGCAAGGATCCACAAGGAGCGGACTAAGGCATGGCATGGCAAGCAAGATCTTCTTCCGGATTAACCCTTAGGGGTGACTTGAGTCAGGCTCGGGACGTTAAACAAGCGCTACTTGGGAGGCAACCCAAGCTAGGTATCCTTTATTTTTCTGTCATTTTCCTATATATATATATATATATATATATATATATATATATATATATATATATATATATATATATATATAAAAGAAGAGATTCGCCACGCGAATACACAGTGGCCTCGCGAGACAGAAGCCCTGAATCTTAGAGGCTTGCTCACGCTTCTGTCTCGCGTCGTGAGAGTTACTTTCGCCTCACGATTCTGGGCACCATCAGCTATTGGAATTCCAGATTCGCCTCGCGAGTTCCTACTCACCTCGCGATTCTGGAAAGTGTGAAGAACAATTTTTCCAGATTCGCCTCGCGAGTGATCTCTCGCCTCGCGAATCTGCAATTAAAGTTTTAATTTGCAAGAGTTCTTCCGGGAGAGGCCTTTGGCCCAACAGGGGGGTGCCCGAGGGACCAATTGGATGAGGATGCAACCGTAGAAGAGCTTTCCGTGGAAGCGCCCACCTACACTACAACTTGATCAGGGAGCACCCTCTCCTTTCCTCACCCTTATTATATATCTGTGTTCTTTCATTGAGGACAATGTATGCTTTAAGTGTGGGGGAGGGAACCAATTGTTTTTGTTTTTGTCTTTGTTTTTGTTTTGAATTTCGCTCTTGAATAATTTGAGAAGATCAAGAGTTTGTGTATGAGTGTCGTGTCGGCAAGCTTGGTGGATTTTAATTAAATTTAGCATAGATTGATTGCATGAATTATTTTGACCATCGATGTTTTCCCCCTAGGTTATGAAAATCAAGAATTTGATCCCCATGTGAAAAATTGAAAATTGAACCTTGAAAATTTTATTGTGATTGCTTGATTTATGACAAGTTTGGGGTGAAGGGGTGCACACACTAGGAATTGTATCTCGGTCAAACAATTTGCAAAAATGTCCAGGTGAGGATTTGAGCCTCCAACATTGTTTTAATTGTGTGAATCGCTTTTAAGTTACACCTTCTCGGGTTTGCTTGAATCTGTGCATGGTTTGCATATTTATATGTTGCATCAAATGATCTAGGCAGTTTTTCTTTGAAATAACTACTTGGCCATAAATTGAACCAACCTTGATGAATGATCCCTAGTTAGCCACATTGAGCCTTGAAGCCTATTGTTCTTGATGACCTTACACTGCAAGCCCTTAACTCAGAAAAACCATGATTTTTCCCCTATCCTAGGATTTAGGAGAGCATGGAATTTTAGTTTTGTGAGTGTTGTTGTGGAACTAAGTTTGGGGTGGCTACAAGGTTCATGAATCTTTGTTGAGAAAAAGAAAAGCAAAATTAAAGGCCGAAGGCTTGAGAGAAAAAAATGTGATGAAAAATATTGAATATATGCCAAAAAGGGCAAAGTAAAAAAAAAAGGAAGAAGAAAAAAGGTATAAAAAGGAAGAGGTTTGCAGCCACCCAATGCAAGGAATAGAATAACAATATGAGAGTGAATTCAATTGTTTGCTAGTTTCATGCTCTCATTGATCCTAGGGACTAAGCCTCTATCCTTTGAATATCTTACCTTGAGCCAGGCCTCATTACAACCTAGGAAAGACCTTTTGATGATGCATACGTATTTTTGTGGGAACTTTGTTTAGATGAAAATCAAATCCATGGAAGGTGCTCTTGAATTGCGAAATAGAGTGAATGTTGCTAGCCTAGACAAATTGAGCGAATAAGTGAAATATTAAATGCCCTTGTGAGGAAGGCAATTGTTTGAAATTGGTGATCTCCCTTTTTGTGTGTAACTTTGATCCTCAACTTAGATTAATGACTGCATGAATGATGAAGTTCTCAATTGTTTAAGGTAAATGAATGTGGGGATTACATTGATGCAAAGGGGGGAAATCATTGAAGAAAAACTGTTTTGTTAAGATTGCATGAAATTTGTGCGAAATTGATTGAATCCTTTAAGCTTGCCAAGTCTTGAGTCTTTCTGAGTTTTAAGCTTGCTTGGGGACAAGCAATGTTTAAGTTTGGGGTGTTTTGATAAGCCTCTGGCTCATCTAGTTTCCAGCTAGAAAAGGGGTATATTTTGTGCCTAAGTGGGTGAGTCACCCTCGCTAATCTCCCAAATTGGCCTTGCTTTGTTCCTAAGTTAGACTTTGACTCGTTTTATGCATTTTTTGTAGTTTTTAGTTTATTTTGAATAGAACTACGCTTTTCGTTTTCTTTTATTGTTTCAGGTTAAAAGGGAAGCTCTTAGAGTCAAGGAAGACAAAGAAAACAGTGTAAAAGCAATTCTGGAGGTTTCGCCTCGCGAACCAGGAGCTCGCCTCGCGAGCCTGAAGACCATCCTGAACAGCAAATGTCACCCTCTCTGTCTCGCCTCGCGAATCACCATCTCGCCTCGCGAGTCTGAAGGTCTGACTGTGTCAGAAATGTCATCCTCTCTGTCTTGCCTCTCGAACATCATCTCGCCTCGCGAGAATCCAATTTTGAAAGCGCGCCACTTTTAATATTCGCGTCGCGAGAGGCTACTCGCCTCGCGAGCGCGCACAGAATCTGAAATCTGTAAATTGCTGTTTTAGGGCAGATTGAAGGAGCTTTTTGTTAACCACTGGTTGTAGATCGATTTTGGACGAATCCTTGTTCTCTGGAGCTGCGTCTCCTTATTTTCTTTTTCTTTTTTATGAGTACGATGAACTCCGATTGTTTGTGTGTTGTTACAAGCATGAGGAGCTAATCCCCTTGTCTAAGGGATCAATGAAACCACCCATGGCGGTGTAGCGTTCAATGTGATGTATGTTTTTCTCCCTTGCCTCAATTCTTGTTTTCCAATTCTGAATTTATTGCGTTGATCATAAGCATGCGTGATTGACTAGTTAATGTGAGGAGGCTTAGTAGGCAATTCGCGTTTAGAACTTGAATTGGGATCATTGATCGAATATTGCACGAGAGTGAATAGGAGATCGGTGAAACCTTATAGGGAACAAGATTTAATAGAGTTTGATGGTTGGGTTATGAGACCTAGTAAGTAATTAACTTAATCGTTGAATACGTCCTATTGAGCACGACAGTGAATTTAGGAGAATTTGGGGGTCCCGGTTGACATTAAAATTGAACTTAGGGAGAGAATCATCATCACTTGGGTACTATGCATGATTGGGTAGGTGGAATTGTGACCTTAGATATTTAATCCAGATTTGAATTCTTAATAATTGATTTGTTAATTTAATTTGCGATCCTATTTTCTCTCTCTCATCAACCACTTTCTGTTACTTGGCCAAACTTATCGAATTTCTTGCGAATTGGTAGGATTGGTAGCCCAATCCATGTGTTCGACCTCGGTAATTACTTACCGTGTTATTTTATTACTTACGACGACCCGGTACACTTGCCGGTGACTCAACAACTACCTCTTTCACAATTGGGTTCAACCTTCTCTGACTTTCAATACTATTCTTTGAGCCTTCTTGTGTGCATGCATATTGATGGACTAATCCCTTTGATATCTGCTATCTGCCACCCTATTGCCTTTTTGTGCCTTTTTAACACTGTCAACAATTGTTCTTCTTGCAGGTCGTTCAGTGAAGCAGAGATGATAACAGGCAAAGTATTATCATCACCAAGGTAAGCATATTTCAATGACTTGGCAATTCTTTTAGTTCAAGGGATGGAGATTTAACAATAGAAGGAATATTGTCTTGAACAGTGTCATCAGTTACCTCCAATGACTCATATTTTCTGGTCCACATATGTTGCACTGCCTTGCTGTCCAGGGATTTGTCAGAATCCTCGTTAGGGAAATTTTCATCTTCTACTGATGTTGCAGCATAGTCTATATGGTTCTTCAGATATTGTTGTTGCACCAATTCTTCAAATGTCTCAATACGAGTGCATTCTTCTATACCCTCATCAGGGTACTTCAGGGCATTGAAAACATTAAATGTAACATGCTGATCATTAACCCTCCCTCATCAGGGTACTTCAGGGCATTGAAAACATTAAATGTAACATGTTGATCATTAACCCTCATGGTAAGTTCTCCCTTTTGCACATCAATCGGGGTTTTTCCTGTTGCCAAGAATGGTCTCCCTAGGATGATGGGAACCTCTCTGTCTGCTTCAAAATCCAAAATGATGAAATCCACAGGAAATACAAATTTATCGACCTTGATCATCACATCTTCAATTTTCCCTTCTGGATATGCAATGGATCTGTCAGCCAGCTGAAGAGTAACAGATGTAGGCCTTGCTTTTCCAATTCCCGGCTTCTTGAAAATAGACATGGGCATAAGGTTGATGCTTGCTCCCAAGTCACATAAAGCTTTACCACAGTAGGTATTTCCAATGGAACATGGTATGGTGAAACTTCCAGGATCTTTCATTTTCCTTGGCACCTTGTTCTGCAACATCATGCTGCATTCTTCAGTCATAGCAACAGTTTCAAATTCTCCTAATCTTCTTTTCTTAGTGAGCACATCTTTCATGAACTTTGTGTAATTGGGCATCTGTTGCAGAGCTTCTACCAAGGGTATGTTTATATGAAGCTGCTTTAGTACATCCAGAAACTTGTTGAATTGTTTCTCTTGGTGATCTTTCTTCAGTCAAAGGGAAGGGTGGTGGAGGCCTTTCTGGCATCAATTTGGGCATAGCAAGGTGTGATGCAGCATCAGGCACCTTTTCAACTACTGCAAGTTGCTCTGTTGCCACATTTTCTTCTGATTTTTCCTTCTCTGAATCTGAATTATCCACCTTTTGTTTCTTCTTTGGTTTTGCAACTTCTACATCTTTACCACTTCTTAAATGGATTACCTTGCACTGTTCTTTACCTCCTCCAGAACTTGAGGCCTTGGGGTCTTCGGTAGAAGCAGTTAATGAGCCAGTCTGCCTTAAGTTGATTGCATTGGCCAACTGTCCCACTTGAATCTCTAAGTTTCTCATTCCAGCTTTGGTCTCTGTCATGAATGCCTTTAGTACAGCTTCTAAGGATGAATCTGGAGTTTTCTGCTGCAATTGGGGTTGTTGCTGCCTAGGCTACTGTTGTTGATTGTAACCAGAGGGTGGATTAAGTGTGTTGTTATAGTTGGAATACCTCAAATTAGGATGTTGTGATTGCTGCCATCCTGTGTTACCAAATGAATTATTGCCTCTGTAATGGTTGTTTCCCACATAGTTGACTGCAGCAGGGTTTGCAGAACAATTCTCAAACACATGATCTCCTCCACAATAAACACATGATACAGCATCTGCCTTGTAGATTTGTTCATTCACCATCTCTTCAGTCAATATGGGTGGAGCAAAGGAATTTCCTTAATTTGCCATGGTCAGTCCCCTAGCCATATTAGTTAGAGAGGTCATTTGAGCTGACAGTGCTGCAACTTCACTTACTTCATATGCTCCTGCTGCAGCATTGCCTTTTCCAGAAACTTGTCTTACTGTTGGCCACTGATATCTGTTGGCTGATATCCCTTCTATCAGAGCATGAGCCTCATTGTAGGATTTAGTGAAGAGACTGCCTCCAGCTGAGGCATCTAACATCATCCTTGAGCTAGGTAAAACTCCATTATAGAAGTGCTCCATCTGAATATAAAATGGAATACCATGGTGGGGGCACATCTTAATTAGTTGGTTGAATCTATCCCATGGTTCAAATAGTGGTTCATCATCATGCTACCTGAATGAAGTGATGTCATTCCTCATCTTTGCATTCATAGTTGGTGGGAAGAACTTGGTCAAAAAAATTTCAGCAATTTTGTTCCAAGTATCAATTGAATTTGCATCCAAGGAATTTAGCCAGTTTTTAGCCCTTCCTCCCAAGGAGAATGGAAATAATCTTAATCTGAATGCATCGTCAATGACTCCTGGGATCTTGAAGTTGCTTGCTACATCCAGAAACTGTTTGAGGTGCAAGTGAGGGTCCTCTGTTGCAGCTCCATTAAATTGGCCAATTGTTTGCAACATTTGGAACATCATTGGGTTGAATTCAAACTGAGGTGCAGTGATGGGAGTCCTTACTATCCCTATGTTCATAGCTTCAAGGTCAAACACAGCATACCCCCTGATGGCATAGTTTCTGTCATTAGCTGTAGTCATGCTGTCTTGTGGTGCTTCTTTAGCCATTTCTGATTCAGCAGGGGACATTGCTTCAGCAGAATTAGGTGTGGAGTTGGTTGGAGTATTCAGAACCAACTCAGGTACAGGCTGAGACGTTTGACCTCTTCTAAGCCTTCTGAATGTCCTTTCTATCTCTGGATCAAATCCGTAGTTAGGTGACAAGAACCTGTGCATACGGATTCAGTATCATATGCTACAGCAAGGCAATAAAAGTATCAGTACCACTAACTACAGAACTAATAATCTAAAAATAGAATTTTAACACCAATCATAATCCCTGGCAACGGCGCCAAAAACTTGTTGCCTTAAAAACAGTTGTTCTTAAGCTTGTGCAAGTACACACAGAAGCCTCAAGTAATATAGAACTTTCGTTCAGATATTGTTCCCACAGGGATTAAATTGATGCAACAAAATTCCAGTTCAAATTATAAGTCCAAGAGTTAGGATGAAGTAACCAAAAATTGTTGTGTGCAAACAAATTGAAATAAAGGTGTTGATACTAGAAAATAAACAAGTCGTGACTCGAAATTAAAATTAAAACAGGTTAACAGAAAAAGGACGATCAGTTGATTTAGATAATTAAAACAGCTTCAGGTATGCTGTAGCATAAATTCTGTTTAGCCGTCATTATGCTCTGACCATGCTCTAGTATCTAGCTCCAGGAATTTAAGGTTTGTTTTCCAACACTACAAGGTCAGGTTCATTAACTTTGTTCTATTCCTAGATTCAGATTAATTACACCACCCCCTAACTAAAGCTCGTTCCAGCAAGCTCGGGGACATGAAGAGCTATTCCTAGCCTACTCATCATCAATTAATTTTCTAATTAATGACTTAACCCCTATCTTTTATCAAGTTTCCACTTACTTACTTCTTCCAAATTTAGCAAGCTAAGTATTCAATCAAGTTGATCACTCTTAATCAAACAACATTAAATGCGTGATAAAAGAAGAAGCAAACATAGCCATCACATAATTCGGCTAAACATTCATTATACTAGTATACCCAAAGCTTAAAGAGTTTAGCTCATAGTGAGCTTACAAAGAACAAATATAAGAGAAGAGCAAGAAACCATTACAAGGGAAGAACAACGAAGAAACACAACAGTAGCAGCTCAGGATGAAAGAAACCAGCGTCGCTCTCAACAAGACAATGTGTAAATTAAATGTTCAAAGTCTCCTTTCACTAGGGTTACTAAATGCTTTTATAGTACACAAAACCCTATTATCTTTCATTCCATTTTGGGCCAACAACCAAAAAGAATTCATAGAATAACCCTAGCACAAATTCCAAAAGATGTAGGGCAGCTGATCCTAGGCGCGTGTGCATCCTTAAAAGTGACAGCGCCAGCGCCCTTGAGGAGAGAGGAAAGGTGTCCTTGTCAGCTTTTGTCCTTTAGTACATTACTACTGGAAGGAAGTCCTTGCTGCAACAACCAAGTCTTTGTATACCAATGCTTTAGTGTTGCTCTAGCAAGCTTTCTGCGTACCAAGACACGGAGTTTTTAGACAATGATAGAGCAATCAAGAGTAAATGGCTTATATTCACTAAACTTAACACAAATATATACATTTGCTTTTGCGAATCCAATATTTGCAAGAACAAGCTCTCATTTCTTTCATTCTTTCAAAAGCAAAAGTCTATATTCTTTAATTCGAATATTGTGAAAATATTCAACAGATCTTAAACTTTCATATCCTCACATATAGTGAGTTACGAAGAACTTAAGTTAAAATCTCTTTGTTAGAGTTAGAGCCTGAAGAGGCTTGGTAACATAGGAATACTTGTAGCCTGGAGAGGTGTTGAATACTTGGTTGTAATCTATTTGGAGAAATAGTGGATAAAACCTTCAAGTAGAAGGGACTGGACGTAGCTCTTGGTTGGAAGAGAGTGAACCAGGATAAAATCATTTGCGTGAATCTTCTATCCTTAAACTTTTACAGCTTTATTTGTTTATACTGACTGTGGGGTTTTGATATTGCTTTTGTTAAATCTCAAAAGTTCTTTTTCAGTGTTTGCGTCTGTTTTATATATCCTTGTGTGAGAAAAACGGTTTTAAAAGGTTGTTTTAGAAAAATTATTAACAAACACAATTCAACCCCCTTCTTGTGTTTGCCTGTGTCAACTTCAGTTGGTATCAGAGCTCAGCCTCGAAAGGGTTGGCATCTAACAAGTGCTGAGGGAGTACGATCCAACATCCATGGATGCAGAAGGACAAGCTATCAACAGACCTCCTCTCTTTGATGGAACTGATTATGACTACTGGAAGAAGAGGATGATGGCCTTCCTGAATGCACAGAACGTAGATATTTGGGAGCTAATTGAAACCGGCTACACAGAGCCAAGAGATGAAGCTGGAGCTGCTGTTCCTAAAGCCCAATGGACTCAAGAGCAGAAAAACTAACATCAGCTTAATCTAAAAGCTAAGCACTATCTCATGTGTGCTATTACTAGATCTGAACATGACAAAGTTCACAATTGTAACACTGCTAAAGAAATCTTGGATACTCTTGCCCTAGCTCATGAGAGTTCATCACAAGTGAAGGAATCAAAAATAAGCATGCTGGTTCACCAGTATGAACTGTTTAAGATGGTTGATCATGAAACTATAGATCAGATGTTTGGAAGATTTCAGACTATCACCAACAGTCTCAGATCACTTGGAAAAACTTATGAAAATAGAGACCATGTAAGAAAGATTCTGAGAAGTCTCTCAAATCAATGGAGACCCAAAGTGACTGCTATTCAAGAAGCCAAAAATCTGAACACTCTTTCTCTAGAAGAGGTTCTGGGATCACTCAAGGTGCATGAACTTGAACTAAATGAAGAAGAAAATTCCAGAAAAGGAAAATCTATTGCCCTAAAGGAAAAGAAGGCAAGTTCATCAAAAGTCCTCAAAGCTGCTGAGTCATCAGATGAATCAGGATTTCTGATAATGATGAAGGGACAGATGAGGATTAACTATCTTTCATCTCCAGGAAGATTCAACATATGTGGAGAAAGAAATGTGGTTTCAGAAGGAAGTAGTTTAACAGAAAGTTTTCCAAGTAGAAGTCAGACTCCAAGGAAAAAGGTCCATACTTGTGTTTTGAATGCAAGAAGCCTGGTCATTTCAAAGCTGATTGTCCTGAGTTGAAGGATAAAAATAAATTCTTCAAAAAAAAAGAAAGGTTTAATGGCTACGTGGGAGGATCTGGATCTATCTTCATCATATGAAGAATATAATGCTGAGGAAGAGCCAAATATCTGTCTCATGGTAGACATTGCATCAGAAAGTGAATACACTGATGCTGAGGTAATAGACTCTGACCTGTCCACGCTTCAAAATGCATTTGATGAATTGTTGCATGAGTCGTCCATACTGTCTCATGAGTATAGGAGTCTCAAAAAGAAATTTTCTAAATTGTCTAGAGAATATGATAGGGTTTGCATTGAGAAACTAAACCTTAAAGATGAAAATGACATACTAAAATCAGTGAATGTCAGTCTAGCTGACAAAATGGAGTGTGAGCTTGATGTTTCTTGTGAAGTCACAAAACTGAAACAAGATGTAACATATCTGACAGACTCTCTGTCAAAGCTTGTAGGTGGCTCAGATAAACTTAGTCTCATTTTAAGGTACTCTAGGTCACCACATGATAAATCTGGCATTGGTTATGACAAAGAGAAGCAAGAAGCATCTCACCAAAAGTCAACACCACTTACAAAGCATAGAGCTTCAAAAGCTCAAGCTAAACATCCTAAAACCAAGTCTGGCCCGTCCAACACCATTTGCAAAGTGTGTGGAAAGAATGGGCATACTACATCTAGATGCATACATAATAAGCATAGAAAGCATTCTCGTCCAGTGACTACTAACAAGAAAGGACCCAAGTCAGTTTGGGTACCTAAAGATAAGATAATACCTGTTGCAGATTTGCTTAACAACAGGAAAAAAACAAACATCTTGGTACTTGGATAGTGGGTGCTCACGACACATGATAGGAGAAAGGTGTATGTTCCAAGACCTTAGAGCCAAAGATGGTGGCTGGGTCACATTTGGAGGAAACCAGAAAGGGAAGATCACTGATATAGGTAAATTTGGTAAACATCATTTTCCCTCCAATAACAATGTTCTCTTGGTTAATGGTCTTAAACATAATCTGCTAAGTATAAGTCAATTATGTGATAGTGGATATGCTGTTTCTTTTGATAAGAACATGTGTAATGTCAAGAAAAATGATAGATCACTTCTATTCACTGCTAAGAGGCAAAACAATATGTATAAGATTGACTTGGAGGACCTCTCAAATCAAAGTGTCTCATGTCTAGTGTCTACTGAAGATTGAGCGATGGATTTGGCATAAAAGGCTAGGTCATGCAAGCTTGAAGTTAATTTCAAAGCTAAATAAACATAACCTCGGGAGAGGGTTACCAAACCTTAAGTACAAATCTGATGCTCTCTGTGATGCATGTCAGAAGGGAAAACAAGTCAAAGATTCTTTTGAATATAAGAATGTTGTTAGTACCAATAGACCACTAGAACTGCTACACCTTGATCTTTTTGGTCCAACAAGGACTGCTTCTGTCATTGGTAAGAAATATGGTCTAGTCATTGTAGACGACTACACTAGATGGACATGGGTTATGTTCCTAGCTCACAAGGATGAGTCTTTCAAGGTCTTCTCTATATTCTGTAAACGTGTACAGAATGGAAAAGGCATGTGTATCACTTCAATCAGAAGTGACCGTGGGGAAGAGTTTGAGAATGAGCTATTTCATAAGTTCTATGAAGAAAGTCGTATTTTTCACAACTTCTCAATACCAAGAACACCACAACAAAATGGTGTGGTAGATAGAAAGAACATATCTCTTCAAGAGATGGCTAGGACTATGCCCAATGATCACTTTGTCCCTAGAGACTTATGGACTGAAGCTGTTAACACTGCCTGCTACATTCAGAACAGAGTATACATTAGACCTATCCTGAACAAGACTCCTTATGAATTGTGGAAAGGATGAAAACCCAACATTTCATATTTTCATCCCTTTGGTTGT
Source organism: Sophora flavescens (assembly GCA_030762895.1). Lineage (NCBI taxonomy): Eukaryota > Viridiplantae > Streptophyta > Magnoliopsida > Fabales > Fabaceae > Sophora > Sophora flavescens. Next base: position 115,407,323 of record CM061068.1, read on the forward strand.
AAATGCTATATACTGAACACTAAAGATCAACTTGGTAAGTTTGATTCAAAAGTAGATAATGGAATTCTGTTAGGATATTCTGATACTTCAAAAGGCTCTAGAGTTTACAATTCTAGAACTTTAGTTGTAGAAGAATGTATTCATGTCAAGTTTGATGACAAGCAGCCTGATAAGAAATTATCAGAGCTAGATAAAGCTTTTACAGATCTTCATCTAAATATCTCAGGAGATACAACACAGATTAAAGCTGATGATTAAGTAGACGACCCTCCTTAACAACCAGAACCAGATCCACTTCTCAACAAGAAAATGTTCAGAGATCTTGGTACTTCATAAATTATCATCCACAAGATCAAATCATTGGAAACCCCAATGATAGGCTAAGAACCATATCAACTTTCAGAGAGCAGGAAGATTCTGCACTAGTCTGAGTTGGAACCAAAGACAGTAGATGAGGCTCTGTTGGACAATGGTTGGATTCTAGCTATGTAAGAAGAACTCAATCAGTTTGAGAGAAGCAATGTTTGGACTCTGGTACCCTTGCCTAAAGATAAATCAGTTATTGGAACAAAATGGGTTTATAGAAACAAGCTTGATGAAAATGGTAAGGTGGTAAGAAACAAGGCAAGACTTGTTGCTCAAGGTTATTCTCAGGAAGAAGGTATAGATTACACTGAAACTTTTGCACCTGTTTCTAGATTAGAAGCAATTAGAATTTTACTTTCATTTGCTGCACATCATAGTATTATGCTTTTTCAAATGGGTGTTAAAAGTTCTTTTCTAAATGGCTTTATTAATGAAGAAGTTTATGTTATGCAACCTCTGGGTTTTGAGAGTGAAACCCAACTTGAACATGTAAATAAGCTTAAGAAATCTTTATACGGCCTCAAGCATGCTCCTAGAGCTTGGTATGATAGACTAAGTTCATTTCTAATGGAAAATGGATTTAATAGAGGAAAGGTTGACACAACCTTATTTAGAAAGTCCATTAAATCTAATTTCTTAGTTGTGCAAATATATGTTGATGATATTATATTTGGTGCTACTAATGAATCTCTATGCAAAGTTTTCTAAGCTCATGCAGAAAGAGTTTGAAATGAGCATGATGGGAGAACTCAAATTCTTCCTTGGACTTCAAGATAAACAAACTGTGGACGAGGTGTACATCCATCAAACCAAGTATACAAAGGAACTCCTAAAGAAGTTCAAAATGGATGATTGCAAGCCAATGAATACCCCTATGCATCCCACGTCCATACTGAACAAAGATGCTAAAGAGAAAAGGGTAGACCAAAAGGTATATGGAAGTATGATAGGATCTCTCTTATATCTTACTACGTCTAGGCCTGATATTATGTTCAGTGTTTGCTTATGTGGTCGATTTCAATCTGACCCTAGAGAATCCCACTTATCAGTATTTAAAAGAATATTTAGATATTTGAAAGGTACTACTAATCTGGGTTTGTGTTTTAAGAAATGTAAAGATTATAGATTAGTTGGTTTCTATGATGCTGACTATGCTGGAGATAGAATTGAAAGAAAAAGTAACAGTGGAGGATGTCACTTCATTGGAGCTAATCTTGTCTCATGGTCAAGCAAAAGACAAAGTACCATTGCCATATCAACTGCAGAAGCTGAGTATATTTCAGCTGCTAGTTGCTGCTCACAACTTCTTTGGATCAAACATCAATTGGAAGACTACAATGTATTTGTAAGTAGTATTCCACTTATATGTGATAATACTGCTGCAATTAATTTATCTAAGAATCCAATATTGCATTCTAGAGCTAAGCATATAGAAATTAAACATCATTTCATTAGGGATTATGTGCAAAAAGGTGTTTTTGATATACAATTTGTGGAAACTGACCATCAATGGGCAGATATCTTTACTAAACCTCTTGATGAGGACAGATTTATTTTTATTAGAAAGCATCTTAATATGTTATATGTGGATTGATTAAGGCGTCCAGCCTTGAGAATTTTGTTGTTGATGTATGTGCGTCTAAAGCATTTCAAGTCTATTGCATGATTTTAGAGTGCGTCCATTGCATATCGCATCCATTGTATTTGTGTGCCACGTCCACTGCATGTCGCGTCTATGTTTGATTGCATTTCACTTGGACCCGTCCATACTCTCATTTATTAATTGCATTTATTTTGTCTCAAAAATAAATTTATCATTTATTCTCTTTGCTGAGTTAGTAACTTCCATCAATCCCATCAAGACCTTTTTATAGTTTCAAAATACCAATGCCGTTTTATCCTTAATGACATGTCTTGTCAAATATTTTCTTTTTGATTTATTTCTAAAAGAAAAACCTTTGAAATTCAAAACCTCTTTAAAGCAACCATCTTCCCTCTAAGAAACCTTTCACTACCCTGTCATCTCTGAGATTACTCGAGCTCTCTATCTCTTCGCTTCCAAAACCCTAACTCTCAGTTCACCAAAAATGGCTTCTTCTTCAACCTTCAATGTGGACAAGCTTAATATGGCTATTGAGCACCACTTCAATTTAGGAGTTTTACAAGATTACAATATAGATATCAGCAAGTATATCAACGCTGCTGGGTGGGGAGGACCCTTCACTGAGAAAGTCTCTATTTATCCCAATTTGATAAGGGATTTCTGGAGGAGACTTCAAGTCTCTGATACTGATATCTCCTCTACTGTATTGGGAAAGAGGATAGTAGTTTGAGAAGACTATTGCTGATGTCATCTTCTACGCTCAGGAAGGAATGGTTTTTACTGAGTCATGGGAGACTGAACTAGGTGGTACCGAGGTCATTGAAGTCTTCTTAATGAGAGAGGATACAGTAAGGAATCACTCATGGAAATCTGTAGAAATGAAGGACATTGTTCGCATCCTTCATCAACTGCTGAACAAAGTGGTCCTTCACAAAGTTGGGTCCAAGGACAACTTGTCTGCCTTGCACAAGTTCTGCCTCTGCCATCTCTTTACTTAGACAAAGATCAACCTTCCCAGAATTTTGTATGGAAGATTCAGGGATGCTGTGATTAACTGGAAGAAACTCTCTGCATTTCCCTATTGTCATCTCCTTTCCAAGATCTTCAAAGCTCAAGGAATCCATGAATTCATTGCTGCTAGGTCATTTGAAGAGCAAGCACGAATTTTAACTGAAAAACCAATGTCAGCTGCTGATTTTGGCAAGATGAACATTGCAAATATGAATCTCAACACCTATGCTGCTGCTGTCGTAGCCAATACTGGGGAATTGTTGAAAGTCAAGGAAGAAATGGTTGAACAGAACAATGCTGATGTTATGGGACTGAAGAGGAATGTTAAGAAGAAAACCACTGCTCAGAGAAGGCCTACAGTTAAAAGGCCTGCTACAGGCATTGTGATCAGGGAACCAGTTGCTGATCCTCAACCTCCTCAAAAGAGGCAAAGGAAAATGGTCCTCTCACACAATGAGGATGATGATGAGGATGAGGACACAGTTCCAATTGGTGGCTTTCTAAAGAAACAAAAGACTGGAACCTCTACTATTGTTGTTGTTGCCACTCAACCTAGAAGGCAACCAGCTAGAAAGGCTAAATCAGCTGTGACCTCTGAGGTAATCATCCCTGCTAATGATCCTGTTCAATTAGCAGTTGATGCATTAGTATCTAGCCTTGAAAATAGAGTAGATACTGTGCTTGCTACTTCTGTTAATATTTCTGATAATGTGTATATTCCCACACCCCTTTCACCACAAACAAACTCACCAGATCAACCACAAACAGCCTCACCACCAAGACCAAAACTCTCACCCATCATACCTGAATATGATCCCTGGTTTCATCAACCAGATAATGGAATTAGCCCTGGTGCACCCTTTCCCAAAAATAGAAAAATTAGATTCCCCTACACTCATCCATCTGTTCTTTATGATGGTAAAGCTGAAAGCTTAGCCAAGGTAAAGAGAGACTGGGGAATCTTATTTCACTCCCACCAAAATGAACCTATTCTAACCAGATGGTATCCTCTACCAGAATATGAGTATGAACTTGAAAACATCTACTCATATTGGATTAACCCTGAACCACAAACACCTACTGGACCATTTCCATCTGAGTTATTCAATTCCCTTGGACCTCTTTCTCACCCATCTACCACAGAAGAGATTCCCTCCTAAAAAGATTTACCCAAACCTCATCAAATCCGCACCCTTTAAACCCTTCATTGATGGTGTAGAAAGGCACATCATATCTGACTGGACTCAGGATCCAAGAAATAAAAATCTTAGAAATGTTCTGGAAAAGAGATCTAGATCATTCAGATAAGTTCCATTCATCATGGATGCCAACACCAAATGGAAGTCCTTTGTTCATCCCAGTGAATATGGCTGAGTTGCTGACTTCATTGATCAACTCCTGTATGCTTTTTGGAAAATGGACTTGGAAATTCCAAGATATGTCAGGGCTGCAAATTTTGTGCCTCCAACATGGCCGCATCATTATCTGGAGAGAACAAGAATATGATTAAGACCCTACATGATATGTCCTAGGCTACCAATGATTGAATGAATAAAGACAAAGATTTGAAGAAGCAGAGAAATACTGGCAAGATGCCTTTTCCTGACAGCTGCATAATCAATCCAGCAACAATCAATTTCACTGATCAAAATGTGATTGATTACTGGTCGGCTCAACCAACTGAAGACGTTCAAGAAGATGTTGTTGTGGACATCTGGAGGACTCACATGGTGGATTGTGCACAGGAAGCTTCCTCCTCTGGACTGACTATTGAAGAGAAGAAATATATTCCTAAAGTCAGAGGGAAGTGTGGCCTTGCTAACTGCAGATTCCTCATCTATAAGGACATCATTGGCATTCCTGTCATAAGTCCTGTCTTTGAAGAGGACTCTATTCATTAGGCCAAAGAGCTACCTGAACCAGTGCTGCAATATGCTACTTCACCTCCTCCATCACCATCTTCAGAGCATACTGATGAGGAAATTTTAGTTGAAGACCTTGCTATGAGATTGATTCTGTTAAATCAGTCATTGAGAATGAGGAAGTTGCTGAGTCTGTTCCTAGATCAAGCATTTCTGAGAAGCAATCATCTCAGCCAATGGCTCTGACTGTCATTCATCCATCAGAGCAACCTCAAACTTCCAGAGCATTGGACACTATTCCAAGTCAAGCTCATGCTCAAGACAGTGCTGAAAGCTCAAGACCCTCACTCTCACTGCCTCCAAATTTTGAAGAAATTTTTGGGAGGATTATAGATGAAAGAGTAGAGACTAAGGTTAAAGAGCAAGTGAAAGAGCAGGTAGCAGAAGCCCTGGTTCCAACAAACGTCATGATGAACCAGATGATGAACATCATGTTGCAATTTCAACAGAGTCAAAATATGCCAACTCAACCCTCACTCTCACTGCCTCCAAATTTTGAAGAAATTTTTGGGAGGATTATAGATGAAAGAGTAGAGACTAAGGTTAAAGAGCAAGTGAAAGAGCAGGTAGCAGAAGCCCTGGTTCCAACAAACGTCATGATGAACCAGATGATGAACATCATGTTGCAATTTCAACAGAGTCAAAATATGCCAACTCAAATTCCTGCTCCTCCACCAAAACCAAATCCAAATCCTCCTCCTCCACCTCCACCTTCCTCTTAATTTCTTTTGTTTCTCTTTTATTACTGGCAATGATGGTCCACTCCTTAACCTTTTTGTCTGATGACAAAAAAGGGGGAGAAAGGAAAGAGAATTAAATTTAATAAGAAGAGTCAGTTTTTTTTTAAAGTATATACTTGTTTGCATATGCATGTCTCTGTCTATGCTCTGATACTATATCTATTTTGAATGCTCTGATATTGTTTACTATGATTTGTCTATTGCTCTGATATATCCTAAGTCTACATGCTCTAACATTGTTTGATATGATATATTCTATATAAGTTTGATTAAGTCTATAATGCTCTGATATTATCCTAACTGATAAGTAATTGCACTGATCTGATAAGCTATATACATGTGCTTTTGCCAATCCAATATTTGCGAGAACTAGCTCTCATTTCTTTCATTCTTTCAAAAGCAAAAGTATGTATTCTTTAGTTTGAATATTGTGAAAATATTCAACAGATCTTAAACTTTCATATACTCACATATAGTGAGTTAAGAAGATCTTAAGTTACAATCTCTTTGCTAGAGTTGGAGCATGAAGAGGCTTGGTAAGAAAGGAATACTTGTAGCCTGGAGAGGTGTTGAATACTTGGTTGTAATCTATTTGAAGAACTAGTGGCAATCATTAAATAATATATATATATATCGTAACGATGATAAACACACAATTTTCATATCATCATTGGTACCACTAGGTAGTCCCCAATTGATATGAACATTGTTAGTTAATCGTTCTCGAGTAGGGTTTAGGTCGCCCTACACCATTATCGAATTAAACGTCATCACGCCGTTTCCGGCGTTAAATAATTTCTTTCCCCCACCTGACAAACGTACGACCACGAAAATGCTATGAGACCACTCCGTCTCGACTCCTCTTGAATCTGCCTCACACTGAACGAGGGTCCCAAAACTCCGATATTCCTCCTAAACATCATATTTGACAGGCACAAAGTAAGGAACTCAAAAACTGGCCGGAGTAACATTGGTAAATCCTCCATTGTTCTAGCTTAATATCTCCAAATCTAGATATCTTTTTAAATATTTTACCCTTGAGTTTAAATAAATACCTTTCCTTTAGCTTCTCCAATAATTTCAGCTCGATCCAATGGTGAACGAGCCTGGATCGAACCTTCCAATGTGACTGGTCAGGAGCTACTCGGGTTGAGTTTCCCTCCTTCTTCTGAGTGTAATAACTCTCACTCTGGGGAACATGCAGAAATTGCAACCGTTGGATATGAACTACTATCAACCTAGAACCTCTCTATAAAATTTCAACACGATCTAACGATGGAAGAAGGTGCGGTGTTGGTTTTACAGAAGCTGCTCCATCCAAGCTTCAAGCTTTTGTTAAGCACGAAAATGACTTCTCTGGTCATGCGTTGAAGAGTGAAGAGAAGATGATGTCTTTGATATTTTGATTGAATCATTGATTTATTAAGTTTAGTTGCATGCATGTTAGGCTAGGTGTCAAGTTAAGGTGATTAGTGGAAATACAAGTGTCACTTGGTGGTCATTTAGGTGAGTTAGTGGGGTGAGGTGTCAAGTGTAGGTGTGTCTAGGTTTGGGTAGTGGAAAACAAGTGTCATATAGGCAAAGGGGTAGTGGAGTGTGAGGTGGCGCCACTATGGCCACCTTCCTCCTGGTCACGACACGTGTCACTGCGTGTTGTTCCGTCGACACAATTTGGTGTTTTCTTCCGCATCTTCCTATGTAACCTACTGCTGGAATTTTTTCTGTAATTATTTTAGGCCATTCCCAAAAGCCTTTTATACTCAAGCCCGATCTAAATTAATATTTCGACTCTCAATTAATTAATCGATCACAAAACGCTCGGTTTGTGTTTCTTTGCGTTCTGGACCCGTTCGACGTCCGATTGACTTCAAATTTGAGATATAGGCTCATCAAGACCTAATAAACAACCTCAAACCATAAAAAATGCCTAATCTCATCTCTTACTCTAAAATTATTATTTCACACTCAGATGTCTCAAAGACGCTAACCAAAAAACCCTAGTTTTGTTTCTACGTTCAAACTTACTTGAAAAGGTTGCGTACACTACTACAGAAAATGGTTTTAATAGTGCTTTTTTTAGCCTTTAGTAGCGCTTCCAAACGCTATCTATTCACCTGCTACTGAAGGTGAGAGAGATTCAATAGCGCTTAAAAAAGCGCTACTGAAAGTGGGGATAGGTAGCGCTTCCTTGAGAAAGCGCTGTCTAAAGTTCGTAATAAGACAATCTATTACATACTTTAGACAACGCTTTCTTAAGGAAGCGCTGTCTAAAGTTTGCAATAGATAGCACTTTCTCAAGGAAGCGCTATCTATTTTTAACTTTAGACAGCATTTTTTCAAGAAAGCGCTACCTATTCCCCCCCCTTTTTTTTAATTATTTACATTGTTTTTCTATATTTCCCACATGCACTCAGCAAAACTAAGACATTAAACAGTTTATCCATCCCATTGCACTTAGCAAAACTCAACAAACCATACATTTACATACAAAAGCTTAAATACAATATTTTTTTTCTCGATAAGCTAAAAGTATATTGATTAAAGGGTACAAGGGGTACCCCAACCCGTATACAATAATAACCCAACAACACTAGCAGTTTCTGCAGCAATAGTCAATCTCCTATGCCAGTCTAAACCAAGTTTTTGTCCTTTGCTTTGGTTTAAATGATCCTTCAAGGTACCATTTGCAGGGTACTCATAGACCAGTAGAGGAGAGTAGCCAGAGTCAATACAGCATCCAATGTACAACAGCAGATAGAACCTCAATTTGTGAAAGGACTTGAATTATGTCTTTCTCATTCTCACATTTTAACTTGTGGACAGCTATGTGAAATCCATCCCCAAGAACTCCAGCAAAAATTGTTCCATTACTTCCATGCATGAGTTTTCGGCTCTCTTCGACACCGTTGGTGGCTTCCTCTAGCTCATGGTGGCTGAATAATCGAGATCTACAAGCTTTGCGGATTGAAATGTTGTGATAATAAGCCTACTCAGTGTCTAACATCCCTGGTTTTACTGGTCTTTTAAGAAGATAAAATAGCGCAATCAAGGAGGCAACAATGAGAACTGGACCAAGGATTCCTGCATGTTAAGGATGCCATGAGATTGACTCAGAAAAGGACAATAAATGTAAATATAGGATATTGGGGCATGACAACTACATTATACAGATGAAGGGAAAATGTTGAAAAATTGAAAAGATTTCTAATAGTTACTAATCATATTGCCTATTGCATCATTTGTTAAACAATCTCATAGGTTGATAACATGTTGTAATTTTTTATTTGGCATACTGAAGACTTTCTGCAAGTGAAGTACCTGGCCATATAGCATTGAAATATATGTTACCAATTAAAGTCAGATGGAGATAATAAGAATTATAACAAACTGTGCTTACCAGGAGAACTCCAGCTCATTAGAAAGTTGAAAGTATATGAAACTACCCAAGCTCCTCCCCAGTTCACCAAAACCACCAAACTCCCAACAGTTCCCTTCACATGTATGGGAAAGATCTGCAATATGAAAACTAGAATATAAATGATACACAACAAGAGCCAAAATCAATAAACCATTCAAGTGTTGTGTCAAATGATACATACCTCAGACATTATTACCCAAGGAACAGGTCCCAATCCAATTGAAAATGCTGCTACATAGATCTGATTACACGCAAGGCCAAAAATGATTACAGAATTTAAGGTCAAACTGGATTGAGTTTAAAGATTGTGTACTTATGTAACTCACCCGCACACCTGCAACTGCTAATATTGGCACCCACCCAAGCAATAAGCTCTGATCCTGATCCATGGAGTCATAAAGCAGGATGTTAGTTTAGAATTGAGAAACATACACAATTACACATTTTATGGTGAACATATAGTATTAAAATCTTACCTTGAGAAAGAAAGCAATTCCAGTAATAAAGCAGCCTAAAAATGTCTCACCTGCTGAAGCCTACATGCATGCGGGCACTTCTATTAGGCATTATCAAAGCTCTTATTCTTCTTACTTTTAGATGGTGTAATTAAAAATTTAAATGCTTGAAAACTGACATACCATTATAAGTGGTCTTCTTCCAGACTTATCCATCAAAATGGCTCCCAATACAGTAAATGGAACCTGTCATTCATTTAACAGATGAAGTTGAAAGTTGAAACAGAAAAATGCAGTTATTATATGATTATTGTCTGAGGGATCAACTACCTGCATGCAAGCATAGGCTATGGTACCAACTTTTCCTGAAGAAAATCCTGCAAATAAAGTTGTAGGGGAATAAATATTACAGAAGAAAGACAGCTGTTTTTATTGTTTTTCAAAATCAGCATGCATTTGTTCTAATTTACTAGCTGCTTTAAAAGTCTCGGCAGTATAAAATCCAATGCCATTAATTCCAACAGATTGTTGACATACCATTAACCCAACCCCAATCTGAAATCGTTACAAACAGTTAGAAACCTTTGAATATTATACAAACTAATTGAATTTGTGCAAAGAAAGGTATATTGCTTACAACTACAGAGCGCGCGCGTTTGCTTTGGAACAAATCCAGAAGCTTAGTTTTGGGAAGGCTTTGAACACACACGTGAATCCAATGCTTCACTATCAAGTCTTGTATATACAAGTGATACTTGCCATATTCATTATGCTGATAAAATCCCGAGGTTAAGTTTCTAAACCATAAACCATTTACTAGTTTTGTTTGAACAAAGTTCACATCCCAGATAGAACATATTCATAGACATAGAGGAACTCAGGAACTAGAAGTGCTGCATGGCTTGAAAATGAGGAACTCAGGAACATATTCCTTGAAAATGAGCGTGATGCATAGGGATAAAAATGCAAGTTAAACAAGTTTTAAAATTTATGGTATGTTAAACTTAAAACAGTATAATTTGACATATAACAGGAGTGGTGCCGTGGTAGCTAAATATGGTGACAAGAGTGTGTACTTTGATTTGGAGGATCTGGGCAACACTCTATTGGGCGGTGGGACTTGTATGGTTCAGATGCACCTTCACCCTACAACCCTCTTCAGGTTTGTCTCTCGTCTCTGTATGTGCTTCTTCTTCATTGAAAATTAATAGATAATTAGGAAGACATATAGTTGTCCTGCTTGTGCACACATATATATTACTTGTAGTATCAAAAGTTGCTGAATCTATTTGAGAAAGTAATGGTTTCTATGTCTAATGAAGTCAAGTACTAGAAGTCTAGAACAAACAAAATCAAGAGTCACAGGTAAGGATTCCTGAGGAATTTATAGTTAGTTTTTCACAAAATAAAGACTATGAAGTTCATTGCACCCATGCACAAGAAGTCTCTAAAAGGTTTCAAATAATCAAATAAAGAAAGAAATCAAAGAAAAGAAGAATAAATTGTTGCTGTGCGTGGCAGGAAAGAAATCAAATGAGTTTACCTGGTGATGAGAGGGACTGTGCGGTTGCTGGGGATTTGCGATGAAATTGGACGAAAAGGTAATCAACGAAAACGAAAACGAATCTATCCCTCGGATCCTTCTTCTTCTTGAATAGATTTGTCAAAGGACATAAACGGAAACGAATCTATCCCCCGGATCCTTCTTCTTAAACGGAAACGAATAGAAAATAGAAAATTGCTAAATTGTCAAAGGACATAAACGGAAACGAATCTATCCCTCGGATCCTTCTTCTTCTTGACCATCACAGAGCTTAGGTACCTATGTCACCGTCGCCATTTCTTCATCGTTGCGCCGCCACTTTGCGGCACAGATGTGCCATCTCACCGCCGCGCTGTCGCACCTGTTTTATAGTTTCTTTCCACTTCCGTGCCGCTGCGTTGCCCTATCAAGGTACCGTCACAAAGCTGTCCCGCCCTAGCGTTGCCCCTTTGCCACTGTCTCTTATACATCTTACTTTTTTTCATTTCAGAATATGACTTTTTGAATACATTTTTAGCTTTTTATTGTCTTTAAAAAATAGATTTTGTTGGATTTATGAAAGAAGAGAAGTTGAAATAAACTAAGAACAGGGATGGGGTGGCGGTGGTGCTTGCTGGGCAGTGATGGATGATGATGCTTGGCTGGACAGAGGATGGCGGCACGACAGATTCCGGTAATCTTGGTCTTGTGTGTCGGCTTGTGGTTGGGAGACGTGGGTGGCGGTGTTGGCCGTCGAGGTTAGTAGTGTAGTGGTTCGCTATGCGGCGGTCTTGAGTGGCCTGCGCGAGTATATTGCGATCTTTGCAATGGTGGTCTGTACCAAGTGATGTTAAGTCCAGCAAGTAGTCACGAAGAAGAAGAACAGTAAGGGGAGGGGGAGATTCAAGTGCAGAGAAGAGGTTGACGTGCTCCGTCAATTTAGCAATTTTCTATTTTTTTTTAAATTTAAATTGATTTAAACAAAATTAAATATGGACCCTTGATTACTTTTGAAGACACTTGTCAACTAGATATAAGAGAAAACGAAGATCTCCATTTCTTGTGGAAATAGAGATGATCCTGACTCCTGTGGGGGAGGAAAGGGGCAAACCGGAGAAAGAAGTCAAAATTGGGAAGGAGGATAAGATTGGGGGTTAGGGTTTTCTTAGACCAGTCCATTAAATTTTATAATAATGATAAATAAAAAATTAATAATAAAAATCTACCTCATAATATTACAAAAAAAAAAAAAGAAGAAAAAAGATCAGCCTCATAGTAAATAACTAAATATACACATGCTAGGGGTTTAAAAGATAATTTCATATTGCCATGTATAACACACCAATTTAAGTTAGGCTAAATTACTCTTTTGGTCCCCAAATTGTTTTAAAAAGTTCAATTTGATCTTCAAGTTTTTAAAATATTCATTTTGGTGCCTTAATTTCTAAAACTTATTCAAATAGGTCATTCCGTCAAGTTGACTAACGACGACGTCCTCCCTAATGTCATGAGACATTAAATTTAATATTTTAATGCCACGTGGCAATTTCGGGAATTTTTTTTTGATATTTAATAAATTTTGGCTAAATTACTCTTTTGGTCCTCAAATTGTTTTAAAATGTTTAATTTGGTCCTCAAGTTTTTTAAATGTTCATTTTGGTCCCTTAGTCAACTTGACGTCACCGTTAGTCAACTTGACTGAAAGACCTATTTGAATAAGTTTTATGAATTAAGGGACCAAAATGAACATTTTAAAAACTTGAGGACCAAATTGAACATTTTAAAATAATCTGAGGACCAAAAGAGTAATTTAACCTTTAAGTTATTTAAATGTAGGGACCAAAAATGATATGGAACATGTAGTAGGAAGTAGGAACTGAATTTACCCAAAAATTTGTATAAGGACTAAAAAAAAAAAACCATATTTAACTATTTTTAAAAAGAGATTTAACTTTTTTTTTTATTATTTGTCTTTTTTTACTCTTCTCAGTAAGAATACTAAAAAGAATTGTACCCAAAAAAAAATACTGAGAAGAAGGTGTTCCTTATTCTTCCCAAGGACCCATTCGTGTGAAGTGTGAACCCTTATCATAGGCCGCCGTGCACCGTCCGTCGTATGCCATCCGCTCGTTTATAACGTTTCTGTCCGCCGTTCTTCATCTCAGCAACGCCACTTCCCTCCGCCGTTATCTCGAGCTCAGGCTAGTGGCCTAGATCTATTTACAGATCTATGTAAAACTGAATTTGAGTTGAATGCGGTATCTGTCTTCACATCATTCCTGTTCTTCATATCTGTTTTTGAAGGACCCTGAGCATAAGATTCGAAGATGTTCATGTTAAAGAGGTATGTGTGTGGAACCCTTCTCTCTGAATCTCACTTCCTTCCCTCTTTCTCTTATGCTTCTCATCTCAGACTTCATATTCATTCGAAGAATGTTTCTGCGTTTCAAAATATTGATGATGCTGTGTCTTCATTTATGATCATTATCAATAAGCGCCATCCACCTTCTGTAATCGAAGTCACCAAGATTTTAGGGTCTATTGTGAAGATGAAACACTATGCCACTGCTATTTCACTTTTTCCACAATTGGAGTTTAGGGGAATCACTCCTTCCATAGTTACTTTGAGTATTCTGATCAATTGTTACTGTCACTCTGGTCATATGGATTTTGCCTTTTCTGTATTGGGAAAGATTATCAAAATGGGTTATGAATTGAATGTGATAACTTTGACAGCACTCATGAAAGGGCTATGTATTAACAATAAGGTTAGGGAAGCACTTGAATTTCATGACAATGTAAGAGCAAAAGGATTTTGTTTTGATCAAGTTAGTTATGGGACCTTGATCAATGCCCTATGTAAAATAGGGCAAACAAGAGCTGCTACTGAATTGCTTCAAAAGCTGGACAGACATGTGATTAGGCCTAATGTGGTCATGTACAGTGCAATCATTGATGGGTTATGTAAAGATGGGCTTGTAACCGAGGCGGCTAATTTGTTTTCTAAGATGATTGCTCAGGGGATTTCTCCTGATGTTGTTTGTTACAATTCTCTAATTCATGGTTTCTGTTGTTTGAGTCAATTAGAAGAAGCGGCTCGATTGCTAAATGAAATGGTGCAAAACAACATCAACCCGACCGTATATACCTTTAGCATATTGATTGATGCATTATGTAAAGAAGGAAGACTAACAGAAGCTCATGACCTGTTTGATATGATGTTGGAAAGAGGTCCAAAGCCTGATGTTGTCACTCACAGTGCGTTAATGGATGGATACTTTTTAACGAATAAGGTGAATGAGGCAACAAAGTTATTTGATAATATGATCAAGACAGGATTGACACCTGATGTTAGGACTTACAGCATCATGATTAATGGATATTGCAAGAATAAAAGGGTGGATGAAGCCATAACTCTCTTTAAAGAAATGCGTCATAGAAATTTAGTTCCTGATACTGTAACATACAATTCTCTTATTGATGGCTTGTGCAAATCAGGGAGAATCTCACATGTGCAGGACCTTCTTTATGAGATGCATGCTAGTGGCCAATGTCATGATATTGTTACGTATACTGTCTTGTTAGATGCTCTGTTCAAGATTCAACATGTTGATGAGGCAGTTGAATTATTTCAGGAAATAGTTGGCAAAGGAATTCGTCCTACTGTGGTCACGTTTAACATACTTATAGACGGTTTGTGCAAAGGTGGGAGAGTCAATACTGCAAAAAAGTTTTTTGAGCATCTTCTTAGCCAATATTATAAATTAGATGTCATAACATATACTACTATGATCAATGGACTTTGTAAAGAGGGCTTGTTTGATGAATCAATGGCCTTGCTTTCAACAATGGATGAGAATGGTTGCATCCCCAACGCCGTAACTTATGAAATATTAATTAAGGCTCTTCTTGAGAAGAATGAGAATGATAAGGCAAAGAAGGTTGTCCGTGAAATGATTGCTAGAGGACTATTCAAGCGATAATACAAGGTAAGGAATTTTTTTTTTTGGTTAATTAGGAAGACACTTTTTTATTACAATGGGAAATACGTATATTTTAATGTTTTTTTGCATGAATGATTAGAAAATATTTGTTTCATTTCCGTCACTTGGAGTTGTAATATGCAATGGCCTCATTGTTAATGAAGTTTTAACACAGTCTTATGTTTATTAAGGTTTTCACTAACTCTGTGGTGTTGATTTGTTGACATTACATGACTAAACCTAGTTCTTCCTTATGTACTAAAAGCCTGTTTTAGGTTTGTTTTCTTGAAGTGGCCTTCTGACTTTCGAGTCATTGCAGATCATTCCGCATGGATTCCTGTTTTGGATATCTTAATAGTAGCCGCTTGCTAGAATAGTGAGTTCCTGGTTATTTTGATCTATAATGATATCCCTTTTGTCATATGGAAAGTGTAGCAAAACTGACATGATTCTTCCAGGGCCGTGTAGAGTAATTTTGGGTCCTAAGGCAAAATGAGACTTAATGTTATATAAATTATCAATTTTCATATGAATCTTCTAGTTTTTTGAGTTACAAAATCATTTATCAAAGTTTTATAATTAAGTCATTCTAACATTTCACTCTTAGTAGATAAGATGGCTAATACATTCAATCTATCTTGTAACATTGTTGACCTTAGATAGGATTTAAGCAATTTAAATTTTGAAAAACTTTTTTCAGCGATAGAAAACATTACAGGTATTATGAATAATATTCTATAAGAAATAGATACATTTGAAAAAATAAATATAATGTTTTGATATAATTTAATATTTCTATTGGAGTATTATTTTTTTTTTCTCTTAACACTTCTCTCAATATTTTTAATTTTGAAAAAACATCAAGACCATCATTACATGAATGTTCACTAAATCTAAAAAATGTTTAAGATTAATACAATATTTTTTCAATTCATCTTCATCTAAAACTTTACTTTTTTTGGATTCAAATAAAAAACCAAAAATAGTTTCATATTGTAAAAATTGTTCAAATCGTGTGTCAATAGAATAGATTGATTTATTATATATAGAAAATATTCAATACAAAAATGTTTTTCAGTTGAGTGTGTGATTGTACTACTTGTGATTGAATTTTTTTTTTTTTATCTCAATAACATATACACTGTATACGAAATTAGGTCTTATTACTCAACCACTCGCCAAATCAATTATCATTAGTATATATAGTATAACGTAAAAAGGGGGGGAGGGGGGGCCGCCGGGGCTAAGGCAGTGGCCTTAATGGCCTTATAGTGTACACGACCCTGGATTCTTCTATATTTTCTTATATCTGAATCTTAAGTTTGTTTATTCTAAGTTAAAGCTGGCAAAAGTTTTAAATTCACATGACGTTGTTGCACAACAGAACTGCCATAGATGTTGGATTTGGTTGATTTGTTCCTTTGGTGGTTGTTTCTTAATACATTGGAGCTTTTTGAATTTCGAAAGACTAATTTGCATTTTTCTTGATATAACTTGGAAATCCTTTTTCAAGTTATCATCATCTGACCATTTTTTGGTAAAACTTAAAAGATGGGGCCTAAGGCCAATGCCCCGATATTGTTACTTACAATGTCTTGTTGGTATTTGGAGCTCCATAGAGCTGATCTAGAGAATGAGGGAGCAGTTAGCATGCTGTTAATAAGGAAGATCTTTTTGCTGTTGGTTGATTTGCATGACTATCACCCTTCTTCATCAGGTAGTCTGAATTGGATCATGGACCATTAGGATGTCCTTAGTCATTGCCGATGGGTTAGCTTCTCAAGTGTTTGGATATCAGCAAATATAGAGGTCTTAATTGTTGCCATCTATGTTGATATTGCTTTCGTCATATTATGAGAAGCCAAACTGAAATTAATATGATTGTTCTGTGTTCTTAGATCTATCCTTTAACCTGGAACTGTCATAAGCAAAAAGAAACCATTCTCATTTAAAAATTCCCCCTCCATACTTTTGCATCATTTTATGGCTAGTAAAAACAAAAACTATAGGTGGATCCATTGACAAGGATTTAGATACAAATGGTTTGTCTATAGACCTGATTAATGATAGGACATTGTGGGTTTGATCAATGTAGCCAACCTCAATTAGTGCGAAATGGCTTCGTTGTTGTAGTTATGGTTATTAGCATCCATTGGAGAACTTCAAAAAGCTGTTACTGATTTTGATGGTAATATATTCCCTCTTTTATAAGACTTGATTAAATTGCCACAGAATGCTTGCCCCTCCAAAGAGAAAACTTAGCTGCTAGATAAACCAGGATATGGATAATGTGATGACATTAATCCTGTGAAGTTACTTTTCTTCCTAAATCTGTCATATCGAAAATGGTGCGTCTGCTTTTGTTAATTGTATCTTGAGTTGGTTTCTTTTCTCCATTATATTTTTTAATTAACTGTTGCTGGTTCCTTCAAAGGTGGAACAGAATCTGATTTGGAACTCTGCTCAGTTTTAAGATTTGATTGGAACCTTTAAGGGTGGGTCAGACACAATTTTTTAGCCTTGCAATGCTACACTAATGAGCTCTGGTTGGTGGAGAATGTTGATGACTACAGTAATGTCCATGCTTAGTCTAAGTCATTTACCTTATTTAAATTCTAGTTGGGCTATTGGTTGATTTGATATAAGCAATATATTGGTATATCTGTTGATTTAGATTCGAATTGAGCTCTTTTCAGTAAAAGCTAGTTGTGAACTCAATCTGTTTCCATGATTTCACTGTTACATGAAGCATGTTTTCAAGGACCACAGCAATGTTGATGCATTTTTTTTTTGTTACGATGCATTTTTTATTCCTAAATAGACTTAGCTATGTGGAATTCCAAGATCCTGATTTTAAACTTAGTAAATGTAACTTAGTCTCTGAAGGTCTTGGCACGAGCTTTTGTTGGTATTTCAAGCTCTATAGAGCTGTTCTAGAGAGTGAGGGAGCAGTTAGCATGATGTTCATAAGGAACATCTTTTTGCACTTTTTGCTGTTGGTTGATTTGTATGACTATCACCCTTCTTCATCAGGTAGTCTGAATTGGATTCATTGACCGTTAGGATGTCCTTAGTCATTGCCGATGGGTTAGCTTCTCAAGTGTTTGGATAGCAGCAAATGTAGAGTTCTTAATATTTGTTTCCATCTACAATGATATTGCTTTCATCATATTATGAGAAGCCAAACTGAAGTTAATATGATTGTTCTATGTGTTCTTATATCTATCCTTTAACCTTGAACTGTCTTTACCTTTTGCACAAGTAAAAAGAAACCATTCTCGTTTAAAATTTTCCCCTTCCATACTTGTGCATTAATTTTATGGCTAGTAAAAAAATGTTCAACGTGTTTTGGTGACTACATCAAACATTCCTTAGATATTCTAATTGGCTTAGTTGTTTCTTAGAATGCTTCCTACTGAATTAATTGAAGCTTGTTAGTAGCTGCTGTTCACTTTGATTATAGTCTCTGGAATCTGTTTTGAGGTTATTATCATCTGAGTATGTTAGGAACCCAGTAACTTAGAGACGGAAAATAGAGAAATAAGTGTTGTATTATTGATATTCCTAGCCTGTATCAAGAGATTACAGTGCTGGAAGAAGAAGAAAGAAAGAAAATACAAGATAATAGACAAATTAGAGAGTGCCTAATTCTCTCCCAAGGTTCCAAGTCCCCAATTCCAGCAATCTGTTATGACCCCCCCCATCACAATAACAATACTCCCAGCTACTGAAATGCACCTCTCTCGCCCTCTTTCTCTCTCCTTCCAGTTCAGCAAAGTTAGTCATGTTTGCTTGGATCAAGTGCATCATGCACCCTTGTGTCAAACTTAGTAATTCTGGTCCCATTGGGCCTATTGGGCTCCAGGTCCGTATCAACTCTTCCCCCCTTCAAAATCCACCTTGTCCTCAAGGTGTGATTTAGGAAATGTTCCCCAGAACTCAGCTAGCAACTCCCATAGATTCTCACAAGTGGGCAATTTCTTCCCTTTGACTAGGATCTCCACACTTCCCTGCACATCTTGTCTTACAGCCAGTACTTCCATTTGGAGGATTGGACAAGAAGAGCAGCATCCACTAGGATCCCATTTCATGAAATCTAGTATCCCAGAGGTGCTTGAAGAATAATAGTTCCCGCCTGGGTCCCGATGAATGTGTCCAATTCTCATATACCGAGAAACAAGAAGGATGTCAACTGGATAGGCCTGAAGTCTTGGGTAAGGACTTGGCTAATAATCGTAAAAATTAAATTTCCTCTAGGAACAAAAATAGAGGCACCCCGTGCAGGGCACTTGCTGTCTGTAGCAGTTTCTTGATCCGCGGTGAAATCAATAACAATGCTTCCCTCATCATAAAAAAATAGGACTCTTGGGTATCTTAGAGCCCAAAGAATCACCACAATAATAATCAGCATAGTACATCCTTTGCTGAAAATTTGAAAATACCTGTAGTTGCAAAATCATCACAAGATAGTTAACCCCTCCAAAGAGCTTATGACCCACGAGAATTTCAACATCAGGTTTTCTTGATGATGCAAGGAATGCCGGCACAAGAATAACATTTCTGTTTACTTGCAACTCCAGTAAACCACCTCCATGAGACGCTACACAATTAGCCGACCCTTGAAGGATGATTTTAAAATTTTGGATGGTAGAAATTGGGGCTGTGAATTCCCTTCATGTCCTAGTACAATCACATGCCCAGGTGCTTCCTTCTCTATCCTACATGTAGGGGTGGCAAAGCGGGTCGGCCTACCCCGACCCGTCGTGAACCCGCCATTAAACGGGGCGGGGCGGGTTGAACCGCCAAAAGTCTTGGGTTGAGTACTCCAACCCACCCCATTTCCTGGTGGGTTGGCGGGTTAGCCCGCCAAGGAGGAAAATCTAGTAAATGGGTTGGCGGGTTTGCAGGTTGGCCCTCTAAAATTATACAATTTAAAACAATATAAAACTAAATGTTACATAAATTAACAATGCAAACATTACTCAAAGAGAACATAGAGATAATATGATAATATATATATATATAGCTAAATACCTTCTGATATAGAAATTTAAATCATGTACCTTTGAAGTCATATCATATTGTCATACTCATACTATTAAAGTGATAATTAAAATTCCTAGTAGCAACTTGTAATTTAAAAAGTCCCACATCTTACAAACAAAATTCATAATCCAAACACAAAAAAAATGACATCATATAATTTAAAATAAGCTAATCATTCTTCATCATCTTCCACATCAACAATATTAGATGGCGCCCTAGGGGTAGATTGCTCCACTTTTCGATCCTCCTCATTATCATCATCTACATATCACAATTGAAGTGAAAATAATTAAATTAACAAATGGCCAACAAAACAATATCATGATAAATAAATACATTAAAACTAAATAAATTAGTAAATTACCATCGCAAACAAAACCGTGCATCCAATTTCGAGTACAAACTAAAGCTTCCACATTTTTTGACAAGAGACGACTTCTATACTTGTTGAGTACAATGGAGCCAATGCTAAATGCAGATTCAGACGCAACTGTTGTAATAGGGATGCTCAACAAGTCACGAGCCATTATAGATAGATCTGAAAACCGACTCTTATTATCCTTCCACCATTGTAACACATCCAATTGGTCATAAACACCGAAATCCAAATTTGCCTCTTCCAAATAAACATCTAGTTGAGACTTCCCAATTTTACACACAAGTTGTTGATTGTGCTCTTTCAATTCCTATTATATTTAACATGTAAAACACATGAAAAGGAAAACATTAAAGCAGGATAAGGTTAATAAAATTCAATAAAAAATAATTAAACTATATATAAACTTACATCAAACAAGTTTTGAGGAAAAGCCTTGGGTTCCTTTGACATGCTAGGAGTAAAAGATGAGGGCTGGATAATGTCTCTTTTTGGAAAAAGTAGTATACTTCTCAAATAGCATGTACAAATTTTTCTTTACGTTTTCCAACTTCAACTCATTTGTAGATGGATCAACTTTTGAGTAACAATAACTTAACGAAGAAAGCTTCATTCGTGGGTCAAGAATAGCTCCCATTGCAAGAACATTACTGTACTCTTCCCAATATTTATCAAACTTCTCAAACATCCTTTCAGCCATGCTTTTTATAACCATATCTTCATCTTTCAAACTCTCAATCAAAAACACATCGAATTTTCCAAACTTGCAAAAATACAAGTTGGAGGTAGGATAGGATGCTTGTAAATCAACTTGGTGGTTTCATAGAAAGGCAACAAGAATACACATATTTTTTCACATCTTTTCCATTCTTCCTCCAAAGGACAATACTTATAATTATCATCGTCAAAGTCAAGATTTTCAAATACACGACGATATTTAAGAGCACTCTGAAGCATCAAATAAGTTGAGTTCCATCTTGTAGGAACATCTAGACACAAGCCAATTGAAGTATCAACACCACCAATTCGTTCAATGCATTCCCTGAATTTTTTCATTCGAATCTCTGAACCCCGCATATATTTCACACTTTCTCTAATTTTGCTCAATGCTTCACTAGCCAGCTTCAATCCCTCTTGGACAATTATATTTAAAATGTGTGCAGAACAACGTACATGAAAAAACTCTCCATCACATAACAACCAATTTTTCAAGACAAGTTGGCTTTTTAAATGTAGTTGCATAACATTATTTGCGGCCGCATTATCTAAAGTGATAGAAAAAATTTTCTTCTCTATTCCCCAATCAGTCAAAAATTCAAGTATCTTCCTAGACAACTCCAATCCAATATGAGGGGGTGGCATATGACAAAAGTTGAGAATTTTGCTATTTAACTTCCAATTTGTGTCAACAAAATGAGCGGTCAAACAAATGTAACCTTTGGTAGTACAAGCTGTCCATAAATCAGAAGTTAAAGAAATCCTGGTAGGAATACTAGCCATTTCTTGTTTAAGCTTTTCCTTCTCTCTCAAGTAAATATTCATAACATCGGCCTTAGCAGTATTTCTAGTAATATAAATTACATCCGGATTCAGGTACTTCATCCAACTCCTAATCTTCCTAAACTCAACGAATTTATAGGGCAAATCATGCTCAATGATTGCTTGACACATCATCGACGTGAAACCATTTGATCTATCTTAGGAGATTTTAGTTTTCCTTGCATGTCTACCATCAACTGACCAATATCTTTAGATTTAATTTGTGTACACTTTTCAATATGACGATTTAAAGTTGATGTACCATATTGTTTACCGCCATACTTATATTCCTTTTTACAACCATTACACCTTGCCAACTCAATTCCATCTCTACCCGGTCCTATCTTAGTAAAAACCTTCCAACATCCAGCTGTTGATGCTTTGGCTTTTTTCTTAATAGGTTCATTGATTTGAGATCCTTCAACCCCAATATCTAAATTTTCCCCATCAACTTCAGCATCAACTACAATATTATTTGAATCCATGTCTGACAATTAAGCAAAGAATAACATGTATCAATAATATAGGCCGTTTAGGCACAATGAGAAATAGAAACCAAAAATCAAGTAATTATTATTTAATAGTTATTAACAAAAATAGAAACAATGAAGTGAATAATATTAAAATTACTTTATGGAATTAACATCTATAATTCTATATGACTATATATGCACTTATGGAGAGCTAGCAACTAGAATTACTGAGAGCCAAAAAGAGTAGTGTAAATTAAGATGAATAAATGTGTCACTTTATTTTTGAACAATGGCAAAATGAGCAATCATATCATATAAATAAGAAAAAGGTAGATTCGTTGGTCACTGCACTCTGCACATGTCCGTGAGTACCATCTAATATTCTAATGCATCTAAAAGGTCAGGTATCATCTAAATATTTAATGCAGAATGACAGATTAATATTATAATTCTAAAACAATTCTAATTCACATAAGAGTATTTGGATAGGGCAGTATAAGTATTATACTATTATAAACTAATACCATATTGTTATTGTTCCTGCCTTTCTGCGTCTGTCGATTAGAACAACTGTATATGGAATATGCTTGCTAGCTATTGGCTTTTATGGAAAGAAAGGGATGGTTTTGTCTTTAAAAGATATATTATATTAATCATTAGATAAGGCTTTCTTTATATAGAAAATTGAGTTTCTGAACAGAAAAGTCGAAATACGAGAATGACAAAGTCACAACTCACAAAGATTCGCAGGCAAAGGCAATCACAGTATCACAATTCACACAGTCCAACGTCTGCGAGGAAAATAAGGAAATACAGAATGAGTGAATTACAAAACATATACCTGCAACTGCAAGGCTGCAAGTGGCCAAGTGGGTCGTGCCGGAGGGGGAGAACAGGTGCCGAGGACGTGCTAACGTAATGGGTCGTCGGAAGTCAGAACAGAGAACGTCGTGGTGGCACACAGATAGCGAGAGAGAGAGCAAGACAGCAAGCGCAGATGCGCAGTGACACTGAGATAGTGATGGCCGTGACAATGGGGCCGTCGTCCGGCGCCGGAGGTGATGAAGAAAGGTCGTCAGAGAGACTTAGGGAGTTATAGTTCCTCTTATGTGTTGAACTTTGATGGACTGGTCTGGTACAAACTACAAAGTGAGAAACTGAGAGTCACGTACGTAAGTTACGTTGTGAAATGTGAATAAACCAAGGGTCAGGACTCAGGACCATGCAAAAAAACCTAGGAAGCTGAAAAGTTTTTTTTCAAATCAGATGGGCTGGCAGGCTAACCCGCCCCGACCCGCTCTTAACCCATTTTTTGGGCGGGTTGGACGGGGCGGGTCAAAGTGGGTTGATGGGTTGAGGACCTCAACCCAACCCACCAAAAAAGATGGGTTAAACGGGCCAACCCGACGGGCCCAACCCATTTTGCCATCCCTACCTACTTGAATCTCCAGGGACTATCCTTGACGTAAACGTTACAGCCAAAGCCAAAGCCAACATCCTTCCTTCTGCCCGTTCAATTTGGTTGCTGTCATCATCCAGAGATGGGTGTGCAAGCTCCCCCATGTGTTTGAACTTGGGCACCAACCAGAATATGATATTTTGATCATAGACATGTGAAGGAGTGAGCAAGTTTTCAGTGTCACGTCTCAAACAAAACATTACCTCAAGAAATTCAGCACCAATACAAGGTTTGAAGCGCTCCTCCTTTGGCTGCCATTCGGTTTTCGTGACACTGATTGCTTTGTGTGTAACAAAAGTTTCAACAGTAAAATCGGCCTTAATGGGCCGTATAAGGTTAGGCCCAATTGCTAACCTTATAGTTTCTGAGTGTTTTATTCTGTTCCTTGTATGAGAAGCATCTTACCCTCTTGACTCCAAAATTCTAATCCTCCACTTATCTTGTTGAGCCTGGCCCATTAGGTTAAAAAAATGACCACTTCTTTGTAATATCACTAGACGATGTACCCGTGCGATGCATGGGTGAAATATGTGTGGACGATAAAATTTTATAAAATTTGAAAAGACAATACATGATTATGTTAAATTCGAAATAAATAAATAAAAGCATGAATGACAGTGCATTTTGTATAGGTTTTGCATCATATACCGGTGAAATTAAAAAACAAAATTAAGATAAAGAAATCAAATACATATTTTACTTATAAAAGTAAAATGTCAGTAAAGAGTTTGCAGTTTCTACAAAACTCTACCACACCAAAAATAAATTACACGGAAAGCAACTCCTTTAAATCCAAATGTAGAATCAAGTTGACCTCATCTCCACACTCGTCGTCACGTGCATTTTCTGTAATTTTTTTTTTTTTAATTTTGGCAGTTCAACTTGTGAATCTATCACATAAAAGGTGGGAAATAAATTTTTTTTATCAATGCGGTAAAACCTCGAGAAAAGTAAAAAAGAATAACACATTTTTAAAAACAAAAAAAAAGTTATAGAAAAATTAAAATTTCTTAAATAAAGGAAAATCTAGACAAAGAAACATATTTTTGTTAAAATTATTATAGCAATGACTGAAAAAAAAAAAGTACTTAAATTATGAAAAAAAAACTATAATTATTCCCTTGAAATTTATTGGTTAATTTGATTATAAGTAAAATGTTCAACCTTTTACCAAATGGAAGAATGAGAGGAGGCTAGATGTACAATTTCGGCCAATTATAAAACAGTTACTAATCTTAAAAGTTATTCATCAATTCAAAATTCTTGTGCAGAACCATGAAAATAATTCATATATGGATTGATCTCATGTGTAAACTAAGACTATTATCTTCATATGCAAGCATACAAAGGAAGTAAGAAGCTGAAAGCTATAGTAAGTTCATAGGTGATAAAAATGAAATTTCCATATAAATGACAACAGAAATAAGGAGCCACGTCTGTGAAAAACATATAGATCATAGTCAATACAACATTATGAAATTCCAGTAATTCAATACTTAATCTTCTAAGGCATTTTGAATAAGACGAACTTCATTTTGAAAGTCAAGAATGAATTATGTCACCTTGTTCTCCATGGAACAAAGTGCATATTTCCAACCTGCAATATGTTTAAGATTGCTAAGTAGATCATTCACTCTTCGCGAATTAGGTACCCCGGTTTCGATAGTAAGTTCTCCATGCACAACCTGATCGGTAATTCAAGTAGAACAAAATTGATATCAGCATCTCCAGTCTCATCAAAATTAATCTCTGAAGTTAAACTATCCCCGTGTAGGATATAGTTCTGCAGTTTCAATCACTTCCTTCATAGCATTAGATCCCAAATACATCAGAAACTGCGAATATAAGGTTGCTAAAGTTATCATAGAGTAAAATACATACAAAAACTCGCATAAGTGACATAAACAAACCAGAAAAGGGGAAAACAGACTCAAGTCGATAAAGCCATAAATTCTAGGCCATCATGAATGGCATACACCATAAATGGAAACATATAATTCAAACTTTGGTGAAAGGGAGATTCCAAACGTTGTATAATAAGGGCTAGGAACCACAAAAGTATCTCAAGGATCTGTCAAACAGAACATGATTTAGCTCATTTGCCACTGTGGCTCTTCCACTCATCAATATACTTTCAAGATCAAATCTGACCCTACCGCTTCTCCCTTTTGATGTGAAATTTGCCATAGCCTGCACAAAATAAGAGAGCCATTTGTTATGATCAATTTTTCTTTACAACATGCTCAATCATTATGATATAGCGAAAACAATTGAGCTCTTGTAATATTGCCTACATTTCTGAACTTTGGCAATCCATGGTAGTCTTGTACGTTTGCAATCCACCTGCAAAACCTCCAACATGATCCGCATCACCCTTTCCACCTAATCACTAAAAACTTACAATGTCAATAACACAATTCTTCCCAACAGTTTTTCTTAGAGTCTTAATTTCTTACTGTAGCTCTTATCTCGGTTTGGCATCATCCACAAATATGACTCTACCATCCAAGAACGTTATAACCTCATTCATTTCTTGAAGACGTTGTAGAGAAGTGAATGAATAAATAAAATTAGTAATAGAAAAAAAAAAATCACCCCCCCCCCCCCCCCCCTCCCCCCCCAAAAAAAAGCCAGAAAGATTCGAAAGACTAAAACCCTATATGCCAAACCCCAAATTAAATGAAATCTATAGTCACTTAAATAGAGCGTTGAAGAAGAAGAACTGAAAAAGAGTTTACAGAATGCAGAGGGGAAAACATAGCTACCTAGACAAAAGGATTTAGGACTATCGAGACAATATCGACCTTGTCTAGGGTTCCATTACAAATCCATGGGAAAAAAATTTGTTGACAAAAGGAAATCCAAACTCAAATTTGTTATGAATGAGATAATGTCAGTCATATAAAGGGAATGAAAAGACAATGTTGAATGCCAGAATGTTACCAAAAATTGAAATGTCATCCATATATAGAATCAGTGCATTAAACGAAAATAAACTATTCTTATTGTCTTGTATCTTTTGAATGAGCTTTTTGAAAAAAAATAAGTCCCAACATGTCGTCTACACACATAACTGGATTTTGCTGCTCCCTTGACTTTTTTTATCTGCAGTATTTTTTTTGCTTCAGCTTTCTCATTTATAGCCAACATCAGTATTGAAACTGTTGAGAAAATTGCAAAAAGAATGAGGTTATAACGACAATGACAACGAAATGAAGCAAATCTGCAATATCAGTAACCAAACATCAAACATGGAGTAAAACGTGCAGCCAACAAAAATTAATTAATCAAGCATCAAACAGTATCATATATTCCTCCCCATATATAAGTCTTATTCCCTTTCAATTCCTTCGTATATATAATTTTTATTAAGTTGAATAAGACCATAATGTAACAAAATAAATAATAAATAATATCTTATAAAGTTGAATATGAAACATAATGTAAAAATACATATATACTTCATGATATAAAAAAAATAAAGAGGATAATATAAAAATGAAAACAACAGTGATATGAGAAAAAACTACAACAATGTAAACTAAAAAAACCACAAAATGGGGAAGGATAAAAAAATTAGAATAAGAAAACAAAAGAGGTAGAGAGGATAATATGAGAAATAAATTAAAAAAAAAATAGAATTGAACTAAGAATAATTGGAGAAATTGAAAACTATAGCAAACCAAAATAGAAAAATATGGGACATTGTAAACTCAAAGAAGTAGAGAGCAATTGACTGGAAATGCAGAGCCGACTATTGTAAGCATAGTTTGACCAGAAAACAATAGGAGGAAATGAAAAGGAGGAGAAATTAAAAATTCAGAAGGCATGGATAACAAAAACTCACAAACGTCAACCCAAAAAATTCAGTCAATGCATATCAAATTGAAAAAATCATAGAATATTTGTAAAAAATAATTACAGAGAACACAAATCCAAAACAAAAGACACCAAAATTATTAAAAATAATTTCGTCACCTGACTGTAATAAAAGCGTACGAAGTATATAATCTCACATTTTGGGTTATCAATCTTCGGGGCTTCTTATTCACCATCTCGCTCCTCATCGCAATCTTCAGCTTTTGTTGCCTATGTTTCATATATTTCCTCAACTATTTCATCTTCAGTACACCATCTATTTAAGTGCCTCCAAAAAAACAGTTTCAGGTATTCACATGAAGGAACCACAACCAAGACCCCTCAATTCTTCTATCTACCATAGAAAGCAAAGATCAGTCCAAGAGAAAGGAGGAGAATCAAAGACAAAAAACGAAATGCCAAAAAACCCAAGAATGAGAGTATGAAGATCAGATTTAGAGAGAAAGAGATTAATTAAAACAAATCAACTGTCAATTAAATTAAAACAAATAAATTGAATGCATTGGAATCTTTAAGATTGCATTGGAATTCTACTGGAGATTGCTAGTTAGTAACATTTGAATTTTAATCATTTCAAAAAAAAATGAATTTTAATAATTTAAAAAAATAAAAATGACAAAATCTAAGAGTGAAGAGTTTCTCCACGTTTTCCAAAAGCAATTTTCTACAAAGTGCAGATTTCCAATAGGTAACTGAAACACAAATGCCATAAATGCTAGTTATTAGCATGGTTTTAATAATTAAAAAAAAGAGAAAAATGGAAATGACAAAATTGTCCTCAGTTTTGGTGGCAAAAAATGCCCCAAGTGACTGCTACTTTTATATATATAAAGATTTTTACCCTTCCCTTCAACTGTTTCTCCTTTCTATTGTTGATGTCAGTCGCTCGTGGCAGTGGAAACTCGATCGTTGACGGTCCAACCTTTGCCGCCGTGAATGACCCACCCTCCATCATGGATGCACCCAGTTTCGGTGGTACTGGTGGCGGTTCGCGCTCACCTTCGGCCCTTGTCTCCACCCAACAGTGCCCATCGCTGCTATTGCTTAAGCCTCTACCACCAACACAACGGCTGTCATCGGTTCTGATGCGACCACCACCTTGATGACGGTCGTCCTCATTTTCCATCTTCATCTCAGGAAGATCTGAGACGTTATCGCCGTCACCTTCTACCTTGATCTCCTCCACATGCACCACCTGAAGATTCTCCTCCTCCTTTGAACATACTCCGGTGGCCTTCCACTCCCCTTCCATATGCGTTTCAGTTTCTGTAACAGTATAGAAGATACTTCTAGTGGACACCTCACCTCATCTACCATCCTCTTCCTCCTCAGTATCATTCATCTCTTCTGCAATTTCCATGGGAATTTGACTAGTCGGGGCTATTCCCCGTTGTTGGTGGTTAGAGGAGCCTTGAACCAGCAAGGACTTTGGGTCCAATTCCAGTTCCGATTCTTCATCTTTTACACCCAGTCCACCTCACCAGAAGGCATAGTTCCTCTCTACCAACAACAAGGCCCTGTCCAACAGTTCAGATACAGATTCCTGTCCATTCAGAGTTTGTCGATATCGCCGTCCACATTTTCCCTCATAAATTTCTTTTTCAGTTTGACTTGGCACATGACCACGTCGAGATCGAGGTCTAGAGCAGTCTCCCTTCCTCCTTTCCCAGAGTCACTTGACCTCTTCGAGTCGGGTTTGGTTTACTTTCCTCCCTTCCAGCACTTGACCTCTTCGAGTCGGGTTTGTTTACTTTCCTCCCTTCCAGCAAGCTTCTCTCCAGATTCTCCACTCTAGCCTCCATTTTGTATTTCGTGTGATGATAATCAAAAGCTCCAGGAATCGTGAGCTATGATACCTCTTGAATTTGGGCTTTTAGGCCTAACTTAACTCCACAAAACCGATTTGTAAGGTGAGGATTGCCCAAGCCATATAAGCATACCTAGGCCATATCTCTAGTCGATGTGGGACTCTCAACACCCCCCTTCATGCTCAGGACTGTACGTTTGAAGCGTGGACTGATGCGGGCGAAACAACAAGGATCTAAACACTCCCCCTCACACCCAGGACTGAACATCTAGAGCGTGGACAAATGCGGGTGGAATAACAGAGATCTTTCCCTAATAACAAATCTAGGATATGCTTTGATACCATCTTGAATTTGTGCTTTTAGGCCTAACTCAACCCCACAAAACCGGCTTGTAAGGTGAGGATCGCCCAAGCCTTATAAGCATATTTAGGTCATATCTCTAGTTGATGTGGGACTCTCAACAATACCATTGTTAGGAACCCAGCAATTTAGAGACAGAAAATAGAGAAATAAATGTTGTATTATTGATATTCCTAGCCTGTATCAAGAGATCACAGTGCTGGAAGAAGAAGAAAGAAAGAAAATACAAGATAATATGCAAGTTAGAGGGTGCCTCTTTCTCTCTCCTGGCAGATCAGCAAAGTTAGTTATGTTGGCTTGGATCAAGTGCATCATGCACCCTTGTGTCAACTTAGGGTGTGTTTGGGAAAGATGGAAAAAAAAAATTATGCTTAAAATCTGTTTTCAAATAATCGATTATAATCATAATCTATTTTTGTTTGGGTATGTTTGCTGAAAAGTGATTTTAAGATAATCTATTTCGTTTGGGTGGTGCAAAAATAATCACTTTTACATAATAAATTACGAAAAATGGTATGAAGTTATTTGTTTATATTAATAATATTTATGCTTTTTAATATTAAAACTTGTTAAAATATTTAATTTTTAACAAAACAATTTAACAAAAAATATTATAACTAATTAATTAATATCAATTAAATAAATAATTAAATATCATTTGAGTATTGATATTTAAGTATTGCTTCAAAAAAAAAAAATCTCATTTAAGAATGTTGCACCAAGGTCCTGACGCTATGAGATATATACGTTATTATCAAAATACAAAAGGTGACGTTGCTGGGAGTGGGGGGGGGCAAAGACCGGAAAAGTGAGTGTAGTGGGGAAACAATCATAATTTACTATAAAAAAAGTCCTTCAAAGATGATACATGAAAACATCTGTTTTCTCATAAAAAAAAGTTGTTTTGAAAATATAAGCTAAATGCCAAACATGTTGGATTAATCATGAAACAACTTTTAAGGAGAAAAACAGTTGAAATTGAGAAAATCCATCTTTCCCAAACACCCTCTTAATAATTATGGCCCCATTGGGTTTATTGGGCTCCAGGTCCGTATCAGAGTACTACTAGAAAAAATTTAAAAGAAATTATATTTGAACCGAGTGTTATTAAGAAATTGGTCCTACTTCTTTAATAAATATGCATTCGTAATTAGGTTCCTTATAGGTTTTTCTTCTACAAAAACCGGAGTTAGATCTATGTCTAAATGAAGAAATTTTCCCATCTTCAAGTATAGATTCGAAGTTTAACATTCCCTAGAAGGGGGAGTGTATTGGCACGGATTATTCACATTTTGAATATCAGAGGACCAAATGATGCTTACATTCTCTGTCCTTCCATCTTCTCTGCCGTCAGACACAGTTTTTAGGCCTGAAAATGCTACCTTGAAGCGTTTGGTTGGTGGAGATTGCTGAGTGTGTAGTCCTTGACATTGAATCAGTCATCTGCTTCCGTTCTCTTGCTCAACATGCCAAGATGTAAGTATAATAGTTGTGAATCTTAAACCGCTTGCCCATTTGCCATTCAGTCCTTGGATGATTTACCTTTTGCTCCTTTTTACTTAATGGGTTAAGTATATTCTTTCCTACCAGTTAGATTCTATAGCAATTGTTATATGCAGCAATGTGTGAAGTTACTTGTTGGTTCAAGATTCGCGTGCAACTGAAACCAGGCCTTCAAAAGCTAGCTATGACCTTCCTGGTCCAATTTTCATGATATCGCTATTGAATATGCTAGCTGTATAAGTTCGTCTTAATTTGCCATACTTTTTTCACATTGTATGATGCTTTTGTAACATAAGTAAATAAGAGGATCAGCCTTAGAAAGTGTATTAATAAGTAATTATGATTATTTTGACACCGCCGCGCACCCTCTCTCCATTCCTCTCCGCTCATCTTCGATTCCCTCTTGCCGGAAGACGTCGCCTCCGTTCTGCCACTGCATGACTGCTCAACTCTCTCTTCGTTCAACTCTCTTGGTTCAACTGCTCACCTCTGCTCTGCAAACGAGATAGAGAAATGAATCAGTGAATCGCAGAGTCCTAAACCTCCGACCGTGTCTAATTTAGAAACCCTAGCTTTTGTTCCATCTTCAGTTAATGACAGACTCCTAAACATCGGAATGAAGGTACACTTCAGTTTCAAAAGAAAAACACCGAAACATAAATTGTTAGGTCTCCAATCGTTTGACCCTTGTGTTTTGATGAATCCAAACATTAGACAAATGATTTTCATGAACTGTCCGAGCATTGCTAATATTCTACTTGAAATGTGCAGGATATACAATTTTAGTACAGATTAATCATGAAAGTCTGGAAAGTGCTTAATGAGTCTAAACATCAACTCACGACCATTTGAAGCAGAACAAGAGATCAATCAAAGTAAAGCTCGACTCAAGTTATCTAGTGAAAAACTCAATTAAGAGTTCTCTTAAAGATAACAAAAAAAGTCTGAAGAAAAAATCTGTGATCATTAGAAGCATCTAATTAATGATGAAATCAAATGAAGAAGTTGAAGTCGTCTAAAGATTACATCATAAATTCAAAGTGAGGACATGCATATAGAGATAATAAGCTACTACTTCAAAGAAATCCAGAATTGTTTGAAGATCTCTTCGAAGATATTGAAGACGTTCTTCCTAGTGAAGAATCTAAAACCAAAGTACATCAATGCAAGCTCTTGTCAAACAAAGAAGAATCAGAAGCTGTGCAAAAAGATCTCATAATCTCTCAGCAAAGGATATAAAAACAAAAGCCCTTACAGGAATCTGAAGAAATGTGCATCAAGGAATATTTGATAAATCCCTAACAAGCAAATCAAGATTTGCATCTACTTCTGGAGATTTGGAGAAAGATTGAAAGACCAAATCAAAGTCAAAGATCAGTTACAACTGCTTGTCAGAAAAGACAGAATCAAATCAGATATTAAGCTAAGATAAAAGATTGTATCAACTTTTCGAAGTACAGTATGAAAAATCTTTCTCATAATATGATGGAAGATCAAGCAAAATCAACACGTTTGAATCTATCTCTGAAGACTGGGTTAAGGAAAGCGTATGAAATCTGACATACTCTTTCAGTATAAAGAAGCGTCTGACCTTAAGCATCTATGAAGAAATGAAGTTCAAATCAAGAAGGCTCACCGGAAAGGAAGTGATCTGAGGAAAATGACTTAATGAAGAAATCCTAAGGGAAACAAAAGACCGTTTTTGAATTAGAATATTGTAATAATATTATTGTCTAAACGAAGTCTTCTCTCTCAACTCTAAGAAAATACAAAACGCAACATGCATTGTGTCAATGCTGTAGAGTACAAAAGTCTGCTACTCTCTAACCAAGGAAAGTCAAAAGCAAACTTTAACACTGCTATGAAGTATGCTATGCAGAAAGCTTGAAGAAAAGGCAAACAAAGGAAAAACGAACATTGCCCTTATTCCAACAACTACTTTGTATTCCAGTGGACTAATGAACAGTGATAAGAACAAGAACACTACACAGAAAAGCTATACAAGCGCTCAAATACTCTGATACTTGCTCTGCTACCTTCTCTTACATTGTAAATCCCTTAGTGTGTGTTTGGATGGGGTATTTCAAAATTCCAAGGAATTTGAAATACCCCATAAAATACCCCATAAAATCCCTTTATTTCTAAAATCCTTCATATTTAATATCCAAACAAAGTATTTTAGAGTGAAGTATTTTAATTACCCTCTTAAAATACTTCACCCTCTACAAATACCCCATCCAAACACACCATTAGAGAAGTTAGTTTAATCAGTCATACCTAATTTTAGTTATTATCCACTCTGAGTGTAACTTGGTTGACCTGCAATTCGATGTAAAGTGAAGCTGCTTCTTCAAAACAAATCTCATCTATCTGTTAAACCTGAAAAGGCTAGTGAAAAGAATACTTATGTGAGTCTGGAGAGGCTAATTATGAAAGTAATACTCTGTGGTTAAGTCTGAAGAGGCTAGGTGTGAAAATAATACTTGTATGTAACCAGATCAGTTATAGAGGAAAATCTTACTAAAGCCAAGGACTGGGCATAGCCCAAAGAGTTGGGGTGAACCAGGATAAACTGAGTATTTTCTGATCCCTTACTCTTTCTAATTATTGCATTTATTCTGTTTTTACTAACCTTTGGAAGTGTTTGTGTTGAAACAAAGTTTCTGCTCGTATTCTTTCTGTAGAGACGCCTTTTCAAAGGGTCTGATCCTTGCTTGTGTTGCTTTGTGCTTGTGAAAAACTGCTTGCGAAAGAATTTTGTGAAAACACTATTCAACCACCATTCTAATGTTGTTTTGTGTCATTTCATAAATCACCTCGCTTTAAACTCAATTATAACCAAATCAATTTAATCCAAAATCACGTTTACGAAACGTTCATCCAAACACATACAGAGTATAGTGGAGAAAGAAAACAGAGAAAGAGAGTAAAGAATTCAGTCCCAAGCGAAAGCCACCTTAACGTTTGTTATTTTGTGTTATTTATAGAGTATGTGATATTTTTTTATCAAATCCTTCATGATTCTTTTATGATCATTTTCTCTTTAATTGTATTTTAATTTTATTTTTAGTCTGAGACCCTTGATATTTAAAAATCTATTGGACTCATACTAATCTGAATCGAGCTGGGAAGACCCATTCAAGGGTGTAGAGCTCTTCTCGCGCCTAATTTTTCCTTACAAAAGACTTGAAACCGAGACATTGCTTAAGGGGACCCAAGCTCCTTGTAAATTTGGACCAACAAGCGTTGGTAATATTTTAATTTTCTGATATAAGTATAAGTAAACAAATCAAATTAAGGCTTAATCAACATTTTAGTCTCTACAAATATAGACATTTTTTTGGTCCCTATCTTTTGTTTTCGTTAAATTTTGGTGTTTTTAACTTTTTAAATTTTGGAATTAGTTCATGCCATCAAGATGCATCGATAGTTGCTAACGTGGCTAACGGATTGCCACGTCAGCACTAATGTGTGATATTAAATATAAATTTTTAATGGCATGTGATATTTAAATATATATATATATATATATATATATATATATATAAATTTGGTTTTGGTCCCTATACTTTTTGTCCTTATGATTTGGTCCCTGCAAGTTCAAAAGTGTTGGAATTGGTCTTTGCTGTTAGCTCCCATATGTTAAGTGTTGATGTGGCTAATGTCAGGCCACACCAACACTGTCACTTGAAATAAATTAATATTTTGACATGTCACGTTGGATTAAAAATTTATTATACATAAATACATTTAGATTATATATCAGCTCAAAATTGAGAAAAAGGAGCTTAATTAACATTAAAATTAATCGATGTATTATATTATTTTTTAGGATGGAAATGAAGAATAGCCACCAATGATTTTTTATTTTTATACTCTATAATTATTAATATTATTTGTTTTATACTGCATGGCTCGACGCTTCACGGAGTGGCTCCATGTGGCATATGCTACAGATCTAACCCTTAGCAGTTGCTATCACAAAAGCTCATGGATTGCTTTAGCCTATATCAATTTCTCTAATATTGAGTTTCGATACAATTCTGCTCAATTAATAATATATTCAAAATATAAATCAACTCAACTTAGAGCATTGAGATCAATCTACACAATATAAATTGTTTATAATTTATAGAGAATATAAGTGATGATGTGGCATTGCTGATGTGGCGTACTATTATAGCCACATCAACACTTAACAGATGGGAACTAACACAAAGACTAATTCCAATATTTTTGAACTTGTAAGGACCAAAACTAAGGGAAAAAGTACAGGGATCGAAACCAAAATGTATATTTAATGGCACAGATTGTCACGTTAGCACTTAACGGTACATCTTTGTTGCTGTAAATAATGAACACGAACAAGAAATAGAAGGCTGAGTCGCGGATTAGGTCATTCTCTTTAAGACGTTTCGCAACTGCCTAGTTTGTGTAGCATTGTATAGCCTTGTCGTCTCCAGGATAAAACAGCCTCACCAGAAATATGATCCTTCCTCAACAGAGAAGAACCATCAACAAATACCCTCACACACTTTACTGCTCGGAAACTCAAAAAATGGGGATTTAAAGAATTTTTGGAAGAAAGCTATCTCAATATGATGTTTTGTATTACAAAACCTTTCCTAAAACCAAGTTTTAATAGACAAAACCATAGAAAACGTACCCGATGTAAATAAAAACGTGTAATAATGATTTTTAATCAGCTTTAATAAGCAAAAATGTCTCAAAAAAGGTCCAAAAAACAAGGTTTACACTTGTACATCGATGTACCTAAATAGTACACTGTACATCGATGTACTTAAATAGTACATTGATGTATTTAAAGATTTTCAGCAAAACTACATTTTTGAGACATGTACATCAATGTATTTTAAACATACATCGATGTATTAAAATATATATCTGCGTAATAAAACATACATGTGTGTAAAAAATTATTTTTACATCAACGTACAACCAAATACATCAATGTATTCAAAATCCGAATTACACCCGTGTACAAAAAACGTACATCAATGTATCTTTGTTTTTTGGTAGAGATCAATGTATCTTAGTTTTTTTTTTCATAAAACATACAACAATTCCCCACTTGGACGTATTCCGGCAATTTTGCCCAAATACATAGTTGAAACTATGTTTAGTAAGGTCGTTGTGCCTAGGAAGCCGAGCTTCCCAGTTGTAGAGGTTTCATAAAGAGCCCGATGTTTTACAGAGAGTTTGAGATCACATGTGATTATGATTGTACATACATTTTGATTGAAGCCTTGTGTGCCATGGTAGCCACACATGGTGCCTGAGGTGGGCGTATGTGAAACCTGTACTAACAATTTCCTTTCCAAAATGTCAATTAGCTCTGGAGTTAGGATCAAGAATTCCTTGAGGCTGTGTAGGTATGGGACTATACGGTTTCAATCATTTTTCTCTCTATTCTCGTCCCTCAGTGGACAAACCATGTCTGGTATGCTTGATAAGCTTACCGTTTAGTTTGGTATTATATATTCTTGGAGTTTTGAGCTGTAGAATGAGAATGGAAGATAATATGGATATATCTATGATGTAACATGTTTGTGGGTCGTACCACTACATGCCTGCTTTATGTGTATGATGAATGGGGATCTCACCTCATTTTTTGTGTTTTCTGGTCTCCTGTTTATTTTATGTTCTGCAACAAAGACGGTAGTACTGCTTTACTATCACAACCAGCTTTGGATATGAGACGGATCGGTTATGAGGATGCACCATCAGAGATTAGCAGATGGAAGAAGTAAGAGCTCAACCCCAGTGTGACGATGTATCGTTCTCAGTTGTTATTGTTGTATAATGATGACACCTCGTCGTCGTTTTGTACAGGCCAACATGATGAATCATTGAGTTTAGAATCTTTTATGGAGCTGTGTCTCCAAAGTTATTTATGTTTTTATTATTCATGTTATTTAAATGACGTTGTTATTTTAGCCTGTAGTTGTTTGTCTTTACATGACTTTTATCTTGAAAAAGAATTTATGAAAGTATTATGTAAACACGGGGAATGTATAACTATTTACTGCTTATTTTCCCATTTTCTGGAAGCATATGTCTTAGGCCTTTTAGTGGTTGGAAGATGTTAATAAATGTTAAGTATTATCTAATTTCTTATTTGCGAAAACGAACAGCGAAAAATAAAGTCTTATCTTTAGAAAATTTATTTTCCGTGTTAAACGGAATTGAGAAAATGTCACAGACGATGTAGCACCTGTGAAGGGTGTTACAACAGGATATCATGCTCTAAAAATATGAATGAGCCTTTAAAAAATTATCATACCATGACTCTCACATCTCTTTATAAGTTGTTATTACCCTCTGAACCTATTTCTTGGGATCTCCAGTCTATAGGTTGGGTTACCTCTATAAGAGACAATTTAATCTATGGGCATTAGTCCCATTCCTGTAGAGGTTTTGAAAACCTTATTCTCTTGCTTACCCTTTCGTCAAAGGATTAGCCAAATTTTCTTCAGACCTCACATGATCCAATCTCACAATCTTTGCGATAGCCGCGGTACTATCGCAATGGATCAGTATTGCTGGAATCGATTTATCATTGTCTGCTTTCTTCATTGGTTCTTCATTTTTCATTTGAAAATGTTCTCATCTTCATTTTTTTATTGTGATGTCATTATCTTCTTAATTTTTTTTATTTGATAAAATGGTAACACAAAATGGTTTCTTGGTTTCTACTATTCTGTTCCGGTTTTTCAATTCACTATTCTGTTTTGGTTGTTTTTGTTTTTTCAGTTCACTACAAAACAAGCTTTTAAAAAGGCTAATAGGCCAGACAAGGCTTTTAAAAACGGCAGGCCAGGCTTAAAATAAAGCCTTTAACAGTTAACATGCTAGGCTTAGGCTTTCAATTTTTTAAACAGGCCAGACCTATTTAACCAAAGCCTGACATGACCTATTCCCACCCCTACACATAGGGATATCTGACAACAGGTTTCTCAACCATGTTGCTTCCTCACTGGTAGTTTCCAGTGCAATCATCTCTGACTCCATGGTAGATTAAGATAATATGGTTGTTTCTTATATTTCCATGAAACAGTCCCTCCAACTAAACTAAATAAAATTAGCCACTGGTCGTCTTGGAGTCATTTGAGAGGGTATTCCAATCAGCATCACTATATCCTTCAAGGACAGTGGGAAACCTTTGATAATATAACCCTTCTAGGTTCACAATTTCCAAAAATATATGTTTGACATTTACCTCAACATGAAAATTAGAACCAAAGATAAGCAAGTCATTCACATATAAACAAATAATAGTGCAAACATTATCATCTGGTATATAATATATGTACTTATCAATTTCGTCAATTCTAAGACCATGTGAGATAACCAGACTATCAAAATTCTCATGCCCACTGCTTAGATGCTTGTTTCAAGTCATACAAAGATTTACTTAATTTTCATATACTTTATTCTCATGACCAGAAACAACAAAACCATCAAATTGATCCATATGAATTTCTTCTTCTAAATCACCATTTAAAATAGCAGTTTTTACATCCATTTGATGCACAACCATATCATGCATAGCAGCAACAGAGAACAACACACGAAAAATCGTAAGTCTAGATACAAGAAAAAACGTGTCAATGAAAACTATGTTTTATCTAATAATTCATTATAAGAAACACTTGTTCTAATCGATGAATTATTAGAAGACGAGACCCCACTATTTCTCAATTTAAACGATCTTCATAGAAATCAACATCATTTGATTCAATAACAATTTTTCATTCAAATAAAAAATTCTATAAGCTTTGCTATTAAAAACATTCATGTGCTCTACTTGCTAAATTTTTTCCTAGAATAACATGCTCAAAATAACATGACACATTCACATTTAGGAAAAACATACCCAATAGACATATTCACATATTAGTAAGTATCCAAATAACATAACACAATCATATTTTTAAACAATTCATTTATTAACTTGAAAAAGTGTAGAATGCAAAAAATTATAAGAACACCACATGTATGAAGAAACAACTTTAGTCAATATTCAACTTAAATATGCCATCAGTAGCATAACCCTTTCCCACAAAGACATTGTTCTTTGTAAAAGTATACGAATCAGCCCCAATGGTCTGAGTAATCAAGTTCTTCAGAGAGAACTCCTTGGTTTTATGCCCGAGGATCTTTTTAAAAACTTTCCAGCTATGAGGCAACTTATCAATAATAACAGCTACTTGAAATTGTTTATCTAATTTCATATCTTTAGAGATGTGTCAGGACCCAACTTAGGCGTTCCTGACCGGCCAGAATGGGACCCCGATGTCCCATTCCCAAGGCCTATCAAGCACGTATAAGTCACATCGCAACATGGGTAATTATATAGTACCAACGTAAATATCAGAGTAAATGATCATTCCAAAATAATAAGCCAATGTGGCCCTGAGTCTGCATCCAGAGTTTAAATGGAAAGAAATAGTTTACAACCAAAAAGGAAATGGTTCCGATTTTTTTAAACAAGAGACGTGGTATATCATATGACCAAACAGAAACCAAAGGGGTAACCAAGCTGCAGCAACTGCCCACACTACTCTCGTGCATGGGCTCCCTGAGATGGATCCCTTCGTGGAGTACCTGAAGCTGGAACAAAAGGGTAGGAGTGAGTCCCTGAACTCAGTGAGGGTGTACAAACACAATCAGATAAAATCAATATATGAATAAATATGTATGTCATGTCATACTTTATCACGTACTCCAACCATACCATCCTTGCAACTCTTAAGTTGCATTACAATCATTTAACCATTGAGTAAGATGCTTGTTTTCCGTTTGGAGTTGTTCACTAAAGTCTCCCACTCCGACGGCCACATTTGTACCCCGGTCGGATCCGCTGACCGGCAAGTGACCTCGGTCACCACGTAACCACCCTCCAAACTCCAGGGTTCTTTCACTAGAGTCCCCTTCTCCGACGGTCACATTTATATACCGGTCGAGTCCGCTGACCGGTCGGATACACCAAGTCTTACTCAATGTGATGAACATCATTAAACAATTCACATAACACAATTGTGTTTTCTGAATCCATCTCAAATTTAAGGATCATTAGACATATAATCAACATGCATTTCTCATAGATTTACTAATCACATGATCATTCATTTACCCCTTAGTTCCTCGTTACCAATATCACAATGCAATATATATATATACACACACACACGCGTAACAGGCACCTTTAAAATCAAACTCCTATACCTATCCATATGTAAAATATTGATTACGTGAAACCATAGTACAATTCCTAGCTATATAAAATAGACAATATTTTTATTTCTATTTTAATTGAAATAGTTTTACCATATTATTATATTCCTATTGTAATTTCCCAATGTTTGCTTACTCTGCTATGGCAGCGCCTGCTACCTAAGGCCATGGCGATAGGGCTCTAATTCCTAGAGTGGCAATTATGCTATCCTTACCCAGTAGTCATTCAAACGTACAAACATAAAAATTTAATCAAATAGTGGAATAACAATAATATGGTACCGGATTTACACGGTGTGAGGCGCTCTGTACGTGTTCAATAAATTGTAGAACACAGCGATAAAGCTGTGCAGCCCGAACCCAGATCATTCATGTAAAAGTTTCAGGTAGCACCAACAATGAAATATCGATAAAATCAAATAAAAGAATATCACATGATTTAACATTCCAGAATATAAACTCATCAACCATCATCAAGATTATATCAGCAACTTGGTCTATCACATACTACCATTAACCCCAAATTGGACCCATTAAATTCTACCCATAAAACCTACATCCCCTCACCTGAATCGAAGAAAAAGAAAGGAAAAAGGAGAGTGAGATTGGATTCCTTGCACCAAGAGCACGCTCTACGATCTTGAGCCGCCGCGCCTTTTTCCTCTTTTTCCTCCAAAGAAAACTGATTTAAAAGTTAGGGTTCTAAAAACACCCTAACTTTTCCCCCTTATCTTATTTCTTAACCATTACACTTATAGAAGGGTCCCACCGTACCAGGGGTTGAAAAAAACAAAACCTCAAATAATCCATCCCATAACTCTATTTTACTACCTCTCTCATACCTTCTTTTTGATTTTTTTTATATATTTATTATTATTACTATTATTATTATTATTTTTTGTGTGGGTATTACACTCTTCCCCCCTTCAAAGGAATTCGTCCTCGAATTCGATAAATGGCTATAACCGAAATTTCGTACCTTGCTCAAAAAGGTGTGGATACTTTCGCATCATGATCTTTTCTGACTCCCAAGTGAATTCCTCACCGAGAGGATGCCTCCATGCAACCTTCACTGATGGTACCTCCTTTGACCTCAGTTTTCGTACTTGCCTATCAACAATCCTCAATGGAGCCTCCTCAAAAGCTAACCGTTGGTCTACCTCAATAGGTTGTGGTTGTAGCACATGAGTATCATCTCGAAGATATTTCCTCAGCATGGAGACATGAAACACTGGATGCACCTTGGCTAATTCAGGTGGTAAGGCCAACTCATATGCTAACCTTCCCACTCTTCGAGTGATCTGGTATGGTCCCACGTACCTTGGGCTCAACTTTCCCTTCAGACCAAAACGCAGAGTCCCTCTAAAGGGTGACACTCTGAGGAAAACGTGCTCACCTTCTTGGAACTCTAATTCTCGTCGTCTGACATCGGCATACTTCTTTTGTCGCTCTTGAGCTAGCTTAAGCCTCTCCCTAATCATCCGAACTCTCTCTATCGAGTCCTGAACCAGATCTGGGCCCAACAGTTGATGGTCACCCATCTCAAACCACCCCACTGGTGTTCTACACTTCCTGCCATAGAGAGCCTCAAACGGTGCCATTTGTATGCTACTATGATAGCTATTGTTATATTCAAATTCTATTAACGGTAAATGCACATCCCAAGAGCCTTCAAAATCAAGTACACATGCTCGAAGCATGTCCTCCAAAGTCTGTATAGTCCTCTCCGACTGACCATCCGTCTGCGGATGAAAAGCTGTACCGAAATGCACTTGAGTTCCCAAAGTCTGCTGAAACGACTTCCAGAAATGAGAGGTGAACTGTGAACCCCTATCTGAAACAATAGATTCTGGAATTCCATGCAAGGAAACAACCCCTCGAAGATACAACTTTGCATATTGTTCTGCCGTGAATGTGGTCTTTACAGGTAGGAAATGAGCAGACTTAGTCAAACGGTCCACCACAACCCAAATGGAATCATAACCCGCCCTGGTCTTGGGCAAACCCACCACGAAATCCATGGTAATGTGATCCCACTTCCATTCCGGAATATCCAGGCTCTGGAGAAGCCCTGCTGGCTTCTGGTGCTTCGCCTTCACCTGCTGACAAGTCAAGCACCTAGCAACAAAATCAGCTATGTCTCGCTTCATACCGGTCCACCAATACAACTGCTTCATATCTTGATACATCCTTCTGGATCTAGGGTGCATCGTGTATGAAGAGGAGTGAGCAAGTTCCATGAGCTTCCTTCTAGCTTCTGGAGGAACTACCACCCGTCCACTAAATCGAAGCATCCCATCACTGTTCACTGTATAACCCTTTACACTTTCTGAATTAATAGTATCCCTCAACATGACTAGCTCGGAATCTCGTTCTTGGCAAGCTCTAATCTCTTCCAACACATTGGACTTGACTCCAAGCTGTGCTAGTAAAATGCCATTTTCCTTTGACTCGAAAGCCACCAAAGTATTTATGCTCCTATGGAAATCATTTGCTAACGCTCGCCTTTCTAAACTCAAATGTGCCAAACTGCCCA
Organism: Sophora flavescens; assembly: GCA_030762895.1. NCBI lineage: Eukaryota > Viridiplantae > Streptophyta > Magnoliopsida > Fabales > Fabaceae > Sophora > Sophora flavescens. The sequence continues at coordinate 115,450,580 of CM061068.1, forward strand.
TTGACTTGCGGCTCAAAGCATCTGCCACCACGTTAGCCTTGCCCGGGTGATACATGATTGTGCAGTCATAATCCTTCAACAATTCCAACCATCTCCTCTGCCTTAGGTTCAACTCTTTCTGATCAAAAATGTACTTGAGACTCTTATGATCGGTGTATATCTCACAGGCCTCGCCATACAAGAAATGCCTCCAAATCTTTAACGCAAAAACTACAGCTGCCAACTCCAAATCGTGAGTCGGGTAGTTGTGTTCATGCTTCTTTAACTGTCGGGAAGCATAGGCAATCACTTTTCCATTCTGCATTAGCACACATCCCAAACCCACTCGAGATGCGTCACAGTACACCACAAATCCACCTATACCTGAAGGAAGAGTCAACACTGGAGCAGTAGTCAACTTATCCTTCAATGTCTGAAAGCTTTCTTCGCATTTTGAACTCCACTCGAACTTAACTCCTTTCTGAGTCAGACGAGTCAATGGAACCGCTATTTTTGAAAAGTTTTCAATGAACCTCCGATAATAACCGGCTAGCCCGAAGAAACTACGTATCTCCGAAACACTAGAGGGTCTAGGCCAATCCCGCACCGCCTCCACCTTTTTCGGATCCACTGAAATCCCTTTTGAAGAAACAACATGCCCAAGAAAAGATACCTCTGTGAGCCAAAACTCACATTTCGAAAACTTGGCGTAAAGCTGGTGATTTCTAAGGGTCTCCAACACTGCCCTCAAATGTTGATCATGCTCGTCCTTTGTCTTAGAATATACTAAAATATCATCAATGAATACAATCACAAATTTATCCATAAATGGTTTAAACACCCGGTTCATCAGGTCCATAAAAGATGCTGGGGCATTTGTCAAACCAATGGACATGACAAGGTACTCGTAATGACCATACCTGGTTCTAAAAGCCGTTTTTGGAATGTCAGACTCCCTAATCCTCAACTGGTGATAACCTGATCTCAAATCAATCTTGGAGAAAAATTGTGCCCCTTGCAACTGATCAAACAAATCATCAATTCTCGGCAATGGATACTTATTCTTTATCGTTACCTTGTTAAGTTTTCGATAGTCAACACACATCCTCCATGACCCGTCTTTCTTTTTCACGAATAGCACTGGGGCTCCCCAAGGTGACGAACTAGGGCGTATGAATCCCTTGCTCAACAAGTCCTCTAGCTGATCCTTGAGCTCCTTCAACTCGGTTGGGGCCATCCTATATGGCGGTATAGAAATGGGTTGCGTCCCCGGTGCCAAGTCAATGGAAAACTCTATCTCACGTGGTGGGGGTACTCCCGGCAGGTCATCAGGAAATACATCCACATACTCTCGAACTATCGGAACCATCGACAAGTCATCACCTTTGGACTCATCTGCCACATTCAGCGTGGCTAAGAGACATATACATCCATGTCGCTGCAACTTTTCTACCTTAAGAGAGGACAACACATTCTGATATACCAAACTGCGGTCACCCTGAAACTCTATGGTGTCAGAATCAGTTGGCCGCAAAGTAATCAGTTTATCCCTGCAATCCACCTTAGCCCCATACCTAGATAACCAATCCATACCCAATATAACGTCCATCTGAAGCATACCCAACAAGATTAAGTCGGCTGGAAGATTCAAACCATTCACTCTAACCTCACATTCTCGAACATAACTGTTCGTCATATGATTACTCTCAAGTGGGGTAGAAACAATCAAAGGGTGCGGAAGCGCCTCCAAAGGCATTCCCGTAACCCGCACATAATGCCCGACCACAAATGACCGAGAAGCACCAGAATCAAACATCACCCTAGCATGTGAAGGGCCAATTGGTAAAATACCTGTAACAATATCTGGGTCGGTCTGGGCCTCCTGCTGGCTAAGAGCAAACACACGGGCGGTAGAACGGTTGCCATATCCCTGTCCTGACGAAGCTCCTCCTCTCCCTCCTGACCTCGTGTTCCTGTTCGGTACTGAAGATCCAACTGGAGCACTACGGGTTGTTGCAGGCTCCATATTCATAGGACACTCCCTCTTGAAATGACCAACTTTCCCACAAGTATAACAAGCTCGTTCTCCTCTTCTAGTACACGATCCATCATGTCGTTTCCCGCAATGGTTGCAAGTGGGGTAACTAGATGCTCCATAGGAAACACTGCGACCTCCTGCCGGCGCCCCTGCAAATGATGATTGCTGTTGGGGGGTGCGACGAGAAGGCACACTGTTCGCCCTACCAGAACTAGCCCACTGATTACCCTGATGATGTCCCGACTTCACCCCAAAGGCCTCATCTCCATGCTCTGTCTTCCTCTTTTTCGGTTGCTTTTTCAATTCAGCTTTAGCCTCATTCAAAACATTTTCGGACCTGATGGCCAAGCTGACTACCTGATCAAGTGTGGCACCCTCCAGAATCGGTACGGATCTTCCAATGTTAAAACGAAGTCCGTAAGCAAATCATGACACTCGCTGCTGAGGGTCACTTACCAAATGTGGCGCATACCTAGACAACCGCAGGAACTCATTTCGGTAGTCCATCACAGTCATCTCTCCCTGTTTCAGCACTTCAAACTCTCGAGCCTTCTTCTCTCGCTCACCTCTAGGTAAAAAGGTCTCCATGAAAGCAGTAGTGAAATGCCTCCATTCTAGATTCTCAGCATCCAATTCTCTCTGAGCCGTGTACGCCGTGTACCACTCTCGAGCGACACCGTTCAACTGAAAACTGGCCAACTCCACGGATCTCAGACGAGCATCCCATAGCCCTCAACAATCTCCCCACCTCCTCTAAGAAGGAGGATGGGTCCTGATCGGAACCAGTTCCTGCAAAAGTGGGTGGCTTCATCTTACGGAACTCGGTCAACGAAGCAAAAAGGTTGACCTCCTGATTCAGCCTAGGCGTTGCATCCCTCCTACTCCCAGCATCTGTGCTCGCAGAAGCCTCATGAGGTTCTTGTGTCATGGAAGGTGATGGAGGGGGGGCTCCACTTTGTGATGGAGTCGGAGTTCTTCCGCCACCACCTCCTGCTAAGGTCCCCTGTATCACAGCAATCCCCTGTGCTATTTGTTGCAGGGTTGCCTGAAGAGCCTCTGGGATCACCACCTCCTGCTGTGGTGGGTGCCGATTTCCGCCTCGAGGAGGCCTAGCAGTACCTCCTCGGGATCGGGCAGCTCCTCTTCCTCTACCTCTTACCATCCTTAAAAGGAAAGCAAACATCATACTTTAGTTTTTTTTTTCTAAAATAATAATAATAATAATATCAATTCTACACAAAAATACCCTACATCGACCCCCTATCAAAAACAATTGCACCATCCATCTCAGGTCGCTGCTTTCAATCAGTCATATGAGATCCTCACTATTTTATGGCTTTCTTTCAAATAAATGCAGATTAGTTACTAATGAGTTCTGGCACAACTCTCGCCCGGGTTCGAGAATGATCGTAGAATTCATTACTCTCTAATCTCGCTCAGGACCTATAACCATTGGCTCTGATACCACTTTGTCAGGACCCAACTTAGGCGTTCCTGACCGGCCAGAATGGGACCCCGATGTCCCATTCCCAAGGCCTATCAAGCACGTATAAGTCACATCGCAACATGGGTAATTATATAGTACCAACGTAAATATCAGAGTAAATGATCATTCCAAAATAATAAGCCAATGTGGCCCTGAGTCTGCATCCAGAGTTTAAATGGAAAGAAATAGTTTACAACCAAAAAGGAAATGGTTTCGATTTTTTTAAACAAGAGACGTGGTATCTCATATGACTAAACAGAAACCAAAGGGGTAACCAAGCTGCAGCAACTACCCACACTACTCTCGTGCATGGGCTCCCTGAGATGGATCCCTTCGTGGAGTACCTGAAGCTGGAACAAAAGGTTAGGAGTGAGTCCCATAACTCAGTGAGGGTGTACAAACACAATCAGATAAAATCAATATATGACTAAATATGTATGTCATGTCATACTTTATCACGTACTCCAACCATACCATCCTTGCAACTCTTAAGTTGCATTACAATCATTTAACCATTGAGTAAGATGCTTGTTTTCCGTTTGGAGTTGTTCACTAAAGTCTCCCACTCCGACGACCACATTTGTACCCCGGTCGGATCCGCTGACTGGCAAGTGACCTCGGTCACCACGTAACCACCCTCCAAACTCCAGGGTTCTTTCACTAGAGTCCCTTTCTCCGACGGTCACATTTATATACCGGTCGAGTCCGCTGACCGGTCGGATACACCAAGTCTTACTCAATGTGATGAACATCATTAAACAATTCACATAACACAATTGTGTTTTCTGAATCCATCTCAAATTTAAGGATCATTAGACATATAATCAACATGCATTTCTCATAGATTTACTAATCACATGATCATTCATTTACCCCTTAGTTCCTCGTTACCAATATCACAATGCAATATATATATATATATATATATATACATACATACACACACACACGTAACAGGCACCTTTAAAATCAAACTCCTATACCTATCCATATGTAAAATATTGATTACATGAAACCATAGTACAATTCCTAGCTATATAAAATAGACAATATTTTTATTTCTATTTTAATTGAAATAGTTTTACCATATTATTATATTCCTATTGTAATTTCCCAATGTTTGCTTACTCTGCTATGGCAGCGCCTGCTACCTAAGGCCATGGCGATATGGCTCTAATTCCTAGAGTGGCAATTATGCTATCCTTGCCCAGTAGTCATTCAAACGTACAAACATAAAAATTTAATCAAATAGTGGAATAACAATAATATGGTACCGGATTTACACGGTGTGAGGCGCTCTGTACGTGTTCAAGAAATTGTAGAACACAGCGATAAAGCTGTGCAGCCTGAACCCAGATCATTCATGTAAAAGTTTCAGGAAGCACCAACAATGAAATATCGATAAAATCAAATAAAAGAATATCACATGATTTAACATTCCAGAATATAAACTCATCAACCATCATCAAGATTATATCAGCAACTTGGTCTATCACATACTACCATTAACCCCAAATTGGACCCATTAAATTCTACCCATAAAACCTACATCCCCTCACCTGAATCGAAGAAAAAGAAAGGAAAAAGGAGAGTGAGATTGGATTCCTTGCACCAAGAGCACGCTCTACGATCTTGAGCCGCCGCGCCTTTTTCCTCTTTTTCCTCCAAAGAAAACTGATTTAAAAGTTAGGGTTCTAAAAACACCCTAACTTTTCCCCCTTATCTTATTTCTTAACCATTACACTTATAGAAGGGTCCCACCGTACCAGGGGGTGAAAAAAACAAAACCTCAAATAATCCATCCCATAACTCTATTTTACTACCTCTCTCATACCTTCTTTTTGATTTTTTTTATATATATTTATTATTATTACTATTATTATTTTTTTTTTTTGTGGGTATTACAAGATGATTTCATGAGAAATTTTCTGGAGTTCTTGGGATTAGGCTTCTACGGAATTATCATCAGTCATTTGATACTTCAGGTAGCGGCTTACAACATATTTCTTGGTTCCAGCCTCTTCGGTATCATATTTTTTTTCTGCAGCATATCCCATACTTCCTTGGCAGTGCAATTGGATATGTAATAATCATAAACATCATCAGATAAACCATTTAAAATGACATTCTTACACATAAAATCATTTTCGTTCCAATTGTCCAGTTCTTTATGTTGAGCATCTGTCAAAACCTCTAGAAATACAACTGTCCCTTCCGGTCCCTTCCGTCAGTCTGCCGCGGTCAGTCATCGGAAACCGCCGCAGTCAGTCGCCGGAACCATCGCTGTGGCCGAAATCTGGGTTTTAGAGAGAGAAAATCTCGTTTTCCTCTCTCTCTCTTCTTCCTTCTTCGTCCTTCCTGTCCCCTTCCTTAAATCCCATTGATGTTGTCACTGTTTCGTGGAGGAAGGAGGAAGAAGGAGGAAGGAGGAAGGAGGAAGGAGGAAGGAGGAAGAAGGAGGAAGAAGGAAGAAGGAGGAGATCTCTAAAACACAGATTCCAGCGGCGATTTCCGGTGGCAGTGGCGGTTTTCGATCACTAACGGCGGATACCTAACGCCGTCAGTACAAAACTGACTGAAGGGACCAAAATGAAACCTAAAAAAAAGATAAGGGAACAAAATGGAACAAAAAAAAGATAAGCGACTAAAATAAAAACTAAAATAAAGATAAGGGACCAAAATACTAATTTAGCCTAAATTTAAGGGTCTAAATAATTTATTTATTTATTTAATACCAAAAGTGGGTCATTAAAATTTTGGAGGCCTTTGTTTACCAAAATAAAAATAAAAATGGAGGCCTAATTTCGGCCTTTACTAAATAATAATAAAAGATACTAAAAGATAGGGAAAACTACTGCTTTGTCCCTTAAGTTAATTTAATTTTTCAAATTGGTCCCTTAAATTTATTTAGTGTCTAATAGGTCCCTTAAGTTTATTTTGTGTCAAACAGGTCCCTTAAGATTTTTTGTGACATCATATTTCATTAATTTAATAACAAAACTATGTACTATCATAATAACTTAAGGGACCTGTTTGATACAAATTAAACTTCAGGGACGTAAATAAACTTAATGGAACAATTTAAAAAATTAAATTAACTTTAGGACGAAAGCTCTGATTATGCCTTAAATAGGGGTGGAAATAGGCCAGGCCAGGCTTTGATTAAATAGGCCTGACCTGTTTGAAAAATTAAAAGCCTAAGCCTGACCTGTTACCTGTCAAAGGCTTTTTTTTAAGCATGGCCTGACCTTTTTAAAAGCCTAGCCTGGCCTGTTAGCCTTTTTAAGGGCCTATCTAATTTTATTAAAAGATACCCAATTGCTCTTTATTTATAGAATGATGGTCTGCTCCACATGTATAGTTTTAGCAATGTGGGACTAACTCCTATAACTCTCTATTTATCTAATGAACTAAAGGGAAATGCTACTGTAACATATGAAGACCCACATGCTGCGTTAGCTGCTGTCGAATGGTTTAACAATAAAGATTTTCATGGTAATACAATTGGAGTTTATATAGCAGAATCAAAAAACAAGGATGACCAAGCATTTAATTCAGTGGGAGAACCACTTGTTGCTGGTGATGTTGGTGGACTTGAGGAAACTCTTACGGATGTTAATGGGGTTAGCGGAAGAGGTAGAGGTCGAAATGAAACTTCAGGCAAAGCATGGAAATAAGAGGGTGATTGGAGCAAACCAGCATTCTATAAAGTCCCACATCTAACCAACATTCTATAAAGTCCCACATCTCTCAAAGTATACATGTGGAGCAAACCAACATTCTATAAATAAAGAGCAAATTGCATCTCTTTAAATTATATAAATCATATTATATATATATACAATAAAAAATAATTTTATTTTTAATATTATTTATTTATTTATTTATTATTTATAAATAGGTCGGCATATCAGGCTTCGTAGGCTTTTTCTGAAGCTCAAACCTGGCCTATTTATCTAAAAAGGCTTTTGAAAAAGCCTTTACCTGACCTTTTTATTAAATAGGCCAGGCCATAAACAGGCCATAGGCCCCTGTCGGGCGGCCTGGCCTACTTCCACCCCTAGCCCTAAAAGATACCCATGGTTCATATATACGGATAACAATCTTTTTCTTTTTTTGTTTTTGTTTTTTTTGCTCATAACAATCTATATTTCTATCCTCATCCTCAAAAATAACATCGTGAATACATTTCCATCTCAAGTCCTCTTTTTTTTTTTTGATGAATTCCATCTCAAGTCCTCTAGGTCTAGCAAAAGCAATTTCCAAATTTTTTAATCTATCTCAACATTTTTCAGCTTCAAAAGGAGAGGAAGGAGGGGAGAAGCTTCAGAAACGAAACGAAGAGAAAGAGTAAAGTTTTTTTGAGCGAGATACATCTGCAATATTGTTACATCTGCAATATTGTGACAGATTCGAAGATGTTAAAGTGTACGAGGTATGTGTGTGGAACCTTTCTGTCTAAATCTCACTTCCTTCCTTCTTTCTCTTATGCTTTTCATCTCAGACTTTATAGTCATTCGAAGAATGTTTCTGGGTTTCACAATATTGATGATGCTGTGTCTTCATTTATGATCATTATCAATAAGCGCCATCCACCTTCTGTAATCGAAGTCACCAAGATTTTAGGGTCTATTGTGAAGATGAAACACTATGCCACTGCTATTTCACTTTTTCCACAATTGGAGTTTAGGGGAATCACTCCTTCCATGGTTACTTTGAGCATCCTGATCAATTGTTACTGCCACTGTGGTCATATGGATTTTGCCTTTTCTGTAATGGGAAAGATTATCAAGATGGGTTATGAATTCGATGTGATAACTTTGACAACACTCATGAAAGGCCTATGTATTAAGGGCAAGGTTAGGGAAGCATTGGAGTTTCATGACAATGTAAGATCAAAAGGATTTTGTTTTAATCATGTTAGTTATAGGACCTTGATCAGTGCGCTATGTAAAATAGGGCAAACAAGAGCAGCAATTGAACTGCTTCAAAAGCTGGATAGACAAGTGCTCAGGCCTGATGTGGTCATGTACAATGCAATCATCGATGGGTTATGTAAAGATGGGCTTGTAGCTGAGGCAGCTAATTTGTTTTCTAAGATGATTGCTCAGGGGATTTCTCGTGATGTTGTTTGTTACAATTCTCTAATTCATGGTTTCTGTTGTTTGAGTCAATTAGAAGAAGTGACTCGATTGCTAAATGAAATGGTGCAAAACAACATCAACCCAAGCATATATACCTTTAACATATTGATTGATGCATTATGTAAAGAAGGAAGACTCCTAAAAGCTCATGACTTGTTTGATATGATGTTGGAAAGGGGTCCAAAGCCTGATGTTGTCACTTACAATGCTTTAATGGATGGATACTTTTTAACGAATAAGGTGAATAAGGCAACAAATTTATTTGATAATATGATCAAGACATGATTGACACCTAATGTTAGGACTTATAGCATCATGATTAATGGATATTGCAAGAATAAAAGGGTCGATGAAGCCATAACTCTCTTTAAAGAACTGCGTCACAGAAATTTAGTTCCTGATACAATAACATACACTTCTCTTATTGATGGCTTGTGCAAATCAGGGAGAATCTCACATGTGCAGAACCTTCTTTATGAGATGCATGCTAGTGGTCAATCTCCTAGTGTTGTTACCTATAATGTCTTGTTAGATGCTTTGTTCAAGAACCGACATGTTGACGAGGCAGTTGAATTATTTCAGCAGATAGCTGACAAAGGAATTCGTCCAACTGCGGTCACATTTAGCATACTTATAGATGGTTTGTGCAAAGGTGGAAGACTCAGTATTGCTAAAAAGTTTTTTGAGCATCTTCTTATTCAAGGTTGTCAAGTAAATGTCATAACATATAATGCTATGATAGATGGGCTTTGTAAAGAGGGTTTGTTTAATGGAACAATGGCGTTGCTTTCAATAATGGATGAGAATGGTTGCATCCCCGATGCTGTAACTTATGAAATATTAATTAAGGCACTTCTTCAGAAGAATGAAAATGATATGGCAAAGAGGTTTGTTCATGAAATGATTGCTAGAGGACTATTGAAGCGATAATACAAGGTAAGATTGTTTTTTGTTTTTTGTTTTTTTGGATAATTAGGAAGACATTTTTTAATTACAACTTGAATTATGTATATTTTAATGTTGTTTTTGCATGAATGATTAGAAAATATTTGTTGAATTTCCGTCACAAGAGTTGTAATAAGCAATCTGGTCTGTATTGATATCCCTTTTATCATATGGAAAGTGTAGCAGAAACATACATGATTCTTCTGTATTTTATTATTTCTATTTATTCTGAACTAAAGCTGGCAAAAGTTTTAAAATCACATTTCTTTGTTGCACAACAGAACTGCCATAGATGTTAGAATTGGTTGATTTGTTCCTTTGGTGGTCGTTGCTTAATACATTGGAGCTTTTTGAATTTCTAAAGACTAGTTTGTATTTTTGTTGATATAATCTTGGAAATCCTTTTTTGAATGATCATCATCAATCGAGCAGTATCCTGATTTGACTAGGTGACCATAGGTTCCTTCTACTTTCCACACTAGAATTGCATAAACAGTTAAACACCCCAGACCTGATTCTAAGTGTCTTCCTCCGCCTGCTAGCTCAAATTAGCTAGCATAGTAATCTCACTTTAGAGAGAATTCCCACGTATCTGAAATTGTCCATATCATTATGTTCTCCCCATCATATTGGGTTTGTGGAAGCTTTTCCCTTAAGAGTTCAGTGACTCATGCGGTGTTGTAGTTCTGTACTTTTTCCAAATCACAGCTGCCATATTTTCTTATATACACACCCATCGATGGCAGTGGTTCCTGTTCTGCTACCAGATAAAATGTTATATGTACCAAAGGTCCATCATTATGGAGGCAATAGTCCCCAAAGCTGACCCATGGCCATCTCCATTTTTCTAGCTTAATATTATCAAGCTGGCACGGCCAATGCCTTGTCATTTGACTTTTATGTCTAGAAAAAAATGGATTGAAAAAATCAAAGGATGGTGGGTTATTCTTAAGACTTGTTTGATTTTAGTTATATATTGTTTTTAGCAAACACTAGGCTGTCTAGGCATGATAGGATTAGGAATAAATGCATTAGACAAAAAGCTGAGGTAACACCTATTGTAAAAATAAAAAAAGATGATAGAATCTGGCCTTAAGTGGTTTGTGCATGCTTGGAGAAAACTTAAAGAAGCTCCAATAATGAGAGTAGAACAGATGGAGGTAGTCCAATCGCTAGAGGTATTGAAAGACCAAGAAAAACTATAGGCAAAATCATTAACAGGGATTTGGATACAGATGACTTGTCTATAGAACTAATTTATGATAGGACATTATGGCATCATTTGATCCATGTAGCCGACCCCACCTTGTGCGAAAAGACTTGGTTGTTGTTGCTCATTGGAGAACTTCATAAAGCTATTTGTGATTTTGATGGTAATATATCCCCCTTTTATAAGACTTTATGAAACTGCCGCAGAATTCTTTCCTCACTTAAGAGAAAGCTTAGCTGCTAGATAAACCAGAATATGGATAATGTGATGACATTAATCTAGGAAGTTAATTTTCTTCCTATATCTGTCCTATCGAAAATGGTTCTTCAGCCTTTTGTTAATTGTATTCTGAGCTGATTTCTTTTCTCCACTACAATATTTATGCCTTAATGGGCTGTGTTATGTTAGTAGGCCTGTTAGTAGTGGTTAATTGCAATGGGTTAGTCATCTATAAATAGAACTAGAGGGAGTGAAATAGATTCATTCAGTTAGACAGTTGGGAAATTGGTTGGGAGAGACTAGGCTCTCGAATTCCTTGAGGTTATTGTATTTTCTCTATATTCTATGTGTTTTTATATCTATCCTTTAACCTTTAAATGTCTTTAGCTTTTGCATAAGTAAAAAGAAACCTTTCTCATTTAAAATTTCCCCCTTCCATACTTTTGCATTCATTTTGTGGCTAGTAAAAAAAATGACAAATTGTGTTTTTGTGACTACATCAAAGCTTCCTTAGATATTCTAATTGGCTTAGTTGTTTCTTAGAATGCTTCCAATAGTATGAATTAAAGCTTGTTAGTAGCTTCTGTTCACTTTGATTATAGTTTCAGGAATTTGTTTTGCAGTTATTATCACCTGAGTACTACTAGAAATTTTTTAAAAGAAATTATATTTTATCTGAGGGTTATTAAGAAATTGGTTATACTTCTATAATAAATACACATACGTAATTAGATTAATGATGTGGTTCCATATAGGGTTTTCTTCTACAAGAACCGGAGTTTGATCTATATAAATGAAGAAATTTTCCCATCTTCAAGTTAAAGATTCCAAGTTTAATATTCCCTAGGAGGGGGAGTGTATTGGCACGGATTATTCACATTTTGAATAAACAGAGGACCAAATGATGCTTACATTCTCTGTCTTTCCTTCTTCTCTGCCGTCAGACACAGTTTTTAGTCTTGAAAATGCTACCTTGAAGCGTTTGGTTGGTGGAGATTGCTGAGTGTGTAGTCCTTGACATTGAATCAGTCAACTGCTTCCGTTCTCTTGCTCAACATGCCAAGATGTAAGTATAATAGTTGTGAATCTTAATCCGTTTGCCCATTTGCCATTCAGTCGTTGGATGATTTAACTTTTGCTCCTTTTTACTTAATGGGTTAAGTATATTCTTTCCTACCAGTTAGATACTATAGCAATTGTGATATGTAGCAATGTGTGAATTTACTTGTTGGTTCAAGATTCACATGCAACTGAAATCAGGCTTTCAAAATCAGTTGGTCTTAATTTGCCATAAATTTTTCACATTGTACGATGCTTTCTTAACATAAGTAAATCAACCTTAGAAAGTGTATTAATAAGTAATTATGATTATTAATATACCAATTGAAAAATGATTTTCAGGAGTGGTAACGATATTTCCCAGGTATCTCAGTTGACTGTCACATTATAAATAGAAGTACAAGATTATTGTTTTTTTTATCACATCAATAGTGGTTTGGTGCCTAGCTACTATGATAAATGTTGGAATTGGTGCCTTGTGTTTTGTTCGTGTAAAAAGATGGGTATGGTTTGCAGTTGCGGGTATTTTATAATGTAATTCCGTACATCACTGATCTAATGAAGAAAATAAATTTTTCGTGTAGCTTTACCATAATTTTTTGGTGTCCTTATGAAAATTACTGTGCTTAATTTCTTGAAATGATGCCTTGAACTTGAACAGATCTAATATAAAATTTACTATGTTAAATAAATTTTAATATTTTTTCCCATCAATATGAGAATTGGGATACTTTTGGATTTACATTTGAAATAACACTTCACGGAAAAACATTTTGCGAGGCATAAAATGTTGTTGCTTTAACTCAAACAGACGTTGAGTAAATTCAAACGTAAATTCGGACATGCACTTTTGCACAATTTGACATGGAACACCGTAAATAGTGTATGTTTCATAACGGATGTCGAAATGCCATCCATTTTGCATTGCTTCTTTTAAATGTTTCTGCCCATCAAACATGCTATCTGTGATTTGTGGACATATTTGTACAAGGCAAACGAACCAAATACACTTTAGTCGGATGTAATGGTTTAGGGGAGAAAAAAAAAAAATAATAACCAGGACATATATATATATATATATATATATATATATATATATATATATATATATATATATATATATATATATATATATATATCCATTTATTTTCTTGTAACATCTTGATTTTTGTATACACTGTATTATCGGTAAAGATATATTTATATATATTTTTATCTGAGACCTAGGAAATAATTTTGGATAAAACAAAATCATATCTATACTCTACCTTATGGTAGAGGGTTATGGTGAAATTTTGGGTTTAAAACTTAGACGGAAACTAATATGTGTTTTTACTAACAGTATAATTTTATACCGGCAGAAAACCTTAATTTGACTTGAAACTAAAAAATTGCAGATTTTTATATATGTCCGCGAGGAAGTCTATTTTTCAAAGTTTTGCCCAAAAATAAAATATTAGATTTTATACGAGAGAATTCCGGGGAAAAACGAACGGAAACCCTAACCGGGTAAAACGACGGAGCCTGATATGGAGCTGAGATGATGGAAGTGGTTGATGTGATTGAGGGGATAAGAATTAAATGTGAGGGGACAAACATTTATGGCGCATCTATGACAATTCCTAAATATATAGATTTTTTAAGTAAAAAGACCAAAATGCCTCTAAACTTTTATAGTTATTAACAAGATACATCTCCTCACCCTCAACCACTCATTTTACATGGTTTTAAACCCCCACACCTCTCCAATTTCGTGCAACCACATCCACTCAACCACACCCATTTCATTTTGCTTTCATTTCATCATATTTCTCTCAAAAACCGTAATCGGGTAAACAGATACACCGGGAGATAGAATGGCGAGTTATCCATGATGACTCATAGGGGATGAGTCATGGTATCTTCACCATAAATGATCATAAATGGGAAACCCTAGAATATCTAGATAGTTATGTAGTAACCTAACCTATCCTAGTTAAATGGCAACCATGGTCAAGACCAAGTCATGATCAAATTGGCTTCTTCTTCCTCATTGTGGACAACCAGCCACACCCTTCAAACACCCATCCACCACACATTTTTTTCCTAGCCATGATAATTACAAAGACTAGCTAGCTTATAATACTATATTTCTAACTTAACTTAACCTAGCTTAGTTAACATTAACTATGGTTATTAAGGACACATCTCCTATCCCTTAACCACTCAATTTACTTTACAGAAAACACCTCCACACCTAGCCAATTTCGTTACTGTCTTCTCTCCTCTTCATCACTTCATTCATTCTTTTCATGAAAATTCTCTAAGTCATTTGTCTCAAAAACCTAAGACTCCATGATGACAAAGCTTGTATCTTGGATCATTATTTTCTTCATTTCAATGGAGGATCCTCTTCCTCATCACCTTAACTCTCTTTATCACCCACAACTTCAGATTAGAGGAGAAGAATTGAGAGAGAAACCTCAATAGTTACAAGAAGCCTTTGTTGGAAACTTTGAAACCTAGTTAGAGCAGTCGCAGTGAGAGAGTCAGAAAACACTCTTCAATCGATGGATCATTCTAAAATTTTAGACAAAGGTTCATGACTTGTGGTTCTTCATATCCAACGGTTAGAATTGTGAAAAAACCTCCAGAGTATGAGATATTAAGTTTGGACAGTGGACTGAAAGGGTGATAAACTCAACCTGGGTACCACCAAACCTATCACCATATAATTGCGATATGAGATTCGTTAACCGTTGGATCAGGTTGAAACTTTGTGAGAAGGTTTAGGAAGGATAGTTATTCATTGTCACCGTTCATTTTTGAAAATAAAGCACCGTGGCCAGAGAAATGGAGCTCGAACAGCAGCTTTGTTTTGGTAGCTTTTCCCAAGGATTCTTGAGCTTATTTTGAATCCGATTTCCCCTAAATCCAGTTGTTGTTCTCGTAATTTTTTCCATCGATTTTGTCTCTTGATTCAAATAGATTTATTTATTTGAAACCCTATTATTGATTCGGTTGGTATTTGGTGTTTCCAGCGAATTGTTATACTCATACGTGTAATCAGGATGGAAAGCGGAACGGTGGATGTGTAAGGATGGATGGTTGCAAATTTTTGGATGTTGTTGGACAGCGTGCCGAGGTTCATGGCAATAGCATGGATGCATTCGGAGCTTGTACGGGAAAGCGCACACGTCAATTAGGTGGGGGAAAAAATATCCTATCGTCGGAATGGAAAAGTTGTATATTTTATGATAATGGTGTAGGACGACCTAAACCCTACTAGTGGTTGAGTAATCGACAAGACCAAAATCACATTGGAAACTTTCCCGTAGTACAAATGATGATTTGGGGATTGTAGGTTTATCACTGTTAGGATAATTTTATAATATTCGAGGATGTCTGATTTTATCACTGTTGAACTGCTTGTGAGGTGCTGGTTGTGGTAAACTGCTTTATGTGGTGTTTTGTGATATCTGAATAATTTATTATTATTGTACTATGTATAATCTGTTTGTCTGATAACATGGAATATCTGTTATTTCATGCTTAGTTGGTTTCTAGGCGATGATATATGTTGTTCGGGAGATATGTGTATGGGTGAGAGAATGAATGTGACTTAGAGGTACCTAGCCTAACTAAATTATTTTATAGATGAGAGGTGACCTGGAATGTGTGTTGAGATTGTGGTGGAAGGTTGAGGCACTATGTTGTAACAGATGCGGGTTAGTGAGATATATATATATATATATATATATATATATATATATATATATATATATATATATATATATATGCATTGTTATTAACATCCGTGTGAGTGGAACACACGAGTCCTGGATATCCTATTTTGGGATATCAGATATTGCGGGTGAGTGCCCTACGGATGTTGATGCCGAGGTAGACTACCATAATACTCTTTTAGTCCTTGACGTGTTCGAAAGTTCTTGTCACTAGACCGTTCTGGACTAATACTCTTTTAGTCCTTGACGCGTTCGAAAGTTCTTGGCACTGGACCGTTCTGGACTAATACTCTTTTAATCCTTGATACGTTCGAAAGATAGAAGTAGTATGAATTATGTGCGTATTGTCCTATTTCCAATGGGGGAATAGTGGTGCACACTGTGCTGAATGCACCATTCTCTACTAGTGATTAGGGAATAGGGGCGCACCGAGTTCTTGGCACTGGACCGTTCTAGACTACCGACTAATGTGATATGAATAGAGATGGCCAAGTTAGCATAAAGATTTAGTTGCATGAGATTAAGGTTAGAGGATGATATCGTAATTCGAGGATGATTGTTAGTTTTGTGTGATGTGTGTCTTTGACTGTTATTATATTATATGCTATGTATTCCTTTTCCGCTTATGATGATAGAACTGTTTCTTATCTCCCTATTTCTATATTTTGTGTGTGTTTATCTTATCCAATGAGAAGGCCTGATGGAGGAACCAGTTGCCGAGGAACCAGATGAAACTCCGTATAAACCGGATGCGGGAGGATGAGCTGTGGATTCAAGTGGTAGAGTTTAGGGAGTATAGCCAGTGTGTCTTGTGAGACGTTTTATTTTCCGATAATTATAACAGTTTGTGTAAGTATGTACCTGTAAGGGATCCTACTGATATGATACCCTAAACAGTGTTTTGTTTATGATGGACAAACATATGTGTGTATGTGTAATATAATTATGGGGTAGTGTGTTAACTTTCCGAAGTTGGATGTGTTATAATTAAATTTTTAATATCTTCGTAATTTCGGGTTACGTTTAACATTAGGAACGTGATTAAGTTTAATAAATAATTAATGGAACAAAGGGGTGTCTCATTTGGGCATGTGACACCCGGGGCCGACGAGGGCGGGGAGTAGTCACTGGTGCAAGAAGGCACAGACAAGGAACGACTCCTAGCAGGCTTATAGGCGGAGGGACACATGAATGAACCGATTACACATCGGAATGAGATGGATCGTGAGACTGTGTAGGTATGGGACTATACAGTTAAGGGTGACTTACATGAATTGATTGGTACTACCTAAACCTCCTGGGAGGTTTTCCCATCAAGCATGTGAGTGAGGACAAAGCAAGCCTCGTGTTGGTTTGTGGGGACAGTCGTCAATCCATAGAGCAGTAAGAGATTTTACAAATGGTATCAGAGCGGCACCTCTCCCAGTACGGTGTGGTTCGGGGACAAACCAAGTAGAAGCTGGTGGGCATGTGACACCCGGGGCTGACGAGGGCGGGGAGTGGTCGCCGGTGCAAGAAGGCACGGACAAGGAGTGGCTCCTGGCAGGCTTTTAGGCGGAGGGACACATGAATGAATGGGTTACACACCGGAATGAGAGGGATCCTGAGACTGTGTAAGTATGAGACTATACAGTTGATGACGGCTTATATGAATTGATTGGTACTACCTATACTAATAAGATGCATCTTCTTTTCGGTAGCCCATCACTTAAGAACTCCACAGTTAAGCGTGCTTGACTTGGAGCAATTCTGGGATGGGTGACCTCCTGAGAAGTTTTCCGGCGTGTGAGTGAGGACAAAACACGCTAAAAAGACTCGTGTTGTTTTGTGGGGACAATCATCAATCCATAGAGCAGCCAAGGATGTTACATTTATCACTGAATTAAATGCAAATAAAACTATTTAATGTATATTTAAATATATTAGTGTCAGTCTATGTTTAAAAACTTATGAAAGTACATGTGTTTTTTTTTAGCAAATATGATAACTTTAATGGTTAAAAACTATTTCACACTATTGCAATAGTAAGCATATATTTTTTTTCATTTTATAAAAAAAAAGTACATTTTTTTTTCTTCATATTTTTAAAAAATAAGTGCGCTTCACCTGACAACATATATTATAAATACACACAGTGTGGTGCGCCACGGTTGGTAGATAATCGGGTCCCTTAAGCATGTGGTTGGAGGCTCGATTCTTGGCTCATGTATATGGAAAATCATTTCTTGGGAGAGGTCAACCCCTTAAATAGATATCAGTACCTCGAGAGATTAGTCTTTGACTCCCGACCAGAGGATACTCGGATTCACCCAAAAAAATATATAATAAATACACCATTTTATAATCAAATAAACTAATTTTTATCAAAGGAAAGCTATGGTGATCTCCATTTAGGTTTGACTTAATTATATTTGGTATCTCTCTTAGGTTTAGAAATCATGTTGACCTTCCTTGACTTTAATGTTAGGCTTAATCAATTTTTTTAGTCCCTACAAATATAAGTATTTTTGGTTTTGATCCTTATCTTCTTCTTTTTTTTCAGTTAACTTTTAGTTTTTTTAACTTTTAAAATTTTGGAATTAATCCCTATCGTCAAAAGACACCGTTAAGCGCTAACGTGACAAACAGATTGCCACATCAGTATTGTCACGTGGCATTAAATATAAATTTTTAATGCCACGTGGCATTAAAAAAGATAAAAAATTGGTTTTGACCGCTATACTTTTTTTCCTTAGGTTTTGGTTCAAAAACAATGGAATCAATCATTCCTGGTTAGTTCTCATCTGTTAAGTGCTAATATAACTAACAACATTATCAAATGGAATAAATTAATAATTTTGTATGTCACATTTGATTAAAAAATCATTATACATATATACATTTAGAATATATATCAACTCGAAATTGAAAAAAAATAAAAACTTAATTAGCATTTAGATCAATCTGCTGATTATATTACTTTTGAGGATGGAAATGAAAAGTAGCCACTAAGGATTATTTATATTTTTTATAATTTATAATTATTAATAATATTATTTATTATATATAATTGTTAAAATATTTTAATTTATTATCATAGTATTATTTGTTTTTTATAACGCATGGCCCGACGCTTCATGGAGTGGCTCCATATGGCATACGCTCGAGTTCTAACCCTCAATTGCTGCTATCATAAAAACTAACAGATTACTTTATCCTATCAAATCTCTCTATTGCTGATTTTTGATACAGTTTTGTGCGACTAATATAAACAGTTTTAAATTATAAAAAATATAAGTAATAATTTTTTAATAACATGACATACAACATTATCAATTTATTCCATGTAACGTGTTGATGTGGCACACTGTTAACCACATTAGCACTTAACAGATAAGAATTAAGGGGAAGGACCAATTCCAATATTTTTAAATTTGCAGGGACCAAAACCTAAGGGGGGAAAGTATAGGGACCAAAACCAAATTTTTATATTTTTTAAAGCTACGCGGCATTAAAAATATTTTTAATGCCACATGGCAGTGCTGACGTGGCAAACTTTGCCACGTCAGCACTTAACAGTGCGTTTTGACGGCGTGGGCTAGTTTCAAAGTGAAAAGCACTAAAAGCTAACCAAAAAAATAAGATAGGAACCAAAAACCAAAAAATCCTATATTTGTAGGGACTAAAAAGTTGATTAAGCCTTAATGTTATTACACTTACCAATTGGTGTTTATGTTGTCGACACACTTACCCCTTGACATTTTTTTTAAAGTTAACATGGCATGGAAAAATATCGTAATAAAGACTAACATCCCAACTAAGTTGGCATATTAGATTTTATCTATCATTTGCAGCACACCATTAAATTTTATTTTAAAAAAATGTAAAAAATACAAAAAACATGGAGGGGGACATAAACCAAAACTCATGTAGTAGAAAAAATATTGAGAACCTATAATTTGGCAAACCAAACCTATTATGGTTAACATCCTCCCTAATAAAACTAAGAATAAAATCTCACCAAGTGATCCCTGGATGAGATGCACCATAAGTAGCTAACTTATCAGCAACAATTACCTTTCCTATGAATATGAGAAACTTGGAATTCTAATCTTTTAGAGATCGATAAACAATTACACCAATGATTTCTTATTTTCCAAGGCAAGGAAGAAAGAAATAAGATTAAATACGACTCCTTAAATATGCCAGAAGAATTAAAGCACAGACGACACACCCATTGAACTGATTGCACTATCAAGGCAGCAACTACAAGGAGATTAGATAAATAGACCCTCCGCTCGCAGAGAACGTGTTTGGTTTCACGGTAGAGAGTATCGAAATTGTGTTTGCCTCCTATTAAAAATGATTTTAGTAAAAATAAAGATTTTGGTTATTATAAGACAGAATTGATTTTGCCTTCAAACATGATTCTAATAGAAGTTACACTAAGCAGCTTTTATGTAGGATTGAAAAATTTATATTAAGTTTTGTATCAAAATTGCTTTCAAAAAAAAAAAAAAACCATCAAAACATAAATTGTTAGGTCTCCAAGCATCTGACCCTTGTGTTTTGATGAATTCAAACATTAGGCAACTGATTTTCATGAACTATCTGAGCATTGCTAATATTCTACTTAAGATGTGCAGGATATACGATTTTAGTACAGATTAAACATGAAAGTTTGGAAAGTACTTAATGCCTCTGAACATCAACTCAAGACCGTTTGAAATATTCGTTTGAACAAGAGATCAATTAAAGTAAAGCTCAGCTCAAGTTATCTAATGAAAAACTCAATCAAGAGTTCTCTTAAAGATTAAAAAAAATCATAAAAGTTTGAAGAAAATTTCTGTGATCATTAGAAGCATCTCATGGTGAAATAAAATGAAGAAGCCGAAGACGTCTAAAGATTACATCAGTAATTCAAAGTGAAGACATGCGTCTAAAGATTACATCAGTAATTCAAAGTGAAGATAAGCTGCCACAGTACATCAATTGAAGAAATTGAAGACGTTCTTCCTAGTGAATAATCTAAAACCAAAGTACATCAATGCAAGCTCTTGTCAAACAAAGAAGAATCAGAAGCTGATCTCCCAGCAAAGGATATAAAAACAAAAGCCCTTACAGGAATCTGAAGAGATGTGCATCACGGAAGATTTGATAAATCCCTAAGAAAGCAAATCAAGATTTACATCAAGATTGAAAGACCAAATCAAAGTCAAAGATCAGGTTACAATTGCTTGTCAGAAAAAAAAACGAAATCAAATCAAATATCAAGCCAAGATAAAAAATGGTATCAACTGTTCGGAGTCCAGTATGAAAAATCTTTCTCATAATATGATGGAAGATCAAGCAAAATCAACACGTCTGAATCTATCTCTGAAGACTGGGTTAAGGAAAGCGTATGAAATCTGACAAACTCTTTCAGGATAAAGAAGCATCTGACCTTAAGCATCTATGAAGAAATGAAGTTCAAATCAAGAAGGCTCACTCAAAAAGAAGTGATCTGAGGAAAATGACTTAACAAAGAAATCCTAAGCGAAATAGAAGACCGTTTTTGAATTAGAATATTGTAATAATATTATTGTCTAAACGAAGTATTCTCTCTCAACTCTTAGAAAAGATAAAACGCAAAAAGCATTGTATCAGAACTGCAGAGTACAAAAGTCTACTACTCTCTAACTAAGGAAAGTCAAAAGCAAACTTTAACACTGCTGTGATGTCTGCTAAGCAGAAAGGTTGAAGAAAAGCTAAAACAAAGGAAAAAAGAACGTTGCCCTTATTCCAACGGATAGTTTGTATCCAGTGGACAAAAGAACAAGGTTGAAACATATCTCTCTCCCTCCCTCCCTCCCTCTCTCAATGTTGCCCTTATTCCATTGGCTAGTCTTTATCTAGTGGACAAAAGAACAAGGTTGAAAGATCTCTCTCTCTCCTTCCCTCCCCCCGCCCTTATTCCATTGGCTAGTCTTTATCTAGTGGACAAAAGAACAAGGTTGAAAGATCTCTCTCTCTCCTTCCCTCCCCCCTCCCTCTCTCTCAACGGGTACTTATGAAGAAGGAGCCCATATAAGAAGAAGAGTGAAGTTTCACTATATAGGGGCTCAAATACTCTAATACTTTCACTCCTACCTTCTCTTACATTGTAAATTGAAATGACACAAAGCAACATTAAAAGGTTGAATAGTATTTTCGAAAAAAGAGGTTTTCTAGCACAAACCAAAACATGAACAGATCAGATGCTTTATACATACGTCTATTCAGCAAGATAAAACACTTATAACTATTTCAAACACTCCCCAAGAGTTAGTGACAAAAAATTAAGAGAAATAAGTAAAAAGGTTCGAAAAGAGAGTACACTCAGACTTATCCTAGTTCACCCAAAATCCTTGGGCTACATCCAGTCCTTGGCTTCACCAAGTTTTTTCACTATAACTGATCAAGTTACAGACAAGTATTATTTGCACACTTAGCCTCTTCAGGCTCCTGAACCGGTATTGTTTGCACACTTAACCTCTTCAGGCTCAATAGCATATATTCTTTTAGTAAGCCTCTTCAAGCTCTACAAGAGGTGAGATTTGTGTAAAGCTAAAGCTTCAAGGTTACAGAGTTGCAAATCAACCAACTAACACTCGAAGAGTGAATAAGGCTTAAGAGCAGGTATGATTGCAGAGATTGATCTTCTCTAAATGATTTTCGGTTGAGAGAAGAATATCGGTGTTTCTGAGAGATTAGTTTTTTGCTTGAGTATATTCTTTCTTTGTTGTGATATGTATTCTATATCCACTGTCCTTCTTATTCATATCCCTTCAAGGTCTTCTTTTTATACCTAATTGAGAGAGATCTGTTGAGAGTCATTCTTCAGTCATCAGACATCTTCTTTGTTCTCTAGATAAAAAATAGTTGTTCTGACTTGCATTTAATGTTTGTGTAGCACCCTTCCGAGTGCCACATGTAACTTAACACATTACGGATACGTATAATTGCAGTGGAAAAATTAAAACATTTAAAACAGGTATTTAGAACAATAAAACGTATATATATAACATCGGAGTACCATGGAAGCTATGACATGTACACAACAACAGACACCCCACTGGCCGTGGTATAACTACTAAAGGAGTCAACATCATCTCTGAAGGTCTCTTAACTCAAGCAACAAAAGTGTCCTTGTCACAGGGGAAGACAAGTCTCACCTCGATCACTCTCACCTCCTCGGTATCTTTGCCAGCTGATAACTTACTTCTGCCTTTGAACCACGACCCGAGCCAACACATAAAGAAATATAGAAACATAGATATATAGTAGGTAAGAAACTCTACAATTATCATAAAATAGGAAACAACATAGAATACCAGATATTAACATGCACATCAACAATCACAACCATCTCCCAAGATCGTCGTCATAGAAATCAACCTCAAAATCTCATCAACTAGGATCATAGCCTACTCTAGGTGCACAACTGGTCCTACATGCATGATTGGCCAATTCTACAACAATGTCAGTCGATAGTTAGGTTACTAGCTCCTGCGTTACCAAGAAAGTGCAACAAAGGTCCTCCAACGCAAAGAAAACACTGCCTTCCCGAATCCCTCCAATTGTGAGAAACTCGAGAAGTTCTCTAACAATGAGAATGCACCTGCGTCACTCCGACAAGAGTTCCGCCATCTTAGTCTCTCCGGAGAGTCTACCTCAACCTTGTGTGGCAATTGCTCAAATAGTTGTTGCAACTTTTCACATAGCCCCTCTGTGACAACCACTCAAACGGCTGTTGAAGTTGTACACAGACACACCCCTTGTGCAATAACCACTCAAACAGCTGTTGCAGCTATGCACATCTATTTTTTTTGGACCTCATATGTTAGCCACTCAAACGTCTATTGTAGCTATTCTTATGGGCCCTTTGACAACTATCCAACTCCCGTTGTAGTCGTTCACAACCATCAACCTCATATTAGTAACTGCTTAAACGGCTGTTGCGGATACCCATAAGGTTGACCAACGCGAATGATATGCACATGCATCCATCACCAACTGGTACATTACAACGTCAACATCTAACACCTCGGTAACAACAAGATCAATGTCCTAGAGATCCACACCTTGCACTCTGAGAGTTTCCAACCAACCCAAAATAACTCAACTTAGTCTACGTGTCAGATCGTCATTAAATATCCTACTGGTCTAACCCCACAACATTCATCTCCCAACTTAACCGACATCAGATCAACCACAATAGCACCATATCAATAGTCGACATACAGTCATGTTAACAACAGTAATCATAGCAAGCAACATATAATTGCAATGGGCATATTAGCATCAATTAAGCATGTTATCAACCATCATGTCGTCACATAAGCATGTTAGGCATATCAACAATACACATACATATCAAACATATATCAACTACCAGTAGGGTTTGAGGATCCCTACACATGTTAATAGTCATTCTCTATGCCTACTTTCCTGATAATTGTGGTTTCTTCCCCCTTCACCTGACAGTGCACGCTTCCCCATAAAGTTGTAGAACGCGTCCACGCTACCGGTACGAACTTCGACAACTTTCCAGCAACATCCACAAATTTTCCACCATCAATACCAACACATCCATCATCCCGTTTTTCGTCCCGATTACATGTACGTGTATCACAATTCGTCGGAAACACAAATATCAACATAATCAACAATAGGATTCCAATCAATGAATCGATTTGAATCAATACACAAAATCGATGGAAAAACTTACGAGAACATCGGCTAGACTTAGACGAAGTCGGATTCAAAAGTGAGCTCAAGATTCCAAGGGAAAAGGTACCAAAGAAGGATACTGTGCGAGCTCCACATCTCTAGTTACCGAATTTTAATTACAAAATTTAACGGTGAGAATGAAGAACGACCCGTCCTAAACCTTCTCACAAAGTTTCAGCTCGATCCAACGGTTAATGAGTCTTGGATGGTAGTTCTATGGTGACAGGTTAAGTGGTATACGGGATGAGTTTCTCACCCTCTAGGTCCACTGTGCGAGCTTAGTATCTAACACTATGGTGATTTTTTTTTGAAAATTTTACCTTTGGATATGAAGAACCACAAGTCTTGAACCTTTTTAACAAATTTCATCATGATTCAACGATTGAAGAATGGTTGGCGAAGATTTCACTACGACTGCTCCAACCAAGCTTCAAAGTGATACAACCACCAACCAAGCTTCAAAGTACGACCACCATGGCTGCCTTATCTTCTCCTAATTTTGTTACAGATTCTTCCTTGGTACTTTTATGCTGTCACGAGTGAAGTAGATTGAAGACCACTTTCATTTGCTTCACTTTACTTATATTATGCTATATTAGGTGTCTTAGGTATTAGGTTTGCATGTTAATTAGGCTATGTGTCAAGTTAAGGTGAATAGTAGAAATACAAGTGTCCTTGGATGGTTAAGGTAGATAGGTTAGTGGTCTAGGTGTCATGTATAGGAATGTTTAGGATTAGCTAGTGGAATGTGACATGGCATCTTGGTGTGGCAACACTTGTCATCGCGTGTTGCTCCGTCGACACAATCGGGTGTTTTCTTCCCCATCTTCCTACTGCTGGAATATTTTTCTTAATTATTTTAGGCTACTCCCAAAACTTATTTTGCTCAACCCAGACCTAATTTTAATGTTCTGACTCTCAATTAATTAATTAATTGACCAATTAAACACTCGGTTTGCGTTTGTTTGCGTTCCTGACCAATTTTAACTTTGATTCTCCTCAAACTTGAAATGCAAGCTAACTAACACCTAAGGAACATGATTATGTCTTCAAACATGCTTAATATTTTCCTCATACACTAATCGAGAAAATGGGGTGTTACATTACCACCCCTTTAAAGTAAATTTCAGCCTCGAAATTTAATGGTGGTTATATGCAACGTTGCATGTTTGTGTAAGGGTTCTACTAGCTTCCGCTCCACACTCTGATACAACAGTCGATAACCCAATCTTACTGATTCATGCACGTACTTCAATTTATCAAAACGTAAACATACACCAACTGGTCGATTCACATATTTGCATATACATGCACATACATAGCATGTCAGCAGCAGGGTCTTTAACATTTATACATCATCATCTTCAAAATAACATTACAGTCATCCAACTTCTAGCTTCAAAATATTGTTATTTCCAAACCATAACAAAAGAAACTTTTTAGCTACTTCCCAAAATATTGTCGAACCTAGCACCACTACTCAAGATTGAGAAGATTTAGCTCCTTTCAACGTGAACACACGCCCCGTTGTTGGCGGACGTGTTGCTTGCTGTCCTGTTCCTTGATATTGTGTTCCTGTTCCCTGCTTTCCACCATCTGACCTTGTCATCTTTCCTTGTATGCAGTCCTGAGAAACATGTCCTGTCTTGCCACATTTAAAACAAACAAAATCCTTTCCTTGACAATCTCTCATTAAGTGTGCACCTCCACACTTGAAACAACTCAACTGTCTTTGTCCATTCATTCCAACTGTTATAGCTTGCTGTTCTGGGCGATCATATGGTCACTTTGAAATTCCTCACCTTTGTTTTTCTGGTGATTCCTTATCGGTCCCTTATTCTCCTTTTTTTGGTGAGCTTCCATCCTCTTATCATGACTTTACAAAGCAGTACATCTCTCGATCATTTCCGGAAGCCTGGAAATTCCTAGAGGTAGCATTGCTATTTGTAGTTCATTTCTTAAACCATCTTCAAATCTTCTATAGATCCATTTTCATCTAGACATACTTGATAGAACTTGGAGAACTTTAGCAAGTAATCAAACCTTAAACCATATTCTCCTAAAGACATACTTCCTTGTTTCAAAATTAGGAATTCATACTCCTTCTCATGTCTAATGGTTTCAGGAAAATACTTTCCAAAAAGCATTCCATGAATAGTTCCCACGTGATTACTCTTAATTCTATTTCCAATATCTTTTACCGATTCTTTCACCAAGACTCTGCGCCTCCCACTAGCATAAAAGATGCATACGTGACTTTCCTGTATTGTCTACAGTGCATAGCTGTAAAAACTTTCTCTATCTCTTGTATCCCTAACTCCGCTCCTTCCGCATCATACTCTCCATGAAATTTATGTGGTTTGCCTTTCATAAATGCAACCAGCCCTGCATCCACTGCTCCTTCTTATCTTCATTGATTTTGCATTCGTTGCAGAAATTCATGTTGTTGTTGCATTAACTGCGGAGTCTGATGTGACTACTATAGCATAGCTACCACCATATCTCTCATAGTCCTCATAACTTCAACTTCATCTCTTCCTCCTCCAACCCTAGGAAGTCCACTATTCTCTTCACTATCCTTCGCATTCCTACCACTTCCTTCACAATGAGCACTTAGAGCCACATGTTACTGTAAAAGTAACCATCAACTCATATTCATAAGAGGTACGTGTTATATATCTTATGAATAATCGAATCAGTTATCATTGCTTCTCAAGTAGAAACAATAGATAACTCGTAAAATGAACACTCTACCCAACTTCTAAACATAGTTAATGCCTATGCGGGTCCAACTAGACACGACCAGTAACGACGTCCTAAACCTCACACTCTGGTTTGAGCTGAGCTGCTCTGATACCACTGATTGTAACACCTTTTAGAGTGCCACATGGAACTTAACACATTACTGATACGTATAATTGCAGCGGAAAAATCAAAACATTTAAAACATGTATTTACATCAATAAAATGTATATATATAACATTAGAGTAATGGAAGCTATGGCATGTACACAACAACAGACACCCCATTGGCCATGGTATACTAAAGGACTCAACATCATCTTTGGAGGTCTCTTAACTCGAGCAACAGAAGTGTCCTCATCACCGTGGAAGATAATTCTCACCTCGATCACTCCCACCCCCTCAGTATCTTTTCCAGCTGATAACTTACTTCCACCTTTGAACCACGATCCGAGTCAACACATAAAGAAATAGAGAAACATAGATATACAGGAGGTAAGAAAGTCTACAATTACCATAAAATAGGAAACAACATATAATACCACATATTAACATGCACATCAACAATCACAACTGTCTCCCAAGATCGTCATCATAGCAATCAATGTAACACCCTACTTTTTATTTTCCGATTTTTATTTTTTCAGTAAAAATATTTTCGCTGTATTAACTGGTATAAATGTATTTATTGATATTTTTATCCGAGTTCATGGAGATTGATTTTTATGAAATAAAAATCATATTCATACTCTATCTTAGGGTAGAAGCTTAGGATAAAAATTTGGGTTGAAAATTCAGACGGAAATTGGTCTGCGTTTTCACTGACAGTATAATTTTACTGAGCAGAAAACCTAATTTTGACTCGTGAACGAAATGGTTTATATTTAAATCATATTTCTAACGAGTTTGGTTGTTTTGAAAATTTTCAATCGAAAACGAAATATTACGCTTTTACGCTGGCGTAAAACCCTAATCAAGAAACCGACGGAGTCGAAAACGAAACTACAGAGACCCATCAAGAGATCGGGATAACGAGTCATACATGACAACTCATGGAGGATGAGTCACCAAGCATTTATGAGCAGTAAATGCTAGTAATCACAACTTTTATGTGAAAAAAGACCAAAATAACCCCAAGCTTTCGCGGGTATTAACCAGACACATCTACGCACTCTTAACCACTCATTTTAAGTGGTTGTAAACCTCCCACATCTCCTCAATTTCGTGCATCCATTTATATTCAACCATATCTATTTCATCTTGCTTTCGTTTTATTATTTTCCTCTCAAAAACCGAAATCGGGTAAACGACGGAGCTGCGTACGGAATTTCCGGGAACCGTTAACGGATAGGATCGGTGACTCATTAGTGAGTCACTTTGTGTGGCCCAAAATCAGCCTCACCTCCATCAAATGTGAGCCACATATTTATTAACCATAGTTAAGCAAAGTAACCCTAGTTAAGTTAATTATTAACTATGGTTAAGCTTATATTAATTAAATAATCACAAAACCCATTAATCTAAAAGTTAAAAACCAAACAAGGCCTAAGATTTTACCTATAAAAGCCCTCCAAACCGTGGCCTCCCCTCACTATTTCACTCATCTTCTTCATCTTCTTCATTTTTCTTCATTTCTTCACAAATCACCAAAACTCCATTTTCTTCTTCAAGAGCTCCAAGTACTTCCATTGAAGAACTTGTCAAGATCATCATCTTTTCTCCATATTCTTCATACACTTGAGGTAACATGATCAACTCATCCCTTGTTTAAGCTTTTGTTCTTCATATGTCATAGTTTTCCATTTCTAGATCTAGAACTTGTAATAATTCTAGAAAATTGTAGAAAAATCATAAAAATGTGAAACCAATTTCTAAGATCTAGTTATGATCCCTACTTTCTTTATCCAAGAGAATGTGATCAAAATAATTTTTTGTCCCTATGTTCTAATTGAGGCCGAAACTGAGTATAAAAGTGGTTTTCATGTTTTGTTGTTTTGTTTGAAAGTTAGTACTTGATTTAAGTTCTATAGTACTTGTATAGCTTAAATCCAAGAGCTTAGGTTCAGCAAAAATCCCTAGCCTAATTTTCTTTGTGAGACCGAAATTCAATTAAATAGGGCTTGGAATATTTTATTCATGTTTTCAAGTCATAGCAATGTATCTAGGCTACCTAGGACCTAAGTAATTAGTATCCAAAAGCTTAGGCTGAGAAAATAACTCTAACCCTCATTTGGATGAGTTGGCCGAACCTAGTACCATATGTCCATATTTAGATTTGTTGATTCATTTGTTTTATTTTTGATTTGGTTGAAGGTGGTTTTGTTAACTCGTGGCGGGATAACGAGGATCGTCGTTTTCGTGTTTCCGGTGATAAATCAGGCGGGGGAAAGAATCAACCTATCGTCGGAATCGATAAGTAGTAGATTATATGATAATTGTGTAGGGCGACCTAAACCCTACTAGTAGTCGAGTAATCGACAAGACCAAAATCCCATTGGAAACCTTTTCTGTAAAACCAATGGTGATTCGGGGAATGTAGGTTTATCGACATTAAGTTGATTTTAAGTATTTGAGGATGTTTGATTTTATGTTATCAAATTTACTGCGATGCGCTGGTTGAGGTATTCCATCTGCATGTGACGTATTATTGCGGTATTTGAATATTTATGATATTGACGATGTTCAGTGTCTGTCACGCCCGTGATGGTTGTCATGGCCAGGCCGTGACAGGTTCCGTTTTGTAGAATTCTTGCCTTTGTTGTCTGTCACGACCGTGATGGCTATCACGGCCAGGCCGTGACAGAGTCTGACTTTGTTATTTATTTGGTTGGACTATTATGAGTTGGTTGTGATAAATTGCCTTATATGATATTGAGATGTTTGAATATTCTGTTGATTAATGTGTTATGCATAATCTTCCTGGGTTTAATACTATGCTTAGATGATTTTAAGGAAAGATATATATTGCTCGGAGGTATTTTGTTTGGGTGAGAGTTTTGAATATGAATTAGAAGTTCCTCGCTATTATTTTATAGAAGTGATGTGATATAGAATGTAAGTGGAGGTTGTGAGGAAAAGCTTGAGGTACTAGGTTGTTATTGATAAAAGTCAGTGAGAATCATATGTTGCATTGTTGTTCATAACTGTTTATTTGAGATACACGAGGTCCGAAGTTCTCGTGGACCGTTCCAAATTAGAATTTAAGTTGTGCAACTATAGTGTCATTGCTATGCATGAGCACCCTTGACAGAGTTGAGAGAGAAAATCAGGGTGTGCACCGATGGTACTGTGCAGCAATAGTGTCATTGCTTTGCATGAGCATTCTCACCAAGGATGAGAATGTGCACCGGCGTTGGGAACGTGTCACTTGGACGACTGACTGACATTCCTAACGAGGGATGTGTGACAGGATTAGCAGTGGCCACATCAGCATAAAGGTTTAGTTGCATGAGTTGGAGGGTAGAGGATGATGTTATAAAGTATGGATGATTGTAAATTGTGAGTGATGCATGTTTAAGACTATTATTGTATCATATGCTATGAATCTTTTCCGCTTATGATGATAGAATTGTTTCTTATCTCCCTTTTTCTGTATTTTTGTGTATGTCTACTTTGTTACGTTAGAAGACCAGATGGACGACTATGTTACTGAGGAGATGGATGGAACCCTATACGAGACGGAGGTTGTTGAGGAGTTGAATGACGTTCCGTATGAAACTGACGCTGAAGAACAACCTACTGATCCTATTAATGTAGTGTAGTAAGTGTAGGGCCAGTGGGTCATATAAGACGTTTTTGTTTTCCGTTAGTTATAAGCAGTTTGTATAAATAAGTACTTGTGTGGGATCCTACAGAGAGGATACCCTAAACATTGTTGTGTAAAATAAAGGATAATTATGTGTGTATTTAGGTAATATAGTTTTGGTGTGTTTTATATTTGCAGAAGTTATATAATTATTAATTAAGTTTTAATTTTTACGTATTTTCAACAGTAAGCGTGCGATTAAGTAAATAAATATTAAGGTTTTAATGTAATAATACAATGGGGCACAACGAGGTGTCTCATTTGGTGGTATCAGAGCAGTTCGATTCTAATCGGACTGTGAGGTCTAGGATATTGTTACTGGCCGTGTCTAGTTGAGTCCACATCGGATTTTAACTATGCTTAGAAGATGGGTAGTGTGTTCGAATCTGATGCGATAATTAACATTAGTGTGGCATATGGTATTTATA
Organism: Sophora flavescens; assembly: GCA_030762895.1. Taxonomy (NCBI): domain Eukaryota; kingdom Viridiplantae; phylum Streptophyta; class Magnoliopsida; order Fabales; family Fabaceae; genus Sophora; species Sophora flavescens. Next base: position 115,482,090 of record CM061068.1, read on the forward strand.
TACTGGTCTATGTGGTATTATATGTCATACTGATAAGAGCGAATGATTTCTTTTACAAAATCATGGCTCGTGGAAGAGGACGTCCGGTCGACAGTGATGACAAAACTCCTGAAAGAATTGTTGGAGCTAACAATGTGGAAAATAATCATACCGGAAGTGGAGGAGAGTCATTTGAGACTCAAGATACCATGAAAAACATAGTTACTGCTCTGTTATTACAAACACACCAGAATGCTGAGATGTTACAGATGAACGAAGAACAGCAGGAACAACAGAATCAAAGGAGAGCTGCAACAGCTGAAGATGCCGGAATGACTACTTTCCTGAAGGGAAGCCACCCCAATTCTGAGGAGATTATGATCCAGAGAAGGCAGAATGGTGGATACAAGAGATCGAGAAGATATTCGATACCATGCGATGCAGAGAGGATAGGAAAGTGACGTATGCTGCCTTCTTGCTAACTGGAGGAGCAGAGTCTTGGTGGAGAGGCAAGCGAAGATTGCCGGATGCCGAAGGCAGAGTTATCAACTGGCAACTGTTTAGTGACTGCTTCTTTGAGAAGTATTTTCTGCGTCTAGTTCGCCGTGAGAAAGAAAGGAATTCATGAGTCTCAAACAAGGCAACATGACTGTTGGTGATTATGCATCACGATTTGAGGCTCTGATTAAGTATTCTGAATTTTATCACAGATTCCCAGATGAAGATTGGCAATGTAGAAGGTTTGAGGAAGGACTCCAACATGAACTCCAGAGGGCTATAGTATCTCTTGATATCCAGAGTTTTCCAGTGCTAGTGGAACGATGCAGTGCGATCGAAAGTCTAGATCAGAGGCTGGCTAATGAGCATAAACAATTGAGGATGGGGGGTCCTACTCGACCGGGTTTTCAGAGGCGAGGAGTTAGTAACTCTTAATGGAGACAGAGACCATATGTGCGACCAGTGCAGACACCAGCACCAGCACCAGTGATTGGAGCCGGTCAACAGCAGCAAGGCTTAGCTTGTTTCAGATGCGGAGGACTGCATTATCTTAGAGACTGCATGGAGCGATCTAATTGTTTTCACTGTGGGAAAATAGGTCATATGGATCGAGATTGCAGACAACAGGCTAAGCAATAGCCGATAGCTGCAGGCAGAGGAAATGGTGGCAACAGGGGTGGAGCTGGGAGAAGAGTCATAACAGCAGGACAATAGGGAGCAAGACCTCAGGCCACTGGAAGAGTGTTTACTGTGAGGGGAGCTGAATCCTCTCAATCTGCTAATCTTATACAAGGTATGTGTTTGATAGCTGGTAGACTCTTGTATGTGTTATTTGACTCAGGTGCTACACATTCATTTATTTCGTATGAGTGTGTGGATCAATTAAAATTAACTGTTTCTCAATTACCTTATACCCTTACAATATCTACTCCAATTAGTAATCCTTTGACTACTATGTCTATTTGTTTACAGTGTCCTATAGTTGTTGAGAATAGGATATTTATTGTAGACCTTGTCTGTTTGCCTATGCAACAGATAGATGTTATTCTTGGCATGGATTGGTTTTCGGCTAACCATGTAATGCTAGACTGTTCTAGTAAGACCTTATCATTTCTTGAGTCTTCTAGTATAGTCTCTGCCAATGAAGGAGTATCCATGAGGAGTGACGATTCTCGGTAGTACGTGATGCTGTTCGCGGTGGAAACTATTGAGACCCCTAGTATAGATTCTGTGCCTATTGTGAGAGAGTTTCCTGAAGTTTTCCCTCTCGACGTTCCAGGTTTACCACCAGAACGAGAAGTGGAATTCACCATAGATCTTGTACCAGGGACAGGACCTATATCTATGGCGCCTTATCGGATGTCACCTATAGAATTGGCGGAGTTGAAGAAACAGTTGGATGACATGTTAGGAAAAGAGTTCATAAGGCCGAGTGTTTCACCATGGGGAGCTCCGGTGTTGTTTGTTAAGAAGAAAGATGGAAGTGCTAGGTTGTGCATGAATTATAGACAGTTAAACAAGGTAACAATTAAGAATAAGTATCCATTGCCTAGGATAGATGATCTGATGGATCAACTGAAAGGAGCAACAATATTTTCCAAGATTGATTTAAGATCTGGATACCATCAGATTAGAGTAAGGAAGGAAGATATACTAAAAACGGATTTTAGGACAAGGTATGGACATTACGAGTATTTAGTTATGCCGTTCGGTGTGACTAACGCGCCAGCAATGTTCATGGATTATATGAACATGATATTTAGACCGTTCCTTGATAAGTTTGTTGTTGTATTCATCGACGACATCCTTATCTATTCTCGTACATGGGAAGATCATGAGAAACATTTAAGGATGGTGCTGCAAGTTCTGAAGGATAGGCATCTTTATGCTAAACTTTCCAAGTGTGAGTTTTGGATAGAAGAAGTCCAATTTCTTGGACATGTGATCAACAAGGAAGGTATAGCAGTAGATCCAGCAAAGGTTGAGGCAGTTCTTAAATGGGAATGGACTAAGTCAGTAAGTGAAGTACGAAGTTGTCTAGGGTTAGCTGGATATTATCAGAGGTTTATAGAGGGTTTCTCGAAGATTGCGTTGCCTATGACGCAGTTGACGAGGAAAAATACAGCTTTTGTATGGACGGACAACTGTGAGCAGAGTTTCCAAAAGCTGAAGGAAAGGTTGACTACATCACCTGTGTTGACTTTACCGGATCCATTAGGACAGTTTGACGTATACTGTGATGCGTCATTCCAAGGTTTAGGTTGTGTTCTAATGCAAGAGGGAAGTGTGGTGGCTTATGCTTCCCGACAATTGAGAATTCATGAGAGGAACTACCCGACTCGTGGTTTGGAATTAGCAGCCATAGTGTTCGCATTAAAAATATGGCGACACTTTCTATATGGAGCAAAATTTAATGTTTACAGTGACCATAAAAGTCTGAAGTATCTGTTCGACCAAAAGGAGTTGAGTATGAGACAACAAAGATGGATGGAGTTTATCAAAGATTATGAGTTTGATTTACTATACCATCCTGGGAAGGCGAATGTAGTAGCGGATGCCTTGAGTAGGAAATCATTGCATGTGTCCGCAATGATGGTTAAAGAGTTGGAATTACTGGAACAAATCAGAGATTTGAACTTAGGAATGGAGTTGGTTGAGGATAAAATTTGCTTAGGTATGATCACTATTAATAGTGATTTTATGAGAGATCTTAAGGATAAACAGGCTCAGGATCTATATCTACAGGAGATAAGTAGAGGTATAGATGAGGGTAAAATTTTTGAGTTTAGTAGAGGAACAAATGGTGTACTGAGGTTTAGGGATAGAATGTGTTCCAGAGGATTTAGAACTTAGGAAGGTGATATTAGAAGAAGCACATAAGAGTAAGTTGAGTATTCATCCTGGATCCACTAAAATGTATCAGGATTTAAAGAAATTGTTTTGGTGGACGAGGATGAAGAAAGAGGTAGCAGAGTATGTTTTATCTTGCCTGGTGTGTCAGAAGGCTAAGATAGAGCATCAAAAGCCAGCTGGTTTATTGCAATCATTAGATATCCCAGAATGGAAATGGGATAGCATAGCTATGGATTTTGTGGTTGGACTACCACGAACTCCTAAGAGACATGATGCGATTTGGGTTATCATTGATAGGTTGACGAAGTGTTCTCACTTAATACCTTTGGGTGAAAGCTATAGTTTGGAGAAGTTGACCCAAATCTAAATCAAAGAAGTTGTTAGGTTGCATGGTGTGCCATCGAGCATTGTCTCAGACCGAGATCCTACATTTACATCTAGATTTTGGAAACAGTTGCACCATGCTTTAGGGACCAAGTTGAGGATGAGTTCTGCTTATCATCCCCAAACAGATGGAAAGTCAGAAATGACGATTCAATCATTAGAGGATCTTTTAAGATCTTGTGTTTAGGAACACACTGGCAGTTGGGATGAGTTCTTGCCATTGATTGAATTTACTTACAACAATAGTTTTCACAGTAGTATAGGGATGGCACCATATGAGGCTTTGTATGGTAGGAAGTGTAGGACCCCGTTATGTTGGTATGAGATTGGTGAAAATCAAGTCTTGGGTCCAGATGTGGTGAAACAGACTACGGAACAAGTTAGGAAGATAAGGGAAAAGATGAAGGAAGCACAGGATAGGCAAAGGAGCTACAGTAACAAGAGAATGAGACCTTTAGAATTCTAGGAGGGTGATCACGTGTTCTTGAGAGTCACTCCGAAGACCGGAATTGGCAGGGCTATGAAAACTAGAAAACTTACTCCTAGATTCATCGGACCTTTCTAGATTCTTCGAAGGATTGGTCCAGTAGCTTATCATATTGCTTTGCCACCTAACCTTGCTAACCTTCATGTCGTCTTTAACGTTTCTCAGTTGAGAAAATATTATCCTAATCCTTCACATGTATTGAGTCTGAGTCTATACAACTGCGAGAGAATCTAGAGTATGAGGCTCTACTTGTAAGGATATCAGATAGAGAGATTAAGGAGCTTCGTGGTAGACAAATTCCTTTGGTTATGGTCATATGGGATGAAACTACTGGAGATGCTACTTAGGAACGTGAAGCAGATATGCAACAACGATATCCACATCTTTTCAGAAGTATGTAAATTCCGAGGACGAAATTTTTTTCTAAGAGGGATAGTAATGTAACACCCTATTTTTATTTTCCGATTTTTATTTTTTCAGTAAAAATATTTTCGCTGTATTAACCGGTATATATGTATTTATTTATATTTTTATCCGAGTTCATGGAGATTGATTTTTATGAAATAAAAATCATATTCATACTCTATCTTAGGGTAGAAGCTTAGGATAAAAATTTGGGTTGAAAATTCAGACGGAAATCGGTCTGCGTTTTCACTGACAGTATAATTTTACTGAGCAGAAAACCTAATTTTGACTCGTGAACGAAATGGTTTATATTTAAATCATATTTCTAACGAGTTTGGTTGTTTTGAAAATTTTCAATCGAAAACGAAATATTACGCTTTTACGCTGGCGTAAAACCCTAATCAGGAAACCGACGGAGTCGAAAACGGAACTACAGAGACCCATAAAAAGACCAAAATACCCCCAAGCTTTCGCGGGTATTAACCAGACACATCTACGCACTCTTAACCACTCATTTTAAGTGGATGTAAACCTCCCACATATCCTCAATTTCGTGCATCCATTTATACTCAACCATATCTATTTCATTTTGCTTTCGTTTCATTATTTTCCTCTCAAAAACCGAAATCGGGTAAACGACGGAGCTGCGTATGGAATTTCCGGGAACCGCTAACGGATAGGATCGGTGACTCATTAGTGAGTCACTTTGTGTGGCCCAAAATCAGCCTCACCTCCATCAAATGTGAGCCACATATTTATTAACCATAGTTAAGCAAAGTAACCCTAGTTAAGTTAATTATTAACTATGGTTATGCTTATATTAATTAAATAATCACAAAACCCATTAATCTAAAAGTTAAAAACCAAACAAGGCCTAAGATTTTACCTATAAAAGCCCTCCAAACCGTGGCCTCCCCTCACTGTTTCACTCATCTTCTTCATCTTCTTCATTTTTCTTCATTTCTTCACAAATCACCAAAACTCCATTTTCTTCTTCAAGAGCTCCAAGTACTTCCATTGAAGAACTTGTCAAGATCATCATCTTTTCTCCATATTCTTCATACACTTGAGGTAACATGATCATCTCATCCCTTGTTTAAGCTTTTGTTCTTCATATGTCATAGTTTTCCATTTCTAGATCTAGAACTTGTAATAATTCTAGAAAATTGTAGAAAAATCATAAAAATGTGAAACCAATTTCTATGATCTAGTTGTGATCCCTACTTTCTTTATCCAAGAGCATGTGATCAAAATCATTTTCCTTCCCTATTTTCTAATTGAGGCCGAAACTGAGTATAAAAGTGGTTTTCATGTTTTGTTGTTTTGTTTGAAAGTTAGTACTTGATTTAAGTTCTATAGTACTTGTATAGCTTAAATCCAAGAGCTTAGGTTCAGCAAAAATCCCTAGCCTAATTTTCTTTGTGAGGCCGAAATTCAATTAAATAGGGCTTGGAATATTTTATTCATGTTCTCAAGTCATAGCAATGTATCTAGGCTACCTAGGACCTAACTAATTAGTATCCAAAAGCTTAGGTTGAGAAAAGAACTCTAACCCTCATTTGGATGAGTTGGCCGAACCTAGTACTATATGTCCATATTTAGATTTGTTGATTCATTTGTTTTATTGTTGATTTGGTTGAAGGTGGTTTTGTTAACTCGTGGCGGGATAACGATGATCGTCGTTTTCGTGTTTCCGGTGATAAATCAGGTGGGGGAAAGAATCAACCTATCGTCGGAATCGATAAGTAGTAGATTATTTGATAGTTGTGTAGGGCGACCTAAACCCTACTAGTAGTCGAGTAATCGACAAGACCAAAATCGCATTGGAAACCTTTTCTGTAAAACCAATGGTGATTCGGGGATTGTAGGTTTATTGACATTAAGTTGATTTTAAGTATTTGAGGATGTTTGATTTTATGTTATCAAATTTACTGTGATGCGCTGGTTGAGGTATTCCATCTGCATGTGACGTATTATTGCGGTGTTTGAATATTTATGATATTGAGGATGTTCGATGTATCCATCACGGTCGTGATGGTTGTCATGGCCAGGCCGTGACAGGTTCTGTTTTGTAGAATTCTTGCCTTTGTTGTCTGTCACGATCGTGATGGCTATCACGGCCAGGCCGTGACAGAGTCTGACTTTGTTATTTATTTGGTTGGACTATTATGAGTTGGTTGTGATAAATTGCCTTATATGATATTGAGATGTTTGAATATTCTGTTGATTAATGTGTTATCCATGATCTGCCTGGGTTTAATACTATGCTTAGATGATTTTAAGGAAAGATATATATTGCTCGGAGGTATTTTGTTTGGGTGAGAGTTTTGAATATGAATTAGAAGTGCCTCACTATTATTTTATAGAAGTGATGTGATATAGAATGTAAGTGGAGGTTGTGAGGAAAAACTTGAGGTACTAGGTTGTTATTGATAAAAGTCAGTGAGAATCATATGTTGCATTGTTGTTCATAACCGTGTATTTGAGATACACGAGGTCCGAAGTTCTCGTGGACCGTTCCAAATTAGAATTTAAGTTGTGCAACTATAGTGTCATTGCTATGCATGAGCACCCTTGACAGAGTTGAGAGAGAAAATCAGGGTGTGCACCGACGGTACTGTGCAGCTATAGTGTCATTGCTTTGCATGAGCATTCTCACCATGGATGAGAATGTGCACCGGCGTTGGGAATGTGTCACTTGGACGACTGACTGACATTCCTAACGAGGGATGTGCGACAGGATTAGCAGTGGCCACGTCAGCATAAAGGTTTAGTTGCATGAGTTGGAGGGTAGAGGATGATGTTATAAAGTATGGATGATTGTAAATTGTGAGTGATGCATGTTTAGGACTATTATTGTATTATATGCTACGAATATTTTCCGCTTATGATGATAGAACTGTTTCTTATCTCCCTTTTTCTGTATTTTTGTGTATGTCTACTTTGTTACGTTAGAAGACCAGATGGACGACTATGTTACTGAGGAGATGGATGGAACCCTATACGAGACGGAGGTTGTTGAGGAGTTGAATGACGTTCCATATGAAGCTGACGCTGAAGAACAACCTACTGATCCTATTAATGTAGTGTAGTAAGTGTAGGGCCAGTGGGTCATATAAGACGTTTTTGTTTTCCGTTAGTTATAAGCAGTTTGTATAAATAAGTACTTGTGTGGGATCCTACAGAGAGGATACCCTAAACAGTGTTGTGTAAAATAAAGGATAATTATGTGTGTATTTAGGTAATATAGTTTTGGTGTGTTTTATATTTGCAGAAGTTATATAATTATTAATTAAGTTTTAATTTTTACGTATTTTCAACAGTAAGCGTGCGATTAAGTAAATAAATATTAAGGTTTTAATGTAATAATACAATGGGGCACAACGAGGTGTCTCATTTGGTGGTATCAGAGCAATTCGATTCTAATCGGACTGTGAGGTCTAGGATATTGTTACTGGCCGTGTCTAGTTGAGTCCACATCGGATTTTAATTATGCTTAGAAGATGGGTTGTGTGTCCGAATCCGATGCGATAATTAACATTAGTGTGGCATATGGTATTTATATACTAGTCGATGTGGTATTATATGTCATACTGATAAGAGCGAATGATTTCTTTTACAAAATCATGGCTCGTGGAAGAGGATGTCCGATCGACAGTGATGACAAAACTCCTGAAAGAATTGTTGGAGCTAACAATGTGGAAAATAATCATACCGGAAGTGGAGGAGAGTCATTTGAGACTCAATATATCATGAAAAACATAGTTACTGCTCTGTTATTACAAACACATCAGAATGCTGAGATGCTACAGATTAACAAAGAACAGCAGGAACAACAGAATCAAAGGAGAGCTGCAGCAGCTGAAGATTCCGGAATGACTACTTTCCTGAAAGGGAAGCCACCCTAATTCCGAGGAGATTATGATCCAGAGAAGGCAGAATGGTGGATACAAGAGATCAAGAAGATATTCGATACCATGCGCTGTAGAGAGGATAGGAAAATGACGTATGCTGCCTTCATGCTAACTGGAGGAGCAGAGTCTTGGTGGAGAGGCAAGCGAAGATTGCTGGATGCCGAAGGCAGAGTTATCAACTGGAAGCTGTTTAGTGACTGCTTCTTTGAGAAGTATTTTCCGCGTCTAGTTCGACGCGAGAAAGAAAGGGAATTCACGAGTCTCAAACAAGGCAACATGACTGTTGGTGATTATGCATCACGATTTGAGGCTCTGATTAAGTATTCTGAATTTTATCAGAGATTCCCAGATGAAGATTGGAAATGTAGAAGGTTTGAGGAAGGACTCCAACATGAACTCCAGAGGGCTATAGTATCTCTTGATATCCAGAGTTTTCCAGTGCTAGTGGAACGATGCAGTGCGATCGAAAGTCTAGATCAGAGGCTGGCTAATGAGCAGAAAAAAATTGAGGATTCGGGGTCCTACTCGATCGGGTTTTCAAAGGCGAGGAGTTAGTAACTCTCAATGGAGACAGAGACCATATGTGCGACCAGTACAGACACCAGCACCAGCACCAGTGATTGGAGCTGGTCAACAGCAGCAAGGCTTAGCTTGTTTCAGATGTGGAGGACTGCATTATCTTAGAGACTTCATGGAGCGACCTAATTGTTTTCACTGTGGGAAAATAGGTCATATGGATCGAGATTACAGACAGCAGGCTAAGCAACAGCGGATAGCTGCAGGTAGAGGAAATGGAGGCAATAGGGGTGGAGCTGGGAGAAGAGTCATAACAGCAGGACAACAGGGAGCAAGACCTCTGGCCACTGGAAGAGTGTTTACCGTGAGGGGAGCTGAATCCTCTCAATCTGCTAATCTTATACAAGGTATGTGTTTGATAGCTGGTAGACTCTCGTATGTGTTATTTGACTCAGGTGCTACACATTCATTTATTTCGTATCAGTGTGTGGATCAATTAAAATTAACTGTTTCTCAATTACCTTATACCCTTACAATATCTACTCCAACTAGTAATCCTTTGACTACTATGTCTATTTGTTTACAGTGTCCTATAGTTGTTGAGAATAGGACACTTATTGTAGACCTTGTCTGTTTGCCTATGCAACAGATAGATGTTATTCTTGGCATGGATTGGCTTTCGGCTAACCATGTAATGCTAGACTGTTCTAGTAAGACCTTATCATTTCTTGAGTCTTCTAGTATAGTCTCTGCCAATGAAGGAGTATCCATGAGGAGTGACGATTCTCGGCAGTACGTGATGCTGTTCGTGGTGGAAACTATTGAGACCCCTAGTATGGATTCTATGCCTATTGTGAGAGAGTTTCCTGAGGTTTTCCCTCCCGACGTTCCAGGTTGACCACCAGAACGAGAAGTGGAATTCACCATAGATCTTGTACCAGGGACAGGACCTATATCTATGGCGCTTTATCGGATGTCGCCTATAGAATTGGCGGAGTTGAAGAAACAGTTGGATGACATGTTTGGAAAAGAGTTCATAAGGCCGAGTGTTTCACCATGGGGAGCTCCGGTGTTGTTTGTTAAGAAGAAAGATGGAAGTGCTAGGTTGTGCACGGATTATAGACAGTTAAACAAGGTAACAGTTAAGAATAAGTATTCGTTGCCTAGGATAGATGATCTGATGGATCAACTGAAAGGAGCAACAGTATTTTCCAAGATTGATTTAAGATCTGGATACCATCAGATTAGAGTAAGGAAGGAAGATATACTAAAAACAGCTTTTAGGACAAGGTATGGACATTACGAGTATTTAGTTATGCCGTTCGGTGTGACTAATGCGCCAGCAGTGTTCATGGATTATGCGAACATGATATTTAGACCGTTCCTTGATAAGTTTGTTGTTGTATTCATCGACGACATCCTTATCTATTCTCGTACATGGGAAGATCATGAGAAACATTTAAGGATGGTGCTGCAAGTTCTGAAGGATAGGCAGCTTTATGCTAAACTTTCCAAGTGTGAGTTTTGGAAAGAAGAAGTCCAATTTCTTGGACATGTGATCAACAAGAAAGGTATAACAGTAGACCCAGCAAAGGTTGAGGCAGTTCTTAAATGGGAACGGCCTAAGTCAGTAAGTGAAGTACGAAGTTTTCTAGGGTTAGCTGGATATTATCGGAGGTTTATAGAGGGTTTCTCGAAGATTACGTTGTCTATGATGCAGTTGACGAGGAAAAATACAGCTTTTGTATGGACGGACAACTGTGAGCAGAGTTTCCAAAAGCTGAAGGAAAGGTTGACTACATCACCTGTGTTGACTTGACCGGATCCATTAGGACAGTTTGACGTATACTGTGATGCGTCATACCAAGGTTTAGGTTGTGTTCTAATGCAAGAGGGAAGTGTGGTGGCTTATGTTTCCCGACAAATGAGAATTCATGAGAGGAACTACCCGACTCATGATTTGGAATTAGCAGCCATAGTGTTCGCATTAAAAATATGGTGACACTTTCTATATGGAGCAAAATTTAATGTTTACAGTGACCATAAAAGTCTGAAGTATCTGTTCGATGAAAAGGAGTTGAATATGAGACAACGAAGATGGATGGAATTTATCAAAGATTATGAGTTTGATTTACTATACCATCCTGGGAAGGCGAATGTAGTAGCGGATGCCTTGAGTAGGAAATCATTGCATGTGTCCGTAATGATGGTTAAAGAATTGGATTTACTGGAACAGTTCAGAGATTTGATCTTAGGAATGGAGTTGGTTGAGGATAAAATTTGCTTAGGTATGATCACTATTAGTAGTGATTTTAGGAGAGATCTTAAGGATAAACAGGCTCAGGATCTATATCTACAGGAGATAAGTAGAGGTATAGATGAGGGTAAAATTTCTGAGTTTAGTAGAGGAACAAATGGTGTACTGAGGTTTAGGGATAGAATGTGTTCCAGAGGATTTAGAACTTAGGAAGGTGATATTAGAAGAAGCACATACGAGTAAGTTGAGTATTTATCCTGGATCCACTAAAATGTATCAGGATTTAAAGAAATTGTTTTGGTGGACGAGGATGAAGAAAGAGGTAGCAGAGTATGTTTTATCTTGCCTGGTGTGTCAGAAGGCTAAGATAGAGTATCAAAAGCCAGCTGGTTCATTGTAATCATTAGATATCCCAGAATGGAAATGGGATAGCATAGCTATGGATTTTGTGGTTGGACTACCACGAACTCCTAAGAGACATGATGCGATTTGGGTTATCATTGATAGGTTGACGAAGTGTGCTCACTTCATACCTATGGGTGAAAGCTATAGTTTGGAGAAGTTGACCCAAATCTACATCAAAGAAGTTGTTAGGTTGCTTGGTGTGCCATCGAGCATTGTCTCAGACCGAGATCCTAGATTTACATCTAGATTTTGGAAACAGTTGCACCATGCTTTAGGGACCAAGTTGAGGATGAGTTCTGCTTATCATCCCCAAACAGATGGACAGTCAGAAAGGACGATTCAATCATTAGAGGATCTTTTAAGATCTTGTGTTTTGAAACACACTGGCAGTTGGGATGAGTTCATGCCATTGATTGAATTTACTTACAACAATAGTTTTCACAGTAGTATAGGGATGGCACCATATGAGGCTTTGTATGGTAGGAAGTATAGGACCCCGTTATGTTGGTATGAGATTGGTGAAAATCAAGTCTTGGGTCCAGATGTGGTGCAACAGACTACGGAACAAGTTAGGAAGATAAGGGAAAAGATGAAGGAAGCACAGGATAGGCAAAGGAGCTACAGTAACAAGTGAACGAGACCTTTAGAATTCCAGGAGGGTGATCACGTGTTCTTGAGAGTCACTCCGAAGACCGGAATTAGCAGGGCTATCAAAACTAGAAAACTTACTCCTAGATTCATCGAACCTTTCTAGATTCTTCGAAGGATTGGTCCAGTAGCTTATCATATTGCTTTACCACCTAACCTTGCTAACCTTCATGACGTCTTTCACGTTTCTCAGTTGAGAAAATATTATCCTGATCCTTCACATGTTATTGAGTCTGAGTCTATACAACTGCGAGAGAATCTAGAGTATGAGGTTGTACCTGTAAGGATAGCAGATAGAGAGATTAAGGAGCTTCGTGGTAGACAAATTCCTTTGGTTATGTGACACGCTGTCGCGCACGCGTTAAAAAACGAGTGATTTGAAAAACGTAGTTAGGGTGGGACAACTCGAGTATCGTCTCACAAGGACTTTTGGATTGTTATTCGCAGAAAATCAGTTTTTTTGTGGGGGGGGTTTGGTTTTGGAATTTAATTGGTAAACAGAACAAAAACAGAGCATAAAAACAGAGCAAGTTGAGTGGTAATCAAATAGATGAAGACGATTAATTTGCTGTTCGGATTCCCACTATCATTGATTCATATAATTCCAAGCCCTAAGCGGATTCTAATCCCTTTTCGATTGTAGCATCAATTAACAAGTGTAATCGATGCAACGGGACATATGTTCCTAATTCCGAATTAAGCAAACGGATGAAGCCCTTCGTGAATTAAGCAAACACAAATTGAACACACGCGAATTAAGCAAACGCGATTAAGTTTAGGAACATAAAATCATCGAAAATAAATCAACACTGGTTCGATACAAACTCAATTAAGCAAACAGAGAATATAGAATAGTATTGAAAGAGAGAAGGAAATACAATCGGGAATTACAGAATCTCAAGTGTCGGCCGAAGCCGATTACAGCAGATTAACCAATGGAGATGAGTTCTCCATAAAAGACATGACAAAAACCTAAGAGTATAGTGTAAACAGTGAAAATCTGGATAGTCTTTCTGTCTGTTGCGCTTCTGTTTTATAGAGTGTCCGCGCGTCACGACCGTGATGGCCGTCACGGCCAGGCCGTGACCGCTTCTGTCAAGGGCGCTCATTCAAATTCTGGTCCTTCACGGCCGTGATGCCTATCACGTCCAGGCCGTGATAGCTTCTGACTTTGGGTGCTGATCTGTCACGGCCGTGACATCCATCACGGCTGGGCCGTGATGCTTTCTGACTTTTATGATCTTCTCATTACGCCCGTGATGTGTATCACGACTGGGCCGTGATCCTTTCTGTCTTCCATGGGTAGAGCATCACGGCCGTGACCAGTGTCACGGCCTGGGCGTGATGGCCTCTGCTTCAGGTGTCCTTCCCTTTTTGTTCTTCTTATTAACCTGAAAACATGAAGTAGCATTAGGTGCTTTATTTAACTCAAAACTAGCTAAAATATCCTAAAACAACTTAAGAGACTCAAAACGTTGCTTAAGGACAATCGAGTCTAATTTGGGCGAAACTGAGATATAATTAGCACAAAACCACGGTCACACTAGTCATAAAACTAGATGAGCCAGAGGCTGATCAAAATACCCCAAACTTAAACTTTGCTTGTCCCCAAGCAAACTAAAACTCAAAAAGACTCAAGACTTGGCAAGCTTAAGGGACTCAGTCAATTCCGCACAAATTTCATACAATTTCACAAAACAATTTCCCTTCAATGTTTCCCCCACATTCATTTACCTTAAACCATTGAGAATTCCATCATTCATGCAATCATTAATCTAAGAAAGGGATCCAAGTTACACACAAAAGGGAGATCACCAATTTCAAACAATCGCCTTCCTCACAAGGGTATTTAACATTTCACTCAATCGATCAATTTGTCTAGGCTATCAACTTTTTCACTCAGTTCACATTTCAAGAGCACTTCCCATGAATTTGATCTTCATCTCAATCAAGGTTCCCACGAAAACATGCATGCAACATCAAAAGGTCTTTCAAGGGTTGTAATGGGGCCTGGCTAAGGGTAGGATATACAAAGGAACTAGACTCAACATCCCTAGGAATTAAGAGAGCATGAAGCTTGTACATCATTTTTTTCACTCTAATTCCTTTTTCCATTTTTTTTCCGATGCCTTGGCTGGCTACACCTTTTTCCTTTGACACCATTTTCGCTCTGCCCTTTTTCTTTTGGCAAATTTTTTTCTTTTGCAACTCTTTTTCTCCTTGCCCTTGGCCTCAACCTTTAGATATTTTTTTTCTCACCCCAGAATGACATATCACTGCAGCTACCCCAAACTTACTTTCTTGCAACCCTTCTCTTGCTCATGCTCTCCTAATCCTAAGATCGGGTTAACATAGTTTTTCCAGATTTTGGCTTATAACATGAGGTTATCAAGAACAACAGGCTAATCAGGCTCAATGGGGCTAACTAGGGAACATGCATTAGGGATGGTTCAATTCAGGTCAAGTAGCTAATTCAAAGAAAATCTGCCTAAATCATCTGATGCAACACATAAACATGCAAACCATGAAGAGACTCAAGCAAATTCGGGAAAGTGCAACTCAAAGGTGGTTCACACAATTAAAAACATGTTGGAGGCTCAAATCCTCACCTGGACATTTTTCGCAAATCGTTTGACCGAGATACAATTCCTAGTGGGTGCATCCCTTCATCCCAAACTTATCATAAATCATGCAAGTACAATGAAATATCTCAAAATTCAGTTTTCAATTTTTCACATGGGGGTTACTTTCCAATTTTTAAAACCTAGGGGGAATCATCAACATATATCATGCAATCAATCTGTGCTAATATCAACGAAATCCACTAAGCTTGCTGACACAACACTCACACATATGCTCTTGAGCTTCTCAAATTATTCAAGAGCTAAAAGAAAACAAAACAAAAACAAAAACAAAAACAAAACAATACAAATAAGTGGTTCCCTCCCCCACACTTAAAACAAACATTGTCCTCAATGAAAGAACATAAATATCAAATCAGAGTGAGGGGAAGGAGAGGGTGCTCCCTGATCAAGTTGCAGTGTAGGCGGGCTCTCCCAAGGGGAGCTCCTCAACAGTAGCATCCTCAGGCACCGAGCTTTCATGGAATAGCTTCAAGCGCTGCCCATTAACCTTGAAGGCCTTGTTGCTACCTGCACTTTTAATTTCTACTGCACCATGAGGAAAAACATTAGTAACAACAAACGGGCCAATCCACTTGGATCGAAGTTTCCCAGCCATAACTTTCTGGCGGGAGTTAAACAGTAAGACCTGTTGGCCCACAAAGAATTCCTTCCTAGCAATCATCCTATCATGGAAGTGCTTGGTTTTCTCCTTATAAATCCGAGAGCTTTCATAGGCTTCTAGCCTAAGCTCTTCAAGCTGCTGTAATTGGAGTTTTCTTTCAACGCCAGCTTTTTGCACTTCCAAATTACAGCACTTGACTGCCCAATAAGCACGGTGCTCAACTTCCACAGGCAGATGACACGCCTTACCGAACACAAGTCTGTAGGGGGACATCCCTATTGGTGTCTTAAAAGCTGTTCTTTGAGCCCAAAGTGCGTCTTCTAGACGGTGGCTCCAGTCCTTCCTACTTGGCTGCACCACTTTTTCTAAGATCTGTTTAATCTCTATGTTTGAGATCTCAGCCTGTCCATTAGTCTGGGGATGATAAGCAGTGAAGACCCTGTGCACAACTCCATATTTTCGGAGTAAAGCCTCCATGGTGCGATTGCAGAAATGGGTGCCTTGGTCACTTATGATAGCTTGAGGTATTCCGAACCTGCAGAAAATATTGGACCTGACAAAATTTGCAACAACTTTAGAATCATTAGTCCTAGTGGGGATAGCTTCCACCCACTTTGAAACATAGTCAACAACCAATAAAATATAGAGAAAGCCAAAAGATGTAGGGACCCATAAAGTCAATTCCCCACACATCAAACACCTCACAGAAAAGCATAGGTTGCTGAGGCATTTCACTCTTACGAGTGATGGCTGTGCCTACTGTCTGACACTCCTTACAAGTCCGGTAGACCTCATAAGCATCTCTAAAAATGGTGGGCCAGTAAAAACCAGAATCCAGGACTTTTCTTGCAGTCCTCTGTGGCCCAAAGTGTCCCCCTACTTGAGAGGCATGAGAAAAGTGCAAAATAGACTCAATCTCATAGTCGGGGACACATCTCCTAATTACTTGATCACTGCCAAATTTCCAGAGGTATGGATCATCCCAAACATAGTACTTGGCGTCACTCTTGAGTTTGAGAATTTGTGACCTAGTTGCTCCTGTCGGAAAGACACCAGCAACTAGGTAATTAACAATGTCAGCAAACCAAGGAGTTACGCCATGTAACTGAAAAAGTTGCTCATCAGGAAAGTCATCGTGAATGGGGGAAGGATCCTCATCCCTCTCTATCCTACTCAAGTGATCAGCCACTAAATTTTCAGCTCCACTCTTGTCTTTTATCTCCACATTAAACTCTTGGAGCAACAACATCCACCGAATCAATCTCGGCTTTGCTTCTGGTTTCTTCAACAAGTACTTCAGAGCTGCATGGTCAGTGAAAACAATAACCTTGGAACCTAGCAAATATGATCTAAATTTATCAAGAGCAAAAACAATAGCTAGAAGTTCCTTTTCAGTGGTGGTGTAATTAGACTGTGCAGCATCTAAAGTCCTAGAAGCATAATAAATGACATGTGCAGCCTTGCCCACCCTTTGTGCTAGGACCGCCCCCACAGCATAGTTAGAAGCATCACACATGAGCTCAAAAGGGAGGGTCCAGTCAGGGGGCTGGATGATGGGGGTAGAGGTCAATGCCTTTTTCAAGAAGTCAAATGCCTTCTTGCAGTTGTCATCAAAGTTGAACATGGCATCATTCTTCAGCAAGTTTGACAGAGGAAGAGCTATCTTGCTGAAGTCCTTTATGAAGCGTCTGTAGAAACCTGCATGACCAAGAAAAGAACGAATCTCGCGAACGCAAGATGGGTAAGGCAGTGTAGAAATCACATCAATCTTAGCAGGATCTACTGAAATACCCCTTTCAGAAATGATATTCCCCAAAACAATCCCCTGTTCAACCATAAAATGGCATTTTTCATAGTTCAAAACAAGGCCAGTTTCAATGCATCTCTCTAAAACCAAATTCAGACTATGCAAGCATGCATCAAATGAGGAACCATATACAGTGAAATCATCCATGAACACTTCCATGCAATTTTCAATAAATTCAGTAAAAATGGTAATCATGCATCTCTGGAAAGTTCCAGGAGCATTGCAAAGACCAAATGGCATCCTCCTGTAGGCAAACGTGCCGAAGGGGCACGTGAAAGTGGTCTTTTCCTGATCCTCTGGTGCAATGTGGATCTGGAAGTAATCGGAAAAACCATCAAGGAAACAGTAATGTGATTTACCGTCTAGCCGTTCAAGCATCTGATCGATGAACGGCAAAGGAAAGTGATCTTTCCTAGTAGCCTGGTTCAACCTCCTATAATCAATGCACACTCTCCAGCTATTCTGGACTCTAGTGAGGACAAGCTCATTGTTTTCATTTCTTACCACTGTGAGGCCAGATTTCTTGGGTACAACTTGCACTGGGCTCACCCAACTACTATCAGAGATAGGGTATATGATACCCGCATGCAGGAGTTTTGTCACCTCCTTCTTCACAACATCCAGAATCAAGGGATTGAGCCGCCTTTGGGGCTGCCTAACTGGTTTAGCCCCATCCTCCAACAGAATCCTATGCATACATCTGGAGGGGCTAATTCCTGGGATGTCAGCCAAGGTCCAACCAATCGCCTTCTTATGCTTCTTCAGAACCTCCAAGAGCTTAGCTTCCTGGTCAGAGTCAAGGTTGGAGGAAATAATAACTGGAAGTTTTTCATTCCTCTCCAAGTAAGCATACTTCAGATTCCCAGGAAGTGGCTTAAGCTCTAGGGAGGGTGGTTGCTCAATGGATGGTATGGTTGGGGCAGCCGTACTATCAAGAACTTCAGCTGAACAAATGGTTTCCTCTACACTGTCACCTCGTATGGCAGTAGTATTCCCAGAATAAACAGCACAAGGGTCAGTGTGAGTGCAGTCGGCACATGAGTATACATCATCAAAACCAGAAATGGATGGGAAATCAGCAGCTGTAACCAGTTCATCATAAGTTTCATCAACAATTTCAGAGAGCAGCTCTATGTGAAAAACAGAGTGCTCTTCCAAGGGATGCTTCACAGCATCGAAAATGTTGAATTTTGCCACAATGTCACCAAACTCCATGGACATGGTTCCATCGTGAACATCAATCTTTGTCTTCGCCGTCTTCATGAACGGCCTGCCCAGAATGATTGGCGATCTGCTAGAATCTGTTTCCCCTGCCATGTCCAGGATGTAAAAATCAGCAGGGAAGATCAAATCATTAACTTGTACTAACACATCTTCTACCACTCCCATGGGGCGAGCATTGGTCCTGTTTGCCAACTGAATAGTAAGTCCTGTGTGTTGCAAAGGACCAAGATCAAGGTTGTTGAAGACAGAGGTGGGCATGACATTAATAGAAGCTCCCAAATCCAACATGCAATTGTCGAATTTACTGTCCCCAATGGTGCATGGATTAGCAAACGTTCCCGGATCCTTGCACTTCTGTGGTAGAAGAGGCGTTTCTTACGCCCAAGTAGTCAATAGATTTGACGAAGTTGGTCAAGGAACACTTCCGTCACCAACTTCACCTGTTTTACAACAAATAAATACATCAACTACTGGATTGTCGTCACGAAGTGTTGTGAGTTCAAATCCAAGAGGGACTACTCAACCTCTCTCACAACCTTTATATGGGATGCCTTATGGGTCAACAACCGTCAACCCAAATACTCCATTTGCATACATACCATATCCAAATGGAATGACGATGGCTGCCCATACATCTGGACAGACAGGGCCATCGACTGGGGGGCAAATTCCCAGTCATGCGAATGGAATAACGGGGTCCATGATAGTTACCCATTCTCGACAAGAACAACCGGTAGAAAGGCCATATATTTCCCCATTGAGACAACTCCCACAAAGCATTGTTGGTCTGTCGGAGGCTACTTTAGCCAATGTCCGACAACAGATTGATTCTAGTAACCATGACATGGTGAATACATTTACTCAACAAATGAGTACAATAATTACGCCATTGATGGAAAACACAAATAATGCATGTTTAGCATTGACAAATGAAATACGTCGGTTAAACAGAGCCTTGGGTGTTGTAACCCCGGCGAAAACCAAAATACTTGGTAGAAATCTCAATGCAAATCTCAACGAGGATTAATCAACCACAGGTTGAACCACAACTTGACGGATTTGAACAAGATGATGAAGCGACAACAACTTCATCGTCGGATTCCTTTGAGATGTGGAAATGTACATATTCTGCGACCAGAGGAAGATGAGGATTTGATCCTAAACCAGGGTGCTGTTGGAGCGTTCCGTCAGAATGTTTTAAATCAAAATGTCAACCAAGTTGTCGAACAAGCATTAAATAGGTTTTGTTTTAACATTGGTTATGCTAACCAACCATTTATTGCATCAGCATTTCCTGATTGGGTCCAACAGTGAAATGCCTCGAGGATATAAAATACCCAAGTTGTCGAAATTCTCAGGAGAAAGTAGAGAGTCGACAGTCGAGCATATTGCCAGATATACCATCGAGTTAGGAGACTTGGCCTTGGAGGAAGGATTAAAAATGAAGTTCTTCCCTAGCTCGTTAACTAAGAATGCTTTTTCTTGGTTTTCAACCCTAAGGCCTAATTCAATCCATTCTTGGAATCAATTGGAAAGAGGTTTCCATGACCAATTCTTTAGAGGAGACTTGAAAATAGGATTGACAGATTTGTTTGGAATTAAAAGAATGAATAACGAATCTGTTGACGACTACCTAGCTCGATTCAGTAAAATGAGGAGTCGGTGTTTCACCCCTATTCCGAGAGGCGAAATAGTGAAAATTGCTGCCGGTGGTCCTGGATTACTATATCGGAAGAAACTGGTTAACCAACATTTGATAGATCTTGCCCAGTTAGGGGACAAGGTTCCAATGATTGAACAATTAAGAATTGAAAAGATTTTTAAGCAAAAGAGATTCCTTAAGAGGAAAGGGTTAATTTTGTCGGATGTAATGAATCCGAGCGAAGAGAGTAATGGTTCTGAAGAGTATGAGGTAGATTATGTCGAACTAAAAAATGGTCCACCTTATATATGTCAAGCTTTGAAGCCCGCAAGGGCCAAAGAAAGAATCCCTTTCATTAATAAGAAAGTATACACATTTGACGTGACCAAGGCCGATCAAATATTTGACATATTACTTAAAGATAAGCAATTAAAATTGTCAGATGATCATAGGCTCTTGAAAGCCCATGAAATTAAAGATCGGAAATATTGTAAATATCATAATACTTTTGGTCATGTGACAAATGACTGTATGCATTTCAGGGATATCATTCAAAAAGGTTTGACAGACGGAAGGTTGAAGTTTTCAGACAAGAGACCGGAAATGAAGATTGATACAGAACCCTTCGGTCATGAAGCTAACAAAGCAGACCGCCAAGTCCATATGGGAGTAGGCATGGTCAACATCACGGCCGGACAGAATATCCAAATGGATTTGTTAGATCCATTTGATGTTTATCCGAAGCCAGGAGAGCCACTTATTGACTATATGACACGAAAGAAAGATGAGGGCATAATTAAAGTTTGCCCAAGATGCGAAGCGTTTTACGATGAAGTAGCCGCCAAGAAATCTAGGGGGCAGAAACTACCATCGCATCGTCCACAAGATAACCAGAGCAGGTTTTCACACTCAAATAGCCATGCTGGATCCAACAGTATACAGAGCAGTGCTGCATCTGCTATAAATGGACAGGCAAACAGCCGTCAGCAACACATGCACCAGTCAAGATCCGGACAGCACAACACCGGAGGCTGGCTTGATTCAACCAGAGGATCAGCAATAAGACAGACAAATAGCTATCAGCAACATATGCACCAGTCAAAATTTAGACAAAGACAAGACCGCCGTGGGGTGGTTTGAAGAACCAATCAGAGGATCGACAGTAGGTAACTCTGTCAGTGGCAGATTTAATCCTGTCAAGACCAGGACACCCCCATCCAGCGTAATTGTGGATAAATGGGTGAGGAATTCAGCCATGACACAATACCCAGAATTGCAAAAACAGACGTGGGCTCGGAGAAACAAGGGCAATGAACGAGGGCCACCCTTTTGGAATGAACATTACCGAAAGGGTCAACTGGCTAAAAATGCTCAGATGGAAGGGCCTGGTCTTTCAGGACCCTCAACTCAATTGGCTATTTCCAAGAGCCAAAAGAGGAGACTACAGAGACTCCGACAAGCTCAGAAAAAGAAACTTGCCAAACAGGGAGGCATCATTATAAAAGAGATGCCTTCCCACGATCTTGGTTGCTTGGTTGCTACAACCGACAACAAAGTTGATAAGACAATGAGATACCAAGATGAAGAGCGTAATAGTAAGTCACCCCACGGAAGTGATGTGAAGAAACTTCGATGAATCGGACCAAGCAAAGTAAACCTATATCCCAGGTTTTCATAGAAGAAGACTTCAGGACAAGCATCCTCACCAGTAAAACCCGAGAGGCAAATGGCGGTCAAGGGCCGTGTAAGTAGAGAGAGTTGCGGGGCTCGAAAAGAAAGTTGAGGCTAGAATAGAAGAGCAACAAATGACTACATTCAAGCCTTGAATGCGATTTAACAAAAGAGGAGTTGTCATTTGATCTTTGTCATTGAAGCATTGAATGATCCGAATGATGACATAAACATCGGTGGAGCCATGGACACGGACGGCGAGAATGAGGATTGGGCCGACATCATGGAAGCGTTAGATAAGCGTGGCGCAGAATTGCCCGGCCTTTGTCGATAGGTCGGGTCGGATGACGAGAGTGACTTAAAGAGAAATCACGGCGAGCAGTCGGAGGTGCTTTCCTGGATGAGGATCCAGACAATGAAGTCACACTGGAGCCTGGAATGAGAATGAACATAGGTTTGATTTCTTTCATCCCAACAGAATACGAGGGATATTTTGAGTTTGATCCCTCTGATGACGACAGAGATGTCGTCAACGATGCAGGAGACCCAAGTGACCACTGGATGTGTGTTCAAGAGAATTTAGTAACTGTATTCGACAACGTGGCTCAGTTGGAAAAACCTACCGACGGCGAAGAAAAATCATTTAAGGCCTTTACACGTGAAGGCCATAATTGATGGAAGACCCACTAATAGGGTCTTAATTGATGGAGGCGCTGCTGTAAACTTGATGCCTAGAGCGATGTTTAAGAAGTTAGGAAAGGATCAGTCAGATCTAATCCCAACTGATATGGTTGTCACTGATTTCAGTGGCAAAACATATCCGTCGGATGGTGTCACTTTATTAAATATACAAATTGGTACCATCGAAAGAATGACATTGTTCGTCATAATTCCAGCCAAGTCAAGCTACAACATTTTGCTTGGCAGGGATTGGATCCATATTTGTAAGGCGAGTTCCATCAACGGTACATCAAAAGGTGATTTTATGGAATGAACAAGATCGGTGGAGATTGTAGAGGCAGACGATAGTGCTTGCTATGCTCAAGCAATCACATATTGACTTAGGGTGTATTCTCCAAATGTGAAGCCTACAACTCGCCACTTGAAGGGGTTATCAACCAGGATACGTTGGAAGCAAGTCTTCTTAGACAGGTTGGAGTTACACTACAAGACAAGGCCGACAAGACTCGGCCAGAGGCTGACAAGGAGCCTTGAGACACACTTGAGAAGATTGTCGGCCTATCGCCGCCGACAGAGAAGTACACACTTATGCGAGTGTATTGACTGATTGTATAATTGACGACGGCCCTTTGGGTTTTGAAAAAGGAGCCGAAGTCAAACAAAAAATGGGAGTAGAGGATCCTCTAGAAGAAATAAATTTGGGGACAGAAGAAAAGAAAAGGCCCATTTTTATCAGTGCTTTTCTGCCAGAGGATTACAAACGAAAACTTGTCGGATTAATAGCATAATACAAAGATTGCTTTGCATGGGACTATGACGAAATGCCTGGTTTAAGCAGAGATCTTGTTGAACATCGCCTACCACTAAGGGAGGATTGCAAGCCTGTTAAACAAGCAAGCAGACGGTTTGCTCCAGAGGTGGTACATAAAATCAAAGAGGAAGTACAACGACTGCTTAAAGCCAAGTTCATATGAACAACCAGGTATGTCGAATGGCTCTCTAATGTAGTCCCCGTTATTAAAAAGAATGGAAAGATGAGGGTATGCATAGATTTCAGAAATTTGAATATGGCTACCCCTAAAGATGAATATCCGATGCCTATAGCCGACATGCTTGTCGACTCAGCATCAGGAAATGAGATTTTAAGTTGTATGGATGGCCATGCAGGATATAATCAAATCTTTATAGCCGAAGAAGATGTGTCGAAGACCGCCTTCAAATGTCCAGGAGCAATTGGGACATATGAATGGGTCGTCATGCCTTTCGGTTTGAAGAATGCAGGGGCCACCTATCAACGAGCAATGAATACAATTTTCCATGATGTCATTGGAAAATTTGTAGAAGTATATATTGATGATGTGGTCGTTAAGTCCAAGACCAAAGATGACCACTTGGAGCATCTGAGGCAAGGATTCGAAAGAATGAGAAAGCATAATCTGAAAATGAACCCAGAGAAGTGTAGTTTTGGAGTGTCGGCTGCAAAATTCCTAGGATTCTTGGTCCACAAAAAAGGAATCGAGGTAGACAAGAATAAAGCTAAAGCAGTCATGGAAGCCTCAGCGCCGACAAATAAGAAAGAGCTACAATCCTTCTTAGGGAAGGTTAACTTTCTCAGAAGATTCATATCAAATCTGTCAGGAAGAACAAGAGTATTTGCACCACTGGTCAAGTTGAAAGCAGAACAAAGCTTCATTTGGGAACCTTGTCACCAAGAGGCTTTTGACCAAATTAAGCAGTATCTAGTTAGTCCACCGGTCATGATGCCTGCAGTGCCCCATCGATCGTTGAAGTTATACATATCAGCATCAGAGGACACTATAGGATGTTTATTGGCCCAGGATGACGATGACAGTGTTGAAAGGGCTGTATATTATCTAAGTAGAGTCCTAAACGATGCTGAGGGAAGATATAGTGCAATAGAGAAGTTGTGTCTAGCATTATATTTTTCTTGTACAAAACTCAAATACTATATGATGCCATGTCATGTATTAGTTATTTCCAAGACTGATGTAATAAAGTATATGTTGTCGAAACCAATCCTCAATGGACGAATTGGCAAGTGGACCATTGCTTTATCAGAGTATTCTTTACAATATGTGCCAGCTAAAGCTGTCAAAGGACAAGCAATAGCTGACTTTCACGGTAGATCATCCAGGACTGGATGTGCCAGAAATAAATGTTGTCAATTTACTACCTTGGAAACTCTATTTTGACGGATCAAGGCATCAAGGGGGTAGTGGAATAGGAATCCTAATTGTGAACCCACAAGGAATTCCTACGAAGTTCATGTTTGAACTTAAATATCCATGTTCCAACAACGAAGCTGAATATGAAGCTTTGATTGTCGGATTGGAAATATTGATAGTGTTAAAAGCACGAAATGTGCAAATTTTTGGGGATTCTCAATTAGTCATCAAACAACTCACACAAGAATACAAATGTGTTAGTTACAATTTGTCAAAATATTGTCTCGTAGATAACAGATTGATGAAGAAATTTGATGACGTAATTGTTCAATACATTCCCAGAAATTTAAATCAAGAGGCTAATGAGCTGGCTCAGATAGCCTCAGGATATAAAATATCTCAAAAAACTCTGTCGACACTAATGGAAATAAGAGAATTGCTGTATCCATTAGAAGAAAGAGATATTTTAGTTAATGATGTAATTCTGCCTAATGACTGGAGGTTGCCAATAATCGAGTACTTGGAAAATCCAAGTCAGAAAGTAGATAGAAAAACAAAGTATAAGGCATTGAATTACACGATGCAAGGAGGACTGTTATACAGAAAATCTGTTAACGGAACTCTACACAAGTGCCTGAATGAGCAAGATGCTTATTTGGCTCTATCAGAGGTCCATGAGGGTATATGTGGAGCCCATTAGGCAGGCGATAAAATGAAATGGGTCCTACGAAGAAGTTTATATTACTGGCCAACTATGGTTAAAGATTGCATTTTATTTGCCAGGTCTTGTGAACAGTGTCAGAAGCACGGCCGCATACAAAACGTACCGGCTAGCGAATTACATTCTATTGTCAAGCCTTGGTCATTCAGAGGATGGGCTCTAGATTTGATTGGTCAGATACATCCTGCTTCGTCGAAAGGACATCAATTCATTTTAGTTGGAATTGACTATTTTACCAAATGGGTAGAGGCAATATGTCTCAAAACAGTCACCCAACAAGAAGTAATTGACTTCATTGAAAACCACATTATCTGTCGGTTTGGCATACCCCAGACTCTGACAACGGATCAAGGGTCAGTGTTTGTCGGAAAGAAAGTGGTGGAATATGCCAGTTCTAGGCATATAAAAATGCTCACCTCTACACCGTATTATGCACAAGCAAATGGCCAAGTTGAGGCCATAAATAAGATCATTATTAATCTTATTAAAAAGCATGTGGGTCGACAACCTAAAAGTTGGCACAATACCCTTGATCAAGTATTATGGGCATATAGAAATTCACCCCAGACATTCGACAGGAACCTCGCCGTATCGTCTAACTTATGGGCACGATCCTGTATTACCTGTTGAAATCAATCTCCAATCCACTCGCATTCAAAGGCAAAATGACCTGCCTACTGACCAGTATTGGGATGCAATGCTAGACGAGTTGAATGAGTTAAGTGATGACAGATTGATTGCGTTGGAGAATTTGATTCGGCAAAAAGAAAGAATTGCAAGGTTTTATGATAGTCGAGTTAAGTTCAAAGCATTCAAGGTAGATGATTTAGTCTGGAAGGTCATATTGCCCATGGATAAAAGTTGTCGAGAATACGGGAAATGGTCACCTAAATGGGAAGGACCATTTAGAATTGATAGAGTATTTTCTGGAAATGCTTACGCACTTGTCAATATTAATACTGGCTTGACAATTAAGTCAATTAATGGCAAGTACTTGAAGGAATACAAACCGACGATGTTAGAAGTACAAATTGACGAATAAAGAAAATAAGTATATTCATTAAATTGACGATACAATGAAATATTGTCATTTGATGGTAGAAATCAAGTTGTCAATTAAAGCTAGTCTGATCCTAAAATACAGGGCAGTGCGCTAATAATATTTTAGTTTCATGCAACAACGGAGAGGTGCAGCTAAATTTGTTGAGGCTTCATTCCCACGAGATTTCGGTTGCCTCATTTGTCAAGAAGGCTCCAAAAGGGGGATGAGCACGAGTAGATGTCACCATCATTTCACTCAAAAGGTGGTTGTTTCTACGGTAGATAACACCAAACCCTTCCAGATGAAGATGATGGAACTAGACGAGGTACACTCGTTCTGTATCAAGATATGCTTCTCTTCGGATATGCAGTGAGGCCAGTTATGGATGTTACATTGGTTACTGACCTTCACTGTATGTTTTTACATTGGTTATTGACCTTCATGGAGGATGTGACCATTAAGACAAACACCTTGGTTTGAAAACTTAATATAGATAAGGTCAGATTCTTGTGGAGGAAGAAAGAAGAATAGGTGGAGGCCTGTTGTAGAGGAAAGCATGGTATGTGAAAGATTCAACTACGAAATCAGAGATTTATAGACCTCGTTATTTATAGTTAAACGCAAAAGGTATTTTATTGCGATGTGGTTTACCAAAGTTTCGAAACTTACCATGACATTTATGATGATTTGATAAAGCATGAGTTACGAAGTTAGTTGGGAATATGCAGTCAAATCCAATAATAAATAAACGTGCAAGAAAGGAAGCGGTTATTAATTACAATTGACCGTAAAAATTGACCAGGTTAAATGGTCGACGAGAACAAGAATTACAACTGTCATTATTGGCCTAAATAGAAGATAATTGACCCCATGCAAGGGAAAGATTAGTTTTGTCGTGAAGGCGCTTCATAATCAGCTGCAATGTACGGAGTTTCTTGACTACACTTTCAGCTTTTTTGCCAAGTCGGACAGATTCATCATCAATAGCTTTGACTCTGTCTTTGCTTTTTTCCAACGCTTTGTCAAACTTGGCACATTTCTGGTCCGTCAATTCAATTTCGGCCAACAGTGTCTTCCGATATTCCAGTAAGCTCTCCTTAGTTTGAGTCCCGATGGAAATAAGGTCAAGTTCCTTTTGTTTAGATAATTCAAGATTTTGAAATTGAACTAAGAGATCGTCCTTGGTTTTTTCTTCCTCTTCATAAGAAGGAATGACATAAGCCATCCTTTCTAATTTACTGGAGAGTCGTTCCCAAAATGTTTGAATAGAGATAAAGAGCGAACGGCTCGACAGAGGAAGATTAGAATGAAGAGGAGTGATTTCCTTGACGAGTCGAGATAGTTCTGTTTGAATCTTGATATCAGACAGAAGTTCATCAAAAGGATGGGCCAGAAGAGCTTGGAGATCATGCATGAGGATAGTGACTTGAGAGTCACTGGAATCATTGTGAGTCGATGAAGAAGTGGTAGAAAAGGATGACTCTTTCCGGCTTACTTCTGACAGCATATTGATCCACGTGTTAAAATGTAAGGCCGGTTTGGGATCAGGGGACTTCATAGTAGGAGGTCTGATAGGAGGTGGAGAAGGAATGACAGGAGCTGTTTCAGCCAGCAGGGCCTCCATGTCAATATCTTCATCTGGAATTTCAATCATGACAGAAGTTCCTGCTGATTTATCAGCTGTTGGAATCGAAGTGACTGAAGACAGATGATGGGGGCTCAGGGGCACTTCCCGATGAGAGTCAAGAACCTGAAGATTAGCTGTCAAACTCCTAGTATCGACAAAAGTACTTCCTGAAGTTCTGTCAATATGCAGCTCTGAATCAGACACATTTGCTGGCTCAACAGTGGTGAGAATCTCCTGAATGGTCATTGAATCATCAAACTGAGGAGATTTTTCCTGACATAAAAAAAAAATCAATAAGGTATATGCATGTATGTAAAGGAAAATGACATGATTAACGGAAGTACCAGGTTAGAATCTGAAGATATCAAGTCAACATCGACTTTCGATTTCTCGGTAACTAGGATGGTCTCGGCAGGTATGCTTGTCTGCCAAGGAAAGAAGACATATGAGCAAAAGGATATAACTTGATAAATTAGATTAGACTGTTACCTGGGATTGATTGGGGGTCGAAGTGTTGGAGGAACTAGTCACAACCTCCTGAGTTTTAGAGCCAGTGGAGACTTTGACGGCATCGAGATCTTTGTCACAATTGCAAGACCTTTGATGATTTTGATTTCTTGGAGAGGGGGCTGGGAGCCATTTTCTCTTTTCTTTTCTGGATCCTTTTGACCGAGGATCGAAATGAAGCTTTTGGCTGACCAGAGAGCTCTTCTTGACCAAGGGGATAACAGGTTCATTATCATCTTGAAGCTTCTCCCGAAAAGTATGTCGGACTTAGACTTGCCAGGGAGGGGTTTGTCAAGAGGAATAGCTGTCAATAGCAATGTAAATAAGTTGGTACAGCGACAAAAAGAAAAGAGAAATAAGTGATTTGACAAATGAATACCTGAGTTACAAGTTAGAATTCTCGAATGGAATTCAAAGTTGTCATCGAGTTGAAGAAACCGACGAGCGAAGGTAAGCTGGATTTGGTTTTTCAAAAGGGTCAACGTAAGCACTCACGCTGTCCAAAAAGAAAAAGTTACCTCCTTTCGACGGTTTTTCTGGGTGTGAATCAACTAAACCAAAAGGGGCACAAGGAATAGGGCCTTGGTTTAGGAAAAGGAGCTTTCAACCTGTCAAAATATTCCCCTGGTCATATTGGGAAAATTCCTATACATGGCAAGCCTCTCGATTCCTTATTATTATGCTTCCTTTTGGCTTGGCTAAAACACTATTGACATGACGAACCATATCAAATGGTAACTTGGGATTCCACTTAATTTTATAAAATTTCTCAAAGGCTTGAATTTCCTTTCTGAAGTTCACCTCGAGTTTTGGTTCTTTGGATCCTGTTCTGCATGAGAGAATCATCAGTGTTACCCGCGGTGTCTTCAATACAACTCAAGCAAGTCTTTAAATTCAGACGATGGCTGGAGTAGTATTCATCCCACCAGTCAAGGAAGCTTTGAGTGACTCCGTGGAAGACCGAAAATGAAACGGGTTGTAAGAAAGTCCCACGAACTTTGTCTTCATCACTAATGGCGACAATATGCTCATACGTTGGGACTTTGATACCAATGAAATTCTCGTCGAGATCTGACGAATAGGGAGCAGGGATAGCTTGGCAGAAGCCAAGCTGACAAGCAACGGTGTTGGGCAAGTGGAGATAGGCTCTCTGAGTTTTAAAGCTAGGGCCATCAACAAAAAGAATTTTCTGACAAAGAAATTTGGTCCAAATGGATTTGTTGGATTTGGAGATGGTAGTGCTCAGTTGTGTAAACCATTTTGGACCATATTTCCGGTCGGAAAAGGGAGAAAAGTTGATCTTTGGGGATGAAGATGAAAGCGAATGAAGAATTTTAAAATAAAACTTGAAGTTCGCAGTCTCATCTCTCGTCAAAGACTCGGCAGACACATAACAGAGATAGGAGCCATACGTGTCGATTGTCAAATCTGCGGGAGCTTTATATGAAAATTGACGCTCCAAAACTGCATTTAACCATAATTGGAGAAGCCAAAGGGGCCCTCCTATATTGGTTTTCTTTTTAGATTTGACGGTGTCAACTAGCATGCTCATGCTATCATAAAGATTGGCTAAGACACATTGTCCTAATGCTACTCTCTTACCAGATGACAAAAGATTGGCTAAAGGAACATATGAAGCGACCAAAGAAGCAGATTTACTACAAAAAACATAAGCACATAGCCAAAGAAACAAGAAGGCTACGTGCTCGAGATCCAGTCACGAGGATCATGAGCTTCTCCTCTAAAATCTGCTATGTATTTGGAAAAAGAACACTTCGGCACATAAACATCAATTTGATTTTCAATTTCTACCTCAGTATGCATGGTGGGGCCATCTGGACGAAGGCCAGTAATAGCTGACATGTCGAACAAAGTTGGACCCATCATTCCATAAGGAAAATGAAAATTATTTGTTGTTTTGTTCCAAAAGAAAACTGATGCTCCTATTAAAGAAAAGTCTACCAGTTTAACATGACGAGAAAGTTGAATGAATTCAAAGATTCCAGCTTCTTCCCATACACTGCGTTTTTCAGTTTGAACTCGGTCAAGCCAACTAATGTAGGCATCAAACCGAGTAGCAGGGGGCATTCTGAAAATCCTATTACCCTTCTTGAACATATGAATGGGAATAGGAGTAAAAGAAGATAAAATAGCTTCATTTACGCTAGCAGAAGGAAAGGAATTGCGTAAACCCTCAGAAATTTCGTTGTTGGCCACAAAAGGACCCAAAAATGCAGCAGGAGGATTTAAAGCAATAGAAGGATCAAGAATAGGGTAAATTACCTTGGATTCTTGCCATAACTCGGATTCCTCCAAAAGTGGGTCTTGAACCATCGCCTAGGAGGCACGACGTAGCAGCATGAGGTCTTGAAGTCTGCACCTTAGAAGATGTGGCCATTGTAAATGGAATAAAAGAAAGAGAAAGGATTCCTTTTGAGAAAGGATTTTGCGAGGGAAGAAGAAAAGGTCTTTCGTTAGAAAAGGTTTACTAGTGAAGAAGGAAGGATAAGAAGAAGAAAGTCAATTCTGATGTGATTGACATTTAAAGGAGAATTAAAAACCTTCAGTTTGAGTTCCAAGAAACCTGCGGCGTCATGATTGTCCCTATTAAGTAGGAATGAAATAAGAAGCAAGGTTTAATTAACGGATAAGAACCCGAGATTAAGACGATCGTTGGGGATTTGAAAAATCAAATTTTGCTATTCTTTCGGGCAAAACCGTCGAAAAGCAAAATTTGGGGGGCATCTGTTAATAGGAATTTCAAATTCTTGACGGAAATGGATCCGACAGGATGACGGAAAAAATTGAAGAGTCGTCAGATAACCACCATGAAGAGTCTAATTCAGCAGAATTGACAGATTGAAAAATTGACAGAAATTAGTATGTCAGACAGATAAAGCCGTCAAGAAAGGAAAACATATTTGTC
Organism: Sophora flavescens; assembly: GCA_030762895.1. Lineage (NCBI taxonomy): Eukaryota > Viridiplantae > Streptophyta > Magnoliopsida > Fabales > Fabaceae > Sophora > Sophora flavescens. The sequence continues at coordinate 115,513,716 of CM061068.1, forward strand.
ATCAGTCAAATTCCTGACGAATATATCCAGCTGACTGACGGAGAAATAGAAGTAACAACCCAACTTTCGACAAAGTTGGTAATAAGAATTGTCAGACGAACAAAGTATAGAAATGGCTAAGTTTCCAAGGTTGACAGCATCAGCAAGATAAGTTGTCAAATAACCAAACTGTGGACAACAAGCAAGTGGGCATAAAGCCATTCGAAGGAATGAGCAGTTAGAGAAGTTTACTTGTCAAATAGTTTGAATCTGAAACATAGCAAAACTGCCATACAGGTGTCAATTTTTAAGATAGGAAGTTTCTTTAGGCAGTTATTTTGTATGCTTATAAATATTGTTAATCCCGATGTAATGGGGGAGGTTACTTGATGCGATATCCTACATATCTCGATCACACAGCAGATTTAAGGATTATACTCAAGTACTCCCTCCATCCTTTTATTTCCAGTTCAATTTATAATACAGTACTGGTCATTTAATTTTTCTTTACACGTTCTTATTTACTTTCAGCATTACTTTCGTGTTCTTTATCCAAGTTCCTTTTATATGTTCTTCATTCCTTTCATCACTTTTACTTGTTTTCTTTTACCTTTTTGCACTTTAAATGCTTTCTCTTACTTTTCAACCATTTCAATTCCTGAAATTTACATGCTTTTCCTTTAAATTTTCTATTGCTTATTGCTTTCCTTTAATTTCATGTTCTTTATTTGCTTTCTTCTAATTTTCCTGTAATCTGTATGTTTTTTCCCTCAAATCCATGAATCTTTATAAATTCAAGCAGGAGGTCGCTCTCATTTAAGAAAGCAATTTTCCCTGTTAAATCAAAACACATTTTACCAAACCTAAGTCCTTGCCAGTATTTACTAAGTTTGACTGATTTGTCGAATTTATACTTGGCAGACGATAATACACATCCTTACGAGATTACCGCATAACTCGTCCGTCCCTACACTCGTCTGATCTTGAAATTATTTGTGACAAGGATTTTGGACACCAACCAAAAACCAGCGTCAACACCCCGCGAATAAGATCTCGCCCCACGAGTCACCCAACCCTGAAAAGTCAGAGACGATCACGGCTTGCCCGTGTTGAAGGTCACGGCTGTGGCAGTTTTGAAGTTGAAGAGTCTCGCCTCGCGAGTCTGGAAGTCAGAAAGCATCACGGTTGGCCCCTGATATTCATAATGGGCGTAATAAGAAGACTCTTCAGTTCCTCGCCTCGCGAATGTGTGTTCGCCTCGCGAGAATACCAAAGGTTGCAGAATGTTCACAAGATTCGCGTCGCGAGAGGGCAAAAATTCCTGAATGCTATAAATAGCTGCCTGGGCAGATTATGAACGACTTTTGCTTCTCCATTGTTCTGTTTACATTTTGTTTCTGTGTGTTTTCATTTTTTTTTTCATGGAGAACTAATTTCTTAGATTAATCTACTGTATGAGAATTCCATACACTTGAGGTTTTGTAATCCTTGTTTTGTATGCTTTTCCCTTTTCAATGCCATGTTATACATTTCTGTTTGTTTAATTCAGGAGTGTATAGTGTTGTGTTGATTCATTCCAGTGATGCTATGTTCCTATACTTAATCGCGTTTGTTTAATTCGCGTGTGTTCATTCATGTTCGTTTAGTTCATGAGGGCTTAACCCCGTTTGTTTAATTCGGGAATAGGAACGTGTATCCGTAGTAGCGATTTCGTTTGTTAATTGTTGCTACAACTGAAAGGCGATTAGAATCTGCTTAGGGCTTGGGATTACATGAACCAAGGATAGTTGGGAATTCGAGAACAGTAGATTAATCGTTTTTGGCCATTTGATAACCTCTTTGAACTGCCTTGTTTTATTGCTCTGTTTTCATTGTGTTGTTCTCTTTGATTGCATCCCAATCCAAACCCCCAAAAAAAAAAAAAACTGATTTTTGTGGAAAATAACACTTTAAGAGTCCTTGTGAGACGACATCCGAGTTGTCGCCCTAAACTATAGTTTTAAAACCCACTCGTTCTTTTTGGCACGTGCGCGACAGCGCGACCAAAAATTGGCGAGGCGAACACACATTCGCGAGGCGAGGAACTGAAGAGTCTTCTTATTACGCCCGTTATGAATATTAGGGGCCAACCGTGATGCTTTCTGACTTCCAGACTCGCGAGGCGAATGGATGCTCGCGAGGCGAGACTCTTCAACTTCAAAACTGCCACAGCCGTGACCTTCAACACGGGCAAGCCGTGATCGTCTCTGACTTTTCAGGGTTGGGTGACTCGCGGGGCGAGATCTTATTCGCGGGGCGAACCAGAGACCTTGCATTTTCTTGGCACAGTCAGCCTTCGGGGTCGTGAGGCGAAGAGATGATAGCGAGGCGAACCAGAGAGGATGTCATTTTCACTGTTCTGCTGGCTTTCAGGTTCGCGAGGCGAGGGAAACTCTCGCGAGGCGAATCCCCTGTTTCTTTATTCTCTCAACTTCTACTTAACCTGAAAACAAAGAATTAACTATAAGTGTATTATTTAACTCAAAACTGGGTAATTTAACCTAAAACTACTTTAGAGACTCAAAACCTTGCTTGAGGACAATCTAATCTAATTTGGGTGAAAATAGGATATAATTTGCACAAAACCCTGGTCATACTAGCCATAAAACTAGATGAGCCAGAGGCTTATCAAAATACCCCAAACTTAAACTGTGCTTGTCCCCAAGCAAACTAGGACTCAAAAATCAAAAAGACTCAAGACCTGGCAAGCTTAAAAGATTCAATCAACCTTACACAAATTCAAGCAGTTTCATCAAAACAGTTTTCTTCAATGTCCCCCCTTTCAAACAAAGCAATCCCCACATTCATTTATTCTAAACAATTGAGAATTTCATCATTCAAACAATCATCAATCTAAGCAGGGGATCCAAGTTACACACAAGAGGGAGATCACCAATTCCAAACAACTGCCTTCCTCACAAGGGAGTTTAGTATTTCACTCAACCGCTCAGTTTGTGTCAGGCTAACAACTTTGCACTCAGTTTCACTTTCAAAAACACTTCCCATAAATTTGATTTTCATCTCCAAATGATTCCCACAGAAAACATGCAAGCAACATCCGAAGGTCTTTTATGGGTTGTAATGGGGCCTGACTAAGGGTAGGATATACAAAAGTACTAGGCTGAGGACCCTAGGAACTAAGAGAGCATGAAACACTTCCAAACAATGAAATTCCACTCAAGTTCCTTTTCTCATTCATCTTTTTGCCTTGGGTGACTACAGCCTTTTTATTCAAATAGCCTTTTTGACATTTTTTTTTATCTTTTTCTGCTTTTCTCTTCTTCTTTTTTTTTTTTAACACATCATATCCTTGTAGCCAACCCAAACTTAGTTTCTTGCACCCATTCTCTTCCTAAGATTCCATGCTCTCCTAATCCTAAGATCGGGTTAACATGGTTTTCCAGATTTTTTTTTTTTTTTGGGCTTATAACATTAGGTTATCAAGAAATAATAGGCTAATCAGGCTCAATGGGGCTAACTAAGGAAACATGCATTAGGGATGGTTATTTTTAGGCTAAGTAGCTATTTACAAAGAAAATGCCTAAATCATCTGAAGCAAACACATAATCATGCAAACCAAAAAGAGACTTAAGCAAATTCAGGAAAATGCAACTTGAAAGTGATTTCACACAGTTTAAAACATGTCGGAGGCTCAAAACCTCACCTGGACATTCATGCAAATTGTTTGACAGAGATTCTATCCCTAGTGTGTGCTTCCTATCACCCCAAACTTATCATAAATCATGCCATCATAACAAAATCTCAAAGTTCTGTTTTCAATTTCACATGGGAATCACTTTTCAAAAACAAAAATTTTTCAGCCTAGGGGGAATCATCACATAAATCATGCAATCAATCTGTGCAAAATCAATCAAAATCCATCAAACTTGCCAACAAAAGACTCAACACAACTCCTGAGCTTCTCAAATTATTCAGGAGCTTTATTCAAAGAAAAAGGGAAAGAAAAAAAAACAAAACAAAAACTACAACTAGTTCCCTCCCCCACACTTAAAATATACATTGTCCCCAATGAAACAACATAACAATAAAATCATAGTGAGGGAAAGGAAAGGGAACTCGCTGATCAAGTATGAGTGTAGGTGGGAGCTTCCAAGGAGAGTTCCTCAACATTAGCATCCGCAGGGTCACCAGCATCCACACCATGGAATGGCTTCAGCCTTTGCCCATTAACCTTGAAGGTTTTGTTGGTACCTGTATCCTTGATCTCTACTGCACCATATGGAAACACATTAGTAACAACAAATGGTCCAATCCACCTGGACCTAAGTTTCCCAGTCATCAATTTCAGGCAGGAATTAAACAATAAGACTAGCTGGCCCACAAAAAATTCTTTTCTAACAATCATCCTATCATGAAATTTTTTTGTTTTCTCTTTATAAATCCTGGAGCTTTCATAGGCTTCTAGCCTAAGCTCCTCAAGTTGCTGCAACTGCAGTTTTCTTTCAACACCAGCTTCCTTCATGTCCATGTTACAACACTTGACTGCCCAATATGCCCGATGCTCAACTTCCACCGGGAGGTGACATGCCTTTCCAAATACAAGCCTGAAAGGGGACATTCCTATAGGTGTCTTGAAAGCATTCCTCTGAGCCCACAGTGCGTCTTCCAGACGGCGGCTCCATTCCTTCCTATTCGGCTGCACCATCTTCTCTAGAATTTGATTGATCTCCCTGTTTGATATTTCAGCCTGGCCATTGGTCTGGGGATGGTAAGTAGTGGAAACTCTATGTACAACCCCATATTTCCTGAGTAAGGCCTCCATGGTTCTGTTGCAGAAGTGAGTGCCCTGGTCACTGATGATGGCCATAGGTATGCCAAACCTGCAAAAAATGTTGGACCTAACAAATTTGGAAATAACTTTAGCATCGTTAGTCCTAGTGGGGATTGCTTCCACCCACTTTGAAACATAATCTACAGCCAAAAGAATATATACAAAACCAAAAGAAGGGGGGAAAGGACCCATGAAATCAATCCCCCACACATCAAAAACCTCACAATAAAGCATGGGTTGCTGAGGCATCTCACTCCTGCGAGTGATGGCAGGGCCTGCTGTTTGACATTCTTTACAATTCCTGTATACCTCATAGGAATCTCTAAAAATTGTGGGCCAGTAGAACTCAGAATCCAGGACTTTTCTTGCTGTCCTCTGTGGTCCAAAATGTCCTCCAACTTGAGAGGCATGTGAGAAGTGCAAAATGGACTCTGTCTCATGATCGGGGACACACCTCCGAATCACCTGATCACTGCAAAACTTCCATTGGTATGGATCATCCCACACATAGTACTTTGCATCGCTCTTGAGCTTGAGGAACTTATGTCTACTTGTACCTGCAGGAACAACACCAGCAACAAGAAAGTTAACTATGTCAGCAAACCAGGGTGTTACCCCATACAGATGTAGAAGCCTCTCATCAGGGAAATCATCTTGGATGGGAGAATGATCCTCATCCCTAGCTATTCGGCTCAAGTGATCTGCTACCAAATTTTCAGCTCCACTCTTGTCTTTGATCTCCACATTGAATTCTTGGAGCAAAAGCATCCACCGGATCAGTCTTGGCTTAGCTTCTGGTTTCTTTAACAGATATTTCAGAGCTGCATGGTCAGTGAAAACAATAACCCTAGAACCTAGCAAATATGACCTAAACTTATCAAGTGCAAATACAACAGCTAGCAGTTCTTTCTCAATGGTGGTGTAATTTGACTGTGCAGCATCTAATGTCCTAGAAGCATAATGAATTACATGGGCAGCCTTGCCCACCCTTTGTGCGTAACCGCTCCCACAAAGAAAATTGGAAGCATCACACATTAGTTCAAAAGGAGTGTCGGTCAATAAAATGGATGACAGGGGTAGAAGTCAATGCTCTTTTCAGGTAATCAAATGCTTTCTTGCAATGGTCATCAAAATTGAACAGGGCATCATTCTTCAGCAGGTTTGACAATGGCAGTGCTATCTTGCTGAAGTCCTTTATAAAGCGCCTGTAGAAACCTGCATGTCCAAGAAAAGAACGGATCTCACGTACGCAAGATGGGTAAGGCAATGAAGAAATTACATCAATTTTTGCAGGATCTACTGAAATACCCTCTTTAGAAATTACATGACCTAAAACTATCCCCTGTTCCACCATAAAGTGACATTTCTCATAGTTCAAAATCAAATCAGTCTCAATTCATCTTTGTAGAACTAGACTCAGACTATGCAGACATGCATCAAATGAGGAGCCATATACAGTGAAGTCATCCATGAACACCTCTATGCAACTTTCAATAAATTCAGAGAAAATGCTAAGCATGCATCTTTGAAAGGTGCCAGGAGCATTACAAAGGCCAAATGGCATCCTCCTATAGGCAAACGTCATCGAAGGGGCACGTGAAAGTGGTCTTTTCCGATCCTCGGGGCAATATGGATCTGGAAATACCGGAAAAACCATCTAGAAAACAATAATGAGATTTACCACCAGCCGATCCAAAGATCTCGATCTATGAACGGCAAAGGAAAGTGATCCTTTCGGTGGCCTGGTTCAACTTCCTATAATCTATACAGGACTCTTCCACTATTCTCGGACTCTAGTAGGTACAAGCTCATTATTATCATTCCTAACTACTTGTTAGACCGGACTTCTTTGGTACAACTTGCACCGGACTTACCCAAGTACTATCGAGGAGATGGGGTATATAATACCCACTGCGCGAAGCTTAGTCACCTCTTTCTTCACCACATCCAAAATCGAGTGGATTAAGTCGCCTTTGGGCCTGTCTTCATCTGGTTTAGCTCCATCCTCCAATAGAATTCTGTGCATGCATCTGGAGGGGCTAATTCCTGGAATATCAGCTAAAGTCCACCCAATAGCCTTCTTGTGCTTCTTCAGAACTTCCAATAGTTTTGCTTCCTGGTCAAAGTCAAGGCTGGAAGAAATGATGACTGGAAGTCTTTCATTTGTCTCCAGGTAAGCATACTTCAAGTTCTCTGGGAGTGGCTTGAGCTCTAAGGAGGGTGGCTGCTCAATGGATGGTACATTGGGAGTAGCCATGATGCCACGGACTGCGCAAGCAAGACGGCTTCACTCTCACTCTCACTATCACTATCACCCTGCAAGGTTGAATCAAGAAACTCAGCACAAACAGAACAAGGGTTAGTGTCAGTGCAGTTAGTACAAGTATATACATCATCAAAACCAGAAATGAATGGAAAATCAGAAATAAAGTCCTCATGGGTATCCTCAATAAACTCAGAAAGCAACTCTAAGTGGAAAACAGAGTGCTCCTCCAGTGGGTGTTTCATAGCATCAAAGATATTAAACTTGGCCACAATATCACCAAACTCCATAGACATGCTACCATCATTCACATCAATTTTAGTCTTGGCTGTCTTCATGAATGGTCTGCCCAAGATTATTGGTGATCTACTGGAATGAGTCTCTCCTGCCATGTCTAGGATGTAGAAGTCCGCAGGGAAGATCAAATCATCAACTTGCACTAGAACATCTTCTACCATTCCCATGGGTCGGGCACTGGTCCTGTTAGCCAACTGGATGGTAAGACCTGTATACTGCAAGGGCCCAAGATCAAGGTTATTAAAGATGGAGGTAGGCATGACATTTATGGATGCTCCCAAGTCCAGCATGCAGTTTTCAAACTTCCTATCCCCAATAGTGCATGGAATAGTGAATGTGCCCGGATCCTTGCACTTCTGTGGTAATGCCTGAGTAGGGGCTAAAGAAGCAACTCTTTCTGGCTTAGACTGGATCAGAGCTGAGACATTTCTTCCCAAATCAACCCTATCATTATTCTTCAACTTCCTCTTGTTGGTGCACAAATCCTTAAGAAATTTGGCATACTTGGGCACCTGCTTGATCACATCTAGGAGAGGAATATTCACAGCTACCTTCCTGAACACATCTAAGATCTCCCTTTCCTTGTCTTCACCACCAATTTTCTTATTTTTCTGAATTCTGTGTGGGAATGGGATTGGTGGTCTGTATACCTTCTCAACTTCAACTTCAACGGTAGGCTCAGGAGTTACCTCAACAGTTGCTTCATCTTTTTCAGAGGTGGCCTCAACAATTTTTCCATATCTCAGAGATATGGCACTCACATTAGGGTTGGAGGCATTGGGATTTATCACTGGCTGTGCTGGTAGCTGACTGGATCCTTGACCTTGCTATATGTTATTCATGTCTGTGGCAAGCTGTCCAATCTGTGTCCTCAAATCTTGAATGCTAGCACTTGTTTGCTGCTGAAACTGTGTCTGTGAGGTCTGAATCTGTCCCATTTGTTGCTGGAACTGGAGATTTTGTGCAGCCATTTGTGCAGCCATTTGTTTGAGCATATCCTCTAATGAAGGTCCAGAAGGTGCTGAAGTGGTCACTGGAGGAGGATTCTGAGGTGCTGCCATCGGTTGTTGTTGGGATGAGTTCCCATACCGCAAATTAGGATGATTCCTCCAGTTGGGATGGTACCTATTGGTTGAGAGGTATGAGAGTCTTTGACCGATTCTCGATTGTTTCCTTGATTATATGGATTTACTGCATAAGCTTGAGACACTTCACTGACAAATTCTTCTCTCTGGATAGGGCATGCATCATATGGGTGCTCAGGAGAGTTGCACATGCTACATAACTTTGCAGGCTGAACCTTGTCTACTACCAATTGCCTTACAAAAGAAGTGAGCTCATCCAATCTATTCTCAAGGGCGGCCTGGTTGGAAGATGAACTATGGACCTCATGCACACCTCTTGTCTCAACTGAATTTCTTCTGGTAGTAAACTACTGGGAATTCAGTGACATATTCTCAATGAGTTGCTTGGCGCAGCTGGGGTCTTATCAACAAGCGCTCCCCCACTAGCATCATCCAAAAGATTCCTGTCCATTGGCAGTAATCCTTCATAAAAGTACTGGATGAGAAGCTGTTCATAAATCTGATGCTGAGGGCAGCTGGATACCAAATGCTTGAACCTCTCCCAATATTCAGCTAACGACTCATTCCCTTGCCTGATGCCACATATTTCTTTCCTTATCGACGCAGCTCTTGAAGCAGGAAAATATCTTTCTAGGAAAACCCTCTTCAAATCATTCCAAGTGGTGATAGAGTTGGGCTCAAGATACAACAGCCAATCCTTTGCAGCTCCCTGGAGTGAGAACGGAAAAGCCTTCAGTTTGATGCTATCCTCAGTTACTCCTTCTGATCTCGAGGTTGTGGAGCATACAACTTGGAATTCCTTCAAGTGCTTGTGTGGGTCCTCACCTGCAAGACCATTAAACTTTGGCAACAAGTGAATGAAACCAGATTTTAGTTCAAAAGGAGTATCAGCACCAGGATATGAAATACACAATCCATTATAGTTAACATCAGGGGCAGCAAGTTGTCTTAATGTCCTCTGGTCACCCATGTTTTCAAAAACAATTTTGGAATTAGATTCACTACTAGTGCTAGCCCGAAATTCTCTACGGAGTGTGTGCAGTGTTCTTTCAATTTCCGGGTCAAAATCACACAATTCAGGGCAATTCGACCTAGTAGCCAGACCAATTCAAAACAAAAACAGAAAATAAAAGGAAGAAAAGAAAATAAAAAAAAACAAAATGCGAAAAATAACAAATCAGAGTCCCTGGCAACGGCGCCAATTTTTGGTCGCGCTGTCGCGCACGCGCCAATTTTTGGCCCGTGCGCGACACCGCGACCACCCTCGCTGCCCTAAAAGGAGGCTGACTTATCACACCTTCCACTAGCTCCCCAAATAGGGTTTTTACATTCTCTCTCATGCCTCACTTTTTGGGGTTTACAAAAAATTCAAATATTAAAATACTCCTTGGCCCAATTCCCAAGTAGACACAACTGATGCCTTGTATTTTCTCTTTCTTCCTTTTTGGACAGTGTTGCAGGCCTTTTGTCCTCTAGTGGAAATGTGTTGAGCTGGCATTATATTGTTTTGTCTTGTAGTAATTCCCTTCCTAGAAGTTGCAGCATTCCAAAGCAATTCTAGAGCAGTTCCTTTCACTTTAATACCTTTTTTCCTGCTCAACACTTCAAACATCTTTCCAACTATGAGATTTCCAAAATTAAACCACTTTTTCAACAATTATCACTTCAACTCAATTATCTGCTCATTAGATCAAAACTCCACTTTATTTTTCCTAAATTACTCAAAAAAACACACATTGATTTAGTTAAAAAGATAGTAATAACTCTTATTTCTAAGAGTTATCAGTAGACTCGTATAATTTTACTTGTCTTGCTCTTAACGGGTGTTCTACTTATAAGTAGTCTATTCTTTTATCGGGTGGACAACAAGTCATTGGACTTGTTCTTTTTCTGATAGACTTATGACCTTATGTAGCGCTTCTTACACTTAGTTAACTTTTCGTGCCTCGTCTAGCGATAACTTTTTGGACTAGTTCTTTGCCAGATAGTTTTGAAGTTTCGTCTAGCGAAAATAGCTTGGACCCGCGATGCTTTGGACTATCCTAAGGAAACTTTAGACTAGTTTCCTCGTCTAGAGATAAACAAAACAGTCCTGTATACTGGAAAAGACAAGTTAGTTCACAACATAACTTTGCCATACAAATTTAATCATTTTGTTAGCATCAAAACTTACGAGATTAATTAACCATAACCACTTTAGTTCCAACAATCTCCCCTTTTTTATGATGATAAAAACGTATTAAATTTGATTTGAACAAAGTCTGAGAGGGCCAAAGAGCTCCTCCTAAGACAAAGCATTCAAAACATTAAAACAAGTATAACATCAGAACAAATATGCAAAGCATATATGACACATATCAGAGCATATAATACTTAAGCATTTAAACAGGTATCAGAGCATTAATAGTATAAACACAGAAATGCATTGAAATAGTAAACTAAGTGATAAACACAGAAATGCATTAAAAAAATAAACTAAGTTAAACACTATGTTTTAAACTTTTCAAATTTGTCTCTCTATTTTCTCCCCCTTTTTTGTGATCAGAGAAAAATGTAAAAGGAGTGGACCATCATTGTCAGTTTACCATAAAAGAAAAATAACAGAGAGGAAAAAAATGAAAAGATTTTAAGAGTTTGAAGGAGGAGGAGGTGGATGAGGGTTTCTGAGGAGGCCCTTTCATGATATTCTGCATCAACTTAAACATTTCTTGCAGCAGATAAGCATTGTTGGCTTGAATAGCTAATTGAATGTCTGCTTGAATGTCTTGCTTAACTTGCTCGGAGATAGACACTTGAAGGTCAGAAGGATTGGCAACTCCGGAGCTTTCACCAGTTGCATCCAGATTTCCTTGGTTAGGCACAATGCTTAGGGCAAGAGATTGTTATGGAACCTCTGGATGAATGGCAGATAAAGGAATAGCCTGGGAAGCCTGTTTTCCTGACTTGTCTGGATCATTCCCAGTCTCAGCCATTTGTTCCTCATGATGTTCTGTTTGAATAGCTTGATCAGTTTTTCCTGGTCCTTCAACAACTTTTTCCTCAATTTCTTCAGAAGGAATCTCAGATATTTGTATAGATGGCTCTGGTTCAGGTGCAGGGACATGTGCAACCCAGTGCACTTCATCTTCATAAATGTATGAGCTCCAAAGAGGAATGCCTAAGGTGTCTCCATGAATGAAGAACCTTACTTCAGAAAATCCATATTCTCCTCTGACTATAGGAGTCTCTTCCTTCTCCTCAGCAGATAGACCAGAAGAGGAGGCTTGCTCGTTACAGATCTTCATATAGCTTTCCCAATAGCCTTTTGCTTCATACTCAAAGTTCTTCTCTTCATCTCCAACAAGAAGAATATCCATGAAGTCCTGATCAATCCTTGCATCCTGACTTACTTCTAACATACATTTGTCAGGAAGGGGCATTGTCTTCTTGGATGGTCTAAACTTGTCATCCTTGTCTTTATTGATATCTATCATAGGCAGTCTGGGGCAAATCTTTGAAGGTGCCATACCTACTTTGTTTTTTTGAGAATGATATAACTAGGAAGAAGGTACAAAATTTGCAACCCCAACATACCTAAGTATTGAGAACTCAGCAGTAAGATGACCATACATAAGATAGTCACCAACATCAGCTAGAGTGCCATATTCCCTTGGATGAACAAATTGTTTCCACTTGACTTCTCTGCTCAAAATAAATCTTCTGTAGCCATGGTTCCTTGACTTTTTATACTCCATATTGTCTTCCTTGACCTTGGAAGGTATAGTCCACCAGATAGGAATAATATACCTTTCAACACAATCAGTATGGGGGATAAAGGGTTCCATTTTGATTAGATTGGGATATATTTTCTTTGGTGGAGATTTTTGGAAGGTGAGTGAGAAGATGTCCATTGGCATTATAAAGAGCAGAGGGAAGAGGACCTTCTCCTTCATATGGTATGGATGAATGTTAGGGGTTTCGGACAGGTTCTGGTTTATATTCATATTCAGGTAAATGGTATAATAGTCTAGGTTCAGGGGCAGGATCATGAGAATGGTACAAAATTATCCAATTCCTCTTTACTTTGGCCCACTTTATTCTTGGCCATCATAAAGAGAAGAGGGGTTAGTGTAAGGGAATCTTACTCTGGGTAGTTTGGGAAAAGGTGCTCCAAGAGCGATACCATCATCTGGTTGAGTAAACCAGGGGTCATCAGCCGGGATGGTGGATGAAAATTGTGGATGAGGTGAGGAATATCAAATTTTTAAATTTTCATATGAGTATTGGGGTGAGTTTGGTTGTTCTTGGATACGTGAGAGAGGTTGATTTTGGTTTGATTGTGGTGATTGAGTTTGTGTTGGTAGTTGTGATGGTGCAAGGGTGTTGATAGGAATACTAATACTATCTACCAAAGCAGCAACAACGGTTTCAAACACAGATTGAGTGGATGGAGTTGCCTTAGTAGTCACAAAGGACTTGGCTTTTATAGCAGGTTACATAGCTCTAGTAGGCACAGCAACAAGAGTAGTAGCTTGTTTCTGCTTCTTCAGATCCAATCCAATTGGCTGTTCATCCTCATCATCCTCATTATGAGACAAGATGATCTTCCTTGCCCTTTTCTTCTTCTGAGCAACTTGAGGTTCATCAGTCCTTGGTTCCCTGATAACAACCCCAGCAGAGGGCTTCCTGGTAGTAGTTGGACGAGTTGATTTAGTACGTCGTCCAGCCGGTTTCTTCTGCATTGCTTGACCTTCAGCTTAATTTTCTTCAATCTGCTCTTCCTTAACCTTCATCAACTGTTCTTTCTTAGCCAGTTGTACTTGAATCACATGATCAAGTTTTATCATCACTAAGTTCATCCTCCCAAAGATGGCAGGGGACATTCCATGATTCTTGAGATAAGCAGTGTGCTCTTCTGGATTTTTAGCTTCTAACATGGTGTAGATTTGATGAGACTTCGGGACCATGGATAGCAAATGACAGAAGGGTATGGTGGTGCTCTTTGCTCTGTTTACCACATTGTCCTTGAATCTTGTGAAAAGGATGTGAGGCAAGTTGACTTGGGATTTAGTCAGAAGATGACACAAACAGAACTTGTGAAGTTGAGAGCCAACTTTGTATAATATTGCCTTGTTAAGAATTTGATGAAGAACACGAGCTTCATCCTTCATTTCAACAACCTTCCAAGAGTGAGTTCTTGTTGTATCAGACCTCATCAGAATAGTTACAATGGTTTCTTCACCGCCCAACTCTTGTTCCCATTTCTCAGTTAGGGTTAATCCAACTTGGGGACAGTTAATCGCAGTTGCGATAGTTGCTTCAGATATTATTACTTCGGTGCCCATAATAGAGGCTTTCACTTCAGTCTCAGTTACAGTTGGGCTTCTCCAGAAGGCTCTGATTAAGTTTGGAAAAAACGGAAACTTTTTCGATAAAGAATCCTTTCCAACCAGCAGCCTGGTGTATTGGCTCACATCGATGTTGTATTCTTTCAAAATACTGAAGTCAAAGTGATGCTCTATTCCGATTTCCAGTGAGTTGACATCATAAGCAGAGTTTGCAGAGGATGAAGCCATTGTTGAAGGTTTGAAGGTTAGAGTAACAGAGAGTTCTTTCGTAGAGAGAGAGTTTTGAGTTTCAGAGCAAGTGAAAGGTTTTCTAGGTGAAAGAGGGAAACTTTAAAAAGGTTTCAAAGGTGAAGGGTTTTTCTTTGAAGATAAATTTTAAATAAAATAAAATTGAAGAGTGGTGAAAGGACATGCATTTAATGTTGACACGACAAAGGTTTCTTGAAACTGTAAAACTCAGTTTGTACAAATGATGTATTTTACTGACTCAACAAAGACAATTTGAAATTAATATGTCTTGAGACATAATAAATGAAAATAATTACTTAAAAAGCATAGACGAGACAGATAGCAACTACGCACAAGCATTGGACTACTTATGCAATAGACAAGCATTTGTTATTCAATGATCGAACTTCACTGGACGACATATTAATCAACACAAATCATGTTTAGATGCTTTCTAATAAAGATAAATCTATCCTCAGATAGGTTTAGTAAAGATATATGCCCATTGATGGTCAGTATCCACAAATTATATATCAAACACACCTTTTTGCACATAATCTCAAATGAAATGATGTTTAATCTCTATGTTCTTAGCTCTTGAATGCAAGATTGGATTTTTAGATAGATTGATTGCAACAGTATTATCACACATAAGTGGGATACTACTTACAAACACATTGTAGTCCTCCAATTGATGTTTGATCCATAGAAGTTGAGAGCAACAACTTGCAACAGATATGTACTCAGTTTTAGCAATTGATAAGGCAATGGTATTTTGTCTTTTGCTTGACCATGACACTAAGTTCGCTCCAACAAAGTGACATCCTCCACTGGTGCTTTTTATTTCTATGCGATCTCCAGTATAGTCAGCATCACAAAAACCAACTAATCTGTAATCATCATTTTTCTAAAAGCACAAACCCAAATTAGTAGAACTTTTCAAGTTGCTGACAAGTGAGATTCTCTAGGATCAGATTGAAAACGAGCACATAAATATACAATGAACATAATATTAGGTATAGACCCAGTAAGATATAGAATAGATCTTATCATACCTCTATATACCTTTTGGTCTACCCTTTTACCTTTTTCATCTTTGTTCAGTATGGATGTGGGATGCATTGATGTATTCATTGGTTTACAGTCATCCATTTTGAATTTCTTCAAGAGTTCCTTAGTGTACTTGGTTTGATGAATGTACACCTCGTCCACCGTTTGTGTTACTTGAAGTCCAAGGAAGAATTTAAGTTCTCCCATCATACTCATTTCAAATTCCTTTTCCGTTAACTTAGAAAATTCTTTGCACAAAGATTCATTAGTAGCTCCAAAAGATTATGTCGTCAACATAGATTTGCACAGTTATAAAATTGGACTTGTTGGATTTTCTAAAACAAGGTTCTATCCACCTTTCCTCTACTAAATCAATCGTCCATTAGAAATGAACTTAGCCTTTCATACCAGGCTCTAGAAGTTTGTTTAAGACCGTACAGAGCTTTCTTAAGCTTATATACAAGTTCAGGATGGGAACGTTGGTTGTAATCTAACAATGAATATCAGGGCTTTATGCATCGTGTAGTAGCCACATCAGAGTTGTGCATAATGCTTTTGTACTTTGCAGAACACATTTCCCTTTTCGTATAATAACCAGGAGTACTAGGGAATAAAGCATGTTGGAAACATTTTTTAACTGAACTTCGTTTCTGATTTCCTAGGTTGCTTGTGAGAATAACCTTCTGACTTTCTTGATAAGCGTGAGAGAGAAAGCTTTAGAGTCTTCTGCATGAAGGGACAGCTTCAAAAAGTTCTTTGTACTTGTGTTCCTCATCGAAGGACCACAGACCTGTGTGAAAGCTTCACAAAGACAAGTTAAATCTTCAAAGCAGATAGTTAGCATCCTAGTCAGTAGACAAATTGACTTTTGCTTCTCCAGACAGGTGGTTTTCTAAGTAAGCAGACAGGTGAGAGAGTGAATTCTTACTATAATGATCTGCACACTGCATAGACAGATTAGCAAACAATATGAAGGTTAATTAAATCATTAACAAATGTTTAGTTTTCATCAAAACTTAGGGTAAATGCACATCGGACATTTTAGAGACTTAACATTGATATGTATATATAGGTATTGATGCTTCAATGTTATATGCTGATAAATGCTATGTATATGATGTATGTTCATCTTGCTTCCTATCTCCATGCCGATGTGTTTATATGTTTTCTTACTCCCCGTTTTCTCTGTTTCTGTTTGGCACGTATCTTTTATGCAGATGACGACAAGCAGCCAGTGGAGGAGTGACTCTGAGGAGCCGCGACTCTTTAGTTAGGATTTTCCAGTTGCTTTAGTTGTTTAGTTTGTTTTAGTTCAGTTGTATTCCGAGGATTATTTTGGAACGATTCTACCAGCTATGTATGTGACATCGTGGTTGGGTTATGTTTATGTTTTAAAACTATGTTTATTTTTCAGTGTTGTGAACTAGTTCATGTGGGACCTTTCTACCCATGGACCCTTTTCATTTTAATTAAATGACTTATGCATGTTTTATTCATTATCTTTATATTTAATGCTTTTATAACATGCGGGTAGTAGGGTGTCACACGTCTAGCGATAACTTTTTTGACTAGTTCTTTACCAGATAGTTTTGAAGGCTCGTCTAGCAAGTATAGCTTGGACCCGCGATGCTTTGGACTATCCTAAGGAAACTTTAAATTAGTTTCCTCGTCTAGCGATAAATAAAACAGTCTTGTATACTGGAAAAGACAAGTTAGTTCACAACATAACTTTGTCATACAAGTTTAATCTTTTTGTTAGTATCAAAACTTAAGAGATTAATTAACCAAAACCATTTTGGTTCCAATAACTTTATGTTCGTCTTGGATCCAACAACTCCGGCAACCTCAAGCAACTTCCGGCGACATTCATCTCCTCCGATTTGGGATAGGACATCCTACAAAATTAAAACCAGAATGCGTACAAAAACCAGAAAGAGGAGGAGTGAGAGAAGAACCAAAAAGCATAGAGAAATAAGAGGGAAAGAAGAAGAGTGAGGACACCGTGCATGTTACGTGAAGAAGAATAGGAGGAGGAAGAGAAAAGTGTTAATGAAGAATGCACAAGAACCAGAGAGAAGATTAGTGAGGGGAGGGTGGCGGCTGAGAGAATATCATAATACTGAGACTTAGGGTTGTTTTGTGCAGAAACGGTTTAGACTGGTTGGGTCCATCAACCTAAAGTCTTTTTTTTTTTGTATTTGTTTTCTAGTGTAGAATGGGCATATACTAGCCTAACTTCATTTTTGTTTTTTTTTTATTTCGGATAGTTGGACCAAAAAGTATACAAAGAAGCTTTGTGATGGGTCATTGTGTGTTTTTACATTTATGAGAGCAAATGCAATAATTATTTTATAGATATATTAACATAAAATGCGAAAAATATTTTAATTGTTAATAAAATATGAGAGTTTAAAATTTATATTAATATTACTTAATATATTATATTAAAATATTAAAAAATATTATTTAATTACTAACGGTTCAACCATGGTGCAACCACGGTTGGACCATTGAACCTTGAACCAGTGCCTTCATCGGTTCAATGACAGGTCCGGTTTTAAAAACATTGCATAATATACAAACAATATCATAAACTCACTTAAACAAGCATTAAATCCTCATTTTTACCATATTTCATATATCTGTATATAAATAATAAAGAATAAATGTTCAAATTGGTCACCGAAAAATTTAGAGGACCCACTTTTGATCCCTAAAAAAAATAAATTAACCACTTAGTTTCTCAAATTTACAAATGCGGGACACATTAGTTCCTCATTCCACTTCCAATGTCCATTTACTTGCTTATGTGTCTCGTTAACCATTTTCTGTCTGACTCGTTAGAGGTCCTGTATAGCCTATAACAATTTTGCACCATGAGAAACGAATAATAAAAAGTGAAAAAACATGCACAATTTTCAGGTATCAGGTTTTTAAAATTTTGCAACTTTTTTTCACCGTTGTTAAATTTTCACGGTGAAAATTTGTCATAGGTCACATAGGACCAATAACGAGTTAGACATGATGATTAACTGAACACATAGGCAAGTAAACGGACATCGGAATAATGTGTCCAACATTTATTAATTTAAAGGCTAAATCCCTATTTTGGTCCCTTATCTTTATTTTAGTTTTCATTTTGGTCGTTTATCTTTTTTTTTGTTCAGTTTTGGTCCCCTATCTTTCAACCGTTAGCCTATTTTGGACCCTTCCGCCAGTCTGCCGCCATCAGTCACCGGAAACCGCCACAGTCAGTCGCCGGAACCACCGCTGTCACCGAAATTTGGGTTTTAGAGAGAGAAAATCTCGTTTTCCTCTCTCTCTCTCTTCTTCCTTCTTCGTCCTTCCCGTTCCCTTCCTTAAATCCCATTGATGTTGTCACTGTTTCGTGGAGGAAGGAGGAAGAAGGAGGAAAGAGGAAGAAGGAGGAAGGAGGAAGAAGGAGGAAGAATGAGGAAGAAGAGAGAGATCTCTAAAACACAAATTCTAGCGGCGATTTCCGGTGGTAGCGGCGGTTTTCGGCGACTAACGGCGGATACCTAACGCCGTCAGTATAAAACTGACTGAAGGGACCAAAATGAAACCTAAAAAAAGATAAGGGATCAAAATGGACCAAAAAAAAGGTAAGGGACTAAAATGAAAACTAAAATAAAGATAAGGGACCAAAACACTAATTTAACCTAAATTTAAGGCTCTAAATAATTTATTTATTTTTTTAATACCAAAAGTGGGTCATTAAAATTTTGGAGGCCTTTGTTTAAAAAAAAAAATGGAGGCCTAATTTCGGCCTTTACTAAATAATAATAAAAGATATTAGAAGATAGGGAAAACTACTGTTTTATTCTTTAAGTTAATTTAATTTTTCAAATTGATATCTTAAGTTTATTTAGTGTCAAATAGATTCATTAAGTTTATTTTGTATCAAATAGGTCCCTTAAGATTTTTTGTGACATCATATTTCACTAATTTAATAACAAAACTATGTTCTGTCACAATAATTTAAGGGATCTGTTTAATACAAATTAAACTTCAGGGACGTAAATAAACTCAATGGATGAATTTAAAAAATTAAGTTAAGTTAAAGGACGAAAGCTGATCATGCCCTAAAAGATACCCATGATTCATATATACGGATAACAATCTAAATTTTTTTTTTCCTCGTAACAATCTATATTTCTATCCTCATCCTCATAAATAACATCGTGAATACATTTCCATCACAAGTCCTTTTTTTTTTTGGATGAATTCCATCTCAAGTCAGAGGTCTAGCAAAAGCAATTTCCAAAATTTTTAATTTATCTCGACATTTTTCAGCTTCAAAAGGAGAGGAAGGAGGGGAGAAGCTTCAGAAACGAAGAGAAAGAGCAAAGTTTTTTGAGCGAGATACATCTGCAATATTGTTGTGACAGATTCGAAGATGTTAAAGTGTACGAGGTATGTGTGTGGAACCCTTCTCTCTAAATCTCACTTCCTTCCCTCTTTCTCTTATGCTTCTCATCTCAGACTTCATATTCATTCGAAGAATGTTTCTGCATTTCAAAATATTGATAATGCTGTGTCTTCATTTATGATCATTCTCAATAAGCGCCATCCACCTTCTGTAATCGAAGTCAATAAGATTATAGGGTCGATTGTGAAGATGAAACACTATGCCACTGCTATTTCACTTTTTCCACAATTGGAGTTTAGGGGAATCACTCCTTCCATGGTTACTTTGAGCATCCTGATCAATTGTTACTGCCACTCTGGTCATATGGATTTTGCCTTTTCTGTAATGGGAAAGATTATCAAGATGGGTTATGAATTCGATGTGATAACTTTGACAACACTCATGAAAGGGCTATGTATTAACAATAAGGTTAGGGAAGCATTGGAGTTTCATGACAATGTAAGATCAAAAGGATTTTGTTTTAATCATGTTAGTTATGGGACCTTGATCAATGCGCTATGTAAAATAGGGCAAACAAGAGCTGCTACTGAATTGCTTCAAAAGCTGGACAGACAAGTGGTTAGGCCTAATGTGGTCATGTACAGTGCAATCATTGATGGGTTATGTAAAGATGGCCTTGTAACTGAGGCAGCTAATTTGTTTTCTAAGATGATTGCTAAGGGGACATCTGCTGATGTTGTTTGTTACAGTTCTCTAATTCATGGTTTCTGTTGTTTGAGTCAATTAGAAGTCGCGACTCGATTGCTAAATAAAATGGTTCAAAACAACATCAATCCGAACGTATATACCTGTAGCATATTGATTGATGCATTATGTAAAGAAGGAAGACTCCTAGAAGCTCATGACCTATTTGATATGATGTTGGAAAGGGGTCCAAAGCCCAATGTTGTCACTCACAATGCTTTAATGGATGGATACTTTTTAATCAATAAAGTAAATGAGGCAACAAAGTTATTTGATAATATGATCAACATAGGCTTGACACCTAATGTTAGGACTTATAACATCATGATTAATGGATATTGCAAGAATAAAATGGTGGATGAAGCCATAACTCTCTTTAAAGAACTGCGTCACAGAAATTCAGTTCCTGATACAATAACATACACTTCTCTTATTGATGGCTTGTGCAAATCAGGGAGAATCTCACATGTGCAGAACCTTCTTTATGAGATGCATGCTAGTGGTCAATCTCCTAGTGTTGTTACTTACCATGTCTTGTTAGATGCTTTGTTCAAGAACCGACATGTTGACGAGGCAGTTGAATTATTTCAGCAAATAGCCGACAAAGGAATTCGTCCAACTGCGGTCACGTTTAGCATACTTATAGATGGTTTGTGCAAAGGTGGAAGACTCAATATTGCTAAAAAGTTTTTTGAGCATCTTCTTATTCAAGGCTGTCAAGTAAATGTCATAACATATAATGCTATGATAAATGGGCTTTGTAAAGAGGGCTTGTTTGATGAAACAATGGCCTTGCTTTCAATAATGGATGAGAATGGTTGCATCCCCGATGCTGTAACTTATGAAATATTAATTAAGGCTCTTCTTCAGAAGAATGAAAATGATATGGCAAAGAGGTTTGTTCATGAAATGATTGCTAGAGGACTATTGAAGCGATAATACAAGGTAAATTTTTTTTTTTTTTGGGAATTAGGAAAACACTTTTTTATTACAACTAGAAATACATATATTTTAATTTTTTTTTGCATTAATGATTAGAAAATATTTGTTTCATTTCTGTCACGAGAGTTGTATTATGCAACGGCCTCATAGTTACTGAAGTTTTAACAAAGTCTAATGTTTATTAAGGTTTTCACTAACCCTTTGTTGTTGATAAATTTTGATTGTTGACATGACATGACTAAACCTATTTCTTCCTTGTGTACTAAAAGCCTATATCAGATATCTTGATAGCATCGTGAGTTCCTGGTTATTTTTACTAACGGTAGCAGAAACTGACATGATTCTTCTGTGTTGTTTTTTTTATCTCTGAATCTTAAGTCTCTTTATTTTGAGCTAAAGTTGGCAAAAGTTTTAAATTCACATGACGTTATCGCACAACAGAACTGCCATAGATGTTGGATTTGGTTGATTTGTTCCTTTGGTGGTTGTTTCTACATTGGAGCTTTTCAAATTTCGAAAGTCTATTTTGTATTTTTCTTGATATGATCTTGGAAATCCTTTTTCTATCATCATCTGACCTTTTTCTGTAAAAGATGGGGCCTAAGACCTTGGAAGAATAGAAAAACTAAACCGTAATAGTATTTGGGCACTAAGGACACCTTAAAGGATGACACAACAGCTAATACAATGTTTTTAAATTTGACCAAAGGCACATGCAACTCAGGAAACTTGATGAAAGTTTGAGGCTGTAGTTTGGGAGTTAATCTTCACTGATTACCTTCTCTAAAAGCATGCATAATCTATACTCACAATTTCAATTGAGCAATATCCTAATGCTACTAAGTGACAATAGGTTCCTTTTACTTGCCACAGTAGAAATACGTAATCACTCCAAACCTGAAACCTGATTCTAAGCTTCCTCTGCCTGCTTATTCAAATTAGCTAGCATAATAATCACACTTTAGAGAGAACTCCCATGTATCGGAAATTGTCCATAGCATTTTGTTGTCCCCATTATTTTGAGTTGGTGCAAGATTTTCCCTTAAGAGTTTGGTGACTCCTGCAGTGTTTTAGTTCTGTACTTTACCAAATTCCAGCTTCCATCTCTTCTAATATTCACACCCACTTGTGGCAGATATGTTACAAATGTCCAACATTATGGAGGCTGAGTCCCAAATGCTGACCCATGGTCATCTCCACGGTCTAGTGCCTTGTCATTTGACTTTTATGTCTAGAAAAAGATGGATTACATTAGAATTTATTTTTTAGCAAACATTAGGCAATATGGGATTAGGAATGAATGCATTAGGCATAAAGTTGAGGTAGCTCCTATTGAAAATAAAGATGATAGAATCTCCCTCTTAGGTGGTTCGAGCATGCATGGAGAAGACCTAAAGAAGCTCCAGTAAGGAGAGTAGATTAGATAAGGGTAGCCCAATCGCTAGAGGTTTTGGAAGAAGACCCATCAAAACTATAGGCGGATCCATTAACAGGGATTTAGATACAAATGGTTAAACTATAGACCTGATTTATGATAGGACATTATGGCGTCGTTTAATCCATGTAGCCAGCCCCACCTAGTGCGAAAAGGCTTGGTGGTGGTTGCTGTTGTTATAGGGTTATTAGCATCCATTGGAGAACTTCAAAAAGCTGTTGCTGATTTTGATGGTAATATATTCCCCCTTTTATACGACTTGATTAAACTGCCGAATAATACTTGCCCCTCTAAAGAGAAAGCTTAGCTGCCAGATAAACCAGGATATGGATAATGTGATGACTGATGACATCAATCCTGTGAAGTTACTTTTCTTCCTAAATCCATCATATCGAAAATGGCATGTCAGCCTTTTGTTAATTGTATCTTGAGTTGGTTTCTTTTCTCCACTACAATTTTTAATTAACTGTTTCACGTTCCTTCAGAGGTGGAATAGGATCTGAATTGGAACATTGCTCATTTTTAAGAATTGATAGGATCCTTTAAGGGTGTGTCAGACACAATTTTTTAGCCTTACATGTTAAGAATCTGGACTATCTTTTAAGGTCCTCTCTGCATTATGTGATACTTCGTGATGTGCTCTTCCTTATCCTGTGGGCAATTGTTTAGGGTGGATTGATTGAATGTTTTCACAGCATATCGATGCCATAACGCTCACCTTAGATAATGGTTAAAAGGATACATATTTTCTCCAAGGACTTAAACACTGTTGTTGGCTGAATCATCACACTGGATAGTATCAGATCTAGAACAAATGGTAGAATTGGGGCCTTAAGATAGGAAAAGTGGATACAAGAGTAACAAAATTGAAATGCCTGGCAGGTAACATAATACGTATCTTCACATCGCAGCGGGCTATTGGACAATCAGTAAATCCATCATAAAAAAAGGATTATTTGCCAAGTTTTCATGAGATGGGCTGGGAACTGAGGTCTAAAATGTCTTGCTCTCTCAATAATGAAAATCTTACCAACACTTCTCTTTAAGGGTTTGTTTGGGAGTTTGGGATGGAAAGGGAGGGGAAGGCTTTGAGGGGGAAGAGGGGGGAAAGGGATGGGGGAAGGGATGATACTCCCCCACCTTGTATGGGGTTCATTTTTTAACAAAAGTATCAAAATCCTCCAAAACTCGCCAATTTGGGGGAACTGCAAAAATGAACTAGAGAGGGGTTTTGGAAGGTTTTGGAGGGCTATCCTCCCTTCCCCATCCCTTTTCCCCTCACTTTTTTCTAACACTTCCCTCCCTTCCCCTCTCAACTCCCATACAGACCCTAAATCTTGTCCAGCATAAGCTAATCTGCCAATTTAAACAATAAATGAAAAGAGATGAGAGGTTTGGGTTCATATCTTTATGTTTTGGTTTCTTGTCTTTTGTTGTATCCTGAATAATGCACTATCTTGAGCGCCTTCTAATATTTTCAATTTTGTCTGGAGTTTGGTTGAACTTTGAATAACTGGTCTGCTAGTATGTGTGACACAGAGAGGTTAAAGATTTGTCTATTTAAATGAAGTACCAGCATGAAGTGTAAGGAAGCATATTTGTGTTGGGTTATATTAGATATAGCCTTTGGCTTCTCAGGCTGAGCTTAGTTGGCACGGCCTTGTACTGTTAGTAAGTTAGAAAGTGGTTCAAATTTAGTTATTCGGTTAGAACCACCCCTTTGTAAACAAACAGTATGAATACTCTTGGTCTCTGTAATTCTACACAATGAATGAAATCAGTTTTCTTTGTATGTTTAGATTCTGAATTTCTCTTTGGTTCTTGATTTGTCATAGGTTATAGTTGCATATTCGTCAAAAGGGCTTAAATTTGAATGACCTTTATGGTGACATGGTTTATGATAGAGCATAATAGTGTCTTTGATCCATGTAGCCAACACCATCTACTGAAAAAAGGCTTTGTTGGTGCTGTATCCTTCATTGTACAAACAACAATTGTAAGTGATCATGGTAGCAGGGGTTCTAGCTTCAACCATTTTTCTCTACTGTTTGCTTCAAATTTATCTATTTAATGGCTACCTAAAATATTTTTCTCATTTCTATTCCTTTCCCTAATCAATTAATTGTTGCTGTTTACTGATGAAACTGGCATCATCATCTTGAACTGCTCAGAAAGTTATTTTTCATGTCCATATATGTTCCAATGACTTTATCCAGATAAAATATGCAATGGTCACCCTTTTGTAGCTTCAAGTCTTCCACAGTTGGAATTGATTATCGAGGACTTGATGTTAATGCTCTGTTTGTTGCTCTAATCCATGGATTTCCTGTACAGGTTTCTTCTCCCAGCAACACTTATTGTCATTAATGATATAGCTGCATATTTCTTTGGTTTCTTCTTTGGAAGAACCCCCTTGATCAAGTTATCTCCAAAAGAAAACTTGGGAGAGTTTTATTGGGGTATCCGTCACAACCATTATCTCTGCATTTCTGGTGAGCAATCCTTCCAATTCGTTCATGAAGATGCTACCGTTGGGTGGCAATGGGGATAGGGTGTTTGTCACTGAACCAGAATGTGGTCATGTAAATGATTGCGGCAACCTATATCAACTCCAGAAAAGCTTGATAAGATTTATGGTGAAATTTTTTGAATTAAGTGTCTGCTTGGCTCTACACTCAATTAACCTGTACAGAATTGGATATTAATATCAGTATATAAAACTCCTTTTGCAGCTTGCAAACATCATGGGTCATTCTCAGTGGCTAACATGTCCAAGGAAGGTAGCTCTTTAATAGATCATAACAATATGATACATTATAAGGCATTATCCAACATTCAAGTAACTCGTGGTTATGTCTCTCTTGAAATAACCTGCTGGTCAATTATTTATCAACTAATTGGCTTCACTGTGATGCTGGTCAATTATTTACGCCAGAGTCTTACATTTTACTGGGCTGGATTCCTACCTGGGTAAGTACTTGTGACAGAATAGTTCACTATTTGCTTAGACTGTTATCCTACCCCGTAGTTACTTTGGCAGCAACATGTTCCTTTGTTGCTAATAGGCTATAGCCCAAACTTCAGCCTGTAACTTTACAAGTACATTGTTCTAATATGTGTTTGTGTGTATCCAAAGGAAGTTTATCTTGAACTTATGAATTTAGCATAGATTAAAACAGTGTTATCTCTCGTGGTAACCCCATCCAATAAAATGGAATTTCATGTTGAACTTGGACCTTTGAGCTATTGCCAGTTTAACAGTTAGGTGGAGAGGTGGAGTCCTGATTTTGTTCTGAACTTTTTGATGCCATAAGCAGGCATCTACCAGACACCAAAGGTTAGATTAGATATAATCGTTGATACATGCCAGTTCAGCTTATAAAGTTTGACCATACTGTAATCATGAGATGCCAGTGCACAATATCTGAAATTGTGACTTGTGACCATATATCTTGTCTTCTGCAGATTCCTTGGAAAGAGATATCAATCCTTCCAGTTCAGTGGCATTTTATTAAGTTTCAGTAACATATATATATTTGAGGAATGTTACTAGCTGCCATTATAATAATATACTATCTTGTAGCACTATGCGGTGCCATGAAAAAGAACCACAGAAGATATGATTGCAATTTATCAGGACCGATTTATGAGTAAAGTTCATATGGTTTCAAAGGTAATAGGAAGGACCATATAATTATCGATTCATAGGCCAAGTACATTGGAATAGGCATTCTGTAATTTTGAGAGCTGATTTTTTTGTTAATATTTGAAAGTATCCAGATATTCATACCACTGCATGATGCTGAAAACTTACACTGGTTCCTTCTTGTGATTGACTTTGTGAGCAAGGAGTTGGTTTATCTTGACTCTTACCTTGATTCTTCAGCATTTGACCGCAGGGTTACCAATATCAAAAAAATGGTAAACAAAAAACATACATGTATTTCCATATGTGTATGTATATAGAATTGGTATTGTCCTGCATGCAAATTTGATACCATTTTACTAACATGTTGACTAATGGTTTTTTAGGCACTGTGTATGCAAGATTTACTGTCTGATTCCCCTTTCTATGAGTTCGAGACGAAACATAAACCAATCATATCTGAATTTAGGCTAATCATTCCTGATGGTTTGGGAGTGCAAGCAGACAACTCGTATGTAACTTGTACTTTAATTAGCTTTATTTTTTACTTTATATGTTATCTAATTATGATACTTAAATTTAGGAATGATTGTGGAGCTAGGATGATAACCTGGATGAAGCAAATGGGAGTGAATGGTAACAAGATTAGTGTATGACACTTCACCATTTAGTTATATTTTTTTTTATTCAAACTATAATTTGTAGAAGTTTACTCATGTCTTCACATTTTCTTTTGTACGTGGATGATGGTACCAGACTTACGATTGCATTGGACCTGGCATTGAATCCTTATAACAACTTAAACCATGTGGTTTTGTTGAGGTCCTTGCGACACATTGAAGGATTGAGCGCATCATCAAAAAAATGACCATCAGTTCCAGTTACTTGATGGATTGTTCAACGTCCTCTTTATTTTGCTTTTTGTTTTCAAAACCGAATCATTGGTGAATTAAGTGTTATTTTGCTTTAGGTATTATTTTTGTTTGTCTCAGATAATGCTCGAATTTATGTATTTAGGGGTTATGGTTTTTGGGATTATGAATTATGGTTTTATGGATTATGTATTTTGGATTATGAATTATGGATTATGCACTATGGTATTATGGATTATGTATTTTGTTGAAACCTGCTTGCAACTATATAATCTTCTGACTTAACCTTGTAACTTGCAAGAGCTACCATATCCCAGCTATAAGGCTTGTACCTGGATGCCATATATTGTTGATATTTTGTCATGCAGATTAAATCTGCTTTTCCTATAATAAAAGTTAAAAGGAAATTTAACCTAACATATTTGAACTGGATGCCATAAGTGTTGATGGTGCTTGATTCATACATGCAAACATATCCATGAAGCGTCCATTTAAATGTGGCCTGATCTCTTGTGATTTATTATGAAATTACCCCAATCGTTCGTGCATTGAACAACGATTCAAACCCCGAACCAGTGGAAGGTGCTCTCTCTCTCCCTCCCTCTGTGTGTGTGTGTGTGTGTGTGTGTGTTTACTAAGCTAATTAATTTCACGGAATTTTCTTTTAGGTGGCGAGGTAAACAATTTAGGAGTTGAAGTTGCGCTTACCATGTTGACGTTCTACAAAAGTAACAATATTTCCTTTTCATAATTTCCTATTTGACTTTTTCTATTTTTTAATTGGAAATTCGTATGAATTTTGATGTGCCTTATAATTTTTTGTTGATGTTTGTTCATTGTGTTTAATATTATTTGCTGAACTTGGTTTCGTTCATACATATTTGCATGCAGGTGAGATTTCGCCAATCTTGCCAAAGAGTATTCCATGGAGATTTATAAGAGATATGGAGTTGTGAAAGGGTGAGTCTTGACTGCATGGCGCCTGTGTCGTTGCAATCCCTTTGGTATTCGCCATTAACTTTGATATGTGTTTTGCTTGCAGTCATAGTTCTGGATTTAAGCTACATTGTTTTGATATGTTACAATTTGATTTCCTTGTACAAGGTATGGATATGATCCTCCCCGATGGTTTGATCAGATTGGTCCATGTTAAGAAGATGATGACTGATTAATCTCAGATTGCTGATTTTAAGGTGATTATTGCTACTAAGCATTTTGAAGTTCTTTGATGTGCTAATGTGTGCTTGTGATTTTAATCACCATTAGTATTTTGGTTTGACTTTGTAATAATGCAAAAGAAATTCTATTCTTACATCAGATAAGTTGAATTGAGAATATATATGATACCTATAATGGGAACACTGCTCAGATAATCAAATTGAACATCTTTTTTACCAGCCAAATGCAAGGGTAAAACAGAAAGAGGGATGAAACAAATTTAGAGCGGCACATTGATTGAATTCAACAACCATCCTTTTCTAACATTCAGTCCAACATGTGGATAGTCATCTGCGTAAGGTTAAGGAATATGTTTCCCTGATGGGTTTTACAAATCATACTGAGAGAAATAGTTGTCTTGTATTTGGACCCCTGCGGTACTTCAAGTGTGCAGATAGAAAGAGAGCATGTAGGGTATCTAAATCCATCTTGTCCAAGCTTTTTCTATTTTATATTATTGTTGTTGTTTTTGTTATTTTAATGGAAATATAAAATGTATATACCACATTTTAGAGTGCTTCATGAATCATGACTATTTCCTTGAAACTTAGTTTCGTTAAAATGGTCGTTTGTCATTATCAGTACTTCTTCAATACATGTACTCTTAGTTGCACTTGGAAGTTGTCCTCTAGTATTATAGCTAATACTAGAGGTATTTCACTTTTGAGTTAACTCTTCTATTGTGTTTGTTGATTTTGTTTTGATTGTTTTGATACGTTGATGATATAGATGATTTAGTTTCATAGTTTATCATATATCTGTTGTAAATAGGAAATATACTCAATTCCTGAAATCAATGCGTTTGATACTACACTTTGTAATTCTTGTTCTATAAATTCACAAAGCTGAGAGGGTTTCTCTCAAGCTATTCAGCAATCTTAAGTTGGTATCTAGAGCTAGGTTCAATCTGGTCACTAACTTGGTCAAGAAACAGTTCTCCGGCGACCGTCTCCAGCGATTATCTCCGATCACCAAGGTAAGGTGTCCGGACATCTCAAACGACCGGTGATTGTTTTCCATGAAGACCCATCTCCATACGCGCCGACAACATCCGCTGCTCCTCCAAGCGCGTGGGGTCCATGCGCAGTCCTGCACGCGTCCGTTCGTCTTCCGGCTTCTTCCGATCATTTTTCCGGCGTCCTCTGCCTCTGTTTGGCTCTTTCCCCTCTCATTATGTCCTCTGTTTCGTCCCCTACCGCCACTGTTTCACCCGCTGCTGATTCTGGTGTTAGTACTGGGTCTACAGGGAAGGGTCTCATCTCATTTGCCTTCTCTGGAAGTCCCATTATCACATCGGCAAAACTCAATGGTAAGAATTTTGTGGATTGGTACAATGCAGTTGAAGTTTGGTTTTTATGTCAAGGGCTTTATGAACATCTCACCAAGAAGGAAGCAGAGATTGATGAGAAAATTCGTGATCAATGGAAAAGGGCAGATTATCAGTTGGTCTCTCTTTTATGGCAGTCTATTGATCTGAAGCTAATGGCACACTTTCGCCCGTACAAAACTAGTTATGAAATATGGAAGAAAGCTCAATATGTCTATTCCAATGACCTACAACGCCTCTATGCCTCTGTCCACAATTTGGCAACTCTTCAGATGACAAATCTTGATCTTCCCTCTTAACTGAATAAAGCACAGTTCGTTATTGATGACATTAAGCGCATTATAACAGGTGATGATCTTACGAAGGTACTAGCAAAACTTGATAATATGTATATGGTCTTTGTTCTTCACAGTTTACATAAGGACTTTGAATCTGTCCGGAATCAAGGTCTAACTAATTCTAACATCCCCACGGTGGAGGAGCTCATTGATCGTCTTTTACGAGTTCCGTCACCAGTGGAGACATCCGAGATTGACTCCCAAACAGCTTCCGAGTCCTCAGCCTTTGTTTCTAATTCGGCAAACCGTGGAGGACGAGGCCATGGGCGGGTGGAAGAGGTGGTCGTGGTAGAGGTGATCGTCCTTGGTGCTCTTATTGCAAGCACGTGGGTCATACCCAAGACAAGTGTTATTCTTTGCATGGTTTTCCGAAAAAATCAGTCAATGTCACGTAGTCTGACAATCAAAAATTTGAGGTTGGGTATGATAATCAGAAAAGTGGAAGTCAGAATAGTTTTTCTGCAATGGGGTGGCATCGTCGCCACGCCTTCTGGTTGGTGGCTGCGATGGGGTTGCACCTGCGGAGGGGTTCGCGTCTTCTGGATCCGAGGCAGCACTCAGAGCGGCTCGACGGCGGATGACGGATTCGAAGAAGGAGCAGCTAAGGACAGGTTGTGACAGGTTCGTTGAGACAGAGTTGGGCTGGTGATGGTTGCGTACACTTCCACTCCAATGAAGTGGTGGTGCTGCAGATGGGGATGAAAATGATGATAGGGCTTTAACTTTTATTTTTGCAAGTAAGTCCTTTTGGGGCTAAAGTTCAAAGAGAAAAACTGGAGAGAATTTTAAACAAATAATAATGGGTTGTTTAAGTCAAAGATGAGGTGTCATACTAAATCCGAGTTGACATCATTTTATTGGACCACCTAGGTAGGGTAAATGTTACCCAAAAAATATGCTTGCCACTGGAGAATTCACCTAATACAAAAGCACCAATTTTAAATTAAAAGAGAAACAATGTTTTTAAAGTTAGCAATTAACACGAGTTATTATAAATATAATAAAATGTTAGCATTTTTCTCACTATCATAGTATTTTCATTTATAACGTTAAACAATTCACAAAATGAATATTAAAGAGAGTAAAATACAGTTAGAAGTGTCCAAAAATATCCGACATTGATGTGTGTTGGAAGCAGACTTGAAATGGTTGTATTACATTTTCAGTGCTTCATAGAAGAAACGATCATGACTGATTCAACACATGGGGTTCAGAGGGGCTATTATAGATCATTAGCGTTAGTGACACAAATGAGACATCCTAGAGTTTTGGACAATGGACGATAGAACAAGAGAGTCAAGATTGAAAATGAGACATTTGCTATTGCAAACAAAGAAAGGGAAGAAAGTGAAAAAATATGACTTGTAATTCAAAAGCCGTACCCATTAACCTCAAAAAGTCGAAAGATGGATTTGGGCATTAAAGAGGTGGAATGGAGGATGGATTTTAACTATGACTTTTTTTTTTTATAATGAAAGTTTAGGTGAATTGGGTTCCGCGGTTCATCAGGGTCAGGGCATGTCTCACGGCTCAAAGAATGTTTACAGAGGTACTTACATATTACCCAACAACGAGGTCCGTATCGATAGCGGGATTCAAACTCACGATCTTGTGGGTTATGAATCGTATCTTTACTAATTGGATCAACCTTTGTTGGCTTAACTATACTTCGACATTAGTTAACACAATCAAAATATCGCAATTCATATTATTAAGGCGACGCTCAATAAAATAAAATAAAAATAATCAATTGGTATAACAGGAAAAAAATAAAATAAAGAGTGAGTAGAAAAATCAATTGGCTTTTTATGAAAACCTAGTCAGCAAGCAGAAAAAAATAAACCAGCTTTCACTTGGAGAGGAGAAGAAAAGCTTACCTCCTGGCTCCAAGACGCACACCGGTGACACCACGAGTACCTAAATCCTAAGACAAAGCGACAGAGGAATAACAGAGATAAAGGAATGAACTGAGATGAGAGCTGATATCTGCAAAAGAAAAGACCGAGCCAAAGAGAAGAACAAATCAAAACGTTGATTTTGGTCAGCGGTCTTGACCACCGGCTACATCAACAAAAGTGAACGCTTCTTATTTCTCTCTATTTTTTCAAGGTGAAAGAGAAACCTTACGAGAGAAACAACAGACCATCTTCTTGCGACAGATTCGAAGATGTTCAATTTTAAGAGGTATGTCTGTGGATCCCTTCTCTCTGAATCTCACTTCCTTCCCTCTTTTCCTTGGCACAAGTGGTGGTGGACTTGTGTCCCTTAACCATTTAGCTGGGGTTCGAATCCCAGATATTGTGTATGAAGCGAATTTTCGTTAGGAAGGGTTTCCCGCCTTCAAATGTCATTCATTCCCCGCACGAGATTAGTCTGGTTTCAAACGGGGTATGCTCCTGGTCAGAGACAAAAAAAAAAATCAGATGCTACGAATGTTTCTGGGTCTCAAAATATTGATGATGCTGTGTCTTCATTTATGCGCATTCTCAATAGGCGCCATCCACCTTCTGAATTCGAAATCAACAAAGTTTGATGGGGATAAGGAATTAACCGGTTTCGAGTAACCTAGAGCCTCCTGGAGAAAGAATATTTGATAATACTTCTTGATCAATTCCTTATGGCTCAAGGCCTTCATTACATATACCGCATAATCTAACTACGGAATCTCGGGATCGTCTAAGGGACCTCATAACAGAACGCGTAACGAATAAGAAAGGAAATGATATAAGAAAGGAAATGTTCAACTATACCCATAAACCCTTTACACCCTTTTCCCAATCTGCACATAATCCTCCAAGTATTTGGGTTGCTGCCTAACTCGTTTCGGCCTACCGCTCCGATAATGGGCTGGGTCATATCAAAATTCTAGGGTCTATTGTGAAGATGAAACACTATGCAACTGCTATTTCACTTTTTCCACAATTGAAGTTTAGGGGAATCACTCCTTCCTTGGTTACTTTTAACATCCTGATGAATTCTTACCCCCACTCTGGTCATATGGCTTTTGCCTTTTCTGTATTGGCAAAGATTATCAAGATGGGTTATGAATTGAATGTGATAACTTTGACAACATTCATGAAAGGGCTCTGTATTAATGGCAAGCTTACGAAAGAACTTGAGTTTCATGACAATGTAAGTGCAAATGGATTTTGTTTTAATCATGTTAGTTATGGGACCTTGATCAATGCCCTATGTAAAATAGGGCAAACAAGAACTGCGATTGAATTGCTTCAAAAACTGGACAGACAAGTGGTTAGGCCTAATGTGGTCATGTACAGTGTAATCATTGATGCGTTATGTAAAGATGGGCTTGTAACTGAGGCAGCTAATTTGTTTTCTAAGATGATTGTTCAGGGGATTTGTCCCCATGTTGTTAGTTACAATTCTCTAATTCATGGTTTTTGTTGTTTGATTCAATTAGAAGAAGTGGCTCCATTGTTAAATGAAATGGTTCAAAACAGCATCAACCCGGACATATATATCTATGTAGTCAATCACGGATTGCGTAGTGTAGCGGCCGACCCCTGAAACGCAATAGCGGTGTAGCGGTATGGCCGCTACGCCGAAGTATAGGGAAACTATACAAGAAATTTATACCATACACATATGAAAGTTAAAAAATAAAAGAATATACAAAATTAAAGACATATTCATAACTACTAAATAACCAGCATAATATTTTAATTTATATACATGAAGATCACAAAGATAATAAATGTGAAGTGCAATTTACTAGAGTAATTAAGCTATCACTATTTCCTAAGATGCATTAATATCTTGAGTGAGTAAATGGTCAACAGAATATTTTAATTTATATACATGAAGATGAAGATTACAAAGATAATAAATGTAAAGTGCAATTTACAAGAGAGTAACTAAGTTATCACTATTTCCTAAGATGCATTGAACCTTCTACTTGGTGTACAAAGAATCTGGACTGCTTGGAAATTGGAACATTAATGTACAAAGTGGAACATTAATCTAAACTGTAATTAATGGGAGATGGAAAGACAAAAAAAAAAAGCACAACATGGAAAAGAAAAGGAAAAGGCATGAACCAAACGGAGGAAGGTGAGGTACAAGGAGGCTAGGGCTGTCGGAAAACGACCGGATTTGAGGTGGGGCTGCTGGAAAACGACCGGATTTGAGGTGGGACTGCCGGAAAACATCCGGAAATGAGGTGGGTCTGCCGGAAAAGGGTCGTAAATGAGGTGCAACGCTACCGTGTTTCGCGTAGCACCAAGGGGCGGCTATGCCACGCTCCCCCGCGATAGCGGCCGCTACGGCCGCTATTGACTGCATAGATATATACCTTTAACATAGTGATAGATGCATTATGTAAAGAAGGAAGACTCCTAGAAGCTCATGACCTGTTTGATATGATGTTGGAAAGGGGTCCAAAGCCCGATTTCGTCACTTACAATGCTTTAATGGATGGATACTTCTTAATCAGTAACGTGAATGAGGCAACAAAGTTATTTGATAATGTGATCAAGACAGGCTTGATACCTGATGTTAGGAGTTATAACATCATGATTAACAGATATTGCAAGAATAAAAGGGTGGATGAAGCCAGAACTCTCTTTAAAGAATTGCGTCATAGAAATTTAGTTCCTAATAGTCTAATACTATATAACATACACTTCTCTTATTGATGGTTTGTGCAAATCGGGGAGAATCTCACATGTGCAGGACCTTCTTTATGAGATGCATGCCAGTGGCAATGCCCTGATATTGTTACTTTCAATGTCTTGTTAGATGCTTTGTTGAAGATCCAACATGTTGATGAGGCAGTTGGATTATTTCAACAAATAATTGACAAAGGAATTTGTCCTAATGTGGTCTTGTTTAACATACTTATAGATGGTTTGTGCGAAAGTGGGAGAATCAAAACTACAAAAAAGTTTTTTGAGCATTTTCTTAGTCAATTTTATAAATTAGATGTCATAACTTATACTACTATGATCAATGGACTTTGTAAAGAGGGCTTGCTTGTTGAAACAATGGCCTTGCTTTCAACGATGGATGTGAATGGTTGCATCCCTTATGCTGTCACTTATGAAATATTTATTAAGGCTCTTCTTGAGAAGAATGAAAATGATATGGCAAAGAATGTTGTCCATGAAATGATTGCTCGAGGACTATTGAAGTGATAATACAAGGTAAATTTTTCTTTTTGGGTAATTAGGAAGACACTTTTTTATTGCAACTGGAAATATGTATATTTTATTGTTGTTTTTGCATGAATCATTAGAAAATATTTATTACATTTCCATAACAAAACTATTTCTTGAGATTGACTTATATGCCCCTGATATCCCAATTAACTTATCACTTAGTGATGTTCACTTGAGGTTTCAAACTTCTATCTGCCAGAAGTTCTGCATTCTGATTTTTGCTTATGTATTTCTGTTTAAAATGTCTCAAGAGTAGGCACTAGCCAGAGTTTTACTTCCCAGTAACTGCTATGCATTATGAATTTATGACATCCCTTTTATCATACAAAGAGTCAGAAACTGTAGCAGAAACTGACTAGATTATTATGCATTATTTTATCTTTGGTTGTCAACATCTGTTTACCCTGAATTACAGAAATTAAAAAGTAGGGGAAAAAATTCTTTTTGCAATTTCCAATTTTTTTTCCTTTTAGCAGAAGGGAAAATTTTGAAACTCACTTATCTTAATTGCACTATCATAATTGCCTTCCCTAACTCACAGGAAGACATTGGCAATCTGTTTTAGACCATAGTGTGATGCATACAATTTTCAGATTTGTTTCCTACATACATCTTTACATTTAATCGCTGATGGTATGATGGTATGGTTTCGAATAGTTTTCAATTCTAAAGAGTTCATCATTGAATGCAGTAATAGATAAATGGAGCAAATAGGTTTTTCAAGCCCTAGGGTGTGTTTGGATGGGGTAATGTAATTTTACCGGGGATTTAAAGTACCACAGATCAGATTTCCTCTTTCAACCTGAACTCTTGATTTCAAGTTTTTATTTACTTACATTTTCATTCTTTATTTTATTGATTTTGAGTTCAGCAGTTGCTGCAATCTTAGCTGAAGCTTGGTCACTATAATCCTTTGATTTTGGAATTTCAAGTCTCTTCAATCTTCAATGGTTCTTACAATAAGTTGATTCCTCTCTTGCTTATTATGCACAAGTTATTTCTAATTTTGAACAAGAATCTAGTGTTTTTGCTTCGATTAATTTTCTTTTAGATACAAAGGGGTCTCTTTGAAAATAAACTCATTCATTAATTCTGGATTTCTAACTACAACATTTAAATAGGTCTGGTCAAAACTTAGGGAGCAAACTGCCCAAAATTGTTGACCCAATGGAGAGCTGCCCTTAATTTAGATCCTCCTAAACTAGGCACCCTTGCTTGATTCCAGCCTAGTAGCTGGAGATATAAGCTAGTATCTCTCCCATTGTCAGTAGAAAACTCTACTTGGCATTTTCATGACGTAGATGTATAAGAATCTAGAAAAGATGCAAGAAAATGATGCAAAGTGATGGAAAAATGGTTGAAAGCCATGGAACTTGCCTTGCAAGTAAACTTAGAAAAGAGCGAAGATCAGAGAATTGATGATCTGAAAGAGGATTCAATTGCAATAATGCATCCAACTCATTGAGAATAGCTGTGAGTTCAGTATTTGTATGTGGCCCAACTGCTTATAGTTAAGTAGTTCTAACTACAACAGTGGTTAAGTAAATTACAGGAGAACCACCGCTTGGAATTGCATTTAAACAGGACAACAATGTGTCCTTAGTGACTGTCCAGAGAAACGCTTCTGACTAGGGATAATCTTTAGCAATATTTATATTAGCAGCAATAGTTGTCACAAGGTTATTTCTACAGACATGCCACACAATGCTGTTTTTTTCCTTTCCAGGATGTTCTTGCAAAGTATTAGCAACTAATGCGCCCACCATAGTCAGTGCCCAGCCATCATTGTCAAGGGAAAGGACAGTGTCCACAAGAGAAGCTCTCTTGATGAGAAGGTCTGGCGACATTTTTATGTTGCATTCCCTTAGATTGTTTAGAATTTGAGAGAAGAATCTTGTAGTTTGTAGTTAGTTTTGGCCAAGAGTTGAGGGATCTATGTTTACATTTGTTGATCAATCTAATTAGCATGGAGAGCGGATAACAATTTTGACTTCTTTGGCCTTGTATATTTGATGAGTTCTGCTTTATATCTATCTGTACTAGTTGAATTTGACTGTTAGCATTGGTAGTTGTTTACTTAAATGAAAGATGACATGGACATATGGGCTAGTTCAAAAGTTGGAGTGAATATATGGCTTGGAATCAATCGGAATTCTTTATGATATATGAGTGATGGATGTGATGCAGGAGCAAGAGAATATGAAGTTTCTGTTTACTGGGCCGTAGCATGTTTCTGTTTACATTATTGTAGTGCAAGCACTTTTCATACTACTGTAGTTCTTAGCACTGCAACAGCCTTATTTTATATTTTGTCTTTCACTTTTATTTTTCTTTATTGAAGCTACTTTAGATTGCCAGAATTATCTCATGTATGTATGGTTAATATTATAGATTATAAAATTATGTGATTTTTTTTAAGTGGTCGTGTGACCTTTATATAATTTTTAATCTTCAGCGCACGTAATGTTGACTAAGCATGTAAGATTTAACGGTCAAGATTGATTAATCTTACCTTGTATAAATTAAATTTCTCCTCTAGTGAGGGCTGAGGAACTTTCTTGCAAATTCTTAGAGGTTAGTAATTGAGAACAACTTCTATTTGGTTGATGCTTTGCCTTGAGTTACTTCTTGTTCTTAATCTTAGGTGCTTTTAAAATTTCAGCTTTCAAGTACTTTAAATGTATGTGTGTGTATTCTGGAAATCGATTTTGTTACAGCATAATATTGCTATCACTTGCAATTTACCAAGTGGAGATTTGAAACCATTTTTGATTTTGTATGTATTTGGATGAGCGTTTGATAAAAGTGATTTTGAATGTAATTGATTTTGCAAAATTGATTTAGTTAGAATTGAGTTTGAGGTGAAGTGAATTATGTTTGGATTTTTTATTTTGAAAACAAGTTTGGCGTAAAACTTAGTGTAAATTTCTCAAAAAAGCTACTTTTTATAGTTTCTAGCCAGAATCGCTTCTGGAGGCAAAATCAATTTTATCCGACGGTAACCAAACATCTCATTTTTATTAAAATCATGTTTGATAAATGACAGAATTAATTCCAGAGGTTTCTAACGTGAAACCAAACACATACTTCATATTTGGGTTCTTTATGTGGGATCCACATTTAGTTGTTGATGTTGCATCTCTGCTTCTCCTATTCATTTGGTTAAAAGCTTTTTCTTGCTTGGAATTCGTATGCTTTAGACCTGTGTTGTAGCTGAGATTCGAAGCTTCTATCTTTTAGTTGTGCCAATGCTGGTCAGATCCTGCTTCAACTAAAAGTTTTCATATTTTGTGGACAATGCTGTTGTCAAGTGTGTGAAGTTCTTGCAGTTAATATCCTCGCAAGTGGTTCATAGATATTTGACTCCAAAAAGTTTGTATTAATAATTTAATATTGATCTCTGGTCAGCCATTTCTAGTCAATTGTGCATATGCAAAAAACTGCCCCGCTGTCACGTAGAAAGTTTCAACTACTAGTGCTTTGGCTTCGTGGCATCTCCCTCTGCTTGAACTCGTTTTTCATGCTTAAATCTTGTTGTAATGGAAATGTACGGGCGCTCGAGTGTTCTTAACAAGTTAGTGAGATCCCTCGCATATTAATAAGGCTTAATCAACGTTTTAGTCTCTACGGATATAAGTAATTTTGGTTTTGGTCTCTATCTTTTATTCGTTAGGTTTTGGTGTTTTTAACTTTTAATATTTTGAACTAGTCCCCAATGTTAAGATGCACCAATAAGTGCCAACATAGCTAATGGATTGTCATGTCAATACAATCACATGAAAAAACGATAGACCAAAACCAAAAGTGCCTATATTTATATAGACTAAAAAGTTGATTAAGACTATTAATAAATTATGAGGTGAGATTAAAATATAATGAAAATGTGATTTTTTTTTTATTCATCAAACCTTTTTATTTTTGTTAAGCGGTATGTTCCCAATTACAAATTATGTAGAAATTATACTCCCAATTACTTATATTTGATTTAGTAGTTATCGATTATCTATGAAAAATGATATAATTAATTAACTTTTTTTTTGTAAAATTGTCTAATTTTTTTATAAAAAAATTACATTAATTTTTATTTTATTTTTTGATTATTTAAAAAATTGACTATTATTTATTTATTTGCTACGTTTTATATTGATATCTCAATTCTTTAAATAAATATTCAAAAAAGAAATTTTATAATTAAAAAATAGGTATTTGAATTGCTTTGTCCAAACAATGCATTTTGAAAATGATAGGAGTTTAATTGACGCCATTCAATTGACATGTATTTCAAATTCTTTGGAATTTTGAAACACCCTATTCAAACACATACTTAAGCTTGAAGTTGAAGCTAACCGTAAAAGCAACAATTTGATTGATTTCTTGAAATGAAAGCATGAAGTCAAAGCAAGTCAAAAGAGATGGCTTTGGCATAGTTGGCTTTGCTGAATTTCACACTCATGAGGTTGGTTTCATATGCCCCAACTGCTCCTCAACTGTAGAATACTACTCACAAATATGAATCACATGAAGATCTTCTAAATTTCTCAAGTCCAAAAAGTAAAACAAGGTTAATGACTTTTGAATCCCTAGAAGTTGCCTATTTAGAATCAACATGCTCTATGTTAACTTGGTCCTTGATGATTTGTGATTCGATTTGCAGAAAATATTTAAACATTGTATCAGATTAAGAAAAAAAATGACTGCTAATTAAGTGCACAGGTACCTAACTTATTGTTTAAAGTGTCACCTTGTATGAAAGGCAAAAGAATCAAAGGTAAGGTTGCTAGAGGATTCATTGCAAATTTCACATACTACAAGATGCAATGATAAACGTAGCACTCAAGAAATCTGGTGAGCTCAAAAGCACACAGTTCCATTACTCCTGAAATTTGATAAAAACTAGTAAATGGCATGTTTGATGCTGTCGGTGTCAAGGGAAGTGAGAAAGCTTATGTTTTATCCAAACAAATAGGATGCTTTCGACTTGTACCTTTTTCATGTTTCCCTTGCAAACCCGGGACATGATTAGGCATTTATAGTAAAACTTACATGCTCTAGATGGTTTCTATTATATGACCCTGCTTCAACCTCTTGTTTGTGAAACCAACAGGTCATAATCTTTGATGTGGAAGGTGGGAGAAGGAGGAGGAGGAGGAGGAGGAGTTGGGGGTTTTCTCTCGATGTGTTCGATGAGGTTGTGGTGATCGTCTTCTTCGTCTGATGATGAGTCCCTATATACATTGCTCAGGAACATCCGGTATGCACACTCTATCTTTAAATCTCAAGACACCATCACTGCCATCCTTAAAACAAAGGTCTCTACCCCCGAAGCAAGCATCTGTCATCGGTCTTAAAGAAACTTATCTAACTTCGACCCCCTCTAACTCGATCCATCAAGCTGTTGGTAACCTTCAAGGTACCAAGCCTAATACTCTTATGGGTAAACTCGCAAGCTAGACTAAGGTCTCTAAACTCTTTTATCAGATCCATCTCCCTAACCATCAAAGTGGAGATATGCGGGCTTTTCCTACTCAAGGCATCGGCCACCACATTGGCTTTTCCTGGGTGATAAGTCAGCTCGAAGTCATAATCCTTTAAGAACTCCATCCACCTATGCTGCCTCATATTCAGCTCATTTTGATCTTAGAGATACCTCAAACTCTTATGATCACTAAAAACCTCAAACCTCACTCCATAAAGGTAATGCCTCCAAATCTTTAAGGCAAAAACCACAGCTCCCAACTCTAGGTCGTGGGTAGGGTAATTCTTTTCGTGGGTTTTCAACTTCCTAGAAGCATAAGCAACTACCTTACCATTCTGCATCAACACACCACCTAACCCTTGCTTAGAAGCATCGCAGTAAACTACGAAAGGTTCACTAGGATCTGGCAAAACTAACACTGGTGCTGATGTCAACCTATCCTTAAGGGTTTGGAAACTCACTTCACACTTAGAGTCCCAAACAAACAATTGTCCCTTCTTGGTGAGACGGGTTAAGGGTAAAGCTATCTTAGAGAAACCTTCTATCAACCGCCTATAGTACCCGGCTAACCCCAAGAAACTCCTGATCTCGGTTACAGACTTTGGCACTTCCCACTGGAGCATCGTCTCTACTTTAGCTGGGTCCACTGCTATGCCACCCTTAGAGATGACATGTCCTAAGAAGCTCACTTCCTCTAACCATAACTCACACTTAGACAACTTAGCGTACAACTTCTTTTCCTTAAGGGTCTGCAAGACAACCCTCAGGTGTTCCTTATGTTCCTCCTTACTCTTGGAGTACACTAAGATGTCATCTATGAACACCACCACAAATTTAT
Source organism: Sophora flavescens (assembly GCA_030762895.1). NCBI lineage: Eukaryota > Viridiplantae > Streptophyta > Magnoliopsida > Fabales > Fabaceae > Sophora > Sophora flavescens. The sequence goes on from CM061068.1 coordinate 115,555,179, forward strand.
CCAAGTAAGGGTGAAAGGTCTTGTTCATGTAGTCCATGAACACCGCTGGAGCATTGGTCACACCAAAGAGCATAACCAAGTACTCATAGTGATCATATCGCATCCTGAATGTTGTCTTCGGGATGTCCTCAGACTTAACCCGAATCTGGTGGTACCCTGACCTCAAATCTATCTTAGAAGAGACGCAAGCGCCCATCAACTGGTCCATGAGATCATCAATCCTAGGGAGGGGATACCGATTCTTTATGGTCACCTTGTTGAGCTGCCGATAGTCGACACACAACCTCGTACTACCATCATTCTTCTTCACCACCAACATAGGTGCTCCCCACGGAGACACACTCGGCCTAATGAACTGCTTCTTCATCAGGTCCTCCAATTGTTCCTTCAACTTAGTTAGCTCTAGAGGAGACATTCTATAGGGTGCTATGGAGATTGGCTCGGTGCCAGGCACTAAGTCTATGGTGAACTCAACATCTCTCTCTGGGGGTAAGTTATAAACATCCCCCGGGAACACTTCAGAAAAGTCCCGCACCATAGGCAAGCTGGCGACATCAGGAGGGCTGCTCTCTACTTCCAGGGAAGGTATCATCATGTACACTTGGGCTTCGTCTTTCATCGAAGCTTGAACTTTGCTGGTAGAGAGAAGGTTCGGATTCTTAGATTTCGTTGGAGTTCCAAAAACCAAGGTTTTATCAAAACAGTTCAGAAGGACATGGTTGGAAGATAAACAGTCCATGCCAAGAATGATATCAATCTCTTTCAAAGGTAAGCACACAAGATCAGTAACAATGGTTTTATCATTTATGACAGTTCTTGCATGCATAAGAGGTGGAAACAAGTTTATTTGTAGGTGTAGACACAAGCAAATCAAACTCAAGAAAAGTAACAGGCAACTTAAGACTCTTGACCTTATCATGTGATATAAACGAGTGAGTAGCACTCGAATCATACAATACAGTCAATTGAGTTCCATCAATAAAACATGTACCTTGAATCAAGTCGTCAGACTCGGAAGCTTCGACTCCACTAAGAGTAAAGACTCTCCCAGTGGTCTTCAGTCGGTTGGCCTGAGACTTCTGACTCTTGCTAGCGCTGGGAGGTTCTGCCTTGGCTCCCTCACACTCACGGCTGATATGACCCGACTTGCCACACTTGAAGCAAATCACCGCTGATTCCTTACACTGAGAAGAAAACCGATCCGGTGCGCCTCACTTGCCACACCTCATGAGTCTAGAGGCATTAAAGAACCCACCCCTAAACCTATCCTTCTGAAACTGTGGCTTCTTGCCACTCTGCTTGAAGTCCTTGCCGGTTGGAGCATAGCGTTGTTTCCCTGTCTCTCTGATCAGTCCTCTTGCCGCTCTGACTATCCGATCCTTTGGAACTGGAAACCTTGAACTGACTAGCATCCTCATAAATCCTGCACTTGTTGACCAGAACTGGGAAGACTCTGAACTCCTGGTAGTTGATCGCCTGCTCGATCTCGAGGTTAAGTCCAACCTCGAACTTAACGCACTTGGAACTCTCATCCGCAGTATGCTGGTACGGAGTGTAATACCTCACCAGCTCCTCAAACTTGGTAGCATAGTCACCCACTAACATAGATCCCTGCTTCAAGGCCAAGAACTCCATCTCTTTCTTGTCCTTGATATCCGCTGGAAAGTATTTCTCCAGAAACCTCTGTCTGAACTCAACCCATGTAACCACTGTGCCCTCAGCCTGCATTCGCTGCCTGCAGTTTTCCCACCAATGCTCAGTTTCCTCAGTCAGCATGAAGGTAGCAAAGATGAGCTTCTGCTGATCGTTGCAATCCATCGCTCGGAAGATATTCTCAGTCTCCCTATACCATAGCAAAGCTTCTTCATGATCATACGCTCCCTTGAACAATGGAGGGTTGTTCCTCTGAAACTTGTCCAGGCCCTGAAACTCAACTGGCCCACCATTGCTGTTGTTGTTATTGACCTGACCGATAGCATTTGTTAAACTCAATGACTTAGAGATTTTGATATATGACAAATACAACTTAATGTGTATGCAAGTGTTTTTAGTGTCAAAATGTAAAGACAGGTATCAAGCAATACTCAACAAGTTCAGTGAGCAATCAAAGGAGAATATTCAAGGAAGAACTTGGAGGAATCAAAGAGCAAAGACGAAGATAAAGGGATCATCAAGACAAGAGCTTAAGGAGAAATTAGATTTAAGTCTTAGGTGATCTGTAAGAGATGAAATCTCTTATTCACAAATAGCTAAATTAAAAAGATGCATGAAGAAAATCATTTTTCATAACCTGCATTAAAAGGAATAAGTTTTCAAAAATGAAAATGATTTTTGGAAATAAGATTTCAAAAAGCACTCGTCCAACACTGGAATAATGTAAGCGCTCGTCCAACACTGGAATAATATAAGCGCTCGTCCAACACTGGGAATAGTAAAAGCTGGCATCCAACACAAGTGATATAAGCGGGCGTCCAATAAAGTGACAGAAGCGCACGTCTACTAAAGTGACAGAAGCTCACGTCCACTAAAGTGACAGAAGTGCTCGTCCACTAAAGTAATACAAGCGCTCGTCTACTAGTTGGAGCACGTCCAATTACTTTGTGCTAGTACTCCCGTCTGCTGACGTGGCAAATGGACGCGGCTATTTTTTAAAATTGACACAGCTATTTTTTCAAGATGGCGCGGGTATTTTTTAAGATGGACGCGGCTATTTTTTAAGATAGATGCGGCTATTTTTCCAAATGGACTCGGTTATTTTATGGACGCGAATTCTACAAGAACAATCAGAATCTTATTTCAAGAACGAGAATCAAGAAAACAGATTCTGTTAAATCAGATCCAAATCTGTTTTGATTGATCCCAACGACTATAACTTGTTTTCTATATAAACAGGGATCAAAGGAACACTTTTATATAACAATAACAAGAACGAGTAACAACAGAATTATAACGATACACATATCATTCATCATCTTCATTGAGCTTATTGTGAAAAGAGTGTTTCAATACTCATAAGTGCTTCAATTTGTTTATCTAACTATTGAGAGTTAGGAATCAACTTTTGTTTTACATTTCGATTATAAAGAGAGAGAGAGTCTCTCTGGGTGATTAGGGTGAGGTATCCCTAAGGTTGAACATTGAGGCTCTTCACAAGAGTGTGATATCTCGAGGTGAAGGAGTGCTCTGTGGTGTGAAGGTTTTTCAGGCTACCTGGTAAAGTTTGTGTGTTAGAGTATGAAATCCCACAGGTGAAGTGGGGACTGGATGTAGGTCACAGTGGTGGTGACTGAACCAGGATAAATCCGGTTGTGTGGTATCTCTAAACTCAAACTCCTTGCTTTCTGTTTATGTTCAAGAACCTGCAACTTTGATGTTTAAAGTTCAAATATATTTCTGTTCTTGATCCGTATAAACTATATTTTGTTATCACTGAGTTATTGAACCTGAACCTATTCATTATTAATCTTTCTTATCCTCATCACCTTCTATTCAAGATTTTGTAAAAACCCTTCATCGATTTTATAAAGATCCTGAGGACACTAATCCACAACTCTGATTTATAAAGCTTTTGTGAAAAAGTTTTAAGAGGGAAATATTTTTTTTTGAAAACTCAATTCACCCCCCTTCTTGAGTCGTTGAAGCCAAAACAACAGCATTAGCAAGGAGTGCCAATGCGTCCTCTACCTGCCATGAGTTTCTGTACACGTCCAAAACAACTCTTAGGTACACAACTTAAGCGGCTAAAAGCTACAACAACTAACTTAAAGCATCATTGTCTATAACAAGTATAGACAATTCAAACAAGAGCACACAACAGACTCATTTCACGTCCGGACAGGGCCGAACTGCTCTGATACCACTAAACGTGACACCCTTCTACCCCGCAGGTTATGAAGCATTTAAAGATAGATAAAACTAAAATAAAAACATGCATTTACTGGATAAATTAAAACCTTTGTCCATCGGTAGAAAAGTCCCGCATGAACGAGTTCACAAAAACGCGGAAAAATATAAAAACCAAGTTTAAACAATATAAATGAATAATAAACATAACAACGTCCCAACCCGATGTCACAACTGAGCTGGTATAACCGTTCCGTACATCACGGAAAAACAACTGAAAATAAACTAGACAAAGGAAAATTCCTAACTATGAGCGGTGGCTACTCAGAGTCACTCCTCTCCGGACTGCTCGCCATCCTCTGCATGAAGCCCAACATGCCAAATAAGCAAACAGAAAACGGGGAGTAAGAATCATGTAAACATATACGGCATGGAGATAGGAAGCAAGGTAAAACAAACAGCATGGAATCATCATAGGCATACATATACATATATCAACATACAACAACATCATGTCAACCAAGTATGCTATGTTGTGCAATGCAATACTACTCCGCTACTCCATTATGCATGTGGATCCAAACTAACTCAAGATGAACGACTTCAGTGTTACGTACCCGTATTGGCCAATAAAGCACCAACATCGGCAGTTCGACAAACCTTGGGTGAACCCCATGGATATCCAACACATCAAACGATGGATGCCTCATCACGGGGCGCCGCGGTCACCAAACCATCGGGTTACCTACCGTGGATGGCCAGATCACCGTACTCTCTGGTGATCTCCCCTATGTCGAACCTCCCCCTCAACCATCAACTCCAATGCTCTATATGTGACACCCTAACTTGGTCATCACATGGTTACCCTTTTTGCAGAAAAATGCTCGTTTTAAATGCTGGTCGCTTTCGGAAAAAGATTATTCAACATACACAAGGTTACCAAAAAGGTACTTAATTTTTTTTTTCTTTAAAGAAAAGAAGTAAAAGGTAAAGAAACTCACAACTTGAAAACGACAACAGATACATACATATAATATTGCCTCGAAAGGTCTTAGGTTTTAACATTACACCACGGCCTTAATCAATATGGCCAACAGAAACGAAAACATAACTGAAACATAACTGAGAAGATAAGGTAAATAAAACACCAACTGGGAATGGGAATCTGGGAATCTAAACTCAAAAGAAAAGCTCAAAAGCCAAGACTAACGAACCACTCAAAACGAAGCCTCCAACCACTACCAATGCCTACGACACTCGGAGTGGCCACAAACGCTCCCACAAGAAGAAGTCTCCGGCTCCGGGATCAATCACCTCTCCTCCGTCATCCAACGGGACATCCTCCTCCTCAATATCTAAAGGGTGATAACCCGCCTCGAGCTCCTCATCCCACCAGTCGTCTACCAGCTCATGAGGCTCCTCCTCAGGATCCTCTTCGGGATCTTCTTCAGGATCTTCTTCAGGATCTTCCTCCATCGGTTCCTCCTCTTCTGGCTCGGCAGGCTCAACGTGAGGGTGAAGTAGACCGGCTTCCTGTAGCGTGTTCAGGTACAACCATGGCGGTGGAAGAATCACGTTCCTGGATTCCACCGAGTGGATCCTCCTAATAGGCTCTCCATGTATATTAGCTTCAGTAGTAGTGATTGGCCCTCGGTACGTCGCCGTAGTCGCATTCGCGTCCATCCTCCAATTCCCAATCCTGTCGGCCTCGTCAAAAGTCTCTGTCCATGTGACCTCAGGTACAAGAGGGACAAGAGGGTCCATCTAAAGCATACGCATACCCGGTACGAGGAAAATAAAAGAACATACAGACATGCAAGAGTGAGATACCGTCATAAGATATATCCCACAACAACCATATACATGATACATGCAACACGAAATCAGATCAACAGTTAAAGCATGCATAATCATCATAATATAACAGAGTTATATCAAGGGGTCCTCAAGCCCGTACAATCAGTTTTCGAAAATGTGCATGACACTTCAATATCAGGCTCTATCCTAATCTCATGAGATCACAACACCATGTTATCACTGGAGAAGATAGAGTTGGTCAAGCTCTGCCCACCGGGCTGTTGCCACCGCATCCTGATGCACCAGGCCTCTTGGTCAGACAATGCCACATGCCCTTAACGAAACAGCTAGCAATGTGACTGACTCTCAAATACCCCATGGGTATCCTCAATAAGCAAAGGCACGTCTGCCAGGGGAAATGCATATGAATAAAAACTTTCCTTTTAAGGTTTTTCTTTGTGTAAATATTTCACTGTCAAAGCTCAAAGCTAATGACTTAACATTATTTCCCCATCACAACACCTAGACCGTGGCTGCAGTCAAGGTTTATGGTAATGGAAATCAATATACTTTTAGTCATGTTTTACTTATCATGCTAAGGACAATAGCCCAGAACAACGGAAGTCAGAACGAACTGTCCTCGATTCCGCGAATTGGACTTGAAGTCCATAACATTACGAATAGGACTTTACGGTCCTGAATTAACACTGATCCAAGATCACGTGCTAAGCATGGAAAACTAGAGGCGACGTCTCACGTCTAGATTCCTATTCTTTTAGTGCTTATCTTTCATTTGACGAAAACAATTTTCGAAATCGAAAGCCTCGATAACCTATGCTGGCTATCGGAAAGTTTCTAAATCATTTGGGAGAAAACCTTTTCTTTTGAAAATCCTTTATTAAACGTTTTTGAAACACTTTTAACTTTGAAAATCCCCAATAGGATATTGTAAAATATTTTCGAAAGTTTTCACTTAAAACACATAGTTCGAAAAGGGTTTTTCTCTTGCATTCTAGAAATCACTAAAATTATATTGTCACATAAAATAAGTACTTTTAAACATTCAAGCTTTCTGGAAAAGAACACCCATCCTTTCATCTTCAAAGCTTATTAAGGTTTTTAATCCTTATTAATGATTGAGCACAGACACACGTCCGGCTTAGCAAACTTCAAACAACAACAGCAGTATGTACACACACACACAGATATATATATATATATATATATATATATATATATATATATATTCACAGTTCAATGCCAATATCACAGTTCATCACAGTTATACATCTCAACATATATAATGATACAGTTCAACTTCATATAATAGCATACCATTTCAGATAATCCAGTAACTCAATAAAAATCAAGTAAACAATTAATCAAATACACACATGCATACAGTTATTGAATATCTTTCGAAATCCCCTCTTACCTCAAAAGACGATAAGGGTTCCGACTACGAAAACTAAGGATCACGAACGTCTGCGCAGAATCTAATCTAAGGTTACACACATGAAACCATAGGTTAGATTTTTAATCAAAGAACACTAGCCACAAGGCATAGGTTCGGTTTTCAACAATGGTTTTGGATTAAGGTTTCCAAAAATCATGCAACTTATGGATTTATGATCCTTAAGTGCTAGGAGTTCTTAAACACCAAAAGTTTAACAAGTTTGAATCAGGAATCCCACTAAGTCATCAACTTAGGGTTTCGGTTTTCATCCTCTAAAATAGGTTAGGATGTTCTAAATTTTCCAATCTCTTTAGGTTAGCATCCATACCTAGTAAGGAGCCTAAAACCTTGATCATTTTGGAAAAATGAAAAAATCAAATACCCTAGGCCACAAACACTACCATTCGGCCTTGAGTAAAAATGAGGGTTAGAGGTTTTCAAACTTTCCAATCTCATGGATCTAGCATCCTTATACATCAAGGAGCCCAAATCCATGATCACTTTGGAAAAACCTCAAAGTACATATAACAAAACACTTAGAGTTTTCACTTTTTCATGAAAATACATAAAAGTTTCTAAACTTTTCCAATCACTTAAACCTAGCATCCTTATGTACATAGGAGCTCTTGGTCATGATCATGTTGGAATAACACTCAAACACAAGCTTAACCAAGCAAAGATGAAACAAAACTCATATGGCACAAAAGACATAGATTCTGTCCAGTACAGAAAATGGTGTTCGAGATTTTTGTTTTCCACAAGATTTTAGTATGTTGTAGAGGAAGTAAAAATAAGAATATAGAAATTGGTTTCACCTCAATCGGAGTTTTCTACAATTTTTTAGAATTTTTTGAAGTTTAAAATCATATTATGAACTCAAAACATCAACTATGAAAATAAAGCCAAAACTTGAAAAACAAATTATATAGGGACATTACCCTTACCAATATGAACAACTTTGATGAAGAACACAACTTGAAAAACTTAGTAAAAATGGTACCTTTAGTTGTGTGAAGAAGAAGATGAATAGTTGTAAAAAAGTGTTTTTGTGAAAGGAAGCATAAGTGTGAAATGGTTACACTTTGAAACTTAAATAGAAGAAGGAAAAGAGAGGGGGAGGGCATCGGTTTTGGGGCAGATTGGAGGGGAGAGAAGGGCTTGACTTGGTTGAGAAGAAAGGAGGTATGGTGTAGGTAAGGTGTGTGTAAGAAAGTATGGTGATTTGACTTGATTGGTGTAAGGAAGGTATGGACATGGACAAGCCTATGTCATAGCCTTCACATCAGTCAATCTACTCCATTTTTGCTCTGCTCCAACATGCATCAGATGAATTTCCCGATCGTATTTCCCGACGATTCGCCCGAGTAATACTCGGAAATTCGGCCCCGAACAAGATTTCTCAAAACACTCCAAACCCACACAAAACATAAAAAAAACACTAATCGTCTCGTTCACGAGTCAATATTAGGTCTCTAGCTCAGTAAACTCGTATTGGCTTTGAAAACCCAGACCGGCTTTCGTCTGAATTTTATACCGAAAATTTTACTGTGACTTCATACAGTAAAATAACACAAGAAAATGATTTTATTTAAAATAAAATCATCCTCTGGATTTTATCACAATTAAATACATTAAATCATGCATTTACTAATAATTAAGCACACGAAAAACAGGGTGTTACACTATACATGGCAAACAATAAACAATCCCAACCACCTCTTTGCCTGGACCAAAAAGCTCTCAGGACTTCAACATCAACTCAACGTGCTTGGGCCAATAAGCACCCAAGAATTCAACATCAACAACACCTTAGACCCAAACCGCGGGGTCAAGGTACCCTTGGCCAAAAAGCACCAAGGTACAACTCATCAACGTGCGGTATCCCAATGGGTACCGACTTCATCATCTTTAATTATCTTTGTTAATCATTAACCAAGTTGTCTAACCTTTATCCTTGATTAGTTATGTCAACTAGTCATCATTGGGGAAATTGAGGTTAGAAACCCCCCTTAAGTCCTTTAATTCCATCTCTGTCTGACAGGGGAGCACGGGCGTGCTTGTCCCCTACACGGCCTTGCTGGTCACATAAGTGAAGCGCGGTTGTGTGTCCATTCATGCACAGTCGTGCTCAGCAGCACGATCGTGCTTTCTCTGCTGTGCGACCGTGCTTAATGTGCGGCCATTTACCAGAATTCAAACTGGGAGCACGCCCGTGCTCCCTGTTCAGCACAGCCGTGCTCAATGCGCGACTGTACTGTTCTGGGCAGAAACTTAAACTGAAACCTTTTAACCAATTTTAGGGTTTTTAATCTTTTAACACGTTTTTAAACCTAATTAACCCATTATTATCTTATCAACATACAACATACTGATCATCACAGCCACAACATCAATAAACCAAAATCATGTTAATAACATTGATTAACATATCATCATGCTTCTAAGGCAACCAATCATAAACATGAACATATCATGAACACAAAGCATATGAAATAATATACTAAAATAACCAATAACATGTTATCACAATTAATCAAACCAACACATTAATCATACAATCATACATGATAAACCGGGGTCATGGGAACCCCTTTACCTTACACTACCCCCACTGCCTAATGATTACACTACCCTTCTCCCCATACCTGGATTGAAGGTAGCTCTAACAACGGTCCTAACAGCAACTGGTTCCTTCCCTTCGAGCGGCTCACAACGAATCCAAGCCTTGGAACAACGTAAACACAAACTATCAGTTTCCAATTCTAAACAAGAAAAGGAAACACGAAAGGGAAAGACTTTACCTCTATATATCAAGAACGGATGAAACAGGGCTTCCCATAGGTCTCCAATACTCAAGAAACTAAATGAGTTCGATGGAAATAGGGAACGAAACAGTGTTAGCCGCAATAGGTCAGCAGCTACCAAATGATGTTATATCTAGCTTTGTGGTTCAGCTCCCATTTTGTCTTTTCTGCAGTAGTCCACTGAGCTTTTGGTTTGTCAGTGTTATCATCATTCTTGAGAATGAATGGACCATCTGTAATGACATCCCAAAGATCAGAGTTTGTAGATAGAATGAACCATTGAAATCAATCTTTCCAATAGTTGTAGTTTTCTCCATTGAAGTAAAGAGGTCTGGTTAGGGAAGCTCCTTCAGTCTGGTGACTTCCACTTGAACTAGCTCCAGCAGTCATGTATATTCTTCAGGACCTTTTACCTCTACACCTATTGTTTTGATGCTATTGTCTGTCTTTTTTTTAGCATTAATAAAATGTCAAATACTGAGACAATACGAGCATCACTTAAAGAAGCAAAGTGAGCGGTGACAGAGTTCTTGGAAGTACTGTTGGATGTTTATCAAGGCCATGATGTATATTGTCCTTTTATGTTGGGTTGCTTGTAAATGTTTAATCTATTTTCTTTTGGGTATATTCATGAAAAAGGTGAAATTGGCAGATCAGTGTTGCTTTCTTGATAGATGACCGTATATCACAAAACAGGCAGACCATGAGATAGATCAAAGGGAATACCCTTTTTTTCATTTACTTAAGGTGGATTGGCAAGATTCTTGTACAAGACTAAGGGTACGTTTGGATAAACAACTTAATTAAGAACTTATCACATAAGATCTTATCTCATGAGAGCTTATGCCATAAGCGCTTAAAGAAAGAAAAAGAAAGAAAGGGACATGAGAGGATTCGAATAGTGAAAAACACGGAGAGGGTGTTTAGTGCATAAGCTCTTATGATAATTCATAAGCTTCTCCCAGTGACTTATGAAAATAATTCAAAAACTCCTTATGGGATGGCATAAGTTATTTTTATAAGCTCTGTCAAACACACTGCATAAGAGCTTATGTCATCAGATAAGTCAAAAGGAACTTAAATAAGCTCTTCCAAACACCACCTTAAGCTGATGAATTATCTTTTGTTTTGTAGCCTTTCAGACTCGAAATCAAGGTGTGTGTAGCCGAGAAATGTTTGATTTTTGTGAATTTGATTTCTCGACAATCAATCTACTAGGAACACCATTTCACACTATCAACAAAGGTGCTCCTCTCTTAAAGGCCAACTCGGACCCAAAGTTGTGCTTTCTTTCTTGCGTGGCATTTTGCCTATTCTTGATTGGGGCCAAAACTATACAATAACCAAATTCAGAAACGATTTCGCTGCCACTCTCTTTGTTGGTATCTTTCAGGCTGCGTTTGGAATCTTCGGGTGGGTATGCTATGAAATAATGATTGTTATTTATTTATGAGGATCTTTAGTGTTAACGTTACCAAATAATTATAGGTTGGGGTTCCTTGTGGATTTTCTGTCACATGCTGCTATTGTTGGACTCATGGCGGGAGCAACTATAGTAATTGGTCTTCAACAGCTAAAGGGACTATTTGGGATCATTCATTTTACAAACAAAATAGATATAATCTCTGTCATGATGTCTGTTTAGGAATCAGTTCATCATCCTGTTTGTTACTCCTCTTATCCATTTAGTTATGCTTTTTTTCCCTTAGTTTTGCTTTTATAGCCATCGGTTCGAGAACATTTATTCTCATTGGAGAATTATTACAAAGGACTTGTGTGTTGTGATCATTAGATAACATGCTGCCATAGAATTTTAACCCAAAAAAAAATCATAAATTATCTCACGAACACTTGTATTTGTTTAACTGTAGTGGAACCCGCGAAATTTTTTTCGGGGATGTTCGTTCTTCATTTTCATCCTATTTACAAGATTTCTGGTGAGTGATAGTAATAATACAAAGAAGTAATTCTCTCGTCTTTCTGAACTATTCTTGTTAAAATATAATATTTATCTAATAGTTATTAGTTCAATGCATGTTTTTTGATTTATTAGTTCAATGCCTGTTTACCAATTTATCAAGGTACATTATTATTTTCTTAGATAATCTTGTTTGCTTAATTTAACTCCTTGTGCATTTAATAATCAATTTATGCTTGTGAGGACCTGCATTTTATGATGAATGTCTCAACCCAGCACAGTGATGTCATCATCGTTTTTCTTGCCATATGTTTATATGGCCAGGAACTTGTTCTTGCTAGTGTCCTTTAGAATGGATCTTTTAATTATGTGTTGGACTGTGTTCCTCTGAATACATACTTTAAATAAAATATGGAAAGAAAAACGATGATGACATACCTAAAGATTGCATCCTATTTATCATACATGCATTGGTTTGTGCTTGTGTTTGCTTGCTTTGCAGTTTTAGTTCCATTTCAGTGCCTCAACCAGCAAGAGGTGCTGACTCTCTGTTTTTGATTTCGATTTCCATTTATATTGGTTCAGTTTTGTTAGATTTTTTATGCAATTTCTAGTGTGACTGTTGAAGTTTTTTGATTTAGTTCATGTAGTTTGTACAATTTTTGAGTTGATTTAGTTTTCTTTGAAATAATTTCAGCAGTTTCTAGTTGGTTTATACAGTTGCTGCAAGTTGTAAAACAATCAATTAAAATGGGGAATTGTTTGAACTCATTGTTTGGCTTTTGTGGTATAATGCTAGATAGTAGATCACCTTTGTTGAAGTATGCTTCCAAAAGATTTGGTCCAAATGTCTTGAAGATTATGGAAAGACTCAGATATTCAAGTTTGTAACTATAATTATATATTTGGTTGATGAGTTCTTTGTGCTCTTTAATCTTTACTATTACTTTTTATGTCTGTATCTGGGAAAAACTAAATTAGTGGGGATGTGTGAATTATCACATGCGAGATTCTTCCAACCGTGAAAGCACTTGGTGCAATTATACGGTACAATAATAGGAAAAGAAAACTGAAAAGAAGAAACAATTAATTAAGGGAGTGTTCTAGGGGGTGAGATAGCTCAATATAATTAAGTGGTTATAGAGCTAGGGGTATAAGGTGTTGAAGGTGTTGGAGGTCCAAGGTTAAATCCGTAGTAAAAGAGAAAAAATTAACAACTAACATACTAACATTTGCCTATAAAAAAAGTAAAAAATAAAGGAAGTGTTCTAGCTGATTAGGATGTCATAGACACTTCAAACGCAAGCTAGAAGTGAAAACCATATATAGTAAGTGCATGTATTAGAACAGCAAGGCCATATAATTAACAAATAGGGTAAATCTTGAAAACCGGACTACCAACCCCAACCAAACACTACCTAATACAATGGTCACCCACTTGGTGTTATTTTAATGGAAAACTCATACTCATAATACGAGAAATTTTAGCCATGCACTTCTATTTGCATTCATATAAACATATTCTGCTGTATAAATGTAGTTATTAGTTTGTTGATCACAAACAGTTTATTTATATTATAATGAAAAGTGGGACCTAAAGAAACTGTGTAAATTGCTTGTTGCTGCATTTTCCTTCTCTATATTGGAACAGGCTTATGTGCAGCAGCTAGAATCAAGTAGATTAAAGCTTTACCCAACTTGAACAAGACCTTCAAAGAGCACGCTCTCAGGTATAAGACAAACACATACATACTGCTATTACTGCATAAAATAGGCATGATAAAACAGGCCTAAAAGTTTCCTTCATCTCTCTTTTTCTCCATCTCTTCTTTATTATCTAGCATATAATATATATTGCATAATACATTTGTGCCTCAATAATGTTGGTACTGGAATTATCTTAGAAACCTGACTTTTCTTAGAAACCTGGATGACGTGGGGTTACAATCTTAGAAACCTGACTTTTCTTGCATGGTTTTCTTTCTGATTCTCCATAACTGTTGAAAAGAAAGGATTTGGTTCCTCCATCTTTTGATACAACTGTGTAAAATAAAATCCCGAAGGCCTTTTATTTTTGGATGATCCTTTGGATTTTGATTTTGTGGATTCTTGCAGCTTTATTCACAGCAAGGCCAGCAATAAGGATTTTATGCGATCAAGCAGAAGATGGAAGCCACATGCACAAATTGTTTAGAATTACTAGTGTGTTAATTAGCTTGTATGTACATTGTTAGTAGTGCATGGTTATTGTCTAGTCTAGGTTAGCGACCTTTTGGTTTATGGACTTAAATATTAGAATTGGTTATGTGTAAGCCTTACTGTGAATTATGTTAAAGTATATTAGTTAATTGGTTATAATATGCATTATTTTGATATTTGGTTTGGTTTATATATACTTACCAATATTGTATGTAAGCTTTGTACAATATATATGTGTGGCTGTTTTTGAGTACTTCTAGTACTCTTTAAATCAAATTTGATTTATCAACAAAAAAAAGTGTGAATTGCTTAGTGCGGGTGGAAAATATAGAAAAACAAAATGAATAAAAAAAAAGGGAATAGGTAGCGCCTCCTTGAGAAAGCGTTGTCTAAAGTTATAAATAGACAGCGCTCCCTCAAGAAAGCGCTATCTATTACATACTTTAGACAGCGTTTTCTCAAGGAAATGCTGTCTAAAGTATATGCAATATATATCAATTTGTAACTTCAAACAGCGCTTTCTCAAGGAAGCGCTACCTATTCCCACTTTCAATAGCGTTTTTTTTAAGTGCTACCTATTTTTTTGACTTTCAGTAGCGGGTGAATAGATAGCGCTAGTAAGCGCTACTAAAGGCAAAAAAAAAGCGCTATTAAAGCCCTTTTCTGTAGTAGTGTTGACTCGTCTGCTGACTTGTCTGTTCCCATTGTCTGTCAGTCTCAGGCACAGGTTCTGTCTTGGTTAGATCGGGTTGTTGAATTTCTGGATTGTTTATATCAAGACCTGCAAGATCATCTTCTAGATCTCATAGTTCTTTATCAGTCTTTAATTCATAATTGAATTTAACATGAAAAATTCTTCAATAATACAAGTTCTTGAATTTTAAACTCTAAAAGCCTTATACATTTCAGAATATCCTACGAAAATACCTTTATCTACCTTAGAATCAAACTTTCCAAGATTATCTTTGGTATTCAGAATAAAACATTCACATCCAAAAGCATGAAAATAAGATATGTTGGGGCTTTTTCCTTTCCACAATTCATAAGGAGTCCTTTTTAGAAAAGGCCTAATAATATTCTGTTTTGTACATAACAAGTAGTGTTTACAGCTTCTGCCCAAAAGTACTTAGGGAGATTATTTTCATTGAGCATAGATCTAGCCATCTCTTGCAGAGATCTGTTCTTTCTCTCAACCACTCCATTTTGCTGTGGAGTTTTAGGTGCAGAGAAATTGTGAGAGATTCCATTCTCCTCACAGAACTGTCTAAACTGCTCATTTTCAAATTCTCCCCCATAATCACTTCTAAGGGTAGAAATACAGAAACCCTACTCATTTTGTACTCTTTTACAGAATACTGAGAAAGCCTTAAAAGACTCATCCTCGTGTGTTAGGAAGAGTACCCATGTGTATCTAGAATAGTCATCAACTATGACAAATCCATATTTTCTTCCGGCCCAGTGGCAACACTAACTGGTCAAAACAGATCCAAGTGTAACAACAGAAGAGGTCTAGAGGTTGATACTTGGTTTTTAGATTTGAAATTTGATTTTATCTGTTTACCTCTCTGACATGCATCACACAAGACATCTTTCTTAAAACTAATATCAGGCAATCCTCTCACAAGATTATTCCCTTTTAATTCAAAAATTAGTTTCATACTAGCATGTCCTAGTTTCTTATGCCATAACCATCTCTCATCCTCTTTAGACATCAGACAGGTTACACTTTGATCTGAGAGATCTGACAGTTCAATCTTATAAAGATTTTGTCGTCTTTTAGCTAAAAATAGGGTTTTGCCACAACAGCCTTTAACTATGCATACATCCTTGGTAAAGGAGACATCAAAACCACTATCACATAATTGACTTATGCTAAGAAAATTGTGTCTTAATCCTTTATCCATAAGAACATTAGATATAAAGGGAAGAGGGGGTTTACCACCAATAGTACCAATTCCTATAACTTTCCCTTTCTGATTCCCTCCGAAGGCTACGTGTCCTCCTTTCTTAAGTTGGAGGTCTAGGAACATAGACCTTTCTCCTGTCACATGACGCGAGCAACCATTGTCCAGGTAACAAGCGGTGGTGTTTTCTTTGTCCTGTTAAGGACATCTTCAACAAAATTTATTTGGTTTTTAGGTACCCATATTTTTCTAGGTCTTTTTTGTTAGTTCTTGGAGTCTCGTGAAGACTTCCTTCTCTTCTCATGGATACGCTTAGACATAACATGTCCAGTTTTTCCACAGAAGTTACAGACAGGTGTAGACTTGGTTACACTTGACTTAACGGATACTGTAGAAGCTTTAGTTGATACTTTATGATGTGTCTGATGGACATATCCAATACCTTCTTTGTTAAGAGAGTGCATCTGACAGCCAAGTAGCTTAGTCAGATTGTCTCTACCATTAACAAATTTGGCAAGATCAGAAGTGAGCTCTTCCATTTTCTGTTGAAGTTTTTCAACTTCTTCAGATGGTGATGTTTCACTTGAGATATTAGCTTCATTAGACTTTTCAGTCTTCATCTCACTTTATTCTCTTTACTTGACTTCTCACACTCTTGAGATTTCTGTTTATGCTCACTGGTGAACTTTACATACTCTCTCTTGAGGGATTTGAAAGCCTTAGATAAGCAGTTGGATTCCTCCAGCAACTCCTCATAGGCATCAAGTAATTCTTCATAGTCAGGATGTACCTCATCGTCTGAGTCTGAGTCAGTGTTGGACATCAGACAGAGATTGGCTTCTTCCTCTATTTCTTCATGTGTGACAGCTAAAGTGTCCCATATTTATTTGGCAGAGTCACAAGCACATACCTTCTCAAACTCCTCAGGACTGAGAGCACAAATGATGTTATATCTAGCTTTGTGGTTCAGCTCCCATTTTGTCTTTTCTGCAGTAGTCCATTGAGCTTATGGTTTGTCAGTGTTATCATTATTCTTGGGAATGAATGTACCATCTGTAATGACATCCCAAAGATCAGAGTTTGTAGATAGAATGAACCATTCAAATCTATTTTTCCAATAGTTGTAGTTTTCTCCATTGAAGTAAGGAGGTCTGGTTAGGGAAGCTCCTTCAGTCTGGTGACTTCCACTTGAACTAGCTCCAGTAGTCATGTCTATTCTTCAGGACCTTTTACCTCTACACTATTAGATGCTTAACCCAGAGATTGAGCTCTGATACCAACTGAAATAGACAACCATAAACACGAGAAGGGGGGTTGAATTGTGTTTATCATAATTTAAACAAGGTTGAAATCTTTTCGCATACAGAAGCTTAGTTCAGACGAGTGGAAAGATACTGGATAGACAGGTGACCTGTCTGATGAAATTTTAACAGTGACTTAGGCAAACACACCACTTGAAAAACGGATAAGAAAACTAAGGCAACTAAAGAGTTTATGAGGAAAGAGAGATTGACACACTTATTTATCCGGGTTCACTCTTCAAAGCAAAGAGCTACGTCTAGTCCTTGGCAGCACCAAGTTTTATCCACTATAACTGATCAGGTTACAGACTCCAAGTATTGTTTGCACACCTAGCCTCTTCAGGCTCCAAGACAAGTATTCTTTGCACACCTAGCCTCTTCAGGCTCCAAGACAAGTATTCTTTGCATACCTAGCCTCTTCAGGTTCACTCAGGTTTGTTTGAGAGATTTGGTTTATAATAAATACAACTTCAGACAGACAGATCTTTCACTAACACTCGGAGTGGTTTAAATGTAAAGCTTAGGAAAGTCTGCGTAATAACTTCAAATGATTGAAGAATACAGAATGAAAGAATGGAGATTTTAATGCGCAGAGTAATGGCTCTTTAATTCTATGTGTATTCTCTATACTTCATCTTCAATGACTTTTGTATTTATAGTCTTCAACCATTCAGGATCCTTTAGAGACATTCCCTCAGATGTTGGCTTCAAGCATAACTTCATTAAATGCAATAGAGTCGTTCCGGGCAGCCATTAATGCAATTGGAACGTTGGTTGTACTCTAACATGAAGGATCATGGCTTTATGCATCGTGATACCGCCATATCAAAGTTGTGCAGAGTGCTTTTTGTAATTTGCTGAGTACAATTCCCTTTTCGTGTAAAGAACAGAGGTACTAGGGAATAAAGTATGTTGGAAGCATTCTTTAACTGGTCTTTGGTTCTGATAACCGAGGTTGCTTGAGAGAGTAACTTCTGACTTTTCTTGATAGGCGTGAGACTGAGTAGGAGAGAAGGCTTCAAGTCTCTTTCTGATGGGACATCCAACAAAAGCTTGTTTGGTCCTTGATTCTTCAATGAGTAACCTCAGACAAGTGTAGGAACTCGTGGGGAGACAGGTTGAAGATGTATCTTAAAAGAAGTCAATAATCAAAGTAAACAGACAGGTTGACTTTCGCTTATCCAGGCAGGTAGTCACTTATGAGCAGATAGATGATTCTTACAGTTTTAATCTGTACACTAGATAGACAGGTTAGCAACCAATATGAAGGTTAATTAAATCATTAACCAACTTTTAGTTCTCATCAAAACTTGGGAAAATGCACACCAGACATTTTAGAGACTTAACAATCTCCCCTTTTTTTATGATGACAAACATTGAGATGATTTAATGAACCTCAGAAAATAGCATATATCAGACAGGTTGAAATTTTCTTAAGCGGACAGGTCATGCAGATGCTTGATCAGACATTAAGAGTAATTATATAATCCGTTTAACTTAGTCACACATAAGTTTGACTTGTTTTACTTTGAAATTATTATCAGAGCAATCTTACTTAAGATTTATCTAAGAAATTATAGCAACTATCAGAACATACTCATGTCCATGTATTATTTAAGATCATATCATATTCATTCTCCAATTCTCCTATATCACATTTCTCATTCTCCCCCTTTTGTCAACATCAAAAAGAAATAACCTATGAAAGCATTAAAGAAATAAAGGAGAAATTTATTTTATTCATCATGAACGTTTACAAGTACAAGGTAGTCTATATACCTAAAAACTACCTAGATTGACTAATTAACAAAAATAAAGCAGCAACCATTTGCTCTAAGAGCAGCCTAGCTGGCCTTTCTTCATCTAGCTGTCTTCTTAAGTATTCTACTTGTCCTTGAAGCAAATGAAAGTCTTGTAAGGCCCTTTGTTTGAGAAGAGACAGACGGAGAAGAGTGCCAGGGCAAGGCTAAAACTTGGAGTGCCTTAGGTAGATATAGGGGAGAGGTGATGGAAGGGAAGAAAAGTTCATGGAGAGTTTGAAGGGCATAGAAAGGAAGAAAGACGAATTTGAAGATAAGACTGATTCTGACACAGTCAGTATCAGGTGAAGGAAACATACATGAAAGTCTCTCGGATAGAGACAGTTTGATGATTGTTATTTGAATAGGTGGGGGAAAAGGTGTTTGAGCTAAAATAGAGGGAGGGATAGGTAATAAAGAATCAATATGGCAGAAAAAAGAATTAGATCCTGTGACTAACATAAAGAAATACCTAGACCTATGTGGTAGCATTACAACAGAAGCAGGATAGTGAGTTCCAGCTAATGTTTTAATAAAGATAATAATAGGTGGGTAGAAGAAAAGTTATCTACAGGGGTTAAGAATAGGAGGTGGAGGAGAAGGTATGAAAGAGACATGTGAGATACTTGAAAATAAAAGAGATTACAGATCAGACAAAAAGAGTCTCGATGATATGCTAGTTTGTTCTTTGGGAGCAGAGTCCATGTGAACAACTGTGTACCGACAAAAATCAGGAACAATGGTGAAAGAAGATTTTTGAGTTTGAAAGGAAGAAACAGGTGAAGAAATAGGAGATGCAACAGAAAGAGGTTGAACAAAAAGGGCAGATGGAGAAGAGACAGATGGGTTGATGATACCTTGATGAGAAGGGGAAGGGAATGAAGGAGATGTCTGCTCTTCAGATATCTTCAACTTCTTGTCAAAAGGAGACACTTGGTCATTCTTGGGTACAACTGTCTGAGCTCCTCCAGGCAGGTCTTCTGCAGTGTTAGCTTTTGCAGGTACTGGGTAACAAGATCTTCTCTTTTTGGGAATAATTCCCAATATGAAAGTCTTCTTTGGTTCTTCCAGGACTTGCTCTGTCTGCTCCCCCTGAGCAGATGCTTCCTCTTTTCTAGGCTCAGACTCAACTTGTCTGACCTTGGCAATAGTCTTCACCAGCTTCCTTTTCTTGCTGGGATCAGCAGGAACATCCACTAATTCCTCAGCTTCACTAGTCTTCCTCTTAGGAGAGGGTCTCCTCAGCCTGAACCTCAAGGGCTCAACTGTTTCAGCAAAATCTTCAGATACTGAGGGTTGCAGCTCTGGAATTTGGTCTTGTCTGGCCACCTTTCCAGACGGTTTGAACAATCTTTCAGAAATGGGGACTTCTAATTCGTCAGTGGAAACCACTGGTTCTTCCTCCTTCTGCTCAACAGCAGGCTTCTTCTTCTTCTTCTTCTTCTTCTTCTTCTTCTTCTTCTTCTGCTTCTTCTTCTTGTTGTCTTCCTCCTCATCAGCAAGAGGGATTCCCTTGATGTCCATCATAGACAATATCTTCCTGTCTATGGGCAGTGACATGTCCACAAAGTGAACATCACTAGGAACAAACAACTTGTTCCTGAATACCCTTGTCAGCAACATCCCATAAGGATAGGTTTGCATGTTGGTTCTCTTGATCAGAATCTCAAGGTACATGTAGATAAGGTCGTTGATGTCAACCTTGATTTTGTGGATTAAGTGGTACAGATCAAATCTGTCCATCTTGGTCACACTGTCTCGTGAGCCTTTCCTTCGCATCACGCACTCCAACAGCAATATGTGCAGGAATCTGCACTTGAACACCATGTTGATAGGCTTAAGATTCACTAGTTTGGGAACACCATAGATTGCAATGTTGACATTGTCAGCTCCCACTTCATCTTCCTAGTTGGGTGTGAAGCCAGCTCCGATTCTCGGACATTTGTGACAAGCTCCAGAGAGCTAATGGGGAAGAGAAGGGTTCTATCCCCCATTTCAGTCTTAAAGCTTTTGATTCCGTTGAGTCTGTTGGTGACAACCACAACATTTCTCCAGAACGTTTGAATGAGCTTAGGGTGAACAAGCTCCTTGATGTCGAAGAAAGGAGTCCACTTGGAGTACTCCAACTCTTCAGTGACATCCATTCCTAGTTTCTTCATCTGTTGAAGATCAACAGTCTTTCCAGGAATGATCTTTTCTATCTCAGTAACCTTGAGATTGCATTTATCAGCGATTTCTTTTGTAGAGAGATGCTTGGATGATGCCATTTTTTTAGAGAAAACGATTCTAGGGTTTCGAGGGAGAAGAGGGTTTGAAAGATGAGAAGACAAAGAGATTTTGGAATATTGAAACGTATAGGTTCAACCTTTCTGATCTATTAGCTTTTATAGTCATAAAGGTAGGAGAGAGAGAAACGACATTTTTAATTCAAAAAGGCACGATTTGTATGGGGAACTGCAACGCGCACTTAAGACATAATGAAAACATGTTGTCGAGATATGTAAACTACCATGCACACGATTAGATTCAGATAAGGGAATGGCATTAATTAAATAATAACCATTTCAACAAAACTGATGAGT
This sequence comes from Sophora flavescens, assembly GCA_030762895.1. Lineage (NCBI taxonomy): Eukaryota > Viridiplantae > Streptophyta > Magnoliopsida > Fabales > Fabaceae > Sophora > Sophora flavescens. Next base: position 115,576,782 of record CM061068.1, read on the forward strand.
TCTAGCATAGTGACTCAGCAAAGTCAGACAGGTAAGCATAGATAGGTGATAAAGCACAGACAGGTTAACATTCAGACATGTAATTCAACAATGCAAATCATGTTAAGATTATCTCTAATAAATAAAAACCTTTCTTCTGTGAGGGGTTTAGTGAAAATAACATCCCATTGATTTTCAGTTTTAACAAACTTAATGTCAAAGATGCCTTTCTGAACATAATCCCTAATAAAATGATGTTTGATTTCAATATGCTTAGCCTTAAAATGCTGAATTGGATTTTTAGTTAAGCATATAGCACTGGAATTATCACACCATACAGATATGTTATGTTCATAAATAGAGTAATCCTCAAGTTGATGTTTTACCCATAAGAGTTGAGAGCAACAACTAGCAGTAGAGATGTATTCTGCTTCAGCAGTAGATAAGGAAATGGTTGTCTGCCTCTTACTTGACCATAAGACTAAACTTGCTCCAATGAAGTGAGATCCTCCACTGGTGCTTTTTCTTTCTATTCTGTCTCCAGCAAAATCAGCATCACAATATCCCACTAATATGTATTCTTTTGATCTTAAATACTGCAAACCAAGATTAGTAGTTCCAAGAAAATATCTAAATATTCTTTTAACAACCTTAAGATGAGATTCTCTAGGATCAGATTGGAATCTAGCACACATACAGACACTAAATTGAATGTCAGGTCTGCTTGAAGTTAAGTACAGTAGAGAGCCAATCATACCTCTGTAGACAGTTTGATCTACCTTTTTACCTTCATCATCTTTGCTTAGTTTTGCGTTGGGTTGCATAGGGGTTTTCATGAGCTTTGCATTTTCCATTTTGTAATTCTTGAGTATCTCCTTGGTATATTTTTGTTGATGAATGTAAATTCCATCACTTGTCTGCTTGATTTGTAATCCAAGGTAGAACTTCAATTCTCCCATCATGCTCATCTTAAATTCAGCTTGCATTAGATTTGAAAATTCCTTGCACAGCTTTTCATTAGTTGCTCCAAAAATAATATCATCAACATATATTTGAACTATAATAAAGTTCTTTTTAGAGCATTTCTTAAACAAAGTAGTGTCTACTTGTCCTATAGTAAAACCATTATGCATGAGAAAATAACTGAGTCTATCATACCATGCTCTAGGTGCTTGTTTCAAACCATATAATGCCTTTTTAAGTTTGAAAATGTGATCTGGTTTATCAGTATCCTCAAAACCATGGGGTTAACATACACTTCTTCTTCAATTATACCATTTAGAAAAGCACTTTTTACATCCATTTGAAACAGGGTAATTTGGTGTTGTGCAGCATATGACATTAAAATGAGTATGGCTTCTATTCTAGCTATAGGTGCAAAGGTTTTAGTATAATCAATACCTTCTTGTTGGTAATAGCCTTGAGCTACTAACCTTGCCTTATTTCTGACAACTTTACCATCTTCATCCAATTTGTTTCTGAAGACCCATCTTGTTCCAATAACCGACTTGTTTTTAGGCTTAGAGATAAGAGTCCAGACATCATTTCTGGTGAACTGGTTAAGTTCTTCTTGCATAGCAAGAATCCAGCTTTCATCCTTAAGAGCTTCTTCAATGCGTTTAGGCTCCAAATCTGAAATAAAGGCCACATTGCTTGATTCTCTTAATGTGGATCTGGTTCTTACTCCTTCAGTAGGATTTCCAATAATAAGATCCTTAGGGTGATGAGTGTTGAACTTCCAATCCATTTTGAGATCATCATGAAGATCTTGACTTGTCTGCTGACTCGTTTGTTGACTCATCTGCTGACTTGTCTGTTCCACTTGTCTGTCAGCCTCAGGCACAGGTTCTGTCATGGTTAGATCGGGTTGTTGAATTTTTGAATTTTTTATATCAAGACCGGCAAGATCATCTTCTAGATCTGATAGTTCTTTATCAGTCTTTAATTCATCATTGAATTTAACATGAACATATTCTTCAATAATACAAGTTCTTGAATTGTAAACTCTAAAAGCCTTTGACATTTCAGAATATCCTACGAAAATACCTTTATCTACTTTAGAATCAAACTTTCCAAGATTATCTCTGGTATTCAGAATAAAACATTCACATCCAAAAGTATGAAAATAAGATATGTTGGGGCTTTTTCCTTTCCACAATTCATTAGGAGTCCTTTTTAGAAAAGGCCTAATAAGTATTCTGTTTTGTACATAACAAGCAGTGTTTACAGCTTCTGTCCAGAGGTACTTAGGGAGATTATTTTCATTGAGCATAGATCTAGTCATCTCTTGCAGAGATATATTCTTTCTCTCAACCACTCCATTTTGCTGTGGAGTTCTAGGTGCAGAGAAATTGTGAGAGATTCCATTCTCCTCACAGAACTGTCTAAACTGTTCATTTTCAAATTCTCCCCCATGATCACTTCTAAGGGTAGAAATACAGAAACCCTGCACATTTTCTACTCTTTTGCAGAATACCGAGAAAGCCTTAAAAGACTCATCCTTGTGTGTTAGGAAGAGTACCCATGTGTATCTATAATAGTCATCAACTATGACAAATCCATATTTTCTTCCGGCTAAATTTGGCAACACTAACTGGTCCAAACAGATCCATGTGTAACAACAGAAGAGGTCTAGAGGTTGATACTTGGTTTTTAGATTTGAAATTTGATTTTATCTGTTTACCTCTCTGACATGAATCACACAAGACATCTTTCTTAAAACTAATATCAGGCAATCCTCTCACAAAATTATTCCCTTTTAATTCAGAAATTAGTTTCATACTAGCATGTCCTAGTTTCTTATGTCATAACCATCTCTCATCCTCTTTAGACATTAGACAGGTTACACTTTGATCTGAGAGATCAGACAGTTTAATCTTATAAAGATTTTGTTGCCTTTTAGCTGAAAAGAGGGTTTTGCCACAACAGCCTTTAACTATGCATACATCCTTGGTAAAGGAGACATCAAAACCATTATCACATAATTGACTTATGCTAAGCAAATTGTGTCTTAATCCTTTAACCATAAAAACATTATATATAAAGGGAAGAGGGGGTTTACCACCAATAGTACCAATTCCTATAATTTTCCCTTTCCGATTCCCTTCGAAGGCTACGTGTCCTCCTTACTTAAGTTGGAGGTCTAGGAACATAGACCTTTCTCCTGTCATATAACGCGAGCAACCACTGTCCAGGTACCGGCAATGGTATTTTCTTTGTCCTGTTGAGGACATCTTCAACAAAAATTATATGGTTTTTAGGTACCCATATTTTTCTTGGTCCTTTTCTGTTAGTTCTAGGAGTCTGTGAAGACTTCCTTCTCTTCTTATTAATACCCTTAGACATAACATGTCCAGTTTTTCCATGAGATTCTGAGGCAGTGTAGACTTGGTTACAATTGACATAACGGATACTGTAGAAGCTTTAGTTGATACTTTATGATGTGTTTGATGGACATATCCAATACCTTCTTTGTTAAGTGAGTGCCTCTGATAGCCAAGTAGCTTAGTCAGATTGTCTCTACCATTAACAACTTTGGCAAGATCAGAAGTTAGCTCTTCCACTTTCTGTTGAAATTTTTTAACTTCTTCAGATGGTGATGTTTCACTTGAGATCTTAGCTTCATTAGACTTTTCAGTCTTCAGCTCACTGTTCTCTTTAGCCAGCTTCTCATACTCTTGAGATTTCTGTTTATGTTCACTGGTGAGCTTTACATACTCTCTCTTGAGGGATTTGAAAGCCTTAGATAAGCAGTTGGATTCCTCCAGCAACTCCTCATAGGCATCAAGTAATTCCTTATAGTCAATATGTACCTCATCGTCTGAGTCAGTGTTGGTCACCAGACAGAGATTAGCTTCTTCCTCTATTTCTTCATGTGTGACAGCTAAAGTGTCCCATATTTCTTTGGCAGAGTCACAAGCACATACCTTCTCAAACTCCTCAGGACTGAGAGCATAAATAATGTTATATCTAGCTTTGTCGTTCAGCTCCCATTTTGTCTTTTCTGCTGTAGTCCCCTGAGCTTTTGGTTTGTCAGTGTTATCATCATTCTTTGGAATGAATGGACCATCTGTAATGACATTCCAAAGATCAGAGTTTGTAGATAGAATGAACCATTGAAATCTATCTTTCCAATAGTTGTAGTTTTCTCCATTGAAGTAAGGAGGTCTGGTTAGGGAAGCTTCTTCAGTCTGGTGACTTCCACTTGAACTAGCTCCAGCAGTCATGTCTATTCTTCAGGACCTTTTACCTCTACACTGTTAGATGCTCAACCCAGAGGCCGAGCTCTGATACCAATTGAAATAGACAACTATAAACACGAGAAGGGGGGGTTGAATTGTGTTTATCAACATTTAAACAAAGTTGAAATTTTTTCGCATTCAGAAGCATAGTTCAGACAAGTGGAAAGATACAGGACAGACAGGTGACCTGTCTGATGAAATTTTAACAGTGACTTAGACAAACACACCACTTGAAAAACGGATAAGAAAACTAAGGCAACTAAAGAGTTTATATGGAAAGAGAGATTGTCACAGCTATTTATCATGGTTCACTCTTCAAAGCAAAGAGCTACGTCCAGTCCTTGGCAGCACCAAGTTTTATCCACTATAACTGATCAGGTTACAAACTCCGTGTATTGTTTGCACACCTAGCCTCTTTAGTCTCCAAGACAAGTATTCTTTGCACACCTAGCCTCGTCAGGCTCCAAGACATGTATTCTTTGCACACCTAGCCTCTTCAGGCTCACTCAGGTTTGTTTGAGAGATTTGCTTTGTAATAAATACAACTTCAGACAGACAGATCTTTCACTAACACTCAATGGTTTAAATGTAAAGCTTAGGAAAGTCTGCGTAATAACTTCAAATGATTGAAGAATACAGAATGAAAGAATGAAGATATTAATGCACAGAGTAATGGCTCTTTAATGCTATGTGTATTCTCTATACTTCATCTTCAATGACTTCTGTATTTATAGTCTTCAAGCATTTAGTATCCGTTTGAGACATTCCCTCAAATGTTGGCTTCAAGCAGAACTTCATTAAATGCAATAGGGTCGTTCTGGGCAGCCATTAATGCAATAGGGTTGTTGGTTGTACTCTAACATGAAGGATCATGGCTTTATGCATCGTGATACAACCATGTCAGAGTTGTGCAGAGAGCTTTTTGTAATTTGCTGAATACAATTCCCTTTTCGTGTAAGGACCAGAGTTACAAGGGAATAAAGCATGTTGGAAGCATTCTTTAACTGGTCTTTGGTTCTGATAATCGAGGTTGCTTGAGAGAGTAACTTCTGACTTTTCTTGATAGGCGTGAGACTGAGTAGGAGAGAAGGCTTCAAGTCTCTTTCTGATGGGATAGCCAACAAAAGCTTGTTTGGTCCTTGATTCTTCAATGAGTAACCTCAGACAAATGTAAGAACTCGTGGGGAGACAGGTTGAAGACTTATCTTGAAAGAAGTCAATAATCATAGTCAACAAACAGGTTGACTTTCGCTTATCCAGACAGGTAGTCACAGCAGATAGATGATTCTTACAGTTTTAATCTACACACTAGATAGACAGGTTAGAAACCAATATGAAGGTTAATTAAATCATTAACCAATGTTTAGTTCTCATCAAAACTTAAGGAAATGCACACCAGATATTTTAGGGACTTAGCATAAACGGATACAATTTGAAGACCGTTGAAGAAGATCAAGTCGGAGAAGCACTTCAGCTATATAATACTCAAAGAACTTCAACAAGAAGTAGTAACACAAGCTCTGTTATCATAAGTGAAAAAAAACAATGTTGAAATTGTAAAACAAGTTTACGTGTCAATCTTGTTGATCTTAACCTTTCAAATCCTCACACATAGTGAGTTCTTAGATCAAAGTTGTAAACCTCTTTGTTAGAGTTAGAGCCTGAAGAGGCTTGGTAGAGAAAGAATACTTGTAGCTTGAAGAGGTGTTGAATACTTGTAATCTATTTATAAAATAGTGGAGAAAAACCTTCAAGTAGAAGGGGCTGGACGTAACTCTTGGTTGGAAGAGAGTGAACCGGGATAAAACTCTTGCGTGAATCTTCTAAACCCTTATCTTTTACAGTTTTTGTTTATACTAACTGTGGGGTTCTGAATCTGAGTTTATTAACTCTTCAAAAACGTTTTTATGTTTGTGTGTTGTTTTTATTGTTTTGCTTGTAAAAGGTTTGAGAAAAGGCTTTTGGGAAAATCTGTTAAGAAACACAATTCAACCCCACTTCTTATGTTTCCCTATGTCAACTTCAACCTTGACCATTAAGCATCAAGGCCCCCTTGGCCACTAGGCTACCGAGGTACATTATTGTCTTTAAGTTATCTAACTTGTCTATACTTGGTTTGGTGTCTTCTTCGTTATTAGAAGCATTTGGGGTGAAACACCCTTTGTTACTGTTTTCTGTGTTCTGATCTGTACAGGGAAGCACGGGCGTGCTGACTGTTAAGTCAAGCTAGGGCGTGCTGACTGTTAAGTCAAGCACGGTCGTACTGATTTTTTAGCACGACCGTGCCCAATGGAACGTGGTCGTACTATTTCTGGGCAGAAGGGTTGAACAACCCTTAATAAGTTTCCTAGGGCATTCAAAGATCAAACCTATTGGTTTAAGCTACACCATCAATCATAAGTTTCATTATCTTAAATTGTTCCCATGTCTTTTACTTCCAGCTTCATTACTAACATCCCTAAAACACTCACTAATCAATCCTAGGGTCTTTGACTAAGCCCTATGAACATAAACTCACATCTCATACTATATTCATGTCTTATGAACAAACTGGGAAAATATCTCTTAAATGCATTCATCTTTATTAACATCTCTTCTAAGGTCTTAACATCATTAATAAGCCCTATTAATTGGTTAGAGTCTTATTAACGTTATTGTTGGCACTAACATCCACAACAATCAATACTCATTCAGAGCACCACATCATCATCATTATCATAACAGTCTCATCATTATCATAACAACATCATCATCATCATAATAGCATCATCATCATGAACATTCATGGTATTATTAAACATCATACTCAATTGGGCATACCAATAACATCCAATCATACATCATTAATAATTAACATCAAATAGTGCAAAACTTAAAGCATGCCATTAACATCATAATCATATCATACATACATCAATTAACATCAAATAGGCAAACAATATATGACAGGGTCATGGGTTAGCCCTTCATCTTACGCTACCCCCAACACCTACATGTCAATACTATTCCTTCTCCCCATACCTCAATCAAATTCTCAAGCTTCGAAGGGATGAGAGTGCGAATCCAAGCCTCCTTCACCGGTTCCTACCATTACAAAATACGAAGAGCTCATAAAAAGGACCAAAATTGTCAAACCAATGAGAGAATCAAAAAGGGAACAAGAGGTATGGCTTACCTTGGGATTAAACTCTAAAGAACAGAAATGATAAGAGGAGAAAATGCCCGTTTGAGTCTCGCCTCACAAACGCTTGATCACTTCCTCAAGAACGACAACGAAAACACATGGATTAAGCTTATAAATCAAGAAACTCAATGGGGAAGGTAAGGAGAACAAGGCACACGAAATTTTACCTTGTTTGCAGCCCAAAATTCATAAACAAAAGGATAAAGTCGACACTAAAAGAAGTGCGTATCATCAGCGATGTCCTTCTGGCCAAAAATGGCAAAAAACGATGAACGGGGCAATTTCCTTCGAGAATTCTTAAGAGAAACTAAAGAAAAACCTAAGAGTTGAAGATAGGCAGTTTTTATGAGTCTTGAGTCGTGGGAAATAGGTATTAGGTTGAGTCTTATGGTATAAAAACAAGTTAGGGCATAACGGCCTCCTATTTCAGCCCAAACTGTATACAGATCCGTATTTTCACAATATCTTGAGCTACAAGTGTCCGATTGAGGTGTTCTTGGTGTCCTTAGAAATCTTAGATAAATATCTACAAATTCATGTGTGACGTTCGAATCCTAAGTCAGACTCTAAGATGGTCAAAAGTTCGATGGAATTTTAGAGACAGATTTGGTAGTTATTTCTAGATATGATCCTTAGGAGAATATGATAAGATCTTAAGAGATAACCAAAAAGAGGATTCTTATATATTAATAAGGACTCAAATCTGATTGATTGAGGGACTAAAACCAAAGAGATATGTTGGTGACGCCGGCAAGTGTACCGGGTCGTCGCAAGTAATAAAAACACGGTAAGAATTTACCGAGGTCGAACACAAGGATTGGGCTACCAATTCTACTAATTCGCGAGAAATTCAATAGGGTTAGTTAAGCGAAGAACGTTGTTGTGAGAGAGAGATTTATATCGCAATTCAAATAAGAAATCGATTAAAGCTAAGGTGATTAAATTCAGAAATTAAAATATCCAGGGTCTCAAATCCACCTACCCAATCATGTATAGTACCCAAGTGATGATGTATTCCTCCCTAAGTTCAATTACAATGTCAACCGGGACCCCCAATTTCTCCTAGGTTCACAGTCGTGCTCAATAGGACGTATTCAACGATTTGAGTTAATTACTTGCAGGTCTCATAACCCTAATCCTCGAATTCTATTAAATCTTGTTCCCTATGTGGTTGCACCGATCTCCTATTCACTTTCGTACAATATTCGATCAATGATCCCAATTCAAGTTCTAAAACGTGAATCGCCGGTCGGCCTTAACACGTTTAACTAGTTAATCACGCTAGCATATGATCAACACAATAATATCAGAATTGAAAAACATTTATTGAGAGAAGGGAAGAAAAACATACATCACATGAACACTACACAGCCATGGGTGGCTTCATCGATCCCCTAGACGAGGGGATTAGTTCCTCATGTTCGTAACAACACCGCACGTACAATCGGAAATCATCCTAAGAATAAGAATTAAGAGAAGAGAAGGGGAGACACAGCTCCAGAATAAGGATTCTAAAAGATCTACAATCAGTTCTGATCCAAAAAGTCTTCCAATTCTGTTCTGCAGTGCCTTATTTATAGGGAGGCCACGCGTCACGGTCGTGATGGTCATCACGGCCAGGCCGTGACGGCTTCTGTTTCTGGCGCTTCTGTGGGATTCAAACCCTCGCGACGCGAAGGATGTCTTGCGACGCGAGCCTTCTTGTCACGGCCCGTGATGTGAATCACGGCTAAGCCGTGACGGTCTCTGACTTGTGTGGGTTTTTGGTCACGTCCGTGATATACATCACGGCTAGGCCGTGATGGTCTCTGACTTTTGTGGGTTTTTGGTCACGGCCGCGATACACATCACGGCTAGGCCGTGATGGTCTCTGACTTCCAAGTCTTCATTATTCGCGAGGCGAGAATCCTGTTCGCGGGGCGAGACCTCCAAAAGTGCTTTTTCCCGCTGCTTCTTGACTTTCCTTGATTCTCAGAGCTTCACTTATTTAACCTGAAACAACAAAAGCAACCACAAGAATAATTCTATTCAAAATAACCTAAAAACTACACAAAATACACCAAACGAGTCAAAAACTAACTTAGGAACGAAACAAGGCGAATTTGGGCGAAAACGAGATTGAACTCGACTAATTAGCACGTAAACCACCGTCTTACTAGTTATGAAACTAGATAAGCCAGAGGCTTATCAAACACCCCAAACTTAAACCTTGCTTGTCCCCAAGCAAGCTAAAACTCAAAAACGACTCAAGACTTGGCAACCTGAAAGATCTAATCAATTTCGCACAAATTTCATGCGACTTTACAAAACAGTTTTTATTCTTTGATTCCCCCCTTTTTTCATCAATGTAATCCCCACATTCATCTACTTTAAACAATTGAGAATTTATCATTCATGCCATCATTACTCTAAGTTGAGGCTCAAAGATACACACAAAGGAAGATCACCTATTTCAAACAATTGTCTTCCTCACAAGGGCATTTAGTATTTCACTCATTCGCTCAAGTTTGTCTAGGCTATCAACTTTTCACTCACTTTCACATTCTAAGAGCACTTCCCATGAATTTGATTTTCATCTCAAACATAGTTCCCACGAAAACATGCATGCAACATCAATAGGTCTTTCAAAGGTTGTAATGGGGCCTGGCTAAGGGTAGGATAATGAAGGATATTTAGGCTTAAGTCCCTAGGAACTAAGAGAGCATGAGCATTTTGACACTTTTTCCACTCAAATTCCTTTTTCCATTTTTCATTTGGGCTCGGGTGACTACATCCTTTTCCTTGCTAAACTTTTTGTTTTGCCCCTTTTTCTTTTGGCAATTTTTTTTTTGTTTTCTTCTTTTCTTTTCTTTTCTTTTTGCCTTGGGTCAACCTTTATTTTCTTTTTCTCATCCCAATATGACATATCACCTCGTAGCCACCTCAAACTTAGTTTCTCACAACTCTTTTCTCATTAAGCTTCCATGCTCTCCTAATCCTAAGATTGGGTTAACATGGTTTTTTCAGATTTCGGCTCATAATATAGGGTCATAAAGAAACAATAGGTTAATTAGGCTCAATGTGGCCGACTAGGGAACATGCATGAGGGATGGTCCATTTTAGGCCAAGTAGTTATTTCAAAGAAAATCGCCTAAATCATTTGATGCAACACATAATCATGCAAACCATAAAGAGATTCAAGCAAATTCGGGGAAGTGCAACTTAAAAGTGATTTCACACAATCAAAAATAGAGTTGGAGGCTCAAATCCTCACCTGGACATTTTGCAAATTGTTTGACCGAGATACAATTCCTAGTGTGTGCACCCCATCACCCCAAACTTATCATAAATCAAGCAATCATAATAAATCTCAAAGTTCAATTTTCAATTTTTAAGTGGGGATCAACTTTTCTATTATTAGAACCTAGGGGGGATCATCAATGGTCAAATAATTCATGCAATCAATCTATGCTCAATTTAATCAAAATCCAACAAGCTTGCCGACACGACATTCATACAACAACTCTTGATCTTCTCAAATTATTCAAGAGCGACAAACAAAAACAACACACAAACAAAAACAAAAGTGAGGAGAGGAGAGGGATACCTAGCTTGGGTTGCCTCCCAAGTAGCGCTTGTTTAACGTCCCGAGCCTGACTCAAGTCACCCCAGAGGGTTAATCCAGATAAAACACTTGCTTGCCAATTGGGACCGATTTCCCATGATAATGCTTTAGCCTTTGCCCATTCACCTTGAAGTTGCCGGAAGCCCCTTCCAATTCCATTGCTCCGTATGGGAAGACTTGTAGGATCTTGAATGATCCTGACCACCTCGATTTCAGCTTTCCAGGGAAGAGCCTCAACCTTGAATTATAAAGGAGTACCATTTGTCCGGGCTCAAACCTTCTAGGCAAGATGTGCTTGTCATGCCATGCCTTAGTCCGCTCCTTGTAGATTCTAGCATTTTCATAAGCTTGCATGCGGATCTCGGACAACTCATTCAGATCCAAAAGCCTCTTCTCACTGGCTTTCGTCAAATCAAAGTTGAGCTCCCGAATTGCCCAATAAGACTTCTCTTCCAACTCCACCGGTAGGTGGCATGCCTTTCCAAACACCAAGTTGTAGGGAGACCTTCCAATTGGAGTCTTGAACGCTGTCCTATAAGCCCATAAAGCATCATCCAATTTCTTTGACCAATCCTTCCGTGAGGAGTTGACGGTTTTTTCAAGGATATGCTTCAACTCACGGTTGGATACCTCCGCTTGCCCATTTGTTTGGGGATGATAAGGAGTAGCGACTCTATGCTTGACCCCATACTTCTCAAGAAGCTTGTGCAATGGATTGTTGCAAAAGTGGGATCCCCCATCACTAATCAACACTCTAGGGACCCCAAACCTCGAGAAGATATTGCGCCTAAGGAATTCCATGACTACTCGCGCATCATCCGTAATTGTCGGGATTGCCTCTACCCACTTCGACACATAGTCCACAGCCACCAGAATGTATTGGTAAGAGAAAGAGGGTGGGAATGGTCCCATGAAATCTATCCCCCATACATCAAAGAGCTCTACTTCAAGCATGCAATTCAAGGGAAGTTCATGCCGCTTAGAGATATTGCCAACTCTTTGGCACCGATCACAGTTCTCAACAAAGGTACAGGCATCCTTGAAAAGCGTTGGCCAATAAAACCCACTTTGAAGAATTTTTTCTGCGGTCTTCTTTCCCCCATAGTGCCCACCATAATCCGAGCTATGACAATGCCACAACACGTTTCCGATCTGGTCATGGGGAATGCACCTCCTTAAGATCCCGTCCAAGCATTGCTTGAAAAGATATGGGTCCTCCCACATATAGTACTTTGAATCTGAGAGGAACTTCTTCCTTTGTTGACAAGTCCAACCTTGCGGAACCACATTTGAAGATTTGAAGTTGGCCATGTCCGCGAACCAAGGAGGGGAATTTTCAATAAGTGCTAACAGCTTTTCATCAGGAAATTCTTCCTTGATGTCTAACAACTCCTCCTTGGTGTCGGGATTGACCAACCTAGATAAGTGGTCCGCCACACCATTCTCGGATCCTTTCCTGTCCTTAATCTCTACGTCAAATTCCTGCAAAAGAAGAATCCACCGCATTAATCTAGGTTTGGCCTCTTGTTTTGCCATCAAGTGTTTTATGGCCGCATGATCGGTGAAAACAACAATCTTAGACCCCACAACGTAGGATCTAAACTTATCCAAAGCAAACACCACAGCAAGTAATTCTTTCTCAGTGGTGGAATAATTAGCTTGTGCCTCATTCAAAACTTTACTTGCATAGTAAATGACATGAGCTAATTTTTCCACCCTTTGTCCCAAAACAGCCCCCCACTGCATAATCACTGGCATCACACATGATTTCAAAAGGCAAATTCCAATTAGGTGCAGTGATTATGGGTGCGGTGACAAGCATATTTTTCAAAACAGTGAAGGCATTTAAACAAGAAGCATTGAAATCAAAGGATACATCCTTCACAAGAAGGTCGCAAAGTGGCCTTGCGATTTTGGAGAAGTCCTTGATGAATCTCCCAGTAGAACCCGGCATGCCCCAAAAAACTCCTCACCCCCTTTACATTGGTTGGTGGGGGAAGCTTTTCAATCAACTCAATCTTCGCCTTATCGACCTCAATCCCCCTTTGGGAGATTTTGTGCCCCAAGACTATACCTTCCTTGACCATGAAGTGGCATTTCTCCCAATTGAGCACAAGGTTAGTCTCTTGGCACCTTTTAAGCACCAAACTCAAGTTCTTCAAGCAGTTGTCATATGAGGTTCCAAAGACCGAGAAGTCGTCCACGAACACCTCAACGCATTTCTCCACCATGTTCGAGAAAATAGAAAGCATGCACCTTTGGAAAGTGGCAGGGGCGTTGCACAATCCAAAGGGCATCCTCCTATAGGCAAAGACTCCATAGGGACAAGTGAAGGCCGTCTTCTCTTGGTCTTGAGGATCCACCACAATTTGATTATAGCCGGAGTAACCATCCAAGAAACAGTAGTACTCATACCCGACTAACCTCTCAAGCATTTGATCAATGAAGGGGAGAGGGAAGTGATCCTTTCTTGTTGCTTCATTTAGTCTTCTGTAGTCGATACAAACTCTCCACCCCGTGATGGTCCTTGTTGGGATCAATTCATTGTTTTCGGTGACCACCACGGTTGTTCCACCTTTCTTTGGGACCACATGAATCGGACTAACCCAATTGCTATCCGAGATTGGGTAGATGATTCCGGCATCCAAAAGTTTAATCACTTCCTTACGCACGGCTTCTTTCATGATGGGATTTAGCCGTCTTTGTGGTTGGACCACCGGCTTGTAACCATCCTCCATCAAAATTTTATGCATGCATAGGGAAGGGCTTATACCTTTTAGGTCCGAAATCTTCCACCCAATGGCGGATTTGTGTTCCCTAAGAACTCTCAACAGCTTCTCTTCTTCATCCTTTTTCAAGGCATTGCTAATGATTACCGGATGTTGTCCCTTCTCCCCCAAGAATGCATACCTTAAGTGGGTTGGGAATTGCTTCAACTCCGGAGCTTTGTTCTCTTCTTCCCTGCCTTCAGTGTTGAGCTTTTCCTTTGCACTTTCATCCCTTGGGAGACTTGGTAAAGCTTCCATGTGCTTCAAGGACTCAAGGTAATCCTCATCTCCCAAGGGGTCTTCTTCCTCACTATCATAATCATAATCATGGGATTCTACCAACACTTGTGCAAGTGATGAACCATGGGCTTCTCTAGTGGTCTTTTCCTTACAAATTAATCCCACCATATCCACTTGATAGACCTCCGACCTCTCCACTGGGTGCTTCATTGCCTTGAAGACATTGAAGACTACATTCTCATCTTGTACACGGAGGGTGAGCTTCCCTTGTTGCACATCAATCAAAGCACGCCCTGTGGCCAAGAAGGGCCTTCCCAATATGAGCGGAATCTCGGCGTCTTCATCCATATCAAGCACCACAAAATCTGCCGGAAATATGAATTTATCCACCTTCACTAGCAAGTCTTCGACCACCCCATAAGGATATTTAATAGAGCGATCGGCTAGCTGGAGCGACATCCGTGTATCCTTGGCTTCCTTGATCCCCAACTTCTTCATCATAGAGAGGGGCATCAAGTTGATGCTTGCCCCTAGATCACACAACGCCTTCCCTATATTCATCTCCCCAATAGTGCAAGGTATTGAAAAAGAACCGGGATCCTTCAACTTTGGAGGGAGTTTTCTTTGAAGGATGGCACTGCACTCCTCGGTCAAAGCAACCGTTTCCTCATCCACTATTTTCCGCTTTTTGGAGAGAAGGTCCTTCATAAATCGGGCATAAGATGGCATCTGTTCCAGGGCTTCCGCAAATGGAATGTTGATTTGAAGTTTGCGAAAGACATCAAGGAATTTACTGAACTGTTTCTCCTGTTGAGGCTTTTTCAATCTTTCTGGATACGGTACCCTCATGTAGGGCGGGAGGTCTTGGGGTTCAACCCATTTCTTCCTTCGGAACTCTTCATCCACAAGTTTCAGCTTTCCCCCTTGTTCGGTGCCTTGTCACTTGCCAACTCCTCTTCCTTAGGTTGTTCTTCCTCAACATGTGGTGGTTTTGAGACCTCAACTTCCTGAGAACTAGTTGCACCCCCTTTAGATTCCAACACTCTACCGCTTCTAGTTGTTACGGCATTGCATTAGTTCTTAGGGTTGTTCTCGGTATCACCTGGGAAAGTGCCTGGGGGACGCTCATTCAGTTGCTTTGCGAGCTGAGCTATCTGCGTCTCAAGATTCTGAATTGCCGACCCTGTATGAGTCGCCAACTTGTCAATGGCAGTGTTTGTGTTGATCGACGATTTCTCCATTGCTGCATTCATCTTCTCAAAAGTTGTGCCTGTAAAGGTTGACAACTTCTCAAAAGCCAGCTCCCACGGTTGTCTTCCACCATCTGTTATTTGCAACTGATTAGGCCCTGGAAGAGGCTGCTGAGTATTGCGCTGCTGGATCCCAGTGTTTAGCCTCAGACCCTGTTGAGGTTGTTGTCCGGCCAGACCACCACTAGCATTACTCCAAGCGAAACCCGGATGGTCTCTCCTCATATATCCCCTATTCTGATTATGATTGTAGTCATTCTGTCTGTTTCTCTGATAATTGTTCTGGGGCACAGTGTCATAGAAGTTGTGGCATGAATCCACATGTTCCTGAGAGAAATTCAGCGGGCAATTTTGAGTGTCATGATCCCCATTGCAGTTGTCACAACCCGGAGGCATCCCCTCATGTATCACATTAACCCTCTTGTTCCCAGACAAAGCTTCAATCTGCATCTTCAACAATCTGTTTTGCTCAAGAATGGCCTCCATTGCCCCGGAACTGATTCCATTTGAGGTTTCCCTTCCACGGTTGTAATCATTATATGACATTTTCTCCAATAATGCCCATCCATCCTCAGCTGATAAGTAGGAAAAAGAGCCGCCAGCTGCGGCATCACAGTTCATCTGATAGCATCCCCTTAACCCATTAAAGAAATGCTGAACTTTGGAGACCGGGTCAAAGAACGCTGAAGGGCATCTTCTCAGGAGCCCGTTGTACCTCTCCCAGGCTTCATTATACGTTTCATCCTTTGTCTGTCTGAAAGATGTAACGGCTATTCTTGCTTGCGCCGCTTTCTGAGGAGGAAAATATTTGGTTAGGAACTTTTGTGCCATTTGCTCCCAAGTTCTGATGCTGTTCCTATCCAAGCTGTCTACCCAATCGCGAGCGACATCCCTAAGAGAGAGGGAAAAGCCGCAAGTGAAACTCATCTTGTGAGACTCCTCTTGTCTTCTGTAAGTCACAAGCTTCAAGGAAGTGAGTGATGTGTCTATGAGGGTCCTATTTGCCACTCCCATCAAACTGATTCTCACGGATCTGGAATGTGACACATGCTTCCACTCTGAAGGAGTCTGTATTCAGGTTGCCCCTCACAATAGAAGAGTCACAATCTCCCAAGCTGGGTAGATCGTACTCGAAGAGAGGCTTGTAACGAGGAGGAGGAGGAGGATTTTCTTCAGCCATGATCTCTATTTTAATTGCTTCCAGCCTCTTCCTTTCTCTGGCCTTTTTTCTTAACTGCCTCTCGGTCCTAGTGATCTCTGAATCGAATAGCAAGTCCTCTTGTGAAAGGGTACCTCGCATACAAAAACACGGCAAGACCAAGTGGAATCAAAGAAGTAGAGAGAAATAATAAAGAAATATCAGAAAAATAAAAATAAAAACCGCTTAACCAAATAATCAAATTTCCTAAAAATTAGGAAATTTGGTGTGCCAATCCCCGGCAACGGCGCCAAAAACTTGTTGGAGACGCTGGCAAGTGTACCGGGTCGTCGCAAGTAATAAAAACACGGTAAGGATTTACCGAGGTCTAACACAAGGATTGGGCTACCAATTCTACTATCTCGCGAGAAATTCAATAGGGTTAGTTAAGCGAAGAACGTTGTTGTGAGAGAGAGATTTCTATCGCAATTCAAATAAGAAATCGATTAAAGCTAAGGTGATTAAATTCAGAAATTAAAATATCCAGGGTCTCAAATCCACCTACCCAATCATGTATAGTACCCAAGTGATGATGTATTCCTCCCTAAGTTCAATTACAATGTCAACCGGGACCCCCAATTTCTCCTAGGTTCACAGTCGTGCTCAATAGGACGTATTCAATGATTTGAGTTAATTACTTGCAGGTCTCATAACCCTAATCCTCGAATTCTATTAAATCTTGTTCCCTATGTGGTTGCACCGATCTCCTATTCACTTTCGTACAATATTCGATCAATGATCCCAATTCAAGTTCTAAAACGCGAATCGCCGGTCGGCCTTAACACGTTTAACTAGTTAATCACGCTAGCATATGAACAACACAATAATATCAGAATTGAAAAACATTTATTGAGAGAAGGGAAGAAAAACATACATCACATGAACACTACACAGCCATGGGTGGCTTCATCGATCCCCTAGACGAGGGGATTAGTTCCTCATGTTCGTAACAACACCGCACGTACAATCGGAAATCATCCTAAGAATAAGAATTAAGAGAAGAGAAGGGGAGACACAGCTCCAGAATAAGGATTCTAAAAGATCTACAATCAGTTCTGATCCAAAAAGTCTTCCAATTCTGTTCTGCAGTGCCTTATTTATAGGGAGGCCACGCGTCACGGCCGTGATGGTCATCACGGCCAGGCCGTGACGGCTTCTGTTTCTGGCGCTTCTGTGGGATTCAAACCCTCGCGACGCGAGCCTTCTTGTCACGGCCCGTGATGTGAATCACGGCTAAGCCGTGACGGTCTCTGACTTGTGTGGGTTTTTGGTCACGGCCGTGATATACATCACGGCTAGGCCGTGATGGTCTCTGACTTTTGTGGGTTTTTGGTCACGGCCGTGATACACATCACGGCTAGGCCGTGATGGTCTCTGACTTCCAAGTCTTCATTATTCACGAGGCGAGAATCCTGTTCGCGGGGCGAGACCTCCAAAAGTGCTTTTTCCCGCTGCTTCTTGACTTTCCTTGATTCTCAGAGCTTCACTTATTTAACGTGAAACAACAAAAGCAACCACAAGCGTAATTCTATTCAAAATAACCTAAAAACTACACAAAATACACCAAACGAGTCAAAAACTAACTTAGGAACGAAACAAGGTGAATTTGGGCGAAAACGAGATTGAACTCGACTAATTAGCACGTAAACCACCGTCTTACTAGTTATGAAACTAGATAAGCCAGAGGCTTATCAAGATACACTATCTCGATTTAAATACTAAATCACACGATATCTCATAATATCTTTCTTAATCACTTATTATTAATAAAAACACATATTATATATTAACATACAAAATCACATACAAAATCATATATCCATATAATATCACACGTTAAGGGACACAATCTCATATTAATGCAAATAACCATATATTAAAATACATATTATCATTTGTAATAATATATATATATATATATATATATATATATATATATATGTATGTATGTATGTATGTATGTGTATGTATAAAAATACAACAACACTAATAACAATTACATTATCAATTATATAAATAACAATACTAACTTCATTAATAATAATAATAATAACAACAACAACAACTAGGCATCCATAGTAACATATACCCTTATGCGAAAATCAGGGTGTTACAGAAACCACATCTCTGAAAAGGGTAACCTCTGTGAAATCCGATACGGACCGTCTAGGTGAAAGTAAGGATCATCTCCCATCAGTATATAGAAACTCATTGGGCCGACGTACGTCATGAAGAATCGTGAATGGTCGACCTGCCATCCACGATCATCATGGTAGACGGTCTCAACGTCGCCCAGAATCGGGATCCTGGGAGGGATCCTCTGCAGATAATGCCTAATCACATATACATATAACACATGCAACAAGTGATAGGCAACCATCTTCCGAGTCACACCAACACAGTCCATCCTCGAAATTCACTCTCAGATCAGTCCTCTAAGGAGTTTCACTCCTATGCATGTCAGCCGATATCTCTCATCCGGGTCTCAACCCCGAGACATTCTCCTTATAGAGCCTCACCGCTCAGAGAACATCGGTTATTTTGTCCAGGTAACCCTTCCGCTCACCGTGACCCATAAGAGTGCATCCCTCTATGAGCACGGCTCCATTAGAGATATCTGGGTCGCCTCAGAACGTCCACCTGCGACGTGGATACTCAAGGTAAAGTCGGGAAAACCAGGCTATACCGGGGTACACGACACATTATGAGCTACCTAATGGCCATTGTGAGCCTCCCGAGTCCAGTTCGTACATCCCCAAGGTCTCTTCACAGACCGGCCCTTCCGAAATCTGTACTCGCACTCGAGTACAACTAACCTCATATGACTCCCAGTCATATAGCTCGCCACTATGGCAAAATGCAATGCAACAAACATCGCCATAGTTAACACCGGAACCTTCTCACACATTAACACTCTCATCACGGATTCCCATACATCCCCATCCTCAAAGCCATAATCTCAAGGCATTACTACAATGTTAACCCTCAACTAATCAATACATACCGATATACATCAGACAATCAACCAATCATCAATTCTCAGATACAAGCATAAAACATTCATATAGTCATGTTAAACATATCAAATATATCAAATACCACATGTAAGCATATATCAGACAAATAACATAGCAACATGCAATCCAGACAACCTCAATCATCATCATATTGATAATCCAGAGCTTCAGGCCTATAGTCAATAAATCTACAACCACAAAACTCGAGACAACGTTAAAATATTATTTTATTAGGGTTTAGCCGTTGTCGATTATTCGACATCCTAGTAGGGTATGGGGCACCATACACACATGCATATATAATTATTATTCTATGTTTGCCTCGCCGACGATGTCGGTTACTTTTTCCCCACCTTGGCTTTTCATGTAGGCTTCCTCGACATCTTGAAACACGTGCTCCCTCTCTCTTGCTTGCTACCTCGTACACTCTGGGTGTCGTCGGTGCTCCGAAATTTGTCCTAACACATTGACAGAGTCCCGACAATGTCATATACCCTAATCTTGAAACATTTTTCCAAACAGAGCTAGAATCGAAGCAGGAATTGAAAAAAAGGAAATGAAAATGTCGACGTGTCGACGTGTCAACGTGTTAGGGATTCGAGCATTACCTCAGTCGTATTGAGACATAGATAATTGATACTTGTAGTACTCGTTGCCCTAATCACAATGGTATAATCAGAATTTCGATCGGACAGACGGATTTTCCTCGGCCTCGAATTCTCTCTCTAAACCCACTTCTCTCTCTCATTTGTGCTCTCTGTTTGCTGTTTCGAATATATATTTTTCTCTCCAAGTTTTATGTTTTAAAAGAACCATGGACTCTTGTCAACACTGTGAACGCTCGAGCACCAGAAGATCCACGCTCGAGCGCCCCAATGCTCAAGCGCTGGGTTTTCCACTCTTAAGCGTGACCCCTTGCATGTCAAGTCGTTGCCATGCGTCAAAATTAAAAACACGTGTCATCAGCTCCCAATGCTCAAACGCCCATTTTTCAATGTTTGAGCGTGCTCCCCACGCTTGAGCGTGGGTTCTCCCACGTTTGAGCGTGGCACTGCTTACAAAATTCGTCGTTCACGCGCTCTTTCACGTTTTGTGCTCGTTTGATGTCTGATTGACCTCAAATTTGAAACATAAGCTCATCAACACCTAAGGAATAAGATTAAGCCCTTAAATATGCCTAATCCCTTCATTAAACAAGAATCGAGAAAATTGAGCGTTACAACTACGCAAAACGACTCTATTGCATTTAATGGAGCTCGGCTCAAAGCCAAAATCTGAAGGAATGTCTCTGACAGATTTAAAATTATTAGAGCCTATAAATATAGAAGTCATTGAAGATGAAGAAGAGAGAACATATAGCATTAAAAGAGCCATTACTCTGCGCATTTACTTCTTCGTTCTTTCAATCTGTATTCTTCAATCATTTGAAGTTATTACACAATCTTTCTTTACCTCACATTTAATTCACTCTTCTGAGTGTTAGAGAAAGACTTGCAAATTGTATTTATTATAATATTTTCTCAAACAAACCCGAGTGAGCCTGAAGAGACTAGGTGAGCAAATAATACTTGTCTTGAAGCCTGGAGAGGCTAGGTTAGCAAATAATACTTGGAGTCTGTAACTTGATTAGTTATAATGGAGAAAACTTGGTGCAATCAAGGACTCGATGTAGCCCTAGTCGTTAAGGGGTGAACCAGGATATAATAGCTGTGTCTATCTCTCTATCCTTATCTCTTTAGTTGCTTTTCTAATCTTATCTGTTAACTAACTAAAGGGTTAAAGTGTGAATATCAAACAAGTTTTAATCTTGCATGCTTGTGTGTTTTTCTGCTGAAAAATCATCAGATAAGTCACTTGCCTGTGCTTTGCTAAAACACTTGTCTGTCCCTAGCTTCTGTGTGCGAAAAGTCACTAACTTTCTTTTAAAGTCTGATAAACACAATTCAACCCCCCTTCTCGTGTTTATAGTTGTCTATTTCAAAAAAAACACGGAATGAGCACACAAGCCACTCTTTGATTCCCATTAGATTTACTTGTCTAATGGAATAGATTGACTAGGTTGTTCATGTTCATTTTCATTTTCTGCAAGGATATGTTCATTTTCATCTTGATGATCATCTTGTTTTCCTTTTTTTAACATTAGAGTCTAAGGGCCCGTTTAGTTTGTTTTCAGTTTCTTGTTTCCATTATCTGTTTTCAAACATAATTACAACAAAAATGATTACAAATTCTTACTTTGTTTTCATTCTATTTCATGTTTTCAAAGATTTGTACAAAAAATAGTGAAAACAAACAAAAAATTGTTTTCAGTGTTTCCTGTACAAATCTTTGAAAACAAGAAATAGAATGAAAACAAAGTAACAAATTTGTAATAATTTTTGTTGTACTTATGTTTGAAAATAGGAAACTGGAAATAAACCAAACAAGCCTTAAATTGTCTGGATTTACATCATTGTAACATAAATTGTAGGATGTTTGGCAAAAAAATTATCAAGGTCACCCTTTCGAGATTCAATATCAATTTCAATTTGTTTCTTTCTCTTTCTTTCTAGATGACCAGAAAATTGTTTTCTAGGCAACATGTTCAGACAATAAACAATTAGACGACAACTGAACAAGTCAACAAGTATAGCAATACGTGAAACAATAGCACATGATTGTTGATTGTTGGTTTGAAATCTTCAATTTTTTTTGAATCCAATTTGTTACCATTGTATTTGCAATTTGATCCCCAATTCGTCTTATACTCTGACAACTTTAATACATTAATAGACATATATACATTAATACATATATACTAAGTAAAAATAAAAATTGGTGCCCCCTAAAAAATGGGGCCCTGTCCGGTCGCACCACCAAATCATGCATAGCAGCTCAGGGCCACCACTAGTTCGCTTACATCCGAACCCGCCCACCGTAACCCATCTCAAGCCGTTTTCTCAAACCGACAAACCATTTACCTGATGGATGTAACACCCTCTGCGCTACATGCTTAACTCGTTGCGGAACTTAGAATAAAACATTTGGTTACTTTTTGAAAATAATTATGTACTTTTCTGTGTCGGAAAACGGGTATAAATTTTTTTCTTTTGATGATACGGTAATATAATACCCCGAAATATAAAAGAGCGACATACACTTTGAAAATATAAAAGAACTTCATGCAACGTAATGCACATCATACATACATCCATAAAAGTGACAAAGTACGAGGAGTTCTAGCAGTTAGGTTACATCACCAAGATCAGAACTAATATAATAAAATCTACGGTCAGGTCATACTACTCAAAATCCAAAAGTGAAAGGCTCCCAAAGCCAGATACTGTCGTAAACAAAAAGGCACGACCTCCACCAAGTAAACCATCCCGAAGGTCGCAATAATCGCCTCCCTAATGGAAACCATTGGAGGGACCTCCATGACCTCCTCCGGCAAGAGATCCCTCGGATGGATCTTCCTCCTCCGAGCCGACATCAATCATCTCCTCAGGCTCTCCATCACTCAAGTAGTCTCCCTCCTCTGGGTCCTCCCCAATGGCCTCCTCCTCTAGGAGTGGAGGTGCGACAATGAATGGATAGAGGACATCCGGGGGCAGAGGATGATACTCAGGCTACCTTGGAGGGGGAATGTCAAAGTCATCTCCGATGCCAAGAGAGCCCACGATCTGCCCAATCGGTGGCAGAGGGATCTCTACAGTCATAACTCGGTGAGTAGTGGAGATCGGGCCACCAATAGTACCATCAGCGGCACTTACATTCCCGGTGTACACAGCTTGTCGGCCTCCTGGGAGTATCTCCCAGGCTCCTAGAATCTTCGCGTCATCAAAAGTCAGGGCCAGCGTCCCTGACTGCTGCAGCGGGCCTCGGGGAAGCATCAGTACTCACACAATAATATACAACAACAAACCAAAACAGGTATATTTCAAGGGAGAGATACATCATAAAAGAGTTTATCATAATAGTCACATACTTGACACAATCAAAATAAGATAACAAGTATTCACAGTGACAATTTGTATATTGATTTAAAAGAAATAAATTCCTATATACAATATTAATCCACTCAAGGGATTTCCATACCATCAATCAATATATTTTTCCAAAAATTCATGATACTTCATACATTCTTTTTCTAAATCTCCGGAGATCCTAACTTCCCTTCGTCGAGCGATAGGCCGCAATACTCCCATAACACAATTGTTCTCAGAGGCCGACCTCTCAATTTAGGTTCGAGCTCCAATTATTCAAGGGTATCACGTCTCAACCTAAATAATATTGTCCAGTCTCTGATTGAGTCCATATGTGTTTGGAAATCGATTACCACGACACGGGGTCACGAGGCCTCCAGCCTTCTATGGCGTTCGAACCCAGATGTCCCTATAGACTTGTGGTCTCAACTGGCTCAATTTGTCAATCCACAATGGACTGTAGCTTGAAAATAATGGCACATCTGCCACCTCTTGCATGTTAAACAGTTGGTTTTTCTATTTTCTTTTTCGCATCATTCGTTCTTTGTTGAGGCTCAAGGCTCTCGACTACAATTTTCTTGAAGGCATCAAGCTCATTCATACTTAACACAGGACACACAGTCCGAGTGCTCAATCACGATACACTAGGCCGATGAACCAGTCCTAAGTTCGTAGTCATGGGACACGAAGTCCACCATATACAATACGGATTAAAATCCACGTGTCTTCCTCATAGAACTCTAGAATGACCCGACGTCTCGGTTTCTAGGTCCACTTAAGTTTTTCGTTTTCAACATAGTTTTCGTTATGTGAAAACCAATACAAAAAACAAAATTCCAAAATTCATCAAAGTTTATTAGAAATATTTTCGCAGTTTTAAAACATTTTGCAGAAAATCTGTTTACGTAAAAAATCATTTTTAAAACATTAAATCGTAAAAGTTCATTTTTCTCAAATCTTTTAGCAAAAAAAAAAGATTTACAGAATTTCTGTCATAAAGGCAATTTTCTAATTTTATTTAATCTAAATCAAACTTTTTGTAAAACAAAAGACTTTTTATTTCAAAAATTCTTTTTCTTTGATAACATTAAAATATTTTAGAGACTTCTATTTTTGTTTTTGAAATATTTAGGGAAAATAAAGATAATGTGATTTTTCATTGCTTGTCCTCATTCTTTAAAAATTATTCCAAAATCGTCTATGAATCTTTTATAAAATTCTTAAACAGTTTAGTAACATGATTTCTAGCTTATATTTTTATAATATCTTTCACTTGAGAAAACTGAAAATTTCAATATTTTCTAATTAAGACTTTTAGTGACTTAATTTATCATTATCAAGCTATGACCAGTGTCATGCTTTCAGCTAAACTAGTCATACATAACATAATTTCATATCAACATATAGACAGTTATAAATATTTATTTTCTGACAGTTAAGTAAAACAACATATTGTCATCAAACATCATAAAAATAAACATACTAAAAAACAAAGACTTTAAGCATGTAACTATCAAACTCATGAGGTAAACTCCCCTTACCTTAATTACTACAAAAGATATTTCCTTTTCTTCAAATCAAGTCACAAAAATTCAAGTCTACTTAACCTTCAACAATCAATAAATCACAAGTTAAACAAATAAGAAAATTTTATGGTTCCTCTTAAGGATACCCACGGCCAAGAGACATTAAATGGCCTAGATCATTTAATTTTTTCCAATCTTTCTTAGATAAGTTTTAATTTATTGCTTATAGTTAAGTCTAAAAGTCCTCTTTAGAGACTTGATTCTCATGGTCCACATGGTCACAATTTTTTGAAGTCCAATAGTCAATCCCATGGGTATGAATTCGGTCAAGCATAGGAAAAATAGGTAGATGTTCTTGTTCATTAAGTCAATTTGTTAATCATGATGAGGATGGTCCTTAAAGCTTAAGTATCAATTTTTAAGTCTTAAAACCACGTATACAAAGAGTTATGATTTTACACTCATTTTAATGTTCATTTATTTTTTTCTGAAATTTTTTAAAGAACTAGAACATGAAATTTTCATATACTCAACATAATTTTAAATGGAGTAAGGTTATAGGATATTACCTCCTCATGATGATTCTTGAGGAATAGAGTAAGACACCTTGATGAACTAATAGAAAAAGAGAGAAGAAAAGTGTTTGAGAAAAAAAAATGAAGATGATGAAGAGTAAAAGGAAAGGATTTGATGCAAAATCGGTGAAGAAAAAAAAGGAAGATTAGTTTACCTCTTGATGACTTAGGTTGATGATGAAGTGAAACAAAACTCAAGTGTAAATATGGTGATGATGATCTCGCGAAGAAGAGGAACAAGTCATTTTGTTTGAGATATAAT
Source organism: Sophora flavescens (assembly GCA_030762895.1). NCBI lineage: Eukaryota > Viridiplantae > Streptophyta > Magnoliopsida > Fabales > Fabaceae > Sophora > Sophora flavescens. The sequence continues at coordinate 115,602,591 of CM061068.1, forward strand.
ATATTTTGGTCTTGAGTAGAGGTGTTTCTGGATGTGTACAAAAAAAAAACAAAGAAATTGATGCTAAGTGGGTATAAGACTTGGCTTACGCAAGGTTCAGGGAGAATAAGAAGACTTTTTTTTTTTTTCATTTAGCTCCAAGGGAGTTCAACATGTCAAGGGGGATTAGACAAGGGGATCCGATGGATCCATTCTTATTCCTCATTGTGGCGGAGGGACTAAATGGACTGATTCGAAAAGCGGTAGAATGCAACATCTATAAGGAATATCTCATTCTTGGAAGGGATGAACATCTAGGAGTCTCACATGTACAGTACGCAGTGACACAATTGTGTTGGGGCAACTGTCCACTGATAATGATAGGGTACTGAAGATAATTCTAATGAATTTTGAACTCGCGGTTGGCCTAAAGGTAAACTTTAACAAGAGTGAGTTGGTGGGAATAAAATCTACCCCCGGGGCGAGTGGAATGTGCTGCATCCATCCTAAATTACAAGATAGGCAGGCTTCCCTTTAAATTCTTGGGGATTCTAGTTGGGGGAATCCAAAAAGTGCTTCAACTTGGGCACCACTAATACAATCTTTGAAGAAAAGGCTTTTGGGTTGGAGGAACAAGTTTCTTTCTTTTGGTGGGAGAGTGATCTTGATTAATGCAGTCTTGTCAAGCCTACCGGTGTACCTTCTTTCTTTTTATAAGGCTCCAAAGAGTGTTATTAACAAAATAATACAGCTACAAAGAAGTTTCCTTTGGGGGGTAGTGAGGAGTGTAAAAAGATTTGTTGGGTAAAATGGGATTTGGTATGCAAGTCAAGAGAAAAGGATGGTTTAGGTATTAGGAACTTGAGTGCTTTTAACCTGGCACTTTTGGGAAAATGGAGATGGAGGTTTATGACTGAAAATGAAAACCTTTGGTCTAAGATTCTTAGAGTTAGATATGGGGTTGAGTCTCTTTGGGGGGGTCCCCTTTGTGTGAGAATACTTTAGAGGGTGGAGAGGTTTCTACTTGGTGGAGAGATTTGGGCAAGTTAGAGGACGAGGGGTCTCAAAAAGTTGGTTGGTTATCCAATGGTATTACAAAAAAAGTGGGGAATGGGGCTACTGTGTCTTTCTAGAAGGCTTCTTGGATAGGTTCTGCAACTCTGGCAAATAGATTTAACAGGTTATATTCAATATCAACATCAAAGGAAGCAACCATTGCTCAAATGGGTGAATGGAGACAAGGTTTGTGGTGCTGTGAACTACCATGGAGAAGGAGGCTTTTGTGTGGGAAGAGGAAATGTGATCAGTCTCTGGTTGACTAGTTTTATAACTAGTAAGACCATGGTTTTTGCACCAATTACTCGAGTTTCAATCTCGTTTTAGTCCAGATTTGGATTTAACTGTCCTCAAGCAACATTTTGAGTTTCTTAAGTAGTTTAGGACATTTTGGTTAGTTTTTGAGTCAAATAAAGCATTCACTGCTATTTCATGTTTTTCAGGTTAAAGGTGAGCACTTAGAGTCAAGGGAATGAAGAAATCAGTGGAAAATGAAATTCTGGAAGTATTCGCCCCGCGAGAGGTTACTCGCCTCGCGAACCTGAAGACCAGCCTGAGCAGCAACAACCATCCCTTCTGATTCGCCTCGTGAACCATGTCTCGCCTCGCGAGCCTGGAAGTCAGAAAGCATCACGGTCAGCCCGTGATCCCCATCACGGGCGTGATGAGAAGACCCTGGAGGACAGAGACCATCACGACCTAGCCGTGATAAAGGTCACGGCCATGACAGATAAGCACCCAAAGTCAGAAGTGATCACGGCCTGGCCGTGATAGGCATCACGACTGTGACAAACTAGAATTTGAAGTCTCGCCTTGCGAGAATCCAATTTTGAAGTGGCGCCATTTTTAATATTCGCGTCGCGAGAGGCTATTCTCCTCGCGAGCGGGCGCAGATCCTGAAGGTTATAAATTGCTGTTTTGGGCAGATTAGAGGGCACTTTTCATTATCCACTGTTTACGAATTTCCCAGGTTGTATTACGTTTTTGATGGAGAACTAATCTCCCTGGATTAGTCTACTGTAACCGGTTTCCACCGCACTTGAGGTTTTGCAATTCCCAATTGATTTGCTATTCTCTTTCAATATTGTTCTATATGTTCTGTTTGCTTAATTCAGGATTGTATGAAATAGGTATTGATTTATTTTGATGATTGTGTGTTCCTATACTTAATCGCGTTTGCTTAAATTCGTGTGTGTTCAATCGTGTTTGCTTAATTCACGAGAGCTTCACCCCGTTTACTTAATTCGGGAATTAGGAACATAAATCTCGTAGTGTCAATTTCGCTTGTTAATTGCTGCTACAATCGAAAAGAGACTAGAATCCGCTTAGGGCTTGGAATTTATATGAACCGATGATAGTGGGAAACTGAAAACAGTAGATTAATCGTCTTAATTATTGATAATCACTTCTTGCTCTGTTTTCTGCTCTGTTTTCTTAATTGAATCTTAAACCTTCACTCCCCCCCCCCCCCCCAAACTGATTTTTCTAAGAATAACAATCCAAGAGTCCTTGTGAGACGATACTCGAGTTGTCGCACCCTGACCACAATTTTTACAAACCACTCGCTTTTTGATGCGTGCGCGATAGCGTGTCAAAATGCTTATGAATCGATGTTGCTTCTAGCTGATCAGACTTTGGTTGTTAAGGAAAATGACTCTTGGTGCTAGTTGGGAGATATGAACTCACCATATGCTGTTAGGACAACTTATGCACATATAACCAAAGGAGAGCATATGGGGTCTTGCGGGTTCTACAAGTTGCTTTGGAGCAGTAATGTACCCCTGAAGATTGCGGTCTTCTGCTGGAGATCTATTTTGGACAGAAGACCCACGACTGCTAACCTACAGAAAATGGGTATTCTGCACTCAAATGGATCTCTGCTATGCTGTTTTTGCAGAACACAGGTAGAGGAAACTAGTCACCTATTCATCTATTGTAAATTCTCCTATGCTGTTTGGATGCACACAGACAACTGGTTGGGCTTAGAGACTGTTATTGCTGGAAATTTGAGGGACCTTTTATGTCAACATGAAGGTCTGGTCATTGGTAGAGGATCAAAGAAGGTTTGGAGGTTGATTTGGTATGCGATTGTTTGGTCCCTCTGGTTACATATGAATGAATTGATATTCAACCAAGGAAGTCTTGACTTTGTTAAGGTAGTTAACTGATCTATTCAAGATTAGAGTTTGTACTTGGTGCAATGGTCTGGTAAAGAAGACACCGTTTTCATTTTCAGATTGGAGCATCAACCCCCTATACTGCATTGAAGATGCTCTTTAATTGTTCAAGTGGGTGGAGCTGTATTTCGTGGTTTCAGAACATAGTTTTTATAATTTTGTTTGGATATGTGCAATACTCATATCCTATAAAAACTTGGCTATTGGAAGTTTAAGCTATGCTCACTTTCTAGTTATGCACAGTTTGATCATTGTATATACTATATTTTGTTTTTTTTTGTATATGGTTTAAGGATACCCTTATCCTCTTTGCAATATACTTTGGACTTATGAAAAATAATAATAAAAAACTCTCTGGTTGATTAGTAAGTAAGTAAATCAATTAATATGGTGGTGGTACTGAGTTGGGCGCATGATAAGAGAGAAATACATAGAGTTTTTTTGAGTGATCAGGGAAATGAGTAAATAGATGGTGTGATGGCTGTTTGAAGTGATGTTTGCTGGGGACAAAGTTTGTACTTGTTGAAAGTTAAGGGACTTAGTCAGGGTGTTTAGTAAAGTGGAGACCGAACTCTTTAGGTTCTAAAAGGATAATTAGGAATTAGTTGGAACGCAGGATAATTAATTTGGATCTTAAGAAGGATATTCACAAGTGTAGATATTTTGTAAAAATATTTTAACCATGACTACTAGTGGTGAGTCATCGTTGATCTAGTATGTTATCCTCATCCGCCCTGTGTATCTCTCTAGCTTCGTGCTCGGCCCCAAAAAATATAGTATTTTATTTTTTTATCAAAAATGAATTTTTTTAAATAGACAGTATCACTAAAGTAGTAATATAATGTATGATTTTTCAGTTTCCTGTTAAATCAATATCTTTTTACTGGTACAAAATATACTGTAAGGAAAAACGTAGATTAGTTTTCGTTTGAATTTTAAATAAAAAATTTAACCATAACTTCCTACTATATAATAAATTCTCAAAATGATTTTGTTTTTACAAAAATTATTTTCAGGATCACAGATAAAAATAAAAATATATGTTATAAATATATAAATCGTTTTTTTATTTAATTTTTGTTGTGTTTGTTTTACTCTTCTCTATCAGAATACTAAAGGATTGTACCAGAAAATAAAAAAGAATACTGAAAAGAAAGTGTTCCTTTTTCTTCCCATCGCAAGGACCCATTCGTGTGAACCCTTCTCATAGGCCGCCTCTTCCGCCGTACACCGTCCGTCGTGTGCCATCCGCTGTTCTTAATCTCAGCAAAGCCACTTCCCTCATATCTGTTATCTCGAGCTCAGGCTAGTGTTCCTGATCTATTTACAGATCTATGCGGTATCTGTCTTCCAGTTCTTCATATCTGTTTGTGAAGGACCCTGAGCATAACTGAGGACCAATCAGACCACCGTCTATAGCCGGTCCACATCAACAAAAGTGACCGCTTTCACTTCTATACTCATTCGCATCTTACACACTGCGAGAGTTGAGAGAGATACATCTGCAATCTTGTTGTGACAAACTCGAAGATGTTAAAGTGTACGAGGTATGTGTGTGGAACCCTTCTCTCTAAATCTCACTTCCTTCCTTCTTTCTCTTATGTTTCTCATCTCAGACTTCACACTCATTCGAAGAATGTTTCTGCGTTTCACAATATTGATGATGCTGTGTCTTCATTTATGATCATTATCAATAAGCGCCATCCACCTTCTGTATTCGAAATTAACAATATTTTAGGGTCTATTGTGAAGATGAAACACTATGCCACTGCTATTTCACTTTTTCCACTATTGGAGTTTAGGGGAATCACTCCTTCCCTGGTTACTTTTAACATCCTGATCAATTCTTACTGCCACTCTGGTCATATGGATTTTGCTTTTTCTGTATCGGGAAAGATTATCAAAATGGGTTATGAATTGAATGTGATAACTTTGACAACACTCATGAAAGGGCTATGTATTAAGGGCAAGGTTAGGGAAGCACTTGAATTTCATGACAATGTAAGAGCAAAAGGATTTTGTTTTGATCAAGTTAGTTATGGGACCTTGATCAATGCCCTATGTAAAATAGGGCAAACAAGAGCTGCTACTGAATTGCTTCAAAAGCTGGACAGACAAGTGCTTAGGCCTAATGTGGTCATGTACAGTGCAATCATTGATGGGTTATGTAAAGATGGCCTTGTAACTGAGGCAGCTAATTTGTTTTCTAAGATGATTGCTAAGGGTATTTCTCCCAATGTTGTTTGTTACAGTTGTCTAATTCATGGTTTCTGTTGTTTGAGTCAATTAGAAGAAGCGACTCGATTGCTAAATGAAATGGTTCAAAACAACATAAACCCAGACATATATACCTTTAACATATTGATTGATGCATTATGCAAAGAAGGAAGACTAACAGAAGCTCATGACCTGTTTGATATGATGTTAGAAAGAGGTCCAAAGCCTGATGTTGTCACTCACAGTGCATTAATGGATGGATACTTTTTAATCAATAAGGTGAATGAGGCAACAAAGTTATTTGATAGTATGATCAATACAGGCATGACACCTAATGTTAGGACTTATACCATCATGATTAATGGATATTGCAAGAATAAAATGGTGGATGAAGCCGTGAATTTCTTTAAAGAAATGCATCACAGAAACCTAGTTCCTAATACTATAACATACACTTCTCTTATTGATGGCTTGTGCAAATCAGGGAGAATCTCACATGTGCAGAACCTTCTTTATGAGATGCATGCTAGTGGTCAATCTCCTAGTGTTGTTACTTACAATGTCTTGTTAGATGCTTTGTTCAAGAACCGACATGCTGACGAGGCAGTTGAATTATTTCAGCAAATAGCCGACAAAGGAATTCGTCCAACTGCGGTCACGTTTAGCATACTTATAGATGGTTTGTGCAAAGGTGGAAGACTTAATATTGCTAAAAAGTTTTTTGAGCATCTTCTTATTCAAGGCTGTCAAGTAAATGTCATAACATATAATGCTATGATAAATGGGCTTTGTAAAGAGGGCTTGTTTGATGAAACAATGGCCTTGCTTTCAATAATGGATGAGAATGGTTGCATCCCCGATGCTGTAACTTATGAAATATTAATTAAGGCTCTTCTTCAGAAGAATGAAAATGATATGGCAAAGAGGTTTGTTCATGAAATGATTGCTAGAGGACTATTGAAGCGATAATACAAGGTAATTTTTTTTTTTTTTTGGAATTAGGAAAACACTTTTTTATTACAACTAGAAATACATATATTTTAATTTTTTTTTGCATTAATGATTAGAAAATATTTGTTTCATTTCTGTCACGAGAGTTGTATTATGCAATGGCCTCATAGTTACTGAAGTTTTAACAAAGTCTTATGTTTATTAAGGTTTTCGCTAACCCTTTGTTGTTGATAAATTTTGATTTGACATGACATGACTAAACCTATTTCTTCCTTGTGTACTAAAAGCCTATATCAGATATCTTGATAATATCGTGAGTTCCTGGTTATTTTTACTAACGGTAGCAGAAACTGACATGATTCTTCTGTGTTGTTTTTTTTATCTCTGAATCTTAAGTCTGTTTATTTTGAGCTAAAGTTGGCAAAAGTTTTAAATTGACATGACGTTGTCGCACAAATGTAACTGCCATAGATGTTGGATTTGGTTGATTTGTTCCTTTGGTGGTTGTTTCTACATTGGAGCTTTTCGAATTTCAAAAGGCTATTTTGTATTTTTCTTGATATGATCTTGGAAATCGTTTTTCTATCATCATCCGACCTTTTCTCAGAAAAGATGGGGCCTAAGGCCTTGGAAGAAAAGAAAAACTAAACCGTAATAGTATTTGGGCACTAAGGACACCTTAAAGGATGACACAACAGCTAATACAATGTTTTTAAATTTGACCAAAGGCACATGCAACTCAGAAACTTGATGAAAGTTTGAGGTCGTAGTTTGGGAGTTAATCTTCACCGATTACCTTCTCTAAAAGCATGCGTAATCTATACTCACAATTTCAATTGAGCAATATCCTAATGCTACTAAGTGACAATAGGTTCCTTTTACTTGCCACAAAGAGAAATACGTAATCACTCCAAACCCGAAACCCGATTCTAAGCTTCCTCGCCCGCTTATTCAAATTAGCTAGCATAATAATCACACTTTAGAGAGAACTCCCATGTATCGGAAATTGTCCATAGCATTTTGTTGTCCCAATTATTTTGAGTTGGTGCAAGATTTTCCCTTAAGAGTTTGGTGACTCCTGCAGTTGTTTTAGTTCTGACTTTACCAAATCCCGACCTTCCATCTCTTCTAATATTCACACCCATTTGTGGCGAGATATGTTACAAAGGTCCAACATTATGGAGGGGCTGAGTCCCAAATGCTGACCCATGGTCATCTCCACGGTCTCTTGCCTTGTCATTTGACTTTTATGTCTAGAAACAGATGGATTACATCGAATTTATTTTTAGCAAACATTAGGCAATATGGGATTAGGAATGAATACATTAGGCATAAAGTTGAGGTAGCACCTATTGAAAATAAAGATGATAGAATCTCCCTCTTAGGTGGTTCGAGCATGCATGGAGAAGACCTAAAGAAGCTCCGATGAAGGAGAGTAGATTAGATAAGGGTAGCCCAATCGCTAGAGGTTTTGGAAGAAGACCCATCAAAACTATAGGCGGATCCATTAACAGGATTTAGATACAAATGGTTAAACTACGGACCTGATTTATGATAGGACATTATGGCATCGTTTAATCCATGTAGCTAGCCCCACCTAGTGCGAAAAGGCTTGGTGGTGGTTGCTTTGTTGTTATAGGGTTATTAGCATCCATTGGAGAACTTCAAAAAGTCTGTTCTTGATTTTGATGGTAATATATTCCCCCTTTTATACGACTTGATTAAACTCGCCGAATAATACTTGCCCCTCTAAAGAGAAAGCTTAGTCGCCGGATAAACCAGGATATGGATAATGTGATGACCGATGACATTAATCCTGTGAAGTTACTTTTCTTCCTAAATCCATCATATCGAAAATGGCATGTCACCTTTTGTTAATTGTATCTTGAGTTGGTTTCTTTTCTCCACTACAATTTTTAATTAATCGTTTCACGTTCCTTCGTGAGGTGGAATAGGATCCAATTGGAACATTGCTCATTTTTAAGAATTGATAGGATCCTTTAAGGGTGTGTCGAGACACAATTTTTTAGCCTTACATGTTAAGAATCGGACTATCTTTTAAGGTCCTCTCTGCATTATGTGATACTTCGTGATGTGCTCTTCCTTATCCTGTGGGCAATTGTTTAGGGTGGATTGATTGAATGTTTTCACAGCATATCGATGCCATAACGCTCACCTTGGATAATGGTTAAAAGGATACATATTTTCTCCGAGGACTTAAACACTGTTGTTGGCTGAATCATCACACCGGATAGTATCAGATCTAGAACAAATGGTAGAATTGGGGCCTTAAGATAGGAAAAGTGGATACAAGAGTAACAAAATTGAAATGCCTGGCAGGTAACATAATACGTATCTTCACATCGCAGCGGGCTATTGGACAATCAGTAAATCCATCATAAAAAAAGGATTATTTGCCAAGTTTTCATGAGATGGGCTGGGAACTGAGGTCTAAAATGTCTTGCTCTCTCAATAATGAAAATCTTACTAACACTTCTCTTTAAGGGTTTGTTTGGGAGTTTGGGAGGGAAAGGGAGGGGAAGGCTTTGAGGGGGAAGAGGGGGGAAAGGGATGGGGGAAGGGATGATACTCCCCCGGGAAGGGATGATACTCCCCCACCTTGTATGGGGTTCATTTTTTAACAAAAGTATCAAAATCCTCCAAAACTCACCAATTTGGGGGAACTGCAAAAATGAACTAGAGAGGGGTTTTGGAAGGCTTTGGAGGGCTATCCTCCCTTCCCCATCCCTTTTCCCCTCACTTTTTTCTAACACTTCCCTCCCTTCCCCTCTCAACTCCCATACAGACCCTAAATCTTGTCCAGCATAAGCTAATCTGCCAATTTAAACAATAAATGAAAAGAGATGAGAGGTTTGGGTTCATATCTTTATGTTTTGGTTTCTTGTCTTTTGTTGTATCCTGAATAATGCACTATCTTGAGCGCCTTCTAATATTTTCAATTTTGTCTGGAGTTTGGTTGAACTTTGAATAACTGGTCTGCTAGTATGTGTGACACAGAGAGGTTAAAGATTTGTCTATTTAAATGAAGTACCAGCATGAAGTGTAAGGAAGCATATTTGTGTTGGGTTATATTAGATATAGCCTTTGGCTTCTCAGGCTGAGCTTAGTTGGCACGGCCTTGTACTGTTAGTAAGTTAGAAAGTGGTTCAAATTTAGTTATTCGGTTAGAACCACCCCTTTGTAAACAAACAGTATGAATACTCTTGGTCTCTGTAATTCTACACAATGAATGAAATCAGTTTTCTTTGTATGTTTAGATTCTGAATTTCTCTTTGGTTCTTGATTTGTCATAGGTTATAGTTGCATATTCGTCAAAAGGGCTTAAATTTGAATGACCTTTATGGTGACATGGTTTATGATAGAGCATAATAGTGTCTTTGATCCATGTAGCCAACACCATCTACTGAAAAAAGGCTTTGTTGGTGCTGTATCCTTCATTGTACAAACAACAATTGTAAGTGATCATGGTAGCAGGGGTTCTAGCTTCAACCATTTTTCTCAACTGTTTGCTTCAAATTTATCTATTTAATGGCTACCTTAAATATTTTTCTCATTTCTATTCCTTTCCCTAATCAATTAATTGTTGCTGTTTACTGATGAAACTGGCATCATCATCTTGAACTGCTCAGAAAGTTATTTTTCATGTCCATATATGCTCCAATGACTTTATCCAGATAAAATATGCAATGGTCACCCTTTTGTAGCTTCAAGTCTTCCACAGTTGGAATTGATTATTGAGGACTTGATGTTAATGCTCTGTTTGTTGCTCTAACCCATGGATTTCCTGTACAGGTTTCTTCTCCCAGCAACACTTATTGTCATTAATGATATAGCTGCATATTTCTTTGGTTTCTTCTTTGGAAGAACCCCCTTGATCAAGTTATCTCCAAAAGAAAACTTGGGAGAGTTTTATTGGGGTATCCGTCACAACCATTATCTCTGCATTTCTGGTGAGCAATCCTTCCAATTCGTTCATGAAGATGCTACCGTTGGGTGGCAATGGGGATAGGGTGTTTGTCACTGAACCAGAATGTGGTCATGTAAATGATTGCGGCAACCTATATCAACTCCAGAAAAGCTTGATAAGATTTATGGTGAAATTTTTGGAATTAAGTGTCTGCTTGGCTCTACACTCAATTAACCTGTACAGAGTTGGATATTAATATCAGTATATAAAACTCCTTTTGCAGCTTGCAAACATCATGGGTCATTCTCAGTGGCTAACATGTCCAAGGAAGGTATCTCTTTAATAGATCATAACAATATGATACATTATAAGGCATTATCCAACATTCAAGTAACTCGTGGTTATGTCTCTCTTGAAATAACATGCTGGTCAATTATTTATCAACTAATTGGCTTCACTGTGATGCTGGTCAGTTATTTACGCCAGAATCTTACATTTTACTGGGCTGGATTCCTACCTGGGTAAGTACTTGTGACAGAATAGTTCAGTATTTGCTTAGACTGTTATCCTACCCCGTAGTTACTTTGGCAGCAACATGTTCCTTTGTTGCTAATAGGCTATAGCCCAAATTTTAGCCTGTAACTTTACAAGTACATTGTTCTAATATGTGTTTGTGTGTATCGAAAGGAAATTTGTCTTGAACTTATGAATTTAGCATAGATTAAAACAGTGTTATCTCTCGTGGTAACCCCATCCAATAAAATGGAATTTCATGTTGAACTTGGACTTTTGAGCTATTGCCAGTTTAACAGTTAGTTGGAGACATGGAGTCCTGATTTTGTTCTGAACTTTTTGATGCCATAAGCAGGCATCTACCAGACACCAAAGGTTAGATTAGATATAATCGTTGATACATGCCAGTTCAGCTTATAAAGTTTGACCATACTGTAATCATGAGATGCCAGTGCACAATATCTGAAATTGTGACTTGTGACCATATATCTTGTCTTCTGCAGATTCCTTGGAAAGAGATATCAATCCTTCCAGTTCAGTGGCATTTTATTAAGTTTTAGTAACATATATATATTTGAGGAATGTTACTAGCTGCCATTATAATAATATACTATCTTGTAGCACTATGTGGTGTCATGAAAAAGAACCACAGAAGATATGATTGCAATTTATCAGGACCGATTTATGAGTAAAGTTCATATGGTTTCATAGGTAATAGGAAGGACCATATAATTATCGATTCATAGGCCAAGTACATTGGAATAGGCATTCTGTAATTTTGAGAGCTGATTTTTTTGTTAATATTTGAAAGTATCCAGATATTCATACCACTGCATGATGCTGAAAACTTACACTGGTTCCTTCTTGTGATTGACTTTGTGAGCAAGTAGTTGGTTTATCTTGACTCTTAACTTGATTCTTCAGCATTCGACCGCAGGGTTACCAATATCAAAAAAATGGTAAACAAAAAACATACATGTATTTCCATATGTATATGTATATAGAATTGGTATTGTCCTGCATGCAAATTTGATACCATTTTACTAACATGTTGACTAATGGTTTTTTAGGCACTGTATATGCAAGATTTACTGTCTGAGTCCTCTTTCTATGAGTTCGAGATGAAACATAAACCAATCATTATCTGAATTTAGGCTAATCATTCCTGATGGTATACTTAAATTTAGGAATGATTGTGGAGCTAGGATCAAGGTTTACAAAATCGGACCGGCCATCGAACCGGTGAATGCAGCGGTTCGAGGTTCAATGGTCCAACCGAGGTTGAACCATGGTTGAACCGGTTATAATTAAATAATATTATTTTAATTTTTAATATAATATTTGTAACAATATTAAACAAAAAAAAACATAACAACTAAAATTATTAAGAACAATTTTTTTTATTTTGAAATTAAACTAAATAAATATAAAGATATATGTTAAAATCATCTTCATAGGGAAAACCAATGTAAAATCTACAACCAGCCCACATATGTTAGAAAACAAAAGAATTGGGTTTTGGCTAGGATGACCCAAATCCTTTTATACTAATTTATTTTAGGAAACCGGTTCAGGCAGGTTCACTACCGGTTATGACCGGTTTTACCGGTTTTGAACCGGTTCTCCGGTTTTTCCACCGGTTCAATACAGGGACGGTTTTCCCTATGAACCGGACCGGTCAAGGTCCCGGTTCCCGGTCGGACCGGCCGGTCCGGTCCGGTTTTCAAAACCTTGGCTAGGATGATAACCTGGATGAAGCAAATGGGAGTGAATGGTAACAAGATTAGTGTATGACACTTCACCAGTTAGTTATATTTTTTTTATTCAAACTATAATTTGTAGAAGTTTACTCATGTCTTCACATTTTCTTTTGTACGTGGATGATGGTACCAGACTTACGATTGCATTGGACCTGGCATTGAATCCTTATAACAACTTAAACCATGTGGTTTTGTTGAGGTCCTTGCGACACATTGAAGGATTGAGCGCATCATCAAAAAAATGACCATCAGTTCCAGTTACATGATGGATTGTTCAAAGTCCTCTTTATTTTGTTTTTTGTTTTCAAAACCGAATCATTGGTGGATTAAGTGTTATTTTGCTTTAGGTATTATTTTTGTTTGTCTCAGATAATGCTCGAATTTATGTATTTAGGGGTTATGGTTTTTGGGATTAAGAATTATGGTTTTATGGATTATGTATTTTGGATTATGAATTATGGATTATGCACTATGGTATTATGGATTATGTATTTTGTTGAAACCTGCTTGCAACTATATAATCTTCTGATTTAACCTTGTAACTTGCAAGAGCTACCATATCCCAGCTATAAGGCTTATGCCTGGATGCCATATATTGTTGATATTTTGTCATGCAAATTAAATATGCTTTTCCTGTAATAAAAGTTAAAAGGAAATTTAACCTAACATATTTGAACCAGATGCCATAAGTGTTTATGGTGCTTGATTCATACATGCAAACATATACATGAAGCGTCCATTTAAATGTGGCCTGATCTCTTGTGATTTATTATGAAATTACCCCAATCGTTCGTGCATTGAACAACGATTCAAACCCCGAACCAGTGGAAGGTGTTCTCCCTCCCTCTGTGTGTGTGTGTGTTTTTACTAAGCTAATTAATTTCACGGAATTTTCTTTTAGGTGGCGAGGTGAACAATTTAGGAGTTGAAGTTGCGCTTACCATGTTGACGTTCTACAAAAGTAACAATATTTCCTTTTCATAATTTCCTATTTGACTTTTTCTATTTTTTAATTGGAAATTGCAATTAATTTTGATGTGCCTTATAATTTTTTGTTGATGTTTGTTCATTGTGTTTAATATTATTTGCCGAACTTGGTTTCGTTCATACATATTTGCATGCAGGTGAGATTTCGCCAATCTTGCCAAAGAGTATTCCATGGAGATTTATAAGAGATATGGAGTTGTGAAAGGGCAGGTCTTGATTGCGTGGCGCCGTGTCGTTGCAATCCCCTTGGTATTCGCCATTAACTTTGATATGTGTTTTGCTTGCAGTCATAGTTCTGGATTTAAGCTACATTGTTTTGATATGTTACAATTTGATTTCCTTGTACAAGGTATGGATATGATCCTCCCCGATGGTTTGATCAGATTGGTCCATGTTAAGAAGATGATGACTGATTAATCTCAGATTGCTGATTTTAAGGTGATTATTGCTACTAAGCATTTTGAAGTTCTTTGATGTGCTAATGTGTGCTTGTGATTTTAATCACCATTAGTATTTTGGTTTGACTTTGTAATAATGCAAAAGAAATTCTATTCTTACAACATCATATAAGTTGAATTGAGAATATATATGATACCTATAATGGGAACACTACTCAGATAATCAAATTGAACATCTTTTTTACCAGCCAAATGCAAGGGTAAAACAGAAAGAGGGACGAAACAAATTTAGAGCGGCACATTGATTGAATTCAACAGCCATCCTTTTCTAACATTCAGTCCAACATGTGGATAGTCATCTGCATAAGGTTAAGGAATATGTTTCCCTGATGGGTTTTACAAATCATACTGAGAGAAATAGTTGTCTTGTATTTGGACCCCTGCGGTACTTCAAGTGTGCAGATAGAAAGAGAGCATGTAGGGTATCTAAATCCATCTTGTCCAAGCTTTTCCTATTTTATATCATTGTTGTTGTTTTTGTTATTTTAATGGAAATATAAAATGTATATACCACATTTTAGAGTGCTTCATGAATCATGACTATTTCCTTGAAACTTAGTTTTGTTAAAATGGTCTTTTGTCATTATCAGTACTTCTTCAGTACATGTACTCTTAGTTGCACCTGGAAGTTGTCCTCTAGTATTATAGCTAATAGCAGATTATATGAAGCTAACATCAAAATTTATAAAAAAGTTTGTCAATTGAAAGAAATCATCTATAGGTATTTCACTTTTGAGTTAACTCTTCAGTATTGTGTTTGTTGATTTTGTTTTGATTGTTTTGATATGTTGATGATATAGATAATTTAGTTTCCTAGTTTATCATATATCTGTTGTAAATAGGAAATATACTCAATTCCTGAAATCAATGGATTTGATACTACACTTTGTAATTCTTGTTCTATAAATTCACAAAGCTGAGAGGGTTTCTCTCAAGCTATTCAGCAATCTTAAGTTGGTATCTAGAGCTAGGTTCAATCTGGTCACGAACTTGGTCAAGAAACAGTTCTCCGGCGAGCGTTTTCGGCGACCGTCTCCAGCGATTATCTCCGATCACCAGAGTAAGGTGTTCGGACATCTCAAACGACCGGTGATCGTTTTCCATGAAGACCCATCTCCGTACGCGCCGACAACATCCACTGCTCCTCCAAGCACGTGGGGTCCATGCGCCGTCCTGTACGCGTCCGTTTGTCTTCCGGCTTCTTCCGATCATTTTTTCGGCGTCCTCTGCCTCTGTTTGGCTTTTTCCCCTCTCATTATGTCCTCTGTTTTGTCCCCTGCCGCCACTATTTCGCCCGCTGCTAATTCTGGTGTTGGTACTGGGTCTACAGGGAAGGGTCTCATCTCATTTGCCTTCTCTGGAAGTTCCATTATCACATCGGAAAAACTCAATGGTAAGAATTTTGTGGATTGGTACAATGCAGTTGAAGTTTGGTTTTTATGTCAAGGGCTTTATGAACATCTCACCAAGAAGGAAGCAGAGATTGATGAGAAAATTCGTGATGAATGGAAAAGGGCAGATTATCAGTTGGTCTCTCTTTTATGGCAGTCTATTGATCCAAAGCTAATGGCACACTTTCGCCCGTACAGAACTAGTTATGAAATATGGAAGAAAGCTCAATATGTCTATTCCAATGACCTACAACGCCTCTATGCCTTTGTCCACAATTTGGCAACTCTTCAGATGACAGATCTTGATCTTCCCTCTTAACTGAATAAAGCACAGTCCGTTATTGATGACATTAAGCGCATTATAACAGGTGATGATCTTACGAAGGTACTAGCAAAACTTGATAATATGTATATGGTCTTTGTTCTTCACGGTTTACATAAGGACTTTGAATCTGTCCGGAATCAAGGTCTAACTAATTCTAACATCCCCACGGTGGAGGAGCTCATTGATCGTCTTTTACGAGTTCCGTCACCAGTGGAAACATATGAGATTGGCTCCCAAACAGCTTCCGAGTCCTCAGCCTTTGTTTCTAATTCGGCAAACCATGGAGGACGAGGCCATGGGCGTGTGGAAGAGGTGGTCGTGGTAGAGGTGATCGTCCTTGGTGCTCTTATTGCAAGCACGTGGGTCATACCCAAGACAAGTGTTATTCTTTGCATGGTTTTCTGAAAAAATCAGTCAATGTCACGTAGTCTGACAATAAAAAATTTGAGGTTGCGTATGATAATCAGAAAAGTGGCAGTCAGAATAGTTTTTCAGTTGATGAATATAAGGAGTACCTTCAGCTTAAGGCAGCCCAACAAGCCTCATCTTCAGCAACTATAGCGCATACTGGTAATTCTACAGTTTGTTTCTCTCATTCATCTCCTGTTGTGTTGAATATAATTAATATATGGACGGTGGATTTATGTGGACGGTGTGGACGGTTGTTGAATATAATTAATATATGGACGGTGGATTTATGTGGATGGTGTGGACGGTGGAGTCCCATCCATTGTATTCTTATGATTCATTGTATATTTCTCCTAGGACTTAGTATAGACTTTTATTGATCTAGGAATCAAGTCTAGAGTCAAGTATATATATATATCTTGTACTCTTATTCAATAATATACAAGTAAAAATATTCAGTTTTCATATTCAAGTTGGTATCTAGAGCCTTGTTGGTTCCTGTTTGGTATGTTCATTGGGTTTCAGCTGTTGTGAACACTGGCCCAAGTTTTTGAAGTTGTCTGGTGACCGGAGTGACACTGCCGTTCACCTCTGACGTCACCGACCGGACGTCAGCCCAAGCTCCGCCGCCAGATTCGCTATCACGCGCCCTCACGCGCCGCCAATTCCGCCGTCGTGATCGCCGTCCTCTCTCGGTTCTGTTCCGCCCCTGTTTGGTTTGTGGGTCTGCCGTTGTGCTACCCCTTCATTGAATCTTGTTGCTGTTTGTATTCTGTTGCTCTTCTTCCATGGCAGAAAAGAAGAGCTTGAGCCCCTGTTTGATTTCTGGTTCCCCCACTATTACTACCAAGTCAAATGAAGATCATCTACTTTCGGTTAGTGAGTATAAGGAGTATCTTCAATTTAAAGCCACTCAACAGGATTTTCCTTCGGCCACCATTGCTCACACTGGTAACTCTAAAGTTTGTCTCTCTGAATCTACATCTGTTGGATCTTGGATTTTAGACTCTGGTGCTTCTGATCACCTAGCTGGTAATCCTTCTCTTTTCTCTAAATTGTCATTCCCTAAAACATCTCACAGTATTATTCTTGCCGATGGGTCTAAAGCACAAGCCGCTGGTATTGGTCAAGCTTCACCTCATCCATCCTTACCTTTAAATTCAGTCTTGTTTGTACTGGATTGTCCCTTTAATTTAATTTCAATTAGCCAAATTACTCGCACTCTAAATTGCTCCATAACCTTCAATTCTGATTCCTTTGTTATACAGGACCGGAGTACGGGACAAACGATTGGATCTGGATCTGAATCACAGGGCCTCTACTACATTCGATCTTCCTCATCCACCGTATGTGCTGTTTCAGAGTCTGTCGATCTCTTACATCATCGTCTGGGTCATCCAAGTCTATCTTTCACATTTGAAGACCTTGAACTGTGAGTCATGTCAACTTGGAAAACATGTTAGAGTATCTTTTCCTAGTAGTGCCAGTAGTCGAACTATGTCTCCTTTTGATATTATCCACTCTGATGTTTGGGGTCTTAGTCGTATTCCTTCTGTTTGAGGATATAGGTATTATGTTACTTTCATTGATGATTTCTAAAGATGCACTTGGTTATTTTTAATGAAAAATCGTTCTGAGTTATTTGATGTCTTTCAAACCTTTTGTTCACAAATAAAGAATCAGTTTGGAAAAACAATTCATATTTTGCGCAGTGATAATGCAAAAGAATATTTTTCCGCATCTTTTAAATCCTTTTTGAGTTCTCATGGCATCATACATTAGTCCAGTTGTCCTCACACACCACAGCAAAATGGTGTTGCTGAACACAAACATCGTCATCTTGTTGATACAGCTCGGACTCTTTTAATAAATGCCAATGCACCCTTGAAGTTTTGGGGTGACGCTGCTCTTACGACCTGTTATTTGGTAAACCGAATGCCATCTTCTGTTTTGGGTAATAAAATCCCCCACTCTATTTTATTTCCTAACGGTTCTCTTTATACTGTTCCCCCTCGTGTGTTTGGTTCTACCTGTTTTGTTCATGATCTTTCTCCTAGTCATGATAAGTTGTCTGCACGGGCTGTTAAATGTGTCTTTCTTGGGTATTCTCGAGTGCAAAAGGGATATCGATGTTATTGTCCCTCTACACATCGATTTTATGTATCTGCAGATGTTACATTTTTTGAAGATACCCCCTACTTTGTCACATCAGCTACCTCCGATTCTACTCCATCTCAGGTACTGCCCATTCCTCAACTTGCACAGCCACAGGATGACCGCCTGTTTCAACGATATGGTATTTTTTATGAGCGTCGGGCTCTTAAAGTTCCTGAGATCACACCCAGTATTGATCCTCCTGATTCAGCTCCCGCTCCAATCGCTTCTCCCATTGCGGTCCAACCAGTAACCTCACGACTTACCAATTGCCCTTCGTAAAGGTAATCGTTCTACTCTTAATCCCCATCCCATTTACAATTTCCTTAGTTACCATCGATTATCTCCTTCCCATTATGCCTTTGTATCTGCCTTGTCATCTGTTACCATTCCCAAGAATGTTCAGGAAGCACTATCTCATCTAGGATGGCGACAGGCAATGGTTGATGAGATGACTGCTTTGGAATCTAATCATACATGGACCCATGTTTCCCCTCCTGCTGGGAAATCAGTAGTTGGTTGTCGGTGGGTATTTACAGTTAAAGTTGGTCCTAATGGGCAGGTGGATCGCTTGAAAGCCCGACTGGTCACAAAGGGGTACACTCAGATCTATGGTCTGGATTACGGTGACACTTTTTCTCCCGTTGCTAAGATGGCATCTGTTCGTTTGTTCTTGTCGATGGCCGCCATGAGACACTGGCCATTATACCAGTTGGATATTAAAAATGCATTCTTACATGGTGATCTGGAGGAGGAAATCTATATGGAGCAACCACCTGGGTTTGTTGCTCAGGGGGAGTCAGATCTTGTTTGCAGGTTACATAAGTCCTTGTATGGCTTAAAACAGTCACCTCGCGCTTGGTTTGGGAAGTTCAGTAACGTCATCCAACAGTTTGGCATGATTCGTTGCGAGGCATACCATTCTGTATTCTTTAAATGCTCATCCTTGAATAAACGTATTTATCTCGTGGTGTATGTGAATGATATTGTTATTACAGGTGACGATCAAGAAGGCATTAAGGAATTGAAGCAACACTTGTTTAAACATTTTCAAACTAAAGATCTTGGACAATTGCGGTATTTTCTTGGGATTGAAGTAGCCCAATCAAGAACAGGTGTTGCCATTTCTCAGAGGAAATATGCCCTTGACATTCTTGAAGAAACAGGGATGCTAGGTTGTAAACCTGTTGATACTCCTATGGACCCAAATGTAAAGCTTCTACCTAATGAGGGGGAGCCCTATCCTGACCCAGGCAGATATAGAAGATTAGTTGGGAAGTTAAATTATCTCACCATGACTCGACCAGACCTTGCTTTTCCGGTTAGTGTTGTAAGTCAGTTTCTCAACTCACCATGTGACAGTCATTGGAATGCTGTTGTTCGGATCCTAAGATATATCAAGGGATCACCTGGTAAAGGGATTGTTTATATGGACAGGGGTCATACTAATATCATGGGGTATACAGATGCAGATTGGGCAGGCGATGCTAGTGATAGGAGGTCTACTTCAGGCTACTGTGTGCTTATTAGAGGTAATCTGATTTCATGGAAAAGTAAGAAGCAGAATGTTGTTGCAAGATCAAGCACAGAAGCAGAGTATCGTGCTATGGCTAATACTACTTGTGAACTCCTATGGCTAAAATATTTGCTCCAAGAGTTGAAGTTTTGTGAGATAGGTCCTATGAAACTTGCTTGTGATAACCAATCAGCATTGTATCTTTCTTCAAATCCTATCTTCCATGAAAGAACCAAACATATAGAAGTTGATTGTCACTTCATCCGGGAAAAGATCCTCTCCGGCATCATTAAGACTTCCTTTGTGAGTGCTAGAGATCAACTTGCAGATATGATGACTAAGTCTTTACGGGGTCCTAGAATAGCATACACATGTGACAAGCTGATTGCATCAAACATATATACTCCAGCTTGAGGGGGAGTGTTGAATATAATTAATATATGGACGGTGGATTTATGTGGACGGTGTGGACGGTTGTTGAATATAATTAATATATGGATGGTGGATTTATGTGGACGGTGGAGTCCCATCAATTGTATTCTTATGATTCATTGTATATTTCTCCTAGGACTTAGTATAGACTTTTATTGTTCTAGGAATCAAGTCTAGAGTCAAGTATATATATATCTTGTACTCTTATTCAATAATATACAAGTAAAAGTATTCAGTTTTCATATTCAAGTTGTTGGTTCCTGGATTTTGGATTCTGGTGCTTCTGACCATATAGCCGGTAATTCTTCTCTCTTTTCTACTTTATCTTCCACCAAAACACCACATCACACCACCCTTGCTAATGGCTCTAAAACACAAGCCACTGGTATTGGTCAAGCCTCACCTCTTCCCTCCCTGTCTTTAAATTCAGTCTTATTTATACCTGAATGTCCTTTTAATTTAATTTCTATCAGTCAACTTACTCGATCTCTTAATTGTTCCATAACCTTCACTTCTACTTCATTTTCTATCCAGGACCGGAGTACGGGGAAGATGATTGGAGCATGATCTGAGTCACGCGGTCTCTACTACTTACAACCTCCATCCTCTACAATATGTGCTGCCACAGAGTCGTCCAGTCTTCTTCATCGTCGTTTGGGTCACCCGAGTTTGAATAAATTAAAGAAAACGGTCTCTCATATCTTAATCTACAGTCATTGGAGTGTGAGGCATGTCAGCTTGGAAAACATGTTCGGGCATCCTTTCCAAGCAAGGTTACAGGTCATGAAGAGTCTCCTTTTAGGCTTGTTCATTCTGATGTTTGGGGTACTAGTCGTATTTCTTCAGTCTTAGGATATAGGTATTTTGTTACTTTCATTGATGATTTTTCTCGTTGTACTTGGTTATTTTTAACGAAAGAACGTTCTGAGTTATTTACTATTTTTCAAAAATTTTGTGCTGAAATACACAATCAATTTGGACAAACTATTCGTACCTTAGGCAGTGATAATGCCAAAGAGTATTTTTCTACTCGTTTTAATGCTTTTATGGCATCTCATGGTATAGTTCATCAATCGAGTTGTCCTCACACACCTCAACAAAATGGTGTGGCTGAGCGCAAACATCGCCATATCATTGAAACATCTCGTACTCTCCTATTACATTCCAATGTTCTTGTGAAATTTTGGAGCGACACTGTTCTCACTGCAGGTTATTTAATAAATCGAATGTCATCTTCTGTTCTCAATAACCAGGTTCCTCACTCTATTCTATATCCTCAGGCACCCCTTTATACTGTTCCCCCTCGTGTTTTTGGCTCCACTTGTTTTGTCCACAATGTTGCTCCAGGTCTTGACAAACTTGCTGGACGTGCCATTAAGTGTGTCTTTCTTGGTTATTCTCGGGTTCAAAAAGGGTACATGTGTTATTCTCCTTCAACAAATCGCACCTATATCTTTGCTGATGTCACCTTTTTTGAGGATACACCGTACTTTACCTCAGGTCTTGTCGGGGTTTGTTTCTCAAGTCTTGCCTATTCCAGTCTTTTATTCTCCCATTTTCAGTCCACCTGTCTCGCATATATATCAGAGGTTGTCCCGGCTGCTCCTAAGTACCCCACCGAGCCATTTCGTCTCACTTACCACCGCCATCCTCGTCCTACGACTCTGGAAGCTGCACCCATTGTGGACACCAGTGACTCACCTCCTGCTCCTCCGTCTCCATCGATTCCGGCCCAACCTGAGCCTTCCATTGATCTTCCCGTTGATCTTCGCTAAGGTACTCGTTCTTCCCGCAATCCTCATCCTATTTATAATTTTTTGAATTATCACCATTTATCTTCCACCCATTGTGCCTTTGTATCTGTTTTGTCGTCCATTTCTATTCCTAAAACTGTTCAGGAAGCACTATCCCATCCAGGATGGCGACGGGCTATGATTGATGAGATGACAGCCTTGGAATCTAACCATACTTGGGCTCTTGTTCCATCTCCTCCTAGGAAGTCTACTATTGGTTGTCGTTGGGCTTTTACTGTCAAAGTTGGTCCCATTGAGATAGTGGATCTCTTGAAGGCCCGTCTTGTGGCTAAAGGATATACTCAGATTTATGGTCTTGACTATGGTGATACTTTTTCTCTTGTTGCCAAAATGGCCTTTGTTTGTCTCTTTTTATCCGTGGCTGCAATTTCTTGTTGGCCTTTATATCAGTTGAACATTAAAAATGCATTTTTACATGGTGAGTTGGAGGAGAAAATTTTTATGGAGCAACCACCTGGGTTTATTGCTTAGGGAGAGTCAGGTCTTGTTTGTAAATTCAGAAGGCATTGTACAGGTTGAAACAGTCTCCTCGAGCCTGGTTTGGGAGGTTTAGTAAAGTCATACAGTAATTTGGCATGATTCGTAGCGAGGTCGACCACTCTGTGTTTTATAAACATTCACCGGCTAAAAAAGTCATTTATCTTGTGGTCTATGTGGATGATATTGTAATTACAGGTGATGATCATGAAAGGATCACTAGACTAAAGCAACATCTATTTCAGCATTTCCAAACTAAAGATTTGGGCAGGTTGCGGTATTTCCTCGGTATTAAGGTTTCTCAGTCAAGGGCAGGTATTTCCATTTGTCAAAGGAAGTATGCACTTGATATTTTGGAAGAAACTGGGATGCTGAATTGTAAGCCGGTGGATACTCCTATGGATCTGAATGTTAAGCTTATGCCAAATCAGAGGGAGCCATACTCATACCCAGGTAGATATCGGAGATTAGTAGGAAAGTTGAATTATCTCATTATGACCAGACCAGATATAGCCTTTGCCGTCAGCGTTGTTAGTCAGTTTCTCAACTCCCCTTGTGATAGTCATTGGGATGTAGTTACTCGTATTTCAAGGTATATTAAAGGATCTCCTGGAAAAGGGCTAACATATGAGAACAAAGGTCACCCAAACATTGTTGCCTATACAGATGCAGATTGGACGGGATCTCCGAGTGATAGGAGGTCAACGTCTGGATATTGTGTTTTCATTGGAGGTAACCTCATCTCTTGGAAGAGTAAGAAGCAGAGTGTAGTTGCAAGATCAAGTACAGAAGAAGAATATCGAGCCATGGCTCTCACTACATGTGAACTTATATGGTTAAAACATCTACTTCAAGAGTTGAAGTTTTGCGAGATGGGTCATATGCAACTGATTTGTGATAATCAAGCAGCCTTGCACATTGCTTTTAATCCTGTCTTTCATGAACTGACTAAACATATAGAGATCGATTGTCATTTCATTCGAGACAAGATTCTTTCAAAGGAGATTAGTACTTCATTTGTCAACTCTAATGATCAACTTGCAGATGTTTTCACCAAGTCTCTACAGGGTTCACAAATAAATTATATATGTAACAAGCTTGGTGGTTATGACATCTATGTACCAGCTTGAGGGGGGAGTCCTGATATGTTGATGATATAGATGATTTAGTTTCTTGGTTTATTATATATATGTTGTAAATAGGAGATATACTCAATCCCTAAAATCAAGGGATTTGATACTATACTTTGTAATTCTTGTTCTTTAAATTCACAAAGCTGAGAGGATTTCTTTCCAACTATTCAGTAATCTCAAGTGTGTTGATGCCCGGTTATTTTGGGTTGTGAATCAAATCATTGTAGTATATTTTTCTAAATGAACACTAAATGTAGTCAATTTCAAGTTCGAAATTTAGTAGGTTTAGTTATCAAATATGGCAAATTATAGGGTGAGCGGCTCATGGTGAGAGACCTTGGGTTGACTGGCTGTAGTAGGTGCTGGATTAATTTCTCAGTAACACACTGTCTAAAATATTTGCACACTAAGCCCCCATGTACGGCCAGGTCCCATTCTGCAAAAGTGGAAGAGTTATCCTCTCATGTACGGCCAATCCCTTTCTGCAGATGTGGAAGACGACAAATTACGGCCAGGAGGCTATTAAATTACGCACCAATTTGGTCATCAACACTTTTTTTGTCCACACACAACATCGGATTGCCATTTCTTCAATCTTCTTTTTTTTATCAAATGTTTTTTTTTTATGATCAACGCCATTTCTTCAAACATATTAGCCCACTTGCAATTCAGGGATGACAATTTGTATCATATTCGTTGGATATCCATAAAAATTATCCACAATGAGTATGGTAATTAATTACCTGCATAATGGGTAAGGGTCCGGGTCTGGATAATTACCCGTAAATTTGAATGGGTACAGGTGCGGGTACAGGTACTATGGTACCCACCCCACCCTATACCATCACATATGTATATGTATATATAATTATTTGTTTATTTATTAATATTGCTAATATATATAATTTTAACTATAATACAAAATTTAAAACCAAAATTAATCCAAAGATTCTTAACTTTCTAAACTTAGTTGCATCTATATTTCCTTTTTGCATGTTTTTATTTATTTAAATATTTTAATTTGTTATTTTTTAGTAGATTTAAAAGACTTTTGAATTTTTTTTTAATTGTTATAACTTTCTTTTGTTATTTATTGTTTTTTCACTGTTAAAGTGCGGGTAACAGATACAGGTACGGGTATGGGTATTTAGGAATCCAGAGGGTACGGGTAAGAGTACTAAAGTTGCGACCCGGAAGGATACGGGTCTGGGTACGGGTAATTTTTTTAAATGCGGGTATGGGGACGGGTACTATAATACCATATCCAGACCCTACTCATTGCCATATCTATTCACAATGCAAATCTATAGTGCACCACAATAAGCTTATATAAAACATAATAATAATAATGATAATAATAATAATAATAATAATAATAATAATAATAATAATAATAATTTATACTTCTATACTATCAATAAACGTTATTGTTGTTTATCAACAAAAACATTGTAGATCCAATGACAAGTTACATTATTTTATCATTTACTTTTTATAATTTATAAATGAGTGAAGACCCAAATTAGTTCCTGAAAAATTTCGGGAACCTACTTTTAATTCCTGAAAAAATAAATTACTCATTTAGTTCCTCAAATTTTTAAACGCGGGACACATTTGTCCATAAGTTTAGTTCCGACATCCATCTACTTGCATACGTGTCCCATTAACCATCATATTTAGCCCGTTAATGATCATGCATGGCCTAGGACGAATTTCTGCCGTGAAAACTTAATGAAAAGTGAAAAAAAGTGTATAATTTTCAAGTATTTGAATTCTAAAATTATGCATGTTTTTTCACTTTTTATTCGTTTTCTACTGACGAAATTCATCATAAGCCATGCAGGATCACTAAAGGACCAAGTATAATGGTTAATGAGATACATAGGCAACTAAACCTAGGGACCAATGTGTTCCGTGTTAAAAAATTTGAGGGACTGAATGAATAATTTATTTTTTTAGAGACTAAAAATGGGTCCTCGAAATTTTTCACGGACCAATTTCGATCTTTACTCTTTATAAATTTTGTTATTTTTGTTGTTTTAAATTTTTTTCAACCTAGCCATTTGGGAGGTCAAACACATAAATGTATCTTTAGTGGACATATGATGGTCTAGGTATCGTGTATCTTGAGGGACAATATTTTTTTCTCTCCAAATTTTATTTTAAATTCAAAAATCAAAATAAAATTAATAAGAGGAAATTTTGAACTAATTCCTTAAACCCGAATTTAAACTAACTCGATATCGATTTATACTGCTAACAGGATCCAATTAAGATCAAAATCCATTTTTTTGGCATCAAAATTCTTATTTAATTATTTCTAATATTTATACTTTACTATTTTATATTTTTACCAAATTTATAAATTGTAGGGTGTTATAGTCACCTCTCCCCTATCTTATATAACGTTTTTTAGGTGAGAAAATCAACTACTTATTTTTTACTTTTGTTATTTATTTTTATTAAAATTTATTATAATGGGTTTTGATCTTTCTTTTTTCTTTTCACCTAAATGCTAATTCTAATTTGGGATTAGCCCATTATGTATTTTTTTTTCTTTTCAGAATTCATCCTAATTAGTCCTTTGGACCGAGTAAGTCCACTAGAGTATCCATACAAGTTGGGTCTTTCGGGCCCACTATGAGACTATTATTTGATTCGACTGATTGAGCAAGGTTTTACATCTTGTTCTCAGCCTCCCAATGAGGGTGACTCCACAAGGATTTAAACCCGGGTTACCAAGGTTCTCTTCCTTATGGGGTCAAACTGCTTCCACTCAACCTACATCCCATTGGTCATTATGTATATTTTTGTATTATATTATTTATTTATTAGTTATTCAGTTCAACCGTTGTTGAACTAATTGAACCATGACTCTGAGGTTTCTGAAGTTGGCATCGTCAAACACAAGGGAGGGGGGAGTTGAATTGTGTTTGTTAATTATTTTCGCTAAAACCCTTTTTGAACAACTTTTTCACAAGCAGAAGATAAAGAGATTAGGCACACAAATCCTTTTTAAAAGATTAACAAAACCAAAATCAAATCCCACAATTAGTAAAAATAAAAGAAACTGTAAAAGATAAGGGATAGGAAATTCACTCAGGTATTTTATCCTGGTTCACTCTTTTCCAACCAAGAGCTACGTCCAGTCCCTTCAACTTGAAGGATTTTCTCCACTATTTCCAAATATTTTCTACAACAAGTATTCTTCACCTCTCCATGCTACAAGTATTGCTTTCTTGGCAAGCCTCTTCAGGCTCTAACTCCATCACAGAGATTTTTCTAAGATTTTTCTAACTCACTATATGTGAGAGCATGAAGGTTTAAGATCTACTGAATATTCTTACAAATATTCAACCTTAAGAATTACAGACTTTTGCTTTACAACAAGAATATGAGCTTTGAATATCTTGTAATTGATCAAATGGCAAAAGCTTTTTCTAGCAAGATTGTGCAGGGAAAAGTTTTTTTTCTTCAGTATCTGAGGTCTTCATTTTATAGTGACCTTCTTCTTCTCTTGTAATTCTTCATCGGTTACTTTAAATAATCCCGTTTAGAGATAGCATTAAATGCATGATATCCGTTGAGACTGATAGGTTGATTTTGGCCATGTTGAAAAGTATTCTTGGTTATCAGAAAATCACAAAATGGAGGCTCACTGTTCTGAGCAATTGTACCTTAAAAACTTTCTTTCCTCCTTTGTGTATAACCCAGCTTTTGTCCAGCAATAAAGATGTCATCGTACAGATCGTTTTGCAATTCCAATTGTACTATTTTCTTTTTGTATTTCCTTGATATTACTACGAACTTTCTCAAAGGAAACAAGACATTAAATCGAATAAAAACAAATAGGAAGAACAAATATTCATTTGAAATAAATATCAATCATTTGAAATAAATTCATCGTGGACCAGATTGCATTAAATCATATTCAAGGTAGTAAAGATATAGAACATATAGAACCGTATACTTAGTTTTAAGAACGCATCTATACAAGATTTTATTCTGCTCGTCCACTGATGTGGCAGAAGTGCTCGTCCACACAAGTCTTTGGACTTGCTAAGTCCTTAGAGAAACTCTGTCCATTGACGTGACACTATGGACTTCTACTGAATTTTAGTTAGGCACTATGGGTGTATACTTGAGTTACAAGCATATCACTCGTCTGCTGTCGTGGCAAGATGGACGCACTTATTTTCAAGTCTTTGGACTTGCTGTACTTAACAAGTTATTTAGGTATTCATTTATAGCCTCGTCTACTAAAGAAAACCAGTCTACTTATCATTTAAAATATAAACAGTTTAAATAACCTTTGGACGGGTAATTCTTTGCACGAGTCCAAGTATTGTATACCTTATATTATTTTGGATATTCCTGCATCAATTGAACTCACTTGTTTGATCTCAACTAACACTTTGCCAAGCAAATTTAATCCTTTTGTTAGCATCAAAATTTAAAGATTATTAAATCCAAAACCACTTTGGTTCCACAAATCTTCCCCTTTTTGTTGATGACAAAACTAATTAAATTTGAAAAGCAAAGTCTGAGAGAGCTTGCAGGGCTCCCCCTAAGACAAAGCATTCAAATACTTAAGCAGACCAATAGATAGGTACAAACACTTATCATTCTTAGAATCTTTATAAACACAAGTATATCAAAGCAATATATCAAGTAGAAAAGAATATGCAAATGCAAACACATAAGAGCTTTTCAACAACTGACTTTATATATATAATTCGTTTTCTTTTCCTTTCTCCCCTTTTTTGTCATCAGCCAAAAAGGTAAAAAGGAGAGGATCATCACCGACAGCAAAACAAATAAGAAAGAAGAGATTTAGATAGAAGGAGGTGCTGGAGGGGGTTGGTTTAGATTTTGGTTTTTCTGAAATTCCATTAATAAGGCCAGCATTTGAGTCACCATAGCATTTGTAGGGGTCATGGTATCTTGAACTTGTTTTTGTACTCTTTCCTCAATTTGTTGTGCCATCTGCTCAGTCTTTTCTTCAACTATCTTTCCAACCTTATCATCAACAATTCTTTCAATGATGTCCTCAAGATTTGGTGGCAAGGATAATTGTCTTGAGCTCTCAGCAGAGTCTGAGACAGTGTCTCGAGCTTGGGCTGGTGGATGAACCATAGCAAGAGCTAATGGTTGAGAAGATGTTTTAGCAGACTCATCACCTTGCTTAGAAGCACATATCTCATCAAAGTGCTCTGTCAGAGTTGGCTCAACAGTAGCAACGGCATCAACAAAGGGAGTTGAAGGTTCAAAAGCAGGTTTTGAAAAGATTTAAACATTCAGCTCAGGGACTTCCACAACTAATTCTTCAGTTGTATGCTCAGAGGATGAGGTTGAAGCTGTGGCTAAAGCATATTGTATAATTGGCTCAGGGATATCCTTTGCCCAGTGAATTGGATTAGAAATTTCCACATCACGACTGGTTATTGGCAGACCCCACAGATCCTTGAAGATCAGATATCTGACACTAGAAAGTCCACACATGCCTCTGAATTTTGGAGTTTTCTTCTTCTCTTCAGCAGTCAGGCTAAAAGTGGAGGCTTCTCTGGTTCAGTGGATCTAGTGGGATTGCCAGAAGGCTCCTGCAAAATTACCCACAGTGACCATCTCAATTGGCAAGGACTGAATATAATCCATTTGTGAGTGGTAAAAGGGTTCATAATTGAGATCCAGCATTATGTCTTCAACAACTGGCATCTTTCTTTTGTGCCTTGGATGCTTCCTGTCCTTGTCCTTGTTTAGATCAATCATTGACAACCTAGGACATATCTTGTTGGGCTTGACTCCAACATTTGTAGAAGTGGAGTGTCTTAACCAGGTTGGAGGGACAAATCGTGCAGCTCTGTCAGCTCTGAAGTGGCTGAATTCCCATTTCAGCATCTCATACATGAGTGTGTCCACAAACTGGTCAACAACAGCTCCATATATTCTTGGTTGTTTGAAAGTCATCCATTTTGTAGTCTGATCCATGACAAAAGGAATTTGCCTGAAGGATCTGGCTCTTTTCTCAAGAACACTCCCAAGATCCTTCTTGATGGGATCATTAGGCCAATCAGATATGATAACTCTTTCTACTCCATCAGTGAATGGTTTAAGAGGTGGAAGTTTCACTAGGTTGGGGTAGATTTTTCTGGCAGGGAAACTTTGTTGGGGAAGGTGGATGAGGAGAGGTCCATGTTCATTGAACATTTGAGAAGGGAATGGGCCAGTTGGAGTGTGGGGTTCAGGGTTGACCCGCAATAATAGTGGTGGTTTGGATGGGCAACAACAACAGCATCAAAGGCAGTACTATGGGATTCACCAGCACAACACCCAACAAGCTCTCCCTCAACCTACTCAATTGCAAATCACAGATGGAGGGAAGCAATCTTGGGAATTGGCCTTTGAAAAATTAGCTAGTCATACTAGCACGGCCATTGAGAAGCTGACAATGCACATTAATACTTGCATTGATAAGCTAGCAACTCACATAGGGTCGACAATCCAGCACTTGAAAACACAGGTAGCTCAGCTAGCGAAACAGATGAATAAGTGTCCTCCAAACACTTTTCCGGGTAACACAATAACCCCAAGGCCCAATGTAATGCCATGTCCACTAGAAGTGGTAAAGTGTTGGAGCCAAAGGGGAATCATTTGAAGACTAATGAAGATCAAATTCCAGAGGTGGCACATGTGGAAACAAAGCAAGCTAAGAAAGAAGTGGTTAGTGAGAAGGTGCCAGGGCAAGAGGGGAGGTTGAAACTAGTGGATGAAGAATTCTGAAAGAAGTGGATTGAAGCCAAGGATCTCCTTCCTTACATGACGGTACCATATCCTGAGCGGTTGAAGAAACTGTCGCAAGATAAACTGTAACATCCCTGACTGCTTTATGGATAGACGACTATCCCCACAAACCTGCACGGGTCTTTTCAGTGTGCTTT
The DNA here is from genome assembly GCA_030762895.1 of Sophora flavescens. Classification (NCBI taxonomy): domain Eukaryota; kingdom Viridiplantae; phylum Streptophyta; class Magnoliopsida; order Fabales; family Fabaceae; genus Sophora; species Sophora flavescens. Next base: position 115,633,205 of record CM061068.1, read on the forward strand.
GTCCTCACTCACGCTTCCTAGGAAAACTTCCCAGGAGGTCACCCATCCCAGAATTGCTCCAAGTCAAGCACGCTTAACTGTTCAGTTCTTAACTGATGGCTCTCGAAAGAAGATGCATCTTGTTGGTATAGTTGGTACCAATCAATTCATATAAGTCAACATCAACTTTATAGTCACATACCTATACGGTCTCAGGATCCCTCTCATAGTCTCAGGATCCCTCTCATTCCAGTGTGTAATTGGTTCATTCATGTGTCCTTCTGCCTAGAAGTCTGCCAGGAGCTGCTCCTTGATCGTGCCTTCTTGCACCGGCGACCACTCACCTCCCTCGTCGACCCCGTGTGTCACATGGCCACCAAATTCCGCTTGGTTCGTCCCCGACCACACCGTACTGGGAGAAGTACTGCTTTGATACCATTTGTAACATCCCTGATTGCTTTATGGATAGACGACTATCCCCACAAACCAAGCTTTGTCCTCACTCACGCTTCCTAGGAAAACTTCCCAGGAGGTCACCCATCCTAGAATTGCTCCAAGTCAAGCACGCTTAACCGTGTAGTTCTTAAGTAATGGCTCCCGAAAAGAAGATGCATCTTGTTGGTATAAGTAGTACCAATCAATTCATATAAGTCACCATCAATTTTATAGTCACATACCTATACAGTCTCAGGATCCCTCTCATTCCGGTGTGTAATTGGTTCATTCATGTGTCCCTCTGCCTAGAAGCTTGCCAGGAGCCGCTCCTTGATCATGCCTTCTTGCACCGACGACCACTCTCCGTCCTCGTCGGCCCCGTGTGTCACATAAATAGTTCAACAAATTCCTTGATGTCTTCTGCAAGTTTCAAATCAACATTCCATTTGCATAAGCCTTGGAACAAATGCCTTCATATGCCAAGTTCATGAAGGAGCTTCTCTCCAAGAAGCGGAAGATTGTTGATGATGAAACAGTTGCTTTGACCGAAGAGTGTAGTGCAATCTTACAACGCAAACTACCTCCAAAGTTGAAGGATTCGGGTTCTTTTAGTATTCCATGCATTATTGGGGAGATGACATTTAAGAAGGCGTTGTGTGATCTAGGGGCGAGCATTAACTTAATGCCCCTATCCATGATGAGGAAGCTTATGATTAAAGAAGCCAATGGAACAATGATGTCACTCCAACTTGCGGACCGGTCAATCAAATACCCTTATGGGGTGGTTGAATATTTGCTAGTGAAGGTGGGCAAGTTTATTTTTCCAGTAAATTTTGTGATACTTGACATGGATGAAGATTCCAATATTCCTCTCATATTGGGTAGGCCATTCTTGGCTACCGGAAGAGCGCTCATTGATGTGCAACTAGGCTAGCTCACACTTCGGGTGCAATATGAAAAAGTGGAATTTGATGTCTTTGAAGCTATGAAGCATCCGATGGAGAGAGATAATTGCTATAGTGTGGATTTGGTGGAACCTCTTGTCAAATCAACTCCTACACATGAAGCTAATGGTTCAACACTAGATAAGGTGTTGGTAAAATCCCACACTTTTGAGGATGGCGTGGAAAAGGATAAGCCGGTGCACTTGGGGCATAAAAATGAGTTTCCTAGATCTATTATGGGTGACCCAAGTAAATTGGAGGAGAAGCCGCAAGAGCAACATGATTCACTCACTAAGGGAGACGGTGCAAAAAAGATGCTAGATCCAATTAAGCTTAATGAATTCCGCATGAGAGCTTATGAGGAAGATCAAGGTAAAAAGGGGCAACAAGAGGTAGGCCTTCCCAAATTTGAGAAGAGTTAATTCCGGACCAACTGAAGTCTTGTTGGCGAGTGAAAGTTAGGAAGAAAATAACTAATTCCAATGGTGCTTTTAAGAAAGATTGTCAGGATTCCAGTGGCACATTTGATGCTAATGGCCAAAGGTTAAAACTCGTTATGGAAAAAGGAGTTGGAGGCCATCATGGTGAGTTCGCAGTGACTTAGCCATTTGGGGCTTCTGACCGTCAGGCTCGGGAGGTTAAACAAGTGCTTCTTGGGAGGCAAACCAAGGTTTATATCCTTTGTTGCTTCTAAAAAGAGTCATAAAAATATCAAGTGTCTCCATGTAGGGTCCTTTAGTTTAGAAAAAATTGCATTAGGAAGCATATAGGACTTAGTTGCATCTAGAAAACAGGGGCATGATTTTATCTCTAACTCGCCCCGCGAGTAGAGATTCACCCCGCGAGACAGAAACCCCAATTCTAGGAAGTCTCTGTCTTGCCCCGCGGGAAGCTGTTAGCCCCGCGAGACAGAGGGACAAACAACAGAGGTCCTTTGTTTCGCCCCGCGAGGCCTCCCTCGCCTCACGGAAGGGGTGGTAAAAAAATGGTTTTGTTGCCTCGGTTCGCCTGGCCTGCTAATCCTGGGGACCAAGATCCTCATCCAGGGGGAGGCGAGTCCGAGACAAAGTTTTGATGACTTTCAGGTATGAAGAAGCTTCGAAGGAAGAGAATGAAGAGAGAAGGAGCACAAATGGGGAAGAGGAGTCTTCTCAGACCCTCTGAGATATTGTTTTCTAAACTCTTCTCTTTTATTTTCTTTTACCTTGAGTCATAATGACGGTCTTGTACATAAATAAGTTGATAGAGTTAGTGTCGGTGAGATTATATAGATTTTATTGAATTTAGCATAGATGGAATACATGATAAATATTGATTTTTGATGATTTCCCCCAAGGCTTTTAAAATTTGAAAAAAAATGATCCCCATGTGAAAAATTGAAAAATGAACTTAGAGAATTTTTGTTGTGATTGCATGATTCATGATAAGTTTGGGGTGAAGGGGTGCACACACTAGGGATTGTATCTCGGTTAAACAATTTCCAAAAATATCCAGGTGAGGAATTTGAGCCTCCAACATTATTTTGAATTGAGTGTGTAACACCCTGATTTTCGTATAAGGGATTATGTTACTATGGATGCCTAGTTGTTATTGTTGTTGTTGTTGTTGTTGTTGTTGTTGTTGTTGTTGTTATTATTATTATTATTATTATTATTATTATTATTATTATTTATGAAGTTAGTATTGTTATTTATATAATTGATAATGTAATTGTTATTAGTGTTGTAGTATTTTGTATACACACACATATGTATGTATGTATGTATGTATGTATGTATGTATGTATGTATGTATGTATGTATGTATGTATGTATGTATGTATGTATATATTATTAAATATGTTAATATGTATTTTAATATATGATTATTTGCATTAATATGAGATTGTGTCCCTTAATGTGTGATCTTATATGGATATATGATTTTGTATGTGATTTTATATGTTAATATATAATGTGTTTTTATTAATAATAAGTGATTTAGAAAGATATTATGAGATATCGTGTGATTCAGTATTTAAATCGAGATAGTGTATCTCCTAGGTTTTAGTCCCTCAATTAATCAGATTTGAGTCCTTATTAATATAGGATAATCCTCTTTTTGATTATCCCTTAAGATCTTATCATAATCACCATAGGATCCTATCTAGGAATAACTACCAAATATGTCGCTAAACTTCCATCAAATTTTTGAATATCTTAGAGTCCGATTTAGGATTCGATCGTTAGACATTAATTTGTAGATATTTCTTTGAGCTTTCTAACTACACCAAGAACGCCATGATAGGAAAATTGTAGCTCATGTTATGGTCAAAATACAGATATGTATATAGTTTGGGCTGAAATAGGAGCCTGTTATGCCCTAACTTGTATTTATACCATAAGACTCTACCTAAAACCCTATTTCTCACATTGTTAACCTCAGAATAGCTGCATCTCTTCATCTTTCTTAGTTTTCCCTTGAACCCTTTGAAGTTCTTGGAGTTTGTGTGTCCGTTTGGGAGAGAAGTTACGCGTGTTAGCATTGTTTAAGGTAACGTAGTTATCCCTCCTTAATCTCCTTTTCCCTTTCTTTTGAATTGGGTATTAATTGGTTATTCTCTTCCCTTCTTGTTTGACCAAGGCTTGAGGAACTCGTTGAGCCGCTCGAGGGAACGTGTCTAGTTTGCCAATGTTATCGTTTTGGGAATCTTCATACCAGGTTTAGGGAGAAGAGCTAGTATGAACATGTAGACTATGGGGTAGCGTAAGATGAAAGGTTAACCCATGACCCTGGTGTTTGATTAAATGCCTATATGACTGTTTGTATGATAACATGTTTATATGCCTCTAAGTCTAATTGTTATATGATGTTAATTGCTTTGATGATGATATTCGCATGACTGTTATTAATTGATTTATGTTGGTATGAATGTTCTTGTTATTGAATGTTGTATGTTATGAACATGTTGAATGTTGATACCATGCTGTAATGAGTTATAGTGGTTATTGGTTGTTGTTTGATGTGGTGCTCTTTATGAGTGTTGATTGTTGAGGATGATAATGCCAACAATGATGTTAAGACGTTAAAATGCGTTAATGATAATAATGAGAATTAAGGGATGTTTTCCCAGTTGTTCATAAGATATGAATGTAGTATGAGAGGTAAGGTTATGTTCATGGGGGATAGTTAAAGACCCTAGGATTGATAGTGAGTGTTCTAGGGACATTAATAATGAAGCTGTGATTAAAGGATTAATTTCCCATGATGATAAGACATGAATATTAATGAAGAACAGTTAAGATTAATGAAGCTGATGATCATTGGATTAGTTAAAGCCTATAGGTTGAATCTGTGAATTGCCCCAAGGATTTGGGAAAGGGTTTCTAACCCTTTCTGCCAAGATTAGTACGGTCACGCTCCATTGAGCATGACCGTGCTTAACAAGGAGCACGCTCGTGCTCCAGTTTGAAACCCAGAGCAGGGCGTGCATTTGAGCACGCCCGTGCTTAACTGGCAGCACGCCCGTGCTTGCCTGCAGGTCCAGCACGCTCGTGTGGAGGGTGAGCACGCATGTGCTCACCTGACCAGAACAGAGCTAGAATGTTGAAATAGGGGTTTTCACCCTAAACGCTTAAAAGACTTAATAAGATACCAACGAAACATGAAGACCAAAGACAAGTGAAAAGATGATGTTGAGCCTTGACGCTTAATGGTCAAGGTGTTGTTGATGTTGTACCTTGGTAGTCTAGTGGCCAAGGGGACCTTGATGCTTAATGGTCAAGGTGTTGAGCTCTGGTGATTTTTGGCCAGAGTGTTGTTTAACGTTTCAAGTTAAAAGATTAAACATGATGTTACCTTTGGTGCTTGTTGGCCAAAGAGGTTGAGCGATAATAAATGGTGTTGGTGGAGGTGGTGGATAGCGGTTGTTTATTGTGTGCATGCATCATGCATGGAGTTTTAGGGGGATGTACAATAGTTAAGGGGAGGTCGTCCGCGTGTAAGACGATCTGGCCATCCACGGTGATTCATCCGAGACTAAGGGGTTCATGTACACTCGTGGTGGCGCATCTGAGAATAAGGTGTGTTGGCTATCCTAGGGGTCGACCCATGGTAAGGTGAACTGCCCCGACGTTGGTGCTTATTGGCCAATGTGGAGATGTAACTCTAGAGTTGTATGCCTGGTGTAGATGGATCCACATGCATTCGGAGTAGTGTTTCGCATTGCATTATATGATTGATGTTATATTGTGATATGCTTGTTGTGTTGGTATGATGACTATGTTATGATTGCTATGTGTTGTATGTTGATATTGCCAACTATCCTGTTGCCGTTATTTTTAAATATATGGTTCTTACTCCCCGTCTTTTGTTGTTTGCTTTGCATGTATCATTTGGTTATGCAGAGGACGGTGAGCTGCTTACTGAGGAGTGACTCCGAGGAGCCGCTACTCGTAATTTAGTTTATGTTTAGTTTAGTTGTTTATCCGAGTTGTTTATCGGATTGGTTATACCAGCTCTGTAATGTGACTTCGAGGTTGGGTTCGTTTATATCTTTCGTTTATGTTTATGTTTGTGTTATGTCTTTCTTCTTAAACATGATTTATTTTCTGCGTTGAGACCTTGTTACAGTGTGGTATCCTTTACCCATTGGTTTTCTTTTATAAAGAATAAGCACGTGTTTATCTTATTTCGAAAAACTAAATTATATCCTTCTATGTTAATGCTTTAAAAATACATACGGAGTAAAGGGTGTCATAGAGTGAATCCATTTTTAAGTTGCACTTTCCCGGATTTTCTTGAATCTTTGCATCGTTTGCACGCATGATTAAATGTTACATCAAATGATCTAGGCATTTTCTTTGAATTAAGATACTTGGCCTAAAAAGAACCATCCCTAATGCATGTTCCTTAGTTAGACACATTGAGGCTAATAGCCTACTGTTTCTTGAAGACCTTATGTTATAAGCAAAAAATTCGGAAAAACCATGTTAACCCAATCTTAGGATTTAGGAGAGCATGGATGCTTAGCAAGACAAGGGTTGTAGGAAACTAACTTTGGGGTGGCTACAAGGGTTTGATATGTTATTTTGGGTTGAGAAAAAGAAAAAATAAAGGTTAAAGCCAAAGGCAAAAAGGAAAAGAAGAAAAATTCAAAAAAAAAAAAAAAGAAGCTAAAAAATAGCAAAAAAAAGGGTGTAAAAGGAAAAGGTTGTAGTCATCCAAAGTGTGAAAAATGACAAATGGAAAAAGGGATGAGAGTGAAAATTAATTAAGTGCAAATAGAGTTCATGCTCTCTTAACTCCTAGGGTCTTAGCATTGTATCTTTGTATATCCTACCTTGAACCAGGCCACATTACAACATATAAAAGACCTTTTGATGATGCATGTATGTTTTCCTTGGAACTTTGTTTAAGATGAAAATCAAATTCATGGAAAGTGTGCTTAAAGAAATTGAGGGAAATTTTATAGCCTAGACAATTGAGTGAATGAGTGAAATAATAAATGCCCTTGTGAGGAAGGCAATTGTTTAAAATTGGAGAGCTCCTTTTTATATGTAACTTGGATCTCTCGCTAAGATTGATAATTGCATGGGTGATGAATTCTCTTTGTTTGGAGTAAATGAATGTGGGGATTATTAAAATGAAGTGGGGGAACATTGATTTGAATAAATAAAATTGAAGTGATAAATTACATGAAATTTGTGCGAAGTCTGATTTAGTCCATTGAGCTTACCTAGCTTTGAGTCTTTTTGAGTTTTAGTTTACTTGAGGACAAACAAATTTTAAGTTTGGGGTATTTTGATAATCCGCTGGTTTATCATGTTTTATCTATTATTTTAGAGTGGATTTAATCAATTAAATTGAGTTGAAAGCTTGATTTAACCCAAATTAAACTTTGTTTTCCTATTTTGATTATTTTAGAATCAATGTGTGCATTTAATTAATTTTCATTAAATTTTAGTTAATTTCTTATATTATTTTTATTTTGACTTCTTGCAAGGTATCAAGGATGAAAGAAGTGCATGAATTGATAAATTCAAGAAGGGAGAAAAGAATAAGAATTGAGAGAAATGAATTTTAATTGAATTTGCTAGTGGCCTGGACTTGCGTGAATTGTTGCTTCAATTTGTAATTGGAATTGTAAACATACTCATAGGCTAAAGTCCAAGTTCAATTACCGGAGGATAAAAAGTGAATAAAAGAATTGGCATTTTAATTACCAATGGCCCACGTAAATATTTGCACTACAATTGCATTTGGAGTTGTCACAAGCCCACCTGATTTGCAATATAATTTGGATGTCCCTTTTGACAACTGAAAAATAAGATGCCCAGCGTGAAGTAATTTGTGAAGGGTCCCACGTGAGTTGTTGAAGCATTTTGAAATTGCAAGAATGACATTCAGACTTCAACTTAAAGTGTGCCAAAGTGTGCCATATTGGGATAGAGAAAAAGAAAAGAAAGCCACGCAGGTGGCCCAACATGAAGCAAAGAAGTAGATTTTCAATGGAATTCTAATTGGAAAAAGGGCAAGTTTGGTAAATAGCCACATCATCAGCGGAGGAGACCTACACTTTATAAAGGAGAGTTGCGCACTGTAAGCAAAAACCAACACCGCGGGAGGCAGTCCCAAGAGTCATACGCAGTAAGACTAGCGTGTGGCAACAAGTTTCAATGGAGTTTTTATTGCTTTGTTTTATTCTTGTTATTTCTTTTGTGGAGTAATCATCATGTCTGAGGAATCGACATAGCCGTTCATGACGCCATAGTTTCAATGTGATGTTTTCTTTTTCCTATTTTTAATTCTTGCTTCCTAACTCTGGATTGTTTGTGTTAATGAGTCCGACCGGAGATTCATGCTTTAGGACTTGAATTAAGAACATCGATTGAGTATTGATAGAGATATAATAGGAGATTAGTGCACTCGTTAACCAAGGGCTTAATGAATTTTGAATGTTTGTCATCATAGAGATACAGTTGATGGGCATGTTTGGGTGTTTACTTTTATGCTCGAACGAGATATTGAATTTAGGGTAGAAAATAATCACTTAGATTTATGTTTGATTTGGTTGATGAAATCGTGACCTTAGATTCCCCCAATCATATTCTCAATCTTAATAACTGCTTGCCATTTGTTTTTATCTCGTTTTAATTTAGATAATTGATTTTGATATCTTATTTGATCTCTACAATTTCTCTCTCATTTGACTTAGTCCAATGTTGTTACTTTCTTTGAATTTGGATAAATTGGTCACCCAATCCCCCTGTGTTTGATACTCTGTTTCTTTGCCGGAGCCCATCAAGTTTTTGGCACTGTTGTCGGGGATTGGTATAACCAATTTTTTTAATTTGAAGAAAATAGTTATTTTTGATTAAGCCAAAAAAAAATCTTTTTTAATTTTTCTGGTTATATTTTTCTTGAATTTCCTTGATTTCACTCGGTGTTGTGAGACCGTTCCACCGGAAGATTTGCTATACGACCCAGAGATTCATAGGACCGAGAAAATGTTGAGTAAGCAACTCACACTACAAAAAAAGTCTCGTTTAGCGACCGAAAATAGCAACCGCCATGGTGCAGTCGCTATTTGCAACCGATATTGCGATCGTTTAGCCAAGTGCCATGAAAAGAAAAAAAAAAGTTTTTAGCGACCGAATTAGTGACCGATTTAGTGGTCGTAAATACAACCGGTCGCTAATTCGGTTGCTAAACATAAAATATTGAAAGTCAATCCAGTTGACTATTTAGCGACCGAATTAGCGACCACCTTTTAGATGGATTTGGTTTATTTTGAACCTTTTAGTGACTAATGTCATTTCGGTCGCTAGAACTTAAAATCCCTAAAACTTGAAAATTTCCCCTTTGTTCCTCATTTCGTCCAGAACCCCACCCTTTCCCTAACTTGAACCCTCTCCTTCTCTCTCGGAACTCCGGCCGCCAACTCTGTTCACGCCCTCTATCAACCGCCACCGTGGTAAGCGTCCCTCTCCTTCTCTTTTTCTCTCTCTCACTCGCATCCCCCCCCCCCCCCCCCTCTCTCTCGCGTCCCTCTGTTTCAGGTCGCGTTAGAGAGACCATCGTCGAGGGACGTCGTGCACAGTGTATCTGCCTCCATATATAGTAAGTCTCTCCATTCATTCTTTGTTTCTCATTTGCTCAAGCTTTCTTCAATGATTATTTTGATGATACCCCAGAATTTTTTCTGCCTATATCATGTATTGCAAATGATTATTTTCAAATCTAATAAGTTCCTTTTCTTTTGTCTGATTACTTTTGTGCTAGATTAGGAATATTGAGATTCTGGGGTTTTCATCTTCTCCATTGAGATTCTGTGCTTCTATGTCTGTTAATATATGTATTGTTGTTTTTGGTTCATTGAAATGAGGGGTTTTAAGCTACAAAAATGGGTTAAAAAATGTTTTTTAGGTTGGGCACAATGAGTTTGGGTCACAACTCACTATTGGTTACTCACTTATTTGAGTTTACTTAGTTTTTCTGCTTGAAATGCAATATTGGTATTCAGTCTTCAACCACTGCTATTGCTTTAGGTTATTTATGAATCTGGATTTCCTTAAAACTAAAAGTGAATGGTGATTTTACATTTAGCATCTTCTTTCGACAACAGATTCAAGTATATTTTCTTGTTTGAATCCCATGTTTGTATAATACTAATTTGAAAAAAATGATCCGAGCTTACAAGTTACAATAGTTTTAGCTACAAGCCTCCAAGTCATTTTGACAGTATACCAGACATTGGTGTGTTAAATATAAGTGGCGACAACTCCAACCATTATGCCAAGGGTCCCCTTTTTTTACTAGTCTATCAACAATTTAAAATTTAAATTTCACGCCTTACAACTTTCCAATTCTTTACTCAAAAAGTGATTAGGGTGTTGGAATGGATTAACTAGCACACTGAAATCTTTAAAATCATGCGAGTTCATCTACCTTTCCTTTTAAGGTTTAATTAAAGTGAAAATGCATTTTTTTTATATTGATATAACTGACTAGGGCATTTAGAAGCTAATTTGGTATGTGGATATATTGTACTGCTTCTTGGTCCAATCCCACCTGTATGGTGCTTCTTGTTCCCTCCCCCTCAAAGGTTTCCACCTTCTTGCAAAGCTAACATGGTAAGGCATGTTAGCTGGAAGCATTTGAGCGGGCTTAGAACAAGTTGCATGTTGCTTATGGAGAATAGTTCAATGAAGAAAAGTCTTGAGGAAGAGTGAAGGCTAGTCATCATATCTTAACCTTAATTTGATGCTTTTTAAGACTACTCTTCTCAATAATGTGTTTCCTTTGTCTTTAGGTGAATTTTGCTTTCAGTTAGATTTTTCTTGTGCAAGAGTGCTTGTTCATATTTTTTAATGAAATAAATAGCAATTTGAATCTAAATGCAACCTTAAGACCCTCAATCCTCCATTAAAGCCATTATAGTTTTAACTGAAATGTTCATTGAAAGGAATGTAAATTATTGGCTACTATCTAATCATTCATAAGCAACATAGATTTAACTGGGAAGGTAAATTATTGGCTGATCCTTTAAATCCCCCTAAACATAATAGAACCACACTAACTTGGGGCATAAACCCTTGTTTCTATAAGTACTTTTTTATCTGGATTGCATTTGAAATGACTTTCTCACTGGAGCCGTTGCTGATCTTTTGTTTTTCTTCCAGCCTTCTTTGTGTACTGACAACCGCTATTGTCGTCACCCTTTTGCACTATTTCCTTGGAGTTGAGGTAGGTCAAATACTCTCTCTTTTTCATTGTTGCTAGTAGGGCTTAATTGAAGACTTTGAATTGATCTGTTGTTTGTTAGTGGAGATCTGAGCTCAATAGGATGCTGGTTGTGTGCTGGTAGATTAGAAATTATAGGCATGTGGTCGCAAACTTTATATGTTGTTTGTTAGTGGAGCGCTGAGCTCAATAGGATGTTGGTTATGTGCTGGTAGATTAAAAATTATGCATGTTCTTGCAAACTTTATATTCTACTTGTTAGTGGAGAGCTGAGCTCAATAGGATGGAGGTGATAGTTTCATGCTTGTTTACCAATTTTATATGTCGTTATTAACTTATTGTCGCTAAAATTGTGGAATGTATATAGGGTTAAATTTGTATCTTCTGTTATGGTTAATGCGTTAGAAAAGCCTTAGTTTCTCGTTTGAGATACAATAGTAATGAGCATGCGTACTTTGAAAAGGTACCGTTCATTATATTGGATCTTGAATTGTCCAAGTGGGACAGTTTGAGAAAAACCTTTTCGACTCTCATGTTTATAGTCATTTCCTTTTTCAAATGGCTTATATAACTGATGAAATTTTGGTCTAGTGCATTTCCTTTTGTTCTCTAGGTGCATACTTGATTGCGGTAGATCTCACTGCATTCAAGTCGTGTACTTAGAGACCGTGGGGAAATGCTGCCGAAATTTTGTCAAGTATAAGGCATTTGAATTTGGGAATAACTATTCACCGATCGAGTGTCGAAGAGGTTTTTCTCAAATGGGATTGGTTCATACCATGTAACAAGAAGGAGCTGATTGTTGTGGGATGACTATTCTTTCTCTCTCAGATAGCAGTAATGGATATTCTCGAGAATCAGTTGTGGATGTATAAAAGGTTGGATCGCAACAAACATCTAACGGTAGAATTTAGAGCTGGAGTTAATGTGTTCCTAGAGTACGCGACTAGTCAAGAGAAGTTCAAAAGGAACAGTGAAGAGAAGATGAGGTGTCCTTGCTTAAAGTGTAAGTGTAGAGTTATCAAGTTTGTGCATGAGGTATTGATTGATATTTACAACAAGAGGTTCATGGCAAATTATTATTGGTGGACCAACCACGGCGAGGAATTGCCCCTGTTTCCCGAGCCAATTGTCGAAGAGTCATATTATGGAACTGGTGACCACAAGGAAGAACTGAATGCATATGAGTAGCTAATCATGGATCATGATGGGTCCTCTATAGGCCAAGCATTGGAACATGATTATATGATGGATTCACAATAGAGAGAGGAAAATCCGAATCCTGAAGCAGAAAAGTTCTTTAGTATGCTGGCTGCTTCTCAAGCTAAACTGTTTGAAGGATGTGACAACACTTCGAATTGTCGGCCGCCTTGTCACTTCTGAGCATGAAATCCGATTTCAACATGTCGTAAGGAAATTTTAATCGAATGGTGCAGTTTATAAGAGAGACACATCCGATTGATAGTCGTATGCCTCAGAATCTTTATCATGCTAAGAAGTCGGTGAAGAACTTGGGCTTGGGTTGTTTGAAAATTGATTGTTGTCCGAATGGGTGCATGGTGTATTATAAAGATGAAGCGGACAAGATCATAACATGTTGCAAAATTTGTGGTGCGGATCAATACAAGACAACCACTAAAAAAGGGGTTGAAAAAAAGACGACTTAAAAAGATTGTGGTACTTTCCGCTCATTCCAAGGCTACAAAGACTGTGTTCTTCGGTGGCAAATGCACCCCACATGAGGTGGCACAGTGAGAATCAGAGGCAGGAAGGGGTCTTGTGTCATCCTTCTGATGGAGAAGCTTGGAAACATTTTGATAGGGTGCATCCAACATTTTCCAGAGACCCCCGGGACATTAGGTTAGGGTTATGTACCGATGGATTCAATCCTTTTGGTCAATATGGAAAATCTTACTCTTGTTGGCCAGTTATAGTAACTCCGTACAATCTTCCCCCTGGTATGTGCATGAAGAGGGAGTTTATGTTCATGACGGTTTTAATTCCGGATCCGTCTAATCTGAAAGCCAAGATTGATGTGTACATACAGCCGCTCATTGAAGAGTTGACATTTTTGTGGAATGATGGTGTTTTGACTTATGATGTTGATTTAAGGCATAATTTCAGGATGAAGGCCGCGTTGATGTGGACGATAAATGACTTTCCGACTTATGGGATGCTGTCGAGTTGGATGACTACGGGGAAGCTTGCGTGCCCAATATGTATGGAGTGATCAAAGGCGTTTACACTTAAGCACAGGTGAAAGACATGTTATTTTGACTATCACCGCCAATTCCTTCCTGCCGATCATCCTTATAGGAGGAATAAAAAAGGTTTCAAGAAGTGATGTGCTGAGAATTCACCTCCTCCTCCACGTTTATCTGGTCCAAATACATGGCGAAGAGCGAGCCAATTACCGCCTATCCATGAATCGTAAAGAGGATAGAATCTAGGCTATGGTGTTGAGCATAATTGGACTAAACAAAGTATATTTTGGAGTTTGCCTTATTGGAAAACACACATACTCCGTCATAACATCAATGTCATGCACACTGAGAGGAACGTGTTTATGAATGTGTTTGACACTGTTATGGACATCAAAGGGAGGACAAAGGATACTAATAAAGCTCGATTGGACTTAGCAGAAATATGTAACCGCAAGGAGCTTGAGATGAAAGATCGTGGTGGTGGCAGGCTTTTCAAGTCGAAGGCAAGCTATGCTCTGAGCAAACCACGGAAAGTAGCTATTTACAAATGGGTTAAAGAACTAAAGTTGCCTGATGGGTATGCCTCAAATTTGGGCAAATGTGTCAACGTCAGGGAAGGAAAGTTACATGGAATGAAAAGCCATGACTGTCACGTATTCATGCAGCGTTTGCTTCCTATTGCGTTTGACTCATTACCAAAACCTATTTGGACCCCACTTGTTGAACTTAGCCACTTTTTTAGGGAGTTGACGTCCACAACACTAAATCTGGAACAATTACGGGTCATGGTAAACAATATACCTGTGTTGCTATGTAAGTTAGAGCAGATATTCCCACCTAGCTTCTTTGATTCAATGGAGCATCTTCCAATTCATCTCCCGTACGAAGCAAGAGTTGGTGGACCGGTCCAATATCGTTGGATGTACCCCTTTGAGAGGTAAATAACTAATTCACCTCATTTATTCCTTTATTTATTCTATCGATTGTTGTCCTCATTAATTCCAAAATTCTTCCTAATTAGGTTCTTTCACTCCCTAAAAAGCAAAGTCAAGAACAAGTCTAAGGTAGAGGATTCCATTTGTGAAGCCTATTTGGTGGAGGAGACTTATACCTTTGCCACTTATTACTATCCACCTGAAATGGAAACAAGAAGGACTAGAATGCCACGTAATGTAGATGCTGGTGAAACTTCTTCATCTTGTCCTCCAATATCATGTTTCAATTACCCGGGCATGCCTGGTGGCAAATCAAAATCCTATTTCATGGAACAACGTGACATTGACGCAGCCCACTTGTACATTCTACAAAATTGTGACGAGGTTGAGCCATATTTAAAGTAAGTAACGTTCATACTAGTTTTTAACACCGTGTTCAATAATTAACAATGTTGTACTAAAGTATGTAGTGTTTGTCCTGTAGTATGTATTCTGAATTTCTAAAGGAACTCCACTTAGACATTCCAAAGGATCGAGTAAACCAGGAGATTACTAAACGGTTTCCCACATGGTTCAAAGAATATGTAGGTTAACACTTGTTATTAATTATATACAATACATGTCCTCTAATTAATGTCTTATCACTAGTGGAAAATATACATTAGACGGTAAATGTTTACGTCAGTTAACCAAAAACTAGACGTTAAAAAGGGGGCGGTGGCGGTTTTGTAAATATCAGACTTCATTAATTCAATTTTAACGTCAGTTGTTTTAAGGACTGACGTTAAAAGTGAAGTGACTCACTTTTAACGTCAGTTCAATAAACAACTGACGTTAACAGTGAACGTTTTAACGTCAGTTCTTTATCGAACCGACGTTAAAAGTGAGTCACTTCACTTTTAACGTCAGTCCTTACATCAACAGACGTTAAAGGTTATTTTAATAATTTTTTTATCTAGTATACGTACCCTTCCGCATTGCCTTCCTCAAAGTTTCAGTTTCACAATTGCTTTGATGTTTTGTGTTTCTGTTTTGAAAACTAAAATATATGTGCGAAGTATAAGTTGAATCAATAACCCAAACCGGATCTCATTCATGAAGTGTAATACAGACTGATACAGAAGATTGAAAGGGTTTAAAATCCTATAAAAAGTTACATTAAAAGGGTTTAAAATCCTATAAAAAGTTACATTGAAAGGGTTTAAAATCCTAAACATTAAAGCTACATCCCATCAGAGAGTTTTATGAAATATGCCAAAGGGAAAACTATACTCCGAAGGGTGCACTAGATCTTGGAACATATCACTTGCATCCTTTAAAACCTCAGAAAACTGGGGGGCATGAGAGAGCTCAAGAGAGGCAAAAACAGGTGCACTAGATCTGTTTCAAGCAAAGGCAGTGGTTCCAGAGACTTCCATGACGGTCACTTGCTGCCAAAGCTGAGGTTTTGGAACTGTGACGCCCGAGCACCTGATTTGCCCTCCAGCAGCTGATTCTCCAGAAGGATGATAAGGTGAGCAACTCACATTACGTGGTTTACACAAGCTTATCACCCATGTTACGTGATTTACACAACCTCAGAAGTTGTTTGACCATTAAGACAAAGATCTTTGAGTCTAGGAATAGGAAAGTGATGAAGTTAATCTCCATGGCAGAGCCATATTGTGAAGCCGAAAATTAAAAGGATGGAAGGAAGCTATTTATAGGAGCAGGGGATGAAGTTACTAAGCTATTATGATTTTCTTGAAAACTTATTTAAAAACTTAATGCTCATTAAGAAGATTAGGTTACAAGGTGGATCGGTAAGTAGCACAGTAGTCAAAGGAATGAATGTTTTTACATAAACTAATAAACTTTTAACGTCAATTTTTACTAAAAACTGACGTTAAATATATGACCTTTAACGTTAGTTGTTACTAACAACTGACGTAAGAAGTGTGAGTGTTTTTAACGTCAGTTTGTTAAGACAACTGACGTTAAATATATGACCTTTAACGTCAGTTTTTACTAACAACTGACGTAAAATGTTGTTTTATTTTGATTATAACGTTTACACCCGCGCGCTTTCTGCACTTCTCTGTACATCTCTTTTCTCTTTTCATCACGCTCAACCCTCACTCTCAAACCCTCACTCTGCCCTAATCGCGAGCTCATCTCCACCACAACCACCGCAAGGGCTTCTTCGCCACCACCATGAGGTACACTCTTAACCCCTAACTCTGTCTTTCCCTCTCATTCTTTGCAATAACTTGACATCTCTCTTTCCCCTTCCCGCGCACTAACTCTCCTTGTCCCTCTGCTCTCAGTAACCACATCAAACGTTGGCCACCACTCGAGCTTCCCCCCACCACCATGCGAGCGCCTATTTCTGGTGAGTCTTTAGGGCACATTTTTTTATTTTTGGTTTTCAGTGCATGTTGCTCTGCTGGTTGAAACTGTAGTCTCAGTAGTTGAAACTTGAAACTGTGAGTTTGAGTTGTTTGGAATGTCTCTATTTTTGGTTTTGAGTGTATGTTGAAACTGTAGTCTCAGTAGTTGAAACTTGAAACCGTGAGTTTGAGTTGTTTGGAATGTCTCTATTTTTGGTTTTGAGTGCATGTTGCTGATCTGCTGGTTGATCTGTCACGACCGTGATTCTCATCACGGCTAGGCCGTGATCAGTTTTGCATGTGAGGCTCTGGTTCAGTTGGCACGTTACGACCGTGACCAGTGCTTGGCAATCTTCAAAAACTATAGTTTTCAATCTCCCGTATTGTCCTTATATTGGATAGATGTTTTGTATATCTACAGGACCTATCTAGTTATTTTTATTTATACTTATCTGTATTTATTTTGAGTTATAACCTATGTTAATACATATATATTGTTTCTGAACAGGCATACATATGGATCAATCGGATAGCCCGCATCCACGGGAGGACACCGTGGGGGCTTCGCAGGACCCGATCACGCCTACACCTGATTCTAGTGTAAGTTTACATGTTATATACTATCTTTAGTCCTTCTTTTTAATGTAAGTTTATAATGTTACAACCCTCTATTTTATCATTTTTTTGTCCTTACAGACATCACAGGCTCATAGGAAACGGGGTAGAGGAGCCACCTCATTGAAGAAACTAGAGAAGGACAGACAAAGCGGACAGAAGCTTGAGGTGTCCTTCGATGCTAATCTAAATGCCCAGGGACCCCGTGCTAAAGAATTTAATAAGTGGGTGTTTCTACAAGCGAAGCAGCACGTAAGCATCAACTACAACCACTGGAATGACGTTCCACAGAATGTTAAGGATCATATTTGGGAGGCTATCGTGGTATTTTACCTTTACATTCATTTGATTTATATTATTAGATAATTATCCGAGGTATAATCCATCCAGTTGTTATGTATTTAATGTGTAGGTAGCTTGGACTGTGCCAAATGACGAGGATCATCGTCATAAATGTATGAAAATGGCATCAAAGCGTTGGAATGGGTTCAAGCATGATCTTACCAGGTACTATGTATCTGGGAAGAAGCGGCTTGATAAAATGTTCTCGGATTATCCCTGGATTGATCAGGATACTTGGGATATGTTTGCCAGGAGTCGACAGGATGCAGAATTTCAGGTTGGTTGATTCAGTTAATTTTGTATGCTTTTTATAGATCATTTAACTGTATTTAATTATGTGTTTTTGTTTTAATAGGCTAAGGCAGATAAGGGTCGACATAATCAGGCGAAGAACGTCCACCGCCACACCATGTCTCAGGGTTGGTACCATACTCGGATCGAGCAGCTGATGGCGGATAGGCTGAGGGCGAAGCAGGAAGAGCACTCTGCTAGGATTGAAAGAGGAGAGGTGCCTGAGGGCACACCATTAAGTCCTCCGTCGGACATCGACCTCGCGGATGTCTGGTTAGCCGGCCGCATGACAAAGACGGGATCTTTTAAAGTTGATGCCACTCGCGAAGTGGCAGATAAGATTGTAAGTAAATAATTAACTTGATTTCAATTGATATTTGTATAGATATTTGCAACACTTTTCACTTGCACGTTTTTTCATTTTTTTTCATTGTAGATGGATCTTAAAGCACAATCCTCCCAGGGCGCATTCGTCCCTTCTGGACGGCAGGACGTCTTGATGACTGCTCTAGGCAAGAAAGACCATCCTGGTCGGGTTCTCGGTGTTCCTGGGAACGTGACCATCAAAGAATATTATGGCAAGTCTGCTTCACAAAAGAGGGTGGTCGATGAAGCATCAATTTTGGCTGACATTAATCAGCACCTCATGTCCAACCCAGCTATTACAACACATCTGGTGCAAGGCTTAATATCCAACCCAGATTTCAAGCAGGCGGTTGCCAGAGAGCTTTCCTCCGTCGGTACATCCCAGGACACCGCAGGGCATGCCAACCCTTCACATGTGAGCACAAAAGAGAGTTTTAGTAGGGCGCCACATGTGGCGGACGATGAGTTGGCAGCTAGGGAGTGGGAGTTCGAAGTCCAACGCCATGAGCATGAGTTGGAAATGAAAAGGCGTGAGCTTGAGTTGGACTCCAAACGACGTGAACTCGAAATGTTAACAAAGGTATGTATTCATTATTAATGTCCAAATTAGTCAAATAATTACTTGTGTTTTTTTTAATTATAAAAAACTTATCTATTTTATTTTTCCTAAACTGAAGGCCAAGTTGACGTCGGTGTCACTGTCACCTCTCACTCGTTTGTTCTCACTTGGTGAGGATTATGCGTTTGAGATTTTTGAATGTCCATTGGAGCATGATGGATGGGTGGCACGCCCAGATCAACGGAGGATATTTACCTTCTGTGGTGACGATCTCGGGAACGCCTGCAGAAATAACGTCAGGATGAACAGCAATGTTGTCAGTCTCTGGTGCACGTAAGTTAATTTTAATTTTATAACTTATTTATTTTTGGTATTTTTCCATTTAATAATTTATTTTAATTTCAATATATATATTATGTAATTAACATCCACACCTTTTCATATCTTAGGTATCTCCATCGTCTTCAGCTTGATAAGGGCGTTGCATCAGTTTACGGTTTCTTAGATCTGTCAATCCTTCTGCCCGATTTCTTTGCTGGCGAAGGATTGAGTAAATACTTAGGGAACTTGTTGGGAGACAATCCGAAAGAATTATATCTGGCTCCCTACTGTATGAAAAGCCATTGGCAGTTGTTCGTACTTCACCCGTCTAGGCATAGAGTCATATTCTTCTGCTTTCTCCACCAAGATCCGCCACCGAAGGTGGTGGAAGCTGTAAATATGTAAGTAACTAATTAATCTTAAATTTAATTCAAGTTTTAATATCAGTTGTTTTTGGTTTATTACACACATGATATATGAATTTTTTAATTGATCGACATGATTATTTGTTTATGATTGCGCGCTGAAGGCGAGTAGCATAAGTTGCGCCAACGGGAGAAGTAGGACTTCTAAGGCTAAAGCAAATCCTGTATGGAACATCATCAAGGTTTGGTAGTTTATTTATCAAATAATTAATATTATAATTACTAATTTATATGTATATTCAACTGACATTGAAATTAATTTTGTTGGTAGTCTCGATTTCAAATTGATGGGTGGTCGTGCAGCTATTATGTGATGCTTCATATGCTGAACATAGTCTCCACATCTATTACGGATGGATGGATTAAGGTAATATTTAAACAACTTGTTAAATTATATATTATAGTTTTGAAGATGACTTGCATTGATGTTATTGTTATTATTTGAACGTGTGTAGGCATTTAACGACCAATCGCCTATTCAAGAAGATGAGTTAAGAGACTTGAGGATGCACTTCGCTGAATTCTTCTTCAAGTATGCGGCTGAAAAAGGAATTGACAAGATACCTCCGCAATACTTAGATAAATAGTTTTTTTGTTAGACTTTAGAAACTAATTAATAACATGTATATATATATCCTTAGATTGGTAGTTTTGTTTTTTAGACATTGGAACTAAAATTTATTTATATATATACATGGGTTTTGGTTTTAAGTACCCCCATTGTTCCATTTTTCCTTTGCAATTCTGTAATGTGTGTGATATTCGTATTCTTGGGATATTTCTTGAATGCGAGGAATAGTGAAAGGAGTGATATTTTAAAACTGAATTAAAAAAAAACTATTAACGTCAGTTGTAACAAACAACTGACGTTAATAGTATTTTATAAAATATACAGTACACTATTAACGTCAGTTGTTTATTACAACTGACGTTAAAATTAAACCTTTAACGTCAGTTCTTTATAACAACTGACGTTAGTTTTAACAAAATTAACGTCCATTGTCTTAAAGAACTGACGTTAATAGTTTTAAGTTTAACGTCAGTTGTTTAAAAAACTGACGTTAATTTGTACAAAATTAACGTCAGTTCTCAACTGACGTTAAAATATTAACTATTAACGTCAGTTGTGTTTACGTCAGTCAGTATTCTGACGTAAAAAATCAATTTTAACTGACGTAAAAAGCACTTATTGCACTAGTGTATATATGTTATAATCATTTGTAATGTATTAGGTTCTAAATACAACCAATAATGTTGAAGAACCACTATTGCTTAATCTGGCGTGGGGGCCTAAGAGAAAAGTTACCCCATTTCACACATACACTGTGAATGGTTACAAATTTCATACACAACAATGGAGTGAAGGCTTGCTATCATCCAAAATGGGCGAACGATAAGGCAAAAAACATTGTTGTGAGTATAAAAAGGAAACCTTACTTACAAAATTAATTAGTTTAATTACCTTCGACTTATTATTTGTTAATAATTGTTAATAATATTATAATCAATTTTATTTTGCAGGAAAAATATGATGATGCCCTAGCGGCTTCCCATGCACGTGCCTCATAGGAGGGTGGTTCTTCTTCTAGCCAAGAGCAGCACTCTCCAGCCCCTGTTGATTCGAATGTCATATTTTGGAGGTTGTTGGAGGTAAAAATAAGAAGGGGCACGTGTATTGGCTTGGGCAGTTGGACAGTCATTATGTGGCCATGTCGCCCCGTTCGTCTGGAGACACTGGCATGGCGAGCGGCATTCCTCCGGAGGTCGTAGAGCAGATGCAGCATCATATTACACGATTGACTGAGGAGCTCGCCGAGAAGGATGCTAGGCAGAAGACCTTGGAGACTAAGATTGATGAGCTTAGAGGCATCACTGGATACATCTTGTCTCACCTGCAACTTCAGCCGCCTGTACCACCACCACCACCACCTGCTGCAGAGGACGAGGTGGATGATGACGCTGATGCACAGCAGGACGACGACCCACCTCCGTCGTGATATTGATTATTTTGATTGTACTGTTAAATTTTCATTGACTATTAGTACTTTTTGTGGATGCTTCTTTATGTCATGAATTTTCGCTTGCATCGATGGTATAGTACTTTTATTTATTTGGTTTACAATTTAATGGGTGAAAATACTTTTATTTATTTGCGTAACAATTTTATTTAAATGCAAATTTAATTTTTGTTTAAATTTTAAAACATTAAAAAATTAATTTTCATAATTAGTAGAATATTATATTATATTAATAGCAAAAAAAAAATATAGTATATCATTTTAAAAAATGTACATAAATTTATAACATTAGCGACCGAATTAGCCACTACGGTATCGATCGTTACTTTGGCTATGGTAATTGGAAACCAGCGACCAAATTAGCCACTATAGTATCGGTCGCTATTTTGGCTAGGGTAATTGGAAACCAGCAACCGAGTTAGCCACTACAATATCGGTTGCTATTATGACTATGGTAATTTGCAAACTAGCGATCGAATTAGCCACTGCAATATCGGTCGCTATTTTGGTTACCATGAGCTCGTGACCAACGCGGCGGCTACTAAAATAGCGCTATCAGCGACCGGTGTGAAAAATCGGTCGCTAATTAAATAGCAACTAGGGTTTTCGTGACCACGGAAGATCGGTCGCTGATTCGGTCGCTAACACTGACAGCGACCGAATTTCATGGATTAGCAACCGATTTTTTCGGTCGCTATTTGACATTTTTTTTTGTAGTGTCAAAGAACAAAGGAGGTTTGAAGCAATAAAGCTTATCAGATTTTGAAGAGATGGTGGAACAAGATCCTCCCGCTTACAAGCCCCTTTATGAGTGCACTCTTCCTAATTTGGAGGATTGTATTTCCACTATTGTGAGACCTCCCATCACGGTCAATGCATTTAATGTCAAGCTGGAAGTACTTCAACTGGTGCAACAACAAAAATTTGATGGAAGTGCACACCAAGATCCTCACAGGCATATCCTCATTGGCGCCATATGTACGGCCATGCTTCGTGATGTACGGCCGTGCATAGGTACTCGCAGCGCGTTTCTAAGAAATGACGCGAGGCAGGACACAGGTGGGACATAATATGTACGGGCTGTACATAATATGTACGGCCGTGCATAATTATGTAAGGACATGCATTCTAACAACCGATTTTGGCCAAAACACATGAAACAAGACCTGTAGATAATTCTCTTAGATTTCCAACGGATCAAAGATCACCTCAAACAGACATCTAGAACTCAAGATATTGCCAAAACGGTGAAACAGGTTACTATGACTCTAAAAGGATTGAACATTTCTAAGGCTAAACTTAACATGTAAAGCACACACATATGCACTTAAAGGTTTAACACGAAAAACAGGGTGTTACAGGCTCAGGTGAACTCAAGGATGGAGTGTATGTTGTCAAGATGGATGCAGAAGGATCTTCCCTAACAATGATAGGAAAAGATCTCACCACCTTGTGGCATGCAAGAATGGGGCACTCTTCAAACCAATATTTACAGTACATTTTTACTTAGAAGCAATTTTAATTTCAATAAAGTGCTTTGTTGTGATGTATACCACAAAAGCAAAACAATGTAGAGTTTCTTTTGATCATAGTAGTAGTAAAGCAGATGAGTCTTTTAGCCTTATTCACTGTGATCTTGGGGCAAGTACCACACTGCCTCAAGTAATGGATCTCACTTTTTCCTCACTATAGTAGATGACTATACCTGTGGAACATGGGTTTATTTGTTGAAAAGCAAGACTAAAACCAGTAATGTCCTCATTAATTTCCATAGCATGGTGAAAACTCAGTTTACTAAAAGAATTAAGAGAGTTAGAAGTGATAATGGCACACAATTCCTTAATTCTACTCTTAGAGGATTCTTTCAACAAGAAGGAATTTCCCATGAGACCTCTTGTGTGGCTACACCTCAACAAAATGGGAGAGTAGAAAGGAAGCCTAGGCATATCCTTAATGTGGCAAGAGCATTAAGGTTTCAAGGAAACCTTCCCATAAGATTTTGGGGAGAATGCATTCTTGCTGCAACTTATTTCATAAATATGACCGCTATTGTGGAAAACAAAGAAGCCACACCTTATGAGATGTTGTTTAAAAAACCACCTTCTTATGATCATCTAAGAGTTTTGGTTGTCCACGTTATGTGAGGAATGCCTCTAAAGATAAAGATATGTTTGATCCTAGGGCAGAACAATGTGTTTTCATGGGATATCCTATAGGACAAAAGGGGTGAAAAGTATATAACTTGAGAACTAAGGAGTTTTTTTTGTATATAGGGATGTGATATTTTATGAGGATTTTTTTCCTTATAGTGTAAGTACAGGGGATACAGAAGAAAATGCAACCAGTTACATAAATACTCCTTCACAAATAATGTAATTTCAAGAGCATGAGGATGATGAACATGAATCAGCTCAAGAAGATCTAATTGAAGATAATACATAAAATAATTTAGAGGAGCAGGATGCTGTGACAACAGAAACTGATGTACACAGGAAGGGGGGAATCAGTCTCAATCACATGACACTGCCAAATCTAGAACCAGGACAAGACAACCACCTCCTTACTTGAAGGACTACTACTGCCACTCTGTCATTAAAAACCCCACATACAGATCTTTGGAATGTGTATCTAAGACTAGTACTGATTACCCTATTTCAAATAATGTGGATTATAGTCAATTTTCAGAAAAGCACATTACATTCTTAGCTGCAATTGCTCATAAAGAAGAGCCTAAAACCTATTCTGATGTTGTACAAAAAAAGAATGGAGGGAGGCTATGAGTCAAGAGATTCAAGCCTTGGAAGAAAACAAAACTTAGGAGGTTATGGCTATTCCAAAAGGCAAGAGAGCAGTAGGATGTAAATGGGTTTACAAGCTTAAGTTTAGAGCATCAGGAGAAATTGAAAAATAAGAAGCTAGACTTGTAGCTAAAGGGTATACACAAATAGATGGTGAGGATTTTAATGAGACATTTGCACTAGAAGCAAAAATGACTACTATAAGGTGGTTACTTTCTGTGGCCAAGAATTGGGAACTCCATCAAATGGATGTGAGTAATGCTTTCCTACATGGAGAGCTAGATGAGGAAGTCTATATGGAACCTCCACAAGGTTACAGTGTGCCTAAAAAGGGCATAGTTTGTAGACTAAAGAAATCTCTCTATGGCCTAAAACAGGCCTCAAGAAACTGGTATTCCAAGTTGTCACAATCCCTTGCTAACTATGGTTTTTTAGAATCACAGTATGATCACAGCTTATTCACTTATGCACATAGTAGCACCTTTTTAGCTGTCTTGGTTTATGTTGATGATTTGGTTATAGCAGGAAACAATAGTTCTGTTTGTAATGATTTTAAGAGACACTTGAACAAGGGTTTTCACATGAAGGATCTAGGGACAATTAAATATTTTCTAGGAATAGAACTTGCTTGAGGAAAGTCTGGTTTGTTTCTAAGTCAAAGGAAGTATGCTTTAGATATTCTAAGTGAATGTGGCATGTTAGGTTGCAAACCAGCCACCTTTCCTTTAGAGCATAACCAGAAATTAGCCTTAGACCAAGGGGATATGTACCATGATCCATCACAATATAGGAGACTTATTGGTCGATTGATCTATCTTACAATTACCAGACCTGACTTGAGTTTTTTTGTTCATATTTTGAGTCAGTTGATGCAGGGACCAAGAAAGGCTCATTGGAATGCAACATTAAGGGTACTTAGATACCTCAAAGCTTCTGCTGGACAAGGTATCTTCTTGCCTAAGGAGAACAGCTTGTAGCTCTGTAACATCCCAAGCAGCTTTACCAACACGGGTCTTTTCAGAGGTCACCCATCCCAGAATTGCTCCAAGTCAAGCACACTTAACTGTGGAGTTCTTAAGTGATGGACTTCCGAAAAGTAGATGCATCTTGTTGGTATAGGTAGTACCAATCAATTCATATAAACCATCCTCAACTGTATATTCCCATACCTAGACAGTCTCAGGATCCTTCTCATTCCGATGTGTAATCAGTTCATTCATGTGTCCCTCCGCCTAGAAGCCTGCCAGGAGCCGTCCTTGTCCGTGCCTTCTTGCACCGGCGAACCACACCGTACTGGGAGAGGTGCCGCTCTGGTACCATTTGTCACATCCCATGCTGCTTTATGGATTGACGACTGTCCCCACAAACCTACATGGGTTTTTTCAGCGAGCTTTGTCCTCACTCACACGCTTCCTTGGAAAACTTTCCAGGAGGTCACCCATCCCAGAATTGCTCCAAGTCAAGCACGTTTAACTGTGGAATTCTTAAGTGATGGGTTTTCGAAAAGAATATGTATCTTGTTAGTATAGGTAGTACCAATCAATCCATATAAGTCATCCTCAAGTGTATAGTCCCATACCTGCATAGTGTCAGGATCCTTCTCATTCCGGTGTGTAATCGGTTCATTCATGTGTCCCTCCGCCTATAAGCCTTCTAGGAGCCGCTCCTTGTCCGTAACTTTTTGTACCGATGACCACTCCACGCCCTCGTCAGCCCCGGGTGTCACAAGCTCACTGCCTATTCCGACTCGGATTGGGCTGCTTGCCCCACAACTAGAAGGTCAATTACATGCTACTTAATGAAGTTGGGAATAGCCCTTATCGCTTGGAAAACCAAGAAGCAAGCCACAATTTCTAGATCTTCAAGTGAAGCTGAATACGGATCTGTGGCACATGCAACAAGTGAGATTATATGGCTTCACAATTTACTCAAGGACCTACAAGTCAAGTGCAACCTTCCTATTACTCTCTATTGTCATAACCAAGCCGCTTTGCACTTGGCTGCAAATCCAGTCTATCACGAAAGAACAAAGCACATATAAGTGGACTACCACTTCATTAGGGAGCATTTGCAAGCAGGGCTCATCAAACCAGAATACATAACTACTAAAATGCAGCAAGCTGACATATTTACCAAGGCTTTGGGAGCTAAATCCTTTCAAGAAGAATCTAGCAAGATAGGTGTTCATCACTTTCACACTCCATCTTGAGGGGGAGTAATGAAATTGATATATTAACTTAAGAGTCTAACTGTTAATTAGTTGTATTTAGGTTCTGTTTATGTAGTTGTAATTAGTTATTTTATTAGATAGACTAAAGTTATGTTTTCTGTTACTCTATTAGCTGATAGGATTAGTGTTCTGTTTTCTGTTGAAGCCTTGCTAGGTTAGTTAGCTTCAGTTGAAGCCTTCATACATCTTGCTATATCTAGCGAGTGCAGATTCTATTGTAATATTGATTCATTCTATTCACAATCAATTTGCAAGTCTATTATTCAGATATTCAATAGGATCCTGGTGGCGGAAACTGCTCTGACATGGAAGGCAAATATGTGGCAATTAGGTGTTGTATTGATGTTGCAGACAGGGGCAGTGGTATTTTGATATGTTGAAGGTGCGTATAGAAGAAGAAATTGGATAGGTTTATGTCGTGGGTAAGAAAGAAGATGGATAGGCTTATGTTACTTTCAATCTTTCTATAACACCCCGATTTTCACTGCTTTCTAATATCGGTAATAAATATATAAATGTATATATTTTTATTCGAGACTTAGAAAATGATTTTGGATAAACCAAAGTCATTTCCATGTTATACTTAATATTATAAGGTTACGGTGAAATTTTAGGTTGAAAATTCAGACAGAACCAAGTCTGCATTTTCACTAACAATAAAAGTTTACTGCTCAAAAAACCTAATTTTGACTCGTGAACGAAATGGCTAAGGTTTATATCGTATTCGCTACGATATTGGTAGTTTTGAAAATTTTCGCGTGAAAATAAAATATTATATTTAATGCGGGTGAAAACTTCAAAATATCTTGAGGAAAACCTGAGTCGGATAAACAACGGAGCAAGATACGGAGCTGAGGTGACTGATGTGATGAAAAGCAGGGTGTTACATTAGTGACCACAAAAGTCTAAAGTACCTGTTTGATCAGAAGGAGCTCAACATGAGACAGAGACGATGAATGGAATTTCGAAAGATTGCGACTTTAAGTTACAATATCATCCTGGAAAGGCGAATGTGGTAGCTGATGCACTTAACCGGAAGGCCATTCATATCTCAGCTATGATGGTAAGGGAACTCGAACTGATTGAGAAATTTTGTGATCTTAATTTGATTAGGAAAATAAGTAAAGAGAAGATCAGTTTGGGAATGATCAAAATTTCTAGTGGATTGGATGAAATCCGAGAACAACAAGCTACGGACAAGTATCTTCAAGAAAAGAAAGAATTAATGGAACAAGGAAAAATTGCAGAATTTAGTTTGGGACCAGATCTCATCTTGAGGTGCAACACACGAGTCTGTGTACCTGATAATCCTGAGATGAAAAAGATGATTCTAGAGGAATCACACAAGAGTAAGTTAAGTATTCATCCTGGATCGAAGAATATGTATCAAGACTTGAAACAAAGGTTTTGGTGGCCAGGCATGAAAAAGCAAGTAGCGGAGTACGTTGCATAATGTCTGACTTGTCAGAAAGTGAAGGTAGAACATCAAAAACCTTGAGGTATGCTTACATCATTAGATGTACCAGAATGGAAGTGGGATAGCATATCAATGGATTTTGTGGTATGTTTACCGCGAACTTCCAAATGTTTTGACTCAATTTGGGTGATTGTTGACAGGCTAACGAAATCGGCACATTTCTTACCTGTTAAGATCAATTACACCCTGGAAAAATCGACTGATGTTTATATCAAGGAAGTGATCAGACTTAACGGAGTACCTTCGAGTATTGTGTCAGATCGAGATCCGAAGTTTACTTCACGTTTCTGGGGAAGCTTACATCAAGCTCTAGGAACCAAGTTAAGATTATGTTCAGTGTATCATCCTCAAACCGATGGACAAACGGAAAGCACGATTCAATCGTTAGAAGACTTGCTGAGAGCATGTGTCTTAGACCGTCGTGGAAGTTGGGATGACCTGTTTCTGCTTATCGAATTCACATATAGCAATATTTTTCATTCGAGTATAGGGATGGCTCCCTATGAGGCTCTGTACGGGAGCAAGTGTCAAACACTTTTGTGTTGGTACCAAGATGGAGAAAGCATGATTTTAGGTCCCGAAATCGTGCAACAAACAACGGAAAAGGTTAAACAAATCCGTGAAAAGATGAAAACAGCACAAAGTAGGCAGAAGAGTTACTCATATCGTAGAAGACAACCTCTCAAATTTCAAGAAGGTGAACATGTATTTCTGAGAGTCACACCCACGACTGGGGTAGGTAGGGATATAAAGTCCAGAAAACTCACTCCTAAATTCATTGGACCTTACCAAAATCTTCGTCGTATTGGTCCAGTAGACTACAGAATTTCTTTTCCACCTTTTCTTTCAAACATTCATGATGTTTTCCATGTCTCACAATTAAGGAAGTATTTTCCTAATCCATCACACGTAACTGAACCCGACGAAGTACAATTAAAAGATAACTTGTCTTATGAGACTTCGCCTGTACGAATCGAGGATAAATTGATTAAGCAGCTCAGGGGTAAACAAATTTCCTTAGTCAAGGTTATTTGGGATAAGACGACCGCAGAAGCAACATGGAAAGCTGACGACAAAATGAGATTACAATATCCTGAACTTTTTACAGGTGCGTAATTTCGAGGACGAATTTTTTTTAGTGGGGTAGTAATGTAACACCCCGATTTTCACTGCTTTCAAATATCGGTAATAAATATATAAATGTATATATTTTTATCCGAGACTTAGAAAATAATTTTGGATAAACCAAAGTCATTTCCATGTTATACTTAATATTATAAGATTACAGTGAAATTTTAGGTTGTAAATTCAGACAAAACCCGATCTGCGTTTTCACTGACAGTGAAAGTTTATTGCTCAGAAAACCTAATTTTGACTCATGAACGAAATGGTTAATGTTTATATCCGAGATTTAGAAATTAATTTTGGATAAACCAAAGTCATTTCCATGTTATACTTAATATTATAAGATTACAGTGAAATTTTAGGTTGTAAATTCAGACAAAACCCGGTCTGCGTTTTCACTGACATTAAAAGTTTATTGCTCAGACAACATAATTTTGACTCGTGAATGAAATGGTTAATGTTTATATCATATTTGATACGATATTGGTAGTTTTGAAAATTTTCGCGTGAAAATAAAATATTATATTTTATGCGGCCGAAAACTTCAAAATATCTTGAGGAAAACCTGAGTCGGGTAAACAGCGGAGCTAGATACGAAGCTGAGGTGACTGATGTGATGAGCATTTATGACGATCCTATCCGAGTCATAATGGCCATAATGATACATAAATACCATTAGATATTTTAATGGTGAAATGACCATTTTACCCTTGGTTTCCTATGGAAATTACAAGGCTTGCTATTGTAATTTTTGGACCAAATTACCCTCCCCCACACGGCTCCACCATCATTTAGCATAACTTAGGCAAATTTCTCTTCACTTTGTGTCATCTTCCTCACACAAAACACCATTTTCTCTTAAGAACTCATAAGAACATCTTGTTGAGTTTGTGAAGAACATCATCCTTACTATCACGTTTTCTCATCTTCAAGAGGTAATCTCTTATCTCTATGATCAATCAAGTCTTCTTCTTCATTCATTTCATGATTTCAAGCCATGAATCATGAACTTTCATTTTCATGATGCAATCTTCAAAAATTTCTAGAACATTGTAGAAAAATCCATTTGATTTGAAACCAATTGCTATTAACTCATCTTGATGCCTGTATTCATCATCTAGAAGCATGAAACCAAAAGAAATTTTCTCCTTATTCTTTCATGAATGACTGAAACCCTAATTTTGGGTGCAAATGGGTTTTGCTTCAATGTTTGTTAATAGATACATGATTTCATCTGTTAAATCATTATGGGTATTGAATCCAAGTGATTAAGAAAACCAACTCAAATCCTAGTCTCATTTTTTTTTCAAGAAATTCGAAATCCTAAGTTCATCGTATAAATGGATTTTGATTCAATTTTTGTCTTGTGACACTTGATTTCATCTCTATACTATCTATGTTTGTTGAATCCAAGAGATGGAACTCGAGTGAAATTTCTAACTCAAATTTTGTGTCAAGGCCGAAACCCTAACTCATTGAGTTGGATGGTTTTTGTTCAAGTTCTTGGTTTATGATCACTGATATTGTCATTCTAATACATAAGGATCATTAATCCAAAAGTATTGAAAAATTCTAACATCTCTAGCTTGATTAATTTGAGTAGGCCGAACCATTATCATATGGTTTATGAAGTTTTGTTGTTTGAATTGTATTAATTTTGTAATGATTTGTTGTGAAGGATAAATCGTAGTTTGATTATCCTGAGTATGCGAAGGAGACGAAGATCGAATCGGAAAACCGTCCTTGAAAAACAAACACTTTAATCTTCAAGAGGTAAGGAGAGTTTACCTGAGAAGTTTAAGATAACTATATGCTATCTTAGTGTTGTATGTAATTATTTGTTGTGGTTTTCTATGGCTTTAAATTATTTGTTGTTTAATTTGCTATATATTTTGGATGTGATATGTTGATTTGTGTGATTATAACTGAATTGTTGAGTTATAACTGTGATGCATGCAATAATTGTGATGTATGTTATACTGTGTTGTGGTGAAATTATCTGCTGTTGAATGATGAGTTGAGAAACCTGACAGTATTCAGTGTTCAAATTAATTTGAGGATAAAAGCTTGATAAGCTTAAATATTTAATCAAAGTGATTAAATTGTGCAAATTTGAGGAAAAGTGGAAAAATATTATTTTAATAATATTTTCGGTGAAAGATGGGTCAATGAGTGACAGTAAGGGCGGAACTGTGAAAAAATTTCACAGGCGTTAGTTTTTTCAAAATAAATTCAATTTTATTACAAAATGTTATTTAAAGTAATTAAGTTATTAAAATATTGTAATATTGATGTCGGAATAAATCATTTACAACAGAAAGTCATTTTGAGTTATAGAAGGATTTTTACGACATAATCATTTAGAAAGAAATTTCAAAGAGTTGGTGTTTTTGGGAGAATAATTTTCAAGGATGAAGTAATTGGGAGGAAAAAAAAAAGGAATCTATATATGATTTAAGGTTTTATAAATGATTTTTAACAGAAAAGAATTTCTGTAAAAGAGTTTTATTCAATAAAAGCAATTCCGTTAAACTTGGATAAGTATTTGGAGGTTTGGTTTTGTTTTTGTTATTTCACTAAACGAAAGGTTTTCAAAGAAGAAAAATGAACCTAGTAACCGTGACGTCGGAATTCTAGTATTCTGTTGACACGTAGATCCTGGATCAGTGTTAGTGGACTGTGTGTCCTGTAAAAGTTATTGTATCCTATTATTGATATGGGGAATGTGAATCCCATATCCGCGAGCCTAATACTGGTGGATCAGTTTAGAGCTTTGCGATTGAGCACTCGGACCTTTGTGTCTTGTGTTGAGCTAAAACACTTGGAATGGTCTGTCCTGTGTTTGATTAAAGTGGAAAAGTCTTAATATAAAATTAAGCATGGTTGTGAGCTTTGAGCTTCGACAAGGGAAAAATATGACAAAAGAGAAAACAAGGCGAAAATAAAAGTTTTTCTCATGTATTAGTTGGCAGACGTGCCATGTGTTAAATTATAGATCATTGAGTCCTGAGTGTTGGCCAATGTATCTTTAATGGACTATGTTTCCATTTAATGCGATTACCATTGTGTCCTGAGTGTTGGCCAATGTGTTATGGACAATAATTCCATTTATCGCAGTAACCATTGTGTCCTGAGTGTTGGCCAATGTGTTACATTTTTGCGCAATAACCATTGTGTCCTGAGTGTTGGCCATTGTGTTATATATTTGATGGACATTGTTTTTAAATTGTTTCTACAATGATCCATGTAAAGAGCTTGATCAGCTCAAAACGAAAAAAAAGTTGTGGGATCTCTGAAGATTAGATATCCAATTAGAGCCTGAATATTGAAGTGTCATGCATTTTTATAATATCACGATGACTGTCGGGTCTGAATCCCATTGACATAATTATTATGCTGTTTGGATAATTTCCATATGTTGTGAATACCAAGTATATGTTGTTTTGTGTGTCGCGCATGTGGTTATCTTATCAAAACTCATATATTGGTATCTCACCCTTGCATATTTGTTTGTTGTTTCCTCTACTGTGTGCAATATATATATCTGAGTACAGATGGATCCGGACAGGGTGGATCTGAACTTCTCAGGGATCAGATCCTTGACATTTTACAATGCAGACGACGGTGGTGCTTGGGTTATAAACCCAGGAGCTCCAAGTGCCACCTACATCGATCCTCTTAGGACTCTCTCGGGGACATTGGCAGCTAGGCCACAACGACGCGTTCATAGCATGGAGACGATAAAGGTCTCACTACCTCCTATTTGGATGATTCTGCAGCACTTGGTATAGCGGGGGGACTTAGAGCATCATCTTCCCTCGCATGTTCAGCCTTTACAACAGGTAGCTCCAGGGCCTATTGTGTTGATCCCAGGGAAGGTGCGGGATGAGATGGAGGAAGATCCTGAGAAGGATCTGACTGCTGATCCGGACTATCATCCTCTTGAGGATGGAGTTGTACTGGATGTTGGAGAAGGGGTTGAGGTATCCTCTCTGGATACACCTCCTGGGGGTGGGGATGTCTACACTGGACTCCCCAATTGGTTGCATTAATAGCGACCAGCTGTAGGATGTGGTTCCATTTTTGGGAATAGTGGGCTTTTTGAGAGTCTGACTTTCTGGCTACTGAGAGCCGTCTTTTTGAGTAGTGGTTTCAGATTCCCACTATAGTATAGTTATGTTGTTTTTAGTTTTGTTATGTCTTTATGATGACTATGGAAAGTGACCTGGTAGGATGAAGGTCTTGTGTAAAAACTGTTATGATGCATATGTATGATACAAAGATGTATTATGTGATGATGTTGTTTGTATGTGAAGTAAAGTAAAAAGGAAAAAAAATTATCACCATTTTTTAAAAGAATAAGTAATTATAAAACTTATTTTTCCGAAAGTAACCAACACCATTTTATTTCTTTGAGTTTAATTCCGCAACAAGTTTCTTAAATGTGATACCCTAAGGAAGGGGTGTCACACTTTCATTATAGAAATGTGTTGGGTTTGTCCAAAAATAAGGTGATATGTAAGAAGACGACACGTCAACTCTTTAGATGGAATGGATAATAATAAGAACTAGTATTTTTTCCACACGAGGCCAATTTTTTCTTGACCAAATTGAAAAAATATTGGGTTAAATATGTTTTTTGTCCCTATAAATATAGGGTATTTTGTTTTTAGTCCCTATAAAAATTTTTGGACATCTTTAGTCCCTACAAAAATGCTCTGTTATATTTT
The DNA here is from genome assembly GCA_030762895.1 of Sophora flavescens. Lineage (NCBI taxonomy): Eukaryota > Viridiplantae > Streptophyta > Magnoliopsida > Fabales > Fabaceae > Sophora > Sophora flavescens. The sequence continues at coordinate 115,667,091 of CM061068.1, forward strand.
TGGTCCCTGTTGTTAACTTGGTTAAATGATGACATGACAATGTGAAAGAGATTAAGTAATAATAGTTGTTTAGTATTTTTTATGATTATAAGCAAAACGCATTAAGTAAACAATACAAACATTGATTTGTTTTTCATTTGGTAAAAATTACATCACCAAATTTTTTTTAAAAAAAATAGCAAATGGGTAAGCCACGTCTAAATTAAAACCAAGATATTTTTTATGGTTGCTCCCAGACACACGAATTCAAAATAAAGTTTTCTATTATATTATTTTTACAACCAAATATATTAAAAAGAAATATAATCAGTCCATGTACATTTTCGCTTAGACTTTAAATATTTCAACAATAAATATATCATTCATATCAAGAATTAATTTACAATCAGACCAAGGAATAAAGGTAATAAACCATGCGTCGCTAGGGTTCAGTATCTCTATGATAGCGCCGCTAAGGAAAAATTCAGTATCTCTATGATAGTGCCGCTAGGGTTCTAGGCTTCCTTTGTTCGTTACCACATTTTCAAGAGGGGATTTGTGCCACTAGTTTGAGTTTTGCTGCGTCAAGAGCACGTTCAACGTGAGCTATGTTTTTCTCTCCTTTTGTGAGAGCTACGCTTTTCATGAGTATTATATTTTTCTCTCCGCTTATGACAGTTATGTTTTTCTCTCCATTTGTGAGAGTCTATCGTTGCTAGATGAAGAAGATGAAGGAATTGTTTATCTCCATTTCTCTCCATTTTTTATTGGCGGGTTCTGGTTCCCAGGCCTGCCAGAAGCCATAGGTATCCTTAGTTGGAACTGCCGAGGCATGGGTTGAAATAGACAATTATAAACACAAGAAGGGAGGATTGAATTGTGTTTATCAGAATTTAGACAAAGTTGAAAACTTTTCGCATACAGAAGCTAGGTTCAGACGAGTGGAAAGATACAGGACAGACAGGTGACCTGTCTAATGAAATTTTAACAGTGACTTAGACAAACACACCACTTGAAAAATGGATAAGAAAACTAAGGAAACTAAAGAGTTTATAAGGAAAGAGAGATTGACACAGCTATTTATCCTGGTTCACTCTTCAAAGCAAAGAGCTACGTCCAGTCCTTAGCAGCACCAAGTTTTATCCACTATAACTGATCAGGTTATAGACTCCAAGTATTGTTTGCACACCTAGCCTCTTCAGGCTCTAAGACAAGTATTCTTTGCACACCTAGCCTCTTCAGGCTCCAAGACAAGTATTCTTTGTACACTTAGCCTATTCAGGCTCACTCAGGTTTGTTTGAGAGATTTGGTTTGTAATAAATACAACTTCAGACAGACAAAACTTTCACTAACACGCAGAGAGTGGTTTAAATGTAAATCTTAGGAAAGTCTGCGTAATAACTTCAAATGATTGAAGAATACAGAATGAAAGAATGAAGATATTAATGCGCAGAGTAATGGCTCTTTAATGCTATGTGTATTCTCTATGCTTCATCTTCAATGACTTTTGTATTTATAGTCTTCAAGCATTTAGGATCCAGTAGAGATATTCCCTCAGATGTTGGCTTCAAGCAGAACTTCATTAAATGCAATAGAGTCGTTCTGGGCAGCCATTAATGCAGCGTAATGGCTCTTTAATGCTATATGTATTCTCTATGCTTCATCTTCAATGACTTCTGTATTTATAGTCTTCAAGCATTTAGGATCCAGTAGAGACATTCCCTCAGATGTTGGCTTCAAGCAGAACTTCATTAAATGCAATAGAGTCGTTCTGGGCAGCCATTAATGCAATAGGAACGTTGGTTGTACTCTAACATGAAGGATCATGACTTTATGCATCGTGATACAGCCATATCAGAGTTGTGCAGAGAGCTTTTTGTACTTTGCTGAGTACAATTCCCTTTTCGTGTAAGGACTAGAGGTACTAGGGAATAAAGCATGTTGGAAGCATTCTTTAACTGGTCTTTGGTTCTGATAACCGAGGTTGCTTGAGAAAGTAACTTCTAACTTTTCTTGATAGGTGTGAGACTGAGTAGGAGAGAAGGCTTCAAGTCTCTTTCTGATGGGACAACCAACAAAAGCTTGTTAGGTCTTTGGTTCTTCAACGAGTAACCTCAGATGAGTGTAGGAACTCGTGGAGATAGGTTAAAAACGTTTCTTGAAAGAAGTCAATAATCCTAGTCAGTAGACAGGTTGACTTTCGCTTATCCAGACAGGTAGTAATCTATATGAGCAGACAGATGATTCTTACAGTTTTAATATGCATACTAGATAGACAGGTTAGCAACCAATATGAAGGTTAATTAAATCATTAACCAATGTTTAGTTCTCATCAAAACTTATGGAAATGTACATCAGACATTTTAGAGACTTAACAATCTCCCCCTTTTTTATGATGACAAACATTGAGATGATTTAATGAACCTCAGAAAATATCAACAAAGAAAATAGCATATATCATATAGGTTGAAATTTTCTTAAGCGAACAGGTCATACAGATGCTTGATCAGACATTAAGATTAATTATATAATCCGTTTAACTTAGTCACACATAAGTTTGACTTGTTTTACTTTCAAAATATTATCAGAGCAATCTTAATTAAGATTTATCTAAGCAATTATAGAAACTATCAGAACATACTCATGTCCATGTATTATTTAACATACTCATGTCCATGTATTATTTAATGATCATATCATATTCATTCTCTCATTCTCCTATATCACATTTCATATCACATTTCTCATTCTACCCCTTTTGTCAACATAAAAAAGGAATAAACTATGAAAGCATTAAAGAAATAAAGGAGAAAGTTGTGTTTTCAACATGAACGTTTACAAGTACAAGGTAGTCTATATACCTAAAAACTACCTAGATTGACTAATTGACAAAAATAAAGCAGCAACCTTTTCCTCTAAGAGCAGCCTAGCTCGCCTTTCTTCATCTAGCTGTCTCCTTAAGTCTTCTACTTGTCATTGAAGCAGATGAAAGTCTTGTAAGGCCACTGTTTGAGAAGAGACAGATAGAGAAGAGTGCCAGGGTAAGGCTAAAACTGGGGGTGCCTTAGGTAGAGATAGGGGAGAGGTGATGGAAGGGAAGAAAAGTTCATGGAGAGTTTGAAGGGCATAGAAAGGAAGAAAGAGTAATTTGAAGATAAGAATGATTCTGACACAGTCAGTATCAGGTGAAGGAAACACATAGGAAAGTCTCTCAGACAGAGACAGTCTGATGATTGTTATTTGATTAGGTGGGGGAAGAGGTGTTTGAGATAAAACAGAGGGAGGGATAGGTAATAAAGAGTCAATATGGCAGAAAAAAGAATTAGATCCTGTGACTAACATAAAGAAATACCTAGACCTATGTGGTACCATTACAATAGAAGCAGGATAGTGAGTTCCAGCTAATGTTCTAATGAAGATAATAATAGGTGGGTAGAAGAAACGTTCTCTACAGGGGTTAGGAATATGAGGTGGAGGAGAAGGGATGAAAGAGACATGTGAGATACTTGCAAATAAAAGAGATTTCAGATCAGACACAAAGAGTCTCGATGATATGCCAGTTTGTTCTTTGGGAGCAGAGTCCTTGTGACAACTGTGTACTGACAGTCATCAGGTACAATAGTGAAAGAAGATTTTTGAGTTTGAAAGGAGGAGACAGGTGAAGAAATAGGAGATGCAACAGAAGGAGGTTGAACAAAAAGGGCAGATGGAGAAGAGATAGATGGGTTGATGATACCTTGATGAGAAAGGGAAGGGAATGAAGGAGATGTCTGCTCTTCAGATATCTTCAACTTCTTGTGAGAACGAGACACTTGGTCATCCTTGGGTACAACTGTCTGAGCTCCTCCAGACTGGTCTTCTGTAGTGTTAGCTCTTGTAGGTACTGGGTAACCAGATCTTCTCTTTTTGGGAATAATTCCCAAAATGAAAGTCTTCTTTGGTTCTTCTAGGACTTGCACTACCTGCTCCCCCTAAGAAGATGCTTCCTCTTTGCTAGTCTCGGACTCAACTTGTCTGACCTTGGCAAAGGACTTCACCAGCTTCCTTTTCTTCCTGGGATGTGCAGGAACATCCACTAATTTCTCAGCTTCACTAGTCTTCCTCTTGGGAGAGGGTCTCCTCAGCCTGAACCTCAAGGGCTCAACTGTTTCAACAGAATCTTCAGACACTGAAGGTTGCAGCTCTGGAATTTGGTCTTGTCTGGCCACCTTTCCATATGATTTTAACAATCTCGCAGAAATGGGGACTTCTAACACATCAGTAGAAACCACTGGTTCTTCCTTCTGCTCAACAGCAGGCTTCTTCTTCTTCTGCTTCTTCTTCTTGCTGTCTTCCTCCTCATCAGCAAGAGGGATTCCCTTGATGTCCATCATAGACAGTATCTTCCTGTCTATGGGCAGTGACATGTCCACAAAGTGAACATCACTAGGAACAAACAGGTTGTTCCTGAAGACCCTTGTCAGCAACATCCCATAAGGATAGGTATGCATATTAGTTCTCTTGATCATAGTCTCAAGGTACATGTAGATAAGGTCGTTGATGTCAACCTTGATTTTGTGGATCAAGTGGTACAGAGCAAATATGTCCATCTTGGTCACACTGTCTTGTGAGCCTTTCCTTGGCATCACGCACTCCAACAACAATTTGTGCAGGAATCTGCACTTGACCACCATGTTGACAAGCTTGGGGTTCACTGGTTTGGGAACACCATAGATGGCAATGTTGCCATTGTCAACTCTCACTTCATCTTCCCAGTTGGGTGTGAAGCCAGCTCCGATTCTCGAACATTTTGTGATAAGCTCCAGAGAGCTAATGGGGAAGAGAAGGGTTATATCCCCCATTTCAGTCTTAAAGCTTTTGATTCCTTTGAGTCTGTTGGTGACAACCACATCATTTCTCCAGAACGTTTGAATGAGCTTAAGGAGAACAAGCTCCTTGATGTCGAAGAAAGGAGTCCACTTGGAGTACTCCAACTCTTCAGTGACATCCATTCCTAGTTTCTTCATCTGTTGAAGATCAACAGTATTTTCCGGAATGATCTTTTCTATCTCAATAACCTTGAGATTGTATTTCTCAGCGATTTATTTTGTAGAGAGATGCTTGGATGATACCTTTTTTTTATAGAGAAAACGTTTCTAGGGTTTCGAGAGAGAAGAGGGTTTGAAAGATGAGAAGACACAGAGATTTTGGAATATTGAAACGTAAAGGTTAAACCTTTCTGATTTATTGTCTTTTATAGTCATAAAGGTAGGAGAGAGAAAAAACAACATTATTAATTCAAAAATGGCACGATTTGTATAGGGAACTGCAACGCCCACTTGAGACATAATGGAAACATGTTTTCGAGATATGTAAAACACCATGCACACGATTAGCTTCAGATAAGGGAATGACATTAATTAATTAATAACCATTTCAACAAAACTGTTGAGTTCTAGCATAGTGACTCAGTAGAGTCAGACAGGTAAGCATAGACAGGTGATAAAGCACAGACAGGTTAACATTCACACATGTCATTCAACAATGCAATGCATGTTTAGATTATCTCTAATAAATAAAAATCTTTCTTCTACGAGGGGTTTAGTGAAAATATCAACCCATTGATTTTCAGTTTTAACAAACTTAATATCAAAGATGCCTTTCTGAACATAATCCCTAATTAAATGATGTTTGATTTCAATATGCTTAGCCTTAGAATGCTGAATTGGATTTTTAGTTAAGCATATAGCACTGGAATTATCATACCATATAGATATGTTATGTTCATAAATAGAGTAATCCTCAAGTTGATGTTTTACCCATAAGAGTTGAGAGCAGCAACTAGCAGCAAAGATGTATTCTGCTTCAGCAGTAGACAGGGCAATGGTTGTCTGCCTCTTGCTTGACCATGAGACTAAACTTGCTCCAATGAAGTAACATCCTCCACTGGTGCTTTTTCTTTCTATTCTGTCTCCATCAAAATCAGCATCACAATATCCCACTAATCTGTATTCTTTTGATCTTAAATACAGAAAACCAAGATTAGTAGTTCCAAGCAAATATTTAAATATTCTTTTAATAGCCTTAATATGAGATTCTCTAGGATCAGATTGGAATCTAGCACACATACAGACACTAAATTGAATGTCAGGTCTGCTTGAAGTTAAGTACAGTAGAGAGCCAATCATACCTCTGTAGACAGTTTGATCTACCTTTTTACCTTCATCATCTTTGCTTAGTTTTGCATTGGGTTGCATAGGGGTTTTCATGAGTATCTCCTTGGTATATTTTTGTTGATGAATGTAAATTACATCACTTGTCTGCTTGATTTGTAATCCAAGGAAGAACTTCAATTCTCCCATCATGCTCATCTCAAATTCGGCTTGCATTAGATTTGAAAATTCCTTGCACAGCTTTTCATTAGTTGCTGCAAAAATAAAATCATCAACATATATTTGAACTATAATAAAGTTCTTTTTAGAGTAATTCTTGAACAGGGTAGTGTCTACTTGTCTTCTAGTAAAACCATTATGCATGAGAAAAGAACTAAGTCTATCATACCATGCTCTAGGTGCTTGTTTCAAACCATAAAATGCTTTTTTAAGTTTGAAAACGTGATCTGGTTTATCAGTATTCTCAAAACTAGGGGGTTGTTTAACATACACTTCTTCTTCAATTATACCATTTAGAAAAGCACTTTTTACATCCATTTGAAACAGGGTAATTTGGTGTTCTGCAACATATGACATTAAAATGTGTATGGCTTCTATTCTAGCTATAGGTGCAAAGGTTTTAGTATAATCAATACCTTCTTATTGGTTATAGCCTTGAGCTACTAACCTTGCCTTATTTCTGAAAACTTTACCATCTTCATCCAATTTGTTTCTAAAGACCCATCTTGTTCCAATAACCGACTTGTTTTTAGGCTTAGAGACAAGAGTCCAGACATCATTTCTGGTGAACTGGTTTAGTTCTTCTTGCATAGCAAGAATCCATCTTTCATCCTCAAGAGCTTCTTCAATGCGTTTAGGCTCCAAATCTGAAATAAAGGCCACATTGCTTGATTCTCTTAATGTGGATCTGGTTCTTACTCCTTCAGAAGGATTTCCAATAATAAGATCCTTAGGGTGATGAGTGTTGAACTTCCAATCCCCTTTGAGATCATCATGAAGATCTTGACTTGTTTGCTGACTCGTTTGATGACTCGTCTGCTGACTTGTCTGTCAACCTCGGGCACAGGTTCTGTTTTGGTTAGATCGGGTTGTTGAATTTCTGGATTGTTTATATCAAGACCAATTCCTATAACTTTCCCTTTCTGATTCCCTTCGAAGGCAACGTGTCCTTATTTCTTAAGTTGGAGGTCTAGGAACATAGACCTTTCTCCTGTCATATGACGCGAGCAACCACTATCCAGGTACCAGCAGTGGTGTTTTCTTTGTCCTGTTGAGGACATCTGCAACAAAAATTATTTGATCTTTAGGTACCCATATTTTTCTGGGTCCTTTTCTGTTAGTTCTAGGAGTTTGTGAAGACTTCCTTCTCTTCTTATGGATACACTTAGACATAACATGTTCAGTTTTTCCACAGAAGTTACAGACAGGTGTAGAATTGGTTACAGTTGACTTAACGGATACTGTAGAAGCTTTAGTTGATACTTTATGATGTGTCTGATGGACCTATCCAAGACCTTCTTTGTTAAGAGAGTGTCTCTGACAGCCCATTAGCTTAGTCAGATTATCTCTTCCATTAAAAAAATTGGCAAGATCAGAAGTGAGATCTTCCACTTTCTGTTGAAGTTTTTCAACTTCTTCAGATGGTGATGTTTCACTTGAGATCTTAGCTTCATTAGACTTTTCAGTCTTCAGCTCACTGTTCTCTTTAGCCAGCTTCTCACTCTGTTTCTTCATCAGAAGATGTTGACTCCAGATCCTCCTAAGTAGCCATCATTCCTTTCTTCTTCTTCTTGAAGAATTACTTAAAAGGGGCCTTCTTGAGTTGAGGACATTCAGCCTTGATGTGACCAGGCTTCTTGCACTCATAGCAGATAATTGGACTTTTGTCTGTTGGAGTGGATTCTTTGAAGTTCTTGTCCTTGTTGAACCCTCTGAATGGCTTACCCCTCTAAAAACTTCTTTTTCTGTAGAAGAAGCTTTATCTTCCTAGTCAGGAGAGGCAATTCTTCATCACTCTAAGAATCCTCGTGTTCAGACAGGTCAGCATCACCGGATGACTCGTCTGCCTTTAGAACCTTGGAAACTTTTGCTGACTTTTGATCAGCTTTCAATGCAACTTTATCTCTAGGTTCTTGCTCATGAATAGTGAGTGTTCCAAGAAGTTCATCCATAGTCAAGGTAGTGAGATCCTTGGCTTGAGAGATAGCATTGACCAAAGGTCTCCACTGTTTAGGTAGACTTCTCAGAATCTTTCCAACCTTCTCAGCATTGGTATAGACTTTGCCAAGAGATTTTAAACTATCGACTATAGTTTAAAATCTTCCTATCATTTAAGCAACTGATTCTCCTTCCTCCATGACAAACAGTTCATACTTTCTGACTAGTATGTCAATCTTTGACTCGTTGACTTTGGCTGTTCCTTCACGTGTGACAGCTAAATTGTCCCATATTTCTTTGGCAGAGTCACAAGCACATACCTCCTCAAACTCCTTAGGACTGAGAGCACAAATGATGTTATATCTAGCTTTGTGGTTCAGCTCCCATTTTGTCTTTTCTGCAGTAGTCCACTGAGCTTTTGGTTTGACAGTGTCAACATCATTCTTGGGAATGAATGGACCCTCTGTAATAACATCCCAAAGACCATAGTTTGTAGATAGAATGAACCATTGAAATCTATCTTTCCAATAGTTGTAGTTTTCTCCATTGAAGTAAGGAGGTCTGGTTAGGGAAGCTCCTTCAGTCTGGTAACTTCCACTTGAACTCACTCCAGCAGTCATGTCTATTCTTCAGGACCTTTTACCTCTACACTGTTAGATGCTCAACCCAGAGGCTGAGCTCTGATTCCTACTGAAATGACAACTATAAACACGAGAAGGGGGGTTGAATTGTGTTTATCAGAATTTAAACAAAGTTGAAAACTTTTCGCATACAGAAGCTAGGTTCAGACGAGTGGAAAGATACCGGATAGACAGGTGACCTGTCTGATGAAATTTTAACAGTGACTTAGACAAACACACCACTTGAAAAACGGATAAGAAAACTAAGGCAACTAAAAAGTTTATAAGGAAAGAGAGATTGGCACAGCTATTTATCCTAGTTCACTCTTCAAAGCAAAGAGCTACGTCCAGTCCTTGGCAGCACCAAGTTTTATCCACTATTGCTGATCAGGTTACAGACTCCAAGTATTGTTTGCGCACCTAGCCTCTTCAGGCTCCAAGACAAGTATTTTTTGCACACATAGCCTCTTCAGGATCCAAGACAAGTATTCTTTGCACGCTTAGCCTCTTTAGGCTCACTCAGGTTTGTTTGAGAGATTTGGTTTGTAATAAATACAACTTCATACAAACATAACTTTCACTAACACTCAGAGAGTGGTTTAAATGTAAAGCTTAGGAAAGTCTGCGTAATAACTTCAAATGATTGAAGAATATAGAATGAAAGAATGAAGATATTAATGCGTAGAGTAATGGCTCTTTAATGCTATGTGTATTCTTTATGCTTCATCTTCAATGACTTCTGTATTTATAGTCTTCAAGCATTTAAGATCAGTTAGAGGCATTCCCTCAGATGTTGGCTTCAAGCAGAACTTCATTAAATGCAATAGAGTCGTTCTGGGCAGCCATTAATGCAATAAGAACGTTGGTTGCAGTCTAACATGAAGGATCATGGCTTTATGCATTATGATACAACCATATCATAGTTGTACAGAGAGCATTTTGTACTTTGCTGAATACAATTCCCTTTTTGTGTAAGGACCAGAGGTACTAGGGAATAAAGCATGTTGTAAGCATTCTCTAACTGGTCTTTGGTTCTGATAACCGAGGTTGCTTGAGAGAGTAACTTCTGACTTTTCTTGATAGGCGTGAGACTGGGTAGGAGAGAAGGCTTCAAGTCTCTTTCTGATGGGACTGCCAACAAAAGCATGTTAGGTTGTTGGTTCTTCAACGAGTAACCTCAGACGAGTGTAGGAACTCGTAGAAAGACAGGTTGAAAACGTTTCTTGAAAGAAGTCAATAATCCTAGTCAGCAGACAGGTTGACTTTTGTTTATCCAGACAGGTAGTCATCTATATGAGCAGACAGATGATTCTTACAGTTTTAATCTGCACATTAGATAGACAGGTTAGCAACCAATATGAATGTTAATTAAATCATTAACCAATGTTTATTTCTCATCTAAACTTAGGAAAATGCACATCAGACATTTTAGAGACTTAACATGGGTAACCTGTGTGAAATTTCTATCCACAAATACCTCGTTTGGTGTTATTGGCCACACGCTTTTTGTCGTTTTAATTTTGGTCTTTTTAGTTTATGCAAATAAAGTCGAAGACAATTGGCAGTGCATTGAGCCTTTCTTGCAGGTAGCTCAAAGCATCAACTTCGATCACAATTTACGTGATGAGGGAGGATATTTCATCGAAGCTAAATTTTATAGTTACTCTCCCAGACTCCAGGTGCAGAAAGAGGAAATCATACGTCTCCTTCAAGAGGACCAAGCTAATTATAGGGCTGTTATTTCAAATTGTAGGAGTCTTTTATCATCTTATGTTAACAACTCTTTGTTAGAGTTTGATAGGAGGAAAGTCCATGTAGTTGCTCACCCTTTGTTAGGGGTGGCTACATATATTACTATTCTCCAAATTCGTGATGATGTTACCGAATGTATTGCGTTCTCCATTATTAATGAAATTGCTTAGCTTTTATTTTGTCAAAAAAAAAGGTAATAAACCATGAGACTACTTTAACTGTAATATAGAAAAATTCAATAATAATAAGAAAATTATACAAAATGTGCATGAATTAAATAATACATTGAAAGAATTTAAAACACATTCTATAAAAAAAAATTAAATACATCAAATTTTTTGGAATACTTCTTTGAAAACAACATTCGTAAGAATATAAGTATGAGTAGTACCCTTATTTGAAACTGCAACATTACACTCAAGTAAACAATATGTAACCATCAAGAAGGAATTGATCTATTATAACAATTTAACTTGTTTTTAAAATTCAAACAAAATCAGGAGCATGTAAATATTACCAACACAATGAAATTGAGCATCAATAAATGACTTATGAGCGGTACATGCATTTTTATTGAATGCTTGATTTGGAATAACACAAAAAAATTGCATACTTAAGAAAGCAATTTCTGTAGCTTAAAGCTTAAATAAAAAACAACAACACAACTTATAGTGAAGTATAGTTTTCCTTATCGGCTCTAGAAGCACAAAAACCTCAAACTTGACACCTTAAAATAAATAAGAACGTAGTGGCCAACTGAAAAATACATAAAGCAAAATAAAGTAAACTGAACACATAAGTCAAATAAACTAATTTTCCAAAAAATAAAATATATAAATACACTTGACATCCAATCAAAATATGACAACATCTCAAAAACATTCAAAAGTTAAATATAATAGATTAATACAATATCCACTTTACATCACGATATGGATATGTGAAGTGAAAAAATTAGTTGAAATGATGCACCCAAAACCAAATAATAAATTAACAAGGGATTGATCCAAACTAAATTAACCATGAACCCTAGATAACTAAGAGCATCTCCAATACTATTTTGATAAGCAACCCACATTGGTTTCTTATGTGGCCCCTGTTGTGGACCCCGTTGTGCCACATTTAAGAAACTCATCAATTTTTTTTTACTTCAATGATACATACAATAAATAACCCATTATTATATTCTTTTTATTTACACTTAATTTTATTTTTATCATAATATTAATTTATTGATTTTAATCAATACGTTAAAAAATTAAAATTATTGCAATGAATTTGTGTGGTCACGGTCAAATTTTCAAATTGGATATTTGTTATATATAATATATAATCTATAGTAATATAAATACAAATTGGAGTTAGTTGAATGAGTATCTTTTGGATTGAATTCAGTGTTTTAATTGGATTCAAATTGGATTTAGTTCAAATTGGATTTCAGTGTTATGGTTCAATTGGTTCAATCAACGATTAAGCGATTACTAATAAATAAATAAATAAATAAATAATATAATAAAAGTATATGTATAAAATATATGTATATAAAAAATTATAAAATAATACACTTAATTCAATTATATTATATTATAATTATAATTATAATTTATAAGAGAAAAATTAAATATTATAAGCATTAAATGATGTTAGCAATGGTCTATAATATTAAAAGATCAAATATTTTTTTTTTATTGTTCATTTAATCGTTTTTATAGGGAATTTAATTGTTTTTCTATGATCTATTGTTACCATTCTCGGACACTACATTGTCTGTGACACTTACATTCTATAAAAGATCAAGTAAAGCGGAAAATAAATATTTTCGACCAAAAATACGGGTGTACTTTTTTTCTTTTCACAAATACCACGATAAATAGTATTTAACATACATCATCAAACTTATGCATAAATATTTTACAACCCATTCTCCAGTACTAACGGTCATAAACATCCAGAAAAGGGCGGAAATACCAACGTCAGTAAATTAACAACATACTGGAAATATGTTTATAATAATAATAATAATAATAATAATAATAATAATAATAATAATAATAATAATAATAATAATAATAATAATAATAATAATAATAATAATAATAATAATAATAATAATAATAATAATAATAGCATTGGAGACGCAGCTCCACAAAATATAACCATAGACACAAGACTCATCATGCTGGCCAATACAAAACAATGACGAAATGTCATCCCCGCACAATCGTCACAGTCAAGGATGATACACCGTCACGTCGTGGGTATACTCCTCACGTCCACTATACAAAAGCCATTGAGACTGTGTCCATGTATCCATGCCATCTCAAACTCCAGCTGGGTGTGGTGGCAAAACGGTGATGTTGTCATCTTCGCAGTACGTAAAACAAAGCAGAAAACCAATAAATACGGAAAATGAGGTGAGATCCCTATTCATCATACATATAACACAGATATGCAGTGGTACAACACACAGGTACGTACAACTATCAATATACAGTTATATCGACACTCATATCAGAATCATAATGTTTCACAGAAACATAATCACGGGGCAACGTTCACCTGGATAGGAGACATCTAAGACTCGAGGAAAGACCTCTGATTCCTATACCATGGTTTTAATGCACAGTCGGAAAGAGTGGTAAAGAGGATTGTTCCGAATTACACCAGCCTTGGGTAAAATGCGTCAACAGTCAGCAACGTGCACATAGACTTTTTCGGGAACATCCTACACTACCAGAACACATGTAGCATCTACTCGAGTATGTTGGTGTATTGCAAGATCACCAAGTCACAGAAGAGCTACCAAATGGGCCTATATGAGTATTTCATACCCCAACATCCCCAAGTATCAACCAGCTCATCACTACGGAATCCACACCCTCATTAAAGTGTCAGCTCAATCTCCTAGGTACAACGGCCTCACAGAACATAGTTTCACTATGTGTTTGGGCAAAATTGCCTGAAATGCGTTCTTCTTGTCTATCCACTAGATGACCTCTTGATTTTAATGAAATCCTTTCGACGTGCTTTCTCAGAGGCTAGATGTTTTCATGTTCGAATCGCCGGTCCTTAACATCGAGTTAGAGTTCTCAAGTAACCTTTCATCGTTGTGCAAAAGTATCTTAAAAGCACTTGATTACAAATCCTAACTCATTATGAAATTGGTCGCAAGTCGAATTACTAGAAAATTGTTATTTTCAGATGGATTCACAGACAGATTTCGGATGGAATTCATACACTTTTGCCACAGATTTCAGACGAAAGTTCAAGTTCGGACGAATTTCAGGCGGAACGTCTCCCGTCCGAAAATCCCTCGTTGGAAATTACAAACTTCTGTCCCTATTCCATCCCAAACATATTTCCGACGGATTTCACAAAGATTTCATATAAACTCACGAATCTAAATTTGTGTTATGTTGACTTAATTTCAAACGGATTTCAGATGGATTCAATATTGCTAAAAGTGCATTTCGGAATGATTTTGGACAGATTCAATGTTATTATAAGTACACTTTGAATGGATATTGGTGTGATTTTATGATACTATTTTGAACATATTTCCCTTGGATTAAATAATCATATTTATTTTGTATATCAATCAAAGGTAGGAATTCATCCAAACTACCTACATGTTCCAACACACAAGCTCTTAGAAGATCCTCCAAAGACTGAATTGTTCTCTCTGACTGTCCATCCGTCTAAGGATGATAAGCAGAACTCATCCTCAACTTTGTTCCCAAAGCATTGTGTAACTGTCTCCAAAATCTAGATGTAAACCTAGGATCTCGATCGGAGACAATACTTGATGGCACACCGTGCAACCTCACTACTTCCTTTATATAGATCTGGGTCAACTTCTGAAGACTACAACTCTCACCAATAGGTAAGAAGTGAGCACACTTCGTCAACCTATCAATGATTACCCAAATCGCATCAAACCTCTTCGGAGTTCGTGGTAATCCAACCACAAAGTCCATCGCTATACTATCCCACTACCCGGCTACGGGAATTGATAAGAATATCATCTATGAACACCACAACAAACTTGTCAAGGAACGGTCTAAAAATCCTGTTCATGTAATCCATGAACACCGTTGGAGCATTAGTTACACCAAAACCTGGAACATCAAGAGGGAAAACCTCAGGAAACTCTCTCACGATAGGCAACGGATCTATGCTCGGAGTCTCCTTAGCTTCAAAGAGAAAAGCATCACATACTGTTGAGAATCGTCACTCCTCATAGCTGCTCTTTCATTGGCAGATATTATGCTAGAAGGCTCAGGAAAAGATAGGGTCCTTTGGGCACAGTCTAACACTACATGGTTAGCCGAAAGCCAATCTATGCCAAGGATAACACCTATCTGTTGCATAGGCAAACAGATGAGATCTACACGAAATGTCCTATTTTCAACGACTATAGGACACTGTAGGCAACATACATTGTGATCAAAGGATCACTGGTAGGGGTAGATATTGCCAAAGTATATGGTAGTTGAGAAAGGGACATATGTAAATGGTCCATACACTACAAACGAATGTGTAGCGCTTGAGTCAAACAACACACGCGAGAGTCTGCCAGATAGTAAACACATACCTTGAATAAGATCTACAGTTTGAGAGGACTCAGATCCTCTCACCGTAAACACTTTCCCCGTGGACCGAGGTCTGGCCGTCTATCGTCCTGCCGCCGGAACTCCTCTCCCAGCTCCACCTCTAGAACTACTGGCTTCTCTGCCGGCAGCTGGTTGCTGCCATACTGCTCTTTGTCGGCAATCCCTAGCAAAATGACCTGGTTTGCCACAGATGTAGGAACCAGATCTATCTGTACAGTCTCTGATATAATGCGGACCCCCACATCTGAAACATATTGGGCCTCTCTGCTGCTGGCCCTCTCTGCTAACTAGTGCTGATAGTGCGAATGTCTGAGCATTATGCCGAGGTATAGTGTATAGTCATCTCCTCCACTAAGAACCTATGTTCCCTCTCCTCTAACGACCTGCTCGAGTAGGACCCCCACTACACTGCTACCTCTGCTCTGAAGCCTGCCTCTGATCCATACTCTCAATAGCACTGGCCATCTCCACCAACTATGGAAAGCTCAAAATATCTAGAGGCACTATAACCTTCCTCAACTCGTGCCGTAAACCCTCCTCAAATATCCGGCACATCCAATCCTCATCCAAAAACCTATGGTAAAACTCATAAAACTGAATCAGAACCTCGAATCTGGCTGCATAATCACCAACAGACCTGTCTCCCTGCTGGAGACTCATGAACTCTCTCTCCTTCTAGCATCCGACTAACCTCGGGAAGTACTTCTCGAAGAAATACTCTCTGAATAACTCCCAACTAATCAACCTGCCCTCAGCCTCAAGCAATCTCCTCTTGCCTCTCCACCAAGACTCAGCCCCTCCGGTTAGCATGAAGGCGGCATAAGTCACCTTCCTGTCATCTCTGCATCATATGGTGTCAAAGATCTTCTCGAGCTCCTGTATCCACCACTCTGCTCACTCTGGATCATACTATCCTCCAAACTTCAGAAAGGTAGCCAATCCTGCATCCTCAGTCTCGACGGCTCTCCTCCTATCTGCCGCTCATGCATCTCTGCCTCTCTCTGTACCCTCTGAGCATTTTGTTGCTCCTGCTGCAACAGAACGTATGCTAACTCACTGATAGTCCGAAGAGTCTCAGATGACTCTCCTCCACCTCCAATCCCTGCTTCTGGCTGATAATGCTCATCCTGAAACCCTCTATAGCTCTACCACCACGTCTACCACGTCCGCGTCCTCTACCTCGAGCCATGCTCCTGTTAAAAGAAATCATTAGCCTACATCAATATGACATATAATACTACATAAACTGGAATATAAATACTATATGTCATAGAAATAGCGCGTTCAGACTCATTGCCCAACTTCTAAACATAGTCGTTATCCGATGTGGATTCAACTAAATGGCCAGTTCACCCTAATCACAGTCCGTTTCAGAATCGAACTGCTTTGATACCACCAAATGAGACGTCCCGACGTCCCATTAAAGAAAACCCATAATATTTAGGACCTAAATGTGTTATCATCGTTAAACGGATATATTAAAATGGCAATAAAAATTAAAACTTAAAATTATAAACATGTGTGTGTGTGTGTGTGTGTGTGTGTAAAGAAGCAACTATAATATATACATACATGCTGATACAGGTACTATCAAGGGATTCCCATCAGTAGGATCCCAAAATATACAAACTAGTACAAACAGATATAAACAGCAGAAGATAATACGCATCAAAAGATGCATTGGCCGTAGACTCTCTACTCAACTACAGCATCTGGCTCATAAGGGGTTCCATCTAGCTCCTCCATAGCTGGCTCCTCCACCGAGTCTTCTTATAGCAAATCACATAAATAAAACATACACAACAGTAAGAAGAAAAGAGGATAAGAAATAATATAACGTCAAACGTGGAAAGGGGGTTTAGCAACATTTAATTCTATAACAGCACACTAAACATCCGTCTCCAAAAGTATAAATATAATATAATATATAACACAACCATCCTCAATCCACATCTAGGATTTTTCCTCTACCCTCCATCATGATGCAATGCAAAGGCTGTATGAATTATCTCATCAGGTATCGGCCATAACCGGATATCCAACCCATTAATGACACGTCCCAGAGGCCCCGACGCACACCCTCGTCCGCGGATGGAGGATGCCCATGCAAAGCAATGGCACTATAGCTACACAATCCAGTGCACACCTCTGAACCACGACCAGGGTGCTCATGCAACGCATGAACTATAGCTGCAACTAAAATGAAATGATGTCTGGGACGGTCCGCCGTTAGCTTAAACCCCGGGAATTCTCCCTCCCGGGAATAGACCCTGTTGGAACCAAAGTGATTTGGATTTAATTAATCTCTAAGTTTTTGATGTTAACAAAAGGATTAAATTTGCTTGGCAAAGTGTTAGTTGAGATCTAACAAGGTTATCTAGTTTTGCAGGCTCACTTTAATTTTATAAGTTATGGAAACATAGAATTTTTTTTTCATATATCTGCTTGGACTTTAAATAACAAATCCACATCCACTCATGTAAATAGGATGCTCAAAATCTTGGTAAAGTTATTTATTTTTTATTTATTTGAGTAGACTGAAAGTTAAGTAGACGGGGCATGAGAATTTCTAAGTAGACGAAATATTAAAATATTTCTTCTAGACAGAATCTAAGTTTCAAATTGAATAGACGAGCTTAACTTGACACGTCATCAGACGAGATCTTTTTTAAGTAAGTAGATGGACTTTAAAGCCACGTCACTAGACGGAGATCAAAATAACTTATTAAGATATAGCAAGTCCAAAGACTTGAATAGACGAGAGGATATGCCACGTCAGTGGACCAGCAAAATGAAAGAGTGAATAGACTTAGTTTCACATAGAACTAAGTAGACGCGGTTTTTAAGTAGACGAGCTCATCTTTATGATAAGCCTTCATAAGTAATTTCGATATGGTCCACAATGAATCATATTTATTTCAAATGATTGATATTTATTTCAAGAGAATTTTTGTTCTTCTCATTTGTTTTATATGCTTGATGCTTTTTTTCCTTGTGAGAAAAACATAGTACCATCGAGGAAATACAAAAATCAATACAGTACAATGAGAAATGTAAAACGATCTGTACGATAGCACCTTTATGACTGAAAAATGATGGAAGTTACATAAAGGAGGAAAAACAGTTTTCAAGCTGCAAATGCTTAGAGCAGTGAGCCTCCATTTTGTACTACCTTGATTGTAACGCCCCGATTTTTGTGTCCTTCTGTAGCAGTAAATACATGTGTATATGTGTTTATTTTTGATAAAATCCAGAGAGTGATTTTAAATAAACTAAAATCATTTTCTTATGTTGTTTTATCGTATGAAGTCACGGTTAAATTTTTGGTTGAAAATTCAAACGAAAGCCGATCTCCGTTTTCACTGCTAGTACAAGTTTACTGAGCAGAAAACCTAATTTTGAACCGTGAACAAAACGGTTAGTGTTTTTGTGATGTTTTGTATGATATTGAAAATTTTCGAAAATTTGAGTTCGGAAATAAAATATAATATTTATTCTGGAGGAAATACGATTGGAAACTTGAACCGGATATACAATGGAGCAGAAAAGGGAGCCCAAAAGAAGTGAAGTGACTTGATGGGATGTGATTGACATGGGTTATGACACACTCCAAAAGTGTAATCATCACACTTTTCAAATTATATCATATTATATTCTAAAAACCCATTTTTCTCTTTCTTCTTCAACCAAACAAGGCATAAGCCAAAACTTGGCCATCAAGAATTGCCCTCCCCTTCTCTTTCACGCCAATCTCACCGCTCCCTATATAAATACCCATTTCATTTTCTATTCATCACTTTCCTACTTCTTCACTTTCTCATTTTTAAGTTTCTAACACAAAGTTTCCATTTTTACTTAGTTTCAAGCTTCAAGTTCTTCATACTTTTTCTTTCTAGTTTCAAGGGTAACACTCGCATACTCTTCTATTGCAAGTTTTACTCTTATTTCATGAGTTTACTTTATGTCTTCTTAAAATGTTCTTAAAGCTCTTTTAACTTCTAAAATCTCTAGAAAATGGTAGAAAACTCCGTTTGAGTTGAAACCAATTTCTGTGAACTTCTATTAATCTCTCCTTTCATATTCTAAGAGCTTGTATCAAACAAACATCTCTAACCTATTTTTCCAAGGATGCCCGAAACTATGTATTAGTGGCCTACGAAGTCTTGTTTCAACTTTTTGAAAGATGATCATATATTTGAGCTTCTAGATACCTCTTGATTTTAAATCTAAAGTCTTGGAAAGTTTGAAAATTCCTAGCTTGTTGATCCCATGATGGCCAAACCTAGTAGGTTGTGGACCTAGGATGTTTTGTTTTCATTTTCCAATATGATCATGGACTTGAGGTCCTTAATACATTTGGATGCTAAGTCTAAGAGATTGGAAAGTTTAAAGATTTCTAGCCTATTTATCCTATGATGGTTGTGAACCTAGGATGTTTTGTTTTCATTTTCCAATATGATCATGGACTTGAGCTCATTAATACATTTGGATGCTAAGTCTAAGAGATTGGAAAGTTTAATGATTTCTAGCCTATTTATCCTATGATGGTTGTGAACCTAGGATGTTTTGTTTTCATTTCCCAATATGATCATGGACTTGAGCTCCTTAATACATTTGGATACTAAGTCTAAAGAGATTGTAAAGTTTAAAGATTTCTAGCCTACTTATCCTATGATGGTTGTGAACCTATGATGTTTTGTTTTCATTTTCCAATATAATCATGAATTTAGACTTCTTGGCATCTTTTAATGCTAAATCTAAAGAGTTTAGAAGGGTTGGAAATTTCTAGCCTACTTATACTAAAGAGGCCGAAATCCTAAGCATGGATTTAGTGGGATTTTGTTCTACCTTTGTAAAGTGAACCTTGGTTATGAACTCCCGAGACTTAAGGATCATTAATCCATGAGTTGTATTCTCTTTTGAAAACCTTTAACCCTATTTTATGCCATGGCCGAACCTATACCTTCTCGTTTAACTTTTAACTTGTGGTTTTATGTTCATAAACCTAGACTTTTGTCACGAAGTAGACGAGGACATTCGTAGTACACTTCCTCAAGCATCACGTACCTTTACCTTCACAAAAGATAAGAGGGGACAGCCTGAGGGATATCCAATAGCTCTGTGCATGTGTGTATGTGGTTTGCTCGATTTATTTTAATATTGTTATTAGATTGAATCAAAGTTTGAATGATTTGTATACTTGAACTGTTGTGATAACTGTTTGAAGTTGATCCTTACTTTTTTTAAAGTTTTGTGAATCATATATGTTATGAACCGTCATTAACTGTTATATTGTTGACTAAGATTATGATGATATTGATTGATGTCCGAAAAGCCTGACGTTAGTCGGTGCTCAACTAATTATATGATTCAAAGCCTAAATAAGCTTCAAAGAGAACTTTGAAAGTAATGGTGTTCACTTTAAAATGTTCTTTAGAAAAGTATGTGGTTTGGAAAGTAAGTGATCTTACTTGTATTTATTCCGGAAGGATCAAACTTTGGAACTTGTGTTAAATAATTTCAAGTTAAAGGAAATTATTTTCTTACAAACTCAGTTTTTGTACAAGAGAAAATCATTTAGAAAATATGTATTTTTACGGAAGGAAAAGCCTTTGGAAAATATTTGACCTTAAATAGAGATGATTTTAAGAAAAAGATTTCAAGAGAAAATGGATTTCTTATAATAGTTTACAAATGATTTTCCAATGAAAAGATTTCCTGTAAAGAAATACTTTTGAAAATATTCTGATCACTTGGATGGGTTACCTAGGTTTTATTTTGGTATTTTAGTTCCACTGAACGAAAAGTAAGAACAGGTGAAATCGAATCTAGTATACGAGACGTTGGAATACTATTGTTCTATAATTTACACGAAGATCTTTGATCCGTGTCACGTTGTTGTGGACTGTGTGTCCTAATTATGTTGTTGTGGACTGTGTGTCCTATTCACGTTGTTGTGGACTGTGTGTCCTAATCACGTTGTGATAAACGTTATTAAAGGTGAATGTTGTTTTCTATGACCACAAGTCTTGACTGGTGCATCGGTCTAAGGTGTTGTGATTGAGCACTCGGACTGCTTGTCCTATGTTGATGTTGGGTAATTTCAAGTGATGAAAATTATGAATGGTCGCTAGCTTTGAGCTTCGACAACGAATGAGATTGAACACAAAGAAAGCATCTTGAACGAATGTTTTTCTTCATGCATTTAGGCAGACGTGCCTCATCGGTTAGTCACTTCGGTGATGCCCAAGCAGGGGTTATTAGTCACTTCGGTGATGTCCAAACAGGGACTTTTAGTCACTTCGGTAATGCCCAAGCAGGGGTTGTTATATAAGTCACGACGGTGATGTCCAAACAGGAACTTTAGTCACGACAGTGATGCCCAAGTGGGGGATTGAGTTTGATCAACTCTTAGAAAGATGAAGGGATATCATGAGATTAAGTTTATAGAGCCAGAATATTGAAGTGTCATGCATAATCTTTATAAAAACTGATTGTACGGGTATGACACCCATTGATATGATATTTGTTGTTTTATCTATTAATATTTGTTAAATGTTAATATGCTGATGTGATGCATGTATCATGCATATGGTTATTGTAATTTATCCATATATTGGTATCTTACTCTTGCATATCTTCTTGTTATTTCTCTTTGTTTTTCAGCATCGTTGTATATCTATGAGTTTAGATGGATCCGAACATCCAATTGGTACCGTCGGAACCGAAGACTGAGATCTTCGAAGATGCAGGGAATGCTGGGGCATGCAGAGGGCAAACCATGTCGCAGAGTTCAGACAGTTGAGACGAGGAGGATTTCTCTCCCACCACCTTGGTACTACTTACACGTGCTACAGATGAATGGAAAGCTACATGAGCATCCGCCTCTAGGGGTACCATTACCTGGAGTCGAGCCGGCTTCACCGATTGAGGAGGACCCCGAGGAGTACCTGGAGGACGAGCCCGTGTACCATGTCTTGGATCACGACGATGATCTTGATGAGGTGCCGGAGTACGTGCTTGATGATGATCTGGATTTTTATGATTCCAACTCTCCTGATGAGGGCGGAGACGTCGTTGACCCATCACCTGGGGTCTCTTCTTGTGGGAGTTTTCTTGGCGAGTCTTCCTTTAGTCGTTAGTAGTCGCCAGCTTAGAGGTGTATATTTTGTGGTTAATCTGTCTCGGTTCGACTGTATTTGGATTCTTAGAGCCACCCTTTTGATGTGTGGTTCCGGACCCTCCCCTTATTTTGCTTTACTTAGTTTACAGCTGTTAAAAGTATGTTTTGTAATCGTTATTAATGGCCATCCCGATCGGGCCCTAGTTTCTCAGACTAAACTCGAATCCCAGGATAGATTTATATATATATATATATATATATATATATATATATATATATATATATATATATATATATGATGTTTATATTTCATGTTCTAAGTGTTCATCACTTACCCTTGTTTCAAAAAAAACATATCACCATTTTGAGAATACTCACTTATTAAGAAAATGTCATTTACCGGAAGCAACCAACAATTTAATTATTTTATTTTCCACAATGGGTAACAAAGTGACGCCCAAGTTTAGGGTGTCACAATTAGTGGTATCAGAGCTGGTCGAGTCTTTCGGGAATCTTTGGGGTTTAGGTCTGTTATGTTGATGTTGTGTGTTCTCTTATTAAGAGTTGATTGAATTACTTCTTAGGAGTAATGTGTAATAACCATCAGGGTTAGATTTTCCTTTTCTGGTTACCATCTCACTGATTGTGTCTTATAGGTCAGTATGGAACCAGGAGGTGCGCGCGGGTGTGGTGGTCGTGGCAGAGGCAATGGCGGGATGGACTTTGCCGCCCAGGCAATGGCTGATGTGGCTGCGACAATTACTTTTCAGACTGCTACAATGGCTGCCCAGAACCAACAGGAGCAGTTGAGGGCTGAACAAGCTGCTGAGGGAAAGCATCTGATGCTTTCAGATGTCAGAATCCGTCACAGTTTGACGGAGACGTGGATCCTACGAAAGCTGATCTGTGGATCCAGGAGTTGGAAAAGATCTTTGAGCTAGTTCATACACCTAAGGAAGCAAAGGTGCCCTATACAATTTTCCAACTGGTAGGAGATGCTGAGTACTGGTGGAAAGGCACCAGACAACTATTAGAGGCCAAGCACCAAGCAATCACCTGGGAAGTATTTCGCAACAAGTTTCTGGATAAATACTTTCCTCAGAGTTCTCGGACTGAGAAGGAACAAGAGTTCCTGAGTTTACGTTAGCGAGACCCGACTGTGGGGGAATATGCGGCAAGATTCGAATCACTTGCCAAATATTTTTGCTTCTTTCAGAATAACCCAAGCGAAGAATGGAAGTGTGAAAAGTTCGAAGGCGAACTGCGCTTCGAAATCAAGGAGTCGGTGCTACCACTGGAAATCAAGAACTTCCAAGCCTTAGTGGAAAAGTGCAGAAAAGTAGAGATATTGCGGAAGAGACGATACACCAAGGGGAATGCCGGGGGACCCTCTCGTCCTAAGAGCCAATTTCATGGGCAGAACAAGAAATGGAAGCAAAACCAGAGGAAGCCATACTACCAATCACCCGACAACAATCAAAGGCAACAGCAATATCATTCCGGTACTTCTGGGACTGGATGCCCGAGGAACCAAAATCAAGGCCAAGAAAAGAAGTGTTTTAAGTGTGGAGATCCTAACCACCTGGCTGACAGTTGCCCGATGAGAAGGGCACGGTGTTTTAACTGTGATCGTTTGGGTCACTTGGCTAAAGACTGCAGAGCAACAAAGCGTGAGCCAGCTGTCAACCACACCATAGCCAACAAGTCGACTGCAAAAGGAATGGTGTATACGATGAGTGGAGCAGAGGCAATAAACTCTGGCTGTCTCGTGCAGGGTAAGTGTGACATAGCTGGTAATCTTTTAAATGTATTTTTTGATTCGGGTGCAACACATTCTTTCATTTCAATGGATCGTGTGAAACTTTTAAGTTTGCCTATTTCTTCCTTGCCATTGTTGCCTTAAAAACAGTTGTTCTTAAGCTTGTCCAAGTATACATAGAAGCCTCAAGTAATATAGAACTTTCGTTTAGATATCGTTCCCACATGGATTAAATTGATGCAACAAAATTCCAGTTCAGATTATAAGTCCAAGAGTTAGGATGAAGTAACCAAAAATTGTTGTGTGCAAACTAATTGAAATAAAGGTGTTGATGCTAGAAAATAAACAAGTTGTGACTTGAAATTCAAATTAAAATAGGTTAACAGAAAAAGAACGATCTGTTGATTTAGATAATTAAAACAGCTTCAGGTATGCTGCAACATCAATTCTGTTTAGCCCTCATTATGCTCTGACCATGCTCTAGCATCTAGCTCCAGGAATTTAAGGTTTGTTTTCCAACACTACAGGGTCAGGTTCATTAACTTTGTTCTATTCCTAGATTCAGATTAATTACACCACCCTCTAACTAAAGCTCGTTCCATCTAGCTCAAGGACATGAATAGTTATTCCTAGCCTACTCATCATCAATTAATTTTCCAATTAATGACTTAACCCCTATCTTTTATCAAGTTTCCACTTACTTACTTCTTCCAAATTTAGCAAGCTAAGTATTCAATCAAGTTTATCACTCTTAATCAAACAACATTAAATACGTGATAAAAGAAGAAGCAAACATAGCCATCACATAATTCGGCTAAACATTCATTATACTAGCATACCCAAAGCTTAAAGAGCTTACAAAGAACAAATATAAGAGAAGAGCAAGAAACCATTACAAGGGAAGAACAACGAAGAAACACAACAATATATATAGCAGCTCAGGAAGAAAGAAACCAGCACCGCTCTCAACAAGACAATGTGTAAAATAAATGTTCAAAGTCTCCTTTCACTAGGGTTACTAAATGCTTTTATAGTACACAAAACCCTATTATCTTTCATTCCATTTTGGACCAACAACCAAAAAGAATTCGTAGAATAACCCTAGCCCAAATTCCAAAATATGTAGGGCAGCTGATCCTAGGTGCGTGTGCATCCTTAAAAGTGATAGCGCCAACGCCCTTGAGGAGAGAGGAAAGGTGTCCTTGTCAGCTTTTGTCCTTTAGTGCATTACTACTGGAAGGAAGCCCTTGCTGCAATAACCAAGTCTTTCTATCCCAATGCTTCAGCCTTGCTCCAGCAAGCTTTCTGCGTACTAAGCGGAGTTTTTAGACAATGATAGAGCAATCAAGAGCAAATGGCTGATATTCACTAAACTTAACACAAATATGTACACACTAACATTTTCTAATAGAAACGTAACTTAAAACCTTAAGGATGGCAAAGAATCACAATAAAAAGGATCTAAATAACTCTTCATTCAAAGAGTTATCACACCCCCAAACTTAAACCGTTGCTTGTCCTCAAGTAATGCAAAAGAAACATACAAGGAACACAAAAATCCTCATCAATGAATGATATGCAAGCACCACCCAGATTTGTCCATCCTTCAACTCACATCCAAAACTCCACACTTGCTGACTCAACCAAACTACTCATTCTATCATGCTCTCAACAACAACAGCTACACATTGATTCAAATTGATTAACACATGCTGCAGCATTCCTCTCTCAGAACAGTTGGTTCTGCACCTCACCCTCACTTTATACTTTTCACTCTTTATCACAAACATGCATCTCTGATATAGATTTGATGAGAACCTATCACAATTAAAACAATCGCAGAATTACACACAGCAAGAGGTCTTTAAGGTTGTAACTGGGCTTAGGACAGGTGGAGTTGAATCATTTGGATAGGTAGCTTACTCAAGGTAGAGCATAAGGGTGCTTTTCTATCAAGCTCAACTTCCCAATTGATCTTACAATCCTCATTTTTCTGTTTTCTTGTTTCCTTTCTTTCCATTACTAGGTCCACCTTTTATTGAACATTTTGCCGTGAACAGAGAACACTCAGTATGATTTTTCAGGCATTGTCTTGTTCTCTGGTCATAATTTTAAATTGTTCAGCCCCCTTTTTTTTCGGCTAACTAGCTAGAAGCATAGAAAAAATAACTTCACAAAAGGGGATGGCAGCATCACATTTTCCACTTATGACTTTTTAATTCACTGGTTGCCTATCCCTTACTGATTTATTTACAACCCTGCTACAGCTCAGCACCCCCAAACTTAAGCAAGTTCTTGTCCTCAAGCTTCCCCCAAACTTATGTCAGAACTAGCTACAAAAACATCCTCTAAATCTACCTTGCGTGTGAATTTTGTTTTTTCTAGGTCTAAGGCTTGTAATGAGCTAGTTTGTTCAATAAATGGCGAAAGCTCAAAGGGGGTAACTAGGGGTAACTATATTAGTTGGGTGGGCATATTCAGGTTCTGTCAAACATAAAACAAACAAGAAAATGCCACAAGTATACAGTGTGCGCAATTATGTATGTTAAGATCAGACAGAATCAAAGCAAACCTTACAAAAAATGCATGAGTGTGAAACATAGATGTTCAATGCAATATGTCACTCAGGCTTACCTTTATCTGTTCATGCTACAGCACATATGCCCTCTATTCTAACAATTGTGCAGCCGTGGTGGTGATCACATTCAAGTTGGTGTATTAGATTAGACAACAAGAGTTTCATTCTAAACAGTACAAGTTGAACACAGCAAAAGAGGCCAGAGGCCTTTTCCAATTAATCATTCATCATTTGGAATCAAAAATATGGGGTGGGATTCATGCACAGCCATTCATAAATCAAGATTCAAACAACTATGGCCCTAATGGCCCTACAGACAAACAGACATAACAGGTCCTAATGACCACTACTTGCAAAAACTTAAAAAAATACAAAAATTTGGGAATGGGGTGGAAGATTTAGGGCATCCTGATGTGGGATGCTGCAGCAAACTGCAACATCCACTATGGTTCTGTTTCAAGCCTATGGAGCTCTGGTGCGAAAACTCTTCTTGGTGCCTCCTCTCTTGGAAGGCACCTTGCTTTGTATTGCTCCGGTGACCTGGAATTCCTCCTCTTCTTTATATTCTTCATCTTTTTCTTCTTGAGCCTCAGTTTCAGCACTCTTTTCATTCTGTTCTTCAGCCTCAGTGCTCTCTTCAGCTCCCTCTTCATTTTCTTCCTCTGCCTTAGCAGCTTCTTCCTTGTCAGATTCCTTTGCTGCAACATCTTTAGCCTCATTTTCCCTCAATGCTGCAGTAACCTTCTCTTTCTTAATCTTTACAGCCACATTGGTTGCAGTTATCTTTAGTTTCTTTTAAAGAGGCATTGTATCTTCCTCCTCTTCTTCCTCTTCTGCAACATAAACAGCGGCAACTTTCGTCACTGGCAACCCCTTCTCAGCCGCTGACTTTGTGATCTTTGCTGGTTTTGATGCTGAGGGAGAGGTTGATGCTACAACAGGGGTGGTGGAGGGTGCTTTCTTAGGGGCTGCAACACGAGGCCTTTTAGTACTCCCTTGATCTTGCCGGGAGGCTTTGGAGGCAAGTTTCTTCTTTTTAGGGGCAAGGGCCTCGGCTTCTTTCTGTTTCTACTATTTGGATGGGGCAATACCCATCCTTTCTTCATCATAGGCAGAGCTGTGGGCAGGGTCAATGTTGGCAGATTTCTTCTAAGTTTGCCTATTTTTTTCCTTGCCATTGTTGCCTTAAATACAGTTGTTCTTAAGGTTGTCCAAGTATACACAGAAGCCTCAAGTAATATAGAACTTTCGTTTAGATATCGTTCCCACAGGGATTAAATTGATGCAACAAAATTACAGTTTAGATTATAAGTCCAAGAGTTAGGATGAAGTAACCAAAAATTGTTGTGTGCAAACAAATTGAAATAAAGGTGTTGATGCTAGAAAATAAACAAGTTGTGACTTGAAATTAAAATTAAAACAGGTTAACAGAAAAAGGACGATCTGTTGATTTAGATAATTAAAACAGCTTAAGGTATGCTGCAACATAAATTCTGTTTAGCCCTCATTATGCTCTGACCATGCTCTAGCATCTAGCTCCAGGAATTTAAGGTTTGTTTTCCAACACTACAGGGTCAGGTTCATTAACTTTGTTCTATTCCTAGATTCAGATTAATTACACCACCCTCTAACTAAAGCTCGTTCCAGCTAGCTCAGAGACATGAATAGCTATTCCTAGCCTACTCATCATCAATTAATTTTCCAATTAATGACTTAATCCCTATCTTTTATCAAGTTTCCACGTACTTACTTCTTCCAAATTTAGCAAGCTAAGTATTCAATCAAGTTTATCACTCTTAATCAAACAACATTAAATACGTGATAAAAGAAGAAGCAAACATAGCCATCACATAATTCGGCTAAACATTCATTATACTAGCATACCCAAAGCTTAAAGAGTTTAGCTCATAGTGAGCTTACAAAGAACAAATATAAGAGAAGAGCAAGAAACCATTACAAGGGAAGAACAACGAAGAAACATAGCAATAGCAGCTCAGGAAGAAAGAAACCAGCACCGCTCTCAACAAGACAATGTGTAAAATAAATGTTCAAAGTCTCCTTTCACTAGGGTTACTAAATGCTTTTATAGTACACGAAACCCTATTATCTTTCATTCCATTTTGGGCCAATGATGAGTGTGATTACACATCATAATTCTTTATCATATTGCATGCATTTTCATGTAGTTTAGGCATTTTTAATTTGATTTTTGTTAGTTTTTACCTTGGAATGGGTAAGGCGGTTTTGTGGTGTTTGTTGTACAGGAATTGGAGATTAATATGTTCAAGAGCAACCATGATGGAGCTTGCATGAAGATGGAGGTTGAAAAGCAAGAAAATGAGCCAATCAGAACCCATCACGGCCTAGCCGTGATGTCCATCACGACCATGATCGAGTAGAGCTGAAAAGATAGAATGGAAAAGTCAGCGCTGATCACGGCCTGGCCGTGATGCCCATCAAGGCCGTGACATGTCAGCTGAACCAGACCCTCACAGGCAGAACTGATCATGACTAGGCCGTGATGGTGGTCACTGTCATGACAGACCAACCACTGAAGCAACCTCCAAGGCAGAATCCATCACGGCCTGGCCGTGATGCCCATCACGGTTGTTGGAAAATTTTGGAAAATTTTGTTGAAACTCAAACAAAGCAAAATGAAGATTTTAGACAATAAGGTAGGGCAATCATCGAGGCAATAAAATAGTTAACATCTAAGGTAGATAACTTAGCCATCCATAATAAGATGTTAGAAACTCAGATTGCCCAACAAGCTAGTACATATACCAGGACTAAGGGTACGTTTCCAGGACAACCCGAAGTTAATCCCAATGAGCACTATAATGCTATATACATAAGGGATGATAAGCTTGGGGTAGTTGAGAAGGATGTGGAATGTGAGGAGGACATGAGTGAAGATGAAGAGATAGAGCCAAAGTATGTCCCTCCACCACCCTACCAACCCCCAATACCTTTCCCACAAAGGTTGGTCAAGAAAAATCAAGTAGAAATAGAAACTAAGAGCTTAATTGAGGAACATGATGCCTTGATAAAAACTAATATGCCTCCAAAACAAAGATCCAAGAAGTTTCTCTATTGCTTGCTCAATTGGAGAGGTGAAAATAGACCAAGCCTTATGTGACTTCGGGGCTAGTGCGAGTTTGATGCCGCTTACTATCTTTGAGAGGTTAGGAACCAAGAAATTGAGTCCATCCGAATCCTTTTTACAATTTACGGATGGCTCAACTAAAACTCCTCTAGGCATACTAGAAAATGTTCCCATAAAGGTAGGGAAATTTTTCATTCCTACCGATTTCATGGTGTTGGATATGAACGGGAATTCTAAATTCCCTATCATTCTTGGAAGGCCATTCTTGGCCACAGCTGGAGCGATAATAGACGTAAAAAATGGCAAGCTCGCTCTCTTTAAATGTAGAGGAAGGTAGGGTAGATTTTGATTTGACTAACTCATATAACAACCCTCCTTTTGAGAGTCATGTGTGTAGGATTGAGATAATGCCTCCAGAGGTGAAGGAATAGCTTAACATGGAAGCAACTCCGAAGCTTTGCATGACAAATTATGCACCAAATAAAGATGAACCAGGAGTTGCTCAACATGTAGAGTTAAAACTTCCCCCGGAAGGAAGTAAGGCCATGAAACTCAGCGAAAAGAGCAAAGCGAAAGCGCAATTGGCCATACGAACAAAATAGGCTCTTTGAAGGACTTCCATGGAAGAGAGGTGTTCTTGCACATCCAAGTCCAACTGATCCCGGTTGATCCAAGGGAGTATGGTCAAGCTTAAGACCGTAAATAAGCGCTTCTTGGGAGGCAACCCAAGTTTTCTCTCCCTTTTCAATTTGCTTTTGAATTTTGTCTTTGAATAATTTGAGAAAATTAAGAGAAGAAATATCACTAACTGATGGTTTTGCCAAGTATTTGCAGGTTATGAAGGCAGGAAGAGCAAAAATGGCAAGGAAAAATAAAGTTAGAATTGATCACGCCCAGGTCGTGACGGTGGTCACGACCATGATTAGCTAACCAAAGAAGATCAAAAAGGATCACGACCCAGTCGTGATATCCATCACGGGAGTGATGAGAAGGACCCTGAAGATCAGAATGTATCACGGCCTAGCCGTGATGGAACTCACGACCGTGACAGGCCAGCTCCCATAGACCAGAATTGATCACGGCCTAGCCGTGATGAGCATCACGACGGTGACACATTTTCCAACATCTCTTTGACTGGCATGTGAGCCAGCACCCTCTACCACCTCGGTGAGTTGTTCCATTTTTCTCCTCTCTCCGACTTGATTATTTACATTGGGCACAATATAAGTTTTTAAGCTTGGGGTAGGGGTATTTTTGCAATTTTTTGCATTTTTCATGTTGCATTCATATAGGCATAGTTTTGCATAATCACATGATTAGATTGCTCCTTGCTTAGAGTATGCATCCAATTGTGAGAACTTTGCGCCAAATGAATTGAGACAGTGAATTTTTGAACCTAATTTCTGTATTCTTGTGATAGGGTAAAAATAAAAATGCTTGAGATAATCTTTTGATAGTTTATAATTAGCATGTGGTTCCCTAGATTTGTGTTTCTCATTGATTTTAAACTACTAAATGTGAGATTTTCTTTGAGCCAAAAAGGGGTACTCACTAAATCTACCCCATTCTTTGTGATTGAGTGTTTTATTCCTCTTGGATTGTGTTCTCTAGAACTTGACTTGAAACCGTTTTGAAACTTCAAAAAAAAATTGAAAACATATTTGAAAATGATTGAGGCACTAGGTATTTTTCTGGCCTTCTGAGCTTTGATTGATTAAATGCTACCCCTTAGTTGCCCAATTTTGAGCATAAAAGAATAAAATACTTTTCTTGGTACCTTGATTTGTTTTGATGAATGATGCTTGGTATGACACTTTTTAAAGTATTGTAAAAAGGGTAAAAAGGTAGTTTGAAAAATAAATTGTGGGACGAGAAAGTTAGAAAAATATTTCTCTTGAATTGAAAATCTCCCCATCTCTAGATAAAATAAAAATAAAATAAAACAAACAAAAAAATGGAGAAGGGGATAAGAAAAAGAAAGTGAGAAATAAAATATAAAAAAAAAGTGGAAAAATGAACTAAAGCCCAAAAAGGAATTTTAGAAGGTGTCATGCTTTGCATTGTTTGATATTTTGTTTAGCCTTCTTGAAATTTCCTTTTCTTGATTTCCCCACCTAACAATAAATCCCATGGCCCCATTACAACCAAAATAAAAGACCTCTAGATTCTTATGTGTTTTCATTAATAAAGTAGAGATTTGGTTAATAGTCAAGCTTATGGTAGAATACCTTCATTGAGGAACTTGAGCGAATTGTCATATACCCTTAAACACGTGAGTGAGGTGGGAAGAGTGCCCGAATCAGTGAGAGATATGAATTTAGGGAATCTAAGCTTCTAATTGTACTTGAAATTGATTGTCTCTTGGGTACTTATTTGAATAAGCCTGTCACTTGAATTAGTTACTCGGGTTCTTGGTTCACTGTCCATGCTCTAACTGTTTATCTTGTCTGGCCTTAGCGATTGCTTGAGGACAAGCAAAATCTTAAGATTGGGGTAGTTTGATGAGTGTGATTACACATCATAATTCTTTATCATATTGCATGCATTTTCATGTAGTTTAGGCATTTTTAATTTGATTTTTGTTAGTTTTTACCTTGGAACGGGTAAGACGGTTTTGTGGTGTTTGTTGTGCAGGAATTGGAGATTGAAATGTTCAAGAGCAACCATGATGGAGCTTGAAAAGCAAGAAAATGAGCCAATCAGAGCCCATCACGGCCTAGCTATGATGTCCATCACGGCCATGATCGAGTAGAGCTGAAAAGAAAGAATGGAAAAGTCAGAGTTGATCACGGCCGTGACATGTCAGCTGAACCAGACCCTCACAGGCAGAACTGATCACGGCAAGGCCTTGATGGTGGTCACGACTGTGACAGACCAACCAGTGAAGCAACCTCCAAGGCAGAATCCATCACGGCCTGGCTGTGATGCCCATCACGGTCATGACGCGCAATATATGGATCTTTAGAAACTGATTTGATCTGAATTTGTGATTGCTTGGGATTCAAGTTACCCTAATCTATAAATAGACCACTTAGGCTCGAAAATAGGGAGGACCTTTAGGGACTTTTTTGGGCTGCTACCTTAGGCAAAATTAGGATTTCTCTTCTTCTTCTTATTCTCTTCTCTTAGGTTTTCATTCATGTTTTTGTTATTCAAGCTTGCCATGACCATGGCCATGCTTGAGTAGCAGATTTATTTCTAAGGATTGGGGCTATGCCCAAGATCTGTTTTATGTTATGAATTGATGTCTTCCCTTTGTTAATTTCGATTTCACTTTCGATTTGGTTTCTATCTCATGAATTACTTGTGAATCTGGTGCACACTTATTTGCATGTCATAGATACTCTAAGGAGTAACCTAGCAGTGAACTTAGGTATTGGATCTATAGGAATCAAACTTAGGACTTAAATCACGAGAGTTAGAAGTGGTCCTTCGAGGGTTCACGAATTCTCACACAACTTAAAGGGTTCAATTTAAATTCAATTATCACGAGAGTAGGGGTTGGTTTAATTGGGCACGGTTTTTGTAACCCGAGAGGGAGCATTAACTTATTTAGGATAAATTCGTCTTCAAAGCAATTTTGATGATTAACAAGGGGTAGTCAATTTGGTAACATGAACAATCTTGTTGGTAACCCAATTCCTAGGAATGTCTTTAGATTTGAAAAACCCCAAATTGATTTACTTTCCTATTTTAATTGATTGCATTCTCAAATATCTGATTTTCTAGTTAGTTCTTATTACAAAAATCAAATCTTTTCAAAATCCTTTTTATATAGTCCAGTTTAATTGGTTTAATAATTAATTGTGATTTGAGATCACGATCTCTGTGGGATCGATCTTTTTATTACTTGGTGACGAATCTGGTACACTTGCCGGAGTCCACACATCAGCCAACAACCAAAAAGAATTCATAGAATAACCCTAGCCCAAATTCCAAAAGATGTACGGCAGCTGATCCTAGGCGCGTGTGCATCCTTAAAAGTGATAGTGCCAGCGCCCTTGAGGAGAGAGGAAAGGTGTCCTTGTCAGCTTTTGTCCTTTAGTGGATTACTACTGGAAGGAAGTCCTTGCTGCAACAACCAAGTCTTTGTATCCCAATGCTTTAGCCTTGCTCCAGCAAGCTTTCTGCGTACCAAGACACAATTTTTAGACAATGATAGAGCAATCAAGAGCAAATGGCTGATATTCACTAAACTTAACACAAATATATACATGTGCTTTTGCCAATCCAATATTTGCAAGAACAAGCTCTCATTTCTTTCAAAAGCAAAAGTCTATATTCTTTAGTTTGAATATTGTCAAAATAGTCAACAGATCTTAAACTTTCATATCCTCACATATAGTGAGTTAAGAAGATCTTAAGTTAAAATCTCTTTGTTAGAGTTAGAGCCTGAAGTGTCTTGGTAAGAAAGGAATACTTGTAGCCTAGAGAGGTGTTGAATACTTGGTTGTAATCTATTTGGAGAAATAGTGGCTAAAACATTCTAGTCGAAGGGACTGAACGTAGCTCTTGGTTGGAAGATAGTGAACCAGGATAAAATCATCTACGTGAATCTTCTATCCTTAAACTTTTACAACTTTATTTGTTTATACTGACTGTGGGGTTTTGATATTGCTTTTGTTAAATCTCAAAAGTTCTTTTTCAGTGTTTGCGTCTGTTTTATATATCATCGTGTGAGAAAAACAGTTTTAAAAGGTTGTTTTATAAAAATTATTAACAAACACAATTCAACCCCCCTTCTTGTGTTTGCATGTGTCAACTTCAGTTGGTATCAGAGGTCAACCTCGAAAGAGTTGAGCATCTAACAAGTGCTGAGGGAGTACGATCCAACATCCATGGATGCAAAAGGACAAGCTATCAATAGACCTCCTCTCTTTGATGGAACTGATTATGATTACTGGAAGAAGAGGATGATGGCCTTCCTGGATCCATAGAACATAGATATTTGGGAGCTGATTGAAACCGGCTACACAGAGCCAAGAGATGAAGCTGGAGCTACTGTTCCTAGAGCCCAATGGACTCAAGAGCAGAAAAACCAACATCCGCTTAATCTAAAAGCTAAGCACTATCTCATGTGTGCTATTACTAGATCTGAACATGACAAAGTTCACAGCTGTAACACTGCTAAAGAAATCTAGGATACTCTTGCCCTAGCTCATGAGAGTTCATCACAAGTGAAGGAATCACAAATAAACATGCTGGTTCACCAGTATGAACTGTTTAAGATGGCTGATCATGAAACTATAGATCAGATGTTTGGAAGATTTTAGACTATCACCAACAGTCTCAGATCACTTGGAAAAACTTATGAAAATAGAGACCATGTAAGAAAGATTCTGAGAAGTCTCTCAAAGCAATGGAGACCCAAAGTGACTGCTATTCAAGAAGCCAAAAATCTGAACACTCTTTCTCTAGAAGAGCTTCTGGGATCACTCAAGGTGCATGAACTTGAACTAAATGAAGAAGAAAATTCCAGAAAAGGAAAATCTATTGCCCTAAGGGCAAAGAAGGCAAGTTCATCAAAAGTCCTCAAAGCTGCCGAGACATCAGATGAATCAGGATCTTCTAATAATGATGAAGGGACAGATGAGGATGAACTATCGTTCATCTCCAGGAAGATTCAACATATGTGGAGAAAGAAAGGTGGTTTCAGAAGGAAGCAGTTTAACAGAAAGTTTTCCAAGGAGAAGTCATACTCCAAGGAAAAAGGTCCATACTTGTGTTTTGAATGCAAGAAGCCTGGTCATTTCAAAGCTTATTGTCCTAAGCTGAAGGTTAAAAATAAATTCTTCAAAAAGAAGAAAGGTTTAATGGCTACATGGGAGGATCTGGATCAATCTTCATCAGATGAAGAATATAATGCTGAGGAAGAGGCAAATATTTGTCTCATGGCAGACACTGCATCAGAAAGTGAATACACTGATGCTGAGGTAATGGACTCTGACCCGTCCATGCTTCAAAATGCTTTTGATGAATTGTTGCATGAGTCGTCCATACTGTCTCATGAGTATAAGAGTCTCAAAAAGAATTTTTCTAAATTGTCTAGAGAATGTGATAGGGTTTGCATTGAGGAACAAAACCTTAAAGATGAAAATGACATACTAAAATCAGTGAATGTCAGTCTAGCTGACAAAATGGAGTGTGAGCCTGATGTTTCTTGTGAAGTCACAAAACTGAAACAAGATGTAACATATCTGACAGACTCTCTGTCAAAGCTTGTAGGTGGCTCAGATAAACTTAGTCTCATTTTAAGGTACTCTAGGTCACTACATGATAAATCTGGCATTGGTTATGACAAAGAGAAGCAAGAAGCATCTCACCAAAAGTCAACACCACATACAAAGCATAGAGCTTCAAAAGCTCAAGCTAAACATGCTAAAACCAAGTCTAGCCCATCCAACACCTTTTGTAAAGTGTGTGGAAATAATGGACATACTACATCTAGATGCATACATAATAAGCATAGAAAGCATTCTAGTCCAGTGACTACTAACAAGAAAGGACCCAAGTCAGTTTGGGTACCTAAAGATAAGATAATACCTTTTGCAGATTTTCTTAACAACAGAAAAAAACAAACATATTGGTACTTGGATAGTGGGTGCTCACGACATATGACAGGAGAAAGGTGTATGTTCCAAGACCTTAGAGCCAAAGATGGTGGCTGGGTCACATTTGGAGGAAACCAGAAAGGGAAGATCACTGGTATAGGTAAAATTGGTAAACATCCTTTTCCTTCCATTAACAATGTTCTCTTGGTCAATGGTCTTAAACATAATATGCTAAGTATAAGTTAATTATGTGATAGTGGATATGATGTTTCTTTTGATAAGAACATGTGTAATGTCAATAAAAATGATGGATCACTTCTATTCACTGCTAAGTGGCAAAACAATATGTATAAGATTGACTTGGAGGACCTCTCAAATCAAAGTGTCTCATGTCTAGTGTCCATTGAAGATTGAGCGATGGATTTGGCATAAAAGGCTAGGTCATGCAAGCTTGAAGTTAATTTCAAAGCTAAATAAACATAACCTCGGGAGAGGGTTACCAAACCTTAAGTACAAATCTGATGCTCTCTGTGATGCATGTCAGAAGGGAAAACAAGTCAAAGGTTCTTTTGAATCTAAGAATGTTGTTAGTACCAATAGACCACTAGAACTGCTACACCTTGATCTTTTTGGTCCAACAAGGACTGCTTCCATCAGTGGTAAGAAATATGGTCTAGTCATTGTAGACGACTACACTAGATGGACATGGGTTATTTTTCTAGCTCACAAGGATGAGTCTTTTAAGGTCTTCTCTATATTCTGCAAACATGTACAGAATGAAAAAGGCATGTGTATCACTTCAATCAGAAGTGACCATGGGGAAGAGTTT
This sequence comes from Sophora flavescens, assembly GCA_030762895.1. Lineage (NCBI taxonomy): Eukaryota > Viridiplantae > Streptophyta > Magnoliopsida > Fabales > Fabaceae > Sophora > Sophora flavescens. The sequence continues at coordinate 115,704,311 of CM061068.1, forward strand.
GAGAATGAGCTATTTCATAAGTTCTATGAAGAAAGTCGTATTTTTCATAACTTCTCAATACCAAGAACACCACAGCAAAATGGTGTGGTAGAGAGAAAGAACATATCTCTTCATGAGATGGCTAGGACTATGCTTAATGATCACTCTGTCCCTAGACACTTCTAGGTGTAAGTCGTTAACACTACCTGCTACATTCAGAACAGAATATACATTAGACCTATCCTGAACAAGACTCCTTATGAATTGTGGAAATGACGAAAACCCAACATTTCATATTTTCATCCATTTGGTTGTAAATGCTATATACTGAACATTAAAGATCAACTTGGTAATTTTGATGCAAAAGTAGATAATGAAATTCTGTTAGGATATTCTGATACTTCAAAAGGCTCTAGAGTTTACAATTCTAGAACTTTAGTTGTAAAAGAATGTATTCATGTCAAGTTTGATGACAAGTAGCATGATAAGAAATTATCAGAGCTGGATAAAGCTTTTGCAGATCTTGATCTAAATATCTCAGGAGATACAACACAGATTAAAGCTGATGATCAAGTAGACGACCCTCCTCAACAACCAGAACCAGATCCACTTCTCAACAAGAAAATGTTCAGAGATCTTGGTACTCAGAAATTATCATCCACAAGATCAAATCATTGGAAACCCCAATAATAGGCTAAGAACCATATCAACTTTTAGAGAGCAAGAAGATTCTGCACTAGTCTGAGTTGGAACCAAAGACAGTAGATGAGGCTCTATTGGATGATGGTTGGATTCTAGCTATGCAGGAAGAACTCAGTCAGTTTGAGAGAAGCAATGTTTGGACTCTGGTACCCTTTCCTAAAGATAAATCAGTTATTGGAACAAAATGGGTTTATAGAAACAAGCTTGATGAAAATGGTAAGGTGGTAAGAAATAAGGCAAGACTTGTTGCTCAAGGTTATTCTCAGGAAGAAGGTATAGATTACACTGAAACTTTTGCACCTGTTGCTAGATTAGAAGCAATTATAATTTTACTTTCATTTGCTGCACATCATAGTATTATGTTTTTTCAAATGGGTGTTAAAAGTGCTTTTCTAAATGGCTTTATTAATGAAGAAGTTTATGTTATGCAACCTCCGGGTTTCGAGAGTGAAACCCAACCTAAACATGTATATAAGCTTAAGAAATCTTTATACGGCCTCAAGCAAGCTCCTAGAACTTGGTATGATAGACTAAGTTCATTTCTAATGGAAAATGGATTTAATAGAGGAAAGGTTGACACAACCTTATTTAGAAAGTCCATTAAATCTAATTTCTTAGTTGTGCAAATATATGTTGATGATATTATATTTGGTGCTACTAATGAATCTCTATGCGAAGAGTTTTCTAAGCTCATGCAAAAAGAGTTTGAAATGAGCATGATGGGAGAACTCAAATTCTTCCTTGGACTTCAAGATAAACAAACTGTGGACGAGGTGTACATCCATCAAACCAAGTATACAAAGGAACTCTTGAAGAAGTTCAAAATGGATGATTGTAAGCCAATGAATACCCCTATGCACCCCACGTCCATACTGAACAAAGATGATAAAGAGAAAAAGGTAGACCAAAAGGTATGTAGAAGTATGATAGGATCTCTCTTATATCTTACTGCGTCTAGGCCTGATATTATGTTCAGTGTTTGCTTATGTGCTCGATTTCAATCTGATCCTAGAGAATCTCACTTATCAGCATTTAAAAGAATATTTAGATATTTGAAAGGTACTACTAACCTGGGTTTGTGTTTTAAGAAATGTAAAGATTACAGATTAGTTGGTTTCTATGATGCTGACTATGCTGGAGATAGAATTGAAAGAAAAAGTACCTGTGGAGGATGTCACTTCATTGGAGCTAATCTTGTCTCATGGTCAAGCAAAAGACAAAGTACCATTGCCTTACCAACTGCGAAGTTGAGTATATTTCAGTTGCTAGTTGCTACTCACAACTTCTTTGGATCAAACATCAATTGGAAGACTACAATGTATTTGTAAGTAGTATTCCACTTATCTGTGATAATACTGCTGCAATTAATTTATCTAAGAATCCAATATTGCATTCTAGAGCTAAGCATATAGAAATTAAACATCATTTCATTATGGATTATGTGCAAAAAGGTGTTTTTGATATACAATTTGTGGATACTGACCATCAATGGGCAGATATCTTTACTAAACCTCTTGATGAGGACAGATTTATTTTTATTAGAAAGCATCTTAATATGTTATATGTGGATTGATTAAGGCGTCCAGCCTTGAGAATTTTGTTGTTGATGTATGTGCGTCTAAAGCATTTCAAGTCTACTGCATGATTTTAGTGTGCGTCCATTGCATATCGCGTCCATTGTATTTGTGTGCCGCGTCCACTGCATGTCGCGTCTATGTTTGATTGCATTTCACTTGGACCCGTCCATACTCTTATTTATTAATTGCATTTATTTTGTCTCAAAAATAAATTTATCATTTACCTCTTTGCTGAGTCAGTAACTTCCATCAATCCCATCAAGACCTTTTTATAGTTTCAAAATACCAACGTCGTTTTATCCTTAATGACATGTCTTGTCAAATATTTTCTTTTTGATTTATTTCTAAAAGAAAAACCTTTGAAATTCAAAACCTCTTTAAAGTAACCATCTTCCCTCTGAGAAACCTTTCACTACCCTGTCATCTCTGAGATTACTCGAGCTCTCTATCTCTTCGCTTCCAAAACCCTAACTCTTAGTTCACCAAAAATGGTTTCTTCTTCAACCTTCAATGTGGACAAGCTTAATATGGCTATTGAGCACCACTTCAATTTCGGAGTTTTACAAGATTACAATCTAGATATCAACAAGTATATCAACACTGCTAGGTGGGGAGGACTCTTCGCTGAGAAAGTCTCTATTTATCCCAATTTGATAAGGGATTTATGGAGGAGACTTCAAGTCTCTGATACTGATATCTCCTATACTGTATTGGGAAAGAGGATAGTAGTTTCTGAGAAGACTATTGTTGATGCCATCTTCTACGCTCAGGAAGGAATGGTTTTTACTGAGTCATGAGAGACTGGACTAGGTGGTACTGAGGTCATTGAAGTCTTCCTAATGAGAGAGGATACAGTAAGGAATCACTCATGGAAATCTGTAGAAATGAAGGACATTGTAAGCATCCTTCATTAACTGCTGAACAAAGTGGTTCTCCACAAAGCTGGGTCCAAGGACAACTTGTCTGCCTTGCACAAGTTCTACCTCTGCCATCTCTTTACTTAGACAAAGATCAACCTTCCCAGAATTTTGTATGGAAGATTCAGGGATGCTGTGATTAACTGTAAGAAACTCTCTGCCTTTCCCTATTGTCATCTCCTTTCCAAGATCTTCAAAGCTCAAGGAATCCATGAATTCATTGCTGCTAGGTCATCTGAAGAGCAAGCACAAATTTTAACTGAAAAACCAATGTCAGCTGCTGATTTTGGCAAGATGAATATTGCAAATATGAATCTCGGCACCTATGCTGCTGCTGTCATAGCCAAGACTGGGGAATTGATGAAAGTCAAGGAAGAAATGGTTGAACAGAACAATGCTGATGTTATGGGACTGAAGAGGAATGTTAAGAAGAAAACCACTGCTCAGAGAAGGCCTGCTGTTAAAAGGCCTGCTACAGGCATTGTGATCAGGGAACCAGTTGCTGATCCTCAACCTCCTCAAAAGAGGAAAAGGAAAATGGTCCTCTAACACATTGACGATGAGGATGAGGATGAGGATGAGGACACGGTTCCAATTGGTGCCTTTCTAAAGAAACAAAGGACTGGAACCTCTACTATTGCTGTTGTTGCCACTCAACCTAGAAGGCAACCGGCTAGAAAGGCTAAATCAGCTGTGACCTCTGAGGTAATCATCCCTGGTAATGATCTTGTTCAAGTAGCAATTGATGCATTAGTCTCTAGCCTTGAAAATAGATTAGATATTGTGCTTGCTACTTCTATTAATATTTCTGATAATGTGTATATTCCCACACCCCTTTCACCACAAACAAACTCACCAGATCAACCACAAACAGCCTCACCACCAAGACCAAAACTCTCACCCATCATACCTGAATCTGATCCCTGGTTTCATCAACTAGATGATGGATTTAGCCCTGGTACACCCTTTCCCAAAAATAGAAAAACTAGATTCCCCTACACTCATGCCTCTATTCTTTATGATGGTAAAGCTGAAAGCTTAGCCAAGGTAAAGAGTGACTGGAGAATCTTATTTCACACCCACCAAACTGAACCTGAACCTATTCTAACCAGATGGTATCCTCTACTAGAATACGAGTATGAACTTGAAAACATCTACTCATATTGGATTAACCCTGAACCACAAACACTTACTAGACCATTTCCATCTGAGTTGATCAATTCCCTTAGACCTCTTCTCACCCATCTACCACAGAAGAGATTCCCTCCTAACAAGATCTACCCAAACCTCATCAAATCCGCACCCTTTAAACCCTTCACTGATGGTGTCGAAAGGCACATCATATCTGACTGGACTCAGGATCCAAGAAAGAAAAATCTTAGAAATTTTATGGAAAAGAGATCAAGATCATTCAGACAAGTTCCATTCATCATGGATGCCAACACCAAATGGAAGTCCTTTGTTCATCCCAGTGAACATGGCTGAGTTGCTGACTTCATTAATCAACTCATATATGCTTTTTGGAAAATGGAGTTGGAAATTCCAAGATATGTCAGGGCTGAAAATTTTGTGCCTCCAACATGGCTGCATCATTCTCTGGAGAGAACAAGAATAGGATTAAGACCCTACATGATATATCCCAGGCTACCAATGATTGAATGAATAAAGACAAAGATTTGAAGAAGCAGAGAAATAGTGGCAAGATGCCTTTTCCTGACAGCTGCATAATCAATCCAATAACAATCAATTTCACTAATCAAAATGTGATTGACTACTGGTTGGCTCAACCAAATGAAGACGTTCAAGAAGATGTTGTTGTGGACATCTGGAGGACTCACATGGTGTATTGTGCACAGGAAGCTTCCTCCTCTGGACTGACTATTGAAGAGAAGAAATATATTCCTAAAGTCAGAGGGAAGTGTGGCCTTGCTAACTGCAAATTCCTCATCTATTAGGACATCATTGGCATTCCTGTCATAAGTCCTGTCTTTGAAGAGGACTCTATTCATTGGGCCAAAGAGCTACCTGAACCAGTGCTGCAATATGCTACTTCACCTCCTCCATCACGATCTTCAGAGCATACTGATGAGGAAATTTTAGGCTTCGTTTGGATTGATGGAATATAATGGAACGGAACAGAATGGAACATAATGGAATGGAACGGAATGGAACAAAACGGAATAAAAATACCACTCCATTGTTTGGATATTTTATGATGGAATGGAACAAAGTTCACATTCCATCGTTTGGAAAGTGGACGGAACAGAATGGGTTATAAATTTTTTGTTCCTATATTACCCTCATTTTAAAAACACTTTTTTATAAGTTAAATGGTTGATTGATAAAAGTCCAAACCCCTAACCAAGTACCCTCCTATAGAAAAAGCTATGCAGATGATTACAAAGTACAAGGACAATACATGGTTCATAACCCGCATATAACTACAACATATGTTTAATTTTAGCAATCACCAAAGTGCAAGATATTAGTTCTATAGCCAAAAGTCATCCTGTCCAGTTCTCTGTTTTCATTCAGATTATTTGTAAGATATTAATTACACTGCAAAAAACTTCTTGTTTGCATTGTGGATGCTTTCTATAGTTGTATATGATTTCCCCAAAAGTTAGGTTCAGTTGAGAAATCTGCAAAACAGAATAACATGAGAAAAAGGTAATACCAGAAGAACACATTACACTCTTGATTTTATAAAACTAAAGAGAAACCTTTGCAACTCCATAGAAGCAACACAAAATGATTTGGTCAATATGGCGATTAAAGAAGAGAGATGTCCACTGATTTAGGATTTGCTGGAAAAGATAGTATTCATTCTCCTTTATCTGCTGAGATAATTGTAGCCTTTCAACCATGCCACTTATTTTGACTGCTCCTAACTTTATGATCTAGGAAACACAGGAAGTACACACAAGTTGTAAATGCTTACAAATTACAATGACATAGTGAAGCAAAAAATCATTAAATCTTAAATAAACACATGAACAAGAGTAGTTGCCTCATCACCATGAAACAAAAATGAAAATGATGTAACAATCAAATTCAAAAAGGAAACATAAATTCTCAATATAAAAGACAAACAAAGTCAGTAGTTCCTGAAACCATGTTAAGAGTCACAAAGTTGGAGCTTCAAAATAACAGATTAGATGTTTAGGGTGTACATACACAATTGCATAGCAAGAGTCATTTCCATTTACTCTATCAGATTAAACACAGTTGTCAAATGCACCCTTATTGACATCTATGTTTCATATAGCTTGCAAGTTCATTTGAACAATAGAGTTGGTATAACAGTACAACATTATTGAAGTCTTGCGAGTTGCCAGGACTAATTCTACAGAACACGCAAGCATGCACCGATGGAACCTCTCATTAGTTAGTAGTGAGGTCAAATAATTTGCATGTAGTATTTGGGTTTCTGCTCTGCACATTACTTCCAATACCCTATAGTATAACTTCAGCGCTTCTAGTCTTCGCTGTTATGCCCAATCATTGTCCATGATATTCGCACTTTGCAGGATTCCAGTTACACATTGATCAGCCTCTGGTTGACTAGTTTTATAACTAGTAAGACCATGGTTTTTGCACCAATTACTCTAGTTTCAATCTCGTTTTAGCCCAAATTTGGATTTAATTGTCCTCAAGCAACATTTTGAATCTCTTAAGTAGTTTAGGGCATTTTAGTTAATTTTTGAGTCAAATAAAGCATTCACTGCTATTTCGTATTTTCAGGTTGAAAGGGAAGTACTTGGAGTCAAGGGAACGAAGAAAACAATGGAAAATGCCATTCTGGAAGGGTCTCCTCGCGAGAAGCTACTCGCCTCGCGAGCCTGAAGACCAGCCTGAACAGCAACATTCACTTTTTCTGTCTCGCCTCGCAAATCACTATCTCGCCACGCGAGCCTGAAGGCCTGACTGTGCCTGAGAATGTCACCCTTTCGGTCTCGCCTCACGAATCATCATCTCGCCTCGCGAGAACACAATTTTGAACGCGCGACACTTTTAATATTCGCCTCGCGAGAGGCTACTCGCCTCGTGAGTGGGCGCAGATCCTGAAGGTTATAAATTGTTGTTTCAGGGCAGATTAGGGGGACTTTTCATTATCCACTGTTTACGAATTTTCTAGGTTGTATTACGTTTTTGATGGAGAACTAACTCCCTTGGATTAATCTGCTATAATTGGTTTCCTTTGTCGCTTGAGGTTCTGAATTCCCAATCTTATTGCTATTCTCTTTCAATATTATTCTGTATGTTCTGTTTGCTTAATTCAGGATTGTATACAATGAGTATTGATTTGTTTCGATGATCCTATGTTCCTTTACATAATCGCGTTTGCTTAATTCGCGTGTGTTCAACCGTGTTTGCTTAATTCACGAGTGCTTCACCCCGTTTGCTTAATTCGGGAATTAGGAACATACATCTCGTAGTGCCAATTTCGCTTGTTAATTGTTGCTACAATCGAAAAGGGATTAGAATCCGCTTAGGGCTTGGAATTTATAAGAATCAATGATAGTGGGAAACCGAGAACAGTAGATTAATCATTTTTAGCTTATTTGATAATCACTTATTTTTTAACTGTTTTCTTAATTGAATCTTTAATCCTAACCCCCCAAAAAAAAAAAAAACTGATTTTGAGGTTAATAACAATACACGAGTCGTTGAGAGACGATACTCGAGTTGTCGTACCCTGACTACACTTTTTCAAACCACTCGCTTTTTGACCCGTGCGCGACAGCGTGTCAAAATTGGCACCGTTGCCGGGGACTCTTTTTGTTATTAACGGATTTGCTGATTAATTGCTGAATTAGTTCTGGCTACTAGGTCTAATTGCTCTGACTTGTTTGAATTTGATCCTGAGATTGAGAGGACACTGCACACACGCCGTAGAGCAATTCAGGCTAGCACTAGTTCACCAACCAGTAGTGATTCTGATTCTGTACTTGCTTTTGATAACATGGCTGATCAAAGAACATTAAGACAGCTTGCTGCTCCTGATGTTAATTATAATGGTTTGTGTATTGAATATGCTGATGTGGTTACTCCTTTTGAACAAAAATCTGGTTTAATACACTTGTTGCCAAGGTTTAGTGGTCTTGCAGGTGAGGATCCACACAAGCATCTGAAGGAATTCCAGGTTGTCTGCTCTACACCTTTGAGACCGGAAGGAATAACTGAAGACCACATCAAGCTGAGAGCCTTCCCATTCTCACTTCAAGGTGCTGCAAAGGATTGGTTATACTACCTTGAGCCAAATTCTGTTACAACCTGGAATGACTTGAAAAAGGTCTTCCTAGAGAGATACTTCCCTGCCTCCAGAGCTGCATCAATCAGGAAGGAGATATGTGGTATTAGACAGGGCAATGAGTCATTGGCTGAATACTGGGAGAGATTCAAGAAGTTGGTATCCAGTTGCCCTCAACACCAGATTTCCGAGCAGCTGCTTATCCAGTACTTTTATGAGGGGTTGCTACCGATGGATAGAAACATCTTGGATGCTGCTAGTGGGGGAGCACTTGTTGATAAGACTCCAGCTGCCGCCAAGCAATTGATTGAAAACATGTCACTCAACTCCCAGCAGTTCACAACTAGTGGTAATTATGTCGAAGCAAGGGGTGTGAATGAGATCCATGGTTCTTCCTCCAACAAGGCCCTTGAAACCAGAGTTGGTGACCTTACTTCTCTAGTGAAACAGTTGGCAGTGGATAAAGTTCAGACAACAAGGTTGTGTGGCATTTGTACTTCTCCTGAGCACCTGACCGATGCATGCCTCATTCTGAAAGATGAGTCAGTCATTGATTTGCCTCAAGCATATGCAGTCAATCTTTAAAATCAAGGCAACAATCAGAACAGGTACAACATTCCTGACCTCTCCACTAATAAGTACCACCCCAACTGGAGGAACCATCCAAACCTTCGGTATGGGAACTCATCTGCACAAAAGCAACAACCAATGTTACCGCTGGCACCACCACAGAATTCTCCCCAAGTGACCACCTCTGCACCTTCTAGGCCTTCACTAGAGGACCTTATCAAGCAAATGGTTTCACACAATCTGCAGTTTCAGCAGCGAACGGATGCCAGTATTCATACTTTGCAGACACAGATTGGACAGTTTCAGCAACGAATGGATGCTAGTATTCACACTTTGCAGACACAGATTGGACAGCTTGCCACTTCGATGAATGCCATGCAACAAGTTAAAGGATCGAACCAACTACCTGCACAAACAGTGGTGAATCCTAATGTTCCAAATCCTAATGTGAGTGCAATTTCTTTGAGATCCGGAAAAGTTGTAGAGGCAGCCCCTGAAAAAGATAAAGAGACTGTCGAGGTAACACCTGAACCTTCTGCTGTTGTTGAGGCTGAAAAAGAATATGTGCCACCAATCCCCTTCCCGCAAAGAGTACTGAGAAATAAAAAGATTGATGGGGAAGACAAGGAGAGGGAGATTCTGGATGTGTTCAGAAAAGTGGCAGTGAACATTCCGCTTCTTGATGTGATTAAGCAGGTTCCAAAGTATGCAAAGTTTCTGAAGGATTTGTGCACACACAAGAGGAGGTTGAAGGGAAATGAGAGAGTCAATTTGGTGCGAAATGTTTCAGCCCTCATTCAACCTAAGCCTGCACCTGAAAAGGTTACTGTTTCATCCCTCACTCAGGCACTGCCACAGAAGTGCAAGGATCCGGGCACTTTTGCTATTCCATGTACCATTGGGGATAGTAAATTCGACAATTGCATGTTAGATTTGGGAGCCTCTATTAATGTCATGCCTACTACATTTTCATGATCTTGATCTTGGTCCTTTGGAGCATACATGCCTCACTATTCAGTTGGCAAACAGGACCAATGCTCGCCCCATTGGAGTAGTAGAAGATGTTCTTGTTCAAGTTGATGACTTGATTTTCCCTGCTGATTTTTACATTCTGGACATGGTAGGGGAAACAAATTCTAGTAGATCACCAATCATTCTGGGCAGGCCGTTTATGAAAACGGTAAAGACAAAGACTGATGTTCACGATGGAACCATGTCCATGGAGTTTGGTGACATTGTTGCAAAATTCAACATTTTCGATGCTATGAAGCATCCCTTGGAAGAGCACTCTGTTTTTCAAATAGAGCTGCTCTCTGAAATTGTTGATGAAGCTTATGATGATTGGGTTGCAGCTGCTGATTTTCCATCCATTTCTGGTTTTGATGATGTCTACTCATGTGTTGATTGCACTCACACTGACCCTTGTGCTGTTTGTTCTGGGATTGATGCTGCTTTGGAGGGTGACAGTGTGGATGAAGCTGTTCATTCATCTGAAGTTCTTGACAGCACGGCTACCCCAAACATACCATCTATTGAGCAGCCACCCTCCTTGGAGCTTAAGCCACTTCCTGACAATCTGAAATATGCTTACTTGGAGAGGAATGAAAAACTTCCGGTTATAATTTCCTCTAACCTTGATGTTGACCAGGAAGCTAAGTTCTTGGAGGTTCTGAAGAAGCATAAGAAGGCAATTGGGTGGACCTTGACTGACATACCAGGTATTAGCCCCTCCAGGTGTATGCATAGGATCCTGTTGGAGGATGGGGCTAAAACAGTTAGGCAGCCCCAAAGGCGGCTCAATCCCTTGATTCTCGATGTTGTGAAGGAGGTAACAAAACTCTTGCATGCGGGTATCATATATCCTATCTCTGACAGTAATTGGGTGAGCCCAGTGCAAGTGGTACCTAAGAAATCTGGACTCACAGTGGTAAAAAACGAGAACAATGAACTTGTCCCCACTAGAGTCCAGAATAGATGGAGAGTTTGCATTGACTACAGGAGATTGAACCAGGCTACAAGAAAGGATCACTTTCCTTTGCCGTTCATTGATCAGATGCTTGAACGACTAGCAGGTAAATCACACTACTGTTTTCTTGATGGTTTTTCAGGTTACTTCCATATCCACATTGCACTAGAGGATCAGGAAAAGACTACCTTTACGTGCCCTTTCGGCACTTTTGCTTACAGGAGGATGCCATTTGGTCTTTGCAATGCTCCGGGCACATTCCAGAGATGCATGATTAGTATTTTTACTGAATATATTGAAAATTGCATGGAAGTGTTCGTGGATGACTTCACTGTTTATGGTTCCTCATTTGATGCATGCTTGCATAGTTTGAATTTGGTTTTAGAGAGATGCATTGAAACCGACCTTGTTTTGAACCATGAAAAATGCCATTTTATGGTTGAACAGGGGATTGTTTTGGGGCATATTATTTCTAAAAAGGGTATTTTAGTAGATCCTGCTAAGATTGAGGTGATTTCTACTTTGCCTTACCCATCTTGCGTTCGCGAGATTCGCTCTTTTCTTGGTCATGCAGGTTTTTACAGGCGCTTCATTAAGGATTTCAGCAAGATAGCTCTTCCTCTGTCAAACTTGTTGAAAAATGATGCCATTTTCAACTTTGATGACAACTGCAGAAAGGCGTTTGATTTCCTGAAGAAGGCACTGACCTCTACCCCCATCATCCAGCCCCCTGACTGGACCCTCCCTTTTGAGCTCATGTGTGATGCTTCTAACTATGCTGTGGGGCGGTCCTTGCACAAAGGGTGGGCAAGGTTGCCCATGTGATTTATTATGCTTCTAGAACTTTAGATGCTGCACAGGCCAATTACACCACTACTGAAAAAGAACTTCTAGCTATTGTTTTTCCTCTTGATAAATTTAGATCATATTTGCTAGGTTCCAAGGTTGTTGTTTTCATTGACCATGCAGCTTTGAAGTACTTGTTGAAGAAACCAGAAGCAAAACCGAGATTGATTCGGTGGATGTTGTTGCTCCAAGAATTTAATGTGGAGATTAAAGACAAGAGTGGAGCTGAGAACTTGGTGGCTGATCACTTGAGCAGAATAGAAAGGGATGAAAATCCTTCTCCCATCCAGGATGACTTTCCTGATGAGCAGCTTTTTGATTGCAGGGTAACTCCTTGGTTTCTTTGATATTGTTAACTATCTTGTTACTGGTGTTTTTCCGACAGGTGCAACTAGGTCACAAATCCACAAACTCAAGAGTGACGCCAAGTACTATGTTTGGGATGATCCATTTCTTTGGAAATTTGGCAGTGATCAGGTAATTAGGATATGAGTCCCCGACTATGAGATTGAGTCTATTTTGCACTTTTCTCATGCTTCTCAAGTAGGGGGACATTTTGGGCCACAAAGGACTGCAAGGAAAGTCCTAGACTCAGGTTTTTATTGGCCCACCATCTTTAAAGATGCTTATGAGATCTACCGCACTTGTAAGGAGTGCCAGACAGCAGGCACAGCCATCACTCGTAAGAGTGAAATGCCTCAGCAACCCATGCTTTTCTGTGAGGTGTTTGATGTGTGGGGAATCGACTTTATGGGTCCTTTCCCTGCATCTTTTGGTTTTCTCTATATTTTACTGGCTGTTGACTATGTTTCAAAGTGGGTGGAAGCTATCCCATCCCCACAAGGACTAATGATTCTTGAGTTGTTGCAAATTTTTTCAGGTCCAATATTTTTCTGCAGGTTCGGCATACCTCGTGCTATCATAAGTGACCAAGGCACTCATTTCTGCAACCGCACCATGGAAGCATTACTCCGGAAGTATGGAGTTGTGCACAGGGTCTCCACTGCATATCATCCCCAAACTAATGGGCAGGCTGAGATCTCAAATAGAGAGATCAAACAGATCTTAGAGAAAGTGGTGTAGCCAAGTAGGAGGGACTGGAACCGCCGTCTAGAAGACGCACTTTGGGCTCAAAGAATAGCTTTTAAGACACCAATAGGGATGTCCCCCTATAGACTTGTGTTCGGTAAGGCGTGTCGTCTGCCTGTGGAAGTTGAGCACCGTGCTTATTGGGCGGTCAAAAGCTGTAACTTGGAAATGCAAAAAGCAGGCATTGAAAGGAAACTCCAATTGCAGCAACTTGAAGAGCTTAGGTTGGAAGCCTATGAAAGCTCTCGGATTTATAAAGAGAAAACTAAGCACTTCCATGACAAGATGATCTCTAGGAAGGAATTCTCTGTGGGCCAACAGGTTTTATTGTTTAACTCCCGCCTGAAAGTGATGGATTGGAAACTTCTATCCAAGTGGGTTGGCCCATTTGTTGTCACTGGTGTTTTCCCTCATGGTGCAGTTGAAATAAAAAGTGCAGGTAGCAACAAGGTTTTCAAGGTTAACGGGCAGCGCTTGAAGCTATTCCATGAGAGCTCGTTGCCTGAAGATGCTACTGTTGAGGAGCTCTCCTTGGGAGAGTCCACCTACACTACAACTTGATCAGGGAGCACCTTCTCCTTTCCCTCACTCTGATTTTATATTTATGTTCTTTCATTGAGGACAATGTATGTTTTAAGTGTGGGGGAGGGAACCAATTGTTTTGTTTTGTTTTTCTTGTTTGTGTCGTATGTGTGTTGAGTCTTGTGTCGGCAAGCTTGAATGGGTTTTGTTAAAATTAGCATAGATGGATTGCATGATATGTGCTGACTGTTGATGATTTTCCCCCTAGGTTTTAAAAATTGAAAATTGATCCCCATGTGAAAAATTGAAAATTAAACCTTGAGATATTCTAATATGATTGCATGATTTATGATAAGTTTGGGGTGAAGGGATGCACATACTAGGGATTGAATCTCGGTCAAACAATTTGCGAAAAATGTCCAGGTGAGGATTTGAGCCTCCAACATGTTTTTAATTGAGTGAATCACTTTCAAGTTGCACTTTCCCGAATTTTTTTGAATCTCTTCATGGTTTGCATGTTTATGTGCTTGCATCAAATGATTTAGGCAATTTTCTTTGAATTAACTACTTGGCCTAAAAGAACCATCCCTAATGAATGTTCCCTAGTTAGCCACATTGAGCCTAATAAGCCTATTGTTTCTTGATGACCCTACGTTATAAGCCAAAAATATGGAAAAAACCATGTTAACCCGATCTTAGGATTAGGAGAGCATGGAAGCTTAGCAAGAGAAGGGTTGCAAGAAAGTAAGTTTGGGGTGGCTACAAGGTTCGATATGTCATTCTGGGTTGAGAAAAAGAAAAAAAAAATGAAGGTTGGAGCCAAAGGCAAAAAGGAAAAAAGAAAGAAAAGAACAAAATGTCAAAAGAAAAAAAAGGGGTATTAGAAGGAAAAGGCTGTAGTCACCCAAAGCAAAAAGAAAAAATGGAAAAAGGAATCTGAGTGGAAATTCAATGTGTCAAAATGTTCATGCTCTCTTAGTTCCTAGGGACTTAAGCCTAGTACCTTCGAATATCCTACCCTTAGCCAGGCCCCATTACAACCTTTAAAAGACCTTTTGATGTTTCATGCATGTTTTCGTGGGAACTTTGTTTGAGATGAGAATCAAATTCATGGGAAGTGCTCTTGAAATGTGAAATTGAGTGAAAATTTGATAGCCTAGACAGGTTGAGCGAATGAGTGAAATGTTAAATGCCTTTGTGAGGAAGGCAATTGTTTGAAATTGGTGATCTCCCTTTTGTGTGTAACTTGGATCCTCAACTTAGATTAATGATTGCATGAATGATGGAATTCTCAATTGTTTAAAGTAGATGAATGTGGGGGTTACATTGTTGAAAAGGGGGAAAACATTGAAGAAAAATTGCTTCGTTGAAATTGCATGAAATTTGTGTGGAATTGGTTGAATCCTTTAAGCTTGCCAAGTTTGAGTCTTTTTTAGTTTTAGTTTGCTTGGGGACAGACAAAGTTTAAGTTTGGGGTATTTTGATCAGCCTCTGGTTGACTAGTTTTATAACTAGTAAGACCATGGTTTTTGCACCAATTACTCGAGTTTCAATCTCTTTTTAGCCCAAATTTGGATTTCATTGTCCTCAAGCAACATTTTGAGTTTCTTAAGTAGTTTAGGGCATTTTAGTTAATTTTTGAGTCAAATAAAGCATTCACTGCTATTTCGTATTTTCAGATTGAAAGGGAAGCACTTGGAGTCAAGGGAACGAAGAAATGATTTTGAGGTTAATAACAATACAAGAGTCCTTGAGAGACGATACTCGAGTTGTCGTACCCTGACTACACTTTTTCAAACCACTCGCTTTTTGACCCGTGCGCGACAGCGTGTCACACATCGTTCTCCAAGAGAACTAGGAAATATAGCCTGCAATATGATCTGTGCTCTATGCATCACATCACTTGTAACATCACGGTCACATGATGTCAAGAATCGCAGCAACAACATGCCATTTATAATCCTTTTCATTTTTGCTTTAATTATGGGTTCAAGATATCAATTTATATCAAACTGGGATAAAAACAGAATTGGAATTTCTACTATTCATGCACACAACACATTGACAGATAATTGGAATTTCTACTATCAGATTAGGCCCTGCAATATGATTCAACTTTTCTCTATCTGTTGGATGATGTTAAAGGTTTCAAATAACCTTTTAAAGTTTGAAAAAAAAGCCAAAAACTTATATCTCAGAATCAGTCACAAAACTAAAGCATAGGCTACTAATTATCAATCTACTGAAAACAATGTTCCCATATGAATATTTAGTTCAAAGAGTAAAGTTAAATGTTTCCATATAAATATCTATTACATGATAAACAATCCATGTAAACATTCTTGAATAGTATCAAATCCGCAAAATCTATAGACCAGCATAATATAGCATCCCAGGCATATGAAAATATTCTTCTTTGAAACCTCTACAAAATCTGCAAAACCTGCACATAATATAACATAATCAAAACCAACCAATAAATGATGGACAGAGGGGAACGTTCTAAATGACAAGCAGCAATAAAAAAAATATATTACCATAAAACTCAGTAGCCTAGGTACTAGGCGAATAGCCTGGCACAATATGAGCTAAGACTTCAATGCGCTTGTGAACCGGAGCTCCAGCAAAAAGCTTTCAAAGCTTCAGGATGCTGAACAAGGTACACATATACAAGAGTCAAGGAAGTCGGTTCAACACCTATGGCCTCCAATTGTGCCCAAATATCCTCAGAAGAAGCAGGCTCATTTTGTTTTTTAATATCAGAAGCAAGCTCATTTTGTTTGATAAGCTTTTCTGAGTTCGTTTCAAACACCTCAGCAATTTTGTGCAAAGATTTTACAACATCTCCAAAGTTTGTATCATCTTCCACAACTCTTTTTACTCGTTTCTTAGACATGGATGAGCTTGCTTCCTGAGCATTACCAGCAAAATCCATATTAGGAGAGGTGTCATTATTGGATTGGACTTCCTCATCAATTTCAAAGCCCTCTAAAGTAACATTATTGGTGGATATCAAATTTTCAATCTCTTCTATGGTGTCATGATAATTGTTCCCACCATTTGTAGTTTTTCTTGCTCTAATTTCAGCTGATGTTTCTGCATGTTCTCCTGTTGCTCGATCTTTCCCAAAAAGTTGAGCAAGTTTATCATAGAATAAGGTTGGCTTGTTTCTCCATTCAATAGCTTCAGGTTTAGCCTGCAATTAAAGTAAATTAATCAAGTATTACATACCAATATGTAAGCTTAAAAAAAAGACACCATAATTTTAACACTTTAAATATACCTCAATAAGCTTGTCCCACACTTCAGGTTCAGCAATCCACATGCTTGTCATTGCATCCCATGCAAACCCACTTAGGGCATTCTTGAAAAGATCATAGCAACCATTGAACTTCGTTTTAATATGTTTCATGTGATCTTTTATCTTTTCTTTAGAAATAGGTTTGTCAGGAAAATGGATTTTCAATTCTTGTAGAATGCTATCCATTGCACTTGTTGTCATACAATTACCATTTTTATTTCCCAAAGTTTGTTGATGCAAATATGCATCAATCAAAACCTCATCCATAGATGTTGTCCAAAAACATGTTTCACCACCTTTAGATTTCTTCGTCCTCTTTGGATTTGCTTCCATATCTAGGCTTACATAAAAATGAATGACATATACAACACTTCGTGAAACTCAAATTAAAATAGTACTACAAGAAAATAAAGATAGAAATTAAAAAAGTACATATCACAAACTCAAATTCAATCCAAGCACAATAAATCAAAGTACGCACACCAAATCGGAACCAAGTCCAGTACATGAAAATACATCATAACAAATTTAGCAACCACCAAAAAAGATATGTTTTTAGTAATTTAGCCACATAGAAGCTGCAATATGATCTCTAATTAACTCTCCTCTAGCGTAATCCTCATTGTCTTCTCTACGAGCTTGATGATCATTTTGAGAACTACTCTCACTTGCAAGGTCATTTTGTACCTCATCTATTAGATTCTGATCGGGGTCTACACCCATCAAGTAATTGTGTAAGATGCAACAAGCAATGATGATTTCTTTTTGAGTTGTAATACCAAATGTGGGGTCAGTTGTAGTTTGTATGATTGAAAATCTCTTCTTCAACACTCCAAATGCACATTCAATGAAAATCCGTAACGAAGAGTGTCGATTGTTGAACAATTCACGAGGATTTCATGGCGGATTTCTAGCATATTCTTGTAAGTGGTATCGTTCTCCCCTATAAGGTGTGAGGAGACAAGCCTTTAAAGGAAATCCAGCATCAACAAGATAATACTTTCCTAGAAAATAAAAATAATAATAATGAGTTTATTAATTTGGCTAAACTAGAACTTATACCATGTTTTTATATTTTTCATTACCTTGTGGAACTTTAAGAGGATATTGACGTGTCAATGCACTTTTTACTATTCTTGAGTCTGACGCCGTTCCTTCCCATCCAGGTAAGACAAATGTAAATTTCAAGTCAAAAGTGCATGCAGCCAATACATTTTGTGTAGGGTAATCTTTCCTACCACGATACTTAGGGGCATGTTCCGATGGAACTTCAACACGCACATGCGTACAGTCAATTGCTCCAACATAGTCCTGATATTCATTTAGCTAATTAAACATGTGTTTAACACCAACTTATTAATGCTGAAGTATAGGATATAAATATATGTTTACTTGAAAATATGGGTAGAACCTATGGTTGTTAAGTATCTCTGGAGGAACACGTGTCCCATCTGGTTGAGTCAAATATATCTCCTCCAATCGTATCAAAGCTTGTAATACTCTATGGAAATGGCGACTAACAGTTTCACCAAAGCGTCTAAAGAAAAAGGACATTACACGATTTCTGACATTGTGCCCTACTATGTAAAGAAATTTTGCTACTTGTTCTTCAATTGTTGCTTGTCGTGTATGTCCAAGTCCACCTTGATCTCTTAATATGTTGCACAAGTTTAAGAATGCTCGAGGACCCATACGAATTATATCACGGCATCGATTGTTTCCCACGATTTGTTTCATTAGTTCATCTCTAACCCTTTCTCCATGTTCTCTGATTCTATAAGGTATTCGAGATCTTCTAGACTTGTTTTTTAGTGCACACAGTATAACTATAAAGCATGCTACTTGAACCATCATCATTTGAACCAATTGTATATATTTGAATGTTATATCTTCATTGGTCATCTATGATAATGTAAACAATAACACATCAATTTTTAAAAAATGAAAATATAACAGAAACTTACAATTTAAAACTAATAAAATAATTAAAAAATAAATAAAAGTGTCTATAAACTATTGATTCAATGAATCTAGTGGCAGAATTAGTTAGTGTACAGTTGCAAGAAGGCAACATTTGAAAGTATTCCCAAACAGAGGAAAGCATGGTTTATCAACAATATAATGTCTGATGTTATTTTTCAAACAAGTGGTGTGCATGGCTTAACAAGTAGCACAATGAACTCTATTACAGAGAATAAAAAGAAGCTTAAACCAACCAAGACAAAGACCCTATTATAGAAACTGTGATGATATTCTAAAATATAACTATTTACTATTAACTATAAGTATATAACTGTGATGATATTCTAATATATAACTATTTATTTTTTCCTGTTTTCGAAAAAAATAAAACACTGTTTGAAATATGGACTCGCAACAGTAGGGAAATTTATCAAATGTATCATCACCTTGCAAGGAGTGGCAGCGGCACAACAAGAAGGAGTGGGGGGGCTATTGTGCAAGGGGGTACGGTAGTGCCTATTCTATATTTTGCAAACTACTCACAAAAATTGCTCTTCGATTGGGGAAATTTGGTACAAACATATTTTTTTCAACACATATCACAGGGAATCACAGAGAATCACAGGGAATCACAGGGAAAGAGGCTTACCTTTCTTCTTCGCCTGTGGCAGGCCGACAACGTGGCTGGAGCAGCGGTGAAGGTTGTGGCCACTGGTGCTGGTTCTGGAATGTGGAAGTGTATGAGAAAGTTGACAGCTGCTGTTATATATATGTATATGAAACATAAGAGTTGGAAGATGGAAGAGTGGAATATGTAACATGTAGAATGGGGGATAAAAGAGTAAATTTATATTTTTATAACAAAAATAATTTCTGATTCCATCCCATTCCCTCCAATTTGGGGGGGAAGAAAAATGAAGCAGAATGATAGAATAGGATGGAATAGGTTCCATTCCCTTCCATTACATTCCACCCTCTTTTATGTTATCCAAACAACGGAGCAACATTCCATTTCACTCCACTCCCCTCCATTCCACCACATTCCATCAATCCAAACGAAGCCTTAGTTGAAGACCCTGCTATGGAGATTGATTTTGTTAAATCAATCATTGAGAATGAGCAAGTTGCTGAGTCTGTTCCTAGATCAACCATTTCTGAGAAGCAATCATCTCAGCCAATGGCTCTGACTATCATTCATCCATCAGAGCAACCTCAAACTTCCAGAGCATTGGACACTCTTCCAAGTCAAGCTCTTGCTCAAGACAGTGCTGAAAGCTCAAGACCCTCACTCTCACTGCCTCCAAATTTTGAAGAAATTATTGGAAGGATTATAGATGAAAGAGTAGAGACTAAGGTTAAAGAGAAAGTGAAAGAGCAGGTAGCAGAAGCCCTGGTTCCAACAAACGTCATGATGAACCAGATGATGAACATCATGCTGCAATTTCAATAGAGTCAAAATATGCCAACTCAAATTCCTGCTCCTCCACCAAAACCAAATCCAAATCCTCCTCCTCCACCTCCACCTCCACCTCCCTCTTAATTTCTTTTGTTTCTCTTTTATTACTGACAATGATGGTCCACTCCTTAACCTTTTTGTCTGATGACAAAAAAGGGGAGAAAGGAAAGAGAATTAAATTTAATAAGAAGAGTCATTTTTTTAAAGTATATACTTGTTTGCATATGCATGTCTCTGTCTATGCTCTGATACTATATCTATTTTGAATGCTCTGATACTGTTTACTATTATTTGTTTTTTGTTCTGATATATCCTAAGTCTACATGCTCTAACATTTTTTATATGATATATTCTATATAAGTTTGATTAAGTCTATAATGCTCTGATACTATCCTAACTAATAAGTAATTGCACTGATCTGATAAGCTATATACATGTGCTTTTGCCAATCCAATATTTGCGAGAACTAGCTCTCATTTCTTTCATTCTTTCAAAAGCAAAAGTTTGTATTCTTTAGTTTGAATATTGTGAAAATATTCAACAGATCTTAAACTTTCATATACTCACATATAGTGAGTTAAGAAGATCTTAAGTTAAAATCTCTTTGTTAGAGTTAGAGCCTGAAGAGGCTTGGTAAGAAAGGAATTCTTGTAGCCTGGAGAGGTGTTGAATACTTGGTTGTAATCTATTTGGAGAAATAGTGGATAAAACCTTCAAGTCGAAGGGACTGGACGTAGCTCTTGGTTGGAAGAGAGTGAACCATGATAAAATCATCTGCGTGAATCTTCTATCCTTAAACTCTTACAGCTTTAGTTGTTTATACTGACTGTGAGCTTTTGATATTGCTTTTGTTAAGTCTCAAAAGTTCTTTTTCAGTGTGTGCATCTGTTTTATATATCATCGTGTGAGAAAAACAGTTTTAAAAGGTTGTTTTAGAAAAATTATTAACAAACACAATTCAACCCCCATTCTTGTGTTTGCCTGTGTCAACTTCAGACCCCACACGACCATGTTTCAGGTCCACCAGACCATGTTTCAGGTCAACCATATCACAGACCATGTTTCAGGTCATCCCTAGTGCCCTAACCGCTCATTATAATATCATAGATAACCTCAAAAATAATATCATCATCATCATATCACAGTAATCATCTCGGTTAGGCACTACTAACACATATGGTATGAATTACCCAATACATCATCATGTCTCAACATAACTTATTATTTACTCAACCTCTAAGCCTAATCATTACACTTATCACATCATACCATCATACCATCAAAATCA
The DNA here is from genome assembly GCA_030762895.1 of Sophora flavescens. Lineage (NCBI taxonomy): Eukaryota > Viridiplantae > Streptophyta > Magnoliopsida > Fabales > Fabaceae > Sophora > Sophora flavescens. The sequence continues at coordinate 115,725,740 of CM061068.1, forward strand.
TCATCATATCATCATTTCCAAAATAATAACATTAACAAAAATCTAATAAAATAATAATAAGATAATAATATAACATATTCATAATCACAATTCTCATAGCATCATCATACATCAATCACCAATATCAATTCAACCAGTCAAACAGTCCAAGCAGGCAATCATTAAATAATAAAATATATTTATATATTTATCGTAACGATGATAAACACACAATTTTCATATCATCATTGGTACCACTAGGTAGTCCCCAATGTGATATGAACATCGTCCGTTACTCGTTCTCGAGTAAGGTTTAGGTCGCCTTACACCATTATCGAATTCAACGTCACCGCGCCATTCTGGCGTTAAATAATTTCTTTCCCCCACCTAACAAACGTACGACCACGAAAACGCTACAAGACCACTCCGTCTCGACTCCTCTCGAATCTGCCTCACACTGAACAAGGGCCCTGAAACTCCGATATTCCTCCTAAACATCATATTTGAAAGGCACAAAGTAAGGAACTCAAAAACTGGAGTAACATTGGTAAATCCGCCATTATTCTGGCTCAATATCTCAAAATCTAGACATCTTTTTAAATATTTGACCGTTGAGTTTAAAGAAATACCTTTCCTTTACCTTCTCCAATAATTTCAGCTCGATCCAATGGTGAACGAGCCTGGATCGAACCTTCCAATGTGACTGGTCAGGAGCTACTCGGGTTGAGTTTCCCTCCTTCTTCTGAGTTTAATAACTCTCACTCTGGGGAACATACAGAAATTGCAACCGTTGGATATGAACTACTATCAACCTAGAACCTCTCTATAAAATTTCAACACGATCTAACGATGGAAGAAGGTGTGGTGTTGGTTTTACAGAAGCTGCTCCATCCAAGCCTCAAGCTTTTGTTAAGCACGAAAATGGCTTCTCCAAAGTGAATTTCCTCCATTTTCTTCTCTGGTCATGCGTTGCAGAGTGAAGAGATCAAGATGATGTCTTTGCTATTTTGATTGAATCATTGATTGGTTAAGTTTAGTTGCATGCATGTTAGGCTAGGTGTCAAGTTAAGGTGATTAGTGGAAATACAAGTGTCACTTGGTGGTCATTTAGGTGAGTTAGTGGGGTGAGGTGTCAAGTGTAGGTGTGTCTAGGTTTGGGTAGTGGAAAACAAGTGTCACATAGGCAAAGGGGGAGTGGAGTGTGAGGTGGCGCCACCAGGGCCACCTTCCTCCTGGTCACGACACGTGTCACTGCGTGTTATTCCGTCGACACAATTGGGTGTTTTCTTCCGTATCTTCCTGTGTAACCTACTGCTGGAATTTTTTCTGTAATTATTTTAGGCCATTCCCAAAAGCCTTTTATACCCAAGCCCGATCTAAATTAATATTCCGACTCTCAATTAATTAATCGATCACAAAAGGCTCGGTTTGTGTTTCTTTGCATTCTGGACCCGTTCGACGTCCGATTGACTTCAAATTTGAGATATAGGCTCATCAAGACCTAATAAACAACCTCAAACCATAATAAAATGCCTAATCTCATCTCTTACTCTAAAATTCTTATTTCACACTCAGATGTCTCAAAGACGCTAACCGAAAAACCCTAGTTTTGTTTCTACGTTCAAACTCACTTGAAAAGGTTGCGTACTTGCCATGCAAGGGTCACTATGCCTCAAACCACATCCCAACTATATAATCCAAGCCCTAAACCTTATCATCACACATAAATCATACATAAAATAACGGATGTTACACATTGTCTATCCTTGCTCCTCCATTCCCCTTCTCCTATTAATTTCAAAACTTCAAATGATTTAAGGAGGCTTGCCCTGTAATGCGCATGCTCTTTGCCGGGGAAGAATACCAAATGGAATTGAAATTTTGGCTTATCCACTTTACAGAGTTACTCAAAGATGCTAATAGGTTAACAATACTTGATAATAATCAACTAGCATTTATTGAATTGTGTTCTCTAATAAGGCTCTGCTACATATGCAATTTGTTCCACAATCCATAATGACGAAAACTACTATAATATGCTTAAATAGAATATAAGCAAGAGTTATTGGTTTGTTTATTTCATGTTTTCACAGAAGTTAGCACTTAGCTGTTAACGGGAAGGGAGGAGGAAGGATGGACAATGGCTGTGACTCGGGTGGAGTCAAGATCCTTTAAATTTCCACAAGAAATGGAGATCTCCATTTTCTCTCATATCTAGATGACAAGTGTCTCCAAAAATAATCAAGGGCTCATATTTTATTTTATTTTAAATCAATTTAAATAAATTAAAAAAATAAAATAGAAAATTGCTAAATTGTCAAAGGACATAAACGGAAACGAATCTATCCCTCGGATCCTTCTTCTTTTTACCATCACAGAGCTTAGGTACCTATCGCACCGTCGCCATTTCTTCATCGTCACGCTGCCACTTTGCAGCACAGATGTGCCATCTCACCGCCGCGCTGTCGCACCTGTTTTATAGTTTCTTCCCACTTCCGTGCCGCTGCGTTGCCCTATCAAGGTACCGTCACAAAGCTGTCCCGCCCTAGCGTTGCCCCTTTGCCACTGTCTCTTATACATCTTACTTTTTTCATTTCAGAATATGACTTTTTGAATACATTTTTAGCTTTTTATTGTCTTTAAAAAATAGATTTTGTTGGATTTATGAAAGAAGAGAAGTTGAAATAAACTAAGAACAGGGATGGGGTGGCGGTGGTGCTTGCTGGGCAGTGATGGATGATGATGCTTGGCTGGACAGAGGATGGCGGCACGACAGATTCCGGTAGTACTGGTGCTGTGTCTGGCTTTTGGTTGGGAGACGTGGCTGGCAGGTGTTGGCCGTCGAGGTTAGTAGTGTAGTGGTTCGCTATGCGGCGGTGCTGAGTGGCTTCTGCGAGTATATTGCGATGCTGCAATGGTGGTCTGTACCAAGTGATGTTAAGTCCAGCAAGTAGTCATGAAGAAGAAGAACAGTAAGTGGAGGGGGAGATTCAAGTGCAGAGAAGAGGTTGATGTGCTCCGTCAATTTAGCAATTTTCTGTTTTTTTTTTAAAATTTAAATTGATTTAAACAAAATTAAATATGGACCCTTGATTACTTTTGAAGACACTTGTCAACTAGATATAAGAGAAAACGAAGATCTCCATTTCTTGTGGAAATAGAGATGATCCTGACTCCTGTGGGGGAGGAAAGGGGCAAACTGGAGAAAGAAGTCAAAATTGGGAGGGAGGATAAGATTGGGGGTTAGGGTTTTCTTAGACCAGTGCATTAAATTTTATAATAATGATAAATAAAAAATTAATAAATTAATAATAAAAATCTACCTCATAATATTACAAAAAAAGAAAAAGAAAAAAGATCAGCGTAAATCAAGGTTTTCAAAACCGGACCGGACTAGCCGGTCCGACCGGGACCCGATCACTGAGATGGTTCGGTTGACCTCCAGAACCGGCCTTGTGCGGAACCGGATTAAGAACCGTTGAACCGGTTCAAAACCGGTAAAACCGGTCAAAACTGGTTGTATACCGATCTGGACCGGTTCGTTGAAATTAAAAAAAAAAATTTAAAAACACACCTCCTGACTTCACACGGCGAGATCGAGCACTGCAAAACGGCAAGATGGTGTGATGGAAAATGGCTAGGTGCTGCACCTTCTTTAGCTCGCTGCAATCAGAAATTGTCTTTGTTGATGGAGGTTGAAAAACTCGATCCTGGATGCTGAAGGGAAATGGCGCCGACGACTGAGATATGAATGAGTGCTCAAGTGTGTTATATAGCAGTATAGCACATGCGGCTGCTGTGCTGAGTGTTGAAGTGTGCTACCCTTTTTGCTTTTAGGGTTTTAATTATTAGTGGGCTATTGGGCCACCGTAGATCACAAAAATAACATGAATATTTATTCTGACTGTGGGCTGGTTGTAGATTTTGGGTTGGTTTTTTCTATGAAGATGATTTTAACATATATCTTTATATTTATTTAGTTTAATTTCAAAATAAAAAAAATTGTGCTTAATAATTTTAGTTGTTATGTTGTTTTTTTATTTAATATTGTTATAAATATTATATTAAAAATTAAAATAATATTATTTAATTATAACCGGTTCAACCACGGTTCAACCTCGGTTGGACCATTGAACCTCGAACCGCTGCCTTCACCGGTTCGATGGCCGGTCCGGTTTTGTAAACCTTGGCGTAAATAACTAAATATACACATGCTAGGGGTTTAAAAGATAATTTCATATTGCCATGTAATCAAGTTAACACACCAATTTAAGTTAGGCTAAATTACTCTTTTGATCCCCAAATTGCTTTAAAAAGTTCAATTTGATCCTAAAGTTTTTAAAATATTCATTTTGGTGCCTTAATTCATAAAACTTATTCAAATAGGTCATTCCGTCAAGTTGACTAACGACGACGTCCTACCTAATGTCATGAGACATTAAATTTAATATTTTAATGCCACCTAGCAATTTCGGGAATTTTTTTTTTATATTTAATAAATTTTGGCTAAATTACTCTTTTGGTCCCCAAATTGTTTTAAAATGTTCAATTTGGTCCTCAAGTTTTTTAAATGTTCATTTTGGTCCCTTAGTCAACTTGACGTCACCATTATTCAACTTGACTGAAGGACCTATTTGAATAAGTTTTAGGAATTAAGGGACCAAAATGAACATCTTAAAAACATGAGGACCAAACTGAACATTTTAAAATAATCTGAGGACCAAAAGAGTAATTTAACATTTAAGTTATTTAAATGTAGGGACCAAAAATGATATGGAACATGTAGTAGGAAGTGGGAACTGAATTTACCCAAAATTTTGTATAAGGACTAAAAAAAAACATATTTAACTATTTTTAAAAAGAGATTTAACTTTTTTTTATTATTTGTCTTTTTTTACTCTTCTCTGTAAGAATACTAAAAAGAATTGTACCCAAAAAAAAAATACTGAGAAGGTGTTCCTTATTCTTCCCAAGGACCCATTCGTGTGAAGTGTGAACCCTTATCATAGGCCGCCGTGCACCGTCCGTCGTATGCCATCCGCTCGTTTATAACGTTTATGTCCGCCGTTCTTCATCTCAGCAACGCCACTTCCCTCCGCCGTTATCTCGAGCTCAGGCTAGTGGCCTAGATCTATTTACAGATCTATGTAGAACTGAATCTGAGTTGAATGTGGTATCTGTCTTCACATCATTCCTGTTCTTCATATATGTTTTTGAAGGACCCTGAGCATAAGATTCGAAGATGTTCATGTTAAAGAGGTATGTGTGTGGAACCCTTCTCTCTAAATCTCACTTCCTTCCCTCTTTCTCTTATGCTTCTCATCTCAGACTTCATATTCATTCGAAGAATGTTTCTGCGTTTCAAAATATTGATTATGCTGTGTCTTCATTTATGATCATTCTCAATAAGCGCCATCCACCTTCTGTAATCGAAGTCAATAAGATTATAGGGTCGATTGTGAAGATGAAACACTATGCCACTGCTATTTCACTTTTTCCACAATTGGAGTTTAGGGGAGTCACTCCTTCCATGGTTACTTTGAGCATTCTGATCAATTGTTACTGTCACTCTGGTCATATGGATTTTGCCTTTTCTGTATTGGGAAAGATTATCAAAATGGGTTATGAATTGAATGTGATAACTTTGACAACACTCGTGAAAGGGCTATGTATTAACAATAAGGTTAGGGAAGCATTGGAGTTTCATGACAATGTAAGATCAAAAGGATTTTGTTTTAATCATGTTAGTTATGGGACCTTGATCAATGCGCTATGTAAAATAGGGCAAACAAGAGCAGCAATTGAACTGCTTCAAAAGCTGGATAGACAAGTGCTCAGGCCTGATGTGGCCATGTACAATGCAATCATCGATGGGTTATGTAAAGATGGGCTTGTAGCTGAGGCAGCTAATTTGTTTTCTAAGATGATTGCTCAAGGGATTTCTCCTGATGTTGTTTGTTACAATTCTCTAATTCATGGTTTCTGTTGTTTGAGTCAATTAGAAGAAGTGACTCGATTGCTAAATGAAATGGTGCAAAACAACATCAACCCGAGCGTATATACCTTTAGCATATTGATTGATGCATTATGTAAAGAAGGAAGACTCCTAAAAGCTCATGACCTGTTTGATATGATGTTGGAAAGGGGTCCAAAGCCTGATGTTGTCACTTACAATGCTTTAATGGATGGATACTTGTTAACAAATAAGGTGAATGAGGCAACAAAGTTATTTGATAATATGATCAAGACAGGATTGACACCTAATGTTAGGACTTATAGCATCATGATTAATGGATATTGCAAGAATAAAAGGGTGGATGAAGCCATAACTCTCTTTAAAGAAATGCGTCATAGAAATTTAGTTCCTGATACTATAACATACAATTCTCTTATTGATGGCTTGTGCAAATCAGGGAGAATCTCACATGTGCAAGACCTTCTTTATGAGATGCATGCTAGTGGCCAATGTCATGATATTGTTACGTATAGTGTCTAGTTAGATGCTCTGCTCAAGATTCAACTTGTTGATGAGGCAGTTGAATTATTTCAGGAAATAGTTGGCAAAGGAATTCGTCCTACCGTGGTCACGTTTAACATACTTATAGACGGTTTGTGCAAAGGTGGGAGAGTCAATACTGCGAAAAAGTTTTTTGAGCATCTTCTTAGCCAATATTATAAATTAGATGTCATAATATATACAACTATGATCAATGGACTTTGTAAAGAGGGCTTGTTTGATGAATCAATGGCCTTGCTTTCAACAATGGATGAGAATGGTTGCATCCCCAACGCCGTAACTTATGAAATATTAATTAAGGCTCTTCTTGAGAAGAATGAGAATGATAAGGCAAAGAAGGTTGTCCGTGAAATGATTGCTAGAGGACTATTCAAGCGATAATACAAGGTAAGGAATTTTTTTTTTTGGTTAATTAGGAAGACACTTTTTTATTACAATGGGAAATACCTATATTTTAATGTTTTTTTGCATGAATGATTAGAAAATATTTGTTTCATTTCCGTCACTTGGAGTTGTAATATGCAATGGCCTCATTGTTAATGAAGTTTTAACACAGTCTTATGTTTATTAAGGTTTTCGCTAACTCTGTGGTGTTGATTTGTTGACATTACATGACTAGACCTATTTCTTCCTTATGTACTAAAAGCCTGTTTTAGGTTTGTTTTCTTGAAGTGGTCTTCTGACTTTCGAGTCATTGCAGATCATTCCGCATGGATTCCTGTTTTGGATATCTTGATAGTAGCCGCTTGCTAGAATAGTGAGTTTCTGGTTATTTTGATCTATAATGATATCCCTTTTGTCATACGGAAAGTGTAGCAAAACTGACATGATTCTTCCAGGGCCGTGTAGAGTAATTTTGGGCCGTAAGGCAAAATGAGACTTAATGTTATATAAATTATCAATTTTCATATGAATCTTCTAGTTTTTTGAGTTACAAAATCATTTATCAAAGTTTTATAATTAAGTCATTCTAACATTTCACTCTTAGTGGATAAGATGGCTAATACATTCAATCTATCTTGTAACATTGTTGACTTTAGATAGGATTTAAGCAATTTAAATTTTGAAAAACTTTTTTCAGCACTAGAAAACATTACATGTATTATGAATAATATTGTATAAGAAATAGATACATTTGAAAAAATAAATATAATGTTTTGATATAATTTAATATTTCTGTTGGAGTATTAATTTTTTTTTTCTCTTAACACTTCTCTCAATATTTTTAATTTTAAAAAAACATCAAGACCATCATTATATGAATGTTCACTAAATCTAAAAAATGTTTAAGATTAATATAATATTTTTTCAATTCATCTTCATCTAAAACTTTACTTTTTTTGGATTCAAATAAAAAACCAAAAATAGTTTCATATTGTAAAAATTGTTCAAATTGTGTCTCAATAGCAAAATATATTGATTTATTATATATAGAAAATATTCAATAAAAAAATATTTTTCAATTGAGTGTGTGATTGTACTACTTGTGATTGAATTTTTTTTATTTTTTTTTTTTATCTCAACAACATATACACTGTATACGAAATTAGGCCTTACTACTCAACCACTCGCCAACGCAGTGGCCTTAATGGCCTTATAGTGTACACGACCCTGGATTCTTCTATATTCTCTTATATCTGAATCTTAAGTTTGTTTATTCTAAGTTAAAGCCCGCAAAAGTTTTAAATTCACAATCCTTTTTCAAGTTATCATCATCTGACCATTTTTTGGTAAAACTTAAAAGATGGGGCCTAAGGCCAATGCCCCGATATTGTTACTTACAATGTCTTGTTGGTATTTGGAGCTCCATAGAGCTGATCTAGAGAATGAGGGAGCAGTTAGCATGCTGTTAATAAGGAAGATCTTTTTGCTGTTGGTTGATTTGCATGACTATCACCCTTCTTCATCAGGTAGTCTGAATTGGATCATTGACCATTGGGATGTCCTTAGTCATTGCCGATGGGTTAGCTTCTCAAGTGTTTGGATATCAGCAAATATAGAGGTCTTAATTGTTGCCATCTATGTTGATATTGCTTTCGTCATATTATGAGAAGCCAAACTGAAATTAATATGATTGTTCTGTGTTCTTAGATCCATCCTTTAACCTGGAACTGTCATAAGCAAAAAGAAACCATTCTCATTTAAAAATTCCCCCTCCATACTTTTGCATCATTTTATGGCTAGTAAAAACAAAAACTATAGGTGGATCCATTGACAAGGATTTAGATACAAATGGTTTGTCTATAGACCTGATTAATGATACGACATTGTGGGTTTGATCAATGTAGCCAACCTCAATTAGTGCGAAATGGCTTCGTTGTTGTAGTTATGGTTATTAGCATCCATTGGAGAACTTCAAAAAGTTGTTACTGATTTTGATGGTAATATATTCCCCCTTTTATAAGACTTGATTAAATTGCCACAGAATGCTTGCCCCTCCGAAGAGAAAACTTAGCTGCTAGATAAACCAGGATATGGATAATGTGATGACATTAATCCTGTAAAGTTACTTGTCTTCCTAAATCTGTCATATCGAAAATGGTGTGTCTGCTTTTGTTAATTGTATCTATAGTTGGTTTCTTTTCTCCATTATATTTTTTAAATAACTGTTGCTGGTTCCTTCAAAGGTGGAACAGAATCTGATTTGGAACTCTGCTCAGTTTTAAGATTTGATTGGAACCTTTAAGGGTGGGTCAGACACAATTTTTTAGCCTTGCAATGCTACACTAACGAGTTCTGGTTGGTGGAGAATGTTGATGACTACAGTAATGTCCATGCTTAGTCTAAGTCATTTACCTTATTTAAATTCTAGTTGGGCTCTTGGTTGATTTAATATAAGCAATATATTGGTATATCTGTTGATTTAGATTCGAATTGAGCTCTTTTCAGTAAAAGCTAGTTGTGAACTCAATCTGTTTACATCAAACATTCCTTAGATATTCTAAATGGCTTAGTTGTTTCTTAGAATGCTTCCTACTGAATTAATTGAAGCTTGTTAGCAGCTGCTGTTCACTCTGATTATAGTTTCTCGAATCCGTTTTGAGGTTATTATCATCTGAGTATGTTAGGAACCCAGTAACTTAGAGACAGAAAATAGAGAAATAAGTGTTGTATTATTGATATTCCATCAAGAGATTACAGTGCTGGAAGAAGAAGAAAGAAAATACAAGATAATAGGCAAATTAGAGAGTTCCTAATTCTCTCCCAAGGTTCCAAGTCCCCAATTCCAGCCTGAAACTGTTATGACCCTCCCCCCATTACAATAACAATACTCCCAGCTGCTGAAATGCACCTCTCTCACCCTCTTTCTCTCTCCTGCCAGTTCAGCAAAGTTAGTCATGTTTGCTTGGATCAAGTGCATCATGCACCCTTGTGTCAAATTTAGTAATTCTGGTCCCATTGGACCTATTGGGCTCCAGGTCCGTATCAACTCTTCCCCCCTTCAAAATCCGCCTTGTCCTCAAGGTAAGATTTAGGAAATGTTCCCCAGAACTCAGCTAGCAACTCCCATAGATTCTCACAAGCGGGCAATTTCTTCCCTTTGACTAGGATCTCCACACTTCCCTGCACATCTTGTCTTGCAGCCAGTACTTCCATTTAGAGGATTGGACAAGAAGAGCAGCATCCACTAGGATTCCATTGCTTGAAATCTAGTATCCCAGAGGTGCTTGAAGAATAATAGCTCCCGCCTGGGTCCCAATGAATGTGTCAAATTCTCATTTACTAAGAAACAACAAGGATGTCAACTGGATAGGCCTGAAGTCTTGGGTAAGGACTTGGCTAATAATCATAAAAATAAAATTTCCTCTAGGAACAAAAATAGAGCCACCCCGTGCAGGGCACTTGCTGTCTGTAGCAGTTTCTTGATCCGTGGTGAAATCAATAACAATGCTTCCCTCATCATAAAAAATAGGACTCTTGGGTATCTTAGAGCCCAAAGAATCACCATAATAATAACCAGCATAGTACATCCTTTGCTGAAAATTTGAAAATACCTGTAGTTGCAAAATCATCATAAGATAGTTAACCCCTCCAAAGAGCTTATGACCAACGAGAATTCCAAGGAATGCCAGCACAATTAGCCGACCCTTGAAGGATGATTTTAAAATTTTGGATGGTAGAAATTGGGACTGTGAATCCAATTTGTTTCCCTTCATGTCCTAGTACAATCATATGCCCATGTGCTTCCTTCTTTATCCTACTTGAATCTCCAGGGACTATCCTTGACGTAAACATTACAGCCAAAGCCAACCCCAACATCCTTCCTCCTGTCCGTTCAATTTGGTTGCTGTCATCATCCAGAGATGGGTGTGCAAGCTCCCCCACGTGTTTGAACTTGGGCACCAACCAGAATATGATATTTTGATCATAGACATGTGAAGGGGTGAGCAAGTTTTTCAGTGTCACGTCTCAAACAAAACATTACCTCAAGAAATTCAGCACCAGTACAAGGTTTGAAGCGCTCCTCCTTTGGCTGCCATTCTGTTTTCATGACACTCATTGCTTTTTGTGTAACAAAAGTTTCAACAGTAAAATCGGCCTTAATTGGCTGTATAAGGCTAGGCCCAATTGCTAACCTTATAGTTTGAGTGTTTTATTCTGTTCCTTGTATGAGAAGCATCTTACCCTCTTGACTCCAAAATTCTAATCCTCCACTTATCTTGTTGAGCCTGGCCCATTAGGTTAAAAAAATGACCACTTCTTTGTAATATCACTAGACGATGTACCCGTGCGATGCATGGGTGAAATATGTGTGGACGATAAAATTTTATAAAATTTGAAAAGACAATACATGATTATGTTAAATTCGAAATAAATAAATAAAAGCATGAATGACAGTGCATTTTGTATAGGTTTTGCATCATATACCGGTGAAATTAAAAAACAAAATTAAGATTAAGAAATTAAATACATATTTTACTTATAAAAGTAAAATGTGAGTAAAGAGTTTGCAGTTTCTACAAAACTCTACCACACCAAAAATAAATTACACGGAAAGCAACTCCTTTGAATCCAAATGTAGAATCAAGTTGACATCATCTCCACACTCGTCGTCACGTGCATTTTTCTGTAATTTCTTTTTTTAATTTTGGCATCGCAACTTGTGAATCTATCACATAAAAGGTGAGAAATAATTTTTTTTGTCAATGCGGTAAAACCTCGAGAAAAGTAAAAACAATAACACATTTTTAAAAACAAAAAAAAAGTTATAGAAAAATTAAAATTTCTTAAATAAAGGAAAATCTAGACAAAGAAACATATTTTTGTTAAAATTATTATAGCAATGACTGAAAAAAAAAGGTACTTAAATTATGAAAAAAACTATAATTATTCCCTTGAAATTTATTGGTTAATTTGATTATAAGTAAAATGTTCAACCTTTTACCAAATGGAAGAATGAGAGGAGGCTAGATGTACAATTTCGGCCAATTATAAAACAGTTACTAATCTTAAAAGTTATTCATCAATTCAAAATTCTTGTGCAGAACCATTAAAATAATTCATATATGGATTGATCTCATGTGTAAACTAAGACTATTATCTTCATATGCAAGCATACAAAGGAAGCAAGTAGCTGAAAGCTATAGTAAGTTCATAGGTGATAAAAATGAAATTTCCATATAAATGACAACAGAAATAAGGAGCCACGTCTGTGAAAAACATATAGATCACAGTCAATACAACATTATGAAATTCCAGTAACTCAATACTTAATCTTCTAAGGCATTTTGAATAACACAAACTTCATTTTGAAAGTCAAGAATGAACTATGTCACCTTGTTCTCCATGGAACAAAGTGCATATTTCCAACATGCAATATGTGTACCCTGGTTTCGATAGTAAGTTCTCCCTGCACAACCTGATCAGTAATTCAAGTAGAACAAAATTGATATCAGCATCTCCAATCTCATCAAATTAATCTCTGAAGTTAAACTATCCCCGTGTAGGATATAGTTCTGCAGTTTCAATCACTTCCTTCATAGCATCAGATCCCAAATACATCAGAAACTACGAATATAAGGTTTCTAAAGTTATCATAGAGTAAAATACATACAAAAACTCGCATAAGTGACATAAACAAACCAGAAAACGGGAAAACAGACTCAAGTCGATAAAGCCATAAATTCTAGGCCATCATGAATGGCATACACCATAAATGGAAACATATAATTCGAACTTTGGTGAAAGGGAGATTCCAAACGTTGTATAATAAGGGCTAGGAACCACAAAAGTATCTCAAGGATCTGTCAAACAGAACATGATTTAGCTCATTTGCCACTGTGGCTCTTCCACTCATCAATATACTTTCAGCATCAAATCTAACCCTACCGCCTCTCCCTTTTGATGTTAAATTTGCCATAGCCTGCACAAAATAAGAGAGCCATTTGTTATGATCAATTTTTCTTTACAACATGCTCAATCATTGTGATATAGCGAAAACAATTGAGCTCTTGTAATATTGCCTACATTTCTGAACTTTGGCAATCCATGGTAGTCTTGTACGTTTGCAATCCACCTGCAAACCCTCCAACATGATCCGCATCACCCTTTCCACCTAATCACTAAAAACTCACAATGTCAGTAACACAATTCTCCCCAATAGTTTTTCTTAGAGTCTTAATTTCTTATTGTAGCTCTTATCTCGGTTTGGCATCATCCACAAATATGACTCTACCATCCAAGAACGTTATAACCTCATTCATTTCTTAAAGACGTTGCAGAGAAGGGAATGAATAAATAAAATTAGTAATAGAAAAATAAAAAGCAGCCACCCCCCCCAAAAAAAAAAAGCCAGAAAGATTCGAAAGACTAAAACTCTATATGCCAAATCCCAAAATAAATGAAATCTATAGTCACTTAAATTGAGCGTTGAAGAAGAAGAACTGAAAAAGACTTTACAGAATGCAGAGGGGAAAACATAGCTACCTAGACAAAAGGATTTAGGACTATCGAGACAATATCGACCTTGTCTAGGGTTCCATTACAAATCCATGGGAAAAAAATTGTTGACAAAAGGAAATCCAAACTCAAATTTGTTATGAATGAGATATTGTCAGTCATATAAAGGGAATGAAAAGACAATGTTGAATACCAGAATGTTACCAAAAATTGAAATGTCATCCATATATAGAATCAGTGCATTAAACCAAAATAAACTACTCTTATTGTCTTGTATCTTTTGAATGAGCTTTTTGAAAAAAAATAAGTCCCAACATGTCGTCTACACACATAACTGGATTTTGCTGCTCCCTTGACTTTTTTTATCTGCAGTATTTTTTTTGCTTCAGCTTTCTCATTTATAGCCAACATCAGTATTGAAACTGTTGAGAAAATTGCAAAAAGAAAGAGGTTATAACGACAATGACAACGAAATGAAGCAAATCTGCAATATCAGTAACCAAACATCAAACATGGAGTAAAACGTGCAGCCAACAAAAATTCATTAATCAAGCATCAAACATTATCATATATTCCTCCCCATATATAAGTCTTATTCCCTTTCAATTCCTCCGCATATATAATTTTTATTAAGTTGAATAAGACCATAATGTAACAAAATAAATAATAAATAATAAATAATATCTTATAAAGTTGAATATGAAATAAAAATACATATATACTTCATGATATAACAAAAATAAAGAGGATAATATAAAAATGAAGACAACAGTGATATGAGAAAAAACTACAGCAATGTAAACTAAAAAAAAACCCACAAAATCGGGAAGGATAAAAAAAATTAGAATAAAAAAACAAAAGAGGTAGAGAGGATAATATGAGAAATAATTTAAAAAAAATGAAATTGAACTAAGAATAATTGGAGAAATTGAAAACTATAGCAAACCAAAATAGAAAAATATGGGACATTGTAAACTCAAAGAAGTAGAGAGCAATTGACTAGAAATGCAGAGCCGACTATTGTAAGCATAGTTTGACCAGAAAACAATAGGAGGAAATGAAAAGGAGGAAAAATTAAAAATGCAGAAGGCATGGATAACAAAAACTCACAAACATCAACCCAAAAATTCAGTCAATGCATTTCAAATTGAAAAAAATCATATAATATTTATAAAAAATAATTACAGAACACAAATCCAAAACAAAAGACACCAAAATTATTAAAAATAATTTCGTCACCTGACTGTAATAAAAGCCTACGAAGTATATAATCTCACACTTTGGGTTATCAATCTTCGAGGCTTCTTATTCACCATCCTGCTCCTCATCGAAATCTTCAACTTTTGTTGCCTATGTTTCATATATTTCCTCAACTATTTCATCTTCAGTACACCATCTAATTAAGTGCCTCCAAAAAAACAGTTTCAGGTATTCACATGAAGGAACCACAACCAAGACCCCTCAATTCTTCTATCTACCATAGAAAGCAAAGATCAGTCCAAGAGAAATGAGGAGAATCAAAGACAAAAAACGAAAGGCCAAAAAACCCAAGAATGAGAGTATGAAGATCAGATCTAGAGAGAAAGAGATTAATTAAAACAAATCAACTATCAATTAAATTAAAAGAAATAAATTAAATGCATTGGAATCTTTAAGATTGCATTGGAATTCTACTGGAGATTGATAGTTAGTAACATTTGAATTTTAATCATTTCAAAAAAAAAATTTAATAATTTTAAAAAAATAAAAATAGCAAAATCTAAGAGTGAAGAGTTTCTCCACGTTTTCCAAAAGCAATTTTCTACAAAGTGCAGATTTCCTATAGGTAACTGAAACACAAATGCCATAAATGCTAGTTATTAGCATGATTTTAATAATTAAAAAAAAGAGAGAAAAATGGAAATGACAAAATTGTCCTCAATTTTGGTGGCGAAAAATGCCCCCAGTGACTCCTACTTTTATATATATAAAGATTTTTACCCTTCCTTTCAATTGTTTCTCCTTTCTATTGTTTATGTCAGTCGCTTGTGGCAGTGGAAACTCGATCGCTGACGGTCCAACCTTTGCCGCCATGAATGACCCACCCTCCATCATGGATGCACCCAGTTTTGGTGGTACTGGTGGCGGTGCGCGCTCACCTTCGACCCTTGTCTCCACCCAACAGTGCCCATCGCTGCTATTGCTTAAGCCGCTACCACCAACACAGCGGCTGTCGTCGGTTCTGATGCGACCACCACCTTGATGACGGTCGTCCTCCTTTTCCATCTTCATCTCAGGAAGATCTGAGACGTTACCGTCGTCACCTTCTACCTTGATCTCCTCCACATGCACCGCCTGAAGATTCTCCTCCTCCTTTGAACATACTCCGGTGGCCTTCCACTCCCCCTCCATATGCGTTTCGGTTTAGAATAAAGATAGAAGATACTTCTAGTGGACACCTCACCTTCTCTACCATCCTCTTCCTCCTCAGTATCATTCATCTCTTCTGCAATTTCCGTGGGAATTTGACTAGTCGGGGCTATTCCCCGTTGTTGGTGGTTAGAGGAGCCTTGAACCAACAAGGACTTTGGGTCCAATTCCAGTTCCAATTCTTCATCTTTTACACCCAGTCCACCTCACCAGAAGGCATAGTTCCTCTATACCAACAACAAGGCCCTGTCCAACAGTTCAGATACAGATTCATGTCCATTCAGAGTTTGTCGATATCACCGTTCGTGTTTTCCCTCATAAATTTATTTTCCAGTTTGACTTGGCACATGACCACGTCGAGATCGAGGCCTAGAGCAGTCTCCCTTCCTCTTTTCCCAGAGTCACTTGACCTCTTTGAGTCGGGTTTGGTTTACTTTCCTCCCTTCCAGCAAGCTTCTCTCCAGATTCTCCAATCTAGCCTCCATTTTGTAGTTCGTGTGATGATAATCAAAAGCTCCAGTAATCATGAGCTATGATACCTCTTGAATTTGGGCTTTTAGGCCCAACTTAACCCCACAAAACCGGTTTGTAAGGTGAGGATTGCCCAAGCCATATAAGCATACTTAGGCCATATCTCTAGTCGATGTGGGACTTTCAACACCCCCCCCCCCCCCCACCTCACGCTCAGGATTATACATTTGAAGCGTGGACTGATGCGGGTGGAACAACAAGGATCTCAACACTCCCCCTCACACCCAGGACTGGACATCTAGAGCGTGGACAAATGCGGGTGGAATAATAGAGATCTTTCCCTAATAACAAATCTAGGATAGGCTTTGATACCATCTTGAATTTACGCTTTTAGGGCTAACTCAACCCCACAAAACCGACTTGTAAGGTGAGGATCGCCCAAGCCTTATAAGCATACTTTGGCCATATCTCTAGTCGATGTGGAACTCTCAACAATACCATTGTTAGGAACCCAGCAATTTAGAGACAGAAAATAGAGAAATAAATGTTGTATTATTGATATTCCTAGCCTGTATCAAGAGATCACAGTGCTGGAAGAAGAAGAAAGAAAGAAAATACAAGATAATATGCAAGTTAGAGAGTGTCTCTTTCTCTCTCCTGGCAGATCAGCAAAGTTAGTTATGTTGACTTGGATCAAGTGCATCATGCACCCTTGTGTCAACTTACGGTGTGTTTGGGAAAGGTGAAACAAAAAAGATTATGCTTATAATCTGTTTTCAAATAATCGATAATAATTAGAATCTATTTTTGTTTGGGTATGTTTACTGAAAAGTGATTTTAAGATAATCTATTTCGTTTGGGTGATGCAAAAATAATCACTTTTACATAATAAATTACGAAAAATGGTATGAAGTTATTTGTTTATATTAATAATATTTATGCTTTTTAATATTAAAACTTGTTAAAATATTTAATTTTTAACAAAACAATTTAACAAAAAATAATATAACTAATTAATTAATATCAATTAAATAAATAATTAAATATCATTTGAGTATTGATATTTAAGTATTGCTCCAAAAAAAAATCTCATTTAAGAATGTTGCACGAAGGTCCTGACGCTATGAGATATATACGTTATTATCAAAATACAAAAGGTGACGTTGCTGGGAGTGGGGGGCAAAGACCAGAAAAGTGAGTGTAGTGGGGAAACAATTATAATCTTCTATAAAAAACAGTCATTCAAAGATGATACATGAAAACAGTTGTCTTATCATAAAAAAAAGTTGTTTTCAAAATATAAGCTAAATGCCAAACATGTTGGATTAATCATGAAACAACTTATAAGGTGAAGAACAGTTGAAATTGAGAAAATCCATCTTTCCCAAATACCCTCTTAGTAATTATGACCCCATTGGGTTTATTGGGCTCCAGTTCAGTATCAGGGTACTACTAGAAAAATTTTAAAAGAAATTATATTTGAACCGAGTGTTATTAAGAAATTGGTCCTACTTTAATAAATATGCATTCGTAATTAGATTCATGATGTGGTTCCTTATAGGTTTTTCTTCTACAAAAACCGGAGTTAGATCTATGTCTAAATGAAGAAATTTTCCCATCTTCAAGTATAGATTCGAAGTTTAACATTCCCTAGAAGGGGGAGTGTATTGGCACGTATTATTCACATTTTGAATATCGGAGGACCAAATGATGCTTACATTCTCTGTCCTTCCATCTTCTCTGCCGTCAGACACAGTTTTTAGGCCTGAAAATGCTACCATGAAGCGTTTGGTTGGTGGAGATTGCTGAGTGTGTAGTCCTTGACATTGAATCAGTCATCTGCTTCCGTTCTCTTGCTCAACATGCCAAGATGTAAGTATAATAGCTGTGAATCTTAAACCGTTTGCCCATTTGCCATTCAGTCCTTGGATGATTTACCTTTTGCTCCTTTTTACTTAATGGGTTAAGTATATTCTTTCCTACCAGTTAGATTCTATAGCAATTGTTATATGCAGCAATGTGTGAAGTTACTTGTTGGTTCAAGATTCGCATGCAACTGAAATCAGGCCTTCAAAAGCTAGTTATGACCTTCCTGGTCCAATTTTCATGATATCGCTATTGAATATGCTAGCTGTATAAGTTCGTCTTAATTTGCCATACTTTTTTCACATTGTATGATGCTTTTGTAACATAAGTAAATAAGAGGATCAGCCGTAGAAAGTGTATTAATAAGTAATTATGATTATTTTGACAACCGATGTCTAATGACAACAAATAACATCGGTTTTTATTTCAACTAATGTCTAATGTCTCAAAACCCAATTACTTTGCTATTCATTTCCCTCATTTCCTACTGCACCCTACCCATTCTGTCAAAACCATCTCACCTCCTTTCTCTTCACCATCTCGCTCCTAAACCCTCTAACGGCGATGCCACCGCCGCGCGCCCTCTCTCCATTCCTCTCCACTCATCTTCGATTCCCTCTTGCCGGAAGACGTCGCCTCCGTTCTTCCACTGCGTGACTGCTCAGCTCTCTCTTCGTTCAACTCTCTTGGTTCAACTGCTCACCTCTGCTCTGCAAACGAGATAGAGAAATGACTCAGTGAATCGCAGAGTCCTAAACCTCCGACCGTGTCTAATTTAGAAACCCTAGCTTTTGTTCCATCTTCAGTTAATGACAGACTCCTAAACATCGGAATGACGGTACACTTCAGTTTCAAAAGAAAAACACCGAAACATAAATTATTAGGTCTCCAATTGTTTCACCCTTGTGTTTTGATGAATCCAACCATTAGACAAATGATTTTCATGAACTATCGGAGCATTGCTAATATTCTACTTGAAATGTGCAGGATATACAATTTTAGTACAGATTAATCATGAAAGTCTGAAAAGTGCTTAATGAGTCTAAACATCAACTCAAGACCATTTGAAACATGCGTCTGAAGAAGAGATCAATCAAAGTAAAGCTCGACTCAAGTTATCTAGTGAAAAACTCAATTAAGAGTTCTCTTAAAGATAACAAAAAAAGTCTGAAGAAAAAATCTGTGATCATTAGAAGCATCTAATTAATGATGAAATCAAATGAAGAAGCTGAAGTCGTCTAAAGATTACATCATAAATTCAAAGTGAGGACATGCATATAAAGATAATAAGCTACTACTTCAAAGAAATCCAGAATTGTTTGAAGATCTCTTTGAAGATATTGAAGACGTTCTTCCTAGTGAAGAATCTAAAACCAAAGTACATCAATGCAAGCTCTTGTCAAACAAAGAAGAATCAGAAGCTGATCTCTCAGCAAAGGATATAAAAACAAAAGCCCTTACAGGAATCTGAAGATTGAAAGACCAAATCAAAGTCAAAGATCAGTTACAACTGCTTGTCAGAAAAGATAGAATCAAATCAGATATTAAGCCAAGATAAAAGATTGTATCAACTGTTCGAAGTACAGTATGAAAAATCTCTCATAATATGATGGAAGATCAAGCAAAATTAACACGTCTGAATCTATCTCTGAAGACTGGGTTAAGGAAAGCGTATGAAATCTGACATACTCTTTCAGTATAAAGAAGCGTCTGACCTTAAGCATCTATGAAGAAATGAAGTTCAAATCAAGAAGGCTCACTGGAAAGGAAGTGATATGAGGAAAATGACTTAATGAAGAAATCCTAAGGGAAACAAAAGACCGTTTTTGAATTAGAATATTGTAATAATATTATTGTCTAAACCAAGTCTTCTCTCACAACTCTAAGAAAATACAAAACGCAACATGCATTGTGTCAATGCTGTAGAGTACAAAAGTCTGCTACTCTCTAACCAAGGAAAGTCAAAAGCAAACTTTAACACTGCTATGAAGTATGCTATGCAGAAAGCTTGAAGAAAAGCCAAACAAAGGAAAAACGAACATTGCCCTTATTCCAACGACTACTTTGTATTCCAGTGGACTAATGAATAGTGATAAGAACAAAAACACTACGCAGAAAAGCTATACAAGAGCTCAAATACTCTGATACTTGCTCTGCTACCTTCTCTTGCATTGTAAATCCCTTAGAGAAGTTAGTTTAATCAGTCATACCTAATTTTAGTTATTATCCACTCTTTGAGTGTAACTTGGTTGACCTGCAATTCGATGTAAAGTGAAGCTGCTTCTTCAAAACAAATATCATCTATTTATACCTGAAAAGGCTAGTGAAAAGAATACCTGTGTGAGTATGGAGAGGCTAATTATGAAAATAATACTCTGTGGTTAAGCCTAAAGAGGCTAGGTGTGAAAATAATACTTATCTGTAACCAGATCAGTTATAGTGGAAAATCTTGATAAAGCTAAGGACTGGACATAGCCCAAAGAGTTGGGGTGAACCAGGATAAATTCTGAGTATTATCTGATCCCTCACTCTTTCTAATTATTGCATTTATTCTGTTTTTACTAACCTCTGGGAGTGTTTGTGTTGAAACAAAGTTTCTGCTTTTATTCTTTCTTTGTACAGACGCCTTTTCAAAGGGTCTGATCCTTGCTTGTGTTGCTTTTTACTTGTGAAAAACTGCTTGCGAAAGAATTTTGTGAAAACACTATTCAACCACCATTCTAGTGTTGTTTTGTATCATTTCATAAATCACATCACTTTAAACTCAATTACAACCAAATCAATTTAATCCAAAATCACGTTTACGAAACGTTCATCCAAACACATACAGAGTATAGTGAAGAAAGAAAACAGAGAAAGAGAGTAAAGAATTCAGTCCCATGCGAAGTCCCCCTTAATGTTTGTTATTTTGTGTTATTTATAGAGTATGTGATATTTTTTTATCAAATCCTTCATGATTCTTACATGATCATTTTCTCTTTAATTGTATTTTAATTTTTTTTTTTAGTCCGAGACCCTTGATATTTAAAAATCAATTGGACTCCTACTAATTTGAATCGAGCTGGGAAGACCCATTTAAGGGTGTAAAGCTCTTCTCGCGCCTAATTTTTCCTTACAAAAGACTCGAAATCGAGACCAGACTTAAGGAGAACCAAGCTCCTTGTAAATTTGGACCAACAAGCATTGGTAATATTTTAATTTTCTGATATAAGTATAAGTAAACAAATCAAATTAAGGCTTAATCAACATTTTAGTCTCTATAAATATAGACATTTTTTTGGTCCCTATCTTTTATTTTCGTTAGATTTTGGTGTTTTTAACTTTTTAAAATTTGAAATTAGTTCATGCCGTCAAGATGCATCGATAGTTGCTAACGTGGCTAACAGATTGCCACGTCAGCACTATCGTGTGATATTAAATATAAATTTTTTAATGCCATGTGATATTTAAATATATATATATATATATATATATATATATATATATATATATATATGGTTTTGGTCACTATACTTTTTGTCCTTATGATTTGGTCCCTGCAAGTTCAAAAGTGTTGGAATTGGTCTTTGCTGTTAGCTCCCATATGTTAAGTGTTGATGTGGCTAATGTCAGGCCACATCAACACTGTCACTTGAAATAAATTAATATTTTTATATGTCACGTTGGATTAAAAAATTATTATACATAAATACATTTAGATTATATATCAGCTCAAAATTGAGAAAAAAGGAGCTTAATTAACATTGAAATTAATCGATGTATTATATTATTTTTTAGGATGGTAATGAAGAATAGCCACCGAGGATTTTTTATTTTTATACTCTATAATTATTAATATTATTATTTGTTTTATACTGCATGGCTCGGCGCTTCACGGAGTGGCTCCATGTGGCATATGCTACAGTTCTAACCCTTAGCAGTTGCTATCACAAAAGCTCATGGATTGCTTTAGCCTATATCAATTTCTCTAATATTGAGTTTCGATACAATTCTGTTCAACTAATAATATATTCAAAATATAAATCAACTCAGAGCATTGAGATCAATCAACAAAATATAAATTGTTATAATTTATAGAGAATATAAGTGATGATGTGGCATTGCTAATGTGGCGTGCTATTAGCCACATCATCACTTAACAGATGGGAACTAACGCAAAGACTAATTCCAATATTTTTGAACTTGTAATGACCAATAATTCCAATATTTAATGGCACAGATTGTCACGTTAGCACTTAACGGTACATATTTGTTGCTGCAAATGATGAACACGAACAAGAAATAGAAGGCTAAGTCGCAGATTAGGTCACTCTCTTGAAGACGTTTCGCGACTGCCTAGTTTGTGCAGCATTGTATAGCCTTGTCGTCCCCAGGATAAAACAGTCTCACTAGAAATATGATCCTTCCTGCACAGAGAAGAACCATCAACAAATACCCTCACACACTTTACTGCTCGGAAACTCAAAAAATGGGGATTTAAAGAATTTTTGGAAGAAAGCTGTCTCTGTAACACCCTACTTTTTATTTTCCGATTTTTTTGTGTAAAAAATATTTTCGCTGTATTAACCGGTATAAATGTATTTATTTATATTTTTATCCGAGTTCATGGAGATTGATTTTTATGAAATAAAAATCATATTCATACTCTATCTTAGGGTAGAAGCTACGATAAAAATTTGGGTTGAAAATTGAGGCGGAACTCGCCTGCTGCTTTTCACCGACAAGATAATTTTCTTGGGCAGAAAACCAAATTTTGACTCGTGAACGAAATGGTTTATATTTAAATCATATTTCTAACGAGTTTGGTTGTTTTGAAAATTTTCAACCGAAAATAAAATATTACGCTTTTTACGGGCGTAAAACCCTAATCGGGAAACCGACGGAGTCGAGAAGGGAAGTGCAGAGACCCGTCAAGAGATCGGGACAACGAGTCATACATGATGACTCATGGAGGATGAGTCGCCAAGCATTTATGAGCATTAAATGCATGTAATCATGACATTTAGGTAAAAAGACCAAAAATACCCCCAAGCTTTTGCGGGTATTAACAAGACGCATCTACGCACTTTTAACCACTCATTTTACGTGGTTGAAAACCTCCCACATCTCTTCAATTTCGTGCATCCACCTCCAATAAATCTTACCTATTTTATTTTGCTTTCGTTTCATTATTTTCCTCTCAAAAACCGAAATCGGGTAAACGACGGAGCTGTGTACGGAATTTCCGGGAACCGCTATCGGATAAGATCGGTGACTCATTAGTGAGTCACTTTGTGTGGCCCAAAATCAGCCTCACCTCCATAAAATGTGAGCCACATATTTATTAACCATAGTTAAGCAAAGTAACCCTAGTTAAGTTAATTATTAACTATGGTTAAGCTTATATTAATTTAATAATCACAAAACCCATTAAACCAATTCCTTTTAACCAAACAAGGCATAAGATTACTCCTATAAATACCCTCCAAACCTTGGCCTCCCTCACCATTTCACTCATCTTCTTCATTCTCTTCATCTTCGTCACCAACTAAGTTACAAAACCCTAAGAACACCGAATCCCCACCAAACATATGACCCTCTTACTTTCTGAAACTCGGAAAACACTCAACATAAAAGTTGTTCCTATTTCTCTCTTCTTTCCAACAAGCTAAAGATCATCAAAAACGGATAAGTGTATTGGGAGATAGGATCAAAATACCGAAACTGCCCAGAATTCTCAGTAACCCACGAAACAGCAGAAATAAGTCCCTTTTAACCCCTGTTATGATCCGAACCAAATGAAACCTTCAACACAAAAGTTGTTCCTTTTATTCTTATCTTTCTAAAAAGACAAAGTTCGTGATTTTTGGATGAG
This sequence comes from Sophora flavescens, assembly GCA_030762895.1. Taxonomy (NCBI): domain Eukaryota; kingdom Viridiplantae; phylum Streptophyta; class Magnoliopsida; order Fabales; family Fabaceae; genus Sophora; species Sophora flavescens. The sequence continues at coordinate 115,749,736 of CM061068.1, forward strand.
TATATTGTGATATACACTCATAATACCATCACACCCTCAAGCTGTCCAGTTTTCAACTTAGTGAAGGTTGATCATTTTCTTCATTTCTTCAATCTTCAAGAGGTAAAAGCTCTTCTCCTTAATCATATAAGTCTTCTAATTCACTTATTTTGTAAGATCAATCCATGATCATCAAGTTTTCATAAATTTCCATTTCTAGATCTAGAACTTGTAATAATTCTAGAAAATTGTAGAAAAATCATAAAAATGTGAAACCAATTTCTATGATCTAGTTATGATCCCTACTTTCATTATCCAAGAGCATGTAATCAAAAACATTTTTCCTTCCCTATTTTCTTTAAGTGGCAAAATCTCACTCAAAGGAGGGTTTGATGATTTTGTTTCCATTTTTGAAATCTAATGCTTGATTTGAGCTCTCTAATACTTACATGATCTAAATCCAAGAGCTTGAATCCAACTAAATTTCCTAGTCTATTTTCCTAATATGGGCCGAAACCCTAACCCTAAAGGTTAGAGGATTTTGTTTCAAATTTTAGTCTTGTAATAAGTAATCTATGTTAGTTAAGACTCTAGTAACTAGGATCCAAAAGATGGCATTAAGAAGATAACCCTAAACCTATTTTCTAAGTCTTGGCCGAACCTAGCCCTAAAGTGTCATAGATGGTTGTTAGTTGATTAATTATAATTATGTTGTTTGGTTAAAGGTGGTTGTGTTAACTCGTGGCGGGATAACGAGGATCGTCGTGTACGTGTTTCCGGTGATAACTCAGGTGGGGAAAAGAATCAACCTATCGTCGGAATCGATAAGTAGTAGATTATATGATAATTGTGTAGGGCGACCTAAACCCTACTAGTAGTCGAGTAATCGACAAGACCAAAATCCCATTGGAAACCTTTTCTGTAAAACCAATGTGATTCGGGGATTGTAGGTTTATCGACATTAAGTTGATTTTAAGTATTTGAGGATGTTTGAATTATTTACTTTTGATTGTTTGTGATACGTTGGTTGAGGTATTCCATCTGCATGTGACGTATTATTTCAGTGTTTGAATATTTATATGATATTGAGATATTTGAATATTTTCTGATGTTATGTTATGCATGATCTGCCTGTTTTTAAATATTGTGCTTAGTTGATTTTAAGTAAGGATATATGTTGTTCGGGAGATGATTGTTTGGGTGAGAGAATGAATTGACTTAGAGGTGCCTAGCTTAATTAAGTTATCTAATGGATGAGATGTGACATAGAATGCAAGTCGAGGTTATGATGGGAGCTTGAGGTACAAGGTTGTTATTGATTTGAGATAGTGAGGTTCATATAGAGGCTTTGATGCAAATACTTTTTCAGCCCATGACGCGTAGATCTGATGTATCCTATCGAAAGATAGAAGGGCACTATGATGAGTTTTATCCTATCGAAAGATAGAAGGGCACTATGTTGAGTTTTATCCTATCGAAAGATAGAAGAGCACTATGTTGAGTCTTATCCTATCGAAAGATAGAAGGGCACTATGTTGAGTCTTATCTTATCAAAAGATAGAAGTGTACTATGCTGAGTTCTTTGCATCGGACTACCCTGGACTACTAACGAATGTGAAAGGAATAGAGACAGTTATGATAGTATAAGTGTTTAGACTACATGAGCTGAGGGTAAAGGATGATATAGTTATTTGAGGATGATTGTTGATTTTGAGTGATGCGTGTCTGTGACAATTACTGTATAATTTACTATTATTCTTTTCTGCTTTTTTATGATAGAACTGTTTCTTATTCCCTATATCTTTCTGTGTGTTGTGTTTTATTTCTGATGTGATCGTACGAGAAGACCCGATGGAGGAACCAATTGCTAAGGGGTTAGATGGAACTCCTTACGAACCAGATGCCGGAGGTCGAGCTGTGATTCATGGCAATTAGAGTATAGACAGTATGGCTAGTGTGTCTAAGGAGTATTCATAATTCCGCTAAGTACGTCTGTAGTGAAGTTTATGCCTGTGAGGGATCCTACTGAGAGGATACCCTCAACAGTGTTTTGGTAATGTAATAAATAAACAGGTGTGTATTTATGTAATATAGTTTTGGTATGTTTTATATCTGCATAAGTTATATAATTATTAATTAAGTTTTAATTTTTACGTATTTTCAACGATAAGCGAGCGATTAAGTAAATAAATATTAAGGTTTTAATGTAATAATACGATGGGGCACATCGGGGTGTCTCAGTCTCAATATGATGTTTTGTATTACAAAACCTTTCCTAAAACCAAGTTTTAATAGACAAAACCATAGAAAACGTACCAGAGATAAAAACGTGTAATAATGATTTTTAATCAGCTTTAATAAGCAAAAATGTCTCCAAAAAGGTCCAAAAAACAAGGTTTGCACTTGTACATCGATGTACCTGAATAGTACACTGTACATCGATGTACATAAATAGTACATTGATGTATTTAAAGATTTTCAGCAAAACTACGTTTTTGAGACATGTACATCAATGTATTTTAAACATACATCGATGTATTAAAATATATATCTGTGTAATAAAACATACATGTGTGTAAAAAATTATTTTTACATCAACGTACAACCAAATACATCAATGTATTCAAAATCCGAATTACACCCGTGTACAAAAAACGTACATCAATGTATCTTTGTTTTTTGGTAGAGATCAATGTATCTTTGTTTTTTTACATAAAACATACAACAATTCCCCAGTTGGACGTATTTCTGCAATTTTTCCCAAATACATAGTTGATACTATGTTCAGTAAGGTCGTTGTGCCTAGGAAGCCAAGATTCCCTGTTGTAGAGGTTTCATAAAGAGCCCGATGTTTTACAGAGAGTTTGAGATCACATGTGATTATGATTGTACACACATTATGATTTAAGCCTTGTGTGCCATGATAGCCACACATGGTGCCTGAGGTGGGCGTACATGAAACCTGTACTAACAATTTCCTTTCCAAAATGTCAATTAGCTCCGGAGTTAGGATCAAGAGGCTGTGTAGGTATGGGACTATACGGTTTCAATCAGTTTTCTCTCTATTCTCGTCCCTCAGTGGACAAACCATGTCCGGTATGCTTGATAAGCTTACCGTTTAGTTTGGTATTATATATTCTTGGAGTTTTGAGCTGCAGAATGAGAATGGAAGATAATATGGATATATCTATGATGTAACATGTTTGTGGGTCGTACCACTACATGCCTTTGGATATGAGACGGACCGATTATGAGGACGCACCATCAGATATTAGCATATGGAAGAAGTAAGAGCTCAACCCCAGTGTGACGATGTATCGTTCTCAGTTGTTATTGTTGTACAATGATGACACCTCGTCGTCGTTTTGTACAGGCCAACATGATGAGTCATTGAGTTTAGAATCTTTTATGGAGTTGTGTCTCCAAGGTTATTTATGTTTTTATTATTCATGTTATTTAAATGGCGTTGTTATTTTCGCCTGTAGTTGTTTGTCTTTACATGACTTTTATCTTGAAAACGAATTTATGAAAGTATTATGTAAACACGGTGAATGTATAACTATTTACTGCTTATTTTCCCATTTTCTGGAAGCATATGTCTTAGGCCTTTTAGTGGTTGGAAGATGTTAATAAATGTTAAGTATTATCTAATTTCTTATTTGCGAAAACGAATAGCAAAAAATAAAGTCGTATCTTCAGAAAATTTATTTTCCGTGTTAAACGGAATTGAGAAAACGTCACAGACGATGTAGCGCCTGTGAATGGTGTTGCAACAGGATATCATGCTCTAAGCATATGAATGAGACTTTAAAAAATTATCATACCATGACTCTCACATCTATTTATAAGTTGTTATTACCCTTTGAGCCTATTTCTTGGGATCTCTAGTCTATAGGTTGGGTTACCTCTATAAGAGACAATTTAATCTATGGGCATTAGTCCCATTCCTGTAGAGGTTTTAAAAACCTTATTCTCTTGCTTACACTTTCGTCAAAGGATTAGCCAAATTTTCTTCAGACCTCACATGATCCAATCTCACAATCTTTGCGATAGCCGCAGTACTATCGCAATGGATCATTATTGCTGGAATCGATTTATCATTGTCTGCTTTCTTCATTGGTTCTTCATTTTTCATTTGAAAATGTTCTCATCTTCATTTTTTTATTGTGATGTCATTACCTTCTTCATTTTTTTATTTGATAAAATGGTAACAAAAAATGGTTTCTTTGTTTCTACTATTCTGTTTCGGTTTTTCAATTCACTATTCTGTTTTGCTTATTTTTGTTTTTTCAGTTCACTACAAAACAGGCTTTTAAAAAGGCTAATAGGCCAGGCAAGGCTTTTAAAAACGTCAGGCTAGGCATAAGATAAAGCCTTTAACAGTTAACATGCCAGGCTTAGGCTTTCAATTTTTTAAACAGGCCAGATCTATTTAAGCAAAGCCTGGCATGACCTATTCCCACCCCTACACATAGGGATATCTGACAACAGGTTTCTCAACCATGTTGCTTCCTCACTAGTAGTTGCCAGTGCAATCATCTCTGACTCCATGGTAGATTAAGATAATATGGTTGTTTCTTATATTTCCATGAAACAGTCCCTCCAGCTAAGCTAAAGAAAATTAGCCACTGGTCGCCTTAGAGTCATCTGAGAGGGTATTCCAATCAGCATCACTATATCTTTCAAGGACAGTGGGAAACCTTCGATAATATAACCCTTCGAGGTTCACAATTTCCAAAAATATATGTAGGACATTTACCTCAAAATGAAAATTAGAACCAAAGATAAGCAAGTCATTCACATATAAACAAATAATAGTGCAAACATTATCATCTGATTTATAATATATGCACTTATCAATTTCGTTAATTCTAAGACCATGTGAGATAACAAGACTATCAAAATTCTCATGCCCACTGCTTAGATGCTTGTTTCAAGTCATACAAAGATTTACTTAATTTTCATATACTTTACTCTCATGACCAGAAACAACAAAACCATCAAATTGATCCATATGAATTTCTTCTACTAAATCACCATTTAGAATAACAGTTTTTACATCCATTTGATGCATAACCATATCATGCATAGCAGCAACAGATAACAACACACGAAAAATCGTAAGTCTAGATACAAGAAAAAACGTGTCAACGAAAACTATGTTTTATCTAATAATTCATTATAAGAAACACTTGTTCTAATCGGTGAATTATTAGAAGACGAGACCCCACTATTTCTCAATTTAAACGATCTTCATAGAAATCAACATCATTTGATTCAATAACAATTTTTCATTCAAATAAAAAATTCTATAAGCTTTGCTATTAAAAACATTCATGTGCTCTACTTGCTAAATTTTTTCCGGGAATAACATGCTCAAAATAACATTACACATTCACATTTAGGAAAAACATACGCAATAGACATATTCACATATTAGTAAGTATCCAGATAACATAACACAATCATATTTTTAAACAATTCATTTATTAACTTGAAAAAGTCTAGAATGCCAAAAATTATAAGAACACGACATGTATGAAGAAACAACTTTAGGCAATATTCAACTTAAATATGCCATTAGTAGCATAACCCTTTCCCACAAAGACATTGTTCTTTGTAAGAGTATACGAATCAGGCCCAATGGTCTGAGTCATCAAGTTCTTCGGAGAGAACTCCTTGGTTTTATGCTAGATGATGTTTTTAAAAACTTTCCAGCTATGAGGTAACTTATCAATAATAACAGCTACTTGAAATTGTTTATCTAATTTCATATCTTTAGAGATGATTTCATGAGCAATTTTCTAGAGTTCGTGGGATTGGACTTCTACTGAATTATCATCAGTCATTTGATACTTCAGGTAGCGGCTTACAACATATTTCTTGGTACTGGCCTCTACGGTATCATATTTTTTTTTTATGCAGCATATCCCATACTTCCTTGGCAGTGCAATTGGATCTATAATAATCATAAACATCATCAGATAAACCAATTAAAATGAAATTCTTACACATAATATCATTTTCGTTCCAATTGTCCAGTTCTTCATGTTGAGCATCTGTCAAATTCTCTGGTAGAATTGGCTTGTCAGTCGTGAGAACTGAGGAGACTTTGCTCACGATCAAGAAAAACAACATCTTCCGTTTCCATCTTATGTTGTGAGCGCCTTCAAAACGAAATGGCTTGTTGAGATCAACCTGGACAGAATCATGATCAAAAGTCATGGCAGAAAGATTGCATCTTAACGTTTGTTATTTTGTGTTATTTATAGAGTATGTGAGATATTTTTTTTATCAAATTCTTCATGATTCTTACTTGATCATTTTCTCTTTAATTGTATTTTAATTTTCTTTTTAGTCTGAGACCATTGATATTCAAAAATCTATTGGACTCAAACTAATCCGAGTCGAGCCGGGAAGACCCATTTAAGGGTGTAAAGCTCTTCTCGAGCCTAATTTTTCCTTAAAAAAGACTCGAAACCGAGACCTTGCTTAAGGGGAACCAAGCTCCTTGTAAATTTGGACCAACAAGCATTGGTAATATTTTAATTGTTTTATATAAGTAAACAAATCAAATTAAGGCTTAATCAACATTTTAGTCTCTACAAATATAGAGATTTTTTTTAGTCCCTATCTTTTATTTTCTTTAGATTTTGGTGTTTTTAACTTTTTAAATTTTGGAATTAGTTCATGCCGTCAAGATGCATCGTTAATTGCTAACGTGGCTAACGGATTGCCACGTCAGCACTATAGCGTGTTATTAAATATAATTTTTTTAATGCCATGTGACATCTAAAAATATATATACATTAAAAAAATTGGTTTTGGTCCCTATACATTTTATCCTTATGATTTGGTCCCTGCAAGTTCAAAAATGTTGGAATTGGTCTTTGTTGTTAGCTCCCATATGTTAAGTGTTGATATGGCTAATGTTAGGCCACATCAAAACTGTCACATGAAATAAATTAATATTTTTAAATGGCACGTTGGATTAAAAAATTATTATACATAAATACATTTAGAATATATATCAGCTCAAAATTGGGAAAAATAGGAGCTTAATTAACATTGAAATTAATCGACATATTATATTATTTTTTAGAATGGAAACTAAAAATAGACGTAGAGGATTTTGTGTTTTTATACTCTATAATTATTAATATTAGTATTTATTATATATAATTATTAAATTATTATTTTTATTATATAATAATATTATTTGTTTTATACTGCATGGCTCGACGCTTCATGGAGTGGCTCCATGAGGCATATGCTACAGTTCTAACCCTTAGCAGTTGCTATCACAAAAGCTCATGGATTGCTTTAGCATATATCAATTTCTCTAATATTGAGTTTCGATACAATTCTGCTCAACTAATAATACATTCAAAATATAAATCAACTCAACTTAGAGCATTTTGATCAATCTACAAAATATAAATATTTATAATTTATAGAGAATATAAGTGCTTGTACTGGCCGAGGTTATTAACCCGGCCACCGAGCTCAAGTACCCGGCCCAGTCCGGAAATTAAGGATAATAAATCAAAGATCACTTAATTAAATGAATAAGATATTGATATTAAATCCTGATATTATCTAAAATAACCTTATCTGGTTAAAAGAGATAATATCCCTTAAATTAAGGAATCATATCTCAAAAGAGATATCAAGAGACAAATCATATCTCAAAAGAGATATTAAGAGATAAATCAAATCTCTAAAAGATATTAAGAGATAAATCAGATCTTTAAGAGATAGGGGAATCCTATTATAAAAGGAGGAGTACCCCTCATAAGAAAGATACTTTTCACTGAATCCCGGTGACTCTCCCTTAAGCGTATTAGAGGAACTAGCATTGACCAAGAGACTCTCAGACAGTCCTTGCTCCCTAGTACTCATCCCATACAAAATTAGGGGATCGAGATCACCGCCCCGCCAAGGGTTGAACTTAGAACTACGTCTGGCTTTGATTCCCACTGGGATACGTAGGACCGGAATATCAGATTCTGTCAAGCCAAAATCTAAAACAACCCCCTTGGTTTAACGTTCTACGGCGAGATCCTGGCAAATCGGATCTTGGCAGGAACATTTGGCGCCCACCGTGGGGCCGGGTAAAACTCTTCCCCTGGCCACACATTCCAATAACTGTGCAGCAAAAATGACGATGGAGTCATCGAAAATTTACCGTCCCTCCACTCTCTCCCAAACCCTGACCGGCCACAGGAGTGGCATCTCCGCCGTCAAACTCTCCTCCCACGGTCGCCTCCTTGCCTCATCCTCGACTTACAAGACCCTCCGCACCTACGCCTTCACCAACTCCGACTCTGATTCAAACATCCTGAGCCTCTCCCCAAAGCAAGAGTACTCCGGCCATGAGCAAGGCGTTTCCGATCTGGCCTTCTCCTCCGACTCCCGCTTCCTCGTGTCCGCCTCCGACGACAAGTGATTAAGGAAAATCATGGACTCAAGATCAATATCAATGGTGAAATACAATACACAGAGAGAAAGAAGAAAAAATAAACACTCGTTTCTTTTCTCTCTCTGAGTCCAACCTCACATCTAATCCAATCTAAGAAGTTGAATGTCACTCTTCTTCCATTCTTATTGACTCCACACATGGATCCGATCCCCATGATGGATGACGCCTCTTACGCCAATGGAGCCTCCACCGATGCGACGCCGTTTCACTTGCCTGAGGTCTGGCACTTCCCGCTGCCTGGAGTGGCCGCATCCGCCGATTCCGTCTTGGGCCTCGGGTTTACCAGTTCGGTGGTCATACTGCCACGGCTCCAACCCAGGAAGTTCTGGGTAGCGACCCGATCAATTCGGAGCAGAGACCGCCAATCCCAAACAGGAAGAGGCATGATTCCGAGGAAGAATCCGCTAAAGGCGCCTCCACCAGCAATGGCGGTGCCAATGCCAATTGCATGAGTGATGGTGATGGAAAAAAGATGAAGGCAACAGGGAATAACAGAAGTGAGAATGGTAAAGGTGAAGCAGAAAGCAGTTTAGGATTTAGTCCCTGGTTGTAATAAGGAGAGGTCAAAGGATGAGAACAAGCAGCAATATTAAATTTTATCTTAACAAGCACATGTGCTGATCCACCGCCGTATAGTAGCTAATTCTCAAAGGTCCACTTGGAGGAATGGGACCCCTGGTCCATCTACATATACCGCTGCAGGGGGAACAAGCGTTTTGGCTTTTCCTTGTGAAAAATCAATAGAGATCATCTTCAATAGAAATGGTACCTTGTTTAACAATTGGTGTAGAATCATGTACTGTAATTGAAGAGAGCCGAACATCATATCCTCTCACCCAAAAGGCTCTTTTCCGAAATAGTAGCCAAAAGGTGATGCAACGTCAACCTCGATTACAACTCGGTCCTAGCCGACTTGGAAGAAGCAAAATAGAGCTTACAGGGAAGAAGGTTTCTTAGAGAGCTCGGCCAGCACAACTCGGCCTCGGTGAGCTGAAGACTTAGAGAGCTCGGCCACCACAGCTCGGCCTCGGAGCTCGGCTAGAACAACTCGGCCTCGAAGCTAGGCCAGCACAGCTCGGCCTCGGAGCTCGGACAGCACAACTCGGCCTCGGAGCACCAGAAGACTTAGAGAGCTCGGCCAGCACAGCTCGGCCTCGGAGCTCGGCCAGCACAGCTCGGCCAGCACAACTAGGAGAGCTCGACCATAGTAGCTTGAGGAAATGCCTAAATCAGAGGCCGCGAAATGCTCAGGTGATATTGCTCTTTAAATATAGTTAAAATCTAATATGATTTGATATGTTTTTCTCCACGCCTTTAATGTTGTGTTATGTAGCATCGTATCATTCATATATTGGAGCAAAGTAATGTTCGGATGATACCACTCCCAGAGTCACAAAATTTGCGACTACAAAGTGGTTGAGCTCCGGCTCCCGAAAGACCGAGCAATCGACCAACCAGGGTCGAAGTCCGAGCCTAAGCAGGAGACTCCTAAGCAGGAGATAAAACCTAAGCAAGTGCTAAACCCTGAAGAGGCCAACCGAAGCCTCTAAAGGTACTTGACTCCTAAGCAGGAGACTCCTAAGCAGGAGATAAAACCTAAGCAGGTACTTGACTCCTAAGCAGGAGACTCCTAAGCAGGAGATAAAACCTAAGCAGGTGCTAAACCCTGAAGAGGCCAACCGAAGCCTCTAAAGGTACTTGACTCCTAAGCAGGAGATAAAACCTAAGCAGGTACTTGACTCCTAAGCAGGAGACTCCTAAGCAGGAGATAAAACCTAAGCAGGTGCTAAACCCTGAGGAGGCCAACCGAAGCCTCTAAAGGTACTTGACTCCTAAGCAGGAGACTCCTAAGCAAGAGATAAAACCTAAGCAGGTGCTAAACCCTGAAGAGGCCAACCGAAGCCTCTAAAGGTACTTGACTCCTAAGCAGGAGATAAAACCTAAGCAGGTGCTAAACCCTGAGAAGGCCAACCGAAGCCTCTAAAGGTACTTGACTCCTAAGCAGGAGATAAAACCTAAGCAGGTGCTAAACCCTGAAGAGGCCAACCGAAGCCTCTAAAGGTACTTGACTCCTAAGCAGGAGACTCCTAAGCAGGAGATAAAACCTAAGCAGGTGCTAAACCCTGAAGAGGCCAACCGAAGCCTCTAAAGGTACTTGACTCCTAAGAAGGAGATAAAACCTAAGCAGGTGTTAAACCCTGAAGAGGCCAACCGAAGCCTCTAAAGGTGCTCGAATCCTGAGCAAGAGCCACATTCGACCGATTAGGATCAAAGTGCCGAGCCTATAAAGATGTATCAGATAACATTAATCAATCAGGGTTAACGAACCGAACCCATAAAACATCAGAAAATTTACCAAGATATAAATAGATCAAAAAATAAGAAAAGAAATTTCATTAAGGTAAAGGGGCAAGTCCCCGAATACATAAGTCTCACAAAAAACAAAAATATTTCTTAAACTACTTATACAACATCAAGACTCGAGGTCCACCTCGGCATTGGGAGCGATCATGTCCATCTGGCCAGGTTGGCCCACTTCACCTTCCGGTCCATCCTCGTCCAATTGGTCCTCGCCCTCTTCTCCATGAGTTGCGGCCTCCTCATCCTCATCCTCCAGCTCGGCCAATGGCACAAGGATCCCATCTCGGTTGAAATCCTTATCCACGTCTGCGTTGGAGAAGTCGGCAGTAGGGTTGAAGTGCTGGAGTTGCTTCACGGCTCGGGAGGAACCATTAACATGCTCCCTCATGATTGAAGTCTCAGCTTCAGCTAGATCAGCACGGAGCCCCTGATTCTCCCCCTCCTCATCCTCCAGCCCGGACAAGGGAACTAGGATTCCATCTCGGTTAAAATCCTTGTCCGCATCAGCACAGGAGAAGTCAGCATTTGGATCGAAATGCTGAAACTGTTTCACGCCTCGGGAAAAGCCATTAACATGCTCCCTCATGATAGAAGCCTCGGCTTCAGCCAGATCAGAACGGAGCCTCAGAATCTCCTCCTTCTCGGTTTCCAGCAACTTACGCAACTCAAGACTGGCTTCCTTCTCGGCTTGAATCCCTTCCACGACCTTCAGAAGGTTGAGCCGGTCGGTTCTTTCCATTTCCAGCTCGGCCATAAAAGTGGTATTGCCTTCTTTTAGCTCCACCTTTTGGGCTTTCAATTGCTCTTCGCACTTTGCCATGGCTTTTTCAAGCTCATGCCCAATGCGCAAAGTTCGGGCAGCTTCTGCCTTCATACTTTTCATTGTTGGAAAGCTCGTAGCTCGAAAAACAGGTAATGGAGGAGACTCAGAAGAGCGTAATCGACCACAGTTTTCCTACTCGCATCATGGACCAATTCTAGTAAAAGCCGAGCATATGCTGGCTTAACAACTAGAGAACCCACTGTAGGGACAGAGTTAAAATTGTCTAGCTAAGAACAAAGGGTAGAAGCCCAGAAAGCCGAGGTCGAGCATTGCCCTCTCGCACCAAAAAGCCGAGATCGAACTATGCTCCCTCGCACTACGCACCGGAAAAAGTCGAAGTCGAGCAATGTTTCCCTCCTCGCAATAAAGATCCTAGGCCAACCACGACATCTTCGCACCAAGACAAAGTCCACAGTAGATCATGCATGTTAGAGACCCAGGATTCAGGGGAAATCCTGGTAGTGTTCAACCAAATAAGCCGGAATCCCAGGTACGACTGGGCTCCGCGCAAAAGTCCGAGCAGTGCTCGGCCAAGCAAGACGATAACCCAAGAAAGGCTTGGTTCTACAAAAAACAGATTTCCGAGCAATGCTCCCGCGAATCATAGTCCGAAGTCCTCGGCACCAAAAAGCATGTTAAGACGTGCGGGTTGACATTTAAGCTCTTTCGCCTGTTTCAAGCTCGGAGCTTGGGGGGCTAGTAGGGATAAAGGAAGGACATTATCGGAAAGTACAGAGAAAGGATATCCCCTATCCTACAACTCGAAGAACTTGTATGAAAGCTATTTTCTCATACAAATTGGAGAAGATATTAGGAAATTTTATTCTGAGACACACCTTCAAGATCGGGAAAAATAATTCGAGGTCAAGTTTCAAGGTTAGTGGGTATTTCAAAGTCCACCAAATGAAAGGGTTATGAGCTACTCAAAGAAAACGTTAAGAGCACTCAAGAACTTCAAAGACCGAGCTACGTTTGGCAAAAGGCAAGTCAAATTCAAACTCTCAAGATAAGCATCTTGAGAGCATCAAAAATTAAAGGATGAAATGCAAGCACCGAGGTCAATTCCTATTGACCGAGTTTGAACTTGACTCTTCAAAGATTGGTTCGAGCCTGAATCACCGATAAGTCGAATCTCAGCTACCAGCCTCTAAATTTGTCCTAACAAAGGTAAGATTGAATTTTCTTCAGTTCAGAACATGTTACTACCCAAGAGGTATCAGTCGAAGTAAGCGGATCTATGCAAATCCAGTACTTTATCAACACCAAGGACAAGCTCAGCTTCATTCATAAAACTCTTTCGCTTATTCTGAGCTCAAAGCTTGGGGAGCTTATATACTGATCGAGATGTTAAACTTGGCCATTGAGCCCACCAAACTAAAACGTTGGACGAGAAGTAAAACTAGATCTCCAAACCCAAACAATCAAAGGGAAATGATTACTAGACTCGCTCACCGAGTCCGCTGAACTTAAGAATTGGTCGAAATGCGAAGCTCCCCACTCGGTTGCGCTCCGACTCCCGACCGCTCGGTTGAGCTCCGGCTCCCAACTACTAGGTCAAGCTCCAAGCTCCCTACAAGGTTGCGCTCCGGCTCCCGACCGCTCGGTTGACCTCCGGCTCCCGACTACTAGGTCAAGCTCCAAGCTCCCTACAAGGTTGCGCTCCGACTCCCGACCACTCGGTTGAGCTACGGCTCTTGACTTACCGTTTGAGCACGCAACTACAGCGCAAGTCTCAGAAATGATGCCGTGAAGGCCACGCGCCATGCACAGTAACGTCTCATTTCCATCTCGGTAACCGAGAAAGTATGGCCTCAACAGGAAACGAGTAACCATCCCCACCTCGGCTCGGTACCTCGAAAGCGTCAAGCTCGGTCACCCGAGCTGCTCACCGAGCTGGAGGATGTGAACACATATATAAGGTATGAAGCTCGGCCACTCACCTCGCCGAGATGAAAGACCAAAAGGTGAAACCAAGTTCCTAGCCTCGGCTCCTTCGAAAAAGCTTCCACGTGATCAGCTCGAAGCTTGGGGGGCTTGTGTATGGGCCGAGATACAGAGCTCGGCTAAACATCATGAAAGCTTCTACGCCTAATCAGCTCAAAGCTTGGGGGGCTTGTGTACTGGCCGAGGTTACTAACCCGACCCACCGAAGCTCAAGTACCCGGCCCACCAGGAAATTAAGGATAATAAATCAAAGATCACTTAATTAAATGAATAAGATATTGATATTAAATCCTGATATTATCTAAAATAACCTTATCTGGTTAAAAGAGATAATATCCCTTAAATTAAGGAATCATATCTCAAAAGAGATATCAAGAGACAAATCATATCTCAAAAGAGATATTAAGAGATAAATCAAATCTCTAAAAGATATTAAGAGATAAATCAGATCTCTAAGAGATAGGGGAATCCTATTATAAAAGGAGGAGTACCCCTCATAAGAAAGACACTTTTCACTGAATCCCGGTGACTCTCCCTTAAGCGTATTAGAGGAACTAGCGTTGACCAAGAGACTCTCAGACGGTCCTTTCTCCCTAGTAATCATCCCATACAAAATTAGGGGATCGAGATCACCGCCCCGCCAAGGGTTGAACTTAGAACTACGTCTGGCTTTGATTCCCACTGGGATACGTAGGACCGGAATATCAGATTCTGTCAAGCCAAAATCTAAAACAACCCCCTTGGTTTAACGTTCTACGGCGAGATCCCGGCAAATCGGATCTTGGCAGGAACAGTGCTGATGTGGCATTGCTGATGTGGCGTGCTAGCACGCCACATCAGCACTTAATAGATGGGAACTAATGTAAAGACTAATTCCAACATTTTTTAACTTCTAGGGACCAAAACTAAGGGAAAAAGTACAGGGATCGAAACCAAAAGGTATATTTAATGGCACAGATTGTCACGTTAGCACTTAACGGTATATCTTTGTTGCTGTAAATGATAAACACAAACAAGAAACAGAAGACTGAGTTGTAACACCCTGCTTTTTAGCTACTATGTATAGCCGATAGCAAGATAATTGTTTATATTTTATCTGAGACCAAGAAAATGATTTTGGATAAAACAAAATCTTATTCATACTCTACCTTATGGTAGAGGGTTACGTTACAATTTTGGATTGAAAATTCAGACGGAAACCGGTCTGCGTTTTCACTGATAGTAAGATTTTACTGATCAGAAAACCTAATTCTGACCCGAGAACGAAACAATTTAGTTTTATAACATATTTCTAACGATAGAGCCGATTTTGAAATTATTTCTTAAAAATATATTACTATATTTTATTCGGGCAAAGGTTTGAATAAAATCGCGTAAGAAAACCTAAATCGGGAAATCGACGGAATCAGGAGTGGAATTGCGGAGACCCGCAAAGAGATCGGACAACAAGTCAAACATGACGACTCATGATGTCATCCATTATGTCATAAGTAATCATGACACGTTATAAAGTGAAATGACCAAAATACCCCTAACATAACCAATCTTTGTTAAACTTCAACCATGGTCATAACCAAGATAAAATCAATTTGGTTTCTCCTTCCTCCGTGCGGTGCACACACGGCCACACCCTTCAACACCCATCCACCACACATTTCTTTCCTAGCCATGATGATTGCTAAGAATAGCTAGCTTATACTATTATATTTCCAACTTAACCTAACCTATGTCTAGTTACATTCAACCATGGTTCTCTTTTAGCATTAACAACCAATTTCTTCATCTCATTATCAAAGAGTGCACGGCCTCCCCCTTCATCATACACTTGGACATTTCATTTATGTGTTCTTCAAACATTCTAAGTCTTTCTCTCTCAAAAACTGTAATCGGGTAAACAATGGAACTGGATAAGGATGCGCAGAGATACACTGGGTGACAGAATGGCGAGTCATCCATGATGACATAGAGGAGATGAGTCATCATGGTGAGTCATGGTGGTGACTCATCTTCGCCATAAATGCTCATAAATGCAAAACCTAAAATATCTTGATATTTATGTATTAACTTAACCTAGCTTAGTTAACATCAACAATGGTTACTAAGTGACACATCCACTTCCCTCAACCACTCAACTTTCATAATAATGTTCAGCACTGGTGGTTCTTCATATCCAATGGTCCGAATTTGGAAATAATCTCCAGAGTGTGAGATATTAATCTAGAACAGTGAACCAAGAAGGTGAGAAACTCAACCCGTATACCACCTAACCTGCAACCATAGAACTGTCATTTGAGATTCATAAACCATTGGATTGAGCTGAAACTTTGTGAGAAGGTTTAGGAAAGACAGTTCTTCATTTTCAATGTTCATTTTTGTAATTAACGGTCTGTGGTCAGAGATATGGAGCTCGAACAGTAGCTCTGTTTTGGTAGCTTTTCCTAGGATTCTTGAGCTCATTTTTGAATCCGATTTTCCCTAAATCCAGCCACAGCTCTCGTAAATTTTTCCATCAATTTTGTCTCTTGATTCAAATAGATTTATTGATTGGAACCCTATTCTTGATTCGGTTGGTGTTTCTATATTTCCGACTATTTGTGATACTCGTACGTGTAATCGGGATGGAAAACAAAATGGTGGATGTGTGAGTATGGATGGTTGCAGATTTATGGATGTGTTGGAAAGAGTGTCGAAGTTCATGGCAGTAGCGTGGATGCATTCGTAGCTTGTAAGGGAAAGCACACATGTTGATAACGTGGGGGAAAGATTCATCCTTGTGTCGGAATGGATAAGTAGTATATATTATAATAATGGTGTAGGGAAACCTAAACCCTACCAGTGGTCGAGTAATCGACAAGACCAAAATCTCATAGGGAACTTCCCCGTAGTACCAATGTTGATTTGGGGATTGTAGGTTTATTGCCGTTAGGATAATTTTAGAATATTCGAGGATGTCTGATTTTATCGTTATTGACTTGTTTGTGATTTGCTGGTTGTGGTAAACTGCTTAATGTGATGTGTGTGGTGATATATGAATATATTATTATTATTTTACTGTGTATGATCTTCCTGGTTTGATAACATGCTTAGTTGGCATTGAGACAAGGATATGTGTTGTTCGGAAGATATGCATGGGGGTGAGTGAATGATTGTGACTTAGAGGTGCCTAGCCTAGCTTAATTATTTGATAGATGAGAAGTGACATGGAATATGTGTTGAGATTGTATGGAATGTTGAGGCACTAGGTTGTAACCGATGCGAGTCAGTGAGATTCATATGAATGCATTGTTATTCAGAGTCGTGTGAGTGGAACACACGAGGTCTAGATATCCAATTTTGGATACCAGATATTGCGGGTGAGTGCCCAACGGATGTTGATGCCGAGGTATACTACCTTAATACTCTTTAGTCCTGGACATGTTGCACTGAGTATTGTATCTAGGAGAGAAATACTATGTATCTTGGCAATACTGCATACGTATTTTGGCACTACGGCATATTGCGCTATTTCTAATGGGGGAATAGTGGCGTACTGAGTTTCAGGCACTAAGTTCTTGGCATTGCACCGTCTGGACTACCAACTAACGTGACAATAATAGAAATGGCCACGTCAGCATAAAGGTTTAGTTGCATGAGATTGAGGGTAGAAAAAGATATCGTGATTCAAGGATGATTGTTAGTTATGTGTGATGCTTGTCTTTGACTGTTATTATATTATATGCTATGTATTCTTTTTTGCTTATGATGATATAACTATTTTTATCTCCCTAAGTTTGTATATTGTGAATGTTTGCTTTATTCCATGAGAAGACTCTACGGAGGAACCAGTTGCCGAGGAATTGGATGGAAATCCGTATGAACCGGATCTTTGTAGGGGCGAGTGTGTATTCGAGTGGTAGAGCTTAGGGATTCTATGGCCGGTCGTCTTGTGAGACATTTTATGTTCCGCTAATTATAATAGTTTGTATGAGTATGTACCTGTAAGGGATCTTGCTGATAGGATACCCTAAACAATGTTTTGTATTATGATGGTTAGAGATATTTGTATATGTATAATATAATTATGGTGTGGTGTGTTACTTTCCGAAGGTGGATGTGT
The DNA here is from genome assembly GCA_030762895.1 of Sophora flavescens. NCBI lineage: Eukaryota > Viridiplantae > Streptophyta > Magnoliopsida > Fabales > Fabaceae > Sophora > Sophora flavescens. The sequence continues at coordinate 115,767,421 of CM061068.1, forward strand.
TTATAATTAAGTTTTTAATATTTTTCGTATTTTCGGGTTACGTTTAACGTTAAGAATGCGATTAAGTGTTTTTTTTTAATAAAATGAGGTTTGAAACTAATGTCACAACGGGGCACAACGGGGTGTCTCATTTGGTGGTATCAAAGCATTTTGATTCTGCTCAGACTGCGAGGTTTAGGATGTTGTTACTGGTCGTGTCTAGTTGAATCCACATTGGATATCGACTATGTTTAGAAGTTGGGTAGTGTGTCCAAACTTGACGCAATAACTAACATTGGTATGGCATATTGTGACACCCTTCTACCCCGCATGATAAAGGACATAAAATCCAAAAGTCAATTAAACAGACATGCATAACCTGAATGAGAATTCAATGAGTTGTCCATGGGTAGAAAAGTCCCACATGAACCAAGTTTCAAAATCGCGGAAATAAATAAGTTAAAGCAAATAAGCATAATAAAACCCAACCCCGATGTCACATACAGAGCTGGTATAATCCTTCCGTATAACGGAAATACATCTAAACCAAAAGAATTAAAACATAAAAGCAGGCCCTAACTATGAGTGGCGGCTCCTCAGAGTCGCTCCTCTCCGGGCTGCTCGTCATCCTCTGCAAATGCCGTTCAGGCCAAACACAAGCAACAAACGAAGGGGAGTAAGTTCACGTATACATAATCAGCATAGAGGTAGGAAGTAAAGTAAATCATACAAGCATGGCATCAACATAGGCATATAGTATTTAGCATGTATCAACGTACATCAACAACAACATCATCGAATATGCTATGCAATGCAAGGCACCAACTACTCCACTACTCCAACTATGCATGTGGATCCAACTAACTCAAGATGAACGACTTCGGAGTTACATATCCGTATTGGCCAATAAACACCAACACCAGCAGTCCACCTAACCTCGGGTAGACCCTATGGATAGCCAACGCACCAAACCATGGATGCCTCATCACGGGGGGCCGCGGTTACCAAACCCTGGGTAACCTACCGTGGATAGCCGGATCGCCTTACTCTCGGACGATCTCCCCTATGTTGAACATCTCCCAACAACATCTCCAATGAAATGCATGTCAAACAGAAATCAACGGCAACGTCACCACCTCCGCTTGCACCAACAAGTACTCAAGACTTAACAATAACGTTGCTTGGGCCAATAAGCACCCAAGACTTAACCATCAACAGTCATAACAACAACAGCGTTATCCAACACATTATTATGTCAACATATTCATATTAACGACAACAGCAACAACATAATCACAAACCAAACATTATGAACATAAGCATGAATAATCAAATATCCAACAACGACCACTAACATGTTATAATCAACAATCACAACCTCATACGTATTAAAATCATTTAGTAACACATAAATATGGGGTTATGGGGACCCCTTTTACTTTACTCTAACTCCAAGCCTATGTAAACACTACCCTTCTCCCCATACCTGGATTGAAGTTCGCGTTTAAAAAGAAGAAATAAGATCCACTAGGGTCCCTGAGCTTCGAGATTCACCTACGAGACACATTGTGAAAGGCACATTGTAAGGAACTTAAAATCGGCAGCAATTACCACAAAATCTGCCACTGTGTTTGCCTCATATCTCACAAACTAGACATTATTTTACCAATTTGAACGGTAAGAATAAAGATATACCTTTAATTTATCTTATGCAAAAGTTTAAGCTAGATCCAATGGTTACTGAGCACAGGAGGATCCTCTCAAGTTGACTGGTCTGGAGTTACCCGAGTTGCACTCAAATCCAACTTATAAGATGAATAACTCTCACTATATAAATTAAACAGAAATATCCACCGTTGGATGTGAAGTAATATAAGCCTAGGAACTCTATATGAATTTGGAACAAGATCCAACGGTATATGTAGAAATAGTGAAGGATTTACCGAAACTGTTCCACCAAGTTTCAAGTTTTCATCAATGGTTGTTTTGGTCTATAGGTTTAGCTTTCTTCTCTCCTCTTTAAGCATCAATAACCATCCTTTATATAGTCTTAGAAACTCTATAAATCTTCCCAAAATTCGTGCTCCTTGGTGGCCTAATTAATATTCCGTGGTTGGTGAATGTTCTTGTTTTTGTCTCCCACTAAACTTTGATTATTGGTTTTTCTTTCATGATGGGCTCCACTAATCCATAAATCACTCCATGCTTTGATCCACTATGAGTTGTTTTGAGGTGTTATCTGATTGTGGGATGGTTGGTGGGGTTGGTGAGTCAAAAAGAATGAAACAAAAAGCATTGCACTAATTATCCCACCTAATCTTGCACTAATTATGCCATATGATTCCTTCACTTTTCACCTAACCCATAAATGACATTTCTGACCAATATTTCGAAATCAATTCAATCCTAACAGATATATCTTCAAATAAGCTTTCCAAGTAGTGCTCATATACTTAATTTGGGTTTGAAATGGGTGAGATAGGCCCAAATTAGTGGAGGTATATCCAAAATCCGCACAAGCTGGCCTGCTCCACCATTGATTATTTTTAACAACCTAAACTTACGAATTTGATTTATATCTCTTCATTAAAGTTGTATAAAATTATCTTATCTTTCCAATGCCACAAAGATCACCTATATCGGACATCTAGAACTCAATATATGACCAAAACGGTGAAACATGTTACTAGGACTCTAAAAGGTTTTAGTCTTTCTAAGGCTAAACTTTCCAAAAATGAACTTAGATGCCAAGAACAATATAAAAACCATATTCAAACATATATGTCATATATATATAAATATATTAAGGTTATTTATGAAAGAAAATGGGGTGTTACACATATAGTATTGATATACTTGTTTATGTAGTATTATATGTCATACGGATGTGAGCTGATTGTTACTCTTACCAGTACTCTAAGACTCAGAGAGCTCATAGTGATGGAAGTGGTAGGAATGTGAAGGTGAAGCGAACAATGGACTTCCCAGGGATAGAGGAGAAAAAGTTCCCTAGCTTTAAAGAAGGAAGTATATCAGTAGGTGAGTACACTATAAGATTTGAGTCTCTGCTCACATTCTCCAAGTTCTAACAAGTGCATCTGGATGAGAACGAGATATGTAGAAGGATTGAGGATTGATCATAGAGGTGCGTTGCAAATAGAAATTACACCTTTGGGAATTTCAAGGATTTTGGATATGTTAGAGAGATAGAGTTTGCTATAGATCTTATAGCAGGGATAAAACCGATATCGATAACGCCCTATCAAATGTTCTCGACAGAGTTGGCAGAGCTTAAGAAGCAGTTGGATGATATGTTGAAGAAAGAGTTTATCCAGTCAGGTGTTCATCATGAGTGATGCCGAAGCTTCAAAATTTGACGATCTCATACAAGTAGTTGACATAGATGGGAACCTTTTAACTGTACTTTTCAATTTGGGTGCAATGCATTCTTTTACTTCGATGGATTATGTGAGATATTTGAGTTTGTCTGTTTCTTCCTTGTCATATGATTTGATTGTTTAAACTCCAATTGTTGAATCGGTTATTGTGAATTCTATATATTCGAACTGTCCTATTGTTATTCAGGATAGACACTTTCTTGATAATGTGATATGCTAGCTGTAATTTTAATGGATTTCCTTGTATATGAGGATTTGTGCTCACATTCTTAGATAACCCTCAGTGTATTAGACATTTGAGTGGATTGATTGGATGGTATCAATTGATCTGTCTATTTTAGTATTTCTTTGAAAAAATATGTTATGACTATTCTTTGAGTTGTAACACAGATGACTTCTTGGCAACAGAAGTTTCTTGATGAAACTTACTCTAGTCACTTTTACTTCTGGTAAATGTGATCCAGTCTGATTTTTTTGCTAGACTGTTTTTCTTTTTAAATCATCGTTTGTAAATTCCTTGTACCAAAATTGATTCCTCTTGAGGTTAGGAACTGTTCATCTGTTGATTTCTTAATCCACTGGAAGTTCTTGTGAAATAAAGAACTTTAGTAGAGTCATATTTGTAAGAATGTACCGGTCATTTTTACACTGACGAACCTATTGAAGAATTGTTTTTACATGTTGGACACCTGTATCTTTCAAATTGATAAAATTCTTCTCTATGTTTTTTTGTGAAAGTGAAATCAAGAAATTTCTTTCTTGAAAAATTTCTTTTCATAATCTTTAAAACCCTGTCTTGTTGTAGTTCGACCAAACTTATCACTTTTGATCAATTTTACCCTATATCTTTTCCAAGCGTCATTGACGTGTGACCTATCCTATGAGTCAAGAGAGTGTTTATCTGACTCAAATTATAACATTATACTTAGTCGAGTACAGTGAAAGGATAACTTGACGATTGAGACTTTCCTTGTTAAGATGTTATCGTCACAATGGATTTTGTTATGGGTTTACCGAAGATCTCTAAGAATTTTGACTTGTTTCGAGTGATCGTGGATAGACTGAGGAAGTTATCACCCTTCTTATCTGTTTAGATCCACTATGCAGTGGATAAGCTAATCGAAGTATGTTTCGGAGGACTGATTAGACTTCATGGAGTATCTTCTAAAAATCGTTTCAGATGAAGACCCAAAGTTTACTCCATGTTTTTCGGTAAGGTCTGCTCTAAGTGTTGAGGACCAATTTGAGTCTAAGTTTAGTTTATCACCCTCAATTCGGTGGACAATAAAGAAAATGACTTGATCCTTAGACGGATGACAGGGAGTAAGTGTAGTATCTCATTGTGATCAACCCTTTAGTAGGATAGACAAGAGGTGATAGGAGTTTTGTTAAGATGTAGTCGTGAATGGTAAGAAGTGAACCCTTAAGTTCAACATCATTAAGTAAGAGGATGTTGGTAGATCTTGTTATGATCGAGGTAGATTATCACTAAGATAATCTAAGGTAATGATCAAATGCTCGTAGTTAAGATTGATGGTACGAATTTGGAAGATTAAAAGGAGAGTATCTATAGTAGTTTTACCTAAGCTGAATGTGAGGGGAAAAGAGGAGTTCTTGAGTAAAAACTAAGTGGTTAGAAAAGATCAAAATTTATGAGTTAGATAATCCTACCCTACGTGATTTATTTTGGTTTTAGTTGCATTAAGAGGTGCAATAATGTTCTTTTGAGGTTGAGATGTGTGATTTTAATATAACTTAGAGTGGTGAATTATAATCAAAAGGAACTAATACTACGATTGGATATCTTGGATAGGAACTGATGAGTGTGCTGCGAAAGAAATGTGATTCTTAGTTAAGACTTGGAGTTAACAATAAGAGTTAAATATGTCGAAGGAAGATTTTTCTAATGGACTAGTATCGAGAAGGAAAGTGGTTAAGTTTTAATTATACCTTTCAAGGATGATATATTAAGGTGAAATGTTAAGGACAATGAACATAATGTAGTGGTGGATAGTTTCGAGGATAAAGAGAACGATATAAGAATGAATTATGTTATGAAGTTATCGATGTCACTTAGGGGGAGGACATTGATGGGAAATACAATGGAGGATATTTAGATTAAGATATGATTATTGGATACTGTCTAATTTCTGAGGTACGTAAATTCCAAGGACGGAATTTTGTTCTAAGTAGGGTAGTAATGTAACACCCTGCTTTTTAGCTACGCTGTATTACCGGTAGCAAGATAATTATTTATATTTTTATCTGACACCAAGAAAATGATTTTGGATAAAAAAAATCATATTCATATTCTACCTTATGGTAGAGGGTTATGTTAAAATTTTGGTTTGAAAATTATGATGGAAACCGGTCTGTGTTTTCAGTGACAGTAAGATTTTATTGATCAGAAAACCTAATTCTGACCCAAGAACGAAACAATTTAGTTTTATATGATATTTCTAACGATATAGCCTATTTTGAAATTCTTACTTAAAAATATATTACTATATTTTATTTGGGCAAAGGATCGAAGAAAATCGCGTTAGAAAACCTAAATCGGGAAATCGACAAAATCAGGAGCAGAATTGCAGAGACCCGCGAAGAGATCAGGACAACAAGTCAAACATGACGACTCATGGTGTCATCCATTATGTCATAAGTAACCACGACACTTTATAAATTAAAATGACCAAAATACCCCTAACCTAACCTATCTTAGTTAAACTTCAACCATGGTCATAACCAAGACAAAATCAATTTGGTTTCTCCTTCCTCCTTGTGGTGCACACACGGCCACACCCTTCAACACCTATCCACCACACATTTCTTTCCTAGCCATGAGGATTTCTAAGAATAGCTAGCTTATAATATTATATTTCTAACTTAACCTAACCTATGTCTAGTTACATTCAACCATGGTTCTCTTTTAACATTAGCAAACCAAGTTCTTCTCCTCATTGTCCAAGAGTACACGACCTCCCCCTTCATCATACACTTGGACATTTCATTTATGTCTTCTTCAAACATTCTAAGTCTTTCTCTCTAAAAAACCGTAATCGGGTAAACAACGGAACCAGATAAGGATGAGCAGAGGTACACCGGGAGACAGAATGGAGAGTCATCCATGATGACTCAGAGGGGATGAGTCATCATGGTGAGTCATGGTGGTGACTCATCCTCTCCATAAATGCTCATAAATGCAAACCTAAAATATCTAGATATTTATGTATTAACTTAACCTAGCTTAGGTAACATCAACTATGGTTGCTAAGTGACACGTCCTCTCCCCTCATCCACTCAATTTACTTGACTGAAAACCCTCTACACTTAGCCAATTTTGTGGCTGCCCTCTCCTCTTCATCACTTTACGCAATTCATTCATTCATTTCACCAACTTCTCTAAGTCATTTCTTTCAAAAACCTAAGATTCCATGATGGCAAAGCTTGCATCTTTGATCATTTTTTTATTCATTTCAAAGTGAGGATCCTTTTCCCCATCACCTTAGCTCTATTTATCACCTACTACTTTGGATTAGAGGAGAATAATTGAGAGAGAATCCTCAATAGTTACAAGAAGTCTTTGTTGGAAGCTTTGAAACCTAGTTGGAACAGTCTCAGTGAGAGAGTCTCTAAACACGTTTCAACCGTTGGATTGTTCTCAAATTTCGTAATAATGTTCAACAGTGGTGGTTCTTCATATCCAACGGTTTTAATTTCCAAATAATCTCCAGAGTATGAGATATTAGTCTAGAACAGTGAACCTAGGAGGAGCGAAACTCAACCCGTATACTACCTAACCTGCAACCATAGGACTATCATCTGAGATTCGTTAACCGTTGGATCGGACTGAAACTTTGTGAAAAGGTTTAGGAAAGATAGATCTTCATTTGTACCGTTCATTTTTCTTATTAATGATCTGTAGCCAGAGATATGGAGCTCGAACAGTAGCTCTGTTTTGGTAGCTTTTCCCTTGGATTCTTGAGCTCATTTTTGAATCCCATTTTCCCTAAGTACAGCCGCAACTCTCGTAAGTTTTTCCATAAATTTTGTCTCTTGATTCAAATATATTTATTGATTGGAACCCTATTATTGATTCGTTTGGTATTTCTGTGTTTCCGGCTAATTGTGATACTCGTACGTGTAATCTGGACGTAAAACGGAATGTGTGAGTATGGATGGTGGAAGATTTGTGGCTGTGTTGGAAAGTGTTTCGAGGTTCGTGGCAGTAGCGTGGACGCATTCAGAGCTTGTACGGGAAAGCGCGCATGTTGATAACGTGGGAGAAAGATTCATCCTTCTGTCGGAATGGATAAGTAGTATATATTATAATAATGGTGTAGGGCAACCTAAACCCTACTAGTGGTCGAGTAATCGACAAGACCAAAATCGCATTGGGAACTTCCCTGTAGTACCAATGATGATTTGGGGATTGTAGGTTTATCGCCGTTAGGATAATTTTAGAATATTTGAGGATGTCTGATTTTATCATTATTGACTTGTTTGTGATTTGTTGGTTGTGGTAAACTTCTTTATATGATGTGTGTGGTGATATATGAATATATTATTATTATTTTACTGTGTATGATCTGCCTGGTTTGATAACATGTTTAGTTGACATTTAGGCAAGGATATGTGTTGTTCGGAAGATATGCATGGGGGTGAGAGAATGATTGTGACTTAGAGGTTCCTAGCCTAACTTAACTATTTGATAGATGAGAAGTGACATGGAATGTGTGTTGAGATTGTATGGAAGGTTGAGGCACTAGGTTGTAACCGATGCGAGTCAGTGAGATTCATATAGATGCATTATTATTCACAGCCGTGTGAGTGGAACACACGAGGTCAGGTGTCCTATTTTGGATACCGGATATTGCGGGTGAGTTCCCTAAGGATGTTTATGCCGAGGTAGACTAACTTAATACTCTTTAGTCATGGACGTGTTGCATTGAGTATTCTATCTAGGATAGAAATACTATGTATCTTGGCACTACTACATACGTATTTTGGCACTACAGCATATTGCGCTATTTCCAATGGGGGAATAGTGGCATATTGAGTTTCTGGCACTAAGTTGTTAGCACTGCACCATCTGGACTACTGACTAACGTAACAATAATAGAAATGGCCACGTCAGCATAAAGGTTTAGTTGCATGAGATTGAGGGTAGAGGAAGATATCGTGATTCAAGGATGATTGTTAGTTATGTGTGATGCTTGTCTTTGACTATTATTATATTATATGCTATGTATTATTTCTGCTTATGATGATAGAACTGTTTCTTATCTCCCTAAGTTTGCATATTGTGAATGTTTGCTTTATTCAATGAGAAGACTCTATGGAGGAACCAGTTGCTGAGGAATTGGATGGAACTCAGTATGAACCGGATGCAGGAGGATGGGTTGTGTATTCGAGTGGTAGAGTTTAGGGAGTCTATGGCCAGTGTATACGTTTTATGTTCCACTAATTATAATAGTTTGTATGAATATGTACCTGTAAGGGGTCTTGCTGATAGGATATCCTAAACAATATTTTGTATTATGATGGTTAGAGATATTTGTATATGTATAATATAATTATGGTGTGGTGTGTTACTTTCTTAAGGTGGATGTGTTTATAATTAAGTTTTTAATATTTTTGTATTTTCGGGTTATGTTTAACGTTAGGAACATGATTAAGTGTTTATTTTTTATTTTTTTAAAATGTGGTTTTAAATTAATGGCACGACGGGGCACAACGGGGTGTCTCATGTGTCGCAGACTAGGTCACTCTCTTTAAGACATTTCGCGACTGCCTAGTTTGTGTAGCAGTGTATAGCCTTGTCGTCCCCAGGATAAAACAGCCTCCTCAGAAATATGATCTTTCCTGCACATAGAAGAACCATCAACAAATACCCTCACACACTTAACTACTTGGAAACTCATAAAATGGGGACTTAAATAATTTTTGGAAGAAAGCTATCTCAATATAATGTTCTATATTACAAAAGCTTTCCCAAAACCAAGTTTTAATAGACAAAACCATAGAAAATGTACCAGATAGATGTAAATAAAAACGTGTAATAATGATTTTTAATTAGGTTTAATGAGCAAAAATGTCTCAAAAAAGGTATAAAAAAAACAAGTTTGCACTTGTACATCGATGTACCTAAATAGTACACTGTACATCGATGTACTTAAATAGTACATTGATGTATTTAAAGATTTTCAGTAAAACTATGTTTTTGAGACATGTACATCAATGTATTTTAAACATACATCGATGTCTTAAAATATATATCTGTGTAAAAAATTATTTTTACATCAACGTACAACCAAATACATCTATGTATTCAAAATCTGAATTACATTCGTGTACAAAATACGTACATCAATGTATCTTTGTTTTTTGTTGGAGATCAATGTGTCTTTGTTTTTTTTACATAAAACATACAACAATCCCTCACTTGTTTTATTGAAAAATCATTCCATCAAGAAGTAAAAAATAACGTAAACTTGAGCATAAGCAAAGGTGTCCGTAGACTTGAACCATTACATAGTGATGATGCTTTAGATTATACTAGAGTGACACGTAGTCTTGAACTCTATCTCTGATAACATTACACACTCAATCTTTTAGGATGTATTCTAATAAGCCCATGCATTATGAGCATACACGTATATCCCACTATAGTGAATGTTCTAGAGAATTTTGCCCAAAAATTCCATAGGAAGCGTTCTCACTTCCATATTTACATAGGTGAGTCTATCAAGAGTACTATTGTAGCTAGGTACCCTAATCCAGATAGAGTATAGAACTCATTAAGAATCAATCACTGATTCAACCTTTCAACACTACAAGTGTAACACCCCGTTTTCTCGTCTCTTGACCGCTAATTATATTTTATATTATTATCGGGGACCTAGAAAATGATTTTGAGGATAAAAAATCATAGTTGAGACCTTCTATATCGAAGGAAGTTACGGTTAAATTTTGGGTTTAAAACTCACACAAAAACCGGTCTGCGTTTTTGTTGACAGTATAATTTTGCACCGGCAGAAACCCTAATTTGACCCGAAACTGAGAAATTTTAGATTTTATCATTATTTCATTGATAAAGCCTATTTTCAAAATGTTCGCTAAAAAATAAAGTATTATATTTTATTCGGGTGAATCTTGACGAAAACGATAGAAAAACCCTAATCGGGTAAACGAGGGAGCCGGATTCGGAACTGCAGAGATAGAACCAGATGCTGGATTGATGGGACATCTTGCCACCTTAGGGGGTGAGTCATGTGGTGAGTCACCACCATGACTCACCATAGTCATGATTACTTGAAACAAAATATCTAGATATTTATATATGAAAGGACCATTTTACCCCTAGGTCTTTATACAATTCCTTTTGTGTCCTAAACTTTAATCCTACCAGATCCTCACTTGCTCAAATTTCGTGCAACCCCTTCTAAGAGCCAAACCCATTTCATTTCATCCATTCTATCATGAAAACACTAAGTTTTCTTCTAGAAAAGCCTCAAGTGTTCTTGAATGTTCTTGATCATGTCATCATTTCTTCCTCCATTCTTCATCATCTAGAGGTATAATCTCATGATCAAAGATCATACCATCATCTCCTTGCAAAAACACATAGTGTTCTTCATTCCTTCCTGTTCAAAATTCGGTCACCCTCCAAAAATCATCATCCGTTGACTTGTTTCAAAAACCAAGACTAGATCCTTACTCCTCTAGACATTCTAAGACTATTTTATCTCACATAAAAATCCCTTTAGAGCCTTCCTTGAAAATAAGTATTTCAAGCCTAAGATTATCCAACACTTGACCATCCATTTTCCTACTCCAAGTGAGTGATGCAACCTAGAATTTCTCTTCCTTGTGTTTGTCTAGACTCTTGTGTATAATCCTTTTAATTATTGTTTGATTTCTTTATTAGGTTTTGTGACAAAACTCTGAGGCTCCTTGCTTGGTTTACCATCATTTTCTTGATTTTCTAAGTGATCTACAAGAGGTATGGGGGAGAATAACCTTCATCTACCATATTGTGGGTGTGTGTGGTTTATTTGATTATTGGTTGTTTTGAAACCTTAAGTCAAAGGGTTGTATATATGTGTGTTTATGTGATCCTTTTGGAGGAATGGATGTCATGATTGTATTTGTGGTTGTTGTGTGGTTATAATTAGTAATGTATATGCTTGATTGAAACATGTTTATTGGTTAAAAATTCATGTTTGACTTTCTTGAATCATGAATAGGAAAGTATGCTTAAAATGTTAAAGTATATGCCATGAACTTATGTATTGATACATGGATATGTATACATTATTGTGATCTTGTTTAGTGAAGTGAGAACCTTCACTTTGTTGATACTTGGTTCGGCCAAGACTAGAAGAAATAGTATGACCACCTTAAGTTCATCAATCTATGTAATTCTAATCTTGTTTAAAGGTTTGAAAAGGAATAAAACCAAGAAGAAAATAATGTTTTACAAAACTGTTTTCATAGTGTTGAAATCTGAATTTTGATGTTTCAATGACCCCAAAATAGTTTTAAATTGAGTTTAGGTCTTAAGAGAACAAAAATCATGTTTTAACGGACTTAAAAACAGAATTTTCATGAAATCGGACATGTAAAATGAATCAAGGTTCTAATTTCGCCCCAACTGTTTTAGACAGTTTGAAACTATTTTTGAAGTCCATTTAAGTGTCCTAAGACTCCAAAATGAGTTTTGGACCCTTAGACTTAAAATTCGTTGAAAAAGGAATTACGCGATTGACAAAGTTCAAATGATCTGAACCGTCTTTTAAGTATTTCATGTATTTAGGGGAAACTATTTTAAGAAGTTTGGTACTAATGTGACTAAGTTCAAACCTTATTTTTAAAATGGGATTTAGTTTAGCTAATGGTTTTGGTTTTAAACAAAAAAGGATTTTAGTCTTCAAAGACTAGTATTTACAGTAAAGTGCAAAACCTATGTCATAGATGACTTAGTGAAAATATGAACGTAATAATTTATGACTTATGGTGAAGCAAGACCATTTCTCATAAAGTGTGGATAATTCAATATCCACACATCCATAAGACTTAATGGGCTCATAGTAATTTGATTTCTTGGAAGCCAAGCAAAAGGCTCCATTAGAGAAGTGCAAAGACATAAATGATTGGATTGTTGATCCAATTCCATATTGCATTAGGACTTGTAAGCAAGTGCCTCAAAACATATTTGAATAAACATGACAAGTCTGTTGAAGAACTGTAGATCAGTGAAGGGCCAGTGATTCGGACCCGAGAATGTCGTCCGTCGGAGATTGGCATCAAATGGATTCCGGTGGAATCACGAGGTTATCCGGTGGATAGACCAATTGGACGTATTCCGACAATTTTGCCCAAATACATAGTTGATACTATGTGTAGTAAGGTCGTTATGCCTATGAAGCCGAGCTTCCCAGTTGTAGAGGTTTCATAAAGTGCTCGGTGTTTTACAGAGAGTTTGATATCACATATGATTATGATTGTATGTACATTATGATTTAAGCCTTGTGTGCCATGATAGCCACACCTAGTGCCTGAGGTGGGCATATGTGAAACCTGTACTAACCATTTCCTTTCCAAAATGTCAATTAGCTCCGGACTTAGGATCAAGAATTCATTGAGGCTGTGTAGGTATGGGACTATACGGTTTGAATCATTTTTCTCTCTGTTCTGGCCCCTTAGTGGACAAACCGTGTCTGGTATGCTTGATAAGCTTACCGTTTAGTTTGGTATTATATATTCTTCGAGTTTTGATCTGCTGAATGAGAATGGAAGATAATATGGATATATGTATGTTGTAACATGTATGTGGGTTGTACCACTGCATGCCTGCTTTATGTGTATGATGAATGGGGATCTCACCTCATTTTTTGTGTTTTCTGGTCTTCTGTTTAATTTATGTTCTGCAACAAAGACGGCAGTACTGATTTACTATCATAACCAGCTTTGGATATGAGACGAACCAGTTATGAGGATGCACCTTCAGAGATTAGAATATGGAAGATGTAAGAGCTCAACCCCAGTGTGACAATGTATCGTTCTCAATTGTTATTGTTGTACAATGATGACGCCTCATCGTCGATTTGTACAGGCGAGCATGATGAGTCATTGTGTTTAGAATTTTTTCTATGGAACTGTGTGTCCAAGGTTATTTATGTTTTTATTAGTCATGTTATTTTAATGGCGTTGTTATTTCCGCATGTAGTTGTTTCTGTATTTACATGACTATTATCTTGAAAAAGAATTTATGAAAGTATTATGTATACACGGGGAATGTATAACTATTTACGGTTTATTTTCCCATTTTCTGGATGTATATGTCTTAGGCCTATTAGTGGTTGGAAGATGTTAATAAATGTTAAGTATTATCTAACTTCTTATTTGCGAAAACGAATAGCGAAAAATAAACTCGTATCTTCATAAAATTTATTTTCCGCATTAAACGGAATTGAGAAAATGTCACAGATAATGTAGTGCCTGAGAAGGGTGTTACAACAGGATATCATGCTCTAAACATATGAATGTGACTTTAAAAAATTTATCTTACCATGATTCTCACATCTCTTTATAAGTTGTTATTACCCTTTGAACCTATTTTTTGGGATCTCCAATCTATAGGTTGGGTTACCTCTATAAGAGACAATTTAATCTATGGGCATTAGTCCCATTCCTTTAGAGGTTTTGAAAACCTTATTTTCCTGCTTATCCTTTCGTCAAAGGATTAGCCAAATTTTCTTAAGACCTCACATGATCCCGTCTCGCAATCTTTACGATAGTCGTGGTACTATCACAATGGATCAATATAGCTGGAATCGATTTATCACACATAGGGATATCTGACAACAGGTTTCTCAACCATGTTGCTTCCTCACTAGTAGTTGCTAGTGCAATCATCTCTGACTCAATGGTAGATTAAGCTAATATGGTATGTTTCTTATATTTCCAAGAAAGTCCCTCCAGCTAAGCTAAAGAAAATTAGCCACTGGTCGACTTGGAGTCATATGAAAGGGTATTCCAATCAGCATCACTATATCCTTCAAGGATAGTGGGAAACCTTTAATAATATAACCCTTCAAGGTTCAAAATTTCCAAAAACGTTTGTTTGATATTTACCTCAACATGAAAATTAGAACCAGAGATAAGCAAATAATAGTGCAAACATTATCATCTGATTTATAATATATGCACTTATCACTTTCATTAATTCTAAGACCATTTGAGATAACCAGACTATCAAAATTCTCATACCCACTGCTTAGATGCTTGTTTCAAGTCATACAAAGATTTACTTAACTTTCATATAATTTATTCTCATGACCAGAAACAACAAAACCATCAAATTGATCGATATGAATTTCTTCTTCTAAATCACCATTTAGAATAACGGTTTTTACATCCATTTGATGCACAACCATATCATGCATAGCAGCAACAGATAACAACACACGAAAAATCTTAAGTCTAGATACAAGAAAAAACGTGTCAACGAAAACTATGTTTTATCTAATAATTCATTATAAGAAACACTTATTCTAATCGGTGAATTATTAGAAGACGAGACCCCACTATTTCTCAATTTAAACCATCTTCATAGAAATCAACATCAATGGATTCAATAACAATATTTCATTTAAATAAAAATTTCTATAAGCTTTGCTATTAAAAACATTCATGTGCTCTACTTGCTAATTTTTTTTCCGAGAATATCATGCTCAAAATAACATGACACATTCACATTTATGAAAAACACACCCAATAGACATATTCACATATTAGTAAGTATCCAAATAACATAACACATTCATATTTTTAAATAATTCGTTTATTAACTTGAAAAAGTCTAGAATGCCAAAAATTATAAGAACACGACATGTATGAAGAAACAACTTTAGTCAATATTCAACTTAAATATGCCATTAGTAGCATAACCATTTCCTACAAAGACATTGTTCTTTGTAAGAGTATACGAATCATCCCTAATGGTTTGAGTAATCAAGTTCTTCAGAGAGAACTCCTTGGTTTTATGCCTCAAGAAGTTTTTAAAAACTTTCCAGCTATGAGGCAACTTATCAATAATAACAACTACTTGAAATTGTTCATCTGATTTCATATCTCCAGAGATGATTTCATGAGCAATTTTCTGGAGTTCGTGGGATTAAAATTCTACAGAATTATCATCAGTCATTTGATACTTCAGGTAGCGGCTTACAACATATTTCTTGGTTCCAGCCTCTTCGGTATCATTTTTTTTTTCTGCAGCAGCTCCCATACTTCCTTGGCAGTGGAATTGGTACTGTAATACTCATAAATATCATCAGATAAACCATTTAAAATGAAATTCTTACACATAAAATCATTTTCTTTCCAATTGTCCAGCTCTTTCTGTTGAGCATATCAAATTCTCTGGTATAATTGGCTTGTCAGTCATGAGAACTGAGGCGACTTTGCTCACGATCAAGAAAAACAACATCTTCTGTTTCCATGTTACGTAGTGTTGATGTCACCGGCAAGTGTATCGGGTCGTCGCAGGTAATAAAATAAACACGGTAAGTAATTACCGAGGTCGAACTCAGGGATTGGGCTACCAATTCAACTAATCCGCGGGAAATCCGATACGTTTGGTCAAGTGAGGGAAAGTGGTTGAGAGAGAGAGATTAATATCGCAATTCAAATAAGGAATCAAATAAGGCTAAGGTTTTAAAATCAGAAATTAAAATATCCAAGGTCTCAAATCCACCTACCCAATCATGTATAGTACCCAAGTGATGATGAATTCCTCCCTAAGTTCAATTACGATGTCAACCGGGACCCCCAATTTCTCCTATATCCACTGTCGTGCTCAATAGGACGTATTCAACGATTGGATTAATTACTTACTAGGTCTCATAATCCTAATCTCGAATTCTATTAATTCTTGTTCCCTATAAGGTTACACTAATCTCTTAAATCCACTGTCGTGCTCATTATTCGATTAGTGATTCCAATCCAAGTTCTAAAAGGCGAATCGCCGATCGGCCTCAAACACGTTTAACTAGTCAATCACGCAACACATATGATCAACGCATTCAAAACAGAATTGGAAAACATAAATTGATACAAGGGAGAAAGACATACATCACATGAACACGACACCACCATGGGTGGCTTCATTGATCCCTCGGACGAGGGGATTAGTTCCTCATGCCCGTGACGACGCACAAACAATCCGACATAATCTCCATAATAAAATAAGAAAAGAAAAGAGTAGGGAGACGCAGCTCCAGAAACAAGGATTCGCACAAAAATCTGATCTAAAACAAGTGGAAAAACCTCCCCTCTCAATCTGATCTGAAACAGCCTTTAAATAAGGATTCTGATTCTTGCCCGCTCGCGGGGCTAGCATCCCTCGCGAGGCGAATTTTAGTTTTGGCGCGCATTCAGATTTGGACTCTCGCGAGGCGAGAGTGTGTTTCGCGGGGCGAGACTTCAATTCTAGGCTGTGACCTTCATCACGGCTAGGCCGTGATGGTCGCTGACTTCTAGTGCTTCGTGATTCGGTAGGCGAGCAGCCTGTTCGCGGGGCGAGCCAGAGTGATGACTGTTGCTGCTTTATCTGATGTTCAGGCTCACGAGGCGAGCATCCACTCGCGAGGCGAGTATCTCCAGAAGTGCTTTTTCCACTGCTTCTTGACTTTCCTTGACTCTCAGAACTTCACTTATTGACCTGAAACAACAAAAGCAAACAAAAGCATAATTCCATTCAAAGTAGCCTAAAAACTACACAAAATCCACAAAACGAGTCAAAGTCTAACTTAGGAGCAAAACAAGGCAAATTTGGGCGAAAACGAGAGTGAACTCGAATAGTTTGTACAAAAACCACAGTCCATCTAGTTATAAAACTAGATAAGCCAGAGGCTTATCAAAACACCCCAAACTTAAACCTTGCTTGTCCCCAACCAAGCTAAAACTCAAAAATGACTCAAGACTTGGCAAGCCTAAAGGATCTAATCAATTTCGCACAAATTTCATGCAATCTGAACAAACAGTTTTTCTTCAATGATTCCCCCTTTTTACATCAATGTAATCCCCACATTCATTTACTTTAAACAATTGAGAACTTATCATTCATGCAATCATTAATCTAAGTTGAGGATCAAAGCTACACACACAAAGGAAGATCACCTATTTCAAACAATTGCCTTCCTCACAAGGGCATTTAGTATTTCACTCATTCGCTCAAGTTTGTCTAGGCTATCAACTTTTCCCTCAATTTCACATATCAAGATCACTTCCCATGAATTTGATTTTCATCTCAAAAATCGTTCCCACGAAAACATGCATGCAACATCAGAAGGTCTTTTAAAGGTTGAAATGGGGCCTGGCTGAGGGTAGGATATTCAAGGATACTCGGCTTAAGTCCCTAGGAACTAAGAGAGCATGAGCATTTGACACATATTCCACTCAGATTCCTTTTTCCATTTTTATTTTTGCCTCGGGTGACTACAGCCTTTTCCTTGCCATTTTTTCTGCTTTGCCCCTTTTCCTTTTGGCAATTTTTTTTTTCTTTTTGCCTTAGGTTCAACCTTTTTTTTTTTTTTTTTCCTTTTCTCAACCCAGAATTACATATCAACCTTGTAGCCACCCCAAACTTAGTTTCTTACAACTCTTCTTTCGCTAAGCTTCCATGCTCTCCTAATCCTAAGATTTGGTTAACATGGTTTTTTCCAGATTTTGGCTTATAATTTAAGGTCATAAAGAAACAATAGGCTAATTAGGCTCAATGTGGCTAACTAGGGAACATGCATTAGGGATGGTTCATTTTAGGCCAAGTAGTTATTCAAAGAAAATCGCCTAAATCATTTGATGCAACACATAATCATGCAACCCATGAAGAGATTCAAGCAAATTCGAGAAAGTGCAACTTAAAAGTGATTTCACACAATCAAAAACAGAGTTGGAGGCTCAAATCCTCACCTGGACATTTTGCAAATTGTTTGACCGAGATACAATTCCTAGTGTGTGTGCACCCCCTCACCCCAAACTTATCATAAATCAAGCAATCACAAAAAAATTCTCAAAGTTCAGTTTTCAATTTTTCAAGTGGGGATCAACTTTTCTACTATCAGAACCTAGGGGGAAAAATCATCAATGGTCAAAATAATTCATGCAATCAATCTATGCTCAATTTAATTAAAATCCAACAAACTTGCCGACACGACATTCATACAAAAACTCTTGATCTTCTCAAATTATTCAAGAGTGACAAACAAAAATAAAAACAAAAACAAAAACAAGTGAAGGGTAAGAAAATTTTTATCTTAATGGGGCCCGAGCGGACCCCATGCTCTCAGCTGATTTTCCTTCCTCTTTCCATCTCTCTACTACCCCGCTTCACAGCGGGGCTAGTTTCGACCTCATCCTTGCCCAATTGATTGGCCCTTGAGGTTCCGGGCACTCCATGTAGTTCCATTCACAAACAAACATGAACGTTAAGCAATAGTATATCAGAATAAATATATAATCATCCAAGTTTGCCAGTAAACAGTCAGTAAAAAATAGTTTCTAGCTAGCAAAATAATGTACAACCAAATCGAATCCTAGCTAGAATTATAAGTAAAGAGTGCAGGGGCCCGGATCAATGATCAGAGTCGATGTCGTCCACCGGGTTACCCTGGTCCTCTGGTGCCTGCTCATCCTCTGGATCCTCGGGTACCCCCCCTGTGGCATAGCACCCTGGTCCCCAGGGTAGTCCTGCCACCCAAGCCGAGGGGACAGCTCCTCCTCGGAGGGGTATACGAGCACCCGACCCTCCTGCTGGGCTAGTGCCATCTCTGTGAAAAACTCCCGTAACACCTCTTGATCCCTCCTCATAGCCTGCTGGTTCTGCAAAAGCAGAGCCATGTCCGATGGTCGTGGCCTGAGTGGGTAGGGGTGGTGGCCTCCTAGGTGCGCCCTGGGCTGTATAGCAGAACCGCATGATATAATCCTGGTCGATGGGCTACCTCGGCACCTTCTCCATAACTCTACTCACTGGTACCCCCGCTCGGCGGATAAGCTCGGTGATCAGCTGCCCATGCCTCAGGCTCTCCTTCAGCGCCCGGGAGTTTGCCTTCATCTGTATATCGGAGGCGATGACTGCCCCGACGTTAATCGTGCTCCCTGTCAATATGCCATAGAGTAGGTGGGCTCTGGCGGCGGTGATGGTGGACTCGTGAGAGCTCACTCTAAGATTAGCGTGTAGAAACGCCGACCAGACCTTGGCATCTGGGGTGAGGTCCTGCCTCCTCAATCTCAGAAGGTTCCCCGATGTCCCCACCTCCCAGGCAGCTCCTGGGACACAGCAAGTGTCTATGATAGCCTGAGCCAGGGCCTGCACTGCGGGGAGCCGCTCATAGACGCAGGGCTCCTCTCCGATCGGGATCCCCAAGCAGGAGTTAATATCTGAAGCGGTGAAAGTGATGGGGACCCCCTGAACCTCTGTAACGCAGCTCGAGCCTGTGACCTCGAGTTTGAGAGCGTTGGCATAAAATTCCTACACCAGTTTGATATCATACTGGTGCGGAAGATTAGCCAACAACTCCCAACCTCGGTTGCGAATCTGCTCAAGGACGCCAGCGTAGTTGTTGCCCACCAGGGACACACGCCGCTCTAAAACCATCTCCTTCCTTACCACCAGGTTCCAATGCTCCCTATGATCAGGAGAGCGGAAACTGGGAGAGTAGGGGGTGGCCCTAGAGGAGGCGCCCATCCCTGAAGGCAACACAACGTCGTCACCCGGAGCAGATGCGCGCTTCTTGCGCTTGACCAGTCGCAGCCGGCAGGGGTTGCTTAGGCGAGCCATACACCAAAACCGAGAAAAGTCCCAGTACAGTTTATAATCAGCATTTCAGAATATACAACCCAGAATCATAATTACAGTATTAACCCCCCACTGTCCTACTACCATACAGATATGCAACGAGTACCCCGACAGTATCCCTACTGCATTTATAACACTCAGAGCAGAGACAATGCACAGTAGTATTCCTTAAACTATATCAGTTCATGAACATGGCATCTACCCTATTACCAGTTATAGCAGACAGTTGTGCACTTTGTGTGGTAGTGACTGTTTGCATTCCACAGAGTATGAACAATGGAAGAGATGAACTTACCTTGCAGAGATGAACAGATGTGACTGCGCGAGGGTGAGGGTGTGTGAACTGAGTGAATGAGGCAGTGAGAAGTGTGGGTGGGAGTGGAAAAACGCGAGAGAGAGAAGAGAGATAGTGAAGGGTCGCGGACTGCTTCGCGATCCGCTCGCGGGCTATATAGTTTTCATCTTTCGCGAGGCGAGTGTGACCTCGCGACGCGAATTTTAAAATTCTGCCCCAAATTTAAAACCCTAATTGCAGATTCGCGAGGCTAGTAAAAACTCGCGAGGCGAATCTGGAAAAGTGTTCTTCACACTTTCCAGAATCGCGGGGCGAGTAGTAACTAGCGAGGCGAATCTGGAATTTCCAGTAACTGCTGAAACCCATATTCGCGTGGCGAAAATGTCTCTCGCGAGGCGAATCAAACCCCCCTAGGTTTTTTTTTTTAAAAAAAAAGAGAAATAACAGAAGCTTAAAAATAATAAAGGATATTTAGCTTGGGTTGCCTCCCAAGTAGCGCTTGTTTAACGTCCCGAGCCTGACTCAAGTTGCATCCACCTGGATCCCATAGCCTGTGGCACAAGGGCCAAGAGATGCTTATCATGGGAGATCCTCCACCCGAATCCCATGGTTTGTGAAGTGGCCATTGCAGAAGCATCACGACTCTATCCATACTTCCACCAAGCCCGTGTGTGAAAACTCCATTGACCTCTTCAATTATGAACCCACTTCCTCTCGGGTCAAATGGTGTTTTCATGAGGAAGTGTGCCAGACAAGTGGGAGGGTCTAACTTACCGGTGTCCACACATGCATGCAAGCCAACATAGTTATCTAATGCAGTAATTTCAGGTTGCTTGGCCAGCATGGTGAACTCCTCTACCACCTTATTTGCATTTTGTTCTCTACTCCCTTGCTCTGGTGCCTTGTTACTTGTCAATTCCTCTTCCTCAGGTTGCTCTTCCTCAACATGTGGTTGTTCCGGGGCCATGTCACTTATCAACTCCTCTTGATCCTCAGGTTGCTCTTCCTCAACATGTGGTAGTTCTTCCTCAACGTCCTGAGAACTAGTTGCATCCCCGGTCGATTCCCACACCCTATCGCTTCTAGTTGTTATGGCTTCGCATTGGTCCTTAGGGTTGTTCTTGGTATCACCTGGGAAAGTGCCTGTGAGACGCTCATTTTGTTGTTCTACGAGCTGACCCAACTTCTCTACTGCCGCATTCGCCTTCTCAAATGATGTGGCCATCTTATCAATTACCGCATTTGTTCTCTCAAGAGCCAACTCCCAAGGTTGTTATTGTTGGGCCATCTTATCAATTGCCGCAATTGTCCTCTCAAGAGCCAACTCCCAAGGTCGTCTTCCACCATCCTGTTGAGGTTGTTGTTGCCAAGCTAGACCATCGCCATCATTACTCTAAGCGAAACCCGGATGGTCTCCCCTCATATAACCCCAATACTGATTCTGACTCTGATAGTTGTCCTGGGGCACGCTGTCATAGAAATTATGGCATGAGTCCACATATTCTTGAGAGGAGTAGAACGGACAGCTCCAAGTGTCATGGTCTCCATTACAATATTCGCAACCCTGAAGCATTCCCTCGTGTACCTCGCATACAAAACAAGGCAAGACCAAGTGGAATCAAAGAAGTAGAGAGAGATAATAGTAAAATAAAAATAAAAATAAAAATAAAAATAAAAATAACTTAACCAAATAATCAAACTTCCCTAAAATTAGGAAAATTGGTTGTGCCAATCCCCGGCAACGGCGCCAAAAACTTGTTGATGTCACCGACAAGTGTACCGGGTCGTCGCAAGTAATAAAATAAACACGGTAAGTAATTACCGAGGTCGAACTCAGGGATTGGGCTACCAATTCAACTAATCCGCGGGAAATCCGATACGTTTGGTCAAGTGAGGGAAAGTGGTTGAGAGAGAGAGATTAATATCGCAATTCAAATAAGGAATCAAATAAGGCTAAGGTTTTAAAATCAGAAATTAAAATATCCAAGGTCTCAAATCCACCTACCCAATCATGTATAGTACCCAAGTGATGATGAATTCCTCCCTAAGTTCAATTACGATGTCAACCGGGACCCCCAATTTCTCCTATATCCACTGTCGTGCTCAATAGGACGTATTCGACGATTGGATTAATTACTTACTAGGTCTCATAATCCTAATCTCGAATTCTATTAATTCTTGTTCCCTATAAGGTTGCACTAATCTCCTAAATCCATTGTCGTGCTCATTATTCGATTAGTGATTCCAATCCAAGTTCTAAAACGCGAATCGCCGATCGGCCTCAAACACGTTTAACTAGTCAATCATGCAACACATATGATCAACGCATTCAAAACAGAATTGGAAAACATAAATTGATACAAGGGAGAAAGACATACATCACATGAACACTACACCACCATGGGTGGCTTCATTGATCCCTCGGACGAGGGGATTAGTTCCTCATGCCCGTGACGACGCACAAACAATCCGACATAATCTCCATAATAAAATAAGAAAAGAAAAGAGTAGGGAGACGCAGCTCCAGAAACAAGGATTCGCACAAAAATCTGATCTAAAACAAGTGGAAAAACCTCCCCTCTCAATCTGATCTGAAACAGCCTTTAAATAAGGATTCTGATTCTTGCCCGCTCGCGGGGCTAGCATCCCTCGCGAGGCGAATTTTAATTTTGGCGCGCATTCAGATTTGGACTCTCGCGAGGCGAGAGTGTGTTTCTCGGGGCGAGACTTCAATTCTAGGCTGTGACCTTCATCACGGCTAGGCCGTGATGGTCGCTGACTTCTAGTGCTTCGTGATTCGTGAGGCGAGCAGCCTGTTCGCGGGGCGAGCCAGAGTGATGACTGTTGCTGCTTTATCTGATGTTCAGGCTCGCGAGGCGAGCATCCACTCGCGAGGCGAGTATCTCCAGAAGTGCTTTTTCCACTGCTTCTTGACTTTCCTTGACTCTCAGAACTTCACTTATTGACCTGAAACAACAAAAGCAAACAAAAGCATAATTCCATTCAAAGTAGCCTAAAAACTACACAAAATCCACAAAACGAGTCAAAGTCTAACTTAGGAGCAAAACAAGGCAAATTTGGGCGAAAACGAGAGTGAACTCGAATAGTTTGCACAAAAACCACAGTCCATCTAGTTATAAACCTAGATAAGCCAGAGGCTTATCACGTAGTGAGTGCCTTCAAAACGAAATGGCTTGTTGAGATACCTCAGGACACAATCATGTTTAGAAGCCATGGAAGAAAGATTGCGTCTTAAAATTATTGCTGCAAATGATGAACACGAACAAGAAACAGAAGGCTGAGTCGCAGACTAGGTCGCACTCTTTACGAAGTTTCGCGACTCTGCCAAGTTTGTGCAGCAATGTAAGCCTCGTCGTCCCCAAGATAAAATTGCCTCACCAAAAATATGATACTTCCTATACAGAGAAGAAGCACCAACAAACACCCTTACACACTTTACTGCTCGGAAACTCAGAAAAAGGGGATTCAAAGAAGTTTTGGAAAAATCTATCTCAATATGATGTTCTGTATTACAAAAGGAGAATCAAGCATCACACGAGTGTTCTTCATTCAAATACGAGTCTAAAATAGCAAGTAAAAGGGGAAAAATAGAACATGTAGGACAAGTTCACCTTGTATAAAAATTCATAATATAATTTCATAATAGGTATGCATGAAGAACCCAAAATCAACTTAAGATGGGAATCAATCTCAATCAACATGTCACATATCATGGATATCATAAGCATGATAACTTATTGTATTATGTGCACATAGACCACATTATCTTTTCGTTGTGGCAAACGATAATCATTTAAATATACTAGAGCACTAAGCCCATAGGCCGCATTATCTATTCTTTACGACGAACGGTATCTACAAAGACTATAAGCACCCAACTCATACGTTGCATTCTCTCTTCGTTGCGGTAAATAGTATACACATGAACTATGAGCATTTAACTCATAGGTTGCATTCTCTCTTTGTTGCAGCAAATAGTATTCCATCATAGAGCTCAAAGGACAAACAACACATAACTTCAACTAAATCATGATCATTACATTCTGTTATCACCTGTGACACCCCATCTTCAGGTTATCACATATACGTAACTTATTGCGGAAATACACTCAATAAAATAGTTTTGCTGGTTGCTTTCAGAAAATATAATTTTCTAGTTATTAATCCCTTTCAAAATTAGCGATAAAATTTTTTCTTTTTCTTTTACTCCATATATAATCCAACACTATTAACATAATATAAATAGGTATCATGAGAATTTTACACGTAGACCTTCACATAACAGGTCATCTCCAAAAGACTTAACATAAGAAAATAAAGGAGTAATTGTAACGTAGTGGTAATCTGGAATTACAATTCAAAAGAATGACTTTCAATAATCAAACGTCGAGACTAACCAAGTACCACTACTTTATAAGATACCCAAAAGTCCTATAGCTGGTCAGTACTAATAATCACGGTTGGGAAGACCACCATAGTTTTTCCCAACCCATCGAAATATCCGGTGAGGATACCTCTACTTCCGGAACTATGGAAGTATCAAAACATATAAACTCCTAATTTACCAGAAAATCGGAAAGAAATCAGAGAGGCGGTAAAGATATCTCCACTGTCAAAGTCTGGTACGTACTTGATGTAGATCCTGAATTATCATCCTCATGACATTCCCACGGACGCATACCTCTTCAAGCATCTAGAAGTTAAGTCCTCGAACGACTCAGTGAATTCCTTCGCTTCATCCGTACTAGTGTACCGAAGTACTACCTTAGTCTAACATAAACCTGATATGTTTGTAAGGGTGAGTTTCCAATATATGAGTTTTAATAAGACAACCCCATTCACGACTCTCAAATAGCAAATACCAAATATTCACAACATAATAAAATTAACTTAAAACAACAGAATGATTTATTTCACAGGGTATCATACCCGACAGTCATCGACATTTTATAAAAATGCAAGACACTTCAATATTCAACTCTATTTTGATACCTAATCTCCGGAGATCCCACAACTTTCTGTTTCGTTTCAAGCTGATCAGGCTCGCACATGGAGCATTGTA
This sequence comes from Sophora flavescens, assembly GCA_030762895.1. Taxonomy (NCBI): domain Eukaryota; kingdom Viridiplantae; phylum Streptophyta; class Magnoliopsida; order Fabales; family Fabaceae; genus Sophora; species Sophora flavescens. The sequence goes on from CM061068.1 coordinate 115,793,037, forward strand.
AAAACGAACAAAACAATGCCCAAGAAAACCAATGGTGCACATCCCCATTCCCGATAGGATGTTCATGCCAGCACCTAACACAATTGTGCACATCCCCATTCCCGTTAGGATGCTCATGCAAAGCAATGACACAATTGTGCACATCCCCATTCCCGTTAGGATGCTCATGCAAAGCAATGACACTATTCCCCCATTCCAGTTAGGAAATAGCGGCACATTCATGTGACCGATTGCTCAAACAACTATTGCAACTGTTCACATGACACCTCTGTGACAACCACTCAAACAGCTATTGCAGTTGTACACAGATACACTGTCGGATAATCCATCTCAATCACATGTGACCAATGCTCAAACAGCTTTTGCAATTGTTCACACGACCCTTCTGTGACAACCACTCAAACAGCTATTGCAGTTGTACAGAGATACATAACCACTCAAACAGCTATTGCAGTTATGTACAGAGTCACTTGTGCTATAACCACTCAAACAGCTATTGCAGCTATGCACAAATATTATCCGACCTCGTATGATAGCCACTCAAACAGCTATTGCAGCTATGCACAAATATTATCCGACCTCGTATGATAGCCACTCAAACAGCTATTGCAGCTTAGTCATACGGCCCCTTGTGACAACTCTCCAACCATTGTTGTAGTCATACACATGGTAACTCATTTGTCCCCACAGAACACAATGATCATCATCTCCTGACACGTCTGCCATATACATTGATCCACTCTGGATTCAATGCCCATAATCACATGACACAATTGCCATTGAATGCATGAGAAAAACTTTTATTCTCGTTTTGTTTTCTTTGTCGTAATAATCTTTCCTTGTCGAAGCACAAAGCTTAACGACCATGCTTAATTTCTTATTAAGACTTTTCACTTTAAACAAATACAGGACACACAGTCCAAATCTTTTAATCTCAACATAGGACACACAGTCCGAATGCTCAATCACGATGCCCTTAAACCGATGCACCAGTTTTAGGCTCGCGGATATGGAACTCACACTGTCCACATCAACTTAGGACACACTGTCCAAAAACAACCACTTTGCAGGACACTCCGTCCCATGACACAGATCCTTGATATACGTGTCCATACCACACTAGAACCCCGACGTCTCGGTTTCTAGGCTTATTTATCTGCTTGTAAAACATTTCGCTCAGTGAAAATCAAATACAAAACAACAGCTCCGAAAACTTATCCAAGTTTAACGGAATAACTTCACTGAATAAAATATTTTTACAGAAACCTTTTTCTGTTAAAATGTTGATAAACCTTGAAAATAATTGATAAATTCCTTTCATTTCTAAATTGTTTCACTTCAGAAATTAATTTTCAATAAAGGTCAACAAAACAAAAATTTAATAAATAAATTTCGAAAATTTAAATAATTAAATATTTAATATTTAATAATATTAAATAAATAATATTAAATGACTTGTATCACTTTTCCATCAGAAGTAATTGTTCTGACTGCTATAAATATTATTTTCGGAACTTAATCACTTTAAATAACATTTTATAATAAAATTGAATTTATTATATAAAAATTAGAGCCTGTGAAAAAATTTCACGGTTTCGCCCTTACTATGGCTTATTTACACTGTTTCCACAAAATATTATTAAAATAATAATTTTTTTCATTTTTCTCAAAATCTCCCAAATTAATCCCTCTGATTAATTATCCAAGCTTATTAAGGTTTTTATCCTTAATTAAAAATTTTAACACTGACCAATGTCAGGTTACTCAGTCCAACACTCAACAGCAGATAAATTCCAATCACATAATAGCATGGCATATATCGATTCATGACATGCATCACAATTATAATATAAAAAAATAATTATAATCATGTAAATCCACACATCACATCAATTCAATTACTCAGATAAACATCACATCAATCTAACAATTAATAGTAAACAGTACAATATAATAAAATATTTTATACAGAAAATTAATAAATGACTCCACAAACAAACATGAGATTATCTTAAACTCCTCAGGCATACCCCCTTACCTCTTGAAGACTACACTATAGTTTCTGTTAATCTCCCGAACTCGATCCGATTCCTCTTCGTCAGTGTAAATCAGCTAACTCAGTTGTTTCCTTCAAACGAATTGCAACCAAAATAAATCAAATCAAACAACAATACACTTGGATCATGAAGGTTAGGGTTCGGCTTCAACCAATTTTCTAGGTTAGGAAAATTAAAATTTGGTTAACTTAGGGATTAATGATCCATAAGTTACTTAAGCATGATTAAACACTTAAACCATGATTATGAATCAAGAACATGAACTAAAACTCATCTAGTTCTAAGAACTAGGGTTCGGTTTTCTCAAGACTTTTAGGCTAGAAATTTTAAAATCTCATCAACTCTTGGATTTAATCAACATACAAAGCTTAGAGTTTGATTCAAGTGTTACAAACAACTTTTGAATCACAAAACCCTTAAGTACACAAATCTAGGGTTTCGGTTTTGATGAGATTAATAGGTTAAAGTTTGATTTTTTTGATCTTCTATATACTTGAATACAAGAACTATCAAGATACAAAAGGATTGAATCATGAATCAAGTCATGAAAATGAAACAAAACCTAAGAATACAAATTTGACCTAGATTCGGTCATGACCAGAAATTAGGGAAAGAAATTTCACATGATCTTATGCTTCTAGATGATGAAAATAGAGATGATTATAAGATCATAGCAATTGGTTTCATGTCAAAAGGATTTTTCTAGAATTAGTTATGAATTTTTGAATCTAGTTTCATGAACTTTGAACAAATGAAGAACATATGAATCTTAGCCATGAATCTACAAAAGTTGTGAAGAGAAATGATTCAAATGACAAGAGAAGAAGTTTTTACCTCTTGATGATTCAAGGAAATCAAGATTTGGATGATGTTCTTCAAGGTTTCTTATGGTGTTCTTGAGAAACTTAAAGAAGAAGATGAACATAGTTAGGGTTTTAGAACAGTTTTAGTATTTTGGGTAGATCTCTCAACATACTTATCCGTTTTGGATGATCTTTATGTCGTTGGAAAGAAGAGAGAAAGATGAACAACTTTCATGTTGAAAGTTTTTCTAGATTCATAAGAGAAAATGGTCAGAATTGCCAATAACAATCTGACGAATTATGAACTCTTTGGAGCAAAAGAACATGAAAATGGAAAAATGGCTTAATGAAGAAGACAACCTATTTAAATGAAGAAGAAACCAAACTTAATGAAGAAGGCATTGGAGCCGTGGGTTTTGGGCAAGAGTTGGTCAACTTTTTCCAATGGCATTTGTTTGAAATTGTCATAAAAAGACAAGGGCAATTTGGTCATTTCATAGGAAAAATTAACTTTGTCATAAATGTGCCATTATGGCCATTATGATACGGATAAACTGGTCATAAATGCTCGTCAAGTCGGTCAATCCAATATCTCTGCTACGTTGCCGACTTCTCGATTCATCTGGCGCAAGCTTTTCTTAGAGATATATCGACGTATACGCCCGCAACAAATATAATATTTTAATTTTTTTACCAAAATTTTCAAAACTTCCAGTATCGTAGTAAATACGATAAAAACATTTTTCATCTCGTTCACGACTCAAAATTAGGTCTTCTGAGCAGTAAACTTTTACTGTCAGTGAAAACACAGAAAACAGCAGACCGGCTTCCGTCTGAGTTTTCAACCAAAACTTCCCCGTAACCTTATGAAAATAAGTATAACAAGGAAATGACCTTGGTTTATCCAAAACCATTTTCTAAGTCTCGGATAAAAATATATATTTATATATTTATTACCGATATTACGAAGCAGCGAAAATCGGGGTGTTACATCACCTAAATTAATGGAATATGACTTAGCCGTTGATAAATTAGCCGTTGGGGATTAGTCGAATCCGAAGCCAGTTGAAGGTTGTATTGGTATATAATGAAGAGTGATTATTAATTAAAAACGGTTAGGTAAATGATACGGGCTAAAGGATAATAACTCGAAGCAATCCGTTTATGATCAAAGTGGAGGTGATAGCTAAAGAGGTCAAATAGGAGCATTGAGCATCATAGCCGTTGCATGAGCTAACAACTTTCCTAAATAAGGGGGAAACAATTTTCAAGCTGTTTAGCTTGTTTTTAGGAGGCAAAGAGGTGTTGAAGAATGAAGATAACAAGCTCAAACGGTTATTGGCGGATGATCATTGAAGACGTTCCTAAATAATAGTGATTTTTGTTAGACATGGTTAGCCGTTGTAACCTAGTTGGTTCACGACTGCCACTAAGTGCATGATGCTAAAATGTAGGAGAATGTGGCCAATAGGGACAGTTTTGCATAGTGTTCGAGTTGTACCCTCTAAATACCAATTATAATATTGTATCAAACACATCAATACAATCAAACACATTTTTATGCTCAATTTCTATAACTTTCAATTTACTTTCATGAATTTAGTTTAGTTATTTTCATCTTCCACATTAAACACTCTTTGGAGTAGTTTAGGAACCCGTAAGTTAGGAGGCAGAAACCCCCTTCTAACACTGATAAGGGAATCAGTTATTTAAAGTTAGTCGAGGTCACGGCTAATTTTAGTTCACCAGATAACACATTCAAACCAGGCTATCAGAATATACTTCAGTTCATTGTTTCACATAATCAGCAATATTACTAATTTGAAATGCAAGTTACATTATGGTCATAACTTCAAACAATAACAAAATAATTTTAGAACCATGAAATCAAAATTAATAGAAAGAAACAACAATTTATAACAATATTCTTCATATCCAAAATGCTCATAAAATCAAGTTGTCCTCAAAATAGAATTAAATTACGGCTCCTCTTTGTAAAAAAAAAATATGTTTTAAAAATAATTTACTTCTCTCATATATAAAACATTATATGAAAATTTGCCGCTAAGTAGATTGGCTACTCGCCACCGGAGTATTTTCCAACGAATCTGACCATCAACAAAATAACTTTGACCATTAGCAAACTTATTCAAGGTCATACTAGCAATAACTAAAGAATTGGACAAAAGCCCCAAATTGACTGAACTTGGGGTTTCAAAGGAACCCATGGAAAAAGAGATTATTCTACCCTAAACCATTTCACTACTCATTCATGCTCAAATTCAACTTTAAATTTCATGAGTTTTAGAGTTTTACCTCAAAGAGCTCTAAAGAAATAATTTTAGGGACTGGGTATTGCTCCTTCCAACCAAGAACATCAACATATAATTTTAATTTTTCATGGGTGTAGGAGTTTTTGTGGAAATAAAGGGAATAAGGTGAGGAGGGGAAACAGATGATATGGTTAGTAGAGATGTGGATGGGATGAATGAGAGAAATTTGAGGGAGAAGGGTTTTATGTGAGAGAGCATCTAGAATTCAAAGTAAACATTTCTATCTTTAAAAGAATTGTGCCACATAAAAATAACATCCTTTTATCTGGGACAAGAAAACACGCAGACACCAAGAAAATAATTCTTTAAGATAGTCAAGAATTACATACAGGACTTATAGTTTTCTAAGCTTTAAATTACTTCAAAATGATATTTTTTAGTCTAACTAACTAACTTTCAATCCATCTCCCAAATTAAAAGGAATATAAGAGACTTTGGCTAGGTTTATGTTCCCTAAAACTTTCTAATCGCATCCTCTATTTTATAAGCAACTACTCTTCTATTAGCATTATATTAAAGTTGAAATTTAAAGCAATTATTATTATTATTATTATTATTATTATTATTATTATTATTATTATTATTATTATTATTATTATTATTATTATTATTTGAAGCCCGTTACCACATTAGGCAAAAAACTGTTTAGCATAAACTGCATAATCTATTGAGTAGACAATATAAACTAAACATAAAAAATCAAACAAACAAACAAACTCATCACCAGAACAATCATGCCTCCATGATTTAAAATTGAATCATGCTATACAAGTAAACCAATAAAACTAATAGGAACACAATATACTGCAAGAGCCATCACCTGCTGCTTCTAGATCAGCATGAATACAAATATCTCCTTGACCTCTAATTGTCATTTCTCTATATCAGTTTTGTGCATGCCCTTAAATTTAGCAACATATGCATGTCCATGAGTCATTCCTTTGTTCAATTTAGCAGTAGATGGTATTTGTGAATACCCTATTTTGTCCGGACTCTCCTTTTTTTTTGAATTAAACTTTTGATTTTTAATTTTGATTTTAATTTTCAATTTAAATTTTTAATTTTAATATGAACATCCAGTAACGAGATTTGTTCCTGATTCGGTTCACGTTCAACTTTAGCGGTGAACATCACTAGTCCGTGACGACACGACGACGGGAAGGAAAGCCATAGCTTGGGTTGCGTGCGATGGTTCGCAGTGGTCTTCCTGTTAAACGGAGCTCATGGTGGGGAGAAGTGAGTTTGGGTTGCGCGTGACCGGAAGGGAATGTGGCAACCGAAAAGGACGAAGCGACGACGGTGGGGAAAGGAATAGGGTTCTGCTAGGAAGGGAAGAGGGTTTTATACGGTGCACAACACTAGTGTAAGTGTTGTTGAGTGTCTCAGACTCACACATCACTTAGGTTTTTATTAAAAAAAAGGTAATATAAAAATTTCCTACGCAGGTATGGGTACCCGCGGGCACGGGTACGGGTACCCGCTATAACACCCTGATTTTCGTATACACTGTATTACTGGTAAAGAAATATTTATTTATATTTTTATCCGAGACCTAGAAAATGATTTTGGAGAAAACAAATCATATCTAGAACCTACTCTATGGTAGTAAGCTCTGGTTAAAATTTGGCTTTAAAATTCAGACGGAAACCGGTCTGAGTTTTTACTGACAGTATAATTTTATACCGACAGAAAACCCTAATTTGACTCAAAACCGAAAAATTGTAGGTTTTTATATTATGTCTGTGAGGAAGTATATTTTCCAAAGTTTTTCCCAAAAATAAAATATTATATTTTATTCGGGAGAATTTTGGGGAAAATGGATGGAAACCCTAATCGGGTAAAACGACTGAGCCCGATATGGAGCTTAGGGGATTGAAGTGATTGATGTGAATGAGGGGACAAGAATTAAATGTGAGGGGACACGCATTAAATGCGAGGGGACAAGCATTTATGGCGATTCCTAAATATCTAGATATTTTTATGGTAAAAAGACCAAAATGGCCCAAGCTTTCATGGTTATTAACAAGACATATCTCCTCACTCTCAACTACTCATTTTACATGTTTGTAAACCCCCACACCTCTCCAATTTCGTGCAGCCACATCCACTAAACTACACCCATTTCATTTTGCTTTCATTTCATCATCTTCCTCCCAAAAACCGTAATCGGGTAAACAACGGAACCGGATACAGATGCGCAGAGATACAACGGGAGACAGAACGGTGAGTCATCCATGATGACTTAGAGGGGATGAGTCACTATGATGAGTCATGATATCGTCACCATAAATGATCATAAATGCGAAACCCTAGAATATCTAGATAGTTATGTAGTAACCTAACCTATCCTACTTAAATGGCAACCATGGTCAAGACCAAGACATCATCAAATTGGATTCTTCTTCCTCATTGTGGTGCATAACCAGCCACACCCTTCAAACACCCATCCACCACACATTTCATCCCTAGCCATGATGATTACTAAGACTAGCTAGCTTATAATACTATATTTCTAACTTAACCTAGCTTAGTTAACATTAACTATGGTTATTAAGGACACATATCCTATCCCTTAACCATTCAATTTACTTGGCTGAAAACACCTCCACACCTAGCCAATTTCATGGGTGTCTTCTCTCCTCTTCATCACTTCATCCATTCATTCATTCATTTCATCATAATTCTCTAAGTCATTTTGCTCAAAAACCTAAGACTCCATGATGGCAAAGCTTGCATCTTGGATCATTCTTTTCTTCATTTCAAAGTGAGGATCCTCTTCCTCATCACACTAGCTCTATTTATCACCCACTACTTCGGATTATAGGATAAGAATTGAGAGAGAAACCTCAATAGTTACAAGAAGCCTTTGTTGGAAGCTTTGAAACCTAGTTGGAGCAGTCTCGGTGAGAGAGTCACCAAACACTCTTCAACCGTTGGATCATTCTCAAATTTTAGAAGAACGTTCATGACTTGTTATTCTTCATATCCAACGTTTATAATTGTGAACAAACCTCTAGAGTATGAGATATTAAGTTTGGACAGTGGACTGAAAGGGTGAGAAACTCAACCCGGGTACCACCAAACCTGTCACCATAGAATTTCGATCTGAGATTCTTTAACCGTTGGATCGGGCTGAAACTTTGTGAGAAGGTTTAGGAAGGATATTTCTTCATTGCCACCATTCATTTTGTAAATAAAGATCTGTGAACAGAGAAAAGGAGCTCGAACAGTAGCTCTGTTTTGGTAGCTTTTCACTAGGATTCTTGAGCGTATTTTGAATCCGATTTCCCCTAAGTCCAGACGTTGTTCTCATAAGTTTTTCCATCGATTTTGTCTCTTGGTTCAAATAGATTTATTTATTTGAAATTGTTGATTCGGTTGGTATTTGGTGTTTCTGGCGAATTGTGATACTTGTGATACTCATACATGTAATCAGGGCGGAAAGCGGAACGGTGGATGTGTAAGGATGGATGGTGGCAGATTTGTGGATGTTGTTGGACAGCGTACTGAGGTTCATGGCAGTAGCATGGATGCATTCAGAGCTTGTACGAGAAAGTGTGCACATCAATCAGGTGGGGGAAAGAATCAATATGTCGTCAGAATGGATAAGTAGTATATTTTATAATAATTGTGTAGGGCGACCTAAACCCTACTAGTGGTCGAGTAATTGACAAGACTAAAATTGCATTGGAAACATTTTTCGTAATACCAATGATGATTCAGGGATTGTAGGTTTATCGACGTTAAGATAATGTTAGAATATTTGAGGATGTCTGAATTTATTTTTATTGATTGTTTGTGATACGGTGGTTGAGGTATTCTACTGCATGTGACGTTTTATTTTATTGTTTGAATATTTTATGATTATTGTGTTAAGCATGGTATGCCTGGTTTGATAATATGTTTAGTTGACTTTTAAGTAAAGATATGTGTTGTTCGGGAGATGTTCATGTGGATGAGAGAATGAAAGTGACTTAGAGGTGCCTAGCCGAATTAAAGTATTTAATAAATGAGATATAACATGGAATGTGTGTTGAGACTATGTTTGAATGTTGCGGCACTAGGTTGTAACAAATGCGGGTTAGTGAGATTTATATGTATATGCATTGTTATTCACAGCCGTGTGAGTGGAACGCACGAGGCCAGGATATCCTATTTTGGGATATCGAATATTGCAGGTGAGTACCCTGCGGATGTGGATGCCGAGGTAGACTACCGTAATTTTCACTTAGTCTTTGACGACTTCAGAAGTTATTTGCACTGGACCGTTCTGGACTAATACTCTTTAATCTTTGACGTGTTCGAAAGTTATTGGCACTGGACCATTTTGGACTAATACTCGTTTAGTCTTTGATGAGTTCGAAATTTATTTACACTGGAACGTTCTGGACTATTGACTAACGTGATAGGAATAGAGATGTCCAAATCAACATAAATGTTTTATTGCATGAGATTAAGGGTAGAGGATGATATCATAATTTGAGGATGATTGTTAGTTATGTGTGATGTGTGTCTTTGACTGTTATTATATTATATGCTATGTATTTATTTTCCGCTTATGATGATATAACTGTTTCTTATCTCCCTATTTCTGTATTTTCTGTGTGTTTATCTTATCCCATGAGAAGGCCCTATGGAGGAACCAGTTGCCAAGGAACTAGATGAAACTCCATATGAACCGGATGCGGGAGGACGAGCTGTGGATTCGAGTGGTAGAGTTTAGGGAGTATGGCCAGTATGTCTTGTGAGACGTTTTATTTTCCGATAATTATAACAATTTATGATGGACAAACATATGTGTGTATGTGTAATATAATTATGGGGCAGTGTATTAACTTTTCGAAGTTGGATGTGTTATAATTAAGTTTTTAATATCTTCGTAATTTCGTGTTACGTTTAACGTTAAGAACGTGATTAAGTTTAATAAATAATTAATGGCACAACGGGACACAACGAAGTGTCTCACCCGTGGGCGCGGGTACAGGTTGAAATAGACAACTATAAACATGAGAAGGGGGGTTGAATTGTGTTTATCATAATTTAAACAAAGTTGAAATCTTTTCGCATACAGATGCTTGGTTCAGACTAGTGGAAAGATACCGGACAGACAGGTGACCTGTCTGATAAAATTTTAACAGTGACTTAGGCAAACACACCACTTGAAAAACGGATAAGAAAACTAAAGTAACTAAAGAGTTTATAAAGAAAGAGAGATTGAAACTGTTATTTATCCTGGTTTACTCTTCAAAGCAAAGAGCTACATCCAGTCCTTGCCAGTACCAAGTTTTATCCACTATAACTAATCAGGTTATAGACTCCAAGTATTCTTTGCACACCTAGCCTCTTCAGGCTCACTCAGATTTGTTTGAGAAATTTGGTTTGTAATAAATACAACTTTAGATAGACAGATCTTTCACTAACACTCAGAGTAGTTTAAATGTAAAGCTTAGGAAAGTCTGCGTAATAACTTCAAATGATTGAAGAATACAGAATGAAAGAATGAAGATATTAATACGTAGAGTAATGGCTCTTTAATGCTATATGTATTATGTGTCTTCATCTTCAATGACTTATGTATTTATAGTCTTTAAGCATTTAAGATCTGATAGAGACATTCCCTCAGATGTTGGCTTCAAGAAGAACTTCATTAAAGGTAATATAGTCGTTCTGGGCAGCCATTAATGCAATAGGAATGTTGGTTGTACTCTAGCTTGAAGGATCATGGATTTATGCATCGTGAAACATCCATATCAGAGTTGTGCATAGAGCTTTTTGTACTTTGCTGAGTACACTTCCCTTTTCGTGTAAAGGACCAGAGGTACTAGTGAATAAAGCACGTTGGAAGCATTCTTTAATTGGTCTTTGGTTCTGATATCCGAGGTTGCTTGAGAGAGTAACTTCTGACTTTTCTTGATAAGTGTGAGACTGAGTTGGCCGAGGATGAAGAAGGAAGTGGCAGAATAGGTTTTAACTTGTCTGGTTTGTCAGAAGGCTAAGATAGAACATCAAAAGCCTGCTGGTTTACTACAATCCTTAGATATCCCAAAGTGGAAATGGGATAGCAGAGCTATGGATTTTGTGGTTGGATCGCCACAGACTCCGAAGAGGCATGATGCGATTTGGGTTCTCATCGAGAGATTGACGAAGTGTGCTCACTTCTTGCCTATTGGTGATAGTTACAGTTTAGAGAGATTAACCCATATTTATATCAAGGAAGTTGTTAGGTTACACGGTGTACCGTCGAACATTGTCTCTGATAGAGACACTAGATTCACATCTAGATTTTGGAGACAGTTGTATTGTGCTTTGGGGATGAAGTTGAGGATGAGTTCTGCTTATCATCCTCGGACGGATGGATAGTTTGAAAGGAAAATTCAGTCATTAGAGGACCTTTTGAGGGCTTGAGTTTTAGAGCACATTGGCAGTTGGGATGAATTCTTGCCGTTGATTGAGTTTACATATAATAATAGTTTCCATAGCATTATCGGGATGGCACCGTACAAGGCTTTGTATGGCAGAAAGTGTAGGACTCCATTGTGTTGGTATGAGACTGGTGAAAGCCAAGTATTGGGCCCTGATGTGGTACAACAAATGACGGAAAATGTTAAAAGGATAAAGGAAAAGATGAAGGAAGCGCATGATAGGAAAAGGAGCTACAGTAACAAGAGGAGGAGACCCTTAGAGTTCCAGGAAGGTGATCACGTGCTTTTGAGAGTCACTTCGAAAACTGGAATTGGCAGAGCTATCAAGTCTAGAAAACTTACTCCAAGATTCATTGGACCTCTCCAAATTCTTCGACGGGTTGGTCTAGTAGCCTACCATATTGCCTCACCACCTAACCTTTCTAATCTTCATGACATCTTTGACGTATCCCAATTGAGAAAATATTATCTTGATCCTTCTCATGTACTTGAGCCTGAGTCCATACAACTCCAAGAGAATCTAGAGTATGAAGCCTTACTGGTTAGGATCGCAAATAGAAGGATTAAGGATCTTTGTAGTAGACAGATTCCTTTGGTCAAGGTCATTTAGGATAAGACTACAGGAGATGCTACTCTGGAGCGTGAGGCAGATATGCAACAGCAGCATCCACATCTTTTCTGAGATATGTAAATTCTGGGGAGGGAATTTCTTTTAGGGGGGTAGTAATGTAACATCCGTGTTTTATGACATTGTTTATATGTTTCATAAACATGTTTAAGACCTTGATTTAATGTCTAATATGCATGTTTAGGCATTGGGAACCTTGCATGAAAAGTACGAGATTAACCTGCGTTGAATCGAATGAGAACGTGTTCTTAAGATTTTCTTTATACCATTTAGAACGCTTAAGAGTACAAAATAGGAAATTTATTTTTGAGGAAGATATTAGGTATGTTTGAGGACTTGATCTTATTCTTTAGGTATAGAGGAGTCTATGTTTCAAATTTCAGGTCAATCAGACTTCAAATGAGCTCAGAACGCGTTACAACGTATGACTCGGATTTATTTGGACAACATGGGTGCTGGGCGCAGCATTTTGGGTGCTAAGCGCTGAGGACAGTGACACGTGTCACACAACCATTCGTGGAGAGTGGCGGTACAGTTCACACGGGTGTTGACCGCCCAACGTGTAAATAAAAAGTGGTTTTAAATGACTCATTTTCGTGGAACCTGCCAGAAGGTTGGAGAAAAAAGAAAGTATAGAAAGTGAGAGAGGAGAGACATGAGAGAGAGAAATTTCAGGAGAAGTTTCCGATCAATCCGTTCGTTCTATTGAGAAACCGATTATACCGTTGTGATCCTCGCGACTTCTACTTCATCATCCTATCTTTCTTTTCTTGATTAGGCTAAGGTAAGTGTAACAGCCTAATTTTTAATTACGTTGTTTAATCGGTTAAAATATAATTAATTATATTTTAATCTGAGAGTTAGAAAGTGATTTTAAATAAAATAAAATCATATTCATAGTCTCTCTTATGGTAGAAGGCTAGGTGAAATTTTGGGTTGAAAATTCAGACGGAGTCAGGTCTGCGTTTTTAACTGATAGCATAATTTTATACCGACAAAAAACCCTAGTTTGACCCGAAAACTGAAATTTGTAGATTTTTTTATATTATGTCCGTGATTAATCCTACTTTCCAAATTTCTAATCAGAAATAAAATATTATGTTTATTCGGACGAATTTTGGTAAAAGTTCGGACGAAAAACAGACGGTGTTTTCACTGACAGTAAGATTTTAATGATCAGAAAACCTAATTTTGACTCGTGAACGAAATGGTTTAATTTAAATCATATTTCCAACGAGTTTGGTTAGTTTGAAAATTTTCAACTAAAAACGAAATATTACGCTTTTGATCTGGCGTAAAACCCTAATCGGGAAACCGACAGAATCGGCAACAGAATTGCAAAGATAGAACGAGACACCAGAGGAGCTGAGTTATGGGATGACTCATCAAGAATTTATGAGGCAATTAATGTTAGAAATTATGAGTTTTTAAGCGAAATGACCAAAATACCCTTTTAGCTTAACCTAACCAAAGCTAAGTTAGATTTTAACCATGGTTAAGGAACCATGGTTAATTTGTGTGGACAAGGGGCAGCCACACCACTCGAAGAATATAAGCCACATGATTTTAACCCTAGTTAGCAAAATAACCCTTGTTAGGTTAAGTATTAACTATAGTTAGTTAATATATATTATTATATTCATAAAACCTATTAATCTAATTCTAATAAACCAAACAAGGCCTAAGATATAGCCTATATATACCCCCCAAACCGTGGCCTCCCCTCCCCATTTCACTCATCTTCTTCATCTTCTTACTTGTTCTTCACACTTAAACACATAAACTCCATTGTTAACTTTCCAAAGCTTCAAGTGTTCTTGTAACAAGCTAGCTATGATCATCATCCTCCTTCATCTCCTTCAAACTAGTGAGGTAACACGATCATCTCCTTCCTTTCTAAGATCTTGTTCTTCATTTTCATGTTCTTATTTTCTTAGATCTAGAACTTTAAAGAATTCTAGAAAATTTTAGAAAAATCCTAAAATATATGAAACTAATTTCTATGATCTAGTTAGCAGCACTTCTTTCATTATCCAAGAGCATGTAATCAAAAACATTTTCCTTCCCTAAAAACCATGGTGGGCCGAACCTTGGAGAGAAAATGGGTTTGAAGTTTTTGTGTCATTTCTCAATTCTAACACTTGTATCATGCTCTCTAATACATATATAGTTATAATCTAAGAGCTTAACTTCAACAAAGATTTCTATCCTAATTTTATGGTGTTGACCGAAAATCTAGGGTTTAGGAATTTATAGATTTTGTTGAATTAATGAATTTTAATGATTGGTTAATACTCTTAGGGATCTATGTAATCTAAAACCAATAGCTTGAATAAAAAAGAATTTTCTAGCAAATTTTACCAAGTAAGGCTGAAACTTAATTAAAAAGGAGATTAAAATATCTTGTTAATATTTTCAAGTTATGATAATTTATCTTAGCTATCTAAGACTATAGGAATCAGAATCCAAAAGCTTGGAATGAGAAAAGAATCCTAACTCTATTTTGAATTAGGAGGCCGAAACCTAGCTATTTAGGTTAAGAATGATTTTGTTAATTAATTATAGTTTGTTTGTTTGGTTGAAGGAGAAACTGTTAAAGTATGGCGTGACAACGAGGAACGGCGAATTCGGAATTTTGGTGATAACCCAGGTGGGAGAAAGAACCATTCCATCGTTGGAACCACTAAGTAGTATATAATTTATAATAATGGTGTAGGGCGACCTAAACCCTACTAGTAGTTGAGTAATTGACAATACCAAAATCGCATTGGAAACTTTTTCGTTTAACCAATGACGATTTGGGAATTGTAGGTTTATCAACTTAGGTTAATTTTATAATATTGAGGATGTCTGGATTATTTATTATTGACTGTTTGTGATACGCTGGTTGAGGTCCTCTACTGCATGTGACGTTTTGTTTTGATGCTTGAATATTTTATTGATTACTGTGTTATGCATGATCTGCCTGTTTTGATAAATTGCTTAGTTAAATTTTAAGTGAAGATATATGTTGCTCAAAGGTATTTTGTTTGGGGTGAGAGCTTGAATATAAATTAGAGGTGCCTAGCTATTATTTTATAGAAGTGATGTGATTTAGAATGTAAGTGGAGGTTATCAGGAAAGCTTGTGGCATTAGGTTGTTATTGATAAAAGTCAGTGAGAATCATATATTGCATTGTTGTTCATAACCGTGTATTTGAGATACACGAGGTCCAAAGTTCTCGTGGACCGTTACAAATTAGAAGTTAAGTTGTGCAACTATAGTGTCATTGTTATGCATGAGCACCCTTGATAGAAATGAGAGAGAGAACTAGGGTGTGCACCGACGGTACTGTGCAGCTATAGTGTCGTTGCTTTGCATGAGCATTCTCACCATGGATGAGAATGTGGACCGGCGTTGGGGACGCGTCACTTGGACGACTGACTGACATTCCTAACGAGGGATGTGTGACAGGATTAGTGGTGGCCACGTCAGCATTAAGGTTTAGTTGCATGAGTTAGAGGGTAGAGGATGATGTTATAAAGTATGGATGATTGTAGATTGTGAGTGATAAGTGTGTGTGACTATTATTGTATTATATGCTATGAATCTTTTCCACTTATGATGATAGAACCGTTTCTTAACTCCCTATTTCTGCTTTACGTGATGTGTGTGGTAATATATGAATATATTATTATTATTATTTTACTGTGTATGATCTGCCTGGTTTGATAACATGCTTAGTTGGCATTTAGGCAAGGATATGTGTTGTTCGGAAGATATGCATAAGGGTGAGAGAATGGTTGTGACTTAGAAGCGCCTAGGTTAACCTAACTATTTGATAGATGAGAAGTGACATGGAATGTGTGTTGAGATTGTTTGGAAGGTTGAGGCACTAAGTTGTAACTGATGCGAGTCAGTGAGATTCATATAAATGCATTGTTATTCACAGTCGTGTGAGTGGAACACATGAGGTCAGGATATCCTATTTTGGATACCGGATATTGCGGGTGAGTGCCCTACGGATGTTGATACCGAGGTAGACTACCATAATACTCTTTAGTCCTGGATGTGTTGCATTGAGTATTCTATTTAGGATAGAAATACTATGTATCTTGGCACTACTGCATACACATTTTGGCACTACGGCATATTGCCCTATTTCCAATGGGGGAATAGTGGCGTACTGAGTTTCTGGCACTAAGTTCTTGGCACTGCATCGTCTGGACTACTGACTAATGTGACAGTAATAGAAATGGCCACGTCAGCATAAAGGTTTAGTTGCATGAGATTGAGGGTAGAAGAAGATATCGTGATTCAAGGATAATTGTTAGTTATGTGTGATGCTTGTCTTTGACTATTATTATATTATATGCTATGTATTATTTCTGCTTATGATGATATAACTATTTCTTATCTCCCTAAGTTTGTATATTGTGAATGTTTGCTTTATTCCATGAGAAGACTCTATGGAGGAATCAGTTACCGAGGAATTGGATGGAACTCAATATGAACCAGATGTTGGAGGATGGACTGTGTATTCGAGTGGTAGAGTTTAGGGAGTCTATGGCCAGTGCATCTCGTGAGACATTTTATGTTCCACTAATTATAACAGTTTTAATGAATATGTACCTGTAAGGGATCCTGCTGATAGGATATCCTAAACAGTGTTTTGTATTATGATGGTTAGAGATATTTGTATATGTATAATATACTTATGGTGTGGTCTGTTATTTTCCGAAGGTGGATGTGTTTATAATTAAGTTTTTAATATTTTCGTATTTTAGGGTTACGTTTAACGTTAAGAACGCAATTAAGTGTTTTTTTTTTTTTTAAATGTGGTTTTAAATTAATGGACGACGGGGCACAACGGGGTGTCTCATGAGTCGAGGACTAGGTCACTCTCTTTAAGACGTTTCACAACTGCCTAGTTTGTGTAGCAGTGTATAGCCTTGTCATCCCTCGGATAAAACAGCCTCACCAGAAATATGATCCTTCCTACACTGAAGAACCATCAAAAAATACCCCCACACACTAATTTACTGCTCGGAAACTCAGAAAATGGGGATTCAAAGAATATTTGGAAGAAAGCTATCTCAATATGATGTTCTGTATTACAAAACCTTTCCCAAAACCAAGTTTTAATAGACAAAACCATAGAAAACGTACCACATGTAAATAAAAACGTGTAATAATGATTTTTAATCAGATTTAATGAGTAAAAATGTCTCTAAAAGGTAAAAAAAAAATAAAACAAGTTTGCACTTGTACATCGATGTACCTAAATAGTACACTGTACATCGATGTACTTAAATAGTACATTGATGTATTTAAATATTTTCAGTAAAACTACGTTTTTGAGACATGTACATCAATGTATTTTAAACATACATCGATGTATTAAAATATATATCTGTGTAATAAAATATATATCTTTGTAAAATATTTTTTTACATCAACGTATAACCAAATACATCAATGTATTCAAAATCTGAATTACATTCGTGTACAAAAAACGTACATCAATGTATCTTTGTTTTTTTGGTAGAGATCAATGTATCTTTGTTTTTTTATACATAAAACAGACAACAATCCCCTACTTGTTTTATTGAAAAATCATTCCATCGAGAAGTAAACAATAACGTAAATTTGAGCATAAGCAATGGTGTCCGTAGACTTGAACCATTACATAGTGATGATGCTTCAGATTATACTAGAGTGACACGTAGTCTTGAAATCTATCTCTGATAACATTACACACTCAATCTTTTAGGATGTATTATGATAAGCCCGTGCATTATGACCATACACGTATATCCTATTATAGTGAATGTTCTAGAGAATTTTGCTTAAAAATTCCATAGGAAGCGATCTCACTTCCATATTCACATAGGTGAGGCTATCAAGAGTACTCCCGTAGCTAGGTACCCTACTCCATATAGAGTATAGAACTCACTAAGAATCAATCACTGATTCAACCTTTCAACACTACAGGTGTAACACCCCGTTTTCTCGTCTCTTGACCGGTAATTATATTTTATATTATTATCGGGGATCTAGAAAATGATTTTGAGGAAAAAAATCATAGTTGAGACCTTCTATACCGAAGGAAGTTACAGTAAAATTTTGGGTTTAAAACTCACAAGGAAACCGGTCTGCGTTTTTGCTGACAGTATAATTTTGTACCGGCATAAACCCTAATTTGACCCGAAACTGAGAAATTTTAGATTTTATCATTATTTCAGTGATAAAGTCTATTTTCAAAATGTTCGCTAAAAAATGAAGCATTATATTTTATTCGGGTGAATCTTGACGAAAAATGATCGAAAAACCTTAATCGGGTAAACGACGGTGCCGTATTCAGAACTGCAGAGATAGAACCGGATGCTGGATTGATGGGACACCTTGCCACCTTAGGGGGTGAGTCATGTGGTGAGTCACCACCATGACTCACCATAGTGATGATTACTTGAAACAAAATATCTAGATATTTATATGTGAAAATACCATTTTACCCCTAAGTCTTTATACAATTCCTTTTGTGTCCTAAACTTAATCCTACCAGATCCTCACTTGCTCAAATTTCGTGCTTCCCCTTCTAAGACCCAAACCAATTTCATTTCATCCATCCTATCTTGAAAACACTAAGTTTTCTTCTAGAAAAGTCTTAAGTGTTCTTGAAAGTTCTTGATCGTGTCATCTTTTCTTCCTCCATTCTTCATCATCTGGAGGTATAATCTCATGATCCAAGATCATACCATCATCTCCTTGCAAAAACACATAGTGTTATTCATTCCTGTAATACCCGCCAAAAATGGTACAAGGTTTTTTTAAATAAAATAAATAAATAGTAAAATGAAGAATTTGTTTGGTATGTTATAAATTATTTGTAACATGAGGAAATTATTAGAGAAAAATAATTATTATTAGTGTACTTAAAAAAAAGAAAGAAAAAAATATAAATGGATTATCATAATTAAGTTAGAGACATATTTCATTTGCACCCAAGGGCTAAGTAATGAGTTAATATAACATTAAGGACGTTTTGGTATAAGTGATATGGTATAAATGGTTAGATGGAGGAGGATGGGCAGTCATTAGCAACCCAAGAAGAAAAGGCGAAGAAGATGAGAAGAAGAGAAGAATAAAAGAATGAAAGGAGAAGACAGAGGAAAGAGTAACAACAAAGGGAGAAGGAAAGAGATATCCAAGAACTTCAAACAACGTGAGGGATCTGTGATTTTTTTGGGGTTAACTTTCATGGATATTTTTGAGGGATATGAAATGGGTTGATGATGGTTGAAATAGGGATGTTTGTGTGTTGTTTTGGGTGAATCCCTTTCAAGAAAATCGTTTGGAAATGTTTAGGTTGATTATTATTTGACTAATATGTTAATGGTGAGTTATTATACCTGTTTGGTTGAACCCTAAAAATTGGGGGTGAGGAAACTCCAATGTTGGAGCTCGACGTTTGGTGTTTTTCTTAGGAGATCTCGGTTTTTGTTTGAAATTCTGACAGACATGCGATTAAAAAATTCTAACTAGAGTTTTAGATATCAGATTAATATTAAATTGGTCTCGTTGGAAAGCTAACATCTAGAGATACATAGTGTATAAATTTCGTGATTTTTTGAAACCTGGGATATTCTCAGTTACATTTTTAAAATAGGGTTAAGGCTGTCCCGAATGTACCCTGACAGCCTGCGCTCAGAACATCATATCTTGGTTAATAAAATTCGGATTGAGATGAAACTTGTTGCATTTGAAAACTGAAGTGTAGGAGTACGTTGTGGTTATGTTTTGTGATTTAAGGAGATCTTAGGAGGTCCCAATTTAATTTTTAAAATAGAGTATTGTATGTCTTGGATGTACTCAAACAGATTTTACTTCAAAATTTATATCTGGAGTTGTAGAGTGTCTTTTTATGTGAAACTAGTGTCATTTGAAAGTAGACATGTAAGTCTTGTTGTGGTTAAAATTTCAGAATTTATGGACCTCTATAATATTCCTAGTTTTCATTTAAAGTTGGCCTACGCTTGCTGGAAACATTATCATCAGTCGTGTATTGGTGGATTTATGACTATACTATGATGTGTATCTCAGTGTGGTTGTTACCTTTCGAATGTTGATTCCCTCTATGGTTGAATTTTAGTGAGGGTGTTTATTCAATTGATTTTTATCTATGTTGTGAATATATATTATATTAGATTATATTAATGTACATCTTGGAAAGTATCAATAAAGTGATGAAAGTGTGTGAATGAAATGATTGTGTTGTTGTCACCATGGCTATGATATGGAATAGAATAGTTATGAATATGTTAAATTATGCGTTTGATTATATGGTATGTGAATAAATAAATTAGTGGTGATAAGCTAAATGTGACTATGTGTATGTTCATGGTGTAACTTTTGGAATGAACTTATCAAGTGATGATAGTATGTGAGTGAAATGATGACTACAATGTTGCCTATATGTAATTGTGATTGTTAATGTTATGGGCTTCATTGAATACAGCTGAGATGGTTATTCAAGATTTATTATGAAGCACAGTGAGCGTACGTTATGATAAGGCATGATTTATTGTACTTGGTGCTGTGGTATGATGCTTAGACATTGGACAAGACTTGGTGTATCCGACCAGTCAACGAATTCAACCGGTATATAAATGTGACCGTCGGAGTATGGGGCCTCTAGTGAAGAACCCCGGAGTTCGGAGGGTGGTTGTGTAGTGACCGAGGTCACTTGCCGGTCAGCGGACTCGACCGGGATATAAATGCGACCATCAGAGTGGGAGACTCTAGTGAACAACTCCAAGGGGATACACAAGCATCTTGACCAATGGCAAATTGACTTCATAGCGAGTGAAGATTTGCTATGTAAGCTTATGTACAATGTGAAGAACTCAATGAGATATTTATGGAGATGCTTATATATATTGTACTATTTTTCTATTATGTTTTATTTATCCCTCACCGAGTTCTGGGACTCACCCCCGCCCTTTTTGGTTTTAGCTTCAGGTATTCCACGAGTGGAGCCATCTCAGGGAGCCCATGCACTTATGTAGTGCGGGCAGCTGCTACTGTTTCAGTTTCTTGTGGCTTGATTTATTGTCATATGAGAATCTTCTGTTGTTTGGAGTTTTAAACTTCATTCTAGTTGTTAGCCCATTTGGGCTTTGTTTTCTTTTTTAAAACTATTGATGTTGACTCGTGGCCACCCTTGGCTTAATTTTGGTATGATATTTTACTCTGATAATTACTTATGATATTCAATATATCTTGTTATGATGTGACTATACGTGCTTGAAAGGCCTTGGGAATGGGACAATGAAGTTCTATTATGGCCGGTCAGGGACGCCTAAGTCGGGTCCTGACAATTCCTTCATGTGAAAAATTCGGTCACCCTCCAAAAATCATCATCCATTGACTTGTTTGAAAAACCAAGACTAGATCCTTACTCCTCTAGACATTCTAAGACTATCTTATCTCACATAAAAATCCCTTTGGAGCCTTCCTTGGGTATTTCAAGCCTAGTATTACCCAACACTTGATCATCCATTTTCCTACTCCAAGTGAGTGACGCAACCTAGAATTTCTCTCCCTTGTGTATGTCTAGACTCTTGTGTATAATCCTTTTAATTATTGTTTGATTTCTTTACTGGGTTTTATGACAAAACCGTGAGGCTCCTTACGTGGTTTACCATCATTTGCTTGCTTTTCTAAGTGATCTACAAGAGGTATGGGGGAGAATAACCTTCATCTGCCATATTGTGGGTGTGTGTGGTTTATTTGATTATTGGCTTGTTTTGAAACCCTAAGTCAAAGAGTTGTATATATGTGTGTTTATGTGATTCTCTTGGAGGAATGGATGTCATGATTGTGGTTGTTTTGTGGTTAAAATCAGTAAAGTATATGCTTGATTGAAACATGCTTATTAGTTAAAAATTCATGTTTGGCTTTCTTGAATCATGAATAGGAAAGTATGCATAAAATGTTAAAGTATATGCCATGAACTTATGTATTGATACATGGATATGTATATATGATTGTGAGCTTGTTTAGTGAAGTGAGAACCTTCACTTTGTTGATACTTGGTTCGGCCAAGACTAGAAGAAATAGTATGACCACCTTAAGTTCATCAATCTATGTAATTCTAATCTTGTTTTAAGGTTTGAAAAGGAATAAAACCAAGTAGAAAATAATGTTTTGCAAAACTGTTTTCATAGTGTTGAAATCTGAATTTTGAGGTTTCAATGACCCCAAAATAGTTTTAAATTGAGTTTAGGTCTTAAGAGAACAAAAATCATGTTTTAGCGGACTTAAAAACAGAACTTTCACGAAATCGGACACGTAAAATGAATCAAGGTTCCAATTTCGTCCCAACTATTTTAGACAGTTTGAAACTGTGTCCTAAGACTCCAAAATGAGTTTCGGACCCTTAGGGGAAACTATTTTAAGAAGTTTGGTACTAATGTGACTAAGTTCAAATGTTACTTTGAAAATGGGATTTGGTTTAGCTAAAGGTTTTGGTTTTAAACAAAAAAGGATTTTAGTCTTAAAAGACTAGTATTTACAGTAAAGTGCAAAACCTAAGTCATAGAAGACTTAGTGAAAATATGAACGTAATAATTTATGACTTATGGTGAAGCAAGACCATTTCTCATAAAGTGTGGATAATTCAATAATCACACATCCGTAAGACTTAATGGACTCATAATAATTTGATTTCTTGTAAGCCAAGAAAAAGGCTCCATTAGAGAATTGCAAAGAAATAAATGATTGGATTATAGATCCAATTCCATAATGTGTTAGGACTTGTAAGCAAGTGCCTCAAAACATTTTTGCACAAACATGACAAGTCTATTTGAGAACTGTAGATCAGTGAAGGGCCGGTGATTCAGACCCAAGAATATCATTCGTCAGAGATTGGCATCAAATGGATTCCTGTGGAATCACGAAGTTATCCGGTGGATAGACCAATTGGACGTATTTCGGCAATTTTGCCCAAATACATAGTTGATACTATGTTCAGTAAGGTCGTTGTGCCTATGAAGCCGAGCTTCCCAGTTGTAGAGGTTTCATAAAGAGCACGGTGTTTTACAGAGAGTTTGAGATCACATGTGATTATGATTGTACGTACATTATGATTTAAGCCTTGTGTGCCCTGATAGCCACACATGGTGCCTGAGGTGGGCGTATGTGAAACCTGTACTAACCATTTCCTTTCCAAAATGGCAATTAGCTCCGGAGTTAGGATCAAGAATTCTTCGAGGCTATGTAGGTATGGGACTATATGGTTTCAATCAGTTTTCTCTCTATTCTCATCCCTCAGTGGGCAAACCGTGTCCGGTATGCTTGGTAAGCTTACTGTTTAGTTTGGTATTATATATTCTTGGAGTTTTGAGCCATGGAATGAGAATGGAAGATAATATGGATATATGTATGCTGTAACATGTATGTGGGTCGTACCACTGCATGCCTGCTTTATATGTATGATGAATGGGGATCTCACCTCATTTTATGTTTTCTAGTCTTCTGTTTATTTTATGTTCTGCAACAAAGACGATAGTACTGCTTTACTATCATAACCAACTTTGGATATGAGACGGCACCTTCAGAGATTAGCATATGGAAGAAGTAAGAGCTTAACCCCTGTGTGACGATGTATCGTTCTCAGTTGTTATTGTTGTACAATGATGACACCTCGTCGTCGTTTTGTACAGGCCAGCATGATGAGTCCTTGTGTTAAGAATCTTTTAAAGAGCTGTGTCTCCAAAGTTATTTATGTTTTTCTTAGTCATGTTATTTTAATGGTGTTGTTATTTCTACAGTAGTTGTTTCTGTCTTTACATGACTTTTATCTTGAAAAAGAATTTATGAAAGTATTATGTATACACGGGGAATGTATAACTATTTACTGCTTATTTTCTCACTTTCTGGATGTATATGTCTTAGGCCTATTAGTGGTAGGAAGATGTTAAGTATTATCTAATTTCTTATTTGCAAAAACGAATAGCGAAAAATAAACTCGTATCTATAGAAAATTTATTTTCCGCGTTAAACGGAATTAAGAAAATGTCACAGGCAATGTAGCACCTGAGAAGGGTGTTACAACAGGATATCATGCTCTAAACATATGAATGAGACTTTAAAAAATTATCAAACCGTGATTCTCACATCTCTTTATAAGTTGTTATTACCCTTTGAACCTATTTCTTGGGATCTCCAGTCTATAGGTTGGGTTACCTCTATAAGAGACAATTTAATCTATGGGCATTAGTCCCATTCCTGTAGAGGTTTTGAAAAACCTTATTCTCTTTCTTACCCTTTAGTCAAAGGATTAGCCAAATTTTCTTCAGACTTTACATGATCTAGTCTTACAATCTTTACAATAGACGCGCGCGGTACTATCGCAATGGATCGGTATAGCTGGAATCAATTTATCACACATAGGGATATTTGACAACAGGTTTCTCAACCATGTTGCTTCCTCACTAGTAGTCGCCAATGCAATCATCTCTGACTCCATGGTAGATTAAGCTAATATGGTATGTTTCTTATATTTCCAAGAAACAGTCCTTCCAGCTAAGCTAGAGAAAATTAGCCACTGGTCGCCTTGGAGTCATTTGAGAGGGTATTCCAATCAGCATCACTATATCCTTCAAGGATAGTGGGAAACCTTTGATAATATAACCTTTCTAGGTTCGAAATTTCCAATAACATATGTTTGACATTTACCTCAACATGAAAATTAGAACCAAAGATAAGCAAGTCATTCACATATAAACAAATAATAGTGCAAACTTTATCATCTGATTTATAATATATACACTTATCACTTTCGTTAATTCTAAGGCCATGTGAGATAACCAGACTATCAAAATTCTCATGCCCACTGCTTAAATGCTTGTTTCAAGTCATACAAAGATTTACTTAATTTTCATATACTTTATTCTCATCACTAGAAACAACAAAACCATCAAATTGATCCATATGAATTTCTTCTTCTAAATCACCATTTAGAATAATAGTTTTTACATCCATTTGATGCACAACCATATCATGTATAGCAGCAACAGATAACAACACACGAAAAATCGTAAGTCTAGATACAAGAAAAAAGGTGTCAACGAAAACTATGTTTTATCTAATAATTCATTATAAGAAACACTTGTTCTAATCGGTGAATTATTAGAAGACGAGACCCCACTATTTATCAATTTAAACGATTTTCATAGAAATCAACATCATTTGATTCAATAACAAATTTTCATTCAAATTAAAAATTCTATAAGCTTTGTTACTAAAAACATTCATGTTCTCTACTTGCTAAATTTTTTCCGAGAATAACATGCTCAAAATAACATGACACATTCACATTTAGGAAAAACACACCCAATAGACATATTCACATATTAGTAAGTATCCCAATAACATAACACAAACATATTTTTTAACAATTCATTTATTAACTTGAAAAATTCTAGAATGCCAAAAATTATAAGAACACGACATGTATGAAGAAACAACTATAGTCAACATTAAACGTAAATATGCCATCGGTAGCATAGCCCTATCCCAAAAAGACTTTGTTCTTTGTAAGAGTATACGAATCAGCCCCAATGGTCTGAGTAATCAAGTTCTTCAGAGAGAAATCCTTGGTTTTATGCCAGAGGATGTTTATGAAAACTTTCCAGCTATGAGGCAACTTATCAATAATAACAGCTACTTGAAATTGTTCATCTAATTTCATATCTTTATAGATGATTTCCTGAGCAATTTTCTGGAGTTCGTGGGATTGGGCTTCTACGGCATTATCATCAGTCATTTGATACTTCAGGTAGCGGCTTACAACATATTTCTTGGTTCCAGCCTCTTCGATATCATTTTTTTCTGCAGCAGCTCCCATACTTCCTTGGCAGTGCAATTGGTACTGTAATAATCATAAGCATCATCAGATAAACTATTTAAAATGAAATTATTAGACATCAAATCATATTCATTCCAATTGTCCGGTTCTTTATGTTGAGCATCTGTCAAATTCTCTGGTAGAATTGGCTTGTCAGTCGTGAGAACTGAGACGACTTTGCTCACGATCAAGAAAAACAACATCTTCCGTTTCCATCTTATGTAGTGAGCACCTTCAAAACGAAATGGCTTGTTGAGATCAACCGGGACAGAATCGTGTTTAGAAGTCATGGCCGAAAGATTGCGTCTTAACGTTTGTTATTTTGTGTTATTTATAGAGTATGTGATATATTTTTTGTATCAAATCCTTCATGATTCTTACTTGATCATTTTCTCTTTAATTGTATTTTAATTTTCTTTTTAGTCTGAGACCCTTGATATTCAAAAATCTATTGGACTCCGACTAATCGGAGTCGAGCTGGGAAGACCCATTTAAGGGTGTAAAGCTCTTCTCGCACCTAATTTTTCCTTACAAAAGACTCGAAACCGAGACCTTGCTTAAGGAGAACCAAGCTCCTTGTAGGTTTGGACCAACAAGCGTTGGTAATATTTTAATTTTCTGATATAAGTATAAGTAATCAAATCAAATTAAGGCTTAATCAACATTTTAGTCTCTACAAATATAGATATTTTTTTGGTCCCTATCTTTTATTTTCGTTAGATTTTGGTGTTTTTAACTTTTGAAATTTTGGAATTAGTTCATGCTGTCAAGATGCATCGTTAGTTGCTAACGTGGCTAACAGATTGCCACATCAGCACTACCGCGTGATAATAAATATAATTTTTGAATGCCATGTGACATTTTAAAATATATATAAAAAAATTTGGTTTTGGTCCCTATACTTTTTGTCTTTATGATTTGGTCCCTTCAGGTTCAAAAATGTTGGAATTGGTCTTTGATGTTAGCTCCCATATGTTAAGCACATGAAATAAATTAATATTTTTAAATGGCACGTTGGATTATAAAATTATTATACATAAATACATTTAGAATATATATCAGCTCAAAATTGAGAAAAAAGGATCTTAATTAACATTGAAATTAATTGATGTATTATATTATTTTTTAGGATGGAAATGAAGAATAGGCACCGAGGATTTTGTATTTTTATACTCTATAATTATTAATATTATTATATATTATATTTAATTATTAAATTATTTTTATTTATTATATAATATTATTATTTGTTTTTTAATGCATGGCTCGACGCTTCACGGAGTGGCTCCATGTGGCACACGCTCCAGTTCTAACCCTTAGCAGTTGCTATCACAAAAGCTCATGGATTGCTTTAGCCTATATCAATTTCTCTAACACTGAGTTTCGATACAATTCTGCTCAACTAATAATACATTCAAAATATAAATCAACTCAACTTAGAGTATGGAGATCAATCTACAAAATATAAATAGTTATAATTTATAGAGAATATAAGTGCTGATGTGGCATTGCTGATGTGGCGTGCTATTAGCCACATTAGAACTTAACAGATGGGAACTAACGCAAAGACTAATTCCAACATTTTTGAACTTGTAAGGACCAAAAGTAAGGGAAAAAGTACAGGGATCGAAACCAAAAGATATATTTAGTGGCACAGATTGTCACGTTAGCACTTAACGGTACATCTTTGTTGCTGCAAATGATGAACACGAACAAGAAGCAGAAGGATGAGTTGTAACACCCTGCTTTTTAGCTACGATGTATTACCGGTAGCAAGATAATTATCTATATTTTTATCTGAGACCAAGAAAATGATTTTGGAAAACAAAATCATATTCATACTCTACCTTTTGGTAAAGGGTTACGTTAAAATTTTGGGTTGAAAATTCAGACGGAAACCAGTCTGTGTTTTCAGTGACAGTAAGATTTTACGGATCAGAAAATCTAATTCTGACATGAGAAAAAAACAATTTAGTTTTATATCATATTTCTAAATAGCCTATTTTGAAATTCTTTCTCAAAAATATATTACTATATTTTATTCGGGTGAAGGATCGAAGAAAATCGCGTAAGAAAACCTAAATCGGGAAATCGACGGAATCGGGAGCAGAATTGCAGAGACCCGCAAAGAGATCGGGACAACAAGTCAAACATGATGACTCATGATGTCATCCATTATGTCATAAGTAACCATGACACTTTATAAAGTAAAATGACCAAAATACCCCTAACCTAACCTATCTTAGTTAAACTTCAACCATGGCCATAACCAAGACAAAATCAATTTGGTTTCTCCTTCCTCCTTGTGGTGAACACACGGCCACACCCATCCACCACACATTTCTTTCCTAGCCATGAGGATTTCTAAGAATAGCTAGCTTATAATATTATATTTCTAACTTAACCTAACCTATGTCTAGTTATATTCAACCATGGTTCTCTTTTATCATTAACAAACCAATTTCTTCTCCTCATTGTCCAAGAGTACACGGCCTCCCCCTTCATAATACACTTGGAAATTTCATTTATGTGTTCTTCAAACATTCTAAGTCTTTCTCTCTCAAAAACCGTAATCGGGTAAACAACGGAACCAGATAAGGATGCACAGAGATACACCGGGAGACAGAACGGAGAGTCGTCTATGATGACTCAGAGGGGATGAGTCATCATGGTGAGTCATGGTGGGGACTCATCTTCCCCAAAAATGCTCATAAATGCAAACCTAAAATATCTTGATATGTATGTATTAACTTAACCTAGCTTAGTTAACATCAACTATGGTTGCTAAGTGACACGTCCTCTTCCCTCATCCACTCAATTTACTTGGTTGAAAACCCTCCACACTTAACCAATTTCGTGGCTGCCCTCTCCTCTTCATTACTTGACGCAATTCATTCATTCATTTCATCAACTTCTCTAAGTCATTTCTTTCAAAAACCTAAGATTCCATGATGGCAAAGCTTGCATCTTTGATCATTTTTTTCTTCAATTCAAAGTGAGGATCCTTTTCCTCGTCACCTTAGCTCTGTTTATCACCCACTACTTTGTATTAGAGGAGAAGAATTGAGAGAGAATCCTCAATAGTTACAAGAAGTCTTTGTTGGAAGCTTTGAAACCTAGTTGGAGCAGTCTCAGTGAGAGAGTCACCAAACACGCTTCAACTGTTGGATCGTTCTCAAATTTCATAATAATGTTTAACACTGGTGGTTCTTCATATCCAACGGTACTAATTCGAAATAATCTCCAAAGTGTGAAGATATTAATCTAGAACAGTGAACCTAGGAGGTGAGAAACTTATCCCGGATACCACCTAACCTGCAACCATAGAGCTGTCATCTGAATTCGTTAACCGTTGGTTCGAGCTGAAACTTTGTAAGAAGGTTTAGGAAAGATAGTTCTTTGTTGTCACCGTACATTTTTGTAATTATAGGTCTGTGGCCAGGCGATATGGAGATCGAACAGTAGCTCTGTTTTGGTAGCTTTTCCCTAGGATTCTTGAGCTCATTTTTGAATCCGATTTACCCTAAATCCAGCCGCAGTTCTTGTAAGTTTTTCCATCAATTTTGTCTTTTGATGCAAATTGATTTATTTATTGGAACTCTATTGTTTATTCGGTTGGTATTTTTGTGTTTCCGGCTAATTGTGATACTCGTACGTGTAATCGGGACGGAAAACAGAACGGTGGATGTGTGAGTATGGATGGTGGCAGATTTGTGGACGTGTTGGAAAGAGTGTCGAAGTTCGTGGCAGTAAGGTGGACGCATTCGTTACTTGTACGGGAAAGCACGCACGTTGATAAGGTGGGAGAAAGATTCATCCTTGTGTCGGAATGGATAAGTAGTATATATTATAATAATGGTGTATGGTAACCTAAACCCTACTAGTGGTCGAGTAATCTACAAGACCAAAATCTCATAGGGAACTTCCCCGTAGTACCAATGATGATTTGGCGATTGTAGGTTTATTGCCGTTAGGATAATTTTAGAATATTCGAGGATGTCTGATTTTATCATTATTGACTTGTTTGTGATTTGCTGGTTGTGGTAAACTGCTTAATGTGATGTGTGTGGTGATATATGAATATATTATTATTATTTTACTGTGTATGATCTGCCTGGTTTGATAACATGCTTAGTTGGCATTTAGACAAGGATATGTGTTGTTCAGAAGATATGCATGGGGGTGAGTGAATGATTGTGACTTAGAGGTGCCTAGCCTAGCTTAACTATTTGATAGATGAGAAGTGACATGGAATATGTGTTGAGATTGTATGGAAGGTTGAGGCACTAGGTTGTAACCGATGCGAGTCAGTGTGATTCATATGAATGCATTGTTATTCACAGTCGTGTGAGTGGAACACACGAGGTCTGGCTATCCAATTTTGGATACTGGATATTGCGGGTGAGTGCCCAACGGATGTTGATGCCGAGGTATACTACCGTAATACTCTTTAGTCCTGGACGTGTTGCATTGAGTATTGTATCTAGGATAGAAATACTATGTATCTTGGCACTACTGCATACGTATTTTGGCACTACGGCATATTGCGCTATTTCCAATGGGCGAATAGTGGCGTACTGAGTTTCAGGCACTAAGTTCTTGGCACTACACCGTCTGGACTACCGACTAACGTGACAGTAATAGAAATGGCCACGTCAGCATAAAGGTTTAGTTGCATGAGATTGAGGGTAGAAGAAGATATCATGATTCAAGGATGACTGTTAGTTATGTGTGATTCTTGTCTTTGACTGTTATTATATTATATGCTATGTATTCTTTTCTGCTTATGATGATATAACTATTTCTTATCTCCCTAAGTTTGTATATTTTGAATGTTTGCTTTATTCCATGAGAAGATTCTATGGAGGAACCAGTTGCCGAGGAATTGGATGGAAATCCGTATGAACCGGATGTTGTAGGACGAGCTGTGTATTCGAGTGGTAGAGCTTAGGGATTCTATGGCCAGTGCGTCTTGTGAGACATTTTATGTTCCGCTAATTATAATAGTTTGTATGAGTATGTACCTGTAAGGGATCTTGCTGATAAGATACCCTAAACAGTGTTTTGTATTATGATGGTTAGAGATATTTGTATATGTATAATATAATTATGGTGTGGTGTGTTACTTTCCGAAGGTGGATGTGTTTATAATTAAGTTTTTAATATTTTTTGTATTTTCAGGTTATGTTTAACGTTAAGAATGGGATTAAGTGTTTTTTTTAAAATGAGGTTTGAAACTAATGTCACAACGGGGCACAACGGGGTGTCTCATTTGGTGGTATCAGAGTATTTTGATTCTGCTCAGACTGCGAGGTTTAGGATGTTGTTATTAGCCGTGTCTAGTTGAATCCAAATTGGATATCGACTATGTTTAGAATTTGGGTAGTGTGTCTGAACTTGACGTAATAAATAACATTGGTATGGCATATAGTATTGATATACTTGTTTATGTAATATTATATGTCATACGGATGTGAGCTGATTGTTACTCTTACCAGTACTCTAAGACTCAGAGCTCATAGTGAAGGAAGTGGTAGGAATGCAAAGGTGAAGCGAACAATGGACTTCCCAGGGCTAGAGGAGAAAGAGTTCCCTAGCTTTAAAGAAGGAAGTATATCAGTAGGTGAGTACACTATAAGATTTGAGTCTCTGCTCACATTCTCCAAGTTCTAACAAGTGCATTCGGATGAGAACGAGATATGTAGAAGGATTGAGGATTGATCCGAGAGGTGCGTTGCAAAGAGAAATTACACATTTGGGAATTTCAAGGATTTTGGATATGTTAGAGAGATAGAGTTTGCTATAGATCTTATAGCAGGGATAAAACCGATATCGATAGCTCCCTATCAAATGTTCTCGACAGAGTTGGCAGAGCTTAAGAAGCAGTTGGATGACCAAAATACCCCTAACCTAACCTATCTTAGTTAAACTTCAACCATGGTCATAACCAAGACAAAATCAATTTGGTTTCTCCTTCCTCCATGTGGTGCACCCACGGCTACACCCTTCAACACCCATCCACCATACATTTCTTTCCTAGCCATGAGGATTTCTAAGAATAGCTAGTTTATAATATTATATTTCTAACATAACCTAACCTATGTCTAGTTACATTCAACCATGGTTCTCTTTTAACATTAGCAAACCAATTTCTTCTCCTCATTGTCCAAGAGTGCACGGTCTCCCCCTTCATCATACACTTGGACATTTCATTTATGTCTTCTTCAAACATTCTAAGTCTTTCTCTCTCAAAAACCGTAATCGGGTAAACAACGGAACCAGATAAGGATGCGCAGAGATACAACGGGAGATAGAACGGCGAGTCATCCATGATGACTCAGTAGGGATGAGTCATCATGGTGAGTCATGGTGGTGACTCATCTTCTCCATAAATGCTCATAAATGCAAACCTAAAATATCTAGATATTTATGTATTAACTTAACCTAGCTTAGTTAACATCAACTATGGTTGCTAAGTGACACGTCCTCTCCCCTCATCCACTCAATTTACTTGTGGCTGCCCTCTCCTCTTCATCACTTTACACAATTCATTCATTCATTCATTTCACCAACTTCTCTAAGTCATTTCTTTCAAAAACCTAAGATTCCATGATGGCAAAGCTTGCATCTTTGATCATTTTTTTTCTTCATTTCAAAGTGAGGATCCTTTTCCCCATCACCTTAGCTCTGATTATCACCTACTACTTCGGATTAGAGGAGAATAATTGAGAGAGAATCCTCAATAGTTACAAGAAGTCTTTGTTGGAAGCTTTGAAACCTAGTTGGAGCAGTCTCGGTGAGAGAGTCGCCAAACACGCTTCAACCGTTGGATTGTTCTCCAATTTCAAAATAATGTTCAACAGTGGTGGTTCTTCATATCCAACGGTCCTAATTTCCAAATAATCTCCAGAGTGTGAGATATTAGTCTAGAACAGTGAACCTAGGAGGAGAGAAACTCAATCCATATACTACCTAACCTGCAACCATAGAACTGTCATCTGAGTTTCGTTAACCGTTGGATCGGACTGAAACTTTGTGAGAAGGTTTAGGAAAGACAGTTCTTCATTTTACCGTTCATTTTTCTTATTAACGTTCTGTAGCCAGAGATATGGAGCTCGAACAGTAGCTCTGTTTTGGTAGCTTTTCCCTTGGATTCTTGAGCTCATTTTTGAATCCCATTTTCCCTAAGTACAGCCGCAACTCTCGTAAGTTTTTCCATCAATTTTGTCTCTTGATTCAAATATATTTATTGATTGGAACCCTATTTTTGATTCATTTGGTATTTGTGTTTCCGGCTAATTGTGATACCCGTACGTGTAATCTGGACGGAAAATGGATTGTGTGAGTATGGATGGTGGAAGATTTGTGGCTGTATTGGAAAGTGTTTCGAGGTTCGTGGCAGTAGCGTGGACGCATTCAGAGCTTGTACGGGAAAGCACGCACGTTGATAACGTGGGAGAAAGATTCATCCTTGTGTCGGAATGGATAAGTATTATATATTATAATAATGGTGTAGGGCAACCTAAACCCTACTAGTGATCGAGTAATCGACAAGACCAAAATCGCATTGGGAACTTCTCCGTAGTACCAATGATGATTTGGGGATTGTAGGTTTATCACCGTTAGGATAATTTTAGAATATTGGAGGATGTCTGATTTTATCATTATTGACTTGTTTGTGATTTGTTGGTTGTGGTAAACTGCTTTATGTGATGTGTGTGGTGATATATGAATATATTATTATCATTTTAATGTGTATGATCTGCCTGGTTTGATAACATGCTTAGTTGACATTTAGGCAAGGATATGTGTTGTTCGGAAGATATGCATAGGGGTGAGAGAATGATTGTGACTTAGAGGTGCCTAGCCTAACTTAACTATTTGATAGATGAGAAGTGACATGGAATGTGTGTTGAGATTGTATGGAAGGTTGAGGCACTAGGTTGTAACCGATGCGAGTCAGTGAGATTCATATATATGCATTATTATTCACAGCCGTGTGAGTGGAACACACGAGGTCAGGATGTCCTATTTTGGATACCGGATATTGTGGGTGAGTTCCCTACGGATGTTGATTCCGAGGTAGACTAACTTAATACTCTTTAGTCATGGACGTGTTGCATTGAGTATTCTATCTAGGATAGAAATACTATGTATCTTGGCACTACTGCATACGTATTTTGGCACTACAGCATATTGCACTATTTCCAATGGGGGAATAGTGGCATATTGAGTTTCTGGCACTAAGTTCTTGGCACTGCACTGTCTGGACTACTGATTAACGTGACAGTAATAGAAATGGCCACGTCAGCATAAAGGTTTAGTTGCATGAGATTGAGGGTAGAGGAAGATATCGTGATTCAAGGATGATTGTTAGTTATGTGTGATGCTTGTTGATCAGCCGCTGGCTCATCTAGTTTTATGACTAGTATGACCATGGTTTTGTGCTAATTATATTTCGTTTTCGCCCAAATTAGATTAAATTGTCCTCAAGCAACATTTTGATTCTGTAAAGTATTTTTAGGCTAATTTAGTTAGTTTTGAGTCAAATAAAGCACTTACAGCTATTTCCTATTGTTTCAGGTTAGAATAAAGCACATAGAGCCAAAGGAATGAAGAAAATAATGGAAAAATGCAATTTTGGAGTTTTCGCCTCGCGAGAGGACGCTAGCCTCGCGAGCCCAAAGACCAGCACGAGCAGCAACAGTCACCCTCTTTGGCTCGCCTCGCGAATCATGTTTCGCTTCGCGATAAAGCGACTGTTCATGATATTCGCCTCGCAAATCATGTTTCGCCTCGCGAGAAAGCGACTGTTCATAATATTCGCCTCGTGAATCATGTTTCGCCTCGCGAGCGACCGCAACCCAGAATCTGTATTTATATCTGTTTTGGGGCAGAACTGATCATCTTCTTTTCTCTTCTTATTTTCTTTTCATAGTGCGGCTACAAGTAGGTTTAGGTTTATGTTTGTAATGGAGAACTAGTCTCCTTTGATTAATCTACTGCGATTGGTTTCCATTATCACTTGAGGTTCTGTAATTCCTGTTTTATTTGCTATTCTCTTTTCAATACTATGCTATATGTTTCTGTTTGTTTAATTCAGGAGTGTATAGTGTTGTGTTGATTTATTTCGGTGATGTTATGTTCCTATATTGAATCACGTTTGTTTAATTCGCGTGTGTTCGTTCATGTTCGTTTAGTTCATGAGGGCTTAACCCCGTTTGTTTAATTCGGGAATAGGAACATATATCTGTAGTAGCGATTTCGTTTGTTAATTGTTGCTACAACCGAAAGGGGATTAGAATCTGCTTAGGGCTTGGAATTTACATGAACCAATGATAGTGGGAAACCGAGAACAGTAGGTTAATCGTCCTTAGTTTATTTGATAGTCCTTTAAACTGCTTATTTTTATTGCTCTTTTGTTTTCTTTATTTAATTTCAAATCCAAAACCCCCCAAAAACTATTTTATGTTAATAACAACAACCCAAAAGTCCTTGTGAGATGATATCCGAGTTGTCCCTCCCTAAACTACATTTTTACAAACCGCTCGCTTTTTGGCGCGTGCGCGACAGCGCGACCACTTGTCTTTGACTATTATTATATTATATGCTATGTATTATTTCTGCTTATGATGATAGAACTGTTTCTTATCTCCCTAAGTTTGCATATTGTGAATATTTGCTTTATTCAATGAGAAGACTCTATGGAGGAACCAGTTGCTGAGGAATTGGATGGAACTCAGTATAAACCGGATGCTGGAGGATGGGTTGTGTATTCGAGTGGTAGAGTTTAGGGAGTCTATGGCCAGTGTATACGTTCTATGTTCCGCTAATTATAATAGTTTGTATGAATATGTACTTGTAAGGGGTCCTGCTGATAGGATACCCTAAATAGTGTTTTGTATTATGATGGTTAGAGATATTTGTATATGTATAATATAATTATGGTGTGGTGTGTTACTTTCTTAAGGTGGATGTGTTTATAATTAAGTTTTTAACATTTTCATATTTTCGGGTTATGTTTAATGTTAGGAACGTGATTAAGTGTTTATTTTTTATTTTTTTAAAATGTGGTTTTAAATTAATGGCACGACGGGGCACAACGGGGTGTCTCCTGTGTCGCGGACTAGGTCACTCTCTTTAAGACATTTCACGACTGCCTAGTTTGTGTAGCAGTGTATAGCCTTATCGTCCCCAGGATAAAACAGCCTCCTTAGAAATATGATCTTTCCTGCACATAGAAGAACCATCAACAAATACCCTCACACACTTAACTGCTTGGAAACTCAAAATGGGGATTTAAAGAATTTTTGGAAGAAAGCTATCTCAATATAATGTTCTGTATTACAAAAGCTTTCCCAAAACCAAGTTTTAATAGACAAAACCATAGAAAACGTACCAGATGTAAATAAAAACGTGTAATAATGATTTTTAATTAGGTTTAATGAGCAAAAATGTCTCAAAAAAGGTATTAAAAAAAACAATTTTGCACTTGTACATCGATGTACCTAAGTAGTACACTGTACATCGATGTACTTAAATAGTACATTGACGTATTTAAAGATTTTCAGTAAAACTATGTTTTTGAGACATGTACATCAATTTATTTTAAACATACATCGATGTCTTAAAATATATATCTGTGTAAAAAATTATTTTTACATCAACATACAACCAAATACATCAATGTATTCAAAATCTGAATTACATTCGTGTACAAAATACGTACATCAATGTATCTTTGTTTTTTGTTGGAGATCAATGTGTCTTTGTTTTTTTTACATAAAACATACAACAATCCCTCACTTGTTTTATTGAAAAATCATTCCATCGAGAAGTAAAAAATAACATAAAATTGAGCATAAGCAATGGTGTCCATAGACTTGAACCATTACATAGTGATGATGCTTCAGAATATACTAGAGTGACACGTAGTCTTGAACTCTATCTCTGATAACATTACACACTCAATCTTTTAGGATGTATTCTAATAAGCCCGTGCATTATGACCATACACCTATATCCCACTATAGTGAATGTTCTAGAGAATTTTGCCCAAAAATTCCATAGGAAGCGGTCTCACTTCCATATTTACATAGGTGAGTCTATCAAAAGTACTATTGTTGCTAGGTACCCTAATCCATATAGAGTATAGAACTCATTAAGAATCAATCACTGATTCAACCTTTCAACACTACAGGTGTAACACCCCGTTTTCTCGTCTCCTGACCGGTAATTATATTTTATATTATTATCGGGGATCTAGAAAATGATTTTGAGGAAAAAAAATCATAGTTGAGACCTTCTATATCGAAGGAAGTTACGGTTAAATTTTGGGTTTAAAACTCACACAAAAACTGGTATGCGTTTTTGCTGACAGTATAATTTTGCAACGGCAGAAACCCTAATTTGACCCGAAATTGAGAAATTTTAGATTTTATCATTATTTCAGTGACAAAGTCTATTTTCAAAATGTTCGCTAAAAAATAAAGTATTATATTTTATTCGGGTGAATCTTGACGAAAACGATAGAAAAACCCTAATCGGGTAAACGACGGAGCCGGATTCGGAACTGCAGAGATAGAACCAGATGTTGGATTGATGGGACATCTTGCCACCTTAGGGAGTGAGTCATGTGGTGAGTCACCACCATGACTCACCATAGTCATGATTACTTGAAACAAAATATCTAGATATTTATATATGAAAGGACCATTTTACCCCTAGGTCTTTATACAATTCCTTTTGTGTCCTAAACTTTAATCCTACCAGATCCTCACTTGCTCAAATTTCGCTCAAATTTCGTGCAGCCCCTTCTAAGAGCCAAACCCATTTCATTTCATCCATTCTATCATGAAAACACTAAGTTTTCTTCTAGAAAAGTCTCAAGTGTTCTTGAAAGTTCTTGATCCTGTCATCATTTCTTCCTCCATTCTTCATCATCCAGAGGTATAATCTCATGATCCAAAATCATACCATCATCTCCTTGCAAAAACACATAGTGTTCTTCATTCCTTCCTGTGCAAAATTCGGTCACCCTCCAAAAATCATCATCCGTTGACTTGTTTCAAAAACCAAGACTATATCCTTACTCCTCTAGACATTCTAAGACTATTTTATCTCACATAAAAATCCCTTTAGAGCCTTCCTTGAAAATAAGTATTTCAAGCCTAAGATTATCCAACACTTGACCATCCATTTTCCTACTCCAAGTGAGTGATGCAACCTAGAATTTCTCTTCCTTGTGTATGTCTAGACTCTTGTGTATAATCCTTTTAATTATTGTTTGATTTCTTTATTAGGTTTTGTGACAAAACTCTGAGGCTCCTTGCTTGGTTTACCATCATTTTCTTGATTTTCTAAGTGATCTACAAGAGGTATGGGGGAGAATAACCTTCATCTACCATATTGTGGGTGTGTGTGGTTTGTTTGATTATTGGTTGTTTTGAAACCTTAAGTCAAAGGGTTGTATATATGTGTGTTTATGTGATCCTTTTGGAGGAATGGATGTCATGATTGTATTTGTGGTTGTTGTGTGGTTATAATTAGTAAAGTATATGCTTGATTGAAACATGTTTATTGGTTAAAAATTCATGTTTGGCTTTCTTGAATCATGAATAGGAAAGTATGCTTAAAATGTTAAAGTATATGCCATGAACTTATGTATTGATACATGGATATGTATATATGATTGTGAGCTTGTTTAGTGAAGTGAGAACCTTCACTTTGTTGATACTTGGTTCCGCCAAGACTAGAAGAAATAGTATGACCACCTTAAGTTCATCAATCTATGTAATTCTAATCTTGTTTTAAGGTTTGAAAAGGAATAAAACCAAGAAGAAAATAATGTTTTGCAAAACTGTTTTCATAGTGTTGAAATCTGAATTTTGAGGTTTCAATGACCCCAAAATAGTTTTAAATTGAGTTTAGGTCTTAAGAGAACAAAAATCATGTTTTAGCGGACTTAAAAACAGAACTTTCACGAAATCGGAGACGTAAAATGAATCAATGTTCCAATTTCGCCCCAACTGTTTTAGACAGTTTGAAACTATTTTTGAAGTCCATTTAAGTGTCCTAAGACTCCAAAATGAGTTTCGGACCCTTAGACTTAAAATTCGTTGAAAAAGGAATTACACGATTGACAAAGTTCAAATGATCTGAACCATCTTTTAAGTATTTCATGTATTTAGGGGAAACTATTTTAAGAAGTTTGGTACTAATGTGACTAATTTCAAATCTTACTTTGAAAATGGGATTTAGTTTAGCTAAAGGTTTTGGTTTTAAACAAAAAAGGATTTTAGTCTTCAAAGACTAGTATTTACAGTAAAGTGCAAAACCTAAGTCATAGGTGACTTAGTGAAAATATGAACGTAATAATTTATGACTTATGGTGAAGCAAGACATTTCTCATAAAGTGTGGATAATTCAATATCCACACATCCATAAGACTTAATGGGCTCATAATAATTTGATTTCTTGTAAGCCAAGCAAAAGGCTCCATTAGAGAAGTGCAAAGAAATAAATGATTGGATTGTTGATCCAATTCCATAATGCGTTAGGACTTGTAAGCAAGTGCCTCAAAACATCTTTGAATAAACATGACAAGTCTGTTTGAGAACTTTAGATCAGTGAAGGGCCGGTGATTCGGACTCGAGAATATCGTCCGTCGGAGATTGACATCAAATGGATTCCGGTAGAATCACGAGGTTATCCGGTGGATAGACCAATTGGATGTATTCCAGCAATTTTTCCCAAATACATAGTTGATACTATGTGTAGTAAGGTCATTGTGCCTATGAAGCCAAGCTTCCCAGTTGTAGAGGTTTCATAAAGAGCCCGGTGTTTTACAAAGAGTTTGAGATCACATATGATTATGATTGTATGTACATTATGATTTAAGCCTTGTGTGCCATGATAGACACACCTAGTGCCTGAGGTGGACATATGTGAAACCTGTACTAACCATTTCCTTTCCAAAATGTCAATTAGCTCTGGACTTAGGATCAAGAATTCATTGAGGCTGTGTAGGTATGGGACTATACGGTTTGAATCAGTTTTCTCTCTATTCTGGTCCCTTAGTGGACAAACCGTGTCCGGTATGCTTGATAAGCTTACCGTTTAGTTTGGTATTATATATTCTTGGAGTTTTGATCTGCGGAATGAGAATGGAAGGAAATATGGATATATGTATGCTGTAACATGTATGTGGGTTGTACCACTGCATGCCTGCTTTATGTGTATGATGAATGGGGATTTCACCTCATTTTTTGTGTTTTCTGGTCTTCTGTTTAATTTATGTTCTGCAACAAAGACGGTAGTACTGCTTTATTATCATAACCAGCTTGGATATGAGACGAACCAGTTATGAGGATGCACCTTCAGAGATTAGAATATGGAAGATGTAAGAGCTCAACCCCAGTGTGACAATGTATAGTTCTCAATTGTTATTGTTGTACAATGATGACACCTCATCGTCGATTTGTACAGGCGAGCATGATAAGTCATTGTGTTTAGAATTTTTTCTATGGAGCTGTGTGTCCAAGGTTATTTATGATTTTATTAGTCATGTTATTTTAATGGCGTTGTTATTTCCGCATGTAGTTGTTTCTGTCTTTACATGACTATTATCGTGAAAAAGAATTTATGAAATTATTATGTATACACGGGGAATGTATAACTATTTACGGCTTATTTTCCCATTTTCTGGATGTATATGTCTTAGGCCTATTAGTGGTTGGAAGATTTTAATAAATGTTGAGTATTATCTAACTTCTTATTTGCGAAAATGAATAGGGAAAAATAAACTCGTATCTTCAGAAAATTTATTTTCCGCATTAAACGGAATTGAGAAAATGTCACAGATAATGTAGCGCCTGAGAAGGGTGTTATAACAGGATATCATGCTCTAAACATATGAATGAGACTTTAAAAAAATTATCTTACCATGATTCCCACATCTCTTTATAAGTTGTTATTACCCTTTGACCCTATTTTTTGGGATCTCCAATCTATAGGTTGGGTTACCTCTATAAGAGACAATTTAATCTATGGGCATTAGTCCCATTCCTTTAGAGGTTTTGAAAACCTTATTCTCCTGCTTATCCTTTCGTCAAAGGATTAGCCAAATTTTCTTAAGACCTCACATGATCCAGTCTCGCAATCTTTACGATAGCCGGGGTACTATCACAATGGATCAATATAGCTGGAATAGATTTATCACACATAGGGATATCTGACAACAGGTTTCTCAACCATGTTGCTTCCTCACTAGTAGTTGCTAATGCGATTATCTCTGACTCAATGGTAGATTAAGCTAATATGGTATGTTTCTTATATTTCCAAGAAACAGTCCCTGCAGCTAAGCTAAAGAAAATTAGCCACTGGTCGACTTGGAGTCATCTGAAAGGGTATTCCAATCAGCATCACTATATCCTTCAAGGATAGTGGGAAACCTTTGATAATATAACCCTTCAAGGTTCAAAATTTCCAAAAACATTTGTTTGATATTTACCTCAACATGAAAATTAGAACCAGAGATAAGCAAATCATTCACATATAAACAAATAATAGTGCAAACATTATCATCTGATTTATAATATATGCACTTATCACTTTCATTAATTCTAAGACCATTTGAGATAACCAGACTATCAAAATTCTCATGCCCACTGCTTAGATGCTTGTTTCAAGTCATACAAAGATTTACTTAACTTTCATATAATTTATTCTCATGACCAGAAACAACAAAACCATCAAATTGATCCATATGAATTTCTTCTTCTAAATCACCATTTAGAATAACGGTTTTTACATCCATTTGATGCACAACTATATCATGCATAGCAGCAACAGATAACAACACACGAAAAATCTTAAGTCTAGATACAAGAAAAAACATGTCAACGAAAACTATGTTTTATCTAATAATTCATTATAAGAAACACTTATTCTAATCGGTGAATTATTAGAACACGAGACCCCACTATTTCTCAATTTAAACAATCTTCATAGAAATCAACATCATTGGATTCAATAACAATATTTCATTTAAATAAAAATTTCTATAAGCTTTGCTATTAAAAACATTCATGTGCTCTACTTGCTAATTTTTTTTCCGGGAATATCATGCTCAAAATAACATGACACATTCACATTTATGAAAAACACACCCAATAGACATATTCATATATTAGTAAGTATCCAAATAACATAACACATTCATATTTTTAAATAATTCATTTATTAACTTGAAAAAGTCTAGAATGCCAAAAATTATAAGAACACGACATGTATGAAGAAACAACTTTAGTCAATATTCAACTTAAATATGCCATTAGTAGCATAACCATTTCCTACAAAGACATTGTTCTTTATAAGAGTATACGAATCAGCCCCAATGGTTTGAGTAATCAAGTTCTTCAGAGAGAACTCCTTGGTTTTATGCCTCAAGATGTTTTTAAAAACTTTCCTGCTATGAGGCAACTTATCAATAATAACAACTACTTGAAATTGTTCATCTGATTTCATATCTTCAGAGATGATTTCATGAGCAATTTTCTGGAGTTCGTGGGATTGAAATTCTACAGAATTATCATCAGTCATTTGATACTTCAGGTAGCGGCTTACAACATATTTCTTGGTTCCAGCATCTTCGGTATCATATTTTTTTCTGCAGCAGCTCCCATACTTCCTTGGCAGTGGAATTGGTACTGTAATAATCATAAACATCATCAGATAAACCATTTAAAATGAAATTCATACACATAAAATCATTTTCTTTCCAATTGTCCAGCTCTTTCTATTGAGCATATCAAATTCTCTGGTATAATTAGCTTGTCAGTCGTGAGAACTGAGGCAACTTTGCTCACGGTCAATAAAAACAACATCTTCTGTTTCCATGTTACATAGTGAGCGCCTTCAAAACGAAATGGC
Organism: Sophora flavescens; assembly: GCA_030762895.1. Classification (NCBI taxonomy): domain Eukaryota; kingdom Viridiplantae; phylum Streptophyta; class Magnoliopsida; order Fabales; family Fabaceae; genus Sophora; species Sophora flavescens. The sequence continues at coordinate 115,836,104 of CM061068.1, forward strand.
TTGTTGAGATACCCCGGGACACAATCATGTTTAGAAGCCATGGCAGAAAGATTGCGTCTTAAAATTATTGCTGCAAATGATGAACACGAACAAGAAACAGAAGGCTGAGTCGCAGACTAGGTCGCTCTCTTTACGAAGTTTCGCGACTCTGCCAAGTTTGTGCAGCAATGTAAGCCTCGTCGTCCCCAAGATAAAACTGCCTCACCAAAAATATGATACTTCTTGTACAGAGAAGAACCACCAACAAACACCCTTACACACTTTACTACTCGGAAACTCAGAAAAAGGGGATTCAAAGAAGTTTTGGAAAAATCTATCTCAATATGATGTTCTGTATTACAAAAGGAGAAGCAAGCATCGCACGAGTGTTTTTCATTCAAATACGAGTCTAAAATAGCAAGTAAAGGGGGGAAAATAGAACATGTAGGACAAGTTCACCTTGTATAAAAATTCATAATATAATTTCATAACAGGTATGCACGAAGAACCCAAAATCAACTTAAGATGGGAATCAATCTCAATCAACATGTCACGTATCATGGATATCATAAGCATGATAACTTATTGTATTATGTGCACATAGACCACATTATCTTTTTGTTGTGGCAAACGATAATCATTTAAATATACTAGAGAACTAAGCCCATAGACCGCATTATCTATTCTTTACGACGAACGGTATCTACAAAGACTATGAGCACTCAACTCATACGTTGCATTCTCTCTTCGTTGCAGCAAATAGTATACACATGAACTATGAGCATTTAACTCATAGGCTGCATTCTCTCTTTGTTGCAGCAAATAGTACTCCATCATAGAGCTCAAAGGACAAACAACACATAACTTCAACTAAATCATGATCATTACATTCTGTTATCACCTAAATTAATGGAATTTGTGAGGGGGGGGGGGGGGGGGGGGGGGGGTATGGTCTTAAAAAAAAAACTGACCCCTTTTAATTTTTTAAAATTTATTGTGAAACGGGGCGTTTCATTGGCATCTAGAATTCAAAGTAAACATTTCTATCTATAAAAGAATTGTTCTACATAAAAATAACATCCTTTTGTCTGGGACAAGCAAACACGCAGACACCAAGAAAATAATTCTTTAAGATAGTCAAGAATTACATACAGGACTTATAGTTTTCTAAGCTTTAAATTACTTCGAAATGATATTTTTTAGGCTAACTAACTAATTTTCAATCCATCTCCCAAATTAAAAGGAATATAAGAGACTCTGGCTAGGTTTATGTTCCCTAAAACTTTCTAATCGCATCCTCTATTTTATAAGCAACTACTCTTCTATTAGCATTATATTAAAGTTGAAATTCAAAGCAATTATTATTATTATTATTATTATTATTATTATTATTATTATTATTATTTATTATTATTATTATTATTATTATTATTATTATTATTATTATTGTTATTTGAAGCCCGTTACCACATTAGGCAAAAAAATGTTTAGCATAAACTGCATAATCTATTGAGTAGACAATATAAACTAAACATAAAAAATCAAACAAACAAACAAACTCATCACCAGAAACAATCATGCCTCCATGATTTAAAATTGAATCATGATATACAAGTAAACCAATAAATCTAATAGGAACACAATATACCGCAAGAGCCATCACCTAGATCAGCATGAATACCTTAATATTCTAGACATGTTATAGGTTGTCCTTCATCATTTATGGTTTCGCGGTCCCATCCAAACGTTCCGTAAGGGAATAATAGAGGATATTGTAACGGATCATAATATCCCGTAGTTTCTTTAACATTTATGAGATTCCCAACATGACTCATCACGATGATATCTCGTTCAGTTGAGATTGATACCGCATTCTTGACCTCTAATTATCATTTCTCTATATCAGTTTTGTGCATGCCCTTAAATTTAGTAACATATGCGTGTCCATGAGTCATGCCTTTGTTCAATTTAGCAATAGATGGTATTTTTGAATACCCTATTTTGTCCGGACTCTCCTTTTTTTTTTAATTAAACTTTTGATTTTTAATTTTGATTTAAATTTTCAATTTAAATTTTTAATTTTAATATGAACATCCAGTAACGAGATTTGTTCCTGATTCGGTTCGCGCTCAACTTTAGCGGTGGACATCACTAGTCCGTGACGACACGACGACGGGAAGGAAAGCCATAGCTTGGGTTGCGCGCGATGGTTCGCAGTGGTCTTCATGTTAAACGGAGTTCGCGGTGGGGAGAAGTGAGCTTGGGTTGCGCGTGACCGGAAGGGAATGTGGCAACCGAAAGGGGCGAAGCAATGACGGTGGGGAAAGGAATAGGGTTCTGCTAGGAAGGGAAGAGGGTTTTATACGGTGCACAACACTAGTGTAAGTGTTGTTGAGTATCTCAGACTCACACATTGTAACACCCTACTTTTTATTTTCCGATTTTTAGTTTTTAGTAAAAATATTTTCGCTGTATTAACCGGTATAAATGGATTTATTTATATTTTTATCTGAGCTCATGGAGATTTATTTTTATGAAATAAAAATCATATTCATACTCTATCTTAGGGGAGAAGCTTACGATAAAAATTTGGGTTGAAAATTCAGATGGAACCCGATCTGCGTTTTCACTGACAGTATAATTTTACCGAGCAGAAAACCTACTTTTGACTCGTGAATGAAATGGTTTATATTTAAATCATATTTCCAACGAGTTTGGTTAGTTTGAAAATTTTATGTCGAAAACGAAATATTACGCTTTTATGCAGGCGTAAAACCCTAATCAGGAAAACCGACGGAGTCGAAAACGGAACTACAGAGACCCGTCAAGAGATCGGGATAACGAGTCATACATGATGACTCATGGAGGATGAGTCACCAAGAATTTATGAGCATTAAATGCTAGTAATCATGACTTTTATGTGAAAAAGACCAAAATACCCCCAAGCTTTCGCGGGTATTAACCAGACACATCTACGCACTCTTAACCACTCATTTTAAGTGGTTGTAAACCTCCCACATCTCCTCAATTTCGTTCATCCATATATACTCAACCATACCTATTTCATTTTGCTTTCGTTTCATTATTTTCCTCCCAAAAACCGAAATCGGGTAAACGACGGAGCTGCGTAAGGAATTTTCGGGAACCGCTAACGGATAGGATCGGTGACTCATTAGTGAGTCACATTGTGTGACCCAAAATCAGCCTCACCTCCATAAAATGTGAGCCACATATTTATTAACCATAGTTAAGCAAAGTAACCCTAGTTAAGTTAATTATTAACTATGGTTAAGCTTATATTAATTAAATAATCACAAAACCCATTAATCTAAAAGTTAAAAACCAAACAAGGCCTAAGATTTTCCCTATAAAAGCCCCCCAAACCGTGGCCTCCCCTCACTATTTCACTCATCTTCTTCATATTCATCATTTTTCTTCATTTCTTCACAAATCACCAAAACTCCATTTTCTTCTTCAAGAGCTCCAAGTACTTCCATTGAAGAACTTGTCAAGATCATCATATTTTCTCCATATTCTTCATACACTTGAGGTAACATGATCATCTCATCCCTTGTTTAAGCTTTTGTTCTTCATATGTCATAGTTTTCCATTTCTAGATCTAGAACTTGTAATAATTCTAGAAAATTGTAGAAAAATCATAAAAATGTGAAACCAATTTCTATGATCTATTTATGATCCCTACTTTCTTTATCCAAGAGCATGTGATCAAAATCATTTTCCTTCCCTATTTTCTAATTGAGGCCGAAACTGAGTATAAAAGTGGTTTTTATGTTTTGTTGTTTTGTTTGAAAGTTAGTACTTGATTTAAGTTCTATAGTACTGGTATAACTTAAATTCAAGAGCTTAGGTTCAGCAAAAATCCCTAGCCTAATTTTCTTTGTGAGGCCGAAATTCAATTAAATAGGGCTTGGAATATTTTATTCATGTTTTCAAGTCATAGCAATGTATCTAGGCTACCTAGGACCTAAGTAATTAGTATCCAAAAGCATAGGTTGAGAAAAGAACTCTAACCCTCATTTGGATGAGTTGGCTGAACCTAGTACCATATGTCCATATTTAGATTTGTTGATTCATTTGTTTTATTGTTGATTTGGTTGAAGGTGGTTTTGTTAACTCGTGGCGGGATAACGAGGATCGTCGTTTTCGTCTTTCCGGTGATAACTCAGGTGGGGGTAAAAATCAACCTATCGTCGGAATCGATAAGTAGTAGATTATATGATAATTGTGTAGGGCGACCTAAACCCTACTAGTAGTCGAGTAATTGACAAGACTAAAATCTCATTGGAAACCTTTTCTGTAAAACCAATGGTGATTCGGGGATTGTAGGTTTACCGACATTAAGTTGATTTTAAGTATTTGAGGATGTTTGATTTTATGTTATCAAATTTACTATGATACGCTGGTTGAGGTATTCCATCTGCATGTGACGTATTATTGCGATGTTTAAATATTTATGATATTGAGGATGTTCAGTGTCTGTCACGGCCGTGATGGTTGTCATGGCCAGGGTGTGACAGATTCTGTTTTGTAGAATTCTTGCCTTTGTTGTCTGTCACGGCCGTGATGGCTATCACGGCCAGGCCATGATAGAGTCTGACTTTGTTATTTATTTGGTTGGACCATTATGAGTTAGTTGTGATAAATTGCCTTATATGATATTGATATATTTGAATATTCTGTTGATTAATGTGTTATGCATGATCTGCCTGGGTTTAATATTGTGCTTAGCTGATTTTTAAGTAAGAATATGTGTTGTTCGGGAGATAATTGTTTGGGTGAGAGAATAAAGGTGATTTAGAGGTGCCTAGCCTAATTTAGTGGTTTTATCTGTGAGGAAAAAGTGTTGAGACTTTGATGGAAGGTTGAGGCACTAGGTTGTTATTGATATAATTTAGGGAGATTCATTTATAGATGTATTGTTATTCACAGCCGTGTGAGTGGAACACACGAGGTCAGGATATCCTATTTTGGGATTTCGGATATTGCGGGTGAGTGCCCTACGGATGTGGATGCCGAGGTAGACTACCGTAATATTCTTTTATTTCTTGACACGTTCGCATAATCTTGGCACTGGACCGTTCTGGATTGATACTCCTTGACGCGTTCGCATATTCTTGGTACTGGACCGTTTTGGAATAATACTCGCTTAGTCGTTGACGCGTTCGAAAGTTATTGGCACTGGACTGTTTCGGACTACCGACTAATGTGACAGGAGTAAAGATGGCCACATAAGTATAAAGTCTTAGTTGCAGGGGCTGAGGGTAGAGGATGATATAGTGAATTGAGGATGATTGCTGATTTTGAGTGATGCGTGTCTGTGGCTATTATTATATTATGTGCTATGTATTCTGTTCCGCTTTTGATGATAGAACTGTTTCTTATCCCCTGTATCTTTCGGTATGTTTTATTTAATCTTTTATGGGACCGTACTTGAAGACCCTGTGGCTGAGCTGAACGAAGAGGGGTTGGATGGAACTCCCTATGAACCGGAAGCCGGAGGTCGTGTCGTGACCCATGGTGATTAGGGTCTAGTTAGTCTATGGCCAGTGCGTCTCGTGAGACGTTTTATATTTTCCGCTAAGCACAACTTTTGTATAAGTATATGCTTGTGAGGGATCCTACTGAGAGGATACCCTCAACAGTGTTTTGGTAATGTAATAAATAAACATGTGTGTATTTATATACTACAACCTTGGTGTGTTTAATTTGCAGAAGTTATATGATTGTTTAAATAAAGTTTTAATTTTTACGTATTTTCAACGATAAGCGCGCGATTAAGTAAATAAATAATAAGGTTCTAATTTAATAATACAATGGGGAACAACGGGGTGTCTCATTTGGTGGTATCAGAGTAGTTCGATTCTAATCAGACTGAGGTCTAGGATATTGTTACTGGCTGTGTCTATTTGAGTCCACATCGAATTTTAACTATGCTTTGAAGATGGGTAGTGTGTCCGAATCCAATGTGATAATTAACATTAGTGTGGCATATGGTATTTATATACTGGTCTATGTGGTATTATATGTCATACTGATAAGAGCGAATGATTTCTTTTACAGAATCATGGCTAGTGGAAGAGGACGTCCGATCAACAGTGATGACAGAACTCCTGAAAGAATTGTTGGAGCTAACAATGTGGAAAATAATCATACCGGAAGTGGAGGAGAGTCATCTGAGACTCAAGATACCATGAGAAACATAGTTACTGCTCTGTTATTACAAACACAGCAGAATGCTGAGATGCTACAGATGAACAAAGAACAGCAGGAACAACAGAATCAAAGGAGAGTTGCAGCAGCTGAAGATGTCGGAATGACTACTTTCCTGAAAGGGAAGCCACCCCAATTCCGAGGAGATTATGATCCAGAGAAGGAAGAATGGTGGATACAAGAGATCAAGAAGATATTCGATACCATCCGATGCAGAGAGGATAGGAAAGTGACGTATGCTGCCTTCATGCTAACTGGAGGAGCAGAGTCTTGGTGGAGAGGCAAGCGAAGATTGCTGGATGTCGAAGGCAGAGTTATCAACTGGAAACTGTTTAGTGACTGCTTCTTTGAGAAGTATTTTCCGCGTCTAGTTCGACGCGAGAAAGAAATGGAATTCATGAGTCTCAAACAAGGCAACATGACTGTTGGTGATTATGCATCACGATTTGAGGCCCTGATTAAGTATTTTGAATTTTATCAGAGATTCCCAGATGAAGATTGGCAATGTAGAAGGTTTGAGGAAGGACTCCGACAAGAACTACAGAGGGCTATAGTATCTCTCGATATCCAGAGTTTTTCGAAGCTAGTCGAGAGATGCAGTGCCATAGAAAGCATAGATCTGAGGCAAGCTGCTGAGCAGAGGCAGCAAAGGAGTGGAGGTCCTATTCGATCAGATCTCCAATGGAGAGAAGATAGGGGTTCTCAAGAGAGACAAGGACCATATTCCAGACAATTGCAGACAGTGGCACCAACACCAGTAGCTACCACACAAGTGGTCGGAACAAGCCAGCAACAATAAGGCTTAGTTTGTTTCAGATTCGGAGGACCGCATCATGTTAGAAATTGTAGGGAGGGATCTGATTGTTTCAACTGTGGGAAATCAGGTCATTATGCTCGTGATTGTAGACAGAGAGGTATGCAACAGTCGATAACTGCGAATAGAGAAGTTGGAGGTTATACAGGGGGAACTTGGAGAGGAGTTCCAGCAACAGGTCGGCAAATGGCTAAACCTCAAGCTGCTGGGAGAGTGTTTACCATAAGGGGAGCTGAATCCTCTCACCTTGCAGATCTCCTAGAAGGTATGTGTAATTTGGATATAACACGTAATTATTGTTTAGAGGATAAATAGCATGATATAAGGATGAATTATGTTATGAAATTACCGCTATCATTTAGAGGAAGGCAGCGATGAGAAATATATTGTTGGAGCTTTAGATTAAGATAAGATTACAAGATGATGTCTAGTGTTGAGTTACGAAATTCCGGGGACGGAATTTTTTTTCTAAGAGGGGTAGTAATGTAACACCCTACTTTTTATTTTCTGATTTTTATTTTTTCAGTAAAAATATTTTCGCTGTATTAACCGGTATAAATGTACTTATTTATATTTTTATCCGAGCTCATGGAGATTGATTTTTATGAAATAAAAATTATATTCATACTCTATCTTAGGGTAGAAGCTTACGATAAAAATTTGGGTCAAAAATTCGGACAGAACCCGGTCTGCGTTTTCACTGACGGTATAATTTTACTGAGCAAAAAACCTAATTTTGACTCGTGAACGAAATGGTTTATATTTAAATCATATTTCCAACGAGTTTGGTTAGTTTGAAAATTTTCAGTCGAAAACGAAATATTACGCTTTTACGCAGGCGTAAAACGCTAATCAGGAAAACCGACGGAGTCGAAAATGGAACTACAGAGACCCGTCAAGAGATCGGGATAACGAGTCATACATGATGACTCATGGAGGATGAGTGACCAAGCATTTATGAACATTAAATGCTAGTAATCATGACTTTTATGTGAAAAAGACCAAAATACCCCTAAGCTTTCGCGGGTATTAACCAGACACATCTACGCACTCTTAACCACTCATTTTAAGTGGTTGTGAACCTCCCACATCTCCTCAATTCCGTGCATCCATTTATACTCAACCATGCCTATTTCATTTTGCTTTCGTTTCATTATTTTCCTCTCAAAAACCGAAATCGGGTAAACGACAAAGCTGCGTACGGAATTTCCGGGAACCGAAAACGGATAGGATCGGTGACTCATTAGTGAGTCACTTTTTGTGTCCCAAAATCAGCCTCACCTCCATCAAATGTGAGCCACATATTTATTAACCATAGTTAAGCAAAGTAACCCTAGTTAAGTTAATTATTAACTATGGTTAAGCTTATATTAATTAAATAATCACAAAACCCATTAATCTAAAAGTTAAAAACCAAACAAGGCCTAAGATTTTCCCTATAAAAGTCCCTCAAACCGTGGCCTCCCCTCACTATTTCACTCATCGTCTTCATTTTTCTTCATTTCTTCACAAATCACCAAAACTCCATTTTCTTCTTCAAGAGCTCCAAGTACTTCCATTGAAGAACTTGTCAAGATCATCATCTTTTCTCCATATTCTTCATACACTTGAGGTAACATGATCATCTCATCCCTTGTTTAAGCTTTTGTTCTTCATATGTCATAGTTTTCCATTTCTAGATCTAGAACTTGTAATAATTCTAGAAAATTGTAGAAAAATCATAAAAATGTGAAACCAATTTCTATGATCTATTTATGATCCCTACTTTCTTTATCCAAGAGCATGTTATCAAAATCATTTTCGTTCCCTATTTTCTAATTGAGGCCGAAACTGAGTATAAAAGTGATTTTTATGTTTTGTTGTTTTGTTTGAAAGTTAGTACTTGATTTAAGTTCTATAGTACTGGTATAGCTTAAATCCAAGAGCTTAGGTTCAGTAAAAATCCCTAGCCAAATTTTCTTTGTGAGGCCGAAATTCAATTAAATAGGGCTTGGAATATTTTATTCATGTTTTCAAGTCATAGCAATGTATCTAGGCTACCTAGGACCTAAGTAATTAGTATCCAAAAGCATAGGTTGAGAAAAGAACTCTAACCCTCACTTGGATGAGTTGGCCGAACCTAGTACCATATGTCCATATTTAGATTTGTTGATTCATTTGTTTTATTGTTGATTTGGTTGAAGGTGGTTTTGTTAACTCGTGGCGGGATAATGAGGATCGTCGTTTTCGTGTTTCCGGTGATAACTCAAGTGGGGGAAAGAATCAACCTATCGTCGGAATCGATAAGTAGTAGATTATATGATAATTGTGTAGGGCGACCTAAACCCTACTAGTAGTCGAGTAATTGACAAGACTAAAATCCCATTGGAAACCTTTTCTGTAAGACCAATGGTGATTCGGGGAATGTAGGTTTATAGACATTAAGTTGACTTTAAGTATTTGAGGATGTTTGATTTTATGTTATCAAATTTACTGTGATACGCTGGTTGGGGTATTCCATCTGCATGTGACGTATTATTGCGATGTTTGAATATTTATGATATTGAGGATGTTCAGTGTCTGTCAAGGTCGTGATGGTTGTCATGGCCAGGCCGTGACAGATTCTGTTTTGTAGAATTCTTGCCTTTGTTGTCTGTCATGGCCGTGATGGCTATCACGGCCAGGCCATGACAGAGTGTTACTTTGTTATTTATTTGGTTGGACCATTATGAGTTAGTTGTGATAAATTGCCTTATATGATATTGAGATATTTGAATACTCTGTTGATTAATGTGTTATGCATGATCTGCTTGGGTTTAATATAGTGCTTAGCTGATTTTTAAGTAAGGATATGTGTTGTTCAGGAGATAATTGTTTGGGTGAGAGAATAAAGGTGATTTAGAGGTGCCTAGCCTAATTAAGTGGTTTTATCTATGAGGAAAAAGTGTTGAGACTTTGATGGAAGGTTGAGGCACAAGGTTGTTATTGATATAATTTAGGGAGATTCATTTATAGATGTATTGTTATTCACAGCCTTGTGAGTGGAACACACGAGGTCAGGATATCCTATTTTGGGATTTCGGATATTGCGGGTGAGTGCCCTACGGATGTGGATGTCGAGGTAGACTACCGTAATATTCTTTTAGTTCTTGACACGTTCGCATAATCTTGGCACTGGACCGTTCTGGATTGATACTCCTTGACGCGTTCGCATATTCTTGGTACTGGACCGTTTTGGACTAATACTCGCTTAGTCATTGACGCGTTCGAAAGTTATTGGCACTGGACTGTTTCGGACTACTGACTAATGTGACAGGAGTAAAGATGGCCACATCAGTATAAAGTCTTAGTTGCTGGGGTTGAGGGTAGAGGATGATATAGTGAATTGAGGATGATTGTTGATTTTGAGTGATGCGTGTCTGTGGCTATTATTATATTATGTGCTATGTATTCTGTTCCGCTTTTGATAATAGAACTGTTTCTTATACCCTGTATCTTTCGGTATGTTTTATTTTATCTTTTATGGGACCGTACTTGAAGACCCTGTGGCTGAGCTGAACGAAGAGGGGTTGGATGGAACTCCCTATGAACCGGAAGCCGGAGGTCGTGTCGTGACCCATGGTGATTAGGGTCTAGTTAGTCTATGGCCATTGCGTCTCGTGAGACGTTTTATATTTTCCTCTAAGCACAACTTTTGTTTAAGTATATGCTTGTGAGGGATCCTACTGAGAGGATACCCTCAACAATGTTTTGGTAATGTAATAAATAAACATATGTGTATTTATATATTACAACCTTGGTGTGTTTAATTTGCAGAAGTTATATGATTGTTTAAATAAAGTTTTAATTTTTACGTATTTTCAACGATAAGCGCGCGATTAAGTAAATAAATAATAAGGTTCTAATTTAATAATACAATGGGGCACAACGGGGTGTCTCACACATCACTTAGGTTTTTATTAAAAAAAAGGTAATAAAAAAATTTCCTACGCGGGCACGGGTCCGGGTACCCGCTATAACACCCTGATTTTCGTATACACTGTATTACTGGTAAAGAAATATTTATTTATAGTTTTATCCGAGACCTGGAAAATGATTTTGGAGAAAAAAAATCATATCTAGAACCTACTCTATGGTAGGAAGCTCTGGTTAAAATTTGGCTTTAAAATTCAGACGGAAACCGGTTTGAGTTTTTACTGATAGTATAATTTTATACCGGCAGAAAACCCTAATTTGACTCAAAACCGAAAAATTGTAGGTTTTTATATTATGTCTGTGAGGAAGTCTATTTTCCAAAGTTTTTCCCAAAAATAAAATATTATATTTTATTCGAGAGAATTTTGGGGGGAAATGGATGGAAACCCTAATCGGGTAAAACGACTGAGCCAGATATGAAGCTGTCTTCTCTCCTCTTCATCACTTCATCCATTCATTCATTCATTTCATCATAATTCTCTAAGTCATTTCGCTCAAAAACCTAAGACTCCATGATGGCAAAGCTTGCATCTTGGATCATTCTTTTCTTCATTTCAAAGTGAGGATCCTCTTTCTCATCACATTAGCTCTATTTATCGCCCACTACTTCGGATTATAGGAGAAGAATTGAGAGAGAAACCTCAATAGTTACAAGAAGCCTTTGTTGGAAGCTTTGAAACCTAGTTGGAGCAGTCTCGGTGAGAGAGTCACCAAACACTCTTCAACCGTTGGATCATTCTCAAATTTTAGAAGAACGTTCATGACTTGTGGTTCTTCATATCCAACGTTTATAATTGTGAACAAACCTCTAGAGTATGAGATATTAAGTTTGGACAGTGGACTGAAAGGATGAGAAACTCAACCCGGTTACCACCAAACCTGTCACCATAGAATTTCGATCTGAGATTCTTTAACCGTTGGATCGGGCTGAAACTTTGTGAGAAGGTTTAGGAAGGATATTTCTTCATTGCCACCGTTCATTTTGTAAATAAAGATCTGTGAACAGAGAAATGGAGCTCGAACAGTAGCTCTGTTTTGGTAGCTTTTCACTTGGATTCTTGAGCGTATTTTGAATCCGATTTCCCCTAAGTCCAACCGTTGTTCTCGTAAGTTTTTCCATCGATTTTGTCTCTTGATTCAAATAGATTTATTTATTTGAAACCCTATTGTTGATTCGGTTGGTATTTGGTGTTTCTGGCTAATTGTGATACTAGTACATGTAATCGGGACGGAAAGTGGAACGGTGGATGTGTAAGGATGGATGGTGGCAGATTTGTGGATGTTGTTGGACAGCGTGCTGAGGTTCATGGCAGTAGCATGGACGCGTTTAGAGCTTATACGAGAAAGCGCGCACATCAATCAGGTGGGGGAAAGAATCAATCTGTCGTCGGAATGGATAAGTAGTATATTTTATAATAATTGTGTAGGGCGACCTAAACCCTACTAGTGGTCGAGTAATTGACAAGACCAAAATCGAATTGGAAACATTTTTTCGTAATACCAATGATGATTCAAGGATTGTAGGTTTATCGACGTTAAGATAATGTTAGAATATTTGAGGATGTTTGAATTTATTTTTATTAATTGTTTGTGATACGGTGGTTGAGGTATTCTACTGCATGTGACGTTTTATTTTATTGTTAGAATATTTTATGATTATTGTGTTAAGCATGATCTGTCTGGTTTGATAATATGTTTAGTTGACTTTTAAGTAAAGATATGTGTTGTTCGGGAGATGTTCATGTGGGTGAGAGAATGAAAGTGACTTAGAGGTGCCTAGCCGAATTAAAGTATTTAATAGATGAGATATGACATGGAATGTCTGTTGAGACTATGTTTGAATGTTGCGGCACTAGGTGGTAACAAATGCGGGTTAGTGAGATTATATGTATATGCATTGTTATTCACAGCCGTGTGAGTGGAACGCACGAGGCCAGGATATCCTATTTTGGGATATCGAATATTGCAGGTGAGTTCCCTACAGATATGGATGCCGAGGTAGACTACCGTAATACTCGCTTAGTCTTTGACGACTTCGAAAGTTATTTGCACTGGACCGTTCTGGACTAATACTCTTTAATCTTTGATGTGTTCGAAAGTTATTGGCACTGGACCATTTTGGACTAATACTCGTTTAGCCTTTGATGAGTTCGAAATTTATTTGCACTGAAACGTTCTGGACTATTGACTAACGTGATAGGAATAGAGATGTCCAAGTCAGCATAAATGTTTTATTGCATGAGATTAAGGGTAGAGGATGATATCATAATTTGAGGATGATTGTTAGTTATGTGTGATGTGTGTCTTTGACTGTTATTATATTATATGCTATGTATTTATTTTCCGCTTATGATGATAGAACTGTTTCTTATCTCCCTATTTCTGTATTTTGTGTGTTTATCTTATCCCACGAGAAGGCCCTATGGAGGAACCAGTTGCCGAGGAACCAGATGAAACTCCATATGAACCGGATGCGGGAGGACGAGCTGTGGATTCGAGTGGCAAAGTTTAGGGAGTATGGCCAGTGTGTCTTGTGAGATGTTTTATTTTCCGATAATTATAACAGTTTATGATGGACAAACATATGTGTGTATGTGTAATATAATTATGGGGCAGTGTATTAACTTTCCGAAGTTGGTTGTGTTATAATTAAGTTTTTAATATCTTCGTAATTTCGGGTTACGTTTAATATTAAGAACGTGATTAAATTTAATAAATAATTAATGGCACAACGGGGCACAATGAAGTGTCTCACCCGTGGGCGCGGGTACAGGTTGAAATAGACAACTATAAATATGAGAAGGGGGTTCAATTGTGTTTATCAGAATTTAAACAAAGCTAAAATCTTTTCGCATACAGATGCTTGGTTCAAACTAGTGGAAAGATACCGGACAGACAGGTGACCTGTCTGATAAAATTTTAACAGTGACTTAGGCAAACACACCACTTGAAAAACAGATAAGAAACTAAAGCAACTAAAGAGTTTATAAAGAAAGAGAGATTGACACAGTTATTTATCCTGGTTTACTCTTCAAAGCAAAGAGCTACATCCAGTCCTTGGCAGCACCAAGTTTTATCCACTATAACTAATCAGGTTACGGACTCCAAGTATTCTTTGCACACCTAGCCTCTTCAAGCTCACTCAGATTTGTTTGAGAAATTTGGTTTGTAATAAATACAACTTTAGATAGACAGATCTTTCACTAACACTCAGAGTAGTTTAAATGTAAAGCTTAGGAAAGTCTGCATAATAACTTCAAATGATTGAAGAATACAGAATGAAAGAATGAAGATATTAATTCGCAGAGTAATGGCTCTTTAATGCTATATGTATTATGTGTCTTCATCTTCAATGACTTCTGTATTTATAGTCTTTAAGCATTTAAGATCCGATAGAGACATTCCCTCAGATGTTGGCTTCAAGTAGAACTTCATTAAAGGCAATATAGTCGTTCTGGGCAGTCATTAATGCAATAGGAATGTTGGTTGTACTCTAGCTTGAAGGATCATGGCTTTATGCATCGTGAAACAGTCATATCAGAGTTGTGCATAGAGATTTTTGTACTTTGCTGAGTACACTTCCCTTTTCATGTAAAGGACCAGAGGTACTAGTGAATAAAGCACGTTGGAAGCATTCTTTAATTGGTTTTTGGTTCTGATATCCGAGGTTGATTGAGAGAGTAACTTCTGACTTTTCTTGATAAGTGTCAGACTGAGTTGGCCGAGGATGAAGAAGGAAGTGGCAGAATAGGTTTTAACTTGTCTGGTTTGTCAGAAGGCTAAGATAGAACATCAAAAGCCTGCTGGTTTACTACAATCCTTAGATATCCTAGAGTGGAAATTGGATAGCAGAGCTATGGATTTTACGGTTGGATTGCCATAGACTCCAAAGAGGCATGATGCGATTTGGGTTCTCATCGAGAGATTGACGAAGTGTGCTCACTTATTGCCTATTGGTGATAGTTACAGTTTAGAGAGATTAACCCAGATTTATATCAAGGAAGTTGTTAGGTTACACGGTGTACCGTCGAGCATTGTCTCTGATAGAGACACTAGATTCACATCTAGATTTTGGAGACAGTTGTATTGTGCTTTGGGATGAATTCTTGCCGTTGATTGAGTTTACATATAATAATAGGTTCCATAACAGTATCGGGATGGCACCGTACGAGGCTTTGTATGGCAGAAAGTGTAGGACTCCGTTGTGTTGGTATGAGACTGGTGAAAGCCAAGTATTGGGCCCTGATGTGGTACAACAGATGACGGAAAATGTTAAAAGGATAAAGGAAAAGATGAAGGAAGTGCATGATAGGCAAAGGAGCAACAGTAACATCTTTGACGTATCCCAATTGAGAAAATATTATCCTGATCCTTCTCATGTACTCGAGCATGAGTCCATACAACTCCAAGAGAATCTAGAGTATGAAGCCTTACTGGTTAGGATCGTAGATAGAAGGAATAAGGATCTTTGTAGTAGACAGATTACTTTGGTCAAGGTCATTTGGGATAAGACTATAGGAGATGCTACTCTGGAGCGTGAGGCAGATATGCAACAGCAGTATCCACATCTTTTCTGAGATATGTAAATTCCGGGGAGGGAATTTCTTTTAAGGGGGTAGTAATGTAACATCCGTGTTTTATGACATTGTTTATATGTTTCGTAAACATGTTTAAGACCTTGATTTAATGTCTAGTATGCATGTTTAGGTATTGGTAACCTTGCATGAAAAGTACGAGATTAACCTGCGTTGAATCGAATGAGAACGTGTTCTAAGATTTTCTTTATACCGTTTAGAACGCTTAAGAGTACAAAATAGGAAATTTATTTTTGAGGAAGAGATTAGGTATGTTTGAGGACTTGATCTTATTCGTTAGGTATAGAGGAGTCTATGTTTCTAATTTCAGGTCAATCAGACTTCAAATGAGCTCAACCTGCGTTACAATGTATGACTCGGATTTATTTGGACAGCATGGGTGCTGAGTGCAACATTTTGGGCGCTAAGCGCTGAGGACAGTGACACGTGTCACACAACCATTCGTGGAGAGTGGCGGTGCAGTCAACACGGGCGCTGAGCGCCCAACGTGTAAATAAAAAGTGGTTTTAAATGACTCATTTTCGTGGAACCTGCCAGAAGGTTGGAGAAAAAAGAAAGTATAGAAAGTGAGAGAGGAGAGACGTGAGAGAGAGAAATTTCAGGAGGAGTTTCCGATCAATCCGTTCGGCCTATCGAGAAACCGATTATACCGTTGTGATCCTCGCGACTTCTACTTCATCATCCTATCTTTCTTTTCTTAATTAGGCTAAGGTAAGTGTAACTGCCTGATTTTTAATTACGTTGTTTAATCGGTTAAAATATAATTAATTATATTTTAATCTGAGAGTTAGAAAGTGATTTTAAATAAAATAAAATCATATTCATAGTCTCTCTTATGGTAGAAGGCTACGGTGAAATTTTGGGTTGAAAATTCAGACGGAGCCAGGTCTGCGTTTTTAACTGATAGTATAATTTTATACCGGCAGAAAACCCTAGTTTGACGCGAAATATGAAATTTGTAGATTTTTTATATTATGTCCGTGAGTAATCCTACTTTCCAAATTTCTAATCAGAAATAAAATATTATGTTTATTCAGACGAATTTTTGTAAAAGTTCGGACGAAAAACAAACGGTGTTTTCACTGATAGTAAGATTTTAATGATCAGAAAACCTAATTTTGACTCGGGAACGAAATGGTTTAATTTAAATCATATTTCCAACGAGTTTGGTTAGTTTGAAAATTTTCAACTAAAAACGAAATATTACGCTTTTGATCTGGCGTAAAACCCTAATTGGGAAACAGACATAATCGGCAACGGAATTGCAGAGATAGAACGGGACACCAGAGGAGCTGAGCTATGGGATGACTCGTCAAGAATTTATGAGGCAATTAATGTTATAAATTATGAGTTTTTAAGTGAAATGACCAAAATACCCTTTAAGCTTAACCTAACCAAAGCTAAGTTAGATTTTAACCATGGTTAAGGAACCATGGTTAATTTGTGTGGACAAGGGGCAGCCACACCACTCGAAGAATATGAGCCACATGATTTTAACCCTAGTTAGCAAAATAACCCTTGTTAGGTTAAGTATTAACTATAGTTAGTTAATATATATTATTATATTCATAAAACCTATTAATCTAATTCTAATAAACCAAACAAGGCCTAAGATATAGCCTATATATACCCCCCAAACCGTGGCCTCCCCTCCCCATTTCACACATCTTCTTCATCTTCTTACTCGTTCTTCACACTTAAACACATAAACTCCATTGTTAACTTTCCAAAGCTTCAAGTGTTCTTGTAACAAGCTAGCTAGGATCATCCTCCTCCTTCATCTCTTTCAAACTAGTGAGGTAACACGATCATCTCCTTCCTTTCTAAGATCTTGTTCTTCATGTTCATGTTCTTATTTTCTCAGATCAAGAACTTTAAAGAATTCTAGAAAATTGTAGAAAAATCCTAAAAATATGAAACTAATTTCTATGATCTAGTTAGGAGCACTTCTTTCATTATCCAAGAGCATGTAATCAAAAACATTTTCCTTCCCTAAAAACCATGTTGGGCCCAACCTAGGAGAGAAAATGGGTTTGAAGTTTTTGTGTCATTTCTCAATTCTAACACTTGTATCATGCTCTCTAATACCTATATAGTTATAATCTAAGAGCTTAACTTCAACAAAGATTTCTATCCTAATTTTATGGTGTTGGCGAAAATCTAGGGTTTAGGAATTTATAGATTTTGTTGAATTAATGAATTTTAATGATTGGTTAATACTCTTAAGGATCTATGTAATCTAAAACCAATAGCTTGAATCAAAAAGAATTTCCTAGCAAATTTTACCAAGTAAGACCGAAACTTAATTAAAAAGGAGATTAAAATATTTTGTTAATATTTTCAAGTTATGATAATTTATCTAAGCTATCTAAGACTATAGGAATTAGAATCCATAAGCTTGGAATGAGAAAAAAATCCTAACTCTATTTTGAATTTGGAGGCCGAAACCTAGCTATTTAGGTTAAGAATGATTTTGTTAATTAATTATAGTTTGTTTGTTTGGTTGAAGGAGAAACTCTTAAAGTGTGGCGTGACAACGAGGAACGGCGAATTCAGAATTTTGGTGATAACCCAGGTGGGAGAAAGAACCATTCCATCGTTGGAACCACTAAGTAGTATATAATTTATAATAATGGTGTAGGGCGACCTAAACCCTACTAGTAGTTGAGTAATTGACAATACCAAAATCGCATTGGAAACTATTCCGTTTAACCAATGACGATTTGGGAATTGTAGGTTTATCACCTTAGGTTAATCTTATAATATTGAGGATGTCTGGATTATTTATTATTGACTGTTTGTGATACGCTGGTTGAGGTCCTCTACTGCATGTGACGTTTTATTTTGATGCTTGAATATTTTATTGATTACTGTGTTATGGATGATCTGCCTGTTTTGATAAATTGCTTAGTTAAATTTTAAGTGAAGATATATGTTGCTCAAAGGTATTTTGTTTGGTGTGAGAGCTTGAATATAAATTAGAGGTGCCTAGCTATTATTTTATAGAAGTGATGTGATTTAGAATGTAAGTGGAGGTTATGAGGAAAGCTTGTGGCACTAGGTTGTTATTGATAAAAGTCGGTGAGAATCATATATTGCATTGTTTTTCATAACCGTGTATTTGAGATACACGAGGTCCGAAGTTCTCGTGGACCGTTACAAATTAGAAGTTAAGTTATGCAACTATAGTGTCATTGTTATGCATGAGCACCCTTGATAGAAATGAGAGAGAGAACTAGGGTGTGCACCGACGGTACTGTGCAGCTATAGTGTCATTGCTTTGCATGAGCATTCTCACCATGGATGAGAATGTGGACCGGCGTTAGGGACGCGTCACTTGGATGACTGACTGACATTCCTAACGAGGGATGTGTGACAGGATTAGTGGTGGCCACGTCAGCATAAAGGTTTAGTTGCATGAGTTGGAGGGTAGAGGATGATGTTATAAAGTATGGATGATTGTAGATTGTGAGTGATAAGTTTGTGTGATTGTTATTGTATTATATGCTATGAATCTTTTCCACTTATGACGATAGAATCATTTCTTATCTCCCTATTTCTTTATTTTTGTGTATGCCTGCTTTATTACATTAGAAGACCCGATGGAGGAATACGTTGATGAGGAGATGGATGGAACCCTGTATGAGATGGAGGTTGCTGAGGAGTTGAATGAAACCCTTGTTGTTTTGGCTTCAACGACTCGCGGGGGGGGGGGGGGGGGGATTGTGTTTTCAAAAAATATTTCCCTCTTAAAACTTTTTCACAAAGCTTTATAAATCAGAGTTGCGGATTAGTGTTCTCGGGATCTTTTACAAAATCGATGAAGGGTTTTTACAAAATCTTGAATAGAAGGTGTTGAGGATAAGAAAGATTAATTCATAAATATTCAGAATAGGTTCGGGTTTAATAACTCAGTATTAATAAAATACAATTTATACAGATCAAGAATAGAAATTATATTGAACTTTAAACATCAAAGTTGCAGGTTCTTGAACATAAACAGAAAGTAAAGGAGTTTGAGTTTAGGGATACCACACAACCAGATTTATCCTGGTTCAGTCACCTCCACTGTGACCTACATCCAGTCCCCACTCCACCTGTGGGATTTCACACACAAGCTTTACCAGGTAGCTTGAAAAATCTTCACACCACAGAGCACTCCTTCACCTCGAGATACCACACTCTTGTGAAGAGCCTCAATGTTCAACCTTAGGGATACCTCACCCTAATCACTCAGAGAGACTCCCTCTCTCTTTACAATCAAAAGTAAAAACAAAAGTTGATTCCTAACTCTCAGTAGTCAGATAAACAAATTGCATCACTTAAGAGTATTGAAACACTCTTTTCACAGTAAGCTCAATAAAGATGATGAATGATTTTCACAATTAATTTCTCAAAACGATTTCATAAAACTGTGATATGTTATGATATTCTTATATGTTTTTAAGTGTTTCTTTGATCCCTCTTTATATAGAAAACAAGTTATAGTCGTTGGGATCAATCAAAACAGATTTGGATCTGATTAACAGAATCTGTTTTCTTGATTCTCGTTCTTGAAATAAGATTCTGATTGTTCTTGTAGAATTCACGTCCATAAAATAACTGAGTCCATTTGGAAAAATAGTTGCGTCCATTTGAAGAAAATAGCCGCGCCCATTTGGAAAAAAATAGCCGAGTCCATCTTGAAAAAAATAGTCGCGTCCATTTGCCACGTCAGCAAACGGGAGTACTAACACAAAGTAATTGGACGTGCTCCAACTAGTAGATGAGCTCCATATGCCATGTCAGTGGACGGAGCTTCTCATTAAGGTCTTAGCAAGTCCAAAGACTTGTGTGGACGAGCACTTTTATCACTTCAGTGGACGAGTGCTTGTGTCACTTTAGTGGGCGTGCGCTTGTATCGCTTTTGTGGACGTGCGCTTGTATCACCTTAGTGGACGTGCGCTTGTATCACTTTCTTGGACGCCAGTTTTTACTATTCCTAGTGTTGGACGAGCGCTTATATTATTCCAGTGTTGGACGAGCGCTTCGAAATCTTATTTCAAAAATCATTTTCATTTACAAAAACTTATTCCTTTTAATGCAGGTTATGAAAAATGGTTTTCTTTCATGCATCTTTTCAAATTGAGCTTATTTGTGAATAAGAGATTTCATCTCTTACATATCATCTAAGACTTAACACTAATTTCTTCGTTAAGCTCTTGTCTTGATGATTCCTTGATCTTCATCCTTGCTCTTTGATTCCTCCAAGTTCTTCCTTGAATATTCTCCTTTGATTGCTCACTGAACTTGTTGAGTATTTCTTGATACTTTTCTTTACAATTTGACACTAAAAACACTTGCATACACATTAAGTTGTATTTGTCATATATCAAAATCTCTAAGTCATTGAGTTTAACAATCTCCCCCCTTTTGATTATGACAAACCTTTTGACAAATTATAAGATCAGAGTATAAGTGTAGCAGATGCTAAGTGTTTTTGACAGATTTATATCATGGTATCAAAGCAGTCAGAGTAGAAGTATATCAGAGCAAAAAATATATATTATTAGAGCAGAATTTGATTTACTCCCCATTAATCATGTAAGATTTTAAGCTCCCCCTCAACATATGCATGTATAATTCGTTTTCTCTATATCATACTTTTTCGTTTTCTCTGTATCATACTTTTTCTTCATGTATAATTTGTTATTATCCTCTTTCTCTATATTATACTTTTTCTCCCCCTTTTGGCATCATAAAAAAGATATAGAAAAGAAAAATTTAAAGCGATAGAGAAGGTAAGCATTTAAACATTCAAACTTAACATATAAAATTGTTCATGATAGAGGGATAGGTGCAGAGGCAAATCAAAAAGATACGTCCAACTCGCATAGATGTTCCAAATCTCTTTTTTGATCATTCATAGATATTCCAAATCAAATCATACAAGAATCAGAGCATATTTACACAAAGATACAGTCATATAATCAGTTTCTTTAGAGATTAGATATAGGATTGATCGATTATGCCCAATTCTCTTCTAATGAAAAAGAAGCTTTCCTTGTTCAAGGGCTTGGTAAAGATATCGGCAAGTTGTTTAGTTGTATCAACATATTCAATCTCAATTTCTCTACTTTGAATATGGTCTCTAATGAAATGATGTCTTATTTCTATGTGATTAGTTCTAGAGTGAATTATGGGATTCTTAGTTAGGTTAATTGCACTCGTATTGTCACATCAAATAGGAACTTGGTTTAGTTGCACACCATAATCAACTAATTGTTGTTTCATCCATAAAACTTGTGCACAACAGCTACCAGCTGCTACATATTCAGTCTTTGCAGTGGATAAAGCCACACTAGATTGTTTCTTACTGAACCATGATACTAATGAGTTTCCTTGTAAATGGCAAGTTCCACTAGTACTCTTTCTGTCTAGCTTACAACTAGCTAAATCAGAGTCTGAATAGCTAATTAAAGTACATGTAGCTCCTTTGGGATACCATAATCCCATGTCTTTTGTTCCTAACAGATACTTAATTATCCTTTTAACTGATGTTAAGTGTGATTCATTTGGATTTGCTTGATACCTAGCACACATGCATACACTAAACATGATATCTGGCCTACTAGCAATAAGATAAAGTAGTGAGCCTATCATACCTCTAAATTTAGAAACATCAACAGGTTTACCTTGCTCATCCTTGTCCAGATAACAAGAGGTACTCATTGGAGTAGTCATCTCCTTAGCTTTTTTTCATGCCAAACTTCTTGATTAACTCATTGCAGTACTTGGTTTGGCTAACAAAGATTCCATTTTCAGTTTGCTTTATTTGCAGTCCAAGGAAAAAGTACAGCTCACCCGTCATTGACATTTCAAACTCACTCTACAGAATACTTGCAAACTCATTGCACAACTGCTCATTAGTAGCACCAAAAATTATGTCATCCACATATAATTGTACAAGTAAAATGTTGGGTGCCTTTTCTTAGTGAACAAAGTTGTGTCAACTTTACCTCTTTTAAATCCTTTTTCAATGAGAAAATTGCTTAACCTTTCATACCAAGCTCTAGGAGCTTTCTTTAAGCCATATAGTGCTTTAGATAGTTTATAAACATGGTTAGGCAATTCATTATTCAAAACCAGGTGGTTGACCAACATACACTTCCTCTTGTATAAATCCATTTAAGAAAGCACTCTTAACATCCATTTGATACAATTTAAATTCCATTATGCAAGCATAAGCAAGTAGCATTCTTATAGCTTCTAATCTTGCTACTAGTGCATATGTTTCATCATAATCTATGCCTTTTTCTTGGTTATACCCTTTGGCTACCAACCTATCCTTGTTTCTTACAATTATAGCATTTTCATCTAGTTTATTCCTAAAAACCCAGTTTGTACCTATTACTTAACAGTTCTTGGGTTCAGGCACTAGTTTCCAGACTTGGTTTCTTTCAAACTGGTTTAACCCATCTTGAATAGCCATCATCCAATGTTCATCATTTATAGCATCATCTATGTTCTTAGGTTCTACTTGAGACACAAATGTCATATGATTACAAACATTTCTTAGAGATTGTCTAGTAGTTACCCCCTTTGTAATTTCACCAATGATGTTATCAATTGGATGATTTCTGATAGTCCTCGATTCCTTTGGTAGGTCAGGCTGTTGTTCTGTTTGCTCCTGCTGCAGCGATTCGTTCTTTAAGCTTTCATCTTCTTTATTGTCATGTTTCTCTTCTAGGAGAGTTTTCTCAATTGAATCTGCAAGATCATCAATAACACAATCCTTTCCCAACCTTTTGGGGTTAGACTCATCAAATGTCACATGCGCAAATTCCTCAATAGTTTGTGTTTTGTTATTATATATTCTAAATGCTTTATTAGATAGAGAGTATCCTAGAAAAATTCCTTCATCAGCCTTTGCATCAAACTTTCCAAGATTATTCTTTCCATTGTTAAGAACAAAGCATTTGCAACCGAAAACATGTAAATGTGCTATATTTGGTTTTCTTCCTTTGTAAAGCTAATAAGGGGTTTTCTTTAAGATTGGTCTTATCAAGACTCTATTTAGTACATAGCAGGCCGTATTGACAGCATCTGCCCAAAAATGTTTTGGCAAGCTAGAGTCGTGCAACATAGTTCTTGCTATCTCCTCTAATGATCTATTCTTTCTTCCCACTTTTCCATTTTGTTGTGGAGTTCTAGGAGCATAAAAATTATGTTGAATGCCATGCTTATCACAAAAGTTTTCAAACACTTCATTTTGAAATTCTCCCCCATGATCACTTCTTATAGAAACAATTTTTATGTCCCTTTCATTTTGCACAATTTTTGCCATTTTCTCAAATGTATCAAATGAATCACTCTTATGAGATAGAAAATATGTCAATGTATATCTAGAGTAATCATCTACTATTACCAATGCATACGAGTTACCACCAAAGCTTTTGGTTCTAGATGGACCAAATAAATCCATGTGTAAAAGTTGCAAGGGTCTAGTTGTTGAAACAATGTTCTTTGGTTTAAAAGATACCTTAACTTGCTTTCCTTTTTGACATGCATCACATAGTCCATATTTCACAAATTTTAGTTTAGGCAAGCCAACTACAAGATCTTTACGAATCAGTTTATTCAAGTGGTTCATGTGAATGTGTGCAATTCTTCTATGCCAAAGCCAATTCTCTTCTTCTTTTGAAATAAGACAGCATGCAGTATTTGAAGAGATATTATCTAAATCAAGCATATAGATATTATCTGTCCTATGTCCAATTAATTTCAAATTTTCATCATGCTGATTTTCTATTAAGCAACTATTGGAATTGAATTTTACCTTGAAGTCTTTGTCACATAGTTGACTGATACTTAACAGGTTATGTTTCAATCCCTCAACATATAGTACATCCCCAATGATTGTTCTTGAGTCATTTCCAATGTTGCCAATGCCAAGTATTCTTCCTTTATTATTGTCTCCATAGGTAACACTACCACTTGACTTAGGGGTAAAGGAAATGAACTTGCTTTTGTCTCCAGTCATGTGCTTGGAACAGCCACTGTCAAGATACCATTTCACATTCTTGGCTTTCCAACACACCAACAAAACAGAATCATGTTTTTGCTTTAGGTACCCTAATCTGTTTGGGTCCTTTTGAGTTAGTTGCAGCAATAGTTCCTTTAGGAACCCATATATATTTAGATTTATTGTATGCTGATTTTCTGTATTGGCATGTAGAAGTTGTGTGACCTTTTCTAGCACAGAAATAGCATTTAACAAATGGTGTGTTTGATGTCATAGGTGCAGCAAAAAATTTCTTGAAAGATTTCTCATGTATCTTAGGTTTATAGCCTATTCCAGTCTTATCATAAACACATTTTTGCTGTCCTAACAATGCATCCAAATTATCTCTACCATTTGTGAACTTGGCTAAGTCATTTTTCAGTTTTTCAACTTCTTTAGTCAATGTACAACCAGATGCATTCCAGATTTCTTTATCACTAGTAATTTTAGATAGATCACCATTCAAATGATTTATATATTTCTCCAACTTAGGACATTTATCACATATAGGTGCATCTAAAACAGTAGATAGTTTTTCTTCTAAAGCACAATTTTCTGTTTTTAATTGATCTACATCTTTGTTTAAAACAAAAGTTTTCTCATCTAAGCATGTGATGGTTTTCTTAGACTTATTTAGCAATCTAGCAAGTCTAATGGATTCTTTATGAAGTTCTTCAACAGCAGTTTACAATTCATCATAAGAAGGTTGATAATCAGAACTTACTTCATTTTCTGAATCACTGTCATTTCAGGCCTTCAAGCACAAGTTTGCCTCCTCAGATTCAGATTCTTCAGTGGAATCTAGATCATTATCATCCCAAGAAATGTAGGCATTTCTTGGCTTTCTCCACTTCTTGTCCTTTGAGTCAAATTTTTCAGTTTTGTCCTTCTTTTGCAGCTTTGGACAGTCAATCTTCTTGTGGCCAATCTTTCCACATTCAAAGCATGTGATGTTGTTGGAAGAGTTGTCACCTTTGCTAAAGTTTCTTTTTGGAAAAGTGGGTGGCTTTATTTTGAAGTTGCCTTTATTCTTTAGGAAGTTCTTGAACTTTCTAACTAGCAATCCCATCTCTTCTTCGGATTGTGCTTCTTGTGATGAATCATCATCATCACTGTCTTCTGCTTCTCTGACTTATGATATCAGAGCCAATCCCTTCTTTCTTTTATCAGTTTCTTCACTCTCATTTAGTATGTTCAACTCCAATTCATGTTCTTGCAATTTTCCAAATAGTGTGGCAATGGTCATTGATGAGAGATCTCTGGATTCTGAGATTGCAGTGACTTTAGATTGCCATTATCTGCTCAAGCATCTCATTACTTTGTTAACTTGATCCTCATTTGATATTGCTTTTCCAAGACCAGCCAATTGATTTACAATGTGTGTGAATCTCTTTTGTATTTTAGTCATAGGTTCTCCTCGATTCATTCTGAACAGCTCATACTCATGTGTGAGGGTGTTCACTCTTGCTCTTTTGACATCTGATTTGCAATTTGAAACCCTGAAAAACTCATCACGGCTTAAAGCAGATGTTATAATATTCTTAGTACGTGCATTATATTGAATTCTTTTCTTATCATCTTCATTCCATTCAGTTTTAGGATTATTTCTTTGAGCACCATTAGCATCTATAGTGGAGGGGACAAATGGTCCATTCTCTACTGCATCCCATATGTCAACACCTGCTGCCTCAAGAAAGATTACCATTCTTTCCTTCTAGTAGATATACTCAGATCCATTGAAGGCATGCGAGCTTGCAAGGGAAGCCCCTTCATTCAGACAGCCATTGAAAGCCATACTCTTATAGATGTTAAGCCAAACTTCAGAGTTTAGCTCAGGTGCCAATTGTTGTTTTGGCTTCAACAACTCAAGAGGGGGGGGGGGGGGTGAATTGAGTTTTCAAAAAATATTTCCCTCTTAAAACTTTTCACAAAGCTTTATAAATCAGAGTTGCGGATTAGTGTTCTCAGGATCTTTTACAAAATCGATGAAGGGTTTTTACAAAATCTTGAATAGAAGGTGATGAGGATAAGAAATATTAATTCAGAAAGATTCAGAATAGGTTTGGGTTTAATAACTCAGTAATAACAAAATATAGTTTATACAGATCAAGAACATAAATTATATTGAACTTTAAACATTCAAGTTGCAGGTTCTTGAACATAAACAGAAAGTAAAGGAGTCTGAGTTTAGGGATACCACACAACCAGATTTATCCTGGTTCAGTCACCTCCACTGTGACCTCTACATCCAGTCCCCACTCCACCTATGGGATTTCACACACTAACACACAAACTTTACCAGGTAGCTTGAAAAACCTTCACACCACAGAGCACTCCTTCACCTCGAGATACCACACTCTTGTGAAGAGCCTCAATGTACAACCTTAGGGATACCTCACCCTAATCACTCAGAGAGACTCCCTCTCTCTTTACAATCAAAAGTAAAAACAAAAGTTGATTCCTAACTCTCAGTAGTCAGATAAACAAATTGAAGCACTTATGAGTATTGAAACACTCTTTTCACAGTAAGCTCAATAAAGATGATGAATAATTTTCACAATTAATTTCTCAAAATGATTTCGTAAAACTGTGATATGTTATGATATTCGTATATGTTTTTAAGTGTTCCTTTGATCCCTCTTTATATAGAAAATAAGTTATAGTCGTTGGGATCAATCAAAACAGATTTGGATTTGATTAACAGAATCTGTTTTCTTGATTCTCGTTCTTGAAATAAGATTCTGATTGTTCTTGTAGAATTCGCGTCCAAAAATTAACCGAGTCCATTTGGAAAAATAGCTGCCTCCATTTGAAGAAAATAGTCGTGTCCATTTGGAAAATATAGCCGAGTCAATCTTGAAAAAAATAGTCGCGTCCATTTGCCACGTCAGCAGACGGGAGTACTAACACAAAGTAATTGGACGTGCTCCAACTAGTAGACGAGCTCCATATGCCATGTTAGTGGACGGAGCTTCTCATTAAGGTCTTAGCAAGTCCAAAGACTTGTGTGGACGAGCACTTTTATCACTTCATTGGACGTGCGCTTGTGTCATTTTAGTGGGCGTGCGCTTGTATCACTTTAGTGGACGTGCCCTTGTATCACCTTAGTGGACGTGCGCTTGTATCACTTTCTTGGAAACCAGTTTTTACTATTCCCAGTGTTGGACGAGCGCTTTGAAATCTTATTTCAAAAATCATTTTCATTTACGAAAACTTATTCCTTTTAATGCAGGTTATGAAAAATGATTTTCTTTCATGCATCTTTTCAAATTGAGCTTATTTGTGAATAAGAGATTTCATCTCTTACAAATCATCTAAGACTTAACACTAATTTCTTCGTTAAGCTCTTGTCTTGATGATTCCTTGATCTTCGTCCTTGCTCTTTGATTCCTCCAAGTTCTTCCTTGAATATTCTCCTTTGATTGCTCACTGAAGTTGTTGAATATTGCTTGATACATGTCTTTACAATTTGACACTAAAAACACTTGCATACACATTAAGTTGTATTTGTCATATATCAAAATCTCTAAGTCATTGAGTTTAACAACCCTGTGTGAAGCTGACGCTGGAGAGCAACCTACAGATCCTAATAATATAGTGCAGTAAGTTTAGGGCCATTGAGTCATGTAAGACAATTTATTTTCTGCTAGTTATAAGTAGTTTGTATAAATAAGTACCCGTGCGGGATCCTACTGAGAGGATACCCTAAACCTTGTTGTGTAAAATAAAGGATAATTATGTGTGTATTTATGTAATATAACTTTGGAGTGTTTTATATTTGCAGAAGTTATATGATTATTAATTAAGTTTTAATTTTTACGTATTTTCAACAATAAGCGCGCGGTTAAGTAAATACATAATAAGGTTTTAATCTAATAATACAATGCGGCACAACGGGGTGTCTCAGTAAGCATATGTCCTTATTATGCTGAAATGTCGTATGCGACGGTATTGAGGTTATTTTTCAATCTGTTTATCGGTTTTCAATTCCGTCTTCGGATTTGGGTTACATGTAACGTGTGCTTCACAATGATGTGTTCCGGTGAATTTTTGGAGCCTCGAAGAGTGGGGAACTGAATATGGCAGCCAGTTAGAGGTGTGAGAGGAGTCCGTTTTGTTTCTTTAAAGCTAGCCTACGACACTTCAGGTGGGAGAAAGAAGCCATCTAACGTCGGAAATGGATAAGTAGCATTTTATTCAATAATGGTGTAGGGCGACCTAATGATGATATGGAGATTGTAGGTTTATCGCTGTTAGGTTAATTTTATGATATTCGAGGTTGTTTGATTTTATTGTATTTGAGCTGCTTGCTGTGTGTTGTTTGGATTAACATGATAATTATAGTTTATTATATATATTTGAATATGTTATTATTTTTTTTTTATTATTATTATTTTATTATTATTTTATTATGATTTTGTTATTATGATTTTATTATTATTTTCATGTGATTATGGTTGATAACATGTATTGAGTGATAATATGTTTTATTTACGATGATATGCTTAGTTGGCATCTAGGTGATGATATATGATATTTAACTGATACATGTTGTGGGATAGTATGATATGTGATTCAGTCGTGCCTAACCTAATTAATAAATATTTTATCATGATGAGATTGATGATGTGATATTATTTGAGATATTTTATGAGATAGCGATGAGAGGTTAAGGCACTAGGGTATGACTTGATATACGTCAGCGAGACTCATATAGATGCATGTTGTTGATCACAGCCATGTGTTTGGAACACATGATGTCCGAAGTCCTCACGGGACCACCTCAACTTAGATTTAGGCTGTGCAGCTATAGTGTCATTGCTATGCATGAGCACCCTTGAGAGAGAACCCATGTGTGCATTGGAGCTAGATGTCCAGCTATAGTGTCATTGCTTTGCATGAGCATTCTCATCGCGGATGAGGGTGTGCACCGGGATTTAGGGACGCCTCGCTTGGACGACTGACTGACATCCCTAATCAGATGAGGGATGTGTGACAGGATTGATGGTGGCCACGTCGGCATAAGTTGCATGAGTACGAAGGTTAGAGGATGATAATGTGTCTCGAGGATGATTGTATATATGTGTGTGTGTGTGTGTGTGTGTGTGTGTGTGTGTGTGTGTGTGTGTGTGTGTGTGTGTGTGTGTGTGTGTGTGTGATGCATGTTTGTGTGCCTTTATTGATTATATGTTACGTATCCTTTTCCATATATGATGATTGATAGTTTCTCATCTCCCTACTTCTTTTCTATGTATGTTTCTTTTATGTGATTGCTATGAGAAGACCCTGTAGAGGAGCCAGTTACTGAGGTACTAGATGGAACCCCTTATGAGTCAGATGCTGGAAGACGAGTAGTGGGCCCGAGTAGTTGAGTAGAGAGTCTGTGGCCAGTGCGTCTTTTTGCGGGTTATGGTTGTTGTATCTTTAGTTATTTTGTCAGTTTATTCTTTTGGAGCCCGACTCTGATGTGGTACTCCATACAGTACTTTGTAACTTTATATATATGTATATCTATGTGTGATGGCTATGTTTTTGTTCTTTATGTTTAAAGTTTTAATATTTATGATTTTTTGTATATTCGTATAACGTTAATATTGCGATTAAGTTTTAGTCAATTAGGTTATTCTTTAATGGGACATCAGGGTGTCTCAATAAAGAACAACCTAATTAAACGTGGGTCTCATTAATGTCTAATATGCATGTTTTGGCATTGGGAACCTTGCATGAAAAGTACGAGATTAACCGGCGTTGAATCAAATGAGAACGTGTTCTAAGATTTTCTTTATACCGTTTAAAACGCTTAAGAGTGAAAAATAGGAAATTTATTTTTGGGGAAGAGATTAGGTATGTTTGAGGACTTGATCTTATTCTTTAGGTATAGAGGAGTCTATGTTTCAAATTTCAGGTCAATCAGACTTCAAATGAGCTCAGAACGCGTTAAAACGTATGAATCAGATTTATTTGGACAGCATGGGCGCTGAGCACAGCATTTTGGGTGCTGAGCATTGAGGACAGTGACACATGTCACACAACCATTCGGGGAAAGTGGCGGTGCAGTCCACCCGGGCGCTGAGCGCCCAACGTGTAAATAAAAATGTTTTTAAATGACTCATTTTCGTGGAACATGCCAGAAGGTTGGAGAAAACATAAAGTATAGAGAGTGAGAGAGAGAAATTTCAGTAGGAGTTTCCGATCAATCCATTCATCCTATCGAGAAACCGATTATATCGTTGTGATCCTCGCGACTTCTACTTCATCATCCTATCTTTCTTTTCTTTATTAGGCTAAGGTAACCCTATGTCCTTATTATGCCGAAATGTCGTTGGCGACAGTATTGAGGTTATCTTTCAATCCGTTTATCGGTTTTCAATTCCGTCTTAAGATTTGGGTTACACATAACGTGTGCTTCACAATGATGTGTTCGAGTGAATTTTTAGAGACCCAGAGAGTGGGGAACTGAATGTGGCAGCCAGCTAGAGGTGTGAGAGGAGTCTGTTTCATTGCTTTAAATCTAGCCTACGACACTTCAGGTGGGAGAAAGAAGTCATCTAATGTCGGAAATGGCTAAGTAGCATTTTATTCAATAATGGCATAGGGCGACCTAAACCCTACTAGTAGGCGAATAATTGACAATGTCAATATCACATTGGCGACTACTTAGTGGCACCAATGATGATATGGAGATTGTAGGTTTATCGCCTTAGGTTAAATTTATGATATTTGAGGTTGCCTGATTTTATCGTATTTGAGCTGCTTGCTATGTGCTGTTTGGATTAACATGTTAATTATAGTTTATTATATTTATTTGAATATGTTATTATTATTATTATTATTATTATTATTATTATTATTATTATTATTATTATTATTATGTGATTATTATTTTATTATTATGATGTTATTTTTATTTTATTTTGATTATGGTTGATAACATGTGACACCCAGGGCCGACAAGGGCGGGGAGTGGTAGGTGGTGCAAGAAGGCACGGACAAGGTGCAGCTCTTGGCAGGCTTCTAAGCGGAGGGACACATGAATGAACAAATTACACATCTGAATGAGAGGGATCCTGAGACTGTGTAGGTATAAGACTATACAATTGATGATGACTTATATGAATTGATTGGTACTACCTATACTAACAAGATGCAACTTCTTTTTGGTAGACCATCTCTTAAGAACTCTACAGTTAAGCGTGCTTGACTTGGAGCAATTCTGGGATGGGTGAACTCCTGGGATGTTTTCCAAGGAAGCGTGTGAGTGAGGACAAAGCATGCTGAAAAGACTCGTGTTGGTCTGTGGGGATAGTCGTCAATCCATAGAGCAGCCAGGGATGTTACAAATGGTATCAGAGCGGCACCTCTCCCAGTACGTTGTGGTTCGAGGATGAACCAAGTGGAAGATGGTGGGCATGTGACACCTGGGGCCGATGAGGGCAAGGAGTGGTCGTCGGTGCAAGAAGGCATGGACAAGGAGCGGCTCGTGACAAGCTTCTAAGTGGAGGGACACATGAATGAACCAATTACACACCTAAATGATATGGATCCTGAGACTGTGTAGGTATAGGACTATATAGTTGAGGATGACTTATAGGAATTGATTGGTACTACCTATACTAACAAGACGCATCTTCTTTTTGGTAGCCCATCACTTAAGAACTCTACAGTTAAGCGTGCTTGACTTGGAGCAATTCTGGGATGACTGACCTCCTGGGAAGTTTTTCCAGGAAACGTGTGAGTGAGGACAAAGCACGCTGAAAAGACTCGTGTTGGTCTGTGGGGATAGTCGTCAATCCATAGAGCAGCCATGGATGTTACAATTGCTTTTCCATTTGTAAGATCTGAAATACAACTAGTTGATATTCTCACTAAAGGAGTAGAAAGCAGAGTGTTTAATGAATCTCTATTCAAGTTGGGAATGTGTGACATCCTTGCACCAACTTGAGGGGGGTGTTGAAATAAGTTAATTACGGTTAGCTATAGATAGAAATGCTTTTGTTATTAAAAGGTTTGTCTAGTTGTATTTTTGTTTCAATAGTTGTAAATATATTTTATTTTAAATCTCCTATAATAAAGGAGAGGCTAGCTAGGATAAAAGGTGTATATATAGCTACATTTTGTAAATGTAAAATACATCAGAATTAATTCTCCTTGAAACCTTTTTAATACTTTCCTCCTCGTGGTCATCCATATGCCCAGGAAGATGATCACATTTGTTGAATTCCTCATCTTCAACAACACATAATCTAATGAAGTTATGGAGTGTTGTTGTTGCAACTATAATTTTATGTTGTTTGTTCAATGGAAATGGCCTCATATCACATAATATGTGCCACCTTTTATTCCAAACACCAATCGTTCTTTCAATGACATTTCTTAATGAAGAATGTGTATGGTTGAATATTTCTTGTAAACCTTCTGCTTGACTGCCATCTCTAAAATCAGGAATGTGATATCTTTCACCTTTGTATGGTGCTATATACCATTTCATGTTTGGATATCCAGCATCCACTAGATAGTACTTTCCTAATAAATTAAAATATCTAATTATTAGTTTTATGAAAAATACAAATAAAGATTTATATAAATGATAGATTTTGTTTAAAAGAGAGGATTATATTTATTTTCAGGAGGGTGAGGGAATACATTTTTCATTTCTTCAAGCACTGACGAAAGAATACATGTGTCATACACGGTACCAGGCCAACCAACAACAACAAAAGTGAAAAACATGTCAAATTAAAGTTGCATACTAGCATGACATTCTGAGTTGGATATCCCTTTCTACCAATATAACAGATCTGGTATTTTGTAGGAACAATGGCAGGAATATATATGTGTTCCATCATAGCACCAATGCATCCTCAAAATAAGGCTAATATCTACGATCATATTAAATTTTGGATGGAACTTCTGCAAAGCTAAATCTGGAGGCCTTACAATTTATTTCACCAATAAACATAAACTATAAAGAAACATAACAAGTGCCTCCAACGATGTCATTTCCTTATATGGATGTAACCATTCCTTACTCACCAATAACTCTTCAAGTTTCAATATAGCATGAGATTCCATCCTAAACATGTTGTAACTTTCACCAGGAGTGTTAAGAGTTTGTCGAACCCAATTCACTGGTGCAATAAGTGCTTTTTACGTCAGTTAAAATTGATTTTTTACGTCAGAATACTGACTGACGTAAATACAGCTGACGTTAAAAGTTTAACTTTTAACGTCAGTTTAGAACTGACGTTAAATATAACACTATTAACGTCGGTTCTTTAACACAATCGCGTTAATTTTGTCAAAATTAACGTCGGTTCTTTAACAAAACCGACGTAAATTTTGTTAAAACTAACGTCAATTGTTATCAAGAAGCGGCGTTAAAGGTCTTAATTTTAACGTCGGTTGTAATAAACAAGCGGCGTTAATAGTGTATCTTGTATATTTTTATAAAATACTTTTAACGTCGGTTGTATGACACTGGCCGGCGTTAATAGTTTTTTTTTTTAAATTCAGTTTTAAAATATCACTCCCCTAAGCCATCCCCTCGCATTCAAGTAAATATCCCAGTAACACAGAATATCACACACATTACAGAATTGCAAAGGAAAAATGGAACAATGATCCATATGTATGCCTGTTCAAAACAATATATATTTATTAACATAGGTTATAAATGTATACTAAGTTTAAACTACCTATATCAATATCCCTTTGTGATGATCATCACGAGTGGCATGTACATCGTGTAGCAATACCACGAATAGCAACGGGCAGAAGTTGTTGCATCAAGATGTGACAATCATGAGACTTCAAGCCAACCAATTTAAGATCACTAGAGACAATTCTCTTCATATTTGAAGAGTAACCATGTGGAACTTTGATGCCCTGAAGACACCCGCAGAAACTTTGTCTCTCTTTTTTTGACAAAGTATGACATGCTGGCGGCAAATAAGTCCGCTTACCATCCTCAACAACTGGAGCTAACTGCTCTCGTATACCCATAGCAACGAGGTCGAGACGAGCATTCACACCATCCTTTGTCTTGCCCTGAATGTTGAGAAGCGTTCCGATCACACTATCACACACATTTTTCTCCACATGCATCACATAAATGCAGTGTCTGACTTCAAGCTTGCGCCAGTATGGAAGATCAAAGAATATCGACCTCTTCTTCCATATGTTTTTCTCAACAACTTTACCTTTCTTTTTGGACTTGCCGAATATAACATCGATGTCCTTTACCCTCTGATAAACCTGCTCTCCAATTAAGGCCGCCGGCGCTTCTTCTGTCTCTTGGCATCCATTAAAAGCTTTTTTCATCTTACGATATGGGTGATCACGTCTAAGAAATCTCCGATGCCCAAGGTAAACCGTCTTCTTTCCATGATGCAACTGAGTGTAGCATATGCCTTCTTCACATATAGGGCATGCTTTATGCCCCTTGACACTGTACCCGGACAAGTTACCGTATGCTGGAAAGTCGTTGATGGTGCAAAATAACATGGCACGAAGCTTGAAAGTCTCATGAGAATACCCATCAACTACATCAACACCTTCCACCCACAACGTTTTCAAGTCTTCAATCAAGGGACCTAGATAAACATCTAAGTCATTTCCCGGTTGCTTTGGGCCCGAAATCATCATAGACAACATCATGTATTTGCGCTTCATGCACAACCAAGGGGGCATGTTGTAAATCACCAACAGAACAGGCCATGAACTATGAATACTACTCATGTTACCATAAGGATTCATTCCATCCGTAGCAAGTCCAAGCCTTAGGTTTCTTGGCTCATCGACGAAATCCGGAAACATAGTATCGATATTCTTCCATTGAATAGAATCAGCAGGATGGCGAACCTTTCCATCAGGTTTCCTCTCATCATTATGCCATCTAAGATTCTTTGCATCTTTCGCATTGGCAAACAATCGCTTGAACCTTGGAATTATTGGAAGATACCACAACACCTTCGCAGGAGGACCCTTTTTTCTCACATCATCAACATCATCATCATCATCACCACCCTTCACTTTGTATCGTGATAACCCACATTTGGGGCAATCGTGTTTGTCTTCATGAACACCGGTGTACAATATGCAATCATTGGGGCATGCGTGTATCTTCTTATACTCCATACCCATAGGACACAATACCTTCTTGGCCTCATAGTTACGGTCAGGCAATGTGTTGTCCTCCGGAAGCAAGTCTTTCAACACTTCAAGCAATTCCGTGAAGCTTTTATCGCTCCAACCATTTCTCGCCTTCACTAAACCAATTTTAGCACCGCCGACAACCGTGTATGAGTAGTACACCCTGGATATAAAGGCTTATCCGCATCACCGCACAACCTATCATACACATGCGCTCGATGAAAAGATTCTTGTCCAATATCACGAATCATGTCCTCTACTCGATCATCCTCCATATCTACGTCAACGTCCTCACTTTGGGAGACACTCGCCGTATTACTACTCAACAACATATCACCATGCCATATCCATCTTGTATAACTCAAGCAAATCCCTTCACAAATCAAATGAGTACGTATATCCTTCACCGTACATTTCCTCGTATTCAAACACTTGACACAAGGACAACAGAACATTCCATTACTATTAGGAACATTCCTTTGAGCAAATTCTATAAATTCTCCCACCCCCTTCAAATACTCAGCACTAGTATGCTTACAAACCATCCAACTACGATCCATAACTAGATAGGTCCTGTAGATATACAAAACATATATATATCCAATATAAGGACAATACGGGAGATTGAAAACTACGTTTTTAAAGATTAATTGCCAAGCTAATGGTCACGGCTGGCGGTGATGTCCATCACGGCCGTAACGTGCCAACCGAGCAGAACCATGCCATCACGGGCGGAACCGATCACGGCCTAGCCGTGATTAGCATCACCGCCGTGACAGATCAACCAGCAGAGCAACATGCACTCAAAACCAAAAACAGAGACGTACATTCCAAACAACTCAAACTCACGGTTTCAAGTTTCAACTCATCGAGACTACAGTTTCAACATACACTCAAAACCAAAAATACAAAAATGTGTCCTAAATACTCACCGAGAAATAGGTGCTCGCGTGGTGGTGGGGAGGGGAGCTCGAGTGGTGGCCAACGTTCGATGTGGTTCTGCGAGAGCGGAGGGACAAGGAGAGTTAGTGCGCGGGAAGGGGAAAGAGAGATGTACGTCAAGTTATTGAAAAGAATGAATGGAAAGACAGAGTTAGGGTTAATAGTGTACCTCACGGTGGTGGCGAAGAAGCCCACGCGGTGGTTGCGGTGGAGATGAGCTCGCGATTAGGGTTACGTGTCTTTGGGTGAGAGTGAGAGTGAGGGTTGAGAGTGATTTAGGGTTGAGCGTGATGAAAAGAGAAAATAGACGTACGTACGGGAGAAGTGCGAGAAGGCGCGGGTGTAAGCGTTATATAAAACAACATTTAACATCAGTTGTATTAAACAAGCGGCGTTACAATTAATTTTTTAACGTCGAGTTTTATTAACAAACCGATGTTAAATATTAATATTTTTAAAAAAACACTTTTAACGTCGGTTGTTGAATACAAGCGGCGTTAAAAAGTGTTAAAGTAACATTCTTTCATACTATGATGCATATCTGCCTCTTCTTTTCCTCTATATTTCTATTCCTTCACAAAATGGCTCTCGAGACTGTGTTAATTGAGTGACAACGGGGCATTTCAGATAGCTAGGGATATAGGATTATTTACGTCGGCTATTTATTTAATCAAGTAAAAATCACCTTTGTTAACGTCAATTGTATAAACAATGAGGCGTTAAAAATAAATATTTTTTATTTTAAAAACACTTTTAACTTCAGTTTTATTCAACAAGCGGCGTTAACGGACACTGTGTGACAACGGGGCATTTGAGATAGGGATATAGGATTATTTACGTCATTGTTTATTTAATCAAGTAAAAATCACACTTTTAACGTCGGTTGTATAAACAAATCGGCGTTAAAAATAAATATTTTTATTTTAAAAACGCTTTTAACGTCAGTTTTATTCCAACAACCGGCGTTAAAAGTGTATCTTCCTATTCCTTCGGGCGTTTTCTTTTCTGCACGTTTATAATATATGACTGCCAGGCCAACTCCCAATGCGCCTTGGAACCTAATGCTCTTAATGATCAATTTAATTTTTTAGCAACTTACGATGCCTAATAACTTCATCCCCTACTCCTATAAATAGCTTCCTTCCTTCCTTTAATTTTTCTGCTTCACAATATGGCTCTGCCATGGAGATTAACTTTATCACTCTTTCTTCCTATACCTAGACTTAAAGGTCTCTGTCTTAATGGTCAAACAACTTCTGAGGTTGTGTAAATCGCATTACATGGGTGATAAGGGTGTGTAAATCGCATTATGTGAATTGCACACACCATCATCCTTCTGGAGAATCAGCGACTACGGTTCCAAAACCTCGACTTTGGAACCAAGTGGCTGTTCCAAGAATATTGCTGAAACAGATCGAGTGCACCTTTCACTCTGCCACGGCTCCAAAGTGACTGTGGATTCAGATGGAGCATCGACTTCAAATGAGGGAGGGGATGCATTCAATGTTGGAGACTCTGAGGACAGAACTGAGAAGAAAATGATGTTGAAGCAGAAACTTTTTTATATTTTAGTGCTATATATCTTGCGGAAATTTTTTATCTTTTAAACATGTAATTGTAACTTATGAATCGCTTCAATGAGATACGATTTGATTATACATATATAACTTGTTTTATGTTAAGTGTTTATTTATTTTAATTTGCACAAGAATTTGTTAATTTACTAATTCAAGCTAATTAATTAAGATTAAAAATAAACTTTTTTAAAAAAAAGATTAGAAATAAACTGCACTATATGGAGTGATGATATGTGTCAAGAGTGACAACAGGGAGATGACAACGAAAGAATGATAGGAATGAGTTGATTATTTACGTCAGTTATTTATTTAACTGAAGTAAAAATCACACTTATAACGTCAGGTTTATAAACAACTGACGTTAAAAGTTCTTTTAACGTCAGTTCATTAAACAACCGAGCGCCAAATAGTGATTTTATATTTACAAAACTGCCACCGCCTCACTTTTAACGTCAGTCCTTAAAACAACTGACGTTAACAGTGAATTAATGAAGTCTGATATTTACAAAACTGCCACCGCCCCCTTTTTAACGTCTAGTTTTTGGTTAACTGACGTAAACCTTTACCGTCTAATGTATATTTTCCACTAGTGATTCTATCCATGTGAGTAAAAAAATCTATTACCTTGCTTTATCAAATACTTCATGTGGTACTCACATGGCGCAGCATAACAAACTTTGTAGAAATTTGCACATTTCATTTTTTTAACATTTCTTGATTGTTCATTGGTAAGATTAGAATCCACCTGTAGGAAAATTTGAAACAAGGTTTTATTTAATAACGTTACCCTTTACAAATGCAAATTAATATCCGCAATTCAAATGCATAAACATAAATGTAACACCCTGCTTTTTATCTTCGTTGTATTATCGGTAACTATATAATTGTTTATATTTTTATCCGAGACCTAGAAAATAATTTTGGATAAAATTAAATCATATTTAGAATCTACTTTATAGTAGAAGGTTACGAGTAAAATTTGGGTTGAAAATTCAGACGGAACCCGGTCTGCGTTTTCACTGACAGTAAATTTTTACTGATCAGAAAACCTAATTTTGACCCGTTGTAACACCCTTAAATCAGGCGCTACATTGTCTGTGACTTTTCTATTTATAAGACCGAGTAAAGCGGAAAATAAATGTTTTACCAAAAATACGGGTTTACTTTTTTATTTTTTTCTCTTTAGGAAATGATATCGTACATATTCTTTAACATACTTCATTCACTTATATTTATATTTTTATATATATATATATATATATATATATATATATATATATATATATATATATATATATATATATATATAAGTATTTTACAAGCCATGTTCCAAGTACTATCAATCATACATATTAAGAAAGAAGGCGGAAATACCAACGCCCGTAAAACAACAACAACTTACTGGAAATATGTTTATAATAATAGTAACAACTTTAGAGACATAGCTCCACAAAATATAACATAGACACAAGACTGGCCAAATACGAAACAATGACAAATTGTCCATTACACTAAAGCC
Source organism: Sophora flavescens (assembly GCA_030762895.1). NCBI lineage: Eukaryota > Viridiplantae > Streptophyta > Magnoliopsida > Fabales > Fabaceae > Sophora > Sophora flavescens. The sequence goes on from CM061068.1 coordinate 115,875,909, forward strand.
CTCCAGACTGTGTCCATGTCTCCAAGTATCCTCAAACTCCAGCGGGGTGTGATGGAGAAACAGTGTCGTCGTCATCTTCACCTGATGAAAGATAGAAAACAACAAACCAGAAAATACCGAAATGAGGTGAGATTTCCGTTCATCTTACACTTAATGCAGACATGCAGTGGTACGACACACAGGTACGTACAAATATCAATAAACAGCTATATCATCCATCACAACAAAAATAATAATTTTTCACAACTACATAATCACGAGGCACCGTTTTTCCCTAGATAAGAGATATCTAAGACTTAAGGAATGACTTTCGATTCCCTATACCATGGTTTTAACAAACAGTCGGTGAGAGTGGCTCGGAGGATTGTTCCGGAGTCCACCAGCCTTGGGTAATAAAATACGTCAACAGTCGTCATGGTGCACATAAGCTTTTTCAGGAACATCCTACACTACCAGAAAACACGTAGCGTACTAGTCGAGTATGTCGGTGTATTGCAAGATCATCATGCCACAGAGGAGCAACCAACTGGGCCTATATGAGTATTTCATACCCCGACATCCTCGAGCATCAATGGATCATCACTATGGAATTCGCACCCGCATTAAAGTGTTAGCTCAATCTCTTAGGCACAACGGCCTTACAGAACATAGTTTCATCATGTGTTTAGGCAAACTCTATCGGAAATGCGTTCTTCTTCTCGTCCATCCATCGGACATCGTGATCGCAGCGGAATACTTTCAATGTACTGAAACAGATGCTAGATGTTATTAAGTCCGAATCATCGGTACTTAATTATCAAGCTAAAGTTCTCAAGTAACCTTTCATCTTTGTGCAATGTTTTCTTAGAGTACTTGATTAAAAATCCTAGCACATTATGAGATTGGAACACAAGTCCAATTATTTATTTCTCTGTACTTTTCTAATTGAGCCTTTTTCTTTGGCATTCAAGAAAACAAATCATTCTTAGTCCATTAAATTTTATGGAATATGGATAATGAATTATCCATACTTTATGACATAAGGTCGTGTTCCACCCCACGTCATAAATATTACGTTCGTATTTTCACTAAGTCATTCTTGACTTAAGTTTTTGCATTTTACCGTAAAATCTAGTCTTTGAAGACTAAAATCCTTTTAGCTTAAAATCAACACCTTTAGATAAAATCAAATCCATTTTCAAGAATAATTTCCCTCAAAGAAACATAGGTACCAGTTTCTCCAAAACCTTTTTTCGAAAATCCTTCAAAACGTTTAACGACAGTTTCGCCGCTTTTTACTGAATTTAAGCTCAAAAGCCATACTTTTTGAAAACATGGTTCTTAACCTCAAACATATTATTCTCATAGGTTATAATACTCATATGGAAATTTTGAAACACTTATTTTACATCTTAATCTCCATTTATACGAAATTTCTAAAAATTTGACCGAACGTCGTTATGTTTGTAAATCGCGTAAATCATTTTTCAACGATTTTAAACTATAATAGTCCAAAACTCATTTTGGAGTTTTAGAACAGTTAGATAGGTATTAAAAACAGTTTCTAACTGTCCATTTACATAAATTTTCGAAAATTGCATTTTAGTCCCTAAACTTTCATTAATTACAAAAAGGTCCTTATTCACTTAAAACCTTATAAATTTTTATTTATAACTTCAAATCACACCAACCCAACTTCTATAGAAATTTTTTTCCGTTACCATCAATTTTCCAGAAATTACATTTCTTCCCACATATTTTTCAATATTTGCAAAAGGGTCCTTGTTTACAAAAAATCTTATATCTTTTTATGTATTAATCCAATTAACACCAAACCAATTTCTATGGTTTTGTATCATCAAGAACTACAATCTTAACACACAAGAATATGAATTTCAGTATAGCCACTGAAATTCTCAGAAATTGCATATTAGTCCCTAAGGACTCATAAATTCATATATTTCAATATACGTATCCAAATCAATCCAAACCAATTTCTATATTCTTATATGTTCATTCAATCCTCATAAAAATTATTCAAACAATTTCAATCATCATGGAACCCCTTAAATCAGTCATGGTCGAATGGCCTTAAATTATTCATGTTCGGCAATTTCTTTAACACATCAATTAAACAATAACCAAGGTTCCAATTAGAGATCAATAACACCAATATCAACATATATCACAATCAAGCATCAACCAAATCCTCCAAGAAGATCACACACATATAAATCAATAAATTACACAACTTACACACTTATGATTTACAAGACCATATACACTAAATAAACCACCAACGTATCTACCCTAAGGTAGGATGATGGTAATCTCCCCCATACCTTTGTTGATCACTTGAAAAGTCAAGTAATGAGATGATGTTGTTCCTAAGCCTCACGGTTTTGCACAACAAGACCTAGCCATGAACAATCAACAAGAAGAACCAGCTAGGGATCTCTAAATTTTTCAAACTCATTTGAGCATGGTTCAGCCTAGCTAGGAAGAAATAGCTAGGGATCTCTAAATTTTTCAAACTCTTGGATGATGAATATAGAAGTCATATGAAGATCATAGAAATTGATCTCACATTAAAATGACTTTCTATGATTTTCTAGAATTATTTGAAAAACTAGATCTAGGAATTTGATCGTGAAGAAAACATGGATTTAAGAAGAAATTTTATGAAGATAAGTGAAGGTATGATCATGGATCATAAAGCTATACCTTTGGAATCTCAAGAAATGATCAAGATCTAAGACTTCCTTTGAAAATTTAAGATGAAGAACTTAGAGGTTTTTCAAGTTTTTGGAGAGTAACATGAACAAATGAAGTGAAGTGAATGACTAAGTGTGGTCTTATGGTGTTGAGGTCGTGAGTTTCTAGGGAGAAAAGGGTAAAATGTTGTCGTGGCAAACTTGAAATTACAATGAAGGATTAAGGGTATTTTGGACTTTTCACATATAAGCCATCATTACTTACATTGAATGTAATGTGACTCACCCCTATGACTCACCACCATGAGCCATCATAGATGACTCATTGTCTTCATCCATCCAGCATCGGGTTTTGTCTCTGTACATCTGTTCTTGATTCCGTCGATCCCTGATTGTCGAGTATTTGCCCGACTAACGTATAATAACCTATTTATTTTGAAAATTTTCCAAATAACCACTATTGCTGGAAAAAAAATTAAGAATCTAAATTGTTTCGTACTTGGGTTAAAATTAGGTTTTCTGATCAGTAAAATCTTACTGTCAGTTAAAACGCAGACCGGGTTTCATCTGAATTTTAAACCTAAATTTTTACCGTAACCTTCTACCATAAGGTAGAGTATAATTATGTTTTTGTTTTATCCAAAATCATTTTCTACATCCCAGTTAAAATATAAAGAATTAAAATTCTACCGATAATAAAAAACAGTAAAAACGGGGTGTTACAATACTACCCCTCTAAAAAGAATTTCGTCTGCGAAATTAGAATTACCTTAAAACAAATGCGGATATTGTTCCTTATTCTTGTCCTCCAAATCCCATGTAGCATCTCCTGAAGTTGCATTCCAGATCATTTTGACCAATGAAATTGTCTTTACTCTTAGTTGTTTCACTCTTTGATCCTCGATCCTCACAGGTAATGCCTCATAGGTTAAGTTATCTTTCAATTGTACTGTATCCGGTCCTATGACATGACTAGGATCAAGAATATACTTTCGTAATTGTGACACATGGAAAACACTATGAAAAAAAAGGCGGTAAGGCAATTTGGTAAGCTACAGGACCTACTCAATGAAGAATTTGGTATGGTCCAATGAATTTTGGAGTAAGTTTCCTAGATTTAATTACTCTGCCAACCCCAGTCATAGGTGTGACTCTTAAAAACACATGATCGCCTTCCTCAAACTCAAGAGGTCATCTTCTCTTATCCGCATAACATTTCTGTCGACTCTGAGTTGTCCGCATTTTCTCCAAAATCATTTTCACCTTTTCTGTTGTCTGTTGCATGATGTCTGGTCCTAACACTAAACTTTCTCCATCTTGGTACCAACACAAAGGTGTTCTACACCATCGACCCTATAAAGCTTCATAGGGTGCCATTCCTATGCTCGAGTGGAAACTGTTGTTGTAGGTGAATTCTATCAACGGTAGAAATTCATCCCAACTTCTGGTATGCTCCAACACACAAGCTCTCAGTAAGTCTACCAGTGATTGGATTGTCCTCTCTGATTGTCCATTCGTCTGTGGATGATATGTAGAACTCAATATGAGTTTTGTTCCTAGTGACTCTTGTAGACTTTTCCAGAACCTTGACATAAACCTCAGATCACGATCCGAAATAATACTCGAAGGTACACCATGTAATCTGACAATCTCCCCGATGTATAACTGAGTCAATTTCTCCATTGAATACTTTATGTGGATGGGAAAAAAGTGAGCCGAATTGGTTAGTCGATCAACTATTACCCATATCGCATCATGTCCTTTTCGGGTCTTTGGTAAACTTGTCACAAAATCCATCGCGATACCATCCCATTTCCATTATGGGATGTTCAAAGGTTGTAGCAATCCTGATGGTCTTTGATGTTCAGTCTTAGCCTTTTGACAAACTAGACAAGAAACGACATATTCCATCACGTCTCTCTTCATCCCGTACCACCAATACAATCGCTTGAGGTCTTGATACATCTTTGTTGCTCCCAGATGTAAACTTAGTTTACTTTTGTGAGTCTCCTCCAGAATCATCTTTATGATCTCGGAATTGTCCGGTACACAAATCCTTTCACCAAACCTTAGTATTCCATCAGTTCCCTCTTTGAATTCTGATATAGCTCCTTGTCGCACCAATTCCCTTTCTTCTTGTAGGTACTGATCACTTTCTTGTTTCTCTCGTATATGTTCCATCAATCCATTGGAAACAGTAATCATACCTAAGCAAAGCTTTCTCGGTGACATTTCAATCGTCAACTGCATATCTCTGAATTGCTCCAACAACTCTTGCTCATTGACCATCATTGCAGACGCATGCATTGATTTTCTACTCAAGGCATCCGCTACCACATTTACTTTTCTAGGGTGATACTGTAGTTGGAAATCGTAATCCTTTAGAAATTCCAATCAGCGTCTCTGTCGCATGTTGAGCTCCTTCTGATCAAACAGGTATTTCAAGCTTTTGTGATCACTGAAAACGTTGAACGTTGCTCCATACAAATAATGCCTCCAGATTTTCAGTGCAAAAACTACAGCCACTAACTCCAAGTCGTGAGTTGGGTAATTCCTCTCATTAATCTTCAACTATCTTGAAGCATACACTTTCCGGTTCTGCATTAGCACAAAACCTAACCCTTGATGCGAAGCATCATAGTATACCTCGAAAGGTTTCCTTAGGATCAGGTAACACTAACACAGGTGAAGTAGTCAACCTTTTCTTTAACTCTTGGAAACTCTCCTCGCATGCTTCAGTCCACGCAGACGCTTGGTATTTCCTAGTTAATTGGGTAAGAGGTCCTACTATTTTGGAGCATCCATTAATGAATCTCCTATAGTATCCAGCTAAACCAACAAAACTACGAATTTCTGTTACCGACTTTGGTCTCTCCCATTTTAGAATAGCTTCAACCTTTGACGGATCCACTGTGATACCTTCATTCGAGAAAACGTGTCCTAAAAATTGAACCTCATCTAACCAAAACTGACACTTTTCGGGTTTAGCGTATAACTGTTTCTCTTTTAAGATCTAAAGAACCATACTAAGATATTTAGGAGAATAGATTAGAACGTCGACTATAAATAAAACGACAAACTGATCTAGATAAGGATGAAAAATCATGTTCATGTAATTCATGAATATAGCAGGTGCAATAGTCACTCTGAACGGCATCACAAGGTACTCATAATGCCCATAGCGTGTTCGAAATGCTGTCTTTGAGAAATCTGATGCTCCACGTAACTGGTCCATCAAATCGTCTATCCTCGGAAGTGGACATTTGTTCTTAATCGTCATTTTGTTTAACTGACGGAAATCTACACATAAGCGAGAAGTCCCATCCTTTTTCTTCACAAGCAAAACTGGAGCACCCCAGGGTGATACACTAGGTCTAATGAATTTTTTCCTCATCAGTTCCACTAGTTGCTTCTTCAAGTCCTCTAGCCCTAATGGCGACATATGGTCTGGTGCCATGGATATCGGTCCAAAGCCCAGTACCAGATCAATCACAAACTCAATGTCTCGAACAGACGGTAGTCCAGGTACATCTTCAGGAAAAACTTCAAGAAACTCATTGACGACAAGTATAGACTGTAAGTCAATCTCACTCTTGACGTCCAAGGAAAACAGTAACATGTATCCTTGAGCTCCCTCTCTCAAAGAAGCTTTTACTCGGTTAGAAGACAAAAATCCAGAAATCTCATCCTTAGGAAAATTAAGGATTTATTGGCACAGTCTAACAGGATATGGTTAGAACATAACCAATCCATTCCTGGTATCACATCTATTTGCGAAAGAGTCAAACATATTATATTAACAAAAAATTTCCTATCTTCTACAAAAGATAGCACAATTCAAACATGTTGTAGTAGTCAAAACAGGTTCAGCAGTAGTCAATTCAAAAGGTAAAGAAGACACAGGTAATCCTAGCAATTTAGCACAGTCATATGTAATGAACAAATGCATCGCACCCGAATCAAATAGTACAGTTAAAGATTTACCTCCTACAACACACTGTCCCTGAATCAGATCTTCAATGTGAGAGGCCTCAGTACCACTCATTGTATAAACTCTTCATCCAGCTCTAGGCCTTGCAGCTTGTACATTGTTCATAGAAGGTTCCGTGTGAGACTTTCCACAATTCCTAGCGAGATGTCCAGGCTGTCCACAATTAAAGCAAATGATGCTCGTAATCTTGCAGTCTTTGGTAGCGTGACCCATGCCACACTTCATGCACTTCTGTGGAACATTCCTGGATGAACCAACACTTCCACTGCTTCCACTAAAAGATCGTTATTGGAACTGCTTCTAACCTTGTGGCCTGTTGTATGGCTTCCTCTGAAATCGATTGTTATGAACCTAGACGGTCCAAAATTCTGTCGACTAGCATCACGACTCGCCTTCAAGTCCTCTATCTGTCTACACTTGTCCATCAGTCTCGGAAATACAAATATTTCCATTGGAACTACTACTGCTTTCAGTTCATACCGCAATCCTCCTTCAAACATGCGACACTTCCACTCTTCATGTGGATTGTCACCTAGATAGGTTGAAAAATTCGACAGGCTTTCAAATCTGGCGCCGTATTCAGCTACAGTCATACTACCTTGAGCAGAAGAGCACAATTATAAATGAATTGAAATGACAAGAACAAAAATTAAAGTGCAGAATTTAAATTGCAAGAATTAAAGAACAAACAAAGTAGAAAATGGAATAGGAAGAAGATGAAGGGGAAGATGCCACAATTGAATCACCATTGAGAAGAAGATTGAATTGATAAGCCAAAGGAGGATTCACCACTTGAATATGGAAATTCAAGATAAGAATCAATGGTTCAACTCATGAACCAAGAAGAGGAGAACTCTCAACTCTCTCTAGAAATCTCAAGTGTGAGAAAAATCAATTGTATTCAAAACTTGCAAAATGAGTTACATGGAGCCTATTTATAGATGAGCAAAAGTGCTCATCCTCCCTAATGGTGCAAGATGGGCCTCCTTCCCTCTTAATCCCAAGTGTGGGCCTGATCAGCCGCTGGCTCGTCTAGTTTTATGACTAGTATGACCGTGGTTCTGTGCTAATTATATATCGTTTTCGCCCAAATTAGACTTGATTGTCCTTAAGCATCATTCTGAGTCTCTAAAGTAGTTTTAGGATAATTTAGCCAGTTTTGAGTCAAATAAAGCACTTATGCTATTTCTTGTTTTCAGGTTAATAAAGTGAAGCAGTTCTGGGATTCTTCGCCCCGCGAGAAGGCATTCGCCTCGCGACCCTGAACACTGATTGTTCCTGAAAATGCAAACCATTCTGTGTCGCCTCGCGAATCCATGTCTCGCCTCGCGAGACTGAAGACCAGAAGCCATGACTCTTCCGTTCCTCGCCACGCGATCCGTACTTCGCCCCGCGAGAATACCAAACGTTGCAGACTCTTCATAAGATTCGCCTCGCGAGTGTGTGTTCGCCTCGCGAGAAGGCGCAGTTCCTGAATGATATAAATGGTTGTTCTATGGCAGATTCCAGTAGTTAGCAGTAGTTTATCTTCTTTTCTTTTAGAATAGGACGGCTACGAATTTAAGTTTACAGTTTTGTGTTCCTTTTGTAATGGAGAAATAGTCTCCTTGATTAGTCTACTGTAATCGATTTCCACCACACTTGAGGTTCTGTAATTCCTGTTTTATTTGTTTTTCCCTTTTCAATACTATGCTATATATTTCTGTTTGTTTAATTCAGGAGTGTGTAGTGTTGTGTTGATTTATTCCAGTGATGTTATGTTCCTATATTGAATCGCGTTTATTTAATTCGCGTGTGTTCGTTCATGTTCGTTTAGTTCATGAGGGCTTAACCCCGTTTGTTTAATTCGGGAATAGGAACATATATCTCGTAGTAGCGATTTCGTTTGTTAATTGTTGCTACTACCAAAAGGGGATTAGAATCTGCTTAGGGCTTGGAATTATATAAACCGATGATAGTGGGAAATCGAGAACAGTAGATTGATCGTTCTTTAGTTATTTGGTAATTATTTAGTTTGCATTGCCTTTCTGCTTTGTTTTCTTTATTTAGTTTTAAAACCAAAACCCCCCAATTCTGACTTTTTCTGATAATAGCAACCCAAGAGTCCTTGTGAGACGATACTCGAGTTGTCGCTCCCTAAACTACATTTTTACAAACCGCTCGCTTTTTGGCGCGTGCGCGACAGCGCGTTCAAAAATTGGCGCCGTTGCCGGGGACTCTTGTTGTTATTAACATAAAATTTAAATAAAAAAAATTTACATTGCTGAATTAGTTTTGGCTGCTTTGCCTGGTTGTGAATCTTAGTGCTTTCCATGGATAATTACATGTATGGGTATTTTCCTAATGTTGATTATAAGCCACCACCATGCATATATTATCCTGACTTTAATAAGCCACCACCATGCATATATTATCCTAACTTTGCTGGAAGTTATGAGTTTAGCAGTGGTTTTGACATGATTGGAGTGAATGAGGAGCAACCTTCCTATCATAGCCAACATGGAGGAGAACGCAGCAGCTTGGATGAGATTGGCTCTTTGGTGCATCAAATGACATGCGAGCAACAATACCAGCCTGACCCCACACTACTCCAACTCAGTCTGGAAGAATTGGTGCAACGGATGGCCGAGAACAATCAACGGATGGCAAAACAAAATCTTGAATTCCAACAGAGGATGGAAGCAAGTAATCTTGAATTTCAACAGAGGATGGAGGCAAGTCGTCAGGATTTTGCCACTCAAAATGCTCACATCATTTCCTCCTTGGCTGCACTGCAAACTCCACATTCCCTTGAAGCACATACAGATTCACAAGTAGTTATTCCTGACAATACTTCTGAGGATAATTTTGATAATGATGTCAAGAATGCTTCTGTTGATGAACTGTGTGTTGAATCTCCAGATATTCACACCTCCCCTAATTCTATCTATTATACTTCATGTGTTGATTGTAATGAATATGCTTCGTGTGTAGCATGTTTTGAAAGGTATGAAGAGCAAAACATCCATATGGAACAGGAGACATATGAGGTTGAGGGCCCTGTTCGGCCAGGAAGCATAGAAAATGAGGATCAGGAGGACATCTGTTGCACCATGCTTGAGGATAATGAAGAAACTTTGGAATTAGATGCATGTGTTGAAAGTGATGGGATGGATGAATTGTGTCTTTGAATTTCAGACACTCCGACTTTTTCGATTGAGTTTATTGTACTATATGTACTTGATTGTACTAACACTAACCTTTGTGTGGTGTGTATGAGATTTCTGCAGGGTTTAGCGGTGATGGATTTGTTAGCACAAGTGAATGAAGAACGTGCGAAGTTGAAGCAAGACCAAACCCTCTCTACTGTTTGCCACCTCCCCTTTGTGGAACCACCGGTGATGGAGTTCAAGCCTCTGGATTTTGCACTATGGCCAGTCCAAGAGGTTGAACCCCGATTTTATTGGGAGGACTTTATTGAGAAAGAGGTCAATCTTGACCCAAGAGGGAGTGAGAAGTCCGCCGCACTTGGCGGAGTTGTAACACCCTAGTTTTTTTTACACCTAGGATTAATTATTTTATTTGGATGATTATGTTTATTATGTTAGGTGGTTTAGTTTGAGTAATTAAATTACTCTCTTCAAATTATTGTATTAAGTGCGTTAAAGACTGACTCATTCGATGAATGCATGTTTCTTAGACAATAATTTATGTTATTGTCATTATTATACCAAGTCTGAGAAAAATATTTTAAATAATATGATTAAGAGAAAAGCATTTTCATATTCTTATCCTATTTAATTTTAGAGTTAAGAATATTTTGGTTTGGTAATTTTCGGAGATTAAATTTTGGGTGAGTATTTTCTTAGTTGATCGATTCAATTATTAATCTTTCTCTAACTTGAATTTCAAAACATATTTTTATCAACCTTTATTTTTAGAATCCAAAAGAAAAAACGTGTTTATTTTAGGCCTAATATTTATCCTTTCATTGGTACCTATCACTAAATAATTAGCTTAAAAGCTAAGCTTCCTCACTTTTCTCTCTCTCATTCTCGACGTTCTCTCTCTGTCTCTCTTTTCTTTCTCTGTTTCTTTCTCTTTTCTTCTTTCTCTCTTCCTTTCTTCTCTTTTCTTTTTCTTCCTTCTTCTTCCTCCTCACTCCGTCTTCTTCCTCCTCCTTCCCTTAACTCAGCCGCGCACCACCACCTTGGAACCCCAGTCGCGAGCGCAGCCCCTGGTAGCAGCTTCGATCGCAGCTCGACGTGGAGGGGACGACCACTGCACCTGGTCTCGCGCCGCCGTCGTAGGTGTACCGTCCGGTCGCCGTTTCACCGCGTCTGCTATGGGAGAAGACGACCTCGCACCGCCGTCCAGTTCGTCGTCAGGCCGCTGCATGGAGTGGGAGAGACGATCGCGTGTTCTGGCCCCTGTTCTCCTCCGTTCTCTGCTGCTCCGCCGTGCCGGACCTCCCAGACAGCCACCACATCATCTCTTCTTCACCTTGGGTAAGAGTTTTACCTCTAACCTCTTCTCTTTTGTAAATCCCCAAATTGATTTTGAAACCCTAACCCTAACCCTTATACGATTTCGATTTTAATCTTGAAATTTAAAGTTGTTTTTATGAGATTGTGACTTGGAGTTTGTGTTTACCTTTACCAATTTCATTATTCTGAGTTTTCCCTAAATTTTAGAAATGATCCATAAAACCCCAATTTTTTTTTTTTTGAATTTGGGTATGTTTTTATGACATTAATTATGATTTAGTGTAATTAGGATCTCTTAATGGATGATTTCCAAAGTTATTTTTCAAGATCTTTTAATCAAAACAAAGTTTCCTAAAAGGGTATTAGGAGCGTGAAACTCAAACATGATTTTCTTTAAAAGTAACCTTGTTTGGTAATTAGATTAGGTGTTTAGATAAAGTTAGAATGTGTGTTTGATCACGTGAAATTGATTTCTTGATTTTTGGTTGTTGCGCGTTGTTGGATTTCCTCTCTGAGACGTTTGACACGGCTATGCTTGCTTGATGGAGTAGATAGTTACACTCTTGGAGCTAATGTGAGTATTAAGACGAGGATCCTTTACTTGTCTTCGAAGGTAAGGGGGATTTCCTAAGGATATTCAATAACTGTATGCATGTGTGTATGTGTTTAATTGGATATTTACATGTTGATTGAGCTTACTTAATTATCTAATGTACTTAGTTGTTATGCTATTATCGATGTTGAATCTGTACTTGTTCTAAATGTTATAATGCATATATGTGATGAAGCTGCTTTCAACTGTGATATTAGCATTGAAGCGATAATATGTCTTCTTTGTTGATTGAAAGTTTCTAAGCCGGACTTGTATGTTCGTGCTCAACCATAATAAGGATTAAAAACCTTAATAAACTTTGAAGATGAAGGGATTTATGTTCTTTTCCAAAGGCTCTTTAAACTTAAAGTACTTGTTTTAAATGTTGAAATGGTTTTGGTGAACTATTGTTATACAAGAGAAAAATCCTTTTCGAACTATATGTCTTCAAGTGAAAACTTTCAAGATTATTTGGCAATATCCTACTGGGGGAAATATTTCAAAGATAAAAGAATTTCATAGATGCTTTATAAAAGGATTTTCAAAGAAAAGGTTTTCCTAAACATTTTAGAAACTTTCCGATAACCTGGATAGGTTATCGAGGATTCGGTTTTGGATTTGTTTTTCACTGAACGAAAAATAAGTACTTATGAAAGTGAATCTAGTACGCGAGACGTCGCCTCTAGTATTCAGTGATGTGCACGTGATCTTGGATCAGTGTTAATTCGGGACTACGAGTCCTGGTTATGATATTAGGGACTTGGGACCTAATCACGTTGTGTTGGACTGTGTCTTCTAACCGCGTGTGATGATTATGATTAAAGGTGAATGTTGTTTTCTACGACCACAACCCTTGACTGCGGCCACGGTCTTGGGCATTGTGATTGAGCATTCGGACTATGAGTCCTATTTTTCTGAGTTCTCAAGTGATGGGGAAATGATGATTAAGTCGTTAGCTTTGAGCAACGACAGTGAAAAGAATGAACACAAAGAAATCCTTTCAATAAAATATTTTATCATGTGCATTTCCCAAGCGGCGTGCTATTGATGATTAAATCGAGATACAAAGATGGTATCCGGGAGTCTGTCCATGTAAACCGAGTGAAGAGGCACATGTGGCGTTGCCGATCCGAGACCTTAATGCATGAGGGTAAGGGGGTAAGCGCCAGGTGGGCTAGAGCTTGACCAACTCTATCTTCTCCGGTGATAACATGGTGTTGTGATCTCATGAGATTAAGTTAGAGCCCGATTTTGAAGTGCCATGCATCTTTTCGAAAGATTGGTGTCATGCGGGTTTGATGCCCTTTGATATAACAACGATATATTGCGAATATGCATGATTTAACCGCTTATATGATTACGTGATGCATGTATCATGTGTATGGTTGTTGTGGGATATATCTTATGATGGTATCTCACCCTTACAAACATATCGGGTTTCTTACGGTTTGCTATTGTACCTCGGGTATTTTAGTACGGATGTGCGAGAGGAGTCTTCCTAAGTCACTCGGAGACTTAGATCTAGTTGCTTGTGAAGTATTTGATTGTGGAGCAGTCACGTGAGTTCTTCTCGGGAATAACTTTTAGAATGACCAGACTTAGGGTCCGAGACTTAGATTATTTTGATAAGTATGTATGAGTATGGCTCGAGAGAGCCTTTATTTTAAAATGAAATGTTTATGGCTCGGAGAGCGTTATTTTGAAAGCAAACTTAAACTTTCCCTTTTGGTTTTGTAAAGCTTATGGTTATGATTATTATTTATATATATATATTCTTCATGCGGTTGGATTTGGTGTAAATGAAATTGCAGGTGAAAATGTAATTATTTTAGCGGTGTTCTTTTACCTGGGATGTCCGAATTACAGAGGAGACTCTGTCGAAATTTTCGTAAAATACTAGCTTTTATTCAAGTATATTCTTTAAATTAAATAGGCTTGCCATACTATGATAGTAAAACTGTGTGCCAATCAAGGCTTAGGAGTCGTGACAAAATTTTTTATACCCAATTTCAGACACTTGTATACTTATATAAATTATTTTCCGAAAGCACCAGCAAATTATCTTTTAATTTAAATTCCGCACGTGTTACTTAAGTAATGCCTTAGTCAGGGGGCGTTACAAGGTGGTCTCAGAGCTGGTCGAGTCTTTCGGGATCTTTGGGGAATAGGTCTGTTAAGTTTTGTTGTGTGATCTCTGGTTGGCTCTTGTTTGAATTGTTTCTTGTTGAAGCAATGTGTGTTGACGCACAAGTATATGTTTCTTGATGGTTTTCCAAGGGCTTTATGTCCTGGGAGGCCTTAGATCTTGAATGTTACTTGGGTTCGAATATGACATTCGATTATCCTTGCGAATCGTGTCTGACATTCGAAACAAGGTGCTTGTGTAAAGGGTTTTTTTTTCCGGGAGTGTTTCCTGGAAATGTTCTAGGTTTATGGTTAGCAAAGGACATTGATTTTTGATTGATCTGGTTTCTGGATTTGGTCGGATCTCGTCGCTTTGTGTAGGATGTTGCCTACGAAGTTAAAACGAGTTAGATGACTCATTCAATCGAAAGATCGGTGGTCCGAACCGTTTGTTAGACCAAGTGTTTTCCTTGTGAAGCACCAATTGTAGTGTGGAGGTTGTGTCACTGTGTAAATTTCGGCGAGTTAGGTAAAAGGACGAATGATGGACAAGTATTCTCTGACTTGCGTAGTTGATTTGGTAAATCTATTTCGAGGAGTTGTCGACTACTCAAAGATTGACTTGAAGATGAGTTATTACTAGATTGGAGTGATGACCTATCTAAGGTTTTGCATCGTCAACTCAGTTTATGAGGAAAGATCAACATTTTGTATGTTGTATCGATTGGTTAAGTTGTAAGGGATAGTACCCAATTCAAGGTGGTCATACTAATCTTGGCTAGAAAGAAGTGTATGTTGGTTGGAACCAAGACGAATAGAGTGGATTTTCGATCTTGGGTGAGTGTTTCTTGATTAAGGAACTCTTCATTGTACCCTTTAATTCTCTTGTATTCGTCAGTTGACATTTATTTCTCAAATCCTGTGATTGTATTAGATAATCACAACGGTGAAGTTGGTATGTGACAGACATATATTCGATTCGAATTTGCGATCTGTCAAGACTTATGAATTAGTTATGCTAATTCATAAATTTCCTAGTTATTCATTTCTTTGTTGTGAGAAGTCGTACATACTTCAAAATGATCCTCGATGTATTAGACATTTGAGTGACTTGATTTAACGAGAATCCATTGGTCCGGATACTTTCACACCTTGTTGAGAAAAGTGGTTATGACTATTTCTTGAGTTATAACACGAGATAATTTCGTGATAGCAGAAGTTTCTTGGTGGAACTTAGTTTCGTCACTTCTATTTTTGATAGAGGTGAAAGTCATCATTTTGTAAATTCTTTGTATTAAGAATAAGAATTAATCCTCTTGGGATTAGACATTATTCACCCCTTGATCCTTTGAATCCGTTGGAAGATTCTTGTGGAAGAATGAACTTTATTAGATTCATGTTTGTAAATGTGTATTGATCATGCATTTTTACACCCACGAACCTGATGGAACGATCTTTTTCCATCTTGGATGTTCCGATATCCTTCAAATTAATGAAATTCTTTTCTATGCTTATGTGAAAGTGAAATCCAGAAAAATTTCTTTTCTTGAGGAATTCTTTTATGATCACTAAGGTCATGTCTTATTGTCGTTCGAAAGTGCTTGTTGTCATTGATCATCTTAATTCTATGTATTCTCCAAATGTTGTCGATGTGTGATCCATCTCATCAGTTGAGAGTTGGATATCTCCTCATCAAGATGTACAATTGAGACCTTCCTTATAGAGATGTTGGCATTCCTTCAATCTTTGTTATGAGTTTTACAAGACTGTATGAGTCTTGTTTGAATTCAAGTGATCGTTGATCGATTGGTGAAGGGTTACGTCTTCTTACGAGTTAAGATCCCAAGCGATTTAGTGAACCGAATAGTGTATCAAGTATCGGAGAATTATTTAGACTTCAAGGAGTATCTTCAAGTGTTATTTCGGATGAAAAACGGAAGTTTATCAACATGTGTCGGTTAATTTTACTTTTAAGTGTTGAGGACTAAGTTGAGGCTAAGTCCAACCGATCATCCTCGGTGGGATGGATGAGTAATGGGATTACCTATCCTTAGATTAGTTGGAAGATAGTGTGGCACCTAAGTTTTTTGTCATCTCTATGGTAGGACGAACCGAGTTGATAGGATTTTCGCTAGTGTATAGATGTGAATGGTACTATGAGGACCCTTAAGTTCAACGTCATTGAGTGAGACGATTACGATGGATTTTATCATGATCGAGGCAGATGTATCATTAAAGGAAATTAGAGTAGTGATCAAAGTTTATGGTTAATGTTGATTTCGTGAGTCCGAGGATTAACGGAAAAAATATATATGGTAGTTTTCCTTAATTTGAACGGAAATAGTAAAAGGAGTTCTTGAGTGAAACTAAGTAGTTAGAAAAGTTTAAGAATTATGATTTTGGATAATTCAAGTTGAAGTGATTCCTTTTGGTTGTAGTTGCATGGAGAAATGTAATCGTATTCTTTAAGATTGAAATGAATGACCATGATATAATTTGGAGTGGTGGAATAAGTCCAAAGGAAACTAAGACTATAATTGTGTACTTTGAGTGGAAAGTTGATATATGTGATAGAGTTAAGGTTGAACTTGATGTTTGTTGTGAGGATAAGGTGTTGAAGTTTTGCTAGTAGACAAATTTTGATGCAAGGAGTGATTAAGTTTTGATTGTGTCTTTCGAGTGTGATGAGCTATGGTGAAATGTTTATAATCTTTAAAGTCTTATTTTGGTAAAAATGCGGTTGGTGATCCATAGTGGAAACTAGATATTTTAAATCCAAGATTGCCATTAGGGAGTGTCCACCTGGATTTCTTGGCTTTGTTTTGGTGCAACTCTTAAGGGTAATGGCCTTAGAGAAACTCTGTTTTATAATCTCTTTTCTCGGCTGCAACTACATAGGATAAGGGCAATTAGGATACAAGCACTTCCTTGTATAAATGATAGAGTTATGTCTTCAGATGGAGGAATTGTTAGGAGTTGTGTATTTCCTTGGACAATAGGGTAGATGTGCATAGGAAATTTCTTAAATCAGGGATACTAACGGGGCTTGAGAACCAAATTGAAAATGAGAGGCAAATGAAGGATATGAATTCGAAGTAGGCAAAAGATTAGAGAGGAATTAAGAGGAGAACAGACTATGTGGGATGTGGTAAGATTCAATTTTGATAAGATTGAATTTCTTAGGTTTTTGGAGCAAAGGTTAGCATGTGCAACTCAGAAATGTTATGATATTTTGATTGGAGATTTGAAAAGTGTGAATTTGATATGACTAGAAGAGTAGACTAAGCTCAATTGGACTAAGACTATGATTGCATCTCTTGAGTAGAAGGTTAATTGATGTTATGTAAAGTTAGTGTTGGTTTTGATGTTAGCTGTGAAAGTTAGATATTAGAGAAAGTTTTCCTAATGGATTTGTATTGAGAAAGTTAAAATGAAGAGATTAAGCGTTGATTTTGTTCTTTGAAGTGTAATAGACTAAGATGAAATATCAAAGGTAGTGGGGATAATGCGGTAGTGAAAGATCTCAAGGATAAATAAAATGGTATAAGAATCGATCTTGTTATAAAGTTATAGATAAAAGGAATGAAGCGATGAGAATACAAAGCAAGATTTTAGAGTTAAGGTATGATTACAACATCCTGTTTAGTTTTGAGCTACGAAATTTCGAGGACGAAATTTTTTTTAAGAGGGGTAGTAATGTAACACCCTAGTTTTTTTTACACCTAGGATTAATTATTTTATTTGGATGATTATGTTTATTATGTTAGGTGGTTTAGTTTGAGTAATTAAATTACTCTCTTCAAATTATTGTATTAAGTGCGTTAGCACTGACTCATTCGATGAATGCATGTTTACTAGACAATAATTTATGTTATTGTCACTATTATACCAAGATCTGAGAAAAATATTTTAAATAATATGATTAAGAAAAGCATTTTCATATTCTTATCCTATTTAATTTTAGAGTTAAGAATATTTTGGTTTGGTAATTTTCGGAGATTAAATTTTGAGTGAGTATTTTCTTAGTTGATCAGTTCAATTATTAATCTTTACTCTAACTTGAATTTCGAAAACATATTTTTATCAACCTTTATTTTTAGAATCCAAAAAGTAAAAACATGTTTATTTTAGGCCTAATATTTATCACTCATTTGGTACCTATCACTAAATAATTAGCTTAAAAGCTAAGCTTCCTCACTTTTCTCTCTCTCATTCTCGACGTTCTCTCTCTGTCTCTCTTTTCTTTCTCTGTTTCTTTCTCTTTTCTTCTTTCTCTCTTCCTTTCTTCTCTTTTCTTTTTCTTCCTTCTTCTTCCTCCTCACTCCGTCTTCTTCCTCCTCCTTCCCCTAACTCGTGCGCACCACCACCTTGGAACCCCGATCGCGAGCGCAGCCACGGTAGCGGCTTCGATCGCGGCTCGGCGTGGAGGGGACAACACGCACTGGTCTCGCGCGCGCCGTCGTAGGGTGTACCGTCCGGTCGGCCGCGTTTCACCGCGTCTGCTATGGGAGAATACGACCTCGCACCGCCGTCCGGTTCGTCGTCAGGCCTGCATGGAGTGGGAGAGACGATCGCGTGTTTCGCCCCCCTGTTCTCCTCCGTTCTCTGCTTTGCTCCGCCGTCTGGACCTCCCGGACAGCCACCACATCATCTCTTCTTCACCTTGGGTAAGAGTTTTACCTCTAACCTCTTCTCTTTTGTAAATCCCCAAATTGATTTTGAAACCCTAACCCTAACCCTCTCGATTTCGATTTTAATCTTGAAATTTAAAGTTGTTTTATGAGATTGGGACTGCGAGTTTGTGTTTCCCTAAACCAATTTCATTATTACGAGTTTTCCTAAATTTTAAAAATGAGCCCTAAACCCCCAATTTGATTTTATTTGAATTTGGGTATGTTTTTATGAAATTAATTATGATTTAGTGTAATTAGGACTCTTAATGGATGATTTCCAAAGTTCTTTTTCAAGATCTTTTAATCAAAACAAAGTTTCCTAAAAGGGTATTAGGAAGCGTGAGCTTCAAACATGATTTTCTTTAAAAGTAACCTTGTTTGGTAATTAGATTAGGTGTTTAGATAAAGTTAGAATGTGTGTTTGATCACGTGAAATTGATTTCTTGATTTTTGGTTGTTGCGCGTTGTTGGATTTCCTCTCTGAGACGTTTGACACGGCTATGCTTGCTTGATGGAGTAGATAGTTACACTCTTGGAGCTAATGTGAGTATTAAGACGAGGATCCTTTACTTGTCTTCAAAGGTAAGGGGGGATTTCCTAAGGATATTCAATAACTGTATGCATGTGTGTATGTGTTTAATTGGATATTTACATGTTGATTGAGCTTACTTAATTATCTAATGTACTTGAACTGTTATGCTATTATCTGATGTTGAACTGTACTTGTTCTAAATGTTATAATGCATATATGTGATGAACTGCTTTCAACTGTGATATTAGCATTGAACTGATAATATGTACTGCTGTTGATTGAAAGTTTGCTAAGCCAGACTTGTGTCTGCGCTCAACCATAATAAGGATTAAAAACCTTAATAAACTTTGAAGATGAAGGGATTTGTGTTCTTTTCCAAAGGCTCTTTAAACTTAAAGTACTTGTTTTAAATGTTGAAATGGTTTTGGTGAACTATTGTTATACAAGAGAAAAATCCTTTTCGAACTATATGTCTTCAAGTGAAAACTTTCAAGATTATTTGGCAATATCCTACTGGGGGAAATATTTCAAAGATAAAAGAATTTCATAGATGCTTTATAAAAGGATTTTCAAAGAAAAGGTTTTCCTAAACATTTTAGAAACTTTCCGATAACCTGGATAGGTTATCGAGGATTCGGTTTTGGATTTGTTTTTCACTGAACGAAAAATAAGTACTTATGAAAGTGAATCTAGTACGCGAGACGTCGCCTCTAGTATTCAGTGATGTGCACGTGATCTTGGATCAGTGTTAATTCGGGACTACGAGTCCTGGTTATGATATTAGGGACTTGGGACCTAATCACGTTGTGTTGGACTGTGTCTTCTAACCGCGTGTGATGATTATGATTAAAGGTGAATGTTGTTTTCTACGACCACAACCCTTGATCGACCCACGGTCTTGGGCATTGTGATTGAGCATTCGGACTATGAGTCCTATGCTTCGAGTTCTCAAGTGATGGGGAAATGATGATTAAGTCGTTAGCTTTGAGCAACGGAGCGGTGAAAAGAATGAACACAAAGAAATCCTTTCAATAAAATATTTTATCATGTGCATTTCCCCAAGCAGGCGTGCTATTGATGATTAAATCGAGATACAAAGATGGTATCCGGGAGTCATGTCCATGTAAACCGAGTGAAGAGGCACATGTGGCGTTGCCGATCCGAGACCTTAATGCATGAGGGTAAGGGGGTAAGCGCCCCAGGTGGGCTGAGAGCTTGACCAACTCTATCTTCTCCGGTGATAACATGGTGTTGTGATCTCATGAGATTAAGTTAGAGCACGATTTTGAAGTGCCATGCATCTTTTCGAAAGATTGGCATGCGGGTTTGATGCCCTTTGATATAACACCGATATATTGCGAATATGCATGATTTAACCGCTTATATGATTCACGTGATGCATGTATCATGTGTATGGTTGTTGTGGGATATATCTTATGATGGTATCTCACCCTTACAAACATATCGGGTTTCTTACGGTTTGCTATTGTACCTCGGGTATTTTTAGTACGGATGTGCAGGAGGAGTCTTCCTAAGTCACTCGGAGACTTAGATCTAGTATTTGATTGGGGAGCGATCACGTGAGTTCTTCTCGGGAATAACTTTTAGAATGACCGACTTAGGGTCCGAGACTTAGATTATTTTGATAAGTATGTATGAGTATGGCTCGAGAGAGCCTTTATTTTAAAATGAAATGTTTATGGCTCGGAGAGCGTTATTTTGAAAGCAAACTTAAACTTTCCCTTTTGGTTTTGTAAAGCTTATGGTTATGATTGTTATTTATATATATATATTCTTTGTCTGGTTGGATTTGGTGTAAGCGAAATGCTGGAGTGAAAATGTAATTATTTTAGCGGTGTTCTTTTACCAGGATGTCCGAATTACGAGAGGAGACTCTGTCGAAATTTTAAGTAAAATACTAGCTTTTATTCAAGTATATTCTTTAAATTAAATAGGCTTGCCATACTATGATAGTAAAACTGTGTGCCAATCAAGGCTTAGGAGTCGTGACAAAATTTTTTATACCCAATTTCAGACACTTGTATACTTATATAAATTATTTTCCAAAGCACCAAGAAATTATCTTTTAATTTAAATTCCGCATGTGTTACTTAAGTAATGCCCGAGTCAGGGGCGTTACAAGGTGGTATCGAGCTGGTCTAGTCTTTAGGGATCTTTGGGGTATAGTTGTGTTAAGTTTTTTTGTGTGAAGTAGGGTTGGATCTTGTTAGAATTGTTTCTTGTTGAAGCAATGTGTGTTGACGCACAAGTATATGTTTCTTGATGGTTTTCCAAGGGCTTTATGTCCTGGGAGGCCTTAGATCTTGAATGTTACTTGGGTTCGAATATGACATTCGATTATCCTTGCGAATCGTGTCGACATTGAAACAAGGTGCTTGTGTAAAGGGTTTTTTTTTTCCGGGAGTGTTTCCTGGAAATGTTCTAGGTTTATGGTTAGCAAAGGACATTGATTTTTGATTGATCCGGTTTTCGGATTGGTAGGATCTCTCGCCGCTTTGTGTAGGATGTTGCCTACGGTTAAAACGAGTTAGATGACTCATTCAATCGAAAGATCGGTGGTCCGAACCGTTTGTTAGACCGAGTGTTTTCCTTGTGAAGCACCAATTGTAGTGTGGAGGTTGTGTCACTGTGTAAATTTTACGAGTTAGGTAAAAGGACGAATGATGGACAAGTATTCTCGACTTGCGTAGTTGATTTGGTAAATCTATTTCGAGGAGTTGTCGACTACTCAAAGATTGACTTGAAGATGAGTTATTACTAGATTGGAGTGATGACCTATCTAAGGTTTTGCATCGTCAACTCGGTTTATGAGGAAAGATCAACCTTTTGTATGTTGGATCGATTGGTTAAGTTGTCAGGGATCGTACCCAATTCAAGGTGGTCATACTAAGCTTGGCTAGAAAGAAGTGTATGTTGGTTGGAACCAAGACGAATCGAGTGGATTTTCGATCTTGGGTGAGTGTTTCTTGATTAAGGAACTCTTCATTGTACCCTTTAATTCTCTTGTATTCGTCGGTTGACATTTATTTCTCAAATCCTCGTGATTGTATTAGATAATCACAACGGTGAAGTTGGTATGTGTCGGACATATATTCGATTCGAATTTGCGATCTGTCAAGACTTATGAATTAGTTATGCTAATTCATAAATTTCTAGTTATTCATTTCTTTGTTGTGAGAAGTCGTACATACTTCAAAATGATCCTCGATGTATTAGACATTTGAGTGACTTGATTTAACAGAATCCATTGGTCTGGATACTTTCACACCTTGTTGAGAAAAGTGGTTATGACTATTTCTTGAGTTATAACACGAGATAATTTCGTGATAGCAGAAGTTTCTTGGTGGAACTTAGTTTCGTCACTTCTATTTTTGATAGAGGTGAAAGTCATCATTTTGTAAATTCTTTGTATTAAGAATAAGAATTAATCCTCTTGGGATTAGACATTATTCACCCCTTGATCCTTTGAATCCGTTGGAAGATTCTTGTGGAAGAATGAACTTTATTAGATTCATGTTTGTAAATGTGTATTGATCATGCATTTTTACACCCACGAACCTGATGGAACGATCTTTTTCCATACTGGATGTTCCGATATCCTTCAAATTAATGAAATTCTTTTCTATGCTTATGTGAAAGTGAAATCCAGAAAAATTTCTTTTCTTGAGGAATTCTTTTATGATCACTAAGGTCATGTCTTATTGTCGTTCGAAAGTGCTTGTTGTCATTGATCATCTTAATTCTATGTATTCTCCAAATGTTGTCGATGTGTGATCCATCTCATCAGTTGAGAGTTGGATATCTCCTCATCAAGATGTACAATTGAGACCTTCCTTATAGAGATGTTGGCATTCCTTCAATCTTTGTTATGAGTTTTTTGAAGACCTGTATGAGTCTTGTTTGAATTCAAGTGATCGTTGATCGATTGGTGAAGGGTTACGTCTTCTTACGAGTTAAGATCCCCAAGCAGATTTAGTGAACCGAATAGTGTATCAAGTATCAGAGAATTATTTAGACTTCAAGGAGTATCTTCAAGTGTTATTTCAGATGAAAAACGGAAGTTTATCAACATGTGTCGGTTAATTTTACTTTTAAGTGTTGAGGACTAAGTTGAGGCTAAGTCCAACTGATCATCCTCAGTGGGATGGATGAGTAATGGGATTACCTATCCTTAGATTAGTTGGAAGATAGTGTGGCACCTAAGTTTTTTGTCATCTCTATGGTAGGACGAACCAGAGTTGATAGGAGTTTCGTTAGTGTATAGAGGTGAATGGTACTATGAGGACCCTTAAGTTCAACGTCATTGAGTGAGACGATTACGATGGATTTTATCATGATCGAGGCAGATGTATCATTAAAGGAAATTAGAGTAGTGATCAAAGTTTATGGTTAATGTTGATTTCGTGAGTCCGAGGATTAACGGAAAAATATATATGGTAGTTTTCCTTAATTTGAACGGAAATAGTAAAAAGGAGTTCTTGAGTGAAACTAAGTAGTTAGAAAAGTTTAAGAATTATGATTTTGGATAATTCAAGTTGAAGTGATTCCTTTTGGTTGTAGTTGCATGGAGAAATGTAATCGTATTCTTTAAGATTGAAATGAATGACCATGATATAATTTGGAGTGGTGGAATAAGTCCAAAGGAAACTAAGACTATAATTGTGTACTTTGAGTGGAAAGTTGATATATGTGATAGAGTTAAGGTTGAACTTGATGTTTGTTGTGAGGATAAGGTGTTGAAGTTTTGCTAGTAGACAAATTTTGAGGCAAGGAGTGATTAAGTTTTGATTGTGTCTTTCGAGTGTGATGAGCTATGGTGAAATGTTTATAATCTTTAAAGTCTTATTTTGGTAAAAATGCGGTTGGTGATCCATAGTGGAAACTAGATATTTTAAATCCAAGATTGCCATTAGGGAGTGTCCACCTGGATTTCTTGGCTTTGTTTTGGTGCAACTCTTAAGGGTAATGGCCTTAGAGAAACTCCTTTTATAATCTCTTTTCTCATTTGCAACTACATAGGATAAGGGAGTTAGGATACAAGCACTTCCTTGTATAAATGATAGAGTTATGTCTTGAGATGGAGGAATTGTTAGGAGTTGTGTATTTCCTTGGACAATAGGGTAGATGTGCATAGGAAATTTCTTAAATCAGGGATACTAACGGGGCTTGAGAACCAAATTGAAAATGAGAGGCAAATGAAGGATATGAATTCGAAGTAGGCAAAAGATTCGAGAGGAATTAAGAGGAGAACAGACTATGTGGGATGTGGTAAGATTCAATTTTGATAAGATTGAATTTCTTAGGTTTTTGGCGCAAAGGTTAGCATGTGCAACTCAGAAATGTTATGATATTTTGATTGGAGATTTGAAAAGTGTGAATTTGATATGACTAGAAGAGTAGACTAAGCTCAATTGGACTAAGACTATGATTGCATCTCTTGAGTAGAAGGTTAATTGATGTTATGTAAAGTTAGTGTTGGTTTTGATGTTAGCTGTGAAAGTTAGATATTAGAGAAAGTTGTCCTAATGGATTTGTATTGAGAAAGTTAAAATGAAGAGATTAAGCGTTGATTTTGTTCTTTGAAGTGTAATAGACTAAGATGAAATATCAAAGGTAGTGGGGATAATGCGGTAGTGAAAGATCTCGAGGATAAATAAAATGGTATAAGAATCGATCTTGTTATAAAGTTATAGATAAAAGGAATGAAGCGATGAGAATACAAAGCAAGATTTTAGAGTTAAGGTATGATTACAACATCCTGTTTAGTTTTGAGCTACGAAATTTCGAGGACGAAATTTTTTTTAAGAGGGGTAGTAATGTAACACCCTAGTTTTTTTTACACCTAGGATTAATTATTTTATTTGGATGATTATGTTTATTATGTTAGGTGGTTTAGTTTGAGTAATTAAATTACTCTCTTCAAATTATTGTATTAAGTGCGTTACCACTGACTCATTTCAGTGAATGCATGTTTACTAGACAATAATTTATGTTATTGTCACTATTATACCAAGTCTGAGAAAAATATTTTAAATAATATGATTAAGAGAAAAGCATTTTCATATTCTTATCCTATTTAATTTTAGAGTTAAGAATATTTTGGTTTGGTAATTTTCGGAGATTAAATTTTTGGTGAGTATTTTCTTAGTTGATCGAGTTCAATTATTAATCTTTACTCTAGCTTGAATTTCAAAACATATTTTTATCAACCTTTATTTTTAGAATCCAAAAGTAAAAACATGTTTATTTTAGGCCTAATATTTATCACTCATTTGGTACCTATCACTAAATAATTAGCTTAAAAGCTAAGCTTCCTCACTTTTCTCTCTCTCATTCTCGACGTTCTCTCTCTCTGTCTCTCTTTTCTTTTCTCTGTTTCTTTCTCTTTTCTTCTTTCTCTCTTCCTTTCTTCTCTTTTCTTTTTCTTCCTTCTTCTTCCTCCTCACTCCGTCTTCTTCCTCCTCCTTCCCTTAACTCACCGCGCACCACCACCTTGGAACCCGGGCCGCGAGCGCACCACGGTAGCGGCTCGATCGCGGCTCGGCGTGGAGGGGACGACCACCGCACTGGTCTCTCGCCGCCGTCGTAGGTGTACCGTCCGTCGTCGTTTCACGCGTCTGCTATGGGAGAAGACGAACACTCGCACCGGGCCCGATTCGTCGTCAGGCCGCTGCATGGAGTGGGAGAGACGATCGCGTGTTTCGGCCCCTGTTCTCCTCCGTTTCTCTTTGCTCGCCGTCTTGGGACCTCCCCAGGCAGACCACCACATCATCTCTTCTTCACCTTGGGTAAGAGTTTTACCTCTAACCTCTTCTCTTTTGTAAATCCCCAAATTGATTTTGAAACCCTAACCCTAACCCTCCGATTTCGATTTTAATCTTGAAATTTAAAGTTGTTTTATGAGATTGGGATCATGCGAGTTTGTGTTTCCCTAAACCAATTTTATTATTCTGAGTTTTCCCTAAATTTTAATAATGAGCCCTAAACCCCAATTTGATTTTATTTGAATTTGGGTATGTTTTTATGAAATTAATTATGATTTAGTGTAATTAGGACTCTTAATGGATGATTTCCAAAGTTCTTTTTCAAGATCTTTTAATCAAAACAAAGTTTCCTAAAAGGGTATTAGGAAGCGTGAGCTTCAAACATGATTTTCTTTAAAAGTAACCTTGTTTGGTAATTAGATTAGGTGTTTAGATAAAGTTAGAATGTGTGTTTGATCACGTGAAATTGATTTCTTGATTTTTGGTTGTTGCGCGTTGTTGGATTTCCTCTCAGGAGCGTTTGACACGGCTATGCTTGCTTGATGGAGTAGATAGTTACACACATGGAGCTAATGTGAGTATTAAGACGAGGATCCTTTACTTGTCTTCGAAGGTAAGGGGGATTTCCTAAGGATATTCAATAACTGTATGCATGTGTGTATGTGTTTAATTGGATATTTACATGTTGATTGAGCTTACTTAATTATCTAATGTACTTGAACTGTTATGCTATTATCTGATGTTGAATTGTACTTGTTCTAAATGTTATAATGCATATATGTGATGAACTGCTTTCAACTGTTATATTAGCATTGAACTGATAATATGTCTCATTGTTGATTGAAAGTTTGCTAAGCCGGACTTGTGTGTGCTGCTCAACCATAATAAGGATTAAAAACCTTAATAAACTTTGAAGATGAAGGGATTTGTGTTCTTTTCCAAAGGCTCTTTAAACTTAAAGTACTTGTTTTAAATGTTGAAATGGTTTTGGTGAACTATTGTTATACAAGAGAAAAATCCTTTTCGAACTATATGTCTTCAAGTGAAAACTTTCAAGATTATTTGGCAATATCCTACTGGGGGAAATATTTCAAAGATAAAAGAATTTCATAGATGCTTTATAAAAGGATTTTCAAAGAAAAGGTTTTCCTAAACATTTTAGAAACTTTCCGATAACCTGGATAGGTTATCGAGGATTCGGTTTTGGATTTGTTTTTCACTGAACGAAAAATAAGTACTTATGAAAGTGAATCTAGTACGCGAGACGTCGCCTCTAGTATTCAGTGATGTGCACGTGATCTTGGATCAGTGTTAATTCGGGACTACGAGTCCTGGTTATGATATTAGGGACTTGGGACCTAATCACGTTGTGTTGGATTTGTGTCTTCTAACCGCGTGTGATGATTATGATTAAAGGTGAAGGTTGTTTTCTCGACCACAACCCTTGGCTCGCGACCACGGTCTTGGGCATTGTGATTGAGCATTCGGACTATGAGTCCTATGCTTCGAGTTCTCAAGTGATGGGAAATGATGATTAAGTCGTTAGCTTTGAGCAACGGCAGTGAAAAAGAATGAACACAAAGAAATCCTTTCAATAAAATATTTTATCATGTGCATTTCCCCAAGCAGGCGTGCTATTGATGATTAAATCGAGATACAAAGATGGTATCCGGGAGTCTGTCCATGTAAACCGAGTGAAGAGGCACATGTGACATTGCCCGTCCCGAGACCTTAATGCATGAGGGTAAGGGGTAAGCGCCCAGGTGGGCTAGAGCTTGACCAACTCTATCTTCTCCAAGTGATAACATGGTGTTGTGATCTCATGAGATTAAGTTAGAGCCGATTTTGAAGTGCCATGCATCTTTTTTCGAAAGATTGGTATGTGCGGGTTTGATGCCCTTTGATATAACAACGATATATTGCGAATATGCATGATTTAACCGCTTATATGATTACGTGATGCATGTATCATGTGTATGGTTGTTGTGGGATATATCTTATGATGGTATCTCACCCTTACAAACATATCAGGTTTCTTCTGGTTTGCTATTGTACCTCGGGTATTTTAGTACAGATGTGCAGAGGAGTCTTCCTAAGTCACTCAGAGACTTAGATCTAGTTGCTTGACGAAGTATTTGATTGTGGAACGGTCACGTGAGTTCTTCTCAGGAATAACTTTTAGAATGACCAGCTTAGGGTCTGAGACTTAGATTATTTTGATAAGTATGTATGAGTATGGCTCAGAGAGCCTTTATTTTAAAATGAAATGTTTATGGCTCGGAGAGCGTTATTTTGAAAGCAAACTTAAACTTTCCCTTTTGGTTTTGTAAAGCTTATGGTTATGACTGTTATTTATATATATATATTCTTTATCTGGTTGGATTTGGTGTAACTGGAATTCTGGAGTGAAAATGTAATTATTTTAGCAGGTGTTCTTTTACCTGGGATGTCCGAATTACAGAGGAGACTCTGTCGAAATTTTCGTAAAATACTAGCTTTTATTCAAGTATATTCTTTAAATTAAATAGGCTTGCCATACTATGATAGTAAGACTGTGTGCCAATCAAGGCTTAGGAGTCGTGACAAAATTTTTTATACCCAATTTCAGACACTTGTATACTTATATAAATTATTTTCCGAAAGCACCAGCAAATTATCTTTTAATTTAAATTTCGCACGTGTTACTTAAGTAATGCCGTCAAGGGGGGGCGTTACAGGAGTCACCATGATTGTCAAGCACTCACTCCCATATCAAGGCTGCAAGTCGTGGAAGCATGGAATGAGCTTCCGTCCTTTGGCTATCACTTGGGCCTTATGTTACAAGCAATGGGATCCCGATGGAGCCGCCTCAATGAGTTTTTTCTAAACCCTCTCCTTTTTAATTATCCTTGCTTTAATTTTGTTTTGTTTTCTTTTAGCTCCTGAATAATTTGAGAAGATCAGGAGTATGTGTGTTGAGTCCTGTGTCGGCAAGCTTTATTGGTTTTGATTAATTTTTGCATAGATTGATTACATGACATGTGTTGACTGTTGATGATTTTCCCCTAGATTTTGAAAAAGAAAATTTATCCCCACTTGAAAAAAAATTGGTTCCTAAACTTTGAGATATTTTGTTGTGATGGCATGATTTATGATAAGTTTGGGGTGAAGGGATGCACACACTAGGGATAGAATCTCGGTCAAACAATTTGTAAAAAATGTCCAGGTGAGGATTTGAGCCTCCAACATGTTTTTAACTGTGTGAATCACTTTTGAGTTGCACTTTCCTGAATTTGCTTGAGTCTCTTCTTGGTTTGCATGTTTATGTGTTTGCTTCAGATGATTTAGGCATTTTCTTTGTAAATAACCACTTGGCCTGAAAATAACCATCCCTAATGCATGTTTCCTAGTTAGCCCCTTTGAGCCTGATTAGCCTATTGTTTCTGGTTGACCTTGTGTTATGAGCCTAGAATCTGGAAAAACCATGTTTACCCAATCTTAGGATTAGGAGAGCATGGAATCTTAGCAAGAGAATGGTTGCAAGAAACTAAGTTTGGGGTGGCTACAAGGATATGATGTGCTGTTTGGGATTGAGAAAAAGAAAAAAAAATATAATAAAAAGGTTGGAGCCAAAGGCAAAAAGAAAAGAAAAGCAAAAAAAAAAGAAAAAAAATAAAAAAAATAATAAAAAGTGCAAAAATGTCAAAAAGGCTATTTGAAGGAAAAGGCTGTAGTCACCCAAGGCAAAAAGAAGAATGAGAAAAGGAACTTGAGTGGAATTTCAATGTTTTTAAGTGTTTCATGCTCTCTTAGTTCCTAGGGACTTAAGCCTAGTTCCTTTGTATATCCTACCCTTAGCCAGGCCCCATTACAACCTTAAAAGACCTTTTGATGTTGCATGCATGTTTCTGTGGGAATCATTTTGAGATGAAAATCAAATTTATGGGAAGTGTTCTTGAAAGGTGAAATTGAGTGAAATGTTGTTAGCCTGACAAAAAAATGAGCGATGAGTGAAACACTAATGCCCTTGTGAGGAAGGCAGTTGTTTGAATTTGGTGATCTTCCTCTTGTGTGTAACTTGGATCCCTTGCTTAGATTATTGATTGCTTGAATGATGAAATTCTCAAATGTTTAGAAGAAATGCATGTGGGGATTGCTTTGTTTGAAAGGGGGGAATCACTAAGGAAAAATTGTTTTGTTAAATTGCTTGAAATTTGTGCAAGGTTGATTGAATCTTTTAAGCTTGCCATGTCTTGAGTCTTTTTGAGTCTTTGAGTTTTAGTTTGCTTGGGGACAAGCAAAGTTTAAGTTTGGGGTATTTTGATCAGCCTCTGGCTCATCTAGTTTTATGACTAGTATGACCGTGGTTTTGTGCTAATTATATCTCATTTTAGCCCAAATTAGACTGGATTGTCTTTAAGCAGCATTTTGAGTTGTTAAAGTATTTTTAGGTTAACTTAGCCAGTTTTGAGTCAAATAAAGCACTTATGCTCTTTCTTGTTTTCAGGTTAATAAAGTGAAGCAGTTCTGGGATTCTTCGCCCCGCGAGAAGGCATTCGCCTCGCGACCACGAACAACGATTGTTCCCGAAAATGCAAACCATTCTCGTGTCGCCTCGCGAATCCATGTCTCGCCTCGCGAGATCGAAGACCGAAGCCATGACTCTTCCGTTCCTCGCCACGCGATCCGTACTTCGCCCGCGAGAATACCAAACGTTGCGAGACTCTTCATAAGATTCGCCTCGCAGTGTGTGTTCGCCTCGCGAGAAGGCGCGCTTCCGAATGATATAAATGGTGTTCTATGGCGTATTCCAGTAGTTAGTTGTAGTTTATCTTCTTTTCTTTTAGAATAGGACGGATACGAATTTAGGTTTACAGTTTTGTGTTCCTTTTGTAATGGAGAACTAGTCTCCTTGATTAGTCTACTGTAATCGATTTCCACCACACTTGAGGTTCTATAATTCCTGTTTTATTTGTTTTTCCCTTTTCAATACTATGCTATATATTTTTGTTTGTTTAATTCAGGAGTGTATAGTGTTGTGTTGATTTATTCCGGTGATGTTATGTTCCTATATTGAATCGCGTTTATTTAATTCGCGTGTGTTCGTTCATGTTCGTTTAGTTCATGAAGGCTTAACCCCGTTTGTTTAATTCGGGAATAGGAACATATATCTCGTAGTAGCGATTTCGTTTGTTAATTGTTGCTACAACCGAAAGGGGATTAGAATCTGCTTAGGGCTTGGAATTATATAAACCGATGATAGTGGGAAATCGAGAACAGTAGATTGATCGTTCTTTAGTTATTTGGTAATTATTTAGTTTGCATTGCCTTTCTGCTTTGTTTTCTTTATTTAGTTTTAAAACCAAAACCCCCCAATTCTGACTTTTTCTGATATTAGCAACCCAAGAGTCCTTGTGAGACGATACTCGAGTTGTCGCTCCCTAAACTACATTTTTACAAACCGCTCGCTTCACTTCCACTCTTCATGTGGATTGTCACCTAGATAGGTTGAAAAATTCGACAGGCTTTCAAATCTGGCGCCGTATTCAGCTACAGTCATACTACCTTGAGCAGAAGAGCACAATTATATATGAATTGAAGTGACAAGAACAAAAATTAAAGTGCATAATTTAAATTGCAAGAATTAAAGAACAAACAAAGTAGAAAATGGAATAGGAAGAAGATGAAGGGGAAGACGCCACAATTGAATCACCATTGAGAAGAAGATTGAATTGATAAGCCAAAGGAGGATTACCACTTGAATATGGAAATTCAAGATAAGAATCAATGGTTCAACTCATGAACCAAGAAGAGGAGAACTCTCAACTCTCTCTAGAAATCTTAAGTGTGAGAAAAATCAATTGTATTCAAAACTTGCAAAATGAGTTACATGGAGCCTATTTATAGATGAGCAAAAGTGCTCATCCTCCCTAATGGTGCAAGATGGGCCTCCTTCCCTCTTAATCCCAAGTGTGGGCGTCTCTTGGCCCAATGTAGGATTCCTGTATTGGGCCTACTTGGTACAAGAGGCCCAATTAGCCTAAGCCCAAAGAAAAATGCCCAAAAGCCTAAACTACCCAAGTGATGTTTTTTTATAAGCACTTTTATTACATGAGCTCTACTCTATACAAGGTTCCTAATCACTACTTTTATTACATGAACTCTACTTTATACAAAGGTCCTAAGTCTTATCCCTAACTAGGTATCTTGGACTCTTCTTTAGAGTATTTTGGACTCTTATTAGCCTTGACCTTTTCATGGGTCCATGTGAGTCTTCGATGCTTGGTCATTTGCTTTGTGAATCCATGTTCATATCATCCCCTCCTTCTCGAGGAAATTCGTCCTCGAATTTTAATCGTACATTAAAGAGAAGATGTTTAGGTTTATTCTTGATAAAGTTCCTAAAAGAAAAAGTTTTTGGGATGGAAACTCCCTTATTTGGGAAGTCAACTCCCTTATTATTATTGTAATTCTCGACCCATCCTCCGGGGTCAAAAACCACCCTTTTGAAAACAAGTTTTGCCAACAACCCTTTCAAATATCTTCCATAAGTTGTAATCTCTTGAAGGTTGCTTGGTAATGTTTGTCCATCATTGAGAGAAACAGTTGGAAAAATATTTAATAGGTGGTTTATTTCTCTCAATGAATGGTAACCTTGATGGATGTGCATTAGTTTCTTTTGAGTTTGCAAAATAGGTGCAATGCACATAGGTAAGGTAGAAGTATTAGTAGGCAAGCAAACATCATCATGTTTAAAATCATTTATTGGTTGCCCTACTAAGAAAACTTCATTTACCTCACTTGTAACCTTATCAATATGCACACCTTTAGCACTTTCAACATAGCCCATAAATTCCATTTTAGTGGTGCAAAAAGTGTATTTTTCAAGATTAGCAAAAGGTTTTTCTTTCATAAGTAATAACAAAACACATTTTAATTGTTCAAGAAGACTTTCTTGTGTTTTGTTATGTACCAAGATATCATCTTTGTAGATAACCACAAGCCTTTGAGTTTCTTTAGTTTCTTTAGAAGTGACTTGAAGTTTATCCAAAATAAACTCAAAGGTAGTAGGTAAAGAAAAAGATGGAAGAGACTTGTTACAAAAATTGTTGGAGTAAATAAAACACAATGGAGGTGTTTCAAAACTATTTTCTTTACTTCTTTATCCTTTAAAACTACGCATTCTTTGCCATCTTGTTGTTTAACCTTATGGTTTTCATAAAAGTTTTGCTCACTTGTGCCAATTGCCTTTTCCATATTATTTTGTGGCACATTCATTTCTTTTGCATTTATTTCTTTTTCTTCTTTGTCACTCTTGGTTTTTCCCTCAAGCTCCCTTTTCCCTCTCATTTTTGTTTGATCCTCACCAATTTCTTTAGGAGGGAGGGGTACAAGAGTATTTGAAGAAGGGATATAAGTGGAAGGTTTGGAGTTAGAAATTGTGGCCTTTGATCCACTTTTACCAACAACTTCAAGTTGTTTTGATGAGTCACCCTCCTTATTGGAATTATCCTTCCAAGATGAGTTGTTGTTGTTGAAGAAGGGTTTCTTGAAGGACTTCTCTCTCTTCACTTGTGCTTCAACTATGATTGCATGGTGTAGGTTCCTAGTGTAGCTTGAAGGCACATATCTTTTTCTTATAACCCTCTTCATTTCTCTCCAAGTACTAATTGGTTCCTCATCATACCTTATTCTCTCCTTAAACAATTGATCCCACCAAATTAAAGCATAATCATGAAATCCAATACTAGCTACTTTACTTTCTTTTCTTCACTATAGTAGTAGCAAGAGAATATGTGCTCCAATTTGGTCTCCCATTCCAAGTAAGCATCGGGGTCACTCTTCCCATGGAAGCTAGGGATCTTCACCTTCACAATATGCAATTTGTCATCCTTCTCATGCCTTTTTCCTCTATGCTCATGTCTAGGTCTCCATCTATCAAATCTAGGTTTATCCTCATGGTTGTCTTCCAAATTTGATAAGCCTCTATGTGAGCTGTCATGCCTTGATCTTTTTTTGTTCTCAAACACTTCTTCAAACGCTCTCTCTAAGTTCCTTGTCATTCTATCCAACTTTCTATGCAAGTTCCTTGTTCTTGGTGATGATGGAGGAGAATCTTCTTCATGTTGTGAAGTCATGGTGCACTTACAATTTGAGAAATTACAATACAAATTCCAGAAAATTTAAAATTACACAAATCAAATGAAGATTACACAAACAAGAACAATTACACCACAAAAAATCAAAAGAATTAAGTACAATCCAACAAGGAACAAATCTTAAAGAACAAGTGAAAGAAAAGAATACAAGTCAAAAATGAATATAACAAGGACCTCACCACTCACTCACTATTCACTCAAAGATTGTCACTCGTGTATATCACTCAATGTAGACTTTTACAAGATGATTTTCTCTCTTGTCTCTTTCCACTCAAGAGTTTCCTCTTCAAGGGATCTACAAATTAAAACAAGATTCTCAATCAATTAGTCTCCATTAAACAAATGACAAATCAACCAATAGGCAATCAATTCAAAGAGGTCAAGAAATTTGAAAACAACTAATACAAAACTAATGGAGTTTAGAAGACAAGAAAGAAAAGGTTCAAGAAGAATTTCACACTCAAATTGATATGAAGAAGACAAGTTGAAAGAGTTCAACAAAGTGTAATTCAAATTTAATCAAAGTGTTGGTGAACAAGTAATGATCAATGTGAATTGTGCTACACCAATTTGTGAAGGATCAATACAATACAAGCATGTGAAATGGTGGCAAGTCTTTTACCTTTTGCTGGAATTTTCCAGAATTTACACTTTTGCCCCAAAACTTTGTATATTTACAGTTTTGGCCCACTTTTTCTTTTTACACTTTTTTTTTTAAAACTTCAGCCACTTGACTTTTTCTAATTATAATTTCACAGCAATTACAATGAAATTTCGAAATTACAAAAATATCCTTCAAGTATGAACAAATTTGGACATAATTGGTGTAGTATTTGGAAATATGAACAATTCACGTAGTGTAAAATAATTTCCAAGTAATGAAGCACAAATCAAGAGATTAGAGACCTAGATCTTACATCCAAGTGGATGATAAACACATCATTTCCACAATTTGAATTTCATGAAGATCTATGAGGTTCTAGTAATATGAAATCATTGAAGCACTTTTGATTAAAATTTGAATCAAGCTTACTATTGTGAATTGAAATTTGAATTTGAATTTTACAATTGTTCAAATTCACATAGTAAGTAAAAGAGTTTTATGCTTTAATTTTCAAGAAGCAACCAAAATTCAAATGTAATCTATGAATACATTCAAAAAATGGAGACTAAAAGCAAGAGGTGAAAAGTGGAGGGAAAAATATTTTCACCAAAATTCAAGCAAAATCAATTCAAACTCATTTCAAATTCTAGATCCATGATCACATTTGGATTCAAATTGAATTTCATCATCCAAATTTCAATGACTAATGGCACCAACTACATGTGAATTTTCAACATGAAAATGGCTCCAACTCAAAGATCATCATAGAATTTGAAAATTATGATCAAAAATTCAAAAAAATTTGAAGATCAAAGAACTAGCTCTAGATACCACATGATGTGATCAAGACATTGATCACTAAACATTTGAGGATCTTTCTTTGATTTCAAGTGCTAAGAATTCAATATCAAATACAACTAGAACAATAGAATGAAGCTTCATTCTCAAGTGAGAATCAAGAGGAACCAAAAGGAGTAGAAGATCACAATTATATATGAATTGAAATGACAAGAACAAAAATTAAAGTGCAGAATTTAATTTGCAATAATTAAAGAACAAACAAAGTAGAAAATGGATTAGGAAGAAGATGAAGGGGAAGACGCCACAATTGAATCATCTTTAAGAAGAAGATTGAATTGATAAGCCAAAGGAGGATTTACCACTTGAATATGGAAATTCAAGATAAGAATCAATGGTTCAACTCATGAACCAAGAAGAGGAGAACTCTCAACTCTCTATAGAAATCTCAAGTGTGAGAAAACTCAATTGTATTCAAAACTTGCAAAATGACTTACATGGAGCCTATTTATAGATGAGCAAAAATGCTCATCCTCCCTAATGATGCAAGTTGCGCCTCCTTCCCTCTTAATCCCAAGTGTGGGCCTCTCTTGGCCCAATGTAGGATTCCTATGTTGGGCCTACTTTGTACAAGAGGCCCAATTAGCCTAAGCCCAAAGAAAAAAGCCCAAAAGCCTAAACTACCCAAGTGCTGTTTTTTTATAAGCACTTTTATTACATGAACTCTACTATATACAAAGTTCCTAATCCCTACTTTTATTACATGAACTCTACTCTATACAAAGGTTCTAAGTCCTATCCCTAACTAGGTATCTTGGACTCTTCTTTAGAGTATTTTGGACTCTTCTTAGCCTTGACCTTGCCATGGGTCCATGTGAGTCTTCAATGCTTGGTTCTTCGCTTTGTGAATCCATGTTCATATCAACTTGAAGTAAGTTTTTTGGGCTTCATTCAGAACGATGTTGGAAGATTTTTTATCAAGTTGGATCAATCCTCTGATACCTACCTCTATTAGTTTTTCCACTACACAGTGGACCTAAGTAGCTAAAAAGGTGTCGACTTCGTCAACCTACTCACAACAATTTGAAAAGAGATCTTCAAGACAAGAAATTTCTTGATTTCGCTTTCACAAGAAAGCACAAAGAATAATTTGACCAATCTGAAAGATACGAGTGTCCAACACCAAACGGTCTCGAATCAACTTAACCTTCTCAAGAAAGCACTTGAGAAGGTTAAGTTGATTCGAGACCGTTTGGTTACAGCTTAGAGCAGACAAAAGTCTTATTCTGATTATAGGCGACGCCCTCTAGAGTTTGCAATCGGTGATCATGTGTTTTTACGCGTTTCTCCAATGAAAGGAATGTTGAGGTTTGGCAAGAAGGGCAAGTTAATCCCTAGATTCATTGGGCCATTTGAGATTTTGGAGAAAGTTGGACCTGTAACTTATCGCTTGGCTCTTCCTCCAGATCTCTCAGGAGTCCATCCGGTTTTTGATGTGTCTATGCTTCGGAAATATTTGTATGATCCTTCTCACATAATCCAACACAAAGATGTACAATTAGATGAACAATTGTCTTACACCGAGCAACCCGTGGCCATTATAGATAAGAGGATGAAGCGTTTACGTCCTAAGGATATTGTGTCAGTGAAGGTTGTTTGGCGAGGACCGTCTGGAGAAGAAAGGACTTGGGAACCCGAAGCAATAATGCGTGAAAAGTATCCTCACTTGTTTGAAACCCAAGGTTAGTAACAACTTTAAAAAATTCGATGGCGAATTTTCTTAAGGGGGGAAGATCTCAACGCACCGTTTTCTTAAGTTTTAAAAAAAATTAAAAATTAAAAGATCAAAGGGGGGCCAAATATGCTTCTCATCGAGAAGCTTCTCTGTACCCCCCCCCCCCCCCCCCCCAAAAAAAATTCTTTTTCTTCTCTCTAAACCTCCCTATGTCTCCTCTTCTCTACCTCCATCTTGTTTCATATTTTCTTCCTCCTTTTTGCTCCATTTCCTTCCAATCTCAAGCAACATTGTAAGTTTATTATACAAATATTGAAGCTCTACCTCTTTAATCTTTGGGAAGCTAAGTTGTGGTGATTTTTGGGTTAGGGGTGGAGCTCTCTAGAGAAAGAAAGTTACCCACTCAGTGAAGCCATGCGTTTGGACTCTTTGAGATCTGTCAATTAGAATCTGTCTGCTTCCCTTGGAGTTGCTGGGAGTAGATTTGTTGTCTCTCCATATTTATTTTTTGTAACCATGATATAGGTACGAAGTATCAACCACCGTTAGTAGTGACTAATTTGTGATTGGATAATCATCACTGTGGCATGTTTTAAATATTTTATAATTATGATTTTTAGTTACCTTGTTATGATAAAATCATTTTTACAATTATATTTGGGGGAACATATCATCACTGTGGCATGTTTTAAATATTTTATAATTATGATTTTTAGTTATCTTGTTTTGATAAAATTATTTTTACAATTACATTTGGGGAAACATACATTTGGTGTCCATTTTAACCATTCCTATATATTTTTAAGGTTGTGGTTTCTCATTAAATGATTTTGATTATACCTGAGAGTTGTAAAGAACAATTATTTGATAGTGGTCAAACTTGAAATATGATAATGTGTATTTTATTCTTGAAGAGCTGGATACAAATGAAATTATTTGAGAATTGTGAGTTTGGGGAATCCATGTTAGAATCCCGTAGCCGTTAGCGGGGGTAACGGTCTAGGTGCAACTAGTTGTATATATTCCGGGAGGAGAGAGCTATATGTTAGATGGAGCCGCCCCTAAGGGAGAGTCCGCCCTTAGGAGGAGATGGCTATCAACGAGATGATGTCGCTTCAGATTTTTGGTTCTCTCATATGTGACCCCATCGTGAATAAAAAAATTTCTTTAAACTTGTGTTTTATCGTCTTACTCATTTCTTTTATTATTTTTACCTCTTTAACTGGATTTGGTGTTATAAATGTTATTATTTGGAACAGGTTACAATTGCAAGCTTAATGGTTTTTATATGAATGTTTCATTGAAGTTACTTGATTTTATTAATTGTATCCATATTACAGTATGCTATTAAGTTTGAAAGAATAACTATTCGCGCGTTAGTATGTTTCCCTTCTAGTTCATGGTGGTTGTTATGCCCTTACTGAGTCTGTGTGACTCACCCTTCTTATGTTTCCATATAGATCCTCAGGCAGTTAAGTAGTTGGCTGCTGACAGCTTCAGATCATTCACACAGTCGCTCTTTTTGGGTAGGTCCTATTTTGACACTCTTTACACTTTACAGCTACAGGGAACTAGTACTAGATTCTTTTGAGTTGTATTAATGGTATGGAATACCATCTTAATGTATTTTGTATGATTGGAACTTCTGGAATGAAAATATGAATATTTCAGCAGGTGTTTTTGTTTTGGGATGTTGGAATTACAAAGGAGACTCTATCGAATTTTTTGTAAAATTTCTAGATCTTTATCATGTATGTTTCTAAATTAATAGGTTTGCCAGGCTAGGATTGCAAGCCTGTGCTTCGATCACGGCTTAGGTTTTTGGATCGTGACATGGGTTTTGGCATCATGACAAGCATTTAATCCTAGAAGTGGTATCAGAACAACATCAAGGGTTCGATTTTCCTGAAAGGCACGAAGGGTGTTGGGGATTGTTGGTAGTGGGCTAGCATCCTACCTTGGCAAGACTCAGGTGGAGACCAAGGTTTTCAAAACCGGACCGGACTGGCCGGTTCAACCGGGACCCGGTCTGCACTCCGGTCCGGACAACCCTTATAACCGCTCATCAAAAAAACCGGATGGAAAACCGGCGAACCGGTGTGGAACCGTGAAACCCGGGAAAAACCGGCAGTTCCCCGGGTTGGAGCGGTTCGAGAAAAGCAGCATCCTCCGATGAGCTGATCGCATCTGACGATGGCCACGAGAAAAGGATGAAGCAGATCCAGAACGTGATAGAGAAGAAGAACCAAATCGTGTTATTACAGAAACAAGAAAGAAAAGGAGTGAGAAGGGATGAGGGGTTTGGCGACTGAATATGGAACCAGAAGAAGTCTGAACGCGTTGGAGAAATTAGAAAGAAGAAAGAGAGGAGATAAGGGAGTGGGTGGCTGATTGAAACATAAGAGAGCTAGGGTTTGTTTTTCTTTAAAATGAAAATGGGCTTGGGTGTCATTCTTGGTCCAACCCATTATCTTCTGTGTTATTTTCTAATGCAAAATGGGCTGAAAGCCTTAAGCCAATCCAATTTGTTCTTTTATTCAAAGCATACAAGGAGGCTTGGGCTGACATGTCTTTTTTTTTTTTTACACTTATAAAATGCAAAACAATAATTTATATTATTAAAAAAGTATTATAATTTAAAATTATGTTAATATTGCTTAACATTTATATTAAAAAAATTAAAAATATTATTTAATTATGACCGGTTCAACCACGGTCAAACCATTGAACCTTGAACCAGTGTCTTCATCGGTCCGATTTTAAAAACCTTGGTGGAGACTGATTGGAATGTGGGATTGATTATTCCAAAGCTCAAGGAGATAAAGTTGTAGCCTGACTAACAATTATAACTTTTGTCCCATTTTAATTATGAACACACTTCTTAAGGCTCTTTTTGGCTCAAAGGTGGGGAGAGATTTTAATAAGATATTTTGTTTGGTTAATAGGAGCAGGGAGGAGAGAGATTTTAATGAAAGGCAGGACAAATAACACCCTCCCTATTTAGTTCACAAGGAGAGATGAGAGACTTTAAAACTATTTTACTTTTATATCCTTATAATCATAAAATTGAAAATATAAGTAAGAATATTTTAGTCGATGTGTTTAAAATATTTAAAGCACCCCCCCCCCCCCCCGTTTAAAATATTTAAAGCACCCCCCCCCCCCAACATCCCCCCCACACACACACACACACACGCACACACACAAACCAATTCTTTTATATAAAAAATTATTCGTAACACTTTTAAAATAATTTGTATAATATATATTACATACAAAGTCCATAAACTATCATATATTTTACTTTGTGGAATATTATTATTAGATATAATTGATTTGTTCAAATAGTTGACATGTATTACATGCAAGGTCTACAAACTATCATATTTTTTATTGTGTAGAACATTATTGTTAGACCTATTGATTTATAAATATTCAAATAGTTGACATGGATTACACGCAAAGTCTACAAACTATCATGTATTTTATTTTGCAAAACATTATTTGTAAACCTATTGATTTAAAAATATTCAAATAGATGAACAATTCCATCAAAACAATCATTATTTCCAACTTAATATCAACATGATTCACTATAACTACGTTTCTTCTTTTCTGCGTATCTGCCAAGCTTCCTAATATCTCCTGAACACATCTACATCGATGCAAGATGAGCAAGCACTAATTAGGATTTTGTATATTGGATAAAGTTATATTTGAGTAATAAAATTATATATGATTCTTTCAAAAAAAATTGTATATGATTAATTATAAAATTTTAAGCGTATTATTTTGATTAGTGTCTAGTGACTCCCCAAATTTTTTATTAAAAAAAAAACCCGCCACTCTTCTCTATTTCACCCAACCATAGTCTTTACCTTTTTTCTTTTTCTTTTATTTATTTTTCTCTTAATGGGGTTAGTATGTTGGTTTAAATCGTTTAATGATGAATTATTTGTGAAGGTTTATGTTATAAATATATCTTGTGAGGAACCATCAGACCTCCAAACCCCAAATCAACAAAAGTGACCGCTTTCTGAGAGAAATTCCATCTTTACTCATTCGCATTTTACACACTGCGAGAGAGAATCAATCTTGTTGTGACAGAGTCGAAGATGTCCATGTTTAAGAGGTATGTCCGTGGAACCCTTCTCTCCAAATCTCACTTCCTTCCTTCTTTCTCTTATGTTTCTCATCTCAGACTTCACATTCATTCGAAGAATGTTTCTGCGTTTCACAATATTGATGATGCTGTGTCTTCATTTATGCGCATTCTCAATAAGCGCCATCCACCTTCTGAATTCGAAATCAACAAAATTCTAGGGTCTATTGTGAAGATGAAACACTATGCCACTGCTATTTCACTTTTTCCACAATTGGAGTTTAGGGGAATCACTCCTTCCCTGGTTACTTTTAACATCCTGATCAATTCTTACTGCCACTCTGGTCATATGGATTTTGCTTTTTCTGTATCGGGAAAGATTATCAAAATGGGTTATGAATTGAATGTGATAACTTTGACAACACTCATGAAAGGGCTATGTATTAACAATAAGGTTAGGGAAGCACTTGAATTTCATGACAATGTAAGAGCAAAAGGATTTTGTTTTGATCAAGTTAGTTATGGGACCTTGATCAATGCCCTATGTAAAATAGGGCAAACAAGAGCTGCTACTGAATTGCTTCAAAAGCTGGACAGACAAGTGGTTAGGCCTAATGTGGTCATGTACAGTGCAATCATTGATGGGTTATGTAAAGATGGGCTTGTAACCGAGGCGGCTAATTTGTTTTCTAAGATGATTGCTCATGGGATTTCTCCTGATGTTGTTTGTTACAATTCTCTAATTCATGGTTTCTGTTGTTTGAGTCAATTGGAAGAAGCGGCTCGATTGCTAAATGAAATGGTGCAAAACAACATCAAGCCGACCGTATATACCTTTAGCATATTGATTGATGCATTATGTAAAGAAGGAAGACTAACAGAAGCTCATGACCTGTTTGATATGATGTTAGAAAGAGGTCCAAAGCCTGATGTTGTCACTCACAGTGCCTTAATGGATGGATACTTTTTAATCAATAATGTGAACGAGGCAACAAAGTTATTTGATAATATGATCAAGACAGGCTTGACACCTAATGTTAGGAGTTATACCATCATGATTAATGGTTATTGCAAGAATAAAAGGGTTTATGAAGCCGTAAATCTCTTTAACGAAATGCGTCACAAAAATCTAGTTCCTGATATTGTAACATACACTTCTCTTATAGATGGCTTGTGCAAATCAGGGAGAATCTCATACGTGCAACACCTTCTTTATGAGATGCATGCTAGTGGCCAGTGCCCTAATATTTTTACTTACAGTGTCTTATTAGATGCTTTATTCATGATCCAACATCTTGATGAAGCAGTTGAATTATTTCAGCAACTAGTTAACAAAGGCATTTGTCCTACTGTGGTCACGTTTACCATACTTATAGATGGTTTGTGCAAAGGTGGGAGAATCATAACTGCAAAAAAGTTTTTTGAGCATCTTCTTATTAAAGGCTACCAATTAGATGTCAGAGCATTTAATGCTATGATCAATGGGCTTTGTATGGATGGCTTGTTTGATGAAACAATGGCCTTGCTTTCAACAATGGATGAGAATGGTTGTATCCCCAATGTTGTAACTTATGAAATATTAATTAAGGCTCTTTTCGAGAATAATGAAAAGGATAAGGCAAAGATGATTGTCCGTGAAATGATTGCTAGAGGACTATTGAAGCGATAATACAAGGTAATTTTTTTATTTTTTTGTAATTAGGATGACAACAATTGGAAAAATGAATTTTTTAATACTGTTTTTGCATGAATGATGAATGATTTGAAAATATTTATTTCGTTTCCGTCACAAACTATTTCTACAGATTGACTTATATGTCCCTGATATCCCATCACTTGGTGTCGTTTACTCGAGGGTTCAAATTTCTACCTGCAAGAAGTTCTTCCTTCTGATAGTTGCTCATGTATTTTTGTTTAAGATGTCGTGATACTTGATAGTAAGCACCAGCTAGAGTTTTGACTTCCCAGTAATTGCTATCCATTATGACATGACATCTCTTTTATCATACAAAGAGTCAGAGAATGTAGCTGAAACTGACATGATTATTATGCATGATTTTATCTCTGGTTATCTGTTTACCCATAATTAGAGAAATTAAAAAGTAGGAAAAAAATTTCTTTTTGCAATTTCATATTTATTTGTTTTTTTTTTCTTTTAGCAGAAGGTAAAAATTTGAAACTCACTTATCTTTATTGAAAAAAACTCACTTATCACAAGAAGACATTGGCAATCTGTTTTAGACTTTAGGGTGATGTATACAATTTTTAGATTTGTCTCCCACATACAGCTTTAGGTTTAATCACTGATGGTATGATTTCGTTTAGTTTTTACTGTTTTTCATGGCCTCAGCTTGAAGTTGATGCTGGGATTAAAGCAACAATTTGCTTAATTTCTTGCAATGAAAGCATGACGTCAAACAAGTCCTAAAAGATGGCTTTGGCATAGTTGGCTTTTAGCATCTATCCCTTTTGGTTACTGGGAATTTTAGTTTTGGTGTGTTGAACATTCAACTTTGTAGCTATGTTCCAAGTGCTCTCGGATAAACTCATATCTTTTGTTCTCTTTTGTTACTTTTATATGGGATGAGTAACTCTTATACTCCATTAATATGCTTTTGCTTATAAAAAAAATACATATAATTATAATTATATATAAATTTTTAAGAATATAATTAATTTAAAAATATCAAACCTAAATATTTCATCAGTGTTTTTCCATTTCTGTTGAGCTCTTCGCACTTCAATCGTTCAGTGGAGAATATGCTTCTATTGCCTTTGAGTTCTATTTGCACCAGGGGTTCAACTTCAACCTTTTTTCACAGCATGGTGTATTTTATCCATATTCCTTTTTCTTTTCTTTTCTTTTTTTTTATCTCAACTTTTATGTCATCTTTTAGCATTTTGTTAAAATACTCTTGTTTTTTTAAAAACAATGTCATCGTTTGTTTTTTTATTTTATTGGTTCTTCGTGTCTGATATACAACCGCATAAATTTTAGATGGAAAGTCCGTGCGAATTGATTCAATTAAATGACTTACAAGTTCATGAATTTATTGTAGTTTTGAATGTTTCTTGTGATATATACTTGTTTTGAATGTTTTAGATGTTTTTATTTAGTTTAATACTTTGTTTTGTAATGCTTCAGGAGTAAATTTGAAAGAACTTTGGATGATTTTTTATTTGAGTTATAAAGTTCTTTTTGTTCTTTATTGTTTTTTCTTAATTAAAGTACAGGTAACGAGTGCGAGTACGGGATAAGGGTAAGGGTACGGAAGTTGCTATCCACACAGATATGAGTCCGGATAATCTTTTCAAACGCGGGTATAGGGACGGATATTATAGTACCTTATCCAGGTCCTACCCATTAACATCCCAACCAGCCATGAAAGAGAACATGAAGTATATCATCGACCATGCCGAAGAGATTGAAAAAGCTAATAAAAGTGAAGAATCAAGTTTCAGAATTTAAAAGTATCATGTTAG
Organism: Sophora flavescens; assembly: GCA_030762895.1. Taxonomy (NCBI): domain Eukaryota; kingdom Viridiplantae; phylum Streptophyta; class Magnoliopsida; order Fabales; family Fabaceae; genus Sophora; species Sophora flavescens. The sequence goes on from CM061068.1 coordinate 115,920,625, forward strand.
AGAACATTGACAAGGTAATCTTGGAGAAAGACATGGATTTTTTTTTTTAAATTTTATAGTTTTCTGATTTCAGCCATTTCCTCGTGCAGTTGCCTCTATGCATCCTAGTATAACCTATAATCCATTGTTAATTATGTGCCTTTCTCCTTGAAATAAAAGATGGATGGAGAGGGGAAATATGGTTTTGTGAGGGTTGTTATGTTAATCAGCCGACTGCTTCATTGCATTTGGGGAGTGTTTAAGAAAAAAATACTATCTTTTGTGTATCTCCTTATACTTCATTACTTCTATCAGAATTTCTAGAGTTGAATTTTTTTTAATAATAAGTGAATACTTGGAGAAATTATATGGTTCTACCCCCTGCTCCTTCCTCCATACTGCTATTGTTGGTGATGATTTTCAATCAAAGTTGGACAATACTTTAAAATTGCATTTCACCTTCAAAATTTTGGGTGGCTAAAGTAAAATTTCTCCTGTTAAGTTCTGTATCACTGTTAGCATTTTCCCTTGCATTATCGTCCTTGTATATCAGTATATGTGACTATCACTCTGTTGAGTTGCCTTAGCTGGATGCATTGATTGCAATGTTAGAGAAGACAGTGAAATATTTTGCCATTTTTGTTTTGTGATTTCAGGCTCTTGATAGAGGAGAAAATCTAACTATTATTGCAGACATGACAGAGACATTGCACTCACAGGTAAGATGACTAAGGTTTGACAACTATCATTTAGAACCTTATGCTTTCTTGACCGGAAGGATCTCCTAATTTTCAGGCCCAAGAGTTCAGAAAGAAAGGAACACAAATCTGTTGGAAGATGTGGTATCAGAACATGAAAATTAAATTAGTTGTTCTTGGAATTTTACTGTTTTTGGTCCTGGTTATATGGCTTTCTGATTGCCATAAATTCATCTGCACAAACTAGCAATGATTGAAAATTAACTGATAGATTTTCAAATGATGTTTAAATAGCAATTCAGCAAGAACCTACTTAGAAGGGAGCTCCTTCCTTCTTTGTTGGTTATATATATATATATATATATGCATATAGGTTTTTTATTATATTCATTTTGATGGCACTGAGTGATTTGGTCAATTTGTTTTTATTCTGAAAAGCTAAATGACTAATAGTTACAATTCTGGTGCAGTTGGAACACCTGCCGACCATGGTTGCAATTGCCACAAATAACATATTTGCATAGCCCGAAACAAAAGGATAAAGTTGTCATATCAAAATTTTCCTTATTTCTCTCTTGTTTATCGACTAAATGAGGGATTTGGATCCTCTCCAGCCACCCCTTACTTTTCTCTCTCTCTCATTCCCATTTTCTCATTTTTCTTTCCATCTTCTCTCTCCTACTCTCATCTTTGTTGCTAGAGAGGCAGGATGCAAGAGAGAATCCAAAATGCTAAATGAGGGAGAAATTTTTTGTTTTTTGGGTCCCACACAATTTTGCATCCCATTGTTCTCTCTCCATTGCTAAATGGTGGAAGTGCTCCATTTTTCTCTCTTTCTAAAATCATCTGAAGCAAACGGAGCATTAATTTTATTTTTTTTAAGCAAAGGTATGAAAAGCATCATAATGACGACTAACACCCCAACTAGGTTGGCACCTTAGAAGCCACCAATTATTTGCAGCACACCAACAATTTATTAAGATAATAAAAAAGAATACAAAACAGCATGAGAGGACATTCAGCAAAACTCATGCAAAAGAATTATTTAAATCTATAACAAGGTAATTCTACCCTATTATTCCAAAAATCATCCTTAATAAAATTAGGAATACCATCCCACCATCTAGAGCCCTGAATAGCTAAACCATGAGAAGCAATTTTATTCGCACAAGAATTGCCTTCTCTATAAATATGAGTACAACTAAACCTCATGCTCTTAGTAAGCTCCAAACAAATTTTCCATCTATTCCTTAGTTGCCAAGGAACAATGCTAATAGAATTGAAAGCTTTGAGCACAAGTTGAGAATCATACTCCAGCCACAAGTTGTGCCAACCCTCCTTATAAGAATTTTCAATAGCATATATAGCTCCTAAAAGCTCAGCATGAAGGGCAGGCTTACTACCAAGATTAACAGCAAAAAAAAACCAAGAGAAGCTGTTCTATAGTCCCTAAAAATGCCACCACAAGCAGAATGCCCTAGAGCACCCCTAGCAGCACCATCCGAATTGCTCTTCACCCAATAACATAAAGGAGGATAGTATACCATGTGACCTGCTTAATCAAAGGAGCATTTGCAGGATTACAATTGATTCTAAAAGCCTTTAAGATCATCAATTCCTGAAAATTAGACCACATCTTGCTCGAACTGAGGTTACCAGCCAGAGAAACATTGGCTGAAATTAAGTTATAAGCTGTAAGAAGAGGAACATTCCTGTTTTCATCTGATTTGATTCCTGCAATACCAAATAATCCAGCAGCAGTTTACAATAGCAGCAACAACAACATCTTTAAGCTGATCTGAAAAAAGCTTGTTACAATCCGATAACATAGCAGAAAAAGAAGAGGGATCAATGTGCCTATTCAGCAAAGAACTTAGCCAATTCCAAATCTTTTGAGCAAAGCTACAGCTGCCAAAGAGGTGAGAAGTTGTCTCAGTTGCACAACCACATAAACTACACATAGACACCACCACACAACCTCTAGACCATAAGTTGTCATCTGTTTGGAGTTTGTTGTGCAGGATTCTCCACATTAAGAAAGATCTAGCAGGGGGGATACAAGACCTCCATAACATTTTGAACCATGAAATTGATTGCTTGGCAGGGTTGAGGAACAAAAAAGCATCCTTAAAGGTTAAATCTCCCGAATCTGAGAACTTCCAAACTGCCTGATCATTACAACTGACAACAGGCAAGATGATTTTGTGCATTTTAGTAGCCAAAACTGGGAAATGATGCAGTAAAGAAGCAGGAACACACCAAGAGCTATTGCAGATCAGGTCCTTAACTTAGAAACAAGCTGATTATGCAGATTCTGAGGAATATCCAGTAAATTCACTAATGGAGCATTCATCTGTTGGTCTGTCCAGAAATGAATCTCTTCACCATTGCCAATTTGCCAAACCAGATTTTGCTTTACAATCTGAAAATTCTGCTTGATTCCACTCCAAATAGAAGAACCAACATGATAGGAAACCAGTAAATTACCCCTTGAAACTCTAGATTTTAAAAGACTTGACCATTGACTGTCTGAAGTCATAAACAGCCAGTACAACCTAAGCATAGCAGCTTCATTGATCTTCCTGAAAGACCTTAAACCAAAGCCTCCTTCATTCAAAGGACAACAAACCTTATGCCAAGCAACTGTGACTAGCTTCTTGGTTTCCAAATCACCAGACCATATGAATAAAAATCTAACTAAAAATCGAATAAATTATGGGGACAAAGGAACCGTGTTATTTTTTTTTAGAGAATTACACATTTAAACTAGGTAGTAGTACTCCTAAGATTTGTCTCAACGACCCATACCCCCTCTAAGGTCATAAATATTGTTTTTAATGTGCAACTCACATGCTACACATTTTTTTTTTACCAAAAAAACACATGTTATCGTGATAACCCTCAAGAATATCGATTGCAATTTCTAGTTTACTTTGTTAGGAGAGTTGCCTGTTCACGAAATCAAAGTTAACTGAAGGATTCAAAATCGGATTCCCGTTGAAATTACGTCTATCACAACACAATACATTTGTTGCTTATAGATGTAAAATGAAAATGATGTTCATTTGACTTTATGACATTTTTGGTAATTTTGTGAGTGCAAATTTAATTCACATGTCAGTATGACCCTTCCCAGTTGAATTTGGCCGCTCCATTCGTTAGACCAAGGTTGCTAAGATTGTGATTTAAATAGTAAGATCTTACGAGTTTAGAGTGCTAAAGCGATCAAGATCCTACATAAAACTTGTAAATGCCGGCTCGGAATGGGATCGTCGGGAAGGAATGTAAAAACGTGTACGAGATTTTCGTTTAATCGCACAAATTGTTTTCAGTCATTGAAAATATCAATTTTATCCCCCTTTATTTGATTTTTTTGACTTTGAAAAATTCAGAGAGACCAGAAGTCCAAGAGGCCTCACTGAGACATTTTAAATTGCATGCTCATAATTCATATTCCCTTAAAATGCCTTTGTCGAAGTGTGCATGCTTACTACAACATGGTTTGAACTGTATATGTGCGCCTACAGAGGACTTTGAACTTTGCAACAAGTTCAAAGGCTTTTGTTCAAGGTAGATTGTGGATTGGAGTGATAGTAGAATGAAGGGTATGCTAAAGACTTATTTTCTCTAGTTGAAGAATTATTGTCCTTTAGATATCACAATACTAATGTTATCATAGACTTATTACCTATTCGCAGATCACCTTAAATATAGATTTCAAATGTAGGCTAATTGCATTTAAGCAAAGGTGTTAAATGCCTTTTTATCTTATAGGAATATATATGTTTATGTATAAATTTAACTTATGGTAGAATCTTACGATCCGTGTTACGATATTGTGTTTTACGTGTTTCCCTCCCCTCCTGATCTTATGTAAGATCTCGATTTTGACAACCTTGCGTTGAACTCTATCTTTGCCACATTGCAGTTTTTATTTTATTTTTTATTTTCTATATTTGTTAATTAATAGGAGTCTGGAAAAGAAATTATTGTATAAGTTTCAAATATTAAGTTAGATATATTAAGTAAATCACATTATACCTAATAAATAATAATTGTAATTAATTAATAATTGTTAAACTAAGCTTTTGATTTCTATAAATGACGATGATTTTGATTTTAATTTCACATACATGTATAATTTGGAAATTAGTCCTACATGTGTCGTTATTACTAAATCGTCCCTACTGTTGCACGATGTGCCAATGTCATTAGTAACGATCCTATATTGACAAAAGGTCGTCCTTGTTGGCATCCTATGTGGCTCCATCTGGCAATTTATTGGTTCCTATACGTAGCACGAATTTTGATTTTAGACCTTATACTTCAAAAAAAATTTGAAAATGAGTCCCTACATGTATCATCATTACCAAGTCACTTCTTAGATCATTTAGAAGATTGATATTTCCATACACTTTGTTAAATCACTGGTGGATATTCCCTTACATGCCCACTTTAGAGACAAACTTACTTTAGAAGAATCTTATTTGATAATGTCATGTTGCGAGTAAGAGATATATGAAATAGATAAGTTAAACACTAGAATGGGGGTTGTATTGTGTTCATAAAACTTTTTGACTAAAACAAAATTCTATTACACACAAAAGCTTTAGACACACACTAGAAAAGCACAGTCACACGAGTAACATGTGTTATGATTTTTAAAACACCAAACACACAAACAGATAAAACAAGAACTTGTTTGATATGCACAACTTAACCCCTTAGGGTAGAAAACAGGTTAGATAAACAAATAATCTTAAAGGAGTTAAGGATCAGAAGATCACTCAACTTGTCTATCTTGGTTCACCCCTTAACAACTAGCCCAACATTCAGTCCTTGGCTTCACCAAGATTTTCATTATAACAGTCTTAGTTATAGGTATAGACGACTATTGATTTGCACACCTAGTCTCTCCAAGCTCCTTACAAGTATTTTTGCTCACATACCCTCTTCAGGCTCACTCAGACAGGTTTGAGAGAAAGTGTAATAAATACAACTTTGAAAGTCTTTCACAAATACTCAGAGAGAGGATTAAATGTGAAGTTGAAAGACTGCAAATTAACTCCTCAGACTATACAATAAATAGACAAATGATTGAAAAGAATGAAATGAGATTTGAATGCTTAGAGTAAATGCTTGTACAAAGAATGTTCAATACTTCATTATTCTTCAACAAGTCTTCAATGTCTTTTATTTATAATTTTCAATCAAAATAAATTCGTTAGAGACATTCCTTTGAGTCTTGGCTTTGAATTGATTTCCATTAAATTCAAATAGAGTCATTATGGTTAGTCATTAATGTTTAGCAACGTTGGATGTACTCTAACGAAGAAGTTTGTCGTTTTAATCTGAGCAACAGTCATAGTAGGGAACAACCAAGTTGTTTTTGTCCTTGTGTTGCGTAGGTTACTTCTTTTGTGCAACAACCAGTTGTAACAAAGTGTAAAGCTCTTTTGTTGCACTACCAATCTGTGATAAAAAGGATGCTTTATGACAGATTTGACTTTTAAGGTATTGATCCTTGTATAAGAGGAGCTTCAAATATTTCTGACTTTGAGTTGACAACGCATGAGGTCTTTGAGTTAATCAAAGTTCTTTTATGAAAGAGGAGACACTTGTAACACCCCATCTTTCGTTTAAAGCCTTTAAATGATTATATGTATGTTGTATGTTGTTAGAGTTTTGCCTTAGGAATGCTTTGTGGGGTCAAGTGGGATTTTAGAGTAAAAAATCTCTTTCTGGTGCATTAGCACGACCATGCTCATGTACAGCACGGCCCCGTGCTCAAGGGCGTGCTTAGTGGCTGAGTGAGCCACGAGCACGGTCGTGCTAGAAGGGAGCGCGACCCTGCGGAAAATGGAGCATTTTGATGTGCTTCTTGCAGACCCCGTGCTCTTTTGAGCACGGCCATGCTTAAGGCGAGCACACCCATTCTCATGTCTAACAGCTTGAATAAAAGAGTTTCGTGAGGGTTGCGAGTCAAACCCTCATTTTGACACTTTTGGTAATCCTAGTGTGACAGAAACCTCTCCGCTTCCCTTTCCTTTGAACCCTTCGAAGTTCGTAGTGTTCTTGCATCTATTTGGGAGAGAAGTCACACGTGCTAGTGTCAATTAAGGTAATGTGATCATCCCTCTGTTAGTCTCCTATTCTTGTCTCTTGAATTTGAGATTAATGTTTGCCTTTTTTGTGTTTGGCCAAGGCTTGAGGAATTCATCGAGCCGCTCGATGGAACAAAAGTAGCATCGCTTATGTTTGGAAATAGCTTTTATCTTCATGCAAGGTATCGGGAGAAGGGATTAGTATAACATGTAGGCAATGGGGTAACGTAAGATGAAGGGTTAACCCATGACCCTGTTGTATGCTATTTGCTTATTTGATGTCGTCTGCTATTTGTACGATATGTTTCCAATATGATTGGCATGCTCTGTTTATGAATTGTTTTTAATGTTGATGATGATGATGTTATGTCGTTGATGATGATATTGCCATGCTATGGATGAACGTATGCTTGAGTTGTTGATGTTGTTAATATTAATAACACTCTAATTAAATGAATAGGGCTTATTAATAATGCATGGAATTAAGGGATAAATTCCCAATATTCATAAGACTTTAATCGTAGTAATGAGAGGCAAGATTAATGCTCATTTGTATAGTTAAGACCTAGGATTGATATATGAGTGCTTTAGGGATGTTAATGATGAAACAAGAATTAAAGGATTAATCCCCAATGATTATAAGACATAGTACGCGAGAATAATGCTTGATGGTGTAGTTAAATCCAATAGGATTGATCTACGAATGCCCTAGGAAGCTTAGCGAGGGTTTTCCAACCCTTCTGCCCAGAAACAATACGACCATGCTCCAGTAAGCACGGTCATGCTAAATAGACAGCACACCCGTGCTCAACTTAATTGCCAGGACGCCCGTGCTAAGGGAAGCACGATCGTGCTCCCCTAAACAGAACAGACGTTAAGACAAGAACAAGGGTGTTTCACCCAAATTGTTCCCTACGATGAAATAAGACACCAATCGAAATAAAGACAAGTTAGATAATTTAATGAAGACTTAACAAATATAATTAAACGCAAACGTTAAGATGGTTAAGGCGGTAACGATGGGTTGCCGCACGTTGTTATGCTTTGGTGCTTATTGGCTAAGGTAGCCTGGATGCTTATTGGTCAAGGTGTTGACGATGTTGAACCTTGGTGCTTATTGGCCAATGGGACCTTGATGTTTATTGGTCAAGGTGTTGATGGTGTTAAACTTTGGTGCTTATTGGCCAAAGTGGAGGTGGTGGCTTGATTGTTTGTTGTTGTTGCTCATGCATTCACACATTGGATATGTTAGTGGGGGAAGTATAACATAGGGGAGTTCATCCAAGATTAAGGTGATCTGGCCGTCCGTGGTGATTCATCCGAGAGTTAGGTGAATCGTGGCCCCCGTGGTGATGCATCCTAGAGTACGGTGCATTGACTATCCAAGGGGTTCACCCATGGGTTGGTGAACTGCCGGCGTTAGTTCTTGTTGGCCAATATGATATGTAACTCCGACGTTGTCTTCCTGAGTTAGTTTTGGATCCACATGCATAACGGAGTAGTGGAGTAGCACTGCATCGCATAGCATACTTTGATTGAGATGGTGTTAATGATGTTAATATGCTAGATATTTATATGTTATGTATGTTGTTATGTTAACATGCGATATTTGTGATGTATGCTCATCTTGATAACTGCTCCTTTGCCATTATGTCTATACATTGATTTCTTACTCCCTGTTTTCTGTTGTTTGCTTTGCATGCATTTCGTTATGCAGAGGACGAGCAGCTGGTTGAGGAGTGACTCTGAGGAGCCGCTTACTTGTAGTTTAGGATTTCCCTTTTTTTAGTTTTGTTTATCCCGAGCATTTCTGGATTGTTGGTTACCAGTTCTGTAATGTGACATCGGGGTTGGGTTTATGTTTTTTTTCCAGTTATATTTCTTGTTATAACTTGATTTATTTTCCGTGTTGAGATGTTTTGTTAATGTGAACCTTTTACCCATGGTCTTTATTATTATAATAATAGTTTGCATGTGTTTTCATTTTATTTTAGTTATTTTATGCCTTTATAAATACATGCGGAGTAGAGGGTGTCACATTTAGTGGTATCAGAGCAAGTTTGTCCTATCAGGCTGTGGTATGAGTCTTCTGTGTGCTCTTGTTTGAATTGTCTATATTTATTATAGACAATAATGCGTAGTGATAAGAACCTGTAGTCCTTCCTACTTGGTTCTCTGTATTTTAATAGTTGTCTTGGGAAAATGCTGGAACCGATGGCATAAAGAGGTAGGAACGATCAAGCTATCATTGATGCTTTGGCACTGCTTGCTAATGCTATAAGACAGAACCATAACAACAACAATGGAGGACCAGCTGAATTTCATGGTCTGGATAAGTTCTAGCGGAATAACCCGCCTTCTTTCAAAGGAGCTTATGACCCTGAAGGTGCTCTTCTATGGATGTGGGAGATTGAGAAGATCTTCAGGGCTATAGCATGCAATGATATTCAGAAGCTCATCTTTGGGACTTTCATGCTGACATAGGAAACTAAGCATTGGTGGGAGAACTGTCACCAACGTATGGAAGCTGAGGGCACAGTGGTTACTTGGAATGCCTTCAAGGACAACTTCTTGGAGAAGTACTTTCCATCTGACATACGCGACAAGAAGGAGATGGAGTTCTTAGCTTTGAAGTAGGGGAATATGTATGTGGGAGAGTATGTTATGAAATTCGAGGAGCTTGCTTGTTACTACACACTATATCCGTATGTGACCGATGATCACTCCAAATGTGTGAAGTTTGAAAATGGTCTGTGTCCAGATATCAAGCAAGCTATCAGCTACCAGGAGATCCTTGTCTTTTCGATCTTAGTGAACAAGTGTAGGATATTCGAGGATGCCTACAAATCTAGAGTGGCAAACTACAAGAGTTCAGATGCTCAGGGCAGCAGGAAGAACGATCAGAAGGACGAGGAAAAGCAGCGTCTAGCTCCAGCCGGCCGGGACTTCAAGCAGAGTGTAAAAAAGCCCCAGTTCTCTAAAAACAGGTTCAGGAATTGGGATTCTTCTTCTCCTAGGCCCATCAGATACGGTAAGTGCGGACGAGATCATTTCACCACTCAGTCCAAGGAGATTGATGTGATCTGCTTCAAGTGTGGCAAATCTAGCCACATCAGCCGAGAGTGTGGAGGGACAAAGTTAGAACCGTAGAGTGCTAGCAAGAATCAGAGTTCCCAAGCCAATCGACTGAAGACCAGTGGAAGAGTCTTTACTCTTAGTGGAGCTGAGGCCTCCGAGTCCGAAGACTTGATCCAATGTATTTGCCTTATCGATGGAACTCCTTTAGCTGTTTTGTTTGATTCGGGTGCGACTCACTCATTTATATCACATGACTGTGTCAAGAGTCTTAAATTGCATGTGACCCTTCTTTATTGTGATTTAATTGTTGCCACACCACAAATAAGACTGTCCTTACTTCACATGCATGCAAGAACTGTCTTGTTACCATTGATGGTAGGAACTTTGTTGTTGACTTTGTGTGCTTACCCCTGCAAGAACTTAATGTTATTCTTGGTATGGACTGGTTATCTTCCAACCATGTCCTCTTGAACCGTTTTGATAAAACCATTTTTCTTGGAACTCCGATGGACTTAAGGATCCAAGATTTCTCTCTGCCAGCCAAGTTAAGGCTTCTATGAAAGAAGAGGCCCAAGTTTACATGATGTTGTCTACCCTGGATGTAGAGAGCAAGCCTGGTGTTGGAAATGTGCCAATAGTGAGAGAGTTCCCTAAAGTGTTCCCTGGGGATGTTTATAACTTACCCCCTGAGAGAGATGTTGAGTTTACCAAAGACTTAGGGTATGTTTGGTTGTAAGAAAAAATACAGAAGAGAGAAAGAGGTGAGAAAGAGTACGAGAAGAGAGAAAGAGGTGAGAAAAGAGTAGATTTTGATAGTTGTTTGGTGCGAGAGAAGAATGAAATAAAATGAGAAGAAAGAATGTGAGAAATGTTAGAAAATGACAAAATTATCCCTAGATATTATATTAATTTTATTTTATATATTATATCTAAGGATTAAATATATAATTTATGAACATGTTATAAATATAATTATATTTTATAATAAATATTAATAAAATATATTTCTATGGATTTATATTTATAAATATAAACCTATTTTATCAAAAAAAAATTATAAAACTATTTTATAATAAATATCAATTTATTATAGAATATCCATTATTTATTTATAAAATAAGCATTTTTTGATGAATTATAAAATAATTATTAATATTTATAATAATAATATGTATAAAAAACACATACCAAAGTACCAAAAGTCATGTCACCAAAAAAAAATAACCAAACGTCAGACCCTTATACTGATAAAAATAATAATAAAACTGATAAAAAATAACGTCAGACCCTTATCCCATCCCTCCCACAGTAACCCCTATCCCAACCCCCGCGAAACACACACACATGTTATCCTCTGTCCTTCTCTCCCACCAGTAGTCTGATTTGCACGACACAGAGGATGGGAAGGAGAAGCTGAATGGTGGAAAAAGGTTATAACGTAAATGACAACTTTTGTTCCATTTTCTTCGCAAGTCTGAGGAGAAAAAAAATTAGTGGGCCCCATGCTATTTTTATTCTCTCTATTTATTTTCTCTTCAACACCAAACGAGAGAAAATGATCTTTTCTCTTCAAGTCCTCTCCTATCATATTCTCTCTACCCATTTTCTTTTCAATCAACCAAAGGCTTAGTGCCGGGAACGGGACCCATATCCATAGCACCTTATAGGTTGTCTCCTCTAGAACTAGTAGAGTTGAAGAATCAGATGGAAGAACTAATTCAGAAACAGTTCATTAGGCCTAGCATGTCCCCATGGGGAGTGCCAGTGTTGTTGGTAAAAAAGAAGGATGGCAGCATGAGGTTGTGTGTCGACTATCGACAACTCAACAAAGTGACCATTAAGAACATGTATCCCCACCCTAGGATTGATGATATTATGGACCTGCTGTGTTCATGGATTATATGAACAAGACCTTTCACCCTAACTTAGATAAGTTTGTTAAGTCTCTAAAATGCCTGATGTGCATTTCCCTAAAGTTTTGATGAGACCTAAACATTGGTTAATGATTTAATTAACCGTCATATTGGTTTCTAACCTGTCTATCTAGTATGCAGATCAAAACAGTATGAATCATCTGTCTGCTCATATAGATGACTACCTGTCAGGATAATCAAAAGCCAATTTGTCTGCTGACTAGGATTATTGACTTCTTTCATAAGACGTTTTCAACCTGTCTCTCCATAAGTTCCTACACTCGTCTGAGGTTACTCGTTGAAGAACCAAGGACCTAACAAGCTTTTGTGAGCTGTCCTATCAGGAAGAGACTCAAAGCCTTCTCTCATACTTGGTCTCACTCTTATCAAGAAAAATCAGAAGTCACTCTCTCAAGCAACCTAGGATATCAGAACCAAAGACCAGTTAAAGAATGCTCCCAACGTGCTTTATTCCCTAGTACCTCTGGTCTTTACACAAAAGGGAATTGTACTCAGCAAGTACAAAAAGCTCTCTGCACAACTCTGATATTGTTGTATCACGATGCATAAAGCCATAACCCTATATGTTAGAGTACAACCAATGTTCCTATTGCATTAATGGCTGCCCAGAATGACTCTATTGCATTTAATGAAGTTCTGTTTGAAGCCAACATCTGAAGGAATGTCTCTAACAGATCTTAAATTCTTGAAGACTATAAATACAGAAGTCATTAAAGATGAAGAGAGAACACTCATATCATTAAAGAGCCATTACTCTGATCATTAATATCTTCATTCTATCATTCTGTATTCTTCAATCATTTGAAGTTATTACGCAGACTTTCCTAAGCTTTACATTTAAACCACTCTCTGAGTGTTAGTGAAAGATCTGTCTGTCTGAAGTTGTATTTATTACAAACCAAATTTCTCAAACAAATCTGAGTAAACCTGAAGAGGCTAGGTGTGCAAAGAATACTTGTCTTGGAGCCTGAAGAGGCTAGGTGTGCAAAGAATACTTGTCTTGGAGCCTGAAGAGGCTAGGTGTGCAAACAATACTTGAAGTTTGTACCCTGATCAGTTATAGTGGATAAAACTTGGTGCTGCCAAGGACTGGACGTAGCTCTTTGCTTTGAAGAGTGAACCAGGATAAATAATTGTGTCAATCTCTCTTTCCTTATAAACTCTTTAGTTGCTTTAGTTTTCTTATCTGTTTATCAAGTGGTGTGTTTGCCTAAGTCACTGTTAAAATTTCATCAGACAGATCACCTGTATGTCCTGTATCTTTCCACTCGTCTGAACCAAGCTTCTGTATTCGAAAAGTTTTCAAATTTGTTTAAATCTGATAAACAAAATTCAACCTCTCTTCTCGTGTTTATAGTTGTCTATTTCAAAGTTTGTGGTGGTTTTCATAGATGACATCATAGTGTACTCCAAGACCAAGGAGGAACATGAGGAATACTTGTGGGTAGTCTTGTAGACCCTTAAGGAGAAGCAGTTGTATGCTTAGTTGTCTAAGTGCGAGTTGTTAGAACCAAAGTGGTTTTGGCTTAAATAATCTCTTAATTTTTGATGTTAACAAAAAAGGTTAAATTTGTATGGCAAAGTATTGTCAAAGATCTAACTTGTTTGCTTTAGATTTCAAGACAGTTTGAATGATACTAGACAAGGAAACTTAGAAAAAGTATCTTCTCTTTGCTAATGGAATCATAAGATGAGTCTTCAATATTTGCTAAAATTCTGAGTCTGTTAAGTTATCGCTAGACGAGGTCTTAAAAAATTGGCTAAGGTAATAGACGATAGACGAATATCTAAGTCTAAGAAAAGTTAAGTAGACGAGCCAATAAATAACTCTCAGAAAAACACCAAGTCCAAATACTTGATAATAGACGAGAAGTCTTACTAGACGTCACGTCAGCAAACGAGCTATTGAAAATAGCAAGTCCATTATCTTGGAACTAGACGAGAGTCTATAGATGCAGTATCACTGGACGAGCCCGTCTTACTGGTAAGTTAAATCTTGTACGTCCAAAGACCTGCGCGTCTACTAGCTATTAAAAGTGAACCCGTCTAAGTTAAAGCGTATTTATTTCAAATGATTGCTTATTTAATTCAAGAATATATGTCTCTTTCCTTTGTTGCTTCATTTTTTAAACTCTTTGTTTCTTGAGAATAGAAACATAGTATCATCAAGAACATAAACCTTTGTACTATGTCATCTACATTACTGTAAAGTTCAAACCAAGTACAAAGAAGGAAAGTCAGAAAGTAACCTTTGGTAGAATAGGGAAGTGACAGCTCTACTTTGAGCATTCCTCTGATAAACAAGAGCACTTCTCCATGAAGCATATCAAGTTGTCAGTCTCAACGGATCAAAGCATTTAATGCTATGTCTAAACGGATACAATTTGAAGACCATTGAAGAAGATCAAGACAGCAAAGCTCTCTTTCTATAAATACTGGAAGAACCCCAGTAAAGACATACATATATAGAAGCTCTGATATCAAACGTGCCAAAAACTATACTGAAATCATTGAATAAGTTTACTTGTAATCTTAACTGATCTTCAACTTTCATACTCTCACACTTAGTGAGTTCTTAGATCAAATCTATTAATCTCTTTGTTAGAGTTAGAGACTGAAGAGGCTTGGTAGAGAAAGAATACTTGTAGCCTGAAGAGGTGTTGAATACTTGTAATCTATTTGTAGAATAGTGGATAAAACCTTCAGGTAGAAGGGACTGGACGTAGCTCTTGGTTGGAAGAGAGTGAACCAGGATAAATCACTTGTGTGAATTTTCTAATCCCTGTCCTTTATAGCTTTTGGTTATACTAACTGTGGGGTTTTGGATCTGAGTTTGTTAACTCTCTAAAAAGATTTTCTTGTTTGTGTGTTGCTTATTTTGTTTTGCTTGTGAAAAGGTTTGAGAAAAGGCTGTTTCAAAAAACTGTTAAGAAATATAATTCAACCGCCCTTCTTATGTTTCCCTGTGTCAACTTCAGTTGGTATCAAAGCTCAGCCTCGAAAGGGTTGAGCATCTAACAAGTACTGAGGGAGTACGATCCAACAAGCTTGGATACAGAAGGACAAGCAATCAACAGACCTCCTCTCTTTGATGGTAGTGATTATGACTACTAAAAAAAGAGAATGGTGGCTTTTCTTGATGCACAAAATGTGGATATTTGGGAGCTGATTGAAATAGGCTACACTGAGCCAAGAGGTGATGCTAGAGATTCTACTCCTAGAGCTCAATGGACTCCGGAGCAGAAAACTCAACGTCAACTAAATCTGAAAGCTAAGCACTACCTGATGTGTGCTATCACCAGATCTGAGCATGATAAAGTCCATAGTTGTAACACTGCTAAGGAAATATGGGATACTCTTGCCCTAGCTCATGAAGGGTCATCCCAAGTCAAGGAGTCAAATATAAGCATGTTGGTTCACCAGTATAAACTATTCAAAATGGCTGAACATGACACCATAGATCAAATGTTTGGAAGATTCCAAACTATCACCAATAGTCTTAGATCTCTTGGTAAGACCTATGAGAATAAAGATCATGTCAGAAAAATTTCGAGGAGCCTACATAAATAGTGGAGACCTAAGGTCACTACTATTCAGGAGGCAAAGAACCTCAATACTCTCACTTTGGAGGAGCTTCTTGGATCTCTGAAAGTTCATGAGCTTGAGCTCAATGAAGAAGAAAGTTCTAGAAAAGGAAAGTTTGTTGCCCTAAAGGCAAAGAAGGCTAGCTCATCCAAATTTATCAAAGCTGAGGAATCCTCAGATGAAGCAGACCCTTCTGACAGTGATGAAGGATCCGATGAGGATGAATTGTCCTTCATCTCCAGAAAAATTCAACATATGTGGAGAAAGAAATGTGGTTTCATAAGGAAGTAGTTCAACAAAAATTTCTTCAAGGAAAAATTAGACTCCAAAGAAAAAGGTCCACCTCTGTTCTTCGAATGCAAGAAGTCTGGTCACTTCAAAGCTGACTGCCCAAATCTGAAGGACAAAAAGAAGCTCTTCAAAAATAAGAAGGGTTTGATGGCTACTTGGGAGGATCTGGATCTGTCTTCATCTGATGAAATAGATGAAGCTGAGGAAGAGGCAAATATTTGTATCATGGCTGATACATCATCAGAGAGTGAATACACTGATGCTGAGGTAATGAATTCTGACCCATCCATCCTTCAAGATGCATTTGATGAATTATTGCACAACTCATCAATTCCGTCTCATGAATATAGAAGTATCAAAAAGAAATTTTCAAAACTATCTAAAGAATTTGATAGGGTTTGCATAGAAAAACTAAGTCTTGTAAATGAAATTAATAAACTTAAATCAGAGAATGTCAGTCTAACTGACAAACTCAAGTGTGAGCCCAATGTTTCTTGTGAAGTTGCAAAACTGAAACAAGATGTAACATATGTTAAGACTAAATGGAGCCCGTCCAACACTTACTGTAAAGTATGTGGAAAAGATGGTCATATAAAATCTAGATGCATACATATCAATCATACCAAACATGCTCGTCCAGTGACTACTAACAAGAAAGGATCCAAGTCAATCTGGGTACCTAAAGATAAGATTATACCTGTTGCAGATTTGCTTAACAACAAGAAAGAAACATACATCTTGGTACTTGGACAATGGTTGCTCACGTCACATGATGGGAGAAAGGTGTATGTTCCAAGACCTTAAACATAAAGATGGTGACTGGGTTACCTTTGGAGGTAATCAGAAAGGAAAGATCATTGGAGTAGGTAAAATTGGTAAACATCATTTTCCCTCCATTGATAATGTTCTTTTAGTTAATGGTTTAAAACACAATCTGCTAAGCATAAGTCAATTATGGGATAGTGAGTTTGTTGTTTATTTTGACAAGAACATGTGTAATGTCAAGTAGACAGATGGATCACTCTTATTCACTGCCAAGACACAAAACAATCTGTATAAGATTGACTTGGAGGACCTCACAAATCAAAGTTTCTCATGTCTAGTGTCCATTGAAGATGAACGATGGATTTGGCACAAAAGGCTAGGTCATGCAAGCTTGAAATTAATTTCAAAGCTAAATAAGCATAACCTCATGAGAGGATTACCAAACCTTAAGTTCAAATATGATGCTCTCTATGATGCATGTCAGAAGGGAAAACAAGTTAAATGTTCCATTGAATCTAAGAATATTGTTAGTACCAATAGACCACTAGAGCTGCTACACCTTGATATGTTTGGACCAACAAGGACTGCCTCTGTCAGTGGAAAGAAATATGGTCTAGTCATAGTAGACGACTACCTAGATGGACATGGGTTATGTTCCTAGCTCACAAGGATGAGTCATTCAGGGTCTTCTCTGTATTCTGCAAACGTGTACAGAATGAAAAAGGCATGTGTATCACTTCAATCAGAAGTGACCAAGGGGGAGAGTTTGAAAATGAGCTATTCCAAAAGTTCTGTGAAGAAAGTGGTATACTTCACAACTTCTCAATACCTAGAACACCACAGCAAAATGGTGTGGTGGAGAGAAAGAACAGATCTCTTCAAGAGATGGCTAGAACAATGCTCAATGACAACTTTGTCCCTAGACACTTCTAGGTTGAAGCTGTTAATATTGCATGCTACATTCAGAACAAAATATACATTAGACCAATATTGAATAAGACTCCTTATAAATTGTGGAAAGGACGAAAACCCAACATATCTTACTTTCATCCTTTTGGTTGTAAATGCTATATATTAAATACTAAAGATCAACTTAGTAAGTTTGATGCTAAAGTAGATAATGGAATTCTATTAGGATATTCTGAGTCGTCCAAAGGGTTTAGAGTTTACAATTCTAGAACCTTAGTAGTAGAAGAATGTATACATATTAAATTTGATGATAAGCACCCTGATAAGAAATTATCAGTGCTTGATGAAGCTATTGCATATTTGAATCTCAAAGATTCTGAAAATCAAGCAAATGCCAAACCTAATAATCATGTGGACGACCCTCAACATGAGTCAGAAACTTTAACTTCTTTACAGGAAAATGTTCAGAGATCTTGGTACTTTAAGAATTATCATCCACAAGATCAAATAGTTGGAAATCCTAATGATAGGCTAAGAATCAAATCAACTTTCAGAGAGCAAGCTCTAAGTTAGAACAAAAGACAGTAGAGGAGGCTCTATGACACCCTTTATCCCGCATATTATACAAAGCGTTAAAAGGTAAAGATATAAAATTAAAACATGCATTTATTTCATAAAATAAAATAAAACGGATAGAAAGCACCACATTATAACGTCTCAATGCGGAAAAACATAAAAAGTTGTAAAAAGATAAAACGTAAACATGAACATCAAAAGCATAAAACATAACCCAGCCCTGATGTCACATACAGAGCTGGTATAACCGTTCCGGAATAAACTCCTCGGAATACAACTGAAACTAAAAATAACTATAACTACTGATAAATCCTAACTAGAGTTGGGCTCCTCAGAGTCACTCCTCCACTGGCTGTTCGCCGTCCTCTGCATAAAGAGATACATGCCAACAACAGAAACAGAAAATGGGGAGTAAGAAAACATATAAACACATCGGCATGGAGATAGTAAGCAAGATGAACATAAATCATATACATTGCATTTTCATCATTTAGCATCAACATATAATTATATCAACATATTAAATCAACCCACGTATACTATGCGGTGCAACACTACTCCGCTACTCCATTATGCATGTGGATCAAAACTATCTCAGGAAGGCAACTTCGGAGTTACATATCCATATTGGCCAAAAAGCACCAACGCCGACAGTCCACCAAACCATGGGTGAACCCCTTGGATAGCCAACGCACTATAACGAGGGAACGCCACCGCGGGGGGTACACGGTTTACCAAACCTTGGGTAAACCACTTGAGACTTGGCCAGATCGCCGTACTCTAGGACGACCTCCCCTATGTTGAACTTCCCTCACTAACGACTTCAATGTATGAATGCATGAGCACAACAACAAATAAGGCAACCACCTCCTTTGCTTGGGCCAATAAGCACCCCAAGACTTATCACCAACATCAACGTCAACACCTTAACCCTTCTGGGTCAAGGCCCCCTTAGCCAAAAAGCACTAAGGTTCAACTCATCAATATCTCGACCAAAAAGTATCGAGGCCACTTTGGCCAAAAAGCACCAAAGTCTATCAACGTGCAGTAACCCAATGGGCACCGACTTAACCAACTTGTTATTCTTGTTTATCTTAATTAATATTTAATTAAGTTATCTAAATTGTTATCATTCGATTGGTATATAATTTCATCATTTGAGGACATTTAGGTATAACTACCCTTTAATCCTTCATGTCACTGTTCTAATTGGGAGAGCACGGGCGTGCTCCCTGTTAAGCACGATGGTGCTTCTTGGAGCATGGCCGTACTGACTGGGCAGGTTTGGTTATGTTCTTTAGCCAAAAACTCCCTAAACACTCTTTAATCAGTCCTATGGTCTAGTCAAGGACCATCAAACATTAACCTCACCTCACACTACTAAATTCATGTTTTATAATACTTTTGGGGAAATTATTCCTTTAAATTCCCATGTTAATAAAGTGCCCTATTTTAACTAATTAGAGTTTTATTAACGTGTTCATCATAAATCACCATATATTCAACCATGCCATAATCAACATCATCAAACTAACAACATTCATGACACATTCAACATACCAATTTAACCAATTAATCATGACATAACACATATCATCAAACATATAAATTGACATTCATCATCATGAACCATAAAACTATTATAACAATTAGACATTCATAACTGGCATACCAATAATCAATTAAACATATAATCAAACATGTGATAGGCATCAATTAACAGTTTAACAAACAATAGGGTCATGGGAACCCTTCATCTTACGTTACCCCCTTGCCTAATGTTCATACTATCCTTTTCCCCATACTTGATATGACGATCTACTCTACGATCACTTTGAGCGAATCCAAACTTGGTCCACTCAAATGGTTCAAAGGATCTTGGTCAAGAACATCAAAGAAAGAAGGAGTAATTAATCCCCAATTCAAGAAAACAAAAGGAGATCAATAAAGGGTTTACAAGATTACCTTAATTGACACTAACGCACGGTTTATTCTCCAATCGCAAAAGAAAACACCAAGAGTCTTGAGGAGGTTCAAGGGGAGGGAGAGAATGACGACCAAGGATTGAGAGGAAGAGTCAAAATAAGGGTTGTAACTTGTAACCCTCTTGACTCACTTATTTATATTATCAGGAAAAACATCTTTGAGAACTAGACACGGCTATGTCTATTAGGATACACAGCTGTGTCTTGGCCAAAATAGCGTTTGAGTGCTAGACACAACTGTGTCTATCAGGAGACACAACTGTGTCATGGACCAGATGAACGTTCTAGGAATTCGACACAGCTGTGTCTATCAAGAGACACAGCTGTGTCTCGACAGACACAACTGTGTCTATCAGGAGACACAGCTGTGTCCCGGCCCAAACAATGTTTACGAAGAAATAGACACAGCTGTGTCTATCAGGAGACACGGCTGTGTCTCGACAGACACAGCTCACGAATAATTATTGAGGCGCGAGGCCTACTAAACAATAGAAGTGGCCAAAACACATAAAATAATACTTGTAGATAATTCTCTTATATTTCCAACGCATCAAATATCACCTCAATCGGACATCTAGAACTCAAGATATGCCCAAAACGGTGAAACAGGTAACTGGGACTTTAAAAGGATTGAATGAGACACCCCGTTGTGCCCCATTGTATTATTAAATTAGAACCTTATTATTTATTTACTTAATCGCGCGCTTATTGTTGAAAATACGTAAAAATTAAAACTTATTTAATTATCATATAACTTCTTCAAATTTAAAACACACCAACGTTAATATATATAAATACACACATGTTTATTTATGACAATACCAAAACACTGTTAAGGGTACCCTCTCAGTAGGATCCCTCACAGGTATAAACTTCACTACAGACATACTTAGCGGAAATATAAATACTCCTTAGACACACTGGCCATAATGTCTATACTCTAATCGCCATGGATCAAAGCTCGACCTCCAGCATCCGGTTCATAAGGAGTTCCATCTAACTCCTCAGCAATTGGTTCCTCCATCGGGTCTTCTCGTACGATCACATCAGAAATAAAATACAACACACAGAAAGATATAGGGGATAAGAAACAGTTCTATCATCAAAGAGGAAAAGAATCATATCATAAAATATAATAACCGTCAACCACACACATCACACCTAACTAGCAATCATCCTCAAATTACGACATCACCCAATTTACGATATCACCTTCTACTTTCAACTTCTGTAATTCCACATTTATACTAATATGGAAATCTATACTCCTGTCACACTAGTCAGTAGTCCAGAACTATTTAGGGTCAAAACGCGGTGCGCCACTATTCCCTAATCTCTCATAGGAAATAGTGCATAAGCACAGTATGCGTCACTATTGCCCCCATTGGAAATAGCACATAAGCACATAATAAATAATAACTCAGTGTGCCCCTATTCCCTTACCTCTCATAGGAAATAGTGCATGAGCACAATATGCGTCACTATTTCCCCCATTTGAAATAGCACATAAGCATAAAAGACCTGCTTATAATTCGGTGCGCCACTATTCCCTAATCTCTAATAGGAAATAGTGCATAAGCACGATATGATTCTCACTGACTTTTATCAATAGCAACCTAGTACCTCAAGCTTTTCCTCACAACCTCCACTTACATTCTATATCACATCACTTCTATAAAATAATAGCGAGGCACCTCTAATTCGTATTCAAAACTCTCACCCAAAACTTATCTCCCGAACAACATATATCTTTGCTTAAAATAATCTAAGCATAGGATTAAACCCAGGCAGATCATGCATAACACATTAATCAACGGAATATTCAAATATCTCAATATCATATACAGAAATTTATCACAACCAACTCATAATAATCAAACCAAATAAATAACAAAGTCAGACTCTGTCACGGCCGTGACAGACAACAGACATCCTCAATATCATAAATATTCAAACACCGAAATAATACGTCACATGCAGATGGAATACCTCAACCAGCGTATCACATAAAATTTAATAACATAAAATCAAACATCCTCAAATACTTAAAATCAACTTAATGTCGATAAACCTACAATCCCCGAATCACCATTGGTTTTACAGAAAAGGTTTCCAATATGATTTTGGTCTTGTCGATTACTCGACTACTAGTAGGGTTTAGGTCGCCCTACACAATTATTATAGAATATACTACTTATCAATTCCAACGATAGGATGATTCTTTCCCCCACCTGAGCTAGCACCGAAATCTTGAACTCGACGTTCCTCGCTATCACACCACAGCTTAATAGTTTCACCTTGAACCAAACAACATAACTATAATTAATCAAATGACAACCATCTATGACACTTTAGGGCTAGGTTCGGCCAAGACTTAGAAAATAGGTTTAGGGTTATCTTCTTAATGCCATCTTTTGGATCCTAGTTACTAGAGTCTTAACTAACATAGATTACTTATTACAAGACTAAAATTTGAAACAAAATCCTCTAACCTTTAGGGTTAGGGTTTCGGCCTATCTTATAAAAATAGACTAGGAAAGTTAGTTGAATTCAAGCTCTTGGATTTAGATCATATAAATACTAGAGAGCTCAAATCAAGCATTAGATTTCAAAAATGAAAACAAAATCATCAAACCCTCCTTTGAGTGAGATTCTGCCACTTAAAGAAAATAGGGAAGGAAAATGTTTTTGATTACATGCTCTTGGATAATGAAAGTGGAAGACATCACAAGATCATAGAAATTGGTTTCACAATAAAAGGATTTTTCTACAATTTTCTAGAATTATTTGAAGTTCTAGATCTAGGAATGGAAATTTATGAAAACTTGACGATCATGGCTTGATCTTACAAAATAAATGAAGGATAAGACTTAGATGATTAATGATAA
The DNA here is from genome assembly GCA_030762895.1 of Sophora flavescens. Classification (NCBI taxonomy): domain Eukaryota; kingdom Viridiplantae; phylum Streptophyta; class Magnoliopsida; order Fabales; family Fabaceae; genus Sophora; species Sophora flavescens. The sequence continues at coordinate 115,943,417 of CM061068.1, forward strand.
GAGATTTTACCTCTTGAATATTTAAGAAAAGAAGAAGATGATCAACCTTCACTACGTTGAAAACTGGACAGCTTGAGGGTGTGATGGTATTGTGAGTGTATCTCACAATATACTCATCCAAAAATCACGAACTTTGGCTTGATAGAAAGATAAGAATAAAAGGAACAACTTTGGTGTTTAAGGTTTCATTTTTTTTGGATCATAACAGGGGTGAAAAGGGACTTATTTCTGCTGTTTCGTGGGTTGCTGAGAATTCTGGGCAGTTTCGGTATTTTGATCCTATCTCCCAATCCACTTATCCGTTTTTGATGATATTTAGCTTGTTGGAAATAAGAGAGAAAGAAGAACAACTTTTATGTTGAGAGTGTTCCGAGTTTCAGAAAGGAAGAGGGTCATATGTTTGGTGGGGATTCGGTGTTCTTATGGTTTTGTAACTTAGTTGGTGAGAAAGATGAAGAGAATGAAGAAGATGAGTGAAATGGTGAGGGAGGGTATTTATAGAAGGGTGGCTGCGCCACTTTGGAAGGGTCTAGTAGGGATGAGTTGGCTTGTTCAAAGGATTAAAGTGCAAATAATTCCTAGGGACCATTTTGCAAAGATTCCAAAAGTATAAGGACTATTTTGCAAATTGCCAATAAATTGAAATGATGACCATGTGCCACATTAAATGTGGTCTCATCTTGACTTATCTTGGCTGATTTTTCATGAGATATTTTGAGAAGAGCCTAGAACATTTTGGAACATGTTAGAAAAGTGTAGAACATGGTGGAACATGGTAGAACATTGTAGAACATTGTGGAACCTTGTGGAATTGTGTGGAAACTTCAAGAATCCACTTGACTCTTCCAAACTAAGGCATCCCCCACTCCTTATTGGGCTTGCGCATGGGCCATGAAAATTTGGGCTTGAATTCATCTTTGTGGGGCCCACCAAAAAGGCTTAAAGCTTAAACATGACCTAGGAAACTTTCATGATTTCTAATGGGCTTTATGAATTTTAATTCATGGACAAGGAATTTGGGCTTCATGGCCACGTCCACTAGTGGTCTTGGAACAAAGACTTTGGCACAATTCACTTAGAAAAACATAGAAACTAACTTAGGGACCAAAGTGTAATTAATATAAAGTTCAGGGACTTAAGCGTAAAATTCATAATTTTTCACTTTAACCTTGTAGAACCTTCTAGACTCAAAAGTGTGAATCATCCCCATGAATCATCATGTATGAATCGTTATCCCGATCTCTTGACGATCTTTGTAGTTCCGTTTTCGACTCCGTCGGTTTCCTGATTAGGGTTTTACGCCTGCGTAAAAGCGTAATATTTCGTTTTCGACTGAAAATTTTCAAACTAACCAAACTCATTGGAAATATGATTTAAATATAAACCATTTCGTTCACGAGTCAAAATTAGGTTTTATGATGATTAAAATCTTACTGTCAATGAAAACACCGACTGTTTTCCGTCCGAACCTTTACCAAAATTCGTCCGAATAAACATAATATTTTATTTCTGATCATAAATTTTGAAAGTAGACTTCCTCACGTACAAAATATAAATAAAATCTACAAATTTCAGTTTTCGGGTCAAATTAGGGTTTTCTGTCAGTATAAAATTATACTGTCAGTTAAAAAAACGCAGACCGGGCTCCGTCTGAATTTTCAACCCAAAATTTCACCGTAGCCTTCTACCATAAGAGAGACTATGAATATGATTTTATTTTATTTAAAATCACTTTCTAACTCTCAGATTAAAATATAATTAATTATATTTCAACCAGTTAAACAACGTAATTAAAAATCAGGCTGTCACATTGAACCTTTCTAAGGCTAAACTTCCCCAAACATGAACTTAGACATCAAGAACAAGTATAACAAGCATATATAATCTAAGCCTAACACATATTAATATTTATTAACATAGGGTGGAATTCAGGGTGTTGCAGGCTCTACTGGATGATGGTTGGATTCTAGCTATGCAGGAAGAACTAAACCAGTTTGAAAGAAGTGAAGTGTGGACTCTTGTGCCTTTGCCAAAATAAAAATCAGTTATAGGAACCAAATGGGTTTACAGAAACAAGCTTGGTGAAAATGGTAAAGTAATAAGAAATAAAGCAAGACTTGTAGCACAAGGTTATTCACAGGAAGAAGGTATAGACTATACTGAAACTTTTGCACCTGTTGCTAGACTAGAAGCTATTCCCATCTTATTATCATTTGCTGCACATCACAGTATCATGCTATATCAAACGGATGTAAAAAGTACTTTTCTAAATGGTGTTATTAATGAGGAAGTGTATGTTATGCAACATCCGGGTTTTGAAAGTGAAACCCAACCAGAACATGTATATTAGCTAAAGAAAGCTTTATATGGCCTTAAACAAGCTCCTAGAGCTTGGTATGAAAGGTTAAGTTCATTCTTAATGGACAATGGATTCAGTAGAGGAAAGGTTGATACAACCTTGTTTAGAAAATCTAATAAGTACAGTGTTATTATTGTTCAAATATATGTTGGTGACATAATATTTGGTTCTACTAATGAATCTCTGTGCAAAGAATTTTCTAAGCTAATACAGAAAGAGTTTGGAATGAGTATGATGGGAGAACTCAAGTTCTTCCTTGGACTTCAAGTTAAGCAAACAGTGGACGAGGTGTACATCCATCAAACTAAGTACAAAAAGGAACTTCTAAAGAAATTCAAGATGCATGACTGCAAACCAATGAACACTCCTATGCATCCCACGTCCATACTGAACAAAGATGATAAAGACAAAAAGGTAAACCAAAAGGTATATAGAGGTATGATAGGATCTCTTTTGTATCTTACTGCGTCTAGACCTGATATTATGTTCAGTGTATGTTTAAGTGCTCGATTTCAATCTGATCCTAGAGAATCTCACTTATCAGCAGTTAAAAGAATATTTATATATTTAAAAGGTACTACTAATCTGGGTTTGTGCTTTAAGAAAAATGATTATTACAGATTAGTTGATTTTTGTGATGCTGACTATGCTGGAGGTAGAATTGAAATAAAAAGTACCAGTGGAGGATGCCACTTCATTAGAGCTAATTTAGTCTCATGGTCAAGCAAAAGACAAAGTACTATTGCCTTATCAACTGTTGAAGCCGAGTATATTTTAGCTGCTAGTTGCTGCTCACAACTTCTATGGATCAAACATTAATTGGAAGACTGCAATGTGTTTGTAAGTAGTATTTCATTTATGTGTGATAATACTGCTGCAATAAATCTATCTAAGAATCCGATATTGCATTCCAGAGTCAAGCATATAGAGATTAAACATCATTTTGTTAGAGATTATGTACAAAAAGGTGCCATTGATATACAATTTGTAGATATTGACCATCAGTGAGCAGATATCCTTACTAAACCTCTTGCTGAGGACATATTTATCTTTATTAGAAAGCATCTCAACATGATTAGTGTAGATTGATTGTGAGTATACTACTTATCGTGTCTACCGCATGCACGTCTATTGATCAAGTGCATCCAATGTATGTTAAGTGTGCGTCCAATAGGCATCGCATCCGTTGACTGTCTGCATGCTCTTATCTGACTCGTCTATGTTATCTATAATTTAATTTACACTTAATTTATGCCCAAGACATATTTAATTATATTCTTTTGTCGAGTCAGTTATTTCCATCAATAACATCAATAGCTTTTTACATTTTCAAAAAACATGCGCCGCATCAGCACTCATTACATGTCTCTTCACACGTTTTCTTTTATTTACTTTTTTAATTAATTTTTTAGGGAACTCTTCACATTCGAAACCTTTTTAAGTAACATAATTTCCCTCTTAAAAACCTTTCACAATCTCTTCTCTTTGAACCTTCGAGCTCTTTGTTTCCCCTGTTTCTAAACCCTAACCTTCAATATTCAACAACGGCTTCCTCATATGCTGCTTCAACTTATGATGTTACTAAGCTAAACATTGGCATCGAGTACCATTTTGAGTTTGGAATTTTAAAGGAGTATAATGTTGATGTAAGCAAATACATCAATGCTACTGACTGGGATGGTCTCTTCTTAGAGAAGGTTTCTGTCTAACCTGATCTAATTAGGGCTTTCTGGAGAAACCCTCAGGTAACATACACTGAGGTATATGCTGATGTTCTGGGTAGAAGAGTGGTGGTGTTTGAGAAAACCATCTCTGAAGCTATCAAATGTGCCCAGGAAGGGCTGATCGTCGCTGACACTTGGGAAAAAGACCTAGGAGGATAAGAGGTCATTGCTTCTCTACTAGTGAGGTCTGACACTGTTAGGAATAACTAATGAGGTGAGAATCCTCCATCAGATGTTGAACAAGACGGTTCTTCACAAGGCCGGGTCAAAGGACAGCCTCTCTGCCTTGCACAAGTTGTCTCTGTAATCTGATGACTAAGACAAAGGTTAATCTTCCACGTATTCTCTTGGGAAGATTTAGAGAATACGTCAACAACCAAGAGAAGTCAAATGCAATTCCTTTCTGTCATCTACTATCAAAGATTCTCAAGGCTCAACAAATTTATGCCTATTTGGAGGCTAAGACCCCTGAAGAATAAGCACTTATTCTTAGGGAGAAGGGTGTGTCTGCCATGGTTTTTGGAAAGGTGAATCTCATAAACATGAAACTGAGCATTGTTGCTCAAGCAGAGTTTGCCAAGGAAGAAGAAAGGTTGAAAATCAAGGAAGAACAAATAGAGCTCAACAATGCTGAGACTCTAGGGCTGAGAAGGAAAATAGTTGGAAGAAAGACAACCAGAGCAAGGAAACCTGTTGTCAAGAAACCTGCTGCTGGCATTGTTATTAGGGAACAACCTGTTGATGTACCTCAACCTGTCCCAACTCAGAAGAGAACCAGGAATCTAGTCTTGTCTCACAATGAGGATGAGGATGATGAGGACAATGTCCCAATTGGAGCTGAGTTAAAGAAGCAGAAGCTGTCCGCTGCTGATGTTGCCCCAACAAGGACAAGACAGCAACCTTGGAGGAAGGCCAAGTCTGTTGTGGCTCCTAAGGTAAGCATCCCTGCTAATGATCTTGTTCAATTAGAAGTAGATGCTCTTTTTGAGAGTTTTGAGAAGAATAGGAATGACAATACACCTGCACATTCTGTGTTACCACCATCACTTCCACCACCTCACACTGATGTGTATGTACCTACACTGCCACCTCAACCTGAATCTGAAACCCAAATCACACCACAACAAACAACCTTACCTGTCCACTCACCTATCTAAACCTCACCAAGTAGACCATATTTTAAACCAATCATACCTGCAGATGATCCCTGGTTTAATCAACCAGATGATGTAGGGATCAACCCTGGTTCCCCCTTTCCTAAAATCCCTAGAAACACTTTCCCTTACACTGACCCATCTATTCTCTTTGATGGCAAAGCTGAGAGCTGGGCCAAAGTCAAAAGGGATTGGAGAATACTCTATCACACCCACCAACCTGAACCTGAGTCAACAAGACCTTTCTACCCTTTACCAGAATATGAATATGAGCCTGAATCTACACACACACCCCATGGCATGAACCTATCCCATATGAACAAATAGGTCTACTTCCATCTAAACTATATAATGAAATTGGACCTTCCCTCACTCACCTCCCACAACAGAAATTTCCACCCAGAAAAATCTACCAAAACCTCATCAAATTCCCACCTTTCAAACCATTCTTGTGTTTCCCTGTGTCAACTTCACGAGTTTTGGTTAGAAGAGGTAAGTTTCTTAGGACAATCTCATCTCTAAACTTGGGATAGTCGTGGATCCGACTAGTAGAGACTGTGCTCCACTGGGAATCACCAAAGTCAGTGACCGATATTAGGAGTTTCTTGGGTTTAATAGGGTACTATAGAAGGTTTATAGAGGGTTTCTCCAATATAGCTTTGTCGTTGACCCGTCTCACCATGAAAGGACAGCTCTTTGTGTGGGATTCTAAATGTGAGGAAAGTTTCCAAACTTTGAAGGAAAGGTTAACATCTGCACTAGTTTTAGTTTTACCAAATCCTAGTGAGCCTTTTGTAGTATACTGTGATGCTTCTAAGCAAGGTTTATGTTTAGTGTTGATGCGGAATAGTAAGGTAGTAGCCTATGCCGCTAGGCAGTTTAAAACCCATGAGAAGAACTAACCTACTCATGATTTGGAATTAGGAACTGTAGTGTTTGCATTAAAAATTTGGAGGCATTATCTGCATTGAGCAAAGTTTGAGGTCTTTAGTGATCATAAGAGTTTGAAATATTTGTTTGACCAAAAGGAATTGAATATGAGGCAAATAGGTGGAAGGAGTTCCTTAAGGATTATGATTTTGAGTTGACCTACCACCCAAGAAAAGCCAATGCAATGGCAGATACTTTAAGTAGGAAGACCTTGCATGTCTCAGCTTTGATGGTTAGGGAAATGATTTGATTGAGGAGTTTAGAGACTTGAGCCTAGCATGGGAAGTTACCCCTAAAAGTATTAGGCTTGGAACGTTAAGGATCACCAATAGTTTGATGGATCAGATTAGGGAAGGTCAAAAAATAGATGGCTATCTCTTAGATCAGAAAGAGTTGCTTGCTTAGGGTAGAAACCTTAGTTTTAAGGAAGGAACGGATGGAGTTTTGAGGTTTCGAGGATAGAGTTTGCATACCAGATGTTCTGGAGCTTAGGAAGTTGATCCTTGAGGAAGGACATAGGAATGGATTGAGTGTGCACCCAAGTGCCACTAAGATGTATCAGGATTTAAAATGTATGTTTTGGTGGCCTATGATGAAAAAGGATGTATGTAAGTATGTTTATGCATGCTTAGTGTGCCAAAAGGCTAGAATACCATAAGCCTTCGGGAAAGATGCAACCTTAAGTATCCCATAATGGAAATGAGATAGTATTTATATGGATTTTGTGTCTGGATTCCCTAGGACTCCAGCTGGTTGCGATTCTATATGGGTTGTTGTGGATGGGTTGACTAAATATGCTCACTTCATTCCTATGAACATGGAGTATCCTTTAGAAAAGTTGACTAGGTTGTACATTAGGGAGATAGTTAGACTACATGGTGTGCCCTCGAGTATAGTGTTAAATAGAGACCCTAGATTTACCTCTAGGTTCTGGAATAGTTTGCATGAGGCTTTAGGGACTAAGCTTAGATTGAATTTAGCTTACCACCCACAAACTGATGGTCGGTCTAAGAGAACCATCTAGTCCTTAGATGACTTGTTGAAAGCTTGTGTACTAGAGCAATTAGGTAGTTGGGACAAGTTTTTGCCCCTAATAGAGTTCACCTACAACAACAGCTTCCATTCCAGTATTGGGATGGCACCCTTTGAAACATTGTATGGAAGGATATGCAGAACACCCTTGTGTTGGAACGAACCTGGTGAGAATGTTGTCTTTGCGACTGAAATAGTGCAAGAAACTACAGAGAAAGTAAGGATGATCCGGGAAAATATGAGAGTGACACAAAGAAGGCAAAAGAGCTACCATCACAAGAAAAGGAAGGCTCTTGAATTCCAGGAAGGTGGTCATGTGTTCTTGCGAGTTACTCCAACAACTGGGGATCGTAGAGTGTGGAAAGCGAAGAAACTTACTTCAAGATCCATTGGTCCTTACCAAATTCTGAAAAGAGTTGGCGAAGTCGCTTACCAAATAGCGTCACCCCCTTTCTTGTCCAACCTTAACAATGTTTTCCTTGTTTCTCAACTTAGAAAGTATATTCATGATCATAGCCATGTGGTAGTACCCGATACAATTCAGTTGAAAGAGAACTTGACTTTTGAGGTACTATCGCTTCGAGTTGAGGATCGAAGGATGAAACGGCTAAGAGGGAAGGAGATTCCCTTGGTCAAAGTGGTTTGGAGTAGGACTACTGAGAAAAGTGTTACGTGGGAGCTAGAGAGCAAGATGGTGGAAGCATATCCGGACCCTTTTACCCGAGTTGAGTAGAAATTTCAAATACGAAATTTTTATATGGGGTGTGGAATTGTAACACCCTCTTTTTTGTTTAAAGCCTTTAAATGTTTATATGTATGTTGTATGTTGTTAGAGTTTTGCCTTAGGAATGCTTTATGGGGTCAAGTGGGATTTTAGAGTGAAAAATCCCTTTCTGGTGCATGAGCATGACCGTGCTCATGTACAGCACGACCCCGTGCTCCAGGGCGTGCTTAGTGGCTGAGTAAGCCACGAGCACGGCCGTGCTCAAGGGGAGCACGACTGTGTCGGAAAACGGAGCATTTTGATGTGCTTCATGCAGACCCCGTGCTCTTTTGAGCACGACCCCTTGCTCTTTTGAGCACGACCCCGTGCTCTTTTGAGCAAGACCCCATGCTCGGTGTTGAGCACGACCGTGCTTAAGGCGAGCACGCCTGTGCTCAGGTCTGACAGCTTAAATAAATGAGTTCCGTGAGGGTTGCGAGCCAAACCCTCATTTTGACTCTTTTGGCAATCCTAGTGTGGCAGAGAACTCTCCTCTTCCCTTTCCTTTGAACCCGTTGAAGTTCTTAGTGTTCTTGTGTCCATTTGGGAGAGAAGTCACGCGCGTTAGTATCAATTAAGGTAATGTGTTCATCCCTCTATTAGCCTCTTATTCTTGTCTCTTGAATTGAGATTAATATTTGCCCCCTTTTGAGTTTGGCCAAGGCTTGCGGAAATCGTCGAGCCGCTCAAGAGAACAAGAGTAGAATCGCTTATGTTTGGAAATAGCTTTTATCTTCATGCAAGGTATCGGGAGAAGGGATTAGTATAACATGTAGGCAATGGGGTAGGTAAGATGAAGGGTTAACCCATGACCCTGTTGTATGATATTTTCTTATTTGATGTCGTCTGCTATTTGTACGTTATTTTTTCAATATGATTGGCATGCTCTATTTATGAATTGTTGTTAATGTTGATGATAATGATGTTAAGCCATTGATGATGATATTCCCATGCTATGGATGAACGTATGCTTGAGTTGTTGATGTTGTTAATATTAATAAGGCTCTAATTAAATGAATATGGCTTATTAATAATGCATGGAATTAAGGCATAAATTCTCAATGTTCATAAGACTTGAATCGTAGTAATGAAAGGCAAGGTTAATGCTCAATGGTATAGTTAAGACCCTAGGATTGATCTATGAGTGCTTTAGGGATGTTGACGATGAAACAAGAATTAAAGGATTAATCCTCAATCATTATAAGACATGGAGATTAAACAAGAGTAGCGAGATTAATGCTTGATGGTGTAGTTAAAGCCAATAGGATTGATCTAAGAATGCCCTAGAAGCTTAGCAAGGGTTTTCCAACCCTTCTGCCCAGAAACAGTACGACCGTGCTCCACTGCCGTGCTCAATAAACAGCACGCTCGTGCTTAACTTAATTGCCAGCACGTCCATGCTAAGGGAAGCATGATCGTGGTCCCCAAAACAGAACAGATGTTAAGACAAGAACATGGGTGTTTCACCCAAATTGTTCCCTACGATGAAATAAGACACCAATCGAAATAAGGACAACTTAGATAATTTAATGAAGACTTAACAAATATATTTAAACACAAATATTAAGATGGTTAAGACGGTAATGATAGGTTACCACGCGTTGTTATGCTTTGGTGCTTATTGGCCAACGTAGCCTTGATGCTTATTGGTCAAGGTGTTGACGATGTTGAACCTTAGTGCTTATTGGCCAAGTGGGCCCTGATGCTTATTGGTCAAGGTATTGATGGTGTTAAACTTTGGTGCTTATTGGCCAAAGTGGAGGTGGTGGCTTGATTGTTTGTTGTTGTTACTCATGCATTCAAGCATTGGAGATGTTAGTCATGGAAGTATAACTTAGGGGAGGTCGTCCAAGAGTAAGGTGATCTGGCCATCCGCGGTGATTCGTCTAAGAGTTAGGTGAATCGTGGCCCCCGTGGTGGTGCATCCTAGAGTACGGTGCATCGACTATCCAAGGGGTTCACCCATGGTTTGGTGAACTGCCGGCGTTGGTGCTTGTTGGCCAATATGACTATCCGAGGGGTTCACCCATGGTTCCTCCATCAGACACATGCTTCATAAACTCATTAGACAAGTGAGGCAACTTTAGTAGATAGGTCATGATATTTCATTATACACGTGTTTCTTCAAACTTAACCTTTTGATACTTAGAGCATACGTGTGATATTATTGAATATAACTTAAGGAACAAAATCTCTACACTAAGCAGACAGGTTAAAAGAAATCTAATGGTTCAATTAAATCGTTGAACAAATTTTAGTTACATTAAAACTTGGAATAAAATGCACATCGGAGATTTAGAAACTCAACATATTATGCACACTTAAACAAAAGTAATTGTTAAATAATAAAATGTAAACTTTTGTCCATTTTTTTTCCTTTCAAAAATTAACTTTAATTTAGAGCGTGATTAATTTAAAATTTAAAAGTATTGGGAATATGATAAGTTTTAAATAGAATGTCAGTGAGACCCTTACATGTTGAACCCACATTTCCAAACCATAATCAATATCAACATTACACTTTGAGTTACAACGCATGAAAACCACATCAACAACTTGTACATTCATAATTCTAAAGTAAGTTTGTATCCAAATTGGGAAAGTAAGAATATATTCACCCTTAAGTTAATAAAGTAAGTTTGTATTTAAAGTGGGCAAATAAAGGTATATCCATACCTTGGCTAATGGTAGAGAGTTATTTGGCAACGATGGCATATATATATATATATATATATGGATCTATTTCCAAATTCACTACAAAAAAGAGTCATTTAGAGACCTATTTTGGCCAGATCGGGCCCTAAAATGACCAGCGACTAATTTTGGGGACCAATTTGGCCAAAATGGGTCTCTAAATGACTCTCTTTTTGTAGTGATTATTTTATGTATGGGGACTTAAATCAAAATCCACGTTATGTATAAGGACCAAAACAATAGTTAAACCACCATATAGAGCCACGTGGGATAGCAATATGGATGATTGTTTGTCCACTAGGACCGTTACTAACGATGTTGGCACATCGTGTAACGGTATTGATTTATTTGATAACAGCGACACATGTAGGAACCCATTTCCAAATTTTGCACACATTGGGACTAAAATCAAAGTCAGTGTTATGTATAGTGACTAAAATTTTAGTTTAATAATTAGTAATTAATTATCATATTATATCATAATTAATGATGGTACTGATGTTGAAATAAGAATTTCTCTTTATAAAATGGCAAATGCTAACCAATATTGTTAGGTATTGATTAAGGAATCAAATATGGAAATTTGTACTAAATAATAGCGTGTTTAATAAATTAAACATTCAAAAGCTGTGCTTTTCAATAAAAAAAAGTTATCTTTGATTTCCTTAAGGAATTGGACTATCTCCTTTTTTTCCTATTATGATAGAGAAAGGCACAAAAACAAATTTGAGTGGATCCCATAAAGAGAAAATTATTTTTTTTTTTTGTCTCTCTTATAAGAAAAAACATGAGAGGAAGAAAAAGGAGAAAAGAATCATATCCATTCCTTAACCAGTGTCAAAAGTCTTACAAAATTTGTATGGTCATTACTCATTAGTCATAACCATGGTAAAAGAGTGAGGAATCAATAATTAGTATGAAAAATTATTGTAATGATTTATAGAACTATAGTTCAATGCATTAAGTCAATCATGATATTATTAGCTAGAATAGATTATAGTAATTAATAATTAATTAATTAAAATAATTATATCAATAAACCATAAAATAGAGATATATGTTATCTTAGATTAATTATCTTATATTTCAGTCCCCTACGCTCACTTTAGTCACTTACATTACATCTACAATTGTCCAATATATTGTCCTGTTGTCAAAAAATGTTAATTAGGCTAAAATACCTTTTTTAGTTCTTTATCTTTTAGTGAAAATTCATTTTGGTCCTGTATCTTTTAAAAGATTCATTTTTGTCCTTTATCTTTCAAAAGTTACTCAAAATGGTCCTTCCGTCAGATCTGTTACTAACGTCCGTTAATATTAGCCGCATCTCTGCCGGAATCTGTGTAACACCCCGATTTTTCTGCTTTATAAGATTTGTATAAATATAAATAAAGTTTATATTTTTATCTGAAACTTAGAAAATGATTTTGGGATAACCAAAGTCATATTCATATTATACTTATTTTTATAAGTGTATGGTTAAATTTTGGGTTGAAAATTCAGACGGAACTCAGTCTGCGTTTTCAATGACAGTAATATTTTACTGATCAGAAAACCAAATTTTGACCCGAGAGCGAAATGAATAGATTTTAAATCTCGTTTCCAACGATATAGGTTATTTTGAAAATTTTCAAAATAAATAAGTTATTATACTTGATTCAGGCGTAAAAACCTAAATCGAGTAATCGATGGAATCGAGAACGGACGTGCAGAGACAAAATCCGACATCGGATGCTGAGAAATATTGCCACCTAGGGTGGTGAGTCATAGGGGTGACTCACCTAGCAATTAATGAATGTAATGATGAGTTAAGTGTAAAAAGACCAAAATACCCCAAACCTAACATATCATAGTTAATTTATAACCATGGTTAAGGCATCTTCATCTTGTTTATGTGGTGGAAAATTAGCCACATCTTCTACAAATTACCACCACAAGTTTTTCATGATTACCTTAGGGTAAATTACTAAAATGTCCTAAAGTCTTGAGTAAATAACAAAATTGCCATAAGTACAAATGACTACATTGTCCCTAAAAATGACAAATTCCTACCCTAATTACCCTTGAAACCCACGGCCAAAACACCCTCCGAAGGCCATTTCACTCATTTTTCTCTAACTTCATATTCTTCCTCACATTTTCTCTCATTTTCTCTAAGTTTCCATAACCAAAGTTTATGAAGAAACCACTTGAATCCTTGTCATTTTTCAACATCCAAGAGGTATAACATACTCATCTCACTCAATCAATATCATGTTCTTCATTCATTTTTATGATTCAACGCTATGATCATCATTTTCTATTCTTAGATCTAGAACTAAGAAAATTCATAGAAAACCATAGAAAAATCCAATGATCATAAAACCAATTTCTATGATCTTATTATCATCTCTATATTTAAGATCCAAAAGTATGCATCAAGAAAAAATTTCCTTCCTATTTAACCTATCAAGGCCGAAACCTAGTTGTTATAGGTGGAGGAACTTTGCTTCATTTTTCTTGTAAAATTATACATGATTTAATCCTTCTAACTCATGTATGTATTGAATCCAAGTTATTTTATCAAAATAAAATTCTTCGCTCATGTTTTGTGCCCTGGCCGAAACTTTATTCTTGTAAGGTTGAAATATTTTATTTCAATCTTTGTATTTCAATCATTGAATTAGTGTTTCAAGTGATTATGGATCACTAATCCAAGAACTTAGGAATTTTTGAAAATTTTAGCCACATGAAACCCTCATGGCCGAATCCTTGTTCTTGAGAACTTGGATGATTTTGTTTTATTTTTCAACTTATGATCATTGTTCATAACTCTATATATACTACTCTAAGGTCATGGATCTAAGAGTATGTATAATTTTGAGATCTCTAGCCTAAATAATCCATCATGGCTAACCTAGCCATAGGAATTAGGTGATTTTATTTGTTTTATGTTGTTAATTTTGTTGTGGTTTGTTGAAGGGTAATTGTGTGTAAATCGTGTACGAGTTTATGGAAGCCGGACATTTGATGGAACTTTAATTCAGAAGGAAAAATCTTCAAGAGGTAAGGGGAGTACCTGAGGGATTTTTCCGGTAGCTATATGCTATTAGTATGTGGTCTGTATAATTTATTTGAGTGTGTTTGTGGTGTCTTGCGTAATTAATTTATTTGCTGTTATTATCTGCTTTTAATTGATTATCTACAGTTAATTGTTATTGTGTTTTAATGTATGTTATAGACTGAATTATATGCTATAATGTTGATGTGAAATGTTAATGTATGTTGATTGTTGAGTGAAAAGCCTGACAGTGGTCGGTGCTCAATTAATTAAAAAATAAAAACGTTAAAAAGCTTTATAAGAAATAACGAATTTTTATTTGGTAGAATATAGTAATATAATATTACTTAATATTTTGATTGGTTAAAAATGTGGAATAGTGGAAAATACTATTATTTTAATGATTTAACAGCGTAAGAGTGAATTATGAGTTACCGAGGGAATGCTTAGTGAAAATATTTTCGTACTGCTAATTTCTACGTAAGAAATTTCTAAATATTAGAAAATGTTATTATAAAAAACTAAGTTTCAAAAATAATTTTATTATGGTGTTGGGAATATTATTTTGTTAGAAAAGTCAAATTTTGACTTAAAACGTCAAGCGACGGACAACTCCGATAATGTTTGCGGAAAGCATTCTTAAAAGCAGCAACATTGGTTAAAACAGAGAATGAATCTCAAAACAATATTTTTTTTTTGGGAACTAAGGTTCAAAGCAAAGAATTTTGGAAGATAAGGAGTTTTTAAGTGATTTGATGATTTTATAAATGCATTTCCAACGTAAAAGGATTTTATGCAAATTAGTTTTATACAATGGTGTTATTTCCAACAACTTGGACAAGTTGTGTAGTTTTGTTTTTGATTTGTGTTTCACATAATGAAAATGATTTTAGAATTGAAAAACGAACCTAGTGGCCGAGACGTCGGGGTTCTTGTGTTCTATGGTATGGACTGTATATCCTAAAGGTGAAGTTATGGACTAATTTGTCCTATAAAAGTTACATAGGTTTTGTGCTTTATAATCTACGAACCTAAGACTGATTACATTGGTCTAGGCCTTCGTGATTTGCACATTCGAACTTGGAGTCCTATTATCGAAATTGAAAGACGTACTTATATGTTTAAAAATTCGGATGGTCTTAAGCCTTTAAGCTTCGACAAGGAAAGAATGAACGATAAAGAAAAGTGACGAAAACAATATGTTTTACATACATTAGTTGGCAGACGTGCCAGTATTAATCATTGTACCTTAATGGACAAATGTTCCATTTATCGCGATGATCATTGTACCTTGACGGACAATGCGTCATGTAAATTTGATCATTGTACCCTAATGGGCAATGTGTTTATATGGACAAAATGTTCCATTTACCGTGTTGACCATTGTATCAGAATGTTTGGACAATGTGCCATGTCTCGCGTTGACCATTTGTGCCTTGATGGGCAATGTGCCATGTTCTATGTTGACCATCGTCCCTGGAGTTTTGGACGATGTGCCATGTATTGTGTTGACCATTGTGACTGGAGTTCGGACAGTGTGCCATGATCCATGTTGACCATTGTACCAAGAAGTTGGACAGTGTGCCTTGTATTGTGTTGACCATTGTTTCTTTCATTGACAATGTGCCCTGCAAGAGCCTGATCTGTTCAAAATGAAAAGAGGTTTGGAATCTCCGAAGATTAGGTATAAAAGTTAGATGTTGAACCTTGAAATGCTGTGCATTTTTGCAAATGACGATGACTGTCGGGTATGAGACCCCTTGATAAACTATCTTGTTTATTTATGATAATTTTATGTGGTTGTGAATATATATGTGTATATGTTATTTTGTGTGTGTCGCACATGTAGTTATCGTTTTAAAATCCATATATTGGTTCTCCCCCTTGCATATACTTGTTCTTCTGGTTTTGCTGTTGTACCTTGGTACATGAGTACAGATGTTGCAGAGGAGTTCCTTAAGTCACTTGGAGACAAGTCCGGATTGTGGGAAGAGGTGTGTGATCATAGGGATGATCACGAGAGTTTATCAGTGAGTGTCTTGTAGAGCGACCAGCTTAGGTTTGTGTTTGAGAATGTCTGTTTTAAGAAGCTTAGTATGGGTGTCTTGATAATTTTCATATAGTATATAAGAAAAGACTTTTGAGAAAAGTTTGTATGTTGTAGAAGGTTTGTTTATAAAAAAAGAAATTGGCGTATATGTGTTGTTAAGTATAGTGTAGATGTACTGTTTTCACTGTGTGTATCATAATCTTCCGAAGTGTGTAGAAGAAAAATTTTTACACCCAGATTTTCTGACTTAAAATAAATCAATTTCCGAAAGCAACCAGTAAATTTCTTTTTAATTTAGTTCCGCATGTGTTCACAAAGTAATACCCAAGGGGGTGTTACAGAGTGGTATCAGAGCTAATCGAGTCTTTCGGGAACCTTGGGGAATAGGTCTGCTACGTTTTTGTTGTGTGATCTCTGGTTGGACCTTACTTGAATTGTTTCCTTGTCGAAACAATATGTGATAGTACACAAGTAGGTGTATTTTGATGGGTTTTGATGTAGTCTAGACCTTGTGAGAATCTATGAATAGTAGATGGTACATTGACTGAATTACTTCTTAGAAGTAATGTGTTTTAGACACGTAAGGATACGTTTCAGTTTCTGGTTGCGAACTGACTGAATTTGTCTTATAGGTCAGTTATGGAACCAGAATCAAAAGGTGGACGTGGTCATGGAAGGGGTCGTAGAGGTGGTCACCTTGGTGGCCGTAGCAATATGGATGATAACTATGAAGGTGGAGTGGATGATACTGCACAAGCGATGGAGAACATTGCAGCTGCTATTGCTATGCAGATAGCTACTATGGCTGCTCAGAACCAACAAGCTGTGGAAGGCAGAGGTCTGACTACATTTCGACGCCAGAATCCTTTACAGTTCCCTGGGGATACTGAACCTGAGAAAGCTGACTCGTGGAAACAAGAATTGGAGAAAATCTTTGAACTCATTCTTACCCCAGAAGGAGTTAAGGTTTCATATGCTACGTTTTTATTGGTAGGAGATGCAGAGTACTGGTGGAAAGGTACTGAACAACTTCTGGAAGCTGATCAGCAGGAAATTACTTGGGATGTGTAGCGAAACGCATTTCTGAACAAGTATTTCCCAGAAAGCACTAGAATTGCGAAGGAACAAGAATTTATGCAGTTACAACAAAGAGATCTGTCTGTTGGGGAGTATACGGTGAAGTTTGAATCGCTCGCCAAATATTTCCATTTCTTTCAAGCACAACCTAATGAAAGATGGAAATGTGAGAGGTTTGAAGCAGGCTTAAGATTTGAGATCAAAGAATCTGTACTACCACTACAACATAGAAACTTTCAAGCTCTAGTCGAGTTGTGTCGAAAGATAGAGCAGATAAGGAAAGGAAGAGATAATAAAGGAAATGTTGGAGGACCATCTAGGTTCAAAGATCGATTTCAGAATCAGGAAGGAAAACAAGTGCAAAGGAAACCATATTTCCGACCACCTGGAAATAATCAGAGCCAGAATCAACAATCATACTGTCCTATTGCTGCTGCATCAGGAAGTGGAGGTCAAAAGAACCAAAGCCAAGGCCAACTCAGAAAATGTTACAAGTGTGGAGACCTAAATCATATGGCTAAGACTTACCCATTAAGAGGAGTTAAATGTTTCAGTCGTGGACAACAGGGACGCCTAGCAAGTAAACCAAAGCGTGGACCAACAATTTAAAGTTTTATTTTCCGCAACGGGTTATCATGTGATGTCCCAAGAAGGAGTGTCACATTAGCTTTAATGACTCGTAAATTTTAATTTTGTAACGAATTCTAAGTATAATCGTAGTTTGATGTCCTTGAGTATTTGACTCTTTAAAGTCTTTTATGTTGTTAGTCTTTTCAGTTGGTATATAATATCTATGACTTTTTTAGAATAAAGGTTTCTTGAAATAAATTTATTCCGGTCCTTTTTCTTTTGATTGATGTAATCGGTCTAGATTTGGGGTCAGATCATTTCTTTTTCTAAAGATCGTGTTTTTTTTCAAACTTCAATTTTTGAACTAAGTATTGTGGAATTTTAGGTTTGTGAACTGTCCTATTGTTGTTCGGGATAGACACTTTCTTGAGAAAAGAAGTTTATGTATGAGACTTAGTCTAGTCACTTTTACTGTTGGTAAAAGTGATTCAGTCTGAATTTTATCGGACTATTATTATTTTTTAAAATTGTCGTTTTATAAATCCCTTGTTAATTCAAAGAAAAAATTCCATTAAGGTTAGGAACTATTCATTTTTTGAGTTCCTAATCCACTAGGAATTCTTGTGAAAGAATGAACTTTATTAGAGTCATGGTTGTAAACTTGTATTAGCGATGCATTTTTACACTCACGAACCTATTAAATAATCTTTTTACATACTGGACATTCATGTATTCTTTTCAGATTGATAAAGTTCTTCTATAATTACCTACCTTCATGGGATTAAGAAAATCCTATCAGTTTTGAGTCACGAAATTTCGAGGACAAATTTTTTTTTAGTGGGGTAGTAATGTAACACCCCGATTTTTTTGCTTTCTAAGATCGGTATAAATATAAATAAACGTTTATATTTTTATTTGAAACTTAGAAAATTATTTTGGGAAAACCAAAGTCATATTCATATTATACTTATTTTATAAGTGTACGGTTAAATTTTGGGTTGAAAATTCAGACGGAACCCGGTCTGCGTTTTCACTGACAGTAAGATTTTACTGATAAGAAAACCTAATTTTGACGCGGGAATGAAATGAATAGATTTTAAATCTCGTTTCCAACGATATAGGTTATTTTGAAAATTTTCAAAATAAATAAGTTATTATACTTGATTCGGGCGTAAAAACCTAAATCGAGTAACCAACGAAGTCGAGAACGGACGTGCAGAGACAAAATCTGACATCGGATGCTGAGAAATATTGCCACCTAGGGTGGTGAGTCATAGGGGCGACTCACCTAGCAATTAATGAACGTGATGATGAGTTAAGTGTAAAAAGACCAAAATACCCCTAACCTAACATATCATAGTTAATTTATAACCATGGCTGAGGCGTCTTCATCTTGTTTATGTGGTGGAAAATTAGCCACATCTTCTACAAATTACCACCACAAGTTTTTCATTATTACCTTAGGGTAAATTACTAAAATGTCCTAAAGTCTTAAGTGAATAACAAAATTGCCATAAGTACAAATGACTACATTGTCCCTAAAAATGACAAATTCCTACCCTAATTACCCTTGAAACCCACGGCCAAAACAGCCTCCCAAGGCCATTTCACTCATTTTTCTCTAACTTCATATTCTTCCTCAAATTTTCTCTCATTTTCTCTAAGTTTCCATAACAAAAGTTTGTGAAGAAACTACTTGAATCCTTGCCATTTTTCAACATCCAAGAGGTATAACATACTCATCTCACTCAATCAATATCATGTTCTTCATTCATTTTTATGATTCAAGGCCATGATCATCATTTTCTATTCTTAGATCTAGAACTTTGAAAATTCATAGAAAAATCCTTTGATCATGAAACCAATTTTTATGATCTTATTAGCATCTCTATATTTAAGATCCAAAAGTATGCATCAAGGAAAAATTTCCTTCCTATTTAACCTACCAAGGCCGAAACCTAGTTGTTATAGGTGGAGGAACTTTGCTTCATTTTTCTTGTAAAATTATACATGATTTAATCCTTCTAACTCATGTATGTATTGAATCCAAGTTATTGTATCAAAATAAAAGTCTTAGTTCATGTTTTGTGTCATGGCCGAAATTTTATTCTTGTAAGGTGTCTTTGTATTTCAATAATTGAATTAGTGTTTCAAGTGATTAAGGATCACTAATCCAAGAACTTAGAAATTTTTGAAAAATTTAGCCACATGAAACCATCATGGCCGAATCCTTGTTCTTGAGAACTTGGATGATTTTTTTTTATTTTTCAACTTATGATCTTTGTTCATAATTCTATATATACTACTCTAAGGTCATGGATATAAGAGTATGTATAATTTTGAGATCTCTAGCCTAAATAATCCATCATGGCCGAACCTAGCCATAGGAATTAGGTGATTTTATTTGTTTTATGTTGTTAATTTTGTTGTGGTTTGTTGAAGGGTAATTGAGTGTAAATCGTGCACGAGTTTACGAAAGCTGGACGTTTGACAGAACTTTAATTCAGAAGGAAAAATCTTCAAGAGGTAAGGGGAGTACCTGAGGGATTTTTCCGATAGCTATATGCTATTAGTATGTGGTCTGTATAATTGATTTGAGTGTGTTTGTGGTGTCTTGCGTAGTTAATTTATTTGTTATTATTATCTGCTTTTAATTGATTATCTGCAGTTAATTGTTATTGTGTTTTAATGCATGTTATAAACTGTATTATATGCTATAATGTTGATGTGAAAAGTTTATGTATGTTGATTGTTTAGTGAAAAGCCTGACAGTGGTCAGTGCTCAAATAATTAAAAAGATAAAAGCGTCAAAAAGCTTTATAAGAAATAACGAATTTTTATTTGGTAGAATATAGTAATATAATATTACTTAATATTTTGATTGGTTAAAATTTTGGAATAGTGGAAAATACTATTATTTTAATGATTTAACGACGTAAGAGTGAATTATGAGTCACTGTGAGGACGTAACCGTGAAAATATTTTAATACTGCTAATTTCTACATAAGAAATTTCTAACTATTAGAAAATGTTATTATAAAAAATAAGTTTCAAAAATAATTTTATTATGGTGTTGGGAAAATTATTTTGTTAGAAAAGTCAAACTTTGACTAAAAACGTTTTTAAAACGTCAAGCGACGGACAACTCCGATAATGTTTACGGAAAGTATTCTTAAAAGCAGTAATATTGGTTAAAACGGAGAATGAATCTCAAAACAATATTTTTTTGGAACTCAGGTTCAAAGCAAAGACTTTTGGAAGATATGGAGTTTTTAAGTGATTTGATGATTTTATAGATGCATTTCCAACGTAAAAGGATTTTATGCAAATTAGTTTTATGCAAGGTTTTGAAAACCGGACCGGACCGGCCGGTCCGACCGGTCCGACCGGGAACCGGGACCTTGGCCGGTCCGGTTCACAGGGAAAACCGGCCTAGCATCGAACCGGTGGAAAAACCGGAAAACCGGTTCAAAACCGGTAAAACGGTCATAACCCGTGTAGTGAATTGTCGAACTAGGTTTCTTAGAAAAAAAATAAAAAATTAGTATAAAAGGATTTGGGACATCCTAGCCAAAACACAATTCTTTTGTTTTCTAACATATGTGGGCTAGTTGTAGATTTTGGGTTGGTTTTCCCTATGAAGATGATTTTAACATATATTTTTATATTTATTTAGTTTAATTTCAAAATAAAAAAAATTGTGCTTAATAATTTTAGTTGTTATGTTGTTTTTTTGTTTAGTATTGTTACAAATATTATATTAAAAATTAAAATAATATTATTTAATTATAACCGGTTCAACCACGGTTCAACCTCGGTTGGACCATTGAACCTCGAACCGCTGCCTTCACCGGTTCGATGGCCGGTCCGGTTTTGTAAACCTTGGTTTTATGCAATGGTGTTATTTCCAACAACTTGGATAAGTTGTGTAGTTTTGTTTTTGATTTGTGTTTCACAGAACGAAAATGATTTTAGAATTGAAAAACGAACCTAGTGGCCGAGACGTCGGGGTTCTAGTGTTCTATGGTATGGACTGTATGTCCTAAAGGTAAAGTTATGGACTATTTTGTCCTATAAAAGTTATATAGGTTTTGTGCTTTATAATCTACGAACCTAAGGCTGAATGCATCAGTCTATGCCTTCATGATTTGCACATTCGGACTTGGAGTCCTATTATCGAAATTGAAAGACTTACTTAAATGTTTAAAAATTTGGATGGTCGTAAGCCTTTGAGCTTCGACAAGGAAAGAATGAACGACAAAGAAAAATGACGAAAACAAAATGTTTTACATACATTAGTTGGCAGACGTGCCGGTATTGATCATTATACCTTAATGGACAATGTGTTTTTAATGGACAAATGTTCCATTTATCGCAATGATCATTGTACCTTGACGGACAATGCGTCATGTAAATTTGATCATTGTACCCTAATGGGCAATGTGTTTTTATGGACAAAATGTTCCATTTATCGTGTTGACCACTGTACTAGAATGTTTGGACAATGTGTCATGTCTTGTGTTGACCATTGTTCCGGGAGTTCAGATACCAAGAAGTTGGACAGTGTGCCATGTATTATGTTGACAGACGTTAGTAATGGATATGACGAAAGGACCATTTTGAGTAACTTTTGAAAGATAAATGACCAAAATAAATCTTTTAAAAGAAAAATGACCAAAACGAATTTTCAATAAAAGATAAAGGACAAAAAAGTATTTTAGCCAAAATGTTCTCTATAATATTCCACCTGTATATAAGAATTTCTCTAATTACAAAACAAATACACATGCTAAAACTGCTAGAAGAGAACTAAATAAGTAATAACTATAATGGTTCTAATCAGTAAAAGAGTAACTACATTTGTCTTTATTTTTTCTTTTTGTTTCTATGAGTAATGTTACTATTTTTTTCCCATAGCATTCTCCCCTCCATTAAAAAATTATGGTCTGTTTGTTTTATTTTTAATTTCTTATTTTCAGAAGTAATTAAAATTACCACTTTATTTTTATTCTATTTTTTTCCAAATATTTATATAGGAAAAATATTGTTTTCTTAGTATTTCCCAAATCCTGTATGTATTTATGAAAATAAAAAAAATAAAAAAAATATAATTATTTTTAAAATAAAAAAACTAGATGCGAATCAAACATATCCTTAATCTGTCAATGCATGGTGAAGGCACTATGATCATCTCCAACGGTAGTTTGTCTTCAGGTTCTAATGTGTAAGAACTGGTTCTCAAATGTTTGGCACCATTGAAGTTGGTTTATGTGGAAGCCGGGATGGAGAACGGTTGTTGTAGATAGAAGAACTAATTCTTAGCTGTAATAATAATAAAAAATAGTAATTTGTATGATTACTAAATAATTATTAATAATTAATAAATGGATTAGGAACAAATGTAATAATCCCATAGCGTCACAAAAGGCCAAGTCCAAAAGCAAAGTTGGTGAGCTAATCTTACATCCTTTGACTTATTAACCGTAATCACCTTCCTCCGACTCTGTCTACCCTCATTCCATTTCATTGTCTGATCAAATTCACCTTGAAAAACACATACTTTCTCTTTTCTCCAGTGTTGTTTCTCCATGGCTAGAGAGTTTCCTCCACCTCCTCCATCAGATATCTCCCTCAGGGTCAACTCTAGGAGAAACAACAACAACGTTGTTCACCCAGTTGAGATAACATTAGACCCCATAGGTGCAGCAAGTGAAACCCCATTTCATTACAGGGAAGTTAAGCAGCATTACAAGAAATGGTTTCCTTGGTTGATACCATCATTTGTTGTTGCCAATATCATTGTTTTCATCATCACCATGTATGTCAACAACTGCCCCAACAACTCTGTCTCATGCATTGCTACCTTCCTTGGTCGTTTCTCCTTTCAGCCTTTCAAAGAAAATCCCCTCTTGGGACCTTCATCATTGACGTGGGTTTCTTTTTCCCCTCTAGTTATTGTAATTTGTCATGTTTCAGCTTATTTTTCGAGGAAATAATCGCTTATTTTTCAAAAGTTATGTTAGAAAATGTTTACGCACAAAATAAGTTAATCCAAATACACAAGCTCTCCTGAAATTTATCGAGTGATTCAACAATTTGGTGCCTGAATTTGTAGGGTGCTGGTAAGTTGGTTGCTACATTAAGAAATAGGTAAAAACGTCCTCTAAATTGAAAAGTGTTCATCATATTAGTCTAATTTGATGATGTTTTTCAATTTGGGGGACTATAATAGAATGAACGTTTTTTCTTATTTCTTAATGCAAGGATCAGCTTGCCATTGATTTACAAATTTCAATTTCAAGGACCAAAATGATGATTTACAAGAAATTTATTCCTTACGAGTTTATTAATTTGATCCTAAGTTTCAAATTCCTAATATTTTAGTCCCTTCATACAAATAACGAAGTTGAATGATGTGGCCATTAGACTTTATATAGGGACTAAAATGCTGGGGATTTGAACTTTGATGGACCAAATTGATAAAATTAATCTATGAGGGAGTAAATTGATGACTCGTGTATCATCATTTAAGGACTAAAATAAAATAGGGTTTTACTCTTTTGGTTTTTGAACCTGGCAATGAAACTTAAGGATATTGATGTAATGAGCGAATTTTCATTACCGACACAAAATTTAAATTATGAATTGATTCTTACTGTGATTAAACAATTGGTGCTTGTTTGTTGCTCAGGCTACAGAAGATGGGGGCTCTTGATGTAAACAGAGTGGTTCACAGACACCAGGGTTGGCGCCTCATCACTTGTATGTGGCTACATGGTGGGGTTTTCCACCTGTTGGCAAATATGTTGGGTATCCTAGTCATTGGAATTCGGCTCGAGCAAGAATTTGGGTTTGGTATGTGTTATATATTCAAAATTATGACTTTGTATCTCATTTGGGTTAGGCTTGTTGTGTAATATTCAAAATAGTGACTTTATATCTACTTCTCTAGGAGTTAAGGCATGCAGAAACATGTACCAGTGACAGAAGTAGAAGTTTATTGGTTTTTCTCTTAAGTGATGTCTTCTATTATTCTATATTACTCAAGTTTTGTACTCTTGACATGGTTTTGAGTATATAGATAAAACTAACTAGAAACTATGAAGTTTTGTACTTTCTTCAGAAAATTTGTCAACAAACACAGCTGAAGCGTCGTCCACGAGACTTCTAGTGTTGAGAGTTGGTGAAAGTTTAAGACATGGCAGCCTCTAGATTCTAGTCTTATTCAAAAAATTTAATCATTAACATTCAAAAATCTGATTTGAGGAATAATATAGGCTATACTGTTTATTATCCAATGAAACTAACAAAATGTCACTGAAGATAATTCCTTTTTAGTGTCTATTCTAGGAGCTATGATTTTCTGATTTCATGTTATTATTTTTACTAGCTTTAAAATGTTGACTAATTCTAGTAAAGTTGCTTTACAGTGCTTGTTGGACTGCTATTTGTCATTTCTGGATTTGGAGGAAGTTTGCTTTCTGCTCTTTTCATCCAGTCAAACATCTCTGTTGGTGCTTCTGGTGCACTTTTTGGCTTGCTGGGAGGCATGCTTTCGGAACTCATTACTAACTGGTCTATATATGATAACAAGGTTGTCCTTAAATTTCTCATATTTGAACTGTTAGTATCTCAAAATGAAAGATTGAGCTCCTAAAAGCAAACTACTGACAATCCAGATTTTCTTTTCAAGTGCAGATAGCAGCACTCTTCACCCTTGTGGTCATCATTGTTATCAATCTAGCGGTGGGGATTCTCCCACATGTGGACAATTTTGCTCATATTGGAGGCTTTCTCACAGGGTTTCTTCTCGGATTTGTGTTTTTGATACGCCCCCAGTTTGGATGGGTTAACCAACGATATGCTCCCCTAGAATATTCTCCAACACGAGCCAAGCCTAAATTCAAGAAATATCAGTGCATCTTATGGATCCTTTCCCTGATCATACTAATTGTTGGGTAAGCATTTGAAGTGTCACTTTTTCGAAGAACAAGATACTCTAGCTAGCATATGAAAGGGGAAGACTTTAGCATTATTAACCCTGTTGATATATAGAATGAGACATGGGCTTACCTCAAGTACTAGGTAGAAGCAGTTTTGGGTAGAGCCTTTAGATTCAGTTTCTACTTTCTACTATACTAACAGGAAAATAAAAAAAAAGGGTATAGCATAGAAGCCAAGTTATTTGCTCTAGGAAGATCTAAAAACATATCAAACCCATTAAAATCTTCTGTTACATTTATTCGTTATTAAAACTCATTTTCATTATCCTAAATAATTAGTTACAGTTTTAAAATTATTTTTTAAAGCAAATGTTTCTGAGACTATTAATAAGATAAATATTCACTCGCTTCCACAGCAGAGCTAAAATGATATAAACAAGGAAAAGAGTAGCATGAAAAGAAACACACAAAGGAAATGATAGTAGGGGGAGTGATATACTTTTTTGAAAGAACAACTGCAATTTCTTTTTGAGTCTCTGCAGGGTGGAGAGAACTCAAACTTGTGAGCAAGTGGCACAAATGAAATGAGTTGCTTGGAAATTTACACCTATTAGATATGTTGAATCGGAAGGTTTTAGGTAGGGAAGGAGGAAAAGAGAGAAACAAACTAAGAAATAATAAGAATGATATTGATTTGATGTAGTGATTATGTGATTACAAAAGACAACCCAATAGTCCTATTTATACTAAAAGTAGAATGCTAATCTTAATCAAATAGAGAATCAAATCATAAAATATTAATAAGAAATAAATCCTAAGGGATTTAGCTAGGATACTCTAAGATATGCTAATATATGAAAAGATATTATCAGATATTTTTCTGATTTTCTAACAGTCCCCCTCTGTTGTTTTGGCTTCAACGACTCAAGAGGGAGGGAGGGAGGGGGGGGGGGGGGAGGGGGGGGTGAATTGAGTTTTCAAAAATATTTCCCTCTTAAAAACTTTTCAAATCAGAGTTGCGGATTTGTGGCCTCAGGATCTTTTACAAAATCGATGAAGGGTTTATATAAAATCTTGAATTGGAAGATGATGAAGATAAGAAAGATTAATTCAGAATTAATTCAGAGCTCAATAATAACGAAATACAGAAACTGATTAAACCTTTAAAGATTAAGAACACGTTATACAAATTTCAGATTTAGTTTAGTTTCAGCAATCAAAAATGGTTTTGATCAACTCAGTTTTGAACGCAGATAACATAGTCTTGATTACAATCGGACTCAAATTTCAATACAGTTTATACATATCAAGAACAGAAATTATATTGAACTTTAAACATCAAAATCACAGGTTCTTGATCATAAACAGAAAGTAAAAGAGTTTGAGATTAGGGATACCACACAACCAGATTTATCCTGGTTCAATCACCTCCACGACCTACATCCAGTCCCCACTCCACCTGTGGGATTTCACACACTAACACACAAGCTTTAGCGAGGTAGCTTGAAAAACCTTTACACCACAGAGCACTCCTTCACCTCGAGATACCACACTCTTGTGAAGAGCCTCAATGTTCTTCCTTAGGGATACCTCACCCTAATCACTCAGAGAGACTCCCTCTCTCTTTACAATCAAAAGTAAAACAAAAGTTGATTCCTAACTCTCAATAGTCAGATAAACAAATTGAAGCATTTATGAGTATTGAAACACTCTTTTTCACAATAAGCTCAAGAAAGATGATGAATGATATGTGTATTGTATTCGATATGTTATTCGTTATTTTTTTTTTTTTTGTATGTAAAAAGTGTTCCTTTGATCCCTCTTTATATAGAAAACAAGTTATAGTTGTTGGGATCAATCAAAACAGATTTGGATCTAATTAAAGAATTTGTTTTCTTGATTCTGGTTCTTGAAATAAGATTCTGATAGTTCTTATAGAATTCGCGTCCATCTTGAAAATAACCGCGTCCATCTAGCCATTAAGATTTTACATTCGGACGGGCTAGTAGACGAGCTCCATATGTCACGTCATTGGACGGATCTTCTCATTAAGATCTTAGCAAGTCCAAAGACTTGTATGGACGAGCGCTTCCGTCACTTTAGTGGACGAGCACTTCTGTTACTTGAGTGGACGAGCGCTTGTATCACTCTAGTGGACGAGCGCTTGTATCACTTCAGTGGACGACCGCTTCTGTCACTTGTGGACGAGCACTTCTGTCACTTTAGTGGACTTGCGCTTCTGTCACTTGTGGACGAGCGCTTCTATCACTTCAGTGGACGAGCGCTTCTGTCACTTGTTGGACAAGCGCTTCTGTCACTTGTTGGACGAGCGCTTCGATCACTTGTGTTTGGACGAGCGCTTGTATTACTTCAGTGTTGGACGAACGCTTTGGACGAGCACTTCTTATTTCCAAAAATCATTTTCATTAACGAAAACTTATTCCTTTTAATGCAGGTTATGAAAATTGTTTTTCTTCATGCATCTTTTTAATTGAGCTTCTTTGTGATTAAGAGATTTCTTTCTCTTACAAATCATCTAAGACTTAAATCTAATTTCTCCTTTAAGCTCTTGTCTTGATGATTCCTTGATCTCCGTCTTTGCTCTTTGATTCCTCCATGTAGCTCTTTTGATTTCTTCAAGTTCCTCCTTGAATATTCTCCTTTAATTGCTCACTGAACTTGTTGATCACTGCGCTTGATACCTGTCTTTGCTATTTGATACTAAAACACTTGCATACACATTAAGTTGTATTTGTCATATATCAAAATCTCTAAGTCATTGAGTCTAACACCCTCAAGCTAAAGCTTACTAAGCTTTAAGCTTGTTATACGAAAACAATGCATATTCCCCCTCAAATTAAAATTTAAAATAAAAAAAACTTAGCTCCATGAAAATAATGGTTGGAAGGTAATAGAGTACAGTAGATCAAGGTAAGCTAAACCCCATAACTGGATGTACTGAGTCAGGACTGATTCGGTTATGGTCAGTTTGGCAGTTGTAGCTTAGCTGGCAAGGTAGTTAGCACAGTATGTAAGAGACTGCACAGGCTATAAATAGCCAAAACTGTATTCAACTGAAACCAACAATTGAATGAATAGAATCTTCAAGATTCAGATTACTCCTCTCTCTCTCTCTCTCTCTCTCTTACCTCTCTCTTCTCTTTCTCTTCGTTTATGGTATCTAGAGCTTGAATCTGGGCCTCGTCTTTCATGGCCGCATCACAATCCATTCCCGGCGCCAGCAATCCCTTCAATGAACCAGCTTCTTCTCCGGCGACGTCGTCCATGGCGGCGGTGAACTTCAACCCCTCTCTCTCGGTCAAGCTTGATGACCAGAACTTCTTGCTCAGGAAACAGCAAGTGGAAGCAGTGATCATTGCTCACAAGCTGCATCGATTCGTCAACAATCCTACAATTCCTCCTCAATTCACTTCTGAAGCAAATCGCGAGCTCGGAATTGAATCAGAAGCGTATCAACTGTGGATCGTCCAGGACCAGATGTTGTTCACCTGGCTCCTCGGTTCACTTTCTCCGTCAATTCTTCCTCGATTCCTAGGGTGTAAGCAGTCATGGCAAGTATGGGACAAGATCCACAAATTCTTCTACTCGCATCTCAGGGCAAAGGTGCGTCAATTCCGATCAGAATTGAAGAACACTAAGAAAGGTTCAAGGTCAATTTCAGAGTATCTTCTCAGAATTCGAGCAATTGTGGACTCTCTTCAAGCTATGGGAGATCCTATTTCAGAACAAGATCATATTGACGTAGTGTTGGACGGTCTTCCCGAAGAATTTAATACCTTCGTGATGATGATATATGGACGCAGTGATTCGCCCTCAATCGATGACATTGAGGCTCTTCTTCTTATTCAGGATGCTCAATTCGACAAGTTCCGTCAAGAATTGAACACCTCTGCGTCAATTTCGGTCAATGTCGCTCAAGCCCCAAATCTGTCAAATGGAAACCCTAATTCGGAAAATACACAGTCTGATTTGCAGTGCGGTGGCTATCAAGGCTCCTATCGTGGTAGAGGAGGCCGTAATTGTGGCCGTGGTGGTGGCCGGGGTCGTGGCCGTGCAGGTTCAAGACCTACATGCCAGCTATGCCACAAGTATGGTCACGACTCCTTCAATTGTTGGTACAGGTTCGATGAAACCTTTGTGCCACCACCAATGCCTCCTCCTAATCCCGATCCAACTAATCAGAACAGTTATGCAGAGCAAGGAAATTACCCAGCTAATCCAGCTCAAGATCTCTTGCCTAAACCATTAGTTCTTCATAATGTGAACTATCAGCAACCACAGGCTTACATGGCCTCTCAAACACCTCAGTATGCACAAACTCCTCGGTTTAAAGCTCACAATGAACAGCAATTTGAGTCACAGACTTGGTACCCTGACTCTGGTGCATCACACCATCTCACTGCTGATGCTCAAAACCGGAATCAAAGCACACTTTTCGGGGGCAATGACCAGGTGCTCATGGGAAATGGGCAAGGTCTGAACATAAACTCAATAGGTTCCTCTAAACTTTATTCTTCTAAGAACCCTCACATCATCTTTTCACTTCACAATCTATTACTTGTGCCCACTATCACAAAGAATTTAGTCTCAGTTTCCAAATTTGCTCTTGATAATAATGTGTATTTTGAGTTTCACCCTTATTCATGTTGTGTAAAATTACAGGACTCTAATCAAGTCTTGCTTGAAGGCTCATTAGGGAGTCCAAATCCCTAGCTGAGCTTATGGATCGAGCCCTTCTGTTGGAAGAGAAGAATCGGGCTTTTCAAAAGAGCAATGGACCCACGAGGGAGAAGGGAGACTGGAAGGAACGGGCAAATAGTTGGAGAAACCGACCCGAGGGAGAGTCTGGATCGAGCAAAGCCATTGTGACGCAGCCCAGTACAAGCACGTTCAGCGAGTCCAAGCCCTCGAATGTGAGCACTGGTGAAAAGGCCAGCGGGGGCGACCGGAAACTCTCGTAGGATGAGCTATGGGAGCGTAGTCGGAAGGGATTGTGTTTCAAATGTGGAGAGAAGTGGGGGCCGGAGCACACTTGCCACATGAAGCACTTCCAATTTTTGCTATTAGAAGATCCAGGGGGAGGGGACGAGGAGACAACCCGAGAAACTGGGGAAGAGGAGTTAGTCATGGAAAACAAGACCATGCAGTTGTCTTTGGGAAGCAAGGAGAGGTTAACAATGAACCGGTCCTTTAAAACTTAGGGAAAGGAAGGTACTGATCCTAATTGATTGTGGGGCAACCGGTAACTTCATTTCCCAGGATTTGGTGGAGCAAATAGGCTTAGTAGTGACTAATACTCCAGAGTACTCGGTGAAAGTGGGGACAGGGGCCGTGATCGAGAACAATGGGGTCTGCAAACAGCTGAGTTGGAAGCTCCAAGGCATGGAGATTATTCAAAATTTCTTCATATTGGAGCTAGGGGGAACGGAGGTAGTATTGGGTATGGATTGGTTGGCAAGCCAGGGTGATATAGAAGCAAATTTCAGAAGCTTGATCATTAAATGGGGACAGAAGGGTTGCAAGAAAATGATTAGAGGGGACCCAGTGTAGACCAAGACAAGAGCCTCTTGGAAGGCCCTGTTAAAGGCTTTACAAGATGATGGAGAAGGGTTCTATGTCTCCTATGAAGGAGGAGGGGAGGTAGCACTCCAGAACAGTGGCAAGGAACAACTACCAGGATTGATAGGGGAATTAATAGCAGAATTTGAGGATATATTCCAAGAGCCACAAGGGTTACCCCCAAGGAGGGAGCAAGACCATGCTATTACACTCAAGGAAGGAGCTTCGATTCGTATAGACACCCCTATTATCAGAAGAACGAAATTGTGAAGCTTGTCCGAGAGTTGTTGCAAGCCGGCATAATCTGACCAAGCACGAGCCCATACAGCAGCCCAGTAATTTTGGTAAAGAAGAAGGATGGGGGATGGAGGTTTTGTATTGATTGCCGTGCCCTGAACAAACTAATTGTGCCCGATAAATTCCCTATTCCGGTGATAGATGTGCTTCTCGATGAATTGGGAGGGGCTGTAATCTTCTCTAAACTGGACTTGAAATCCGGTTACAATCAAATCCGCATGGAGGAGAGGGACATTCCCAAAATAGCCTTTCGTACTCACGAAGGCCACTATGGGTACTTGGTTATGCCGTTTGAGCTAACCAACGCCCCCTCCATCTTTCAAGCCCTCATGAACCAAGTTCTTCGACCCTATTTGCGAAGGTTCATCTTTGTATTCTTTGATGACATTCTCATCTACAGCAAGGATCTTGAAAGTCATGTGGAACACCTAAGGAAGGTATTACACACCCTCAGGGAGCATAGGTTATTTGCTAATAAAAAGAAATGCTCTTTTGGCCTAGCACAAATAGAATATTTGGGCCATATTGTGTCAGGGCAAGGGATCTCGACTGATCCTACTAAAATTAAAGATATGTTGGACTGGCCTCAACCAAAGGATGTAAAAGGGCTGAGGGGTTTCCTCGGTTTGGCTTGGTATTACTGGAAGTTTGTGAGGAATTATGGGAAGATCGCATGGCCCTTAACACAGCAGCTCAAGGACAGTTTTGACTGGAATAAGGAGGCTCAGGAAAGCCAGCTATGACCACAATGCTGGTGCTTGCAGTCACCGATTTTGAAAAGCCTTTTATTCTGGAAACTGATGCTTCCGGGAAGGGGTTGGGAGCAGTTTTGATGCAGGAAGGGAGGCCAGTAGCCTATATCAGTCAAACACTTTCAGACCAAGCCCAAAATAAGTCCGTGTATGAGCACGAGTTAACGGCAGTGGTATTGGCTGTACAGAAATGCTGTCATTTTTTGATGGGTAGGCATTTTGTGATTCACACAGACCAAAGAAGCTTGAGATTTTTGGCTGACCAGAGAATTATGGGGGAAGAACAACAGAAATGGACCTCCAAACTGCTAGGCTATGATTTTGAAATCAAATACAAACCTGGAATTGAGAACAAGGCCGCGATTGCACTCTCAAGGAAGCTCCAATTCGCAGCCTTGTCCACGGTGCAGTTTTATGAATGGGATGATCTTGATACTGAAGTTCAGCAAGATGTGGTGTTAGCAAGGAAAATTCAGGAATTGATAGCTGATTCCCACTCTGTTTACGTGTAAAATAGCTAATCAGCCGAATGAGATTTCAGCCGAGGAACACGTACGGATTTTGAAAGGTATCAGGCGATTTGAACTAAAGGCAAAATCCAACTTCTAGTAAAGGGTTCCCAAACTCACTAAAGAAAGCATTTGGTAACAAGGTGAACAAGAAAAGGCTAAGAATTAAAAGATAAGAATCTAATCGGCTAGAAAAATAAAGTCGCATAAAGTAAATGCCACAAGGTAAAAACAGGAATAGCAAAGAGCTGAAAGTAAAGGCAAGGGAAAGTAAGCAAAGCTTAAAAATTTGTATTGGATGTTGTTGTGTATCTTACAATAAGTACAATAGGTATTTATAGGCTAAGCCTAATCATCAACAACCCTTTTCTAATTGGCTAAATACATGCAACTATCCTCAACTCAGCTTTCCACGTTTCTCAACCGCTACAACCACAACGGCTACCCCTCAACAGCTCAACTCCTATTTTCTCGGTGTGTTTTGTGGCATCCGTTAACAACAGCTTCCTGCTCTTCATACTTGCACGTTCCTAGGTCTCTTGGCTCCTTCCAACAGCTCGCGACCCGTTATGCTTTAGCCCATTCTGCCTTTCAAGCCTGGCCCATCAACAAGGTCCAACCTATTCCTTAGCCGAATGTGCTCCCTTCTCCATTGGCTATTTCTGTCTTCGGCTAACAATTTCCTGATTAGCCTTTGACTCGGCCATTTGGCCGAATTAATCTAAATGTGGGGATAACACACTCACACCCGGGATACAGAGTATGCAAGGGAAGACTTTACTATAAGGACAGAATGGTGGTCCCAAGAGGCTCCCCAAAAATCCCACTCATTCCCACTCGTTCTGCAAGAATTCCATGATTCTGCACTAGGCCATTCAGGGTATTTCAAGACTTACAAGTTACAAACAGGTTGCAGGTCTGTTTTTCTGGGAGGGTATGAAGAAGATGATCCAGGAATACGTTGCAGAAATGCGAGGTATGTCAGAAGAACAAATACCAAGCCTTGAGTCCTGCAGGTTTGCTACAACCACTACCCATTCCTTCTTAAATCTGGTCTGATATCTCAATGGATTTCATTGGTGGTCTTCCAAAAGCAATGGAGGTGGATACCATCCTAGTGGTTGTGGATTGACTCACCAAATATGCCCATTTCATACCCGTGGCTCACCCGTAAACAGCGAAGGACATTGCTGAGATTTTTCTGAAGGAAGTAGTGAGGCTCCATGGTTTTCCAGCCTCAATCATTTCGGATAGGGACAGCGTTTTTCTCAGCTCTTTTTGGACAAAACTCTTTCGACTTACAGGCACCAAGCTGCGGTTTAGCTCCGCCTACCACCCCCAAACCGATGGACAAACCGAAGTAGTGAATCGATGCCTAGAAACTTACCTGCGAGGTCTCACGGGTACTCGGCCAAAACAGTGGCCCAAGTGGCTGAGCTGGGCAGAATTTTGGTACAATACCAACTACCACTCAGCCACCAAAACAACCCCATTCCAAGCACTCTATGGTAGACAACCCCCACCAGTGATGTGGGGGAGACATCTTTGGAGGAAGTGAGCCGCATTACTGACGAAAGAAACCAGATGCTGCACGAACTGAAACGACAATTGGTAAGAGCCCAGAATCGTATGAAACAGCATGCAGATCAGCAAAGAAGAGAGGTTGTGTACAAGGTGGGAGACTCTTGTCTACTTAAAAATTCAGCCCTATAAACTGAAGAGTTTAGCAAAGAGAGCTAATTAGAAGTTGAGCCTGAGGTACTATGGTCCCTATGAAATCATTGAGCAAATTGGGCCAGTGGCATACATGTTAAAATTACCGGAGGATAGCAAGGTGCATCCTGTTTCATGTATCACTGTTAAAAAAATCTGTCACCCCCAACTCTGTGGCCCAACCTCTACCTTCATTCTTAACAGAGGGTTGGGAGCTCCAGGTTCAACCAGAGGAAGTGTTAGCTGGAAGGCAGAATGTGCAGGGAATGTTGGAAGTCCTAGTCAAATGGAAGCAGCTGCCCACTTGTGAGAATTCATGGGAATCTTTAGAGACATTCCAGGAGAAATTCCCTGATTTTCACCTTGAGGACAAGGTGGATTTCGAAAGGGAAAGAGTTGATACAGACCTGGAGTCCTCGACTATGGATCCAAGACAAAGAGGCCTGAAATTACTAAGTTTATGTTAGGAAGAAATTCAAAAAGAAAAAGGCCATGATGACTTAGAGGGGCAGGGCACACCTGATCCCAACCTGCCTAACTAACTGCTGGTGTGGCAGGGAAGGGAGTGAGGGAAGCGTAGGAGTGTGCTGTTGCTGAGTGAATATATGGTTATGGGAGAGATTGTATGGGATAGGCTAGAATTGGACTGGATTTGGGAGAGAATTAGGCACGCTCGAATTTGCCAATTACTCTGTATTTCTTCCTATCTTTTCTTCTTCTTCCAGAACTGTAGTCTCAATTACAGGCTTGGATAGTAATTAGTAATAATACAGCACCTATTTCTTATTTCCTGTTCTGTAAATTCTGGTACCTATCACAATGCCATATAAGAAATCTGCGAAACAGATACAAGCAAGAAGCATAAATTGATAGTCTGTTCTTTCTTTTATCTTGTAAAGTTTAGACTCTTCTAATTTCATGCATGGAAATTATGTTGCGAGGCAGTGCTTTCGTCTAGGGAACTGGCCTGACTGCCATATTAGAGTCCCCCGATGAGTGTGACGTTTTGTTCAGGTTTGTACTAGGTAATTGCTGCTTACAGCAGCAGAGGTGATATAGAAAAGGGAAACTTCTGAAATGTCACCAATTATATTGAGACTGAACACTGTCTTAAATAATGAAGAAGCCTTGGCCTAGTTCTAGTAGTTACCAACAGAGCAGGCTTTAGCTTATATATAGGATGTCTGGAAGGCGCTCGACAAACCAGAGGCATGCTCTTATAGTTGATTACAATAGCAACTTGATTGCTCAGTTCCTCAAATAATTTTTAAATGTATGAGGATTTCTCAACTGAAGTAGTTGCAAAAATTATGACAGTGATGACTATTATTTAGTGTTGGTTCCTCATCAGGCAAAAGCAAGTCATGCTACTATAATTGTTTATTAGTACTGAGAAGATCTCCTAAACCTAGTTTGAGTTAGATGAGGACTTACTAGGCATTGAGATAGCTCGGTTTTTTGAAGGATAATGTTTTTGTTTTCCCCCTTACAAAACAAAGCAACACAAGGTTGATACAGAAAGTAGATCTACCCTTTACTCGTGTAAGTTTGCATGTATTTATGAAATTAAGTTTTGCTAATGATTGAATTGCAATTTCTGCATGACCCATCGTCCTATTTTTATCCATGCTTTTATTTTCGCTCATTCTGTAATTTCGAATTTTAGTTTTGTTTATGTGAGATTGTCTCTGTGACAGGCTTTCTGTTGGCCTGGTTGCACTTCTCCGTGGTGTTGATGCGAATGATCACTGCTCCTGGTGCCATTATCTGTCTTGTGTCCCAACTTCAAGATGGAGCTGCCATACAGAGGCTGCATATTGTTTGGTAAGCATTTTACTGGAAAGCCTCTTCATCTGAATAATATTATCAGATCTCATGAAATTACTTTTTTTTCCACTCAATATTTTATGAATTGGTAAAACATCTTTTTTTTTTTTACAACATCGAACACAAATCCAACATCGCTAAAAACCGAAAAGGATGAATCTGCGAACAAACTCACAGCACCCAGGTTAATAGCATAACATGGCAAAATCAAAATGCCTACAAAAGTGACAAAATCAAAGTCACCGGAATACCCATGCCTCCGGATCTATAACATTGACGCCCAAGTCTTGATCAAATATGTGATGGATCGAAACAGATCTGCCAATATGAACCAAACGAACACCGTACCAAGACGGGAAACCAAACAACGCCGCACCAAGACGACGAACAACAAAACCGCTACACACAAACGACGAAAAAAAACCAGATCTATGTGGAAAAACCACTTATTTAGATAAAAGACAAGGAAAAACGAAGTAAAAGGGTGATTGCAGACCAAAAAATGGCCCAAAACCACCCCTTCAGTGGTGGCACGCGGCTGTGTATAGAGAGAAGGGAGAGAGTTTGAAGCTAGAGAGAGAAAGAAAACTAATTTATTAATTGGTAAAACATCTTAAAACCCTTTTTCCATGTATTAGTATACTCCGATACTGTGTACCTTATGTTGTTTGAAAAATATTATTCCCTCCCTCTAGTTCAAAATAAGTCAAACTTGAGAAAAATTATTTTGGTTCAATTTACTTTTCACTTTAGGAAATCAAGAAATATTATGTTTTTTTATCTTTATCCTTATCTTTTGATATCTCCACCAATTAGGATGGGAGAGAGCATTAATTAAGGGATAGTATTTTGAGTGTTTCAATGAACGGTAATTTAGTCAAATGTAGTTATATTTTCTTGAAATTTATGCTATTATATAGTTTCCTTAATCTTGATGATTGATGAACTTATTTTGAACTGGAGGGAGTACTCCCTCCGGACTCAATTATAAACAAAATTAACTAATTTCACACTTATTAAGGAAGTTAGTTAATTTAGTTTAATTATCTTGATTTATGTAAAAAAATAGTTATAATAACTAATCTACCATTTGATTGTCTTGGGAGTGTGCAATGTTCTTGGAAAAGTAAAAGGAGAATTGGTTGGATTGGTTAATTTTCTTGATTTTTGAAACACTGACATTAAATAGAGTTAAATTGGTTGAATTTTGTTTATATTTGAGTCCACAAAATATATGTCCTTTTTTACTTATAATTGAGTCCAAGTAGTAATAGATACCATATTTTTTTTCCACTTCATGATTACATTTATAAGTTTGTGACACTTCTCAAACAGTTTAAGGGTATCTTTAACCACATTCTTCTTGCATTATAATTTCCAAACTATTTGCTGATCTCTAAAAAACCAAAAGGTGTTACCATTAGCTAGACCAATGTTTCGATTACACGTTACATTTTGATGATCAAAGATGCCATTTACTTAATGCCTACCATTGAAAATTTTCATTTTTTGTTCTTAGTTCATGATATTTATGTTGTTGCAAATTGTGATTATTATTTTTTCTGGTTTTTTGTCTGGATATTGATGTTGTTAAAATACCATAACTGCAGTCAAACCAGCTTGGCAACCAGCTGAACGTAACATGCTCAAGCAATGGTAAATCCAGTATATACTACATTCAAGATCCAACCAGTTCCCAGATCCAGCAATTGTGTACACAGCTTTGTGCTTGAGTTATGACATAAAAAGGTGATCGTTGGAATGAGATTTTCGTTTGTTCATATTAGTGTTTCAGGCTCTCATGAAACATAGTGTTTTTTCGTTTATATATACTTCATACCTTTTGCCTTATTCAAGATAAGAGAGATACTTTTTACCTTGTAGTTTTCTTTATCTCCTTTTGTGTATATATAACATTGATCGATTTGCATTTTTTATTTTTATTTTTTGCTACCTAGTGTGTGCTTAGGATCAAAGTTACACGTATGGCTGATTTATTTTGTAAAAAGGTTGGGTTCAAATTGCTTTGATGTGGATCCACTTTATTGGGTTTGAAATCCTTTGTGAAGCTATCGTAAGGACTCTGCTATTCACACCTTGCAATTTACTATTCACACCTTGCAGTTTGGTTTTGCCAAATTTTTTTCCAAAAATACCCTCTTTACTCAATTTTGGAGAAAATCAAATCCAAAATCAAATCCGGAAAGCATAGGTGAGAAAGAATCCGGAGAACAAAGAATCTGAAAAATAAAATTTGGAAAGCATGGGTGAGAAAGAATCCGGAGAACAAAGAATCCGGAAAATCAATTTCGGAAATCATCCAGAAAGCATATTGGCCCCCTTCGAGCTTCTTCTTCTTCTTCCTCTGTTCGTGTGACTCAGTGCCACTACAATCCTGCAACTTTAATCCAAAGAGAAAATGAAGCAACACCAACAGCAGCTTCAGATGAAGATGATATTCTTAAGGGCTCCACTCGCACTGTGACCATGTTGATAGGCATCGCCTTATTGTTTCTCAAACTGCTTCACAACAAGATTCCCAATCTCATGCTGAATAGCAATTTGAATATCATGAGGATGTCGTCGACGACGACGGTGGTGTTCTTTGCATCACTCCGAGACCGTCCGAGTGGGTATATGAACATGCCGCTAACGGTGGTTGTGGTGGGGCTCGGGAAGTGGCTGGACATATACAGCGGCGTTCTGATGGTTTCGATACCCTCGATGTGAGCCGTCTCCTTGCTTTCGCTGTGCTCGATACTCTCTTGGCTCCATTCTCCATTTTCCGGATGATTTACAGAATTGAGTAAAGAGGATATTTTTGGCGAAAAAAAATTGGAAAAACCAAACTGCAAGGTGTGAATAGCAATAGTGCTATCGTAATTCTTTTTTACGAGAATGAACCATCATTACAATTGAAGCCCAACAACACTTACAAATCGAAAAATATACATTATATCTATGATGAAGAGAATGAAACAAATATCCTCTAAACTAACCAACAATCTCCAGATCTATTCATTATTCGAAACTATCGACAAGTATTGCAGTTTGAGGAATGTATTAAGCTCCAAAAGTAGATATAAATTCTTCTCTACCTGTAAAACCGATATAAGGGTATTGATACCTTAAAAATTGAAAATCAAAATACCCATTAAAGGATCTACAAATAGTTTTGTTATTTTTTGTTATTTGAACATCCAAAGTGGGACAACATGACGACACATGGCTAATAGTATTTAAAACCGTGATTAATGGCATCTTGAACTTAGTTAATGGGTACAAGATGGATAACTCAACCTCTATTGAGGCATTAACCAAGATGTTTTACATCATTTATCAATTTGTTGGTTAGCGAGTTACCCATCTACTCCAGCCGTATCCATTAATTAAGTTAAACACATCATTAATGATGATTTTGAATGTCATTAACTAGGTATTGTAATGTCCCATTTTGATGTCCATAACATTTTTGAACTACAAAACACTTGTAAAAGGGGTACCAGAATCATAAGAATAGATTTGTCATTGAGATAAACGTTAGGAACCAAAAGATTAATCTAACCATTTTGTTTTTGCGAGACGTTTTTTGAGGAATATACAAAGCAAATATACAACAATAATGTCGAATATGCACATGTATGTTGTGTTATAGGAGTGAAAATGGGCTGAGTTAGACAAGGTTTTGCCTAAATAGGCCTAGGCTCATTTTTGTAAATTGTCGACATGTGTTTGATTGTTACCTATCATAGGCTTTTTTATGGGGCTCGACACAAGAGTCTAGTGAGTTTCGAAACTCGAAAATCTATTTAAATGCATATATTACAAGAAGACTTTCATATAAACCAAGAATTTTATACTTCTAAATTTTTAAGTATGTATGACCATTAACAAAAAAATATTATTATAGAATAAATCCATTATATTAATACATAATTAGTAAATTATGTAAATATTGCAAATACTTATTATATAAATACATATTAAATAAATGGGCTTGTCTAGTAAGTTAAATAGAATTTTGAAAACTTCAAACCTTTAGCTACATAGTTAAATGGAACTTTCAAAAACTCTAAACTTGGATATTAAAGGATCCAACACATATAAGCTAAAAATATAAAAATATCAATTTAGTCCCTAAAATTATCACGGTCGGTCATATTACTCTCCAACTTTACAAAAAAAGAAGTTTGGTCCCCGACATTGGTGAACGTTGCTTCCACTTAACGCAATGTCACGTCCACAGTAAGTGTCAACTTGGCACTTATGTGACAAAATATGCTTGAAATGACATTGTTTATAACATCAAAATTATTACGAACGGTTATATTACTTTATAAAAAAGAAAAATCAGTCCTTGATTATGGCAATCCGGTCAATTTGGTCCCTAGTGTTGGTGCACGCAAGTAAACTTAATAAAGTGCCTCAAACATGCCAACATTGTAACCACGTGACAAGCCACGATTGAAACGACATCATTTGTACTTTCTTTAAAAAATATAAGGAGTAAAATGACATTGTTTAGCCTCTTTCTTCAAAATTCATCCTCTTGCTTTGACATTTACGACCATTGGAGAAGAGTCATTCTCTACAAGTCCCAAATAGCAACCAACTAATAACTCAAACTTATATCCCATTTCATTTTAATTCATCTTCTCTGAATTCCTATAAATTATAGTTACGTTATTTGAACATAAAAAATGAGACAATAATCGACAATAGTTAATTATGCTCGAAATCGTGGTTAATGATGTGTTGAACTTGGTTAATGGGTATACCAAATATCGGTAACTCATTAACCATCCACCGAGTTGCATTAACTAAGGTTTGTACATCATTAACCAAGTTGTTGGGTTAACGAGTTACCTCATCTAATACATGTGTACCATTTAACCAAGTTCAACATGTTATTAATAACGATTTTGAATATCATTGACAGTTGTTAATTGTTATCCCATTTTTTGATGTCCAGTTCCAAATAACATTTTTGAAAAGTTAAAATCCCCAAAGCTGCAACGAATCCAATTTTGCAACAACAAAAATTATGACCCGGAAGGTTGAAAGACAATGAGTGGTGGAAACTTGTCCCACACACTAAAATAAGCTTGAATGTGAGTGCAGGTTCCAGATCTAATGAATGTTATTAGTAATTTGCAGAAAATGAATTTCTCATGTTAAAAGATGTCAAAGCATAAGTGAGTTTTGAGAAAGAAGGCTAAATGTTGTCATTTTACGCCTTATGCTTTTTAAATATAGTACAAACAATATCATTTCAAATGTGTTTTGCTATGTACACATGAGACACTATGTTTTTTTTATTTTTTGACAAAGACATGAGACACTATGTTAAATGTAACTAATGTGCACTAACATCAGGGGTCAAATTGATGCAAAATGCATGGTTTTTTTTCTTTGTAAATTCATGGACTAATATGACTATTCACTGCAATTTTAAGATCAAAATCAATACTACACCCGATGTTGTTCTGAGTGTTGCTTGCCATGTAGGCATCATGTTGACACTTTACATGCCATGTTTGATACTTCCTTAATTGTAACCGACCCAAGCTAATGCTAGGAACCAAATTAATCTACAGTTGCTAAAGTAAGAGACTTTTTTTTATATAAAGTTAGATGTTAATATGACAATTTAAGTAACTAAAAATATCAACAAAGTAGTTAATGAATGTGATTTCACCTCATATTTTGTTGCCATTTTGCATGCATTTTCATGGCAACTTAGGTATTTTTTATTTAATATTTAGTTAGTTTTTATTCTAGAACGGACTACCGTGGTGTTGTTGGTGTGTTGTGCGAATTTGATTGAAATAGAGCTTGGATCAACCTATTTTGGAGTGAATACGAAGAGAGGGGATTTAAAGAGGTGGAAAAGTGCACAATAGAAGCTGTCACAGTCAGGCCATGATGGTTGTCACAACCATGATGTGGAAAAAGCAAAGAAAGGAAGCCCTGCCAGGTCAGTAGAGATCACGACTAGGCCATGATGGCCATCACGACTGTGATCTGTAAGTAACAATCCAAGATTCACAAGTCAGCCGAGATCATGGCCTATCCATGATGGCCATCACAGCCATGATAGGAAGAGTTCATCAAATTTCAAAGGAACATAGTCTGTCACGGCCTGGGCATGATGGTCGTCACGGTTGTGACGCGATAAATTTAAAATTATCTTATCTGATCTGATCAAAATTGTAATGGGTTTTGACCCAATGGGGACCCAGTCTATAAATAAGATGCTTAGGCTCAAAATTAGGGATATTTTGCTGTTGCATTGGAATTTTTGGCTTAGGAATAGGATTTCTCTTCTTCTCCATCTCTTCTCCCTACCTCTCTTAGGTTTTTCATGTTTTTATTATTCAAGATTGTTATGATGATGACAATGCTTGTAATGTCTTTATTTCTAGGAATTGAGGCTATGCTCAAGACTTGTTTTTATGTTATGAATTGACAATTTCCCTTTGTTATTATTCAAATTGCTTTTGATTTAATTCCTATTGCATGAATTACTTGTGAATTTGGTGGCCACTTATTTGCATGTCATAGATACTCTAAGGATGAATTGAGAAGTGAACTTAGGTATTGAATCTATAGGAGTTGAACTTACAACTTAAATCACGATAGTTAGAACCGGTCATTCGAGGGTTCATTGAATTGTTACAAACCTTAATGGGTCCAATTTAAATACAATTACCACGAGAGTAGGAGTTTGTTTAATTAGGCATGGTTCTTGTATCTTGAGATGGAACATTAACTATATTAGGATAAAT
This sequence comes from Sophora flavescens, assembly GCA_030762895.1. Classification (NCBI taxonomy): domain Eukaryota; kingdom Viridiplantae; phylum Streptophyta; class Magnoliopsida; order Fabales; family Fabaceae; genus Sophora; species Sophora flavescens. Next base: position 115,986,219 of record CM061068.1, read on the forward strand.
TCACCTTCAAATCATTTTGATAATTAATAAAGGGGTGGTCGATTTGGAAGCATAATCAGTCTTTGTGGTAACTCAATTCCTGGAAATTCCTTTCCCATATGAAAAACACAAATCATGTTTTCTTGTTATTTTCTCAAGTTAATTGCTATTCTCAATTATAATTGTTACTTGGTTCTAATCTCATAAATCAATCCTCTTGTTTTGTGTAATTGATTTAATAAATAATTAGTATTCATAAACATGGTCTCGGTGGGTTCAATATCTTTTATTACTCAACAACGAAACCGTATACATGCGGATTCACGCTATAAGTAGTCTTTTGATCCCTTATCTTAATTTATTTTTTCAACTTGGTCCCTTAATTTTTCTTTGTGACAAATAAGTTCTCTATGTTTACAAACCTTAACAACGTTGACCTAAACTAGGAGGGTAACGGCTCGGGTCGAATTTGGCCAAACCTGTGACACCCTTCTACCCCGCACGTTAATATAAAACATTTACTTAAAAGAGGAAATATAAAAAACATGCATTTATTTGAATAAAATAAAACTTGGATAAAAAGGTTTCACATCTCAACATAAACAACACGGAAATAACATAGTTTTAAAAAGATAAACATAAACATGACAGATAAAGAAAACCCAACCCCGATGTCACATACAGAGCTGGTATATATGCTATGTGGTGCAACACTACTCCGCTACTCCATTATGCATGTGGATCCAACTATCTCAGGAAGTCAAATTTGGAGTTCCATATCCACATTGGCCATAAAAGCACCAATGCCTATAGTTCACCAAACCATGGGTGAACCCCTTGGATAGCCGACGTATCATAACTGGATACGCCACCTCGGGGGCGCACGGTTCACCAAACCTTGGGTGAACCACCCGAAACTTAGGCCAGATCATCATAACTTGGATGACCTCCCCTATGTTGAACATCCCCCACTAATCAACTTCAACGTATGAATGCATGAGCACAACAGCAAATAAGGCAACCACCTCCTCTACTTGGGCCAATAAGCACCCAAGACTTATCACCATCATCAACATCAACACCTTAACCATTCAGGGTCAAGGTCCCCTTAGCCAAAAAGCACTAAGGTCCAACTCATCAACATCTCGACCTAAAAGCATCAAGGGCACTTTGGCCAAAAAGCACCAAAGTGTAACAACGTGCGGTAACCCATAGGGCACCAGCTTAACCAACTTATCACTCCTTATTATCTTAATTAGACTTTAATCAAGTTATCTACTAGTTATCATTCGATTAGTGCATTATTCCATCATTTGGGGATAATTGGGGTAAACACCCCTTTAATTCATTAATCTTAGGTTCTGACCAGTAGGGGGAGCACGGGAGTGTTTAACCCCCAGCACGGTCGTGTTCAATGCGTGGCCTGCCTTCCAGAGTGCAACTGGGAGCACGGTCGTGCTCCCTGTTCAGTACGACCGTGCTTTTGGAGCGGGTCGTACTGTTCTGGGCAGATTCAATTTGGTTCTTGGAGTTTTGGCTCCCTAACACTCTCAAATTAGATCCTAGGGTCTTAATGTTGGGTTTTCATAAGATTATCCTCTTTTAAAATCAAATCCCAAGGCGGAAGAAAACCATCCCATGGATCTCTCATTACAAACATGAATCACAAAGGGCTATTGTGTTTACCTCTTGAAGCATGCTTTGGATCATAGTGCCACAAATGGGCGGCACCTCTACTCAGTCCACACGATAAAATGGCATCGGAGCTATGTGTCTTGTGCTAGCTGACGGCTATAGGGAGTCACAATTAGCAAGACTATGTTAGAGGGGAGAGCACTTCTATTTATAAGTTGGCAGCTCCCTTTAACCTAACCGCTTACCCTATTAGGCTTTGTACACTACAAGCCCAATTGTCATTATATTAATTAAATCATATTTAATTAATATAACTGCTCCGCATTTGCTCTATGCGTGTGACCCTATAGGCTCCCACTAAGTTGGCAATAATATTAAATATTATAATAATATCAAATATTAACTATAATATTAAATATTATAAATAATGAGCGGCATCTAGCAATGCATCATTACTACCCAATTAGCGAGAGTATCGGTGATCCGATTTTAACCTTACCGTGACCAAAATTTACCGTGTAGTAATTGTCCCTTCGTCCATATGTCTTAATTGAACATAAGGCATAATAATGTCATCCTTGTTATGTTCAATTATTTGTTCCTCGATCCCCGAGTAGACATGTAATCACAAACGGGCCCAATATCACATATTGGCCCACTTCCGCGTGGCCACGCATATTTCACGTCTCACTTTATCGAGGGGCCCAAGACATTACCCCTGTTATGTAGGAGGGACGAATCCTGTCTAGATCACTCACACTCCTCCACATGATTTATTGCGGGGCCAATAACTACCTTTATGATCACCCTGTTACACGTGACGTTTGATAGCATTAAAGCCTACAACTCCTCATGTAGGAATCGTAGTGACTTCAAGTCGAATGACCACTTCATTATGGTCGCCATGAGAATACTTATGACACTTACATAACTATTATGAAGTATTCTCATAACGGGTCATCAGGTATAAATATTACTCCTACGCGTTCCGACTTGATATCACATATCCATGACCCGTGAGATGTGGTCATCAGTCTTCTCACACAATAGTCTCTATGTATTATTGTCATCCTAATTAACAATAATACTCGACTACGGATATTTAAGAATAGCGTTCTATCATTCAATGAGGTCTCACGATTAAGTCACGTACTTAATATCCCATTGAATGAACTGCCTATTCTAAGGACTTTATTATGCTATAAAATAATAACATAATAAATGAATGCCTTATTCATATTCAAGGAGAGAATCTTTTATGGTCTTCAAAGGTAAAGGGAGTTTGCCTGAGGAGTTTTGGTTAGTCACATACTTATTGTTTTGTTTTTCAATCTAGTTTTCACTGAACGAAAAAGAATATCAAGTAAGAAGAGGTCATGTCGAAAGGACCCAGTGTTCCGGATTGACGGGCTAGAGTTACTATTTGAGTTTCGAGAGTGAGAAACAATTGGATTTTTATTTTGATTTAGTTTTTCACTAAACGAAAACCTCTGGAAAAAGAGTGAAAGTGGAAAGGATCTAGTGTTCCGGATTGACCGGCTATAATTCCTATTCGAGTTTCGAGAAAGTAGAAAGGACCTAGTGTTCCGGATTGACGGGCTAAAGTTCCTATTCGAGTTTCGAGAAAAGATAGAACCTAGAATTCTGAGACGTCGAACTAGTGTTCGATTGTGAAGGAGATTGTAAATCATGGGTTTTATTGATAAAATCCTATGTTAGTATTAAAGTTTAATTTAATACTTGATTAAAAGTAGTCGAGAGTGTAAGCCTTGACGAGGAAAGATTGATGCGAAAAAGAAAATGAAAAACGAGAACACCTTGTTTTACATGCATAGTTTGGCTTTTATGCCGATGTGGCAGACGTGCCATTGTGTATTCGAGCTACAGTTTCACAAAGGATGAACTGACAAACTGAATAGTTACGGACCAAAGACGGCTTCTTTAGTTTTTGGGTCTTAAGGGACATCCGGGTTCGAACTCCACGAAATGCTCGGGGCAGCAATCTCGGGTCGTGGAAATCGGTCACCCTGCTCGAAATGTACTCAATCAGGAACTATTTCGTATTATTTAGGTGAGACGCGATACCCCAGAGCAATTCGGGATCAGACCTAATTTGAGAGGCCGACCCAAACACGAGACAATTGTGTTATGGGCATTATCGCGATCCTATCATGCTCGACGAAAGGAAGTTAGGATTTCCGGAGATAGTGAACTAGATAGTGAATATTGAAGTGACATGAAATCTTCTACAAAATGCATTTGATTGTCGGGAATGAATCCCTGTGTTTATAGTTATGATATATTGTATGCCATTGTGTGAGAGTCGTGTAAGTGACTGCTATGATAAAACTCATATGTCGGCATCTCACCTTTGCATGATTTCTGTTTGGTTTCTTTTATGGTATTTTGGGTTTGAGTGTACAGATGTTGCAGAGAAGTTCCCAGCTTCACTCGGGGACATTAGTCCCAATCCTTGAAGATGTCTGATGTTAATTATAATGGTGAGAACCATGGGGTCTTCCCCAGGACTATCTTTTAGTGCGACCAGCTTAGTTTATCGAGTAAATTTTATTTGGAGAAAGTCATAGTTATAGGTATTATGACTCTGAGAGTCTTTTATTAGATTACTGTTATGCGTATGTATGTTTATGGCTCGGAGAGCCTCTATTGTGGATGGGATGTTTATGGCTCGGAGAGCCTTTCTTTTGATGAAAATATAAATATAGTAGCGGGTATTTTTGTATGGGATGTTGAAATTACAAAGGAGATTCTGTCAAAATTTTTGTAAAAAGTATCGATCTGTATTCAAGTATGTTTCTAAAGAATATAGATATATAGATTTGTCAGGCTAGGATTGTAAGCCCGTGCGCCGGTAATGGCTTTTAGGTTTTTGGGTCGTGACAAAATTTATGAAAATGTGGAGTTTGTATCTTATAAAATAGGTTTAAGTTTTACCTTAACCGCAGAAAAATTTTTATACCCGCTTTCATAACCTATAGAGAATTATACGATATATTTTTCGAAAGCAACTTGCAAATATTATTTTATTTTAATATGTTGTTACGAATTTGAACTAGTCATGTAATGCCCAAGGGGGTGTTACAGTCCCAGTTGGCATACTTGGAGGTGATGATTGATATGTTGCGGGTTAGAGTCCCGGTCAGCATATTTGTTTCATGTTGCGTGTTGCGGGAATTCTTGGACTGCGTGTCCTATGTTGAAATATTATGTAATTTTTTATTAATTGCGATGATTGTCCGGTATGAAACTCTTTGACTAAATTAATATGTTGTCTGGATAAATTGTTATATATTGTGTGAATATGCTATTTTGTGTTTGTGAATGGGGTGATCTTATCAAAGTCCATATATTGGCGTCTCACCCTTACAAATATATCAGGTTTCTTCTTGCATTGTTGTTGTACATTGGTACACTAGTGCAGATGGAGCTTAGAAGTTTCCCTAAGTCTTTCGGAACTTAGTTTTAGATACTTGAAGAGGTATTTTGATTGTGGGAATGTCAATGGGGTCCTTCCGATAAATGTCTTGTAGAGCGACCAGCTTAGGAATTTTAGTCGGGAGTGCATAGAAAAGGTCAGTAACTTTGGTGTTGTATTTTAATCTTAGGTTTAATTTTCTGTTTTGGAAATAGAAACTTAATTATTAAAAGTTATATACCTTGGAGGTTTTATTATGAATGTAAATATCTCTTGGTTAGATTCTCTTTCATTGATAGGTATTATTGCATATGCATTTAAAATTTGATAATGCTGAAGAAAGTGACCCAAAATCTGATACACGAAGTGGAAGCAGCTACATTGGTAGTGAAAGTTTGAGTTGCCTAAAATTTGATGATTTTCGATGTCCCATTTCTCCAGAAATTGCTATATATTAATTTCTGATGACTAAAAAAAATCTAAGATGTTTTCAATGGTTTCAGGCAGGTAGTGTTTCAGATTTGTTCAATACCTGTGGTTGAAACTGGACAACTTGCTCTGCCATGGTGGTTGAAAATAAGTGAACAAGCTCTGGAGGGCATGAAACTTGAAAGCTTGGTGAGTAATAATTTGGATTTTTTTTGCTTTCATTCCTGGGATGTCCTGTTTTTTATGCTTTTTCATAGGCTCTGGCATGAACTATGCTTAATGATTTATGGTGCACATGATTTATTATCCAAAATATTTCTATTCTTTGGAAATGTATGGATGGCTTACATGTTGCTTTAGTTTAATCAAACAGTGAAAAAGAGGAAAATATACCCACACACTCTTTGAATCATTGAGTTGCTGTTTTGTATTTTCTGGCCTGTGATGGAAGGTTTTTGTATATATTTTTTTATCTATTACATTTTTAAATGGTTTGTTATTTGTTGCAGCATTAGTACGTTTAACCTATTTAAGCCTCAGCTGCACTTAATTAGATGATTTTGCTTAGTTGTATTTAGATGACATTTTGGTGGTTCTTTCTATTGCTAATATATGTTGTAAAATTTGCTAGCAAGGTGTTCTGAGTTGTAAAATGTGTGAGAGACTACTAGCAAGGTGTTCTGAGTTATTTTTCTTAATACAAACACATATTACTTTTCTTACACACTCGGGCTTTCTCCCTTTTACTTCTTACACTACTTTACTCTTTGCACTTCTGATGTGCTGAATCATTAACTGACTCTATCTTATGTACATGTCTTCATGGTACTATGCACATGCTATCTTTCATATCTTATAGCTCCTTGTGTGGGTTGAGTGTGTCTTTCCAACATCAAAGCATTGTTTGATAGAGGGACTTTCAAATTGAGAATGGAAGTTATTTTCCATTAATTTCACCACTCTTTATGGTATGCCATTGTCCTGAAAAGTGTTGTATATAAATCTAATTTTGGGTCTTCTCTTAAAATTTAAAAAGGTTAAGCTTTTGAGAATGTCAGTGCTTAGACATTCTCTCATTAAGCAGTGTGTGCAAGATGAGAGAGGTAGAATAGTTAAGTGTGTGCTAGCTGCTCCAGACACCATCTGATTGTAATTAAAAAAAAAAAGCAACTAAAAATAGTCCATGAATGTCAAATGGAAATTTTATTCTACCATGAGTTCATTTTCATCACCTAATGCTGCCAAAAATGAGATATTAAAGGTCTTTTGTTGAAGCTCTTCTCATAGCCACAAGTTGCAAGAATAACCCTTTATATAAAAAAGTTATAAACTACAAATGCAAGAAAAGCAAATCAGTTGAGCAAACCAGCATTAGTTGTGTTTTTTTATAGATAGAGCTAATTGTCTAAGTTGTCCCCCACTTGAGTATGGTATTGATGTATTAGATAGGGGTTCTCCTTTGTTATTCAAAGCAGAATCTTGGATTAAATCAACTAATCAAATGATATATGGTAAGTTCCTTTTTATGCTTTAGCCTTCTTTTCTGTTTTCTATTGGCAAGTCCTTTTGTATAATCTAAAGTTACATTCTGGAGAGTTTGTCATAAAGCTGCATTTTCTTAATCATTATAATTTGAATGAATAACTCTAAATCAAGTAATGACTCTTTGATTTTTTTTCCTGCAACAGAAAGTGGTGTTAAAGGTGGAAATAAATGAAGACAGAACCAAGCAAAAAGCTATGAATGCAGCGTTTGATCTTCAGGTAAACAATCTATCAAATTTCACAATGTTGTCATTATCACAGTTGAGTTGGAAGCAACTTCAAAATAGCAGCATCAGTATCAGGTAACAAATGAATACAATTCATTTAGGTGCATATAAGTTCAGGGTTACATGTTAATTTTCTGAAAAATACTTCCCGCAAGAGAATAAGTCAACTAAAACTTTAGGGATCTCTTTTGCAATATTCTTATGTGCTTTGTACTTCTAGGCCTTCGTTGTATGACTCCCTTGCCTTCATATGTATAGATGTTTATGAATGTGCCATTCTGTATATATGTGTGAGTGTCACTACACACATATATAGTAATATACAATATACACAATATATAATATTATATTATATATATATATATTATACAATATACAAAGATATAACTACAAAATGTATACATATATGAACAAAAAAAAATGTTTGATTCAGTTTCACTATTTTCAATTTTCAGGGTGCTAATTCCCCAAAACTGGTGTATTGTGCATATCATACTTAAGCTGATTTGGATGGCATGAGCTATAAAAATCCTTTTGAATTTCATCAGAAGGGTAGTAAGTAAGCATAAGGATCATTGTCTAACACCTATATAAGGAAATCATACTCACTGCACCTATTATATGGTTGCAGTGAAAAATGTAATAGTTGTTAACATAATTCTATTCAGATTAATTTTATGATTGTCCTTGCCTTGCCAAGATTTCAACAGACGCATCTATGAACCACATTTCTTTTCTTTGGCCTGATATCAATCAATACTATGTTTTGTTTTAGGTACTTATTTAAACCACAAAATACTCATGGACTGACATGAATCATTGTTATTTTCAACTATGATGTGTGAAGTCTGATTTAGTGAGTGGTGCTACTTTTGGGATGGACCATAATTCGACAAGGGCATGGGGCACACGATGTTATTTCTATAATTATGTTGCTTGAACTGAGTAGAGTCATGGTGACATTTTATTTCTGTATAGGCGTTCTTTTCTAAATCTATGTTATTAATGGTTTCTGTGTTGTTGTTGTACCTTATAAAATTCTCCGTTACATGATCAGGAGACAAACATAAGATGTGTCTTATATATGAATGAATAATCAAGTATTGAAGTTCAGCTTGGGTCGTCTTTAAGTGATTCTCACTTCATTGTATAGGCTATTTTGTTAATGTAGAATTTAAAAATTTGTTAGTGCATGGTTTGTTAGCAAAAATAAAAATAAAATAGAGGTGTTTTGATTTTCCCAGCAAAGAAAGAAAAATGACATAAGTGAATACTATGATGTAGTCTACCAAATTAATTCATATACTTAAAAGAAAATTATCGATAAACATTTATGTAATATTTAAATTTAAATATTTTAAATTTATATTATATTATACGGGTAAAAAAGCTTACATAAATGTGCTTAATTTATTAAGAGGTATCATCACCAGGTCCAATCTATTTAAAAATTCCAATCATTTTACAATAACTTTCTTAAATGAGTTTTCAAAAATGGAAACATTCAATCAGGATAGAGAATGGAAAGTAGAAAGAATAAAGTATTAAGAGTAAAGATCCAGTTTGACCCCTAAAAATAATTATCAATATATTGCGAATCTATAATTTTCTTTATTCACAGTGAACATTTTTTATCGCTATTATTTATTTATGTTCTAACTTTTTACATGAGTAATGTTTATATTTAAAATTAGAGTATTCATTCTTCTCTTTTTTCACAAGATGCAATCAAATTTTTAAATTAATTGATATACACTGCACATTATATAAAACTTTATTAATTTATTTATTTGTCATTGCTTTGAAGTCATTTTTTTCTATTCGGCTGGAACCTGGAAGTTGAAAATTTATTTATTTGTCATTGCTTCGATTTTTTCTATTCGGCTGGAACCTGGAAGTTGAAAATTATTTTCTTACAATTATTTCATTGTTAATAAATATTAAGTGTTTTCATGTTAGTTCATTTTATGAATTAGTAATATCACAATAAAAAGAAGAAACAAATATAGTGTAGAAATAATTTTTTTACCACAAATCGAATATATTAAGTGTGACATGTTCTTTCTTAACTACAAATATTTTTGACGATATAAATGTTTAATTTTTATAGTGTAAAAATAATATGCTATTTTTGTAAAAGAAAAAAAAGAGGAAAAAAATGGCATTAGTATATTATTATTAAGTCTTTAAAAAGTTTTTTTTTATTAAAAAAGATATTCATTCACTAAAATTTGTAAAATACATCGAAAACAACACAAATTCAACGTCGCTAAAAATCGAAAAGGATGAATCTGCGAACAAACTCACAACACCCATGTTAATAGCATAACACGACAAAATGCCTACAAATTTGACAAAATCAAAGTGACCGGAATAACCATGCCTCCGGATCTGTAACGTTGACGCCCAAGTATTGATTGAATCTGTAATAGATCGAAGTTGATATGTCAATCTAAACCAAACGAACACCGCAACAAGACGGGAAACCAAACGATGCCGCAACAAGACGAGGAACAAAACACCGCCGCACGCAGATGACGAAAATACGGAAAAACAAGAAAGAAAAACCAGATCTACGTGGAAAAACCACTTATTTAAATAAAAGGAGAGAAAAAACGATGTAAATGGGTGATTCTAAATCATAAAATGGCTCAAAACCACCCCCTTCAAGTGGATGAGTAAGAAGGAAAAGAACAATAAAGAAAAGGTAAAGAGAGATACAACTCTAAATTTGTATAATAAAACTAAAATCTTGAAAATTTGCCATCTATGATTATATAAGATTGTATACTTTTACATTGTCCATATGTTTTTTATGAAAATTTGAATAAAAAATAAATTTAATTCTCACTTATTTAATGTTTTCCATTTAATAGAAAACTTTACCTGTGCAATTTATTTATATAAGCAACCCATTTATGTATTGTTATCCCAAGGATTATTTTTTATCGTACCATGTTTGGCTACCTCTACTGTCAACATGAATATCTGATATCAAAAACTACCTAATGATCTATCACATGTCAATTGGGTGATATCTTTGTTAAACTAGCTGAAGAATGATACCTAGGGGTGAGCATCGGGCGGGTTCGGGCGGTTTCGGGTGGGGTTTGTCGGGTTCGGGCGGATTCGATGTAAGAAAAATGAAAACCGCTTCCGCCCATCTATACATCGGTTTGGTCGGGTGACGGGTTGGTCCGGACGGTTTGCAGCGGATTTAGGATTTTTAATTATTTAATTTTTTTCCAAAAAATTTTAAAAAAAACCCAACGAGCCTAATTAAAATTTTAATTAATTATTAACAAAAAATATCAAAAAAAAAATAAAACAGAAGAGGCGAAAAAAATCTAAGATCCAGTCTTGGCAGCACATTCTCCATAATTTTTTTTTATTATTTTTTTTGTTATGTGGATCGGGTCGGGTACCGATGGATGACATGAACCTGACTTGAAACCGACCACTGATATCCATATTAAACCGATTTTTTCAAGCCCAACCCGCAAAATCGATTCAACCCGACCGTTGCACAAAAATTAATAGCTAGTCGGACGGGTCATACATTTTTGCTCACCCCTAATGATACCTAGGATACATGTTAATGATATCACATCACAATATTATATTGAACTTTTGAAAAAAGAAACATTTAAAATCACTAACTAATTTTTAAAAAATTATTTCATGATTTTAAACAAATTTTAAATAGATTCTATTTATTTATCATAAGTTATCTGTAAAAAAAATAATATCTCTAAAAAGAAATATCTAAAAATAATAATATCTCAATTATAAAAGAAGAAATCATTTTTTATATTTATAATAAACAGATTTTTTTTAATTTCGTATCTCCATTATATTACTATATCAAATATGATCTTTTTTAATTAATCATTAATAAAAAATTTACCCTACACAAGTAAATTACACTAGTTTATATGATCAACACTTGTCGTATAAGCGTTGAATTAAGACGTTTCCCCGACACCAAAATTTACTGCCTGCGTGAGTGAGATATCAGATTCTTACATTTTGGCATATAAAAAAAGTGTTGTATCTTATCACTTATCAGTTATCACGGGATTATAGTTCGTAAATGCACGCTCGTGGGTTTGCTCTCCGAAGCTACGCTCTACTCTGCACCAGACAACTACAAAGTACAAACCAGCGTCCACTTTCTTCATCTTATTCTTACCATTCCATGAACCTCTGAACTTCACTTCCACAATCATGGCAGTTCGAGCCGTCAACACCTGCTCCTTCTTCCGTTCTTCCACTCCCCCTCTCTCCTCCGCCCTCCGCTTCTCCCGCTTCGCAGCCCTCCACCGCCACGGCAATTGCTGCTGCCTCCGCTCCCCACCGTTCCGCTCTCAGCCTCCGTTTTTATCCGATTATGGTGGTGGCGGTGGCGGTCAAAGCCGCTCCTTCCAGGGCCTCTTCGAGAGCGTCATGGAAGAGCTCCAAGCCATGCGCAAACGCAGGAAAAGAGTTTCCGCCGCTTCTAAGTATGTTTATATCTCCTTAACCCTAATTATTCGATTTTTTGTCTGTTCAATTGGAAATTTTGCGAGCAATGTGGAAAAAGTAAAAATTAGTAGCATGATTGTTGTTTTTTAAGGTTTCAAGTAGTATACATTTCAGAGTAATAAGTTTTCGATCTAAGTAGGATGTACTGTTACCACTTACATTTTGACATCTGCGCTTTTAATTTAATTTAATAGCTATAGGAATTAAACTCTTTTTTAAATATCTTAATATTTTGAGTTTTGTTGTTTTTGGTTATGGTTAATTTTTGAAATTGTGCAAGCAATGTATGACATAGCCAGGATTGCAAATTTGAAATCCTTGGCTCAAATTCAATTACATCCACTGCAAGTTAGTTTCAAAGGCAGAATGGTAATGTCCAACCTTAAATAGTTTCAGGTAGTGCTTGTTAGAGATGGCAGAACAGGATGGAACAGCATATCCTATATGTTTAGTCTATTTTATAAGAGTTCTGTTGAACATCAGAAAATGGGATAACAATCAACAGTGGCTAATGATGTTCAAAATCCTGGTTAATGGTGTGTTGAACTTGGTTAGATTTTTCCTAGATTTGCCTTTGCTTCAATATCTATCTTAATTTTATTTGTTGTTATGACAGCATGGGATTGTTGAATGAAGAGCTTCTTGAAGATAGACTTGTCAACCGTTCATTGAAAAAGGGGCTGCTTTTGGAGTTCAAGAAGGATTCTGATAGAATATTGCTAGCAGTTGCTCAGAGACCTGATGGCAAGAAGAATTGGATGGTTTCTGATCAGGTTCTAATAGAAACAACATAATGCGGCATGTTTAATAGGTTGCTAGGTGTCAGAACTTCTTGCATTTTTATAAATGCTGAATATTGCTAGATTTTGTGTAGTCTCACTGTTCCTTGTTTTTATTGGGCTGAAGAATGGTGTCACTTCTTCCATCAAGCCACAACAAATAACTTATATTGTTCCTGGTATTCACAATTTTGACCAAGCAAACATCGCAGATTTTGTTAAAAAAGCTCAGGACAACATGGTCAGTTTCAGAATAGGATGGTAACAGATATGCCAATTTTAAAACTTGTTATTTATGACAATAAGAAAATTCTGGATGATATGATGTAGGACTCATCACTACTCGAATTTGCTTGGGTTGAGCTCCTTGAAAAGAATAAGTCTGTGACAGTTGAAGAGTTAGCTGAGGTAATATGATTTCTAGACTGGATGTCAAAGCATGCTTTCTATATCCTTACAATAGTTGTTTGGTTCTGCAGATAATTTTTGGCAGTGCTGAGCCTCTTGAGAGCTATTCTGCTCATCTGTTGCTATCAAAAGATGAAGTATACTTCACTGCGCTTGAAACTAAAGGATCTTGTTCCATTTATGGACCTCGACCAAGTGAGCAGGTAGATGCAGTGTTATTAGTATCTTACGATTCGTATCTCGATTCGAAGCAAAATCGAATGCAATCGATACTTATCATAGTGCGAATCTTTTTCGGACTTGAATCTCAGCATGAATCTTGATTCAGTCTACTGAATCCCATGAATCTCGATTGGCAGCTGAATCGCATGATACAAATTTCGTTGTTGGTGCAACTTATAGACGGGCTAAATCGAGCAACTTAGTTTCTAAAAGGACTGCTAGGGTTTTTTTTTTTGCAAACTTTTTTCTTAGACGAAACCAAACCTTCCAAATAACCCATTAGAATAACAAACAAACAGCCCTAACATACTGCATTTTTTGTTTCCACTCCCTCCTATAGTGCATTTTTTTTTATTCTTCCTGCCTACACAATGCTTCGTGCCAACCCTTCTCCTTTATTCTTCTCTTTTTTTGGGCCTTCCTTTGGTCCTCTTGTCTTGTTCCCACTTTATTTTTTATGATTTGAATCTTGCATTATTTTGAAGTTCATATTATGATATATCAGCTTATGTTTTTCTGCTTATTCACTGGTTTTTACTTAAAAATGCCATATTTTTATTGACCATGTATATTACGATTCATAATAATATTCGATTCACGATTCGAAAAATAGGTCCTCCGGTTCACGATTCGAAAAATAGGTCCTCTGATTCACGATTCGAATCTCGATTTGATAACCTTGGTTACATGTATTACTTTCAAGTTTAAAATAGCTTTTTAAAATGAAAGGATTACTCATTACACATACAAGTTATATAGCTCATCTGTGGAGTATTTTCCTAACATGTACATGTGCTTGAGGAAGAGCATTACATTATTTAGGTTTGTTTGTTAACTTTGTTTTTGTTTTTGTATTTTGTTTTTACCTGTTTTGGATTTCTTGTAAACTTGGATCATGATTAGTAGTTTAAACCCAATACACCCAATAATACTTATGACCACTTTAGTGGTTGCTTTGTGGAAGTTAGAGGTATGTGCTGGTGGAAGTTATCTTTTTGCTTGTGCTCTACTCATCATTTGAAGTACAATTCATTAAATTGTAAATTGGATAGCCATAAATGTCATATTTTCTAGTGTATGAAGCTGTATTTATTGTTTAGGTTTCTAGTTATTTTGAGATGTCTAAAGATGTTATAAAAAAAGAAATATATATCTAAAATATCATGTTTGAAATGGCAGGTTGAGGAGCTTATTCGTAGGAAGCTTGCAAAGGAGGCCACCGAGAAAGAATTTCAGGAGTTCATTGGATTGTTGGCTTCTGCAAAATCAACACGTTCACAACATAAACCTCCCAAATCTTCCTGGATGGATGAGGAGAAAATTCGGAGTAGAATTGAGTCACTTGAAGCATATGCTATTGATGCATGTAAAAATGATGAACAAAGGAAAACAGCCGGGATGGTAACTTCTTCCCTCAAACCTAGTTTTCTTTGGACTTAATGTAGCGTTGCATCAATTGGTGCTTCTCTTCCTGTATGTAAATTATTAATTTATATTGTAGAATAGTTTATTTTATTCTAGTCAAGCCGATGTTAGGCCCTATGCCCATGGCTACGTGTGTGGGTGTGTATAATCTTGTACTCTTCTTTTCAAATTAAGCGAGAAATATAGAAGAATATTTTCAACATGGTATCTAAGCCAAAACCCTAGGTTAGATTTTCTGGTTGAAAGCATTTTTGACATCAAACTGATGTAGTTCCCATCCAGAGTGGGCAATAAAAGAGAGTAAAATACGAATAATGTTCATCTATGCCACTGGTGCAAATGTCTCCTCATAATCGATGTCATAGGTCTGAGTGTATCCCTTTGTCACTAGTCTTGCCTTGTATCGATCAAGAGTGCCATCTGATTTGTGCTTGACTGTATAGATCCACCTGCAACCAACTGATTTATTGCCCCCTGGCCTCTCAACAATCTCATGTTCTATTCTTTTCAAGTGCTTTCATCTCCTCATCCATAGCTTGGACCCAATTTGCATCCTTTAGTGCCTTTTGAACAGATGCTGGGATTCTCAGAGTCAACAAGTGTAATGAAACTCTGATGCTGCAGGGAAAGATGTTTAGACTTTAGAGGAGACAAATTGAGAAATAGGGTATTTGGCACAAGACCTTTTTCCTTTTCTCAAAGCAATTGGTAAGTCATCTGGATTAGGGTCAAGAGTATCAGAAATCTAAGAATCAGAAGTGGGGGGATTATTTTCTGTACTTGCCTCCTGTTCGGACTGTTGAAGTTGTTTCTGGACTAGGTCGGGTTTTTCGCTCCTCCGAAGCACCAATGTTGGCTCACTAGCTTTTTTCTTCACTAGTGCTAATGGTGCTGATTCCTACAAAACAGAAGACAAAGGAAGAACTGGAACGGAACCAGAAATTTGTGACTCAAAAACAAGTAACTCAAAAACAGGTGACTCAGGAACAAGTGACTTAGGAAGATAAGGACCAAGGATGAGGAACTCGGACTCAGATTCCAAATTACCGCTCTCCCCTGAAGCTGAGGGCGAGTGAAGAATGACACGTGTTCATGGAAGGTGTCATCCATAGAGACAAAGTACTTATGACTGGAAGGATGATAGCATTTGTACCCCTTTTTTGTTAGGTGCATAACCCAGAAAGACATATCTAACTGCACGAGAATCCAACTTAGTTTGACGCTGCTTATGAACATGAACAAAGATAACACAACCAAATACTCGAGACTCAAGACTCTGCATTGATAGGAACAGAAGGAAAGTGTGAGAGCATAAACTGAACAGGACTCACGTTACCTAGAACACGAGATGGTATCCAATTAATCAGATGGGCAGCAGTCAATACCGCTTCTCTCCAATATGAGTTTGGGATTGACATTTGGAAGAGAAGGGCTCCAGCAGGTTCAAGTGATGATTTTTCTGTTTTGCAACCCCATTTTGTTGCGAGGTGTCAACACATGTAAATCTATGGATGATGCTCTGTTTACTATTAAAGCTTGAGTGACTATGATTGGCATATTCTTTTCCTTTGTCAGAACATAATCATTTAATGCCTTTCCCAAACTGTTTGTACCATATGATAAATTGAATAAAAAGTTGGGGTACTTCTGATTTATCTTTCATAAAGAAAAGCCAAGTTACTTGAGTACAATCATCAATAAAGGAAACAAACCATCTCGCACCAGAAATATTTGATGCTGGGGCAGGTCCCCAAACACAGAATGTATAAGATCAAATGATTCAACACTTTTATTAAAACTAGAAGGAAAAGTAACACGACGGTGTTTAGCAAACTGACAGATGTTACACTTAAAAGACTCAACAGACTGTTGTAAAAACAAAGACGAAAACACTTACTGCACCGTTTTGGTCTCGAGTAAGTTTATGAATAGAGATCAAGTTATTGGAAAGTTTGGGAACATGAAGCACATTTTTCAATTTTAACGATGATTGAAGTTCATTATTTCCAGAACCAACAACACGGGTATGAGATCCATCAGCAACAATAATATAAGAAAGACTCAAAGAGGAAGTGTAAGAAGAAAAATATTTGGAATGGAATGTCATGTGATTAGTGGCACTAGAGCCAATGATCCATGCATCCCGAGGGATAATACTAGATGCATACGGTTTCTTACCATTCATTACCCGAGAACAATATTTAGGGTCTATTTAGATTGGCTTATAAACAACTTATTTGGGTTTATCTACTGGTATAAGCACTTGTCAGTGTGTTTGGGAGAGTTTATGGAAACAACTTATAACCTGTCCATATGCTGCTTTTCAGCTTATTTTGAAAAGCTCTCCAGAATAGCTTATTAAAATAGCTTATAGCTTATATGAAAACAGTTTGACTATATTTTCTCTTCGATTATAGAAATAACTTATACATAAGAGCTTATATGATAAGCGTTTATCCTATAAGTGCTTAATTAAGCCGTTTACCCAAACATGCCCTTAGAAGGCTTACTAAGAGAGTCATGAAGGGTCCGAAAATGATACACGTCATTCTGGTAGAGTTGCGCTACATTTTCTACCATCGAAGATAAAAAAAACCCGCTGAACAGTGCGCGTGAACATTGCACGATGAACAGTAACACATGAAAGGTGCCACAATGAACAGTAACACGATAGACAATGCCGATGGACAGTGTCGATGAACAGTTCCGATGAATAGTGGTGCACACCTATGATTGATAGGGGCACAATGATGGTGCCAAGCGCTGCAATGAAGGCAGCTAAGAGGGGCTGCAATGAAGGCTGCAAGGAGAACCGCAATGAAGGCGGCTAGGGTTTTGTCGTGGAAGCAAGACCCCCAAGATCGGGAGGTGATACCATGTAGAAAAGTATTCTGAATATTATTGTAATTGTGTGTAGAGTACAAGCACTAATCTCAATATATAGTCTAAGCTCTAACTAATACTAATGGGCCTAATTAATGGGCCTAATACAAAGAATGCTAATGGTTACATATTTACAACAAGCAATGTTGGATGAGATGACCGCGCTTCATGCGAATGATACTAAGGGGTTGGTAACTCTCTCTCCAGGTAAATCTCCTTTGATTGTCGTTGGATTTACACTGTAAAAGTTGGTTTCGATGGTCAAGTTGATCATCACAAGGCCGTTCGGTTGCTAAGTGGTTCGCTCAAGTTTATGGTCAAGATTATAGTAATACCTTTTCATCATTTGCCAATATGTCCTTTGTTTGTCTCTTTCTTTCCATTGCTTCAGTGAGGCCTTGCCTTTATATTAGTTGGATACTAAAAATGCCTTTCTTCATGGTCAACTTCAAGAGGAAATCTATATGGAGCAACCTCTTGGATTTGTTGCTCAGGGGGAGCCTAATCTGGTTTGCAAACTTCGTCGCTCTCTTTATAACTTAAAGCAGTTTCCCTGTGCTTAGTTTGGAAGACTTAGTACTGTCATTCAAGAATTTGGTTTGGTTTGACATGAATATGATCATACTGTTTTCTACAAGCATAATTCTCTTGGAAAGTGCATTTCAAACCAAAGACTTCAGATCACTCAAATACTTTCTAGGCATTGTACTTTGTGGTTCTATAGGTCTTTTGTATATGGGTTTTGAGTATCCCTTGTACTTCTATTGATATACTTTTTGCTTCAAAAAAAAAAAAAAAAAAACTTTCTGGGCATAGAAGTTGCTTAGTCTGACCGTGGTATTATTATTTGGGAATGGAAGTATGCATTGGACATTCTTGAAGAGGCTAACATGTTAGACTGTAGAAGGATAGACACTCCTATGCATCCTAACGTCAAACTCTTTCAATAGGAGGAGTCTCTTGCTAATCTTGGTAGATATCATAGACCAGTTGATAAGTTGAATAGTCTTACTATCACCCGGCTAGACATTTCATTTGTTTTTGTGGTAAGCCAATTTCTCCTTGTTAGTCAATGGGATGCAGTTATTCGAATTCTGAGGTATGTCAAGAGATCTTTAAGTCAAGGTTTATTATATCAGAATAAAGGTCACTCTCAAGTGATAGGTTATTAGGATGTTGATTGGTCTGAGTCCTCTTTTGATAGATGCTCTACCATAGGATATTGTGTTTTTGTTGGAGGTAGTCTCATCTATTGAAAAAGTAAGAAGCAGGACGTTGTGGCTAAATCTAGTGCTGAGGTAGTATATCGAGCTGTATGACTTTATCTACATGTGTTGATAGGAACCAGATTAAAGAGAGAACAAAACTGTGTATTATTGATTGGAAAACTTAGAACTATTACAGAAGAAACCCCTGTAATCCCAGAGCTATTGCTCCTCAGAGAAGATTCTCTCTCTGCCAACTTCTAAGGTTCTAATTGAAAATGATCCAGAATGAGTTCACCCTTGCCATGCCCTCTACTTATATCTACGTGCCTCCCCTCACTAACTAGCTGCCACATCACAATTATAACTAATTCTATATTCAACCCACCTGTTGGGCTTAGGCCCAAAACCAGTATCCTATCACTACCTGCCGCTTGAAGAACAGCCTTGTCCTCAAGGCTGAAGTGAGAAAATTGGCTTTTGAGGACAAAGTCATCCTCCCATATAGTATCTTCAACTGCTCTACCCGTCCATTTGACTAGCATCTGCTTAATTGTTCTTCCAGCCTCATTTATCACCTTGCTAGCAAGCATCCTTTCAAGTTCTTCCTTTTCATTTGATTGGGCAAGAGTTTGTAGCAACTGAAAGCAACTCCCTCGGGGATCCCATAGCTTAAAGCTTGAGGACCAAGCTGCAAATGAAGTAGAACTCCCACCCGGGTCAAATAAGAAACAAGTTATATTCGGAACAGTAAGCTTATCCACAGGGTGCTTGCAAGGCTTAGTTAGCTGTCCTTTGCTAAACATTTCAGACCTTTGAAGAGGAAGAATAAACAATTCCTGCAAGGTGTCCTTCACATTTTCCAATGCCCCAATATCATCAAACGTGACCCCAATATCAGTTGAAAGAATAACATCAGCAAACAGTCCTAAATCAGCAATTATAATGTTGACATTATCCTATGTACACTTGTCCAGAGCTGATCGTGTAAGCGCTTCACAGGCTAACTGAATGTTTCCATGTTGTCGAAGTTGATTCCTCATAAAAGAAACTGCATCTGAGCTGTCATGTAATCCCATAAGTCATCAAATGCTAATATTATAAACTTGGTATCTGAGCCAAGATTTACTTGATACATATCAGGGCATGGAACAAGAAGTTTATTCCTCATAAAAGAAACTGCATCTGAGCTGTCATGTAATCCCATAAGTCATCAAATGCTAATATTATAAACTTGGTATCTGAGCCAAGATTTACTTGATACATATCAGGGCATGCAACAAGAAGTTGATTTCTCATAAAAGAAACTGCATCTGAGCTGCTCATGTAATCCCACAAGTCATCAAATGCTAATATTATAAACTTGGTATCTGAGCCAAGATTTACTTGATACATATCAGGGCATGCAACAACCCAGTCATTGTCAAGTTGTACACGAGAAATAAATTTTTCTGACCATCTTCTTTCTTGAACTCCTTTTTGCAGCATCTCATTCTTTGTTTTGAATTGCATGTCCCCAAATGCACGAGATACAACATCTCAAATTCTACCATTGACAATCATCTGTCCAATAGATCCACAAAGTGCCTTTCTAGTAGTTGTAAGAAGTGATGACCCATCTTCAGTTTCTGATTCAATTAAAACATTGGGCTGTGACCTACACACTTTTAGCTCCATTTTCCTTTGTTACTTCCTGAACCATCTTCCTCTCATTAGTGAGTTGGGCCTGGCCCATTAAGTTAAATAAGTAACCCACCTCACATTCTGCAATGTCCACTCTAGAATTTTGTTGTTTAATAGCCCACTTCCTCTTTTCACAGAGATGGGCCTAGCCCATTAGGTCAAACAAGTGACCTGATTTTTGTAATTCCGTATTTGTTCCTCCTTCCTCATTCTTCCCCTTTACGAAGCTTCTGTTTGAAGCAGCCATCTCTTCATCCTCTTGAGCTACCATAGTCCCAAGGACCGTCGTTTAAGGACATGGATCCGACGGCTTAGGCGGCCCCAGCTGCTCTGATGGCAGCAGCTTGGTCGGCCCGAACATGGCCATCGTATAGGGGTGGACATTGGTCGGTTTCGGGTGACCCATTTCGGGTTTGGTCGGTTTTGGACATCAGAATGTGACCCATTCCCGTCCGATTGAAGCTTCGGTTTGAGCGGGTTCGGATCAGGCGGGTTGACGGGTTTGCGGGTCTGATTGCCTCGGTTGAGAATCAAACAAAAAAAAAATTACGCAGCAACCAGAAGAAGAACGTAAACGCAGAAACAAAAAACATTAACACAAATCAGAAAGAAGAACACAAAACCAGAGCAAGAGGAGAATAGATCTGACCAAACTTTCAAACCCGAAATCGTAAACAACAACATAAACCCGGAAAGTTTCAAACTTTAAACAAAAAAAGCATCAAAACTTTCAACACCAAGCAGCTCTTCTTTGTTGCATGCTTCCTCATTCGCAGAAGCATGAAGAAACACATTCTAAACAAAGACAATCGTTTGTTTACACTTTACAAAAGAAAGAAATGTTGAAACTTGATGAGAACCGGCATGCACAACCTCTCACGACCAACTTGAGCAGATTTGGGCATCTAGCGAGAGGAAGACTGAAGCTGCGAAGCGGCGTGATGGAGGCCCTACTCAGATTTGAGATCTGAGATGCGTAGAGACAGTCCCTTCTCTGCAGCGATCGACATTACCCATCTTGTGCAAAACCGAGGTCGAAGACAGGCGGCAAGGGAGCTTCGACGACGAGGGGAGCGCTGCGGCAATATGAGTGAGTGAGTGAGAGAGAGAGAGGCGACATATGGTTCTGGTAGGGGTGTGGGTTACGAGTGAATGATGATGAGAAGGAAATGGGTTTGTGGGTAATAGTGTACTAAAGTTTGAAGACTGAAGGAAATGCTCAGAGTCTCTCACCTCTCAAATATTTGTGAGTTTTTGACTTTTTTGTTTTGTTCATTATGTAGTTGTTAGCCTCAGAGAGAGAATTAAAAAGTTGAAGTGCTTGACAGCTTGCACACCTTTTCCCAAGGAGAAAGACAGAGACTGAAGTCTGAAGGGAACGTGGAGTGTGTAACGATACAAAACTTTTACTCAGTGCATTGATATTCGGTCGGGTCCGTGTACCAATGGGTTTATTTTTTCACACTCGGGCCCGACTGAAGAAACCCGTTTGAACCTGATTTTTTCACCCGATGCACGTTAACCCGAATCGCCCGCGCCCGCATCCCATTTTTTTGTTCCGATACCTCGGGTTCGGTGGTTCGGTCAAATCTGTCCACCCTTATATCGTATTTGGCAATAGAAATTCAACCATGCGATGTGGCGACCCAACCTCTGCAATGCATGCGTTTCGATCCGGCGGGTTCTATGGCGGTAGCTTGGCAGGGTCAGTCACCGTAGAAAGGCAGGAATCCTATGGTTTCGGTGGCGGTAGCTTGGTCGAGTCAGTCACCGTAGAAAGGCACGAGTCCACCGGCTTCAGCAGCAGCTCCGACAGTTCTAACGACGCTTGTGACAGTGTCTTGGTCGAACCGCCCTCCTTCATGTACACATCCAGATTTGGCGGTTCCGGTGGCGGTACCCACCCACCACCGACCATTGTCGCCACGTCACTGCCTCGACCACCACCCTCATAGCATCCATAGACGCCACTGCCTAAGCTATCACCCATCTTTCCGCCTACTCCACCACCTAAGCAACTCCCACAAACACCTCCCTTTCTCGAAGGCAAGTCGACACCCACACTACTGTCTCTCCTGCTTGTGGACCTCAGAAGTCGATGGGTCAAATAATGTGCCTCCGACCATGCACAGTTGTGATGCCACAGTTCAATGTTCATCTCTCTCGAATGGTTAGTTTCATCCGTCCCAGTCAGACCTTCCTCTAGTTTTTTTCCTCATTTTCCTCCTCTTTCTCTTCTGCCATCACATTTGGAATTCTCGGGTTTGTACCCCAGTTTTGAAGGTTGGACGAGCCTCGAGCCATCAACCACTTCGAGTCTAATTCCGGTTCTGATTCTTCATCTCCTCCGATAAGCGGCAGAACATCCCGATAGTCTGGCTTAAAATGCCAAAGAAATGCAAGGGAGAATGTGTTCCAATTCTCTTGTGGATGACATAGATCCCACTAGAGCCACCATTTGAGAGCATGACCTCATTGTTTTCACAACTTCCGTCATCTTCTTCTCTTCTGGTATTCCCCTCCCATTGAAGTATTTTTCAAGGCAAATCACCCACCAGTAGGCGTCTTCTTCTCTGTGAAACACTGGAATCTCCATCTCCGACATCACTAGCTCTCTCTCAAAGATCCGGCATGTCGGACCAGTTGATAGGAACCATATTAAAGAGAGAATAGAACTGTGTATTATTGATTGGAAAACTTAGAACTATTACAGAAGAAACCCCTGTAATCCCAGAGCTATTGCTCCTAAGAGAAGAGAAGATTCTCTCTCTGCCAACCTCTAAAGTTCTAACTAGAAAATGATCTAGAATGAATTCACCCTTGCCATGCCCTCTCCTTATATCTACGTGCCTCCCCTCACTAACTAGCTGCCACATCACAATTATAACTAATTCTATATTCAGCCCACCCCTTAGGCCCAGTGTTGTTAATATCGAATATCGGAAAATATTGGATAGTAAAAAATCCGACATGTGAAATAACGGATATTGTATCGGACAAATATCGGAAGTCACATATCGGTTGACAAGTGCTCTTTCATTGTAGTAATTCCACCCCACATGGCCTTCACACAAAAATTGCGCACACAGCCACTGGTACCATTGGCTTGTAATGGACTATAGTACTTCCAACCAAGGTCATTCCTAGATACTGTTGAAGGATTGGATGAATCTTTACTTGCCATACTACAAATAGGGAAATAGAAGGGATATGTTAGAAACAAAATAAACAGAGAAAGAGAAGGGAGAATGTGACAGAAAAGTAAATGAAAAAAAAAGGAAGAGAAAGGGAGAATGGGAGAGGAAAGATAACGAAAAAACAGAGGAAGAGAAAGGGAGAGGAAAAAATATGAAAAACAGAGGAAGAGATTAGAAGAGAAAAACAGAGGGAATAAGCCAACAGAAAACAAAATAGAAAGGAAGGGAAAGAAGAGAATGGAGAAAACAAAGGAGGAGATGTTACTTGAGAGGCTGAGACCGCCGGCCGGAGATGATGAAGATGGTGGAGGCGGAATACGTGAGGAGGCCGAGGCAGCAGAGTGATATGGCTTGAAAGTTGAAAGTTGAAGGGTTGAATCTCTTTAAAATCAATTAGTTGCGTAATTAAAGGAGTGGGTCGGTGCTTCTCAAGGAGTCAGTCGGTGGACGGTGCTGACCCTTCATTTACAGGGTTTAAAAAAAGGGAAAAAAATCCAAAAATTGGCAACGTTCCGATATTTCTGATATCAGCGAGATATCGATATCCGATATATCGACCGGTTTCTGTCCCAAATCGGAAAGGCCATATCATATCACTTTGTGTATCGGGTCCTCCAATTTCCGATATGATATATCAATATATTGACCATATTGCCGATATTTGACAACACTTGCCCAAACCCGGTATCCTATCAGAGCTCATATGGATTAAGCAACAAATTCGAGAACTGAAATTTGTAGAAATTTGTCAAATGATGTTGCTTTGTGATAATCAAGTTACTGTTAGATGTTGTTAACTTGATTCCTATCAGTTACTCTCCTTATTGCCTCTAATTCGATCTTTCACAAGAGGACCAAACACATCGAAGTGGCACATCATTTTATTATAGAAAAGGTGCTTTTTGATTGTATTGTCACAAATAACATCAATACCAATGACTAGCTAGCAGACGTTCTCATCAAGTCCCTTAGGGGTTCATATATTGGGTTCATTTGTGACAAGCAGGTGTATATAATTTGTATGCTCCAACTTGAGGTGGATTGTTAATGTAAACTATAGAATGTAGTAGAATAGTTTATTTTATTCTAGTTATATGTATATATATATTCTTGTACTATTTTCAAAGTAAGTGAGAAACATAGAAGAATATTTTCAATATAAAGAGATAAGAAAGTAGGGAAAAGAGGGGAATATATGAATGGGATTCTTGAACTTAATTTAGTTAGACTCCTTGTATATGTATTTATATTAATAAATTTGATGAAGTACAAGTGTATTAATTCTAGTGGAAAGCCTGCTGCCTGCCCAAATGGCGTTCAGCACTTACTAAAAGTACTACTTTCTAAAAATGTAAAAGGCTGATCTTCGTGGATATAGTTGTCTCCTAGCTGGGATGTTTAGTAGAAAATCTTACAATAATAATGCACCTCTGAATTTCCTTTTTCTATAAACAAAATGCATATATTTTGACTTGAATTTTATTTATATAACCAAAGTTGACTTTCTTGTACATATAATAAGTTACTATTCTGTGCCACTAGCAGATACTTAAGGAAATGGGTCTTGCAAAAACAGCATCTTCAGCTATGAATCTTCTGGTGGATACTGGGTATTTTCCTGTACATGTTAATATAGATTTGTTGAAGTTGGGCATTCCCACTGATCATTCAGAAGAAATCATATCAGTTACTGAAAGTCTTCTATCAAACTCGTATGATCAAGACGAGGTGAGTCTCCTTTTCCTGAAAGTATTGCTAAAATACAATATATATCATGTATGTTCTTATGGATGGGTTCTTTAGAATGATACTTTTAAAATACATGCAATTAATATGATGAAAGAATGACATCATTAAAATACCTTTAGATTCCCTTCCTTCCTAATCAAATATTACATATACATGGTGAGAATAGAGAAGCATAGCGATGCTTAAACTGTGTCTCAGTTGCACCTCGAATAACTGAATATATATTAATCTAATACAATAAATTTGGCCAATGAATCTAGAAACATTGTACACTGAATCTAGACACTAATACTGAAATACAAGGATATACACTCATTACATATCCAACATTCTCCCTTTAATTGACAAAGTGGCGATGATTCCAAATAGGATCTTCTCTATATGACAATATCTCAATGTGTCCGATCCTTTCATGGAACATGTCAAGAGTAACGAGAGAAAAGAAAGACTTTCCTCCATTCATTCGACATTCCTTAAACGTATTTATCTAGTTAAAAAACTTTCTGTCCCAGATTATACCTTCCTCCCCTAAACACTTCCAAACATCAATAGTTATATTTTTTCGTCTTTTTCATCAAACCGCTTTACAATTGTCATCCTCATTTGAAGTGTTTTAAACCTTTAACTCTTGGATTCTACTGTAAATGGTATACTTTTGGTCTTCTTCTCTAGTATTTAAAAATGGTTTAATGACTCTGCATGACCTTGAACTATTTCGGAATTTTTAAATAGGTCCCTGTACTTTAAAAATTTGTAATTGGGTCCCTAAACTTGTAAATAATTTGAAATTGGGTCTCATATTTGTAACCGGGTCCTTGCGAACTTGCAAATAATTTCTAATTATGGTCCCTGGTGTAGGGTACCATCAGTAGACTTCACAGTTCAGAAATTCTATCCCAGGGACCTAATTGTAAATTATTTACATGTTCAGGGATTTGATTACAAACGTCGGACCCAATTTCAAATTATTTATAAGTTTAGGGATCCAATTACAATTTTTTAAAATATAGGAACCTATTTAGAATTCCCAAATAGTTCAGGGACCTGCAGAGTAATTGAACCTTAAAATATCTGTCCACTAATGTTGCATGCCCTTCGGGAAATAACTTCGGAAAAATCCCTTTCATTTTCTTTTGATATCTCTCTCAACAGCCAAAGCCTTTACCTTTTCATCAAGGTTATCAAATCGAGATTCGCCACTAATGTTGCATGCCCTTCGGGAAATAACTTCGGAAAAATCCCTTTCATTTTCTTTTGATATCTCTCTCAACAGCCAAAGCCTTTACCTTTTCATCAAGGTTATCAAATCGAGATTCGAATCGTGAATCAGATGACCTATTTTTCGAATCGTGAATTGGAGGACCTAGTTTTCGAATCGTGAATCGAATCTTACTATGAATTGTAAGATACAACAACAACAACAACCAAGCCTTATCCCACTAGGTGGGGTCGGCTACATACGATGCCA
The DNA here is from genome assembly GCA_030762895.1 of Sophora flavescens. Taxonomy (NCBI): domain Eukaryota; kingdom Viridiplantae; phylum Streptophyta; class Magnoliopsida; order Fabales; family Fabaceae; genus Sophora; species Sophora flavescens. The sequence continues at coordinate 116,013,012 of CM061068.1, forward strand.
TAATGTTCTATCATGAATCATGTTAATAGTTAAATCATTGGCCTCTAAATCTTTCTTAATAGTTTCTCCTATAGTTTTTCTTGGCCTACCTCTGTCTCTAGCGATTGGATTGCCCTCCACCTGGTCCACTCTCCTTACTACAAAATCTAAAAGTCTCCTCCATACATGCCCAAACCACCTAAGTCGAGATTCAACCATCTTTTCTACATTAGGTGCTACCCCAACTCTCTCTCTAATGCTATCATTCCCAATCCTATCTCGTCTAGTTTTTTCCGCTCATCCAGCGCAACATTCTCATCTCTGCTACATTGATTTTACTCGTGTAGATTTTTTACCGCCCAACACTCCGTCCCATACAACATCGCTGGTCAATAAAATATGGCATTTTAAAGTAAAAACAAGTGAATATGCAGAAAACATAAGCTGATATATCATATATGAAGTTCAAAATAATGCAAGATTCAAATCATACAAATAGAGAGTGGGAACAAGACAAGAGGACCAAAAAAAAGAGAAGAATAAAGGAAAAGGGTTGGCACGATGCATTGTGTAGGCAGGAAGAATAAAAAAAATGCACTATAGGAGGGAGTGGAAACAAAAAATGCAGTATGCTAAGGCTGTTTGTTTGTTATTCTAATGGGTTATTTGGAAGGTTTGGTTTCGTCTAAGATTTTTTTTTGCAAAAAACAACCGTAGCTCGCCTTTTAGAAACTAAGTTGCTCGATTTAGCCTGTCTCTGAGCTGCACCAACAACAGAATTTGTATCGTGCGATTCAGCTGCGAGTCGAGATTCATGGGATTCGGTAGACTGAATTGAGATTCATGCTGAGATTCAAGTCCGAAAAAGATTCGCACTATGATACATATCGATTGCATTCGATTTCGTTTTGAATCGAGATACGAATCGTAAGATATTGATAACACTGCTTTTCATCCTTAATTCCTTTCACATAATCCATGTCTGTTGTTTTCCTTTCTCTCCTTGCAGCGAGCCTATAGATTTGTCTTTCTGTCCTTGGTGTCTAATGATTAGTTTATCCCCCTTCTCTTGAACTTTTGCTTTCCACCACTAAGATTTTTTATCCTTAGGTCCAATGCCTTTTGATTCTCCAGGCATATCCTTAGCTACCTTACATATCGTTCTTGCCATCTCTTCCCACATATAATTAGCAATCTCTTGTTCCTTAAAAATATATTCCTTTGGAACATCCCTCTTAAGAGCCATTGTTTTCCTTTCTTTAACTGCTGTTAATCCTTGAACTCTTTAATTGGAAGTTTTTCCTTGCCTTCATCCTGACACATGCATCCAGAACCAAAACTTCGTGCTGGGTTGTCAAGCTCTCCATAATATGACTTTACAATCCAAAGCTTCTTGTCTGTTGTTTTTTTTACTAAAAGGAATAAGATGTTCTTCCCGCTTCTTTAAACTAGTGTTTGTTATTATTGTGAAGTCAAAGTCCAACAAAAATCTAGAAGAGCTTCACCTATAGACCATACCCCATGCACTATCCCCTTGTAGTTCCTTGATTCATTGCCAACATGTGTAATTAGGTCCCTAGGGTAGGGTTCCATCAGTAAACTTCACAGTTCAGAAATCTAATCCTAGGGACCTAATTATGAATTATTTACAAGTTCAAGGACCCAATTACAAAAGTGGACCCAATTTCAAATTATTTACAAGTTTATGTACCCAGTAATAAATTTTTAAAATACTGGGACCTATTTAGAAATTTCCAACTATGTATTTAATAGTGTGCTATAGCGGTGTAGCATAACGGATCAGCCCTTGGTCGCTATGGTGCTTGAATAGCATATCGATTTCTGATAGTGGCAATAGCAGCTGCAATCGTGGTCGGAATAGTGGGAAATAGTGGCAATAACGGTCGCTACAGCAAAGTGTGTTAAGAATCCATTTTTACCCCTCCTCAAATGGGCATCTAACGCTCATATTTGGGATTATTGTCGGTTTATCTGTCATCTTTGGGGTATAGTCGTTTTTGCAGACAAAGGTTAAATAATTTGCACCTCTACCTTCTTCATATTTGAGAGTTTTTTGACTTTTGTTGTTAGTGACATGAAGATTATAACTTACGATTATTAATTATGAGTTTGTGCTTGCAATTTTGGGTAGTCTGTTATGTTTTAACATTTAAATACGTATATATTTAATTTTTTAGCTTGTGTGTATATACATTGCAAAAGTGGCCATCCTGCTCCCACTATCCTGCTATAGCGGTTTCGGGGTCGGCCGCTACATGCCGCTGTCTGGGATTGATAACTATGATTCCCAAATAGTTCAAGGACATGTAGAGTAATTGAACCTTAAAATATCTCTGTCCATTAATGTTGGATGCCCTTCGGGAAATAACTTCTGAAATTTCCCTTTTATTTTCTTTTGATTTCTCCCTCAACAGCAAAAACCTTTTCCTCTTCATCCTCAATGCATTTTACATAATCCAGCTCTGTTGTTTTCCTTTTTCTTCTTGCAGCAAGCCTATAGATTTGTCCTTCTCTGTCCTTGTTGTCTAATGATTAGTATATCCCCCTTCTCTTGAACTTCTGCTTTCCACCACTAAGATTCTTTATCCTTAGGTCCAAAGCTTTTTGATTCTCCAGGCATATCCTTATCTACCTTTCATGTCGTTCTTGCCATCTTCCCACATATAATTAGCAATCCCTTGTTCCTTAAAAATATATTCCTTTGGAACATCTCTCTTAAGAGCCATTGTTTTCCTTTCTTTAACTGCTGTTAATCCTTGAACCCTTTAATTGGAAATTTCACCTTGCCTTCATCCTGACACATACATCCAGAACCAAAACTTCACGCTGGGTAGTCGAGCTCTCCATAGTATGACTTTACAATCCATGCAAAGCTTCTTGTCTGTTTTTTTTTTCCTTACTAAAAGGAACTCAATTTGTGATAAAGAAGCCTCATTCTGGTACTTACTAAGATAAGATGTTCTTCCTGCTTCTTTAAACTAGTGTTTGTTATTATTGTGAAGTCAAAATCCAACAAAAATCTAGAATAGCTTCACCCTCAACATTAACTTCACCTAGACTATCTCATGCACCACCCCTTGTACTTCCTTGATTCGCTGCCAACATGTTCATTTAGATCCCGTCCTTGGAAAATCCTTTTCCTTCCCTTACAGTATTTCCTAAAATAATACTTCTAGATCCTCCCAATTTTTTTTCTTTTGTTGCTCTTCTAGCCCTATTTGTGGTGCAGATGCTCTAATAACCTAATAACCTTGAAAGTGTCATTCTAATGCTATGATCTTTCTCCAACCCTTACGTCCAATATATTACTCTTCCAACTTTTATCCACTATTATGCCTACCCCATATCTTGATCTTACTTTGAAACTGTACCAAAGTTTAAAACCTAAAATTTCTAATTTCCTAATTTCCTAGCCTTTTCTCCAACCCCCCTAGTTTTCTAAAGCAGATAAAATTGATCCTCCTGCCATTCACTTGTCAACTATTTCCGTAGATTTGCCTTTAAGGGTGCTAGTTTTCCAGGTTCCAAAAGGAATCCTACTCTCATTAACTAGCTTCTTTACCCACAATCCCACATCGTTCATGCCTCAGCACTATACTCAAGCCCTGCAGTGCAATACTTACAGATTACAACCTAGTATTAAAACAGCCATATCACGATCTAAACATGCTAAAAAAATTTTTCATTGGCTGTTGACTATCTGTACTACCCTCCTGGTTTATGGACTGGCTGTGTAATGATTTTCAATAAGCATGATATAGGCAAAGTTTTCATAACTTGTATGGTATCTAATTATATTTATTCACTAGTTAGATATTTCATTAGCTAAAAATACAAAATTGGGAAAGGATATTTTTGGAAAGTAAAAGTTGAATACCTAAATCTGTCAATGCAGCCAAACAAGGACATCGTCCTACCTAGAAATTTGACATGATCAACAATTTCATACCCAAACATCTTATGCCTTCTATGGTGTCTATGTATCAAAGTCCTCATAGAAGGCTGGAGTGGACTATCCAGATCCCTCCACCAACAAGATGGACTGCACAGCATTTGCAATTTCTTTTTCAAATTGCTGTTGATGTTGGACTCTCAAAACTCTCCTTAATCATCTTGTTCTCCTTCATTGCTATATTCATTTTGATCATTACCTGGATACATCTTTATTGGAATTTGGGTTTGGGCCTAACTCAACCCCACAAAACCAGCTTGTAAGGTGAGGATTGCCCAAGCTTTATAAACACTACTTGACATATCTCTAGGCGATGTGGGACTAAACATACCTCTCATACCCAACACAGTGAAGGTGCTAATGGCTGCAATAAAGGAGGCTCAAAGTTGCCGCAATTAAGGCGGCTCAAGGTAGACCGCAATTAAGGCGGATTTCCAACACACCCCCTTACACCCAGGCCCAATAGCGTGGATGATGCGAGCAACCCAACAACGGATCTAGGATAGACTTTGATACCATATTGGAATTTGGGTTTGGGCCTAACTCACCCCACAAAACCGGCTTGTAAGGTGAGGATTGCCCAAGCTTTATAAGCACTACTTAGGCCATATCTTTAGGCGATGTGGGACTAAACACACCCCTCATACCCAACACAATGAAGGTGCTAGTGGCTGCAATGAAGGCAGCTCAAAGTTGCCGCAATTAAGGTGGCTCACGGTAGACCGCAATAAAGACGGATTTCCAACAATCTTCATATTTTGGTTGTTAGATACTCATTTTGTGTTTTACTATTGTCAGATTAATAGGAAGGATCTTACTGATTTAAAGGTCTATGCCATTGATGTTGATGAGGCTGATGAGGTAAACAATCAACTCATTTTTTATTGCTTCTTTTGAGACTATTTTAAGTGTTGCTCCATCTAATTTAGGTAGCCTATAATTTTATTAACTATCCAATAAATGTAGCTTGATGATGCTCTGAGTGCAACAAAGTTGCAAGATGGTCGAATTAAAGTTTGGATACATGTTGCAGACCCTACTAGATATGTTCAACCCGGAAGCATCATGGACAGGTATCTGGTTGTGATTCAAAGAGACATATTAATGAATCTTCGCTGTTATGTTTCATCCTTAATATGCTTCATGGTTTGCAGGGAGGCTATGAGAAGAGGAACTTCTGTTTTCTTGCCAACTGCCACTTATCCTATGTTTCCAGAAAAACTTGCCATGGGGGGTATGAGTTTGCGACAGGGAGAGCTTTGTAATGCTGTTACTGTATCAGTTGTGCTGCATGATGATGGCAGGTATATTCAAATTTACTGATTGCATGTTGTGGTAAATTCACCTGATGACAAACTAGTTGTAGAACATGAGATTACAGGGAGTGACAAAACCTGTCAGGACCCATCCTGCAGTGGGTCTGTAAGTAAGAGTGGGGTTGCTTGTTCTGATGCAGCTTGGAAATAGTTTCTTATTATTTGCGTTTATTACCATGTCTTATGTTGTATTTGATACATTTGAAGTTTGGATTAAGATTGAATGTTGGAGTTATTAGGAGACTGGGTTGTATTTCTAAGTATAAAAATTGTTTTTCATAGATTTGCTCTTTCATTTCTATTATCATTACTTCAGGATATATTAAGTATTATCTGTACAAAAGTTGAATATTGGCCTATGCAATGCACAATGGCTTTCATACAACAAACAGTGCGCAATAAATAACTGTTATAATAAATGGCATGAATTTCTTATGAGTTTAAAAGTTGGTCACACTCCCATTTGTGTTTCGTGGCTTACGTTCCACATTGCATTATTGCCTATATTTGATGTATCATTCTCATTGGAAGTGCACATTGTTTTCTGTCATTGGACCTAGTGTTCTAAAATGGGATATCTAGCTGTTACTAGGCAAATGTCAAGAAAATCACACAAATATCTAATGTTGCTATTATAAAATATTTTTTTGGTTTAAACACTGTCTGATTTGTGAAAACAGTTAACTGATACAATAATGCTTCAAAACCTATAATAATCAGTCTGGTTTCAGGTAATTCAGGAGGCGACAATAGATTTTTAGTAGGTTGGAGCAAGGGTATTGTTCAGGTATAATAGGGTAGGTATTGTTTTGTTAGAGTCCAAAATGAGTCATTGGGTCGTAGGCATGACGACGAGACCCGAACCCGCGGCACCCACCCAAACCCGCCCCGGTTTTGACAGGAAAAACCCGCTTTGACGGAGGGCGGGGATGGGGATATTGATACCCGCCGCGCCCCTGAACCTGAACATGCCAGCTTGTTACGTAATTATAATAATACCTTCATATATCTATGTAGGGGATTGTATTTGTTTTGATTGAAAGGTTCCATTTTGTATAAAGTGGTACTTTTTTATTTTGAAAAATTACAGAACATTTGATTGTGCTTTTATTCTGGTGTTTTGATGCTATCGGTGTTATTTGAAGCATAACGAAGTGCTTATAAAGCACTAGTTTCTTTGTAAACCAAAAAAAAAAGCATGAGTTTCTTTTTAATTTGTAGCTGAAAGAAAACTAAGTTCCAATTTCTGATTGATTGTTTTAATTATGTGAAGGTTTTATTTGTTTATTTTTTGGAAGTGCAATTTTTGAGTTGTAAGACCTGCCCCGCCCCGCCTCGTTGCCAACTCTATTGGGCCCTGATGAGCAACTGGTTCATCATTTATCACATGGGCCCAAGATTTGGAAGGTCTATACTAGAAGGAATAAGGGGAATAAAAAGGAATGTTGAGCTGGCAGAGCGAGAATGTCAAAAGGGAGGGTAGTAACCTTATAGGAGATTTTCTGCTTTTAAATAATGTTTAGTTTGTTGAGGGTAGTATCTTTTGGAATCATTATGTTGGTTATGTTGGGACATGAAGGACATCTTGGAGAGTTATTGTTGGAGATAAGACAATGGACCCTTTCCCTGCAATGGCCAATAAAGAGTCATCTGCAATTTTAATTTTCTGTTTACCTACACAAGGACTATATGATGAAAAGAAACTAGACTCTTTTGTCATATGATCAATAGCACCTGAATCAACAATCCAAGTATGGTTGACACTAAGAAGGGAAGTTTTAACAAAGTTACCTTTCTGGGATATGGAACAGGAAGGAGTTTGAGACTCAAGAAGTTTGTCAACTTGATCTATTTGTTCCTTCGTGAAAGGAAACGAGCTTGAAGAAGACCGCTTCTCTTAATCAGAGGTACTAACCTGGAATGCACGATTTTCACCACCACCTTTCTTCTTCCAATTTGTTGGCTTGCCATGAAGTTTCCAACATGTCTCACGAGTATGCCCCGTGCGCTTGCAATGTTCGCACCGTTTATCATATTTCTTGCCATCTTTCTTCCCCTCTTCATTGTAGTTTCTAGTAGCAAGTGTAGAGCCCTCAATTTTTGAAATTAGGGATGCCTTACCCATCATAACTCCTTGTCTGGCCTCTTCTCTCCTTACCTCCGAAAAAGATTCACGAATAGTTGGCAAAGGTGTCTTCCCCATAATTCTACCACTTCATCAAGTTCCTTATTTAGCCTAGCAAGAAACATAAACACACGATCATTCTCTTGCCTTTTGATGAATAGGACACTGTCTTCAGTACACCTCCAATTGTCCTCATAGCAGAGATCCAATTCCTGCCATAGAGTCATTAGTTCATTATAATAAGTAGTCACATCGCTATTACCTTGTTTGGCATGCCATAACCTGGATTTTAAATCGAAAATTTGAGAGGAATTCTGAATGTCAGAGTATGTATCTTTGCCAGCTTCCAAGACATCTTTCGCAGTTGGCAAGAACATGAAGGGCTTTCCAATTGCTAGTTCCAAGGAATTAATTAGCCAAACAATGATTAAATAGTTCTCAGATTTCTAGAACGTGAAAGTTGAATCGCTGTCTGTAGGTCTCGGTGTGTCTCCTGTAAGAAATCCAAATTTTCCCTTACTTTCCAGGAGCAATCTAATAGTCTGGGACCATTTTGTGTATTTTTTTCCAAGCCGTGGAATGTTGACCTGAAGGGAATTAGAAAAACCCTCTTGGCCATTAAAATGGTAGTTCAAACCACCATTGGTGCTGTAGGCACCACCTGCACCGTCATCTGCAACACTACGCCACCTGCAACACTGACGCCACCTGCACTGCCGCCTCCTGCACTAGCGCCTATGCTCGTACCCACGCGGCTTGAGGCAGCGCCCCCTGTTCGCCTTTGCCCCGCTCGGTCCGCCTCCTGTCACGCTGATGTTGTGACCGTTTTAAATAGTGCTTGTTAGGGCATGCTTCCATGAGTTTGGACGTGCCGCCATGGAGGGGAGAGAAACCCCAACCTAAAGCTGCTGATACCATTTAGAAGGCAGTGGAACAAAATGTTGTGTTATTTTATTCATCAGTCCAAGTCTCTGTTATGGAGAGATTACAATAAAGCAACAAAGTCTCTTCCTATAATTAAGGAACGAAATAAAACAAAATAAAATAAAAGTAATAAAGATAAAATCAAAGAGAATAAAATCAGGGATATTTACTGATTCTCCTACGAGATTCTTTCAAAGGATATCCGTACTTAATTTGTCAACTCTATTGATCAACTTGTAGATGTTTTCACCAAGTCTGCACGGCGTTCACGAATAACTTATATAACTTTTATATGTAACAACCTTGGTGATGATGACATTTATGCACCAGCTTGAGGGGGAGTGTTGATATTGTTTGATTTGTTTTTGATATGTTGTTGATATAGTCTAATTTAGTTTCCTAGTTTCCATATACTAGTTGTAAATAAGAGTTATGGTAAATCCCTAAAATCAAGGGATTGATACCTGCATATTTGTATATCATTAATCTATAAATTCAGAAGTCTGAGAGGGTTTCTCTCAAGCTATACAGCTACCATAGCTAATGTTAATGATGTTAACGTCTGCAGTTTTGAGTAACTTTTTAGTTTTCAGCATCTATTATTGTTTACTAGAAATTATAATAATATCATGGTTATTATTGGAGATGGCCTTTTCTTAATGATGTTCTATGTGGGTATAACAGCATTGCAGAATGTTCAGTGGTTAACTCAGTGATTAAACCAACATACATGCTGACATATGAGAGTGCATCTGAGCTACTCCATTTGAACCTCGAGGAGGAAGGTGAACTGAGAATTTTGTCTGAGGCTGCAAACCTTCGTTTAAATTGGCGCCGTCAACAGGTTTGTTTTTTTTCTTGACTCAGGCTCGTTATTTTGTGTTTCAACGTCTTAAAGTTTTATTTTTGTTCGTTTTGAATAAAAATATTTGATTTGATTCTTACTATCTTAGGTCATGTAATGTGCTGCAGTCTGCAACTTTGTAGTTGAAATAGAAGCCATTTGAAAAATTACATATTGCATTTGAGGGAAATCTTTCACTTAACATCATCACTGATTCATGATTCATGATTCATTGCTTTACAGGTTTCAACCGTACCTAAATAAAGTATAACCTTTTATTTATATTATTTTTTACATAAAAGAATAAATTCATTTAGACAAAAAGAAGATGATCTGTTACTTGATTTTCTTTTATAAAGTGTCACCTATGCGAAAGTTAGTTATCCACAACAGTATTATATAGTTTTTCTGCGAGCTTCGGTCCATCCCATTGATCTTAAAATTCCATTATCCTCTGATAAGTGATGAAAAATTCCATTAGTATATTTTATTTATTTTGTTATTAAGCCAAACAATCATAAATAAATGATAGCATGCTCGAATAAATGGCATTTTCTTACCTGCCTGTAAATGGCATTTTCTTACCTGCCTGTTTCTTGTTCTCAATCCTCTTATAAATGCTTCTTTCCTAGTCACAGTGTTGAAAATGTACTGATAGGCTTCTTTTTTTTTTTTTGGGAAAAAATTGACCCAAAAGGTGGAGATAGAAATCTGAAAATTTATGGGAGAATCTATTAAATAATAGATTTAGGTGAGTGGATAAATTTGCTTAGTAATTGAAACACACACTTGTGCATCCATATGGTGTCGGAAACTGCTTACATAAAAAAAATTTGAAGTGGTTATAGCTGTTTAGAATTATTAGCCCTTAAAACATTAATTTTTCTGTTCTCTGTCTTTGTTCAGGGTGCTGTCGACACAGCCACAATAGAAACTCGCATTAAAGTATCTAATCCAGAGGATCCAGAGCCATCAATAACTCTTTACGTGGAAAACCAGGCAGACCCTGCAATGCGACTAGTCTCTGAGATGATGATACTGTGTGGCGAAGCCATGGCCACATTCGGGTCTCAGAATGACATTCCTTTACCCTACAGGGGACAGCCCCAATCAGATATAAATGTATCTGAATTTGCCCACCTTCCAGAAGGGCCTGTTAGGAGCTTTGCCCTGGTCAAAGTAATGCGTGCTGCAGAAATTGATTTCAGGAAGCCTGCGCGCCATGGGGTTTTGGGTATTCCTGGTTATGTTCAATTTACGTCTCCCATCCGTAGATATTTGGATCTTCTTGCTCATTATCAGGTGAGTTGTTTTCAATTTTATAATTCACAGGTATAATAGGTTGCATACCTTGATGCTACTAGACACCGGCTATTGAATTTTGATTTATGATATCAGCAAGACTCTGGTAAAGTGAATAGAAGCAAGGTTTGGGAAAGTGAAAAGAAATGAAAACATACTTGTTGCCTGCACAAGAGACAAATATGATGCAGATAATGCCACTCTGGGCACTTGAACTGCCTACCTGTGCATGGAGGAGGAATATAACTACAAATGATAGTTGTTATATTTCACCATTTGATAAAGTTTTGTTAAATTGTGTTGGAATGCAATTTAATTCTCTTCATTTGTAAAATTTCTTGTTTCAATTATTTTAAAATTTGAACTTTAGGCCTAACTTAACCCCACAAAACCGGCTTGTAAGATGAGGATTGCCCATGCCCTATAAGCACTACGTAGGCGGTAGGCCATATTTAGTCGATGTGGGACTATCAACACACCCCCTCACGCTCAGGACTAGACATCTGAAACGTGGACTAATGCGGGTGGAATAACAAGGATCTCAACAAATAGTATTTGTGAAATTAAAATTTTCATAAAATGTTTCAAAACATAATAAATATCAAATATTGCAACATCAAATCAACTGTAAATGCACTAGTGGCATACCCTTGAAAACAAAAAACAAAAAAACAAAATTAAACTAGAAAATATTAAATCAAGTCTCACTTATTACTTGTTCTTCTATTCTTTCCCCTAAGTAAGCTTTTCCGCTTAATCTTAATTATACGAATTAAACTATAAATATATTTTTTTATATAAAAAACTATATGAATGTATAAGCAAAAAAATAAAATCATTATCATTAAGCTAGAAATTGGAAATTACAATAATTATATCTGTTGAAAATATGATTATAATTTTTGTCATTAATGTATAGGTTTAGGCATAGCATATCATATCATATCTTGTAAATAGGAATAGAATATCCTATATTCCTTATGTAATTATTTCATTAAACCTATATAAAATGGACTCCACTGTGTAGTTGAGACACACGGTTTCACCATCTCTATGCCTCTGTTTTCTCTCTTTAACATGGTATCTAGAGACAGACAGAGGCAATCCTAAAACCGTGCTTACCCGGTAGACCCACTGTTCTCCGGTGACAAATTTTCTTGGCAAACTGTGTTCTCATTCCGGTTTGCCCATTTTTCATTGCCGTGACGTCATTCCGGCACCATTTTCAGCCTTTTTAGCCCTCTGCCACCGTCAGCCGCTGCATTTGTCGGCTACCCTTCCGTCCGACCACCCCACCATCAGAACCGGCGTAGTGGTTGCCTCTCTTCGTCGGTTCCAACGCCACCACTCCTAGGCTAATCCGAGCACTTTTGCTACCGACACACTGTGCACTTGCACCGTTTCGGGTTTTTCAGGTCGCGTTGTTGTCGTTTTGGACATTTGTTATTGATCTATGGCTTCCTCTACTTCCACAGATCCTCCTAAGACCATAGATCCTCTTAAGCCTCTCCGGCTAATTATAAAGATTTTCTCAGGTGGTTTGAGCATCGATAATCATCCGGATCCACTGCTTTGGTTGCACATACTAGTAACTCATCTGCTTGCATATCTCAGTCACCCTCCCTTGGTCCTTGGGTTCTTGACTCCGGTGCGTCTGATCATATCTTTGGTAATAAGACTCTTTTCTCCTCTCTCTCTCTACATCAGGTTATTTACCTATTGTCACTTTAGCTAATGGTTCTCAAACCCAATTCCAAGGTATTGGAACTGCCCATCCTCTTCCTTTCCTGTCAGTTAATTCTATCCTTTATGTCCCTGGGTGTCTCTTTAATTTACTCTTTGTTAGTCATTTAACCCGTTCTCATGATTGTTTGATTACCTTTACTAAAGATAGTGTTATTTTGCAGGACCGGAGTTCGGGACGGACGATTGGCACCGGATGTGAGTCTCATGGCCTTTACCAGCTTTCCACCCTGTCCCAGATTTGCTCTGCCACATATTCCCCTCTTACCATACATGCCCAGTTGGGTCATCCTGGTCTCCCCAAACTCCAGAAATTGGTGCCAAGCCTTTCCAAGTTATCTAGTTTGCATTGTGAGTCGTGTCAACTAGGCAAACACACTCGTAGTCAATTTCCCGTTCGAGTCAATAAACGAGCTTTGTCCCCTTTTGCTTTAGTTCACTCAGATGTATGGGGTCCTTCTCGTACTGTTTCCATTTATGGGTCCGAATACTTTGTTACGTTTATTGATGATTTTTAAAGGTGTACGTGGTTATTTTTAATGAAAAATAGGTCTGAATTATTTTCAATTTTTCAGCAGTTTTATCACGAAATTAAAGCTCAGTTTGGTGTCTCCATTCGCTCTTTACGTAGTGATAATGCCCGAGAATATTTATCCCAACAATGTCAAACTTTTATGGCTTCCAATGGAATTCTTCACCAAACGTCCTGTGCTCATACACCTCAACAAAATGGGGTTGCCGAACGCAAAAATCGGCATCTCGTTGAAACCACTCGGACCCTTCTTCATCATGGCAATGTTCCATTTCGATTCTGGGGGGATGTTGTTTTGACAGCTTGCTATCATATAAACCGCATGCCCTCCTCTATTCTTGATGACCAAGTACCTCACTATCCTTTTTCCCCATATTCCTCTCCATTCACTTCCGCCACGTGTCTTCGGGTCCACATATTTTGTCCACAATCTAGCTCCTGGTCTTGACAAACCTTCGGCTCGATCACTCAAGTGCGTCTAACTTGGTTATCATCGGACCCAAAAAGGGTATCGTTGCTTTTCTCCTACTCTTCGGCGCTACCTTATATCGGCCGATGTTACCTTTTTGGAGTCTGTCCCCTACTTTGAGTCGACTCCCTCACCTCCCGAGCAACTTGAGTCGACTCCCTCACCTCCCGAGCAACTTTCTATAGTTGTTCCTCTTCCTTCGGCTATTATACCTTTCGAGTCTGTCCCACCGGTAACTCTGCCTGTGGATCAATGTTATCAAATAGCGGCCATGGCGGCGCCATGGCGGATTGCGGTGGTGGATTTTTGCCCAACCGCTATGGCCAATTTGTGAAGGATGGCGGTGCCATGGCGTTTTATGGTAGCTTGAAATGGCGGATTTTTAGCCTTCCGCTATGTTCCGCCTTCCGCCATCGATAACATTGCTGTGGGTCCCCCATTTGCTTGACCGCTGCAAACTTATCATCGTCGCCCACCACCTACCTTGGTGCACGTTCCTGCCGTTCCTCCTACAGCTCCACCTGTTGCTTATCCTGCTCCTGAGGCCATGATTGATTCTTCCCCGACACCAACTCCTTCCCTGGATCCGACCCCGCCGCCTGACCCAGACCTTCCCATTGCTCTCCGTAAAGGTATACGATCTACTCGTAACCCATTTCCCCATGATATTGCTTTGAGTTATCATCGTTTTTCTCCTTTGCATTATGCTTGTCTTTCTTCGTTGTCGTCTGTCTCTATTCCTAACTCTCCAGGTGAAGCTTTATCTCACCTTGAATGGCGGCAAGCGATGATTGATGAGATATGTGCTCTTCAATGCAGTGGTACCTGGGAATTGGTCCCTCTACCTCCTGGGAAGTCTTTAGTTGGTTGTCGTTGGCTTTATACTGTGAAGGTGGGTCCTGATGGTAAGATTGATCGGTTTAAGGCTCGTTTGGTGGCCAAAGGCTACACTCAGATATTTGGGCTTGATTATGGTGATACTTTCTCTCCTGTGGCCAAAATGGCCTCTGTTCGGCTTCTCCTCTCCATTGCTGCAATTCGTCAATGGCCTCTTCATCAACTGACATCAAGAATGCCTTCTTACATGGTGATATTGAAGAGGAAGTATATATGGAGCAACCACCTGGGTTTGTTGCTCAGGGGGAGTCATCTACCATGGTCTGTTGGCTTCGCAGGTCACTTTATGGTCTTAAACAGTCTCCTCGGGCTTGGTTTTGTAGATTTAGTACTGTAGTGCAACAGTTTGGTATGGTTCACAGCGAAGCTGACCACTCTGTATTCTATCGTCATTCGTCCTAAGGAAGCATTTATCTGATTGTTTATGTGGACGATATTGTCATAACTGGTAGTGATCAGCATGGCATACTACAAGTGAAATAATATCTCTCTCATCAATTTCAGACTAAAGACCTTGGTAAGCTCCGTTATTTCTTGGGTATTGAGGTAGCTCAGTCTAAGGATGGTATCGTGATTTGACAAAGGAAATATGCTATGGATATTTTTGAAGAGACTGGACTATTGAATGCTAAGTCAGTTGACACTCCTATGGATCCAAATGTCAAACTTCTACCTAATCAGGGAGAGCCACTGTCAGATCCAGGAAGATACAGGAGATTGGTTGGGAAAATAAACTACCTCACAGTCACCCGTCCAAACATTTCATTTGCAGTCAGTGTGGTAAGCCAATTCTTAAATTCTCCTTGTCAGGACCATTGGGATGCCGTGATACGGATCCTTAAATACATTAAAGGTGTTCCAGGAAAAGGTCTCATTTATGAAGACAGAGGACATACTCAGATAGTTGGTTACTCAGATGCCGATTGGGCAGGCTCACCCATTGATAGGCGATCTACTTCTGGGTATTGTGTACTTATTGGAGGAAACCTGATCTCTTGGAAAAGTAAGAAACATAATGTAGTTGTAAGGTCCAGTGTAGAAGCTGAATACAGGGCCATGACATTAGTGACTTGCGAACTCATTTGGTTGAAACAGCTACTCAAAGAAATTAAGTTTGAAGAAACTATGCGAATGACGCTAATATGTGATAATCAAGCAGCATTGCATATTGCCTCTAATCCCGTGTTCCATGAAAGGACCAAACATATTGAGGTAGGTTGTCATTTCATCAGGGAGAAGATCCAATCAGGGGACATCATCACTAGCTTTGTCAACTCCAATGATCAGCTGGCAGATGCCTTTACAAAATCTTGGAGAGGTCCTCGTATTAGTTATCTATGTAACAAGTTGGGTGCATATGATTTATATGACCCACCTTGAGGGGGAGTGTTGAAAATATGATTATAATTTTTGTCATTAATGTATAGGTTTAGGCATATCATATCATATCTTGTAAATAGGAATATAATATCTTATATTCATTATGTATAGATTTAGGAATATAAAACGGACTCCGTTGTGTAGTTGAGACACACAGTTTCACCATCTCTATGCCTCTGTTTCCTCTATTTAACAATATCATTATATTGAAAAAATAAATTATAATTGAAGACATCTCAACTTTTATAAATTATAATTGCTCTCCACGTGTCTTCATACTTTGAGATTGTTGTATATTTTTTCATTTTCAGTGCTATCAAAAATATTTTTCAATATTTGTGACCATGTTATACTGAAAAAATAAAAGGTATAATGTAAAGTAACGTTATAGAGCAAAGAAGACCACATTTTGTGTTATTTAGAGTAGGTTGCACAACAATGGGGGCAACATAATTTTTTAAGTGGGGGCAACATAATTTTTTATCTAAGATTTAACCAAAAATTTATCACTTGGTGGGGGAAGCTGCCCCCAATGGCATCAACGTAGGGCGTCCCTGATTATGCAACATGTTACTGTAGTAATGTTTAGGTTGTGGGTTTTGCTCCCCAACTTCCTTTGTAAGAAATTTTTTTTATAAGTATAATTGGTATGCTATACTACATCCTGGTCTTTTCTTCTAAGGCTTTTATGTATCTCTGTTTTGCTTGTGTCTGCAATGTTTGTCTTTTTTAGGTAAAGGCATTTCTTAGAGGTAAGCCTCCACCCTTTTCAGCTGGTAAGCTTGAAGGGGTAGCAGCTGTTGCAAATGAGAAAATTAGATTAGTGAGGAAGCTCTCCAGCAGTAGTCTTCGATACTGGATATTGGAATATTTACGAAGACAACCAAAAGAGAAAAGATATCAGGCATTGGTCCTTAGATTTATTAAAGATCGAATTGCGGCTCTATTGTTGGTTGAGGTAAGCAGCTAATCAACCTATTAGGTAATCTGTTTTGAAAAGTCCATGCTATTTGTTGATTGTCCCGGTGGGAAATGACAGCGTTGCATTTAACGTCTAGCTGCTTAGAATGAGCTGCATCTGTGATTCGTTAGGGATGACTTAATTTTTGAGATCAATGGTCAAACATAATTTCTACCATGTTATTTAATCTGGGAGTAATTATGAATTATTATCCTTTGTCACCTTCTCCAAGTATGCAGGAGATTAATAACTATAGTGATGGAACTTAACTGTTTTAATCAGTGTGGAAGTGCATTAGACTGGATTTTTTTTTTCAGTGAAATTCTTAATATTAAAATTAGTGTACGCACAATTTTCACAAGGTGATAGGGACAATTCCTATCTGAAAATGGGAGACTGTATTATTGTATAAAATGGGAAAGGAAATATAGAAAGGGAAGAGCTAATGTTTCCATCTGTGGAGGAAACTCCAAGCACCAAGCCTGGGCTAGAAGATAGAAAACTCACATAATCCCTCCTTCATAAACCTCCCCCCTTTTTACATTATACCCACATTCTCTCTCTTCTAACTAACTTGCATCATGCCACCCCCCAAACCAATTCACCCTTTCCAGCCTAGGTTATCATAATACACTTGTAGGGCCTTGGGCCTGACCTTCTCCAACTGAGGAGTATTTGGGTCCTCTGTCCCATCAATACTACCCCTCTTAATTACTGCCTTGTCCTCAAGTCAGAAGTTAGAAAATGGCCTCTGTTGCGACTCTCCTCTTCCCCAGTGGCTTCTACAACTGGTTCGGACTTCCAAAGTATCAATGTTCCACACTGTTTTTCCATGATTACTTGCTCTCAGATAGCTAGAATAGCTTCAGGTTCAGCAGGATCAATGTTGTCTACTTCCAGGCCACAAGACAGCTCGGTTTCTGTTGGATGATTCCGGATAGCCATCTTCAGCTGAGAAATGTGCAAGACAGGGTCCGCCCGAGCTGTTTCTGGCAGCAGAAGTTTGTAGTTTGCTTCTCCCACGCTAACTATGATCTGGAAGGGTCCAAAGCAGTGTGCTGGCAGCTTAGGATTAATTCTCTTGGCCACCGATAGCCGTCTGTGTAGCTGAATCGTCACATACACTGTTAGGAACTGAAGGGACCTCATATATTAAATGGAAAATGGAGCTCAGCTCCTTGAAGAAATGAAGAAGATAAGAAGAAAAATGGAATGATACCAAGACTGAACCAGAGAACCAGAGAAGGATTCTCTGTTACAGCCACCCACCAGCACCCAAATACAAGAAAAATGATAGGTGTTAGAGAATATTGTAATTAATGTATAGCTGTCAATTAGTATCAGTTAGTATCATGTAATTATTGTAATTAGGATAATTAGGATTCTTGTATTTGTGACTTTATGTCTATATTCAAACATCTGTTGTGTATTATGAGTTATGACACAGTTTCAGCATCTCATGCCTCTGTTTTCTCTCTTTCAACATGGTATCTAGAGCCAGACCAAGGTAACCTTAAAGGTGCATATTGGATAATTGAACAGCTGGTAAAATTAGAAATATGTTTCTTAGAGATGACTGATGAGATTGATATTGTCAAAATAGTACAGAAATTTAAAATGATGTTATAATATTTCTCATCTTTTTTGTTGTCACTTTCTTGTTTCACATGGCTGTGTTTAGATACCTTCAGAGGTATTGCTTTTACCAGTGTGTTTTTACTCCATGTTTGATGTGGTGATAGATACACGATTTTGATTTCTGCTGTTTTGGATCCATAAGTTGATTCTCGTTTGCAGGTTGGACTTCAAGCTTCTGCCTGGGTCTCTGTTGGAACACAGATAGGGGATGAAGTAGTAGTTAAGGTGGAAGAAGCACATCCTCGTGATGATATTATTTTTCTTAAGGAGGTCATAAAAGGGTGACAAGAGTTAAGATATGTTTTTGAGAGGATTTTCGATGTTCAATTTATTCAAGAAGGTAAATAACTTTCTCTGCATTCCTGGCAATTCTATATGTTTGTCAACCAACCTCTTAGCCAAACCTTTCCGTTTTCCGAGGATGCCAGGATGATCTTATTAACTCCCATGCAGCTTGGCTGCTAGGGTGCCCCCCCTGTCTTTTTGCATGGAAGAAAGATCATGCTTCACTGAAAGAATTTCAAGCTTTGGAACTTTGTCAAGCTGTTCGAATTTTGAAGTGTTATTCTGCAGAGAAATTCCGCAAAGGTCTAGCCGGCATATCCAGCCTTCATCAGGCCGGTAGTGTACATTCCTTCAAGCTACCTCCATTTTCTCCAACCAGTCAGTGACATAAAGTTAGCAGGTTTTCACCCTCTTACACAAGCAGCTCTGCCCGTTCTGTTGATTTTGTAATTTATGTCCCTGACATGATTTAGTAATAGTATTATCTCACCTTTTTTTTCCTGAAAATTCATGGTTGTGAGGGATTTTATTCAGTACTTTACTTTCGCCTGGTATATGCGAGGCTTTGCAACTTCATATAAATATCTATTGAGTTTCATTGTTGCAATCTTCCAAGTTTTGTGCCAAAAGGTCCAAGGATCCAGACTTGCAATAAAGGGTCATATGGAAGAACATTTTTACATGCATCGCGTTACACCCAATTGCTCATATATCACTACGATTTATGGTGAAGGCCTGAAATTGCATAATATGTTGAGTGTGGACAGGTATTGCAATGACAAATACATTGTTATAATTGCATTTATATCACTAGTTATAGTTTTTGCATTCTCAGATGCTAAGATCATTTGGAGTCATTCCTGACTTTCTTGAGATTAGTTAACATTGATGAAGATTTTAATCTCCCAATGTAAATAATCTTAGTGTTTGTTCGTAGTATAGTTTGCAAAACTTGAGTTTTAATAAACTTGGTTTTGAATTTTGATTAAAAGTGGGTTTGCAGCAAAATGATTTATGTTTGGATACTTTTTCCATTAAAAGTGATTTTGGTAGAATTAATAGTGTTTGGATACAGTCAATTTGGCAAGGTTATTGTGGTTTGAGTAGTTGAATTCCCATAACTGAGTTTTAATGAACAGAGAAGTGAAAATTTATTACTTCTTATTTAACCAAGGTTTGGGCACCAAACTCAATTACAAATGACTAACAATTGATTTTGCCAAAGATGAAGTGAAAACTTTGACATTTCAGCCCTTGGTTTGGATGTCCCAAACAGATTCCCAAAGACACTCTTAACAGGGTTGACTTAAGTAAGAACTAGGGAGAGTGAGGAACAAGGCACTAAAGTTAGAAGTTCATACTCTTTCACAAGGAGCAGACCGGGGCTTAGGTGTTTTGGGTTTGGGGAATTCCTGGTATTTTCTTGCATTTGAGTTAGCAGGGGTATGCACCTGACTGGAAAATCCATCATACCTAGGTGTTCATTAATGCCTTTATTCATTTTACAAAGAATGCTAGTATTTTTATGGGCAGACCTCCTTTCTGTGCAAGTACCACTCTTAACAGTGGTGACTCGAGGAATTCTACCAGCTTTGGAAATAGGGAGTGAGGAACAAGGCACCAAAATTAGATTTTCATACTCTTTCATGAGGAGCAGACTTGAGCTCATGTGTTTTGAATTTGGGGAATTCCTGGTATTCTCTTGCATTTGAGTCTGCAATGATATGGATATGCACCTGACTGGAAAATACCTAGGTTCTCATTAATGCCTTCATTCATTTTAAAAGAATGTGAGCATTTTTATGGGCAGGCCTCTTTCTGTGCAAGTACCATCATCTGGTATATATTTTTCTCAGGCTTAGGTATTGTTTACAGTCTTAGGGAGATTGTTTACAGTCTCTAATTTTCATTGACCCTAAGGGTATGTTTGGATTGATGGAAGGGAGTGGAATGGAATGGAATGAAACTTAATGGAATGGAGCGGAACGGAATGGAACGGAGTGGAATAAAAATTTTATTCCATTGTTTTGATATTTTATGATGGAATGGAACAAAGTTATCCTTCCATCATTTGGAAGTGAACGGAATAGAATGTGTTATAACTTTCTAGTTCCAATATTACCCTTTTTTTAATGCTTACATTTGCTATCAGATAAGTTAAATAACAGTCCTAATTTTGCGGAGACCATCTCTCCGTGTTGTAAAAAGCCGTGATTTTCCATCTCAAAAAGATCTATAACTCTCTAGTGGTGGATCTCTCCACTCTCGAACATCACCGTCAACTCAAAAAAAATGCATGAATTATTTATTCGTTTGCTGCATCACTTTTCGTTTCCTTTTTCTCTTTAACTCAAAAGGCTCAAAATAATTGAGTCCAAAAGATCACATTCTGTTTTTATCCTTCTGCTTAGGCAAGTGTTTCTTCTTCCTCATCAATCCATTCTGGACACGAGGTGGAGAACAAGTGTGGCATTATTGGATTTGGATAAGTGGGTTTAGGTTTAATGGGTAAAAATATAATTTTATAAATATAAGAATAAAATATACTTTGGTTCCATCCCATACCCCCAATTTGGGAGGGAACAAAAAGTGAGGGATTGGATGGAATGGGATGGAATGTGTTCATCATGTACCATTCCATTCCATTATAAATTAATGAATCCAGACAATGGAACATAATTCTATTCCACTGCATTTCATTCCATTTCATCATATTCCACCGATTCAAACATACCCTAAGAGTTATCTTAATGTTCTATATGTGCAAAATAGCACGTTCTATTAGCATGAATTGATGGGTGATACAGAGACTTTCGATAGTTTCCTCTTTATTTTCGTACCATGGTTCCCAGTGAGACAAATTATAGTGATGTTTGTGTGCATGCCTGGTAGCCATTGCCTTTTTTTATTTTTCTTTTTCTTTTTCTTTTTCCCGTGTTTTGGTCAGTCGACTGCAGCAGTGCAGTGCTTTTAATATGCTAACATGATACCCGTTTGTGTGGTCACCACACAGCGGTTTGTCTCCATTGCTTTGAGAGGCTGTTAGGTTGGTCATTGTGTTTCTTGGTCTTCATACTCCAAACCTTCCAATATACGACTAACTGGTTTTGCTATGTACCCTGCTTGAGGGTAAGCCATAACAATCCAGAGTGTGAAACTGTGAATGGAGATCATTAATTAACTGCTGAAGTGAGACTGAGAAGTGTGTTTATTAAACAAGATGAGAATGACGTGGTGGTTATTGAATTGTGCATAAATGGTTAAAGTTACATGTGCATGTTGCATGCTAAAGGACAGGAATTGAACTAATACACTTTCCTTAAATTATTTAATTGGTCAAAATCGTGATATGTTTCAAATTAAATCAAGGATGGATATATTTTTATCTACTCGTTTTACTATTAAGCTCGTTTTACATGCATCGTTTTCTCATACTAAAAGTTATACAATCAAGGCAAGATAAATAAAAATGTCACATACAATCAAGTATATAAATGTAAAATAGACTAAAAATTGTTACTTTTAAAACCGATTAAGATCTTCTCCTTTGGTGATCTTTTTTTTTCTCTCATGTTATGAAAGAGAAAGACGCAAACAAATTTTAGTGGATTTTACATACAAAAGAAAATTTTAATTTGTTTCTTTCTTTCTTTTGGTTTACTGTTTCTTTCTTTAACTGAGAGGAAATGGAGAGGATTTTTGAAAATTATACCATTTAAAGAGAATTTGATGGAATTTATTTCCTTTAATTCATGATATACAGGGTTAAATATAGTTTTATTTAATTTTAAATACTAATATTTTATTATGAGTTTTTGCATCTTTAAAAATATTGTGATTCATAATTTGCTTAGAGGTGATATTAAAATAATCACAATTTTTTTTTTCTTTCAAAATATACCCCTTTTTCCATTATTTCTCAAACTAATCTTTTGACAACTATCCGAAAGTTAACATTTGATAAGCCGACTTTCCTCTATTTATTTTGGCTTGTTAGGAAGTTGGCATCTCAATTGTTGACTTCCCTTATAACCTTTTTACCCTTCTTCTTTTTCCCATTCCACCTTGGAAGTGGATACCCCATGTGTTGACTTCTCTTCTTACCACTTTTATTTTTAACTTTCAAAATTATTAAATAACTTACATAATTCAGAAGAAAGAAAATAAAACATAGAAGGGAAGCCAAGTTTCAGCAAAACGAACTTCTCAATTGTTAAAAAAATATGAGCAGTGTAGAAAATAACGAGGATAAGTGTGTATTTGAAGGATAATTTTTTGTGTGATTATTTTATATTTTCACATTTTCTTAAAATTTATACATAAGATAATGTGTAATTGGTTGATGATGTAAAATGCTTATACTATTGAAATTATACTTTTTTCTTTTCTTTTTTTTCCCCTTTCTTTTGTTTACACAAGAAAGAATGATAGGTGCACAGTTTTCTCCATTCATGAGAGCATTAATTTCTTGGAGGCGTATTTCTTTGATCTCTTCACTTGTTTTAGTCATGAGTTTCTTCACTTTGAGAATACTATTTCCATGTTGATGGATCACATCTGAAGGTGTAAATGACAGATAATGCCCTGGTGGAAATGGTCATGCCTTAAACGGGCGGCAAGACATCACTTTTCTAGACAACTCCGTACCGTTTCCGTGTCTGGATTTAAATGAAAATTAGTGCATCAGATAAGTAGTTGGAGTTTGAGTCTAAAAAACTTGATTTTAATGAGAACAATTCTTAAATAATATACAAATGGAATTTATCTGCATATTAATACCACTGCTCTCATTTATTTTGATGAGCATGGTCCTTAGTGCACTTTTTAAGGAATCAAGAAAAGTAAATTTTAATTGGACAACTAAGTATTTCATTTTTTCAAATATTAAATATATTAATTCCTTATGTAAACTATTTTTTCTTGGTTCCTTAACGAATGCCCTAAGGACGCTCGTTAACATTTTCCTATTTTGATTTACCTAAACTTTAGTTAACTATTGGCTGCAACCACTGAGATACTATTTGTTTTTCGGATCCGGGTCATAAATTTCACGTATTCACGCATTCATCTTAATCTATTGTCAGGATTTCATGTACATATTTTTGTATTAATGTAGTTAACTTACACAAAATCAATCAATGAACGAGATCTCCCTCATTTACAATGGAAGTATTTTTTTGTACCAGTATCTTGATCACTGTTTTAAGAGTATTGGTTAGTATTCTCCTTATAATAATTAAAAGGAAAAAAAGTAAATGACATAAATGCCCCCAATTTGGGTGAGAAAACTAACTTGGAGTATTATATAGACTAATTTAGTTTTTTATATTTTAAGATTAAGATATCTTATCAAATTCGAATTATGGTCGAATTTGTAGTTTTGATTTAGATAAGTAACTACTGCTCATAGCAATTGATTGTCTCATAATATTTGCAACTCTTAAAATTCGCTAGGGGCTTCTTTGTGAGTTTGGGAGGGAAGACTTTCGGGAAAAGAAGGAAGAAAGGGATGGGGGAAAGGAAGATAGCCACCCAGAACCCTCCAAAATCATCATATAGTTCATTTTTTATAGTTTCCCCAAATTGGAGGATTTTGGAGGATTTTGATTTTTTTTTTTTGAAAATAAACCCCATACAAGGTGGGGAGTATCCTTCCCCCATCCCTTTTCAGATTCTTCCTCCCAAAGCTTTCCCTTCCAAAACTCACAAAGAAGCCATGAGGGTTTGTCTGAGAGTTGAGATGGGAAGGGTTTGGAAAAGAAGGAAGGGGGAAAGGATGGGAAAGGGAGAATAGTCCCCCCACCTTATATGAGGGTTTATTTTTTCACAAAAAATCAAAATTCCCCCATACCTGTCTTCATTCTTCTATCAGAATTTTTCATTTTTTGTCCCCGTGGTGTAGCTCAAGTGGTGGAGCTCAGGAACATTTGGTCTCAATAAGGTTGCGGGTTTGATCCCGCGGTACCTCCAATTTTTCCATTCCCTTTTAAGGCCTAAATATGCTTCCTATGAACCAAAAAAAAATTAAAAAAAAAAGTAGAATTTTCCATTTTCTTTGATTCCCCTTAACTATGCTTTGTCTTTGATTCTTCTGTCGAAATCTAGATGACTGTTTCTTTGATTTCCTCAATTGAAGTGCTTCTTCATACACTTTAATTGACATCCTTTGCAAATTCATGAGGTCTTAGCAGCAATTTGATTAACAGATGTTTTATTTAATCTTGAACCAGAAAGATAGATCTTGATACTTCCATGACAATAAGCTTTTGATTTTTTTGGATCGGTTTGGATATGAACACCCCTACTCGGCTGTTCCCCTCCCCCTTCCCAACACGATCTGTTCTCGTATGACCCAGGCTCAAAATCACAAATTGTAGCTTTTATAAATACAGATTTATAGAAATGGGGTCATTAGCATTCCTGCAGTCAATGCGAAAAGCTTAATAGAAAATATGTGAGATAAGAATGCAATAATAGCATCATCACGGGTACGGAACTTGTTTGCTTCCTTACCACACATGTGACCAATTTTGGTTAGAAAACAATTAAATGCATACTTGTAACTTTATAAAGAATGGAATCTGTCCAACTGATCGGGCAAAACACGTTAGTGATGAACTGGAATTTTGCATATATTTTTACTCTTGATTGATATATTTGTTATCTTGGGATTTTAGTTTACTTTTGTTTGATTTTACTATAGTTTTGTTTGTTTTGTTGTTCATCAACTGGAATGGTAGAAAAGGAGGTTCAAAGGACTAATATATTATGTCGATCGGTATTAAATATTAGAGGAATGCTACCAACACATTCTCTAACACACACTTTTCAATACACTTCCTCTTATTGATTGAAATTCATGTGAGTCTTATTGGGTCTCACTTGAATTTTATAAGACCCACATAAATTTCAACCAATAGAATCGAGTATGTTGGAAGATGTGTTACTAGCATTTCTCTACATATTGTGGCCAAGAATGAAAGAAAGAAGGGTTGGACCAAAATAGAAGGATTATGGCCCACAAGTGTTGCGCAACACGGCTATAATTCAAGCATCATAAATCGGAGAAACAGGGAGAGAATTTATGGCTTGCCGGTGTTGCCCATATGGCCATGATTCGTGCATCACTTTAAAAGAGAAAAGGTCACGAAACCGATTATGAGTTTATGACTTATAGCCATAATTCGCAGTAGTTTTGTAACTGCCCATTTACACTGTAGAATTTTTTATGGGACTTCCAATGGTTGTAAAGGGGGATTTGATGGGCTATAAAAAGGAGAGTTTCTTGCAGGACAGGACACAAAAATCCTCTACATTTCTTCCTTTCTCTTAGACTAAACTTGGTTTTTCTTAGTGCCTGGAGGGCCATGAATATGACTATGTATGTATATGTGTGGATTGATAAGTAATAATTATTATTAGGATAGGTAACTGAATTAAAATGAGATCCTAGGTGTGTCTCATTATTGTTCTTTGAAATAATGCAGTAGTTACATTTCCTTATTTTGCCTTTAAAGTTTAGCACCCATAACATTAGGAGAATGATTTAATTGATATACACTGACAGTGTCAATATTTTTTATACTGTCAACCAATCAAAAATTGATATATTATCATAAATGCTTTATTTTTATCATAACCACCTTAAAAGTCATCAATTCCATGATTCCTGATTGGTTGTCGGTATAAAAATCTTTAAAGTAACAGTGCATAAAAATTAAACTCTAACATCAAATCGTTGTTCTGTTTTCACAACTTGTCATTCTTTGCTTAGATAATCACCATTTTGAAGAGAATTGGTAATCACACTATGCCAAATTCACGATTTAATAGTGCACACTTAATAGTGATTTTAGCATGAGATACTCTAAAAAAATGCATAGAAGTATTTAATAAAGCTGACCATTAGAAACACTACTAAATTATAAACCTTTAATAGCGATTCACCGAGAAAATGCTATCTTTACCCCATAACCTATTTTGAAAAAAAATGCTCTTTACCCCATACATCATTAATAGTGCATAACCATGGAAGCGCTATCGTAATAGACGAATTTAATGTATTTATTTATAAAAACCTTTAGGAAGTTGTAACTATCATAGCGCTTGAGTGAAAAAATGCTATCTTTTCCTCGAATTAAAACTTCACTTTCTAGGTGAGCAACTCTCTGCCTGTAGTCGTTGGGCGTTGTCACAGTTCATGGAACTGATGGAAGTACAATAAACTCTCTGCATAGAAAATCCGATATTCAACCTTCAATGCATAGAAAACTGGAAAGTAATCAATTTCACCTTAATAGCTCTTGAACTAAAACTCCTAAACCTAAGCCAATTTCTCCTATAAATAATTCTTCTGTGTTCTTATCCCACACTACAAATTTTATAAAATCTCCTCGTGTATTCTTCTCCGTGTTCTTATTTTTCGAAAGAGGTCGACACTCTCATATCTTTTTGTAGTGTGTCATGACTAATTTCCAGATGAGGGCCAGAAGAAGCCCTTTCCTAAATGTCTTGACAGATGACAAGAAGATATGTGAATGTCATCGTCTCTACCAAATGCCTCACAAAATGAGAAGCGAGGGCACCCAAGTAGTGTTCGAATCCTCTATGAGGATTATCAAGGAGTCATGGCGAACCCGAACAGAAGGGGAGCCTTTCAAAAAGATACGTGAATGACATAAGACCATTATGAGGGGTATCCATAAGGTGCCCGCATGAAATGACAGAAGGTGGTGGTGGCGCTTGCGACCCAGAACAGAAGGGGCCATTCAAGTAACAAATCTTTCTTTTGGCATAACATACGACAAAAAGATATGAGAAGCAAGGGCACCAAATGGACCCTATGTCCAGATAAAGACACAAGGGATATTGAAGGGAGAAAGAAGACACAAACTAAAGCAAAGCTTCATTCCGTTTTCTCCCTTACCATCAACATGCTAATAAGAAGATGTATATTTGAATTGTGAAGTGTAAACTCAAAAGTGTAAACTCAAAAGATGTATATTTGAAGTTTAATAAAATAGAAATAAAATATTCTTTGAAGGTATTTGTTCTCATTAAGTGCAATCCTTATTCGTTTATTTACTTTTGATAGTCGTCACTAAGTAGTGGGTAACACAAAAATGAACTTTAAACATGTGAAATGTAACCAAGGAAATGTTCTACTTGCATTAAAAATTTAAAGAAATGAAAAATATTCATGTGAAAATGTAAAACCAAGGAAATGTTCACATAACAAATGAAATATTCTGCTTGCATTAAAAGTTTAAAGGAATGAAAAATAATCATTAAAAAAGAAATAAAATAGTTTAATAGCACTTATTCAAGAAAGCGCTATTAAAAGGTCCATCATAAATAACGTTTCATATAGAATGCGCTATTAAATAGCAATTAAATTATCGCTTGTTTGAATAAGCGCTATCATTTCCCTATTTAAAAATTGAAACCTTTCTCTATGACCACACTCTCACACTTCAAACTTCAAATTACTGCTTCTACTTCCATATTAGTTTATGATATCATTGTTCTCTCACGTATTAAGAAAGAAAATGGATTAATAGCGCTTATTCACTAAAGTGCTATTAAAAGGTCCATCATAAATAGGGTTTTGTTTAGAATGCGCTATTAAATAGAGATTATAATAGTGCTTGTTTCTATAAACGCTATTTTCTCTATTTTAAAACCGAAACCTTTCGCTCTGACCATACTCTCACATTTCAAAGTTCAAATTAATGCTTCTACTTCCCTATTAACCTATAAATATAATTGTTCTCTCACGTATACCCTTAGAGGGTTGCGTTAACTGTTAATTTCCTTAAATCTTTTAAGTTAGTCACCTACAATTGTTGTTTCTAACGTTTGGTTCTTTTCATTCACTATTAAGTTGAATGATAAATAGTTGATGTGTGTGTGTGGATTCAGGAAATGAATAGATAATATAACACTTCATTGATTGTTAAAAAAAAAACATGAACACAAAAGGAAATAATTCCTAACGATTTCAAAGAACAACAATTAGTTCATAAAACTTTTTTATAACTGATGTCTTGAATCCTTCCACCACATCAATGATATCTTGACAATCAGCATCAAAAGATGGCAATGAAGAGGAGGGGCTGTCAGAACTTATTTCCCTCACAAAAGATGACTCCTCTTGAGTCATTTTTCTCTTCTTGGGATCTTATTCCAATAAGTGATGTGGTTTTGATGCGCTTCCAAATGCCTCGTGATATATAGGCACTTCTTCTTGTTGACTCGATCTCCCCCAAAGCAGATTCAGTTGGAGACCTTGATGACCTTGGTTCTGGATACATATATTCTGAAGAAGAATCTAGAAAGATTGGATTAGGATTTTCCATCCCTTCTCATGGTTGAATTTGTTGATTATTGAGGTAGTCGGAGGTGAGGGGTTTGCATAAAGGTTTCATTTTAGGCATATCATGGATGTGGACAAAATGACGCCTGAAGAAAGTTTGAAAGCGATTTCCTTAGGGGATATTAATATTCCTATGAAGATAGTATTCCGGATGTTCCATTACAAGTAATGGAAGATTGATTTGAGAATAAGTGAGGAGGCGATAAACGATAGTCAATTCAGTTTTTGAAACATCCAGGGGATAGAGGGCGGCATGAACGATGAAAGAGCGACAACACTCTAGGAAGAGTCGAGCCTTGCTTGTCATATATTCTTTTTGAGCCTTCTTTTTTTCTCAGCATTTTTTCCAAATATGGCCCGATAAGCCTTCTTCAGCGAAAGGCTCGGGTCTTCCTTTATCCACTCCAGGCTTCTATAACTCATTAAATTGTTGTGTGGAGTTCTTGTTATGGAAGCAATAAAACCCTTATTGATTGTCACTATTGTTTTAGTTACGTCCGTGTTGATGGATCCGTCAGCATTGATCTCAGTGTTGGACTAGAACTCCTGAAGTTCTATCATAGGGATGGCATGATCAATGTTGAAGAAATATTTCCATCCTTGACCCTCTACCTCTGTACATAAATTTTGTGCTTTTCTAGATCAATTTGCTTGATGGATCTAATGTCCTGAGCAGAAGAGTTGGGGGCTGCCACTATGGGAAGTTTTTCCGAGAATGAAGTCTAGGAATAATTACTTGGTTTATAAAAGAGAGCACTTTTTATAGAGAAGACGTGCGGAGAAGAGTAGACATGCATTTTCAAAGAGATACCATAAATAGAAAGTTAGAATGTTAGTGGAGATGGAGAAGATGAAGACGTAATGCAGTCGTGCGTTTTCAAAGAGAAACCATTAATAAAAGTTATAATACGTTAGTGGAGATGGAGAAGAGGAAGATGTGCAATTGTGCTTTGTCACTTAGTATCATTCTCGCTAAAATTTGTGCTATCAAGATATAATAGTATTTTTCTAGTGAAACACTGTTAAATGTATAATTTTAAATAGCATTTCTCACACAAGACGCTATTAGAGGTATGGTCCACCAAAAATAGCTATATTAAATAAATATAACCACTATTACTGTCTCTCTCACTCTTTTAAACCAAAGCACACTCTCAAATTCTCTACCCCCCCCCCCCCCTCCCTCTCTGTCTCAAACTCAAACTCTATAACTCCTTCTCACTATTACGCTCGCTCTCTCTCTCACCTAGCAACTAACTCTCTCCATCTTCTCTGGTAAGTCTCTTCACCTCTGTCATTTGAAATACTTAGGGTTACTTTTAATAATTTCATTGTTGTTAAATGTCTACTTAGGGTTACGTGAGTTACTTAAAGTCTCTTCACCGTGCATTTGCCAGAAGCTTCTATTGGAAGGTTCCCCTTGACAACCTATGTGTTTTATCTGGTTAATTTGCTTCTTTAAGCTTTTTACAATATATGTGTTGGTAATTAATTTATTTTTTGACTCTGTTGGTTGAGTTTGGAAGGCTCGTGACAATTATCACACGGTTTCTTGAACTTTTTCAAAAATTCCCTCTGCCCGAGAAGTTGCGATTGGAAGGTTCAAGATTGTAAGTCCCCCTATGTGTTTTATTTTTCCTCTTTAACCTTTTACCAAAACATGTGTTGGTAATTATTTTTTTTTAATATTTGGCTTCTTGTTACGAGCTTATTCTGGATGACAAAAAGACATTAATGAAGTGAAGGTTTGTCATTGTCCTTTGAGATCTTTTCTTTTCATGTTTCAGTAATGTATAATGATAATGGTTCATTCAACATAGGAGATTGTTTTAATCTTTTGTTTGATAGAGATATATAGGCTTTTCTTTCAAGCACTGAAGTTTGATTGTGGTTGATTTTATTGATTAATCTTTTGCTTGTTGAATGCAGAATGTTATTTTTTTATTGATGAATATTTTTTTTAATTGTTGAATGTTGTTTTCTGATTGTTGAAAGTTGTTTTTGATTGGTGAATGCAGGGGAATGTGTAGAAAACAACGAAAATAAGAATTAAAAAAAAAGTAGCTAATAAAGAGCGTTTGTTTACAAAGCACTATTGTTGAAAGTGCCTCAAAATCATAGTGTAAAAGTTGCAAAAAAATGGTTTCCAGAAACCAGATAATCGATTATGGGAGCAGCCATAATCGATTATGAAGCTTTTGTCAGGAATCCTGGAAGTTTCAAACCCATGGACAGAAACTCAATAATCGATTATCAAGAAGGATATAATCGATTATCGTGCGTCAGTATCAGATATATAAGTTTGTTACAACAGAAAGGGGCAGAACAGTTTTGGGGTTTTCTATTCGATCTTTATGTACGAAAAAGAGTGAGAAAAATGCTCTGAATACTTTCACTTTGTATTGCATTGATTCTATTCTATTGTGAATTGAGAGAAAAATCAAGAGAGGATTAGAGAGATCAAGGGTTTCTGTGAAAATAATGAGACGAAAGGCTTGAGTTTCTTGTATGTTCATCTTGAGCATGGTGGAGTGAAGGTCCAAGGGATCTCTGTTGTAATCTTGATCAAAGTTCATAGTGGAAGAGGCTCTCTCTCGTGGATGTAGGTCACATTAGCTGAACCACGCTAAACTGTGTGTGTGCTGCTCTTTCTCTCCCTCTCTCTCATTCCCTTTATCCTTTCTGTTGCAGTAATCGATTATCCATTGTAGATAATCGATTATTTTGCTATGTTGTGCCTTTATTTACTGTTTTGCGTTTACTTCTTGTTGGTTGTTTTCTATAGTGTTTCTTCTCACTAGTGCAATAAGTGCTTTTTACGTCAGTTAAAATTGATTTTTTAAGTCAAAATACTGACTGACGTAAATACAGCTGACGTTAATAGTTAATATTTTAACGTCAGTTGAGAACTGACGTTAAATATAACACTATTAACGTCAGTTCCTTAACAAAACCGACGTTAATTTTGTAAAAATTAACGTCGGTTTTTTAAACAACTGACGTTAAACTAAAACTATTAACGTCAGTTCTTTAATACAACGGACATTGATTTTGTTAAAACTAACGTCAGTTGTTATAAAGAACTGACGTTAAAGGTTTAATTTTAACGTCAGTTGTAATAAACAACTGACGTTAATAGTGTACTGTATATTTTATAAAATACTATTAACGTCAGTTGTTTGATACAACTGACGTTAATAGGTTTTTTTTTTAAATTCAGTTTTAAAATATCACTCCCCTCGCCTATCCCTCGCATTCAGTCCCAAGAATACGGAATATCACACACATTGCAGAATTGCAAAGGAAAATTGAACAATGGGGGGACTTAAAACCAAAACCCATGTATATATATAAATAAATTTTAGTTCCAATGTCTAAAAAATAAAACTATCTAAGGATATATATATACATGTTATTAGTTAGTTTCTAAAGTCTAACAAAAAAACTATTTATCTAAGTAGTGCGGAGGTATGTTGGCAATTCCTTTTTCAGCCGCATACTTGAAGAAGAATTCAGCGAAGTGCATCCTCAAGTCTCTTAACTCATCTTCTTCAATAGGCGATTGGTCGATAAATGCCTAGACACGTTCAAATAATAACAATAACATCAATGCAAGTCATCTTCAAAACTATAATATATAATTTAACAAGTTGTTTAAATATTACCTTCTTCCATCCATCCGTAATAGATGCGGAGACTATGTTCAAGCATATGAAGCATCACATAATAGCCGCACGACCAATCAATCGGTTTGAAATCGAGACTACCAACAAAATTAATTTCAACGTCAGTTGAATATACACATAAATTAGTAATTATAATATTAATTATTTGATAAATAAACTACCAAACCTTGAGGATGTTCCATACAGGATTTGCTTTAGCCTTAGAAGTCCTACTTCTCCCGTTGGCGCAACTTATGCTACTCGCCTTCCGCGCGCTATCATAAACAAATAATCATGTCGATCAATTAACAAACTCATATATCATGTGTGTAATAAACTAAAAACAACTGATATTAAAACTTAAATTAAATTTAAGATTAGTTACTTACATATTTACATCTTCCACCACCTTCGGTGGCGGATCATGGTGGAGAGAGCAGAAGAATATGACAGTATGCCTAGACGGGTGAAGTACGAACAACTGCCAATGGCGATCCATACAGTAGGGAGCCAGATATAATTCTTTCGGATTGTCTCCCAACAAGTTCCCTAAGTATTTACTCAATGCATCGCCAGTAAAGAACTCGGGCAGAAGGATTGACGGATCTAAGAAACCGGAAACTGATGCAACGCCCTTATCAAGCTGAAGACGATGGAGATACCTAAGATATGAAAAGGTGTGGATGTTAATTACATAATATATATATTGAAATTAAAATAAATTATTAAATGGAAAAATACCAAAAATAAATAAGTTATAAAATTAAAATTAACTTACGTGCACGGTAGATGACATTGCTTTGTTCATCCAGATGTTATTTCTGCAGGCGTTCCCGAGATCGTCACCAACGAAGGAAAATATCCTCTGTTGATCTGGGCGTGCCACCCATCCATCGTGATCCAATGGACATTCAAAAATCTCAAACGCATAATCCTCACCAAGTGAGAACAAACGAGTGATAGGTGACAGCGACACCGACGTCGACTTGGCCTTCAGTTTAGGAAAAATAAAATATATAAGTTTTTGATAATTAAAAAAACACAAGTAATTATTTGACTAATTTGGACATTAATAATGAATAAATACCTTTGCTAACATTTCGAGCTCACGTCGTTTGGAGTCCAACTCAAGCTCACGCCTTTTCATTTCCAACTCATGCTCATGGCGCTGGACTTCCAACTCCCGCTCCCTAGCTGCCAACTCATCGTCCTCCACATGTGCCATACTAAAACTCTCTTTTGTGCTCACATGTGAAGCGTTGGCAAGCCTTGCGGTGTCCTGGGATGTACCGACGGAGGAAAGCTCTCGGCAAGCGCCGCTTGAATTCTCGGGTTGGCTATTAAGCCTTGCATCAGATGTGTTGTAATATCTGGGTTGGACATGAGGTGCTGAGTAATGTCAACCAAAATTGATGCTTCATTGACCACCCGCTTTCGTGAAGCAGACTTGCCATAATATTGTTTGATGGTCACGTTCCCAGGAACACCGAGAACCCGACCAGGATGGTCTTTCTTGCCTAGAGCAGTCATCAAGACGTCTTGCCGTCCAGAAGGGACGAATGCGCCCTGGGAGGATTTTGTTTTAAGATCCATCTACAATGAAAAAAATGAAAAAACGTGCAAGTGAAAAGTGTTGCAAATATCTATACAAATATCAATTGAAATCAAGTTAATTATTTACTTACAATCTTATCTGCCACTTCGCGAGTGGCATCGACTTTAAAAGATCCCGCCTTTGTCATGCGGCCGGCTAACCAGACATCCTCGCGGTCGATGTCCGACGTAGGACTTGATGGTGTGCCCTCAGGCGCCTCTCCTTTTTCAATCCTAGCAGAGTGCTCTTCCTGCTTCGCCCTCAGCCTATCCGCCATCATCTGCTGGATCCGAGTATGGTACCCACCCTGAGACATGGTGTGGCGGTGGACGTTCTTCGCCTGATTCTGCCGACCCTTATTTGCCTTAGCCTATTAAAACAAAAACACATAATTAAATACAGTTAAATGATCTATAATAAGCATACAAAATTAACTTAATCAACCAACCTGAAATTCTTCATCCTGTCGACTCCTGGCAAACATATCCCAAGTATCCTGATCAATCCAGGGATAATCCGAGAACATTTTATCAAGCCGCTTCTTCCCAGATACATAGTACCTGGTAAGATCATGCTTGAACCCATTCCAACGCTTTGATGCCATTTTCATACATTTATGACGATGATCCTCGTCATTTGGCACAGTCCAAGCTACCTACATATTAGATACATATATAACAACTGGATGGATTATAACTCGGATAATTATCTAATAATGTAAATCAAACGAATGTAAAGGTAAAATACCGTGATAGCCTCCCAAATCTGATCCTTAACGTTCTGTGGAACGTCATTCCAGTGGTTGTAGTTGATGCTTAGTGCTGCTTCGCTTGTAGAAACACCCACTTATTAAATTCTTTAGCACGGGGTCCCTGGGCATTTAGATTAGCATCGAAGGACACCTCAAGCTTCTGTCCGCTCTGCCTTTCCTTCTCTAGTTTCTTCAACGAGGTGGCTCCTCTACCCCGTTTCCTATGAGCCTGTGATGTCTGTATGGACAAAAAAAATGATAAAATAGAGGGTTGTAACATTATAAACTTACATTAACAAGAAGGACTAAAGATAGTATATAACATGTAAACTTACACTAAAATCAGGCGTAGGCGTGATCGGGTCCTGCGAAACCCCCACAGTGTCCTCCCGTGCATGTGGGCTATCCGACTGATCCATATGTATGCCTGTTCAGAAACAATATATATGTATTAACATAGGTTATAACTCAAAATAAATACAGAAGTATAAATAAAAATAACTAGATAGGTCCTGTAGATATACAAAACATCTATATATCCAATATAGGGACAATACGGGAGATTGAAAACTATAGTTTTTGAAGATTGGCAAGCACTGGTAACGGCCTGGCCGTGATGTCCATCACGGCCGTAACGTGTCAACTGAACCAGACCCTCATAGGCAGAACTGATCACGGCCTAGCCGTGATGAGCATCACGGCCGTGACAGATCAACCAGCAGAGCAACATGCACTCAAAACCAAAAATAGAGACATTCCAAACAACTCAAACTCACGGTTTAAAGTTACAACTACTGAGACTACAGTTTCAACATACACTCAAAACCAAAAATAGATACATTCCAAACAACTCAAACTCACAGTTTCAAGTTTCAACTATTGAGACTACAGTTTCAAACCAGCAGAGCAACATGCATGCACTCAAAACCGTGAATAAAAAAATGTGCCCTAATTAAAGACTCACCAGAAATAGGCGCTCGCGTGGTGGTGGGGGGAAGCTCGAGTAGTGGCCAACGTTCGATGTGGTTACTAAAGCAGAGGGACAAGGAGAGTTAGTGCGCGGGAAGGCCAGGGGAAAGAGAGATGTCAAGTTATTGCAAAGAATGAGCGGGAAAGACAGAGTTAGGGGTTAAGAGTGTACCTCACGGTGGTGGCGAAGAATCCCTCGTGGTGGTTGCGGTGGATATGAGCTCGCGATTAGGGCAGAGTGAGAGCGAGAGTGAGGGTTGAGCGTGATGAAAAGAGAAAAGACGTACAGAGAAGTGGAGAAGGCGCGCGGGGGTAAACGTTATAATTAAAATAAAACAACATTTTACGTCAGTTTTTGGTAAAACCTGACGTTGAAGATCATATATTTAACGTCAGTTGTCTTAATAAACGGACGTTAAAAACTCTCACACTTATTACGTCAGTTGTTAGTAATAACAGACGTTAAAGGTCATATATTTAACGTAAGTTGTATTAAGAAACTGGCGTTAAAAACACTCACAACTTCTTACGACGTTAAAGGTTTATTAGTTTCTGCAAAAACATTCATTCCCTTGACTACTGTGCTACTTACCCATTCACCTTTGTACCTAATCCTCTTAATGAGCATTAAGTTTATAGATAAGTTTTCAAGAAAATCAGAATAACTTAGTAACTTCATCCACTGCTCCTATAAATAGCTTCCTTCCATCCTTTTAATTAATTTTCTGCTTCACAATATGGCTCTGTCGTGGAGATTAACTTCATCACTCT
This sequence comes from Sophora flavescens, assembly GCA_030762895.1. Taxonomy (NCBI): domain Eukaryota; kingdom Viridiplantae; phylum Streptophyta; class Magnoliopsida; order Fabales; family Fabaceae; genus Sophora; species Sophora flavescens. The sequence goes on from CM061068.1 coordinate 116,049,505, forward strand.
TTCTTCCTATTCCTAGACTCAAAGGTCTTTGTCTTAATGGTCAAACAACTTCTGAGTTTGAGTAAATTACATTACATGGATATTAAGGTTGGGTGAATCACGTAATGTGATTCTCTCACTTTATTTCATCCCCATCATCCCTTTCACTTTGCTTTGGAAGCAAGTGATTGTGGATTCAAGATGATGCATCAAGGAACTCCACTGAAGAAGAAAGATGCAAAGATCCATTTCACTTTGCTTTATTTGCTAGTGATTCGAGGATTTACTTTGCATCTTGGAATTCAAGTGAGGGAGGTGATGCATCCGTTGGAGTTTCTGATGACAGGACTGAGAAGAAAATGATGTTGATGCAGAAACTTTTTTATATTTTAGGGCTATGTTGCAGAATTTTTTTATCTTTTAATCATGTAATTTTAACTTATGAATCGCTTCAATGTCATACGATTTGATTATACATATAACTTGTTTTATGGTTAGTGTTTATTTATTTTAATTTGCACCATAATTTGTTTACTAATTCAAGCTAATTAATAAAAATTAAAAATAAACTTGTATAAAAAAAGGTTTAGAAATAAACTGCAGTACTATCTGGAGTGATTTGCGTTAAGAGGGACAACAGGGACATGACAACCAATGAAATGAGTTTCATAATTATTTACGTCAGTTATTTATACAACTGACGCAAATAGTTTACCCACCACCTCATTTTTCACATCAACTTAATTGATGACTGCCAAGTTCCCGTATATTAATTACATTATTTCCAATATTCATTCTGCACGTTTATAATATATAGGATTATTTACGTCAGCTATTTATTTAACTGAAGTAAAAATCAAACTTTTAACGTCGTTGTATAAAAACCGACGTTAACAATTAATATTTTTTATTTGAAAAACACTTTTAACGCCGCTTTTTTAAAAACCGGCGTTAAAAGTGTATAGATATCTGCAAAAACATTCATTCCTTTGACTGCATTGTGCTACTTACCCATGCACCTTGTAACTCAATCCTCTTAATGAGCATTAAGTTTATAGGTAAGTTTTCAACAAAATCGAATAGCTTAGTAACTTCATCCCCTGCTCCTATAAATAGCTTCCTTCCATCCTTTTAATTTTCTCGCTTCACAATATGGCTCTGTAGTGGAGATTAACTTCATCACTCTTTCTTCCTATTCCTAGACTCAAAGGTCTTTGTCTTAATGGTCAAACAACTTCTGAGTTTGAGTAAATTACATTACATAGGTGATAAGTCCGAGTAAATTACATTATGTGAGTTGCTCACCTTATCACCTTCCGGAGAATCATTCTTGGAGGGCTAATCGGGTGCTCGGGGTCACAGTTCCAAAACCTCGGCTTTGGCAAAGCAAGTGACCGTCTTGGAAGTCTCTCGGAACCACTTGCCTTTGCTTGAAACAAATCTAGTGCACCTGTTTTTGCCTCTCTCTTGAGCTCTCTCATGCCCCCAGTTTTTCGAGGTCTTCGGAGTATAGTTTTCCCTTTGGCATATTTCATAAAACTCTCTGATGGGATGTAGCTTTAATGTTTAGGATTTTAAACCCTTTCAATGTAACTTTTTATAGGATTTTAAACCTTTCAATGTAACTTTTTATAGGATTTTAAACCCTTTCAATCTTCTGTATCAGTCCGTATTACAGTACTTCATGAATGAGATCCGGTTTGGGTTATTGATTCAACTTATAGTTTTCAAAAACAGAAACACAAAACATCAAAGCAATTCATGTGAAACTGAAACTTTGAGGAAGGCAATGTGGAAGTGATCGTATACTAGATAAAAAATATTATTAAAATAACCTTTAACGTCTGTTGATGTAAGGGCTGACGTTAAAAGTGAAGTGACTTACTTTTAACGTCAGTTCTTTATAGTACTGACGTTAAAAGTGAGTAACTTCACTTTTAACGTCAGTCATTAAAACAACTGACGTTAAAATTGAATTAATGAAGTCTGATATTTACAAAACTGCCATCGCCTCCTTTTTAACGTCTAGCTTTTGGTTAACTGACGTAAACCTTTACCGTCTAATGTATATTTTCCACTAGTGTCTATCTTAAGTGTATATTGTTTAGGTTGCAAAGCTCTATTTCTTGGTACTGTGTAGTCTTTGTTTATTGTTTCAGGGATCTTCTTTGGATTCTTTCATACATATAACCAACAAGTGGCGCCGTTTGTGGGGAAGTGAAAGAAGAAGATAGATCAAAAGTATGAACAATGGGAACCACAAAGTACGACATAGAGAAATTCTTCGGAAGTAATGACTTTGGGTTATGGAGGGTTAAGATAGAGGCAATCTTAATGCAACTTGGATTTGTAGAAGCTCTCAAGGGGGAGACAAGGATGGCAAACACTCTATCACAAAAGGAGAAGAACGACATGATAGAGAAGGCAAGAAGTGCAAATCATTCTATGTCTTGGTGATAAGGCATTGAGAGAGGTTGCAAGGAAAAAGACAGCGGCGTCTATGTGGACAAGGTTAGAGTCATTGTACATGACAAAATCACTAGTGAATAGGCTATGCTTGAAGCAACTTCTATATTCCTTTAAGATGATGGAATCGAAGTCCATTGTGGAACAACTTGTGGAATTCAATAAAATTCTTGATGACCTAGGGAACATTGAGGTGAAGCTCGGTGATGAGGACAAGGCATTACTCCTACTTTCTTTACCTAAATCCTTTCAGCATTTCAAGGATGCTATTTTGTATGGCAAGGATCAAACCATTTTCTTGGATGAGGTTCAAACTTCAATCCGGAAAAAGGAACTCCAAAAGCAACCAGAGTTGAAAGCGGGATAATAATGGTGAAAGCTTGAACGTCTCAAGGGGAAGGAACGAGAAGAAAGGGTTCAAGGGCAAGAAGTCTATATCAAAATAAAAGAGTCATTCAAAGTCAAAGCTCAACTGTTTCAATTGCAATAAGACGAGTCATTTAAAGAAAGATTGTCCTAAAAAGGGGGGCAAGGAACCAAGGAACTCCGTTTAGGTTGCAGTTTCTTCGGATGGCTATGCGAGTGCCGAGGTATTGGTGGCATCAAGTTCAAAAATACAAAGGAATTGGGTTATGGATTCCTGATGTTCGTACCATATGTGCCCAAGGAATGACTACTTCGAGACGCTGGAACTCAAAGAAGGTGGAGTGGTGTTTCTAGGAAACAATAAAGCATGCAAGGTACAAGGTATAGGAACTATTCGGCTCAAAACTTCTGAAAACCGTGAAATCCTTTTAAAGGATGTGAGGTATGTTCGTGAACTTAATAGAAATCTATTATCCATTAGCATGTTTGATGATTTAGGTTATTCCACTAAAATTGAACATGGTATGATAAAGATTTCTAGTGGTGCTTTAACAATAGCTAAGGGAACAAATATAAATGGTTTGTATATTCTTAATGGTTCAACTGTTATTGCACAAGCATCGGTAGCTAGCCTAACACCACACAATAAAACTAAGTTATGGCACTTAAGGCTAGGTCATATAAGTGAAAAAGGTTTGATGGAATTGTCTAAACAAAACTTGTTAAATGGTGATAAATTGGAGAAACTAGAATTTTGTGATCATTGTATATTAGGTAAACAACATAGAGTCTCGTTTGGAACCGGTATGCATGTTTCTAGTAGACCTTTTGAGTATGTCGGACCTTTGGGGTCCTTCAAGGGTGACGACTCATGGAGAAGGGGGGGTCCTATTTTCTCACCACCATGATTGATTACGTTTCTAGAAAAGTGTGGATTTACATTTTGAAAAATAAATCTGAAACCTTTCATTGCTTTGCATGAGCGCCCTACTCGGGATTCGGGGTATGCACCGGCGATTGGGCCTAATAAGGTCAAGCCCATAAGCTTTTGGGACATGACTCACAATCATTAAGTGATGTTAATATCTGTATCTATTAAGAGAATATTTTCACTAAAACATATCATAAGCTAGCTCACCAAATAATGAAAGTTGTAGAAAGCATCAAGATATCAAGATATTTATATGACATCTAGAAGGACTAATTTGCCCTCAAGTCTTAAATTTTGGATTTGGGCCTAACTCAACTCCAAAATCTAGCTCATGGGGTAAGGGTTGCCTCCCACTTATAAGCACTATTGAGGCCATATCACTATCCATTTTGGGACTCCAACATCAAGCCTTAGTTTGGTCCTCAAAACACATTCATCTATAAATAGATATTGTAACCACTAGGATAAGGATATTTCTCCTCATTCTCTACCTCCTTTGTACCCTACCATATGTTCTTGTAGGTTTTTAACATCCTTCGAATTTTGTACAGTTTATTGGCACCTCTCAAAGGACACATATAAACTATTGTTCCACTTCTCCTATATTTGAAAATGCTTATAGGATTACTACTAGTCAAAAGCACACATCGGACAGGTGGAGGTCTCTTTGATTGCTAACCAAGCTTGCGACATGCTGATCTCCACCCTGTGTGCGCCTAAAAGAAACTATTCCTGCCCTAACACTAACACTGCTCAAATTAGGACTGTGAAAACCATGTGTTGATCAAGATGTCAACAACAAATTATTGAACTCTATCGCATGGTGAACCCAAAACACATAAATAACATGATGCCCATGTGGTTCCTAGACCTTAAAAATGATCAGTCTACATGCCCCTAAGAGCATTTTGACGTATTCATGTCATTCATGATGCTCGTGAAGCAACCAACCCCAAATTGCGTCACACTTTCTTGGGTACGCTCTAAAAGGTCACCATTAAGTGATTCTAACAAGGAATTGTTTGAAATTAGGATCCTTATGCACGTCGTAGCCATGCACAAAGTTATGAGAGGACTACATTATAGATAATTCACCAAAACACTAGCTTGCTATTACCTTGATAAGTTAAAAAGTTGCTATGCAAAGTACATTAATATGGATAAGCCTACTAAGAAGCCAAAACATATAAGGAAAAAAAAAAGGAATTAACCGAAGTTTACCATTCCAAGAGAACCACCAAAAAGTTGATGAGTACACACCACAGGTACCCCGCAATAAAATCCTTGAGGTGTAACCTACGAAAATCTCTAACTCCTCAAACCAAAGACCCTTCAACTCCAATGGGTGAGCATGTCCAACCTTTTACAATTATTACCACACTTAAAGGCACAACATGAAGGATTGTATTGACCTCTGAGATGCCATTAAGACACTCATATAACAAGGATTGCTTCAAAATTCCGCTAAATGACCTCGAGAACGTCCTTTTGGTATTAGACTTGAGGGTGGTGATTTAGAGGCAGTGGGCGGCAAAGTTGCTTTGTTACCTATTCCATTAGGAACTACAGATTTTTTAGTCCATCATATTCATGCATTTACAATTCATGTGAGGATATTGATACTCCTAAGAGGTGTTTTATTAGCTTGTAGCTCACGATTGATACCGGATAAAGCAATTCTTGGTTTTCATTTACCGTGTGATGGAACTAGAAGAGGGGGAACATGCCAAGTATTTGTGTGGGATCATGTCTTCTTAGGCCTATTCTAGATGTTCAATGCAATTTCGATAGTAGACGAGAGATGGAATTAAGAGAAGTCCATAATAACGGGCGCCCTCCGAAGGAGATTGCTCATCACCACGGGACACAACTATCATTGGAAAAAAAATTCCATCAATAAATGGAGGAAAAAGAAAAGACTTATCCTTTCTTTAGTCGTCCCCCAAAATCCCCATGATTTTGAGTCTAGTTTGTATTTGAGTATGTTTTTTTAGTGTTTGGTTTCTAACTTTTGAATTCGGTAATTTCTGCTTTAGCCCTAAACTTGTTCTTAACATTTCAAATTCTGAAGCTTTGTTGTATGATTTTAGTTAATAAGGGAAAGGTCCATCCTATGATAGGTACTATAGTACCCTACCCAGTAAACACTATAAACTCATAAATGTTTCATGTAAACCCACGTCAGCATCGTCTACTGTATGACCATTTTATGTGAAAGACTATAGTGTTTCATTGGACAAACGTTATTATAGTTAAACCTATGACAGTGCCTCAGAAACGTTATTCTTTTTACAACTTTCGATAGTGTTCGAAAGAGCTATAAAATGTCAAAATTAAACGCTATTAAATCCTGAATCTGTTGTAGTGTCAATACAAAGTTTCTGTGGGACCAATATTTTATTATGCAATACAATCATGTGTTTACGGTGGTCTGTTAATTAGTAAACTAACTATTTGACTGATTTGAAGTTTTCATTCAAATCAGTCAAGTTGTTTTTCCAAATAAATTATTCTTGTAGTTATGATCAGTAGAGTTAAACTAAGTAAAAGTTGAGGATCTAGTAAAAATCAATTAAAAACATACGATTATTTGGTTAGTGATTTATCAGTTTGTACAATTATAATCAGTAAACTCACTTCTTCCGCTATATTTAGCTGAAAAATGGTTGGCATCTAAAGTGAGTAGAAGTGTAAAGTGAGAAAGTAAGGACATGTTCACCCTTAAATAATTAAAGCGAATTGAGATCTCAATCCACTCTAACTAATCAACGATGGCTGCATCCTTACCTTTTCACTCTACACTTTTGTTCAATTAAAAGGATCCTAGCCCGTTGAAAAATGGGATTGTTTTATTTTTTATTTTTGGTAAAATAGGTATTTTTGTCCTCTAACTAAATTATAAAAGTGAGAGAAATATTCATCATTATTTAACATATTATTGTTCATTATCCTCATCTTGTTAGGATTTCTACAACTCTATTCCATACCTAACAAGTTTTCACACCCCATCAAAGTTCCAACTTTATTTCCAAAATCTACAATGCCCATTTCATTTTATATCTCAATCCCTTCAAGTTTACACCCTTTGACATTTTAAGCTCAAAGGTGTACCATTAATGGTGGTTAATTTGAGCTTCTATCGACTATTTTGCATCATAGAAAAGTGATAGTTTTTACCTCCAACAATGACCTTCGCTATTTCCTCCTCCTCCTCCTTCTTCTTCTCGCTTCCACGAGGTTGCTTATGATATAAAGGTTTTATGAAAGGATAAAGTTTTTATGAAAGAACATGAAGGTTTAAATGACGATGCTATAATATGACATATGTGACACTAACCCGAGTATCACATTAACTACTTTGTTTAAAATTAAATAATCACTATTAGTGAGATGTCGGTTTACTTTCGGAAAACTTAGGATTTTTAAAACCTCTTTTCGAAAAATAATGTTAATGTTTACTTTCTAAACAATTTTAAAAGCAGAAACAACATACACGAAACTAATGCAGAGATACTTAAATACATCAAGTTCATTAATGCTTAAGCCTTCATATTGACAGGCTTCTTGACATAAATTTTTAGAGTAACAATTCATGAGATCCATTACATGATACCAGATTAAAGTTAAAGATAAGGTTAAAGAGTCATAACTAAACATCAGTTACAAAAAACAGAAAGCATCATTCATACCAAACTACCCCAAAAAGGTTCCTAAGAGCTGGCCAACCTAATGAAATCCGTTAGGGAGACCCTGATAGTCATCCCCGCCTCTAGGAGGTGTAGCTGGTGCAGCCACCTGTACCTCTACTCCCTCACCAAGAACATCATCAACATCGTCATCACCAAAGGGATGGTACTGGGCTCCTCCTCTATCAGCTCTATAGGATCTTCCTCCACAAACTCCTCAGGATCCTCCTCTATTGGAAAAGCTGGAGCTGCTTCCGGCTGAGGCTGTACTTGAGGAAACTCAAGATCCAAAAGGCCTTGATTGGACAGTCTCAACAGTATGCACGCGTTTCATAGAAGCGGCCTCTGAACCCACTACAGTACATACGGGTCCCGTATAAGTAGCTGCGCGGGATGACCCTGGAGCAAAAGTCCACGCAGCGGGGTCGTCTCCGTTCTCAAACAGCAGAACCCGGGACCGAGAATGTGCCAGCTAAATCATGTTCGGGTCCATCTATTCTCAAGTATATAATATATATGTATGTATATATATATATATATATAACAAGAAAAGAAAAACAAAAAAAATGCAAGGGTGAGATACCAATATATGGATGAATTATGACGACCACATGCCCAAGCACAGAGCAACAGATACAGATAAATATTCATAATCAACATATAACTGCTCACAAATAATCATATAAATCAACAATCGTCGTCGTTTTTGAAAACATGGCACTTCTATATTTCAACATTCTGTCCTAGTCTCCGGAGACCCCTACTCCATGCAGTTTTTTTGAAAACAGTGAGCCGATCAGGCTCAATTGCCACTCAAGCACAAATAGCCAACACATGTACATGGCTAAACTTAATTCCCACAGCAACTGTCCAACTCAAGGCACAATAATCAACTCACGTGGGTTCCAGAGCACACCATCCTACACAAGGCACAGCGAACAAGGCTCATGGAAAGTCATGGTCCATCAAGGCACCAATGACACCGCCGCATGAGATACCACTCCCTTCGAGGCATTCACACAAAACATTTTGGGCACGTCTGCCAAATGCATGTAAAATCATTTTATTCTCGCAACTTTTCTTTGTGTTTCATTCTTTCCTTGTCGAGGCTCAAGGCTCACGACCACCCGTCAATTTTAAATGTGTTAAAGCTTTTATTGTCAACACAGGACGTTAAAGTCCGAGTGTCCAATCACAATCAGTCCTAGACCCGTGCACTAGTCTAGAACTTTATGGTAGTAGAAAAACAATTTTTAACCTTTTTACTCTGTTTTCCACATTTTATCACAACGTTAGTAGGACACACAGTTCACAACAACGCATATAGGACACACAGTCCACGGCAACGTATATAGGACACACAGTCCACAACATCGTATATAAAGGACACACGGTCCACAGAGTTGTGATACGGATCATGGATCCACATACTTTAACTCTAGTATCCCGACGTCTCGGTTACTAGGTTCACTTTTCAATGTTATTTTTTGTTCAGTGAAAAACAAATCCATTTTATTTTATAATCTTCTTTCTCCTAAATACATTTGAAAACTTCCAAATGAATTCTTTTCAAGTTCCAAAACAAACTTTTGTTTTCTTCAAACATTTTCAAAGAAATTACTTTTCTTCTTGTGTAAAATCATTTAAATTTTCGATTGAATTTTCTTTATAAAAACTGCTTTATTTTCTAACAATTTCACAATTCATTAAAATTATTTCACTTTCCTTTTTATCAAAACTTTGTTAAAAAGAAATCTTTACTTGTGATCTTCTTTGTAAATATTTTCTTAAAGTTTTTATCCTTATGATTGAGCTCTAACCAATGGTTAGGCTTCCATACAATAACCTCAACACATATACACAACTTCAACATATATAAACAACATTCATCTTTTCATAAATCATCAAATAAGCCACATAAAGCATCAAATATTTTATCAACACATCAAATACTCAAAGTTTTTAACTAAAACAGCACAACAACAACATCAAGCAAGTATATCAAAACAAACACACATGGCATATAGTCGTCATAAATGATTATCCCTCATGCTTCATCCCGTTACCTTAGTCTGACGGATAAAAATATGGACCTTTTCCCGCGTTTTAAGGAACGAACTTTGGTATCCCGCTACGCTTGCAAATCTAAACAAATTATGTATAAAATATAAGTTAAAAATTCACAAAATCATCCCATTTCCTCATGCATGCATTTCGGTCTTAATGAGAAAATGGTGATAAAAATTTTGTATTTTTCACAAGCTCTTGGATCAATGATCCTTAAGCATTTTAGAGACAAAAACAAGGTCCAATACCCTAAAATAAAAATCTAAATCATCTACTTCACAAAGAGTAGGTTTCGGCCTTCTCATAAAAATAGGCAAAAAAAATGATTTTCAACTTTCTATTTTCATGCATGTCATTAAAACAATGATTCACGCAAACATCTTTCCTAAGAAATGAAAAAAGGCGTCCTCAACTCCAATATTAGAGTTTCGGCCTCCACATTAAATGGCCAAGAAAATTTTATTTTTCAACTTTATAAACACATGCATGCAACCAAAATAATGATCAAAGCATTGTCCTTTCAAAATATTAAAACAATGCCATATCAACTTTTGATTCACATGCATGTTTAAAAGAAAATGATCAAAACAATGTCTTTTCTTTAAAAATCGAAACCAAGCTTCCTTAACCCTCATAGTTAGGGTTTCGGCTTTATCAAGTTAAAATGGGTAGAAAATTTCAATTTTTATACAACTCATGGAGTTAAAATACTTGTTCCTAAGGATTTCAAAACATGCATGTTGAAAATATAACAAAATCACTAGCTTTTCTTCTCTATAGGGTTCCGGCCACCCCAGAAAATAGGTTTGGGAAATTCTTTTGTGACATGCAAGTGCTCAAATTGATAATAGAGATGAGTATGGGTTCATATAAATTAGTTTCATGAACATGCATCATGATAAAATCAACTTGCAACATAAGATCATTAACATGCATGTAGATAAAATTTAGGTTTTTGAAGAGATGAAGAGCAGAGAAGAAGATGTGATACCCTTAAAAAATTTCTAAGAATCTTTCTTGCAAAATCAACTAGAAGATAAACATGCAACAAAAGAAATTAATCATGCATGTAAGAATAATGATTAAAATGAGAGGAAAAGAAATATACCCTTGTTGTTGATGATGAGAGGTTGAAGATGAATAAACTTTAAAGCTTCTAACATTGAAGAAGATTGAAGATCAAAGCATGTGAGTGTGTGTGAGTTAGAGGACTTTTGAGAAGATAAAAAAAAGTGAAGTGAGGTGTGAATGAAGAGTATTTATAGAGAGAAGAAGGGGGAGGGCGCTGCTGCCTTCTGAGAAAGTGAGGGAATTTTGATTTTTTTTTTTTTTGTAAAAATGTAAGTGTATTTTAAATAATATAATGGTTTCTTGTAAAATTGAAAGAAATAATTAGGTGTAAGACCATGATGGTGAAAATTGAATGCAAACACTATTCAAAATCACAACAAGCCTCGTCAAATCTGTATAAAATCTGGTTGTAATAATTCTTGCTCGTTCCAGTTCCATTTGTTCCCCGTCAATGTAAATTGGTCGTATTTTCTTTCATTAATTTTTCCACCCGAAAAATTTTTATATTGAAAGAAAATTTATAAAATCATGGAAATGATTATAATTGAGTTGGGGAAAAATAAAAATTTTATTTTACAAATCGAAATTCATTTTTCGGGTAAGTACAATTTAACTGACAATGAAAACTCAGACCGGGATCGTTTGAAATTTCTACCGGAAATTTAATAGTAGTTTCCTACTATAAAATAAAATATGAAAATAATTTAGAGTCATTAAAATAATTTCTAAAATTTAGAATATCAAACACTCACACACATAAATAAACACAGATTACAGAAAATAGAAAAATTAGGGCGTTACAACATATGAGATTCCTGATGATTATTTTGGTAAAGGTACTGCATTATGATTTGTTATGAAGATGGATCAACAATAGTTAGTTAGCTAAGACTCTTGCCTTGTAACAGAAATCTGTTGTAAAACTATAGCTGTGTGATACCTATATTTGTAACTAAAGTTGGTTAGTTTCAATTGTTAGTTAGAGGTTGTTAATCTCCACAACCATACTCAGGTAGTTGAGTGTGCATAGGTGTATATAAGTCTCAGCTGGTGTGATTTTGTAGGATGATTCTTTAGGTTCAATTGTGATCAAACTCTGAGTGTGTGTGCAAGTGAGGTGAGACTGTTTTGTGAAAATCTCCCTAGAAGCCTTGCTGCAGTTTTTCGCTGTGCAGTGTGATCATTGAGAAGGAATAAAGATTGGCTACAGTGTGGATGTAGGGGACCTTAATTGCCCTGAACCACGATAATCTTCTGTTTGTTTTGCTTCTATCACTGATACTGTGTTTTCTCTTTTCTTGCTGTGCACGCATCACAACTGCTGCACTTTGCAATTATTTCTGTTCTCTGTTCTGCAACAATTCATCTCAGTTTTGCAACAATTGGCATCAAGAGCCAGGTTCTTGGAGGGATTCTACGATGGGAACAAGATTTGATGTGGAGAAGTTCACAGGGGAAAATGATTTCAGCTTGTGGAGGATCAAGATGCAAGCTCTTCTTGTTCATCAAGGGCTTGACGATGCACTACAAGGAGCCTCTAAGCTTCCACCTACACTATCAGACAAAGAAAAGAAAGATTTGCTCAGTAAAGATCATAGCACAATCATCCTTTCTCTTGGTGATGAGGTCCTTCGAGAGGTAGCTGAAGAGAAATCTGCAGCAGGGATTTGGCTGAAACTTGAGAGCCTGTATATGACCAAATCCCTAACCAACAAGTTGTATCTGAAGAAAAGACTGCATCAGTTGAAGATGGAAGAAGGTTCTTCTATCAAAGAACATGTTTCTTTGTTCACAAAGGCAGTTCTTGATCTGAAAAGTGTAGATGTGAGGATAGAAGAGGAGGATCAAGCAGTAATGCTACTATGTTCCCTTCCACCATCCTTTGAAAATCTGGTGGATACCATGTTTGTTTGGGAAAGATTCACTCACCTTGGAGGAGGTTAAAGCTACCTTGAATTCTCGAGAATTAAAGAAAAAGATAACAGAGAATAAAGGTGAAGGTGGAGACCCTGAGGCATTGATGGCTAGAGGAAGATCCGAAAGGAGGGATTCAAAGAGCAAGAACAAGAGGAGGTCCAAATCAAGGAACAAAAAGGCCTGCTACTATTGCAAGAAAGAGGGCCATTTCAGAAAAGAATGCCCTGAAAGGAAGAAGAAGAACAATGGCAAATACAATGATGAATCGACATAGCAAAGGTCTTTGGCCGATGGATATGAAAGTCTTGAAGTTCTCTCCATTTCAACCGAAAAGCACAAAGTGAGCAATGGATTCTAGATTCGGGTTGCTCATTCCATATGACACCCAACTGAATGGTTCAGCTCCTATAAGGAGATAGATGGAGGGAAGGTTCTCATGGGAAACAATATGGCATGTAATGTCATTGGCATTGAACCGTTAAGTTGAAGCCGCAAGATGGATCGCATACCGTTGCTCCCGATGTGAGGCATGTTCCCGAGCTCAAAAGGAACCTACTCTCTTTGGGAATGCTAGATCAATCTGGATGCTCATTCAAAGGAGAAGCTGGAACTTTAAAAGGTATTCAAAGGCTCATTACTAGTAATGAAGGGTACAAGGCAGAATGGCCTTTACAAATTGCAAGGTAATACCATCTTGAACTCAGCTGGCCTAGTCTCTATTTCTCGATCCGAATGCTACCAAGCTTTGGCATTATAGATTAGGTCATGTTAGTGAGAAAGGGCTAGAAGAACTACATAAACAAGGATTGATTGGAAATGGGAATTATCGAAGCTAAGCTTTTGTGAACATTGTGTATATGGAAAACAAAAAGAGAGTTAGTTTCAATAATGCAACTCATACAACTCAGGGTATCCTAGATTATGTACATTCTGATATTTGGGGGCCAGCCAGGGTACCTTCATTAGGAGGAGCAAAATATTTCATAACTTTCATTGATGATTGGTCTAGGAAAGTGTGGACCTATCTGTTGAAACATAAGAACCAGGCTTTCAAGTGTTTCAAACAATGGAAATTGCTTGTTGAGAATCAAACTGGTAGGCATGTGAAGCTGCTCAGAACTGATAATGGCCTTGAATACTTAAGTGAGGAATTCAATGAATTTTGCAAAGACAATGGAATAAGAAGACACAAGACTGTTAGATTAACCCCTCAGCAAAATGGCCTTGCTGAAAGGATGAATAGGACCATTTTGGAGAGGGTGAGATGTATGTTGTCCAATGCAAAATTGGCAAAGGGTTTTTGGGGAGAGGTCGTGAATACAAGATGCTACCTAATAAACAGGTGCCCTTCAAGTGCAATTGAGTTCAAAACACCAGAGGAAAAATGGACAGGAAAAGCTCCAAGCTATGAGAACTTAAGGATCTTTGGATGCACTGCATATGTTCATTCTAATCAAGGCAAACTTGAACCTAGAGCTAAGAAGGGAATCTTCTTAGGCTATCCGGAAGGAGTGAAGGGATATAAAGTGTGGTTGCTAGATCCCTGCAGGTCCCAAATCAATTATCTGCAGGATGTCTTGTTTAGAGAAGAAGACATGATAGCAGATGATCAACAGAAGTCTAATTCAATTCAGAATGGTGCTCAAACCGGAAAGGCAATGCATAAAGCATGATCGGGGAATCAAGGTTGGAGGTGGAGAAACTTGCGAAACAAAGAGGTCCAGCAGAGAGGACGAAGTGAAGCTTCTCATCGGAACCTATGACTTCATCAATTCCTCGAACCTCGCTGATACCTCATACAATCTGGTCGAGACAGAGACAAAGGAGGCAGATTAAAGCTCCTGAAAGATTTGGTTATGCTGATCTCATAGCCTATGCTTTGAGTATAGAAATTGATGATCAAGGCTCAGAACCAATTTCTTACAAAGATGCAGTTTCCAGAACTGACAGTGATCAGTGGAGATCATCAATGCAAGATGAGTTTGACTCTTTAATGAAGAATGATACTTGGAAACTTGTTGAAAAGCCAGCAAAATAGAAAGTTGTAGGGTGCAAATGGATTTTCAAAAGGAAACCAGAAGAAGCAGGAATGGATAGCTACAGGTACAAAGCAAGGCTTGTGGCTAGGGGTTTCACACAAAGAGAAGGAATTGACTATAATGAGATTTTTTTCTCCAGTTGTGAAGCATAGAAGCATTCGAATCATCTTGGCACTAGTTGCAGTTCACAACCTCGAATTGGAGCAAATGGATGTAAAAACAGCCTTTTTACATGGAAATCTAGAAGAAACAATCTATATGAATCAACCTGAAGGATATGAGGTAAAAGGGAAAGAGGAGATGGTATGTTTCTTTGAAGAAATCTTTGTATGGACTGAAACTGATCCCAAGGCGATGGTACAAAAGATTTGATTCTTTTGTAATGTCAAATGGTTTCAGTGAAGCTCCTATGACACCGTGTGTCTACTTGAAAGTTGAAGCTTCGATTGTTTCATCTACTTGTTGCTCTATGTAGATGACATGTTGATTGCAAGTGCAGATATGAAAGCCATCAAAGAGTTGAAGAATCACTGTAACTGAGTTCGAAATGAAGGATTTGGGGCTGCAAGCGAATCCGGGAATGGATATTATCAGAAAAAGAAGTGAAGGTCTGTTATATCTATCTCAGTCAAGCTATGTGCAGAAACTTCTAAGAAGGTTCAATATGCTTGATTCAAAACCTGTATCAACACCTATTGCTGGACACTTCAAACTGTCAATCACTCAATCTCCAAAAACAGAAGATGAGATCAAAGATATGAGCAGAATCCCCTACTCGAATGCTACAGGTTCTCTTATGTATGCTATGGTCTGTACAAGACCAGACTTAGCATACTCAGCTAGCATTGTAAGTAGATTCATGGCAAATCCTGGAAGACAGCACTGGACAGCAGTAAAGTGGATCTTTAGATATCTAAATGGTTCGAAGTCTGTTGGCCTGATCTATGGAAGAAAGACAGAAAGAACAAATGGTCTGACAGGCTATGTTGATGCTGATTATGCAGGTGACCTTGACAAAAGAAGGTCCTTAACTGGATACCTATTCACTTTGTATGGAAGTGTCATAAGTTGGAAGGCTAATCTGCAACCAGTTGTGGCTCTATCTACAACTGAGGCTGAATATATAGCTCTCACTGAAGCTATAAAGGAAGCCATATGGCTTAAAGGTCTTGCTCATGAGCTCGAAGGAAAGACTGGTCCTGTTGAAGTATGGTGTGACAGTCAAAGTGCAATTTGTCTCTCTAAAAACCAAGTTTTTCATGAGAGGACAAAGCATATTGACATTAGGATGCATTACATCCGAGACATCATAGCACAAGGTGAAGTTGAAGTAAGGAAAGTGGCTGGAGAAAACAATCCTGCAGACATGCTGACAAAAGTAGTTCCATGTTCAAAGTTTACTCATTGTTTAAACTTAGTGAACATTGGAACTTGTGACACTTGAAGTCTCTATTAGAGACTGTATGAAGAAGAGCTTGCTGGTCCTAACATTGAAGATCCAAGGTGGAGATTGTTATGAAGATGGATCAACAATAGTTAGTTAGCTAAGACTCTTGCCTTGTAACAGAAATCTGTTGTAAAACTATAGCTGTGTGATACCTATATTTGTAACTAAAGTTGGTTAGTTTCAATTGTTAGTTAGAGGTTGTTAATATCCACAACCATACTCATGTAGTTGAGTGTGCATAGGTGTATATAAGTCTCAGCTGGTGTAATTTTGTAGGATGATTCTTTAGGTTCAATTGTGATCAAACTCTGAGTGTGTGTGCAAGTGAGGTGAGACTGTTTTGTGAAAATCTCCCTAGAAGCCTTGCTGCAGTTTTTATTGTGTGCAGTGTGATCATTGAGAAGGAATAAAGATTGGCTACAGTGTGGATGTAGGGGACCTTAATTGCCCTGAACCACGATAATCTTCTGTTTGTTTTGCTTCTATCACTGATACTGTGTTTTCTCTTTTCTTGCTGTGCACGCATCACAACTGCTGCACTTTGCAATTATTTCTGTTCTCTGTTCTCTGTTCTGCAACAATTCATCTCAGTTTTGCAACATGATTTAATGTATGTTTTTACATGTTTAGTTTTGAGGTTGGCTTTGAGAGGATATTCTAGTACCCACACGATTGATTGCACCGTTGTTTTATGATTTATTATGGTTGTGGTTTTTCCATTAAGACGTAGTCACATTACAGTGGTGCAATTTGACTATTGATGCAATTTCAAGAAAGGAAAAGGTGAAGACCAAAGACTCAAGGAAAGTTAAACGATTAATTAGACCCTTGCTTAAATTGTACGGTGTGTGCTGAGGTAGAAAATTTGTATTTGCCCAATGACATGTTAGATGTATAAAAACATTATATTTTATAATTATGTTACATAGGTAATTCTATTTGGGACGAGAAAAAGTATTTATATGATGTTTTATCCAATTTTCTAAATTGGTTTTTTATGGTGATTCTTAGGTTTATTTAGGTTACACTGATACACATATAATAATTAGACGTGTGTGATTATTATATATTAATGTGACAAGATAAGGTGTTACATGGAGAGAATATTCTTAGATATTCCATGCATGATAAGGAATAAAATGTTGATTTTGGAGGAATTGAGAGGGTGATAGATGATGATCACTTCTATTTTTGAAATCTTCTTTCCAGAAGTTTTGTAGGAAGAATGACAGGACGACAACACTTTAGAAAGAATCTAGACTTGTCAGTTATAGTTTGATCTCATTCTTCTTTTGAGTAACATTGTCCCCAAATAGTCTCTAATACACCTTTTTTTTTAGAGAAAGACTCGGGTCTTCTTTTATTCATTCCAAACTTTTGAAACTCCCTGAACCTTTGGAGCTTTCGTTATTTCATCAACAAGATCCTAAGTGATGGTCACTAGTTTATCATTTGCGTGGCCATTGATTGATCTGTCAGTGTTGATCCTAGTGTTGGACCAAAATTTTCTTTTCTACAACAGGCATTGGATGATCTTCTTTTTTTTTAAAGTAAAAAATTTTTGCAAAAACATCATAATGTGAAAAGTCATCCCAACAAAGTTGGTACCACCAACCACATCAATCATCGACAGTAAATCATAAATTTATAATAAAATAAAAATAAAGAATGTAAAAAAAATGGGGGACATCAATCTGACCCACGATAGAAATAATCATCTAAATCTGAAACTAGGAATACCGTATCTATTATGAAAAAAGTCTTTCTTAATAAAACTGGGATCAAATTCCACCGATGAAAACTTTGAATTGTGGTTTCATGTGCACCTAAGTTGTCTGCACAGAAATGACCTTCTCTAAAAATATGAGAGAACCTAATGATCATTCTATCAGCAATATACAAGCACTTCTTCTATCTATTAACTAGTTTCCAAGGAACTAAGCTAGTATTTTTAAAAGGACGTCCAAGAACCAAATATGAATCACACTCAATCCAAAGATAATGCCAACCTTTATCAAATGCAATTTCAATGACTAGCATAAACCAACAAATTCTGCATGCAAAGCAAATAAAATTCGAAGGTTGAATGAGAAACAACCAAGAGTGGCAGCATTGCTATCTCTAAAAATCCCTCCACAACACGTATGACCAGGACACCCCTTTGCAGAGCCATTCGTATTGCATTTTATCCAAGAAAGAAGAGGAGGATGCCAATTCACTTGACGGCAGCTCTAAGATGAAATTTCTTATCCGCAAATCTGGTTTTGTTTCTATAAAACCATATAGTCCAGCAAACATTGGTAACAGCTGACAGAACAACGTCTTAAAGTTGCGAACACCAATCCTTGTTGCAGATTATTAAATTAAAAAAAAAAAGTTGTCAACTAAGCAAGGATATGGATAAATTTAATACACATCTTATTGATATTGAGCCAACTAAAAGGATTTTAAAAATCATCCAGACCTCAAATTAAATGTAAAAAAAGAAAATTGAAAGACAAAAACCTAAACGAGGTGAGTGGTTCATTCGTGCCATGATTGAGGCTTTGGATTCCCTATTCCTTTTTTCACAGTTCTGTCCTTTACGTTAGATGAAACACTTGATCAATCACTTAAGCCAGGTCTTTTCTTAGAAATCGTTCGAACTAGGTGTTTTCCAATTTGATGATTTTTGAGGATTTTATAGAAAATATCTCCAACTTTAATTTTAAATTTTAAAAAAACATAACGCAATCTGCAAACAAGAGCATCTCCACGGTTATTTGTATTCCACTAGTGGAAAAAGAAAGAAAAAGAAATATGGAAGATAATATAATGGTTGAACATACTCCAATCGATTGCTTCATATTTATTCCAAAATCAAAAAAGTTGCTTAAAAAAAACATTGGTGTTCCCTACAACTATCTGTTTTATTTACTTAATTGTAAGAAAATTATTGTTTTGGTATATTCAATTACTCAAAAAACATAACATTCAATTTTTTATAGTTATTCATAAAAAAAATTCAACAAATTCTGAATGATGCGCCATTGTCTTAGATTCAATGTTTATATGTGATGATCTCTTTTTTTTTTCTTTATACAAAAATGTCATGACCAAGGGTGTAAATGAGTAGATTCAAGACAAGTATTTAAAGTTCAAGCTTGGCTCATGAAAAAAAAAAGGTTGCTCAAATTTGGTTCATTTATCAAATGAGACAAATTTAAAGATTTAGCTTGACTTGTTTAAAAATTTGAAGCTTGAATTTGGTTCATTCATCTTATTTGAAGCTTGGCTATTTTTTTCCTTGTAAAACTTATCTTTGAATTATTTGAAGTTTATTAATTTAGTTTTTAATAAATATTTGTATATATATTATAAGATGAAATATAAACAAAAATAAAATACAATTTTATAATCATAAATAATTACAATTTCTGTAAATATGTAATAAATAAAATTATAACTCATTATTTAATACAGTTATACAGGCTATTTTAACATGCTTAACAAGCTCTACGCGCTTTTACATGATAACATGTTATTTTATTATTATTTTAATATGTGTAACATGCTCTGTGTGATTAACATGATATAGTTGTTATTTAATGCTTAGTTGATATCTAGGCAATTATATATGGTATCTCACATATATGTATGTTGGGGAGAGTATGATATGAGATTTTATTTTTAAAACAAAAATGGCATGCAAAAGCATCACAACAGAAAAAGACATCCCAATTATATTGGCACCCCAATTCCTACCAATCATTTGCAGTACATCATGAATTTATTAAAAATAAAATAAAAGAATACAAAAAACAGGGAGACTAAAGCCAATACATATGAAAAAATTAACAGAACCTGAAAATTGAAAGACCAAATCTATTAGGATTAAAGTCTTCCCTAATAAAGCTAGGACTTAAATCCCACTAAGTGAAACAATTAGAGTTCCCTCCAAAATTTACAAATTTGTCAGCAAAATTATTTCCCTCTCTATAAATATGAGTAGCTAAAAAATTCATGCTTTTAGTGAGAAGAATGCAATTCCTCCATCTAGTTTTAATGTTCCAACGAACCAGCTCAAAAGAAGAGAAGGCAGAAACTAGCAATTAGGAATCACACTCCAACCAAAGGTTCATCGAACCTCTTTTATGAGCAATTTCAATAGTAATAGTGGCAGCCAAGATTTCTGCATGCAAAGAATAAGCATAACCAAAGGAGAAAGCAAAACATCCAAGAGTTTCAGTATGATGACCTCTAAAAAGACCTCCACCACCCGCAGGGCCAGGGGACCCTTAAGCAGCACCATCAGTGTTACATTTGATCCATCCACAATTAGGTGGATACCAAGTCACTTGTTTAATAATAGGGGCCTTTGGAGGATGTCCTATGACTCTTAAAGTTTTCAGAATGGAGAATTCAACTATAGTTACCACATCGATTTTTTCAGAAACTGATGTGAAAAGTATTGAACATGGTTTATTGTCTTGCTGAAATAGAATTTTGGACATCGGTTTTAAAACCGATGTGAAAAGTGACAATAAACCACATCGGCCGTTTCAACATCAGTTTGAAAACCGATGTGAAAGACCAAAAATAACCGATGTGAAATCCCTTTTCTGCACTAATGGGAGGAAGACATGGAACCCATGGAGCCTTTAGAGATGTTGCCTGACAAGTTGATGGAAGCCTTGATCAAGCTAATATTATAGCTAACAGTATATGTTCTATTATTAAACCTTACTGAGTTTTTGCAATACCAAATTGTATATAGTGCTAACTAAACCAGTAACAACCACATCCTGCATCTGTGAGCTCCAACTATGCTGTTGACAAATTGAAAAAATTGAAATGATAATAGACAAATCAATTCATTTATTGATGATAGAACCAAACCAGTTCCATATGTCCTTTGCAAACTTGCAAGTAAAGAAAAGATGAAAGGAAGTCTCTTCAGAACAACTACATAAGTTACAGATATAAGCATTAGAGCAGCCCCTCTTTTTTAAGTTTTCATCAGTAGGAAGGCTATTATAGATGAGTCTCCAAGAAAGGAAGGACTTTGTTGGAGGAACAGATGAAGACCATATTAGCTTACACCAAGGAATGGCATTCTTAGGAGGATTCAAGAATAGAAAAGCATCTTTAAAAGACAAAACTCTTGAATCAGAACCATGCCAAACCATAAAATCCTCCTCATTGTATAAAAGAATTTGAATTCGATTTATAGCAGAAGCAATGGATGGAAATTTCACAGTGATGTCCATAGCAATATGCCAACATTGGTTCTTGATGAAATTAGAAACATGAGCCTTTAAGAACTTAGGCAAATCTGGAGGTACATTATATGTATCCATAATTGATTGATCAAGCCATACGTCTTTCCAAAAGTTTATTGATTTGCCATTTCCAATCTGCCAAGAGCAATTACTTAAGACAGTTTGGATGTGAGGTTTCATACTTGGCCAAATTGAAGACCTGACATGATATGCAGCATGAATTTTTCCTTTAAAGAATCTTGCTCGAGCTAGACTAGCCCACTGAAGGTCTAAAGATATGAATTCCCAACATAATTTCAACATGGCTGCATCATTGATTGATTTCAAACTCCTTAAGCCAGGACCACCTTCCTCAAAAGTTCTTAATGCATCTACCCAAATGCTTAAGCAAGTTCCTAGGCCAAGCATACACATGAAAATTGTAAAGTAACATTCCATGAATGATGGACTTTACAAGTTGAACTCTTCCCATTATAGACAAATGTGAACCTTTCCAAGCAGCAAGTTTCACCAAAATCCCATCAACAATTGGCTGCAAATGGATTTTCTTAGGTTTGCCTTTAAAAATAGGAACACCTAGATAATTAAAAGGCAAGTGACCAACTGCAAAGCCAAGAATGCTGGAAATTCTGCTTAAGCTGGACTGTGACAGATTCCCTGCAAAGAATTGACATTTCTCCAGACTGAGAAACAGGCCAGATGCTTGACCATATGAATGAAATAAGGCCATCAAAGACTCCAGACCTTTTTATCCCTTTGCAGAAAATCATCAAGTCATCTGCATAGAAGATGTGAGTTGGAGATCTATAACCTCTCTGACCAGAAAAGACCTCCACCTAACCATAATCCATTAAGTGTGTGATACCTCTGCTAAGAACATCTTCAGTCAAGCAAAAGAGCAAAGGTGATAGAGGGTCACCCTGTCTAACACCTCTTTTGCAAGAAATAAATCCAATAGGCTTCCCATTAACTGAAAAAAGACAGTTTGGCTGATAGCAGGATGGTCTTCACCCAATTGCAGAAATGACCATCAAAACCAAAAGCTGCTAGGACCTTAAGAAGAAAAGTCCAATCCATGGTATCAAAGACCTTCTTTATCTCAAACTTGAGATTCCACCAAAAGACTTTGAATCAAGTACGTTGATAGACTCAGAAGCAGTACAAATGCAATCTGAAATTTGTCTTCCCTTAATGAAACCTCTTTGCTGAGGAGAAATAGCCTTAGAAGCAACAATTGCTACTCTATAAGCATTGATATCTTAGTAATAACCTTGAATTAGAAATTTGCCAATGCAATTGGCCTAAAACTTTCAATTCTGTCTGCATTAAGTACCTTTGGAATAAGGACAACTAAGTTTAAATTAAGATTGGGTAACAACCAATTCTGAGTGAAGAACTGAAGAACTGAATTACAAACATCTGTGCCAACAATATTCCAAAAACTTTGATAGAAACTACCTCCAAAACCATCAAGACCAGGGGCACTATTACTAATAGAAGTATGAAATTCTGAATAATACCTCAAAAGTGTATTCAAGACTTGAGTCTAGTTTTACAATGAATGTAGCTGCTTATAGCAGCCAAGGAACCTAATGAACTAATCAGCTAGAATAAACTAATCCTAACTGAAACAGAATAAATCCTGAAATAGTCCTAACTAAAACAGCAAAGAAGATAAATCAGCATAATAGGATTATTATGCTTTTACAACAGAAAACAGAATGCAGCAGTTAAGTTGCAGCTGCTATAAACATAAAAGACTTTAACTAACAATTAACTAACCAATACAAAGAATGACTAATTTTATTACTCCCCCTCAACATGGATTGTGAGGGTTATGAACACCTATCTTGACAGCCAAATCATGAAAGTTCTTTGCTCCCAATGCCTTGGTAAAAATATCAGTCTGCTGCTGCTTTGTTGGAATGTATTGAGTAGTGATGTGTCCTGCCTGAAGATGTTCTCTAATGAAGTGGCAATCCACTTCTATATTTTTGGTTCTTTCCTGAAAAACATGATTTGCAACTAGATGAATTGTTGCCTTATCACAATGAATTGTTGTTGGAGAATCACATTCCACTTGGAGACATTTTAGTAGATTGCGCAGCCATAAGACCTCACTTGCAGCATGTGCTAATGCTCTATACTTTGCCTCACTTGAAGACCTTGAAACAGTTACTTGCTTCTTAGTCTTTCAGGATATAGGTGTTGTCCCAAGCTTCATTAAATATCCTGATATGGATCTTCTGGTTAGAGGGCAAGCAGCCCAATTTGAATCACGATATGTTGTGAGCTTTAGGTCATTGTCCTTAGGTGGAATGATACCTTGTCAAGGGAATGACTTTAGATATCTGAGTACTCTCATAGCAACCTCCCAATGTCCTTGCTTTGGTGCCTTCATGAATTGACTCAAAATATGTATAAAGTAAGTTCAGGTCTTGTAATTGTAAGATAAATGTGGCGTCCAATGAGTCTTCTATATTGTGATGGGTTAGAATATAAGTCCTTTTGGTCAAGTGCAAATGTATGATTTGTTCCAAAGGAAAAGTAGAGAGATTGCACCCTAGCATACCACATTCATCTAGTATGTCTAATGTGTACTTCCTTTGGCATAGAAATAAACCAGAAGTTCCACGAGCTAGTTCTATGCCAAAAAAATACTTAAGTGTTCCAGTCTTCCATATGGAACCATTTACTTAAGTGTTGTTTAAAGTGCTTACATGTAGTAGATTCATTTCTTGCTATCACTAAATCATCAACATAAACTAAAACAGCTATAAAAACAGATTTAGAACAGTACATAAACAGACTGTGATCAGATTCTGATTCTTTAAAACCACAAGCAATTAAAGATTCTGAAAGCTTGGAATACCAACTTCTCGAGGCTTGCCTCAAGCCATAAATGGATTTCCTCAATCTACATATCATACCCTTTTCTGGAACCTTACACCCTTGAGGTGGTTCCATGTAAACCTCTTCATCAAGCTCTCCATGTAGGAAATCAATACTCACATCCATTTGATGGAGTTCTCAACCTTTGGCAACTGCTATGGACAAAAGACAATGAATAGTAGTCATCTTTGCAACCGGTGCAAAGGTTTCATTAAATCCTCACCCTCAACTTATGTATATCCCTTGGCCACAAGTCTTGCTTTATATTTTTCAACTTCTCCTGAAGCTTTGTACTTAAGCTTGTAAACCCACTTACATCATACAACTTTCTTTTCCTTAGGTAGATGCACAAGCTCCCATGTCTTATTCTCTTCTAAGGCCTTTATCTCTTGGTTCATTTCTTCACACAACTTCTCCTTCCAGACAACTTTTGCGTAAGATTTAGGTTCATCTTGTGCAATTTCAGCAAGGTAAGCTACATGGTTTTTGGAAAACTGCATGTAATTCACATAAACTAAATATGGTTTGGATGGAAGAACTAAGGATTTGTGTATTGGATTTTGGATAGCAGAATGATAATAATAGTCTCTCAAATAACTTGGAGGTTGCCTTGCTCTTGGTTCGAGTTGAACAGTTTCATGTAAAAGATTTTGATTCTCCCCCTCATTATGAACATCATCTGCTAGACTTTCAATGTTTTGTGCAGGAGTTTCATTTTCATAAAAGATAACATCTCGAGACACAAGAAACTCTTTTGTCTTTAGATTGTAAACATTATATCCCTTTTGACATAAGGGATAGCCTACAAATATACATTTCTCTGCCCTAGAGTCAAATTTGTCTTTATGTTTTCACTACCGGAAATAATGTAATATACGGGAACGTTTTACGTCAGTTAACCAAAAGCTAGACGTTAAAAAGGAGGCGGTGGCAGTTTTGTAAATATCGAGACTTCATTAATTCAATTTTAACGCCAGATTGTTGTAAGGACCGACGTTAAAAGTGAACCTTTTAATGTCGATTGTTTATTGAATTGACGTTAAAAGTTAGTCACTTAACTTTTAACGCTCTGCTTCTTTCAACAAAGAGACGTTAAAGGTTATTTTAATAATTTTTTTAGCTAGTATACGTACCCTTCCGCATTACCTTCCTCAAAGTTTCAGTTTCACTTGCTTTTATGTTTTGTGTTTCTGTTTTGAAAACTAAAATATATGTGCGAAGTAAAAATGCTATAAGTTGAATCAATAACCCAAACCGGATCTCATTTATGAAGTGTATCAATAATACAATTACAAGATACATTCAAAATTTTAAAATCCTATAAAAAGTTACATTGAAAGGGTTTAAAATCCTAAATATTTGTTGAGGCTTCGTTCCCTTCACGGGTGAGAAAGAGAGGAGAGTCGAGCGACTGAGTTTTCCAAAGCGACTGAGCAAGGGTGCACTCGATCTGTTTCAGCAATGGTCTTGGAACAGTCACTTTCTTCCAAAGTTGAGGTTTTGGAACTGTAGCTGCCGATTCTCCTGAAGGATGATAAGGTGAGCAACTCACATATGTGATTTACATAACCTTATCACCTATGTTATGTGATTTACACAACCTCAGAAGTTGTTTGATCATTAAGACAAAGATCTTTGAGTCTAGGAATAGGAAGAAAGGGTGATGAAGTTAATCTCAATGGCAGAGCCATATTGTGAAGCAGAAAAATAAAAGGAAGGAATGAAGTTATTTATAGGAGCAGGGGATGAAGTTACTAGGCGTCGTAAGTTGCTAAAAAATTAAGTTGATCATTAAGAGCATTAGGTTCCAAGGCGCATCGGGAGTTGGCAGTCATATATTATAAACGTGCAGAATGAATATTGATTTTAACACTTTTAACGTCAGTTGTTTATACAACTGACGTTAAATTTTTTGCAGAAACTTATACACTTTTAACGTCAGTTTTCTTCATCAACTGACGTTAAAAGTGTTTTTAAATAAAAAATATTTATTTTTAACGTCAGTTGTTTAATATAATTGATGTAAAATGTTGTTTTATTTTGGGTTTTTGATTATAACGTTTACACTCGCGCGCCTTCTGCACTTCGCTCTATACGTCTCTGTTCTTCTCTTTCACGCTCACTCTGACTCTCAACTCTCACTCTGACTCTCAACTCTCACTCTCACTCTCACTCTGCCATAATCGCGAGCTCATCTCCACCGCAACCACCGCGAGGGCTTCTTCCCCACCACCGTGAGGTACACTCTTAACCCTAACTCTGTCTTTCCCGCTCATTCTTTGCAATAACTTGACATCTCTCTTTCCCCTTCCCGCACACTAACTCTCATTGTCCCTCTGCTCTCAGTAACCACATCGAACGTTGGCCACCACGCGAGCACCTATTTCTGGTGAGTCTTTAGGGCACATTTTTTTATGTTTGGTTTTGAGTGTATGTTGAAACTGTAGTCTATGTAGTTGAAACTTGAAACTGTGAGTTTGAGTTGTTTGGAATGTCTCTATTTCTGGTCGTGGGTTTTGTGTTTTCTCTTGTTTTTCTTCTGCTATCATGACCTATTTCAAAATGAGAAGAAATTTAGAGTTGCTTGTAGCATGTGACATTAACAATATATTGCTCATTGGAATTCTGTTTTGTTAATTTATCTTCATCTGCTTATTTCTTTTGTCTTAAGAAACCTGAAAATGGTGTAAATTTGAAATAATTTTTAAACGCCTTGGATATATGTTTTGTATATCTACAGAACCTATCTAGTTATGGATTGTAGTTGGATGGTTTGTAAGCGCACTAGTGCTGAGTATTTGAAGGGGGTGGAAGAATTTATAGAATTTGCTCAAAGGAATGTTCCTAATAGTAATGGAATGTTCTGTTGTCCTTGTGTCAAGTGTTTGAATACGAGGAAATGTACGATGAAGGATATACGTACTCATTTGATTTGTGAAGGGATTTTCTTGAGTTATACAAGATGGATATGGCATGGTGATGTGTTGTTGAGTAGTACGGTAAGTGTCTCCCAAAGTGAGGACGTTGACGTAGATATGGAGGATGATCGAGTAGAGGACATGATCCGTGATATTGGAAAAGAATCTTTTCATCGAGCTCATGTGTATGATAGGTTGTGCAGTGATGCGGATAAGCCTTTATATCCAGGGTGTACTACTCATACACGGTTGTCGGCGGTGCTAAAATTGGTTTGTGTGAAGGCGAGAAATGATTGGACTGATAAAAGCTTCACGGAATTGCTTGAAGTGTTGAAAGACTTGCTTCCAGAGGACAACACATTACCTGACCGTAACTATGAGTCCAAGAAGGTATTGTGTCCGATGGGTATGGAGTATAAGAAGATACACGCATGCCCCAATGATTGAATATTGTACACCGGTGTTTATGAAGACAATCACGATTGCCCCAAATGTGGGTTATCACGATACAAAGTGAAGGGTGGTGGTGATGATGATGATGATCTTAAAGATGTGAGAAAAAAGGGTCCTCCTGCGAAGGTGTTGTGGTATCTTCCAATAATTCCAAGGTTCAAGCGATTGTTTGCCAATGCAAAAGATGCGAAGAATCTTAGATGGCATAATGATGAGAGGAAACGTGATGGAAAGGTTTGTCATCCTGCTGATTCTATGCAATGGAAGAATATTGATACTATGTTTCCGGATTTCGCCGATGAGCCAAGAAACCTAAGGCTTGGACTTGCTACGGATGGAATGAATCCTTATGGTAACATGAGTAGTATTCATAGTTCATGGCCTGTTCTGTTGATAATTTACAACCCGCCCCCTTGGTTGTGCATGAAGCGCAAATACATGATGTTGTCTATGATGATTTCGGGCCCAAAGCAACCGGGAAATGACTTAGATGTTTATCTAAGTCCCTCGATTGAAGACTTGAAAACATTGTGGGTGGAAGGTGTTGATGTAGTTGACGGGTATTCTCACGAGACTTTCAAGCTTCGTGCCATGTTATTTTACACCATCAACGACTTTCCAGCATACGGTAACTTGTCCGGGTACAGTGTCAAGGGGCATAAAGCATGCCCTATATGTGAAGAAGGCACATGCTACACTCAGTTGCATCATGGAAAGAAGACGGTTTACCATGGGCATCGGAGATTTCTTAGACGTGATCACCCATATCGTAAGATGAAAAAAGCTTTTAATGGATGCCAA
This sequence comes from Sophora flavescens, assembly GCA_030762895.1. Classification (NCBI taxonomy): domain Eukaryota; kingdom Viridiplantae; phylum Streptophyta; class Magnoliopsida; order Fabales; family Fabaceae; genus Sophora; species Sophora flavescens. Next base: position 116,077,799 of record CM061068.1, read on the forward strand.
GAGACAGAAGAAGCTCCGGCGGCCTTAATTGGAGAGCAGGTTTATCAGAGGGTAAAGGGCATCGATGTTATATTCGGCAAGTCCAAAAAGAAAGGTAAAGCTGCTGAGAAAAACATATGGAAGAAGAGGTCGATATTCTTTGATCCTCCATACTGGCACAAGCTTGATGTCCGACAGTGCATTGATGTGATGCATGTGGAGAAAAATGTGTGTGATAGTGTGATCGGGATGCTTCTCAACATTCAGGGCAAGACAAAGGATGGTGTCAATGCTCGTCTCGACCTCGTTGCTATGGGTATACGAGAGCAGTTAGCTCCAGTTGTTGAGGATGGTAAGCGGACTTATTTGCCGCCAGCATGTCATACTTTGTCAAAAAAAGAGAGACAAAGTTTCTGCGGGTGTCTTCAGGGCATCAAAGTTCCACATGGTTACTCTTCAAATATGAAGAGGCTTGTCTCTAGTGATCTTAAATTGGTTGGCTTAAAGTCTCATGATTGCCACATCTTGATGCAACAACTTCTGCCCGTTGCTATTCGTGGTATTGCTACAAAAAATGTGAGACATGCCATTACTCGGTTGTGCTCATTCTTCAATTCTATATGTAGCAAAGTCGTTGACCCCTGTATGTTGGATGACTTGGAAGTTGAGGCTGCTACAATCTTGGGCCAATTGGAGATGTATTTTCCTCCTTCCTTTTTCGACATAATGGTTCACTTAATTGTTCATTTGGTGAGGGATATTAGATTATGTGTGGGCGGTTTTTCCGAGATGGATGTACCCAGTTGAGCGCTACATGAAGATTTTGAAAGGGTACGTGAAGAATCCTCATCGTCCGTAAGCTTCTATTGTTCAAAGGTATGTTGCAGAAGAAGCTATTGAGTTTTGTTCGGACTACCTTCATAACACGGATCCTATAGGGGTTCCTAAGCCTCGGCATGATGAGATCATATGTCAAGGTAAGGGTACACATGGATTAAGAATTAATAGCAAGGGTCGGAAGGAAGTGCTTCAAGCACATTTGTATGTATTGAACAACATCGATTGTGTTCAGCCTTTCTTATTTGAACATAAAAGAAAAGTCAATCAAGAAAACCCTCGAATGAGCGAAAGGTGGTTGTTGAACAAGTATAACAAGACTTTCTTACCATGGTTCAAGGAAGAAATGATAAAGGATGGTAGTACTGCTTCTGATGACGTAAGATGGCTAGCACGTGGGCCTAGCTTCAACGTCCTATGTTGGAGCGGATATGACATAAATAACTTTTTCCTTTTATACAAAGGAACAAGATAACAAGAGTACCATGCAAAATAGTGGGGTTATGATCGTGGCCGAAGCAATGCACTTCTCTAGTGCAAAGGACACAAAACCCCTTAAAGCACCGAGACCTTACTTTGGATATATTGAAGATATTTGGGTGCTCGATTACACTAAGCTTACGGTGCCGGTTTTTAAATGTAAGTGGGTTGATAGTAACGGTAGTGTACAAACCGACGAATTGGGGTTCACATTGGTAGACCTCAACAAGTTAGGTCATATAAATGAGCCTTTCATAATGGCTTCCCAAGCAAAACAAGTGTTCTACATCACTGATCCTTCTAACAAAAGGTTGTTCGTGGTTCTCCAAGGAAAAAGCATGTATAATTGTAGTGATGAAAATCAAGATTCAAATCTTGATATTCCTGAGACTCCTTCTTTTTCAACAAACATGCCGACTATAATCGAGGAGACACAGGTGGACGATGTACATGCCACTCGTGATGATCATCACGAAGGGATATTGATATAGGTTGTTTAAACTTAGTATACATTTATTTTAATTTATACTTCTGTATTTATTTTGATTTATAACCTATGTTAATAAATATATATTGTTTCTGAACAGGCATACATATGGATCAGTCGGATAGCCTACATGCACGGGAGGACATTGTGGGGCCTACGCAGGACCCGATCGTGCCTACGCCTGATTCTAGTGTAAGTTTACATGTTATATACTATCTTTAGTCCTTCTTTTTAATGTAAGTTTATAATGTTACAACCCTCTATTTTGTTGGTAAGGCGGTAGTTTTGTTTTTAGACATTAGAGACTAAAATTTATATATATATACTTGTAGATATATAGTTATGTTTTTACTATACATGGGTTTTGGTTTTAAGTCCCCCCATTGTTCCTTTGTATATTTCTTTTCTTATTGTTAATATTGAAATTTAAGGGTAGTGTTTGCAATTCTGTAATGTGTGTGATATTACGTATTCTTGGGATATTTCTTGAATGCGAGGGATAGCTTAGGGAGTGATATTTTAAAACTGAATTTAAAAAAAAATCTATTAACGTCCGTTGTATCAAAAAAACCGCGTTAATAGTATTTTTATAAAATATACAGATACACTATTAACGTTAGTTGTATTAGGAAACCGACATTAAAAATAAAACCTTTAACGTCGGTTCTTTAACACAACCGGCGTTAGTTTGAACAATATTAACGTCGGTTGTGTTAAAGAAGCCGGCGTTAATAGTTTTATATTTAATGTCGATTGTTTAAACAAGCGGCGTTAAAATATTAACTATTAACATCGATTGTATTTACGTCGGACAATATTCGGCGTATAAAATCAATTTTAACTGACGTAAAAAGCACTTATTGCACTAGTGTTTGAAGCATTCCAAGCATAGCAGACATCCGAAAACTTTCATATGATTATAAGAAGGAGTTTTATTTAAAAACATTTCATATGGTGTAATACCCTTATTAGTCATGGTAGGTGTCCTATTAAGGATATAAGTGGCAGCTAAAACATATTCTCCCCAAAACTTTATTGGAATATTGCTTTGGAATCTTAACGCCCTTGCTACATTAAGGATATTATTCTACCCTTCCATTTTGTTGAGGGGTAGCAACACAAGAAGTTTCATGTATGATTCCTTCTTGATTAAAATATTCTTGAAGAGTTGAGTTCACAAACTCTGTCCCCTTATCACTTATTACACTTTTAATCCTTTTATCAAACTGAGTCTTGACCATATTATGAAAATCTACTAGAATCTTTACGGTTTGTCTTTTCTCTCATAAGATAGACCCATGTCCCACGAGTGTAATCATCAAAAATTGTAAGAAAGAAATGTGAACCATTATGTGATGGTGTGTGATATTTTCCCCATAAGTCACAATGTATAAGGCTAAAAGGCTCATCAGCTTTATTATCACTTTGATTAAAAGAAAATCTACATTGTTTAGACCTATGACATACATCACAGCAATTCAATTTATTGAAATCAAAACTGCCACTAAGTAAATGAGAGATATGTTGTAAAGATTGAGTTGAGGGATGCCTTATTCTAGCATGCCACATGATTGTAAAATCTTCTTTTCCAACCACTGCAGAAGATGATCCTGCCTTTGTTGAGTGGAAAACATACACTCCATTTTGCAAGTCACCCGAGCCAATCATCCTCTTGGTGGCTTGGTCCTGTATTTGACAAAAATTCACATGATGAGTCACTATGTATTTCAAATCTAGTGTTAATTTGTAAATGAAATAAAATTACAGTTAAATCCAGGAAAAAATAAAACATTATGCAATCTAATGTTTTTACTAAGGCTAATAGAACCCTTCTTCTCTACTAGGACAATATCTCCGGTAGGAAATATAATATGAAAAGGTTTTTCAAGATTCTTTACTTCCTCTAAGTGAAAAAGTAAATGGGTCATGTAGTGTGATGCACCACTACAAAGAACACAATGTTGGCTTTTATTCAAGACTACATTACCCGCCATGTATTCATGACCATTTCTCATATGGATACCATGCAGGACATGCCCTGCTGAATATTCCTCTACATCAGCAATCTGTTCTTCTTTTGCACACGAAAAATGAGCTGAATTTTGTCCTCCGGATCTGTTGGAACTCCTTTAGTTCTGTGAGTGTCCCAGTTTGGAGGATTTCCAACAATCTCAAAGCATTTGGTCTTGATATGGCCAATCTTGCCACAATTATCACATTTGAGCTTTTCTCCGTCTCGACCACTTTGCATGTTTGTGTTGTTCGAGTAAAAAGCTGGTGCAGAATCAGTCTTTGAGATCCTTTCCCTTTTTGCCATGAATCTGGATTCTTCCCTAAGCACATGATTGAGAGTGGATAGAACAGATGGCAGAGGGTCAGAGTTAAGGATTGTTGCTTTGACATGAGCAAATTACTCATTGTCAAGACTTCCAAGAAAGAGAAGAACCTTATTCTCTTCCTCCATTTGTATCAATGCCTTGGCTGCTCCACAAGTGCATCCTGGGAGTGGTTGAGGTTCAATGAGCTCATCAAGATAGCTCTTGAATTGGGTGTAGAAATATTTTATGAGTATACCTAATTCTTGTTGAATCAAGCATAAGGTTCGCCATAGTTGATGAATTCTTGGCGCATTCGCCTGAGCAAATCTTCAAGATCCTCCCAAATATCCTTCGTTGTGGTTGTGTGTGATATTCTTGCGTGAAGGCTTGGATAAACCAATTTGATGACCCATGCCATCACCACTGAGTAGCCTTTCCCCAGTGTAGATAATCTGGTGTTTCTGACTTTGGTTTCTTGACGTTGCCATCAATGAACCCTAATTTGGTATTCGCATGCAATGTCGTTTTCATCGATCGAGCCCATGTGCGGTAATTTTCTCCATTGAGAATAGTAACAACTAGTGGGGTTCCAGGATTGTCAGATGAGTTGAGCAAGAATGCATGATTTGATGGTGTGGTGGTCTTCCTGTTATCGGAGAAGGTAAGGTCCTTCTTCTCCGGTGACTTTTTTTCTTCCTTCCCGGAATCGTCATTGCTCTTTGATGTCATAATAGAAGTATGAAATTCTGAATAATACCTCAAAAGTGTATTCAAGACTTGATTCTAGTTTTACAATGGATGTAGCTACTTATAGCAACTGTATCACCCTGTTTTTCGTATAGAAGCCTTTATACGTTTGTATGTGCTATGTATAGTTGTATGTTATGTTTTGTTTTATAGATATGTGCCTTAGGAATTTTAAAATGGGGTCAAGTGGGATTGTATGGTGAGAAGTCCCTTTCTGAAACATGAGCATGACCATGCTCATGTTCAGCACGACCCTGTGGTCGTTGGCGTGTTCAGTGGCTACCTGGGCCGCGAGCACGACCTTGCTCAAGGGGAGCACAACCTTGTTGTGACACCCTAAAACCCGACATCACATGGTTACCCGTTGTGGAAAAGAAACTTATTTAAAACGCTGGTCGCCTTCGGAAAAATAACCTTTTATATAGGGTTACTGAAAAAGGGTACTCATTTTTTTTTTGTTAAAAGAAGTTAAGAAAAGGTGATGAACACTCGGAACATGAAAATAAACATCATTCATATAAATATAACTATCTTACTTGGGATCTTAGTTTTCATTACAAAATAGGCCTTGTCGAACCGGCCAACATACACTAAAACAGCTACTGAAGAAACAGGTAAAAAATGAATCAAACCGGGGATAGGGAACTGGGTACAAGACTCAAAAGATGGCTCTAAAAGCCTAGGGACTATCGGGACAACTCCAAAAGCCAACGAACGATCTACCAATGCCTCCTGCATGCAGAGTGACCATAGACGCTACCCTCAGACGAGATATCAGATGCCGGATCGATAACGTCACCACCATCGTCGATATGGACGTCGTCATCTCCGGGATCCTGCGGATGGTACTATGGCTCCTCCTCCTCCTCGTCCTCGACCTCTATCAGCTCAAGAGGCTCTTCCTCAGGATCCTCCTCCACTGGATCCTCCATAAGCGGTTCAACTGGATCAAAATGCTCATGAAGGAGACCGGTGACTTGTAGCGTATGGAGGTAGTACCATGGAGGTGGAAGTGTCATAGTCCTCGTCTCGATGGTATGAATCCTTCGTACGGACACTCCATTAGCATTCGTCTCGGTAGTCGTGACTGGTCCTTGATACATCGTGATCGTCGCGCCCTCATGTATAGTCCAGTTCCCTGTCATCCCGGTATGATCAAACACTTCGCTCCTCGAGCTCGACTGTGCCAAGCGAACGTTCGGATCCATCTAAAAGCACGCGCATCCTCGGTACAAGAAGAAAAGAACATAACATATAGATGTGCAAGAGTGAGACACCGTCATAAGAAATATCCCTCATCAACCATATACATGATACATGCATCACATAATCATATAAGCAGTTAAATCATGCATATACATAACATAACAGTGTTATATCAAAGGGTCTCAAACCCGCACAGTCAACCTTGAAAATATGCATGGCACTTCAATATTAGGCTCTAACTTAATCTCATGAGATATCAACACCGTTTTCCACTGGAGCAAAATTAGATTTGGTCAATCTCTAGCCCACCGGGCAGTTGCCTCCATACCCTCATGCATTTAAGGTCTCGGGACGAGCAACGCCACATGTGCCTCTGAACCGATCACATGGACTGACTCCTCGATACCACCTTGTATCTGATATGTAAGAAAGCACGGCTGCCTGGGGAAATGCACATGAGAAAATATTTTATTCAAAAGGTTTTCTTTGTGTTCATTCTTTTTTACTGTCGCAGCTCAAAGCTAACGACTTAATCATCATTTCCCCATCACTTGAAAACTTAGAAGCATAGGACACACAGTCTGAATGCTCAATCACAACGCCCCAGACCGATGTCGCAGTCAAGGGTTGTGGTCATATAAATCACTTATGCTTTTATTCATGTTTTGAACTTAACATGATAAGGACAATAGCCCACAACAATGAAATCAGAACGCACTGTCCTCGATTTTGAGAATTGGACTGAGCCCAAAACATCATGAATAGGACTCATGGCCCCGAATTAACACTGATCCAAGATCACGTGTGTATAACTGAATACTAGAGGCAACGTCTCGCGTACTAGATTCTCTTTCTTAAGTACTTATTTTTCGTTCAGTGAAAATCAAATTCAAAACCGAATCCTCGATAACCTATCCAGGCTATCGGAAAGTTTCTAAAACATTTAGGAGAAAACCTTTTCTTTGAAAATCTTTTATAAAGCATCTTTGAAATACTTTTATCTTTGAAAATCCCCAATAGGATATTGCCAAATAATCTTGAAAGTTTTCACTTGAAGACACATAGTTCGAAAAGGATTTTTTTTTCTCTTGTATAGCAATAGTTCACCAAAACCATTTCAACAATTAAAACAAGTACTTTAAGTTAATGAGCTTTTTGAAAAGAACACCAATCCCTTCATCTTCAAAGCTTATTAAGGTTTTTAATCCTTATAACAGTTGAGCACAGACACAAGTCTGGCTTAGCAAACTTTCAATCAACAGCAGTATATATTCTCAGTTCAATGCTAATATCACAGTTGAAAGCAGTTCATCATAGATATGCATTATGACATTTAGAACAAGCACAGTCCAACATCAGATAATAGCATAACAGTTCAAGTACATTAGATAACCAAGTAAGCTCAATCAACATATAAATATCAAGTTAAACACATACACACATGCATACAGTTATTGAATATCTTTAGGAAATCCCCTCTTACCTCACATCGGAGTTCAAAGTTTTGGATTTGTAAAGAAGGTTCACGAACGTCCTCGCTTCTCCGGTGATGGAAGTCTAAGGTTACCACATAAAATCATGAGTTAAAAAAAATCAACTCGAAAACACTAACCACAATGTATAGGTTCGGTTCATACAATAAACTAGGATTAGGGGTTTCCAAAATTTATACGACTCTTGGATTTATGATCCTTAAGTGCTAGAAGTTCATAAACAACAATCTTTTAACAAAGTTGAATTAAAAATTCCACTAAGTACTTGACTTAGGGTTTCGGCCAAGCATAGGTAAATAAGATAGGAATTTCTAAACTTCCCAATCTCTTTAGGTTAGCATCCATACATAGTAAGGAGCTTGAAACCATGATCATTTCGGAAAATGGAAAAATCAAATGTCTTAGACTATGAACTCTTAGGTTCGGCCTTAACGAGTTTGTGAGGTTAGAGATCTTTAAATCATCCAATCTTTTGGACATAACATCCTATTACATGAAGGAGATTTAATCCATAATCACCTTGGAAAACAAAATAAAATAACACATCCTAGATCAAATGTTACATTCGGCCATCATAGGAAAATAAAGCAAGAAAATATTTTAAACTTTCCAATCACTTAGACATAGCATCCTTTAACATAAGGAACGTTTTAGTCCATGATCACTTTGGAAAACAAAACCCAACATCTTTGCCATAACCATTTAAGGTTTTGGCCTTTTCAAGAAATAGGGGTTAGAAATCTTCAAACTTTCCAATCTCTTGGACTTAGCATCCTTCTATATCAAGGAGTCTTAATCCATGATCATTTTGGAAAACAAAACTTAAACATCATTGCCTTAAAACTCATTGGTTTTGGTCTTTACATAAAAATAGGGTAAAAATATTTAACTTTCCAATCACTTAGACATAGCATCCTTTAACATAAAAGTTGAAACAAACTCATACATGTAAAAGTTGAAACAAGATTCACCTAAACCTTATACATGGTTTCGGCCTCCTTAGGAAGAAGGGGTTAGGAAACTTTGTTTTACACAACCTTTTAGTATGTGATAGTATAAGTAAGTACAAGAATATAGAAAGTGGTTTAAACTCAAAAGGAGTTTTCTACCATTTTTTAGAGGTTTTAGAAGTTAAAAGCACATAAAAGACACATGAAGAAAACTTTGAAACAAAAGATGAAACTTTGAAAAAGAACTACATAGAAGTATTACCCTTAATAAGATGAACAACTTTGATGAAGAACTCTAAGAGAAAATCTTGATAAAAATGTAAACTTTGTAAGAGATAAGAAGAAGAAATGGAGGAAAGTGATGAAGAAATGTGAGAAATGGAAGAAGAAGAAGAAGAAGAAGAAGAAGAAGAAGAAGAAGAAGAAGAAGAAGAAGAAGAAGAAGAAGAAGAAATGTGAGAAATGGAGGAAAGTGATGAAGTGTGGAAATGAAGAGCGTTTATAGAGAGTGAGAGGAGAGGTCATGGTTTTGGGAGGAAGAAAGAAGAGAAGAAAGAAGGTGGGTTGCTTGTAGAGAGGATAAGGAGTTAAGGTGATGTGATGTGATTGGAGAGAGAAAGATGAAAAAGTGAGATTTTTGAAAAAAAAAATCATGATTCACCTTTTTAGGTGTGTTATAACCCTTCACATCAAGTCACTTCATGTCACTTCATCCTCTTGATGCTTTGCTCCATTGTGTATCAGATGACTTCCCCGATCGTATTTCCCGACGATTTCACCCGAGAAATCCCTCAGATTTGGCCCCGAACAAGATTTTTCGAAAAACTCCAAACCCACACAAAACATCATAAAAACACTAACCGTCTCGTTCATGAATTAAAATTTGGTCTCTAGCTCAGTAAACTTGTACTGGCAATGAGAACCCAGACCGGTTTTCGTCTGAATTTTCGACCGAAAATTTTAATGTGACTTCATACGGTAAAACAACACAAGAAAATGGTTTGATCAAAAATAAACACATTAAAGCATGTATTTACTGATAAAGAAGCATACGAAAAATAGGGTGTTAAACGTGTCGAAAAATGGGGCATTTGACGGGGAAAGTGTAGACCCCATGCTTATTTAAGCACACCTGTGCTCAAGGTGAGCACGCCCCTGATCGGGGTCTGGTGTTATAAATAAGAATGTTTTAGAGGGTTATGAGTGATAACCCTCATTTTGACAATTTTGGCAATCCTAGTGTGACAGAAACCTTTCATTTTTCCTTTTCTTTGAACCCTTATAAGTTCTTGGTGTTCTCGAGTCCGTTTGGGAGAGAAGTCACGGGCGCTAGTGTCAATTAAGGTAACGTGGTCATCCCTTTGTAATCCCCTTTCTAGTTTCCTTGATTGGAGATTAATGGTTTGCCTTTTTGTATTTGGCCAAGGCTTTAGAATTCGTCAAACCGCTCGAGGGAACCAGAGTAGAGTTGCTTACGCTTGGCGTTAGTAGAATCTTCATACTAGGTATAGGGAGAAGGGATTAGTATAACATGTAGGCAATGGGGTAGTGTAAGATGAAGGGTTAACCCATGACCCTATTGTATGCTAATTACCTATTTGATGTTGTTTGCTATATGTATGTTTGATTTCGATATAATTGACATGATTTTATTATTGTATTGTTGTTGATAATGATGGCGATGTCTTGAATGGATGCCTTGGTTGTTATGTTGACTTTGTGAGATGGACGTTAATGTTATCGTTGTCAACGCACTAACTAAATGTAAAAGAAAGATAATGGTGTTATAAGAGTCAAGGGATAATCCCCAATGTTCGTAATACATGAATCATAGTAATGAGAGGCAAGGTTAATACTCAATGGTATAGTGAAAACCCTAGGATTGATTCATAGCCGTTTTAAGGATACTGATAATAAAGCAAGAATTAAAGGATTAATTCCCAATGAACATAAGACATGGAAACTAAATAAGAAGAATGAAGGTAATAATTAATGGTTAGTTAAAAGACCCTAGGTTTTATCTTTGAGTGCTTTAGGAAGTTGGGAAGGCATCCCCAAGTGTTTATGTCCAGATCAATACGGCCATGCTCCAGTAAGCACGGGTGTGCTCAATAGACAGCACGTTTATGCTTAACTTAAACGTAAGCACGCCCGTGCTGAGGGAAGCACAACCGTGCTTGTAACACCATGATTTCTTGATTAATGGTTTAAGGAAGAGATTAAGTATGATTAAAGACTTAATCATGTTCCTTTGGTGATAGTTAACTTGTGTTTCAAGTTTGAGGAGAATCGGAGTTGAAACGTGTCCGAAACGCAAACAAATGCAAACCGTATGATTAATTGATTAATTAATTAATTGAGAGTTAGAATATTAAAATGTGGTCGGACTTGAGTGCAATAAGTTTTTAGGAGTAGTCAAAAATAGTTAAGAAAAATATTTCAGCAGTAGGTTACGCAAGAAGATGTAGAAGAAAACACCTGGTTGTGCCGACGTAGCAACACGCGGTGACATGTGTCGTGTTACCATGACGCCACCTCACTTTCCACTAACCTAAGCCTAAACACCCACCTGACACCTATCCTCCACACTACCACCTAACCTAACCCATCTAATTGACATCTAGCCCACTACCACCTAAACACCTAAACTAAGTGATGACACCTAACAATCCACTAATGCACCTAATAGTCTAACTTAGTCTATGGAGAATCAGAACGAAAGAACTTCATTTTCCTCTATGTTTCACGTTCAAATAAGAGAGTGAAGAGTTGGTTCTTAAAAGGTAAAGAAAATAGCCATTGTTGAGTTTGGAAGCTTGGCTGAACTACCACAGGAGAATCCTTGTCAGCAATTCTACAATCGTTGGATCGTGCCCATATTTGGTGAGAAGATTCCAGACGTGTGTTTCCCCATTCTGACCGTTCGGATTCTCCTTTAGAGCTCCACAGTGTGAGCTATTTAGCTCGTACCGTGACCTCAAATTGTGAAACAGTCATCAAACATAACCACCAACCTGTCACTGTACAACCACCACCGGGGAGTCGTTAACTGTTGGATCAAGCTGAAATTTTGTCAGATGGTTCATGAATTGTTGTTCTTCATCGTCACCGTTCGGATTGGTGAGCAAACGTCTAGAGATTGAGTTATTGAGTTCGGACAGTAACCGTTTTTAATACCTTTCCCCTAGGCCGAGAATTCACTTTTGAATCTGTTTTTGCTTAGGTCCAGCTGTCACATTGTCTGGTTGTGTTGTTGAAAAGCGTGTCAAGGTTGTACCAGTCACAGAGTTGTGCTCAGGACTTTTACGGGAAAGCATGCATATCTTGACAGGTGGGGAGAAAGTAACCGATATCGTCGGGGAGGCAAGCGTAGAATAATAATTATATACGCATGTGTGTAGGGTGCCCCAGACCCTACTAGGATGTCGAATAATCGACAACAGCTAAGCCCAAATAAAATAATATTTCAATGTTGTCTTGGGTTTAGTAGTTGTAGGTTTATTGACAGTAAGTTTGATATCTTAAGTTAGCAAGTTGGTATTGGTTGAAGTTGTCTGAATTGCATGCTGCTATGATATTTGAATTATACATGATGATATGTGATATTTACTATTCTTGATATATTAAATGTGAGTACGTGATTATGTTGTATTGGTATTATGAGCATTGATGATTGGCTGGTTGTTATGATGAATATCTGTTGTACGGATGAGTTGAGAGTTGACACCGTGATAATGACTTGAGACTGTGGCTTTGAGGCCGTGGAAGTATGGGCATCCTTGATGAGAGCATGAATGTGTAAGAAGTTTCCGGTGTTAACTATAGTGATGGTTGTTGCATTGCATTTTTTGCCAAGGTGGTGGGCCGTATGACTGTCTGTCATACGAGGTTACTTGTACTCGAGTGCGAGTATGGATTACGGAGGGGCCAGTCTATGAAGAGACCTTGGGGGTGTAAAACTGGACTCTGGAGGCTCACAGTGACCATTAGTTAGCTCCTAATGCATCGTGTACCCCGATAGAGCCTAGTTATCTCGACTTTACCCTAAGTGTCCACGTCTAAGGTTGACTACCTGAGGCGACCTAGATACCTCTGATGGAGCTGAGCTCACAGAGAGATGCACTCTTATGGGTCACGACGAGCGGAAAAGTTGCCTAGACAAACTAACTGATATTCCCTAAGTGAAGAGGCTTGATGAGGAAACGTTTCCTAAGCGGAGAGGCTTGATAAGGGAAATGTTCCCTAAGCAAAGAGGCTTGGTAAGGGAATATCTCGGGGCTGAGAACCGGATGATAGATATTGGCCAACATGCATAGGAGTGAGACTCCTTAGAGGATTGATCTGAGAGTGAACTTTGAGGATGTACTGTGCTGGTGCGATTCGAAAGATGGTTGCCTATTACTTTCTGTATGTGTATATGTATATGTGATTATTATTATGTGTCCCCATCCCCATTTTTATGACTACGTTCTGTTGCTTATCTCCATTCTTCCTTTATTCTTTCTATGTATGTTATCGACACGGTAGATGACCAGCAACCGCAAGGTGGAGACGACAGTGTGGAAGGCCTACCGTGACGACGAGGACAAGGGTGGTTCTAGGCGCCCATATCGTCTATGATATGGTTTTGTCGTATGTTCCAGATAAGTTGTGAGCCTCGAGGAGATTATTTTTCTTTTGGAAGTATTTGGAGAGGCGGGCCGGGTAGCTTTAGGACTTTCTTTGTTTCAGCACTAGTATTTGTATGTACCCTTTTGGTTTCAGTGTCTGTATAGTTTTTATAGGTTGTAGTCCCTCTGTTGGGACAATGTACGCTCATATGGTGACCGCTGTATATATATTATCTATATGTGTGTTGTGTTTTACCGTTGCGCATGTTTTATATTACAAACGTTTTTAACTTCCACTTCCAAATGATAATATATTTTCATCTGTAATAACCGCGATAATTTTAATTATGGATTAAGGTTTAGTTAATTAGGTTTTTCTTTAATGGGACAATTGGGTGTCTCAGTGCTCCCCCAAAATACAACAGACGTTGATTAGGAACAAGAGTGTTTTCACCCAAATCGTTCCCTACGATGAAATAAGACATAAACCAAGTAAAGAGAAGATAAAATACGTAATTAAGCCTCAACCAAGATAATTAATCACAAATGTTAAGTTGGTAACGATGGGTTGCCGTACGATGTTAACTTCGGTACTTATTGGCCAAAGTAACCTTGATGCTTATAGGTCAAGGTGTAACAGCCCGATTTTTGGATATGTTTTATTAACGGTAAAGATATATTTATTTATATTTTTATCTGAGACTTAGGAAATGATTTTGGAGAAAACGAAATTATATCTAGAACCTACTGTATGGTAGGAAGCTTTGGTTAAAATTTGGGTTTAAAACTCAGACGGAAACCGGTTTGCGTTTTTACTGACAGTATAATTTATATTGGCAGAAAACCCTAATTTGACCCGAAACTGAAAATTTGTAGATTTTTATATTATATCCGTGAGGAATTCTACTTTCCAAAATTCTGATCAGAAATAAAATATTATGTTTATTCAGACGAATTTTGGTAAAAGTTCAGACGGAAAACAGTTGATGTTTTCACTGAAGTAAGATTTAAATGATCAGAAAACTTAATTTTGACTCGTGAACGAAATGGTTTATATTTAAATCATTTTTCCAACGAGTTTGTCTATTTTTAAAATTTTCAATCGAAAACGAAATATTGTGCTTTTATTCGGGCGTAAAACCCTAATCAGGAAACTGACGGAATAGGAAACAGAACGGCAGAGATAGAACGAGACACCGAAGGAGCTGAGCTATGGGATGACTCACCAAGAGTTTATGAAGTCATTGATGTTAGGAATTATGAGTTTTAGGTGAAATGACCAAAATGCCTTTAAGCTTAACCTAACATATCCTAGGTAGTTTTTAACCATGGTTAAGGCAAGACAAAGCCAATTTGTCTTCTTCCTCCTCATTTGTGGCCCAAAATCAATCACACCTTCCTTCATTCTCCACCACATAATCTAACCTAATCATGATTACAAATTAACTCTAGTTAGGTTATTATAACCATAGTTAAGTTATTATATTATTTTCTAAACTTAACCTATGTCAATTAACCTAACCATGGTTCATTTTAACATTAAACAACTCACTCACTCACTCACTCTCTCATTCCATTCCCACAGCCCAAACCCCCCATTGGTAACACCTTGATTTTTCTGTTTCTTAATAATCTGTGTTTAAGTATGTATATGTGTGTTTATTATTTTAAATTTGAAAGATTATTTTGATAAACAAAAATTTATTTTCATGATCTATTTTATAGTAGGAAACTATTATTAAATTTCCAGTGGAAATTTCAGATGATCCCGGTTTGAGTTTTCACTGTCAGTAAAGTTGTACTGACCCGGAAAATGAATTTCGATTAGTAAAATAAAATATTCTTGCAATATAAAAAATTTTCGGGTGGAAAATTTACGAAATAAAATACGATCGATTTTTACTGAAGGGAAACAAATGGAACTGGGACAAGCAAAATTATTTTAAACCATATTTTCTGCAGATCGGAAGAGATATGACTTGACTTGATGAGGCTTGTCACATTAGAATCTCATCATTTACTTACATGTCATTATTTTTACTATATTTGCAAGTAATCTATATTTTAATCAAAAACCAATTATATATTTTTTTTAAAAAAAATCAAAAATCCAATTCCCTCAATTGCTGATCAGCAAAACCCCTCCCCCCTTCTCTATAAAAACCCTCTTCTTTCACCTTTTACCACTTTCTCCATTTCCTCTCAAGATCACTCACTCACACACTCAATTGCTCATCGAAATCATACGGAAATTTTGACCCTTTTATGCTCTGAAAATTGAAAAACTTCATTCATGAAAGTTGTTCATCTTCCTCTCCTCTTTCCAACGAGCTAAAGATCATCAAAACGGATAAGTATATTGGGAGATATGCCCAAATCACCAAAACTGCTCAAAATCCTCAGCAACTTGAGAACAGCAGAAAGAAGACCCTTTTCACCCCTATTCTGTTCCGAATCAAGCAAAACCTTCAACAACAAAGTTGTGTCTCTCTTTCTAAACTTTCCAGAAAACCCAAGTTTATAATTTTTGGATAGGTAGATGGTGAGATGCACTCAAAATACCACTACATCCTCAAAGCTGTCAACTTTTTTATGCTTCTTGTGGACCATTTCTCTTCATTCTTCATCATCTAAGGGTATAACTATCCACTCTTGCTATTTATTTCCTCATAAATCTCTTTTTTATCAACATGCATGCCACTTTTCTTATTTTGCATGTTTATAGTTTTAACTAAAAAATTTAAGAAAAATCTTTAGAAAAGTCTTTTGAGCATGGAACTAATTTTCACACACTTATACTCATCTCTACTATCATTTTAAGCACTTGCACATCACAAAAAAAAATTTCAAAACCTATTTTGATAGGATGGCCGAAAACCCTATGTGGAGTAAAGTAGATGTTTTTGTTATTCTCACTTGCTTGACTTAAAAATCATCTCACAACTCTTTGTTTGAACCATTTTTTGATAATAATAGTTACTATTTTTGGTTGATATATGTTTGCATTTATGTTTTTGAGGGTCTAGGACCCTTGCATGTTGGTTCTATGGCTTTTGGATAATGCTAAAGTGAAGATAATAACTTGGTGTGGACAAACATGAGTAAAATGTGATTCTGGCAGCATGATATACATTTATTCGTAAGCCCATAACTTTTTACACAAACTGTATTTTTGAAAACTAAAAACATATTTGGAAAGAGGATTTCTGGGGATTTAATTTGGTATACAATATATTAGTATTTGGATAATATTTACTAGGTCAAAACACCTGTCAAAGTAGAACCAAATTCTGTCTGCGAAAATAGGTACATAGTTGGTTGCATGATGATTTTAAATATGATTTTGAAGGTTTAAAACGTTTATATAATTTTCTGGGTTATTACTAAAGTTCTGTTGAAGTTTTGGAATTTTTACATATGTATATAAAGAGAAACAATTTCATAAAGTTACATGTTGGTGAACTTGGATTTCTGGAAAATCCTGTGCAAACAGAGGCAGTGTTTGATTTTTAATATATTAATTCCTTAGAATTTTTACATGGGACCAACTGCAATGCGTTTATATGTGAGTTCGGTACCTTCAATTAAAATTTCAAAATTTTTAAAGGTTATTTGAGTGGTAATTCACAATTTAAACTCACTGTTGTTCTGAAAATGCTTTTATAAAAAAGTCCATCATAATTTTTGAATAAATATATATATATATATATATATATATATATATGATTTTGAAAATAATATTTTTTTTACATGTTCAAGTAAAGATTTTTGGTAGAAATGGATTATAAACAAGTAACGATATAGAAATAAGGGATTGAAGTATAGATATATACAAGCAAGTTTCGGACAAAAGGTAATCCAAGAAATTATCGGACATCTCTAGCATCATTTTTCAAGCCATGGCCAAAACCTATACATAGAAAGATAAGACTTTGTTGTTTTAATTTAAGTCATTTGCTTAATTCTTAGACTTGTGGCACGCTGAGGGCAAAGGAAGTTCGCTTTGGGTAACACGAAGACAACGACTTTTTCTACCCGTCGTATCAGGTAAGGGGAGAAAGCCTGAAGGATAATTATGTTATGATGACTATCTGCCTTGTGTGCTTGTTTGATGTGTTTGATTGTGGTTACTGTTGTGACTGATTTGTTTGAATTTTTTTGAGTTCATGATGAATTGATGATGTATTTGATGGTTTATAAGTATTAATTGATGACTTATGAATATAAGCATGATGCTTGTATATGTTGAAGTTGTTGTATATATGTTGTGATTGTTGCCTGGAAACCTAACCATTGTTTAGAGCTCAAATAGTGAAGATAAAAGCTTTAAGAAAATATTTACAAAGAAAATTATAAATAAATGTTTCTTTTTAACAAGGTTTTGATAATAATGGTAGTTAAATAATTTTAGTAGTTTGGTGAAAAATTTTTAGAATAAAACAAGTTTTAAAATTCAATTGAAAATATTTGAGTGAGTTTAGACAAAAGGGACAATTAATTTCCTTGAAAATGTTTTGAAGAAAAACAAAAATTTCTTTAGAACTTCAAAGGGATTTATTTGGAAATTGCAAATATTTAGGGAAAAAGAAGATTTGAAAATAAATTAGTTTTATGAAAATGGAAATGGATTTTCCAAAACTCAATGTTTTAAATAAAAGGATTTCAAAAGAATAGTTTTTACTTAAAAGATTTTGTTCAAAGGAAAATATCTGGTAACTTGGATAAGTTACGAAAGTTTTAATTTTGTATTTGTTTTTCATTGAATGAAAAATAAAATTGAAAAGTGAACCTAGTAACTGAGACGTCGGGATACTAGAGTTAAAGCATGTGGATCCATGATCTGTATCACAACTCTATGGACTGTGTGTCCTATATATGAAGTTGTGGACTGTGTTTCCTATTTACGTTGTTGTGGACTGTGTGTCCTATATACGTTGTCTTGGACTGTGTGTCCTATACACGTTGTAGATTGTGTCCTATTTTTGTTGTAGTGGACTGTGTGTCCTACATACGTTGTGATAAAACGTGGTGAAAGTAGTAAAAAGGTGAAAGTTGTTTTCTACGACCACAAAGTCTAAGACTAGTGCGCAGGTCTAGGACTGTTGTGATTGGACACTCAGGCTGAAACGTCCTGTGCCAACAATGAAAGTTTTAAAACGTCGAAAATCTATGGATGGTCATGAGCCTTGAGCCTCGACAGGGAAAGAATGAAACACAAAGAAAAGCTACGAAAATACAATTTTTTGCACGCATTTGGCAGACGTGCCCAAATTGTTTTGTGTAAATGCCTTGAAGGGAAATGTATCTCATGTGACGGTGTATCATTGATGCCTTGATGGACCATGATTTCCATGAGCTTTGGTCACTATGCCTTATGTAGGACGGTGTGCTCTGGAACCCACATACGTTGATTACTGTGCCTTGAGTTGGACAGTTGCTGTGGGAATTAAATTGAGCCATGTACATGTGTTGGCTATTTGTGCCTGAGTGGCAATTGAGCCTGATCAGTTCACTGTTTTTAAAAACTGCATGGAGTTGGGGTCTCCGGAGACTAGGATAGAGTGATGAAATATAAAAGTGCCATGCTTTCAAAATCGACAACGATTGATGATGGATGTGATTATTTTGTGAGAATTTATATGTTGAACATGAATATTTGTATATACTTGTTGCTCTGTGTTTGGCCATTTTAGTCGTCATAATTCATCCATATATTAGTATCTCACCCTTACAATATTTTAGGTATTCTTGGTCCTTTGTTGTGGTGCTTTGTTACACGAGGACAAGTGGTGTCGAGGAGTTCCTAACCTCACTTAAGGATATTACTCCCAATCCTTGAAGAGGTTGGCGAAAATTTTATGAAAAGAACTACGGAGTTCTTTCCAGTGGTTGTCTTCCAGAATGACCAGCTTAGGATTTTTCCTTGGGTTATGTGTTTTGAGAAAGTCGGTTTATGTGGTCTAAAACCTTTTGAAATTATGTTGTGAATGATGAAGTATTTTCAAAAGAAATATGTATATTATAGAAGAGTTCGTTTTGAATAAAAAACTGTTTATGGATGTTGGTGAGTACAATATAATATAGTTGTACATTTGTGTTGCAAGCGTTATTTTTTAAGTACTCCGCAAAAGAGAAAAAGAAAATTTTTACCCCCATATTTTCAGATTTATGAAAATAATAGTAGTTTTTCCGAAATCAACCAGTAAATTTTCTTTTTTATTTATTTCCGCATGTGGTTAGGAGCTAATGCCCAAGGGGGGGGGTTACACCACTCACACACTTAAACATTTCATTCTCTTCCTAAGTTATCTTCTTCACCAAAAACACCAAGAACATCATAGTGTTCTTGCTTAGTTCATCATAGTTCTTCATTTTCTTCTCAAATTCTTGATCAAACCTCCTCATTCCAAGGTGAGGAATCCCTTCCTCATCATCTTAGCTTCATTTATCATGCATCAAATCTTCATTTCCATCAACTTTTCACAAAACTCCATTTCACGATCTAGAACTTCAAATAATTCTAGAAAATTGCAGAAAAATCATTTTAATGTGAAACCAATTTCTATGATCTTGATATGTCTTCTACTTTCATCATCTAAGAGTATGTAATCAAAATAATTTTCCTCCTTATTTTTTTCTTGTTGAGGCTGAACCTATGCTTTAAGGAGCAAAGGAGGTTTTGTTCAATTTTTAACTTAGATGAAGTTGGATCTAAGCTATCTAGGGTTTCTATACTCTTAATCCTCAACTAATTTAAAGTTTCATTAAGTTTTTCACTATTTCAAGCCTTAGATCTATTTCTTCAAAAATCATGTAAAAATACTTAGAAAAATGTTTGATGAGTTATGACTATTATTGTCAACTCTCTTATACCTATACTTTCATTATCCAAGAGCTTGAATCTAACTAAAATTTCTAACCTAAATTCTTTATGTTGGCCGAAACCCTAGTGTGAAGAGGTTGAAATATTTTTATTCAATTTTTGAATGATGAAGCTTGTTCTTGATTCTATCATGCCTGGTGATCACAAATCCTAGAGTTTGAACTGAAAAGGAATTTTAGCCCATTTTAACCCTTATGACCGAAACCCTAACCAAAGTGGTTAGAGGATTTTATTTCATATTTTTGAATTGTAAGAATTGATCTATGCTAGTTAATACAATAGGAACTAGTATCTAAAAAGATTGGATTAAGAAAATAACCCTAGCCTCATTTTGATAAGTTGGCCGAATCTAGCATCATATGTCCATAGTTGGATTTGTTTGTTTAATATATTTGTATGTTAATTTGGTTGAAGGTGGATTTGGTATAACTTGTGGCGTGATAACGAGGATCTTCGACTGCATGTTTCCGGTGTTAACTTAGGTGGAAGAAAGAACCATTCCATCATCGGAACGGATAAGAGGTATATAATTTATAATAATGGTGTAGGGTGACCTAAACCCTACTAGTGGTCTAGTAATCGACAATACCAAAATCGCATTGAAAACTTTTTGGCAATACCAATACTGATTTGGGAATTGTAGGTTTATCGCCTTAGGTTAATTTTATAATATTTAAGGACTTCTGAATTATTTATTATTGACTGTTGTGATGCACTGGTTGAGGTATTCTACTGCATGTGACGTTTATTTGGATGTTTGAATATTCTATTGATTATGGTGTTATGCATGATCTTCCGGGTATAAATTGCTTAGTTGATTTAAGTAAAGATATATGTCGCTCGTAGGTATCTTGTTTGGGTGAAAGCTTGAATATGAATTAGAGGTGCCTAGCCATTATTTTATAGAAGTGATATGATATAGAATGTAAATTGAGGCTATGAGGAAAGCTTGAGGTACTAAGTTGTTATTGATACGGGTCAGTTAGGTTCATGTGTATTGTTGTTCACAACCATTGTTGTTTTGGCTTCTCAGACTCAAGAGGGGGAGGGGGGGGGGGGTGAATTGAGTTTTCAAGAATTCATCATTTTCAAAAACTTACATTTTATATCAGAGTTGCATTAGGATCTTTTACAAAAACAGTGAAGGGCTTTTTTTGAAATATTGAATAGAAGGTGATGAGGTGAATCAGTTCAGAAAGATAAATCAGTGCTTCTGTCACTTATGTGGACGAGCGCATCTGTCACTTTAGTGATTGAATCAAATAGTGATTGAATCAAACATAAAGAAGTTCAGTTTCAAAACTTAGTAATAACAAAATACGGAAACTGATTAAACCTTCAAAGATTAAGAACAAGTTATGCAAGTTTCGGATACAAGCATTAACAATCAAGAACAAACTTGCAGGTTTCAGTTTCAGTGATTAAGAAACAGAAATTAAGCTATTCGAATTTGATCACATATGATGCAAGATTCAATTCAGATATTGATCCTCGAGAATAGAATTAAATACACAGTTATTATTACAGTTTACTCAAGGTTCAATAATGATTATGCAGATCAAGAACTGATATCAATTGAAAACATAGAACATCAAGATCACGGTTATATGCGCAAGACAGAAATTAAAGAGTTTGAGTTTAGAGATACCACACAACCATATTTATCCTGGTTCAGTCACCACCACTATGACCTACATCCAGTCCCCACTCCACATGTGGGTTTTCACACACTAACACAACAAGCTTTAGCCACGTAGCTTGAAAAACATTTACACCACGGAGCACTCCTTCACCTCGAGATAACACACTCTTATGAAGAGCCTCAATGTTCTTCCTTAGGGATACCTCACCATAATCATACAGAGAGACTCCCTCTTTCTTTACAATCAAATAGAACAAAAAGATTGATTCCTAAACTCTCAATAGTCAGATATACTAAATAAAGCACTTTTGAGAATTGAAACACTCTTTTTCACAATGAAGCTCAAGAAAGATGATGAATGATTTTCACAATTGATCTCTCAAATTGATTTTGTAAACTTTCTGATATGTTTTGATATGTTGAAAGTGTTCCTTTGATCCCTCTATATATAGAAAACAAGTTATAGCCGTTGGGATCAATCAAAACAGATTTGGGTTTGATAACAGAATCTGTTTTCTTGACATAGGTTGAGTACATGGTTGTATTAACCAATTTCATACTGATAGTTTCTCAAAATCTTGAACTTGGTTAATCCATCAGTACACCCATTCAATACATCTATGTATTGAATCAAGAACCTTAAATTCATTTGTCAGTTACAGTAGCAGACATACATCCATTGATTACATGGCTGTACCTGACAAATAATTTTCTTATTTCCAAAAATCATTTTCATTAAAAAAAACTTATTCCTTTTAATGCAGGTTATGAAAATTGATTTTCTTCATGCATCTTTTTAGTTGAGCTATTTTGTGACTAAGAGATTTCTTTCTCTTACAAATCATCTAACACTTAAATCTAAAATTCTCCTTTAAGCTTGGTCTTGATAATTCTTTGATCCTTTGCTCTTTTGATTTCTACATGCAGCTCCTTGATTCCTTCAAGTTCTACCTTGAATATTTTCCTTGAATTTGCTTATTGAACTTGTTGATCACTGCTTGATACCTGTCTTTGCAATTTGACACTAAAACACTTGCACACACATTAAATTGTATTTGTCATATATCAAAATCTCTAAGTCATTGAGTCTTACAAACTTCCCCTTTTTG
This sequence comes from Sophora flavescens, assembly GCA_030762895.1. NCBI lineage: Eukaryota > Viridiplantae > Streptophyta > Magnoliopsida > Fabales > Fabaceae > Sophora > Sophora flavescens. Next base: position 116,100,540 of record CM061068.1, read on the forward strand.
ATTATGACAAATCTTTTAACAAATTATAAGATCAGAGTATAAGTGTAGCAGAAGCTAAGTGTTTTTGACAGATTTATATCATGGTATCAGAGCATAAGTATATCAGAGCAAAAAAATATTATCATAGCAGAATTTGATTTACTCCACATTAATCATGTAAGCTTATAAGCTTCCCCTCAACATACGCATGTATAATTTGTTATTTTCCCCTTTCTCTATATCATACTTTTTCCTCCCCTTTTGGTATTATAAAAAAGGTAAAGAAAAGAAACATTTAAAGTAATAGAGAAGGCAAGCATTTAAACATTCAAACATAGCATATAAAATTGTTCATGATAGAGGGATAGGTGTAGGGACAAATCAAAAAGAACAGAAACCATCAGCCAAATTTACAAACTATGGCATTTTACCTTTCAAAAACTAAGTTCTAATTCCTATGAATTCCTAGAACTAGTTCTTCCTTTTTGATTGTCTTTTGTTTCGGCCTTTAGGTGATGGTTCAGCAGGGGTGTGCTCAGCTTCCTTCACCGCAGCTGTTGCAATGTTTGCAACATCAACATCTTCTTCAGTTTGAGTTGGAGGTACATGGAAATGAAAGTCCACTCCTAGGGCATCTTTGAGTTTATCAATGTCCTTTTCTGTCCTTTTTATCCTTTCATTCACTTCAGCAATTGCAGCCATTTCAATTTCATGATTTTTCTTCTGATTTTCCTCAACATTTTCCAGCATTTTCATCAGTTTCTGTAGGAAATCAGAAGGTGAATTTTCTTGTCCAGTTGAAGTACCAGCTACAGTAGTTTCCTTGTTTCCAGCTTTCCTTATCCATCTTCCATCTTCCATCTTCTTTCTTCAGTTTCATTTTCCTCACAATTTCTTCACCAAACTTGTGAGTTATTCTTCTTGCAACTTCTTTTCTTCTCCATCAAAAGGAAGATTAAAATGAGCTAGGATTATGCAGACTAGTGCAGGGTAGGCAAGCATCATCTTGCTTTTCTTGCATTCTATCATGTGTGCAGCAACACAGTACCCCCAGCTGATTTGCTTCTCATTCAGCATAGCCCACATAAGCATTAAATCATAGTTTTGCAGAATAGAGTGATTTCCTACTCTTGGAATTAAAATTCTGTAGACAACATAATGCAGAAGTCTATCCTCCACACTCATTATACTGGTATAGGTAACTCTACCTTCAGGTTCATTAGAGGTAACTAAATCTGGTCTAGCCAGTTCTTTATCATACTCATTATACCACTCAAATTTGGGACCATTTCCAGCAATGCTAGGTCCATAATAAGGTAGGTTAGCAAGATTTCTGAATTCCTCTAATGACATTTTTATCTTAATTCCCTTAACTTCAGAGCTAATTCCATTAGCATTCATTTTCAAATTGGAGTAAAAGACTTTGATCAGTGAAGGGTGATAGTCAAACTGAGTTTACACAAGCTCTGAGCTTTTGATAGACTATAATTTCAGGAAAGTTAAACTCATTATCCTCAAAATATTTTACATCCATTACCCAAGGTTCAAGAATATCTATATCTCTGAAATTTTTCTTAAAGAAATCCTTTTGATCAGTATCAGAGAAATACCTTAGCAGAAAAACATCTTCATCCATAAAAGAAGTTAAAGCAATCTTTTACTTCTTTTCTTTCTGCTTGGAGTGTTCCACTTCCTTCTTCTTCTTCTTTTCAGCGTTTTTGGAAATTTCTACTTCCTTCATTTTCTTTTCAGCAGCTTTTGATGGTGAAGGAGTATTGTTCTTTATTCTCGCCATGTTAGGGTTTAGTTTGGGTACAAGAAGGATTAAGGTTAGCTCTGCTAGGGTTGCGGAATTAGGTGAAGAAAGAGTGGGTTTCATAAGATTTGAAGTTTTGAAATAAAATTCTACATCGGCATCGTCTTCAATCCTCATGGCTTGTAGTTGAGGATCGATCCTTTTGTAGACGAGCTCCTTTAACTGGTTGAACGTAAACTAGTATACAAGCTCATATGACACGTCATTGGACGGAGCTTCTCATTAAGGACTTAGCAAGTCCAAAGAACGTAACCTAGTAGACGATCTCCATATGCCACATCATTGGACGGAGCTTCTTATTAAGGACTTAGCAAGTCCAAAGACTTGTGTGGACGAGCAGAATTAGAATCTTGTGTATTCTGAGTTTATTAGACTAAAAACACAGGGGATCCATTCCAAATCAAATCTATTTCTTCTGAAACTCTCTTCTAATCATTCATAGATATTTCAAATCAAATCATACAAGAATCAGAGCATATTTACACAAAGATACAGTCATATAAACAGTTTCTTTAGAGATTAGATATAGGATTGATCAATTATGTCCAATTCTCTTCTAATGAAAAAGAAGCTTTCCTTGTTCAAAGGCTTGGTAAAAATATCATCAAGTTGTTTAATTGTATCAACATATTCAATATCAATTTCTCTACTTTGAATATGATCTCTAATGAAATGATGTATGATTTCTATGTGTTTAGTTCTAGAGTGCATTATGGGATTCTTAGTTAGGTTAATTGCACTTGTATTGTCACATCTAATAGGAACTTGGTTTAGTTGCACCCCATAATCAACTAATTGTTGTTTCATCCATAAAACCTGTGCACAACAGCTACCAGCTGCTACATATTCAGCCTCTGCAGTGGATAAAGCCACACTAGATTGTTTCTTACTGAACCATGATACTAATGAGTCTCCTAGTAAATGGCAAGTTCCACTAGTACTCTTTCTATCTAGTTTACAACCAGCAAAATCAGAGTTTGAATAGCTAATTAAAGTACATGTAGCTCCATTGGGATACCATAGTCCCATGTCTTTTGTTCCTAACAGATATTTATTTATCCTTTTAACTGTTGTTAGATGTGATTCTTTAGGATTTACTTGATACCTAGTACACATGCATACACTAAACATGATATCTCGCCTACTATCAATAAGATAAAGTAGTGAGCCTATCATACCTCTGAATTTAGAAACATCAACGGGTTTACCTTGCTCATCCTTGTCCAGATAACAGGAGGTACTTATTGGAGTAGCCATCTCCTTAGCATTTTCCATGCCAAACTTCTTGATCAACTCATTGCAGTACTTGGTTTGGCTAACAAAGATTCCATTTTTAGTTTGCTTTATTTGCAGTCCAAGGAAAAAGTTCAGCTCACCCATCACTTGCATTTCAAACTCACTCTGCATAAGACTTGCAAACTCATTACACAAATGCTCATTAGTGGCACCAAAAATTATATCATCCACATGTATTTGTACAAGTAAAATGTTGTGTGCCTTTTTCTTAGTGAACAAAGTTGTGTCAACTTTACCTCTTTTAAATCTTTTTTCAATGATAAAATTACTTAACCTTTCGTACCAAGCTCTAGGAGCTTGCTTTAAACCATATAGTGCTTTAGACAGTTTATAAACATGGTTAGGCAATTCATTATTCTCAAAACCAGGTGGTTGACCAACATACACTTCCTCTTGTATAAATCCATTTAAGAAAGCACTCTTAACATACATTTGATACAATTTAAATCCCATTATGCAAGCATAAGCAAGTAGCATTCTTATAGGTTCTAATCTTGCTATTGGTGCATATGTTCCATCATAATCTATGACTTCTTCTTGGTTATACCCTTTGGCTACCAATCTAGCCTTGTTTCTTACAATTATACCATTTTCATCTAGTTTATTCCTAAAAACCCATTTTACACCTATTACTTGACAGTTCTTGGGTTTAGGCACTAGTTTCCAAACCTGGTTTCTTTCAAACTGGTTTAACTCATCTTGCATAGCCATCATCCATTGCTCATCAATTTTAGCATCATCTATGTTCTTAGGTTCTATTTGAGACACAAATGCCATATGATTACAAGCATTTCTAAGAGATTGTCTAGTAGTTACCCCCTTTGTAATTTCACCAATGATGTTATCAATTGGATGATTTCTGACAGTCCTCCATTCCTTTGGTAGGTCAGGCTGTTGTTCTGTTTGCTCCTGCTGCAGCAATTCATTCTTTAAGCTTTCATCTTCTTCATTGTCATGTTTCTCTTCTAGGAGATTTTTCTCAATTGAATCTGCAAGATCATCAATAATAGAATCCTTTCCCAACCTTTTGGGGTTAGACTCATCAAATGTCACATGCACAGATTCCTCAATAGTTTGTGTTCTCTTATTATATATTCTAAATGCTTTACTAGATAGAGAGTAACCTAGGAAAATTCCTTCATCAGCCTTTGCATCAAATTTTCCAAGATTATTCTTTCCATTGTTAAGTACAAAGCATTTGCAACAAAAACCATGAAAATGTGCTATATTTGGTTTTCTTCCTTTGTAAATCTCATAAGGGGTTTTCTTTAAGATTGGTCTTATCAAGACTCTATTTGACACATAGCAGGCTGTATTGACAGCATCTGCCCAAAAATGTTTTGGCAAGCTAGAGTCGTTCAACAGAGTTCTTGCTATCTCCTCTAATGATCTATTCTTCCTTTCCACTACTCCATTTTGTTGTGGAGTTATAGGAGCAGAAAAATTATGTTGAATGACATGCTCATCACAAAAGTTTTCAAACACTTCATTTTGAAATTCAACCTCATGATCACTTCTTATAGAAACAATTTTCATGTCCTTTTCATTTTGCACAATTTTTGCCATTTTCTTAAATGCTGCAAATGAATCATTCTTATGAGATAGAAAATATGTCCATGTATATCTAGAGTAATTATCTACTATTACCAATGCATACAAGTTACCACCAAAGCTTTTGGTTCTAGATGGACCAAATAAATCCATGTGTAAAAGTCGCAAGGGTCTAGTTGTTGAAACAACATTCTTTGGTTTAAAAGAGACCTTAACTTCCTTTCCTTTTTGACATGCATCACATAGTCCATCTTTGATAAATTTCAGTTTAGGCAAACCAACTACAAGATCTTTACAAATCAGCTTATTCAAGTGGTTCATGTGAATGTGTGTAATTCTTCTATGCCAAAGCCAATTCTCTTCTTCTTTTGAAATAAGACAGCATGCAGTATTTGAAGAGATATTATCTAAATCAAGCAAATAGATGTTATCTGTCCTATGTCCAATTAATTTCAAATTTTCATCACGCCGATTTTCTATTAAGCAACTATTGGAATTGAATTTTACCTTGAAGCCTTTGTCACATAGTTGACTGATACTTAATAGGTTGTGTTTCAGTCCCTCAACATACAGTACATCCTCAATGATTGTTGTTGAAGCACTTCCAATGTTGCCAATGTCGAGTATCCTCCCTTTGTTATTGTCTCCATATGTAACACTTCCACTAGATTTTGGAGTGAATGTAATGAACTTGCTTCTGTCCCCTGTCATGTGCTTGGAACAGCCACTGTCAAGATACCATTTCACATTTTTGGCTTTCCAACACACCTACAAAGCAGAATCATGTTTGTGTTTTAGGTACCCAAATCTTTTTGGGTCCTTTTGAGTTAGTTGCAGCAATAGTTCCTTTAGGAACCCATATATACTTAGATTTATTGTATGATGATTTTCTGTATTGACATGTAGAAGCTGTGTGACCTTTTCCAGCACAAAAATTGCATTTAACAAATGGTGTGTTTGATGTCTTGTGTGCAGCAAAAAATTTCTTGAAAGGTTACTCATGTATCTTAGGTTCATAGCCTATTCTGTTGTTTTGGCTTCAACGACTCAAGAGGGAGTGTAAATTGAGTTTTCTTAAAATATTTCCCTCTTAAAAAGTTTTCACAAAACCTTACTTTTTCAGATTTGTGGCCTCGGGATCTTTTACAAAAACAGTGAAGGGCTTATATAAAATCTTGAATTGAAGGTGATGAGGATAAGAAAGATTAATTCAGAATTAATAGATCACAAAATAGGTTCAGGTTCAAAACTCAATAATAACAAAATACAGAAACTGATTAAGCCTTTAAAGATTAAGAACAAGTTATGCAAGTTTCGGATACAAGCATTAACAATCAAGAACAAACTTGCAGGTTTCAGTATATGATGCAAGATTCAATTCAAATATTGATCCTTAAGAATAGAATTGAATACACAGTTATTATTACAGTTTACTCAAGGTTCAATACTGATTGTTCAGATCAAGAACTGATATCTATTGAATACTTAGAACATCAAGATCACAGTTATATGCGCAAGACATAAATTAAAGAGTTTGGGTTTAGAGATACCATACAACCATATTTATCCTGGTTCAGTCACCACCACTGTGACCTACATCCAGTCCCCACTCCACCTCTGGGTTTTCACACACTAACACAACAAGCTTTAGTAAGGTAGCTTGAAAAACCTTTACACCACAGATCACTTCTTCACCTCGAGATACCACGCTCTTGTGAAGAGCCTCAATGTTCTTCCTTAGGGATTCCTCACCCTAATCACTCAGAGAGACTCCCTCTCTCTTTACAATCAAATAGAATGAAAAATCGATTCCTAACTCTCAATAGTCAGATAAACAAATTGAAGCATTTATGAGAATGAAACACACTTTTTCACAATAAGCTCAAGAAAGATGATGAATGATTTTCACAATTGATCTCTCAAATTGATTTCGTAAACTTTCTGATTATGCTCAATATGTTGTGATTGTGTTCCTTTGATCCCACTTTATATAGAAAACAAGTTATAGCCGTTGGGATCAATCAAAACAGATTTGGGTCTGATAACAGGATCTGTTTTCTTGATTCTGGTTCTTAAAATAAGATTCTACATCTGCTCTTATAGAATTTGCGTCCATCTTGAAAATAAGTGCGTCCATCTAGCTATTTAGAATTAAGATTTTACATCGGACGAGCTAGTAGACGAGCTCTATATGCCACATCATTGGACGGATACTCCTTTAACTGGTTGAACGTAACCTAGTAGACGAGCTCCATATTCCACTTTAGTGGACGAGCGCTTCTATCACTTTAGTGGACGAGCACTTCTGTCACTTTAGTGGACGAGCGCTTCTATCACTTCAGTGGACGAGCGCTTCTATCACTTGTGTTGGACCAGCGCTTCTATCACTTGTGTTGGACGAGCGCTTCTATCACTTGTGTTGGACGAGCGCTTATTATGAAATCTTATTTCCAAAAATCATTTTCATTAATGAAAACTTATCCATTTTAATGTAGGTTATGAAAAATTATTTTCTTTATGCATCTTTTTAGTTGAGCTATTTTGTGACTAAGAGATGTCTTTCTCTTACAAATCATCTAAGACTTAAATCTAAAATTCTCCGTTAAGCTTGGTCTTGATGATACTTTGATATTTGACTTTGCTCTTTTTATTTCTACATGCAGCTCCTTGATTCCTTCATAGTTCTTCCTTGAATATTTTCCTTGAATTTTCTTAATGAACTTGTTGATCACTGCTTCATTCCTGTCTTTGCAATTTGACACTAAAACACTTGCATACACATTAAATTGTTTTTGTCAGTTTCTTCATTCTCATTCAGTCTATTCAACACCAATTCATGCTCTTGCAGTTTTCCAAACAATGTGGCAATAGTCAATGATGAGAGGTCTCTAGATTCTGAGATTGCAGTGACTTTAGGTTGCCATTCCCTACTCAAGCATCTCATTACTTTGTTAATTTGATCCTCATTTGATATTGCTTTTCCAAGACCAGCAAGTTGGTTAACAATGTGAGTGAATCTCTTTTGCATTTCAGTCATAGGTTCTCCTTGCTTCATTCTGAATAGCTCATACTCATGTGTGAGGGTGTTCATTCTTGCTCTTTTGACATTTATGGTTCCTTCATGTGTTACTTGCACTGTATCCCACATCTCCTTTGCTGATTTGCAATTTGAAACCCTAAAAAACTCATCACGGCTTAAAACAAATGTTATAATATTCTTAACATGTGCATTATATTGAACTCTTTTCTTATCATCCTCATTCCATTCAGTTTTAGGCTTATTTCTTGTAGCACCATTAGCATCTATAGTAGAGGGGGGAAATGGTCCATTTTCTACTGCATCCCAAATATCTACGCCTGCTGCCTCAAGAAAGATTACCATTCTTTACTTTCAATACATATACTCAGATCCATTGAAGGCAGGAGGGCGTGCAAGGGAAGTTCCTTCATTCAAACGGTCATTGGAAGCCATACTCTTATAGCTGTTAAGACAAACTTAAGAGTTTCGCTCTGATGCCAATTGTTGTTTTGGCTTCTCAGACTCAAGAGGGTGGGTGAATTGAGTTTTCAAGAATTCTTCCTTTTCAAAAACTTACTTTTAAAATCAGAGTTGCCTCAGGATCTTTTACAAAAATAGTGAAGGGCTTTTTATGAAATCTTGAATAGAAGGTGATGAGGCAAATCGGTTCAGAAAGATAAATCAGTGCTTCTGTCACTTGTGTGGACGAGCATTTCTGTCACTTTAGTGGACGAGCATTTCTGTCACTTTAGTGGAGAGCACTTCTGTCACTTGTGTGGACGAGCGCATCTATCACTTTAGTGATTGAATCAAACAGTGATTGAATCAAATAGAAAGTAGTTCTGTTTCAAAACTCGGTAATAACAAAATATAGAAACTGATTAAACCTTTAAAGACTAAGAACAAGTTATGCAAGTTTCAGATACAAGCATTAACAATCAAGAACAAACTTGCAGGTTTCAGTTTCAGTGATTAAGAAACAGAAATTAAGCTATTCGAATTTGATCACGAATGATGCAAGATTCAATTCAAATATTGATCCTTGAGAATAGAATTGAATACAAAGTTATTATTATAGTTTACTCAAGGTTCAATACTGATTATGCAGATCAAAAACTGATATCAATTGAACACTTAGAATATCAGGATCACGGTTATATGCGCAAGACAGAAATTAAAGAGTTTGAGTTTAGAGATACCACATAACCAGATTTATCCTGGTTTAGTCACCACCACTGTGACCTACATCCAGTCCCCACTCCACCTGTGGGCTTTCACACACTAACACAACAAGCTTTAGCCAGGTAGCTTGAAAAACCTTTACACCACAGAGCACTCATTCACCTCGAGATACCACACTCTTGTGAAGAGCCTCAATGTTCTTCCTTAGGGATACCTCACCCTAATCACACAAAGAGACTCCCTCTCTCTTTACAATCAAATAGAACGAAAAGATTGATTCCTAAACTCTCAATAGTCAGATATACAAATCGAAGCACTTATGAGAATTGAAACACTCTTTTTCACAATGAAGCTCAAGAAAGATGATGAATGATTTTGACAATTGATCTCTCAAATTGATTTTGTAAACTTTTTGATATGTTTTGATATGTTAAAAGTGTTCCTTTGATCCCTCTATATATAGAAAACAAGTTATAGTCGTTGGGATCAATCAAATCAGATTTAGGTTTGATAACAGAATATGTTTTCTGTATTTTGGTTCTTGAACAGGGGTTGAGTACATGGCTGTATTAACCAATTCCATACCGATAGTTCTGATAGTTTCTCAAAATCTTGAACTTGGTTAATCCATCAGTACACCCATTCAATACATCTATATATTGAATCAAGAACCTTAAATTCATTTGTCAGTTACAGTAGCAGACATACATCCATTGATTACATGGTTGTACCTGACAAATAATTTTCTTATTTCCAAAAATCATTTTCATTAAAAAATACTTATTCCTTTAATTTTAATGCAGGTTATGAAAATTGATTTTCTTTAATGTCACTAGCTTGACTTATTGAAAAGCATCACCTGGATCCTCCTCCCGGATCAAATGGAAATTAGGGTGGTGATTGCAACAGTAGTATAACTTTATTCTCAATTCCACCCAGCCATTGGGTGGAAATTCCATTGACCTTTGCAATTATAAATTCACTTCCTCTCGGGTCAAGTGGAATTTTCAAGAGGAAGTGTGACAGACAAGTGGAAGGGGCTAACTTACCAATGTCCACACATGCATGCAAGCCAACATATTTATTTAATGCAGAAAATTCAGCATGCATGGTGGAGGGAGTGCTTTCCAGATGCCCTGCCTTCTCACTTGTTGTTTCCCAAGGATTTGTGGAAGGTAATTCCTCTTGTTGTGGTTCACTTACCACCACCACTTCATCCTCGATTTGATCCATTCCCACAACCAGATTTTTCAAGAATTCTGCTTCATGTGGCTCTATGGGAATCATACATGGTGGTGGAGGTGGCAAATATGAACACAAGGTTTCCCAAACCTCCTCGGAGAAGTCATATATAAGCCTTCCCATCCTATAATCAACTTGTGCGGGAGTAACATGATCCATCAAATCCATGACATCTCCCAAACACCAGTTGTCCTCCAAAGCGTGACGTGAGGCTTCCTCATCAGGTGGATAATAAAAATGTTCCATGACTTGTGTCCACCTGGAACAACCAAAGCTCAAAACAAAAAGATCAAATATATACAGAAAATAAAAATGAAAATAAAAATAATAAAAATGTCTAAATTAGTTGCCTCCTTTGTTAGTAATGATATTGGCAAAACCAATCCCCGGCAACGGCGCCAAAAACTTGTTGGACGAATCTGGGCAAGTATACCCAGTCGTGCAAGTAATACGGTGGTAAGACCGGTTTATCGTATCCACGGGGATTGGATGTCAACTACCAATTCACAAACTCAGCAACTATCTAGACTAAACTATTAATCAAGAGAAAGTAAAACAAGCAAAAGAAAAGAAATAAAATCTTTTTGTCTTTTTGGGGACTTTTGACAAACACTTGGAGTGCAAAAAGGATATGTTGGGACTAGACTTCACCAAACCTCTAACTCATGCACTATCAGGACTAGATACCTCCCATTCATGCTTCAGATATTAAAATCAATCCACTAAATTACTCAAACCCCGATTCCTCGGATGGCAAGAGCCTAAATCCACTAATAGACCCTAATTCCTTAGGTGGCCTAGATTAATGAATTTGCATTAAGATTAGGGATTACGCGATTACTAATAAACCTAGTTCCATCCCTAGATACAAGGCTTACTAGGTGATTAAATTCAATTCCGGTTATGATACGAACGTTCCCATTGCATACCAAAACACAAATCAAGTCATGGGGGTGCTAGCCACAACAAGCATTAAGCACAGAAAAATAACCACTAATACGAAGACATGAACATAGATTAATCAGTCAAGATAAATACATAAACATAAGTTTGATTACATCTAATCCCAACACAGGGATTTAACTACTCATAAACAAAGAAAACCAAACCAGAGAAATAGGAAGGAAGAGGAGAGAAGAGGCCCCATGGGAGCTTTCCTTCTTCTTCAAAGCAACCCCTCTTGGCTCCCTTCTAGGGTTGAAACCCTAGCCCAGCTGCAGCCTCCAAATGCCTCCCTCTGGACCCTCAAAACTCCCCAGTTCTGTCTGTTGCGTTCTTATTTATAGGTCTGCTGCGCGTCACGACCGTGATGGCCATCACGGGCAGGCCGTGACACGTTCTGTCCAAGGCGTGTTTGCACAAAATGAAGTCTCGCGAGGCGAGCTAGGTTTCGCGTCGCGAAACCCTAATTTTCTGGTTGGTCACGGCCGTGATGTCTATTACGGGCAGGCCGTGACAGTCTCTGACTTTTGCCTTCTGCTCTGCTTGATCACGGCCGTGATGGTCATCACGGCCAGGCCGTGATGGGCTCTGTTTGGCTCATATTCTTCACTTTTCAAGCTTTATTTCATCCAGGCTCCACCATGGCTGATTTTGATCATTTTTACATTGAATTCCTGCAAAACAACACCAAGAAACCGCTTCACCCGTTCCAAGGGAAAATCTAACTAAAATCAACTAAAGAATGCCTAATCTATATGAAAAATGCATGCAAATATGTACAGGAAACATCATGTAAAATCACACTATCAATGAGCATTCTCACCATGGAAGAGTATGTGCACCGGTTTTAAAGGGGATGCATCGCTTGGATGACTGACTAACATCCCTCGGCGGGCAAGGGATGTGTGATAGGATTTGTGGTGGCCACGTCAGCATAAGCGTTTAGTTGCATGAGATTGAGGGTAGAGGAAAGTATTGTGAGTTAAAGATGATTGTTAATGATGAGTGTTGTTTGTCTGTGACCGCTATTATATTATATGCTATGAGTCTTTTACGCTTATGATGATAGAACTGTTTCTTATCTCCCTATTTCTGTATTTTTGTGTATGTATACTTTATTCCGTTAGGAGCCTCAGTGGAGGAATATGTTGCTGAGGATCTTGATGGAACTCCGTATGAACCGGACGCAGGAGGATGAGCAGTGGATTCGAGTGGTAGAATTTAGATAGTTTATGGCCAGTGTGTCTTAAGTCGTTTTATATTTCCGTAAATGTTAGTTTGTTTTAGTTAAGTACCTGTGAGGGATCCTACTTATAGGATACCCTAAACAGTGTTTTGGTATTGTAATGAAATAAACATGTGTGTATTTATATATTATAACGTTGGTGTGTTTTAAATTTGCAGAAGTTATATGATTATTAATTAAGTTTTAATTTTTACATATTTTCAACGATAAGCACGCGATTAAGTAAATAATTAATAAGGTTTTAATCTAATAATACAATAGGGGCACAACGGTCTGTCTCACAAGGTGTTGACGATGTTAAACTTTGATGCTTAATGGTCAAAGTAGCCTTGATGCTTATCGGTCAAAGTGTTGTTGGTGTCAAACTTGGGTGTTTATTGGCCAAAGTGGAGGTGGTGGTTACGTTTGTTGCTCATGCAAGTGGCATTGGAGATGTTAGTGGGGGAAGTTCAACATAGGGAAGGTCGTCCAAGAGTAAGGCGATCTGATCGTCCGTGGTGATTCATCGGAGAGTTAGGTGAATTGTGACCCCCCTGTGGTGGTGCATCCTAGAGTACGGTGTATCGGCTATCCAAGGAATTCACCCATGGTTTGGTGAACTACCGGCGTTGGTGCTTGTTGGCCAATGTGGATATGTAACTCTGACGTTGTCTTCCATAGATAGTTTTGGATCCACATGCATAACGGAGTAGTGGAGTAGCACTGCATCGCATAGCATACCTTGATTGAGATGATATGAATGATATTATTATGCTGAATGTAGTTTTGCTATGATATGCTATATATATATATATATATATATGATGTATGCATATCTTGCTAACTGATCCTTTGCCATTATGTTTATATAACAGATTCTTACTCCCCATCTTTGTTGTTTCTTTGCATGTACCTTTTCTCGTTATGCAGAGGATGGTGAGCAGCCAGTCGAGGAGTTGTAACAGCCCGATTTTCAGATATGCTGTTTTAACAATAAAAATATAATTATTTATATTTTATTTGAGACGTAGGAAATGATTTTGGAGAAAACAAAATTATATCTAGAACATACTCTATGATAGGAAGATTTGGTTAAAATTTGGGTTTAAAACTCAGACGGAAACCGGTCTGCGTTTTTAACTGACAGTATAATTTTATACTGACAGAAAACCCTAATTTGACCCGAATACCGGAATTTGTAGATTTTTTTTATTTTGTACCTAAGGAATTCTACTTTCCAAATTTCTTATCAGAAATACAATATTATGTGTATTCGGACGAATTTTGGTGAAAGTTCGAACGGAAAACAGTCGGTGTTTTCACTGACAGTAAGATTTTAATAATCAGAAAACCTAACTTTGACTCGTGAATGAAATGGTTTATATTTAAATCATATTTCCAATGAGTTTGGTTAGTTTGAAATTTTTCAACAAAAATCGAAATATTACGCTTTTATTCGGGTGTAAAACCTTAATCAGGAAACCGACGGAATCGACAACGGAACTGCAGAGATAGAACGGGACACCAGAGGAGCTGATATATGGAATGATTCACCAAGAATTTAAGATGCAATTAATGTTAGAAATTATGAGTTTTTAAGCGAAATGACCAAAATGCCCTTTTATCTTAACCTAACCGACGTTTAGTTAAATTCTAACCATGGTTAAGGAACCATGGTTAGTTTATGTGGACAAGGAGCAGCCACACCACTCAAATAATGTGAGCCACATATTTAATAACTATAATTAGCAAAATAACCTTAGTTAAGTTTACTATTAACTATGGTTAATCATATATTAATTAAATAATCACAAAACGCATTAATGTATTCTAATGAACCAAACAAGACCTAATTCCTACCCTATTGAACCCCCCCACACACACACACACAGACACACACAAAAAAAACCGTGGCCTCCCTCCCCTTTCACTCATCTTCTTCATTTCTTCACACTTAACACATAAACTCCATTGTTGATCTTCAAGAGCTCCAAGTGATTTCCATTAACAAGCTTGCCAAGATCATCATCATATCAAGTCTTCTTTTACTCTTTTAACTTAGGTGACATGAGCATCTCCTCTCTTTTAAAGCTCTTGTTCTTCATATTCTTGAGTTTCCATTTCTTAGATCTAGAACTTTAAAGAATTCTAGAAAATAGTAGAAAATTCATAAAAATGTGAAACCAATTTCTATAATCTAGATATGATTCCTACCTTCAGTATCCAAGAGAATATGATCAAAATAATTTTATTTCCTATTGAACCCTATTTGGCCAAACCTATGTAGTAAAATGGGTTTGGTGTTTTTGTTGATTGTTTTGAAAGTTGGTACTGGATTTAAGTTCTACAATACTTGTATAGCTTAAAGAGTTTAGGTTCAACAACAATCCCAAGCTTAGATTCCTATACGTGGCCGAAACTTAGTCAACTGTGAGGTTAGAATATTTTGTTCATGTTTCCAAGTTATGGTAATTTATCTAGGCTACTTAGGACCTAAGTAACTAGTATCCAAAAGCTTAGGTTAAGAAAAGAACCCTAACCCTCCTTTGAATTGATTGGACAAAATCCAACAAAAATGGTTAAGGGAGGATTTGTTGAATTAATTGTAATTATGTTATTTGATTGAAGGAGGAATTGGTAACGTGTGGCGGGATAACGAGGAACGTCAATTTCGAAATTCCAGTGATAACCCAGGTGGGGGAAAGAATCAACCTATCGTCGGAATCGATAAGTAGTAGATTATATGATAATTGTGTAGGGCGACCTAAACCCTACTAGTAGTCGAGTAATCGACAAGACCAAAATCACATTGGAAACCTTTTCTGTAAAAACCAATGGTGATTCGGGGATTGTAGGTTTATCGGCATTGGTTAATTTTGTGATATTAAGGTGCAGAATGTTTGTCACGGTCGTGATGGTTATCATGGCCAGGCCGCGACAGGTTCTGACTTGTAGAATTCTTGCATTTATGTATGTCACAGCCGTGATGGTTATCACTGCCTGGCCGTGACAGAGTCTGACTTGTTGATTTGATTATTGTGATAAATTGCTTTAAGTGATAGTGTGATATTTGAATATTTCTTGATGTTATGCATGATCTGCCTGGTTTAGTACTATGCTTTGTTGATTTTAAGTGAGGATATATGTGATGTGTGCGATCCGGCAAGTGTACCGGATTCGTCGTCAAGTAATAAAAAGGTATTGATCCCACAGAGACCGTGATCTCAAATCGCAACTAATTATTAAATCGATAAAAGTGGACTATATAAAAAAAGAGATTTTGAAAGGGTTTTGATTTTTGAAATAAGAGATAACTTAGAAAATCAGATAAAGAATGCAATCAAGTAAAACAGAAAATAAATCAATTTGGGGGTTTTTCAGATCTAAAGGGATTCCTAGGAATTTGGGTTACCAACAAGATTGTTTATGTTACTAAACTGACTACTCCTTGTTAATTATCAAAAATTGCTTTGAAGGCGAATTTATCCTCAAATAGTTAATGCTCCCTCTCGGGTTACAAAAACCGTGCCCGATTAAACCAACCCCTACTCTTGTGGTAGTTGAATTTAGATTGGACCCTTTACGTTTCGTGACAATTCGTTAATCCTCGAAGGACCGCTTCTAACTATCGTGATTTAAGTCCTAAGTCTGATTCTATAGATCCGACACCTAAGTTCACCGCTAGGTTCCTCCTTAGGGTATCTACGTCACACAAATAAGCGGCCGCCGAATTTACGAGTAATTAAAACACTAGAAATCAGATCTAAAGCAAAATCGCAATTAACAAATATATAACATCAATTCATTGCCATAAACAAACCTTGGGTATAGCCCCAATCCCTAGAACTAAAGCTACTACTCAAGCATTGCCATGGTGATGACAAGCTTGGTTAACAACAACATAAAATAAAATAAGAGAAGAGGAGAAGAAGAAGAAGAAGAACAACACAAATCCTAAATTATTGCCTAAGTGTAGCAGCCTATCCCCCCCCTCATCTCTGCCTACATGCCATATTTATAGATTAGGGAAGTTTGAATCCTAATCAAATACAAATTCAGATGAAAATCAATTTCTTTAGATCCAAAAATTACGCGTCACGGCCGTGATGGCCATCACGGCCTGGCCGTGACGGATTCTGCCTTGGGCGTTGCTTCACTGATTGGTCTGTCACGGCCGTGACCACCATCACAGCTAGGCCGTGATCAGTTCTTCCTGTGAGGGTCTGGTTCAGCTGACATGTCACGGCCGTGATGGGCATCACGGCTAGGCCGTGACCAGTTCTGACTTTTGCCTTCTTTCTTTTTAGCTCTACTCAATCATGGCCGTGAAGAGCATCACGTTTAGGCCGTGATGGGCTCTGTTTGGCTCAGTTTCTTCACTTTTCAAGCCCTATCTTCATGCAAGCTCCATCATGGTCAATCTTGAGCATTTTGATTCTTAATTCCTGCAAAACAACACCACAAAACCGCCTTACCCGTTCCAAGGTAAAAACTGACCAAAATCAAATTAAAAATTCCTAAACTATATGTAAATGCATGCAATATGATAAGCAAATATGAGGTGAAATCACACTCATCAAATCACCCCAAGATTAAGACTTTGCTTGTCATCAAGCAATCACTAAGGCCAGAAAATATAAATAATCAGAGCATGGATAGTGAACCAAGAACCCGAGTAACTAATCCAAGTGACAAGCATTTTCAAATAAGAACCCAAGAGACAATCAATTTCAAGTCCAATTAGAAGCTTAGGTTTCCTAAATTTATATTCTCACTGATTTGGGCACTCTTCTCACCTCACTCAAGTGTTTAAGGATATATGACAATTCGCTCAATTTCCTCAAGGAAGGTACTCTACCATAAGCTTGACTATTAACCAAATCTCTACTTTATTAATGAAAACACATAAGAATCAAGAGGTCTTTTATTTTGGTTGTAATGAGGCCATGGGATTAATTGTTAGGTGGGGAAATCAAGAAAAGGAAAATTCAAGAAGGCAAAACAAAATACCAAACAATACAAAGCATGACAACCTTCTAAAATACCTTTTTGGGCTTTGATTCAATTTTCCACCTTTATTTCCCTTTTTTTTATTTTATTTCTCACTTTCTTTTTGTCATCCCCTTCTCCATTTTTTTGTTTATTTTATTTCATTCTATTTATTTGGAGAAGGGGAGATTTTCAATTCCAGAGAAATATATCTCTAACTTTCTCATCCCACAATTTTATTTTTCAAACTACCTTCTTACCCTTTTTGGAATACTTTAAAAGGTGTCATACCAAGCATCATTCATCAAAATAATTCAAGGTACCAAGAAAAGTATTTTATTAACTTTTTTTAGGCTCAAAATTGGGCAACTAAGGGGTAGCATTTAATCAATCAAAGCTCAGAAGACCAGAAAAATACCTAGTGCCTCGATCACTTTCAAATATGTTTTCAAAAAAATTTAAGTTTCAAAACGGTTTCAAGTCAAGTTCTAGAGAATACAATCCAAGAGGAATAAAACACTCAATCACAAAGAATTGGGTAGATTTAGTGAGTACCCCTTTCTGGCTCAAAAATCTCTCATTTAGTAGTTTAAAATCAGTGAGAAAGACAAATCTAAGGAACCACATGCTAATTATCAACTATCAAAAGATCATCTCAAGCATTTTTATTTTTAGCCTTATCACAAGAATAAAAAAATTGGGTTCAAAAATTCACTATCTCAATTTATTTGGCACCAAGTTCTCACAATTGGATGCATACTCTAAGCAAGGGGCAATCTAATCATGTGATCATGCAAAACTATGCCTATATGAATGCAACATGAAAAATGCAAAAATGCAAAAAAAAAAAAATGCAAAAATACCCCTACCCCAAGCTTAAAGACTTACATTGTCCCCAAGGTAAATAATCAAGTTGGAGAGAGGAGAAAAATGGAACAACTCACCGAGGTGGTAGAGGGTGCTGGCTCGCATGCCAGTCATAGAGATGCTGGAAAATGTGTCACGACCGTGATGCTCATCACGGCTAGGCCGTGATCAATTCTGGTCTATAGGAGCTAGCCTGTCACGGCCGTGACTTCCATTACGGCTAGGTCGTGATGCATTCTGATCTTCAGGGTCCTTCTCATCATGCCCGTGATGGATATCACGGCTGGGCCATGATCCTTTCTGATCTTCTGGGTTAGCTAATCACGGTCGTGACCATCGTCACGGCCTGGGCGTGATGACTTCTGACTTTATTTTTCCCTGGTATTTTTGCTCTTTCTTCCTTCATAACCTGAAAACACTTGGCAAAACCATCAATTAGTGATTTTTCTTCTCTAAATCTCCTCAAGTTATTCAAAAACAAAATTTAAAAACAAATGGAAAAGGGAAATAAAACTTGGGTTGCCTCCCAAGAAGCGCTTATTTACGGTCTTAAGCTTGACCATGCTTCTTTCGATCAACCGGGGTCGGCTGGGCCTAGAAGTGCAAGAACGCTTCTCTTCCATGGAAGTCCTTCAAAGAGACGATTTTGTTCGTATGGCCAATTGCGCTTTCACTTTGCTCTCTTCACTCTGAGTTTTATGGCCTTACTCCCTCCCGGCGGAAGTTTTGTTTCCACATGATGAGCAACTCCAACTTCATCACCACTGGGTGCATCATTTGTCTTGCAAAGCTTCGGAGTTGCTTCCATGTTAGGCTCTTCCTTCACATCTGGAGACTTTATATCGATCCTGCACACATGACTCTCAAAAGGAGGGTTGTTATATGAGTTAGTCAAATCAAAATCTACCCTACCTTCCTCTACATTCAGAGAGAGTTTGTCATTCTTTACGTCTATTATCGCTCCAGCGGTGGCCAAGAACGACCTTCCTAGAATTATGGGGAATTTAGAATTCCCGCTCATATCCAACACCATGAAATCGGTGGGAATAAAAAATTTCCCTACCTTTACGGGGACATTCTCTAGTATGCCTAGAGAAGTTTTAGTTGAGCCATCCGCAAATTGTAATAAGAATTTGGATGGACTCAATTCCTTGGTTCCTAACCTCTCGAAGATAGAAAGCGGCATCAAGCTCGCACTAGCCCCTAAGTCACATAAGGCTTAGTCTATTTTTACTTCTCCGATGGAGCAAGCAATAGAGAAACTACCTGGATCTTTTAGTTTAGGAGGCATAGTAGTTTTTATCATGGCATTGTGCTCCTCAATTAAGCTCTTAGTTTCTATTCCTACTTTCTTTTTCTTGACCAACCTCATGGAAAAGGTATTGGGGGTTGGTAAGGTGGTGGAGGGACATACTTTGGTTCTATCTCTTCATTTTCGCTCATGTCCTCCTCACATTCCATATCCTTTTCAACCACCCCAAGCTTATCATCCCTCAAGTATATGGCATTACAATGTTCGTTGGGATTAACTTTGGGTTGTCCCGGAAATGTACCCTTAGGTCTATAATAAGTGCTGGCTTGTTGGGCAATTTGAGTTTCTAACATCTTATTATGGATGGCTAAGTTATCTACCTTAGATGCTAACTCTTTTATTACCTCGTTGACTATCCTACCTTGTTGCCTAAACTCTTCATTTGTTTTGTTTGAGTTTCAACAAAACTTTCCAAAAGAGACTCAAGTTTAGACTTTTGTACTCGAGGATACCCCGATGCGGGTTTCCTATTACCTTGGCCTTCTTGGAATTCATGGTTCACTTGTTCCCCCGAAGCACCGGATCCATGAGCAATACCTCGTGGGCACTCCATTATGCCATGTCCCTGCATTCCACAAATCTCACAAACAATGTTAGTAGCACCTATTGAACTCGCGTTAGCCCTTTCAAGCTGATCAAAGCGTTTATTCAATGAGTCAATTTTGGACATAATAAGATCAATGCTATTCATTTCAAACTTACCCCCCGAAGTCTTATTCGGGTTATTACTTCTTTCTGACCCCATTGGTGGTAGTTGGTGGCCATGTTTTCTATGATGTTGAATGCCTCAGTCAGAGGCCTATTCATAAAGGCTCCACCAGCAGCTGAGTCAAGTGACACCTTCGAAGAGTAGTCCAATCCGTTGTAGAAGGTGTGCACTAATAACCACCTCTCGAGTCCATGATGTGGGCAAGACTCCAGCAATCCTTTGTAGCGATCCCAAGCTTCTGATAAGCATTCTCCGTCCTTTTGGAAGAAGCCGGTGATCTGGGCTCGTAGGTAAGCCATTTTGGATGGAGGGAAGAATTTATCCAAGAATGCCTGCTCCAGTTGGTCCCAAGTCGACAAGGTATTAGCGGGCACTTACTTCAGCCAAGCTTTTGCCTTTCCAGTAAGAGGGGAGGGGAACAACTTCAAATGAATAGCATCAACCGGGGCGCCTTGAATTCTAACTGCATCAGTGAACTCCAAGAATGTCTCCACGTGATCAGTCGGGTCCTCCGAGGACAATCCTACGAATTGATGTTGCCTAATCATGTTAATTAGCATAGGCGGTATAGTGTAGTTCTCCGCCTCAATCTCTGGCCTAGCAATCCCAGTTCGCAAACCCCTAGCATTTGGGGCTGCGTAGTCCTTCAATGGTTTCGTATCCGATAGATTTGCCATGAGTGGAATGGGAATCAACCTCTCTCTCTCTCTCTCTTTGTAGTCTCCTTCGTCTATGAAAGGTCCTTTCGACTTCGGGGTCAACCTCACTAAGGTTTCCAAGACTTAGTGATCTTTGCATAAAAGAGGAAACACAAAGAGATAGATGCTAAAAAAAAGAGAAAAAGAGACTGATAAAAATTTTTTCTTTTTTTTTTTCCTTCTTTTTTTGTAACAAAAATCAGTTAAATAAGACAAAGAAAAGGTCCAGAAAAATCAATTTAAAAATTAAATTGAGATTCGAGGAAGCACAGTCCCCGGCAACGACGCCAAAAACATGATGTGTGCGATCCGGCAAGTGTACCGGATTTGTCGCCAAGTAATAAAAAGATATCGATCCCACAGAGACCGTGATCTCAAATCGCAACTAATTATTAAATCGATAAAACTGGACTATATAAAAAAAGAGATTTTGAAAGGGTTTTGATTTTTGAAACAAGAGATAACTTAGAAAATCAGATAAGGAATTCAATCAAGTAAAACAGAAAGTAAATCAATTTGGGGGTTTTCAGATCTAAAGGGATTCCTAGTAATTTGGGTTACCAACAAGATTGTTTATGTTACTAAACTGACTACTCCTTGTTAATTATCAAAAATTGCTTTGAAGGCGGATTTATCCTCAAATAGTTAATGCTCCATCTCGGGTTACAAAAACCGTGCCCGATTAAACCAACCCCTACTCTTGTGGTAGTCGAATTTAGATTGGACCTTTTACGTTTCGTGACAATTCATTAATCCTCAAAGGACTGCTTCTAACTCTCGTGATTTAAGTCCTAAGTCTGATTCTATAGATCCGACACCTAAGTTCACCGCTAGGTTCCTCCTTAGGGTATCTACGTCACGTAAATAAGCAGCCGCCGAATTTACGAGTAATTAAAACACTAGAAATCAGATCTAAAGCAAAATTGCAATTAACAAAGATATAACATCAATTCATTGCCATAAACAAACCTTGGGCATAGCCCCAATCCCTAGATCTTATGCTACTACTCAAGCATTGCCAAGGTGATGACAAGCTTGGTTAACAACAACATAAAATAAAATAAGAGAAGAGGAGAAGAAGAAGAACATATATCCTAAATTATTGCCTAAGTGTAGCAGCCTATCCCCTCCTCTCATCTCTGCTTAAATGCCATATTTATAGATTATGGAAGTTTGAATCCTAATCGAATACAAATTCAGATGAAAATCAGTTTCTTCAGATCCAAAAATTGTGTGTCACGGCCGTGATGGCCATTACGGCCTGGCCGTGACGGATTCTGCCTTGGGCGCTGCTTCACTGATTGGTCTGTCACGACCGTGACCACCATCACGGCTAGGACGTGACCACCATCACGGCTAGGCCGTGATCAATTCTGCCTGTGAGGGTCTGGTTCAGCTGACATGTCACGGCCGTGATGGGCATCATGGCTAGGCCGTGACCAGTTCTGACTTTTGCCTTCTTTCTTTTTAGCTCTACTCGATCATGGCCGTGATGGGCTCTGTTTGGCTCAGTTTCTTCACTTTTCAAGCCCTATCTTCATGTAAGATCCATCGTGGTCAATCTTGAGCATTTTGATTCTTAATTCCTGCAAAACAACACCACAAAACCGCCTTACCCGTTCCAAGGTAAAAACTGACCAAAATCAAATTAAAAATGCCTAAACTATATGAAAATGCATGCAATATGATAAGCAACTATGAGGTGAAATCACACTCATCAATATGTTGTTCGAAAGATTTGGTTTGGGTGAAAAAGTATCGGAGAATTAGCAGTGCCTAGCTTAAATAGGTTATATTAAAGATGAAATGTGTTATAGAATGTGAGTCTAGGCTATGATGGAAGCTTGAGGCACTAGGTTGTTATTGATGTAATTCAATGAGGTTATAGGTTTCATTGTGTTTATAACCGTATGCTTGAGACATACGAGGTCCGAAGTCCTCGTGGGACCGTCCTATGTCAGATTTAATTTGTGCAGCTATAGTGTCAATGCTTTGCTTGAGCACCCTCGAAAGAGAATCAAGGTGTGCACCGATTGTACCATGCAGTTATAGTGTCATTGTATTACATGAGCGTTCTTACCATGGATGAGGTTGTGCACCGATTGTACCATGCAGCTATAGTGTCATTGCTATGCTTGAGCACCCTTGATCTAGGGTGTGCACCGGGAGCATCGTGCAGCTATAGTGTCATTGCTTTGCATGAGCATTCTCACCATGAATAATGGTGTGCTCGCTTGGACGACTGACTAACATCCCTAATGGAAATGGGAATTTGTGGCCACGTCATCATAAAGGTTTAGATTGTATGAGTTGAGGGTAGATGAGCATACGTTAATTTGAGGATGATTGTTAGTTATGTGTGTTAATTGTCTGTGACAATTACTGTATAATTTACTATGAGTCTTTTCCGGTTTTTTTATGATAGAACTACTTCTTATCCCCTGTATCTTTCTGCATGTTTTATTTTATCTTTTATGGGATCGTGCTTGAAAACCCTATAGCTGAGCTGAACTAAGAGGAGTTGGATGGAACTCCCTATGAACCGGAGGCCGGAGGACGAGCTGTGATCCACGGTGATTAGGGTCTAGTTTGTTATGGCCAATGCGTCTTGTGAGACGTTTTCTGTATTTTATGCTAAGTATGTCTTTTATTTAATTATATGCCCGTGAGGGATCCTACAGAGAGGATACCCTTAACAGTGTTTTGAAATATGTGTAAAAGACTTACGTGGGTATTGCAATATAACTATGGTGTGATGTTGAAGTTATATGTTTATTAACTTAAGTTTTTAATTTTTACTTATTTTCACGTTACGCACGCGATTAAAGAATTAATTAAGAAGGCTTTAATCTAATAAAACATCGGGGTACAACGGGGTGTCTCGAGAGTGACTTTGAGGAGCCCGCTCACTCGTAGTTTAGGATTTTCTTTTGTTAGTTTTGTTATCCGATGAATTTTCAGGATTTGGTTATACCTGCTCTATTATGTGACATCGGGGTTGGGTTTATGTTTTCAGTTATATTTCTTCGTTATAGCTTGTTTATTTTTCCACAATGTTTTGTTCATGTGAACCTTTTACCTATGGTCTTATTTTAAATAAATAATATGCATGTGTTATTTCATTTTATTTTATTTCCTTTTATGTTGTTATAATACATGCAGGGTAGAAGGTGTCACATTTAGTGGTATCAGAGTAGGTATGTCCTATCAGGCCGTGGTACGAGTCTGTTATGTGTCTTATGTTTGCTCTTGTTTGAATTGTCTATATTTATTATGGACAATAATGCATATTAATAGGTGCCTGTAGCTCTTCCCGCTTGGTTCTCTGTATTTAATAGTTGTCTTGGGCAAGTATAGGAACCAATAGAAGGAAGAGATATGAACGACCAAGCAATCGCTGATGCTTTGGCACTGCTTGCCAACACAATAGGACAAAACCAGAACAACAACAATGGAGGACCAGCAGAGTTTCAGGGTCTGGATAAATTCCAGCGGAATAACCCGCCCTCTTTCAAAGGAGCTTATGACCCTGAAGGTGCTCTTTATGGATCCGAAAGATTGAGAAAATCTTTCGGGCCATGTCATGCAACGATGTTCAGAAGGTCATCTTTGGGAATTTCACGTTGACGGATGAAGCTGAGCATTGGTGGGAGAATTGTAGCCAATGTATGGAAGCTAAGGGTACATTGGTTACTTAGAATGCCTTCAAGGACAAGTTCTTGGAGAAGTACTTTCCATCTGACATCCGCGACAAGAAGGAGATGGAGTTCTTAGCTTTGAAGCTGGGGAATATGTTCGTGGGGGAGTCTGCTTCAAAGTTCGAGGAGCTTTCTCGTTACTACACGCTTTATCAGTACGTGAACGATGATTGCTCCAAGTGTGTGAAGTTTGAGGATGGTCTGCGTCCAGAGATCAACCAAGCCATCAGCTATCAGGAGATTCGTGTTTTTCCAGTATTGGTGAACAAGTGCAGGATCATCGAGGATGCCTACAAATCCAAAGTGGCAAACTATAGGAGTTTGGATGTTCAGGGCAGCAGGAAGAATGATCAGAAGGATAAGGGAAAGCAGCGTCTAGCTCCAGTTAGCCGGGACTTCAAGCAAGGTGGCAAGAAGCCACAGTTCTCTACAAATAGGTTCAGGAATTGGGATTCTTCTACTTATAGACCCATCAGATGTGGTAAGTGCGGGCTGGATCATTTCACCACTCAGTGCAAGGAGACCGACGTCATCTACTTCAAGTGTGGCAAGTCTGGCCACATCAACCGAGAGTGTGGAGGGACAAAGTTAGAACCGCAGAGTGCTAGCAAGAATCAGAAATCCCAAGCCAATCAATTGAAGACCAGTGGAAGAGTCTTTACTCTTAGTGGAGCCGAGGCCTCCGAATTCGAGGTCTTGTTTCGAGGTATGTGCCTCATCGATGGAACTCCTTTAGCTGTTTTGTTTGATTCGGGTGTGACTCGCTCGCTTATATCACTTGACTTTGTCAAGAACCTTAAATTTCCTGTGAGCCTCCTTGATTGTGATTTAATTGTTGCCACACCGACAAATAAGCATGTTCTTACCTCGTATGCATGCAAGAATTGTCTCATTACCATTGATGGTAGAAATTTCGTAGTTGATCTTATATGCTTACCCCTAAAATAGCTTGATGTTATTCTTGGTATAGACCGGCTATCTTCCAACCATGTCCTCTTCAATTGCTTCGATAAAACCATCGTTTTTGGAACTCCTGTGGAGTCTAAGGATCCAATATTTCTCTCTGCCAGCCAAGTTAAGGCTTCTATGAAAGAAGAGGCCAAAGTTTACAGATGTTGTCTTCCCTAGAAGTTGAGAGCAAGCTTGATATTGGAAATGTGAGTTTCCTGAAGTCTTCCCAGGGGATGTTTTTAACTTACCCCCTGAGAGAGATGTGGAGTTTACCATAGACTTAGTACCTGGAACGAGACCCATATCCATAGTACTTTATAGGATGTCCTCTCTAGAACTGGCTAAGTTGAAGAAACAGTTGAAGGAACTGATTCAGAAACAGTTCATTAGGCCTAGTGTGTCCCCATGGGGAGCGTCAGTGTTGTTGGTGAAGAAGAAGGATGACAACATGAGATTGTATGTCGAATATCGACAACTCAACAAAGTGACCGTTAAGAGTAGGTATCCCCTACCTAGGATTGATGATCTTATGGACAAGTTGATAGGAGCTTGTGTTTTCTCCAAGATAGATTTGAGGTCAGGGTACCATCAAATTCAGATTAAGTCTGAGGACATCCCAAAGACTGTGTTAGGACACGTTATGGTCACTATAAGTACTTAGTTATGCCCTTTGAATCTTATTTCGGAGAATTGTATGTTTAGCTTTGCAATCTTTCTTAGACGCTTGCTAAGAAACAGTGTTGATGCAGCTTCTAACAGCTTTTTCATATTTTCATTTTTTATGCAAATATGTGAAGGTCTTGTTCTTTTATCTCATCATCAACAAGAGCTTTGAGAAACTTCAATCCTCATTCTTCAAGAGAATCTTCAACTGAGAAGACTTTGACAGAAGATTTAGCTTCATCTTGACTTTAGGTTTAACCTTCAGACGCATTTATCTTCCATCTTTTGAATGTGAACATCAAGATATCTTGGATTAGAACTTAGTTACTTCTTTGTATTCAAGAGATTTTATGATGAAATCTACTATTGGTCAATTGAATCTTGGCTTCATCTTGTTTAAAGCTTATCAGACACTTTGCTTCAGTTGATTTTTAAATCCTAAGAGCCATACGTATAGATTGCACCTTGGTTCTTTCATTCTTAATATGATCTGTACTTATATTGTCTTTCCTGTACATCTCAAGTAAAGGATTAGCAATACTCAAACGGTTCAATTAAAATCATTTGCTAATTGTTTGGATTCATCAAAACACAAGGGTCAACTTAAAAAGAGAGTTAGACGCTTGACATATAGTCAGATGCTTTGCGACTTAACAAGTCCCATGCCAGCTGATAAGCTCTAGGAAGGTGCCATATGTGTTGAAAAGGCATCCGTTGTCCTATCCGAATAACACCCACAGAACTCGCCTGTGGAGGGTCACCAAAGTGCATGTATACACTAACAGGCTCAGTGTGCGTGGATAAGAAGGTGGAATGATCAATCTGCCACCCTCTCTCCAGCTTAAATGTCCCCATGGCAGGCATCCTCGGTGGCTTGTTCATCCACGGATGCTCCAAGAAAGGAATCTCCACTCGAAGGATCTTCTCAAAAGACATATAACAAAACATACATAGAAGAGATAGAGAGATACGAATATAAACTATCATCATGCAATGTGAAATATGTGATATTGTGCATGTTTGTGATGACACGTCTACTCAGGAATTGAGAAATAAATAATTGAACATAACAAAGATGACACTCTTATGCCTTGTGTTCAATTAAGACATATGGATGAAGGACATTTACTGCACGGTAGATTTTGGTCGCCGTAAAGCTAAAATCGGATCATCGTTTGTGATTACACGTCTACTCAGGAGTCGAGAAATAAATAATTGAACATAACAAGGATGACACTCTTATGCCTTGTGTTCAATAAAGACATATGGATGAAGGACATAACAAGGACACTTTCACTAATTGGGTGGTAATGATGCATTTCTAGATGTCGCTCATTATTTATAATATTTAATATTATAATTAATATTTGATATTATTATAATATTTAATATTATTGCCAACTTAGTAGGAGCCTATAGGGTCACACGCATAGAGCAAATGTGGACCAGTTAAATTAATTAAATATGATTTAATTAATATAAAGGACAATTGGGCTTGTAGTGTACAAAGCCCAATAGGGTAAGCAGTTAGGTCAAAGGGAGCCGACTTATAAATAGGCTAGTGCTCTCCCCTCTAACCTAGTCTTGCTAATTGTGCCTCCCTGTAACCATCATCTAGCACAAGACGCTTTGCTCCGATGCCATTTGCCTAAGTAGAGGTGCTGCACCTTTGTGGCGATAGTGATCTAAACGAAAAGCACGCTTCAAGAGGTAAACAAAAATAGCCTTTATGTGATTCGTATTTTTGTAATGCGCGATCCATGGGATGATTTTCTTCCGCCTTGAGATATGATTTTCAAAGAGGATTATTTCATCAAAACCTAGCATGCCTATATGCTGACATGGCCACCTACAAACCTGTCACACATCCCCCATTCCCGTTATGGATGATAGTCAGTTGTCCAAGCGATGCATCCGTATACGCTGCCTCATCGCAGTCACGACCAAAAGTGCACATCCATATTCCCGTTAGGATGCTCATTCCCCATTCCCGTTAGGAATGACACTATTCTCCCATTCTCATTAGGGATAGTGGAACGTATCCCCAGGATACATAAACTTGGAGCAGCTCGGCAAGGACTATAGGAGTATCAAGGTAGAATCATCAATCATATGTCATGTGATATCCGATGTCTGTAACCAGATTCTCTGACCTCATGTGTTCAACCCACATAACTTTGAACAACACAATGCATACTAGTATGAGTCTCACCGACTCTTACCGGGTCATTACCTAATGCCTTAACCTTTTATCAAAACTCAAATGCAACTCCACATATATAATCATATTTTATTAGGTTGAGCACCACTACATATCATATCACACTCTCCCCAACATGCATCTCCCGATTCACATATATCATCGCCTATTTGCCAACTAAGCATTAATCACAAATACAACATGTCAAGCATATCGAACACGTTAGGCAAATTAAATAAATAATATAAATAAGCATGTTATCACCGAGCACATCATAGAGCATGTTAAGCATATCAGCTCAAACAACATGTAGCAGGCAACATAATCCTAACTAGCATACAACCTTGATTTATACAATATCGTCCTAACGACGATAAACTTACAATCCCCAAATCATCATTGGTACTACGAGGTAGTCGCCAATGTGATTTTGGAATTGTTGATTACTCATCCACTAGTAGGGTTTAGGTTCCCATACACCTATCATTGCATTTTACGTTGTTCTTGCCTCTCCGACGATAGTAAGGTTCTTTATCCCACCTGAGGTACTTGTAGGTATCATAGATATCGTGAACAAGCCTCCTCCACCACTGTCACGTTGATGTCCAACACAGTTTGGAGCTCCTCGCTGCTCCAAAATTTGCCCTAACATTGAAAACAACAAACAGGTAACGTCGGTAACCCTGATAATTGGAGAAACTAACAAAGAAAATCAATATCAACATTGTCGGCATGTCGACTTGCTTACGAGCCAAGGCTTACCTTAGTAGAATCGAAGAAACAGAGGTATAGAAATGAAGCAGACGAAGGTACGAGTGTAACGAGATGATCAGTTTCGCGTTTCACTATCGGTTTGTGCTCATCAAGCCTCAAGTTTCTTCATGTCTTTATCCTCTTTTATTGGTCCCTAGTTCGCAGATGTGAAGAAGATAAAAGTTAAAACGTAAAACTTTTTATTTCTACTTGCTAGCTGAGCACACTCTAACTTGTAGAGTGTCCACGCTTGAGCATGCCTACGCTCTGGCGTGGAGACCAGTCAAAGACTTCGTCCTATACTCTTTTCGCCACGTGTCCCGTTCCACACGTACAAGCTTGACACATGTCCAACATGTATTCAACACCTTAATACGTACTAGCATGGAGAAACCCCACACTCAAACGTCCCAATGTTTGGACGTGGGCTTTTAGCACGCTCAAACGTGCTGGTCCATACAGCATCCCCTCTTTCGTGTGGTTGTCCGATTCAAAGATGATCGATTGTATACCTCTTAAGCATACTTTCAAAAATGGAAACACACATACTCAACATCTAAACTAGGGTTTCCAAAACACGGATGTTACAACAATTGTCCTCTATGCATTCTCTTTTTCTAAAATGGTGCAAACAAATTTAAATTTAACATACTAGAAAAATCATAGAACTACCAGAGAACAAAAACAAGCAAGAGACTAGAAAATGAAATCAAAATGAAAAGACCAAAGACCAACTAAAGTAAAGAAACAATATTTACTTCAAAAGCTCAACCTTTGCATTATTACCCTCTCTGACTTCTCTCTTTCTCTTTAATTTCAAGAACAAAAGGAAGCAAAAAAAAAAAAAATGAAAATTCAAAAAGCTACCTATTTGGAGAAGAAAAAAAAGAAACAAATAAATATAAATAACGGAAGAGAACAACATACTTATAGAGGAAGAAGAAAATTTTACAAGCAACGACAAAGAGACAGTTGTACACGATTTATGTAAGAGCAAAATAAAGCAAATAAAAATCAATGCTACGACCTTTTATTTTTGTCAAAATATTGTGAAGGATATTTTAGAAAATATATATTACCAAATTATTTTTGTCTTTTATCTTTTATGACTTTCTATATTTATTTCTCTTTTGACGTCTATTGTTACTTTTCAATTTATAGGAAGTAAAGTAATTCTTAAATTTAATATTTTTTTTAAAAAAAACTTAGAATATAGGGTACAACTAACAAATGAGTGGTGCTGATTTAACATGTAAGAGCAACGCCTAAATTTTTATGAGGCAAACAAATTATTAAATATATTAATGTAAAAAAATTGTTTTATGGGGGCAATTTTCCCCAAAGCCTCCTAGTAGATCCGTCTTTGGGATTTTTATAAACTATTAGTAAGCTATTAATATCAAACTTAAAAAATTTGAATATCGGTCATTTAAATAATCAAGTCTAAGTTTGTTTTGTGGAACAAATGTGTTTTTAATGAAAATTTAATGAGTCAAACTCAAATAATTCATGAATAACTCAAAACATTTATACCCCTAGTCACGATGTTTATTTCATTTCGATAACCAAGTATTTTTGATTTGGCTTAATTGTATTTTGGTCCCCTAACTTTAACTCATATGTGATTTTAGTCCCTCAATTTTTAGAAAGTTGTAATTTTAGTCCCTCCATTCAATGACTGTTAGTTTTCTAAAGGAAGTGTCCTACGTGACTAACGTACGGCACGCCTAACTGACATTTATTTAATTAAATAAAAAATTATTTAAATAAAAAAATAAAAGAATTAAATGGGTTGAAATGACGACTTTGCCCCCCCCCCCCCCCCGCCTTCACGACAAGCGTGGGTTCATCAATCTGGATCAAGGTATGGAGTTCTAATCCAATTTCTTAGGTTTTATCTACACCTTCAATTTCAATCTTCAACTTTCTCATCCTATATCCTCTGGAAGCTTCGAAACCACAAAGGAAGATGCCTTGTTGTCTTTGAGTTTGAAACTCTTGTTTACATTCCCATTTTTTAGAGTCTTCATTTGATCACCACCTTGCAAGGGTCATGGTTGGGCGACAATGGTGGTTTTGTTCATAGGGGTGCTGATGATAGTGCTTCAATGTAAACTGAGGTTGGAACTTTTGTTTGTAGATCTAACAAGAAGGAAGATGGGGCAAAAAACGATTTCAACTCACTTAAATTTTTTAATTTAAATAATTTATTATTTTAATTAAATAAATACCATCTTGGTGTGCCGTTAGTCACGTTGGACACTTCTGTTAGAAAACTAACAGCTATTGAACAAATGGACTAAAATTGCAACTTTCCAAAAATTGAGCGATCAAATATGCTAAAAAAAAACTATAGGGACTAAAATTATATGTGAGCTAAAGTTTGGGATCATAAATACAATTAAGCTTTCTATTTTAAACACTCAACTCAGAGGTTATAGATTGGATGTTGAAATTTTATTTTCTTTTGGAAAAATAAAATAAAATTCACATAGTATAAGCTAAATATGATTTGATGTTGCTTGTAGACAATATCAAGCATGATTTCAATACAGAATCAATAACTGGGCCTCTCAATTCTTTGCTATGTGATTCCAAGATCCATCCATGTGCTTTCCCCGTTTTCCTCTCCCAACAAATTGTGCTTCAACTTGCCTTCCTCTCCCTGACCAAACAAAAAATAACATGAAAGAAGGCCCATGTGTAGTGCACATGCAAATCAATTCATGTTCAATTAATGCGTGACTCAAATATTTCTTGTAGAAAAAGAAAAATGATCCAATTTATTAACTATTGAAAACAAAAGATGAGGGAGATAGTTTATAACGTGGCTCAATTGATCGTGCGGATTGAGTTTTTGGAGAAAAAACTTGATATCGAATTCAACATAACTCATTCTTAAGGAGGGGTAAAAATTTTAATTATAAATAAGTGTCCAAACGAAAATTAATCTCATAATAGATTCAAAAAATCTAACTTCATGACGAATACTTGGCATTTGGTGAATCCGCCCAGAAGTCAAAAGACCCTAAATAATACTTCTTTCAATTCACAATATAAGAATCAAAATATTAAAATACACATATCAAGAAAATACATTACAATGAGTTAATTATAATTAGTACTTATATAAATTTCTAAAAACACTCCTTTTAATTTTAATTAATATTCTGATGACATATAATTAATGACGATAATTAACAAGAATAATATTAAAAATTAATATTTAATAAATATAAAAATTGTTATATATTTTTTATATTTCAGGGGGGAAAAAATGGATTCAATTATTTTATATACCGTGGATTGGAGGAGGAGTAATTACTTTTAAAATAAAATTATGAGAGAGAGTGACTGAGAGTGAAGCAGCATTAATTAGATTCCTCCCATTCCTTGGCCTCCCCTCCCTCCATAAGTAACCCCCCTTTACCCTCCTCCCATTCCCAGTCGCCTCAAACCAACACAACCAATAATCTCTCTTTTTTTCTCTCTCTCAATGGCTGGAATGGGTCTGCTCTTCATTGCATCATTGTTCTCTCTATTTGTTGCAAGCTGTGCTCGAATCCCTGGAGTTTACACCGGTGGTCCATGGCAGAGTGCCCATGCAACTTTCTACGGTGGAAGTGATGCCTCTGGAACAATGGGTAAAACACTAAAACCCTTTCTTCACTCATTTTCTCTTCTCTCGCTTTACTCAAAATCATTTTCATTTTCCTTCCTATCATTTTACACACTTTTCACCCTCAACCTTTTGCATTTTCCATTTTCTAAAAACCAAATTCCACTCTTAAACTGTTCTGGTTCATTCTAGGCCAAATCCCTCTTTTTTCTTTCTGTTTTGCTATACCCATTAAAATGTTGCTGTTCTTAAGGTTTTACAACACAAATTTAACTGACCCATTTCTGCTCCCCTTTTCTCTTCAAAATGCACACAAGCGTTCACCTTTATGCCAATCCTGCAAGCTAAATCTAAAACTTTCTATCTCATATGTATCAAAATTAAATTGAGTTATCACACATTAATTATATGTTACTTATATTTAAGAGACTTTGTTGTCAAATTTGCTGCAAGTAAATGTTTGATAAGTGAAACCCCCCTTACTCTTGAGAAAATAAAAGCACTCCAAGATTTTAAATCACAGTCACTATACACTTATAAAGACTATTAAAACTCTAGTATTGTGTTTTAACCTTACTTTAGAACCAATCGTCCAATCATGGTTGAAACGGTTATAATTAAATAATATTATTTTAATTTTTAATATAATATTTATAATAATATTAAACAAAAAAAATAACATAACAATTAAAATTATTAAGCATAGTTTTTTTTATTTTAAAATTAAACTAAATAAATATAAAGATATATATTAAAATCATCTTCATAGGGAAAGCCAACCTAAAATCTATAACCAGCCAATATATGTTAGAAAACAAAATAATTGAATTTTAGCTAGGATGACCCAAATCATTTTATACTTTTTTTTTCTTCGGGAAATCGATCCAGGCTGATCCACAACCGGTTTTGAACCGGTTCGATGGTCGAGATCGATTTCAAGCAAACCGGTCGTGGGGTCAACCAAACCGACCTAGGTTCCGGTTTATCCTGGTCGGATCGGCCGATCCGGTCGGGTCCGATTTTGTAGACCTTATTTAAAACCATGGTTACTTCTAATTCGCTCGTTCTTTACAAAAATGTTTGTCTAAATTATTATAATGGTTCTAACTTTACCACTTATAATGGTTTGATGACATTTTTCTGGTTAGGTGGTGCTTGTGGTTATGGGAACCTGTACAGCCAAGGTTATGGGGTGAACACTGCAGCATTGAGCACAGCACTGTTCAACAATGGTCTTAGCTGTGGTGCGTGCTTTGAGATCAAGTGTGACCAAGATCCAACATGGTGCAACCCAGGGAAGCCTTCAATTATCGTCACTGCAACAAACTTTTGCCCTCCGAATCTGGCTCTCCCTAGTGATAATGGTGGATGGTGCAACCCACCACGCACTCACTTCGACCTCGCCATGCCGATGTTCCTCAAGATCGCTCAGTACCGTGCTGGAATCGTACCTGTCAGTTTCCGCAGGTGAGTTAAGCAATTGGTTTTGGTACTTTGTTCAAATCATTTATTAAGTAACCTTAATTTTATAAAATAAAACTTTAAACAGGGTAGTCATCAACTGGAAGTGTTTAGTTAATACTTAATAGCTAATAAATTAGAGATATGATTTGTTTCTATAGCATTTATCTTTTATATCTTACTAGCCAGGATCTTAAAGTCATAAAAACTATTAATTTAAAATATAATTTTTTAATTTTTAAAATATTGAATACACAACCTCCAACATAAAATTTATACTATCATATTTTGACCAACAAATCATTGGTTAGAATCTGCTTATATCCAATTATGTTTATAGGAAAATGCTAACTAATGCCGAAATTAATTAAAAAGGTTAAGTTATGATATAATCAATATATTAAGAAGTTTAAAAAAAAAATTCTAATAAAATTTTATTCTTGATTTTTTAATCAGTGGAACAAGTCGGTTAGACAGTCATTTCTGATTATTTAAAGAAATAAATATTAATTTTTACTGTGTCTATATGATAAATGCTTTTTTTTTTGTTTAATAAGTTTTTTCTTTGCAAACTACTGTGTTTGGCTTGAGGTTTGCAAAATTAAGTTTTGATGAATTGAGTTTTACAAACTCTGTTTTGATTTTACAAAAAAAATATTGTGTTTTGATTAAAAGTGAGTTTGTACTAATTGATTTATGTAATGATACTTTATTATTAAAAGTAATTTTGGTAAAATGATTTGGATTATGCCATTGAAACTGATTTTTGAATGTATAATTACCAAAATATTCTCCAACTTTTTGATGAGTATGAAAAATAATTACTTTTTAAAGATAGTATGATAAAACTATTAGTTGAAAAATGCAAACTGAGTCTTGACAATGCAAAAGCAACAAATTTTTGCTTCTTCCCAAACCCAAGTTTAGCACTAAAATTAATTCTTCCAATTGAAAACTAAACATCATACCAAAATAACAAAAGTAAGTTTGGGGCACTAACATGATTTTATACTTGGCACTCCAAACACGCACCCCATTGTATCTTCAAGTTAGAAGAAATCTGAGGTTCCCAATATAGAAGTCTCCTGAAATTATGAATTTGTATATGGGTTTTGGCGTTTTTATCCATTTCTGAATCGGGCTAATTATTTCCCTAGCCATACCAAACAGAGATGCAGAAGATGAGGTTGAAAATCTTGTTATTTTAGTTTGGTTGTTTTCTTCTGGATACTTGCTCATTGTTCTCAGGAAACAAACAAAACTTTTATCAGATCTCCTCAGCAGTTTGGTTATTACCCAAACAGATTACAGAACAGAATAGCCCAAAAAACACACAATTATTATCAAAGAAAAGGAGAATACTAACGAGTGTACTTAGGGTATTGTTTAAGGAATCAAAAAAGGAAAAAATTTATAGGAAATGATGTAATTAGCATTTCGAAGAATGTGACACTTGGTTTTTTAATACGAATTTTCTTTTTGTGTGTTTCTTAATCAATGCCCGATGTCGCACTTCAGTTAAGTTCTAAAACGGAGAACGCTAACAAGTGTCCTAAGGAAACTAACTTTTATTATAAAGGTAGACGTCCTCCTCTTGGTAAAAGAATTAACATGAGCAAAAATTTTATTGAAAAAGTACTCATTAAATATATAATTTTCTCAATAAAAATTTATCATTTTGAATTTTTTAAATAGTGTCTTTTAAGACTCTTATTACCATTTGTCTAAAGATATAGACAAGAATATACTAACCTTACATTAAAATTGAACTTTTTCCTCTTTGATGTAGTTTCCTTAGGAAGTATAATGTACAACGAAAAAAGGTTTTTTTCTTCCTAACTTGGATTAAATTGTGAGAATGTATTGAATCAGTAAGTAGGTTGGGAGGTTCTATCTTGCATTTGTTAGATACTGCGTGGTAAGATTCATTGTAAGATTCATCTGGTGTTTCTTTTTTTAGGAGGAATGTATTTTTTCTTCCTAACTTGGATTATTGTAAGATTCATCTGGTGTTTCTTTTCTTAGTAGCAGCATTATCGTGTAGCTGGGTTTTGGCACTCCTTCCCAAAAAAATTCCTCGTTTCTTATTTGTCTTTTATTCTTTTGGAGTTTTGGTCCTTTTGTTTTTCCTTTGCATGCTTAATTTTGAGTTAATGACGAAAATAACCTGAAACTTTTAAAAAATAAGCCATGCTGCCTGTATCACTGAACTCATTGTTTGAACATTTTCCCGGAAAATCAGGGGACTGGCCTTTAGAATCAGAAAAAGCAATTTTCAAAACACTGAAGGTTCTGTTCCAATGTTTGTTGGGTCACGCATCCTTCGATAAAAGGAAGTAAGGAACCACTTTTTGGGGCTCCATAAAATATAAAATTACCAAAATATCCAGGTCAAACCTTGAAGTTTTAACTGTCACAGTGATTGATGCTCCTATTTATTTATTTATTTATTTTTATTGTTTATTATTATTATTTTGGTACAGGGTTCCATGCAGAAAGAATGGTGGGATCAGATTCTCAATTAACGGTTTCCGTTACTTTAACTTGGTTTTGGTCACCAACGTCGCGGGTGCAGGGGATATCGTGCGCGTGAGCGTGAAAGGAACCAAAACAGGGTGGAACAGCATGAGCCGGAACTGGGGGCAAAATTGGCAATCCAATTCCGATTTAGTGGGCCAGGCCCTTTCTTTTAGGGTCACGGGCAGTGACAGACGTACCTCAACCTCATGGAACGTGGCACCATCTAATTGGCAGTTCGGGCAGACCTTCACGGGCAAGAATTTTCGTGTCTGAAAAAAGGAAAAAGGAAAATGAAAAAATTTCAAACTTATTAATCAATGTTCTCTTTTGTAGTTTTGATTTGTTTGGTTTTAAGTTTTAACTCCCGCTTTCAATTTTCCTATATTTTACCGGGAAAATTTGAAGCTGGGATGGTTTTAGGGTAAAGTGGGTGGGGACAAAAAAGTAAGATAAGGGTGGATAGGGTAAAGTAAAATGACTTATATAAAAGTGAGTGAGTAGGTGGTGTATCTGGAAGTTAGCTTTTGTTTTTTGTTACTTTGTTTTTGGAGGTTGGATTTTGTGTGTTGTTATTATTACTAAAAGTGTAATGGGTGTTGCTGGTATATATTTTAATACCCAGCAATGCTTTTTAACTAAGTGTAATCATGTAATTGGGGCTGAAGAGGCTGCAAGGTTGCATCACTTGCATGTAGCCCGCAGTTCACTTTATTATGAACATGAAATATGGTATTATATAAAATATGTTTTGGTTGTTAATTTGTTATAATGCCCTTTCAACATGACTATGACTTTCTTACAATTGTTTATTCATCTATTGCTTTTGTTGAGTGATTCCAAATCAGCAGCTTGAAATTGGAACTTGGATTATCACATAATGGGTCTTTTAAGGCCTTTGACTCATGTCATGTGGAATAGCAATTAGACGGACGGTCTGAAAAAAATCTTTAACACCATAGAGAATCGTTTATTTTTTTCTCAATTTCTAGAGATAAGAATATAAATTATTAACTGAATTAGACGTCAATTAGAGTTTAAACCACAATAAACATTATAACACGAAAATCTACCCGTGGCAGTCTAACAAAAAAGATCTGTGGCACAAAAATGCATATTTTATAAGAGAATGCTAAGTGTCATTGGGGCATTAGTTAAGAAATCAAAAAAGATAACTTAGTATTGGAATGTAATGTATTTATTATATTGAAAAGTGTTGAATTTATATTTTCAATACAAATTTTCTTTTTATTGATTCATTAATCAATATCCTTATGACACTCGTTATCAAGACTCTATTTTATATAATTGAGCTATTTTCATTTGGAGTTGAACAACAACTCAAACAAAGGCCTTTCCTTAAAGAGCTGGTACATGTACCCCTACTATTGCTCCATCCATCCCCACACATTTAATTTTAGTGTGTGAAGTGACAATTATAACCCTTAAGATTCAAAAACATTTCTAAAACACACGCACCCCTACACCTTCAGTTCTCCATTTCTTCTTCTCCATCGACCATCTTCTTCTTCTCTTCTTCTTTCTCTGTGAGATACGAGCACCCACATGGCATTATATTATGTTGACTTCGCAGTAATATTTTTTATTGATATTTGCAGGCGATTTGCTTGAAGATTGGTGAGATTATGCAGGAGATGATCGATAAACGTATGGTAGTTGAGGGCACCTATGGTTTGGGACTGAAATAACCAAAGTTAACACAAGAAGGGGGTTGAATTGTGTTTACCAATTTTTTAGGAAACTTTGAAAATTATTTTCGCAAGCACAACAAGCAAAAATAAAGGTACAGAAAATTAGACGGGTGACCCGTCTAATTTTAAGACATAACACACATGCACACAGAGAAGGTTAAAATAGAGTTTGATATTCAAAATATTAACTCCCCAAGTTAAAATCTTAAAAAAATAACTCTTAAACAAATTAAAGAGATAAGGGAAGAAGAAGATCACTCGAGAGTTTTATACTGGATCACCCCAAAATCCATAGGGCTACGTCCAGTTCTTGGCAGCACCAAGTTTCCACTATAACTGATCACATTACAATACAAGTATTCTTTTCACACCTAGCCTTTCCAGGCTCACACTCAAACAAGTATTCTTTTCTCACCTAGCCTCTCCAGTCTCAACACAGTAAAGAGTAAAGGTTTTGAGTAATTAATACAACTTTGCAAGTCTTTCAGATAATACACAAAGAGTGGAATAAATGAAGGAATGAAAGACTGCGAAGTTTATGTCAAATGATTGAAGAGCTATTCAATGAAGGAATGAAGAAGTAAATGAGAATAGTAAATACTTCTTTGAATATTTGCGCAGAGCTCTTAATTTTTTTTTCTCATCTTCATGGTTTGGTTTATATAAAGGCTTCAATCAATTTGGCCTGTTAGACACGGCTTCACAAAGTGTGCTCTAATGATTTGAACTTCTGTGACACCATTAATGCCAAAGAGTCATTCTGTATAAGCATTAAATGTTTGGGGACGTTGGACTTTGACATATGCGACCAAGAGTACACGTTGCTTATGAGTAATTGTTGTTCAGAGTTGCATTAGCATACTTCTTGTACTTGCATCAGAGATCTTTCCATTTTAGTACAATACTCAGTTCACTTTCTCGAAAGTACTTTTACTTTGTACTAAAACAATTAAAAGCTACTGACTTGGTGCAGAGGTTGTGTGTTTATTCCTGAAACACTTGAAAAAACGAATTCTTTATTCTTTGTCCTTGGTGCTATTGTCCAGAGGTCTTCGAGATCCTTAAGGAAGGCATCTTTTTCAAATAAGGTTGACTTGGACTTTCTTCTGACAGTCCTACACTATAACTATTGTAGCAGTGTTTGAAAATTAGACGGGTGTTGTGCAGTCCAAAATCAGACGGGTGATGTGAGCCAAAACTTAGACGGATGAACAAGTCATTTTTTAGACGGGTGATCCACTGAAGCTTTTTCAGACTTATGATACTTGCCACGTCATCAACTTAATCAAACTATGACCGAGAGTTGACTTGGTCTTTCTATGAGTTGACAAATTTATAGACGGGTGGTTTTTCAGACGATTCTGAAAAAGTGATCTTTAGAGAAAATTAGACGGGTCATATTTTAGACGAATGACCTTAAGTCTACTTTCCTGTACACTTAGCAAACTTATCAGTAATTTCATATGTTTCAATAATACCATACTTAATATATTTGGAATCATCAAAACTTAGAGAGTTTACACATTGAATGTGTTCCAGACTTATGAGGTCCCAACATTCTCCCCCTTTTTGATGATGACAAATAATTTTTCTGATTTTATTGAACATCAAAAAGTAATAGCAAAAATTTGAGAAAAAGATACAAGTATGAAAATATGCTATGCTCCCCCTTAGTTTGTGCATCAGATAAAATTATCAGAGCAGAAATAGATATTAGAGAAAAGACAATTATCAGAGCAGATTATATCTTGTTAAGTTATATTTCTTATATTTTCTGTTACTTTTACTTGCTCCCCTTTTGGCATCAATCAAGAGTGATATGGTCAAAAATATATAACAGATAGATAAAGAGCCAAAAGTGATAAATATACTCATTTCATTTCATTCAAAGTCAAAAAATTGTTTACAAAAGTGATATGGACATCACTGACAATATATTGCATGACTCAGAAAAGAAGCTAAGTTCTACAAGCTAAGAGCTAGGTCCTCCTTGACTCTTGAAGAAAGCTTCCATCATCCTCTACATGGCTTCTTGTTGAGCTAAGATAGTGGCCTGGAATGAGGCTTGCTATTCTAAAGCCTGATCCTGTTTCTGCATAACAGTTTGCAGACAGGTGGCCATTTCATCCAGCCTTTGATGAGCACCAGGATCATGTGCTATGATAGTAGTAGTGGAATCTGTTGTACCCAGAGAGGTTGCAGATGTAGATGGAGGAGGGGTAGGAGGTAACTCTTCAACTTTGACATCATCCTCAGGCTGAGGGTCCATATAAACACTAGTTGACAGAGAGGTTTCAAAGTCATTGTTGGGAAATAAAGTATCCAGAAACCATTGGATTCTTTCTTGATGGAGGGGTGACTCAGTGATAGAAAGCATAAACTCATAAGATCTCATATTGATATTTATGGGAGTTATTGGGGTAGACAGAGGAAAATTTAATACAAAGAAAGAAAAAATAACAAAGAAAGGAGGGAGGGTATACATAGAGGGTGAAAAATGGTAGATGGCATAGGCTTGGCTACCTCTAATGGGGATTTCTTTCTTTTCTTCCTCAGACATCCCTGAGATTGACCCATATCTTATGTAGATGTCTCCAACCTTCAGGTACTTGGAAGAAGTGGCAATAGTGACTATCCTCTTCCTGAACTTGCATCTGTCATCATTAAGCTTAATGAGGCAGAATTGTTGTTGTCCAAGTAAGTTAATGATCTTCTGCTTTCCTTTGAGTACCATAGAGTCAGGCATCACTTTGATCTCTGTTGAAGGCTTCATGATGATATGAGGATTTGGCTTCCACCTTGCTGTGAATTTGTTTTTCAGCCAGCTTGACCAATTGTCTCTCTACTTCTAGAGAGGCAATGATGTCCAATTCCTTGCTAATTAGTCTATCAGAGCTGCAAGCATCTAAGACAGAAAAAAGAATGGTTCTGGAGGAGAGATGGTATCTGGGTAGGGTGGCTTTTGGTAGGGAGTTATGTATGATTTCAGAGAATAAATCATGGAAGATTATTCTCACAGGGACTTGGCATTGCTTTTTGATATGGTCAGGTGTCGGTGGTCTAGGTTGAGGTAGAGGTGTGGTAGGGTTGTCAAAGAAATCAATATCATTGAGATCATCATGGCGAGTTTCAAAAGGGTGAGAGGAGTGTGGTGTGGAAGGTTTAGACACATGATGTTCAGTTTCAGACATATTGGGT
This sequence comes from Sophora flavescens, assembly GCA_030762895.1. Classification (NCBI taxonomy): domain Eukaryota; kingdom Viridiplantae; phylum Streptophyta; class Magnoliopsida; order Fabales; family Fabaceae; genus Sophora; species Sophora flavescens. The sequence continues at coordinate 116,142,139 of CM061068.1, forward strand.
TCTGAAACAGAAGGGTGAGGATCAGAGATTTGTGGTTCAGAAGAGTGTGGTTCAGGTTCAGAAAAAGAAGGTTCTGAAATGTGTGGTTCAGAAACAAGGTTAGGTGAAGGTTCATGGATAGGTGATGGTTGTGGTGGTGGTGTGAGAGTTTTCTGTGGTGATGTAGATTTAGTTTCAGGTGGTGGTGAAGTATGTGGTGGTGTTGGGGCTCTTTGTGGTGAGGGCACTAGTAAAGGTGATGTAGGTGGAGGAGTAGTAGTCTTGGTGGGTGTTGGTTATTTGGTTGGTGAAGGTGATGATGGAGGTGTTGGAAGCAGAACCAATCTTCTCTTGATTGGGTTGGACTGTCTCAGAGGCTCGGTAGCCTTCCTCTTTGTGACAGAGGTCCTCTTCTTCTTAGGGATCACAGTCTCATCAGCTTGAGACTCCCCCTCAGCCTGTATAGCTCTTTTCCTCTTGAACACCTTTGTAATATTTGGAACAGAAGCAGAGGCAGTAGCAGTCTCGGCAACATTCTGTACAGAAGGTTTAGCGACCCTTTTTCTTCTGTGCAGCAATTGAGGCTCTTCCTCCTCAACAGGTTCTTCAATTTTCTCAACCTTGACACTAGGAACATTAGGTTCCTCTTCCACTGGAACATTTCCAGCAGGGACTTGTGATGATGATGCTTCAACAGTAGGTTCAGTAATGGGTTTCAACTGCACCTTCATCAAATACAGAGTCTTTGTTATAACCTCTGTGCAGAGTTCCACATGGAAAGCCTTCCTCAGATCCTTCAGTGAGTTGGCCCTGAACACCCTAGTCATTATCATTCCATAAGGATAATCCTTATCTTTCCCTTTGACAACTTTCTCCACATACCTAAAGATCAAATCAGTGATGTCTATCCTGATTTTCTGGACTAGGTGGTAGATAGCATACTTTTCTATCTTACTCACATGGTTTCTAGACCCAGTCTTAGGTATAACACAATTGATGAGAAGAACGTGAAGAAATCTTGTCTTAGGTGTCAGATATTTGGCATCGAGGTTTTTAGGAATTGGAACTCCATAGAGGACAAAGTTCACAGTGTTCTCTCCTAGAGTCTTCATCCAGTCATTATCATACACAGCACCTTCTCGTGGGAATTTGGTCACTTCAGCGAGTGACTCGTGAGTGATGATGACATGTCATCTCTAGAGATCATGGAGGTCACATCATCTTCGGTAATCTTTGAAGTTCTCCAGAACTCCCTAACCAAAGAAGGAAAAACAACTTCTTGGAGTTGGAAAAAAGGTAACCACCCAGCATGAATGATTTCGGGTTGAACATCTAGGCCCTCGATCTTCAGTTCCTCGAAATTAGGGACCCTTCCAGGGTGCACCTTACCTTCTTTAGTTCATATACAGAAATGCAGCCTTTACAGCAATTGTTTCAAGAAAGCTCTTGCGTGCCATTGATTCAGAAAAGAAGTTTTAGGGTTTGGAGATGAAAAGGTTTGAGAGGTTGAAGACGAAGAGAAAATCAGAGAGATAATAAAAACAACAATTGTGAGTGGAGAGATTGTGAAACGACACGGGTTACTTTTATGAAATACTTGAGTGTTTTTTGAGTTAGGAATAAGGAGAGAGGTTATTATCATAACAATAATCAATTTGAAATGACAGTTGTGAAAAGATGGAACGTTTTAAAGAAAAAAGAGCGAAATTTTGAAATGTACACGTGTCTCAGTCGTGGTCGGCACTTAGTGAGTGCTCTTAGCCACGTCATCAAACGATTGGCTAAAGTAGACGAGTGAAGCATAAAAAATAGACAAGTAAAGCAGAAAATTTCAGACAAGTAAATTTCCAGACATATCAGCATACACTCATTCAGACACGTTATGCATATTAAGATTCCTTCTAATAAAAACAAATCCATCTTCACTTAAAGGTTTAGTAAAGATGTCAGCCCACTGACATTCAGTGTTCACAAACTTAATTTCAAAAACACCTTTTTGCACATAACTCTAATAAAATGATGCTTTATTTCTATATGCTTTGATCTAGAATGTTGTATGGGATTTTTAGACAAGTTAATAGAACTGGTATTATCACACCAAATAGGTATATTATGCTCAAACATTGAATAATCCTCAAGTTGATATTTTACCCAAAGCAGCTGTGAAAAACAAGTTGCTGCAGATATATATTCAGCTTCAGCAGTTTAGAGAGCAATGGTACTTTGCCTTTTGCTTGACCAGGAGATCATGTTTGCTCCAATGAAGTGGCATCCTCCACTGGTACTTTTTTCTGTCTATTCTATCTCGAGCAAAGTCAGCATCACAGAATCCGGCTAACCTGAAATATTCAGATTTATTATACAATAGAACAAGGTTAGTGGTTCCAATTAAATATCTGAAAATTCTTTTAACAGCCTTATGATGAGATTCTTTAGGATCTGATTGAAATATAGCACATAGACAAACACTAAATTGAATATCAGGTCTGCTAGCAATTAAGTATAGAAGATATCCAATCATACCATGGTAGACAGTTTGATATACCTTTTTAGCTTCCTCATCCTTGTTTAGAACTATTGATGGATGCATAAGAGTATTCACAAGCTTTGAATTTTCCGTCTTATACTTTTTCAGAAGTTCCTTGTGTATTTTTGTTGATGGATATAGATTCCATCACTTGTCTGTTTTATTTACAGACCAAGGAAGAACTTCAATTCTCCCATCATGCTCATCTCAAACTCATTCTGCACCAACTCAGAGAACTATTTACATAGCTTTTCATTAGTAGCAGCAAAGATAATATCATCTACATAAATTTGTACTACAATGAAATATTTCTTTGAGCATTTCTTGAAAAGTGTAGTGTCTACTTTTCCTCTAATGAAATTATTTTCCATTAGATATGTTCTTAACCTATCGTACCAAGCTCTAGGAGCTTGTTTGAGTCCATATAAAGCTTTCTTAAGCTTATAGACATGGTGTGGATTTTCAGAATCCTCAAACCCAGGAGGTTACTTGACATAAACTTCCTCCTCAATTATCCCATTTAGAAATGCACTTTTAACATCCATTTGATAAAGAGTTATATCATGTTGTGCTGCATATGACATAAGAATTCTAATTGCTTCTAATCTAGCTACAAGTGTAAAGGTTTCGGTGAAATCAATACCCTCCTATTGATTATACCCTTGAGCAACTAGTATTGCCTTGTCCCTTACTACTTTTCCATCTTCATCAAGTTTGTTTCTAAATACCCATCTGGTTCCAATGATAGATTTATCTTTAGGTGTAGAAACTAGAGTCCACACATCATTTCTTTTGAACTGATTCAGTTCTTCTTGCATGGCTAGAATCTAGCTTTCATCTTGTAAGACTTCTTCAATTATTTTGGGTTCCAAATCTGATATGAAGGCCACGTTATTGCTTTCTTTGAAACCAGATCTTGTTCTAACTCCTTGAGATGGATTTCAAATAATGAGATCCTCTGAATTATATGTATTGAATTTCCAGTCTCTTTTCTCATTCTGTATTTCAGACATTTCAGCACTCGTCTGATTTTCTGAAACTTCAGACATGTCTACATTTGACATATCTAAAGACTTTTCCACTGCAAGATTAAGATCAATACTTGCAATATCATCTTCTAGATCTGATAGTTCCCTATCAGTCTTCAAACCATTAAACTTCACATGAATTGATTCTTCTACAGCGGAGGTTCTAGAATTAAAGATTCTAAAAGCTTTAGACAGTTCAGAATATCCAATGAAAATGTCTTTATCTACTTTAGAGTCAAACTTTCCCAAATGATCTTTTTTATTTAGAATATAAAATTCACATCCAAATGCATGAAAATATGATATGTTGGGTTTTCTACCTTTCCACAATTCATAAGGAGCCTTATTTAGGATAGGTCTAACCAATATTCTGTTTTGCACATAATAAGCAGTGTTAATGGCTTCTGCCCACAAGTACTTAGGGAGATTATTTTCATTGAGCATTGTTCTACCCATCTCTTGAAGAGATCTGTTCTTTCTCTCAACCACTCCATTTTGCTGTGGAGTTCTAGGTGCAGAGAAATTGTGAGAAATACCATTTTCCTCACATAACAGTTTGAATTACTCATTTTCAAACTTACCCCCATGGTCAATTCTAATAGCAGAGATACAAAAACCCTGTTCATTTTGTACTCTCTTACTGAATACTGTAAAGACCTTATAAGACTCATCTTTGTGGGTTAAGAAGAGTACCCATGTGAATCTAGAATAGTCATCAACTATGGCAAAGCCATATTTCTTTCCATCTAGGCTAGCTACACTGACTGGTCCAAACAGATCCATGTGCAACAGTTGCAAAGGTCTAGAGGAGGTGACTTCTTTCTTAGATTTGAAACTTGATTTTACTTGTTTACCTCTCTGACATGCATCACACAAAACATCTTTCTTAAAAGAAATATCAGGCAATCCTCTCACAAGGTTATGGTTTTTCAATTTAGAAATTTTTTTCATACTAACATGTCCTAGTTTCTTATGTCATAGCCACTTCTCATCCTCTTTAGACATAAAGCATGTTACACTTTGATCTGAAAGTTCGGACAGGTCAATCTTATACAGATTGTGTTACCTTTTGGCATAAAAGATGGTCTTTCCATTTTTTGTCTATACATGCATCCTTAGAAAAAGATACAGAAAATCTATTATCACACAATTGACTTATGCTAAGCGGATTATGTTTTAACCCTTTGACATATAAACCATCACAGATGATAGGTAAGGGAGGTTTACCACCAATTTTACCTACACTAACAACTTTTCCCTTCTAGTTGCCACCAAAGGTTACATGTCCACCATTCTTAGGTTGGAGGTCTAAGAACATAGACCTTTCTCCTATCACATGTCACGATCCACTATCCAGGTACCATGACAGGTGTTTGCTTTGTCTCGTTAAGCATGTATGCAACAAGAATGATCATGGACTTAGGTACCCATATTTTCTTGGATCCTTTTCTGTTAGTGTGAGGAGTCGATGAAGACTTCCTTCTCTTTTTGTGAATACACTTGGATGTCATATGTCCGGTGTTTCCATAGCAGGTACATATAGGTTTATTTGAACTAATTGAAACAGATTTGATAGTTATTTTTGAGAACTTTGTTGATCCTTTATGATGTCCCTGACTGGAATAACCTATTCCTTCTTTGTTAAGGGAGTGTCTTTGACTTCCCAAAACTTTAGTCAGATTATCTCTACCATTAACAAACTTGGCAAGATATGAGGTGAGTTCTTCTACTTTCTGCTGAAGTTTAACTACTTCTTCGGAATGTAGAGTTTCAATCGAGATCTTAGCTTTAGACTTTTCAGTCTTAAGCCTATTGTTCTCTTCAGCTAACATTTCACACTCCTGAGATTTCTATGTATATTCATTTGAGAGTTTAGCATACTGTTTCTTGAGGGATTTGAAAACTTTAGATATACAGTTGGATTCCTCTAATAGTTCATCATAAGCATCACTCAATTTCTCAAGTTCAGATTGTACCTCAGTTTCTGATTCTGAATCAGTATCTGCCATAAGACATAGATTGGCATCAAGCTCCTCTCCTTCACTTTTAGTGGAACTTTCATCAAGATCTTCCCAAGTGGCCATCATTCCTTTCTTCTTTTTGTTGAATAACTTCTTGGGATGTTGCTTCTTGAGTTGAGGACATTTTACCTTGATATGACCAGGCTTTTTGCATTCATAACACACAATGACATTTCTGTCATTTGATCCACCATCTTTGTTGTATTTTTCTTTGTTGAAGCTCCTGAAAGGTTTGTCCTTTCTTAAGCTTCTTTTCTTCCAGAGATTTTTCATTTTTCTGGTAAGAATAGAAAGTTCATCATCTTCATCATTAGAGTCACCCTCATTTGATTCCTCAGATTCTTCTGAAGATTCATCAACATTGAGAGCTTTTGAAGTAGATCCCTTAGATGATTTCTTGTCAGCCTTGAGAGCAATGGATTTACTCTTCTTTCCAATGTTTTCTTCAATCAGCTCATGTTCATGGATCTGAAGAGTACCAAGAAGCTCATCCAGCTTCATTGTTGACAGATCTTTGGCCTGAGACACAGCAGTTACAAGAGGTCTCCATTGTTTTGGAAGACTTCTGAGAATCTTATGAATGTGTTCCTCAGTCTTGTAAACTTTTCCCAGAGATTTAAACCCATTGGTTATAGTTTGAAATCTCCCATACATTTGTCCAATAGTTTCTCCTTCTTCCATTTTGAACAACTCGTACTTTCTGACCAGCATGCTGACTTTGCTATCTTTAACCTTACTAGTTCCTTCATGAGAAACAGCTAGTGAATCCCACATTTATTTTGCAGATTCACAAGCATAGACTTTTTAAAACTCTTCTCTGCTCAAAGCACACATGATTGCATATCTAGCTTTGGCATTGAACTGCCATTTTGTTCTTTGATCAGAGGTCATGCTTGCTTTAGGGATTTCTGCTCCTTTGTCATCTTTAGGAATGTAGGGACCTTATTCAATGATATCCCAGAGATCAGAGTTAATGGATTGCAAAAACCACTTCATCTTCTCTTTCCAGTAGATGTAGTCTTCTCCATTGAAGTATGGATGTCTGGACATTGAGGATCCTTCTCCTGCATGATTCTTGCTTGTGCTGGCTTCTTCTACCATTTCGAAGTTCTTTTCCTCTACATTGTTAAGTGCTCAACCCAGAGGCTCAGCTCTGATACCAACTGAAATAACCAAAGTTAACACAATAAGGGGGGGTTGAATTGTGTTTACCAACTTTTAGGAAACTTTGAAAATTATTTCCGCAGGCACAACAAGCAAAAATAAAGCTACAAAAAATTAAACGGGTGACTCATCTAATTTTAAGACAGAACACACGTGCACACAGAGAAGGTTAAAACAGAGTTTGATATTCACAATATTAACTCCCCAAATTAAAAGCTTAAACAAATAAATCTTAAACAAATTAAAGAGATAAGGGAATAAGAATATCACTCGAGAGTTTTATACTGGTTCACCCCAAAATCCACAGGGCTACGTCCAGTTTTTTGTAGCACCAAGTTTCCACTATAACTGATCAGATTACAGTACAAGTATTATTTTCACACCTAGCCTCTCCAGGCTCACACTCAAACAAGTATTCTTTTCTCACCTAGCCTCTCCTGGCTCAACACAGTAAGGAGGAAAGGTTTTGAGTAATTAATACAACTTTACAAGTCTTTTAGATAACACACAGAGGAATGAAGAAGTAAATGAAAAGAGTAAATACATCTTTGAATATTTGAGCAGAGCTTTTAATTTAATTTTCATCTTCCTGGTTTGGTCTATATAAAGGCTTCAATCAATTTGGTCCATTAGACACAACTTCACCAAGTGTGCTCTAATGACTTGAACTTTTGTGACGCCATTAATGCCAAAGAGTCATTCTGTATAAGCATTAAATGTTTGGAGACGTTGGACTTTGACATACGCGACCAAGAGTACACTTTGCTTCTGAGAAGTTGTTTCAGAGTTGCAGTAACAGACTTCTTGTAATTGAAGCAGAGATCTTTCCGTTTCAGTACAACACTCAGTTCACTTTCTAGAAAGCACTTTTACTTTGTACTAAAACAACTAAAAGCTACTGACTTGGTGCAGAGGTTGCTTGTTTATTCCTTAAACACTTGAAAGAATGAATTCTTTATTCTTTGTCCTTGGTGCTATTGTCCAGAGGTCTTCGAGATCCTTAAGGAAGGCATCTTTTTCAAATAAGATTGACTTGGACTTTCTTCTAACAGTCAGACACTATAACTATTGTAGCAGTGTTTGAAAATTAGACGGGTGTTGTGCAGTCCAAAATCAGACGGGTGATGTGAGCCAAAACTTAGACAGTGAACAAGTCATTTTTTAGATGGGTGATCCACTGAAGCTTTTTCAGACTTATGATACTTGCCACGTCATCAACTTAATCAAACTATGACCGAGAGTTGACTTGGTCTTTCTATGAGTTGACAAATTTATAGACGGATGGTTTTTCAGACGATTCTGAAAAACTGATTTTTAGAGAAAATTAGACGGGTCATATTTTAGATGAATGACCTTAAGTCTACTTTCTTGCACACATAGCAGACTTATCAGTAATTTCATATGGTTCAATATTGCCATACTTAATATATTTGGAATCATTAAAACTTAGAGAATTTACACATTGAATATGTTCCAGACTTATGAGGTCTCAACAGGGACTTGGCGTGAGAGGCTTTGTCTTTTACCCGTAGAAGGGGTGGGGAGAGAGGTGAGGTCAGAGATTGGGGGAGAGAAACTTATGGACGTTATTATCAGAAGAAAAGAGGGATCAGTCGACTCAGTGATGTGTATTTACAACCAATAGTATTGACTTTGTATTTAGTGCTTGGTAGGGTCTCAATGGCATTTATGATGTATTTTGATGCTAAGAATTCCTTTTGTATTGACTCAATGGTTATTTATATTAATAGTATATAGTGACTTTTATTCTGAATTATTGTTAGAAGACAACCAATAGGAAGAGAGAACAAACTTAAAAGAAGGAGGGAAAAAGTCAGATAAATTAAAGGGTTAATGATCATATACATAAGGATATTTTGTATAACCATATAATCAATCAGCTGAAATATCTACATAAACAGGTTCTTTTTGTGACAATAAAGAAGCAAAAAGTTGCATGTGACCAATATATGTAGTTTCCCATGATCGAGATTCCTCATTGCAATGATGAGACCATTGTACAACATTGGGAGGTATCGGAGAGTCAGCCTTCAAAAACACCTACAAATGTGGTAAATGTAAATAATGATGTGTATTTTGATAGAATTAATAATGATAAAACATTTACCAGTTGTTGAATCATGATCATATTCCTGTACAAAATGACAGTTATGCACCAACCCAATGCTAATGATACGATGAGTAAATAGAGATGACGAAGGTTGACCTCTAAGAGGAAAAATTGTCATGCTTCCAACCGAGGATAAAAAGATCATAACTAGGTTATATCTAGACTCTATCACATAGCCCATGTCAGGTAAACTCATCCACTTATCCACACCTGCCACCCCGTTAACTAGTAGAGACGCTTTTAGTTCTTGTACTCGCTCAAGACCATTAAATAGATCGAAATATTTAGCTTGCCATTCTGTAAGCTCTCTATAACAATCGTCGTGAACTATGGCTTATGAGTCCTCACCTTTACCTAGTAAGGCTGCAATGGCATGATAACCAAAATTACCATCTACACCCACATCAACAATCCATCAATATATGGACGAATCTCTACAAGAAATTGGTCTAAGTACTTCAAACCAATCTTATGTCTTGACCCATTTCCTGAAGTACGAAAAGCCGACCTAGTTGATGTGTTATCATGGACGGAATGCAATGCATCAACATGCTCAAAATATGAAGGACCACGTCTAGTTTATTTTTCTAACTTCGATGCATGACCCTTCTTAGGTGCCCCCTTTGTTTTACCTTTTCAAGAGGAGGACACATTGAAGTTGTATCGGAAAATGCTAGTTCAAGTACTTTAGTTCTCAACACAATTTTCCCTGTTTGATTAGTCCATCAAATCACTTCAACAAAGCTTCTACAGCTAGTACCAATGTCAACTCTGCGTCCGCGTCACTAACCCCTTGATCACCAAAGTATAACTTCAACCAATGAGTATGAATAGCATCCAAAGGAATAGAGATATGCATCATACTGTACATAGCAAGTTCACATGCACAAGATAGCCCATTTGTAGTTATAATTGTGCAACCACAACTAGAATTGTCAACACCAACATCTTTAACTCGATCAAACTCGTCAACTATACGACCTAGTGCACTCCTTAATACAAAGCCCGTCAAGTGGTTGTAGAACGGAATATTGTGCTTGTGTTCTACTGTCGTAATGCTTATCTCAAATGAAGCCTTTATCTCTATGTGTTGCAATATGATCATATTGTTCATGGAACTCCAACAAGTACACAAGTCCCTTATGCTATCCTGAACAACTTCTTAAACCTCCAATTTGCAGACTCAACCCTATTAACAATAATAGAAAGACCATGTCATAAAGTTCTTTCATTACTAATTAAAAACACATGAGCATTAGCATACCTATTAGTTGTTGTATTCCCCATGTGCATCAATCGATCAACCCGTGCCGTGATAAACTTTTTACTTGTGAGGAATCAACCACGTATTTTTCACATACTCATAAAAATAGGAAAAAACATGAGCATGCATTTTCAAACATAGTTAGTCGCTTCACAAACTCACCTTCATTAGGAGAACTGACAACATTATCCCATGCATCAATAACGGGTTCCCAAAGCTCCTTCGGACTCACTAACATCTTGCATTTAGCATTCACATTCTTAGCAATATGAAAACGACACAATAGATTATAGGAAGTAGGGAAAACAACTTGCACTGCATTCATCAAGGCAATGTCTCTGTCAGTAACTATCACCTAAGGGATGGCATCTATTTGTTGAAGTAGCCTTCTTAACTTCTCAAGTGACCAAGCCAAGTTATCAACTCGCTCAAACTCCAAATACGCAAATGCCACAGAAAATGTCAACTCTGTTGAAGTAATGCCAACAATCTTAAGTAATGGCAATCAATATTTGTTGGTTTTGTATGTGCTATCAATTAGCAACACAATGTGAATTGTTTCAACAGAGTTATGGAATTTGGATGCATAAAGAATATATCCCTCACAACATCGGAATCACCGACCTTTCTATAATAGTACACATATTGATCATGTACCTTTAATTTCATTAGATGTTGGATTTCTGTTCTTGGACCTTTTTGAGACCTACAATACTGTTGTCTCGCATTATAAACCTACTTGATAGTGGGGCAGCTATCCACTTTATGATCTTTCAAAGTTAGTAATATGGTTCGCGGCTTGACCATATTTTTTGTCATCTCACCAACCAAAGACTTCTCTTCACTACTCAGCCGACCAACATATGGATGACCCACTAACGTTAGGGCTAAGTCGTGGTTGTGCAATCCATACACCACCTTCAGGAACCATCCTTCACATTTTCGAGTACCAGTCAACTTGGTAGGTAACGAATTCTTGTATGATCTATACTTTCCGCTCCTTACACAACCAAGAATTACAATCATCTTCCTTCCTCTACGTATTATAATGGTATCTGACCTCATAATGACAACAATCATTCCATTATGTCTTCCAACATCTCGATCCCAATTTATGCAATCATCTCGAGAAGGAAATACCTTAAAACATGAATAACAATTTAGGTTATAATAGACACGCATAACTTTGCATTAATAATTTACCAATGAAACATACCTTATTAGTGGTGAATGCATCGGTACAATCCACTATTTTGGTAGTTGATATGTCCAGTTCGTCAGATGTAATCGTAAAATCGTTCATGATCTGAAGATTAAAAAACAGCCTTTTAGGTCAGTAAATTATAGAATCCGGCAATTAGTTACCAGAAAATAAAAATGTGTTTCCTTGAATTAATTGTCGGAAGCACATTTTCGTATTCCGGCAACTAGTTACCAGACACACAATTTTTTGGTTCCCGGCAACTAATTGTCGGAGCATTGTTTTCAAATTTTAAAGATGTCCCGGCAATAAATGTTGGAGCCTTAGTATTTGAATCCGAGAGTTAAATGTCAGAGCCTTAGTCTGATGGTTTAGATAAAACGTAAAAAATAATAATAATAAAGAATGCATGCGATAACCTGGACGCGAAACTTTAGACAAGAAGAGATGAAGTCACACAGTTGCCTTCATCTCGAGTTTTCAGATTACAGAGGGAAATGAGAGAGAAGAGGGGTGGACGGAGATGAGTGAGAAGAGGAGGTGGGTGGTGATTTTTATAGGAATTAATTAGAGTAAATAGGTTTCTTAAGGGTAACTTGCATGAGATATGACACATTGTGGTTGTTTTAGCCCTCATAAGTGAGATCTAGTTTCCATGACAACAATCATATTAAAAAATGGTAACTTATCACTATTAGAATTAAAGATGAAAGTAATGAGCAATATTTCAAGAATCGAACCGATGAGATCTCTAAGTCATAGTTTAATTTGGTTGAACCGGATGACTAATATATATATATATATATATATATATATATATATATATATATATATATATTCCAATGGATTCATGTAATTTCTAATGTGTAAATAAATATATGTATTTCCCAATATTTAGTTCCTTTCCCAATATTTCTTGATCTCTTCCACTCCATGTTATTAACAATTAACTATATAACTATCAACCCTTAAAAAACTATAAAAAGGAAAACTATTAACACTTAAAAACACAATATTGCATTGTTATTTCCAATGCCCACCGTCCACGGTTCCCTTTCCAATAACTCTCCATATTGTGAAAAGGAGGCATTTTTTGTGTTTGACCGTGCACATTCTCATTCCTAAAATCTTCCCCCTCTTTCAAAAAACCTTATCTTGTTTTCTCTATTCTTTCTACCTCTCTCTCTCCAATTCCAGATCTAAACCCAGAAGTCTTTGAGATCAAGCTAAACCGCCTCATCCTCCTCTTCTTCTTCCTCATCTCTCTCTCTCTGTTTCTCTGTCTCTCCCTCTCCCTCTCCAGTGGCATATCAGAAAGTAGAATGGTGACGAAGCTACAACGTGGGGCTGGAGGAGGGCGAATACTGGCGTGTGAGGATAACAAAGAACATAGGTTTCGGGAGTGATAAAGTGAAAGAACAGAGAAAGATAAAGCTTAAAGAATAGGTAAAATTAAGTTCAAATTCCTGACCAGTCGATTTTTAACGACCAGCCACGGTTCACCGGTTCCACTAATTTAGGTCGGTTCAATCCGACATTCAAAGTTTTTTGGCGGTTCTCGAGGTTCAATCCCCTCCTTATTTCCTCCCCAAAAAATTGGTCTTGATAATGCTGAGAGGAGAGAGGAATTTGGTAGATTTGAGTTGCTTCGAAGGGTAGGAATAAGTTGTTTACTAGAGCCATGTTCCATGATCTGAAATTTGGGTTGATAAGCTGGGAAACTATTACAAGATCACAGTTAGGAGGTTTTAAATTCCACACTTTATACCAATTCTAGCAAGGGAGCCTATTATCCTCCCAAATCTAAATATTCTCTCATGTCCCTACTTTCCACGGACCTACTTTTTTCAGGATCCAAGAAGCATTATAAATGCTTTTCAAAGTATAACTTTGACAACAACCTTCTGAAGCAAGTAGGAAATTAGTTTTGGGAAAGTACTTTGCTTTAAAGCAAAGAGCAAGGAGAGAATTAGGGTTGGATAAAATTCTCTACCCTTATTTAGCCAACAAGGCTTCATTAAACACTTTGAAGCTTCTAAAACCCAAGCTACCTTCTATCTTCTTTTTGCAAAGATTATTTCATCTTATCTAATGGATTTTACTCTCCCCTGTCTTGATGCCCCACCAAAATCTACTTATTATACTTTCAATATGCTCACATAAGTTTGTGGGTAGTTGGAAACAGCCCATAATATAGGTAGGAATAGCTTGGGCAATAGCTTTTATAAGAACTTCTCTTTCTGTGGAAGATAGGAATTTCTCTCTCCATCCTTTAAGTTTTTTCCATACACGATCTTGGACAAAGTACAAAACTTGTTTCTAAGATCTACCTACAAAAATTGGAAGGCCATAATTTGATAAGTTTATATTTAGTCTCTGATGCAAACCAAGAATGGTAAACTTTGCCAAGAAGAACCAAGCCAATTATGGAACAAGAAGAACCAAATTAGATTTTGTTAAAAACTTTATTTTCGTTGGTGATGAACTCTCTTTTATTTTCGTTGGTGATGAACTCTCTGTCTTGTTTTGATTATATCTAGAGATCTAAATATCCGATTGGGGTATTCTTTGATGTTTTGAAAAGTTAAAAGAATTATCTACAAGGTGTATTTCAAGTTTAAATACCAAATTCGGCTTATATTATGGCGAAATATGGGATGGAAGTTGGAGACAAAATTATGGATGAAATTATGCTGAAGTAGGTGCTACTTAGGCTTAAGACTAGGGTTAGCCATCATTCTTATTAGATGGAGGAGCTACTTAATGGCGATTGTAACATCCTCATTTTTTTTAGACTAATTTAGGAAGAAAAAAATAAGTAAATTATAAATATAAATTATTGTTTGGTTAATATGGTAGATACAATGGTTGTATTAGAGAAATCATGAGTTAACAACATTACCTTAAATTATATAAATAATATCTTATATAAATAAATATAAGAAATTAAAGAAATTGGGTGCACTTAAAATTTTACTATCAGAGTGAGTGTGCAGCACAAATTGCAAGAGGAATTGGATAAATATAATATGTATACATCTATTATATAATAGGAAAATAAACAATAAAAAAATTTGTAATAATAACAATTATTAAGTGACCGTAAGTGAGTACACGTGTAGGGAGGGGTTGGAAAAGGATTTGTGAGTAGTAAATTGGAGATGTGACACATAATGAGTGATAAAGTTGAGGTGATGAAAAGGGGAATAGGTTCCATATGAAGAAAGTACCTTGTAGCAATATTCCTTTTCCCTCTATTTTCCTACAAGTTATTTCTCTATCAATCAAATCTTCGTTTGTAGTGCTCTCTTCAACTTTTTATGGTACTTTTCTTCTCTCCTTTCTAATTTGTCTTCTCTCTTTATTTTGTCTCACACTTTTCTTATTCTTATGGAGAAAACGTTTTTCTCTTTTGGATTTCATTTCCCTGTTCTCTTTCCTCTCACAGTTTCTTTACTTTATCATTTAAACCAACTTTTGTTTCTTTTCTTTTGTGTTTAAAAGAAGAAATTGTTCCAGAGGAAGGAGCCAATTGTTGAACTTGTTTACCTTCATCAAGACTGTGACTTCACTCAAGGTAGGGAGAGATGATCTTTACTCAGGAAGCTTGGAAATGAGTTTTTTTTTTTTTTTTTACATTTTAATGTTTGAGGTTTTGACCCTAACCCAAAAATTTCAAAGTAACCATTAATATGTTCATTTTCTACTACTTTTTATTTTATTTTTCCCCTTGATGTTGTTTTCAAGTTATAAGTGGGTTGTAATAATTTTTTTTTTCTTTTCTCCTCTTGTTCTTTATTTTTGGTCTGTAAGTAATTATCCTTTTTTTTGTGTGTGTTTGTTGTGTTTAAGTGCTTTGATTAGAAG
Source organism: Sophora flavescens (assembly GCA_030762895.1). NCBI lineage: Eukaryota > Viridiplantae > Streptophyta > Magnoliopsida > Fabales > Fabaceae > Sophora > Sophora flavescens. The sequence continues at coordinate 116,157,321 of CM061068.1, forward strand.
ATAGTTGAATCCAAGATATATGGTGTTGGATGAGACACCCCGTTGTGCCATTAAATTAAAATCTCATTAATTAAAAACTTAATCGCGTTCTTGACGTTAAACGTATATACCGAAAAACGAAGATATTAAAATCTTAACTACAAAACATACAACTCGGAAAGATAAACCATCACACCATAGATATATTATACTTAGACAACATAAGTCTAACCATTAAGTACAAAACACTGTCTAGGGTATCCCATCAGTAGGATCCCCTGCAGGTACATACTAATACAAATTGTCAAACTCAACATAAAATAAAACGTCTCAAAAGACGCACTGACCATACACAATAAACTCTACCGCTAGAATCCATAGCTTGTCCTCCAGCATCTGGCTCATAAGGAGTTCCATACAGATCCTCAGTAGCTGGCTCTTCCGCAAGGTCATCTAATCAGATCACATAACCAAAACAAACACAATACAGCAGAATAGGAGATAATAAACAGTTCTATCATCATAAGCAGAAAAGGAATCATAGCATACAATACAATAACAGTCAAAGACACATATCACATATAAATAACATTCATCCTTAATTTACGATATCATCCTCTACCCTTGATCTCATGCAACTAAGACTTTCTGCCGACGTGGCCATCTCTACTCCTGTCACGTCCGAGAACTTAGTGCCAGAAACTAGGTGTGCCCCTATTCCCTTATCTCTAGTAGGGAATAGTGCATTAAGCACACCGTGCGCCACTATTCCCCCATTGGAAATAGTGCGATAAGCACAACATACATAGTACCTCTATCCTCGATAGGATAATCAGAGCAACTCGTCAAGGAATAAAAGAGTATTACAGTAGTCTTCCTCGGAACTCGATATCCGCAGGGCACTCACTCGCAATGTTCGGTATCCGAAATAGGATACTTTGACCTCGAGTGTTCCACTCACACGGCTGTGAACAACAACACATATATATGAATCTCACTAACTCGCATCGGTTACAACCTAGTGCCTCAACCTTCCATCACAGTCTCAACACACAATCCATGTCACATCTCATCTATAAAATAATTTAATTAGGCTAGGCACCTCTGGATCATATTCATTCTCACCCAATGATACATATCTCCCGACTGAGACACCCCGATGTCCCATTAAAGAACAGTCCTAATTAACTAATCCTTAATCTGCTTATTAGCGTTAGCACGATTATTACAGACGAAAATAATATACTTTGCGAAAGCTGGAAAATTAAAACTTATCAAACACGCACAGCGGAATAAAAACAGAAACGACGTATATACATAATAGGTACACCAAGTCTCCAAAGTACTTTCGATCCCAATAGAGGGGTCATAATCCTAAAACAACTATACAACTGATAAATTAAAAGGACTGATAAACAAGTCATAGAACACTGGTCTCAGAAAAGATATAAAAACCTATATATACAGCATCTACCTGCCCTGTCTCACACAAAATACATCAAAATCCAAAATAACTCTCAGAGGCTCTCCCTAGCAGACGCTGTCGACATACCATATCAACGACGATATGGGCGTCTGGAACTACCCTTGCCCTTCACGTACCGACGCCTCTACACCTAAGTCCTCACAGACTCGTCACTGCTCCTCAAGACCCTCCGGCAGAATCCTCTGCTGGTAGTGCATCAGACTGTGCTCCGATCCTATCGCCGTTGTTGTATAGCTATTGTTGCTCATCTACCAAACGTACGGTACATACAGAGAAAAATAGATAGAGAAGGGAGATATGCAACTATAACACCATAAAAGGGGTCGGGGCACAATACAACATGTTAACATACAACAGAGATTGGCACAGATCACAAACATCTCGCGAGTCAACCATTTACAAAACATCCTCGATCCACATCTAGGGTCTAAATCCTCTAAGGAGTCACACTCCTATGCATGTCGACCGATCACTCTCACAGGGAACTCTGATTCCCGGACATTCTCTTTCTTTCTCACACTCGGGCCTCCCTTGCCCAGAGAATGTCAGTTGGTTTGTCCAGGGTACCTTTCCGCTCACCGTGACCAATAAGGGTGCTTCCCCCTATGAGCTACAACTCCAATAGGGGTATCTTGGTCACCTCGGAAGGTCCACCTGCGACTGGAATACTAAGGACCAGACGTTGGGATAGACAAGCCTCCATGGCGGTCTCGACACAGTGGGTGTAAATCACCGGTCTCTTTAAAACCATTCCAGACCGGACTACATCCCCAAGGTTCCTAGAACCGTCCCTCTCCATATTCCATACCCGCACCCGGGTACACCAACCTCGCGTGACTCCCAGTCACACGGCCCGCCACTTTGGCAACTTATGCAATGCACAAACATCCTAAGTTGACACCGGTATCAAACTCATTCCTACATTCTTTACGATACCAACTCATCCACATCTCAACATGGTACCCATATACCGTTATCCAACATCAAACCAAACAGAGTACCCTTATGGTGTCAACTAGGGTTCTAACATCATCACAACCAGACAATCATCCTCAACAACCATGACATACATATATATCAATAATAAATATGTCAAAACAGAATATTTAGTATGTTATCATAGATCATACGTCAAACATCACAACATCCAAAAACACATAAAGCAGATATCACATGCATCCTCAAGCAGATAAACTTATAATACTATTTTTCCCAACTGTCGACAAGTCTAGGATAATTAAACCCAAAGTATCATTTCAAATCATTTTAAAGTGGGGTTTAACCATTGTCGACTACTCGACTATTAGTAGGGTCTGGGGCACCCTACGCATACAAAATAACATGTTATATCGAGCTTGCCTCCACGGCGTGATGGTCACTTTTTCCCCACCTTACTGATGCAAGTACTTTCTCGTAAACACTCTGATTGCCTCTATGCTATGGGCACAAACCTCGGCACGCTTTCCAACAACAACCTCAAATCTGATATTGACACCCCCGGTATGTGCATTGGACCATAAATTGTCCCGAGCACACGCACGAGGTCCAAAACAGTCGGAAAGACCAAAACGACCACCGAATCAACAACAGGGCTTCAATCAATAAACCAATTTGAATCAAAGCAAGAAATTTAAGGGGAAACTTACAATAATAGTGGCTGTACAATTCAAAATCAGATCTGCCTCCACTCCCACAATGGATTCCTGGTCGACTGATTCACCACAAAACACGTAAAAGCCTAAAATGCATCGAAAATGATATCGGGACTAAGAATAGGAGTAGAATAAATTTAAATAGATTAAAAAGGACAGATGTCGATGGATTCGACACTGACATACCTCGACTATTCTCACATGAAAGGGCGTAGCTACAAAGAAGTCAAAGCCACGAGCACGAATACGCGATCGGTTTGAAATTTTAATGATCGAAACTCCTCCAACCTCAAGCTTTACTAAGCCACGAAAATGGCTGCCTTGAAGTGAATTTCTTTCACTTAACTTCTCTGGTCATGTGTTAGTAAGAGAAGACTTTAATTTTGCATTTCATTTACTTTATATATTACTTAGCTTTAGGATTATTATATTGTTATCTTAGGTAGTTGAAGTCCAAGTGTCCTTGCTTGCTTTATTTAGATAGTTAGTGGGCCAGCTGTCATGTGTAGGTGGGTTTAGGATTTAGGTAGTGGAAGATGAGGTGTAGTCCTTATGTCCACTTCCCTCTTGATAGTCACATGTGTCTTATCCGGTGTTGCCCTGTCAGCACAATCAGGTGTTTCCTTCAACATTTTCCCGCGTAATGTATTACTGAGATATTTTTCTTAATTATTTTAGGGTACTATTAAAAACTTATTGTACTCAAGTCTGACCTAATTTTAATATTCTAACTCTCATTAATTAATTAATTGACCGATTAATCGCTCAGTTTGCGTTTGTTTACATTCTGGACCAGTTTCAGCTCCGATTTTCCTCAAACTTGAAACCCAAGCTAACTAATACCTAGGGAACATGATTGAGTCTTTAATTATTGTTAATCTCTTCCTTAAACCTTAATCAATAAATTGGGGTGTTACATTACTACCCCCCTAAAAATAAATTTCGTCCTCGAAATTTAAATAAGTTACCTCAGAAGAACAGATGAGGATACTGTTGTTGCATGTCCGCTTCTCTTTCCCATGTGGCATCTCCAGTAACAGCATCCCATATGACCTTCACTAGGGGAATTTGCTTTCCTCGAAGTTCCTTGACCCGTCGATCCTCAATCCGTACATGCAAAGGTTCATACTCAAGGTTCTCTCTTATCAGGATTGACTCAGGCTCTATGACGTGTGATGGATCAGGATGATATTTACGAAGTTAAGTAACGTGAAAGACGTCATGGATATTGGATATGTTGGGTGGTAAGGCTATCTGATAGGCTACAGGACCAATTCGACGAAGAATTTGAAATGGTCCGATAAAACGAGGGGTAAGCTTCCTAGATTTTATTGCTCTACCGATTCCAGTCCTTGGAGTGACTCTCATGAACACATGGTCGCCTTCTTGGAATTCCAAAGGTCTTCTCCTCTTATCACTGTAGCTCTTCAGCCTATCGCTCACTGCTTTCATCTTTTTCCTAATCTTGGGGACTTGCTCCGTTGTTTGTTGTACCACCTCTAGTCCAATTAATTGATTCTCACATGTCTCATACCAACAGAGAGGTGTCCTGCATTTCCTTCCATACAATTCTTCATACGGCGCCATGCCAAAACTCGAGTGAAAACTATTGTTGTACATGAATTCAATCAGTGGAAGAAATTCATCCTAACTCCCTATGTGTTCCAGCACACATGCTCTTAACAAATCTTCCAAAGACTAAATTGTCCTTTCCGATTGACCATCCGTCTGAGGATGATAAGCCGAACTCACCCGTAATTTAGTTCCCAACGTACTGTTCAAACATTGCCAAAACCTCGAAATAAATCTCAGATCTCTATCTGAGATTATACTCGTTGGCACACCATACAGCCTCACTATCTCATTGATGTACAATTGGGTTAACTTTTCCAAAGAGAACCTCTGATTGATAGGTAAAAAGTGAGCACTTTTCGTCAGCCTATCAGCTATTACCCAAATTGCATCATGATTTTGTGTCTTAGGCAAACCCGACACAAAGTCCATTGCGATACTGTGCCATTTACATTTTGGGACATCCAGAGATTGCAATAATCCTGCTGTCTTCTGGTGTTCGATCTTCGCCTTCTGACACACCAAGCAGGACTGGACATACTCTGCTATTTCCTTCTTCATTCCAGGCCACCAGAACATCTTTTTCAAATCCTGATACATCTTAGTGGCACCTGGATGGAAACTTAGCCTACTTTTGTGTGCTTCATCCAAGATCAAATTCTTAACTTCTCTATTCTCTGGCACACAGATCCTAACACCGAATCTTAAGATTGCGTCAGTACCTCATTTAAACTCCACAGATTCTCCTGCTTATATCTTCTGATTAACCTTTTGGAGGTACTGGTCTTCTGCTTGCTTGTTCCAAACTAAGTCTACGAATCCACTAGTAATAGTGACCATTCCCATACTTAACTTATTTTGGGATAATCCCGTTTCCCTTAGATTCGGGTCTCTGAATTTCTCGACCAGTTCTAACTCCTCGATCATCATAGCAGACACTTGCAACGATTTCTGACTTAACGCATCTGCTACGACGTTCGCCTTTCCAGTATGGTATTGGAGATCAAACTCATAATCCTTGATGAACTCCATCCATCTCCTCTATCTCATGTTCAACTCTTTCTGATCAAACAAATACTTCAAACTCTTGTGATCACTGTACACTGTGAACTGAGCACCATACAGATAGCGTCTCCATATCTTCAATGCTAACACTATTGCAGCCAACTCTAAGTCATGGATTGGGTAATTTCTCTCATGTACTCTTAACTGTCTAGAGGCATACGCCACCACTTTTCTATTTTGCATAAGGACACAACCCAGGCCTTGCACTACAAGAAAAATTCATTTTAGCGAGGACCAAAGGCCGTCACAAATCGCACAAATCCGTCGCAAAACACGTGTTTCTGACGGCTTTATATAATTGACCGTCGCAAAATTGCGACAGCCAGACCGTCACAAATCAGCAGACATTAGCGACGGCTTGGCTGTTGCAAATCACCAGAAATTAGCGACGGCTTGGCCATCGTACATCACCAGACATTAGCGACGGCTAAGCTGTCGTAAATTACAATACATATTTTTTAAAATAAATAATTTAATTAGTTCATTTTTTATTAATTAATTATTTACAATATGAATTATTATCCTTTTAATTAATCATTTCTGCTCTTTCTGCAAAAGTGTCACCAAACTCTTTATCTTCCATTGTGTTCATTGCCAACTCTTTCATCCTCTCTTCCAAGTCTGCCATCAAAGAACAAAGTTCACACTTTTATTATTAGTGTGCAATAAAATGAACACATAGAAAGAGAACCACTCCTCTCACAAACCACATAACCAGACCAGTTTCAATTCTAACAACAGCAAAAAACAAAACAACACAACCCAATTTACAACAAACAGAACACAACATCAACTAAGATAATTTAAAGCACAAAAAAAAAACAATAAAATGCAAGTTGGTTTTGAATAATTTAAAACTGAACAACACAACACAATTTAGACAATAATGTTAATAACAAATCTGAGGAGAAAAAATCATCAAGAAGAAAGGAGGAGGAGAAATGAGGATAAAGGAGGAGAGATTACCCACAGTGGCGGTCGGACACAGGCGGTTGACGGTGAGGGGACGTGCAGTGGGGGCGACGGTGGCCGGCCGGTCACTGGTTGACGGAGGGGATAGATGAACGGTGGTGGCAGCCGATCACTGGTTCGCTCAGTGATAAAAAAGGAGGAACGAACGGAGCAAATGGGAGATGAAGAGATGCTGAGTTGATATATACGGCCTTTACCGACGGCTAGGCCATCACAAAATCCCTGTTCTTATTCACCAACGTTAAAACCTTGGACACCAGTCCTTCAATTAGCGACGTCCAGGCCGTAACAAAATCCCCGTTCTTATTAGCGACGGCCAAGGCCGTCACAAACGTTAAAACCTTGGAAAATGGTCCTTCATTTAGTAATGGCCAGGCCGTCGCAAAATCCATTTTCTTATTAGCGACGGTCGAGGCCGTCACAAACGTTAAAACCTTGAAAACCGGTCCATCATTTAGCGATGGCTAGGCCGTCGCAAAATCCCTGTTCTTATTAGCGACGGTCAAGGCCGTGACAAGTGTTAAAACCTTGGAAACCGGTCCTTCATTTAGCGACGGCCAGGCCATCCCAAAATCCCTTTTCTTATTAGCGACGGCTGAGGCCGTCACAAACGTTAAAACCCTGGAAATCAGTCCTTCATTGAGCGATGATTAAAATCCCTGTTCTTATTAGTGACGGTCAAGGCCGTCGCAAATTCACTAAATTTTGGCACCAAAATTTAGGCTGAAAACCACGCGAGTGTTTATGATGGATTTTCTGATGGATTTACTAAAGGACGTCTCAAATATGGAAAATTGAACCGCCAAATTTTCCGGCGGCTTAAGCGGGTGCAAACTCCAAATTTATCGACGGCACTGCGGTCGTCGCAAATCCTTGAATTTCTTGTAGTGTTGATATGACGCATCGCAGTACACATTAAACGGTACTAATAGATCTGGCAAGACTAGCACAGGAGATGTTGTAAGCCTCATTTTCAACTCCTAAAAACTAGCCTCACACTCATCAATCCACTCAAACGTTTTTCCTTTTCTTGTTAGTTGCATCATCGATAATGCAATCTTTGAGAATCCTTCAACGAACCATCTGTAGTAACCTGCCAGTCCCAGAAAACTCCTAACTTCGCCCACTGTCTTAGGACGTTCCCAATTTACCACTGCTTCCACTTTGGCAGGATCCACAACTATCCCTTCCTTGTTTATCATATACCCTAGAAATTGTACTTCATGCAACCAGAACTCACACTTAGACAACTTGGCATAGAGTTGTCTGTCCTTAAGCACTTGAAGTACAACCCGAAGATGCTCTGCATGTTCTTCTCTACTCGACGAGTAGATTAGAATGTCGTCGATAAACACAACGACAAACTTGTCTAAGTATGGTCTGAAGATCCGATTCATGTAGTCCATGACCACGGCTGGAGCATTAGTCACGCCATACGGCATAACCAGATACTCGTAATGACCATACCGACTTCTAAAAGCAGTCTTCGATATATCATCTTCTTTCACTCGGATCTGATGGTATCCAGACCTCAGATCTATTTTAGAAAACACAGTTTCTCCCCACAACTGATCCATCAGGTCGTCAATCCTCGGTAACGGGTACTTGTTCTTGATTGTTACCTTGTTCAGTTACCGGTAATCCACACATAGCCTTGAGCTTCTGTCCTTCTTCCTTTCAAACAACACTGGTGCTCCCCACGGTGAAACACTTGTTGGATAAACTCCTTCTTCAGCATGTCATCCAGCTGTTGCTTAAGCTTTGCCAACTCTGTCGGGGACATTCGCTAAGGTGCTATCGATATCGGTCCCGCCCCTGGTATGAGATCTATCGCAAACTCAATCTCCCTCTTAGGTGGCAGTCCTGGCACGTCATATGCAAAAACTTCATGAAACTCGCTTACGACAGGAAGTGCTTCCATCTTAGGAGACTTCTTGGCTTCCATAGAAAACAACACCACACAGCTCCTTGATTGTCCTTCTCCCGTACTACCATCATTGGCAGACAATAATCCAGAAGGCTCCATAAAGCAAAGTGTTTTATTTGAACAATCCAAAGCTACATGGTTAGACGAAAGCCAATCCATGCCTAATATAACATCAATCTGCTGCATAGGCAGACAGATAAGGTCAATAACAAAAGTCTGGTTTTCTAAAACAACTGGACAGGCTCGACAAACAAACAAACAAACAAACAAAGTAGTTAATGTATCTCGCATAGGGGCAGAAACAATCAGATCATAGGGTAAAGATGTAACAGGCAGATTCAAATGATCCATGCACTCAAGGGAAATAAACGAATGCGTAGCGCCTGACTCAAATAATATAGATAAGAGTTTTCTGAAAATGAGACACTTACCCTGTATGAGATCAGGATCTCTAGTAGTCTCGGAACCTCTAACGGCGAACAACCTCCCACTGGCTTGTGGTCTACCTCCTTGTTGATTTACTGTCTGAGCTCTTGATCCACTGCTCTGAGCTCCTCTACTTTGTTGTTGCACCGGATTTCTGATGACATTGCTCTTAGGACATAATCTGGACATGTGTCCCATCTGACCACACTGGTAACATACCACATTCTGCATCTAAGGGAAATTTCTGTTAAAATATGGTCCTTCGCACTTGAAACAAGTCGGCATCCCTGATGATGTCTGATTAGGACCTCCGCTACCCGCACTGGTTGTTTCTGGATGAGGACAATTGTAAGGTCTCGTTCGTTGCTGGAATCTTCCCTCACGACCTCTTTGACCATAATCGGTCCGCCATTCCGCTGCAGAGGATCTATTGGCCTAGAACGATCATGGCTCTCCAACATAGTACACTTTTCAACCAAAGCCGGGAAATGGTTGAATTCAAACGGCAGCATCATCCTTTTCAATTCCGGCCTCAAACCATATTCAAATCTTCGACAAACATATTCTTCATCCAGATGGACTTGATAGAATCGAGAGAATTTCAGTAATGACTCGAAACGAATGGAATATTGTCCCACTGACATATTCCCCTGCTGTAAACTCATAAATTCTTTTTCCTTCTCCCGTCGGACACTCTTGGGGAAGTATTTCTCCAGAAAATATTCTTTGAACAGATTCCATGTTACTGCTTGTTCTTCCGCTTCTAACAAACGTTGCTTATTATGCCACCATGACTCTGCTGCTCCTACCGGCATGAAAGCAACATAAGTAACCTTCCCTTCCTCACGGCAATGCATAGCGACAAAGACTTTCTCTACTTCCTGCAGCCACTTTTCAACTGCCTCAAGATTGTACTCGTTGTGAAAATGGGGCGGATTTCCTTTCATGAAAGCATTCAAGCCATTCTCCATGATTTCCTCATCTCTAGACACATTTACTTGTTGTAACCTTTCTTCTCTAGCCTCTTGTCTCTGCATGAACTGAGCATTTTGCTGGGTTTGCTGCAGCATTGCGGTAGCTAATTCTCTCATCACCCTCATAGTCTCATTTATATCACCACCGTTATTTGTCCCCGATGAACTTCTGGGAACAACAGTGGACCCACCGCCTCCATTTCTACCTCCTCCTCGGCGTCCATTTCCACGTACCATTTCGACTTCCTGAAAAAAAATTCATTAGCACTCATTTGTAAGACATACAATTCAATCCATAAATAGATATATCCGCTATATGTCTTTCAAATGCAGTAAACAGTCATTCTCATACTGAAAGAATAACTCGCGTATCGGACACTCTACACATTCTAAGCAGAGCTGACATCCGATAAGGATCCAACTAACAGTGTCGGTATTCATCCTACCCCACAATTCTCACTCCTAACCAGACCTAGTCCCACAGTCCGGTTTAGAACCGAACTGCTCTGATACCACGAAATGAGACACCCTGATGTCCCATTAAAGAACAATCCTAATTAACTAATCCTTAATCTGTTTAGTAGCATTAGCATGATTATTACAGACGAAAATAATATACTTTACGGAAGCTGGAAAATTAAAACTTATAAAACATACACAGCGGAATAAAAATAGAAATGACGAATATACATAATAGGTACACCAAGCCTCCAAAGTACTTTCGATCCCAACAGAGGGATCATAATCCTAGAAAAACTGTGCAACTGATAAAGTAAAAGGGCTGATAAACAAGTCATAGAACACTAGTCTCAAAATATATAAAAACCTATACAGACAGCATCTACCCGCTCTGTCTCACACAAAATACATCAAAATCCAAAATAACTCTCAGAGGCTCTCCCTAGCAGACGTTACCGACATACTATATCAACAACGATATGGGCATCTAGAACTACCCTTGCCCTTCACGTAACAACGCCTCTACACCTAAGTCCTCACAAACTCGTCGCTGCTACTCAAGACCCTCCGGCAGAATCCTCTGCTGGTAGTGCATCAATCTGTACTTCGATCTTATCACCGTTGTTGTACAACTGTTGCTGCTCATATACCGAACCTACGGTACATACAGAGAAAAAGAGATAGAGAATGGAGATAAGCTACTATAACACCATAAAAGGGCTCGGGGCACAATACAACATGTTAACATACAACAGAGGTTGGCACAAATCACAAACATCTCGCAGGTCAACCAATTACAAAACATCATCGATCCACATCTAGGGTCTAAATCCTCTAAGGAGTCACACTCCTATGCATGTCGGCCGATCACTCTCACAGGGAAATCTGATTCCCATACATTCTTTTTCTTTCTCACACTCGAGACCCTTGCCCAGAGAATGTTGGTTGGTTTGTCCAGGGTACCTTTTCGCTCACCGTGACCAACAAAGGTGCTTCCCCCTATGAGCTACAACTCCAATAGGGGTATCTTGGTTGCCTCGAAAGGTCCACCTACGACTGGAATACTAAGGGCCAGACGTTGGGATAGCTAAGCCTCCACGGCGGTCTCGACACAGTGGGTGCAAATCACTGGTCTCTTGAAAACCATTCCAGACCGGACTACATCCCTAAGGTTCCTAGAACCGCCCCTCTCCATATTTCGTACCCGCACCCGGGTACACCAACCTCGCGTTACTCCCAGTCACACGGCCCGCCACTTTGGCAACTTATGCAATGCACAAACATCCTAAGTTGACACCGGTACCAAACTCATTCCTACATTCTTCACGATACCAACTCATCCACATCTCAACACGGTACCTATATACCGTTATCCAACATCAAACCAAACAGAGTACCCTTATGGTGTCAACTAGGGTTCTAACATCATCACAACCAGACAATCATCCTCAACAACCATGACATACGTACATACATACATACATACATACATACATATATATATATATATATATATATATATATCAATAATAAATATATCCAAACATAATATAAAGCATGTTATCACAGATCATACGTCAAACATCACAACATCCATAAACATATAAAGCATATATCACATGAACCCTTAAGCAGATAAACTTACAATACTATTTTGCCCTAATGTTGACAAGACTACGATAAATAAACCCAAAGTATCATTTCAAATAATTTTAAAGTGGGGTTTAACCATTATCGACTACTCGACTACTAGTAGGGTCTGGGGCACCCTACGTAGACAAAATAACATGCTATATCGAGCTAGCCTCCCCGGCGTGATAGTCACTTTCTCCCCACCTTACTAACACGCTTACTTTCTCGTAAACGCTCTGATTGCCTCTGTGCTATCGGAACGAACCTCGACATGCTTTCCAACAACAACCTCGAATCTGATATTTACACCCCCTATATGTACATTGGACCAAAAATTGTCCCGAGCACACACACGAGGTCCAAAACAGCCAGAAAGACCAAAACTACCACCTAATCAACAACAGGGCTCCAATAAATGAACCAATTTGAATCAAAGCACGAAATTGAAGGGGAAACTTACAATAACAGCGAATGTACAATTCAAAATCAGATCTGCCTCCACTCCCATGGTCGATTCCCAGCCGACCGATTCGGCAGAAAAACACTAAAAGCCTAAAACGCATCGAAAACGATATCGAGACTAAGAATAGGAGTCGAATAAATTTAAATAGATTAGAAAGGACAAATGCCGATGGCGTCGACACCGACATACCTCGACGATTCTCACATGCAAGGGCGTAGCTATGAAGAAGTCGAAGCCACGAGCACGAATATGCGATCGGATTGAAATTTCGATGATTGAAACTCCTCCAATCTCAAGCTTTACTAAGCCACGAAAATGGCTGCCTTAGAAGTGAATTTCTTTCACTTTACTTCTCTGGTCATGCGTTAGAAACAAGGTAGGAGAAGTCTTTAATTTTGCATTTCATTTACTTTATATATTACTTAGCTTTAGGATTAGTATATTATTGTCCTAGGTAGTGGAAGTCCAAGTGTCCTTGCATGCTTTATTTAGATACTTAGTGGGATAGGTGTCATGTGTAGGTGGGTTTAGGATTTAGGTAGTGGAAGTTGAGGTGCATTCCTTATGTCCACTTCCCTCCTGATCGTGACAAGTGTCCTATCCGGTGTCGCCCTGTCAGCACAACCGGGTGTTTCCTTCAACTTTTTCCCGCATAACCTATTACTGAGAAATTTTTCTTAATTATTTTTGGGTGCTATTAAAAACTTATTGTACTCAAGTCCGACATAATTTTAATATTCTAACTCTCAATTAATTAATTATTTGACCGATTAATCGCTAGGTTTGCGTCTGTTTGCGTTCTGGACTAGTTTCAGCTCCGATTTTCCTCAAACTTGAAACGAAAGCTAACTAACACCTAAGGAACATGATTAAGTCTTTAATTATCCTTAATCTCTTCGTTAAACCTTAATCAAGAAATTGGGGTGTTACACTGACCAATATATATCATCGCCTAAATAACAACAAAACATGAAATAGCATATATTGCACATTATCAGACCAAACAGATTATACACAGTAAAATAATAATAAAATATTCATGTATCATAAAACATCACATAAAGTATGTTACCACAACCAGCGCATCACAAATAATTCATTAATGATAAAATCAGACATCCTCGAATATTATAAAATCATCCTAACGGTGATAAACCTATAATCCCCAAATCATCATTGGTACCTGAGTCAAACAACACAGACGAAAGTCTACCAGATATCACACACATACCTTGTATAAGATCCGCAGATTGAGAGGATTCAACACACCTCATGGTAAACACTCTTCCAGTGGTCTGAGGTCTGGCTACCTGTGGTCCTGCTATTGGGACTCCTCTCCCAGCTCCACCTTTATAACCTCAAGCTCGTCTACCCGTAGCTACCAGTTGCTTCCTACCCCTCTGTCTATGTTCACGAGCAAAATGACCTGGTTTAACGCAATGGAAACAACCAGGTCTCTCCCTGCAATCCCGCTGATAATGTGGTCCTCCACATCTGAAACAAACTAAGCCTTGCTTCTGTTGGCCCGCTCCAGCCACCGGTGTTGTAACAACTGGTACTGGTGTAGCTGTCTGCACTGGTCTGGTATATGGTCCCCGTCTCCACTGGGAGCCACTACCTACTCTCCTCTGAAATCCTGATTGAATAGGGCCTCCACTCCTATGTTTCCTCTGTTCAGCAGCCTACCTCTGAACTATGCCCTCTATAGCAATGCATCTCTCAACCAGCTCCGGGAAACTCTGAATATCAAGAGACACTATAGCTCTCTGTAGTTCATGTCGCAGGCCCTCCTCAAACCATTGACACTGCCAATCCTCATCTAGAAATCTCTGGTAGAACTCTGAAAATTGAATTAGAGCCTCCAAACGTGATGAATAATCACAAACAGTCATCTTGCCCTTTTTAAGATTCATAAACTCCCTCTCCTTTTCGCGTCAGACTAATCCCGGAAAAAATTTCTCCAAGAAGTATTCACGAAACAACTGCCAGCTGATAATTCTGCCCTCTACCTCTAGTAATCTCCTTTTGCCTCTCCACCAGGCGTCTGCTCCTCCAGTCAACATGAAGGCAGGATAAGTCACCTTCCTATCCTCTCTACAACGCATGGTACTGAATATCTTCTCTAGCTCCTGTACCCACCACTCTGCCTTCTCTGGGTCATAATCTCCTCGAAAATGTGGTGGTTTCCCTTTCAAGAAAGTAGTCATCCCTACATCCTCAGCTTCTGCAGCTTTCCTCTGATTCTGCAGTTCCTACTGCTCTTTGGTCATTTGTGGCATCTGCGTGTTTTACTGTGTCTACTGTAACATAGAAGTAGCTAGATCTCTAATTGTCTTGAGAGTCTCAGATGACTCTCCTCAACCTCCGATATGATCAGCCTCGCCATTGCCACCTCATGCAACTGATCATGTATGCTGACGTGACCACCACCTAATCCTGTCACTCATCCATTATTGGATTAAGTCAATCGTCCAAGCGGAGTGTCCGTATATATTTGCATCGATGCACACCCCTGATAAGCCTCTGGCTTATCTAGTTTTATAACTAGATGGACTGTGGTTTCTGTGCTAATTATTCGAGTTCAATCTCGTTTTCGCCCAAATTTGGCCTTGTTTTGTTCCTAAGTTAGACTTTGACTCGTTTTATGTATTTTTAGTAGTTTTTAGTTTATTTTGAATAGAATTACGCTTTTTGTTTCTTTTTATTGTTTCAGGTTAGAAGTGAAGCTCTGAGAGTCAAGGGAATGAAGAAAACAGTGGAAATTGCCATTCTGGAGATACTCGCCACGCGAGAGTATTCTCGCCTCGCGGGCCTGAAGACCAGCTGAAGCAGCAACAATCATCCTTTCTGTATCGCCCCGCGAAGATACCACTTGCCTCGCGAGCCTGGAGGCCTGACTATGCCAGAATTGTCATCCTCTCTGTGTCGCCTCGCGAGAGTCCAATTTGAAAGCGCGCCAATTTTAATATTCGCCTCTCGAGTTCTCGCAGATCCTGAATCCTATATATTGTTGTTTTAGGGCAGAATTGTGAAGCTTTTGATTCACCACTGTTTTGTAGCGTTTAGGGACGAATCCTTGTGTTTCTGGAGCTGCGTCTCCTCTTTCCTTTTTCTTATTTTACAATGGTGGTTAATTCCGATTGTTCATTTGTCGTTACGGGCATGAGGAGCTAATTCCATCGTCTAAGGGATCAATGAAACCACCCATGGCGGTGTAGAATTCGATGTGATGTATGTTTCTCTCCTTTTTCTCAATTAGTTTTTTCCAATTCTGATTATATTGCATTGATCATATGCATGCTTGATTGACTAGTTAAACGTGTTGAGGCTTAGGAGGCAATTCGTGTTTTAGAACTTGAATTGGGAACATCGATCGACTATTGCACGAGAGTGAGTAGGAGATCGGTGCAACCTTATAGGGAACAAGAATTAATAGAG
The DNA here is from genome assembly GCA_030762895.1 of Sophora flavescens. Taxonomy (NCBI): domain Eukaryota; kingdom Viridiplantae; phylum Streptophyta; class Magnoliopsida; order Fabales; family Fabaceae; genus Sophora; species Sophora flavescens. Next base: position 116,173,366 of record CM061068.1, read on the forward strand.
TTTGATGATTAGGGTTATGAGACCTAGTAAGTAATTAATCCAATCGTTGAATACGTCCTATTGAGCACGACAGTGGATATAGGATAATTTGGGGGTCCTGGTTGACATTGTAATTGAACTTAGGGAAGAATCATCATCACTTGGGTACTACGCATGATTGGGTAGGTGGATTTGAGACCTTAGATATTTTAATTTCTGATTATAATACCTTAGTTTAATTGATTTGTTAATTTAATTTGCAATCCTATTTTCTCTCTCTCAACCACTTTCTATTACTCGACCAAACGTATCGAACTTCTCGCGGATTAGTTGAATTGGTAGCCCAATCCTTGTGTTCGACCTCGGTAAATTCTTACCGTGTTTATTTTATTACTTGCGACGACCCGGTACACTTGCCGGTGAATCAACAACCCCCATTCTCGTTAGGGTGTTTATTCAATGAATGAGACACGCCTCCATTTCCGTTAGGGCGCTTATTCATAGAATGACACTATTCCCCCATTCCCGTTAGGGCGCTTATTCACAGAATGACACTATTCCTCCATTCTCGTTAGGGAATAGCTGTACAATACAAAAGTATCCTCATTTCTGTTAGGATACGGGACATCTCAGTGAGGACTATAAGCAAATCACGGTAGTTTCCCCATTCTTGTTAGGGAACTGACCCGTGATAACTAGTATCCGTCATAATAGGGATGTTAGTCATTCCTCTGAGCGAGCACTCCCCTCTATCATATATATATATATATATCCAGATGCATATGTATACATAAATGGTCTGAAACCACAGTAGCCCAAAGCTACACGGAGTCGCTCTTCAAGGATTACAGATATATCTACGGATACTCTGACCTCATGCATTCCAGTCACACGACCGTGATCAACATCATGCATCTATATGGGCTCGCTGACGTATATCGAGTCATACCCTAGTGCCTTAACCTCTCATTATTATCTCATAAAATATCTCAATTATATCACATAACGAATCTCATGCTAATAAAATATAAATTAATTAGGTTAGGCACGTCTAAATCATATATCAAACACTCCCCAACATGCATCGCTCCAAAATTCAATATATCACTGCCTAAGAAACAACTAAGCATGTTATAGCAGATAAAACATATTATCATCCAATACACACTACAAGAAATTAAGTGTTTAGCGACCAACATATTCGGTCACTAAACAATAGAATTCGGTCGCTAAAACATTTAACGACTGAACTTAACCGGTTACTAAAATCGTGGTAGCTAACTGTTTAGCGACCGAATTTGTCGGTCGCTAAATTAAACATATCGATCGCTAATAGTTGGTACCAAAAATGTTTATTTGCTCCTATTTGTGATCGAACAACGACCAATATATTTCGATCGCTAAATAATTTTTTTAATTTGCTAATAAAATTAATTACTACCACAATTTAGCGACAGATATAGTTCGGTCGCAATATATATTTTATTTTATTTTTTTGTTAATTTACTTTTTTTTTTAAAAAACATGTAAATAAAAATACAGAAAAGAAATTAAATAAAAAATAATAGTAAATGCTGTCAGAATTTAAATAAGTACAAACTGTGTCAATGTAAGTAAAGAGTACATGTCATCTGAGTGGGGGTGGGGTGAATGGGAATGGTCGGGGGACCTGTGGGCTGGGGGGGGGGACCAACGATCATCAGCCTCATGATCATCTGCATCATGTTGCTGGCCAGAGGTCGCGGGAACTGATGGATCATCGGGAGCAGTAAGTCCATGAGCATGGGTACCCGAAGCAGCAACATCCTCAGGGGCAGAACCAGATTCGTCGAGTCTGAAGCCCAAGTGCTGGTACAGCATATGATTCTCCCTCTCTAGTGCAGCTACCCTCTTCGCAAGCTGAGTAACGAGCCCAACGTTGAGGTCAGCCATGACCCCTTTGACGTTCAGTGTAGGGCCATGGCATGACTGAGAAGATGGTGTAGCAGATGCCACATACTCATCTCCCAGGGCTCCCAAACCATATACATGACCCTTCTTGTTCCTGCTACCAACCATCTCCAAGAAAAGGGCATTGTCAGAGGCAGCAGAAGGCTCCTGCCTCTGACTAATGGAGTCATCTCGGCATCGGTTGAACTCGTCCTGCATTATAAGGCAAAATAAGTTAGCATCTGGAGGAATATATAATTAAATATAATTAATTAATGTAATGATAGAATTTAACTTACAGCAATCTCGCCCGCGTTCCCGACCCACTCCACATTCTTGGTCTTCTTCGTCACCTTCAGCACCTCAAATGCAGTGGGATCCCTCGCCAGCTCGCTTTTCTGCATATTAATTCATAAATAATTGTTAAGATATTTAATAATTAAGTTCACTTAATTGAAATGCATTATATAATTACCAGTTTAACATGATGCTTCGTGATGGGCACAGACCCACCGGTGTATAGAGGAGCACGGGTATCTACGGCTCAGTTATGCTTCCCGGTCGCACTCCTCCTCAGGAACTCCTCATCGGTGGCCCAATATCGACACAGACCGTCCAGAACCTCGGGAGTCAAGAAGTCCCCCGGAGATGAACCATCGCGGATCTTTCCCGTGAAATTCTTCACAACTAGGGATCCGCGATGCTCAAAAGCGGCCCAAATAGCAGCCTCATCCTCTGGTACCCACGTGTAAGTGGACTGCATGACATACAAGACATCAGTGAACAGTGTAATGGTAAAAACAATAAAAATTAAATCAAGCACCAAGTAATTAATGTACCATTTAAATAAGTAATACTTACACCAAAGAGGTGCTCGAACCAGTGATCCCGGACCGTCATGGGGATCTTAGTCCATGTGGGCGAAGATCCGATGTAGTTCCCCTTAACAAGCTCGACGATCCTCGTGTGGACCCCATCTACCGGCCAAAAACTGTGGCCAAATAAAATGTATATATTAATCACAATATAAATATTCAAATAATAAAAAGCAACAAATAAAGATAAATGTTTAACTCACTCTAGTTTTGCATATGGGCGAACCCATGTGCGCGTGTCCGTGGGTGTAGTCACCCCAGAACCCGATGCCTGCCTCCCCACAGGCTGTTGTACCGAGGATGTTGTAGGGAGAAGGGTCCACACAGCAGTGGCTGATGGAGTCGCGGAGGGGGAGCCGACACCATGTCTGGATGGTGTGGCAACTGAACCGTCACCTGTGCCATCGACATGATGAGAAGGGGTGGTGGCGGCGGTGGGGGTGGGTGCTGCTCTCCCACGTCCACGTCCACGACCACGGGACCCACGCCCACAGAAATAACGTCCCCCATGTCCAGCATTGTCAGCCATCTGTCTATAATCATAACACAAGTTACATATAACATAACAATATATCATAACCAAAATAGACTAAGTATCATAACAATATATCATAACAAATATGCATGATAACAAATTTACAGATTACCTAGATGGAATCTCTATCACTTAATTCACCCTCACTTTCGTCCTCATCGGCTGAGACATATGTTTCCTCGCTATCTGCGGCCAAGTCATACTGAGTCTCCAACTCCGTGTCAATTACCTCGTCGCCAGACCCGGGATCAGCAAGAATGCCCTGGTACTTATCCAGGTCAATTTGCAACATTATTTGATTCCCGTTAATCTGATGAACATCTTGGTATGGAGCTTGTCTCAGGTTGACTTATCACATTATCGGCGATAGCACTACGTGCCTTCACTCGAATAACACCCAACCAGTCTTGATGTCCCTCTGGAAACGGGGTAAAATATACCTGCTGTGCTTGTTGTGCAAATATAAACGGGTCGTACACCCGATATCTTAGCGACTTCCTAACTTCTACAGTCCCATGTTTATTGTCAACTTTTGTGCCCCTATTGGGAATGTTATCAAATCATTCACACTTGAATAAAACTAACTTTTTACTGGGATGACCTGAATATGTTAATTCATAAATATCAATTAAGATTCCAAAAAAATTATCCTCTAATAAACCGTTGGTCCCTCTAACATAAACATTGCAATTTGAAGTTCTCATGCCCTGACCCCATCGACTTGTGTGAAACTTATATCCATTTATAATGTAAGTCTCAAATGTTCGAATCCTCTTGTCTGGTCCCCATGCTAAAGCGTACAATACTGAGTTTTGAATTTGGATTTCCTTAAACTAGGGTTAATGATTCTCAAGAGTATTAGTTGTAAAAACAATCGTAAGGTAGTAGTTAATAGAAATATAAGTTAGATGGCTTACATAATTTTTGAACCAATTAGGAAAATGTTTGGCAACCTCTTGAGGAATTTGAGACTCCGAGATGTCGGGATCAATCTCTTTCAGCTCATTGGCATATATTATATCATTAGACAATACAAAATCTATTAAATAAGAAATACTAGCACAATTTAAGATGTTACTAATGAATTAATAGCAACTTACTCTAGTAATGGCTCCACCTCCTCGCAATTCCGAAGCACGTACAACTTAATAGCTATCATTTCATGGGCAGCCAACCAAGATTTCTTTTCTGCACCACATTCCCTGCCCGGATGATTAAAAATTGATATTTGAGGACTAGAAGAAGATCCTTCACCAAAATCAACATTACGCGGCAATCTAGTTCCCCTTGTCTCTATGTTGTCTGGATAGTATAAAGAGGCAAAAGTAGAAGCCTCCTCCACTAGATATGCTTCACAAATAGAACTTTCAATCCTAGCCTTGCTCTTTACTTTTAATTTTAACGAATGCAAAAACCTATATATTACAACCCTAAGTTACTGAGTATTAACATGTACATACCAATTTTGCTATCATAATTGATTACAAGTACAAAATAAGTTTAATACCTCTCAAATGGGTACATTCAACGATATTGAACCGGACCACCCCCTCGTGCTTCATACGGTAAGTGGATGGGAAGATGTTCCATCAAATCAAAGAAGCTCGGAGGGAATATATGTTCCAGCTTACATAGCAAGATCGGAATGTCCCGCTCCATATCCTTCCGTTGCTTAACCATCAATGTTGTGGAAGTTAATACTCTGAAGAATTGACTCAACTCAACAATCGGCTTCCAAATATCCAAAGTTAAAGAGGCAAATGCAATGGGAAGCAACTGTTGAAGGAATGCATGACAATCATGACTTTTCATTCCATGCAGTGTTCCCTCCCTAGCATTAACACATCTCGACAGGTTAGAAGCATAACCATCTGGTAACTTAAGTTGTTTAACCCATTCACAGACAGCAACCCGCTGGGGTTTGCTCAGTGCATACTTTGCCTTCGGTTTTCGTAACTTGCCACCCCCGATGTCCACCAATTCTAGATCCCGTCGTCTACAAATTTCTGCTATATCTAATCGTGCCTTATACGTATCCTTCGTCTTGCCGTTGACATCCATCACCATGTTAAACACATTCATAAACACATTCCGCTTAGTGTGCATGAAATCAATGTTATGGCGTATCAAATGCGTCTTCCAATACGACAAGCTCCAAAGTATACTTTTTTTGGTCCAGTTATGTTTAATACCATATCCAGGTATCTGGCCACCTCTAGACTCATGAATCAACTGGAGCATACTAACCAACTGCCAAACCTGTTCTCCTGTAAATAGTTGGGGAGGTACGGTTGTCTCAACATGACCTTCTTGAATGCATTTCTATTCCTCCTATAAGGATGATCTTGTGGAAAGAACTGGCGGTGACAATAAAAATAAGAAATCTTCCAACTATGGTTGAGCGTAAAACCCTTCGACCTCCCCATACAACAAGGGCAGCCAAGCCGCCCAGCAGTCATCCATCCCGACAACATCCCATACGTCGGAAAATCATTGATTGTCCACATCAAAGCTACCTTAAGCATGAAATTTTACCTCAATGATATATCGTATATCATTACACCGAAATTCCACAAACGGTTCAACTCTTCGATGAGAGGCTGCAAGTACACATCAATCTTACTTTTCGGATTCGATGGTCCAGGAATTATGATCGTCAGAAACATAAACTCCCTCTTCATGCACATGCCTGGTGGGAGATTATATGGGGTCAGAATAACCGGGCAACAAGAGTAAGCTTTACCGTATTGACCAAAAGGATTAAATCCATTAGTACATAAGCCCAATCTTACATTCTGAGGCTCTTGAGAGAATTCCGAGTACATCCTGTCAAAATGCTTCCAAGCCTCTCCATCCGAAGGATGGCACAAGACACTTGGATCCCTCCAATTGCTGTCGTGCTATCATATGTGAGGAGTGGTGGCCATTGAAGAGTACATCCTATGGAGTCTAGGGATAATCGGGAAATACTACATTCTCTTCAAAGGGGTTTTTATTTCAACGCCCATTCTATCAATTCTGATCTTATACCGGTCAACATGACAAAATCTACAAGCCGTCAGGTTCACGTCTTCGTTACGATACAACATGCATCCATTCTGGCAACATTCAATTCTCTTAACCCCCCAATCCCAAATTTGACACGGATTTCTTCACTTGATATAGATTCCTAGGCATACATGGTTATCGGTCGGCATTGCATCACCCATAAAGTCAACCCAGTGATCGAACTCACCCTCAGTCTCATTGTAGTCGGGCTTGATGCTGAGAGCAACCAAGGAAGCCGACAATTCCGAATAGGCCTGACTTCCATCCCACAACGAAGCTTGTGCAGCCACCAACATGTCATAAAATCTATGTGCATCCGGATTCAGATCCTCCTCTATGTAATGGTCCTCAACATGATCATCTTCTTGTTGAATTCATATACCAACAGTGGGTCCAGCATGATAAAAAATCATCTGCTCAAAAGGTGTGAATTGTTCTCTCCCCTCTCCAGGACCATAATATGCATCTTCCATCACAATCGGGGGGACCAATGACAATTTTTCACCATGGTTGAGCCAATAATAATAATTCGCCATAAACCCCCTATCATAGAGATGTGCCATCACATCATCCCCATACTGGAATTTAAGACACTTGCACTTCTTACAAGGACACCTCATTTTTGGATCCTTTTGACTTAGATATTCCTCTTGCTGGCTCGTATAAATAACGAACTCGTTCACACCCTCTACGAACTCGCGCGTTAGTCGTCCACGATACTTCCTTCTATCCATCCACTTTTGATTCTTAGGTTCTTCCATCATTGCTAACTACCACAAGAACTCTCAGTCCCATAGCTCCATTGTTCTCCAATTCTTATTACAAGGTATGGCCCTAAACCATTCGAGAACAAACCTTTTCCACACTCTGTTAATAGTTATTCATTAAATCTCATGCCTTATACCAGACGAAATTTCAGCAGCATTTCCCATTGGTCTCCGGTATACACGAGTTGAACGCAGTTATTCCACCACGATCAAATATGCACCTGGAGAATAATAGGAAATGTAACATACCAAAATTCAATCAAGTGTAAGATACGTGAATCCAAAGAATAACTATTAGCTTTGTAAAGAAAAAGTTTCTCCCAAACTGTCCAACTTGGACAATTCAAGATTCAATATAATGAGCGATACCTTGAAAAGGTACACGTGCTCATTCATATTGCATCTCAAACGGGAAACTAAGGCTTTCGATAAAAAAAACCTTAACCCAAAGTACTTGAAATTAAAGTTCATAGGGCGAATGTAAATATCGAGACATGCACAATTACTAAACTATCAGCACACAACTAGTCCCTATTGAGCTCCGCTCTCTCCTAACAAACAACAAATCAAATAGACAAACACATGCAAGGTTTCTAAACTATCAGCACACAACCAATCATGCATATCAAACAATATTATACCCTATTAAGCTATGCTCTCTACTCTCAAACAACAGATCATTTCACATAACACATTAAACACAACACAATCATAACATATTGTTAACATATACTAAGTCTGTAACACCCTTCTCGGGTGCTACATCGTAAGTGACATTTTAAGACCGAAAAGTAGATTAATTAAAATTGTCTATAAAAGAATGGGACAATTTTTTCTTTTTCGTAAGTCATAAATATAACTACTTTGATTTAAATGAATGGACAATAAAATTTCCCATTATCACATTTAGGATCATAAGTTCGAAAATCATTTACATAATACTCAACCCAACACGTAAACATAAATCATAACAGTATACAGACTCAGTATAAAGATATGGAGACGCAGCTCCTAAAATATAAGATACTTGGAGTCAGAGCTCCATAGACAGTTACATTAACTCCCAAACATACCCAGCTGGCCAAACTAAAATAGAAAAGACAATCCTTTCTCATACATCGTGAGAAAGACAAACCCAACTGATGAGATCTAGTGGAAACTCTATTTGAGTCCACTACCGATGTCGTCACAAAAGACACTACTAGAGCTACTACAATAGTAACTCTGGAACTAAGCCTTTTCCTCTTCTAAGAGGAAAAACATGGTCTACGAACCATCGACAATCTGGAAGACGTCCACTAGAAAACTCTTAGCATATCGTCCGCATGCTCGAACCTCGACCTCTACGACACATCAGCCAAGCGACATCATGACGTCTCAATCTTCTCAAAAATAGTACAGAAGGCACATAGCCAGTCGACATAGGCAATATAAAAATAAGGAGGTTAGATTTCCATTTATCTTAAACATAAGGCAGACATGCAGTGATACGACTCTCAGGTAGGTACAATAAATAATTAGCAATCATATTTACACTCATAACCAAACAATAATGTTTCACAGAAACATGACCACAACACCGCGTTTTCCTAGGTAGAAGACATCTAAGACTTGAGGAATGATCTCTGAATTCCTATACCATGGTTTTACGAATAGTCGGAGAAAGTGGTTCGGAGGATTGTTCCTGAGGTATCAGCCTTGGGTAATAAAGAATACGTCAATAGAAGAGGGCGTGCACATCATAGGCTTTATCAGGAACATCCTACACTACCAGAAAACAAGTGGCGTCTATTCAAGTATGTCGGTGTTTTCCAGATCACCACGCCACAGAGGAGCAACTCACTGGACCTATGTGAGTATTTCATAACCCCGACATCCCCAAGCATCAACCAGATCGGCCCTACGGAATTCGCACCCGTATTAAAGTGTTAGCTCAATCTCCTAGACACAATGGACTTACAGAACATAGCTTCACTATATGTTTAGGCAAAATTGCCGGAAAATGCGTTCTTCTAGTCTTTCCATCGGATGACATCTTGATTCCATCGGAATTCTCTTAACGTGCTTTCTCAGATGCTAGATGTTCTTAACATCAAGCGAAAGTTCTCAAGTAACTTTTCATCTTTGTGTAAAGATATCTTAAAACACTTTGTTTAAAAGTCCTAACGCATTATGAGATTATAATAGAAGTCTAATTATTTATTTCTCTGTACTTTTCTAATTAAGCCTTTTTCTTTGGCTTCCAAGAAAACAAATCATTCTTAATCCATTAAATTTTATGGAATATGGATAATGAATTATCCATACTTTATGACATAACCCCACGTTATAAATTATTACGTTCGTATTTTCACTAAGTCGTTCAGGACTTAGGTTTTTCCATTTACTTGAAATACTAGTCTTAAAAACTAAAATTCGTTTTGTCTTAAAACTAAAACCTTGGGTTCAAACCAAACCATTTTGAAATCAGATTCCATTAAAGTACATAAGTATTAAATTCCTCAAAACAGTTTCTTGAAAAACATCGAAACTCTTAAAATACCGTTTTACCCTTTTTTTTTATTGTATTTCAACTTAAATTCCATATTTTCACAAATACAATTATTTTCTCAAATCCTTCACTTTCCTAAGTTATCATACTTATGTTAAAGTATTAGAATACTAATTTCAAACTCTACATCATTGTTTTCTCAAAAAACTTTAAAAACGTTTGACGACGGTTTCGTTGCTTTTTACTGGTTTTAGGCCCAAAAGCCATATTTTGAAAATATGGTTCTTCACCTCAAATATGTTACTCTCCTAGGTTATAATACTCATATGAAAATATTGAAACACTGATTTTACATCTTACTCTCCATTTATACGAAATTCCAAAAAAATTGACCGAACGTCGTTAAATTTGTAAATCGCGTAAATCCTTTTTCAACGATTTTACACTCTAATAATCCAAAACTCATTTTGGAGTTTTAGAACAGTTTGATAGGCATGAAAAACAGTGTCTCTCTGTCAAGATATAAATATTTTCTAAAATTACAATTTAGTCCTTAAACTTTCATTAATTGCAAAAAGGTCCTTATTCACTTAAAACCTTATAACTTTTTATCTAAAACTTCTAATTACACCAAATAAACTTATTTAGAAATGACTTTCAGTTATCAACAAATTTCCAAAAAATTATATTTTTGGGTCTTATATTTTTCAATATTTGCAAATAGGTCCTTGATTATTAAAAAGTCCATAACTTTTTATATATCAATCCAAATGACCTCAAACCAATTTCTATGGTTTCACCTCACCAAGGACTACAATCTTAACACACAAGAACATGAATTTCAGTGCAGCCACTGAAATTCTCGGAAATTTCATTTTAGTCCCTAAGGACTCATAAAATCATATATTTCAATATACACATCCAAATCAATCCAAACCAATTTCTATATTCTTATATGTTCATTCAATACTCATAAAAATTATTCAAACAATTTAACACATCATAGAACCCATTTAACCAGTCATGGCCGAGTGGCCTTAGATTATTCATGTTAAGCACATTTTTAACAATTCAATCAAAACAACAACCAAGTTTTCAATTAGAGATCGACAACACCAAAAGCACATATATCACAACCAACATATATTAAACCATATCCTCCAAGAGGATCACACACATATACAAATAAATATACAAATTTTATACTTAGGAATTATAAGACCACATATACACTATTTAAACCATCAACATATCTACATTAAGGTAGGATAGTGGTAATCTCCCCCATGCCTCTTGTAGACCACTTGAAGATCAAACAAACACAAGCTAAACCAAGGAAGGTAGGCCACGGTTTTGTCCACCAAAACCTAGGCATGAACAACCAACATAAAAACAAGTTAAAGAATGATGAAAAACACCTAAACCCATATAGACATAGGTTCGGCCAAGCTATGAAGAAATAGCTAGGGATCTCTAAATTTTTCAAGCTCTTGGATGATGAAAATAGAAGTCATATGGAGATCATAGAAATTGATCTCACATTAAAATGATTTTTCTATGATTTTCTAGAATTATTTAAAACTCTAGATCTAGGAATTTGAACTTGAAGAAATCTTTGAGATTGGAAGAAATTTTGTGAAGAGAAGTGAAGATATGATCATGGATTAATTAGAAGGCTATACCTTTGAATTCTCAAGAAATGATGAATATCCAAAACTTCCTTTGTAAATCAAGTGTAAGAACTCAAGGTTTTTTTTTTTTTTTTTTTGAGAGAGAATAACTTGAACACTTTGTGAAAGTGAAAAATTGAAGTGAAGGTGGCTTTAAATAGAGGTGGTGGCCGTGAGTTCCAAGGGAGAAAAGGGTCCAAAGCCTTTTTCATTTAGGGACAAAATGGTAATTGCACTTAGGGAAAACTTGGCATTTAACAAAAGCTTAGGGACATAAAAGACATTTTACTCCAAAAGTAATCATGACAAATGTGTGGTGAGGAAGAGTAGGATGTGTGACTGAGTTTGGCACCACAAATGAGGAAGAAGATATTTTAGTTTCAAATCATGGTTGGCTAAACCTTGGTTGAAGTTAACTAGACATAGTTAGGTTAAAGCATTAATATCTAGATATTTTGATTCTAGCATTTATGGGCATTTATGATGGAGGTGACTCACTGCCATGTCTCATCCCCTCTGAGTCATCATGGATGACTCATCGTTCTGTTCCTCGGTATATCTCCGCGCATTCGTGTCCGGTTCCGTTGTTTACCCGATTAGGGTTTTTGAGAGAAAGATGATGAAATGAAATCAAAATGAAATGAGTTTGGTTTAGTGGAGGGGCTGCACCAAATTAAGTATATTTAGAGGGTATTTTGGTCAAAATTCACTTAGGGACACTCTTGGAATTTTACTTAAAGATCAAGGGCATTTTGGTCTTTTTACATATAACAATCATTACTTGCATTTAATGCAAGATGACTAACCCCTATGACTCACCCCCATGAGTCATCATAGATGACTCATTGTGCTCATCCACCCAACGTCGGGTTTTGTCTCTACACCTCCGTTCTCGATTCCGTCGATCCCCGATCGTCGAGTACTTGCCCGATTACGTATAATAACCTATTTATTTTGAAAACTATAAAAAAAACCACTATCTTTGGGAAAAAATAAGAATCTTAACTGTTTCATTCTCGGGTCAAAATTAGGTTTTCTGATCAGTAAAATCTTACTGTCAGTTAAAACGCAGACCGGGTTTCGTTTGAATTTTAAACCTAAATTTTTACCGTAACCTTATACCATAAGGTAGAGTATAAATATGATTTTGTTTTATCCAATATCATTTTCTAAATCTCAGATAAAAATATAAAGAATTAAAAATTCTACCAATAATGAAAAACAGTAAAAACGGGGTGTTACAAAGTCTCATTTAAAACAAAGTATTGATAGCACTAGAGTATTTGACCTGCACACCTCTAACTCCAAGCAGACAACAAAAAAAGGATGAGTACTGGAGCATTGACCGGAGATTGAGGGGTGCTAGAAGAAAAGAGTTCAAAGTTCAGTTCCCAGTTCAAAATCAATGAGGTCCCAATAGTATGGGCAACAACATAAATCATTTGTAATTATCCTTTGGCAATCCATTTCCACCAAGTATTTTCCGTATACTTCAACCATATAAAACAATCATCATCAATTTATCAATCCAAAACTTACGACAATGGAATACACATGCTTAAACATAATATACAACTTAACACTATAATCATAGCAACCGTTTAAATTCAAACTAAGAATAATCATCAGCATATCAAAACTTTTTAAACCATTAATCATCACAAAACATCTCTTAGACATAACCACATTACCCTAGTCATATAGTGGCTTTCACAAAAATAAACTGCCATTACATAAATAATAGTTTAGTCTCATCATCACTTAAACATACTTTATCAATTTCAACATTTCTTAATCAACATAATCCATATTTAGCACTCATCAGTCATCTACAAAATTCATCAACATAACACATGTCATATCTTCTTGAACCACTAATACTACTATTTATATTTTAAACTTCATAAAAGATATAATCCAATTTCCAATTTCATATTTCACAAACAAAGAACAAAGCAAGGAATCAGTAAGAAAATTAAATGTCCTTTGTTTTAGTTATCTAGACATACATGTATTTGAATAATCATCAGTCACTAAAAAAATGATTTCATACTGACAGGAAAAAAATAACAAATAAACCCTAAAAAAAGACAAAGGCGGAACTTGATGCATTACCAAATTGGGGGTGAAGTGGCGGCTCTGCAGTGGTTGTGGTGGTGGTCGCGGCTCTGCGGTGGTTGTGGAGGTGGTTCTAAAGTGGGACAGAGAGGGGGAAATGAAGTGGGGGAAGAAGGAAGTGGGGGAAGAAAGAGGATGGGGAGGCGTCTGTGAGGGTGGTGGTAGGGTGGCTCTGCGATGGTGGTGGCGGTGTCTCTGTGGTGGTGGTAGGGTGATTGTATAGGGAGGGGACGAAGGAGGAGGGGGGCATCTGTATGAGGGAGAAGGACAGAGAGGGAGGTGTGCGGTGGTGGCTCTAGGTCGTGCGGTGGTGTACAGTGGTGGCTCTGGGTCGCCGGAGCTGAGGGGTAGGGAGGGAGGGATGGAGTTGATGAAATAGAGTGAAAAGAGTGAAAGTGGGGGGGGGGGGGCGCAGGGTGTGGGCTCGATTAAGGGATTTATTGATTTAGCGACAGAATTTATTCGGTCGCGAAGTCGGTCGCTGTATTAAAAATTCAAATTAGCGACTGAAATATAGTCGGTCCCTAAATTATGACCGTTATTCGATCGCTAAGTCGGTAGCAAATGAGCAATATAATTTTTGTTAGAATATCCTATATTAGCGACCGAATACATAACGACCAAAGTGTATCGGTCGCTATATGAAACCAAATGACCAATGTATATAAACCACGTGTTTCGTCGCTAATTCGGTCACTATAGAGAGCGAATAATGTCAGTCGCTAACTGTCGGCCGCTAATTAGCGAATTTCTTGTGGTGACATGTTATCAACCATAATCATAATAAAATAATATTATAACATCATAATAAAAATAAAATATTTAAATAACATAAGTAGTCAAAAATAACATGTTAATCCAAACAGCACACAACAAGCAGTTCAAATATGATAAAATCAGACAACCTCAAGTATCCTAAAATTAACCTAACGGCGATAAACCTACAATCTCCATATCATCATTGGTACCACTAAATAGTCACTAATGTGATATTGACATTGTCAATTATTCGACACTAGTAGGGTTTAAGTCGCCCTATGCCATTATTGTAAAATATGTTACTTAGCCAATTCCGACGATAGGGGGCTTCTTTCTCCCACCTGAAGTGTCGTAGGATAGCTTTAACGCAACGAAATGAGCCCACTCCTATACTCCTCAAATCTGCCACATTCAGTTCCACACCCTCCGGTGCTCCGAAAATTCACTTGAACACATCATTGTGAAACACGTGTTGCGGTAACCCAAATCTGAAGATGGAATTGGAAATCGATAAACGAATTGAAAGGTATCCTCAATACCGTCGCCGATGGCATTTCGGCATAATAAGGACATAGGTTTACTTTAGCCTAGATGAGAAAACAAATATAGGATAATGAAGTAGACGTCACGAGGATCACAACCGTATAGTCGGTTTCTCGATAGGACGAACGGATTGTTCGGAATTTACTCCGGATTTTTTCTCTCTCTCTCTCTCTCTCTCTCTACGCTACCTCTTGGTTTTTCTTCTTGCCTTTGGCGTTAACTTTGTGTGAGTGAAAATAAAACAAAGTCAAAAAGAAAGGAAGCAAGAGATGCGGCGCATGGATGTTCATGAAACAAACTGATCATTGGCGTGAATCAAAGAAAGGAAGGGCAGCAAGAGGTGTGGCCTTTTGGGGGTCATGGACTGAACTTAACTTTGCATAAATTATGAAAGAAAAACAAGCTAGAAAACAAGGTCAGCATAAAAGAAGTAGGAGGTGGCGCTGAGTACTTGGTGAGGAACAAGTAGGTGACATGGTTCAATGATGACCAAGGGATGAGTTAAAAAAAAAAAAATTGGGCGTAAGTGATGAAGTAGCATAAGCAGGAGGTGTCCTTTTAATGATCATATAATGAATTACCATGGCAAGAAGAAAGGAATGGCATAAGAAGGAGGTGGCACCCTCAAAATCATGCTGCCAATTTGCTTTTCAAGGTGGAGGTGTCTTCCAAATATATAAAACTGTCGTGTACTCCTTTAATCATAGGTTAAGAATTGATTTTAGTTAATTAAATTAAATTAAAACTTGTAACTAGGGCATAGTTAATTAATATTAGTGCTAATTAATTATGATGAGTAAAACTTGAGTAAATTGATTATAATCATCTGGCTATGATTAAGATCTATATCTATGACTAATTATCTTTTAATTTTGTTAATGATACACCACCTTCATTAAGGATTTAAATTGAGGTACTTCCGTTAAGGGGTTTTTGACGTGCTTGCCTATTGAAAATTTTTAGTTGCTTAAATTTCGTTCTAAACTTACATATATGTTCGGATTCTTAAATATTTTAATTTATCTAACCCTCATCCAAAACTTATTAAGATATCTTATTTTCACTAAGCAGGATGTTACCCACCACCCCTAGGTGGCAAGTGCACCTCCATTCGGTGTCCGGTTCTATCTCTACACATCCGTTCCCGACTCCGTCGTCTATTAGGTTTTTTGCTCAGTAAAATTTTACTGTCAGTGAAAACGCAGACCGGATTCCATCTGAATTTTAAACTCAAATTTTTACCATAACCCTATACCATAAGGTAGAGTATAAATATGATTTTGTTTTATCAAAAATCATTTTCTTGGTCTCAGATAAAAATATGAATAAATATATTTTTACCGATAATATAGTGTATATAGAAAAGCAGGATGTTGCATCGGATGTAGGTATTTTTTTTTTAGAAGCTTGGAAGTTATGAAAGCTTGTAGACTAGTGTTTATAGGACTTGATGCATGTCAATAATAACATTGGATTATATTTAAAGTAGTACTGCCAGCTTTAAAATGGGCATGCATGACAGTTTTAAGACTTTACATGTCCTGAAGTACGCTATAATCACAAGTAGATCTAAATATCCTAATGTTTTGGCTCTACTCTCATATGAAGAAAAGATAGAAACATACCCTGTACATGTATTAGCAATATTTCTTTAGTTTGAATATTTCCAATCAAGTTTTTTAAGTAATATATTATATATAATCATCTCTTGCTATTTTTTTTATAGCTTAAATATTCTTAGCTTATATAAATATATATCGACACTTCCGGTTAAACATATAATAGTTTTTTTTTTTAAATCACTTTCCAGTAGGCATTCTTTTGGGTATTACTATTTATTGAATGAATTGGTCGAAGTAGTTTTAGAATGACATTTTATTAAGAATATATTCTTTTATGCTTGTTTTGGAAATAATATATATAAACTTTCAAAGCTAGTGTTTCACACTCAGGAAGTTACTACACAACTAATAATATCTAATTGAGTTAGGGAATTAATAATTTATGCTTGTATTTGTTAGTATGTTTTTATTATTATTGAGTAAAGTATTGTGATAATGCATAGCTCAACCCGTGTACATCTTGGTGATGTTAATATTTTACATCTTGGTGATGATATTATACATCTTGGTGATAATGTGTAAGCTACCACTTGTGGGTGTGAATAGATACTCTCCATGGAGATGGTTTTGGGCCCTTATATTTATATTTATGTAACAATTTTTATAATAATTGAAGTTGTTATAATAGTGTGATTGTTAATTTCGATTGTATGTTATTATTGTTTCCCTTTATAATTATGGTGTAAATTTTAAATCTCTTTCTAGGCTGTTATTTATCTTGAGTTTAGACATCTTATCCCTTTTTTTTGTTTGTTTCCGGAAATTATATATAAATTTCATAAAGATGGATGACTCAAATTTCACCTCTGAATGGTACCTATTGGACGTAAGCACCGACTATTACCAAAGCATCAACAACTTTTGCTTCACGGGAACGGTTGGTATTTTAGTCTACTACAACCCACTTCGAGATAGGGGTGATCATAAATTTACGACCCGCCCGAAACCGACCAACCCGTTATGATTTTTTATGTAACGGTCGGGTTTAATCGGCTTGGCGGGTTGGGCGGGTGAAAAAATTGGCTTGATATGGATATATGCGGTCGGTTCGGGTCTGGTTTATGTCATCCATCGGTACCCGAACCAACCCGCTCATAACAAAAAAATTTAACCAGCTTTCTCTGGCATGGGCTGCCATTCGCCCATTCCATTCCTGCCAAGGCCCAACCCTTCACATTCACTCACCAAGGCCCAAGTCACCCCAACCCCAACCCTTCACATTCACTCACTGACTCACTCTCACTAAGACTCTCGAAGACTCTCGAAGAAGTCAGAAGAGTCGAAGAGAAAGAGACACTGAGAAGAACATAGAAGTCTTTGAAACCCTAAACCTAAAGTGGTTCCTTACTTCCTTAGTCCTTGCCTCCTTGGCTTCGCCGCTCCGTGGCCACTCACAGAGCAGCAGTGCAGCACGACGCACTACGCAGCGTTCGGCGGCCAGCGGCGGTAGCGAATTGCACAGGTTTGAGGTGCCACCGTTCCAGGTATCCTCTTTTCGTTCCTTTTCCTTCTATCTCTACTTCTTTTCCCTCCTTCCATAACCATATGTTAATTTTACTTCCATTTTTGGTATGGGTTCTTTTTTTTTCGGATCTGCGGTCTTCCTTGATGCATGTGCTCCGATCTTAGTGATTCTCACTATTCCTTTCCTTTATTTGGTTATTCTCTCTAATGAGTAGAGATTTTTCCAGGTTAACAACTCATTTTCTCAGATCTGTTCATCATTTCAAGCACAGAAGGCCACGAATAACGATTAATATAAAAAGAAGGTATCAACATTGTAAGCCTCATTCCAGTATCAGATAATGTGTCATAAGTTGTTACAATCATCATATCTAGTACAAGCAATAAGTTATGTACAAAGTAAAAAAAAGTTGTCCAAAATCAACCCAACCCTAAATAAAGTTCGAAAAAAAAAAATTGTTCAGCTTCATCAACTATGATTAGTTTCCTGTAGTATCAGCTTGTGACTTCTGAGCCTGTGGTGCATGGATATAAACTTCTGTTTGTATACATCTATGCACATCTGTGTGTTTGCTTCAAATGTTACACATACATAGATGTGTTACATCCTTGTACTGAAGTTAAAACAAACAATTTCTGACTATGAATATGCATTTGTGTTCAACATCATTATATTTATTATTTGAAAAAACACCTTCTCATGACATGTAAATTTAAACTGAGCTAAACTTATGATAAATGTATAAGTTTAGCTTTGTTTAAATTTTAATAACATGCATTTTTAATTGATGAACCTTAGCTTTTTTATAAGGACATATAAATTTCTATTTCAATTCTATATGTTTAGCCCTGTTTAAATTAACGATTTCTTATCATGGCATAATTTGGTCCTTGAAGCTGGTTATATACTTCAGATGTTTGATTGTTAGGTGATATTACTTTTTAAATTTAGAATGCTGATAGAGCAAGTTTCACTCTTGATGTTGCAGGTCCAGAAGCTCCAAAGGGTTTGTTTAAGGAATCTTGTGAAGGTACAAGTGTAATATATGGAAGCCAGCCAACCCATGGGAGGCCAGCCCACTAACCAGCCAGCAGCTGTAAATGAAGCTGCAGGTGTTGATCCCACTCTTCTTCCTCCTAAAAATACAAGGAAGAGGAAGCCTAATGCTAGTGGTCCTAGGAGAACATCAACTGCATGGGACCATTTCACCAAAGTACCTGAAAATGAAGCCAAAGACCCAACTGCAGCATGTAAGTATTGTGGTAAAAGATATCTAGCTGACACCAAAACTCATGGAACATCAAATATGCTTGCTCATCTAAAAATGTGTCCAAAATATACATATGCTATCAACACTGACCCCAAGCAAACAGTTATTACCTTTGCACCTGGTAGGAGTGGAGAGGGTACTGATTTGACTGCAGCTAGCCATAGATTTAATGTTGAGGCTTGTAGGAAGGCCTTGGCTATGTTCATCACCTTAGATGAACAACCCTTTCGGGTAGTTGAGGGTGAGGGTTTCAAGGTTCTTTGCAAACAGTTACAGCCACAACTTACAATCCCTTCAAGACATACAATGGCTAGAGATTGTTTTAAGCTCTATTTAGATGAAAAAGCCCGCTTAAAAGCTTTGTTCAGATCTGAATGTGGTAGGGTTGTACTCACCACTGATTGTTGGACATCCATCCAGAACCTCAATTATTTAACCCTTACATCTCATTTTATTGACAAGGAGTGGAAGTATCAAAAGAGAATAATCAGCTTCTCAATAGTTCCCAACCATAGAGGTGAGACCATTGGTAGGAAAGTTGAAGAGGTCTTAAGAGAGTGGGGGCTTAGAAATGTATCCACAATCACAGTAGATAATGCGTCATCAAATGATGTGACTGTGGCATACTTGAAAAAACGATTCAAGAACATGAGTGGGTTGGTGGTAGATGGAGAGTTCTTCCACATGAGGTGTTGTGCGCACATCTTGAACCTAGTAGTCAATGATGGTTTGAAGGACCTACATCATTCCATTACAAGTATTCACAATGTTGTTAGGTTTGTGAGGTCTTCACCTCAAAGACTTGCTAAGTTTAAGGAGTGCATAGAGTTTGCTAGAATTTCATCTCAAAAACTTGTGTGTCTTGATGTTCCTACTAGATGGAACTCAACATACATGATGCTGGATTCTGCGGAGAGGTTTCAAGCTGCATTCGAAAAGCTTGAATTTGAGGATACAAGCTATATGGAATACTTTGGGCCCGATGGCCCCCCTTCTAGTATAGATTGGGAGAATGCAAGAGCCATTGTGAAATTTCTTAAGATCTTCTATGAGGCCACTAAGATATTCTCATCTTCTTTGCATGTGAACAAACATTCTGCATTCCACCAATTGGCTTCAATCCATTATGAACTTAGCCAATCCATCAAGAATACCAATTCTGTTTTGAGTAGTATGGGCTTAGAAATGAAGAAAAAATATGACAAGTATTGGGGAAAAATTATAAATATCAATCAGCTGCTTTATTTTGGTGTCATTCTTGACCCTCGTTATAAGTTTAGGTATGTTGAGTGGTCATTTCAAGACATGTACAAAGATGACTTAGATTTTTCCAATAAACTGACAACTAGTATTAAGCACAACCTGTCCAGTATGTATGATTGGTATGATACAGCTCATGAGCAACAAAATAGGCCTAGTCAAACTTCTCATGGTCCATTGGAGGGCAGTTCATCTGCAGAAACCTCTAGCCTTGCTGAAATTTCAACACATTGGGCAAGGGTTGATGCTTTCAAGAAGCATCTTAAGGAAAAAAATTCAATTGATCAGAAAAATGAACTTGAGAGGTACTTGGCCGAATCTTGTGTGGATGGAGATGACAAATTTGACTTGCTTTTGTGGTGGAAGCAAAATTCCTCTCGGTTTCCCATACTCTCAACCTTGGCCAGGGATGTTTTGTCCACTCCTGTTTCCACTGTGGCTTCAGAAAGTGCTTTTAGTGCTGGTGGAAGGGTGTTAGACACCTTTAGAAGCTCTCTAACCCCAGAAATGGCAGAGGCACTGATTTGTGCTCAGAATTGGTTGAGGCCTTCTCTCTACCAATTTAAAGACCTCAATCTAAATGAGGAATTTGAGACATCTGAGAAAATTGTTTCAGGTACATGTTTCTCTATTATTTTATACCTTTGAATCCTTTTGTGTATGTATTTCTGTATGTAAGCTAATTCAGTTTGTTTTTATCAATGTTTTCAAGAATTTCATCGCGGATCAACAGATTTTGGGAGGAGTGGAGGAGCAGCATTAAGAGCTGAAATTAGATCTGGTGCTGGTTCATCATCTCAATCACAACCAATGAATATTGGTTGTGACTGAAAGTTATTAAGGTTTTGTTCCTTGTTTTTGCCTTGCTGAATTTTGTATGATTTGTTCCTTATTATTATGTTATGTACTAAATTTTGTATTTTATCCTTCTTTGCGGAACTGAAATTTTTGCTTTTTGGAGTCATATGTGAAACATGACTCATCACAATCTGCTTGGTATATATATCAACTGTTAGCCTCTTAGGACTGTTTTGTTATCAGGTGCCATGCTACTCTATTTTTGGCCTTGCTACTACTATGAACCTGAAAGTTACTTTCAGTTACCTTTACAACACTGTAATATTGGATTGTCTTTCCATTAATCTTAGCATGATATTTTTTGTTTTGTTTTGTTTTGTAGGAATCAGGAAGTATTTAAGGTTCACTCTAAGTCCACAAAAGTGTCATTTTGGAACAATCCTCAAGGTACTTTCAGTTATCTTTACAGCACTATCATATTAGATTGTTTTTCCATTAATCTTAACATGATATTTTTTGCTTTGTTTTGTAGGAACTGGGAAGTATTTAAGGTGAATTCTAAGTCCACAAAAGTATCATTTTGGAACAATCCAATTGGTCCTAATTTCAACTGATTTTTGGGGACCCGTTGCCAACTGAACTGGGGATTTGTTGCAGTTGTGAGTTTCACTCATTTGATCATTTGTTTATATTACTGAAGAATTCCAGCATATTTATTTACTTGATTAGTTATTCATGTTCATATTTCATGACACAGTGGTCTTATCATTTGATTATAGACTAATGTGTCAAAATCTTTAATTATTAGGGATTGGTTGACATGAGCAAACCCCAAAAAATGATCCCTGCTGGTTTGGTGTATTAAAATGGTAGACTTCATTTTCTCATGATGTGGCACACTCTTGTTTATTCTGTTTTAATTACCACTATCATTGTATTGCCTGTGTGTGGATTGGTTTAGCAATCCTCTCAAGTGTCTGAATTTGGTAGATGAAAGCTTTGACCTCTGATGAATATCTTTTGAATGGGGGAGCAGACTTAATGTTGTTGTAAATGGGTAAAAGTCAATGGTCAGAGTTTCCTTGAAGCAAAAGGTATATGGATTCTTTCACGTGTTTGTTGTTGTTTGGTTGTGCAAGTACTGCATAAGATTTCAACCCTATCTTTTATATTGCAGGTTTCTTGTAAAAAATGTTGATAGAGATGAGTTCATGGCTACCTTGTTTGAAGAATCAGCAGGCTACCTTGTTTCAAGAATCAACAGATTATGATTTTATTATGTTATAAACCTTGTTTTCTTATGTATTTGCACTTGTGTATTTCTAAACTACCGACTTCTAGGCTTCTCTGTCTTTGTGTTTAATTAGTATGCATGGAGTGAAACATTGAACATTCTTCCACCTTTCATGGTGAAGGTTCACAATGACCCAATGTATGAATTAAGGCCCAATTGAGTATTTAGATGGTAAAATTAACCCTAAATTGGAAAAAAGCACTCAAAAATTAAGTTTGGCCCAAAAATTGAATCTGGCTCATACCCGTATCAACCCGCCCGATCATCCGCTCAACCCGACCAAACCGATCAACATTTGGTCGGAAATGGGCCAAAAAATTGAATGGTCGGTTTACGGCGGATTGGGCTTTTTGAGCCCGAAACCGCCCGAAACCGACCACTGCTTACCCCTACTTCGAGATCTTCCACCCCTTGCCACCAGAGGAAGCTACTGTTGGTATAATGACAGCAAGTAATTAATATTAAAATATTAATAATAACAAATGAAAGTTAATTTTGGCATTTATATTTGAAATCAATTAGTTGAATAATGTAATCAATTGAGAATTGATTTGTTGAATGTTAATGCATTTATATGCAAATGAACGTTGCCTTGTATGTTTTTTATTTGACAAAAAACGTTGCCTTGTATGCTTATTAGTTATGATGAGATGAGTTTTTGGGGAATTCTTATTCTTAATTTTGTGATTTTCACCCTCTATTCACTTGGTGATAATTTGGGTAATTGCATTGTGTAAGCTCAATTGTTCTTGGCTTTGAGTGCACAAGTCCAAGAGCATGCTGTGTTAATCTTGGGGAGCAAGCCGGTTTGTCAGATTGCACTTGAGGTCTACCGGAATCTTACTTTTAAGACAGTGGTTCATCCACGGCACAACTATCGATCATCCCTATATTCCAACAATTTAAAAGCAAGATATTTTGATCGATGGTTGTTCATCAACCAAAGACGCAAGCAAATGTAGGGAAGGATCTCATTCCATCTTTGAGGTTGGTGATTATCACTAATATTACATGCACGCACCTTGGACAACATTGAAGCTACGACTTCACCAAAATAGTTCGGGTTTGTTGATTTTCTTTGGTATTGGTAAGATTTATGATAATGTTACATAAACATGCATGATTTTCTGAAACAAAAATGCTAACGGTTATTGTTGATAATATTTGTCATAAGATGAAATGCATTGCTATGGTGTTTTTAGAAAAGTAAATATAAGAAAATATATTAATTTATGAAAGTTGTCTCATGTCATGAGAACTCCTTTTTCGTGGATTATTTTTGCTGGACTATCAAGAGGCTTATGGGTAATCTCTTGAAAGGAAAAAAAAAAGAAAAAAAAAGAGAGGTTGATAATAATTATTGTAGGTTGTGTTGCCTAGTATATTTGATATTATGTAACCTTTAGTGTTTATTGCATAAATATGAATGCTTGAATTAGTAAAATTGGTTCGGTGACATGAATTATGTATTGCATGTCCTTAATTATGTTGAAATTTTGTGTACCTTGTTGTTGGATGGAATTTTTGAGTCTATGCCTATAAATCTTTTATATGGAATTTTTAAGTATTCAGTTTGAGCTGAAACTCATTTTATTTATAAAAAAAAAAAAATCAAGGTGCTAATTTATTTGGCAGATCCTTTTTCTTAAGACGTTGAAAGAGAAACGTTCAGCCATTAATGTGGGTTTTGAATAGTCTTTTTGTCAATTTTAATTTGGCATTGATAAGTGGGGTGAATGTCTTAATTGACACCTTATTTGGCAATAAAAAAAATGATGAGGACTTATTTCACAGACTCCAACAGTAAAAGAATGAAGAGATATATATGTTAGCAAATGGTGATAAAAGATGGTAATATAAAATATATATATATATATATATATATATATTATTTTGAAGTATTGTATATTTTTATGATATGTTGTTTTTGGTATTTTATATAAATTATTATAGTTCTGGGGTGATCTTGAGAATACAGCCAAATAATTTAATTCTACGAGCAGGTATGATTTTACTCAAGCTAAATGTGTTATTTCTTGAAAATTTGAGAAACAAACTTGTATAGCATGTTCCATTATATGAAATCTGAATTCATTGCTCTTGAGTTAGCAAGTCAAGGAGCTAAATGATTAAGAAGTGCTCACAGCTACAATTGGAGTAGCTAAAGTCAGTGTCTCCAAAAGAAAGAGAGGACATATAAATGTTAGATATAATATTGTTAGACAAATGATTAAAATGGTGGAATTTTCGTAAGTATGAGAAGTGAAAGAAATATTGTTGATTCTCTCACTAAAGGTTTACCCAAGAAAGTGGTCCTGGATTCATCGAGGGGGGTGAGGGTTAAGCCTTGAGTTGAGGAAAATATGGTGGATACTCATTTGTTGGTCAAACGAAGCCATATGATTACTCATATGCACAGGGGCGGAGCCAGAAAATTTCGATGTGGGGGGCCAAAATCTAATTTACATAATATGAAATAGTAATAAAAAATTAGTTTAATTTTTATACAGTGTCAGTGTAATTTTTTTTTTTACACAAACATCCAATGGTATCTTGACAAAACAGCATAATTGTTATTTCTCTCTCATAGTTATTAAAATAAAAACACACATGTCAAAATGTTAGCGGATGTCAGTGTAAAACATTTTACACTGACATTGTATACTACTTTAATGTATAAAAAATTAACTAATATATAAAAACAAATTATATGATACAAATTTGATAATAACTTAATATAATATAAATTACTCAAATAGATTTATATCTAGAACATTCACTTCTTCAATTGTACACCCAACATTTCACAGAGTAAAAAATCATCTATTATCATATATGGTCTATTTTTATCAATTTATTTTTTTAATGTAAACAATTGTATCTATCTTAGAATTCTAAAAAAGTGTAATTTAAGTGATTGAAATTGTACTTATTTTAATTAAATTTGAGTCAATATTTTTTATAAGAGTTAATTGTTATATATATATATATATATAGCAGATGTATCTGATGAAGATACCTCCGCTCCCACTCCCTCATCGGAAGAATCATCATCAACAACGACAGGAGGGTGGAACTCAAGATCGTCCTCAAAGTACTCAACAGTCTCCAAAACATGCATCCTTCGCTGCGGTCCTGCCTCTACTGTGCCAACAACCTTTCTATTAGGGCCATGATAGGTGGCGCTGAGTGCCCCATGGTTTATCTCCCAGGTCCATGATAGGTGGCGCTGAGTGCCCCATGGTTTATCTCCCAGGCACCACCAAAATGAGCACGATCAAACATGATCGACCGAAGCCTCGAATGTGCCAGAGGCATATCCGGTTCCATCTAATCTCAGATGTAAAGATATATGCACAAATAGAGAAACCACAAATAAAACATGCAAGAGTGAGAAACCAATATATGAATTTTACTCGACAACTACATGCTTGACACCACATAAAACACATACACATATATCAACACAAGCATTCATAAGCAAATAGTTTATCAATGGGTTTAACACCCCAAACGTCATCATTTGAAAAACTATACATGAACATTTCATATTCGTCATCTAAATTCGCACATAATCTCATGAGATATCCCAACACATGGTGAGTTGATCAAGCTCAATTGCCATCCCATGGCATAAAGGCACGCAGCCATAACCCATTGCACACTGTCCACACCCAGGGCATCAGTGATAAAACCGTAAATGGGGTTTCATTGTCCAACCCGGGCACAATGAAGAAAATCGTAGCATGAAATACCTGACGCCGCAAGGTAATCACACATAGAACCATGGGCACGTCTGCCAAATGCATGCAAAACACTTTGCTCGTAACACTTTTCTTTGTGTTCAATCTTTCCTTGCCGAAGCTCAAAATGGCTTACGACTCACATAGTTTTAACATCTTTAAAACTTTCATTACAACACAGGACCTCACAGTCTGAGTGCTCAATCACGACACCTCTCGACCGATACACCAATCATAGGTTCGTGGTAATAGAAAACATCTTAAATGTTTAAACACGGTATACACCACGTATACAATAGACACCAAGTCTACAGGACCTCAAAGTCCAAAGGACTCCAAGTCCATAACAACAAAGAACCTTAGTACCCCGACGTCTCGGTTACTAAGTTCAACACCACTTTCAACACGGTTGAATTAGTTTTGCTTTCGGAAAATCTTTTCAAATGGAAAATTCTTCAATAAAATCTTTAAATAATAAAACTTAGTTTTCACAAAGGTGAGTCACTTGAGGTTTCAAACTTACTTAAAATATGTACTGTCGTTTCAAATACTTGCCGTCGACACTTTTCCAAATTTGCCGTCAATTATCACTTTTAAAACCTTTTAAGCCAAAACTTAGCTTTTTCCACTTAAATAATTTTCTAAAATCATAAATAACTTATTTTCAACAATTAATCTCATAAAATAACTTTTTATAATATTATGGAATCTCTTACATAAAAATTAGCAGTACAAAATTAATTTCACGGTTTCGCTCTCATTGTGACTCATAATTCACTCTTACAGTAATAAATCATTAAAATAATGATATTTTCCGAAATTCCTTATTTTTTCCAAATAAAAATTTCCATTAATATTATATACCAATATTTTACCGTTAAAATATTGAATATAATTTATGAAGCTTTTTAAAGATTTTATCCAATTAATTTAATTGGGCACTGACCACTGTCAGGCTTCTCAAACAACAACCAACAATAATATCATAGAGATATTCTCAGGCAGATCATTAATCACAACAGCATAATATAATTACAGATAAACAATTAAACGCAATTAAACCAACACAGATACAAATACCATAACTTAAACAACTTAAATAAATACTAACAGACAATTAATTACAGACAAACACATGATAGCATATAGCCATCGAATATATCCCTCGGGTAATCCCTTCTTACCTCTTGAAGAATTTTCAGCGGATTAAAAGTATTTGTCGAAAGTCCGAATTTCACGTACAAGTCACAAATCACTATCCTTCAATAAATCACAAGTTAACCAATCAAAAGCAAGCAAATAAATCACCTAATCCTCTATGATAGGTCACGGCCTCCATTAGGTTTAGTGGCTAAAATTTCTAAATTTGCTTAAGTTATTGGATTAATGATCCTAAGCACTTAAGACGATGAATTAAGAATAAATCAACAAAGTTTGAATCAAAAACTTCCTAACTCCTAAAAAACCTAGATTCGGCCTAATGAGTACATGAAGCTAGGGATCTTTGTTTGATGAACCAACTTGGATTCAACATGAATACATGCTAGAAAGATGATATACAAACTCATTTATAAGGAAAATGAACAAAAACTTTCCTCCCCCCACACCTATAGGTTCGGCCTTGACAAGAAATTAGGGGAGGAAATTTTGGTTTTCAACATACTCTTCGATTATGATAGAAGTGATAATAATAGGAACATAGAAATTGGTTTCACATTTTTAGGGTTTTTCTATGATTTCCTATGATTTATCAAAGTTAAGAACAACTAAGATGAACATGAAAAATAAAGCTTTGAATCATGAAATGATTTGAAGAAACAATGACTAAAAGATGATGAGGATGAAGAATCACCTATTGGATATGAAATTTGATCAAGATATCTTCAACCTCCTTCACAAACTTGGCTTCTTTGTTGTGAGAGAAAACTTAGAACAATGGAGAATACTTGAGAGCTTTTGAGAAAGTGTGAGAATATGTGAGAAAGTGTGAGAAGAATCATGAATGAGATTGACTATTCAAACTTGTAGGCAGCCATGACAAGCATGGGCCTTGCACCATTTTGGGCCAAGAAAGCCCAAGTCCGCTTGATTTTTCAACATGAAAATAGCTTATGGCATAAAATCATGACATAGGAAACTTAGGTAAATTAAATGGCATCATGAAAATTAATTCTTGGCCATGAAATTTGGGCTCTAGGCCGCAGTCCTTAATGGGTTTGGATGACAAGAATTTGGCCCATTTCACTTAGTGTATCATGAAAATTAGTTTAGGGTCCAAAATGTAATTAATAGACAGTTTAGGGGTCAAAATGTAATTATCAAAAATTACTAACATAACCCTAAGCCACATTAAACCTCTCACATGGATGACTTATCCCTAAGATAATATAGGTTTTATCCACTTATCGAGTCCCGAAACTCCTGTAATCAGCTCCGTCGTTCGCCCGATTGAGTATAGCGTCTGTAAAACATATATTATTTTACTTTTTATGAAATAATTCTAAAAATAAATTATCGTAGGAAAAAAAATAAAAATCTTAAGTTTTTCGTTCACGAATTAAAATTAGGTCTTTTGAGCAGTATAATTATACCGTCAATGGAATTCGCGGGCCGGGTTTCGCCTGACTTTCCAACCTAAATTTTAATCGTAGCTTTCTACATTCAAGTATAATGGAGTGGTAAACTCCATTTATTTAAAATAATTTTCTAAAACTTAAATAATCATATAAACATATTTCTGTTATTTAAAACAGTGAAAAACAGGGTGTTACAACACACAACCTCATACTGCCATCCTTCTTCTTCACCAACAACAATGGCGCTCCCCATGGGAATACGCTAGGCCTGATGAACTGCTTCTGCCTCAGATCTTCTAACTGTTCCTTTAACTTAGCTAGCTCTATAGGAGACATCCTATAGGGTGCTATGGATATAGGCCCAGTTTCAGGCACTAAGTCTATGGCAAACTCCACATCTCTCTTTGGGGGTAGTTCGTAAACATCCTCGGAAACACTTTAGGAAAATCTCGCACAACAGGCACGTTGTCGACATCAAGAGGTCTCTTGACTTCCAGGGAAGATAGCGTCATGTACACTCGGGCATCTTCTTTCATCGAAACCTTAACTTGGTTGGCAGAGAGAAAGGTCGGATCCTTAGATTCCACTGGAGTTCCAAAAACTATGGTTTTATCGAAGTAATTCAGAAGAATGTGGTTAGAAGATAACCAGTCCATGCCAAGAATAACATCAAGGTCTTTCAGGGGTAGGCATACAAGATCAACAATAAAGTCTCTACCATCTATTGTAATAAGAATATTCCTGCATGCATAAGAAGTGAGAACATGTTTATTCGTGGGTGTGGCGACAACTAAATCACACTCAAGAAGTGTCACAGGAAACTTAAGACTCTTAGCACATTCATATGACACAAACGAGTGGGTCGCACCCAAATCAAACAATACAGTTAAACGAATTCCCCTAATGAGGCACATACCTTGGATCAAATCTTCGGATTTGGAGGCCTCGGCTCCACTGAGAGTAAAGACTCTCCCTGTGGTCTTCAGTCGGTTGGCATGAGGTTTCTGACCTTAGCTGCAACTATATGGTTTTGATTTTCCTCCTTCACAGCTCCGGCTGATGTGGCCATGCTTGCCACACTTGAAGCAGATGATGTTCATTTCCTTGCATTGGGTAGTGAAATGGTTCTGTCCACACTTGCCGCAACGAAGAGGTTTAGAATCGGAAGAATCCCATCTCCTGGACCTGTCTGGAGAAGACTGAGACTTCTTGCCATCCCGCTTGAAGTCCTTGCCAGCTGGAGCGAGACGCGGCTTCCACTTGTTTCCCTGATCACTCTTCTTGTTGCTCTGGTTGTCTAATCTCGTATTACCTGATTTGTAGGCATCCTCAAAGATCCTACACTTGTTCACTAGGACTGGGAAGACTCAAATCTCCTGGTAGCTGATAGCCTGCATGATCTCTGGGTGAAGACCATCCTCAAACTTCACGCATTTGGAACGATCATCCGCCACATACTGAAATAGTGTATAGTAGTGGGCGAGCTCCTCAAACTTAGCCGCATACTCTCCTACCGACATGTTGCCCTGCTTCAGCGCCAGAAATTCCATCTCCTTCTTGTCCTTGATGTCTGCCGGGAAGTACTTCTCCAGAAATCTGTCCATGAAGACAGTCCATGTAATCATCGTACCCTCCGCCTGCAAGCGCTGACAACAGTTCTCCCACCAATGCTCAGCCTCCTCAATCAGCATAAAAGTCCCAACGATGACCTTCCGCTAATTGTTGCATCCCATGGCTCGGAAGATCTTCCCGGTCTCCCTCAACCACAACAGGGCACCCTCAGGATCGTAAGCTCCCTTGAAGGACGATGGATTGTTCCGCTGGAACTTGTCAAGACCCTGGAACTTAGTCGGTCCCGTGTTTCTGTTGGCTTTCTGGTTTTGGCCTATCGCGTTGGCAAGGAGTGCCAAAGCATCTGCGATAGCCTGGTCGTTTCTGCCCCCTCATCCTGCCATAAGTTCCTGTAAACGCCCAAGACAACTTGTTAAATACAGGGAACTTAAAGCAAGAAAAGCTACGGCTTCTAACATAAAGCATTATTGTCTATAACAAGTATAGACAATTCAAACAATAGCACACAACAGACTCACATCAGACTCATACCACATCCGGACAGGGTCGAACTGCTCTGATACCACTAAATGTGAAAAATTAAAAACCAAACAACAGGTAGAGAACACCACATTGTGTCAAGTCTCAAAATGCGGAAAAGAAAACATAACATAACATTAAAGAAAACCCAACCTCGATGTCACATTACAGAGCTGGTATAACCAATCCAGAATCAATCCTCGGATACAACTGAAAACAACTAACTAAACAAACTACTGAAAACTGGAAATCCTAACTATGAGTATACGAATATAATGTCAAGGAAGCAGTTAGCAAGACGAGCATACATCAAACAATCATGTTATAGCAGACAACAATATACCATATCAATAACATCATACAAACGTGTATGCTATGCAATGCAACTCTGCTCCACTACTCCATTATGCACTTGGATCCATCTATCTCAGGAAGTCAACTTCGGAGTTACATTTCCACATTGGCCAATTAGCACCAACGCCGGGGCAATCCGCCAAACCTTGGGTGGACCCCTAGGATAGCCGGCGCACCTTATTCTCAGGTGCATCACCACGGTTGTACGTGATTCATCGCCGTACTCTCAGACGACCTCCCCTGTGTTGAACATCCTCCACTAACATCTCTGATGCGTGAATGCATGCTCAACACAACACACAAACATAACCACCACCTCCGCTTGGGCCCATAGGCTACCCAAGTTTTAACACCATCAACACCTCGACCACTCGGCTATCGAGGATTATCGTTATGTTTTGTATTCCTTAATTAAACATTCTAGTTGTTCTTCACTTCAGATTACCACCTTGGCCAACAAGCATCAAGGCCCCCTTAGCCACTAGGCTATCAAGGTACCATATCATCATTAACACTCTAGCCATTAAGCACTAGAGATTACCACCTTGACCATCATGCATCAAGGCCCCTATGGCCACTAGGCTACCAAGGTACAATAATCTTATCACTTGTCTTTGGTCTTCATGTTCCGTTGGTATTTTGTTAAGTCTTTTAGAGCATTCGAGGTCAAACACCCCTAACTCAGCATTTTGCGTCTGCATTGCATTTTCATCATTAGGACAGTCAAGACGGGCGTCTTTGGTCCTCTGTGCAAGCACGACCGTCTTTGCGAGAAGCACGACAGTGCTCAAAAGTGCGCCCAGTTTCTGGATTTGAATGGGAGCATGGGCGTGTTCCCTGTTAAGCACGGCCGTGCTCAATGGAGCAGGTACATACTGTTCTGGAAATAAGGGTCGCGGACCCTTTGCCAATTTCTTGGGGCAGTTCCAGATTCAATCCTAATGCATTCTACTAATCCATGGATCATCAATTTCATTAATATTGTTTAAATATCCATGTCTTATAAAAGGGGAATTAATCCTTTAATCTCAAACCTCCCTAATCACTCATAAATCAATCCCTAGTGTTCTTGACTAAACCATTGGCATAATCCTCACTCATTACTATCGTTCAGATTTATGAACAAGGGGAACAACCTCCCTTAATATTATTAACAGATTTAACGTTTTAACCTTAACTCGTCACAACATCAGTCAACAACCAATACATCACAATATCATAATTATGATAAAACACTCAATCATGGCATCGTCACATTAACATGTTCATAATAGGCAAAATTAATAAATAATAACAGTCATGCCAATCATTAACATTGTAGACAGTTAAACATCATATAGTAAACAGGCATAAAGGCACATAGACATGCTATCAAAGGAAAGGGTTATGGGAACCCTTTGTGTTACACTACCCCCAACCCTACATATTCATACTATTCCTTCTCCCCAGACCTGGTATACCTGGTATGAAGATCAGACTCCTGATAGTAAACTGGTCTCGTCACCTCAAGTGGTTCGACAAACGAATCAAGCCTTGGCCAACAAAAAGGTTAACCAATTAGTTCCCAATTCAAAAGATGGAAAGGGAAACAGAAGAGGGATAACCGGCTTAGCTTGCAAGACACTAATGTGCACGTTCCTCTCCCAAACACCGCAAGGATTCCTAAGACAAAGAAGGATTCAAGGGAGAGAAAGGGAAAGAGAAGTTTCTGCTGTTTTGGAGGCAGAGAAACCAAAATAAGGGTTGCACACAAAACCCTTACGCACTGTGACCCGGGCACGGCCGTGCACCCCACTAAGCACGGTCGTGCTTACATCAGCGTCAACGAGACAAGTTTTCTCCTGAGCACGGTCGTGCTTGTGGCTATGACAGCCACAAGACACGTGCATCAAGCATGGGCGTGCCGATACATGAGCACGACCGTGCTCATGCATCAGCAAGGGATTTACAGCCTAAAATCTCACTTAGCCCATTCTAATTAGAACTAAAGTGATGTGTGATCAAGACATAGAGCACTAACATTTTAGGATCATTCTTTGATTTCAATTGCTAAAAATTCAAGATCAATCACAAACAAGAACAATTTATATGAAGCTTGATCTTCAAGTGAAGAATCAAGAGAAACAAAAGGAGTAGAAGAGAACAAAAATTGACACATGAACTAGAAAGTAAATTGCAAGAAGTAAATGACAAGAATTAAAGAGCAAGAATTAAAGAACAAAATAGAAAAAGGAAGAGGTAGATAAGTGGAGGGAAGGCGCCACAAAGTCATTCTTCTTGGAGAAGAAGAATGAATTTGATAAGCCAAGGGAAGATTCACCACTTGAATATGGAAATCCAAGATAAGAATTAATGTTTCAACTCATGAACCAAGAAGAGGAGACTCACAACTCTCTTTAGAAATCTCAAGTGTGAGAAAGCTCAATTGCATTCAAACTTGTAAAATGATTTACATGAAGCCTATTTATAGGCTCATCCTACTTAAGGTGCAAGCTAGTCTAACTTGAAGTTCAAGTTACTCATCTAAGTCCTAATGAGATTGGAACACTCTTAAGCCCAATTACAAGCCTAATCTTCTAATCTTTCCAACACATCCAAGATCACTTCAATCGGACATCTACAACTCAAGAAACACCCAAAATAGTGAAGCATGTTTAATTTGGATTTGCTTCAAAGTTAACTTGCCCCCATTGGCCCGTTAAGGTTGTGCTTCTTTGGATCACATCATCCCCTCCTTCTTGAAGAAAATTCGTCCCGAATTTTAATCCTACATTAAAGAGAAGATGTTTAGAATTATTATTTTATAAAGATCCTAAAAATAATTTGGGAAGGCAACTCCCTTATTATCGTTGTAATTCTCAACCCATCCTCTTGGGTCAAAAACCACCCTTTTGAAAACAAGTTTTGTGAACAACCCTTTCAAATATTTTCCACAAGGTGTCATCCCTTCAAGGTTGTTTGGTAATGTTTGTCCATTATTGAGAGAAACATTTGGAAAGATATTGTGTCTTAGTTCTCCCAATGAATGGGAACCTTAATGGATATGCATTAATTTCTTTTGAATTTACAAAATAGGTTCAACACACATAGGTAAGGTAGAAGTATTAGTAGGCAAGCAAACATCATCAGTTTTAAAATCATTTATTGGTTGCCCTACTAAGAAAGCATCCTTTATCTCACTTTTAACCTTATCAATATGCACAGTTTTAACACTTTCAACACAGTCCATAAATTCCACTTTGGTGGTGCAAAAAGTGTATTTTTCAAGATTAGCAAAAGGTTTTTCTTTCACAAGTAATAACAAAACACAATTTAATTGGTCAAGGCAGATTTTCTCTATGTACCAAGATAGCATCATTGGAGATTACCACAAGCATTTGAATTTCTCTAGTTTCTTTAGAAGTGACTTGAAGTTTATCCAAAGAAAATCAAAGGTAGTAGGTAAAGAAAAAGATGGAAGAGACTTGTTACAAAAATTGTTGGAGCAAAGTAAACACAATGGATGGGTTTCCAAAAGTATTTTCTTTACTTCTTTTTCCTTTAAAGCTATGCATTCTTTGCCATCTTGTTCTTTAACCTTATGGTTTTCGCAAAAGTTTTACTCACTTGTGCCAATTGTCTTTTCCATATTATTTTGTGGCACATTCTTTTCTTTTGCATTTATTTATTTTTCTTCTTTGTCACTCTTGCCTTTTCTCTCAAGCTCCCTTTTTTCTCTCATTTTCTTTTGATCCTTACTAATTTCATTTGTAGAGAGGGGTATAAGAGTAATATTTTTGTTGTGGTGCATAGAAGGAAAAGAAAGGGTAGAAGTGGAAGGTTTAGAGTTAGGAAATGTGGCCTTTGATCCACTTTTACCAACAATTTCAAGTTGTTGTGATGAGTCACCCTCCTTCTTGAAGGAGTTCTTTCTCTTCACTTGGGCTTCAACCTTCATTACATGGTGTAGGTCTCTAGTGTAGCTTGAAGGCACATATATTTTTCTCAAAACCCTCTTCATTTCTCTCCAAGTACTAATTGATTCCTCATCATACCTTCTTCTCTCTTTACACAATTGATCCCACCAAATTAAATCATAATCATGAAATCCTAGACTAGCTACCTTTACTTTCTTTTCTTCACTATAGTAGTAGCAAGAGAATATGTGCTCCAATTTGGTCTCACGTTCCAGGTAAACATTGGGATCACTCTTCCCATGGAAGCTAGGGATCTTCACCTTCACATTATGCAACTTGTCATCCTTCTCATTCCTTCTTCCTCTATGTTCATATCTATGTCTCCAACTATCAAATCTAGGTCTATGTACATTGTCTTCCAAATTTGAGGAGCCTCTATGTGAGTTGTCATGCCTTGATCCCTTTTTGTGCTCATGTACTTCTAATATTTCAAACACTCTTTCTATGTTCCTTGTCATTCTATCCAACTTCCTATGCAAGTTCCTTGTTCTTAGTGATGATGGAGGAGAATCTTCATTGTCTTCTTCATGTTGTGAAGTCATGGTGCACTTACAATCTGAGAAATTACAATACAAATTCCAGAAAATTGAAATTTACACAAATCAAATGAAGATTACACCAATAAGAACAATTACACCACCAAAAATCAAAAAGAATTGAGTACAATCCAACAAGGAACAAATACATTTAAAGTACAAGTGAAAGAAAAGATTACAAGTCAAAAATGAATATAACAAGGACCTCACTACTCACTCACCATTCAATCAAAGATTGCCGCTCGTCTATATCGCTCAATGTAGACTTTTACAAGATGATTTTCTCTCTTGTCTCTTTCCACTCAAGAGTTTCCTCTTCAAGGGATCTACAATTTGAAACAATATTCTCAACAATTAGTCTCCATTAAACAAATGAAAAATCAACCAATAGGCAATCAATTCAAAGATGTCAAGAATTTCGAAAACAACTAATACAAAACTAATGGAGTTTAGAAGACAAGCAAGAAAAGGTTCAAGAAGAATTGAACACTCAAATTGATGTGAAAAAGACAAGTTAAAAGAGTTCAACAAAGTATAATTTAAATTTAATCAAAGTGTTGGTGAACAAGTAGTGATCAACGCGAAATGTGCTACAACAATTTGTGAAGGATTTATACAAATACAAGCATGTGAAATGGTGGCAAGTCTTTTACCTTTTGCTATAACTTTTCAGAATTTGCACTTTTGCCCCAAAACTTTGTATATTTACGGTTTTGGCCCACTTTTTCTTTTTTACACCAGTTTTTTTTTAACTTCAGCCACTTGACTTTTTATAATTACAATTTCACATAAATTACACTTAATTTTCGAATTTAACAAAAGATCATTCAATTATGAACAAATTTGAACATAATTGGTGTAATACTTGGAAATATGAACAATTCAAGTAGTGTAGAATAATTTCCAAGTGAAGGAGCACAAATCAAGTAATTAGAAACCTAGATATTTCATTCAAGTGGATGATAAACACGTCATTTCCACAATTTTAATTTCAAGAAGATCTATTAGGTTCTAAAAATTTGAAATCATTGAAGCGCTTTTGATTAAAATTTGAATCAATTTTACTATTGTGAATTGATATTTGAATTTGAATTTTGCAATTGTTCAAATTAAAAAAGTAAGGAAAATAGATCTATGCTTGAATTTTCAAGAAGCAACCAAAATCACATGTGATGGAAGAGCACATGCAAGATATGGAGTCTAAAATTTGAAAGTGAAAATGTGGAGGGAAAAAATTTTCACCAAAAATTCAAGCAAGATCAATTCAAAATCATTTCAAATTCTAGATCCATAACCACAATTGGATTCAAAATATTTTTCATCATCCAATTCTTTGTTGGAACCAAAGTAGTTTTGGATTTAATAATCTCTAAGTTTTGATGCTAACAAAAGGATTAAATTTGATTGACAAAGTGTTAGTTGAGATCTAACATGTGCTTTCAGTTATGCAGGAATACTTCAATATAAGTAAAATAAACTTTGGATAAGTTTTCATTGAAAAATACGCGTCCACCCTTGTAGAAAGGTTGCTCAAATACTTTGGTAAAGTTACTTAGTTATTTAATTGAGTAGACTGGTTTTCTTGAGTAGACGAGGCTCTAAATATTTGCTAGATGAATACCTAAATAACTTGTTAGGCACAGCAAGTCCAAAGACTTGATAATGAGCGCGTCCATCTTGCCACGTAAACAGACGGAAGTAATTAGTTGAAGTAAATGAACTGAAACATAAAGTAATCTGGTAAACGGGCTCTAACCGCCACGTCACCAGACAGAGATCTTTATAACTAATTAAAAAATAGCAAGTCCGAAGACTTGTTAGACAAAAGGATATGCCACATCATTAGACGAGCAAAATAAAATTTTGAACAGACTTAATCTCTCTTATAACTAAGTAGACGGGGTTCTTTTTAGACGAGCTTCATCCTTGTAATGAATTAAATGCAATTCGAATCTCTTATATTTATTTCAAATGATTGATATTTATTTCAATAGAATATTTGTTTTTCATATTTGTTTTATCTCCTTTAATGTTTCACCTTGTTGTAAAAGAAACATAGTACAATCAAGAAATGCAAAAAGCAGAATCATACAATAAGATACTGCAAAACGATCCGTACGGTGACAACTCTATGACTGAAAAAGCTGGATTATACACAAAAGAGGAAAAACAAGTGCTCAAGCTGCAATACTCGGAGGAGTGAACCTCCAATTTCATGCTACCTCAATAACCAAGAGTACTATTCAGCATTGCTACTATCAAGTTATCAGTCACAACAGATATCATACATTAAATGCTATCTCTAAACGGGATTATTCAAAGTAACCATTGAAGAAATACAAGTGAAGAAAAAGGTCACTATAAATAGAAGACTTCAAGTTCTGAAGAATGTACTTTTGAACTTTTGCCAATCAATAATAACTCATTCTAATATTCTTTCAAAAGCAAGTGTCTGTATTCTTTAGTTTGAATATTGTTGTAATATTCAACTGATCTTAAACTGTCATATCCTCACACATAGTGAGTTAAGAATATCAAACATTAAATCTCTTTGTTAGAGTTAGAGCCTGAAGAGGCTTCGTGAGAAAGGAATACTTGTAGTCTGGAGAGGTGTTGAATACTCTATTGTAATCTATTTGGAGAAATAGTGGATAATCCTTCAAGTCGAAGGGACTGGACGTAATTCTTGGTTGGAAGAGAGTGAACCAGGATAAAA
Source organism: Sophora flavescens (assembly GCA_030762895.1). Classification (NCBI taxonomy): domain Eukaryota; kingdom Viridiplantae; phylum Streptophyta; class Magnoliopsida; order Fabales; family Fabaceae; genus Sophora; species Sophora flavescens. The sequence goes on from CM061068.1 coordinate 116,211,761, forward strand.
CCTCTTGTGTGAATCTTCTATCCCTAAACTCTTCAGTTTTATTTGCTTCTACTAACTGTGGGGTTTTGATATTGCCTTTGTTTAAGTCTTTTAAAAAGGATTTTTGTCTTTGTGCTTGCTTCTGCCCCTAATCTCCTTGAGTGCCAAAATTGTTTTAAAGGTTGTTTTCGAAAATTATTAACAAACACAATTCAACCCCCCCCCCCCCCCTCGTGTTTGCCTTTGTCAACTTCATTCTTGTGGTAAATGGTGCCACTTGCATGTAAAATTTTCAACATGAATTTGGCTCCAACTGAAAGATCATCATAGAATTTGAAAAAAAATTGATAAAAAATTAAAAACAATTGAAGATCAGAGATCTAACTCTAGATACCACATGATGTGATTAAGACATAGATCACTAACATTTTAGGATCAATCTTTGATTTCAATTGCTAAAAATTCAAGATCAATCACAAACAAGAACAATTGATATGAAGCTTGATCTTCAAGTGAAGAATCAAGAGAAACAAAAGGAGTAGAAGAGAATAACAATTGATATATGAACTAGAAAGTAAATTGCAAGTAGTAAATGACAAGAATTAAAGAGCAAGAATTAAAGAACAAAATAGAAAATGGAAGAGGTAGAGAAGTGGAGGGAAGGCGCCACAAAGTTATTCTTCTTCGAGAAGAAGATTGAATTTGATAAGCCAAGGGAAGATTCACCACTTGAATATGGAAATCCAAGGTAAGAATCAATGGTTCAACTCATGAACCAAGAAGAGGAGACTCTCAACTCTCTCTAGAAATCTCAAGTGTGAGAAAACTCAATTGTATTCAAACTTGTAAAATGATTTACATGAAGCCTATTTATAGGATCATCCTACTTAAGGTGCAAGCTAGTCTAACTTGAAGTGCAAGTTACTCTTCTAAGTCCTAATGAGCTTGGAACAATCTTAAACCCGATTACAAGCCTAACTATATCAAAACCCGTACATATTGTTTTGGCTTCAACGACTCAAGAGGGGAGGGGGGTGAATTGAGTCTTCTTAAAATATTTCCCTCTTAAAAACTTTTCACAAAACTTTAGTTTTCAGATTTGTGGCCTCGGGATCTTTTACAAAATCAATGAAGGGTTTATATAAAATCTTGAATAGAAGGTGATGAGGACAAGAAAGATTGATTCAGAATTAATAGATCACAGAATCGGTTCAGGTTCAAAACTCCATAATAACAAAACACATAAACTGATTAAACCTTTAAAGATTAAGAATAAGTTATGCAAGTTTCACATATGATGCAAGATTCAATTCAAATATTGATCCTTAAGAATATAATTGAATACACAATTATTATTACAGTTTACTCAAGGATCAATACTGATTATGCAGATCAAGAACTGATATCAATTGAATACTTAGAACATCAAGATCATAGTTATATGGGCAAGACAAATTAAATCGTTTGAGTTTAGAGATACCTGACAACATGATTTACCCTGGTTCAGTCTTCACCACTGTGACCTACATCCAGTCCCCACTCCACCTGTGGGTTTTCACACACTAACACAACAAGCTTTAGCCAGGTAGCTTGAAAAACCTTTACACCACAGAGCACTCCTTCACCTCGAGATACCACACTCTTGTGAAGAGCCTCAATGTTCTTCCTTAGGGATACCTCACCCTAATCACACAGAGAGACTCCCTCTCTCTTTACAATCAAATAGAACGAAAAAATTGATTCCTAACTCTCAATAGTCAGATAAACAAATTGAAGCACTTATGAGAATGAAACACTCTTTTTGACAATAAGCTCAAGAAAGATGATGAATGATTTTCACAATTGATCTCTCAAATTGATTTCGTGTAATTCTGATGTGTTATGATATATGTATCGATATTGTATGAAAGTGTTCCTTTGATCCCTCTTTATATAGAAAACAAGTTATAGTCGTTGGGATCACTTAAAACAGATTTGGATATGATAACAGAATCTGTTTTCTTGATTCTTGTTCTTGAAATAAGATTCCACATCGGTTCTTATAGCCTTTCACGTCCATCTTGAAAATAAGCGCGTCCATCTAGTCACGTCAGCAGACGGAAGTACTAAAACACAAAGTAATTGGACGAGCTCCAAATAGTAGACGAGCTCCATATGCCACGTTATTGGACAGAGATTCTCATTAAGGACTTAGCAAGTCCAAAGACTTATGTGGACGAGCACTTCTGTCACTTTAGTGGACGAGCGCTTCTATTACTTTAGTGGACGAGCGCTTCTGTCACTTTAGTGGGCGAGCGCTTCTATCACTTTAGTGGACAAGAACTTCTGTCACTTTAGTGGACGAGGGCTTCTATCACTTTAGTGGACGAGCGCTTCTGTCACTTTAGTGGATGAGCATTTTTATCACTTTAGTGGACGAGCACTTCTGTCACTTGTGTTGGACGAGCGCTTCTATCACTTGTGTTGGACGAGTGCTTTTATCACTTTAGTGGACAAGCGCTTGTTATTTCCAAAAATCATTTTTTTTAACGAAAACTTATTCCTTTTAATGTAGGTTATGAAAATTGATTTTCTTCATGCATCTTTTTAGTTGAGCTATTTTGTGACTAAGAGATTTCTTTCTCTTACAAATCATCTAAGGCTTTGCTCTTTGATTTCTACATGCAGCTCCTTGATTCCTTCAAGTTCTTCCTTGAATATTTTCCTTGAATTTGCTTAATGAACTTGTTGATTACTGGTTGATACCTGTCTTTGCAATTTGACACTAAAACACTTGCATACACATTAAATTGTATTTGCCATATATCAAAATCTTTAAGTCATTGAGTCTTACAGTACAGAATTTCGTGCTAAACTTGTAGCCCAATTTTAGTCATGATAGACGCCGAATCAGGTCTTAAGTCAAAATTAAGATTTGTAGATAATCTTCTATGCTTTCCAACGCATCCAAGATCACTTCAATCAGACATCTACAACGCAAGAAACAGCCAAAATAGTGAAGCATGTTTGATTTGGATTTACTTCAAAGTTGACTTACCCCCATTGGCCCATTAAGGTTGTGCTTCCTAGGATCACATCACAAAGCAAACAAGGTATGCACAAAAGAACTTATACGAAAAAAGGGGTGTTACAACCGTGCGTGACTTAACTGTCAGCATGCCCATGCTGGGGGAAGCACGGTCCTGCTTCCCTGTACATGTCAGAACGAAAAACAGTAACAAGGGGTGTTTTACCCCCAAACACTTATAATAATGAAGAAAACACCAAACCAAGTAAAGACAAGTAAGATAACTTAAAGATAATAATGTACCTTGGTAGCCGAGGGGCCAAGGGGGCCTTGATGCTTAATGGTCAAGGTGTTGAGCTCTGGTGTCTATGGGCCAAAGTGTTAATAACTAAAGTAAAAAGATGTTGTTTTGTACCTTGGCAGCCGAGTGGCCAAGGGGGCCTCTATAGCCGAGTGGTCGAGTTTCTGAGCTCTGGTGCTTATTCGCCAGAGTGTTGTTGTTTTGTACCTTGGTAGCTGAGTGGCCAAGGGGGCCTTGATGCATAATGTCAAGGTGTTGTTAAAAGATATTTAACCCCGAGTGGTCAAGGGGGCCTTGATGCTTAATGGTCAAGGTGTTGAGTTCTGGTGCTTTTTGGCCAGAGTGTAAGTGAAAAGATTATGTGATAAAAGATTAAAGACTAAAGATGAATGATAACATTGATGATGATGATGAACTTGGGTAGCCGAGTGGCCCAAGCGGAGGTGGTGATTGTTGGTTGTGTGCTGTGTTGCTCATTCATGCATTGGAGTAGTGGAGTAGCGTTGCATCGCATAACATACCTTGTTTGGAATGATATATATATATATATATATATATATATATATATATGATATTGATGTGATGGGATGGTTATGTTTGATATGCTATGTTTTTATGATGCATGTTCATCTTGCTAACTGCTTCCATGCCGTTATGTTGATATATATGTTTCTTACTCGCCGTCTTTTGTTGTTTGTTTGCATGTATCTTTTGGATATGTAGAGGACGGTGAGCAGCTTGTTGAGGAGTGACTTTGAGGAGCCGCTACTCGTAGTTTAGTTTGTTTCAGTTTTAGTTTGTTGTCCAAGTTGTTTTATTGGATTGGTTATACCAGCTTTGTAATGTGACATCGAGGTTGGGTTTCGTTTATGTTATGTTTTCTTTTTATAAACATGTTTTGGTTTTTCCACGTTTGAAGTTATGTTACAATGTGGCAGCCTCTGCCCGATTTTTGTTATTATGATATAATATGCATGTGTTTCCTTTCTTTTATATATTTTACGCTTTATGAATACATGCGGGGTAGAGAGTGTCACATTTAGTGGTATCAGAGCATGTCTGTCCTATCAGGCCATGGTATGAGTCTGTTGTAAGTCTTTTGTGTGCTCTTGTTTGAATTATCTATATTTATTATAAACAATGATGCTTTGTAATAAGAACCTTTAGTTCTTCCTGCTTGGATCTTCGAGTCCGAGGACTTGACCCAAGATATGTGCCTAATTGATGAGAGCATAACCAATCAAGGTGATAGAAATTTCGAGGACGAAATTTTTATAAAGGGGGTGGAATTGTAACACCCTATTTTCCATAAATAAGCTTCATGCATTTATATATTTTATATATATGTTTGTATATGCTTGTTATGTTTGTTTTGGATGTCTAAGTTTATGTTTGGGGAAGTTTAGCTTTAGAAAGGTTCAATCCTTTTAGAGTCTCAGTAACCTGTTTCCCCATTATGGCCATATCGTGAGTTCTAGATGTCCCATTAAGGTGATCTTTAATGCGTTGGAAATCTAAGAGAATTATCTACAAGTCTTATTTTATATGTTTTGGCCAATTTGGTCGTTTAGCTGGTCTCGTTGTGCAATCTTTGAGCACCATGTACTTAGGAATTGAGCACGACCGTGCTTAAAGGGAGCACGGCCGTGCTCAGGTCACAGAGTTTATAAATAGAACAGTTTCGTGAGGGTTCCGAGCCAAACCCTGTTTTGGCACTCTGGGCAATCCTACTGCGACAGAGACCTCTTCCCTTTCCCTTCCCTTGAACCACTTGAAGTTCTTGGAGTTTGTCAGTCTATTTCAGAGAGAAGTTACACGTGTTAGCATCGTTTAAGGTACCGTAGTAATCCCTCCTTAATCTCTTTTTCCCTTTCTTTGGAATTGGGGATTAATTGGCTGTTCTCTTCTTGTTTGGCCAAGGCTTGAGGAACCCATCAATCCACTCGAGGGAACGACACCAGTTTCGTTTACGCTTAGCTAAGGGGTTTGATCTTCATACCAGGTATGGGGAGAAGGAATAGTATTGACATGTAGGCATTGGGGGTAGCGCAATATGAAGGGTTAACCCATGACTCTATCCTATGTTGTTTGTCTATTTGATGTTAATTGATATATGTATAATATTATTCCAATGTTAATGGCATGCTTTAATTATTGTACTGTTTGATGTTAACTGTTGATTATGTATGATTAGATGTTATTGGTATGCCCAATTGAGTATGATGTTTAATGATACCATGAATGTTCATGATGATGATGATGCTATTATTATTATTATGATGATGATGATGATGTTATGATAATGATGAAACTGTTATGATAATGATGATGATATGGTGCTTTGAATGAGTGTTGATTGTTGGGGATGTTAATGCCAACAATGATGTTAATAAGACTCTAACCAATTAATAGGGCTTGTTAATGATGTTAAGACGTTAGAAGATGTTAACAATTATGAAAGAGAATTAAGGGATGTTTCCCTAGTTTGTTCATAAGACGTGAATATAGTATGAGAGGCAAGGTTATACTCATAGGGCTTAAGCAAAGACCCTATGATTGATTATTGAGTGTTTAATGGACGTTAGTAATGAAGCTGGAAGTAAAAGACATGGGAACAATTAAAGATAATGAATATGATGATTGATGGTGTAGCTTAAACCAATAGGTTTGATCCTTTAATGCCCTAGGAAACATAGTGAGGGTTGTTCAACCCTTCTGCCCAAAAATAGTATGACCACGCTCCATTGAGCACGGTCGTGCCCAACAGTCAGAAAATGAGAAAATAAGCAGTAAATAATCATACATTCTTCTTGTCTACATAGCACCTTCATAAATTCTTTCAAAAGATAAAAGTCATGTAAAGACAAAAAACAACAACAGGCGGAAATAACAACGCCATTAAAATAACATGACTAAGAAAAACATAAATAACCATGGAGACGCAGGTCCAAAAAAAAAATCTAAACACAAGGGCTCATCATGTTGACCTGTACAAAACGATGACGAGGTGTCATCATTGTACAACAATAGCAACCGAGGACGACACATCGTTACACTGGGGTTGAGCTCTCAAATATTCCATATACTGACCCCTGAAGATGCATCCTCATGACCGGTCTGTCTCATATCCCAAGACTGGTTATGATGGTGAAGCAGTACTACCAACTTCGTTGCAGAACATAAAATAAACAGAAGACCAAAAAACATAGAAAATGAGATGAGATCCCCATTCATCATACACATAAAGCAGGTATGCAGTGGTGCGACCCACATACATATTACAGCATACATATATCCATATTATCATACATTCTCAATACATAGTTCAAAACTCCGAGAATATACACTATTAAACTAACTGGTAGGCTTATCAAAGCGTACTAGACGCTGTCTGTCCACCAAGGTACGAGAATAGAACGAAACTGATTGAAACTACATAGTCTCATACATGCACAAACTCAAGGAATTCTTGATCCTAACTCCGGAGCTAATTGACATTTTGGAAAGGAAATCGTCAGTACAGGTTTCACATCTGCCCACCTCAGACACCATGTGTGGCTAGCTGACTAGGCACACAAGGCTTAAATCATAACGTACATACAATCATAATCACATGTGATCTCAAACTCTTTGTAAAACATCGGGCTCTTTATGAAACCTCTACAACCGGAAAGCTCGGCTTCCTAGGCACAACGACCTTACCGAACATAGTATCAACTATGTGTTTGGGCAAAAATTTCCTGAATACGTCCAATTTGTCTATCCACAAGATAAACCTCGTGATTCCACTGGAATCCATTTGATGTCATTTTCAGATGGACGACATCCTCTGGTCCGAATCACCGACCCTTCGTTGAACCACAGTTCTCAAGCAGAATTTCCATGTTTGTGTATTGATATTTTAAGGCACTTGCTTACAAGTTCTAACCCATTATAGAATTGGATCGACAGTCCAATCATTTATTTCTTTGCACTTTTCTAGTGGAGCATTTTGCTTGACTTTCAAGAAATCAAATTATTCTGAGTCCATTAAGTCTTATGGATGTATGGATATTGAATTATCCATACTTTATGACAAATGGTCTTGCTTCACCATAAGTCATAAATTATTAAGTTCATATTTTCACAAAGTCATCTATGACTTAGGTTTTGCACTTTAATGTAAATACCTAGTCTTTGAAGACTAAAATCCTTTTTGGTTTAAAACCAGTTAGCTAAAACCAAATCATTTCAAAGTAAGATTTGAACTTAATCATATTAGTACCAAACTTCTTAAAATAGTTTCCCAAAAATACTTGAAATACTTAAAAGACGGTTTCCCCCTTTTTACTATATTTAGAACCGAGACGCCATATTTTCAAAAGTCTAACTCATTTTCTTGAATCTTTCACTTTCCTAAGTTACAATACCTATGTTAAGGTATTAAAGATACTGGTTTCAAATTCACGTTACGATTTGCTCAAAAACCCTAAAACTCGACCGAACGTCGCTAAGTTCGAAAATCGCGTAATTCATTTTTCAACGATCTTTAAATCTAAGGGTCCGAAACTCATTTTGGAGTCTTAGGACACTTAAATGGACTTCAGAAACAGTTTCAAACTGCCTAAAACAGTTTGGGGACGAAATTGGAACCTTGGTTCATTTTATACATCCGATTCTTTTTAGAAATTCCTCTTTTATATCTGTTAAGATACGATTTTTGTTCTCTTAAGACCTAAACTTAGATTAAAATCATTTTGGGTCATTGGAAACACCAAAGGCATATTTCAAACACAGAAAAATAGTTTTGTAAACTTTCCTTTTCTTTATGGTTTTATTACTCTTTAAACCTTTAAACAAACTTAGAATTTCATAGTTTGCCAAGATCAAGTTGTTCATCACATTTTTTTTCTCATTAAAGGCCGAAACCATGACATAACTAATTGAAGATTTTCACTTCACTAATCAACTCATAATCACATATGCATATACATATTCATTTATCAATATAATAAATCATGGCATGAAACTTTAACATATTAATCATGCTTTTCTACCAAAGTTCAAGTAAGTCAAATCATGTATTTCCTTCAAACAAACATGCATCATGCATGCATATAACTCACAAATCACAAGCACATCACATGTACCAACAATAATTACACAAAATCCTCTTAGAGGATTATATGGACTTACACACATAACCCCACATCTAGGGTTTCAAGACAACACAAAGACAATATAAACCACACACACACCCACAATAAGGTAGATAAAGGTTATTCTTCCCCTTACCTCTTGTAGATCACTTGAAAATCAAGCAAAACCCAAGCTAAATCTCCAAGGGCCTCAAGGTTTTGTGCTTACAAAACCTAGCAATCAACACACAAAAATACAAAGGGTTACATACATGAGCTTAGGCATACATAAGGAAGAGAAATCATGGCTTGAATCACTTATTAGAAGTAAAGATGATGATGATCAAGAATGAATGATCTTAGGCTTAGAAAAAACCAATTCTTGTAGAAGGCTCAAAAGTGATTTTTATGTGAGATAGCTTATGTCTAGAATGATGGAAGGATGTTAGATATGCTCTTAGTTCTCTAATCAAGTGAATGGATGGTGATTTGGAGAGTGATGGCCGAAATACCCTTTTCACTAGAGGGCTCCAAATGGATTTTTTGTGTGAGATGGAAAAGGCTTAGAATGATGAGAGGATCAAGGATCTAATCTTGGTTTTTGAATCAAGCAAGAGGAATGTGGATTAGTGGAGTTGGCCAAAACTTGAAGGAAGAAGAAAGAAAGAAAGAACTTGTTTCATGAACTAAGACTAAGTTGAAAAACAAAGTGAAGATGAGTGTGAGGAGGAAGGGTGGTCGTGCACTCACTTGAGGGAAGAGAAGCCAATGTGATGTTGTCTTGGTTATTAACCTTAGGTAGTAACCATGGTTTTTGGGTAGGTTAGAAAATAACTTAAAATGCTTAGGTGTCTTTGTAAGACTCAATGACTGAGAGATTTTGATATATGACTGATGAGTGTGATTACACCTCATATTTCATGTACATTTTTTGCATGCATTTTCATATAGTTTAGGCAATTTTTATTTGATTTTTGTTAGTTTTTACCTTGGAACGGGTAAGGCGGTTTCATGGTGTTGTTTTGCAGGAATCAAGGGTAAAATGCTCAAGATTGACCATGATGGAGCTTGGATGAAGAGCTTGAAAAGTGAAGAAAATGTACCAAACAGAGCCCATCACGGCCCAGCCGTGATGATCAAGCAGAGCTGAAGAGAAAAGAAGGCAAAAGTCAGAAGTTGTCACGGCCTAGCCGTGATGCCCATCACGGCCGTGACATGTTAACTGAGCCAGACCCCTCCTAGACAGAATCTGTCACGGACAGGCCGTTATGCCCATCACGGCCGTGACAAACCATTTGGTGCAACAACGTTACAGGCAGAACTGATCACGGCCTAGCCATGATAAGCGTCACGGCCGTGATAATCCAAAAGTTGAAAGCGCGCCCATGGTAGAGCCTGTCACGGTCTGGCCGAGATGGCCATCACGGTCGTGACGCGTGTTATTTGAATCCAATTCTATAAATAAGGCATCGGGGGCAGAATGAAAAGGGAGCAGAACAGACCAGACTTTTACCCTAAAAAGAAAAACACGTTCTCTCTGAGCTAGGGGGCTGCGGTGACGGCTGTGGAAAGCTTCCATGGAGTTCCTTCTCTCCCTTGTTTCTATTTCTTTGGTTTTTACTTTCTCTATTATCATGAGTAGCTAATTCCCTTTTTGTTAGGATTAGATGTAGCTAAACTGAATATCATGTAATTGCCTTGATGTATCAATCTATGTTTATGCCTTCTTATTAGTGTTTGATTCCTATGCTTAATACTTTTTGTGGTCTGATCATCCATGAATTGATTTTGAGATTTGATTTGCAATGGGGACGTTCTTATCGATTCTTGATCTGGAATTAATCACCTAGTAAACCTTGCATCTAGGAATGGATTTTGGTTTATTAGTAATCGTGTAATCCCTACTCTTAATGCAAATTCACTAATTAGGCCACCTAAGGAATTAGGGTTTAATTAGGGGATTTAGGCTCTTGTCATCTGAGGAATTAGGGCTTGAGTAATCTTGTGGATTGATTTTAATATTTGAAGCATAAACTAGATTGGTGGTCTTGGTATTGCATGAGGCTAAGGTTTGCTGAAGTTTAACCCCAACATCTTTCACATATTTGAAGAATCTCTTTTTCTGCATTCCAAGTGTTTGACAAAAATACAAAAAGAACTTTTTCTTTTTATTTTGTTTATTTTAACTGTTGGGCTTGGTAATTAGTATTGAGCTCCCTTCCATCCAAAGATTCGCTTAGATAGCAGTTGATTTGGTACGTGCTAGTACTTGTCTTAGTACTCGTGGGAACGATATCCCTCTCACCTCTTTATTACTTGTACGACTGGGTATACTTGCCTAGATTTCGTAATCAAACAAGTTTTTGGCGCCGTTGCCGGGGACTGATGTTCAATATTAGCATACCCATTTCGACTACTAATATAAGCACTATTTTATTTTTATTTTTTTCTGCTTTATTTTTTGTATATACTTGATTTTTTTTTTCTTTTGAGTTTTGTTTGTGCAAGGTGGATGCAACATATGGAGACTCATTATTTTCTAACCTTGGACGGTGTTACAAAATATCACTTTGGGCCTAATGTAGTCATAGGAGACTACAGGCTCTGGGGATATCGATGCCCTCACGCACAAGATTATAGTGCAATAATGAAGCACGAGGAGGAGGAGTAGGAATGGAATGAGCAAACACCTTTGAAAGTTGCTCTAGAACAATATTCCCAAGAGCTATCCATCTCTGAGGCCAAAGCAAGAGCCAATTGTGATTGTATCGAAGCTCTGATGCAAAACTTCAAAAGGCAAGTTGAGGAAATTTGCAAACAGTTGGTACAAGACCCACATGAAGCATTATCTGAGCAAAATATGGTTGTGGGGATGGATCAAAGTGTAGATGAGGTGGTAGTGGAAGATGAGTCACAAGAAAAAGAACATGGGGTGGAGAGCAAAGAGGATCTATATTTCACCATGCTTGCCAAGAAACCTGATATTGCTGCCTTGAATAAATATATGGGTTTGCATGCATGTGTGGATACTACAAAATTGGCTCCAGAAGTACAACCTCATGTGCTTCATGGAACATTTATGCCTGCAGAGGTCAAAAACGGAGTTTATCACTTGCCATTTGACCCAGGAGGAATCGAGGGTAGATTCATATTGCTTCGGCAATTGCCACTCCACAAGCCATGGGATCCGGGAGGAGGATCCTAAGCCTATCAAGCTAGTGACGTTAAAGAAGCGCTTATTGGGAGGCAACCCAAGTTTTCTTCTCCTTTTCCCTTTGTTTTTGAATTTAACTCTTGAATAATTTGAGAAGATCAAGAGGAAAAAGATTATAAACTAATAGATTTGTAAGTGTTTCCAGGTTATGAAGGAAGGAAGAGCAAAAAGGCAAGGCCAAACACAGTCAGCAACCATCACGCCAAGGCCGTGACACTGGTCACAACCGTGATCAGCTTAAGGAGAAGAATAGAAAGGATCACGGCCTAGCCGTGATACCCATCACGGGCGTGATGAGAGGACCCTGAAGATCAGAGAGCATCACGGCCTAGCCGTGATGGAGGTCACTACCGTGACAGGCCAGCTCCTATGAACCAGAATTGATCACGGCCTGCCCGTGATGAGCATCACGGCCGTGACACACTTTTCTGCCTCCATTTGCCTAGGCATGTGAGCCAACACCCGCTACCACCTCGGTGAGTTGTTCCATTTTTCTCCTCTCTCCGTCTTGATTATTTACATTGGGGACAATGTAATTTAAGCTTGGGGTAGGGGTATTTTTGCAAATTTTTGAATTTTTACATTTTGCATGTTGCATTCATATAGGCATAGTTTTGCATGATCACATGATTAGATTGCCCCTTGCATAGATTATGCATCCAATTGTGAGAACTTAATGCCAAATAATTTGTGATAGTGAATTTTTGAACCCAATTTTTTTTTATTCTTGTGATAAGGCTACAAATAGAAATGCTTGAGATGATCTTTGATAGTTGATAATTAGCATGTGGTTCCTTAGATTTCTGTTTCTCACTGATTTTGGAACTACTAAAATGTGAGATTTTGAGCCAAAAAGTGGTACTCACTAAATCTACCCCATTCTTTGTGATAGAGTGTTTTAATTCCTCCTGGATTGTATTCTCTAGAACTTGACTTGAAACCGTTTTGAAACTTAAAAATTTTTGAAAACATTTTTGAAAATGATTGAGGCACTAGGCATTTTTCTGGCCTTCTGAGCTTTGATTGACTAAATGCTACCCCTTAGTTGCCCAATTTTGAGCCTGAAAGAATGAAATACTTTTCTTGGTACCTTGAAATATTTTGATGAATGATGTTTGGTAGGAGACCTTTTAAAGTATTGCAAAAAGGGTAAAAAGGTAGTTGAAAAAGTATGGGATGAGAAAGTCAGAAAATATTTCTCTTAAATTGAAAATCTCCCCTTCTCCAAAAAAAAAACAAGAGAGAAATAAAATATAAATATAGAAAAGGGGATGACAAAAGGAAGTGAGAAATAAAATAAAAAGAAAGAAAGAAAGGTGGAAAAATGAATCAAAACCCAAAAAGGTATTTTAGAAGGTGTCATACTTTGCAATCCTTGATATTTTGTTTAGCCTTTTTGAAATTTCCTTTTCTTGATTTCCCCACCTAACGATTAATCCCATGGCCCCGTTACAACCAAAGTAAAAGACCTCTTGATTCTTATTTGTTTTCATTAATAAAGTAGAGATTTGGTTAATAGTCAAGCTTATGGTAGAATTCATTCCTTGAGGAAATTGAGCGAATTGTCGTATACCCTTAAACACTTGAGTGAGGTGAGAAAGAGTGCCCGAATTAGTGAGAATATGAGTCTAGGAAACCTAAGCTTCTAATTGGACTTGAAATTGATTGTCTCTTGCTGAATTATTTGAAAATGCCTGTTACTTGGATTAGTTACCCGGGTTCTTGGTTCACTATCCATGTTCTAATTATTTATCTCTTCTAGCCTTAGTGATTGCTTGAGGACAAGCAAATGAATAAGCTTGGGGTGATTTGATGAGTGTGATTACACCTCATATTTCATGTACATTTTTTGCATGCATTTTCGTATAGTTTAGGCAATTTTTATTTTATTTTTGTTAGTTTTTACCTTGGAACGGGTAAGGCGGTTTTGTGGTGTTGTTTTGCAGGAATCAAGGGTAAAATGCTCAAGATTGACCATGATGGAGCTTGTATGAAGATATAGCTTGAAAAGTGAAGAAAATATACCAAACAGAGCCCATCACGGCCATGATCAAGCAGAGCTGAAGAGAAAAGAAGGCAAAAGTCAGAAGCTGTCACGGCCTAGCCATGATGCCCATCACGGCCGTGACATGTTAACTGAGCCAGACCCCTCCTAGACAGAATCTGTCACGGCCAGGCCGTGATGCCCATCACGACCGTGACAGATCATTTTCTGCAGCAACGTTACAGGCAGAACTGATCACGGCCTAGCCGTGATAAGCGTCACGACCGTGATAATCCAAAAGTTGAAAGCAAGCCCATGGCAGAGCCCATCACGGCCGTGACGTGCGTTATTTGAATCCAATTCTATAAATAAGGCATCAAGGGCAGAATGAAAAGGGAGCAGAACAGACCAGACTTTTACCCTAAAAAGAAAAACACGTTCTCTCTGAGCCAGGGGGCTGCGTTGACGACTGTGGAAAGCTTCCATGGATTTCCTTCTCTCCCTTGTTTCTATTTCTTTGGTTTTAGCTTTCTCTATTATCATGAGTAGCTAATTCCCTTTTTGTTGGGATTAGATGTAGCTAAACTGAATATCATGTAATTGCCTTGATGTATCAATCTATGTTTATGCCTTCTTATTAGTGTTTGATTCCTATGCTTAATGCTTTCTGTGGTCTGATCATCCATGAATTGATCTTGAGATTTGATTTGCAATGGGGACGTTTTTATCGATTCTTGATCTGGAATTAATCACCTAGTAAACCTTGCATCTAGGAATGGATTTTGGTTTATTAGTAATCGTGTAATCCCTACTCTTAATGCAAATTCACTAATTAGGTCACCTAAGGAATTAGGGTTTAATTAGGGGATTTAGGCTCTTGTCATCTGAGGAATTAGGGCTTGAGTAATCTTGTGGGTTGATTTTAATATTTGAAGCATAAACTGGATTGGTGGTCTTGGTATTGCATGAGGCTAAGGTTTGGTGAAGTTTAATCCCAACATCTTTCACATATTTGAAGAATCTCTTTTTCTGCATTCCAAGTGTTTGACAAAAATACAAATAGAAAACTGTTGGGCTTGGTAATTAGTATTGAGCTCCATTCTATCCAAAGGTTCGCTTAGATAGCAGTTGATTTGGTACGTGCTAGTACTTGTCTTAGTCCTCGTGGGAACGATATCCCTCTCACCTCTTTATTACTTGTACGACTGGGTATACTTGCCTAGATTTCGTAATCAAACAATGACAAATACAACTTAATGTGTATGCAAGTGTTTAGTGTCAAATTTTAAAGACAGGTATCAAGCAATATTCAACAAGTTCAGTGAGCAATCAAAGGAAAATATTCAAGGAAGAACTTGGAGGAATCAAAGAGCAAGGACGAAGATCAAGGAATCATCAAGACAAGAGCTTAAACGAAGAAATTAGTGTTAAGTCTTAGATGATTTGTAAGAGATAAAATCTCTTATTCACAAATAGCTCAATTAAGAAAGATGCATGAAGAAAATCATTTTTCATAACCTGTATTAAAAATAATAAGTTTTCGTTAATGAAAATGATTTTTGGAAATAATAATAGAAGCGCTCGTCCAACACTGGAATAATATAAGCACTCGTCCAACACTGGGAATAATAGAAGCGCTCCTCCAATAGTGGTAAAAGCTGGTGCCCAAGAAAGTGGCAGAAGCTCACGTCTACTAAAGTGACAGAAGCACACGTCTACTAAAATGACACAAGCGCACGTCTACTAAAGTGACAAAAGTGCTTGTCCACTAAAGTGATACAAGCGCTCGTCTATTAAAGTAATACAATTGCTCGTCTACTAGTTGGAGCACGTCCAATTACTCTGTGTTAGTACTCCCGTCTGCTGACGTGGCAAATGGACGCGGCTATTTTTCCAAATGGACTCGTTATTTTATGGACGCGAATTCTATAAGAACTATCAGAATCTTATCTCAAGAACGAGAATCAAGAAAACAGATTCTGTTAAATCAGATCCAAATCTGTTTTAATTGATCCCAACGACTATAACTTGTTTTCTATATAAAGAGGGATCAAAGGAACACTTTAAGAAGAATCATAACGAATAACAAAAGAATTATAAAGATACACATATCATTCATCATCTTCATTGACCTTACTGTGAAAATAGTGTTTCAATACTCATAAGTGCTTCAATTTGTTTTATCTGACTATTGAGAGTTAGGAATCAACTTTTTTTTTTTTTACTTTTCGATTGTAAAGAGAGAGGGAGTCTCTCTGAGTGATTAGGGTGAGGTATCCCTAAGGAAGAACATTGAGGCTCTTCACAAGAGTGTGGTATCTCGAGGTGAAGGAGTGCTTTATGGTGTAAAGGTTTTTCAAGCTAACTGGCAAAGCTTGTGTGTTAGTGTGTGAAATCCCACAGGTGGAGACTAGATGTAGGTCACAGTGGAGGTGACTGAACCAGGATAAAACTGGTTGTGTGGTATCTCTAAACTCAAACTCCTTTACTTTCTGTTTATGTTCAAGAACCTGCAACTTTGATATTTAAAGTTCAAATATAATTTCTGTTCTTGATCCGTATAAACTGTATTTTGATATTACTGAGTTATTGAACCTGAACCTATTCGTTATTAATCTTTCTTATCCTCATCACCTTCTATTCAAGATTTTGTAAAAACCCTTCATCGATTTTATAAAAGATCCTGAGCACGCTAATCAGCAACTCTGATTTATAAAGCTTTTGTGAAAAAGTTTTAAGAGGGAAATATTTTTTTGAAAACTCAATTCATCCCCCCGCCCCCCCCCCCCGAGTCGTTGAAGCCAAAACAACAGTCTTCATAACCATCGTGATCATCTAGAATGAAGTGAAAGAATGCCTATCCGAGAAGGTTTGGTCGAAATTTACAAGGGGCAAGAGGGAATGATTCATCACTTTGCATTTTTGATTATATTGATTCACCATTTTGCATTTATGGTTATGGTGATTCACCATTTGACATTTGTGACTATGGTGAGTCATTGAAAAGGAGTGATAGATGGATGAGAGGAGGTGGCCCTGTGGTTCACTCATGTGGGGAGAAGGTTCTAGTATTTGATGTGTCATCATGGTTTTGTCAATCATAGTTGGAAGTGAAGTTAAGAAAATAATATAAACAAACTTGGATATTTTACATAAACCATCATGATAAGATGAAATGAATTGAATGGATAGACTTTTGGGTGAAGCTTGGTCGAAAACCCTTCCAAGAGAATGAAAATAACCATGGCAAAGTGGTGACTTAACATTGGTTGGTCATGAATGAAGTTCATAAAAGGTCCAAGGGTATTTTGGTCTTTTTGCTTGAAAACTAGATATTTTCCCAAAATATTTTCACGAGATATTTTACAGAGATATTTCTATGAAATATTTTCATCCTTTGGTCATTTGGTAATTATCAAAAGAGCTTAAGGACAAAAGGATCATTTTGCATGGATTTTTAGATATTTTGCTCAAAATATCTAGATATTTAGTTGGATAGTCATCATGACTATGGTGACTCACTAGAGTGAGTTTCCCAAGTTGAGTCCTCGCTCCCATCCTTAGACATATCTCAGCAGTTCCGAAACGGCTCCATCATTTACCCGATTAGGGTTTTCGATCATTTTTCGTCAAGATTCACCCGAATAAAATATAATACTTTATTTTTTAGAGAACATTTTGAAAATAGACTTTATCACTGAAATAATGATAAAATCTAGAATTTCTCAATTTCGGGTCAAATTAGGGTTTCTACCGATACAAAATTATATTGTCATCGAAAACGCAGACCGGTTTCTGTTTGAGTTTTAAACCCAAAATTTAACCGTAACTTCCTTTGATATAGAAGGTCTCAACTATGATTTTGTTTTCCTCAAAATCATTTTCTAGATCCACGATTATAATATAAAATATAATTATCGGTCAAGAGACGAGAAAACAGGGTGTTACAATACTACCCCACTAAAAGGAATTTCGTCTCCGAAATTCGTTTATTTAAAGGAAACGAACACAGATAATTTCCTTTTATTTCGTGCTCCAGAAGCATATCATTCTCTTTTTCGAAACGCGGTGTGAAATACCTCATAGATTAGACTATCCCTCTGACTTATATTGTATTCGCAAAACCACCCAATAAAACAAATCAGGCAAATCCCTTTTTAAACTCTCAAGACTCGAAGCACACTCGAATAATTCGAATGTCAATAGAATGAAATACACGAACTTTCGATAGATTTTGAAATTTGAGTGATACCAAACTTTGACTTCTATTTCCGGTGGCGATTCTAACACACCAACGATAAATAAGAACTCAGAATTCAAATGAGAAATTTTCGGAGAGAGAAAAATAAATCTCTAGACTTTACTATCATAGGAAAGAATAAAGTAGAATGAATAGAAAGACAAACAATATTCTCATATGTGAAAAAGTTCTTCAATAGATTCCTGAATGTAAAGTGCCCGGCCGGTACAGATTACAAACATGTCTATAATAAAGCTACTTTTCCCACAAGAACTCCATTCGAAGGAAAAATCTTTGAAGGCAACGATTTTTCTTTCTTTCCAAGAGTCTAAGACTTAAGTCAAAATTACTCTTGGTTTCCATGTGAATTAACAGTACAATTCAGAGTCTACTTTATATGACACATTTTAGTTAATCATCCGATTGTGATACTTCGCTCCACCTTGTTACGAAAGTGTCACCCGCTACGACTAACCACTGGTTAACACTTTACACATTTGCCGATCCTCCCCTTTAATATACTATCCCCAAACCAGGTTCTTGCCTTAAGCTTCCCATAATCTCTAGCGGTGTGGCCTGGCTTTCCACACTTGAAACAGATAATGTCTTTGCTTCGACAGTCTCTCGTAGTGTGGGCCATGCCATACCTCTTACACCTCTGGGGAAGATTCCTAGACGATCCAGAACCCCCGCTACTGTCACCAAAAGATTTCCTTTGTGACGGTGTCCGCATTGGTCTTGCGTACGGGTTCTCCTGTAACTTGTTATCTCTGAACCTCAAAGGTCCAGAATTTCCCTTTTTGCCTTGACACACATTTAGATATTGAGAGAATTGAGACTTATCCATCGAAGCTTGAAATTGCAAGTGTTTCAATGACGAGATTGTCTTCCTCATTTCAACCTTCAAATTTTCCTCTAACTTCCTACATGTTCGCCCTTCATCGGAATCCTTTGGATATAACTCCTTAAACCTAATCAGCTCTACAAACTCGGCGGCATACGCGCTGATTGTCATGTCATCTTGTCCTTGCTACAGGAACTCTATCTCCTTGGTATGACTCGTTTCAGTGGGAACATACTTCTCCAGAAACTTACTCCGAAACACATCCCAAGTGATCACTCTCTGCTCTGACACTAACAGCTAGCTAGTTTCTTTCCACCAAAATCCAGCATCTCCTGTCAACATAAACGCTCCACATACTACCTTCCAGTTCTCAGGGTACTCCATTATTCCAAATATTTTCTCCATCTCCTTATTCTAGAGTTCAACTTCCTCCGGGTTAAGCTCACCATCAAATTGAGGTGGATTACTACAGCAAAACTCAGCTAGTCCTCGCCTCTAAGAAATTTCCTCATTCTAACGTGCCACAGTTGTTGCTAGCTCCCTCAGGACTTGTACATCTGCTACCATATCTGCAAGATCCTTTCTTGCTGAACTAGATCCACTCGTTCCAGGACTAACCAAGATTTCCGATCAAAGCATGGTAGTCAAAACTAGGAAGAAAACAAGACATCAAATCATGTTCAATATTATTTCTCCTTAGAAACAATAATGAAAAGAACAACAAACAATGTCGTATCCTTTCGGAACAATGTCATGAAAAAATGAACACAATTAAGGATAGACTAATGTCATTATCCTTCCAAACATTGGTTCTTCATAGAACAAAGCACACAAAACAACACAAGACACAACCAGAGAAAACACAACAAAAACGACGACAAACCTAAACCCCAAAAATACTCGGTCAGCTCTTATACCAAATAATGTAACACCCTTCTCAGGCGCTACATTGTCTGTGATATTTTCTCAAAATCGTTTAACGCGAAAAATAAATTTTCTGAAGATACGAGTTTAGTTTTCGCTTTTCGTTTTCGCAAATAAGAAATTAGATAATACTTAACACTTATTAACATTTCTCCCAACCACTAACAGACCTAAAACATATACATCCAGAAAATGAGAAAATAAATAGTAAATAATCATACATTCTTCTTGTCTACATAGTACCTTCATAAATTCTTTCAAAAGATAAAAGTCATGTAAAGACAGAATCAACAACTGATGGAAATAACAACGCCATTAAAATAACATGACAAAGAAAAACATAAATAACCTTGGAGACGCAACTCCATATAAAAAAATTCTAAACACAAAGACTCATCATGCTGACATGTACAAAACGACGACGAGGAGTCATCATTGTACAAGAATAACAACTGAGGACGATACAACGTTACACTGGGGTTGAGCTCTCACATCTTCCATATACTGATCCCTGAAGATGCGCCCTCATTACCGGTCCGTCTCATATCCCAAGGTTGGTTATGATGGTGAAGCAGTACTACCGTCTTCGTTGCAGAACATAAAATAAACAGAAGACCAGAAAACACAAAATAAGGTGAGTTCCCCATTCATCATACACATAAAGCAGGTATGTAGTGGTACGACCCACATATATATTGCAGCATACATATATCCATATTATCATCCATTCTCAGTCAACAGTTCAAAACTACGAGAATATACACTACCAAACTAACTGGTAAGCTTATCAATGCGTACTAGACACTATATGTCCACCGAGGTACGAGAACAGAGTGAAACTGATTGAAACTGCATAGTCACATACCTACACAGCCTCAAGGAATTCTTGATCCTAACTCCGGAGCTAATTGACATTTTGGAAAGGAAATGGTCAGTACAGGTTTCACATCTGCCCACCTCAAGCACCATGTATGGCTATCTGACTAGGCTCACAAGGCTTAAATCATAACGTACGTACAATCATAATCACACGTGATATCAAACTCTCTGTAAAACATCGGGCTCTTTATGAAACCTCTACAACCGGAAAGCTCGGTTTTCTAGGCACAATGGCCTTACCGAACATAGTATCAACTATGTGTTTGGGCAAAAATTACCTGAATACGTCCAATTTGTCTATCCACCAGATAAACCTCGTGATTCCACTGGAATCCATTTGATGTCAATTTCAGACGGACAATATCCTCTGGTCTGAATCACTGACCCTTCGTTGAACCACAGTTCTCAAGCAGAATTTCCATGTTTGTGCAAAGATGTTTTAAGGCACTTGCTTACAAGTTCTAACCCATTATGGAATTGGATCGACAGTCCAATCATTTATTTCTTTGCACTTTTCTGGTGGAGCCTTTTGCTTGGCTTTCAAGAAATCAAATTATTCTGAGTCCATTAAGTCTTTTAGATGTATGGATATTGAATTATTCACACTTTATGTCAAATGGTCTTGCTTCACCACAAGTCATAAATTATTAAGTTCATATTTTCACTAAGTCATTTATGACTTAGGTTTTGCACTTTACTATAAATACTAGTATTTGAAGACTAAAATCCTTTTTGGTTTAAAACCAAAACCTTTAGCTAAAACCAAATCATTTCAAAGTAATATTTGAAGACTAATATCCTTGTTGGTGCTCGGTCTGAGAGTTCGCCCGTGGACCGCGACCAATACGGTGGTGCGATGGTGAAGCCTGCCGATGAGAGATGGAAGACAAGCAGATGAGTGAGAGAAAGTGCATGATCTGGTGCCTGACAGTGCATGATAAAATCGGTAGGATTGTTTGATCCAACGATTTTGAAAGATAGTGTCTCACCATAGAAGTCGCTTTATAACATTATACCGCCCTTCAATATCTGGACGAAAAACAAGATGGTGGTGTGGAGAGAATGGGTCGTTGGAGAGTAAGGTAACATAGGGACACAACTTATAATATCTAAAACTCTATAAGGTTAATTTTGACTAAAAAATGATTTCTTCTTTTTTGTTGGACACTCTGTGGTTTGTGAAATTAGATTTCAATGAGAAACTAAGGGTCAGTTTGTTTTGTTTTCAGTTTCCTGTTTTCAAAATTAATTACAAAACTATCACCTTGTTTTCATTTTGTTTCCTGTTTTCAGAAATTTGTACAAGAAACATTGAAAACAATTTTTTTTTCACTATTTCATGTACAAATTTTTTAAAACAGAAAACAAAATAAAAGCAAGGTGTCGGTTTTATAACTATTTCTGAAAATATGATAGAAAACTATAAACAAAGCAAACATGCCCAAAAAATATAGCTACAAATTTTTTCCAAATCAATATGTCTTTAAATTTTCTTAATTTCAAAAGTTGGAAGTAACAAACAGTTTCACAAAATAAATAATCACTTTTAAAAAATGACTTTTTTTATAAATAAAAAAAACTGAAAAAATCTAATAAATAAACCCAGCCTAAATTACAAATGCTTTTCTGGAATTTCAATTAAATTAAATTAAATATGAAAATAAAAACGAAATACAAAAACCTAAACCAGCAAGTGTTCATTCGTGTGCGGATCCACTCTCTTAAACCCCACACCACCTTATATTGTTCCTCATCTGCTTGCCCTTGAAAAGCCCTAGCCTCCTTCTCTATCTTCGATCAACTTCGCTTGAGAAACCCTTGAACAAAAAATGGTACCTTTTTTTTTCTTGTCTTCGCTTTCATTCTCTTCCCCTTCTTCGAAATTGATATTGGGTTATTGGAATCTGCCTTACATTTCTTGAATGCACAACTTTCGTTCATTCATTCATTTTTTATTTTTATTGATTTTGCAGACAGTAGAGGCAGTGAATCCAAAAGCTTACCCTTTGGCTGATGCACAGCTCACAATAACAATACTTGATCTTGTTCAACAAGCTGCTAACTATAAGCAGCTCAAAAAGGGTGCTAATGAAGGTATCTTTTGCCTCTTCTTCTGCCTTTGTTCTTTTTGTTTTGTTTTAGGATTCGCATCTTTATATTTTTTTTTTCACAAAAAAGCGATTTGTTTAATGAAAAATCACATCTGATATGTATATGATTGTTTGGTTGGCGTTTTATTTGAAGCAGAAGCTGAAAAAGGGGGGCTAAAATTCATATTTTTTGGAAAATATACTTTCAGCTTCTTAAATAATCACTTTTTTTTTATACCAAAAGTGATTGGAAGTGGTCTGTGTCCTTAGACAAAATTTACGTGCAAGTCAGGGACTCAAATCCTAGAGTAAAAGGGGCTAAAAACTCACATTTTCTGGAAAATATACTTTCAGCTTCTTAAATAATCACTTTTTTTTATAACTAAAAGTGACTGGAAGTGGTCCTAAGACAAATTTTACGATTCAAATCCTAGAGTTGCCAGTTGGGGCCTAACCACCCGTCAGGATTACTTGGTCAATTTGACAAAAAAATAATCACTTTTTAAAAATAATTTTTTAAAGTAGTTTTTTAGCTTAAATAAAGAGTTATTTGAACATCAAATTTTGGACACCTATATGACACTGTATATGTTTATATCTAGCTCTTTCTTACTTTTTATCTTCTTTGTATACACACATTTCAAAAAATACATCAAAAAACAAAGGATACCGTATGATTTCCCATATTTGATGTTCAAGAATCATTTCTCTAAATAAAAGGGCGCTTGTTAAGTGTACTTCATGTTAAACGGGTTGGTGATTGGTGCAGAGGTTAAGTATATTGGTTATTATTTAGTTATAATGCGTTCTATTTGCTTCAGCAACCAAGACCCTGAACAGAGGTATTTCCGAGTTCATTGTGATGGCAGCAGATACTGAGCCCCTTGAGATTCTCCTTCATCTTCCTCTTCTTGCTGAGGATAAGGTAAATTCCTTACAAATATGTTACTGGCCGTGATATGTATTTTTTTTAATTAAATCGATATGGTCGAGGATGACATTACTTCTTTTTTAGCACACTATGGATTTGTTCTTCCTGTTTTCTTTTTTTGTGTGGAATATTCATGTGATTGTGATTGGCTCTAAATTGAGGTACATGGTGGAAATGGGAGGGGGAGTAAGGGTAGATTGCGAAATGAGCTGGGGAAGCTGAGCGAGAAGTCTGTTTTGTAAGATTCAAACTCTATGGACACTTGGCAGTTAGGAGATTGGAGAGAGGGTACTTGAATCCGGGTAAGGGACATGTATGAGTGGAATGGGAGATCGGTGTAGGGAGTAGGGATATCACCAAATTTGAAGGAAGGTTTGGGGCGCGCTAGAAAGCCTCCATTACTAATAAAGGGCTGCATCCGTTTTCTTGCTGGGAGAGGAATGGACATCTGATGACCCTGAACAAGAAGGAGCTGCTCTCGATGTGAGATCAGCAAGCAGCAAAAGAAGAATTGGATGCCCCAGAGCAACAGCCCCCGGATAAGCCTGGGAGGCTGTGTCCTGCGGGAAGGATTGTTCACTACCTAGTGATCATTCCTGATTTTCTTTCTTTTTTTCCCCTCGGTTTTCTGGTTTACTGTTCTGCTATTTTCTGAGTTGTTGGAGGATTTCAGACTATTGTAATTAATATAGCTCCATTTTCATAGCTCAAATGCTCAATATTATTCAGTCAATTCAGTAAGTTCCTATCAGATTGTGTTGACATTGCTGCTATTCCTATTATGATTTTTGTTATTGTTATTGCTTGCTTGCTTTGAAACTTTATTTTGGGGCATATCACCTTGTCCATGTTACTTTTGCAGAACTATTATTTATGCCATTGATGAATATCATTATCTAGAAGTGTGGAACTATAGGTTTTATGTGGGGCTGCTGTACTGTTGATTGTAGAATTCTATTTGTGGCTGATTTGCTATTTATGGTGGTGCTTATCTAAAGAATTTTGTATATTACAAAATGGAAATTTGTTCACTTTGGGGTCCTTATTGTATTGTGGAATTTCCTAATTGAGTATTGCTGGTGAGTTCCCTGGGTTTTGTTTTTGTTTATTTGTGATCAATTTATTTATAGAGTGAGTCTGTTAGCTTAGAATCCTTAGATTCCAATTCTATAATATGAAGAATGGGTCTTATCATACAGGTGCAGGAAAAAAGGGAATTTAGGAATTTTATTATGCATTCATGCATGCCTATTGAATTGATCTGTAGATACACTGAAGTTATATACTCTCTGGCATGATCTGGTCTAGTTTTGCTGTAGGTATTTATTGTGTACATTTTCATGTACTGTTGCATGGGATTTCTGTATTTGAGATGTTTCATTTACAATTGTATAACTATTTGCCTATGCAGTTGTGATGTTTAGGTTATGCATACCCGCTTACATATTGAACTTTGGATGACATTTACTAGTGCATTTTGTTTTATTTGTATCTGTGAAGTTATCTGCATTATGGCTTTTTGTCAGTGTTTCTTCATTCCTTGTTACCCCATATGGTTGTCCCTCATTTTGCTGTTTACTCTTCCTTGGGCTCAGGCTACATTTTATTACTATAATAAAATAAAATAAAAATCTTTTAGCCAATTTGGCCTTGTGTCTAGTCAGTGTTATCAAATAGCGGATTGCGGTAGCGGATTTTTGCCCAACCGCTATGGCCAATTTGTGAAGGTTGACGGCGCCATAGCGGCTATGGCGTTTTATGGCAGCTTGAAATGGCGTATTTTTAGCCTTCTGCTATGTTCCACCATCCGCCATCGTTAACATTGTGTCTAGTGACACCTAATGCCTGGTTTGGTTCTTCAATCTTCTTGTCTCGATGAATGCAAACCACTAGTACTTAAGATTGTGGAATATTTTCTTTTTGATGTTTCTTTGTTTTTTATTTCTATCTTAACCTCTCAATATTCTGTGATTTTAATAATTAACCATGTAATTGTCTACTTGATTTTTTTAGAATGTTCCCTATGTCTTCGTCCCATCAAAGCAAGCACTTGGGCGTGCATGTGGGGTAACCCGGCCAGTGATTGCATGTTCTGTCACAACTAACGAGGGAAGCCAATTGATATCCCAAATACGACAACTAAAGGTATGCACAGTGCTTTACGTTAATAATTTACTGTTAGTTACTAACTAAGTTATCATCTTGTTATTTTGAATAAACATGCATTCTTGAGTATTTGGTTGTTAAATTATGCAGGATGCAATTGAGAAGTTGTTGATCTGAAAAATTGATGCTCGGTGTGATGGGCTTCTTGAGTTGTGCTTAATGCTCCTTCGGAGGCTTTGACTGAAGATGCTTTATATGTAATCTTGCATTAATATTTTATTTTTTTTTTTTGATGAAATTATTATTTTATCTCTACTGGGAAAGACTATGCGAGAGCGATATTTGTTAAGTTAGTGTGAGTGGTATTTTAATATGGCATTATGAATTGAATTCTGCAACATGATTTATGTTTGGTGGTGTTGAATTTTTTTTATTACCTGAGTTTTAGTTTTAATTTTTTTGGGATAAATAGATTATATTTTGACAAACAAATTACCAAAAAGCAAGCATAATGCTTGTAGTTGTAGAAAACAAGAAAGAAAACAGAAAGCTTATGAATATCTTCTGGAATTCCCCATTTCCTACATAAATAATAGGTTAATAGTGTTTATGAATTTTGAACCTGAAAGAGTAAATGCTTACACCTTATTTATAACATTTCTCGCATTCTTTCCCCATTAATAACAATTGAATCATTATTCGAAATGAACTTTTTGTTTCAAATTTTAACATGATCTCGGTGTGTTAAGAGTGAAAAATATAAAGACTCTAAATAGTGACACTTAAAATGTGAGATTTTGCATCAGGCTTTCTTGTGTTGTTCTTTTTCTATGAATTTGTCCTGTAAAAATTTGATATGAGGATTTATTCTTTATTTTCTTTTTGGGTGCTCAAAGGGGCAAAATGTCCAAGGAAATCAAAAGATCACTCCCAAGAAATTACCTGGGTATGGAAGTCCCACTCATATCACTAAAAAGGAGTTTAGCCAAGCTCAAGGAGGAGAGGCAACATGATGAAATCCCAAATCTCCAATTGTCCGGGTATTCCCTTCTCTAAGAACATGAGCAAAGATAATCCTCCAATCCTTTCAAAGTATCTAAGGTAGCGTTTGGTATCTGAAATGTTTTATTCCCAGGCAAATTATATTTTTGGGAATGGGAATGTGATTCCTGACAATAAAGTTTTCCCACCTTCACACATGGGAATAGAGTTTTTCCAAGTTTATAACTATCATTCACTAATTTTATTCCCAGGGAATCTTTTATGCCTATGAATAAATTTTAAAACTTGTAACAAACATGGAAAAACTTTATTCTCATGTCAATATTGTCGGGAATACTTTTTTAAAGTTTATACCAAATGCTACCTAAGAACTTGTCATGACTTCCTCTCTCGGGCTGCTGCCATTCAAGAGAGATTTATTAAAGTAGCAAAATTCGATTCAACTATCACCATGCATAGCTCTTTATTCCAGGCCAACTCCTTCACAGGATTCTCCATTGCTCAAAACTTGTAACCCACAATCTGGTAGCATCTCTTATTAACACCCCCTACCCCACAGCCATACTTGGATTATCCTTAGAAGCCCTGCCAGTATTTAGTTTCCATCACCAATCCTTAGGAAACACCCTCTTCATGAACAATGTCTCTCTTTTCCTTTTTTCAATAATATCTCCCATCCTGTTTCTTGCAAGGGTATAGGTAATATAGGCTACATCATGTTGAATCTCCAAGCATATGATAGACTTTCAGCCCATAATTTTGATGAACACAAACCTTGAAAATGATTTAAATGGACCTTACGAATATTGCTAATGATTTCATTTGAGTGCGCAGATTGCCTAAGTCCATAGTTAAAGACAGAAAAATCCTTCAAAGATATGTGTCTAAACAACATAATAAGCAAGAATATGATTGTGTCTTTAAAGCAGTCATCTGTCAAATAAGCGTTTAATGAACGACTTGAACAAGTGTCCGAAGAAGTACTTGACCAAGTGTTTAATGAAATCCTTTGACCAATAAATAAAAAAGTAAAAGGAACAAGCTTCTACGTCCAATCTTCTAATTATTTGGAGAGTCATGCAACGTAAGACCTCAAAATTCAAGCTTCCAATGAAAAAGGACAACCGTCCATAAGAATAATTTTCTAAAGAAAAAGGACAATCTTTTTTTAAAAAAAGGTTTCTGTTGTCGAAAAAGTTTAGTAAACACAATTCAACTCACTCACTACCTCAGATTTGGATTTTAATAACGTCTAACTTTTTATATTTTATAGTGGTTTGAAGCATATCTATCTTAATGCTATTAAAAGAGGTAAACAACGATAGTTCTTTCGAAGTGTCATTGTAGATAAACCTACGATTACGCTTCCCAAGGAAGCGTAATCGTAGTTATAACTGAGATAACACGTCTCTAAAGAAATGTTGTTGTAGGGTCTCATTAAATATAGTACATAACTTAAAAGGCACTATCTTAGTTTTCCAAAAAGATAGTGTTTGTTTGAGAAAGCACTATCATAATTTCACATATGAGAGTGTTTTCTTGTAAAAGCATTGTCTATTCCTCAATTTTTTTCTCAAAAAGAAAACTTTCAAAGCTTTTTGTATATTCCCCTGCATTCACCATTTAAAAGGCAACATTCAGGATATCTAGAAACAACATCCAACATTCAAAAACAACATTTATCATATCAAAATATAGTATCCTACTTTTGAAAAACAGCATTCAACATAAAAAAAAGAAAGCATTCAGCATATTCAAGAAACACATATATATCCAATAGTTCGCTACCAAACTAATTGGATTCGTAAATACAACTCATGTGCAACCAACACCAAATTTTATGAAATAGAATCAATCATGCAAAAAACCGAATCTTCCATGGGTGAACTTGTTAAAGTGAATAAAGTAAGAATTACCACAAATTTGCTGGGTGTTATGAACAATGTAGTCACTGGGAGATGCCATTTTATCTACAACAAGATCGGAGAACAAACAATTAATTGTGATGTCCCTAATATATACAGTCCATCATCTCCAATTTGGATTAGTCTCAAGTGATTGTGATGTCCCAAAGAAAGGACCATCCTCATTATCATCACCTTCATTGTTTTTTTCATTAATGTTATTGGCATTTATCTTATTAGTCAAAAGAACAATGAACCACTTATTATCAGCTGGATCGATAACATAGAACATCTTTTGAGTTTAAGATGCCAAAATTAAAAGCTCATCTTTATACCCTACCTTATTGAAATCCACCGGCATGAGCCCCAACTCTTCTGGATTATAGTATGACTCATAAGTTATGAGAGAGCTTCATAAATAAAGAATACGGAGAAAAAGAAGAGTTCATAAAATTTGTTTTGTGTGATAAGAACACGAAGCAGGGTTATTTATAAGAGAAATTGACCTAGGATTTAGATGTGTTTGTTCAATAGCTATTGAGAACCCCGTTGTGTCCCGGTGTTTTATTAGATTAATATCATTCTTAATTCATTTCTTAATCGCGCACTTAGTGTGAAAAATACGTAAAAAATTAAAAACTTATATAATAATTATATAACTTCTGCAAAATTAAAACACACCAGCGGTAACATATATAAATACACACCTATTTGTTCATTACAATACCAAAACACTGTTGAGGGTATCCTCTCTGTAGGATCCCTCACAGGCATACACTTAACAACAAACATACTTAGCGGAAATATAAAATACTCCTTAGACTCACTGACCATAATGTCTATACTCTAATCATCATGAATCACAGCATGACCTCCAGCCTCTGGTTCGTAAGGAGTTCCATCCAACTCCTCAGCAACCTTCGTTTCATACAGAGTTTCGTCCAGCTCCTCAGCAGCATAATCCTCCATCGGGTCTTTTAATGTAAGTAAAGTAACCCACAAAAATACAGAAATATAGAGGATAAGAAGCAACTCTATCATCAAAAAACGGAAAAGAGTAATAGTAAATTATACAGTAATTGTTACAGACAATCAACACACATAACTAACAAATCATCCTCAAGTTAATATATCATCATCTACCCTCAATCTCATGCTACTCAAAGACATCATAGATGCACACTTATTTCTAAGGTGGAAGTGGTCTCGCGAGAACTCTTGATTTTACGTGTATTATATTACCAATACACGGTGTATTATATTACCAATACACATAAGTGTTTTACGTGTATTACCAATACACAGAAGTATTTTACGTGTATTATATTACCAATACACAGATGTCATCGTGTATTATATTACCAATACACTTTTGTCCTTGTGTGTTATATTACCAATACATTTTTGTCCTTGTGTATTATCCTACCAATACACGGTTTTGGACAACAACACTTATAGTTGAATCTAACCAACCCATTTTTACAACATCCTAGTGCCTTAACCTTCCATTAGAACTTGACACATATTCTATGTCATAACACTCCTTTAACATACATCATCTAGGTTAGGTACTTCTAAATCATCAATATCCTCACACCCAAAACAATCATCTCTTAGACAACATATATATCTTTGCTTAAAAATCCACTAATCATAATAATAACAATCAAGCAGATCATGCATAATATAACATTAGAAAATATTCAAATCTAGTAAACCATAAAGTCAGACTCCGTCACGGCCGTGACATGCATCAAAAGGCAGGCATTTCTACAACACAGAACCTGTCATAGCCTGGCCATGGCAGCCATCACGACCGTGACAGACAAACAACCTCCTCAATATCATCAAATATTCAAACACCGAAAACAATGCGTCACATGCAGATGTAATATCTCTACCAGCGTATCACAGTAAATCCAATAACATAAATTCAAACATCATCAAATACTTATAATCAACCTAATACCGATAAACCTACAATCCCCGAATCAACATTGGTTTTAAAGAAACAGTTTCCAATGTGATTTTGATCTTGTCGATTACTCGACTTCTAGTAGGGTTTAGGTTGCCCTGCACAATTATCATATAATCTACTACTTATCGATTCCGACGATAGGTTGATTTTCCCCCACTGAGTTATCACCGAAATCCCGAATTCGTCGCTCCTCGTTATCACACCACACGTTACCAATTCCTCCCTTGGATCTTGAAGGAAATGAGTTAAGATGGTGAATTCTTGAAGGAAATCAATGGAGCATTGAAGTGAAGAACTTGGTTATGTGAGTGTAAAATGTGAAAATGAAAGAAAATGAGTGTTTATATAGATTGAGAGAGAGAAAGTGGCGTGTGGGAGAAGGAGAATGAGGGACTTTGGCTCCAAGTTTTGCTAAGGTGCGTTTGGTTGGAGAAAGTGAGAGAAAAAATGGGTTTTTGGATTAAAATACATTATATTCAAAAAGTGTAGTGATGGTTACTTTATGATGTGACCTTTGACTGACACAAATATGTCACTCCTTTTCCAACAAGTCACATTGGTCACCTCAGCTCTCCATCCTGCTTCGTTGTATACCCGGTTAAAGTTTTCAATCGTATTTTTCGACGATTTCGTCCGGATAAAATATTATATTTTAATTCCGAACGTAAAATTTCCAAAATTACTAAAGTCATTGGAAACACGACAAAAATACTAACCATTTCGTTCACTGATCAAAATTAGGTTTTCTCTTCAATAAACTTTTCTTGTCGGTGAAAACCAGCATCGAGTTTCGTTTGAATTTTCAACCCAAAATTTTACCGTAACCTTAGATTATGGATAAGATTTTGTTTTATTCGAAAGCACTTTTTAACTCTCAGATTAAAATATAATTAATTATATTTTAATCGATTGAACAACATAATTAAAATCAGTTTATTCTGACTATTAAGTCAGAATGAATTATGGACAGTTTTCTATGCGTTGAAGGTTGAATATCATGTTGTATGTGTAGAGATTTTCTTGTATGTTCATGAATTGTGTCAACAAAATGTGGAGAAGAATTGGTCACCTAGAAGGTTTTGTTTTAATATGAGGGAAATATATTGTTCTCTCTTGCAAGCGCTATGATAGTTACGACTTCAATAGCACTCTATTTTAATAAACACTATTAAAGGTGTATATTACAATAATGCTTCCTCGGTAAAACGCTATTAATACTTGAGCACGCTTTTTTTAAATAAGGCATGAGATAAAGATAGGTTTTTGTTGGTGAAATGTTTTTACATTTCAAATAAATATCTTTTAATAACGTTTCCTTGGACTCTGTCATATTTTCTAACACAATTATCTAAATTATGTATTATTGCTTTAATAAAAACATTTAACTTTCATATGAGTCAAAAGTTTTATATTTGATAATATATAATTGATTTATGATATCTAATGTTATACACGAGCAATATCTAAAAATTAAACATTTTTTCTCTATAATTAGTTTACTAAAATTTCAGTTTACATGTACTTTATTCATCCTAAAAAACACCTATTTTTATTGCATACTAAGAATAAGGTGTATGGAGTCATATTATTTGATATGTTCATAAATTATGTGCATAACATTTTTTGATGTTAAATTTCCACATGATAAGTTCAGAGAGAAACAAATACAAACACTTTAGCATATGGTTCGACAAATTTTAAGAGACCCTACTTTTTAAATTCTGCTATTCATTATCATTTTATTTATGACTTTGTCACGTGAAAATCTCACATGAGAAATTTTACTCTCCTATTTAATATGCTTGCATGGACGTGTTATTATTAAGTAATATAACAATGATGGAATTTCTTATTATTATTATTTTTTTGCAAGTAGACTTTGAAATAATTAAAGTTTATTTGCAACATTTATATATAACACATCAGTCGTTTTCCACAACAAAATCACAATGCTAAAAGAAATACTATACTCTTCAACTTGCATTTTTCTTTAAGTAGTGTCAATTTTTTGTCCTATATTTCTTTTAAAGCTTCGGAATTTGGAAAAAGAAATTGCAATGCCGGCAATAAGTGGAGATAACAACTGAAAATGAAAGAAAAGCCCATGAGCAATAAATTGATACAAACCATTCTCAAAAGCCAATGCAAACTTGCTAAAAGATTTTCCACTTGTCGGTGGGCTTTTTGAAGCAGCATGCATGTGCCTCTATCGCAGTCAATCTATTAATTTGCTCTTTCAGGGTATCGTGTGGCAGTGGCACTATCCTCGTTAACCCAAAATTTAGTACCTTTTCTCCCAATTGAAGCTTCATCTGTCTTATAACTTATTGCTCTTTAGAAAGGCATTGTTTATTTCTTTTAAGGCACATCGTTTCTGTGGGTTGAGTTATGATATTTTAACATCAGAGAACAGTCATCCTATGTGATATTGTATGTGTTTATTTCTATCTCTCACTTACTTTATACATCTTTATATATATGCATCTCAAAATTAATTACATCAAAAACCAGTTGAGACATCATGTGATGTCCCCATCCGATATAATAAAAATGTGTCGGCACAAAACCCCCCACCCCACCATGCTTCAAAAGAATGTAGCCCTGGCGCGCTCATTAATTCATATTGATTCATAACCTTATGCGTCTAGAGAAGGGTAAGAATGAAAGAAATAGAAAATGAAGAGTATCATACCAAAAAACCTCTTTTATTAGAGATGGGATGATTAAAGGAACCATTTAAGTTTATTATGACATTAATAAAATGAGAGGAAATAGACTCATGGAATATAGTTTTTTGTATGATATGTGATAAAGTTTATCAATGAGACACACGTAAAGGTGTCTACCGAATCAACAAGAACTGGATTTCATTTGACATTTTCTTCTTTAAAATTTTGATCTGCCAAATAGCATTTCAAACTAGTTGTACACTTATTAATCGAGTGCTAAATTCTTAAATGTTACTAGCCTAATTTATTGAAAACATAACGTGAGACAAAAAAAAATTGAACTCTTGAGTTAGTTCTTAAACTATTTGAGAATTTTAAATAGGTCCTTAAACTAAAAAAAAATATTAATTAGGTCGCTCAGCATATATAAGATTTTCAATTGGATCCCTAAACTTATATAAAATTTTCAATTGGGTCCCGAGGATAGAGTTCCGTGAAGAGGTCGTTAAGCTTGTTGATATATAACGTGACCTGAATTTTTTTTACCGAATTTGTATTTAGGGTTACAAGAGACCAATATGTCGAACCAGAAGATCAAAATGTGACCTGTGGCCGCTTCTCCCCCATCTAAACAAACAACCCCTTCCTTCCCCAATATCTATTTCACGGTTGCATATCCCCTCGAAATAACTTCGTCCAAAATAATCTCTCATTTGTAACTTACTACATCTCACTACATCTTGTTGTATCTTGATGTTCAAATGCCTCAAGGTTTTTCCTGAAATCAGATTACATTTACATGAATACA
Organism: Sophora flavescens; assembly: GCA_030762895.1. NCBI lineage: Eukaryota > Viridiplantae > Streptophyta > Magnoliopsida > Fabales > Fabaceae > Sophora > Sophora flavescens. Next base: position 116,245,738 of record CM061068.1, read on the forward strand.
TACAATAAATTGTGAGTGTAAAATTTGTTACGTTTAAATGCGTAGAAATTAAACTCGTTATAAGTGACTATTCAATAGGACAAGAATAAGTTGGCGTGGATTGATAATAAAGGGGCAATGCACTATATTTATTCAATGTGGATCCCCTGCAGCAAATAGGTCCTTGCAGCACCCCTCCAGCAAAAATGCACGATTCTAATGTGTGGGAAGAATAATCCAACGACTATGAAGACATGGTTTTAAATATTCCTAGAAAAACCCACTGCACCGTGCAGCAACAGGAGGGGATCCAGATTGATATTTATTCGGGTTGTTTGCAAGGCCGTAGACTTGTCCAAGGTCCAAACATCTCATATAGCTAAACGAAAGCTTTGGATATATGTTTGGCAATCTACAAGTGCATCCAAAACTGAAGATCTTTGTGTCCCCCTCTACGGGTGTTCATCAACTAATCCAAACCGATTCAAACCGTAAAAACTGAATCGAAAAAATCGAAAACCGAAAATCGAAAAAACCGCATTTTTTCATTGGATTGGATCGGATTTTGGATCCTCTAGTGAAATCCAATCCAATTAATCCAAACCGATCTACTATATATATGAATTATTATTTTTGAAATTTTAGTATTACTCATACTTAAGCATTGTTTTTCATACTTTTATATCCTTCATTTTCTTTAATATTTTTATTGGAATGACATATATGAGACTACTTAAAATAAGTATTAATTTCTTGAAGTTATATTTTGCTAAAATTTTTGATCCATAACACATATATACTTGATTGAGTAAACATGAAAAATAGGAAATCAATTAAGTAAATTTGAAAAATAATTAATTATAACTTATTTGTAGCCGATTCATGGAAAAAATATGATAAGTGAAAGTAGAGATAAATAATTAACGTAAAAGAACATGTAAAAAAAGATATCAATAATTATTTTTTCTCAAACTCCTAAATTAAAATTTTGTCAATAATTTTGTATAATTTTCCTCACTCATCATCAAATCAAATGATGGTTGATAAGGAACAAATAGTTATTATCTTTCATAAAGGTTCTACTATTCTAAAATAAAGAGAGGTTAAAATAAAATTGGGCACCCTAAACTAGCTCATTTAAATGAAGATTATCTTTTGTACATTATTAAATAAGTAGAAAAGACACTTGAAATAAGAAAAAAGTAAATTACGACAAAAATCGAATTATCCAATCCAGTCCAATCCAAACCACATCTGATTGGATTCAATCAGATCATATTTTTTTAAAGAAGCAAATCAATCCATTCCAAACCGCACGTAGTTTTTATCATTGAATCGAATGATTTTTTAACTCAAAATCGATCAAATCCAATCTGAGAACACCCCCATCCCCTCACCCCTTTGTGTTAGTGGAGATGAAACTGCTCAACACATTTTCTCTTTTCTTTCCTTCACACAATTTCACTCTGGTTTCGATCTCCTTTGCCTATAAATTTTAATGACTTATAATGGTTATGACACCCTAGAATGGTGGAAGACCGTCTCATCAGATTCTCTAGGAGGTTGCTTCCGTAGTCACACGTGCTTGGATTGGTAGACTTTGTATATATTAGATAAATTGGGAAGAATGAGTAAAAGACAGTGGTCTTCGATGATCCTAGAGATTTCAATATCTCGTATTAAGTTATGTTTGGATAAATAATTTAATTAAGTATTTATTTTGTAAATTTTTTAAATAAATTAAAAACAACTTATTTTTATAAGTTTTTTTCATAAGTTTATTGTAATAAATTAAAATAAATTTATATAAAGATTACAAACTATTTGTATAAGTTTATTTTCACAAGTTATAATATACATAGACTCAAATAAGCTCTCTATTTTCGTAATATAGAGTAAGCTATGGCTGCTATTTTAAAATTGCCAAAAGTTAAGTATTTTACATGTCATTTATTTGGAAAAAAAAGAGTTAATTCTTTTAATTTGATTCTTTTTTTAGAATGTTGCTCTTGTATAATTTCGTTGTGAAAATATTTTAAAAGTATGTTTAGGAAAGTTGGAAAAAATAGATTATACTGATAATCGATTATATGTATAATCGATTATTGTAAAAATCGATTATAATCAGAATCTGTTTTTGTTTGGGTATGTTTGCTGAAAAGTGATTTTAAGATAATCTATTTCGTTTAGATGATGCTAAAAAATCACTTTTATATAGTAAATTACGAAAAAGGGTACGAAGTTATTTGTTTATATTAATAATATTGGATTTTTTTATGACTATGAAAATATGTAAACATATATTATTTTTAGAATAATTAATTAAAAATAATAAACAATTTATTTGACTAATATAGAGAATTTAATATTTTGGTCACCTAATTGCCCATTACACTTTCCCAAAAAAAATAATTCTTGAAGCTCATTTCCCAAGTTACGCTAATTTCGCCCCAAAAAATTTAACTATAGAGATTTTTAATAGGCTAGACAATTACACTAATCACCCACCATCACCAACTTTGATCAGTAGAAACACTGAGCATGTCTTGCATTGAAATTGGAAACAAGTGACTAGCGTCCTTCACAAATTTACAAAAATTGATAAATCAAATAAAAAAAAAAAGAATCATAACATCAAAAGCAAAATATTCTCTTCACTCTTAATTGAGAGATTAATATATCGCGGCTTCGTTTCCTGTGTAAAATCAAAAGCAAAATAAAACATGATAAAAGCAACTTTGTAATGGCCAAGGGAGAAAACTAATGTAGACGAGTAACCAGCGCATCACCCACTGGCCTCTTCAGAAAGGAAATTCGTCCCACGCAGATACCTTCACATGCAAAAATAATCATAATCACATAATTCAACAGTCCTTGATGCTAGATTGTATGAAAACAGCTTATTTCCACCAAAAAAGTTTTTTTATAAAAAATTTAATCTAATTACCAAACACAATATTATGCATGAAAAGCTTTTTAGCACGAAAAACCGCTGAAATGGGAATAATCTGTTTTCCGAAACACACACTAACTCTATACCTCATAAAAAGTCTCAGATTTGTAAGAGAAACTTGTAACTTTGTTTTGTGGGTGAGTGTTTCATTTCCAAGTTCCTTCGTTAGATGAAGCAGGGATTTTTCATTAAATTTAATATATCTTTGCTGATTGTGAATTTTTGGGTGGCTTAGTCACCATATAATCTGTAGAGTTGGTATTTGGACTTTGGCTCGCGGACAGTCCATTTAATCCACCGTCCGTGCCGATCTGAAGTAGGTAAAACATTGGATCATTTAAACACGGGCCTTTTCAGTCCCGTCCGTTTAACCCCAATAAACTTTTTTTAAACAAAAAATTACACCCCTTGTGCCATATTCACATGCAGGAAGGAGCAGCCCATTTAATTTCTAAACTCAGACCAGATGGCCGGATCTAATTTCTAAACCTAATCCAGTAACCTCTTCTCTTTCAGACTTCACTTCACTCTTCTCTTTCTCTCCTCTACTGCTGACTATCGTAGTGTCGTGTTTGACCTCTCCCTCTCCTCCGTTGTTCTCCTTCCTGCCACCGTGAAGCGCCGCCGTGTCAAGCTACGTCGTCGTGAAAATCCTTCTCGACGCCTCAACCAACCAACCAGCAAGCTCCGATGTTCCTTCCACCGTGAAGCTCTGCCATCGTGAAGAATTCTTGTTCGTTCTTCCTCTGTCGTCATGAAGATCCGCCGTCATTGCTGATTTATTTACTCAGTGATTTAATGGTTTAGAGCATGATGTTCAAAGTGATATTTTTCGGTTAGAGCATTATTTACTGATTTATTTATGTATTTTGAAACTGAAATATTCCTTTACTGATTTTTCGATTAGAGCAACATTTTGTATTTTCAGTTTAGAGTGGTTTATTCACTGAGCATGATGTACACACCTTGCTGATTTGTTTGTATATTGATGTTCAACATGATGTTCCTTTGCTGTAACTATTGAGAGTGATTTAGAGCATGTAATCACTGATACCTCTGCTTGCTGTAATTGATTTATACTAGGTTACTGAGTTTGCTAATTTTACATCAATCTTGTGATGCTTGATATTTGTTATTGATGATTGTTACAGAAAAGTATTTATTAATGAGTCCATGGACTAGCCCGTTTAGCCCGCGGACTATGGGGACTGGACGCGAGCTATACAATTCCAGGTCCATTTATTTCGCAGACCCATCTGGTCCGTTTACGTGTGGACAAATGCGGATTGAACTTAAATGGACATGGATTGGATTGGCCCGTATACCGAACTCTAATAATCCGTAACCTTTCACATTGGATGCATAACCAAGAAATATAGATTTTTGAGGCCTTCACTCAAGCTTTCCATCATTTAGATAAGCATACTCAGAACACCCAAAAAAAATCTAAGATCGGGATAATCAGCTGGAGTACTACTAGATCATACCTCAACAGGAATTTGTAACTAAATTGCAGCTTATGGTGATCGATTTACTAAATACAAGTCATATTAATAATTTCAACCCAAAATTCCTTTGACAACTCGACATTAGAGAGCATGCAACGAGCTCTCTCCAAAAGAGTTTTGTTCATACATTTTGTCATTCCATTTTGTTGTGATGTCTTTCTCACAATATGGTGTCTTACTATACCTCTATCCTCACACAACTCCTTGTATTATCCCTCACAAAACTTCAATCGTTGTCTATTCGAAGATGCTGGATTTTCTTGTCATCATGTTTTTTAATAAGCGATTTCCATTTCTTGAAAGTGGAGAAAAAATCATTCTTGCACTTCAAAAAATATATTCAAACTATTCTTGAAAAACCATCAATGAAAGTTATTAGGTATTTGGCACCACCCTTCAACAAGACAGGAGTAGAGCCCCCGTAAATCAAAGTGAATGTAGTCAATTGTGTCCTTAGTCATGTGAATGGTAGTGTTAAACTTGACTTTGGTTCGCTTCCCATAGACATAATGTTCATAAAAGTTAAGCTTCTTAATTTTATGACCACTTAGCTAGCCACGCTTGCTCATAATAAACATCCTAGTTTCGCTCATATGCCCGATACATATATATTCGAGTAATGATAGGTGTACATCCAAAATTGACACCCAAAGTTGACACATTGGTTAATCGGTATAAATATTTGGTTAGTTCAGTTGATTATATAGTTAATCACGTGTAAATATTTGGTTAATTCATGATGATCTATTAATTATATAAAAAACTGAATTAAGTAGATATTTGCATGTAATTAATCAAATATTTACATGGTGATGGAAAATGATAGAGTTGCAACTCCAACAACAAACTTTGGATTTTAATCAGGTTCGACTGTAAAACAATAAGCGCACTTTGGAGACGAAAACCTTTTAGGTCCCTAGATGTATGGTTCTCTAACCCAAGTTTTGTTAAGATGGTGGCAAATGAATGGAGAATGATGGGAAATCAACCAGTTCATGTTAAGATTAAGAATCTTAAAGCACCCATTAGGAGATGGAATAAGGAAATCTTTGGTAACTTGGACCAGAAAATAGAAAAATTAGAAAATGAAATTAAAGTTTTAGATTCAACCAGTGAATCTCATGACTTATGTGAAGAAGGGAGGGCTAGGAGGAATGCCCTGACAGCCCAGCTGTGGCAGTGGCTTAAAAGGAAGGAAAGGTACTGGATACAATTATCCAGGGCTAAGACTTTGACTGAAAAGGATAGGAACACAGAGTATTTCCACATGATCGCCTCGATGAAGAAAAGTAAGAAAACACTGAAAATGTTAAGGGTTGAAGGGAGAGTAGTTAAAAACCCGAGGAATATAAAGAAAGCAGTAGTGAGATTCTTTAAAAATCTATATACTGATGACAAATCAGTTTGTCCAAGTCTAAGTGGGGAGGGCTTCCCGAAGCTATCGCAAGAAAAAGCTCTAGGTCTAGAAACCATCCCCTCGGCAGAGGAGATAAAAAAGTTGTATGGGCCTGTGAGTCAACCAAAGCTCCAAGCTATGATGGATTCAACTTAGGATTCATCAAGAAAATGTGGGAGACAATTGGGGAAGACTTTGTAAGTATGATTGTTGAGGTTTTTGAAAATGGAGAGCTGCCTAGATCTTTTGAACACTACATGGGTAACCCTAATACCCAAAATTGAAGGAGTAATGGACCTAAAAGATTTTAGGCCCATTAGCATGGTGGGGTGTATTTATAAAATTATAGCTAAGGTTTTGGCTTTGAGATTAAGAAGAGTAATGCCAGATCTGGTCTGGGAAACACAATCGGTCTTTGTAATAGTTTTTGTAATAGTTTTTACTGTTAGTAACATTTACCATTTATGTTTACCATTTGTTGTCAGTTAGATTTTTCCTTGAGGGTGTGTTTGGTTCAACGGAGGGGAGGGGAGGGGAGGGGAGGGGTTTTAATTAGATATTATGTTTGGTTGGGAGGAGGGGAGGGGAGGGGAGGGGAAATAACTCTTTTCTTGTTTGGTTCACAAGGGGAGGGGAGGCATTTTTAAACTAATTTACTTTTATACCCTTTTTAATTTTATATCCTTTTGGATTTTTAAATTTTATTAAGGTTAATTTCGTCATATCAGTTAAAATATTTTAAAGTTACCTCCCCTCCCCTCCAAATCCTCCCAATATTGGAGGGGAGTCAAAATGGATCCAGGAGGGATTTTGCTCCCCTCCCCTCCCCTCCCCTCTCAAAATTTGAACCAAACATATAAAATTTAAAATATTCCCTCCCCTCCCCTCCATTCCCCTCCAACCAAACATAGTGTGAATCATCTTTGTAATAGCCTATACAGAAGGCACATGCACATGGAATGAATACAACAGAGTTACAACAATATTCTCTCTCCCTCTAAACTCATCATCTCTGCTCATACTCCTCTGCAACGAGATTCTTTCCCAATTAGAATTTCCTGCTTGGAATTAGGTTATTCTCGGTTCTTACTCCCTGAATATCCAAAACGGTACCAGCCTTTGTTATGCAAAGGCAGATTCTTGATGGGCCCCTAATAGCTAATGAGGTTGTGCAGTGGGCAAGGAAAAATAGAAAGGAGGTGGTCTTGCTAAAACTAGATTTTCAGAAGGCTTATGATACCGTGAATTGGAATTTTATGGACCAGCTGATGGGCATTATGGGTTTTAGAACCAAATGGAGAGGTTGGATCATGAAATGTCTATCCACGGCCTCAATGTCCATTTTGGTGAATGTCTGCCCAGCTGCACCATTTAAGATGGAAAGGGGTCTTTGGATGATATCACTATAAAAAATGATGCACTACTTTTTAAATGGTGGTGGAGATTTTCTGTGGAAGGGAACTCTTTGTGGAAGAAGGTTATTTGCTCTATTCATAGGCTAGAAGCAAATATTCCTTTAATACAGCAGCAAAGGATTGTAGCTCAAGGAGGCGTGTGAGATAAAATAATGAAAGTGGATAGATGGGGGGAGAGCTATAATAATGTAATAAAGCAGGAATGGTGGATGAGAGTAGGAGAAAGCAGTAGAACTAGATTTTGGAGTGATAAGTGGATAGGTGACTTGGCTTTGAAAGAGAAATTTCCAAGACTCTTCTCAATATCATTGCAGAAAGAGGATGTGATAGCAAACATGGGATTTTAGGATGGAATGTCTTGGCAATGGAACCTCACTTGGAGAAGGAATTTGTTCTAATGGGAGGCACAACAGTTGGAAGAGCTCTTTAGAACTCTACAAGATGTGAATTTGACAAACAGAGTAAATGGTAGAGTGTGGTGGAAACAAAATAGCAATGTGAGAGGAGTTTGGAAGGGAGTAGTCCCCCCCTAGGGCTGAATTGTTGGTATGGTTTGTGATTCAAGAAAAGCTAAACACAAAAAATAGGTTAAGAAGACTGAATATGCTAAGTGAGGAGGAGGATATATGTCCTTTCTGTAGGGAGGAGAAAGAGACAACTATACAGTTGTTTTTACATTGTAACATGTCATGGAAAATATGAATGAATGTGCTGGATTGGTGGGGGTTTCAAATGCCAATTGCTCAAACACATAGTCTATTTTCTTGTCAAACTGAGATTGGGTTTTTGGGCTAGAGGCTGGAATCCAGACTGCCCTTATAGTCCGGGTGAATTTGTTCACAAATTAGAAGGTGTTAAACTCTGGAGGAAGGAGAAACAAGTTAGAGGAAACATAGAATGGTGCCCTCCCCCACTTAATTAATATAGTCAAATGGAATGTTGATGGCTCTTCCAAGGAGAAACCGGGCCCAGCAGGTATTGGGGGTATTCTTAGGGATGATAAAGGTGCAGTGAAAGCATATTTTGCTGCATCAATAGGTATAAGAGATTTAAATGAGGCAGAGTTTATGGAAATGTTTTTGCCCTTGAGATGTCTTTACAAAAGGTGTGGTTAAAGGAAATGGAAATCATAATAGAATCTGACTCTAAAAATGCCTTGGCTTGGATTAACAGGAGAGAAGAATGCCCTTGGAACTTAAGATTTTACTGTAACAAACTGTTTAATATTTTGCAGGTGATGAAAAGAGTCACTTTTATTCACAATAATAGCATTTTGCAGATTCTCTAGCAAAGGTAGGGGCTGACATGGAAGGAAGGTGGCTAGTATGGACTTAGATGGAAAATCATGCAGAAACAGGTGCCTAAAAAGGGCAAGCAGTCATCCTCAAAGGAAGTTATTGGATATCATAATGGTTTTTTTGAAGTCTTTTGTCTACATTTATGCCTGGATAATGTGTTCTGTCAATGGTTAAAATATAGGAGGTGGAAAGCCTAAGAGGTTGAGATAGTGGAAATAAGCTGATAACATGGTTTACTGATGATTCTGCTGCAGTCTTGTTCTTGATAATCTTTTAACCGTTTAACTGGTTCAAATTCATGGATGGCAGGGTGATATAGCTATGCTGGTTTGCCTTGTGCAGCAGGTGTGAGGGGTCTTAAAGCTTGCTGCAGCACTGTTCTCAAGTGGATTGACAAGAGGTGGAAGCCTGGACTGATCTATTGCTAACAAAGGGATTGAAGATAATGATTTCTTGTGTTTTGTTATTTTCTTTGGATTTAAATCATTTAATAGAAGATTTAGTTTCAGGCTGTATTATCCAAAGGCTGTATTGTCTATGTTTCCTATTTTCTGGTTTGTTTTGCAAAAGGTGCAGCTACTTTGTGATAGAGGTGGCTAGTAGCCACATTATGGGTGAACTGTAAATCTGAACACGTGTATTTTTTTAGTCTATCTTTGTAACAAATGATAGAGTGTGGCTCTACAACCCTTCCTAGAAGGTGGGTAAAATTCTTCACTGTGATAAAAAAACTTACACCCTTTCAAGAGCACCTAAAGAAATAAGATTTTTCTTTTAAGTTCGGTATATGTCGAACAATAGTTGAAGTTGCCAAAATTTAGTGATGGATGTTAGGGGTGGACATGGGTCCGGGTTGACCCGGTCAAATTCTTTTTGCAGGTCATATTCCTGCTGATCTCTTTCCCCTTGCCCATTCGATTGATTTGGGTTGGAACAATTTTATTGGTGATATTCTTGGGGATATCTCCAAATGCTCATCCAAAATTTTATAAAGAAAAAAAGCATGAATTTATGTTTTTAACATGAAGAAAGAAGACTACTCGCTGGTCGTTGCTCTCTAAAAACTCTTCACAAACAAGAGTTAGTAAACTCTTGTTATTGGATTGTTCCGGGAACGCAATTGAATGAACTGCAACAAACTAGCACACTCAAACATTTTTTTTTTTTCATTTTTTTAAGAAAAAATGCACATTCATTAACAAAATGTTGTTCAAGGAGGTAACGAAAAGACCTTCAAATGATATAACAATTCAAAAAGAAAAATAAAAAAATTCAAAGAGTCATTTGAACATACACCATGAAAGAACAATCAGAGAACGAAGAAAACCAAAGTTTTCAGGAATCTCCCCCGAAAAAGCATTAGAATTGAGGTTCACGTACTACAAATTCCATTCAAATCTCCAAACCACTATGGTTTTTGGTAAATATTAAGATATATATGTTAGTTAATACATGTTAGTTATTCTCTGATTGTAACTAATTCATGATAGGTTTGCAAACAAATCTCCAGACCGATCGATCGCCTCGGAATGATCATCGAAATTGTCTAAGGACAGTATGTGGCCAAGGGCCGGCAGGGATGGACCCATAAATTTTGCTTAGAGAAGGCAAAATTATATGCTATAAATATTCTTATAAAATAAATTATGTATAAAGACATAAACGATAAAATGATGATATTATTATTATTAAATCAAAAATTAGAGATTACAAAAACAATTCTTACCATATCATTGTATAGCAAAAAAAAAAATGAAGACACATGAACTTCTACAAATTATAATTGTTCTTTATATGTCTTCATATTTTGTTTCATCTCTAACTAATGATACTTTCAACGAGGAAATAATGTCAATGAGGAAATAATAAAACAATGATACTTCAGTTTACCAAAAAAAAAAAAATGATACTTCTACGAGGAAATAATGTCAACCACCATCTCTCACACTTTGTATTCTTTCTTTTGACACTCTAACTAATGTCATAGCATTTACAATATATTTTTTTTTTTATAAAACATTTATATCTTAAACACTTCTTTGCAATGCAAAAGACAACTCATTATTGATTCACAATATATTTTTCATCAAATGCAAATTAAAAATAAATTTAAAAATGTTATGTAGAGTAGGATTGTAGCACAATGAGAGCAACATTAATTTTTTAATGGGGCAACAAAAAATTATTCAAAACTTAAAAAGAATAAATTTTTAGTTTGTGGGGGCGTCATCCCCCATTTGGCCTAATCTAGATTCGTCCATGAGGTCAACCCAACACCTATTGAGGCCTAAAACAAATTGAGGTAAGGCCCTTTTAAAGAAAATAGTAATATTTTATTAAAATTACTATATTTTTATTTAAAGTTTATTTTCGTGCTTTTTGAGATGCGAAATCATTTTTTTTGTGAACCCATATATCGTCCGATCAGGAATCAGAGACTAATCTCTTGAGGTACTGAGATCTATTTAAGGGGTTGACCCCTCCCAACAGATGCGCTTCCATATACATGAGTCAGGAATCAAACCACTAACCACATGCTTAATGGGCCCAGTTATCTACCAATTATGCCACACCATGTTGGTTGCGAAATCATTTATTAAATCATTGTAATCGATTTTCATTTAACATTTCTTTTTCAATCGATAATAAAGTCAATGTGTTTAATTTTGATTTTATTAAATATATATTGACATTGTAAATTTTTTTTACACGGATGTTCAATCACAATTCACCATTATGTAACTTTATTATATTAGTTCATAAAACATCTCTATAAATATTTATGTGATGAGATATGATTGGATGACTGAGTAGAAAAATTTTACACTATCAATACATATAAATTAAATCCTTTAATTTTTGTTGAGACATTGACATTATTGATTAGATAATCTTTATTGATATATATTTTTAGTAGTTGATTCTTCTAATTTATTAACTCCGTTAACTAATACTTTTTCTATATTTTCATTTTCATTTACAGCAAATAATAAACTCTTTTTTTTTTTCTTTTACGCCTAAAGCCCTTATTTCACTTACTTAACCCTTAGGTCGGCTGTGTACGTGGCGGAGGTACGTCATGCTACAGGAGCCGTGGAGCGCGGATGAAGAACAGGAAGGGAAAACGCAGATGCTGAAGAACAAATTAGAATTTATTTTTATTTTATTTTATTAATTAAATATATTAATATTTTATTTAACAATGGGACTGGCGTTGTCTACTCCAATCTGTCACCTATAATTAGCATTTTTCACATTTAACTCACTAATAGATGTCAATAGTGTTAAACTCAATGATTTAGAAATTTTGATATATGACAAATACAATTTAATGTGTATGTAAGTGTTTTTAGTGTCAAATTGTAAAGACGGGTATTAAGCAATATTCGACAAGTTCAGTGAGCAACCAAAGAAGGATATTCAAGGAAGAACTTGGAGGAATCAAAGAGCAAGAACGAAGGTCAATGAATCATCAAGACAAGAGCTTAATGAAGAAAGTCTTAGATGATTTGTAAGAGATGAAATCTCTTATTCACAAATAAGCTCAATTTGAAAAGATCTCGAAAGAAAATCATTTTTCATAACGTGCATTAAAAGGAATAAGTTTTCGTAAATGAAAATGATTTTTTAAATAAGATTTCAAAGCGCTCGTCCAACACTGGAATAATATAAGCGCTCGTCCAACACTGGGAATAGTAAAAACTGGCGTCCAAGAAAGTGATACAAGCGCACGTCCACTAAGGTGATACAAACGCACATCCACTAAAGTGACACAAGCGCACGTCCACTGAAGTGATAAAAGTGCTCGTCCACACAAGTCTTTGGACTTACTAAGACCTTAATGAGAAGCTCCGTCCACTGACATGGCATATGGAGCTCGCCTACTAGTTGGAGCACGTCCAATTACTTTGTGTTAGTACTCCGTCTACGACGTGGCAAATGGACGCGACTATTTTCTTCAAATGGACTCGGCAATTCTTTAAAGATGGACGCGGTTATTTTTTAAGATGGATGCGGCTATTTTTCTAAATGGACTCGGTTATTTTATGGACGCGAATTCTACAAGAACAATGAGAATCTTATTTCAAGAACGAGAATCAAGAAAACAGATTTTGTTAATCAGATCCAAATCTGTTTTGATTGATCCCAATGACTAAAACTTGTTTTCTATATAAAGAGAGATCAAAGGAACACTTAAATAACATATACGAATATCATAACATATCACAGTTTTACGAAATCGTTTTGAGAAATCAATTATGAAAATCATTCATCATCTTTATTGAGCTTACTGTGAAAAGAGTGTTTCAATACTCGTAAGTGCTTCAATTTGTTTATCTGACTACTGAGAGTTAGGAATCAACTTTTGTTTTTACTTTTGATTGTAAAGAGGGAGGGAGTCTCTCTGAGTGATTAGGATGAGGTATCCCTAAGGTTGAACATTGAGGCTCTTCATAAGAGTGTGGTATCTCGAGTTAAATGAGTGCTGTGTGGTGTGAAGGATTTTCAAGCTACATGGTAAAGCTTGTGTGTTAGTGTGTGAAATCCCATAGGTGGAGTGGGGACTGGATGTAGGTCACAGTGGAGGTGACTGAATCAGGATAAATCTGGTTGTGTGGTATCCCTAAACTCAAACTCCTTTACTTTCTGTTTATGTTCAAGAACCTGCAACTTTGATGTTTAAAGTTCAATATAATTTATGTTCTTGATCTGTATAAACTGTGTTTTGTTATTACTGAGTTATTAAACCTAAACCTATTCTGAATCTTTCTGAATTAATCTTTCTTATCCTCATCACCTTCTAAAAAACCCTTCATCGATTTTGTAAAAGATCCTGGGAACACTAATCTGCAACTCTGATTTATAAAGCTTTGTGAAAAAGATTTAAGAGGGAAATATTTTTTGAAAACTCAATTCACTCCCCCCTCTTGAGTCGTCGAAGCCAAAACAACAATTGGCATCAGAGCAAAAACTCTGAAGTTTGGCTTAACAGATATAAGAGTATGGCTTCCAATGACTGTCTGAATGAAGGGGCTTCCCTTGCATGCCCTTTGCCTTCAATGGATCTGAGTATATCTATTGGAAGGAAAGAATGGTAATCTTTCTTGAGACAGCAGGTGTTGACATATGGGATGCAGTAGAGAATGGACCATTTGTCCCCTCCACTATAGATGCTAATGGTGCTCCAAGAAATAAGCCTAAAACTGAATGGAATGAGGATGATAAGAAAAGAATTCAATATAATGCACGTGTTAAGAATATTATAACATCTGCTTTAAGATGTGATGAGTTTTTTAGGGTTTCAAATTGCAAATCAGCAAAGGAGATGTGGGATACATTGCAAGTAACACATGAAGGAACCTCAGATGTCAAAATAGCAAGAATGAACACCCTCACACATGAGTATGAGCTGTTCAGAATGAATTGAGGAGAACCTATGACTGAAATGAAAAAGAGATTCACACACATCGTAAATCAATTGGCCGGTCTTGGAAAGACAATCTCAAATGAGGATCAAATTAACAAAGTCGTGAGATGCTTGAGCAGAGAATGGCAACCTAAAGTCACTTCAATCTCAGAATCCAAAGATCTCTCATCAATGACCATTGCCACACTGTTTGGAAAATTGCAAGAACATGAATTGGAGTTGAACAAACTAAATGAGAGTGAAGAAACTGATAAAAGAATGAAGGGATTGGCTCTGAAATCACAAGTCAGAGAAGCAGAAGACAGTGATGATGATGATTCATCACAAGAGGTAGAATCTGAATAAGAGATGGGGTTGCTAGTTAGAAAATTCAAGAACTTCCTCAAGAAGAAAGGCAACATCAAAAGAATGCCATCCACTTTTCCAAAAAAAAACTTCATCAAAGGTGACAACTCTTCCAACAACATCACATGCTTTGAATCTGGAAAGATTGTCCACATGAAGCTTGACTGTCCAAAGCTGCAAAAGAAGGACAAAACTGAAAAATTTGACTCAAAGGACAAGAAGTGGAGAAAGCCAAGAAAGGCCTACATTGCTTGGAATGATAATGATCTAGATTCCACTGAAGAATCTAAATCTGAGGAGGCAAACTTGTGCTTGGTGGCCAGAAATGACAGTGATTCAAAAAGTGAAGTAAGTTCTAATTATCAACCTTCTTATGATGAATTGCAAAATGCTTTTGAAGAACTTCATAAAGAATCCATTAGACTTGCTAGATTGCTAAATAATTCTAAGAAAACCATCACATGCTTAGAGGAGAAAACTTATGTTTTAAACAAAGAGGTAGATCAATTAAAAACAGAAAATTGTGCTTTAAAAGAAAAACTAGCTACTGTTTTAGATGCACCTATATGTGATAAATTTCCTAAGTTGGAGAAACATATAAATCATTTGAATGGTGATCTACCTAGAATTACTAGTGATAAAGAAATCTGGAATGCATCTAGCTGTACATTGACTAAAGAAGTTGAAAAGGTGAAAAATGACTTAGCCAAGTTTACAAATGGTAGAGACAATTTGGATTCATTGTTAGGACAGCAAAACTGTGTTTATGATAAGACTGGAATATGCTATAAACCTAAGATACATGAGAAATATTTCAAGAATTTTTTTGCTGCACCTATGACATCAAACACATAATTTGTTAAATGCTATTTCTGTGCTAGAAAAGATCACATAGCTTCTACATGCCAATACAGAAAATCAGCATACAATAAATCTAAATATTTATGGGTTCCTAAAGGAACTATTGCTGCAACTAACTCAAAAGGACCCAAACAGATTTGGGTACCTAAAGAAAAAACATGATTCTGTTTTGTAGGTGTGTTGGAAAGCCAAGAATGTGAAATGGTATCTTGACAATGGCTGTTCCAAGCACATGACTGGAGACAAAAGCAAGTTCATCTCCTTTACCCCTAAGTCAAGTGGTAGTGTTACCTATGGAGACAATAATAAAGGGAGAATACTTGGCAATGGCAACATTGGAAGTGACTCAACAACAATCATTAAGGATGTACTATATGTTGAGGGATTGAAACATAACCTGTTAAGTATCAGTCAACCATGTGACAAAGGCTTCAAGATTCAATTGAGAAAACTCTCCTAGAAGAGAAACAGGACAATAAAGAAGACGGAAGCTTAAAGAACGAATCGCTGCAGCAGGAGCAAATAGAACAACGGCCTGACCTGCCAAAGGAATGGAGGACTGTCAGAAATCATCCAATTGATAACATCATCGGTGAAATTACAAAAAGGGTAACTAACAGACAATCTCTTAGAAATGATTGTAATCATATGGCATTTGTGCCTCAAGTAGAACCTAAGAACATAGATGATGCTATAATTGATGAACATTGGATGATGGCTATGCAAGATGAGTTAAACCAGTTTGAAAGAAACCAAGTTTGGAAACTAGTACCTAAACCCAAGAACTGTCAAGTAATAGGTACAAAATGGGTTTTTAGTAATAAACTAGATGAAAATGGTATAATTGTAAGAAACAAGGCTAGATTTGTAACCAAAGTGTATAACCAAGAAGAAGGCATATATTATGATGAAACATATGCACCAGTAGCAAGGTTAGAAGCTATAAGAATGCTACTTGCTTATGTCTGCATAATGGGATTTAAATTGTATCAAATGGATGTTAAGAGTGCTTTCTTAAATGGATTTATACAAGAGGAAGTGTATGTTGGTCAACCACCTGGTTTTGAGAATAATGAATTGCCTAACCATGTTTATAAACTGTCTAAAGCACTATATGGCTTAAAGCAAGCTCCTAGAGCTTGGTATGAAAGGTTAAGTAATTTTCTCATTGAAAAATGATTTAAAAGAGGTAAAGTTGACACAACTTTGTTCACTAAGAAAAAGGCACACAACATTTTACTTGTACAAATATATGTGAATGATATAATTTTTGGTGCTACTAATGAGCAGTTGTGCAATGAGTTTGCAAGTCTTATGCAGAGTGAGTTTGAAATGTCAATGATGGGTGAGCTGAACTTTTTCCTTGGACTGCAAATAAAGCAAACTGAAAATGCAATATTTGTTAGCCAAAGCAAGTACTGCAATGAATTGATCAAGAAGTTTGGCATGGAAAAAGCTAAGGAGATGGCTACTCCAATGAATACCTCCTATTATCTGGACAAGGATGAGCAAGGTAAACCTGTTGATGTTTCTAAATTCAGAGGTATGATAGGCTCACTACTTTATCTTTACCCAAGAGGTCGGATATCATGTTTAGTGTATGCATGTGTGCTAGGTATCAAGCAAATCCAAAAGAATCACACTCAGCCAGCTTAAAAGGATAATTAAGTATCTATTAGGAACAAAAGACATGGAATTATGGTATCCCAAAAGAGCTATATATACCTTAATTAGCTATTCAGAGTCTGATTTTGCTGGTTGTAAACTGGACAGAAAGAGTACTAGTGGAACTTGCCATTTACTAGGAAACTCATTAGTATCATGGTTCAATAAGAAACAATCTAGTGTGGCTTTATCCACTTCAGAGGCTGAATATGTAGCAGCTAGTAGTAGTCACAGTGCGGTTTTATGGATGAAACAACAATTAGTTGATTATGGTGTGCAACTAAACCAAGTTCCTATTAGATGTGACAATACGAGTGCAATTAACCTAACTAAGAATCCCATAATGCACTCTAGAACTAAACACATAGAAATCAGACATCATTTCATTAGAGACCATATTCAAAGTAGAGAAATTGAGATTGAATATGTTGATACAACTAAACAACTTGTCGATATCTTTACCAAGCCCTTGAACAAGGAAATCTTCTTTTTCATTAGAAGAGAATTGGGTATAATCGATCAATCATATATCTAATCTCTAAAGAAACTGATTATATGACTGTATCTTTGTGTAAATATGCTCTGATTCTTGTATGATTTGATTTGGAATATCTATGAATGATCAGAAGAGAGCTTTGCAACATCTATGCGAGTTGGACGCATCTTTTTGATTTGCCCCTGCACCTATCCCTCTATCATGAACAATTTTATATGTTAAGTTTGAATGTTTAATTGCTTACCTTCTTTATCGCTTTAAATGTTTCTTTTCTTTATCTTTTTGATGATGCCAAAAGGGGGAGAAAAAGTATGATATAGAGAAAGGGGATAATAACAAATTATACATGAAGAAAAGTTTGATATAGAGAAAACGAATTATACATGCATATATTGAGGGGTAGCTTAACAGCTTACAGGATTAATGGGGAGTAAATCAAACTCTGCTATGATAATATTTTTTTTTGCTCTGATATACTTCTGCTCTGACTGATTTGATACCATGATATAAATCTGTCAAAAACACTTAGCGTCTGCTACACTTGTACTCTGATCTTATAATTTGTCAAAAGGTTTGTCATAATCAAAAAGGGGGAGATTGTTAAACTCAATGACTTATAAATTTTGATATATGACAAATACAACTTAATGTGTATGCAAGTGTTTTTAGAGTCAAATTGTAAAGACAGGTATTAAGCAATATTCAACAAGTTCAGTGAGCAATCAAAGGAGGATATTCAAGGAAGAACTTGGAGGAATCAAAGAGCAAGGACGAAGATCAAGGAATCATCAAGACAAGAGCTTAATGAAGAAAGTCTTAGATGATTTGTAAGAGATGAAATCTCTTATTCACAAATAAGCTCAATTTGAAAAGATGTCTGAAAGAAAATCATTTTTCATAACGTGCATTAAAAGGAATAAGTTTTCGTAAATGAACATGATTTTTGAAATAAGATTTCAAAGCGCTCGTCCAACACTGGAATAATATAAGTGCTCGTCCAACACTGGGAATAGTAAAAACTGGCGTCCAAGAAAGTGATACAAGCGCACGTCCACTAAGGTGATACAAGCGCACATCCACTAAAGTGACACAAGCGCACGTCCACTGAAGTGATAAAAGTGCTCGTCCACACAAGTCTTTGGACTTGCTAAGACCTTAATGAGAAGCTCCGTCCACTGACATGGCATATGGAGCTCGCCTACTAGTTGGAGCACGTCCAATTACTTTGTGTTAGTACTCCCGTCTGCTGACGTGGCAAATGGACGCGACTATTTTCTTCAAATGGACTCGGCAATTCTTTAAAGATGGACGCGGTTATTTTTTAAGATGGATGCGGCTATTTTTCTAAATGGACTCGGTTATTTTATGGACGCGAATTCTACAAGAACAATCAGAATCTTATTTCAAGAACGATAATCAAGAAAACATATTCTGTTAATCAGATCCAAATCTGTTTTGATTGATCCCAACGACTATAACTTGTTTTCTATATAAAGAGGGATCAAAGGAACACTTAAATAACATATACGAATATCATAACATATCACAGTTTTACGAAATCGTTTTGAGAAATCAATTGTGAAAATCATTCATCATCTTTATTGAGCTTACTGTGAACAGAGTGTTTCAATACTCCTAAGTGCTTCAATTTATTTATCTGACTACTGAGAGTTAGGAATCAACTTTTGTTTTTACTTTTGATTGTAAAGAGAGAGGGAGTCTCTCTGAGTGATTAGGGTGAGGTATCCCTTAGGTTGAACATTGAGGCTCTTCACAAGAGTGTGATATCTCGAGGTGAAGGAGTGCTCTGTGGTGTGAAGGTTTTTCAAGCTACTTGGTAAAGGTTGTGTGTTAGTATGTGAAATCCCACAGGTGGAGTGGGGACTGGATGTAGGTCACAATGAAGGTGACTGAACCAGGATAAATCTGGTTGTGTGGTATTCCTAAACTCAAACTCCTTTACTTTCTGTTTATGTTCAAGAACCTGCAACTTTGATGTTTAAAGTTCAATATAATTTCTGTTCTTGATCTGTATAAACTGTACTTTGTTAGTACTGAGTTGTTAAACCCGAACCTATTCTGAATCTTTCTGAATTAATCTTTCTTATCCTCATCACCTTCTATTCAAGATTTTGTAAAAACCCTTCATCGATTTTGTAAAAGATCCTGAGAACACTAATCCGCAACTCTGATTTATAAAGTTTTATGAAAAAGTTTCAAGAGGAAAATATTTTTTGAAAACTCAATTTTACCCCCCTCCCCCCCGAGCCGTTGAAGCCAAAACAACAATTAGGCTGAATACATATCGTCACATGTGAGTAGAAATTCCTCAATTTTAGTCTCTATCTTAGTAATTGTTTACAATAATTGATGATATTTTCTTTCAAATCTATTCTACTCCGAATACTTAAAAAATTTAAATTTCAGATTGAACACTAAATTAACAATATTTACTAAAAAGTAGACAAAAGTTTATTATTTATATTATTTAAAATTAATTTTATTTAAATATATATAAAAATTTTATTAGTACAATAAAATGAAAATACTTGACCCTAAATGGCCACCACACTTAAATAAAATATTATCTTTGAAATTCTAGCCCAGGTCATGTTGCATTGCCAGTACTTGCACGAACATTGTTTATTTTACACCATCCTAGAAATTAATATCTAAGTTGCACCAAAATAATAAAATCCACTTCTAATTGCACCTGTTGGGTGAAAGTCTTCTCCATTCCACAATATAAAAGAGAAAGTTGACTTACTTGGCGTGGGGTGCAAGAGTGTTGACTTTATCAATTTTAATCACTGGGAAAGGCCAAACTCATACATATATAGGCAAAATTTAACATTGCTTCCATAGAATGACTACAAACGCAAAATCTAATCGTGTCTCATTTCTTAGAAAGT
Organism: Sophora flavescens; assembly: GCA_030762895.1. Lineage (NCBI taxonomy): Eukaryota > Viridiplantae > Streptophyta > Magnoliopsida > Fabales > Fabaceae > Sophora > Sophora flavescens. Next base: position 116,265,994 of record CM061068.1, read on the forward strand.
GCCTTCAAAGTGACAACACTTCAATTCTTGTGGTAAGTGTCGGCTTTTCTAAGATTTCAAATATTTTCTATGTAAGAAAAATTTAAACTTGTAATTTCATTCGATGAACCCATTTAATTCTATTGACTTTTACTAAGCAAACTTCATGTGAATACCAGGCTTGGAAGCAACATTAAAAAAAATGCAAATAAAAGAAACTAATTTGATGCATATAACCCCAACATCTGGAACTGATGCTGGCAGCAAGGGATGTGGAGAAAACAATGCAGGATCAGATCAAGACCAGACAGAAAATAATGCTTTTGATGCAGGACAAGCATTCGGGCAAGTCTTACCATTTTGTGGAGTCAAAATTTGGCCAAAAGATGTAGATGCAAGTTGCAGAATTCAAGAGGTGGTAAGTTTGTTTGAGAAAAAGGAGCAGCATCATTTTCGGATATCTGAAAAGATGAGAGAGAGTGTGGTATGTGAACAGATTGATATTGTTTATGCTTTTCTTCTTTGTTTTGAACTTGAGATATCAATCGAAGGGGAACATTTGCAAAGTTTCAGTGTTATAATTTGTAGTATTCAAACAATTTTCTTTTTTTGGAAAATTACACTGACCTCTCGTAATGTTTGACTTAATTGCACTAGGCATCTTTCTTGTTTCAAAAGCTACCAAGGTGAGTATAATTTCAATCATCACCCCTTCAAGAATGGGATGGAGATCACCTATCCTCAAAATGATGTCTCATTATCTGTCTTGTCCATTTAGATTGTATCATGACTCATGTCATTTAAAAAGGATACAATTATAATAAATAATATAATTAATTTTCTAATTGGCACAATCTAAATGGACAAGACAGGGAATGAGACACTATTTGATATGTGATCTCCGGAAAGAGAAGTATAATGATGATATAAATTTCAAGCTAAGATTAGTGTAATTTCTAAAATATGTTGAATACCCTATGTAATTAAACTAAGCCTTGGGAGAGGTTAGCATAATTTCCCTTATTTTCTATATAATGTATAATAGTATAGAAACATTGTGTTTATGAGAAAGGAGACTCTAATGGTATCACCATATCAACAATCTTATGATATTAAGGATTTCTGCCTGCAGAATGCTCGCGAACTAGTGCTTTCAAGACTGCAAGATCTGAAGAACTTTCGCACTTACAAGCTAAATGTTAGTGTTGATGAGAAAAAATACGTATTGGCTCATTTGTATATGGCACGAGACAAGTTGTCTGTTGCAAATAAAGCACAGGGGGGAAGAACTAGTATGTCTTTTTCAACAGAAGAAAAGCTTGATAACCATGTAAGACAGAAACCAAATTGATGTGTAACCTATTTTTAACTTTTTTTTTTGCCCCTGACTTGGGGCTTCAGAAGTTGAATTTCAGGATGCTACATAAAAGCAAAAATTTGGCTGAAGAAAAGAAACTCTTAAGAGAGATAAATATGTCCCAGCAGAAAGATGCTCCTTCAACCTCACCTCTGCCAGAGCTTAGCAATATTGTAATTTGTGATTTCTTTTATAACTTTTGTTTTTGGACTAACTGATATTCACATTAATAATTCACCCCTTCATAATGTACTAACACCTTTTCTTCACCCTTATTTGGGTTTTTGTGAAATATTTAAAGTTATCACAGATACAGTGGATGTATGATTACCGTCGTTATCACTACAAGCCGAAGAATTATGATAGACTCCTTGAAGAAATCAAACAATTCAAACTGACAGGGAAAAACAAAGAAAGCTTAAGAGGAAGTATAAGAAACCAAGTCAAGGTAGAATGTGAAGACCATTGAATCCGATTCTTGGTGTTGGATTATTAACTATTTCACTTGTAGCACATTCTCACTTGCATCTTCTTTGTTTCTAATAGATTACATGTGATGATTTAATGGGGATGAGGAAGAAAAAGATTGAACTTGAGACCAAAATCAAACATGCTGAGAAAGAGTTACAGGCCATAAATGAAGAAATATGGTCTTATCAGACACACTTGAAGGAGCAGCACTGCAAAAAGGAGGCATCTCTCTTCTTTCTCAAGGAGTCGAAAGGAGTTGAAGAGGACTATTGGGTCCTCAGATTTGGGAATTTGGAGTATGAGTCTTCGTACATGCGTCAAATCTCCTCAGAGAAGTGGTCTCGCAAGGGCACCTTGGACTTTAAATGTTTCTAAATTGCGGACTGCATCATATGTTGTGGCCGCAGAGATATGTCCGGAGAAGGCACCACAACCGCATCACACCACAATTGCGGTATGATTTATGTTCATGTATAACAGTCGCAACGCAACCGCATCAGACACTACAACGAATCGCATTAGACACCACAACAGACCACTACACTCGTTTTCAGTATGTTTCCTTCAACTTATTTTTCAGAACAAAATAATTCCAAACCCCGAAACATTCAGATGCAAGATTTGTACCTTTACGCTTTACCACTTTATCTCTTTTCTTCAGTCTCGCTCTTCTCTTCTACATTCAGATATATAAAGAATTACAATTACAATAAATATAGAATATTTATATATTTGGTGCGAATCTAAAATTATTTCACGCCACAACGGCTGCAGTTCGCGTATCATTGACCACAATGGCACGAACCGCAGCGATCGCAACTGTATTCGCGACCACAATGCAATTTAGAACCATCCTATTACTCTTTAGTACAGATCCTGTTCTCTATATAAACTAGAGTAGTAGAACCAATTTTGGTTCAGACTAAACAAAAGTTATAATCATACTACTACATCATTGGTGTTTCACATGAAGGAAAACCTATAATTCTAAATACCATACAGATACAAATCATAGCATGTGATTCATGTTAATCAAAGGAAAGAGAAGAATTTCATACCTTGGAGATTCGCAGAATCCATCACAGCAGATCAAAGGGTGAGAAGGAGATGAACAGTGATCAGAATGTTGGAGAAGGTGAGAGGGTTACTCCTCTCTTTCTGGTTGGTTTTTGGTTTTGTGTTTCTGTCTGTTATAATGCCTAATGGGGAGGCTATTCTTATAACCTACCAGCAGAGAGTAGGGACCTCTCAACGGGTTAACATTAGAAATGACCCATCCCATCATAGGGTCACTCTTTAGTAAATACCCAACAACTATTTCACCAATTGGTTACGTAATTAAGAATTAATTTTATAACTGATATATTAATAATTTAATTATAATTTAATAACCAATTAATGCTAATCCACATATTATACACATTAAAATTTAACATTCTCCCACTTGGATAGCATTAATCAATTATTAAAGAGAAATACCGATTCACGATCAAAGCACACGTTAACCAGTGAAGATAAGAAATATAAGCTTTAACAATGCAGAAATAGTATCCGATAGGGAAGTAAATCATACATGCTAAAGACTCATATTTCACATAAAGATTGATGAATAGAAAATTGCATATAATTAATAAAGAGAAATATGCAATTCAAAAAATGGTCCAAGCATCTTAAAATGCTATAAGAGATATGAAACCAAGAATGACGTCAATTTACATATCTCATAAAAAAAAACGATAATGGGCAAATAATGGTTTCAGACTCCCACTAATCCAATACATCAAAAGACTTAACTAAGCCCATATGAATTACATGATTCCGGAATATTCCAACAGCTTAAGCCTTTGGTTAGTGGATCAACAAGCATGTTTCCTGTATCAATATGCTCAATACGAGTCCGAAACTCCCGAATCTTCTCTCTAACAAACAAATATTTCACATCAAAATGCTTAGTGCGAGAAGAGCTTCTATTGTTATGAGAGAAGTTCAAAGCAGCAGATTGTCACAATATATCACAAGTGGCCTAGATATGCTTTCAACAATATGAAAGCTAGAAATCAAATTTTTCAGCCACATGGCCCGACAAGTAGCCTCATAGCAAGCAACATACTGCTTCCATGGTAGAAGTAGTCTGTAAGCGTCTGTTTGACGCTTTTCCAAGAAATAGCTCCTCCCGCCATCATAAAGATAAAGGTACGAAGTAGATTTTCGGTCGTCAGGGCAACCTGCGAAATCGGAATCGGAATAACCAGTGACCTAAAGTTGATCGGACTTCTTATAGGTCAACATATAATCTTTGGTTCCCGCAAATATCTCATGACCTTTTTACGGCTTTCCAATGACCCAAACCTGGGTTGCTCAAGTATCTCCCTAAAGCATTTAGAGCAAAAGCAATGTTGGGACGAGTACAAACTTGAGCATACATTAAACCGCCAACAATGGGAAGCATATGGGACCTTTTTCATTTCATTTATTTCTACATCATTTTGAGGACATTGAGATTTAGAGAATTTTTCCTCACCCTTTTGAACAAAAAGACACATGGGGAGCAAGAATGCATATTAAACCTTTTGAGGACCTTTTCAATATATCCTTTTTGAGACAATCCAAGAACGCCACGTGACCTATCACGATAAATCTGGATGCCTAAAACAACAGAAGCATCACCAAGGTCTTTCATATCAAAGTGGCTACTCAACATGAATTTTGTCTCATTCGGGATTTTAACACAACTGCTAGCAAGAAGTATATCATCAACATATAGAACGAGAATGATGAATTCACCCTCACAAGTCTTCAAGTAAACGCACTGATCTGAGGCATTTTCTTTGAAGCCAAGAGAAGTGACAACCTGATCAAACTTCAAATACCATTGTCTGAAGGCTTGTTTCAGTCCATAAATAGACTTATTCAGCTTGCAAACCAAGTGCTCTTTGCCTGTTTCAGTAAAACCTTCAGGCTGAACCATGTAAACATCTTCAGTAAGGTCTCCATTCAGAAAAGCCGTCTTCACATCCATCTGGTGAAGTTCTAGATCAAAATGAGCTACCAAAGCCATGACAACTCGAAATGAATCTTTTGTAGAGATTGGTGAGAAGGTCACCTTATAGTCAATGCCTTCACTTTGGTTATAGCCTTTAGCTACTAGTCTGGCTTTGTACCTTTCAACTTTACCATCTGGAGTACGTTTGGTTTTGAAAACCCATTTGCATCCAACAGGTTTACAACCAATTGGTAATTCCTCCAGACTCCAAACACCATTATGAGACATAGAAGACAACTCATCATGCATAGCATTCAGCCAATTAGAAGCATGAGAGCTAGAAATTGCCTCCTCAAAGGTAATAGGATCATCATCATCATTGAGGTCAAACTCATGTTCCTGAAGATATACAATATAATCATCTGGTATGGAAGGTCTGTGCACTCTTTGAGATCGTCTCAGTGGAATTTCATCAACAATAAGATCATGTTCCTGTTCATCTACAAGTGGTGCTGCCACACCATCTTCATGTTGAAGATTCTGATCAACATCATTAGCTGGAATCAAAACTTCTGTAGGAAAAGGAACAGCTGGTATAGGAACAATGGTGCGATCTTCTCTAAGAGTAACTGGTCGTGGTATATCACTCCCACTATCCAAGTCATCCTCAAAGAAAATCGCTCGATCAGATTCGACGACTCGCATAGAATGAGATGGACAATAGAATCTGCTACCTCTGGAACCCACACAATAGCCAATAAAGAAGCCACTAACAGTCTTAAGATCAAGCTTCTTAGACTGAGGATTATAAGGTCTAACTTCTGCCTTACAACCCCATACATGAAAATGTTTCAAACTCGGCTTCTTTCCACTCATGAGCTCATATGGAGTTTTTGGTACAGAACTTGTCGGGTACTTGATTTAGAATATAGACAGCAGTTTTTAAGGCATCTCCCCAAAGAAAATCGGCAATGATGAATGGCTCAACATACATCTTACCATCTCCATAAGTGTACGGTTACGCCTCTCGCAACTCCATTTTGCTCAGGAGTACCTGGCATAGTGTATTGAGCTTCAATACCGCATTCCTCAAGAAATCGGCAAAAGGTCCCGGGTTTCTACCCGTCTCATTATATCTACCATAGAATTCTCCACCTCTCGTCGGATCTTACACATTTTATTTTCCTACTGTTTTCAACTCAACGGCAAATCTTTAAAGGATTTGAAAGCATCTAGAGAACTAGACTTTTCTTGAAGAAGATCCATCCATCCATATCTCGAGAAATCATCTATAAAGGTAATGAAATACCCATATCCACCCATGGCAGTAGGTGTAATAGGTCCACATGAGTCGGTGTGAATCAATCGTAGCACATCGTCACACCTATTTGCCGCTTTATTCCTAACCTTGGCAAAGAATTTGCCCTTGATGCAATCAACACATGTATCAAAATCAGAGAAGTCTAGATCATGGAGAATACCTTCCTTGACTAGCCTCTCAATATGGGGCCTAGAAATATGCCCCAAACGTCGATGCCATAACATAGAGGAATGTTCATTAATCCTACTGCGTTTGTTTCCAACAAAGAAATTGATAGACATGTCATGTAGATCTAACATATAAAGGCCATCACGTAAAACTCCTGAACCAACGGAAATAGAATCTGAATAAACAATCAATTTCCCACTACCAAACTTAAAGGTGTAACCACATTTATCCAAAGCAGAAACAGAAATCAAGTTCCTTCTCATAGAAGGTGCATACACAGCATCTCTTAAAAGCAAATTATGTCCAGAATGCAAAAGTAAAGAAACAATTCCAATGTCAATAAAGTAAACTCCAGCTCCATCTCCCATAATAATCTTGGACTCAGCATCACTTGGTTTCCTCAAGCTTGTGAACCCCTGCAAGGAATTCACAACATGAATGGTTGCACCTGAATCTAACCACCAAGTATTTGGAGGAACATCAATGACATTGGATTCAAAGCATGTTAAAGCCAGGAATATACCTTGCTTCTCTTGTTTCTTTTTCAAGAAATAGCAATCCTCTACCTTGTGGCCATACTTCTTACAATATTTGCAGTTACCCTTGAAGAAATTTTTCTTAGCTCGCAGATCTTCGCTTTGCATTTTTCTTCTTTCCCTTTTGGTCTTTCTTCACAAATCTTGAGCCCGACTTAGAAGTTTGATTTGGATCGAGATGCAGCAAAATGAGCACCGTGAGATTTACCCTTTTTAATGGACTCTTCTTCTTGTGTAACAATGGCAATCATCTCATCCACTTGTCCATTCAGCCTTCTGTATTGTAATAGGTCTTCATTACATCGAATTGTGAAGGAAGAGATTCAAGAACCCAGTAGATTAAAGTACTTTCGCCAATTTCCACTTTAAGAGATCTCAGTTTGTTGTAATAGTGCATCGACTTCATGATATGCTCACGCACACCACCGACCCCATCATATTTGGTCTTGTCAAACAAGGAAAGATACTGACTTTTCTCGAGCCTTCTCAAAAGTCATAAATTTCTCCCCAAATGACTTTCTCGATATTCTTTAGCATTATTGGTCTTTGTGATACTCCCCCGATGGATTTCTCCATAGTATACTTCATCACTTTCGTGCACACTCTATTAGAGTGTTCCCATTTCTCATAAGCAATCTTCTGGCCGCAGTAGATTCATCGATGAGAGCTGCTGGCTTGTCTTCCCTTAAGGCCGATCCAAGTCGCCAATAGTTAAGTAGAGATCTAGAGACTCTTTCCATCCTCATAGTTTGTCCCATTCAGAGTTTTTGAGAATTTGGGAAGGAGGCTGATATAAAACAGAGAATAAGGAATCATTAAGAGTTGAAGGCAATATGATTCCATATATATATATGTTCAGCCAATCTTGCCCATAATACAAATTTTCTTATTCATTATAATTCCGCCTAAGGGTCCCGAATCATAATAAATAAGAAATACAATAAGAAGAATAATACAATGTACTTGAACTTACATCACCAAAATTTCTAATACCGATAGGGTACTTGAAACCATAATTGACATAAGCTTAAGACAATAGTACGATGTATAATAACGAATTACATTAATAATAGTACACCGATAAGGTATAATTATTATTAATATAATACAAATATAACACATTAGAATAATTAATTGTTTAACAACACAAATTTTGTATAATTATACCCACGATAGGTGAGTTCATAACTATACAAAATATCAATAGTCATGCTACAATTATACATTAGAAAAATTATATTGTATAACAAATGCAAGCATAGAACACACAACTTAATTCACATAAAATATTCGCGAGGCGAGAGGTATCTCGCGAGGCGAATCTTATGAAAAGTCAACAACGGTTGGTCTTCTCGCGGGTACTCGCGAGGCGAATCAAGTGTTCGCGAGGCGACCCCCGAAACCTTTCATTTTCCTAGAACATAACCCTTCGGGTCGCGAGGCGAGGAGCGAAGTCGCGAGGCGACCCGAGACCTTTCATTTTCCTAGAACAGTCGCCTTCTGGGTCGCGAGGCGAGAAACTTAATCCGCGGGCGACCCAGAGAGGATGACAATTTCACTGCTCTCTGCTGGCTTCCAGGTTCGCGAGGCGAATCGGGAATTCCAACCTATTCGATGCCCGTAATCGCGAGGCGAGCAAAACTCATGCGGGCGATCGAACCAGTTTCACGCAAAAGGGAAACGAAAAAACATCGATTTCTCACGTTTTATTTGATGAAATCCAACGATTTTCGAGTATGTTACTCGAATAACATGTGGGAAGAAAAACCCTTAAACAATTTTCGAAATCATTGGCCAGAATCATAGTTTCGAATTTTGAAGAATCAAGGCATGAAAACGAAAGTTGCTGAAGGAAAAAAAATTCTGGGCAAGCAAAATTTTTTTACGATATTGATATAACATGATATGAAAATCCCTAACAAATTTTGTATCTTGATTGAAAAACATAAATTAGGGTTCATATAATTTTCAGAACAGCTATAACATGTATCTATCCTTGGCTCTGATACCAATTGAAGGAAAACCTATAATTCTAAATACCATACAGATACAAATCATAGCATGTGATTCATGTTAATCAAAGGAAAGAGAAGAATTTCATACCTTGGAGATTCGCAGAATCCATCACAGCAGATCAAAGGGTGAGAAGGAGATGAACAATGATCAGAATGTTGGAGAAGGTGAGAGGGTTACTCCTCTCTTTCTGGTTGGTTTTTGGTTTTGTGTTTCTGTCTGTTAGAATGCCTAATGGGGAGGCTATTCTTATAACCTACCAGCAGAGAGTAGGGACCTCTCAACGGGTCAACATTAGAAATGACTCACCCCATCATAGGGTCATTCTTTAGTAAATACCCAACAACTATTTCACCAATTGGTTACGTAATTAAGAATTAATTTTATAACTGATATATTAATAATTTAATTATAATTTAATAACCAATTAATGCTAATCCACGTATTATACACATTAAAATTTAACATCACACCCTCTCGGAAACCACATACAACCAAAATTATATACTTCCAACACAAAACAACTGTTACATTTATGATATCATATGAAAATTTACAATAAATATCGACATCATTTATGCATATTAGTGAACAAAGTTTATGCGAGTACCAAATCAAAATATGGTGAGAACTCAAATAATGACAATCATAACAAAATCGTCAGCTTAGATTTTCTGTTCTTCACAACTAGTTTTTTTTTTTTTACAAGATCTAGGTTGCATAAACTAATTGAAATATTCCATAAATAACGAGAATTTTCTATTAACAAATAAAATGGATGGTAAACAAGTGAAATAAATGCATATGGAAAGACAAGAAAAATTGATGCAATTGTTAGAGCTTTGTCAATTTCAAGACCCTAAAGACATTCACTAGCCAATATAAGCAAATCCCATGTAAGTCTAAAGTTCGAAACCACAGGCAGTCATGCTTCAACCTTTTCTTTGTGCTTCTTTTTCTTCTCTTTTACAGTTTTCTCATCTGAAGATTCAACTTCATCATTCTCTTTATCCTTATTCTTTTCTTTCTTCTCAACTTCAACACCCACAAGCTCTGCTTTTACCTTCTCGCCCTTCGATGTTTCTTCTATTTCAACCTCTTTAAATTTTAACTCCTTATCACAACAGAAACAGGGCCACCACGACATGATCACAACTTGCCATCACAGCAGTAGTCATCTCCCCAATCCCCAAAGCAATCACCTCCCCTTTGGTGGTCATAAGCATAACCTCCTCACCGACTTCAACAATCCCGGAATCATGAGTCTCGAGCCATAACAAATCGCATTAACCGCTGAATCCTTCACCACGAACCGGGGGAAACAACATCAGATATTAAAGTCCTAACCTCCATTTTCGATTCATTTTTATAAAGGAAGTCTATATCTCACATACAATTCATTTTTTTTTAATTAATTTTTCCTTATAAGTGGAATGTAAAAAATACGCCTTCAATCTTATATATTTATTTATTTATTTATTACAAGTTGTTGCCAGTAAATACGATTTATATTTTTTTTTAATTTTTCCTTGTAAATCGTAGGTAAAAAACACGACTTCAATCTTATATAATTTTTTTATTACTTATTACAGGTGGTTTCCAATAATTCATTTATTGATTTTACAATTAGAAAATAAAAATTGACCCAAAAAGTAAAACTGTGAGCCCTCATGCAAAATTTACAATATTCTACTTGGGGGTAATGTTTGTAATACATTCTTTACCATACTTCGAGAGGGGTGTTCGCGGATCAGTTTGGATCAATTTTAAGATAAAAAGTCATCTGATCCAAATATTAAAACAACATGCAGTTCGGTTCAGTTTGGATTGCTTCCTTAAAAAATCCGATCTGATCTGATTAAATGCAGTTTGGATTGGATCAGTTGATTCGGTTTTTACAGATACACCATAACATATTTATATTACATCAAAAAATCAAAATTACAAGCTATATTGAACAAAATCTCAAACCTATATATACTTGTTAATTCATTCATGTAAAAACATTTCATAAAATATGTATAAAATAAATAAGGGTCTTGCTAATCATTGCCCCAAAAGCATTGGTTAAGGATTCCAAAAATAGAAAAAAAAACATATTGAAAACTGTAGCTTTAAAATTTTTAAGTATTAAATACACAATTTTCCAAGACAAAGTTTTATTTATAATTCTTTAACCAATGTCCCAAAAGCACTAGTTAGCATTTGCCAATAAATAAATATCATCATCATCGTCTAGTTTCAAAACATCTTTTATTTATATTTGGATCATTAGAAATAATAAAAAATTACACCAAATACAACTAGTAAAGTATTATTAGAAAAAACAACAAATAAAAAATTAATAGTGCAAAAAATAGAATAAACATATATTAAATTTTATATATGTGGTTTGATTTGGATTGGTTCGGTTTTAAAAAAAGGATCCAAAACTTGATCCGATCTGAGCGGTTTTCACAAAACATTTCCCAAAAAATTCAATAGGCATCGTTTTGTTCGGTTTTCGATTGGATCGATTTTCAATTGGATCAGTTTTCGGTTTTCTTTTGCATCGGTTTATATATGAACACCCCTAAATTATTCCATCCAACACCACTCTATTATTAGATGATTTAATAATCATATTAATAATTATTTTAATATGTTTCATAATTATTTAATAATTAAAAATGAATAAAAATAATAATATATTTAAAATATTCAAGGTGGGAATAGGTTCACTGCATATACAGGAACAAGAGCTCTAATAAAGAAACATTGAAGTCGTATCTATTAGATACGACTTGTAATAAATAAAAAAATTTATATTAGGTTGAAGTCGTATTCTTTACATACTACTTATAATGAGAAATTAATAAAAAATATAAGTCATATGTAAGGTATATCACTTTGTTATTATTATTATTTTTATGAATATAAAGATGAATCATGAATGAAGGATACCACTTTTATATCTGATGTCATTTATCTTAGATACAACTTACTCTACTTACGTAAATATTTTAAAAAATACACCATTCACATAATCATACGACCAAATTGCACTAGTTAGATACGAGCCGCTTATAACTCGTTAAGAGGACCTCCAAAGGCATAACCACCCTCTTCAAATAACTCATCCTTATAATAATCATACACCGGCCCACTGAGCATCCATAACATCATGCATAGTTAGAGGTGGGTATTTGGACTCGGGTCCGCGGACAGTCCGTTAAACCCGCAGTCCGCGCGGACTTGGACACCCTAAAATGCGAGTCCAAAAAAATGCGGGCTTTTTGAGTCCGGTCCGTTTAGCCCGCGGGCTTAACGGACTCGGTCCGCGGATTCGCGGACCCGTCCGCGGACCCGGTCTGTTTAAAAAAAAAAAAAAAGCCTGCTGGGCCAAAAAACTAGCCCATCTCACTTATACACTCACCCTGTCACTCGTGAGCTCGCGGGTCTCTGATTGTTCTAGCCATTATTTCCTTTGGACTTCGGTAATTATATTTGATGTCTTGCTGTTTTTGATGTTTGCTCCTTGGCGCTGGCTCCTGGCGCTGGGCGTACTTGCACAAAATAAATTCTCGCGAGGCGAGATAAATTTCGCGACGCGAAAGTGTAAAGTCCGCGGACAGTCCGTTTAGTCCGCGGACTATGCGGACTGGACTTGGACTCTATTTTTCAGAGTCCATTTTAAATGCGGACTATAAAGTCCGGTCCGTTTAAATACGGACTTATGCGGACCGGACTTAAACGGACCGGACTAGTCCGTTTACCCACCTCTATGCATAGTAACCATGTTATCCTTAGTCATTGTTCAGTTGTTTATTAAAACAAAAAATAAAAAGTAAGAAAACTAATTTTTAAAAATTTGATCGGATAAAAAAATAAAATAAAATAAAATATATTTATAAAATGACATAAGTATCTTTATATATAATAATTGTTAAAAAAAACTACATTTTAGTATTTTAATCAATTAATCCAAAAGTTGTTTTTTTACTTTTTATAGAAGTAAAAATATAGTGTTATCCGAACTGTCCGAGTTCGATCGAGCTAGCCCAACTCATACCCATATTTGAAACGATCTTCATTGGGCCTACACATTTTACCAGCTCTAATTTTCTACACAAAAGTGGAAGAAAATTTTGGATGTGGTCCCACCATCCTTTTTTATCCTCCCTTCTCTCCTTTTTTATCATGCCAAAGAAGGGTGTTTCTTCTTTCCTTCTCTTCTCCTTTTTTCCTTTTCAAGTGATATTTGGTTCATTAAATATTTTATTACCATGTAAACTATATTTTCGAGAATTTATTCTCAAGAATATTTATTTCCCACATTCACATTTGGAAATAGAGTTTTCTACTTTCATATGAATAATTTTTTAAAATTTGTATCGAAGATGACAAACTTTTATTACCATGTTCACATTCCCGAAAATATTAAAATAAAATTTGTACTAGACACTACCTCACTCTTTTTATGGGCTTTTTGACCATTTTGGTGTTCTTTTAGAAAATATTTACTAGTTTAGGATCATTTTGAAATTATTTACCAGTTTATGGTTCTTTTTGACACATGGCATATTTTATTTTATTTTTCATTCTGACGGTCAAAGGCGTCAGTCAGAGTGGCGCCTTCAAAGGAGCCACTCGGACTGGCGCCTACCTTAAAAAAATATTAAAAGAAACAAGTCAAAGGCCTTGTCCCCACAGCACCACGTGGCGCAACCTGGGGAAGGCGCCATCTGCAATGGCGCCTTTAAAGGCACCAGCTACAGCGACGCCTTCCCCAGGTTGCGCCACGTGACACTGCGGGACCCTTCCCCACCCAATAAAAAAAGATGCTAATAATTATTATAAAAAAAATTATAATGCTAATAATTGGGGCATTGTTTAAGGAACCAAGAATGAAAAATTTGTATGAGAAATAATATATTTTTATTTTTTTTGAAATTATGGGAAATGATGTATTTAACATTTCAAAAAGTTTAACATTTAGTTTTTCAATACATATTTTCCTTCTGTGGGTTCCTTAATCAATATCCTTAGGACACTCGTTAACAAGACCCATAAAATAATAATCTCATTTGAAGCATTTTAATTTAGTTAAGAATCCGTTACCTTAAGCTTGAAAAATATTTTTTGTTATATAATTTTTATATAAATTAAAAATTATTTTATCTTTGGCAAAAGTTATTAAAAATATTTTACATTCTCAATTATAGCTTCTACCTTTTTTATAAAAGCTAAACCAAATAAACATAGAACGTGATATTTTTAATACTTGACCTTGTCAACTATAGCTTCTACTTGTTATTTTTATTGCTATGAATTTTAATAAGTTATGTTGTCTTTATTTTATTAAGGTGCTATAAAATAATAATTGTAACACCCTACTTGGACATTACTTCTTAACACGTGCGGAAATAAATTAAAAGTAATTTGCTGGTTGCTTTCGAAAAATTTATTTATTTTAAGTTAGAAAACTCGGGTGTAAAAATTTTCTTCTATAGAAAACTCTGGAACACCATGATACACATACTAAAACAGTAAAATCATATTCTTAACGAGGTCACTACGCCATACAATTTTTTCTCAAAAAGTTTTAATTCTCAAAAAGAGAAAATTAAACCGAAGACTAATTACAATCCCACAGTTACCGATCTTTTCAAACTTACAACCCAACCAAGACTCCTAAGCTGGTCACTCTACACGACATTTATTTGGAAAGACTCTCGTGGTCATTCCCACGAACAAAAGGTTCTTCAAGCATCTAGAGATGAAGTCCGCAAGTGACTTAAAGAACTCATCCGCTTCATCTGTACTAGAATCCCAAGATACAACGGTAATTACCAGAAGAACCTGATATATTTGTTAGGGTGAGATGCCAATATATGGATTTAATACAATAATTGCATGCGCGACACGAAGGAAGACATATACACATATACATATCATAAATAAACAAGTAGTCTATTATTGGGTTTCATACCCGATCACAGTTTTTTTTTTTTTGAAAAAAATGCATGAACACTTCAATATTCAGGGTCTAATTTAGTACCTAATCTCATGGGATATCCCGACCCCGAGGTGAGTTGATCGAACTCAATAGCCACGGAGGCAAAAGGCACGAAGCCAAAACCATAGCACAATGTCCAACACAAGGCACAGTGATCATCGAATATGGTTACCATAGCACACTGTCCAATTTAAGGAGCAGTGATAACCGAATATGATTTTTCATTGTCCAACCAGGGCACAATGATACGTCGATTCATAAATATCACCATGATATCATGATTAACAAACAGGCATGTCTGCCTAAAATGCATGTAAAACATTTTGTTCTTGACGCTTTTCTTTGTGTTCAATCTTTCCTTGTCGGAGCTTAAAAGCTTCTGACCAACCATAGTTTTAGACATCTTAACACTTTTATTAATTAACACGGGACATCAAGTCCGAGTGCTCAATCACAAAACCCCTAGACCGATGCATCGGGCTTAGGTTCGTGGTAATAGAAAACAGTATTCACTTTGAATAATATTATTTACCTCGAACTTAGGACACGCAGTCCAAAACTACCTCGAAATTAAGACACAAATCCCAAAATGCCACAAAACACTATTTCCCATACATCTCGATTACTAAGTTCAAACTCACTGTCTACACTGTTCGCGTAAAATTTGTTCCTGGAAAATCATCTCAAAGGGAAAATTCTTTTTTAAAAAATCATCTGATACTAAAATCTTTTATGTAACCGTGTTTTCAGAACTAATTGCCGTCTAGCGTTTTAAAATACTTTTAAGTCAAATTTTGATATCTTTCTCATTAAATAATTTTCTAAATTCATGATTAAGTTATTTTCGAAGATTAATTTCATAACATAACTTCTTATAATATTACGAAATTTCTTACATAAAAATTAGCAGTACAAAAATAATTTCACGGTTACGCCCTCGTTGTGACTCATAAATTGCTTTTACACTAATAAATCATTAAAATAATAATATTTTCAAAAAATTCTTATTTTTCTCAAAACAAAATATACTCCCTTATCTCTCAGTTAAATATTGAATATTCTCCGTATATCTTGTTAAAACTTTTACCTCGTTTAATTAATTAAACACTGACCACTGTCAGGCTTCTTAAACAACATCCAACAACATCATTATAATAATTAACCCAGACAGATCATGCATCACAACACATTATAATATAATTGCAGATAAACGATTTAAATGCCAATCAACCATCCCAGGTAAAATAACATAACTTAAACAACTTGAACCAAATTAAACAAGCATCACAACCACAGATAAATAATACAGACTACACACTAATCACATACAGTTATTGGGAAAAATCCCTCATGTAATCTCCCCTTACCTCTTGTAGAATGACAAGCTCCGATTTTCGGTCTTGACCCTGTTTCGGAAAATCGGCGACACACGTACGCGTCAGAAAACACTAACCTTCAACAACCACAAACCCACCAATCAAAAACAAGTAAATGAATCACCTAATCCTCTAATCTAGGTCACGGCCTCCTTAGGGTTTTGTGGCTCAAAATCTCCCAACTTGCTTAAGTTATGGATTAATGATCCTAATGCACTGAAGACTTTAAAACACATGATTGCTAACAAAGATTGAAACCAAAAACCTCCAAGTCCATCAAGGTATAATTTCAGCCTTGAGTCAAAATAAGGCTAAAGGATTTTGTTTGATAAACCAACTTGAATTTATTAAGCATACATACTAATAGGATAATTACCAAGATCATGGATGAAAACCTTGAATAAAACTCCTATCAAACCCATCCTCCTAGGTTCGGCCATAGCTAGTTTATTAGGAAGGAAATTTTTTATTACTACATGCTCTTGGATTTAGATAGTATGCATTAAGGGTGGTAAATGGATGGATCAGATAAATTTTTATTCGGATCTTAACGGATGGATTAAAAATAATCCATTAATCCATTATAATCCATTAAAAATTCATTAAAACAAATCCAATCCATCCATGATCCATTAAATAAAATACATCCGATCCATCAATTAACAACTTTTCATGGATGGATATCCAATCCATTCACTAAAATTTATTTCAAGAAATTAAATAATTTTATATCTCTTTTATCCATCCATAAAATATTTTTAAAAATAAAATAATTTGTAAAAAAAACTAAAATATTATCTCTATCTCACCCTCGCTCTCCTCTTTCTTCCTCTCTCTACCCTTTCTCTCTCCCTTTTTTCCTACTCTCTCTCTATCTTTACTCTCTCTTCACTCTATCTCACCATTTTGTATCACAGCCATTTTTCTATTATTATATGGGAGTTATTGATTATGTGCATCTACAGAGGTTGTTTTGCTACAACGCTCCATGATATTATTTTATGAAACTTGTTACGACTTTATGTGCTTTCAATTAGTTAATACTTTTTTATTAAGTTTCTCAGCAAAAAAAAAGGCAACGAAAAAAGAAAACGTACAATAATGTGGACTACAACTGGTGCTTGAGAACAATTAATTAGTTAATACTTATTGTAACAAAAAAAGAAAAAAAAACAGATAAATAAAATAAAAAATAGTGAAGAAAAAATAATAGGGAACAGAAGAGAAAATTAGATAGAGTGTTTTTTTTTTTTTTTTACAAATGGAGGTTTCTTTTATTTGGTGAAAAATAATATGAAAAAAATAAATTGGTTTTGGAATGGATAAAAGTTGATCCATTACATTTTTTATTGTTGGTCCAATGGATTTTAAAAAAATATTGGATGAATCATAAACCATCCACTTAAAAAATAACCCAATCCATCCAATCCATTTATATTATTTTTTTATGAATGGATGGATTGGATGGATTTTCTTATGGATGGACTGGATGGATGGTGGACAAATGGATCATTTTGCCACCCCTAGTATGCATGATATCAAGAACATAGGAAGTGGTTTCAACATCATGAGATTTTTCTAGAATTTGTTATGAATTTTCGAAGTTCTAGATCTAGGAATGAAAAAATATGATTCATGGAATAAACATGAGAAATACATGAAGATGAAATCTTAGATGACCAAGGAGATGAGCTTTTACCTCTTGAAGATTGAAGAAATGAAGAAAATGATCAACCTTCGCTAAGTTGAAAACTGGACAGCTTGATGGTGTGATGGTATTGTGAGTGTATCTCACAATATACTCATCCAAAAATCACGAAATTTATCTTTTTAGAAAGATAATAAGAAAAGGAATAACTTTTGTGTTGAATGTTTCATTTGGTTCGGATCCTAACGGGTGAAAAGGGCCTTCTTTCTTATGTTTCGTGGGTTGCTGAGAATTCTGGACAGTTTCGGTATTTTGAGCCTATCTCCCAATACACTTATCCGTTTTTGGTGATCTTTAACTTGTTAGAAAGAAGAGAGAATTAGAAACAACTTTTATGTTTAGAGTTTTCCGAGTTTCAAAAAGGAAGAGGGTCATATTTTCGGTGGAGATTCGGTGTTCTTATGAGTTTTGTAACTTAGAGAAAATGGGGAAAACTTGGTGAGGAAGATGAAGAGAAGTGAGGAGGGGACAGCTGCGGTTTTGAGCCTTTATATAGGCTTAGATTTAGGCTTTGTTTGGTTCCTTATAGTCTAAATAATGGGTTTTGTGAATATTAAATTAATATATGATCAATCATAGTTAATAGTTAACTTCACTAAGGTTATTTTGGCTAATCATGGTTAATAATATGTGGCTCACGTTTGATGGAGGTGTGGATGATTTTGGGCCACACATAGTGACTCACCAATGAGTCACCGATCCTATCCGTTAGTGGTTCCCGGAAATTCCGTACGCAGCTCCGTCATTTATCCGATTTCGATTTTTGAGAGGAAAATAATGAAACGAAAGCAAAACGAAATAGGTATGGTTGAGTATATATGGATGCACGAAATTGAGGAGATGTGGGAGGTTTAAAACCATGTAAAATGAGTGGTTAAAAGTGTGCAGATGTGTTTTGTATCCGAGAAAGCTTGGGGTATTTTTGGTCTTTTTACCTAAAAGTCGTGATTACTAGCATTTAATGCTCATAAATGTTTGGTGACTCATCCTCCATGAGTCATCATGTATGACCCGTTGTCCCAATCTCTTGACAGGTCTCTACAGTTCCGTTTCCGACTCCGTCGGTTTCCCGATTAGGGTTTTACGCCCAAATCGAGTATAAAACCTCATTATTTTGAAAATTTTCAAAATAACCTATATCGTTGGAAATGAGATATAAAATCTATTCATTTCGTTCTCGGGTCAAAATTAGGTATTCTGATCAGTAAAATCTTACTGTCAGTAAAAATGCAAATCGGGTTCCGTCTGAATTTTCAACTAAAAATTTTACCGTATACTTATAAAAATAAGTATGATATGAATATGACTTTGGTTTTCCCAAAATCATTTTCTAAGTTTCAGATAAAAATATAAACGTTTATTTATATTTATACCGATCTTAGAAAGTCGAATAATCGAGGGTGTTACAATAATAATAAAAATAACAACATCAACAACAACAACAACAACAACAACAACAACAACAATAATAATAATAATAATAATAATAATAATTTATTATTATTTTATATTAAAAAGAATTTATTTTATTAAGATGCTACTTGTTTGAAAAAATATGACATAAAAAATGATATTATTACAAGGTTAAAGTAATCTTTTGGTCTTATACGTGACACTGATTTTCAATTTGGTCCCTATACGTAAAAAGTTATCAATTCTGTCCCTATACGTGACACTGGTTTTCAATTTGGTCCTCAACGCTAATTGGTCCCTATATAAGAGGGACCAAATTGCAAATTATTATCACATATAGGGACCAAATTGAAAATAATTGTCACATGTAGGGATCGATTTCAATTTTTTTTGTTGAATTGGTCCCTACATGTGACAATAATTTACAATTTGGTCCTCTTATATAGGGACCGATTAGCGGTGGGGACCAAATTGAAAATCAGTGTCACGTATAGGGACCAATTTGATAACTTTTTATGTATAGGGACCAAATTGAAAATCAGTGTCACGTATAGGGACCAAAAGATTACTTTAACCTTATTACAATTAAAATTATGAAGAGTAACAATGACATTATCACATTAATGATAAATAGAATTAATATAGTGAATAAAAATAACAAGCACCAATAAAAATATACCCCAATTAAGATAACAAGAGGCATACAAAAATAAATTATTAACAATATAAAATTAAATCAATAAATAGTCACCAATTATTACAATTAAATCAATAAACAGTTACTAATTATTAAATCAATAATTAAATCAATAAATAGTCACCACTTATTACTAATTATTATTTTTTTTTTATAGCACCTTAATAAAATAAAGACAACATAACAACATATTAAAATTCATAGCAATAAAAATAACAAGTAGAAGCTATAATTGAGAAGGTAAAGTATTGAAAAACGTTTGGTTTAACTTTTATAAAAAAAAAAGGTAAAAGCTATAATTGAGAAGGTAAAGTATTTTTTATAACTTTTGCCAAAGATAAAATAATTTTTAATTTATATAAAAATTATATAACAAAAAATAATTTTCAAGCTTAAAGTAACAGATTCTTAACTAAATTAAAATACTTCAAATGGTATTATTATTTTATGGATCTTGTTAACGAGTGTCTTAAGGGCATTGGTTAAAGAACCCACAGAAGGAAAATTTGTATTAAAAAACTAAATGTTACACTTTTTGAAATGTTAAATACATCATTTCCCATAATTTCAAAAAAATAAAAAAAAATACATTATTTCTCATACAAATTTTTCATTCTTGGTTCCTTAAACAATGCTTCAATTATTAGCATTATATATATTTTTTTTGATAATAATTATTAGCATTTTTTTTGACTGGGTGGGGAGGGGTCCCGCAGCACCACGTGGCGCAACCTGGGGAAGGCGACACTGCAGCTGGCGCCTTTAAAGGCGCCATTGCAGATGGCGCCTTCCCTAGGTTGCGCCACGTGGCGCTGCGGGGACAGGGCATTTGACTTGTTTTTTAAAAATATTTTTTTAAGGTAGTCACCTGTCCGAGTGGCGCCTTCAAAGACGCTACTTGATCAGTCTCTGGCTCATCTAGTTTTATAACTAGAAAGACCATGGTTTTGTGCTAATTATATCTCGTTTTCGCCCAAATTGGATTTAATTGTCCTCTAGCTACACTTTGAGTCTCTTAAGTAGTTTTTAGGATATGTTAGCTAATTTTGAGTCAAATAAAGCATTTACTGCTATCTTATGATTTCAGGTTAAAAGTGAAGCTCTTAGAGTCAAGGAAGATGAAGAAAACATGAAAAAGGAGTTCTGGGAGTTTCGCCCCGTGAGACAGGATCTCGTCTCGCGAGCTTGAAGACCAGTCCGAACAGCAACAGTCACCCTCTCTGTCTCGCCTCGCGAATCACTAGCTCGCCTCGCGAGAGAACCAATCCCTGAAGATCAGATTTTTAAGATTCGCCTCGCGAGCGCGCGAAACTCAGAACCTCTGTTTTAAAGCTGTTTTAGGGCAGAATTGAGAGAGGAAGTTGGGCACTTGGAGACAATTGGAGGCTGCGGCTGGACTAGGGTTCCAACCCTGAAAAGGGAGGTTTTCCTTGCTCTGGGAATGGGAGAAGATTGGAGGATTCTTCTATGAGTGTTCTTCATCTCTTCTCTCCTTCTCTTTTGTATTGTCATTTATCATGAGTAGTTAAATCCCCTTGTTGTTGGGGTTAGATGTAGCTTTTCTGAACTTGTTTGTATTTGATTTGGTTTCAATGCAAGTTTCTATTCCTTTATGAGTGTTTGATTCTATGCTTAATGCTTTTCTTGGCTTAGCTGCCCAGGGAATGATTTGTTGCTTTGAAATATTGATGTTAGGGCATGCTCATGAATCAAATGCCAAGTAGTTCATGAACCTAGACATAGGTTTTGGGGTGCTTGCAATCTTATAAGTCTTGACTCTTAATGCAAAATCTCAGGTTATTCCACCTAAGACATTAGGGCTTAATTTGGGATTTTAGGCTCATTCCACCTAAGACATTAATGTTTGAGTATTTAAAAAGGCTTGATTGTCATAATTGAATTAGGACTTGTG
The DNA here is from genome assembly GCA_030762895.1 of Sophora flavescens. Lineage (NCBI taxonomy): Eukaryota > Viridiplantae > Streptophyta > Magnoliopsida > Fabales > Fabaceae > Sophora > Sophora flavescens. Next base: position 116,287,926 of record CM061068.1, read on the forward strand.
TTGCTAATCATTTCATTGCAATTAAGGGTGGATTAGTGTAGTCTAACCTTGACAATTTTAACCGCATTTCTGTTGCCCTCCAAGTGTTTGATAAAATACCCAAAAGACCAAAAATATTTTATTGCTTTATTTTATTTTATGTTTTGATCTCCCTTCACACCATAGTTTAGTCTAGATAGTTGTTGAGTTTGTGAATTGGTAATTGGCAACCGATCCCTGAGGACGATATCCGGTCTCACCACCGTATTACTTGTTTGCGACAAGGTATACCTGCCAAAATCGTATCACTACTCGGACTGATACCTTTGACCGTCAGAATAAAAAAAAAAATCATGTATCAAAAAGGATCCCATTGATAAATAGTTTCAAAAGGACCCTAAATTGATAAATAGTTTCTAAAACAACATAAAAACGGTAAAAAAAAAACTTTTTTATGACTTTTTTTATAAGAAACCAAATTGACACTAAGGGTCCGTTTGATTTGCTATAAATCAAGGGACAGCACAGTACAAAATGATTTGTTCTATGTTTGATTTAAAAATGAAGGTGGGACAGTACAAAAAAACTGACAAAGGACAGAACAAAACTAGTAATATTTGTTACTCACTTAACCAAGGGACAACTTTTTGTCCCTGATACAATGTCAACAAAATGTCAAAAATAACCCTCCCACTCCCCACTCACTCTTTCCATTCCCACTTCTCTCTTAGCCCACGTCTCACATATATAACTGCTTCATATGAGTTTGAACGTGGTTGCCATGGAGAATATTTGGTTGCAAGGAGGCTTGCTATGAATGTCATACAAAGAATGTGTTGTAAAACTTGAACCCAAAGATTAAACAATTTTTGCTATCATTAATGTCCGGAGATATCAAGCCACCGAACAAATGAGTTGAATACCATGGTGTTATCTATGGTCTGTATTGCTGTGCTCCTCAGATCCTATCTGGAGTTCTCCCTTATGTGACTGGAGAGCTACTGGTAATTATTTATTTGGTGGCTTTCCTTATGCTCTATGTCTTTTCAAACCGTGTCATTTATTAACATGATATTAAAATCTTGTTTGGTGTCTTTTGAAAATATAAATCAAACATTATATAGTATAAAGGGTATTTTAGTAAATTTTATGTTGTTCTGTCCAGTATGTAAACCTGTCAAATAATGTACTGTACAAAATCGCTTGTACTGTGCATCAACTAACAAACATCATACAGCACAAAAAGTTGTGCTGTGACTCAACTAGTTGTTCTGTGCTGTTCTTTTTGTTCTGTCCTGTACTTACTGAAAAACAAATCAAACGAACCCTTAAGTATCACTAATATCGAGGAGTACTGTGGAGTAGTCATCTAACTCGTTCACTGACATTCATTACCCTCACCATGTTTACTCTTGTTTAAATTAACTTCTTTTATAAAAAATATTTTTTAATAAAAGTCATTTTTATCACTTACATGTTTGTTTGATATGACTTTTACTAAAAAAAATGTTAAAAAAAACAAACTCTTATCAAAATCTATATTTTCTAGCTTCTCAAAAAGGCTCCCGATTTTCTATCAAAAAAAAAAGGCTCCCGATTTATACATATGAGAAAAATTATTAAAAAGACTTTGATTAAAAATACTATTTTATAATTATAGCCAAACACAAAATTGATTCTAATTTACATAAAAGCTATAAAACACAAATAACTTTTTCATAGTATTTGAAAAGTACATCCTTTTAAGCTTAATCAAGCATGCCCTGAGTTGTTATCCAATTTGCTAATGCTACTATGAATTAAAAAAAAGGCGAAGTCAAGCGCAGTGTGTTGTTGATAGAGTTAAGAGGCATTGGTTCAAGGTGTGAGTGATAGTCATCTTTTAATGTAACAAAAAAACAAAGTAAATCAACATTCACGTTAGCTATGTTGCAGTTTTATACAGGATTCCAGAGTAATAAAACACCTAAAGGATCCAGATTAGAAAAGAATTTCTAATGAAGGCCAAAATACAAGACAAAAAAACTAACTATACATTGCTTGATAAAATATGCTTTATGTCACAACTAAGAACTGCTTGCATTTACTTAATACTTGTCTCATCATAAAATTCCTTCACCTAAGCATAAAGGGGAGAGGCAGAAGGCCTGGGATAAGCAGTCTTTCTGGCAGCATCTGCACTCCCTTTGCCGGATGCAGGGAGGCTATTGATCTGGCCAAGGCCAGAGCCGCGAGCTCTATGTTCTTTCTGACCATTTTTCGGCACATCCTTTGATTCCTGTAGCTGCTCCAATGTTCTTACCACCTCATCCATATTTGGCCTGTATTTAGGTTCTACAGAAAGACACTGAAAAGCAAGGGTGGCTGCCCTTTGAGCTCGACTAAGGGAATACTGACCTTCAAGACGAGTATCCATTACACGAAAAACTCTTCGTTTATTGGATAGGTAAGGTTTAGCCCATTCAACTAGGTTATGTTCTCCGGATGGCCGGTTTTTGTCTATAGCACGTCTTCCTGACAGCATTTCTAGAAGAACTACTCCAAAACTATATACATCACTCTTGGCAGTGAGATGACCTAGAAAAAAATGGTTGTTTAGTATTAAAAATATATATATGGATCACCTCCTTTTTTGCATACTAATGTGAAAAACAATTTGTCACTCAAATCTAGCTTTTTTACAAATCATAAGAGGTCACACCAAACTACGAATGAAAATTGAAACAGAATAATTTTGTGCAGACAGTGCAAAGGATATCCCAAGAAAATTGCTACTAGGGAAACATGTAGTTGGTATTCTGCAAAATCTTGAAGAATGTAGAAGCAACTTCAGGGAACTTGTACAGGCAAGGGTGCTTAAAACCCTCCTGATTCAATAATGTCTAAACACCACTTCAGAGAAATGAAATGAGTACTAGACAGAGAAAATTATATTAAAAATGATGTGACAATATAGTCCATCAACCAAAACAGTATATGTTATAAAATGGAAAACTGGTGCATGGAAACCCAAGAAATAAGTTAGGAACCAAATTTGACTAACACAAAATACTATACCTGTTGATAGATACTCTGGTGCTGCATATCCATGGGTTCCCATGACCCTAGTAGATACATGACTCTTATCACCAGTTGGCCCATCTCTGGCCAACCCAAAATCAGAAAGTTTGGCATTATAGTTCTGCAAACCAGCAGTTAATGAAGCAGCTTAGAGATGGAATGCTAAATCCATCATATTCAACCATAACAAGGCATGGACAAGTTTGCAATATATACTTACAGTATCAAGTAGGATATTCGAAGTCTTGAAGTCACGATATATGACTTTAGTTTCTGTGTTATGGAGAAAAGCAAGACCCTTTGCAGCTCCAAGGGCTATTTTCAATCGCAAAGTCCACGAGAGTGGCTGAAAATGAGAACCTCCTGCATTAACGATGGTTTCAGTGAAATTAGTATTAGAACTTTTGGGGATTATGCAAGCTAGCATATATTATAGCATATTGAAGGGGGAACTAAAAGGGGGGAAAATCATATTCGACTAAACTAGAAGGTACTGACTCCTGAACAGATGATTTTCCACACTGCCCTTGGGCATAAATTCATAAACTAGTAGCCGGTGCTCATCCTCAAAGCAGTAGCCTATCAACTTGACAAGGTTAGGATGCTGCAATTGCCCAAGATAGTTGATTTCAGCCTGCAAGTCACGTCACAAAACAAGAAGAAAATTAACAACTAAGCAATCAATTTCGGACATCTGTTGAACTTTAGTATCATAATCCAGTCCTAAAAAAAAGTTCTCTATTTAAGTTTCATGATTATGCCAGTAATGCCAATAACATCAAAGGAGGAAACTTGGAAAAGTTAACAGATAGAGTTTCCCAGAAACCCCTCGAACTGGAACTAACATGCAAAGTGAATAGGTATTCAAAAAAACATACAACTAATTAAAGCCGAAATATGCATCTTAAGGGGAAACCGAATGAGTCTCCAGAAATTGATGCTTACCAACCATTCCTTGTGACCTTGAAACCCATCCTGATTAAGCCTCTTCACAGCAATAACCATGCCTGTTCCTGGCCTCGTAGCAGCGAGTAAATGTTCATCAATCCAGCCCTTAAAAACTGAACCAAATCCACCCTCTCCCAAGACACTGTCAGGGCGGAAATTTCTTGTGGCTGTTCTCAACTCACTGTAGCTGAAGCTTTTCAAATTGGAAGATTGTAAGATCTCACCCTCACTCCGAGGAGTCACTGGTATGGAGGATGATGAGTTCCTGCTATTAGAACTAATGTCATAACCATCTCTGCTTACACTTCTAGAAGTAAACCCTGCATAAATACCAAGGAAGACAAGTTCACAAAGATTCAGTCACCATCATTGGCCTTAAAACAAACAAAATAAATAAACCCCACTTCCTAATTATCCTTATTTTGTTAACAGGATTTTCTCTCAAACTCAAATTACATTTTTTTTCCAAGAGGAATCACCCTAGTGAAAACCCCACTTCCAAGTGAGGTTTCTCAAAGGGGTTAAAAAAAAAATGAAAATTTACAACAAGACCAAATTTATAATTTAGGAAATCAATTAGTGTCCCAGATCAAGCTCAACTGAGAGGAAGCACAGATCCCATAGCAACCTTAACTTGCAAGGATCTCAAGCATGTCATACAGACTATACAATACCTAACAAAGTCCAAAGCTCCATAAAGTTAACAACTTTAAGTTTGTGAAAAACCAATCCCATATTCATTTCCAACCCCAAAAGCCACAACTTGAGAGAAAAATGAGCTCAATGGGATATCCATAGTGAACAAAACAAAGCTACATGCAAATCAAGAAGTAGCTTACCTGCATTGGAAGGACTCACAGCCTTAATCCTATTGCTCCAGCAAGCACCCATCAACAAAAATTACACCTAGAATAAAGCAAACAAAACAAACACACAAACCCATGAATAAGCCAAAGTTTACAAAGTGGGGTTGAAAAGAGCACCAACCCAAAATGCAAAAAACACGATCCAAAAAGGAGAAAGAAAACCCACTTGGCTTTAGACAGATCGTAGTGATTGCGCACTGAGTAGCGGAGATTTCAGAAACTTTTCAACTTTTAGGTGATTTGGGTTTGGATTAGAAGGACCTTAAAGCAAAAAGCAAAAAGTTCAAGAGAGAAAAAGTGGAGCTTTGGTCACTTAGTTAATGGGGGCTTTCAGCAAACCAGAGAAGTAGATGCTTCACTTAATTTCATCTTGCCACCTTATCTTGTGGTTCGGTTACACCCAACAAACAAACATGGGAATTTATTGCTAATTTATTCATCTGCCAAAAGGAAAGAAAAATAATTAAAAATAATACTAAATAGCTTTAAATATAAAGAAATATGGTTAATAGCAACTTCAATCGGAATTGCTTAATTAGTATTAAGTAGTAAGTATTAGTGTGTATTTGAAAGAGCTTATAAAAGAGTTTATTTGAGTTTACGAGGATAGCTTATAAAAATCAACTTATACAAATAGTTTGTGAAAATCATTTTAATGTTCATATAAACTCATTTTAGCTTACTTCAATATGCTTGTAAAGAAGCTAACGAATATACAATATTTTTAGCTTATTTAAATAAATTATTGAATAAGTGGTTAATTAAATTGTTTATCCAAACATATAATTCTTATTAGGTAAGGTGATACATTAGTGCATAATGACGTGGTAGCTATAAGAACACTTGCTTCTATAAGCAATTGATTCTTATAGAAGCATCCAATAAAAAACTATGAAAACAAAAAAAAATAAGCTACAGAAAAAGTGGGATAACTTGTGAACTATTTCGATGAACTTATTAGAGTTGTATCATTAAAATAGAAAGTTCCTTAAAATCATGTAAAATAAAAAGTGATAATGTATCACAGTGGAACCCATGAAAGAAGGAGTTAAGAAACTCCATTAGTTGCATGATTGGAGATGCATTTAACATGACTAATCCATTGTTTCTTTCTCTTACTTTTTTGTGTGCTCTTCTTTCTCTTACTTTATCATGCTTGAATTCCTTGATCATCACTAATGATTATCTGTCTGTTTGAATTAAATTCATTTCAATGCAAACTTCCTTTCAAAGTTGCATTCACTAAAAGCTCTAATGTGGAGCTGTGAAAATAATTGTCTCGGGACGCCGAATCCTTCTGTTTGTGTTAATAAGAATATGAACCAAACAGGCAATATAGAGTATAGATAATAAAAATAAAATTTAAAATGTTAACTAACATTTTCTAATATTATCAAATAACAAATAATTTGAGACTAATCTTTTTTGTTTTTAGAATAAAGGCCTATTTTGGTCTTTGAGAAAAGCACTTATGTCCGTTTTATCCCTGACAAAACTTAAAGTATCAAATTAGTCCATCACAATTTTAAACTAGGACACGTTATCCCTTGGTCAACCCGCATTAGTTTGGGTCCGTAAGTCAATATCGTGTTTTGTTTTTTTACTTATGTATACTGTTATATGATATTTATAATTTTTACTATGTAAATTGGTTATTAAACATTTACTTAAATATCCAAAACGGCACCATTTTGAATACACACAGTAAAAAGAAACTACCCCCTTAAGCAACAAAAAACGTCATTTAAATGTCCAAAATGAGACTTAATCGACGCCACTCCAATTTCTGTCCAAAATTAGCAAACGTAGAACCCTAATCCACAGAGATAACGGATAGTGTCTAACGGGATCAAACAAAGGATTAATGTGTCCCTGGTTTAAAATTGAAAAGGACTAATTTGATATTTTAATTTTATCAAAGATTAAAATGGATTCGATATTTTTCACAAGATCAAAATGGGTCTTTTTTTTTCTCTCTTGTTTTTAACAAAAAGACGGGTATAGACACGGAAAGAGTGTGTTATTATTTTAAGCCTTGGCCAACTCATTTATCATTGGATTCTTTATAACCATTGTGTCCGGTGACCACGACCTTTCAAGTTACTAAGTGTATGTTTGGATTATTTTTGTGAGAGGCAAAAATAATTTTAGAGATAAAAAAAATTGATTTTGACATGTTTGAGTTTTTTGACTAGAATTGATTTTGCATATGGAATCAATTCTAATTTGAAGCTATAATTTATAGCTTCTACCTTCGAACATGAATTTTAGCCTCAAATTACACAAAGTTTTACATCAAACTTACTTTCAAAATAAAAAATCCAAACATAAATCACTTCACTTCAAACTCAATTTTATTAAAATTAATTCTACAAAATCAATTCCACCTAAAATTATGTTTGTCAAACACTTATCCAAACATACGCTGATTAGGCGTACACCCGATGAGTCAATTAGGAGGGCTCGTGGATGGATTTAAGCATGTGGCTTAAAGTTTGGTACAATTTTAAAATCATGTGCATAGGTGTTCTTATTTTGATGATTGAACTGGCTCCAATGATTGGTCAAAGCCGAACATATGATTAAGTTTTAAAAAAATAAAGTTGGGACAAAGATTACTCTGAATCTGCAAACAATTATGCAATTGGGACTGTTGTAGTTGACTACATCCGGTCATTAAGTATGTTTGGCTAAAGAGTAGTGTAGATAAATAATTATAGAGTTACGATATTTGAACATAAATTTTAAATACCGTACATGATATTGTATATTTTTATCTCTGTTTCTCACTTATTTTTTATGTTTTCTATATACACACTTCTAAAAAATATACCAAAAATATAAAAGGAACACCAAACAATGTTCCATATTGATATACAAAAATCATTGCTCCCGGTTAAAGAACCAGAAATGTACTTTATTAACAAAAATGCGTTTAATTTTAACATTGCCATCAATCAATCATGCATCATAATTTGTATGACTTCTAAAGTGGTCATTACAAAGTAGAATATTTTTAATGATATGACATATATAATTGATTGAAAATAGGTTTTAATGAAATTTTTTGTCCCTAAAAATATAGATCATTTTTGTTTTAGTCTTTATCTTTTATTTATTTTGCTTTTGCTCCTTATTTTGAAATAGGTCATCGCCATCAACTGTTACCATTAACTGCTGACATGACAGATAAAAGTCCACGTCAGCGGTGACACGTGGACAAGAAATATATTTTTTTATTACCACGTGACTTACTAAAGTGTTTTTTATTAATGAAGTTTTTTGTCCCAAAAAATATATCATATTGGTTTTAGTCCCTATTTTTTTGTTTGCTTTTGTTTTTCGTCGTTGTAATATTTTTTTTTTGAAATAGGTCCCAGTATTTGTGATAGACAAAAGTCTACATCAGCAGTGACACGTGGCATGACACATCATATATATTTTTAATTTTTTTTAAATCCACTTGGATGATTACTGACTTCAAAATCAACCCACTCAAAAAATTTACAAATGTTCTTCATCTGTCAGAAAATCAAGTTAATTCATAAATTATGGGAATCATATTTATTAAATTAGGGGATACTTAGGATTAACAGCAGATAAGAGGAAATCATAGAATAATTAACTTAAATTAGGTGAGATTAATTAGAATAGGGTGTTCTTAGGGTTAACAACAAATCAATTTAGAAAGCAAAAATTAAGAAAAATCAAAAGTTCACACTCACATACCATGTTTTGGGCATTGGAGCTTGAACCAAATGACCTATGACTCACACCCATCGCATTCGACGATTTCTTGTGAATTGTGATCAACGGTTCAATCATGTTCATACATGAAAGAAGAATAAGGAACTAGGGAAGCTGCAATGTTTACAAATAGAAGAATAGGTGTGCTAGTCCAGTAATCGAAGGGGTCGATGAACAGTAAAGAGAAGTCAATGTAGGGAAAAAGAAGAAGATGATGATGACGATGATGATGAAAATGGACGAGGAGCAGATTGAGGAAAATGAAAATGAGAGAAGAGCAGACGTTGAAACCATTAAGATAAGGTTTAATATTTTCTTTAAAAAATTGTTGGTTTTTTTAAATATTTATTATATATTTAAAAAATAAAAAAATAAAATTATGTAAATATTGATGTGTCATGCCATATGATTTAAAAAAATTTAAAAAAATATGACGTATCATGCCACGTGTCACTGTTGACGTGGACTTCCGTTTGCCGCGTTAGCAATTAACAACCGCAGTAGACAGCAGGGACCTATTTAAAAAAAATTACAAGAATCAAAAGCAAAACAAGCAAAAAGATAGGGACTAGGGTGCGTTTGGGTAAACAACTTAATTAAGAGTTTATCACATAAGACCTTATCGCATGAGAGCTTATGCCATAAGTGCTTAAAGAAAGAAAAAGAAAGAAAGGGACATGAGAGGATTCGAATAGTGAAAAACATGGAGAGGGTGTTTAGTGCATAAGCTCTTATGATAATTCCATAAGCTTCTCCCAGTGACTTATGAAAATAAGTCAAAAAATCCTTATGGGATGACATAAGTTATTTTTATAAGCTCTGCCAAACACACTGCATAAGAGCTTATGTCATCAGATAAGTCAAAAGGAGCTTAAATAAGCTCTTCCAAACGCCACTAAAACCAAAACGACTTATACTTTTAAGGAGCAAAATTTACTTTTAATAAGCCATGTGGCAATAAAAACTAATATTTTGTCCATGTGTCATCACGACGTAGACTTTCTTCCGCCACGTCAACAGATTAACGATAACAAATTGTGACATGGACTTATTTCAAAATTAAAAAAAAAGTTACAAGGACCAAAAACAAAGCTAACAAAAGATAGAGACTAAAACCAAAATGACCTATATTTTCAGGGACCAAAAACTTCATTAAGCCTTAAAAATATAAAAAACTTTTATACTAATATTACAAGACAATTAAATCCTAACAAAATATGTTTGGTATGTTTGGTGCTAACTGTTGGAACCAAAGTGGTTTTGGATTTAATAATCTCTAAGTTTTGATGCTAATAAAAGGATTAAATTTACTTGGCAAAGTGTTAGTTGAGATCTAACATGTGCTTTCAATTATGCAGGAATACTTTAATACAAGTAAAATAAACTTGGGATAAGTTTTCATTGAAAAATACGCGTCCATCCTTGTAGACGGGCTGCTCAAATACTTTGGTAAAGTTACTTAGTTATTTAATTAAGTAGACTGGTTTTCTTGAGTAGACGAGGCTCTAAATATTTGCTAGAAGAATACCTAAATAACTTGTCAGATACAGCAAGTTCAAAGACTTGATAATGAGCGTGTCCTTCTTGCCACGTAAGCAGACAGAAGTAATTAGTAGAAGTAAATGAACTGAAAAATAAAGTAATTCAGTAGACGAGCTCTAACCGCCATGTCACCAGACGAAGATCTTTATAACTTATTAAGAAATAGCAATTCCGAAGACTTGATATTCAAAAGGATATGCCATGTCATCAGACGAGCTAAGTAAAATATAGAACAGACTTAGACTCTCATATAACTAAGTAGACGAAGTTTCTTTTTAGACGAGCTCCATCCTTGAAATGAATTAAATGTAATCCGAATCTCTTGATTTTATTTCAAATGATTGATATTTATTTCAATAGAATATTTGTTCTTCACATTTGCTTTATCTGCTTTAATGTTTCACATTGTTGTAAAAGAAACATAGTACAATCAAGAAATGCAAAAAGCAGAATCGTACAAAAAGATACTGTGAAATGATCTATACGATGACAACTTTATGGCTGAAAAAGCTAGACTATACACAAAAGAGGAACAACAAGTGCTCAAGTTGCAATACTCAGAGGAGTGAACCTCAAAATTCATGTTACCTCGATAACTAAGAGTACTATTCAGCATTGCCACAATCAAGCTACCAGTCACAACGGATATCATGCATTAAATTCTATCTCTAAATGAGATTATTCAAAGCAACCGTTGAAGAAATACAAGTGAAGAAGAAGGTCACTATAAATAGAAGATCTCAAGTTCTGAAGAACAACTTTTGCAAATTAATAATCACTCATTCTAATATTCCTTCAGAAGCAAGAGTCTTTATTCTTTAGTTTGAATATTATTGTAATATTCAACTGATCTTAAACAGTCATATCCTCACACTTAGTGAGTTAAGAAGATCAAACATTAAATCTTTTTGTTAGAATTAGTGTAACACCCTGTTTTTCCTATGCTTTCTGTAGCAGTAAATACATATTTAAATGTGTTTATTTTTAGATAAAACTCAGAGGGTGATTTTAATTAAACTAAAATCATTTTATTATGTTGTTATATCACATGAACTCACGGTAAAAATTTCGGTTGAAAATTCAGACGGAAGTCGGTCTGCATTTCCCTGCCGATACAAGTTTACTGTGCAGAAAACCTAATTTTGACCAGTGAACGAAACGGTTGATGTTTTTGTGATGTTTTGTGGGGGTTTGGCGATTTCAAAAATTTTCGTTCGAAAATAAAATATAATATTTTATTCGGGCGAAAACGTCGGAAAACTACGATCGGAAGTGCAACCGGATACGCAATGGAGCATATTAGGGAATACAAAAGGAGTGAAGTGACATGATGGAAGAGTTTATTACACACTTCAAAAGTATAATCATTACACTTTTCAAATTGTAATACTATTCTAATCCAAAAGTTATTTATCTCTCCTTCTTCCATCCCATCAAGTCTTAACTCCCAAACTTACTCAACAAGCCACTTCATTTTCCTATCTTCTTCCTCATGGCCGTGAGCCTCTCCCCCTCCCCCTATATATACCCCTTTCATTTACACTTCACCACTTTTCTTCTTCATCACTTCATTACTCTTATATTACTTCATCATCTTCTTCCTTTTCAACTACTTAAAGCTTGCATTTTTATTTGCCTTTTGTACTTGTGTTCCTCATTAAAGTTCTTCCTCTTGTTAAGGGTAAAGCTCTCATATAAAGTTCTTTACAAGTTTATCATTTTATTTTATTATTTGTGTTATGTGTTCTTATTAAGCTTTAAACTTCTAAAATCTCTTAAGGTTTGATAGTTTGTTCCTATGATGGCCAAAATATGAATAAGTAGGCCTAGGATACTATGTTTCGACTTTCCAAGTATGATCATGGATTTAGAACTCTTAATACCTTGTGATTCTAAACCTAAGAGTTGTTATCAAACAAAGAATATTTTCTTCATCATCCTATGATGGCCGAAACTTAGTGTTTAGGTGCTAGGATGTTTGGGTTTTTTTTAATTTTTTTTCCAAAATGATCATGGACTTGAACTCCATAAGATATTTGGATGCTAAGTCTAAGAAATTGGAAGGTTTAAAGATTTCTAGCTTATAAATCCTATGAAAGCCGAACCTAGAAGGTTATGGACCTAGGATACTTTGTTCTTATTTTTCTAAGATGATCATGGTTTTGAGCTCCTTAATGCGTATGGATGCTAAACCTAAGAGATTGGAAAGTTTAGTGAATGCTAGCCTATTATACTAGCCTTGGTCGAATACCCTAAGTTTATAACTTAGTGGGATTTTAATTCAACTTTGTTAAATGATCATTGTTTATGAACTTCTAACACTTAAGGATCATAAATCCATAAGTTGTATAATTTTCGGGGATCTCTAACCCTAATTTATTGTATTGGCCAAACCTAATACCTTGTGGGTTAGTGTTCTTGGTTGATTTTAACTTATGATTTTGTGTTCATAACCTTAGACTTCCATCATGGAGAAAACAAGGATGTTCGTGGTATATTTCTTCAAGCATCTAATCTCCTTACCTTCATGGAAGGTAAGAGGGGATTGCCTAGGGATATTCAATGACTATATGCATGTGTGTATGTGTTTACTTGAGTTATTTGAATATTATTATTATATGGAGCAAATACTTGAATGACTTGTTTACTTGAACTATTGTGATTATTACTTGAAGTTGATTATTACTTGCCTTAAAGTATTGTGAGTTGTATATATGTGATGAACTGTCATTAACTGTGATATTATTGTTGAGAATATATTACTGTTGATTTAAGTTTGAGAAGCCGGACTTGAGTCTATGCTCAATGATTATAAGGATTAAAAGCCTTAATAAGTCTTGAATAGAACTTTGAAAGTATTGGCTTCGTTATAAAAGTTCCTTGTTTAAAATGCTTACTTCAAGAGAATAAGATTCTTGTTTTGAAAATAAACGTTGAAGTGTTTTTAAGTCAATAGAAACTGCCTTTTTATGATCCAAAGTTTGTACGAGAGAAAGCCTTTTTCGAACTATGTGTTTTATGAAGGAAAAACCCTTTTGAAAATATTTGACTTTATTCCATCAAGGGTTTCAAAAGCAAACGAATTTCCTAATTGTTTTATTAAAGAGTTTGTAAAGGAAAAAATTTTCCCCTAAATGATTTAGAAACGTTCCGGTTACTTGGATAAGTGACCGAGGTTTTGTTTTGGATTTTAATTTTCACGGAGCAAAAAGTAAGCACATGTGAAAGAGAATCTAGTTCGCGAGATGTCGCCTCTAGCATCCAGTTATATGCACGCGATTTGGGATCCGAGTCAAGAATTATGGACCACGGGTCTTAATCGTGATATTATGGACTAGGAGTCCTAATCTTGGAATTGAGGACTGTGTGTCCTAATTTCGTTATTATGGATTAGGAGTCCTTATCATGTTGAAATAAAACCAAGGTTTACAAAACCGGACCGGCCATCAAACCGGTGAAGGCAGCCGTTCGAGGTTCAATGATCCAACCGAGGTTGAACCGGTTATAATTAAATAATATTATTTTAATTTTTAATATAATATTTATAACAATATTAAACAAAAAACAATATAACAACTAAAATTATTAAGCACAAATTTTTTTTATTTTGAAATTAAACTAAATAAATATAAAGATATATGTTAAAATCATCTTCATAGGGAAAACCAACCCAAAATCTACAACCAGCCCACATATGTTAGAAAATAAAAGAATTGAGTTTTGGTTAGGATGACCCAAATCCTTTCATACTAATTTTTTTTTTTAGGAAACCAGTTCAGGCCGGTTCACAACCGGTTATGACCGGTTTTACCGGTTTTGAACCGGTTCGACGGTTCTGAGACCGGTTTTAAGCAAGGCCGGTTCTGAGGGTCAACCGAACCGACCTAGGTCCCGGGTCCCGATTAAACCGGTCGGACAGGCCAGTCCGGTCCGGTTTTGTAAACCCTGAATAAAACTTGGATAAAATTATAATTGTTTCTACGACCACAACCTTAGACTGCGGCATCGGTCTAAGGTGTTGTGATTGAGCACTCGGACTTCGCATCCTGTGTTATTGATTTTCAAGTGATGAAAATTGTGAATAGTCGTTAGCTTTGGGCTTCGACAATGGAAAAGAGTGAACACAAAGAAAAGTCTTTTATTCATATGCATTTCCCCTTAGCAGACGTGCTTGAGTTACCAAATACCCGCTTAAGATGTGGTGTTTGATGATGTATAGATCCGGATGGCCGTTGATAAGGGATTCGTGTTGATGTTGATCCGGGTTCATGAGGTGACGGAGACAACTTACCAATGCGGCATACGAGCCTGTGAGACACCCCGTTGTGCCCCATCGTATTATTACATTAAAACCTTAATATTTATTTACTTAATCACGCGCTTACTGTTGAAAATACGTAAAAATTAAAACTTAATTAATAATCATATAACTTCTACAAATATAAAACACACCAAAGTGGTACTATATAATTGCACACATGTTTATTTATTACATTACCAAAACACTGTTGAGGGTATCATCTCAGTAGGATCCCTCACAGGCATAAACTTCACTACAAACATACTTAGCGGAATTATAAATACTACTTAGACACACTGGCCATAATGCCTATACTCTAATCGCCATGAATCACAGCTCGACCTCCAGCATCCGGTTCATACGTAGTTACATCTAACTCCTCAGCAACTGGTTCCTCCATCGGGTCTTCTCGTACGATCACATTAGAAATAAAATACAACACACAAAGATATAGGGAATAAGAAACAGTTCTATCATCAAAAAGCGGAAAAGAGTAATAGTAAATTATACAGTAATTGTCACAGACACGCATCACTCAAAATCAACAATCATCCTCAATTCACTATATCATCCTCTACCCTCAGCCCATGCAACTAAAACTTTATACTGATGTGGCCATCTTCACTCCTGTCACATTAGTCAATAGTCCAGAACGGTCCAGTACCAATAACTTTTGAACGCATCCAAGACTAAACACTTATTAGTCTAAAATGGTCCAGTGCCAATAACATACGAACTCGTCAAGGAATATCATTCCATAACAGTCCAGTGCCAAGAACATACAAACTCGCCAAGGAATATCAATCCAAAACGGTCCAGTGCCAAGAACATACGAACTCGTCAAGAACTAAAGAGTATTACGGTAGTCTACCTCGGCATCCACATCCGTAGGGCACTCACCCGCAATATCCGATATCCCTAAAATAGGATATCCTGACCTCGTGTGTTCCACTCACACGGCTGTGACTAACAATACCTCGATAAATGAATCTCCCTAAATTACATCAATAACAACCTAGTGCCTCAACTTTCCATCAAAGTCTCAACACCTTTTTCCTCATAGATAAAACCACTTAATTAGGCTAGGCACCTCTAAATCACCTTTATTCTCTCACCCAAACAATTATATCCC
This sequence comes from Sophora flavescens, assembly GCA_030762895.1. NCBI lineage: Eukaryota > Viridiplantae > Streptophyta > Magnoliopsida > Fabales > Fabaceae > Sophora > Sophora flavescens. The sequence goes on from CM061068.1 coordinate 116,303,500, forward strand.
GAACAACACACATCCTTACTTAAAAATCAGCTAAGCACAATATTAACAGCCAGGAAGATCATGCATAAAATAACATCAGAAATATTCAAACACCGAAATAATACGTCACATGCAGATGGAATACCTCAACCAGCGTATCACAGTAAATTTGATAACATAAAATCAAACATCCTCAAATACTTAAAATCAACTTAATGTCGATAAACCTACAATCCCCGAATCACATTGGTTTTACAGAAAAAGGTTTCCAATGGGATTTTGGTCTTGTCGATTACTCGACTACTAGTAGGGTTTAGGTCGCCCTACACAATTATCATATAATCTACTACTTATCGATTCCGACGATAGGTTGATTCTTTTCCCCACCTGAGTTTGCACCGGAAACACGTACACGAAGATCCTCGTTATCCCGCCACGAGTTAACACAACCACCTTCAACCAAACAACATACTTATAATTAATCAACTAACACCCATCTATGACACTTTAGAGCTAGGTTCGGCCAAGACTTAGAAAATAGGTTTAGGGTTATCTTCTTAATGCCATCTTTTGGATCCTAGTTAATAGAGTCTTAACTAACATAGATTACTTATTACAATACTAAAATTTGAAACAAAATCCTCTAACCTTTAGGGTTAGGGTTTCGGCTTCAACCAATTATCTAGGTTAGGAAGTTGAAAATTTGATTAACTTAAGGATTAATGATCCATAAGTTACTTAAGCATGATTAATCACTTAAACCATGATTATGAACCAAGAACATGAATTAAACTCATCTAGTTATAAGAACTAGGGTTCGGTTTTCTCAAGATTTTTAGGCTAGAAATTTTAAAATTTCCTCAACTCTTGGATTTAATCAACATACAAAGTTTAGAGTTGGATTCAAGGATTACAAACAACTTTTGAATCACAAAACCATTAAGTACTCAAACCTAGGGTTTCTGTTTTTGAAGAAACAAAGAGGCTCAAGTTTGATTTTTGATCTTCTATATACTTGAATACAAGAACTAGCAAGATACAAAAGGATTGAATCATGAATCAAGACATGAAATTGAAACAAAACCTAAGAACACAACTTTAACCTAGGTTCGGCCCAGTCCATATTTTAAGGAAAGAAATTTCTCATGATCTTATGCTTCTAGATGATGAAAATAGAGATGATTATAAGATCATAGCAATTGGTTTCATGTCAAAAGGATTTTTCTAGAATTAGTTATGACTTTTCAAAGTTCTAGGGTTAGAAACTTTAAAGTGGTGAACAACTATGATATAAGCCTTAAATCAAGAAACTTGCTAAAGAACATAGGCATAATTAAGAATGAAGATTTGAATTTACCTCTTGAAGATCAATGACAAAGGAAATCCAAGAACTTGTTTTACACACTTAGCACTAAGAGACTTATGAACTTTAGGGTTTTGGAAACAAATGGCAAAAGAAACTAAGTGAAAAGTGAGAGTATGGTATTTATAGAGTTAGTGGCGCCATCTTAGGAAGGATCTAGATGATGATGAGTTGTCTTTCTAAAGGATTCAAATGCAATTAAGTTCTAAGGACCAATTTGCAAAGATTCCAAAAGTTAAAGGACTAGTTTGCAAATTGTCAATAAGGTGCCATGATGATGATTTTGCCACATTTAATTCAAGCTTATCTTGACTTTGTTGGATGAATTTATGAGTCAAATATAGGTTAAGAAGAATCAAGAAACTTGAAGAAGATTTGAGAACATTATAGAAGAAGATGAACATGATGAGGGTTTAGAACAATTTTAGTAATTTGGGTATATCTCTCAACATACTTGTCCGTTTTGGATGATCTTTATGTCGTTGGAAATAAGAGAGAAATATGAACAACTTTCATGTTGAAAGTTTTCCGAGATTCAGAGTATAAACTGGTCAGAATTTCGTGGCAGTTTCGGGTGATTGATGAGAGAATGACTTTGCCTTATAACTCATCCACTTAACATAAATGTCATTTATGGCTTAGGAAAAGTGATGTCCAAGTGATTGGAATGGAGGAAGGAGCCGTGAGTTTTGGGTTGGATTTGGTCAAATTTTCCAATGGCATGGCTTGTAATTGTCATAAAAAGACAAGGGTAAAATGGTCATTTCATAGCAAAAACTCACTTTGTCATAAATGCGCCATTATGACCATTATAACTCGGATAAGCTCGTCATAAATGCTCATCAAGTCGGTCAAATCCATTATCTCAGCTACGTTGCCGACTCCGTGTTTCATCTAGCGCAGGTTTTTCCTAGAGATAATCTTGACGTATACGCCCGCAACAGATATAATATTTTAATTTTTTACCAAAATTTTCGAAACTTCCAGTATCGTAGCAAATACGATAAAAACATTTTTCAACTCGTTCACGAATTAAAATTAGGTCTTTTGAGCAGTATAATTATACTGTCAATGAAATTTGCGGGGCGGGTTTCGCCCGATTTTCCAACCTTACTTTTAATAGTAGCTTTCTACATTCAAGTAGGATTGAGTAGTAAACTCCGTTTATTAAAAAATAATTTTCTAAAACTCAAATAAATTTATAAACCTATTTATATGTATTACTGTTATTTAAAACAGTGAAATACAGGGTGTTACAGCCTGATCAACTCTTTATTTCTTAATGATAAAACGATGATGATATCGCATGAGATTAAGTTTAGAGCCTGGTGATTGAAGTGTCATGCATTATTTTTATAAAACCGATTGATTCGGGTATGAGATCCACTGATATAATACTTGTTGTTTACCTATAAATAATGTTTTAAATGTTAATATGCTAATGTGTTGTATGTATCATGTATATGGTTGTTGTGCGATATATCCGCTGTCGGTATCTCACTCTTTCATTTCTGCTTGTTATTCTATCTTCCTTTTTGGTATCGCCGTATGTATATGAGATCAGAGGGATCCCAACATCCCTCTTGTGCAGATGATGTCGAAGACTGAGGTCTTCGACGATGCGGGGAACGCCCGGGCATGGCAGATTCATCCGGGGGCGACGTCTGCTACATACCACGGATCAATAACCACCACTGATTTGAATGCTGACAGAGACCCGATTTGTAGGAGCCAAACTGTGGAGACTAGGAGAGTTGCTCTGCCTTCGACATGGTACTACCTTCACACACTGCAAGTTAACGGACTACTACGTGAGCTACCACCTCTATACATCGAGCAGGCAGTACCTATCGAGGAGAACCCTGAGGAGGATCCTGAGGAGGACCCTGAGGAGGATCCCGATGAGGACTTCTATGAGATCATGGAGGAGGGTGAGCCTGAGTATTACATTCTGGATTATGATGACGACGACAATTCAGTGGATAAGAGCGGCGACGTCATAGACCCATTACCTGATGTCTCGTCTCATGGGAGTCTTTGTGGAGACCTTGCTTGTAGCTAGTGTCAGTGACCAGTTTGGAACGTTTTGTGAATAGTCTTTCGTCTTCTGACTTTCTAGAGTCACTTTTGTGATGTGGTTCCGGACCCTCTTTCCCTGTGTTTTTTCTTACTCTCTTTTCAGTTGTATCTTCTAGATTTCTAACTCTGTTGCAATGGCCGTTGATAAGGCCCTAGCTTATGTACTAGAACTTGGGTTTCACTGGGGCATGTTATGAATATATATATATATATATATATATATATATATATATACATACACACACACACATACATACATACATACATACATACATACATACATACATACATACATACATACATACATACATACATACATACATACATACATATATATATGTTGTCTTCAATTCATGTTCTGAGTGTTCATCACTTTTATTTCAATTATCTTTTCAAAAAAAAAAAACTACCGTTTTTAGTGTACTTATCCATCGAGAAAATGTTATTTTTCGAAAGTAACCAGCATTGTAATTAGTTTTATTTCCGCAATTGGTAACCATGTGATGTCGGGTTTAGGGTGTCGCATTAGTGGTATCAGAGCTGGTCGAGTCTTTCGGGAATGTTTGGGTTTAGGTCTGTTGTGTCGACGTTGTGTATTCTCTGACCGAATCTTGTTTGAATTACTTCTAAGAAGTAATGTGTGTTATCCGACAGGTTTACCTTTCATTTTCTGGTTACCATCTCACTGATTGTGTCTTACAGGTCAGTATGGAACCAGGAGGAGCGTGTGGGTGTGGTGGTTGTGGCAGAGGCAATGGCGGGATGGACTTCGCTACCCCAAGCTTTTGCTGACGTTGCTGCTGCCATAGCTCTCCTGACTGCCAACGCAACTGCCCAGAATCAATAGGAGCAACAAAGAACTGAATAGGCTATAGAAGGGAAGCATCTGAGTGCCTTCCGATGCCAGAATCCGTCGCAGCTTGATAGGGACGTAGACCCGGCTAAAGCCAATCTTTGGATCCAAGAGCTGGAGAAGATCTTTGAGCTGGTGCACATCCCAGAGGAAGCAAAGGTACCTTATGCAATGTTCCAACTGATTGGGGATCTTGAATATCTTGGTGGAAGGGTACCAGACAACTGCTAGAAGCTGAGCATCGGGCGATCACCTGGGGAGTATTTCGCAACAAATTTCTGGACAAATTTTTGTCCATAGTGCTCGGACAGAGAAGGAGCAGGAATCCCTGAGGCTGAGTCAGTGGGGCATGACGGTGGGGGAATATGCGGCAAGGTTTGAGTCCCTTGCCAAATATTTCTGCTTTTTCCAGAACAACCCCGATGAGGAGTGGAAGTGCGAAAAGTTCAAAGTCGCTCTACGCTTCGAGATCAAGGAATCTGTGATGCCCTTGGAAATCAAGAATTTCCAAGCACTGGTAGAGAAACGCCGAAAGGTAGAGCTGATGCGCAAGGGGCGAGACAGCAAAGGGAATGTTGGAGGACCCGTTCGTCCCAAGAGTCAATATCAGGGACAGAACCAAAAGTTGAAGCAGAACCAGAGGAAGCTATATTACCAATCACCCAGCAACAATCAGAAACAACATCAACAACATCGTTCCGTTACTTCGAGAACGGGAAGTGGAGGCCAGAGAAACAATAATCAAGGCAAAGAGAGGAAGTGTTACTGGTGCGTAAATCCCAGTCATCTAGCTGATACGTGCCCAAGGAAAAAGAGAAAGTGCTTTAACCGCGATCGTGTGGGACACCTGGCCAGGGATTGCAGAGCACCGAAAAGAGACCCAGCTGCCAATCTTGCCAAAGCGAGCAAGCCGACTGCTAAAGGGTGAGTGTATACGATGAGTGGAGTTGAAGCATCGAATTCCACTAATCTGGTGCAGGGTAAGTGTGATTTAGTCGGTAATCTTTTAACTGTACTTTTCGATTCAGATGCAACTCATTCTTTTATCTCGATGGATCGTGTGAAACTTCTCCACTTGCCTATTTCTTCCTTACCATATAATTTGATTGTTTCTACCCCAACCGCTGAGCCAGTAACTGTTAATTTTTTTTGCTTAAATTGTCCTATCATTGTTCAAGAAAGGCACTTTCTTGTAGACTTAATCTGTTTGTCTTTAATACAACTAGATGTAATTTTAGGCATGGATTGGTTATCTTCCAACCATATCCTGATACACTGTGCTCAAAGAACCTTAGTCTTTAGGGATGAGATTTCTGGATTATTATCTGCTAGTCAGGTAAGAGCTTCTTTGAAAGAGGGAGCTCAAGGTTACATGCTGCTGTTTTTCCTAAGGAGTCCGTACCTGTCGTCAATGAGTTTCCGGAAGTTTTTCCTAAGGACGTACCTGGTCGACCGCCTGTTCGAGATATCGAGTTTGTGATTGATCTGGTTCCAGGCACTAGACCGATATCCATGGCACCGTATCGCATGTCACCATCGGAGTTATAAACCCTGAAGGAACAACTTGAAGAGTTGATGACAAAGGAATTCATTCGACCCAGTGTATCGCCGTGGGGAGCTCCAATTCTGTTAGTGAAGAAGAAGGATGGGACTTCCCAACTCTGTGGATTTTCGGCAGTTGAACAAGGTTACGATCAAGAACAGATATCCGCTCCCAAGGATAGATGATCTCATGGATCAGTTGCGTGGTGCCACCGTATTCTCGAAAATAGATTTACTGTCAGGCTACCATCAGATTCGTGTGAAAGCAGAGGATGTCCCAAAGACAGTGTTTCAAATAGGCTATGACCATTATGAGTACCGGGTGATGCCGTTTGGAGTGACGAATGCTCCTGCCATATTCATGGATTACATGAATAGGATTTTTCGTCCTTACTTAGATTAGTTTGTTGTCGTCTTCATTGATGATATTCTGATCTATTCTCCAAACAAGGAAAAGCATGCTGAGCATCTCAGCATTGTTGTTCAGACCTTGAAAGAGAAGCATTTCTATGCGAAGCCGGAAAAGTGCGAATTCTGGTTGGACCAAGTGCAATTATTAGGTCATGTGATATCATGCGAAGGAATCGCAGTGGATCCGTCAAAGGTCGAGGCTGTTTAGAATGGAAAAGACCAACAACGACAACTGAAATCCGTAGCTTTGTGGGTTTAGCGGGCTACTATAGGAGATTCGTTGAGGGATTTTCCTAGATAGTGGGACCCCTTACCCAGTTAACTCGGAAAGACCAAGTGTTTATCTAGACGGAGGCTTGTGAAGGAAGTTTCAAAAAGCTGAAGAGAAGGTTGACAACCTCACCCGTGTTGATCCTACCTGATCCTAAGGAACCTTTTGAGGTTTATTGTGACGCTTCACATCAGGGGTTGGTTGTGTGCTAATGCAGAACCGAAAGGTCGTAGCATATGCTTCAAGGCAGTTGAAGATTCACGAAAGGAATTACCCAACACATGACTTGGAGTTAGCAATGGTAGTCTTTGCCATGAAAATCTGGAGGCATTATTTGTATGGAGCTACTTTTAATGTTTTCAGTGACCACAAGAGTTTGAAGTACCTCTTTGATCAAAAGGAGTTGAACATGCGTCAGAGACGTTGGTTGGAGTTTTTGAAGGACTACGACTTTTAACTACAGTACCACCCTGGGAAGGCGAATGTAGTGGCGGATGCACTGAGCAGGAAGTCAATACGCGGGTCATCAATGATGGTTAAAGAGATGGGATTGTTGGAACAATTCCGGGATCTAAGTTTATCGGTTGAGACATTTTCGGGAGGCTGTGTCTGAATAGGATCACCGTTTTGAACGGATTGATGGAACAAATAAAAGAAAAACAAGTGAGTGATCAGTATCTGCAGGATGAAAGAGACTTAGTGCGACAAGGAGCACTGTCAGAATTCAGAGAAAGAATGGATGGAAATTTGAGATTCGGCGAAAGAATCTGTATACCAGATGACGCCGAGCTTAGGAAATTGATTTTAGAGGAGGCTCACAGGAGTAAGCTGAGTTTACACCCAGGAGCCACGAAGATGTATCAAGATCTCAAGAAGTTATACTGGTGGTATGGAATGAAAAGGGACGGAATGAAATTTGTCGCTTCTTGTCTGATATGTCAGAAGGCTAAGATTGAGCACCAGAGGCCAGCAGGAATGTTAAAATCATTGGACATCCCAGAATGGAAGTGGGATGGTATTTCGATGGACTTTATGACCAGCTTACCAAGTACTCAAAAAGGACATGAGGCTATATGGGTAATTGTGGATCAATTGACCAAGTCAGCTCACTTTTTACCTATCAACATGAAGTACCCGATGAAAAGGTTGACTCGATTGTACATCGATGAGATTGTCAGGTTGCACAGTATACCCTCGAGTATCATTTCGGATCGTGATCCGAGGTTTACGTCAGAAATTTGGAAAGGACTACAAAACTCTTTGGGAACAAAACTCAAATTGAGTTCTGCGTATTATCCACAAACTGATGGACAGTCAGAGAGGACAATCCAATCACTCAAAGTTTTACTAAGAGCGTGCGTGATGGAAGACACTGGGAGCTGGGACGAGTTCCTACCATTGATAGAATTCACCTACAACCACAGTTTTCATTCAAGTATAGGGATGGCACCTTATGAGGCTTTGTATGGTCGACGATGCCGAACACCTTTGTGTTGGTACCAGGATGGTGAGAGTCTGCTGTTAGGACCAGAGATCGTGCAACAAACGATCAAGAAGGTGAAGATGATCCGGGAGAAAATGCGGATGGCCTAAAGTCGACAGAAAAGTTATGCTGGCAAGAGACGACGACCTCTTGAGTTTGAGGAAGGCGAGCATGTGTCCTTGAGAGTCACGCCAACGACTGGGATTGGCAGAGTGATAAAATCCAGAAAACTTACTCCCAAATTCATTGAACCCTACCAAATTCTTCATCGCATAGGTCCAGTAGCTTACAAAATATCTTTATCTCATTTTCTTTCCAACATCCATGATGTTTTCCATGTCTCTCAGTTGAGAAAGTATATTCCTGATCCATCACATGTTATTAAACCTAATAAAGTACAATTAAAAGAGAACCTGTCTTTTGAGACTTCGCCAGTACGAATCGCGGATAAGATGATGAAGCAGCTCAGAGGTAAACAAATTCCATTAGTCAAAGTCATCTGGAACGAGATAACCGGAGAAGCTACATGGGAGGCTGAGGACAAGATGAAATTGCAATATCTTGAGTTATTTCAAGGTGCGTAATTTCGAGGACGAAATTCTTTTTAGAGGGATAGTATTGTAACACCATGTTTTTCCTCTGCTTTCTGTAGCAGTAAATACATATTTAAATGTGTTTATTTTTAGATTAAACTCAGAGGATGATTTTAACTAAACTAAAATCATTTTCTTATGTTTTTATATCATATGAAATCACGGTAAAAATTTTGGTTGAAAATTCAGACGGAAGCCGGTCTGCATTTCCTTGTCGATACAAGTTTACTGTGCAGAAAACCTAATTTAGACCCGTGAACGAAACGGTTGATGTTTTTGTGATGTTTTGTGGGGGTTTGGCAATTTCGAAAATTTTCGTTCGAAAATAAAATAAAATATTTTATTCGGGCGAAAACGTCGGAAAACTACGATCGGAAGTGCAATCGGTTACGCAATTGAGCAGATTAGGGAACACAAAAGGAGTGAAGTGACATGATGGAAGAGTTTATGACACACTCCAAAAGTATAATCATTACACTTTTCAAATTATAATACTATTCTAATCCAAAAGTTATTTCTCTCTCCTCCTTCCATCCCATCAAGCCTTAACTCCCAAACTTACTCCACAAGCCACTCCATTCTCCTCTCTTCTTCCTCATGGCCATGAGCCTTTCCCCCTGCTCCTATATATACCCCTTTCATTTACACTTCACCACTTTTCTTCTTCATCACTTCATTACTCTTATATTACTTCATTATCTTCTTCCTTTTCAACTACTTAAAGCTTGCATTTTTATTTGTCTTTTACACTTGTGTTCTTCAATAAAGTTCTTCCTCTTGTTAAGGGTAATGCTCTCATATAAATTTCTTTACAAGTTTATCATTTTATTTCATTATTTGTGTTATGTGTTCCTATTAAGCTTTAAACTTCTGAAATCTCTTAACAATGGTAGAAAACTCCTTTTGAGTTGAAACCACTTCCTATAGTCTTGTATTTACTTGTATTTTTTCATACTAAAAGGTTGTAAAACAAATATCCCTAACCCTTTCTTTCAAAGGAGACTGAAACCATGCAATATGGTCTAGGTGGGTTTTGTTTCAACTTTTGGAATATGATCATGTGTTTGAGTTTCTAACTATCCCTTGATCTTAAATCTATAAATATTGGAAGGTTTGATAGCTTGTTCCTATGATGGCCAAAAATATGAATAAGTAGGCCTAGGATACTATGTTTCGACTTTCCAAGTATGATCATGGTTTTAGAACTCTTAATACCTTGTGATTCTAAACCTAAGAGTTGTTATTAAACAAAGAATATTTTCCTCATCATCCTATGATGGCCGAAACTTAGTGTTTAGTTGCTAGGATGTTTGAGTTTTTTTTTAATTTTTTTTCCAAAATGATCGTGGACTTGAACTCCATAAGATTTTTGGATGCTAAGTCTAATAGATTGGAATGTTTAAAGATTTCTAGCTTATAAATCCTATGAAGGCCGAACCTAGAAGGTTATGGACCTAGGATACTTTGTTCTTATTTTTCTAAGATGATCATGGTTTTGAGATCCTTAATACATATGGATGCTAAGCCTAAGAGATTGGAAAGTTTAGTGAATGCTAGCCTATTTTACTAGCCTTGGTCGAATACCCTAAGTTTATAACTTAGTGGGATTTTAATTCAACTTTGTTAAATGATCATTTTTTATGAACTCCTAACACTTAAGGATCATAAATCCATAAGTTGTATAATTTTCGGGGATCTCTAACCCTAATTTATTGTCTTGGCCAAACCTAATACCTTGTGGGTCAGTGTTCTTGGTTGATTTTAACTTATGATTTTGTGTTCATAACCTTAGACTTCCATCGCCGAGAAAACAAGGACGTTCGTGGTATATCTCTTCAAGCATCTAATCTCCTTACCTTCACGGAAGGTAAGAGGGGATTGCCTAGGGATATTTAATGACTATATGCATGTGTGTATGTGTTTACTTGAGTGATTTGAATTTATTATGATATGGAGCAAATACTTGAATGACTTGTTTTCTTGAACTATTGTGATTATTACTTGAAGTTGATTATTACTTGTCTTAAAGTATTGTGAGTTGTATATATGTGATGAACTGTCATTAACTGTGATATTATTGTTGATAATATATTACTGTTGATTGAAGTTTGAGAAGCCGGACTTGAGTCTGTGCTCAATGATTATAAGGATTAAAAGCCTTAATAAGTCTTGAATAGAACTTTGAAAGTATTGGTTTCATTTATAAAAGTTCCTTGTTTAAAATGCTTACTTCAAGAGAATAAGATTCTTGTTTTGAAAAGAAACGTTGAAGTGTTTTTAAGTCAATAGAAACTACCTTTTTATGATCCAAAGTTTGTAGGAGAGAAAACCTTTTTCGAACTATGTGTTTTATGAAGGAAAAACCCCTTTGAAAATATTTGACTTTATCCATCAAGGATTTCAAAAGTAAACGAATTTCCTAATTGTTTGATAAAAGAGTTTGTAAAGGAAAAGATTTTCTCCTAAATGATTTAGAAACGTTCCGGTTACTTGGATAAGTGATCGAGGTTTTGTTTTAAATTTTGATTTTGACGGAGCGAAAAGTAAGCACACGTGAAAGAGAATCTAGTTCGCTAGACGTCGCCTCTAGCATTCAGTTATATGCACTTGATCTGGGATCCGTGTCAAGAATTATGGACCAAAGGTCCTATTCGTGATATTATGGACTAGGAGTCATAATCTTGGAATTGAGGACGGTGTGTCCTAATTTCATTATAATGTATTAGGAGTCCTTATCATGTTGAAATAAAACCTGGATAAAATTAAAATTGTTTATACGACCACAACCTTGGACTTCGGCATTGGTCTAAAGTGTTGTGATTGAGCACTCGGACTGCGCGTCCTGTGTTATTGATTTTCAAGTGATGAAAATTGTGAATAATTGTTAGCTTTGGGCTTCGACAACGGAAAAGAGTGAACACAAAAAAAAGTCTTGATAATGAAAAGTCTTTTATTCATATGCATTTCCCCTTAGCAGACGTGCTTGAGTTACCGAATACCTGCTTAAGATGTGGTGTTTGATGATGTATACATCCGGATGGCCGTTGATAAGGGATTCGTGATGATGTTGATCCGGATACATGAGGTGACGGAGACAACTTGCCAATGCGGCATACGAGCCTGATCAACTCTTTATTTCTTAATGATAAAACGATAATGATATCTCATGAGATTAAGTTTAGAGCCTAATGATTGAAGTGTCATGCATTATCTTTATAAAACTGATTGATTCGGGTATGAGACCCGCTGAAATAATACTTGTTGTTTACCTATGAATAATGTTTTAAATGTTAATATGCCAATGTGTTGTATGTATCATGTATATGGTTGTTGTGCGATATATCCGCTGTCGGTATCTCACTCTTTCATTTCTGCTTGTTATTCTCTATTCCTTTTTGGTATCGCCGTATGTATATAAGCTCAAGGATCCCAACATCCCTATTGTACCGATGATGTCGAAGACTGAGGTCTTAGATGATGCGGGGAACGTCGGGGCTTGGCAGATTCATTCGGAGGTGATGTCTGCTAATTACCACGGATCAATCACCACCATTGATTTGAATGCTGACGGAGACCCGATTTGTAGAAGCCAAACCGTGGAGACTAGGAGAGTTGCTCTGCCTCTGACTTGGTACTACCTTCACACACTGCAAGTTAATGGACTACTTCATGAGCTACCACCTATGGACGTCGAGCAGGCAGCACCTATCGAGGAGAACCCTGAGGAGGATCCTGAGGAGGACCCTGAGGAGTATCCCAATGAGGACTTCTATGAGATCATGGAGGAGGGTGAGCCTGAGTATTACTGGATCATGACGACGACGACGATTCAGTGGATGAGGGCGGCGACGTCATAGACCCATTACCTGATGTCTCGTCTCATGTGAGTTTTTGTGGAGACCTTGCTTGTAGCCAGTGTCAGTGACCAGTTTAGAACGTTTTGTGAGTAGTCTTCCGTCTTCTGACTTTCTAGAGTCACTTTTGTGATGTGGTTCCGGACCCTCTTTCCCCGTGTTTTTTCTTACTCTCTTTTCAGTTGTATCTTCTAGATTTATAACTCTGTTACAATGGCCGTTGATAAGGCCCTAGCTTATGTACTAGAACTTGAGTCTCACTGGGGCATGTTATGAATATATATATATATATATATATATATATGTTGTCTTCAATTCATGTTCTGAGTGTTCATCACTTTTATTTCAATTATCCTTTCAAACAAAAAAAAAATAACATCCGTTTTTAGTGTACTTATCCATCGAGAAAATGATATTTTCCGAAACTAACCAGCATTGTAATCAGTTTTGTTTCCGCAATTGGGTAACCATGTGATGTCGGGTTTAGGGTGTCGCAGTTAGAGCCTCAAGAGGCTTGGTAAGAAAGAAATACTTGTAGCCTGGAGAGGTGTTGAATACTTGGCTGTAATCTATTTGGAGATATAGTGGATAAATCCTTCAAGTCGAAGGGACTTGACGTAGCTCTTGGTTGGAAGAGAGTGAATCAGGATAAAATCTCTTGTGTGAATCTTCTATCCCTAAACTCTTCAATTTTATTTGCTTATACTAACTATGGGGTTTTGATATTGTTTTTGTTAAAGTCTTTTAAGAAGTATCATTGTCTTTGTGCTTGCTTTTGTTTCTAATCTCCTTGAGTGTAAAAATTGTTTTAAAGATTGTTTTTGAAAATTATTAACAAACACAATTCAACCCCCCTTCTTGTGTTTGTCTGTGTCAACTTCCATTGGTATCAGAGCTCAGTCTCGAAAGGGTTGAGCATCTAACAAGTACTGAGGGAGTACGATCCAACAACCATGGATGCAGAAGGACAATCTATCAACAGACCTCCTCTCTTTGATGGTTCTGATTATGACTATTGGAAGAAGAGGGTGATGGCCTTTATGGATGCACAAAGTCTAGACATCTGGGATCTCATAGAAACCGGTTATACTGAACCCATAAATGAAAATGGAGCTGCTGTTGCTAGAGCAGACTGGACAGCAGATCAAAAGGCAAAGCATCAACTCAATCTTAAAGCTAAGCATTATTTGATGTGTGCCATCACCAGATCCGAACATGACAAAGTTCACAGCTGCAATACTGCTAAAGAAATCTGGGATACTCTTCCCTAGCTCAAGAGGGTTCCTCACAAGTTAAGGAATCCAAGATCAGCATGCTGGTTCATCAGTATGAGCTGTTCAAGATGGGTGAACATGAAACAATAGATCAAATGTTTGGAAGATTCCAAACCATCACCAATGATCTCGAGATCTCTTGGAAAAATTTATGAAAATAGAGATCATGTCAGAAAAATCCTGAGAAGTCTATCCAAGCAATGGAGACCCAAAGTAATTGCTATTCAGGAAGCCAAAAACCTGAATACACTCTCTCTGGAAGAGCTTCTTGGATCTCTCAAGGATCATGAACTTGACCTCAATGAAGAAGAAAATTCCAGAAAAGGAAAATCGATTGCCCTAAAGGCAAAGAAATCAAGTTCATCAAAAGTTCTCAAAGATGCTGAGTCATCTGATGAGTCTGAATCTTTTGATGATAGTGAAGAATCAGATGAGGATGAATTATCCTTTATCTCCAGGAAGATTCAACATATTGGAGAAAGAAATGTGGTTTCAGAAGGAAGCAACTCAACAAAAATTTTTCCAAGGAGAAGTCAGACTCCAAGGAAAAAGGTCCACCTTTGTGCTTTGAATGCAAGAAACCTGGTCATTTCAAAGCTGACTGCCCTGAGCTAAAGGACAAAAAGAAATTCTTCAAAAAGAAGAAAGGCTTAATGGCTACATGGGAGGATCTTGATCTGTCTTCTTCAGATGAAAAAGCAAATATCGGTCTCATGGCAGACACGACATCAGAAAGTGAATACACTGATGCTGGGGTAATGGACTCTGACCCGTCCACTCTTCAAAATGCTTTTGATGAACTGTTGCATGAGTCGTCTATACTATCACGAGAATATAAGAGTCTCAAAAAGAAGTTTTGTAAACTGTCTAAAGAATATGATAGGGTTTGCACTGAGAAACAAAACCTCAAAAATGAAAACGACATACTAAAATCAGTGAATGTCAGTCTAGTTGACAAAGTGGTGTGTGAACCTGATGTCTCTTGTGAAGTTGCAAAAATTAAATAAGATGTAACATATCTAACTGATTCTCTGTCAAAGCTTGTAGGTAGCTCAGATAAGCTGAGTCTCATCTTAAGGTACTCTAGGTCACCTTATGATAAATCTGGTCTTGGTTATGACAAAGAGAAGCAAGACGCATCTCACAAAAAGTCAAAACCACTTAAACAACATAGAGCTTCAAAAGTTTCAAATAAACATACCATAGCTAAGTCTAGCTCGTCCAACACCTTTTGTAAACTGTGTGGAAAAAGTGGTCACATTACATCTAGATGCATACACAATAAACCTGCTAAGCATACTCGTCCAGCGACAACTAACAAGAAAGGACCCAAGTCAGTTTGGGTACCTAAAGATAAGATAATACCTGTTGTAGATTTGCTTAACAATAGGAAGAAAACAGATGTCTTGGTACTTGGACAGTGGCTGCTCACGACACATGACGGGAGAAAGGTCTATGTTCATAAACCTAAAGCCCAAAGATGGTGGCTGGATCACTTTTGTAGGAAATCAGAAAGGGAAAATCATTGGTATAGGTAAAATTGGTAAACATCCTTTTCCCTCCATTGATAATGTTCTTTTAGTAAATGGCTTGAAGCACAATCTACTGAGCATAAGTAGATTATGTGACAGTGGATATGCAATGTCTTTTGATAAGAACATGTGTACTGTCAAGAAAGATGATGGATCACTTTTATTCACTGCAAAAAGGTAACACAATCTCTATAAGATTGACTTGGAGGACCTCTCAAATCAAATTATCTCATGTCTAGTGCCCATTGAAGACGGGCGATGGATTTGGCACAAAAGGCTAGGTCATGCAAGCTTGAAATTAATTTTAAAGCTAAACAAGCATAACCTCGTGAAAGGGCTACCAAACCTTAAGTTCAAATCTGATGCTCTTTGTGATGCATGTTAAAAGGGAAAACAAGTCAAGGGTTCTTTTGAATCTGAATGATGTTAGTACCAATAGACAACTAGAGTTGCTACATCTTGATCTTTTTGGTCCAACAAGGTCTGCCTCTATCAGTGGTAAGAAATATCGTCTTGTCATAGTAGACGATTACACTAGATGGATAAGGGTTATGTTCCTAACTCACAAGGATGAGTCTTTTAAGGTCTTTTCTGTATTCTGCAAACGTGTACGGAATGAAAAAGGCATGTGTATCACTTCAATCAGAAGTGACCATGTGGGAGAGTTTGAAAATGAGCTATGTCATAAGTTCTGTGAAGAGAGTGGTATCCTTCACAACTTCTCAATACCTAGAACACCACAGCAAAATGGTGTGGTAGAGAGAAATAACAGATCTCTTCAAGAGATGGCTAGGACTATGCTCAATAACAACTCTGTCTCTAGACACTTCTGGGTTGAAGCTGTAATATTGCCTACTACATTCAGAATAGAATATATATTAGACCTATCCTGGATAAGACTCCTTATGAACTATGGAAAAGACGAAAACCCAACATATCTTATTTTCACCCTTTTGGTTGTAAATGCTTTATTCTAAATACTAAAGATCAACTTGGTAAGTTTGATGCTAAAACAGATACTGGAATACTATTAGGATACTCTGAAACATCTAAGGGCCCGTTTGGTGGCCATGATAGGGGAGATAGGATAGGATAAGTTATCAAATCCTACTTTAATCCATAGTTTGGTGAACCAATAGGATATGATATGGTTATCCTGTCAGCTTATCCTATCCTACCCACTAGTTAAAATTGTATCCTAGGGGTGAGGCTGGGTTAGAAACAAGTAGGATATGATAGCATTTTTCATTTCCACTCTAGCCCTCCATTACTTACAAACAGAAACGTTACTCTCCCCCTCCCCAACGTTTCTTCTTATGTTCTCCTTCTCCACACCTGTGTTCACCACCTTCCTCTCCACACCTGTGCTCGTCTTCTGCGTCTTCACCGGGTAAACATTCTTTACTTCATTCTCCTTCCTCTCTTTCATTTTTTGTTTTCAAAATTGGGGATTTTTTGTGGGCCGATTTTGGGGATTTTTTTGGGTGACAATTTGTTCATGTGCATAATTTGATTTTTGGACTTCATTCTCCTTCCTCTCTTTCATTTTTTGTTATAAAAAAAGATGATTTTTTTTTGGGTTAAGGTCCTTTTTTTGGGGTGCGATTTTGGGGGTTAGGATTCTCTTTTGGGTATAAATTTGTTCATGTGCTTAGAAAAGAAATTAGTTTCTCTTCTGGAACCGTATTTCACAAGCTGACAGCACTAAAATATAGCTAAAAACACCTGCCGTTAACATCCAAACCAGTGAATAGCACCTGAAAAACCGCAACACTTCCTTACAGGAATGTTGAACAACCATGTTGGTGTTATGTTTGTTTTCTCTGTTTTACAATTTTGGTACCATTTATCTATTATGTTTGTTCACATGCTTGACTATCCTTGTTCACATGCTTAGCTTATACTGTTTTTGGGCACCATAATCTGGTGTGCTTATACAATGCTTGTACATAGTATATACAGTTTGATTTTGTACATAGCATTTACAGTTTGGTTTTGGGCACCATAATCTAGCTACTATCTTGTTTGGTTTTGGGCATGTATTTACAGTTTTTTTTTTTTTTGAGTTTAGATCTTTATTTATGTAGATCTATTCCTAAGCAATTCATGTTGCTTCCTTATATGGATATGGAATATTTTAAATGTATTTTATAGGTAAAAGTATGGATTTAGCAAAACAGCTTCAATTTATGTCATATGTAATTTTGGAGAAAACATTTTTAGAGATGGCTGGGCTTTGCTTTGCAATGTTTATGGCAGTGAGTCATGCTGCACTATGGTTTTATGAAAATCAAAGTTAAGGCAACAACCAATGGATAGAGAAGGTTTGAGGGGAGAATTTTTAGAGAGGTTAATAAGACATGATGATGTTACAACTGTTGATCAACTTCGTATGGATGTTAGGTCCTTTCGCTTATTATGTGCTCTCCTTCGTAATGAAGGTAAATTAAAAGAGGATGGACTAGTGAGTATTGAAGAACAAGTAGCTATGTTCTTACACATATTGGCACATCATTCTAAGAACTGTGTTATTAAGTTTGTATTTAAAAGATCCGGAGAAACGGTTAGTAGGTGCTTTAATTTAGTGTTGAATGGTGTCTTACGAATGCAAGAAACACTTCTTAGAGCACCGGATCCGGTCCCGGAAGATTACTTGGATGAAATATGGAAATGGTTTAAGGTACAATGTTAGCGTATTGTGTTTTAGAATCTATTTTATGATGTGTTGCAAATGTGTTATATTTTTTCCTAAAACATTTGCTTTCTATTTGGATTTGCTTATAGAGTTGTCTTGAGGCATTAGATGGAACACATATCGAAGTTAATGTACCAGCTATTGATAAGCCCCGATATCGTAATAGGAAAGGGGGAACATCTACAAATGTCCTAGGAGTATGTTCCAGGGATATGAAATTTATATATGTGTTACCTGGATGGGAAGGATCTGCATCAGACTCAAGGGTATTGAGAGATGCCATTTCTAGGAGGAATGGTTTAAATGTTCCAACAGGTAACAAGAATCATTGGGATTTTATTGTAATAGTAAAAAATGTATAATAGCTATGTTTTAATTTGACGGATATATTTTATTATAGGGTACTATTATCTTGTGGATGCTGGGTACACAAATTGTGAAGGATTTCTTGCTCCATATAGAGGGTATCGATATCACCGTAGTGAATGGAGACGCGGATACACACCAACATGTAAAGAAGAGATCTTCAATATGAGACACTCTATGGCAAGAAATGTGATAGAAAGGACTTTTGGATTGTTAAAAATGCGTTGGGCTATACTTAGAAGTCGGTCTTTTTACCCAATCAAAATTCAAAATCGCATTATAATTGCTTGTTGCCTTTTGCATAATTTTATTAGAAGAGAGAAATGCCTACTAATCCAATGGAAGAACATCTAGGTGCAGAATTGGAAGAATAACTACACAATGAGGACACGGAACATGTTGCTCCTATTAATATAATTGAGGCTACTGACGAATGGTCTGCTTGGAGAGAAAACCTAGCAACACAAATGTGGAATGCAGGGCCTTATTAACATGTTGGTCCTATTAGTTTGGTTTGTTTGTAATTTTATTGGTGACTTTGTTTTAATTTGGTCTGTTCAATTTGTGTATTTCCCATAAGGATTTGGAACACCTATGTGTTTTGTTTTTCTGCATCATATTAGTTTTTGTATTTGGTTATGTTTGTATTTCATGTTTTTTGGAATATTTTGTAAAAGTTTTGTGATTTATACTTTGATAATAAGATAGGAATGGAATCTGAAAACATTATCCAACAAAGTGGTAAGAAAAAAAGAGATCGCAGGCAATGGTCCAATGAGGAGGATGAAGCATTTCTTGATATCTTGATTGAAGCTGTGAACCAGGGTCAAAGATGTGATAATGGCCAATTTAAAGCACATACTTTGAAAACGGCTGAGACAAAAATAGAGCAAAAGTTTCCTGGATGTGGAATTAAGGTGAAGCCACACATTGAGTCTGCAATGAAAAGGTTAAGGACACCGTATGGAATATTTTATGATATGCAAAATCAAAGTGGGTTTGGTTGGGATGATGAGAAGAAAATGATTAAGGTGGACAGTGATAATGTGTGGAATGAATATATAAAGGTTAGTATTTTTTTATCTATAATGAATTATTCTATTTTAGTTTCTATTTATGAATAATTAAATAATTTTTATTTGTATTCTTGTGTAGAGTCATCCAAATGCTGTAAGCTACAAGAATACATCAGTCCCACTTTTTGATAAGCTTGCTCTTGCTTTCGGAAAAGATCGTGCTAATGGTAAAGGAGCTGTTACCCCTGCTGATGTTGTTGAGGAGTTAGATAAAGAAGAGGAAGAATAAAATAATGATAATGATGTTGTAGATTTGACTCAGTCAGCATCTGTCAATCAATCTAAAAGGAAGAATGATAATGAAGGAAGTTTACATAGGAAAAGAAATAGAGGAGCAAATGCCATTGCTAATAGCATGGCTGAATTAGGAAAGAGTTTTGGGAAGTGGCTAGAAACAAGCTCAGATAGATTGGGTGAAGCTGTAAATCGCCTTGGAGTTGATAAAGATGTGTTTGATGATTCCAGGAGTGTCATGAATGAACTGAAAAAAATGGATTTAAGTGACCAAGACTGTATTGCTGCAGCAGAAAAAATTCTATCCGTGCCCCATCGATTGCACATTTTTTGGGGGGCTGATGAGGCTTTTCGCTTTACATTTGTTAAGTCGTTAATAGAGTGATTTCTATAGATGACTTAGTTTATCTATTACTTAATTTTGATGAACTTTGTTTA
This sequence comes from Sophora flavescens, assembly GCA_030762895.1. NCBI lineage: Eukaryota > Viridiplantae > Streptophyta > Magnoliopsida > Fabales > Fabaceae > Sophora > Sophora flavescens. The sequence continues at coordinate 116,323,543 of CM061068.1, forward strand.
TGTTGTTTAACTTTCTAGATTGTTTGGTGAAGCTTATCTATGACAATGATAAGAGACATTTATTTATGTTGATTACTGTTTCTAATGAATGGAGTTTTATGTTACTTAGAGCTCAAAGTGTTGCATTGAATCTTTGCGTTGGAGGAAATGAAATATTTTAAAGGTCTAACAAAAGTGTTTATACTTTAGTCTATTGTTATGTTATGTTGCTACAATTGGAGGTAGTAATGCAATTATGTTTATGAGAGTTTTTGGACAATGGTTATATTGGTAATAATGTACTAAGGTGCATTATAAAATATACAGAATGTGCAACAACAAAAAAGTTATAAAATATACAAAATGTATAAAATTATAAAATGTACAAAATGTATAAAATGTACAAAATTACAAGTTTTTTTATATAATTTCTTATAATTTTAAATGTACAAAATATATAAAAAAAAAAAAGGAAAGTTAATTTTTTTTTAAAAAAAATTATGTAATTCTGATATAAGGGTAAATTGGTCATTTGCATATAATATATATCATATCCTGACAATATCTGGTTTGCATCAAACACAAGACAGGATAATATAATGCTATAATGTTGGTTATCTGGTGGACATCAAACATCAAATAGAATAACAGCTTATCATGCTCATATCATATCATACTCCTATCCTGCTCTCTTATCCTATCCGTCCCTATCCTATCCTGACCACCAAACGAGCTTAAAGGCTTTAGAGTTTATAATTCTAGGACTCTGATAGTAGAAGAAAGTATTCATGTCAAGTTTGATGACAAACAGTCTGATAAGAAATTATCAGAGCTAGATGAAGCTTTTGCAGATCTTGAGCTAAGCATTCCAGAAGACTCACCTGAGATAAAAGATGATGATCAAGAAGATGACCCCACTCAACAACCAGAAACTTCCACTTCTCAACATGATATAGTTCAAAAATCTTGGTACTTCAAGAATTATCATCCACAAGATCAGATCATTGGAAACCCCAATGACAAGCTAAGAACCAGATCAACCTTCAGAGAACAAGACAATTCTGCACTAGTCTCTAAGTTGGAACCAAAAACTGTAGACGAGGCACTACTAGAAGATGGATGGATTCTAGCTATGCAAGAAGAACTCAATCAGTTTGAAAGAAGTGATGTTTGGACTCTGGTTCCAATGCCCGAAGACAAATCAGTGGTTGGAACAAAATGGGTCTACAGAAACAAACTTGATGAAAATGGTAAGGTAATAAGAAACAAAGAAACACTTGTTGCTCAAGGTTTCTCTCAAGAAGAAGGTATAGATTATACCGAAACTTTTGCACCTGTTGCTAGATTAGAGGCTATTAGAATTCTACTTTCATTCGTTTCACATCATAGTATTATGCTTTTTCAGATGGATGTTAAAAGTGCTTTTCTAAATATCTTTATTAATGAAGAAGTCTATGTTATGCAACCTCCGGGTTTTGAGTGTGGAACCCATCCTGAACACGTATATAAGCTTAAGAAAGCTTTGTATGGTCTTAAGCAAGCTCCTAGAGCTTGGTATGACAGACTAAGTTCCTTTCTTATGAAAAATGGATTCAATAGAGGAAAGGTTGACACAACCTTTTTTAGAAAATCCATTAAGTCTAATTTCATAGTTGTACAGATATATGTTGATGATATTATTTTTGGTGGTACTAATGAGTCTCCATGCAAAGTTTTCTCTAAGTTAATGCAGAATGAGTTTGAAATAAGTATGATGGGAGAACTCAAATTCTTCCTTGGACTTCAAGTAAAACAAACCGTGGACGAGGTGCTCATTCACCAAACTAAATATACAAAAGAACTTCTGAAGAAGTTTAAGATGGATGAAATTAAACCAATGAATACTCCCATGCACCCCACTTCCATACTGAACAAAGATGATAAAGAGAAAAAGGTCGACCAAAAGGTATACAGAGGTATGATAGGATCTCTGTTATATCTTACTGTGTCTAGGCCTGATATTATGTTCAGTGTATGTTAATGTGCTCAATTTCAATATGATCCTAGAGAATCTCACTTATCGGCAGTTAAGAGAATTTTTAGATATTTAAAAGGTACTACTAATCTTGGTTTGTGCTTTAAGAAAAATGAAGATTACAGATTAGTTGGTTTCTGTGATGCTGACTATGCTGGGGATATAATTGAAAGAAAAGGCACTAGTGGAGGATGTCACTTCATTGGAGCTAATTTTGTCTCATGGTCAAGCAAAATACAAAGTATCATTGCTTTATCAACTGCTGAAGCTGAGTATATATCAGCTGCAAGTTGCTGCTCACAACTTCTTTGGATCAAACATCAATTGGAGGACTACAATGTATTTGTAAGTAGTATTCCGCTTATGTGTGATAATATTGCTGCAATAAATATATCTAAGAATCCAATTTTACATTCTAGAGCTAAGCACATAGAGATTAAACATCATTTTATTAGGGATTATGTGCAAAAAAAAGTGTGGTTGATATTCAATTTGTAGATACTGACCATCAATGGGCAGATATCTTTACTAAACCTCTTGCAGAGGACGGATATATCTTTATTAGGAAGCATCTTAATATGATATGTGTAGATTAATTTAGGTGTCCAGCCTCGAGAAAAAATTGTTTTGTTAATCCTGCGTCTATTACCTATGCTCGTCTATTTTTTTTTAAGTTGTGTGTCTATTGCATATTGTATTATGTGACACCCTAACTCGGGTCATTACATGGTTACCCATTTACAGGAATAAAACTTAATTTACTGGTTGCTTTCGAAAAATAATGTATTCTCAACGTTTATCTTTTCAAAATATGGTGATAAAATTTTTCTTCTTTTTAACCTCATAACAGCAACAATGTAATCAAATCACACTTAATTACATAATGTATATAAGTCATACAACTATACTGCCTCATATGTTTTCACACCTAGGTCATTATCAGTTTAGTTTATTCTCAACATATAATATAACACAATAGGACCTAAGCTGGTCGAAACTAACAGACGCTACAACCGATAGAAGCAGCAACAACATGCCCCGAATTAGACAGCTTTCTTCTTCTTGTAGAGATCATACCCCTTGTGCGGCTATGATATGTTTGTAAGGGTGAGACGCCAATATATGGATTTAACACAATAACTAATTGCGTGACACAAAAGAAGGCACATACACATATACATGTTTATAACAACATAAGTATACATATTATAGCATATAGTTTATCAATGGGTTCCACACCCCAAACATCAACGTTGGAAAACTATACATGAACACTTCAATACATCATCTAAACATTCACACTTAATCTCCGGAGATCCCCGACGTCATTTAAAATGAGCTGATCAAGCTCGATTGCCAAAAGAGGCACGTCGATTTTTTTACCATAGCCCACTGTCCGACATAGTGCGAACGTCAAATTATAGTTTTTCATTGTACGTCGATTACCCAAAGTCACAATGAATACGTCGATTACATGAATATCATAAAGATACAATGATTAAAAAATACGTCGAGACATGAATATCATTAAGATATCATGATTAACTCGGTAGGCATGTATGCCGAATATGCATGTAAAACACTTTGTTTTCGTCATTTTTCTTTGTGTTCATTCTTCTTTCATAAAATCAATATTTTGAACTTGAAAATATTGCTTTGATACAAACTCTCCATTTTAACTAACATTACCATTTTTAGTAATCCTACCGCAAATATTATCGGAATTGTTCAACGTTTGACGTTTTAAAAATGTTAAGTCCAATTATATCTTTTCTAGTAAAATAAATTTTTCCCAACAGTATAATAAAATTATTTTTGAAACTTATTTTCTTAAAATAACATTTTCTAATATTTAGAAATTTCCTACGTATAAATTAGCAGTGCAAAAATATTTTCACGGTTACGTCCTCACTATGACTCATAAAACACTCTTACGCTATTAAATCATTAAAATAATATTATTTCTCAAAACTCATTATTTTTCCAAAACAATATTTTCCACCCCTATTATATTCCAACATTTCCCATAAAACATTGAATATAATTTACACAGCTTATTAAATCTTTTTTCTGATTAATCGGTTGTGCACTGACCACTGTCAGGCTTCTCAAACAACATTCAACAACATCATCAGAATTATATCACCAAGCAGATCATGCATCACAGCAATATAATCTACAACTGAGATATTAAATAAATTAAAAGCAGATCAATCACCGATTCACAGATAAACAACACAACGTAAACAACGTAAACAAATAACCACAACCACATATAAATTATACAGACTACGCTACAAGCAAATGGTTATTGAGAAAAATCCCTCAGGTAAGCTCCCCTTACCTCTCGAAGCTCCTCAGTGAAATTAAAAGAACTCTGTCAGTTGTCGGAAACCCTCGTACACTGTAAAACAATTAACCTTCAACAACACATCCAAACAACCAATCAAAACAAGCAAAACAAACACCTAATCCTCTCTAATAGGTCACGGCCTCCTTAGGGTTTTGTGGCTTAAAATCTCCAAACTTACTTAAGTCATAGATTAATGATCCTAATGCACTTAAGACTTTAAAGCACATGATTACTAACAAAGATGGAAACCAAAAACCTCTAAGTCCATCAAGGTATATTTTCGGCCTTGAGTCAAAATAAGGCTAAAGGATTTTGTTTGATAAACCAACTTGGATTTATTAAGCATACACGCTAATAGGATGATTACCAAGATCATGGATGAAAACCTTGAATAAAACTCATCAAATCTCTCCCCCTAGGGTTCGGCCATCAAGAGACATAGAGTAAGAATTTTCATTTTGATTAACCAACATGAATTAGAGTATATAGACATACATGTCATATGAACTACATGATCATACATGACAACATATGAACAAAACTCCTACCAAACCCATCCTCCTAGGTTTGGCCATAGCTAGTTTATTATGAAGGAAATTTTTGATTACTACATACTCTTGGATTTAGATAGTATGCATGATATCAAGAACATAGGAAGTGGTTTCAACTTCATGAGATTTTTCTAGAATTTGTTATGAATTTTCAAAGTTCTAGATCTAGAAACTTAAAAGTGATGAACATAGATGAAATAAACTTTGAATCATGAAACTTATTGAAGAACATAGAAATGATTAGGTAAGTATAATAGGATTCACCTCTTGAAGATCAAAAACAAGTGAAGATCCAAGGACTTACTTCACAAAATGATGGTATGAACTTATAACTTTTGGGTGTTTTTGTGTAAAGTGTGAAATAGGCAAATAATGAAGTGAATGTATGCCTTTAGAGAGTGTGGGATGCGCCACTTTTGAGGGACTAAGTGGAAAGGAGGTGGCTTCTTCAAGGACTTAGGTGCAAATAACTCCTAGGGACCATTTTGCAAAATTCCAAAAGTATAGGGACTTGTTTGCAAATTCCTAATAATTTGTAATGATGACCATGTGCAACATTTAATGTGTTCACATTGTGACTCACCATGTGAGTCATCTTGTGTGACTCGCCGATATTATCCGTTAGCGGCTCCCGGAAATCTCGTGATTCTCGCTCCCATTGCTCTTCCCGAATCAATATGACACCCGGATAAAATATAATATTTCACTTTTTAGTGAACTATTTAAAAATAACCAAAATAGTAGGAAATTAAATAAAAACCTTAAGTTTTTTGTTCATGAGTCAAAATTAGGTTTTCTGAGTAGTATAATTATACTGTCAGTGAAATTCACAGATCGGGTTTCACCTGACTTTTCAACCTAAATTTTTATCGTAACTCTCTACAGTAAAGTAGAGTGTAAATATGGTTTCGGTTTAATTAATAGAATTTTCTAAGTCTCAGATAAATATATAAATGTATTTATATAAATTTCCGATATTAGAAAACTGCGAAAAGTCGGGGTGTTACATATTGCACATCCATATGACGCGTCCACTGATACTGGTTATCACGTCCATTGTATAACTCACATCTGCCTATGGTTAAACATATTTTTTTATGTGTTAATAAATGCATTTATTTTGTCTCAAGACAAGTTTATCCTTTATTCTCTTTACTGAGTCAGTACTTCCATCAATCCCATCAAGACCTTTTTATAGTTCCAAGTTACAAACGCCGTTTTATCAAAATGACATGTCATGTCAAAAGTTTTTTTTAACCTTTGATATTCAAAATTCCTTTAAAAGTAATATTTTCCCTCTGAGAAAATCTTTACGCTTCCATAACCTCTCGAGCTATCTCTCTCTCTACATCTCTCTGCTATCAAACGCTAAGTTCTTTGATCACCTAAAATGGCTTATTCTTCAACCTTTAACGTGGACAAGCTCAACTTGGCAATAGAGTATCATTTCAGTCTTGGAGTGCTACAAGACTATAATCTAGACATAAACAAATATGTTAATGCAGCCGGGTGGGGAGGACTCTTCACAAAGAAGGTCTGTCTTTCCCAACCTGATCGGGGATTTACGGAGAAACGTCCAAGTCAGCGTCATCGATTTCTTCTCAACGGTGTTAAAAAAGAAAATTGTAGTCTCGGAGAAGACTATTGCTGATGCAATTTTCTGTGCTCAGGAGGGTTTAGTTTTTACTAAGTCACGGGAAGAAGACTTGGGTGGCTCTGAGACTATTGAAGTCTGTCTCATGAAGGGAGATATAGTCAAAACTCACACCTGGAAGGCTGTGGAAATGAAGGACATTGTTCGTATCCTTCATCAGCTTCTCAACAAGGTGGTTCTTCACAAGGTTGGATCCAAAGACAACCTCTCCTCTCTGCATAAATTCTGCCTCTGCCATCTTCTTCTCATAGAAACAAGAATTAATCTTCCAAGAATTTTGTACGGAAGATTCAGAGACGCTGTGATGAATAAGAAAAGACTCTCTGCACTTCCTTTTTGCCATCTTCTTTCCAAGATTTTCAAGGCTCAAGGAATTCATGAGTTTCTTGCTGCAAAGACTACTAAGGAGCAAGCTAGATTATTAACTGATAAACCAATGTCTGCTGCAGACTTTGGAAAAATGAATATAGCCAACATGAACCTCAGTACCTATGCTACTGCTGTAATAGCCAAGACTGAGGAGTTAATGAAGGCTAAAGAAGAAATGGTGGAACAAAACAATGCTGAAGTCCTAGGAGTTAAAAGGGTAACTAGGCAAAAGACCACTGCTACAAGGAAGCCTGCCCCCAAGAGACCAGCAAGTGGCATTGTTATCAGGGAGCCTTCTGATGCCCCTGCTGCAAAGAAACCCAGAAAAGTTATCTTCTCTCACAATGAAGATGAGGAAGCTGATGAGGACAGCATTCCTATCAGTTCAATTCTAAAGAAGCAGAAGACTGTTGTTGCTGCTGCTGAGGCCGTTGTGCCTGTTCCAACATTTGTTCCAACAAAACCGAGAAGGCAACCATCAAGAAAATCCAGATCAACTAAGACTCCTAAGGTTATCTCTACTAGTGATCATGTTCAAATAGCAGTAGATGCCCTAGTGTCTAGTTTAGAAACTAGGGTTGTGGTGAGCCTGCCTCCTCTCCAAATGATGTATATATTCCAACACCCCTTTCACCCCAACCAACACAAATAGCCATTCCACAATTTCAACCTATTATCCATGCCGATGATCCCTGGTTAAATCAACCAGATGATGGCATTTCCCCTGGTGCACCTTTCCCCAAACCCTTGAGAACCTTATTTCCCTTCACCCCAACTTCTGTCCTTTATAATGGTAAATCTGAGTATGAGGAAGAAGTTAGCCCATCCGTTGAACCCTTTTACCTACCTCATCCTGAGTATAAATTAATAAAAAGTGTGCCTTCTCAAATGCACAATGACTTAGGGTCATTAGTCACTCACCTACCCCTAAACAAATTCCCCCCCAGAAAAATTTACCCCAACCTTGTCAAAACTCCTCCTTTCATACCAATCACTGGTGGACTTGAGAGACATATCGTACCCGTCTGGGAGACTGACCCCAATAGGAAAAATCTTCCTACCATCCCCGAGCGAGGAGCAAGATCTTCTAAGCATGTCCCCACGATCATGCCAAGGGACACAAAATGGGTGTCTTTTGAGCATCCCGGAGTTTATGGGAAGGCCTCTGACTTCTTTCTGGATCAGCTCTACTATGAAATGCCGAAGTGGGAGTTCAGTCATATCAGAGCTGATAGAGCCGTGCATTTTATCCCTCCATCCTAGCTGAGGCATAATGAAGCAACCAGAATTGGAATCATGCCCTACAGGATCTGTCCAAGACTACCAATGTTAGATTTAAATAAGGACAAGGACATGAAAAACAGAAGATTCAAGGGAGTGATGCCTGGAGCTGAATAAGCTATGCTTGATCAAGAAACCTTTGACTACTCAATGCTGGATTTCCTCTTGCATACCGAATCCATTGAGTTGATCAATGAACATAGAGCTGCTGATTTCTGGAAGTCTCACATTATCCACTACACCAGAGAAGCATCTTCCTCTGGTCTGTCTGAAGAGGAGAAGAAGGATATTCCCAAGGTCAGAGGGAAGTGTGGTTTTTCCCACTTTAGATATACGATCTATAAAGACCTCCGGGGACTTCCTATAAACATTAGAAATGTGGAATTCATCTACACCAATAGATGGGCAAAGGAAATCTTAGTAGAACCCCGACCTACTCCAAAGCCTATCACAAATGAACCTGTTGCTAAAGAACATGGTCAAATTGTCATTGCTGATAGTTTAGAAGATACAATTGAATCCATTCACCAACAGAGCTCATCAGAAAGACAATCTTCTCAACCTGTAGCTCTAGTTGTGATGCACCCTGAAGATCATTCAAGAACACTAAGCACTTTTCAAGAGTCTGCAGAAAGCTCAAGGCAATAGACTCTGCCATCTAATATTGAAGAAGTTCTTGGAAAACTATTTGATGAAAGGGTTGGCAAGTTAGTTGATGAGACGGTTGAAAAGTTAATTGAGAAGATTAAGGAGGATGTCCATCAGCAAGTTCAAACCTCAACGGCTCCAACCTTAGAGGTTGTAAATAATATGCTTGAATTCCTCATGGACTTCAAGAAAAGTCAAGCTCAGAACCCTCCTCCTCCACCATCTCCTGCTTAACCTTTACTTAATTTTTTTCTCTTGTACTGGCAATGATGGTCCTCTCCTTTTACCTTTTTGGTTGATGACAAAAAGGGGGAGAAAGGAAAGAAAAGAGATTTATATATATAAAGTCAGTTTTTGAAAAGCTCTTATTTGGTTGCATCTGCATATTCTCTTCTACTTGGTTAACTGCTCTGATACTTATGTTTGCTTATTTGCTTTGATATCTGATGCTCAGATACTTATGTTTATATATTCCCTTATATATACTCTAAGTATGATAAGTTGTTGCACCTATCTGTTAGCTTATATGCAGTTGTTTTTCATACGCTTATTCTGCTTAAATATTTGTATGCTCTGTCTTAGGGAGAGCCCTGCAAGCTCTCTTAGACTTTGTTTTTCCAATTTAATTAGTTTCGTCATCATTAAAAAGGGGGAGATTGTTGGAACCAAAGTGGTTTTGGATTTAATAATCTCTAAGTTTTGATGCTAGCAAAAGGAATAAATTTGCTTGGCAAAGTGTTAGTTGAGATGTAACATGTGCTTTCAGTTATGCAGTAATACTTTAATATAATTAAAATAAACTTGGGATAAGTTTTCATTGAAAAATACGCGTCCATCCTTGAAGACGGGCTGCTCAAATACTTTGGTAAAGTTACTTAGTTATTTAATTAAGTAGACTGGTTTTCTTGAGTAGACGAGGCGCTAAATATTTGCTAGATGAGTACCTAAATAACTTGTCAGATACAGCAAGTCCAAAGACTTGATAATGAGTGCATCCTTCTTGCCACGTAAGCAGACGAAAGTAATTAGTATAAGTAAATGAACTGAAAAATAAAATAATCCCATAGACGAGCTCTAACCGCCACGTCGCCAGACGAAGATCTTTATAACTCATTAAGAAATAGCAAGTCCGAAGACTTGATATTCAAAAGGATATGTCACATCATCAGACGAGCTAAGTAAAATATAGAACAGCCTTAGACTCTCATATAACTAAGTAGACGGAGTTTCTTTTTAGACGAGCTCCATCCTTGAAATGAATTAAATGCAATCCGAATCTCTTGATTTTATTTCAAATTATTGATATTTATTTCAATAGAATATTTGTTCTTCACATTTGTTTTATCTGCTTTAATGTTTCACCTTGTTGTAAAAGAAATATAGTATAATCAAGAAAAGCAAAAAGCAGAATCGTGCAAAAAGATACTGTAAAACGATCTGTACGATGACAACTTTATGGCTGAAAAAGCTGGATTATATACAAAAGAGGAACAACAAGTGCTCAAGCTACAATACTCAGAGGAGTGAACCTCCAAATTCATGCTACCTCGATAACCAAGAGTACTATTCAGCATTGCCACAATCAAGCTATCAGTCACAGTGGATATCATGCATTAAATGCTACCTCTAAACGGGATTATTCAAAGTAGCCGTTGAAGAAATACAAGTGAAGAAGAAGGTCACTATAAATAGAAGATCTCAAGTTCTGAAGAACAACTTTTGCAAATTAATAATCACTCATTCTAATATTCTTTCAAAAGCAATGGTCTTTATTCTTTAGTTTGAATATTATTGACCCTCACACTTAGTGAGTTAAGAAGATCAAACATTAAATCTCTCTGTTAGAGGCTTGAAGAGGCTTGGTAAGAAAGAAATACTTGTAGCATGAAGAGGTGTTGAATACTTGGCTGTAATTTATTTGGAGAAATAGTGGATAAATCCTTCAAGTCGAAGGGACTGGACATAGATTTTTGTTGGAAGAGAGTGAACCAGGATAAAATCTCTTGTGTGAATATTCTATCCCTAAACTCTTCAGTTTTATTTGCTTATACTAACTGTGGAGTTTTGATATTGTTTTTGTTAAAATCTTCAACTGATCTTAAACTGTCATATCCTCACACTTAGTGAGTTAAGAAGATCAAACATTAAATCTCTCTGTTAGAGGCTTGGTAAGAAAGAAATACTTGTAGCATGAAGAGGTGTTGAATACTTGGCTGTAACCTATTTGGAGAAATAGTGGATAAATCCTTCAAGTCGAAGGGACTGGACATAGCTTTTTGTTGGAAGAGAGTGAACCAGGATAAAATCTCTTGTGTGAATCTTCTATCCCTAAACTCATCAGTTTTATTTGCTTATATTAACTGTGGAGTTTTGATATTGTTTTTGTTAAAATCTTTTAAGAAGTATCTTTGTCTTTGTGCTTGCTTTTGTTTCTAATCTCCTTGAGTGTAAAAATTGTTTTAAAGGTTGTTTTTGAAAATTATTAACAAACACAATTCAACTCCCCTTCTTGTGTTTGCCTGTGTCAACTTCGCTAACAAAAGATTGCTCCTTGTTAACAAAACCCAAATTCCAATACTCCAAATATAGTTAAGTTTACTTCAAAAATTTTGAAAGCCAAAGTTTTTAGATGTAGAAAAAAATATAAAATTTGTAACTTGATATCCCTAAATTAAATACTATTTTTCTTTGGCGTATTTAATAAAATATTGTTAACTGACTTAACTCTGCCACTACATTTGGGACCAAGAGTGAGAGTATGGTGGCGTTTGTAAGAGCTTATTTAAGCTCCTTTTGACTTATCTGATGACATAAGTTCTTATGCAGTGTGTTTGGCAGAGCTTATAAAAATAACTTATGCCATCCCATAAGGAGTTTTTGACTTATTTTCATAAGTTACTGGGAAAAGCTTGTGGAATTATCATAAGAGCTTATGCACTAAACACCATCTCCGTGTTTTTCACTATTCGAATCTTCTTATGCCCCATTCTTTCTTTTTCTTTCTTTAAGCACTTATGGCATAAGCTCTCATGCGATAAGGTCTTATATGATAAGCTCTTAATTAAGTTGTTTACCCAAACGCACCTGTTAGACAACCCGGACTTGTGACTTGATTTATTTTCATCCCATATAGATCTAATATATATTTAGAAAAAAATTAGACATTTGGAAAGATCTATTTACCTGTAGAGGCTATGCTTGGGCTATTGAAGCACATATTTAGCATATTAGGCCAGCCTACTTATTAACATAATTAAAATTATAAATTTGTAATATTTACATAGTTTACTAATTATATATATTAATATATTGTATTTATTTATATAAAATATTAATTTGGTTAAAATTTATACCTAGTTAAATATAATAAAAAAAACTATAACTTTCTTGACCTATATGAAAGCCTCATACATTTAAATAAGTTTCAATTTATGTTCAGTTTTTATGTTTTCATAAACAAATTCTAATTTATGTCAGGTTTTTATGTTTTCATAAACCGACCTAACTAAACCCTATACAAAAAAAAAACCTTTGTTTAGTGACATGTCAACTTAGTGGGTGTTTGGAATGCCGGTGGAGTTCTTTTAAATCACGTTTAGATGTGATAATTGATAAGCTACAATTTGTAGCTTCTGCAGCATGGACGTACTTTTGGAGCTAGTCACCATGCTTCCAAACATAGCATTAGTCTAAAACATTACAATTCCTATTAATTTTTTATTTCTATCACTTACCGAATCCCACACACTAGTATTAATTCTCTACCATTTTGTTTTCAATTTCCAATATTCTAACAGTAATATTCTATCATTTTTTTAATTTATGATGTCTACTTTTATATTTTACTTTCCTCATTGGCACTAACACTTCATTTTAGATTTCTCCTTTAACTTCAATATCCTCTAAAGAATTTCCTAACTATTTTTGTTAAGTGATTATTAGGAGTGTATGCAGTTCCTATTTGATCTGAGAGTCTGATGAATCCGATCCGATCTGATCTAAATCGAATATGACGTTTGAATTGGATCGTTGGGTCAAGTCGAATTAAAAAAAATGAAATCCAATCACTTTCAATTCGGGTCTCGGATTTTGGAACATAGAATCCGATCCAACCTGATCATAATTTTAAAAAAAATAGATTATTAAATTAATATTTTTAAATACAATTTTCCAAATTCCTAATCAGTAAATCAAACACATTCCGTTTTCTAGAGTCTTCTCTTCCTAATACCTAATAAGTTCCTCTTCCTCTTCAATTCTCGCTGCCGCCACCCTCCGCCAGTCACTACCAACGTTTCCACCCGAGCTTCACACAGACCATTGCAAGCCAGGCCACCAGACGCAACACCGCCTGCGTCCTCCATGTTTTTCGATCGCCACTATGTCGTTAGACACAACTTTGTCCTCCTCGTCTCGCGTCACACCAAACCTGGTCCTGAGTTGATCCACGTGATACAGATCCATCATAGTCGCTTCCCAGCTGCCGTCGTTTATGCACTCTATCACCAACCAGCTGCCGTACGAGCAGCCTTCTCCGCCGTGCCGCCTGCCCCTCTACATTGCACCCAACTCTTTTGCCTCTCTTATTAAGCTTCTTTCTTCTGTTTGTTTTTTCTTTTAGCTTTTATTTGATTTGTAACTATCATTGATATTGGGCTTCTGATTATGGGTTCACAAATCACAATGGTTGCATTTCCTTTTTTTTCCCTTTAATCTACTGATATGTTTTTGTTTGTGATAATTTAGAACATTTGTTAGGCTTGGTGCTTTTTTTTCTAGACCTACATTAATTTAGTTTCTCTAGTTTTCCAGATTTATTTTTGTCAATTTCTAAATTTTTTTAAAAAGTAACATGTAATATGATGATCCAAACCAATCTGATTGTAGTCGGATCAGTTTGGTTCGGATTCGTAGCTCAAAATTGACCGAATCCAAATCTATCAAATTTAATTGGTTCGAATGATGAAACGCCACAAATCCAAACCAACCAGATTACACCCTAGTGACTATCTTCATAAATTCTAAGCTCGACTTTATATTTTCAAAAGCATTTGACGGAAAAAAACACTTCCTTTTAAATTTTACTTTAGGCTTCTCAAACTATTAAGCCACCCCTAGAACCTAATATAACTCTATAGTTATTATCTTAGAAGAATCTCAAGGGAAAATGCACAAGTAGCAAACCAACCGAACTAAGAACATCTCCAATAGCAAAATTTTAAATAACCCATTTTATTCTTAAGATGCTTTAATATCTACTTAGATTCTAGAGTGATGATACTCTCACACTCTTTTTCCCACACCATTTTTAGACCTACTTTTATAAACATTCATCATCTACACCTTATTGATTCCAATGCAAAAGTCTCTTGATTAATGGTTAACCAAAATGGATATAAAAAAAGGTATTAAAAAAAAATTACTATCAGAATATAATTTTTCATCTGTTTAAGACCAATAAATATAATAACCATGAGTATTCCTGAAAGATATAACAAAGTGCTCTTCCAAACTCCAACTCCTTTAACATCTCTACGGCTCTACCTACAAACAAAGTCTCCGGTCCCTACCATTTACCTTGAACAACGAAAGATAATAAAAGGTATGTTGGGCAAGGGTTGGACTAAAGATGCGCCACTCATATTTTAGATCACCCACTACACCACCCATATATGACAGATTTTGGACCAATCAAATTACCACATGGATTTGATCAAAATGTCAAACTTTCTAGTTGTATTATACTGTAGTCAAACTATATGAATACAGTATATTATAATATAATATATGTACTCTTTGTATTAACAAATTTAACCCATATTAAAATGTTTTTTATTTTAAAAAACTGATTATAATGTAAAATAATATTTTAATATGAATTAAAATAATATTCGTTGTCAATAATATTTTGCAATATAATAAGTTTTTTTTAATCAAAAAAACATTATTTTAATATGAGTTAAATTTACAAATACAAAAAACACATATATTATACTACAATATACTGTATTCATATAGTTTGACTACAATATAATACAACTAGAAAGCTTGAAAATTTGACCAACCAATGTGACAATTTGATTGACCCAAAATTTGCCACATGAGTGGTGTAGTGGGTGATGTCAAATGTGAATGGTGCACCATAGCCCAACCCGTTGGGCAAACTGCCTTGTAGGCGAGTGATCTAATCACTTGGGAAAAAGAAGATAAAATCACTTACCATGTCTGACCACTTCGAAATTTTCAGCACATTTGCACAACCATATCCCATAAAGAAGTAATTGGCAGATTCCCCACCCCCCACTCCAATAGGTCGGTGCCCCTTTAAAAGAATGCACCCTCTACAATAAACTCAGTACTCGAAACTGAATCATCTGGAAAAATACCTAAACAAATACACAATCCTTAAGTGGTCTCAAACAATGCTATCAATCAAAGCAAATTAAAGATCTTCACATTCTAAATAATTAACAATCTAGTTCAATGTCAAAGTACACATGTACAGTTTACAGTACAATATGTGAGTGAGTCAATAATACCCAAAATAGGAAAGGAATGAGGAGTGTGGCAACAGACTGTCCATATTAAACTTGTTCATGCAACTTAATGCGCTAATTGAGACAATTTATTGATATGATTAAGACCACAATCTCCCATGTCACTTCCAAGTAAGGATTTCATGCAATTTAAATAGATGTTGAGACCTTATAAATTCAGATGGCTATTTGAAATCACACTTTTAGTAAGCTCTTACACCACAGTACCAAGGTTATCAATAATTTCATCACAAAAGATTATCACTTTGATAAATATATTACTAGTAGCACAAACGAACATTGTTAAGATCCATAAATAGTTAAATAAGGCTTGAGACAGTAAAAAATATGGTCAAAAGAACAGATACTTTAAGAAAGGATAATAAAAAAGTGTAATGAATGAAATCAAACTATTTGTAGAGGACCATGCTGTTGTCCAAAAGGAAAATTGATGATGCTGTGGTGACCTCATAGAAAACCTTATTAATTGATTCTTACTTCATCATTTAGTTGAGGGAAACTAAGGCCCATGCCACTAAATTTCAGTAAATTAGCCTAAGTCATTATGACATTTTGTTTATCCTTCAAACAAAAAGCATGATTCTCATGGAGAACCATGAAAAGGAAGCAAAATCTACGCCTGACAGATAATATGTTCCTTAAGGATAAGACAGACAAGTAAATGTGCTACTGGAACTAAACTAAAATTGTCACAGTACTAAATCTCCAGAATTCTGAACTAGCTGACAAAAAGCTTATCAAAATTCCAAAAAATTTGAGGGTCAAATAACAAACTGCAATTATAAGCATGCCATCACAGAGACAGAAAATAAATAGAATAAAGAATTAGAAACACAACATTAAAAGGTAAAACTTAAGCAACAAATAAGCACAATTAAAGATGGACTGTTTAGGAATCAAAGTACCAAAATAATATTAATTGAATGGTCCCAAAGCAGTTTGCTACAAATATGTAGTGTTTTGCAAGGTTATTTACTTGACAGACCATTATCTGATGGTTAAAACTTAACTCCTCGTGCAACTAAAAGGTCTAAACTGCCAAATTTTCATTATTCACCGAGATTTATCAAAAATTTCTTTCTGCATTTGGCTATTTAATTTTCCTAGGCATGTAAACTCTCTTAATGGTACCCTATGTAGTTAATAACATGCTATAGCGGCGCTATAGCAGCGTAGCGGAGCAGATCAACCCTTGGCTGCTACGGTGCTTGAATAGCATTGCGTTTTCTGATAGCGGCAATAGCAATGGCCAAAATAGCGGGAAATAGCGGCAATAGTGGCCGCTACAACAATGTGTGTAAGAACCCATTTTTACCCCTCCTCAGGTGGCCATCTAACAATCATATTTGAGGGTATTGTCGGTTTAATGGTCATATCCACTATCCTGCTATAGCGGTTTCGGGGGTCGGCCGCTATCCGTGATTGATAACTATGATGGTACCTTATGTACAGCTTTTGAGTTCAGACTTCACATTATGAGCATAGCAGAAAATTAGAGCACATAAGATGCTGATGTCCTTATATCTTCATCATATAAATAAACAATGGCTTGTGACAGGAAAAACGAAATTATATATAAGATATATGGCCAAAATAAGCAATCAAATAATACACAAACCATATCATGGGAGAGGAATAATGAAATAATGGATCCGAAAACTATTTCTAAGGACATCCCACAGTAAAAATGAACAGCAAATTCGAAGTAGTTAATATAAAAATGGGCAGATTTTCAGTTTATTCCTTAGAGACTAGGTTAATCAATGAATCCACATATAAAGCGGTTCAGGAATGATGATCAACAAATATAGACAAATTACCAGTATTAATATAAGTGATGGAAGCCTACCTGAAGCTCGTGATTCTTGGAACAAAAGTAAGTACGATTCCAAGTTTTGGATTCAGTCAATAGGCCATAGAATTTGAGGGCGTTGATAACTAAAAGAAACTACATAAATCTGAGGCTTCCATCACAAAGACTTTGGCTGCAAAGGAAAGGACAAAAGTAGAAGGGAGTGTAGCACATTATGGATGGAGGATGGGAACCTTTTTAACCAGAAGGGGGAGACTGAACAGTAATAAATCAATTACTAATGTATTTAAACAGAATATATTAATAAAATGTTGCCAACAATAACAAAGCTTTTTTTTTTTTTTGTTATTACAATTACATTACAATTACAATAATAAACAAAGCAAGCGAAAATAACTATTAACATGCTACTATATGTGGACAAGTAAGTATGGTTCAAAACCTATCAAAATGGTGTTTAACATAAGCTATGGACATTCATTAGGTGCTTGATCATCACTCAAATCATACATCTCTGCCGTTATCCATTTCTGTACTTTTGTGGGCATTCATGAGCTCAGAGCTTTGACTAAATCAGATGCACGTAACGAGGAAATAGTAGCAAAATAATAAAACGAAAATGACAAAAGGATAACCGTGAAAATCCATGACCTGATAGGAAACTGTATTAAATTACATGTAGTGCTGACAAATATCAGAGCTTTAACTAACTTCACAGTTCTCACAATGAAGAAGAAAAGAAAAAAAAAATCAGAATATAGAAAAAGAACAAGGAAAATTACACGGACCTTGTTTGAGGGCTGACTTAATTAAATCCACTAGACCTCTTGTTTAAGGTTTATGTTATTGTTACACTTATCTAAGGATGATATTGATCTTCCCTGAAAAAAGGTAAGTATAACTTATGAAACAAAATAGATGTGGAAAGAAACCCTACCTAAAACTCAGGCATGGGCAATTCCTATTCCAGGATCACATAGCAGAAATGGCTCCAGCAGAATGTGAGCTCTCCCACACTTCAATACCTTCAACATCTTCTCTACTAACAAACAACCTATCCCCACCACCTTCAATCTTCTTGATAGACCCTCTCTCTGAATCCTCTCTTTTATCCACAAAATTCCTCCTATACAATCCCTCACCCTCACTTCCTATCTCAACAACACCACCATTTGTCACCTCTTGCACCTTAGACCAAACCTCCAATCCTCCACCTCTCCCCACAAACACTTGCCCCCTATAACAATGCACCACCATACTACTCCCCTCTCCACCATTGCTCACCAAACTAGGGTTCTTCTCCTTCAAATAAACCCAAGGATCATCCCCCAAACTTCTCATATCAGCCATAGCCAAATCCCCTGATTTTGAACACAATTTAAACAGTGCCAACCCTTCCACATCAACATCTATTGCAGCAAATGAATCTCCAAACCTACTACTCCTTCCCGCGCCGGGCTCGTTCGTCTCCCAAACCACCCCCCTCGACCGCGAGTCCCACAGCCGGATGTAACCTGAATACCCGAACGCGCCGCCGGTGACAGCGCTCGCGACGAGAACGCCGGTCGCCGGCACGAACGTCAGCTTTCCGGGAACCATGTGCTTCGCCTGGTTCCCGGATTGCCGCCCCAACTGCGAAACCACCTGCATCTTCGTCTTGTCGACTTCGAGGACGCAATTCTCGCGGTGAGGGCAATCGAACGCGGCGAAGACGGAGTTTTCCGACGCCGTTATCGCGTTGACTCGCGCCTTGAAGATTCGAGGATCTGACGGATCGTGCCACTGGACGGATCCGACGTGGCGGCTGCCGGAGAAGTCGTAGAAGTGGAGTCCGGCGTCGGATTTCGATCCCACCGCCGCGATCTCCGGCCAGACTCTGCAGATCGAGTCGATGTCGTCGAGGTGAGTTCGGAACGTGGCGGCGTGGAGGAGGTTCCAGTCGTAGCTGGAGACCTGTCCGCCGTGGGCGATCCAGACGGAGCCGTTGTCGGCGGCGGTGAACGCCGACGGGAGGCCTTCGGACGCCGGACGGATGGATCCGACGATGGAAGCATCGATGCCGGAGAACGGCGGAGGCGCGGTGGCGGAACGGAGCTGGGAGTCGATTCCGTAGAAGAGGGCCTCGTCGGCGAGTTCTTGCTTGGAGAAGCGATGCGCGGTGGAGGGGAGGTGGTTGGTGCGGAGAAGGGAGAGGAGGACCGAGAAGATTTCAGGATCCCGGTCTATGAAAACCGGGTTCGGATCGTGGGTGTCCCGGTTCGAGAGGGCGAAGAGGAGGGAATCTGGACCGCCGGACCGGATGGTTGAAAGGGTGGTCTCGAAGAGCTTCCCGCCAACGTTGAGCTTGATGCGGTCGCTCGTGTAGGAGTCTGCCGGGGGGTGGGAAGTGCTCTCTTCCTCCATTAATTGGAACGATGACCAGGTTCTTCTCCTCTGCATCGTTTTGTTCATTTTTTGTTTAGATTTTTTTTTTGGGGTAATTTCTCATTTTGCCCGTAACAAAAAATTTAACTCTTAATTTTCAAGTAAAAATAAACTAAATGATATCTTATTTGACTATTGCTTTAGTTACACCTTTTTTTTTTTTTTAGGGGTAGTCTCTAATTTTGTCCGTAACAAAAAACTTAGCTCTTAATTTTCAAGTAAAAATAAAGTAAATGATATCTTATTTGACTATTGGTTTAGTTAGTTCTCCTATCATAATTGTATAATTTTGGTCCCTTATATTTCAAATGCGACAACTGAGTATTCCGGATATCAAGGTTGTGCAACTTTGGACATTGAGGTTTCAATTACGTCAATTGAGTATCTCAAGTATTACGATTGTGCAATTTTGGTCCTCTAAATATCACGATGATGTAATTTTTAATGCCAGTAGCTTCTGCGGCACACATGAGACTGATTTGAGACCAATTTTCAAAAATGTCCTCCATTACATGGAAAAATTGGACCACTATATGATGCACAGACCATTAAAGTGTATGAGGTGTCAATAATATCACATAAGAATGTCATGCAAACTGTCAAACTGGCCTCACTAAGTCTCAAGGTAGTCTCACATGTGCCACGTAGGCTATTGCATTAAAAATTGTACAATCGTGATATCCAAGGCACCAAGATTGTACAATCGTGATACTTAAGGGACCCAATTGGTGCAATTGGAACTTGGGGGACCAAAATTGCACAATTTTAATATCTGGGGGACTCAATTGTCTCAATTGAAACCAGAGGGACAAAAAACGAAAATTACACAATCATGATACCTCAGGACCAAAAGTGTAATTAAGCCTTGAATAATTTTTATGTTTGTTTGATTAAAATAGGTATGATTGTTCAAAAAAATATATGTTTGATATATCCAATAAAAACGTATTTTGATAAACAAATTTATTTTATTAGTTCATTTTTTTTAGTTTAATTTCTATGCACTATCAATGTAAAGGATCTTTACACCGATATGCAATAAGAAAAAAATATAGGAGTCGTCACCAGCATTTTTAAATTGGAAAACCAAATTATTTAGGAAACTGGTCTTTTTTAAAAAGGAGAGATTTGAGTTCGGAAGTCGGTTACAAATAGCGAATGTGTTAGCACCCTGCATTGTTCTTTTAAAAAATATGGTACCTCAAGTTAATTGTGCAAAAATAAATTTCCCCCCCTAAAAATTAGTTACAAGAAAGAACTATTTTTATTTTGATGTTTTGTATTTCTTTATCGGTTATGCATTTTTGGATTTATTGTTGATAAAACCTAAACGAGGTTGAACATAGGGGTGGCAAAATTATCCATGGATCAATTATCCATCCAGTCATCAATGATAAAATCCATCCATTTACAAAAATATAAATTAAATGGACTGGATTGAATTGGATTATCTTTTTAATGGATGGTTTATGACCCATCCAACTTTTTCTAAAATCCATTGGACCAACCTCTAAAAAAACAGTGGATCAGTTTTTATCCACACGCAGAAAAACAAAACAAAAATGGATCCAAAGATACCCTGGCCCCTTCCTTCTTCAAGCTGAATCAATCTCCATCAGAATCATAGTGTGACTGCCATGATCACAAAGGGGAGCACCACGAATGGAACCATAAACTTCGGGTCGGGTTTGAAACTCCGAATCGATCACCATGGCAGGCCGAACTAGTCGGCATCGACGATGAAGCCAGGCCGTCGGATAATGCCTTCGACAGTGGTGACAGGGTTGTAAACGTCGAATCTACCAGGAAGATATCGACGGAGGAGGCGACTGGAGCGTCGGTGGCGAAGCCGTAGAAGTAGATGTCAGTGTTGTTGTAGAGAGGGAAGATGAGATCAAAGTAGGCGCCGTCGAGTGCGGTGGATTCCGACAAGGGGAGTGGCAACTGAATAGGATGGTGGCGGTGATGGCGACGTTGAAGGAAGGAGGGCTTGGCGGCATCGTAATATATACACAGTGACTCACTCATGAAGATGATACTTTTTTTTTTGGTTTTTGTGAAGAATATAATAATAAATTAATAAGATCTAATAACTTAAATGAATGATTACGTATTTTAAGAAATTATCAGTACAAAAAATATTACAATAATAAATTTTTAAAAAAATCACCTTCAGAATTTCCTAGGATGGAAAGGGACAAGGGGAGAGGAGAAAGAGTATTTTAAAAATTATAAAATTATTTAATTTTTAATAATATTTTTGTGGATAGATGAGTGAGATTATTTTATAATACTCATAAAAATTATTTAATTATTGAAAATAATTTTAATAGATGGATTGGATATCCATCCATAAAAAAGTTGTTAATGGATGGATTTGATGGTTTTTATTAAATGGATCATTGATGTATTTGATTTTTTACAATATATTTTTAGTGGATTGAAATGGATTGATGGATTATTTTCAACCAATCCATTATAATCAAAATCAAAATCCATCAAATCCATCCATTTGCAACCTGTAACACCCCGATTTTCGCTGCTTTGTAATATCGGTAATAAATATATAAATATATATTTTTATCCGAGACTTAGAAAATGATTTTTGATAAACCAAGGTCATTTCCTTGTTATACTTATTTTCATAAGGTTACGGGGAAGTTTTTGGTTGAAAACTCAGACGGAAGCTGGTCTGCGTTTTCTGTGTTTTCACTGACAGTAAAAGTTTACTGCTCAAAAGACCTAATTTTGAGTCGTGAACGAGATGAAAAATGTTTTAATAGTATTTACTACGATATTGGAAGTTTTGAAAATTTTGGTAAAAAAAAATTTAAAATATTATATTTGTTGCGGGCGTATACGTCGAGATATCTCTAGGAAAAGCTTGCGCCAGATGAATCGAGGAGTCGGCAATGTAGCAGAGATGATGGATTTGACCGACTTGACGAGCATTTATGACGAGCTTATCCATGTCATAATGGCCATAATGGCACATTTATGACAAAGTATACTTTTGCTATGAAATGACCATTTTGCCCTTATCTTTTTATGACAATTGCAAGCAAATGACATTGGAAAAGTTGACCAAACCTTACCCAAAACCCACGGCTCCAACATGTCTTCTTCATTTAGGCATTTTCTTCCATTTTCCATTTCTTCAAGTTCTTAGTTTGCCTTAAGAACTTCAAGAACATTCAAAAGTGTTCATAATTCGTCAGATTTTGCCTAGCAATTCTGACCATTTTATATTCTGAATCTCGAAAAACTTTCAACATGAAAGTTGTTCATCTTTCTCTCTTCTTTCCAACGACATAAAGATCACCCAAAATGGACAAGTATATTGAGAGATCTACCCAAAATACTAAAACTGTCCTAAACCCTAACTATGTTCATCTTCTTCCTTAAGTTTCTCAAGAATACCATGAGAAATTTGTGAAGAACATCATCCAAATATTGCTTTCCTTGAATCATCAAGAGGTAACAACCTCTTCTATTTTCATTTAAATCATTTCTCTTCACAACTTTTGTAGATTCATGACTTAGATCAATATGTTCTTCATTTACTCAAAGTTCATGGAACTAGATTCAAAAATTCATAACTAATTCTAGAAAAATCCTTTTGACATGAAACCAATTGCTATGATCTTATAATCATCTCTATTTTCATCATCTATAAGCATAAGATCATGAGAAATTTCTTTCCCTAATTTCTGGTCATGGCTGAACCTAGGTCAAAGTTGTGTTCTTAGGTTTTGTTTCAATTTCATGTCTTGATTCATGATTATACCTTGATAGTTCTTGTATCCAAGCATATAGAATATCAAAAATCAAACTCTCACCTATTGATTTCATCAAGGCCGAAACCCTAGTTCTTGGAACTAGATGAGTTTTGTTCAAAGTTTTCATTAATGACCTTAGTAATCAAGCTATTAGTATGTATGCTTAATAAATCCAAGTTGGTTTATCAAATTAAGAACCCTAGCCCTATGAACATGTTAAGGCCGAATCTTAGTATATGAGAGTTAGGAAGTTTTGAGTTTGAAACTTAGTTGTTTAGTCACTAATCTATGATTTAGGTTAATTAAGGACCATTAATCTATGACTTAATCATGATTAGCAATTTTAAGGATTTTGAACCCTAAAAGTCAGCCCTTGGCCAAAACCCTAACCCTAAAGGTTAGATGATTTTGTTTCAAATTTTAGTATTGTAATAAGTAACCTATGTTAGTTAAGACTCTAGTAACTAGGATCCAAAAGAGGACATTAAAAAGATAACCCTAAACCTATTTTCTAAGTCTTGGCCGAACCTAGCCCTAAAGTGTCATAGATGATTGTTAGTTGATTAATTATAGTTATGATTGTTTGGATAAAGGTGGTTGTGTTAACTCGTGGCGGGATAGCGAGGATCGTCGTGTACGTGTTTCCGGTGCTAGCTCAGGTGGGGAAAAGAACCATTCCATCGTCGGAAACTGATAAGTAGTATATAATTTATAATAATGGTGTAGGGCGACCTAAACCCTACTAGTGGTCGAGTAATTGACAATACCAAAATCGTATTGAAATCTTTTCCGTAAAACCAATGACGATTTGGGAATTGTGGGTTTATCGCCTTAGGTTAATTATGCATATTGAGGATGTTTGAATTATTTACTTTTGACTGTTTGTGATACGCTGGTTGAGGTATTCCATCTGCATGTGACGTATTGTTTCGGTGTTTGAATATTATGATATTGAGGATGTTTGTTGTATGTCACGGCCGTGATGGTTGTCATGGCCAGGCCGTGACAGGTTCTGTGTTGTAGGATTCTTGTCTTTGTTGTTTATCACGGTCGTGATGGCTATCACGGCCAGGCCGTGACAGAGTCTGACTTTGTTAATCATTTGGTGCTAATTACCTTATATGATATTGAGATGTTGTAATATTCTGTTGATTAATGTGTTATGTATGATCTGCCTGGGTTTAATTCTATGCTTAGATAATTTTAAGGAAAGATATATATTGCTCGGAGGTATTTTGTTTGGGTGAGAGTTTTGAATATGAATTAGAAGTGACTCGCTATTATTTTATAGAAGTGATGTGATATAGAATGTAAGCGGAGGTTGTGAGGAAAAGCTTGAGGTACTAGGTTGCTATTGATAAAAGTCAGTGAGAATCATACCGTGCCTATGCACTATTTCCTATGAGAGATTAGAGAATAGTGGCGCACCGAATTATGAGGTCTTTTATGCTTATGTGCTATTTCAAATGGGGGAAATAGTGACGCATATTGTGTTGATGCACTATTTCCTATGAGAGATTAGGGAATAGGGGCGCACCGAGTTATTATTTATTATATGCTTATGTGCTATTTCAAATGGGGGAAATAGTGACGCATATTGTGCTGATGCACTATTTCCTATGAGAGATTAGGGAATAGGGGCGCACCGAGTTATTATTTATTATGTGCTTATGTGCTATTTCCAATGGGGGCAATAGTGACGCATATCGTGCTTATGCACTATTTCCTTTGAGAGGAAAGGGAATAGGGGCGCACCGAGTTCTTATTTATTATATGCTTATGTGCTATTTCAAATGGGGGAAATAGTGACGCATATCGTGCTTATGCACTATTTTCTATGAGAGATTAGGGAATAGGGGCGCACCGAGTTATTATTTATTATGTGCACTGAGTTTTGACCATAAATAGTTCTGGACTACTGACTAATGTGACAGGAGTGAAGATGGCCACATCAGTATAAAGTTTTAGTTGCATGGGTTGAGGGTAGAGGATGATATAGTGAATTGAGGATGATTGTTGATTTTGAGTGATGTGTGTATGTGACAATTATGGTATAATTTACTATTACTCTTTTCCGCTTTTTGATGATAGAACTGTTTCTTATTCCCTATATCTTCCTGTGTGTTGTATTTTATTTTTGATGTGATCGTACGAGAAGACCTGAAGGAGGAACCAATTGCTGAGGAGTTAGATGGAACTCCTTACGAACCAGATGCTGAAGGTCGAGCTGTGATTCAAGGCAATTAGAGTATAGACAGTATGGCCAGTGTGTCTAAAGAGTATTTATATTTCCGCTGAGTATATCTGTAGTGAAGTTTATGCCTGTGAGGGATCCTACTGAGAGGGTGCCCTTAACAGTGCTTTTGGAATGTAATAAATAACAAGTGTGTATTTATGTAATATAGTTTTGATATGTTTTATATATGCATAAGTTATATAATTATTAATTAAGTTTTAATTTTTACGTATTTTCAACGATAAGCGAGCGATTAAGTAAATAAATATTAAGGTTTTAATGTAATAATACGATAGGGGCACAACGGGGTGTCTCACCACCCCTAGTTGAACATGACACATAAGTCTATAAGGCAACCTCAAATCTAAGGGATTGAACATGGCATCCGAGTCAATAGGGCATCCCTCAAAAGAGACACTAAAATAAGGAAAGTTTAGTTTTGACTTGACTGGATGATTAATCCCGATCCTACGTATTCCCGGGTGCGATGGGAAACTCAAAGCCATATAGTTATTTTTTAAAAAAATTGATTGATTAGTTTATGTTAATTTTTATTTTATTTTTTTTAAAAAAAAGAGGTTTGATTTTTGAAAATATTTTTCAATAAGAAATAAAGAACCAAAAAACTTTCCTTTTTTCAAAAGAAAAGATTTTTAATTTTTTCGATTTTTTATTTTTTAAAAGGATTTTATGAAAAATGAACTAAAAATCTATTTTAATTTTTTTAAATTTTTGTTTTGTTTTAGCTTTGACCCAAATCTCAAAACAAAATCTAATAAAAAATACAAAAGGATGAAGCCAAGTAGCTAGCCCATAGCATATGTCTCTTTCTGATAGGCCTCACTACATCATTGACCCAATCACAAAACTTTTAAACAAAAAAAAAAAGGGCCTAACTGACAGAACCCAAAATATTTTCTTTTAGAAACAAATTACACCTTTTTTATTTTTAAGCTTGACCCAGTGTTCTAATGTAACACCAAATGGACGAAAAAATCAACAACGAAATCATGTTTGGGCAGCATGCTGCAATCACAAACCCAATACCATCAGATCCTAATAACATAATAACATAAACCGAACAATAAAACAAATGAATAAAAAGGGGAAATAAAAGGCACATAGCAGGAAGCTTCCATCGTTACCAACAATGACAGGGCCAACGAGCTTGACAGACGTGTGGAACAGACGACGCGACGGAGGAGGTTGGTCTACGGTGGGCGTGCGGTGGTTGGCCAGTGACAGGGGAGCAGATCATGCGGACGACGACTTGGCAGTGCGTTTGGGTGCGGTGTTGGGGTCCGAGATATGCGATTCGTGATGGAGGGGAAGGGCGACAACAACTAAGTGCCTGTTTGATATCACTTCAAGAAATCACGTTAGAACCAAAATCACGGTGATAGTGGCAAGTTTGTAAAATTGTGGAAGCAAAAAGTGAAAGCTTCAAATTGAAGTTTCCACGTCCAAGAGGTCTGGACGTGATTTTTCCCTACCAGAAGTTGTACCAAACATGCTATAAGCGGAGCATGACGGAGCTGGATGGTTGACGTCGTTTATGAGGCAGTGTGAGAACGACTTCTCAGACAGTGGAGGTGGTAGTGGTGATGAATGGTGGGGCAAAGTATACGAGACATGAACAGAGCAACAGCGCGCAGCGGCAACGCACAATGGTGGCCCGACTGTGGCTGGGCGACGACCTCTGGTTTCTCTCCTTTTTCTTTGATAATTTTTCTTCTCTGAATATTTTTTATTCTCAGAAGTGTTGTATAGGTGACTCTTTATTTGGTATGAGCTATTTTGTTTTCACACTAAATTTTTTTTTGCCTTCTGATGAGATCAAAAAACGTGTCCCCTTCTTTTGTATGGTGTGTGTGTGTGTATATATATATATATATATATATATATATATATATATATCAAGAGAAAATTTTTTATTACTCACTGAGAGGGGAGGACAAAAATGTCCAGAGAGTGGTGCTATGGTGGGGAGCAAATCAGCCTTTGCTTCCACCACTCTGCTGCAAAGGCAGAGATGGTGCACCCTTGTTTTGGAAAAAAAAGTAGAACAAACTAAAAGAAAAAAGAAAGAAAGAAATATTTTTAAGGAAAAATAGGCAAGCAAAAGCATCACTGTGATGAAAGGCATCCCAACTAGGTTGGTACCCTTAACACCACCAATCATCTGCAGCTCACCTAGAATTTATTAATAAAAATGAAAAGAATACAAAAAAGGTAGAAACAAGGGGGACATAAACCTGACCCTTGGATGAATTAAGTAAACCTATAACTAGGTAAATCATTCCTATTTCTAAGGAAATCATCTACAACAAAAATTGGGATTGTGTCCCACCATAAGAAATCCGGAATCTCTAAACCATAAGAGGCTAATCTATCTGCACAAGAATTCCCTTCCCTATAGATTTGAGAAAAAGCAAACATAATCTTCTTGGTTAGCTCCATACAATTCCTCCATCTATTTTGTAGCTTCCATGGGACAATTTCATAATTCTTAAAAGCACTAATGACTAGTTGAGAGTCACATTCTAGCCAGAAGAATTTTCAACCTCTGTCAAAAGCTATTTAAATTGCATACATTGCACCAATTAACTCAGCCTGAAAAGCATTCATGATTCCCAGATTAAGAGAAAAGCAACCTAGGGCAGCAGATGTGTGGTCTCTAAAAATTCCACCACAAGATGCTAGACCAGGACTACCTTTAGCAGCTCCATCCGAGTTGCATTTAACCATATAGCTGCTAGCAGGAACCCAATTTACCTCAATGATTCTTGGAGCACAGGGGCAGTGACCATTGATTTTAAAGGCTTTGAAAATGCTGAACTTTGTGATAGAATTTGACATCTCCCCTTTACTTGAGTTCCCAGCCAAAGAAACATTAGATGTAATAAGATTTCTTGCAGAATGTAAGCTAATTGAAATAGACAACTATAAACACGAGAAGGGGGGTTGAATTGTGTTTATCGGAAATTAAAACAAAGTTAAAAACTTTTCGCACACAGAAGCTAGGTTCAGACTAGTGTGAAAACACTCCACAGACAGGTGACCTGTCTGTTGTGATTTTAACAGAAAAACACACAAGCACACAACTTGAAAACAATTTTGATATTCACACTTTACCCCTTTAGTTAGAAAGCAGATAATATAATCAAAGCAACTAAAGAGTTTAAGTGATGACAACCAAATGGTGAGGTTGCCTTGTTGATGATCTTATGGTTGAATTTTATCAAGTGATTTTCATAAACTAGTTTGTAACCAAAGTAAAGAGAAGAAAAGAAGAAAATGGGTGGAGGTTAGGGATGATGATGGCGCCACAAACTAGAGAGTTTGATAAGCCTATGATGTTCGCCACAAGAATCTTAGATTCTTGATAAGAACTAAGGTTGACTCAACCAAGAACCAAGGAGAACAAATTCTCACAAAAATGGATTTCAATCCAAATTCAACATCCAAGTTATTCCATTAACATGTTATTCACGAAATACATATACTTTGGAGCAGCCAACTTTTGGCTTTCACAAACAAACCATAACCCCCACTTGATTGGCCTAATTCATGACCTTAAACACACTAAAAGCCTAACTTAAATCAGCCACCAAAATGAAAACGAAAATACATAACCCCTCACTTAATTAGCCTAATCCAGACACTAAAAACACTCACTAAAACACCTTAACTCAGCCACCATAACATTCATGCAGCCACCTTATTCAAATTCACGCCCCCACCCCTTTATGACTCTCTCTCATACTCATTATGTGATGGTTACACTTGCTTCTCAAATTAAAAGTGTAACCCCCATAATTTATCCAAAATACTAACACACTAATTAGGAGTTCTTATAGCATGCAAGCTAAAGATTCCTCCCACTAAGACACATACAAATTCATGTAACATCAGGATTACAAGTGGACTGACCCAAAAACATCACTTAGTAATTGAACTCACTCATAAAATCCATTTACACTTATTGAATGAAAATAAACAACTAAAATTGGATTCTTCTTCATGTTGCACGCCCTTCTTGTCATGGATCCTTTAGTTGGATAATGTAAGTTAATAATTTGGGCTTCATTCCATCCAATCTTGCATTTGGCCTTGCTTCCTTGATAAGAACCATAGTTTGAATTAACACTTGTTGGGCTTTCTTGGTTGTAACATTTGTCATTGACCCACCAAGTCCTTGGCTAGCTTCTTGAACCATACTCCAAATTGGGTTCTTATCATCCCCTCCTTCTTTGAGTGAATTCGACCTCGAATTGAAGTCTTCGTCACCAAAATTAGTCATTTCTGGTGCATTTAGAGTGTTCTTCACGACCACATTGCCATAGGGTGCTTCCTTTGGAATAAAATTACCAAATTTCTGCAAAAAAGTTAGAACACCACTAGACAAAGAAAGATCATTAGAAGCATTAGTAATTAAATAAAAATTGTTGCAATAAAAAATAAATTGGGGCTGCCATGAAATCAAAGTCTCATTCTCTTCACTTTTTGTTGCCAAACAACTCTCTTTTTTTTCACTAATAGAAAGGAACCTCAACTTGCTTATTCACCAGTATTTCTCCAACCTCACTTAGCCATTGAATCCTATATGGTTGTGGATGTGCGTTAGTAACAAGATTTAATTTTGAGACCAATCTGGAACTAACAACATTGACACAACTACCTCCATCAATGATTAAAGAGCAAACCTTCTCTTGAATTAGGCATTTAGTACGGAAAATTCTTCCTCTTTGACTATCATCTTGCTCTCTGGTTTGGCTTCCCAAAAGTCTTCTTACCATGAATAAGTCTCCCTCCGGAATTTCTTCGCCTTTTTCACTCTCCTCCTCACTTGAAGCTTCGGATTGTGAGACCACTTCACCATTCCTTGCCACCATTGTCCTCTTGGTTGGGCATTGGGATGCAATGTGTCCATGGACTAGGCATTTGAAACACTTCACATCACGACTCCTAGAAGTTATTTCCATTGGTTTCTTCCCTTGAGAGGTGCTCACGGCCTCCTTAGTGAATGGTGCACTCTCATTCTTTGAATCTTCCTTCCAACTTGAGGATGAAATTTTAGAAGAAGAATTAAATTTGGACTTCCTCCTTTTAAGTTGTTGCTCCACCTTGATTGCTTGTTGGACCGAATCTTCAAGCTCCACATAGTGTTGTAATTCCACTATGTCTTGAATATCTTGATTCAACCCATGTAAGAACTGAGCCATGGTAGCCTCCCTATCTTCTTGATAGTTTGACCTAAGTAAGGCCAATTCCGTCTCCTTGAAATACTCATCAACACTTTTAGAACCTTGTGTCAACCTTTGCAATTTGTTGTGTAAGTCCCTATGGTAGTGATTTGGGACAAACCTCTTCCTCATGACAAACTTCATCTCTTCCCAAGTATCAATAGGATCCTCCCCATGTCTCCTCCTCTCTTTTTGTAATTGGTCCCACCATACAAGGACATATTCTTTGAACTCAAGGGCGGCTACTTTCACCTTCTTTCTTTCATTATAAGAATTACAATAAAAAACTTGTTCAATTTTCATTTCCCATTCCAAATAAGCCTCGGGATCATTCTTCCCAATAAAGGGAGGAACTTTGATTTTGACCCCTTCAAGTCCTCTATCATGTCTCCTTCCTCTACGTCCTCCTCCTCTATGTCCTCCTCCTCTAGGTCTTCCTCTTTCACTCTCATAACCACTTGAATCATCATTGTTTTGAAGGTGGGCAAGTTGTCTATCATAATTTGCTTGCATCTCCTCCATCTGCCTTGTAAGAGCTTGTATTTGATTAGTCATTCTAGCTTGAAGAGCGACTGTCCTTGGAGTTGGAGGTGAACTATCATCATGTTCTGCCATGATTTGAGTAGAATAAATTTTAAGTTTCCTCACCACACTCCCTCACTTGTACACACAATTGTTTTTCACTCTTTTTTTTTGACTTTTTCCACACAAGTTGTAATTTGTCACTCTTGCCTTTTTCCTCTTAATTGTCTTCCTTTAGGTCTTAGAAGAGTCAAACACAAAACACACAAAAATTCCAAAATTCAAGTAACAAAAATCACAAAACTTATCAAAAACAAAGGAAAACAAAATGAAAGGCTAGAAAGGAAAAGCTTTGGAAATAAGAACAAGGGAAAAATTTTCAAGAACACAAATTGCTCAAAAGAACTTTTCTCCTCTCTTTTTTCCTCAAACTTTCTTGCACAACAAATTTTTTTTAAGCTGTGCAAATTTTTTTTTAAACCTTGATGAAGAGAAACACACTTGAAAACTTGTTTTTAAGCAAGAACATAAACCACGAAATTCCCTTCTCAAACAGAAACAAATAAAAATGGTTTTTGGGTAGAAAATATGGAAAAGATGAAAGGAAGAAAATGAAGAACAATGAAGAATAAAAACTGAAAATTCAATCAAAGCCTAAGCTTTGATACCACTTGATGACAACCAAATGATGAGGTTGCCTTGTTGATGATCTTATGGTTGAATTTTATCAAGTGATTTTCATAAACTAGTTTGTAACCAAAGTAAAGAGAAGAAAAGAAGAAAATGGGTGGAGGTTAGGGATGATGATGACGCCACAAACTAGAGAGTTTGATAAGCCTATGATGTTCGCTACAAGAATCTTAGATTCTTGATAAGAACTAAGGTTGGCTCAACCAAGAACCAAGGAGAACAAATTCTCACAAAAATAGATTTCAATCCAAATTCAACATCCAAGTTATTCCATTAACATGTTATTCACGAAATACATATACTTTGGAGCAGCCAACTTTTGGCTTTCACAAACAAACCATAACCCCCACTTGATTGGCCTAATTCACGACCTTAAACACACTAAAAGCCTAACTTAAATCAGCCACCAAAATGAAAACGAAAATACATAACCCCTCACTTAATTAGCCTAATCAAGACACTAAAAACACTCACTCAAACACCTTAACTCAGCCACCAAAACATTCATGCAGCCACCTTATTCAAATTCACGCCCCCACCCCTTTATGACTCTCTCTCATACTCATTATGTGGTGGTTACACTTGCTTCTCAAATTAAAAGTGTAACCCCCCATAATTTATCCAAAATATTAACACACTAACTAGGAGTTCTTATAGCATGCAAGCTAAAGATTCCTCCCACTAAGACACATACAAATTCGTGTAACATCATGGATTACAAGTGGTATGACCCAAAAACATCACTTAGTAATTGGACTCACTCATAAAACCCATTTACACTTATTGAATGAAAATAAACTACTAAAATTGGACTTTTCTTCATGTTGCACGCCCTTCTTGTCAATTGCGTAGAGTAATGGCTCTTTTTTCACTATCTTCATATTCAATTGCTTATGTATTTATAGCCTTCAAGCATTTAAGATCCGTTAGAGACATTCCTTCAAATGTTGGCTTCAAGCAGAGCTCCATTAAATGCAATAGAGTCATTCTGGGCAGCCATTAATGCAATAGGAACATTGGTTGTACTCTAACATGAAGGATTATGGCTTTATGCATCGTGCAGTAGCCAAATCAAAGTTGTGCAGAATGCTTTGGTACTTTGCAGATCACAGTTCCCTTTTCGTGTAATAACCAAGAGTACTAGGGAATAAAGCATACTGGAAACATTCTTTAACTGGACTTCATCTCTGATATCCTAGGTTGCTTGTGAGAATGACTTCTGACTTTTCTTGATAAACGTGAAATGAAGAAAGAGAAAGCTTCAGAATCTTCTGCATGAGGGGACAACTTCTAAAAGCTTTGTACTTGAGTTCCCTATCGAAGAACCTCAGACGAGTATAAGAACTTATCAGAAGACAAGTTGAAACTTCAGTGCAGAAAGTCAATAATCCTAGTCAGCGGACATGTTGACTTTTGCTTCTCTAGACAGGTGGTCATCTAAGTGGCAGACAGGTGAAAAAGTGACTTCTTACTATTTTGATCTGCACACTGGATAGACAGGTTAGCAACCAATACAAAGGTTAATTAAATCATTAAAAAATGTTTAGTTTTCATCAAAACTTTAGGGAAATGCACATCAGACATTTTAGAGACTTAACAATCTCCCCCTTTTTGATGATGACAAACATTCAAATGATTTAATGAACCTTAGAAAATATCAACAGAAGAGATAACAAGATTCAGACAAGCTGAAATTCTATTAACCATAAAGGTTGTGCAGACAGGTGCACTTAGGTTCAAATTATATTTAGGATCATAGTTATCAGAGTCATACACACGATCACTTAGGTTCAAAAACAGAAATACAGTCAGAGACAAGTTTCGGTTTTACTTGATTTTACTTAGTCATTATTAATCATCTTAACTTTACTTTCTCCCCCTTTTGTCAACAGCAAAAAGGAAATAACTAAGAAGCAGGAAAGTAAAAGACAATAAAGATAGATAACAAAAAGTATATTTTATTCATCATTAGCTTTCAGTACAAGGCAAATTTTACTGACAAAAACTACCTAGGTTGACTAAAAAGTAAAAACAGAGATTCAACTCTCTTTTCTAATAGTAGTCTAGCATGCCTCTCTTCATCCAGCTGTCTTATGGTTTCCTCTAGCTGAGCCTGAAGCAAATTGAAGCTATGTAGATCCACCATTTGAGAAGTGGAGGCTTCTACTGTCAAACTAGTTGAAGCAGCAGACTGGTCTGAGTACCAGGGCAAAGCTAAGACTGGTGGTGCCTTGGGCACAGAGAAGGGTGAGGAAATACGGGGGAAGACAAGTTGAAGGAGGGTTCTATAGTAAAAGAAGGGAAGAAAAGTTAGTTTAAACAGAGGTCTGATTCTTCCAAAGTCAGTATCAGGGGATGAGAAGACAAAGGAAAGTCTCTCAGACAGTGACATATGGGTGACTCTTATCTGGATAGGAGGGGGAAGAGGTTGTTCTTCTAAAACAGTTGGAGGTAGGGGTAACAAGGAGTCAATATGACAAAAGAAAGGATTTGATCATGTTACTAACAAAAAGAAATATCTAGACCTAGCAGGTAACATTACAACAGAGGTAGGATAGTGAGTCCTTGCCAAAGTTCTAATGAATAAGACAATAGGGGGATAAAAGAAAATCTCCCTACATGGGTTAAGGATATGAGGTGGAGGAGAAGGAATGACAGACAGGTTAGAGAAGCTTGCAGTCATAAGAGATTGCAAGTCAGACACAACATCATAGGATGATATTTGGGTTTGGTGAGAAGATACAGGTGAAGAGAAAGGAGACACAACAGAGAGGGGTTGGACAAACAAGGCAGGTGGAGAGAAATAGAAGGGTTAAGGATACCTTGGTGAGAGAGGGAAGATGGTGCAAAAGGGATGGATGAAAGGACCAGCTGATTTTCTGATAGCTTTAGCTTCTTCCTTGACAAAGGAAGGGATAGAGTGTCAACCTCAGGGTGGACAACTGTCTGTGTCCCAACAGACAGGTTTTCAACAGTTGCAGCAACAACTTCAACCTCAGCAGCTTGATCTTCTGCAGGAACTTCTACCCTTTCGACAGATGCCACAGAAGGCACTGGGTAGCCAGACCTTCTCTTTCTAGGAATGAGTCCAAAATCGAGAGTTTTCTTCTCCTTGGGATTCTCCAAGGGTCTTGATGTCTACTCCCCTGAGCAGGTACTTCCTTTTTGCTAGGTGCAGACTCCACTTGTCTAACCTTGGCAAAGGTCTTCACCAGCCTTCTCCTCTTGCTGGGCTGTGCAAATCTAATCAGCTTCTGATGCCTCAACATCCCTTGTCTTCCACTTGGGAGAGGGCTTCTTCAGCTTGAACCTTAGAGGCTCAACTGTCTCAACTGAGACTGATAGCTTCTCCAAAGCAGGCCTCTGGTCCTGTCTGGCCACTTTTCCAGCAGGCTTCCAGATCCTTTTAGAGATGGGCATCTCTAACTCATCAGTGGAGACCACTGGTTCTTCTTTCAGTTTCTGCTCAGCAGCATACTTCTTCTTCTTTTTCTTCTTGTCTTCCTCTTCATCTTCCAGAGGAATACCCTCTATGTTCATCATAGACAGGTTCTTCATATCAATAGGAAAGGACATGTCTATGAAGTGTACATCACCAGGAACAAACAACTTGTTCCTGAAGAATCTTGTCAACAGCATTCCATTAGGGTAGGTCTGCATGTTGGTCCTCTTGATCAGGGATTCAAGGTAGATGTAGATGAGGTCATTGATGTCCACCTTGATTTTGTGAATCAAGTGGTATAGGGAAAACCTGTCCATCTTGATCACACTGTCCCGTGATCGTTTCCTTGGCATCACGCATTCCACTAGCAGTTTGTGCATGAATCTACACTTCACCACCATGTTTACTGGCTTCATATTCTCAAGGTTGGGAACACCATACAGAGCAATGTTAACATTCTCTGGTCCCACCTGATCCTCCCACTCAGGCTTGAAAGTAGCTCCTATCCTTGGACATCTGGTAACGAGTTCCAGAGAGCTGATGGAAAAGATGAGAGTTGAATCTGTCACTCGAGTACGAAAGCTCTTGGTTCCATCAATCTTGCTAGTGATAACCACAGTAATTGTCCAGAAGTCTCTGAAAAGCTTGGGATGAACAAGCTTCTTTAGGTCAAAGAAGGAGGTCCACTTGGAGTATTCCAACTCCTCTGTGACATCCATTCCCCACCTTTTCATTTGTTGGAGATCCACATTCTTGCCAGCCAAGATCTTCTCCACATCAAAGAGTCTCATGTTGTACTAAGAAGAAAGATGCTTTGAAGGTACCATTTCAAAGAGAAGAAATTTCTAGGGTTTTGGAAGATAGAAGGGTTTGGCAGAGAAGAAGACGAAGACAAAGAGAATTTTAGGGATTGAAAATGTAAAAGTTGAACCTTTCTGACTCTTTACCTTTTATAGTCATTATGGCAGGAGAGAGAAATAAAACATTTTTAATTTTAAAACGACATGATTTATGTGGGGAACTACAAGGCCCACTTTAGACATTATGAAAACATGGTTTCGAGATTAAGACTGTCATGCACATGATTAGCTTCATATTAATAAATGGTATTAAATAATTAATAACCATTTTACCAAAAACTATTGAGTTCAAGCATCATGACTCAAAGAGGTCGGACGGAGTAACATAGACAGGTGATATAAAAACAAAAGACAGGTAGCATAGACAGGTTATATTATCAGACATGTCATTCAACAATGCAATGCAATGCATGTTTAGATTATATCTAATAAATAAAAACCTTTCTTCTACTAGTGGTTTAGTGAAAATATCAGCCAATTGATTTTCAGTTTTAACAAACTTAATATCAAATATACCTTTCTGAACATAATCCCTGATAAAGTGATGTTTGATTTCAATATGCTTAGTCTTAGAATGTTGAATTGGATTTTTAGTTAAGCATATGGCACTAGAATTGTCACACCACACAGATATATTATGCTCATAAATAGAGTAATCCTCAAGTTGATATTTTACCCATAAGAGTTGGGAGCAGCAACTAGCAGCTGAGATGTATTCTGCCTCAGAAGTAGACAAGGCAATAGTTGTCTGCCTTTTGCTTGACCAGGAGACTAAGCTTGCTCCAATGAAGTGACATCCTCCACTAGTGCTTTTTCGTTCTATTCCATCTCCAGTAAAATCAGCATCACAAAATCCCACTAATCTGTATTATTTTTGATCTTAGATACAGCAAACCAAGATTAGTAGTCCCAAGCAAATATCTAAATATTCCCTTAACAGCTTTAAGATGATATTCTCTTGGGTCATATTGGAATCTAGCACACATACAAACACTAAACTGAATGTCAGGTCTGCTCGAGGTTAAGTACAGTAGAGAGCCAATCATACCTCTGTAGACAGTTTGGTCTACCTTTTTACCTTCATCATCTTTGATTAGTTTTGCATTGGGTTGCACGAGAGTTTTCATGAGTTTGGCACTTTCCATCTTGTACTTCTTGAGTATCTCCTCGGTATACTATTGTTGATGGATGTAAATTCCTTCACTTGTCTGTTTGATTTTGAAATATAAAACTATAAACACGAGAAGCGGGGTTGAATTGTGTTTACCAGAATTTAAACAAAGTTGAAAACTTTTCGTATACAGAAGCTTGGTTCAGACGAGTGGAAAGATACTGGACAGACAGGTGACATGTTTGATGACATTTTAACAGGACTTAGGCAATCACTCCACTTGATAAACGGATAAGAAAACTAAAGCAACTAAAGAGTTTATAAGGAAAGAGAGATTGACACAGTTATTTATCCTGGTTCACTCTTCAAAGTAAAGAGCTACGTCCAGTCCTTGGCAGCACCAAGTTTTATCCACTATAACTAATCAGGTTACAGACTCTAAGTATTGTTTGCACACCTAGCCTCTTTAGGCTCCAAGACAAGTATTCTTTGCACACATAACCTCTTCAGGCTCCAAGACAAGCATTCTTTGCACACCTAGCCTCTTCAGGCTCGCTCAGATTTGTTTGAGAAATTTGGTTTGTAATAAATACAAATTCAGACAGACAGATCTTTCACTAACACTCAGACAATGGTTTAAATGTAAAGCTTAGGAAAGTATGCGTAATAACTTCAAATGATTGAAGAATATAGAATGAACGAATGAAGATATTAATGAGCAGAATAATGGCTCTTTAATGCTATAAGTATTCTCTATGTCTTCATCTTCAATGACTTCTGTATTTATAGTCTTCAAGCATTTAAGATCCGTTAGAGACATTCCCTCAGATGTTGGCTTCAAGCAGAACTTCATTAAATGCAATAGAGTCGTTCTGGGTAGCCATTAATGCAATAGGAACGTTGGTTGTACTCTAATTTGAAGGATCATGGCTTTATGTATCCTGAAATAGCCATATCAGAGTTGTGCAGAGAGTTTTTTGTACTTTTCCGAGTACAATTCCCTTTTCGTGAAAGGACTAGAGGTACTAGGGAATAAAGCATGTTGGAAGCATTCTTTAACCGGTCTTTGGTTCTGATAACCGAGGTTGCATGAGGGAGTAACTTATGACTTTTCTTAATAAGCATGAGACTGAGTAGGAAAGAAGGCTTCAAGTCTCTTTCTGATGGGACAGCCAACAAAAGCTTGTTAGGTCCTTGGTTCTTCAACTAGTAACTTCAGACGAGTGTAGGAACTCGAGGAGAGACAGGTTGAAAATGTATCTTGAAAGAAGTCAATAATCCTAGTTAGCAGATAGGTTGACTTTCGCTTATCCAGACAGGTAGTCACAGATGATTCTTATTGTTTTAATCTACACACTAGATAGACAGGTTAGCAACCAATATGAAGGTTAATTAAATCATTAACCAATGTTTAGTTGTCATCAAAACTTAGGGAAATGCACAACAGACATTTTAGAGACTTAACAATCTCCCCCTTTTTGATGATGACAAACATTGAGATAATTTAATGAACCTCAGAAAATATCAACAAGGAAAATAACATATATTAGACAGGTTGAAATTTTCTTAAGCGGACAAGTTATGCAGATGCTTGATCAGACATTAAGATTAATCATATAATCCGGTTAACTTAGTCACACATAAATTTGACTTGTTTTACTTTGAAATTATCAGAGCAATCTTACTTGCGATTTATCAGAGCAAATATAGCAACTATCAGAACATACTTTGATCAACATACTTTGCTCATATATTACTTTCTCATTAAGATCATATCATATTCATTCTCCCCCTTTTGTCAACAGCAAAAAAGAGTAATCATAAAAAAGTAAAGAGATAAGGAAAGTAAGAAATATATTTTATTCATCACGAGCTTTGATAAGTACAGGGCAGTTTACAATAGAGAAACAAAACTACCTAGATTGACTAAGTAACAAATATAGGGCAGCAACCCTTTGCTCTAAGAGCAGCCTAGCTCGCCTTTCTTCATCCAGATGTCTTCTTAAGTCTTCTACTTGTCCTTGAAGTAGATGAAAGTCTTGCAAGGTCACTGTCTGAGAAGTGGAGGCTTCTGTAGACAGGCATGAGGAAGAGACAGATAGAGAAGAGTGCTAGGGTAAGGCTAAAACTGGGGGTGCCTTAGGTAGAGATAGGGAAGAGGTGATGGAAGGGAAGAAAAGGTCATGGAGAGTTTGAAGGGCATAGAAAGTAAGAAAGACAAATTTGAAGATGAGACTAATTCTGACAAAGTCAATATCAGGTGAAGGAAACACACAGGAAAGTCTCTTGGACAGAGACAGTCTGGTAATGGTTATTTGGATAGGTGGGAGAAGAGGTGTTTGAGCCGATACAGATGGAGGGACATGTAATAAAGAATCAATATGACAAAATAAAGAATTTGATCCGGTAATTAACATAAAGAAATAACTAGACCTACAAGGTAGCATTACAACTAAAGCAGGATAGTGAGTTCGAGCTAATGTTCTAATGAAGACAACAATAGGTGGGTAGAAGAAATGTCTATCATAGACAGTATCTTCCTATCTATGGGTAGTGATATGTCCACAAAGTGAACATCACTGGGAACAAACAGCTTGTTCTTGAAGACCCTTGTCAGCAACATCCCATAAGGATAGGTCTGCATGTTGGTTCTCTTGATCAGAGTCTCAAGGTACATGTAGATAAATTCATTGATGTCAACCTTGATTTTGTGGATCAAGTGGTACAGAGCAAATATGTCCATCTTGGTCACACTGTCTCGTGAGCCTTTCCTTGGCATCACGCACTACAACAGCAATTTGTGCAGGAATCTGCACTTGACCACCATGTTGACAGGTTTAGGGCCATAGATGGAAATGTTGACATTGTCAAATCCCACTTCATCTTCCCAGTTGGGTGTGAAGCCAGCTCCGATTCTTGGACATTTTATGACAAGCTCCAGAGAGCTAATTCGGAAGAGAAAGGTTCTATCCCCCATTTCAGCCTTAAAGCTCTTGATTCTGTTGAGTCGGTTGGTGACAACCACAACATTTCTCCAGAACGTTTGAATGAGCTTGGGGTGAACAAGCTCCTTGATGTCGAAGAAAGGAGTCCATTTGGAGTACTCTAACTCTTTAGTGACATCCATACCTAGCTTCTTCATCTGTTGAAGATCAACAGTCTTTCCTGGAATGATCTTCTCGATCTCAGTAACTTTGAGATTGTATTTCTCAACGATTTCTTTTACAGAGAGATGCTTGGATGATGCCATTTTTGAGAGAAAACTGTTCTAGGGTTTCGAGAGAGAATAAGGTTTTAGAGATGAAAAGACAAAAAGATTTTGGAATTTTGAAAACGTAAAGGTTCAACCTTTCTGATCTATTGTCTTTTATAGTCATAAAAGTAGGAGAGAGAAAAAAAGACATCTTTAATTCAAAACGGCACGATTTGTATGGGGAACCGCATCGCCCACTTAAGACATAATGAAAACATGGTTTCGAGACATATAAACTACCATGCACATGATTAGCTTCAGATAAGGAATGGTATTAAACACTTAATAGCCATTTCAACAAAACTGTTGAGTTCTAGCATAGTGACTCAGCAGACAGGTGATAAAGCACAGGCAAGTTAACATTCAGACATGTCATTCAACAATGCAATGCATGTCTAGATTATCTCTAATAAATAAAAATTTTTCTTCTGCTAAGGGTTTAGTGAAAATATCAGCCCATTGATTTTCAGTTTTAACAAACTTAATATCAAAGATGCCTTTCTGAACATAATCCCTAATAAAATGTTGTTTGATTTCAATATGCTTAGCCTTAGAATGCTGAATTGGATTTTTAGTTAAGCATATAACACTGGAATTATAACACCATACAGATATGTTATGTTCATAAATAGAGTAATCCTCAAGTTGATGTTTTACCCATAAGAGTTGAGAGCAGCAACTAGTAGCAGAGATGTATTCTGTTTCAACTGTAGACAGTGCAATAGTTGACTGTCTCTTGCTTGACCATGAGACTAACCTTGATCCAATGAAGTGACATACTCGACTTGTGCTTTTTCTTTCTATTCCGTCTCCATCAAAATCAACATCACAATATCCCACTAATCTGTATTCTTTTGATCTTAAATACCACAAACCAAGATTAGTAGTTCCAAGCAAATATCTAAATATTCTTTTAACAGCCTTAAGATGAGATTCTCTAGGATCAAATTGGAATCTAGCACACATACAGACACTTAATTGAATGTCAGGTCTTCTTGAAGTTAAGTACAGTAGAGAGCCAATCATACCTCTGTAGACAGTTTGATCTACCTTTTTACCTTCATCATCTTTGCTTAGTTTTCTGTTGGGTTGCATAGGGGTTTTCATGAGCTTTGCATTTTCCATTTTGTATTTCTTGAGTATCTCTTTGGTATACTTTTGTTGATGGATGTAAATTCCATCACTTGTCTCCTGTCATATGACGCGAGCATCCACTGTCCAGGTACCAACAGTGGTGTTTTCTTTGTCGTGTTGAGGAAATCTGCAGCAAAAATTATTTGATCTTTAGATACCCATATTTTTCTGGGTCCTTTTCTGTTAGTTCCAGGAGTCTGTGAAGACTTCCTTCTCTTCTTATGGATACACTTAGACATAACATGTCCAGTTTTTCAACATAAGTTACAGACAGGTGTAGACTTGGATACAATTGACTTAATAGATACTGTAGAAGCTTTAGAAGCTTTAGTTGATACTTTATGATGTGTCTGATGGACATATCCAATACATTCTTTGTTAAGAGAGTGCCTTTGACTGCCAAGTAGCTTAGTCAGATTGTCTTTAGCATTAACAAATTTGGCAAGATCAGAAGTGAGCTCTTCCACTTTCTGTTGAAGTTTTTCAACTTCTTCAGATGGTGATGTTTCACTTGAGATCTTAGCTTCGTTAGACTTTTCAGTCTTCAGCTCATTGTTCTCTCTAGCCAGCTTCTCACACTCTTGATATCTCTGTTTATGCTCACTGGTGAGCTTTACATACTCTCTCTTGAGGGATTTGAAGACCTTAGATACTCCAGCAACTCCTCATAGGCATCAAGTAATTCCTCATAGTCAGGATGTACCTCATTGTCTGAGTCTGAGTCAGTGTTGGCCATCAAACAGAGATTGGCTTCTTCCTCTGTTTCTTTATCAGAAAATGTTGACTCCAGATCCTCCCAAGTAGCCATCATTCCTTTCTTCTTCTTCTTGAAGAATTTCTTAAAAGGGGCCTTCTTGAGTTGAGGACATTCAGCCTTGATGTGACCAGGCTTCTTGCATTCATTGCAGACAATTGAACTTTTGTCTGTTGGAGTGGATTCTTTGAAGTTCTTGTCCTTGTTGAACCTTCTGAATGGCTTGTAACATCC
This sequence comes from Sophora flavescens, assembly GCA_030762895.1. Classification (NCBI taxonomy): domain Eukaryota; kingdom Viridiplantae; phylum Streptophyta; class Magnoliopsida; order Fabales; family Fabaceae; genus Sophora; species Sophora flavescens. Next base: position 116,366,447 of record CM061068.1, read on the forward strand.
TAAAATTCTAATATAATTAATTTGAAAAAAAAAGGGTTAAGTTATATAAAAAATAATAATAATAATGATATAATAAAAATAAAATATTATTAAGACGTTTAGTGGTGAGAATTTATTAGTATAAAATTTATAAGAATTGGTTAGTGAATACAAAGAAATATTAAATTAAAATAAATATATATAAAAAAAGAATTAATATATATATATATATAATACTTGCACCTGATTACTATAAGTCCTTTAAAAAAAAAAACCCCAAAACGGTAGGGTACAGACCTAGGCGCTCTCATATATATATATATATATATATAAACATAAAGGTGGGAACGTAGAGCGCCACAGGGTTTCGCCGGTTCCATTCTTCCTTTCCTGCCAGTACAACCTAACAACAATACAGATCCAAAAATATCACTAAATGGGAGAAGAATTTTTAGGGAAGTACAAATCCTTATTATGAATAATTTTTAGAGTGCAATGGAGGTCTTCGAGAGGTGAGTAACAATACTTTTTACGAACCCTTTCCGTGGTATATATATATATATATAATTGTTTGTGTTGACAAGGAATTATCACATGAAATTGGGGGTTTTAATTGATTTGATGCATACTGCCAGTAACCTAATTTCTAAAATTGGGGGTTTTTGTTAAAAAGGGGAATTAGTTTTAAATGATGTTGTAAGATGCCTATTGTGATATATTGTGATATTCGTGATTGCTTGTTGTTGGGGGAAATTTATTTGTTTAATTCGTGAAAAATAGCTTGTTACATGTATGTGACATGACATATTTGAATTGTAATGTGTTGTATGATGTTTGCCGCAATACCACCTATGATAGGGGTATCGAAAAGTAATACCACCGTAATGGGGTATCGAATGTAACATCCCCATATAATTGGGATGTCGAAAATGAGTCATACTACCTAAAAAGGAGTATCGAAAGTAACACCGCCACAGGTTGGGGTGTCGAAAAAGGAGAAATACCACCATGTGCACATGGGAGGTATCGAAATGGAAATGTCCCCGATAGGAGGGTGACATCGAAACACTCCTCATGAGTAGGGGTGGGCAATGGGACGCCATTGTCGTGTGATGTGCGAATATATGGCATGCCGGCAAGAAGCCAATTTAATTAGGAGGTCTTCGGACCGTTTGGACTAAACTTGAATTTATCTGGTATATGAAATGTGATGTATAGAGATGAGTTTATTATTAATGTTAAAAGTATTTTCTTTATATATATTATTTTGAAAATTAGCGGGTACCATGGACAGTTTTTCCGGTTACCGCACCGGCTGAGAACAATGCTATTTTTCAAAAATGTTTTTATAAAGCTGTATTGTTGATCACTGGGATTTTATATCTCATTATTAAGCATTGTTTTCAGAGCACGAGGAGGATGTCATTGGGGCTGAAGAGGCGTGAAGACTTAGTGGACTCCATTAGATAATCTTTCTAGTTTGGTTAGTCTGTTCTCAAATAAGGAGCCGTATGTGGCTAGACGCAATTATTTATCGTTGGGATTGTAATTAGACGCCCGGTTTTGAGGCTTTGGATTTTTATTTATTTATTTATATCTATATTCATTACATGGATAATTTAATACTATATTATTTAATATGAGGCATTTTCAGACTTTAATGTTTTTTCTAGTTTTTCGTTATGAGATATATGTTTTAATTAAAGGTTTTAAAGGATATTTTATTGATTTTATCTTGGGATTACTAATGTAACGAAGGGCGTTACATTTATGGTATCAGAGCAGTTCGATTCTAAATCGGACTGTGGCATTGGGACTTTTATAAAACAAAACTTGGGCGCATAGGATGCTTGTTAGAGTTATAAATGTTGCATGCTTTTCTTTGGGATATTGGACCTGATCAACCCAGTATTTCATTGGTAGTGAGCAGATTTATGGCTTTTAATAGGCGAGGGACGAATGTTGCACTTGCATCGACTTTGGATCGTATGGTCAGAGCTATGCAAGGGCAGACGGAGACTCTCTGTCAACTGAATGGGAATGGAGGCCAATCACTAATGGAGTGGTGGCAACCTAGGACCCTTAGCACGTGGGACTTTTCGAATTCAAGAAGAACAATTCGTCATCATTCTGAGGCAGCTTAAATCCGAAGGGGGCTGAATTTCTTCCACTCGTTAAGAAAACAAATTATTATATTGTTTGATTTAGGAGTAACGCATTCCTTGATACTTCCTTTATGTGTGAAAATTTGGAGTTGTCAATCTTTCATTTGTCCTTTGGTTCATAGGTTTCTACTCCTATAGGGATATTCTTGTTCTTCCATTGGTTGTTTAATTTGTCTCCTTGTGTATCAAGACACCCCTTATGACGTCAAACTTATTGTTATCTATGTATTGTATGTTAATCTTGGTATTGACTTATTGGCATCTAGACTCATTGCCATAAGTATTCTGACAAAAATATCATTATCTCTTCACATCCAACGTCTAATGATTTTCCCCATACCCAGTTCTATTGTTTCTGCTGTTGCTTGTCATAAGTGCTTAGTTGAGGGAGCTCAAGGATATATACTCTTATTCTCTGCTAAGATAGAGGCTGACAGTGATGTGACGGTTATACCTGTGGTGTGTGAATTCCAAGATGTTTCCCTAAGGATGTCTCTAGCTTGCCTCCGAATAAGGAAGTTGAGTTTAACATAGATCTAGTCTCAGGGAATGGACCAGTATCGGTAGCGCCTTATAGAATGGTACCTCTAGAGTTGAGCGAACTCAAGAAAACAGATAGAGAATATGTTGCAAAAGGGGTTTATTAGGCCTAGTGTGTCACCTTGGGGGAGCACCAGTGCTTTTAGTGAAGAAAAAGAGGGGAGTATGAGGTTGTGTGTTGATTATAGGCAACTGAATAAGGTAACCATCAAGAACAAATATCCCTTGCCTAGGATAGGTGACCTCTTAGATCAGTTAAGGGGAGCGTCAGTGTTTTCCAAAATAGATCTAAGATCGGGATACCATCAAATTAGAGTTAGAAGCGAGGACATCCCTAAGACAGCCTTCAGGACAAGGTATGGGCACTATGAGTATGTGGTGATGCCCATTTGGTGTGACCAACGCCCCAGTCGTTTTTATGGACTACGTGAATCGGATCTTTAGGATCTTTTTGGATAGGTTTGTGGTAATGTTCATAGATGATATTTTAATATACTCTAGGACACCAGAAGAACATGGAAAACACTGAAGGTTGGTGTTGCAGACCTTGAGGGACGAGCGTCTTTATGCCAAACCAGAGAAGTGTGAGTTTTGGCTAGACGAGGTAAAATTTTTAGGACACACCATCTCAAAGGATGGTGTAGCAGTTGATTCCTCTAAAGTTGATGCGGTGTTGGGATTGGAACAACCTAAGACAGTAACCGAAGTGAGAAGTTTCTTAGGCTTAGCTGGTTACTATAGGAAGTTCATAGAGGGGTTCTCTAGATTAGCCTTACCATTGACCCGGTTGACTAGGAAAGGGAAACCTTTTGTGTGGGACCAGGGGTGTGAGGACGGGTTCCGAGAGCTTAAGAGGAGATTGGTGTCATCACCAGTCTTAACTATACCGGATCCCTTAGTGAGTTCTGTGGTATACTACGACGCATCTAAGAATGGCTTGGGATGTGTCTTAAGGCAGGAGGGCAAGGTGGTAGCATATGCCTTTAGGCAGCTTAGGCCACATGAGGGGAATTACCCTACCCACGACCTAGAGCTAGCAGCTTGGTTTTACCCTTAAGATTTGGAGGCATTACCTTTATGGGACAAAGTTTGAAGTTTTTAGTGACCATAAAAGCCTTAAATATCTGTTCTACCAGAAGGAGTTGAACATGAGACAACGACGGTGGATGGAGTTCCTTAAGGACTATGACTTCGAGTTGAAGTACCATCCGGGAAAAGCCAATATGGTGGCAGATGCTTTGAGTAGGAAGTCCCTACACGTGTCGAGCTTGATGGTGCAAGAGCCGAACCTCATGGAAGAGTTTTTAGGGACATGAATCTGGAGGTGTTGGATGTGTCCTTAAGTGTCTTAAGCTTGAAGTTGAATAGGTTGGAAATTAATAGTGACCTTAGAGATGAGGTTAGGCGGGAACAACTTTTAGACCAGGAGTTGCAGCCTCGGTTGGGACAAGAGGGTTACGAGTTGTCTGTTGATGGGCTAGTGAAGTTTAAGAATAGGACCGTTGTTCCTAAGGAAGGGAGCCTTAGAGAAAAGATATTAGAGGAAGCTCATAAGGGAAAGTTTACCATACATCCTGGAATAACTAAGATGTACCAAGACCTTAAGAGGTTGTATTGGTGGCCAGGAATGAAAAAGGATGTGGCTAGCTTCGTAGCTAGGTGTTTAGTGTGCCAAAAGGTTAAGATAGAACATCAGAAGCCTTCAGGGTGTTGCAGTCCTTGGAGATTCCATAATGGAAGTGGGAGAGAATTTCTATGGACTTTGTGATGGGGTTACCTAAGACGCATTTGGGCTTAGACGCCATTTGGGTGATAGTGGATAGGTTGACCAAGTCTGCCCACTTCTTGCCAATTAGGGCAACCTATAGCTTAGACAAGTTGGCATACCTCTATATCAAGGAAATAGTCAAGCTTCATGGGATACCCACATCTATAGTGTCAGATAGAAACACGGGATTTACCTCTAGATTTTGGAAAGCTTTTCAGCAAGCCTTTGGGACTAAGTTGGACCTTAGCACGGCCTATCATCCCCAAACGGATGGTCAGTCAGAGTGGACCATTCAAACCCTTGAGGACATGCTTAGAGCGTGTGTCCTAGATGAGGGAGGGAGTTGGGATGGATTCCTACCTCTCATTGAGTTTGCGTATAACAATAGTTATCACGCTAGTATAGGTATGGCACCCTATGAGGCCCTATATGGGAGGAAGTGTAGGTCCCCTTTATGTTGGTGTGAGGTAGGTGAGAAAATCTTGATAGGACCTGAATTGGTCCAGGAAACCTCCGAGAGAATAAAAATGATTAGGGAAAGGATGCGCACGGCGCAAAGTAGAAAAAGGAGCTATGCCAACAAGAGAAGGAAGCCTTTAGAATTTCAGGAAGAGGAACATGTATTCTTGAGAGTCACTCCTAAGACTGGGGTGGGGAGGTCAATGAAAGTCAAAAAGCTCAACCCTCATTTCTTGGGTCCGTTTCAAATCCTAAAAAGAGTCGGGTCTGTTGCTTACCAATTGACTCTTCCACCACAGTTGTCGAATCTCCATGACGTCTTCCATGTGTCTCAACTCCGGAAGTACGTATCAGATATTTCACACGTGATAGCCCCCGAGTCAATACGATTGAAGGATAATTTAATCTTTAAGCCCCGACCTATTTGGATCATTGACAAGAGCACAAAGACTCTGAGGAGCAAGATGATCCCATTGGTGAAGGTGATTTGGGAAGGGTTGACCCCAGAGGAAGCTACTTGGGAACTTGAGGAAGATGTTAGACAACATCATCCAGATCTTTTCGGCACAGGTACGTAACTTAGTATTGCATTACCTTAATGTTGTGTAGTTTGGGTGAGACGTGAGAATTTCGGGGACGAAATTCATTAAGGAGGGGAGAAAATGTAACATCCTAAAATTCTAATATAATTAATTTGTAAAAAAAGGATTAAGTTATATAAATAATAATAATAATAATGATATAATAAAAATAAAATATTATTAAGACGTTTAGTGGTGAGAATTTATTAGTATAAAATTTATTAGAATTGGTTAGTGAATACAAAGAAATATTAAATTAAAATAAATATAAAAAAAAAGAATTAATATATATATATATATATATATATATATATATAATACTTGCGCCTGATTACTATAAGTCCTTTAAAAAAAAAAACAAAACAAAACGGTAGGGTACAGACCTAGGCGCTCTCATATATATATAAACATAAAGGTGGGAACGTAGAGCGCCGCAGGGTTTCACCGGTTCCATTCTTCCTTTCCTGCCAGTACAACCTAACAACAATACAGATCCAAAAAAATCACTAAATGGGAGAAGAATTTTTAGGGAAGTACAAATCCTTATTATGAATAATTTTTAGAGCGCAATGGAGGTCTTCGAGAGGTGAGTAACAATACTTTTTACGAACCCTTTCCGTGGTATATATATATATATAATTGTTTGTGTTGACAAGGAATTATCACATGAAATTGGGGGTTTTAATTGATTTGATGCATACTGCCAGTAACCTAATTTCTAAAATTGGGGGTTTTTGTTAAAAAGGGGAATGCGTTTTAAATGATGTTGTAAGATGCCTATTGTGATATATTGTGATATTCGTGATTGCTTGTTGTTGGGGGAAATTTATTTGTTTAATTCGTGAAAAATAGCTTGTTACATGTATGTGACATGACATATTTGAATTGTAATGTGTTGTATGATGTTTGCCGCAATACCACCTATGATAGGGGTATCGAAAAGTAATACCACCGTAATGGGGTATCGAATGTAACATCCCCATATAATTGGGATGTCGAAAATGAGTAATACTACCTAAAAAGGAGTATCGAAAGTAACACCGCCACAGGTTGGGGTGTCGAAAAAGGAGAAATACCACCATGTGCACATGGGAGGTATCGAAATGGAAATGTCCCCGACAGGAGGGTGACATCGAAACACTCCTCGTGAGTAGGGGTGGGCAATGGGACGCCATTGTCGTGTGATGTGTGAATATATGGCATGCCAGCAAGAAGCCAATTTAATTAGGAGGTCTTCGGACCGTTTGGACTAAACTTGAATTTATCTGGTATATGAAATGTGATGTATAGAGATGAGTTTATTATTAATGTTAAAAGTATTTTCTTTATATATATTATTTTGAAAATTAGCGGGTACCATGGACAGTTTTTCCGGTTACCGCACCGGCTGAGAACAATGCTATTTTTCAAAAATGTTTTTATAAAACTGTATTGTTGATCACTGGGATTTTATATCTCATTATTAAGCATTGTTTTCAGAGCACGAGGAGGACGTCATTGGGGCTGAAGAGGCGTGAAGACTTAGTGGACTCCATTAGATAATCTTTCTAGTTTGGTTAGTCTGTTCTCAAATAAGGAGTCGTATGTGGCTAGACGCAATTATTTATCGTTGGGATTGTAATTAGACGCCCGGTTTTGAGGCTTTGGATTTTTATTTATTTATTTATATCTATATTCATTACATGGATAATTTAATACTATATTATTTAATATGAGGCATTTTCAGACTTTAATGTTTTTTCTAGTTTTTCGTTATGAGATATATGTTTAAATTAAAGGTTTTAAAGGATATTTTATTGATTTTATCTTGGGATCACTAATGTAACGAAGGGCGTTACATGGCTTATCCCTCTTGAACTTCTTTTTCTGTAGGAGAAGCTTTATCTTTCTGGTCAGGAGAGACAATTCTTCATCACTCTCAGAATCCTCGTGTTCAGACAGGTCAGCATCACTGGATGACTCGTCTGCCTTTAGAGCCTTGGAAGCTTTTGCTGACTTTTGATCAGCTTCCAGAGCAATTGACTTGCCCTTCTTTAGTTCAACTTCATCTCCAAGTTCTTGCTCATGAACAGTGATTGTTCCAAGAAGTTCATCCATAGTCAAGGTAGTGAGATCCTTGGCTTGAGAGATAGCAGTGACTAAAGGTCTCCACTGTTTAGGTTGACTTCTCAGAATCTTTCCAACCTTCTCAGCATTGGTGTAGATTTTGGCAAGAGATTTTAAACTGTTGACTATAGTTTGAAATCTTCCTATCATTTGAGCAACAGATTCTCCTTCCTCCATGACAAACAGTTCATACTTTGTAACAAGTATGTCAATCTTTGACTCTTTGACTTTTGCTTTTCCTTCATGTGTGATAGCTAAGGTGTCCCATATTTCTTTGGCAGAGTCACAAGCACATACCTTCTCAAACTCCTTAGGACTGAGAGCACAAATGATGTTGTATCTAGCTTTGTGGTTCAGCTCCCATTTTGTCTTTTTTGCAGTAGTCCACTGAGCTTTTGACTTGTCAGTGTCATCATCATTCTTGGGAATGAATGGACCATCTGTAATGACATCCCAGAGATCAGAGTTTGTAGATAGAATGAACCATTGAAATCCATCTTTCCAATAGTTATAGTTTTCTCCATTAAAGTAAGGAGGTCTGGTTAGGGAAGCTCCTTCAGTTTGGTGACTTCCACTTGAACTAGCTCCAACAGTCATGTCTATTCTTCAAGATCTATTACCTCGCACAGTTAGATGCTGAACCCAGAGGCTGAGCTCTGATACCAACTGAAATAGACAACTATAAACACGAGAAGGGGGGATTGAATTGTGTTTATCATAATTTAAACAAAGTTGAAAACTTTTCGCATACAGAAGCTTGGTTCAGACGAGTGGAAAGATACTGGACAGACAGGTGACTTGTCTGATGACATTTTAACAGGACTTAGGAAATCACTCCACTTGATAAATGGATAAGAAAACTAAAGCAACTAAAGAGTTTATAAGGAAAGAGAGATTGACACAATTATTTATCCTGGTTCACTCTTCAAAGCAAAGAGCTACGTCCAGTCCTTGGCAACACCAAGTTTTATCCACTATAACTGATCAGGTTACAAACTCTAAGTATTTTTTGCACACCTAGCCTCTTCAGGCTCCAAGATAAGTATTCTTTGCACACCTAGCCTCTTCAGGCTCCAAGACAAGTATTCTTTGCACACCTAGCCTCTTCAGGCTCACTCAGATTTGTTTGAGAAATTTGGTTGGTAATAAATACAACTTCAGACAAACAGATCTTTCGCTAACACTCAGAGAGTGGTTTAAATGTAAAGCTTAGGAAAGTCTGCGTAATAACTTCAAATGATTGAAGAATACAGAATGAATGAATGAAGATATTAATGAGCAGAGTAATGGCTCTTTAATGCTATATGTATTCTCTATGTCTTCATCTTCAATGACTTCTCTATTTATAGTCTTCAAGCATTTAAGATCCGTTAGAGACATTCCCTCAGATGTTGGCTTCAAGCAGAACTTATTAAATGCAATACAGTGGTTCTGGGTAGCCATTAATGCAATAGGAACGTTGGTCGTACTCTAACTTGAAGGATCGTGTCTTTATGTATCCTGAAATAGCCATATCAGAGTTGAGCAGAGAGTTTTTTGTACTTTGCTGAGTACAATTCCATTTTCGTGAAAGGACCAGAGGTACTAGGGAATAAAGCATGTTGGAATCATTCTTTAACTGGTCTTTGGTTCTGATAACCGAGGTTGCTTGAGAGAGTAACTTCTGACTTTTCTTGATAAGCGTGAGACTGAGTTGGAAAGAAGGCTTCAAGTCTCTTTCTGATGGGACAACCAACAAAAGTTTGTTAGGTCCTTGGTTCTTCAACGAGTAACTTCAGACGAGTATAGGAACTCATGGAGAGACAGGTTGAAAACGTATCTTAAAAGAAGTCAATAATCCTAGTCAGCATACAAGTTAACTTTCGCTTATCCAGACAGGTAGTCACTTATATGAGCAGACAAATGATTCTTACTGTTTTAATCTGCACACTAGATAGACAGGCTAGCAACCAATATGAAGGTTAATTAAATCATTAACCAATGTTTAGTTGTCATCAAAACTTAGGGAAATGCACAACAGACATTTTAGGGACTTAACAGATTTGTAATCCAAGGAAGAACTTTAATTCTCCCATCATCCTCATCTCAAATTCTGCTTGCATTAGCTTGGAAAATTCCTTGTGCAACTTTTTATTAGTTGCTCCAAAAATAATATCATCAACATATATTTGGATTATAATAAAATTCTCTTTAGAATTTTTCTTAAACAAGGTAGTATCTACTTGTCCTCTAGTAAAGCCATTATGCATTAGAAAAGAGCTAAGTCTATGATACCATTCTCTAGGTGTTTGTTTCAAACCATGTAATAACTTTTCAAGTTTGAAAACATGATCTGGTTTATTAGTATCTTCAAAACCAGGGGGTTGTTTAACATACACTTTATTATGCCATTTAGAAAAGTACTTTTTACATCCATTTGAAAAAGGGTGATTTGGTGTTGTGCAGCATATGACATAAGTATGCGGATATCTTCTATTCTAGCTACAGGTGCAAATGTTTCATTATAATCAATACCTTCTTGTTGGTTATAGCCTTGAGCTACTAACCTTGCTTTATTTCTGACAACTTTTCCATCCTCATCCAATTTGTTTCTGAAGACCCATCTTGTTCCAATGACATTTGCTTTTGGGCTTGGAAACAAATGTCCAGACATCATTTCTGGTGAACTGGTTGAGTTCTTCTTGCATAGCAAGAATTTATCTTTCATCCTTAAGAGCTTCTTCAATGTTTTTTGGCTCTATTTCTGACATAAAGGCCAAATTGGTTGATTCTCTTAAAGTGGATCTGGTTCTTACTCCTGTCGAGGGATTTCCAATAATAAGATCCTTAGGATGATGAGTTTTGAACTTTTAGTCCCTTTTGAGATCATCATGAAGATATTAACTTGTCTGCTCTACTTGTCTGTCTGGCTTAATAATAGATTCTGTCTTTGTCAGATCAGGTTGTTGGCTTTCTAGCTTGTTTATGTCAAGACCTGCAAGATTATCTTCAAGATATAATAATTCCTTATCAGTCTTTAAACCATCATTGAACTTAACATGAACAGATTCTTCAATAATAAAGGTTTTGGAATTATAAATTCTAAAGGCTTTAGATATTTCAGAATATCCTACAAAGATACCTTTATCTACTTTGGAATCAAAATTTCCAAGTTGATCCTTAGTATTCAGAAAGAAGCAATCACAACCAAATGCATGAAAATAAGATATGTTGGGGATTTTGCCTTTCCACAATTCATAAAGTGTCTTCTTTAGGAAAGGCTTAATAAATATACTATTTTGTACATAACATGCAGTGTTTACAGCTTCTGCCCAGAAGTACTTAGGAGATTATTCTCATTGAGCACAGATCTAGCCATCTCTTGCAGAGATCTGTTCTTTCTCTTAACCACTCCATTTTGTTGTGGAGTTCTAGGTGCAGAGAAATTGTGAGAGATCCCATTCTCCTCACAGAACAATCTAAACTGCTCATTTTCAAATTCTCCCCCATGGTCACTTCTAAGGGTAGAGATACAGAAACCATGTTCATTTTGTACTCTTTTGCAGAGTACTGAGAAAGCCTTAAAAGACTCATCCTTGTGAATTAAGAAGAGTATCCATGTAAATCTAGAGTAGTCATCAACTATGACAAATCCATATTTTCTTCCAGTCAGGCTAGCAACACTAACTGGTCCAAACAGATCCATGTGTAATAACAATTGAAAAGGTCTAGAGGTTGATACTTAGTTTTTAGATTTGAAACTCAATTTTATTTGTTTACCTCTCTGACATGCATCACACAAGACATCTTTCTTAAAACTAATATCAGGCAATCCTCTCATAAGGTTATCCTTTTTTCAGTTTAGAAATTAGTTTCATACTAGCATGTCCTAGTTTCTTATGCCATAACCATTTTTCATCCTTTTTAGACATCAGACATGTTACACTTTGATCTGAGAGATCAGTCAATTCAATCTTATACAGATTTTGTTGCCTTTTAGCTGAAAAGAGGGTTCTCACTAATGTCTTTAACTATGCATAAATCCTTGGTAAAGGAGACATCAAATCCACTGTCACATAATTGATTTATGCTAATCAAATTGTGTACTTAATCCTTCCACCATAAGAAAATTAGATATAGCGGGAAGAGGGGGTTTACCACCAATAGTACCAATGCCTATAACCTTCCCTTTCTGATTGCCTCCAAAGGCAACATGTCCTCCTTTCTTAAGTTGGAGGTCTAGGAACATAGACCTTTATCCTATCATGTGTCGCGATCAACCACTGTCCAGGTACCAACAGTGGTGTTTTATTTGTTCTATTAAGGACATCTGCAACATAAATTATTTGGTCTTTAGGTACCCTTAATTTTCTGGGTCCTTTTCTGTTAGTTCTAGGAGTCTGTGAAGACTTTCGTCTCTTCTTATGGATACACTTAGACATAACATTTCCACAAGTTACAGACTGGTATGAATTTAATTATTGTTGACTTAACAAACACTTTAGAAGTTTTAGTTGATACTTTATGATGTGTTTGATGGACATATCCAATACATTCTTTGTTAAGGGAGTGTCTCTGACAGCTAAGCAGCTTAGTCAGATTGTCTCTGCCATTAACAAATTTGGCAAGATCAGATGTAACAACCTGATTTTAATTATGTTGTTCAACCGATTAAAATATAATTAAACTATATTTTCATTTGAGAGTTAGAAAGTGTTTTTGATTAAAGTAAAATCGTATTCATAGTCTACTTTATGGTAAAGGGTCATGGTAAAATTTTCGATTGAAAATTCAGACGAAAGCCGGTCTGTGTTTTCATTGCTGGTACAAGTTTACTGTGCAGGAAGCCTAATTTTGACCCGTGAACGAGACGGTTAGTGTTTTTAATATGTTTCCTTCAACTTTGGTTATTTTTAAAATTTTTCGTTCAAAATAGAATATAATATTTTATTCGGGTGAAAACGTCGGATGAATTACGATCGGAAAATACAACTAGGTACGAAATGGAGCAGATTAGGGAGCACAAAATAAGTGAAGTGACTTGATGGAAATGGGTTATGACACACTCCAAAAGTGTGACCATCACACTTTTCAAATTATAACATATTATATTCTAAAAACCTATTTTTCTCTCTCTTCTCAAATCAAACAAGGCATAAGGTCAAAACTTGCTCTCCAAGCTCATTCCTCTCTCCTCAATTTCGTGCCACTCTCTCCCTTCTCTATATATACACCTCTCATTTTCACTTCATCATCTTCCTTCTTCAAATTCCATTAAACCTTCATCTTCTTCCTTTCTTCTAAAAGTTCAAGCTCTTTAAAGCTATAGTTTTTATTCATCTTTTCTACTTAAGTTCTTCATTAAAGTTCTTCCTTACACTAAGGGTAATGCTCTCATATGAATCTTTTTTCAAGTTTGATCTTTTATTTCTTAGTTTACTTTATATGTTCTTTATATGCTTTAAACTTCTAAAATCTCTCTAAAATGGTAGAAAACTCCTTTTGAGTTGAAACCACTTTCTCTAGTCTTGTATTAACTTATATTTTCACATACTAAGAGGTTGTGTAAAACAAAAATCTCTACCTATCTCTTCCAATGAAGGCCGAATGCTTACATTTGTGACCTGGGAAGTTTTTGTTTCAACCTTTGGAATTTGATCATGTGTTTGAGTTTCTAACTATCCATTGATCTTAAATCTATAAATCTTGGAAGTTTTGATAGCTTGTTCCTATGATGGCTGAAAATATGAATAAGTAAGCCTAGGATACTATGTTTCAACTTTCCGAGTATGATCTTGGATTTAGTACTCTTAATACCTTGTGATTCTAAACCTAAGAGTTATTGTTAAACAAAGAATATTTTCCTCATCATCCTATGATAACCGAAACTTAGTGTCTAGGTGCTAGGATGTTTGAGTTTTTATTTGTTCCAAAATGATGATTGACTTAAGCTCCATAAGATTTTTGGATGCTAAGTCTAAGAGATTGGAGAGTTTAAGGATTTCTAACTTGTTTATTCTATGTTATTAAAGCTAGGATGTATTACTTTCATTTTTCCAAAATGATCATGGACTTGATCTCCATAAGATATTTGGATGCTAAGTCTAAGAGATTGGAAAGTTTAAGGATTTCTAACTTGTTTATTCTATGTTATTAAAGCGAGGATGTATTACATTCATTTTTTTCCCAAGATGATCATGGACTTGAGCTCTATAAGATATTTGGATGCTAAGTCTAAGAGATTGGAATGTTTAAGTTTCCATTGTTTTCCAAAATGATCATGGACTTGAGCTCCATAAGATATTTGGATGCTAAGTCTAAGAGATTGGAAAGTTTAACGATTTCTAACTTGTTTATTCTATGTTATTAAAGCTAGGATGTATTACTTTCATTTTTTTTCCAAGTTGATCATGGACTTGAGCTCCATAAGATATTTGGTTGCTAAGTCTAAGAGATTGGAATGTTTAAGTTTCCATTGTTTTCCAAAATGATCATGGACTTGAGCTCCATAAGATATTTGGTTGCTAAGTCTAAGAGATTGGAATGTTTAAGTTTCCATTGTTTTCCAAGTTGATCATGGACTTGAGCTCCATAAGACATTTTGATTCTAAGTCTAAGAGATTGGAAAGTTTAAGGATTTCTAACTTGTTTATTCTATGTTATTTAAGCTAGGATGTATTACTTTCATTTTTTTCCAAGATGATCATGGACTTGAGCTCCATAAGATATTTGGATGCTAAGTCTAAGAGATTGGAATGTTTAAGTTTCCATTGTTTTGCAAAATGATCATGGACTTGAGCTCCATAAGATATTTGGATGCTAAGTCTGAGAGAATGGAAAGTTTAAAGATTTCTAACCTATAAATCCTATGAAGGCTGAACCTAGAAGGTTATGGACCTAGGATGCTTTGTCCTTATTTTTCCAAAATGATCATGGCTTTGAGCTCCTTAATACATATGGATGCTAAACCTAAGAGATTGGAAAGTTTAGTGAATGATAGCCTATTTTACTAGCCTTGGCCGAATACCCTAAGTTTATAACTTAGTGAGATTTTAATTCAACTTTGTTAAGTGATCATTGTTTATGAACTCCTAACACTTAAGGATCATAAATCCATGAGTTATATAATTTTTGGGAATCTCTAACCCTAAGAACTAGTCTTGGCCGAACCTATACCTTGTGGTTTAGTGTTCTTGTTTGATTTTAACTTGTGATTTTGTGTTCATAACCTTAGACTTCCATCGCGGAGGAAACGAGTACGTTCGTGGTATACCTCTTCGAGCATCCAATCTCCTTACCTTCATAGAAGGTGGAGTTAGTACTTTGTGGTGTGACAACGAGGAGCTTCGAGTTCGGGAGTTCGGTGATAACCCAGGTGGGGGAAAGAACCAACCTATCGTCGGAATGGATAAGTAGTAGATTATACAATAATTGTGTAGGGTGACCTAAACCCTACTAGTAGTCGAGTAATCGACAAGACCAAAATCACATTGGAAACCGTTTCTGAAAACCAATGGAGATTCGGGGATTGTAGGTTTATCGATATTAGGTTGATTTTAGATTGTTCATGGTTGATTTGATTTTATTACCTTTATTGAATTGATTTTGTTCTATATTGGTGATATGAGAATATTTGGATTGATATTGTGTTATGCATGATCTGCCTGGTTTGTATTATTATGCTTAGTGGTTTTTAAGCAAAGATATATATGTTGTCTAAGAGAGGATTGTTTTGGGTGTAAGGATAATGATGATTTAGAAGGGCCTAACTTAGATGAGGAATGTTAAAGAGGTGTTATGGCAAAGAATATGTGTCATGTTCTAATGGAAAGTTAAGGCACTAGGATGTTGTTAAAACGGGTTGGTGAGATTCAAGTATAGGTGTTGTTGTCCACAACCGTGTATTGGTAATATAATACATAAGGACAAAGGTGTATTGGTAATATAAAACACAAGGACAAAAGTGTATTGGTAATATAATACACAAAGTCAAAAGTGTATTGGTAATATAATACGCAAGGACATCTGTGTATTGGTAATATAATACACGGTGTATTGGTAATATAATACACGGTGTATGGGTAATATAATACACATAAAACACTTCTGTGTATTGGTAATATAATACACGTAAAACACTTCTGTGTATTGGTAATATAATACACCGTGTATTGGTAACATAATACACATAAAATAAAGAGTTCTCGCAAGACCACTTCCACCTTAGGAAATAGGTGTGCAGCTATGGTGTCTTTGAGTAGCATGAGATTGGGGGGTAGAGGATGATATATATTAATTTGTGGATGATCTGGTAGTTATGTATGTTGTTTGTCTGTGACAATTACTGTATAATGTACTATGACTCTTTTCCGCTTTTTGATGATAGAACTGCTTATTATCCCCTAGGTTTCTATATTTTTGTGGGTTACTTTGGTTTACATTAGAAGACCCGATGGAGGGTTATGTTGTTGAGGAGCTGGATGGAACTCTGTATGAAACGGAGATTGCTGAGGAGTTAGATGGAACTCCTTATGAACCAGACGTTGGGGGTCGAGCTGTGATCCATGGTGATTAGAGTATAGACATTATGGCCAGTGTGTCTAAGGAGCATTTTTATACTTCCGTTAAGTATGTCTGTTATTAAGTGTATGCCTGTGAGGGATCCTACCGGGAGGATACCCTCAACAGTGTTTTGGTACTGTAATGAATAATTGGGTGTGTATTTACATATGTTAAAGTTGTTGTGTTTTAAATTTGTAGGAGTTATATGATTGTTTAAATAAGTTTTTAATTTTTACATATTTTCATGATAATCACGCGATTAAGAATTGATTTGAGAAGGTAATTAATCTAATAAAACACCGGCGAACAATGGGGTGTCTCATCAGAAGTGTGCTCTTCCACTTTCTGTTGAAGTTTTTCAACCTCTTCAGATTGTGATGTTTCACTTGAGATCTTAGCTTCATTAGACTTTTCAGTCTTCAACTCACTGTTCTCTTTGGCCAGTTTCTCACACTCTTGAGATTTCTGCTTATGCTCACTAATGAGCTTTACATACTCTCTTTTGAGGGATTTGAAGGCCTTAGATAAGCAGTTGGATTCCTCCAGTAACTCCTAATAGGAATCAAGTAATTCCTCATAGTCAGAATGTACCTCATCATCTGAATCTGAGTCAGTTTTGGCCATCAGACAGAGATTAGCTTCTTCTTCTGTCTCTTCGTCATAAGATGTTGACTCCTGATCCTCCTAAGTAGCCATAATCCCTTTCTTCTTATTTTTGAAGAATTTCTTAAAAGGGGCTTTCTTGAGTTGAGGACATTTAGCTTTGATATGACCAGGCTTATTGCACTCATAGCAGACAATTGAACTCTTGTCTGTTGAAGTGGTTTCTTTGATGTTCTTATCCTTGTTGAACCTTCTGAATGACTTATCCTTTCTGAACTTCTTTTTTTTTTTAAGAGAAGCTTTATCTTCCTGGTTAGGAGAGATAAGTCTTCATGACTTTCAGAATCTTCGGGTTCAGACAGGTCAGTATCACTGGATGACTCGTCTTCCTTTAGAGCCTTGGAAGATTTTGCTGACTTTTGATCAGCCTCCAGAGCAATCTACTTGCCATTCTTTGTAGCAATTTCATCTCCAAGTTCTTGCTCATGAACAGTGAGTGTACCAAGAAGTTCATCAATAGTCAAGGTAGTGAGATCCTTGGCTTGAGAAATAGCAGTGACCAAAGGTCTCCACTATTTAGGTTGACTTCTCGGTATCTTTCCAACCTTCTCAGCATTAGTATAAATTTTACCAAGAGATTTTAGGCCATTGATGATAGTTTGGAATCTTCCTATCATCTGAGCAACAGATTCTCCTTCCTCTATGAGAATCAGTTCATACTTTCTGACAAGTATGACAATTTTTTATTCTTTAACTTTGGCCGTTCCTTCATGTGTGACAGCTAAAGCATCCCATATTTCTTTTGCAGAATCACAGGCACCCACCTTTTCGATTTCTTCAGGACTGAGAGCACAAATGATGTTATATCTGGCTTTGTGATTCAGCTCCCACTTTGTCTTTTCTGCAGGGGTCCACTGAGCTTTAGGCTTGTCAGTGTTGTCATCATTTTTAGGAATGACTGGACCATCAGTGATGACATCCCAGATATCATAGTTAGTTGATAGAATGAACCATTGAAATCTATCTTTCCAATAGTTGTAGTTTTCTCCATTCAAGAATGTAGGTCTGGTTAGGGAAGCTCCTTCATTCTGGTGACTCCCACTTGAACTAGCTCCAGCAGTCATGTCTATTCTTCAGGACCTTTAGCTCTACACTATTAGATGCCTAACCCAGAGGCTGAGCTATGATACCAACTGAAACAGACAACCATAAACACAAGAATTGGGTGGGGGGGGGGGGGGGGGGTTGAATTGTGTTTATTAGAAATCAGAAATTAAAACAAAGTTGAAAACTTTTCGTACACAGAAGCTAGGTCCAGACATGTGTGAAAACATACCACAGACAGGTGACCTGTCTGTTGTGATTTTAACATAAAAACACACAAGCACACAACTTGAAAACAAGTTTGATTTTCACACTTTACCCCTTTAGTTAGAAATCAGATAATATAATCAAAGCAACTAAAGAGTTTAAGGGAAGAGAGATTAACACGGTTATTTATCCTGGTTCATTCTTTAACACAAAGACCTACGACCAGTCCTTGGCAGCACCAAGTTTTATCCACTATAACCGATCAGGTTACAAACTCCAAGTATTGTTTGCTCACCTAGCCTCTTTAGGCTCAAAGACAAGTATTCTCTGCTCATCTTGCCTCTTTAGGCTCACACATGTTTGTTTGAGAAGTTTGTTTGTAATAAATACAATAGACATACAGTTCTTTCACTAACACTCAGAGTGGATTAAATGTAAGCTTAGGAAAGACTGCGTAATAACTTCAATTGATTGAAGAATACAGATTGAAAGAATGAAGAAATAAATGCGCAGAATAATGACTCTTTTAATGCTATTTTATCACTATCTTCATCTTCAATGACTTCTGTATTTATAGTTTTCAAGCATTTAAGATCCGTTAGAGACATTCATTCAAATGTTGGCTTCAAGCAGAGCTCCATTAAATGCAATAGAATCATTCTGGGCAACCATTAATACAATAGGAACGTTGGTTTTACTCTAACATGAAGGATCATGGCTTTATGCATCATGCAGTAGCCAAATCAGAGTTCTGCAGAATGCTTTTGTACTTAGCAGAGCACATTTCCCTTTTTCGTGTAATAACCAAGAGTACTAGGGAATAAAGTATGTTGGAAACATTCTTTAACTGGACTTCATCTCTGATATCCTAGGTTGCCTGTGAGAATGACCTCTGACTTTTCTTGACAAACATCGATTATCCAATCGATTGTGTTGCTATCTCACAAACTCACCGGTTCTGTTTTGGCTTATACATAGATGTACTAATTGATGTATAGTTGCAAAAGTGTTTTCTGATCAAGCAAGTTCAGAGTGAATCGATGTATACATAGATGTATAACACTTATACATAGATGTACACTCAGGTTTTCATTAATAGTTAGTTAATTAACTGAAAGTACATCGATGTACACATATATGTACTGATTAATCAATTAGCCTTTTTCATTCTAAACATGTTTGCTATTGAAAATCATTTTCACTTATTTTGGAGAGCTTAACTAAAAGTTAATCTAAGTATTGGAACCAAAGGGATTTGAATTAATAATCTGAGTTTTGATGCTAACAAAAAGGATTAAATTTGCATGGCAAAGTTTTAGTTGAGATCTAACATGCTTTATCTAGTCTTGCAGGAATGTTAAAAATATATAAGTTATGGAAACCTTGAATAAGTTTCCTTATATCTGCTTGGACTTAGTTTGTGAATCCGCGTCCATTCATGTAGACAAGCTGCTCAAAACGAATGGTATATTTATTTATTTATTTATATCTTTGAATAGACGAGATAATAAAATATTCTCAGTAGACGGAGATAAAAAATAACTCACTAAATTTTAGCAAGTCCAAAGACTTGATGATAGACGAGAGGATATGCCACGTCAGTAGACGAGCGAAAAGAAAACTGCACGTCCATAAACTTGGTTTTACCCATGAGCGTGTAGACGCAAATTTTAAGTAGACGAGCCCTTTTTCATATAAGTTCTCATATGCTCGGTCTAGCTAAGTAAATGCTACCCCGACCACAATGAAATATTTATTTCAAATGATTGATATTTATTTCAAACGAATATTGGTCCTTCCTATTTGTTTTATTTGTTTTAATGCTTTATTTCTTTGTAAGAGAAACATAATACCATCAAGGAAATGCAAAAAGCAACATAGTACAATGGGGAAATGCAAAACGATCTGTACCCTGTCACCTTTACTGCTGGAATAGCTGGAATTTTCACAAAGGAGGAAAGACAGTTTTTCAAGTTGCAATTGCTCAGAGCTGTGACCCTCCATTTCGTGCAAAAGTGATATCCAAGAGTACATTTCACAATGGCCACGATCAAGCTATCAGTCACAACGGATATTATACATTAAATGCTATCACTAAACGGGTATATTCAAAACAACCGTTGAAGTTTTTCAAGTGAAGAAGAAGGTCACTATAAATAGAAGATCTCAACCACTGAAGAACAACTTTTGCAAGTGAACTTTTGCCAATCTACAATCTCTCATTCTTTCATTCTTTCAAGAGCAAAAGTCGGTATTCTTTTGTTTGAATATTATTGTAATATTCAACCGATCTTAAACTTTCATATCCTCACACATAGTGAGTTAGAAGATCAAAAGCAGACAATCTCTTTGTTAGAGTTAGAGCCTGAAGAGGCTTGGTAAGAAAGGAATACTTGTAACCTGGAGAGGTGTTGAATACTTGTTGTAATCTATTTGGAAAAATAGTGGAGTAAAACCTTCAAGTCGAAGGGACTAGACGTAGCTCTTGGTTGGAAGAGAGTGAACCAGGATAAAACACTTGCGTGAATCTTCTAATCCCTTAACTCTTACAGTTTTATTTGTTTTACTGACTGTGGGGATTTGAACTTGATTTTGTTAATCTTTTAAAAGTTTATTTTCTGTGTGTGCCCCTGTGTTTTATTCTGTGTATGAGAAAATAAGCTTTGAAAAATGTTGTTTTCGAAAATTATTAACATACACAATTCAACCCCCCTTCTTGTGTTTACCTGTGTCAACTTCAGTTAGTATCAGAGCTCTGCCTCGAAAGGGTTGAGCATCTAACAAGTGCTGAGGGAGTACGATCCAACAACCATGGATGCAGAAGGACAAGTTATCAACATACCTCCTCTCTTTGATGGAACTGATTATGACTACTGGAAGAAGAGGATGATGGCCTTCTTGGATGCAGAGGACGTAGATATTTGGGAGCTGATTGAAACTGTCTACACAGAGGCAAGAGGTGAAGCTGGAGCTGTTGTCTCTGGAGCCCAATGGACTCAAGTGTAGAAAAATCAACATCAGCTCAATCTAAAAGCTAAGCACTAACTCATGTGCGCTATTACCAGATCTGAGCATGACAAGGTTCACAGTTGCAACACTTCCAAAGAAATCTGGGATACTTTTACCCTAGCTCATGAGGGTTCATCTCAAGTAAAGGAATAAAAAATAAGCATGTTGGTCCACCAGTATGAACTATTTAAAATGGCTGATCATAAAACAATAGATCAGATGTTTGGAAGATTTCAAACTATCACCAACAGTCTCAGATCTCTCGGAAAAACATATGAAAACAGAGACCATGTTAGAAAGATTCTGAGAAGTTTATCTAAGCAATGGAGACCCAAAGTTACTGCTATTCAGGAAGCTAAGAACCTGAATACTCTTTCTCTAGAAGAGCTTCTTGGATCTCTCAAAGTTCATGAACTTGAACTGAATGATGAAGACAATTCCAGAAAAGGAAAGTCTATTGCCCTAAAGGCAAGGAAAGCAAGTTCACCGAAAGCTCTCAAAGCTTCTGAATCTTCAGATGATGCTGGAACTTCAGACAGTGATGAAGGATCAGATGAAGATGAACTATCTTTCATTTCCAGAAAGATTCAACACATGTGGAGAAAGAAAGGTGGCTTCAGGAAGAAGCAGTTCAACATAAAGTTTTCCAAGGAGAAATCATATTCCAAGGAAAAGGTCCACCTTTGTGCTTTGAATGCAAAAAGCCTGAACATTTCAAAGCTGATTACCCTGATCTGAAGGACAAAAAGAAGAAGGGTTTAATGTCTACTGGGGAGGATCTGGATTTATTCTCATTTGATGAAGAAGATGAAGCTGAAGAAGAGGCAAATATCTGTCTCATGGCTTACTTGTCATTAGAAAATGAATACGTTGATGCTGAGGTAATGAACTCTGACCTGTCCACTCATCAAAATGCATTTGATGAAATGTTGCATGAGTCATCCATACTGGCTCATGAGTATAGAAGTCTCAAAAAGAAGTTTACAAAACTGTCAAAAGAATATGATAAGGTTTGCATGGAAAAACAAAACCTTAGAGATGAAAATGACAAACTAAAATTAGAGAATGTTAGTCTAACTGACAAACTTGAGTGTGAGCCTGATGTTTCTTGTGAAGTTGCAAAACTGAAACAAGATGTTATGTATTTGACAGACACTCTGTCAAAGTTTGTAGGTGGCTCAGATAAGCTCAGTCTCATTTTAAGTTACTCTAGTTCACCTTATGATAAATCTGGCCTCGGTTATGACAAGGAGAAGCATTAAATATATCACAAAAGGTCAAAACCATATGCACGACATAGAGATTCAAAAGCTCAAGCTAAATTATAAGCCTCTGGCTTATCTAGTTTTATGACTAGATGAACTAGGGTTTATGTGCCAATTTATTCGAGTTCACTCTCGTTTTCGCCCAAATTTGCCTTGTTTTGTTCCTAAGTTGGACTTTGACTCGTTTTGCGTCTTTTGTGTAGTTTTTAGCTTCTTTTGGATAGAATTACGCTTGTGGTTGCTTGTGTTGTTTTCAGGTCCATAAGTGAAGCTCTAAGAATTAAGGAAAGTCAAGAAATAGTGGAGATTGTCATTCTGGAGATTCTCGCCCCGTGAAAGGAAGCTCGCCCCGCGAGAGTTTGAAGACCCAAAGTCAGAGACCATCACGGCCGTGCCGTGATGTATATCACGGCCGTGACCTAAAAGCCACACAAGTCAGAGACCATCACGGCCTAGCCGTGATAAGTATCACGGCCGTGACCCAAAATCCACACGAGACAGAGAACATCACGGCTTGGCCGTGATTCACATCACGGGCCGTGACAAGAGGGCTCGCGTCGCGAGACATCCTTCGCGTCGCGAGAGTTCGAATTCCAGAAGTGCGCCAGAAGCAGAAGCCGTCACGGCCAGGCCGTGATGGCCGTGACGCGTGGCCTCCTTATAAATAGAGCAGATCAGAACAGAAAGGAGGACTTTTTGGATCAGAATTTTCAGAGACCCTTTTGTAACCCTTATTCTGGGATTTCTTCTCCTTTTCTCCTCTCTTAATTCTTAGGCTTAGGATGAATCCCGATTGTACGTGCGTTGTTGTTACGGACATGAGGAACTAATCCTCTTGTCTAGGGGATCGATGAAGCCACCCATGGCGGCATAGTGTTCATGTAATGTAACTCTCTCTCCTTTAATTCAATTATGGTTTTCCAATTCTGTTTTCATTGTGTCGATTATATGCTAGCGTGATCGACTAGTTAAGCGTGTTGAGGCCTAACGGCGATTCGCGTTTTAGAACTTGAATTGGGAACATCGGTCGAGTATTGCACGAGAGTGAGTAGGAGATCGATGCAACCTATAGGGAACAAGAATTAATAGAATTCGAGATTAGGGTTAAGAGACCTAGCAAGTAATTAACTCAAATCATCGAATACGTCCTAATGAGCACGGAAGTGGATTTAGGAGAATTTAGGGGTCTCGGTTGACATTAAAATTGAACGTAGGGAGGAGAATATCATCACTTGGGTACTTTGCATGATTGGGTAGGTGAATTCGAAACCTTAGATGTTTTTATTTCTGAATTTAATCACCGTAGCGTTATTTGAATCGATTCTTGAATTTGCGATCTCAATCTCTTTCTCTCAACCACCTTCTATTGCTTAACCAATGTATCGGATTTCTTGACAATTTAGTCGAATTGGTAACCCAATCCTTGTGTTCGACCTCGGTAGAATCTTACCGTGTTTTTATTACTTGCGATGACCCGGTACACTTGCCGGAGTCACAACAAGTTTTTGGCGCCGTTGCCGGGGATTGGCACAACCAATTTTCCTAATTCTGAGGAAATTCGGCTGTTTGGTTAAGCTGACTTTTAGTTTTATTTTTTTTTATTTAATTGCCATTATTTTTCTCTGTTTCTTTGATTCCACTTGGTCTTTGCCTGTTTTTGTATGCGAGGTACTCTTCTACAAGAGGACGTGCTATTCGATTCAGAGATCACCAGGACCGAGAGGCAATTAAGAAAAGAGGCCAGAGAAAGGAAGAGGTTGGAAGCAATTAAAATAGAGGGCATGGCTGAAGAAAATCCTCCTCCTCCTCCTCCTCGTTACAAGCCTCTCTTTGAGTACGATCTACCAAGCTTGGTGGATTGTGACTCTTCTATTGTGAGAGGCAACCTGAACACAGACTCCTTCAGAGTTGAAGCATGTGTCACATTCCAGCTCCGGGAGAATCAGTTTGATGGGAGTGGAAAGCAAGACCCGCATAGACACATCACTCGCTTCCTTGAGGCGTGTGACTTACAGAAGACAAGAGGAGTCTCACAAGATGAGTTTCGCTTGCGGCTCTTCCCTCTCTCTCTTAGGGATGTCGCTCGCGATTGGGTTGATAGTTTGGATAGGAACAGCATCAGAACTTGGGAGCAGATGGCACAGAAGTTCCTAACCAAATATTTCCCTCCTCAGAAGGCGGCACAAGCAAGAATAGCCGTCACATCATTCAGGCAAGCGGAGGACGAAACTTACAATGAAGCATGGGAGAGGTACAATGGTTTATTGAGAAGATGTCCTTCTGCGTTCTTTGACCCGGTTTCCAAGGTGCAGCATTTCTTTAATGGGTTGAGGGGACGCTATCAGATGAACTGTGATGCCGCAGCTGGCGGTTCCTTTGTATATTTATCGGCTGAGGACGGATGGGCACTGTTAGAGAAGATGTCATATAATGATTACAACCGTGGTAGGGAGACCTCGAGTGGAATCAGTTCTGGGACAATGGAAGCCATTTTAGAGCAAAACAGACTTTTGAAGATGCAGAATGAGGCTTTGTCTGGGAACAAGAGGGTTAATGCAATACACGAGGGAATGCCTCCTGGTTGTGCAAATTGCAATGGAAATCATGACACTCAGAATTGCCCGCTAAATTTCCCTCAAGAACATGTGGACTCTTGCCACAACTTCTATGACACTGTGCCCCAGAACAATTATCAGAGGAACAATCGAGAATCGAATAGGGGCTACATGAGAAGAGACCATCCGGGATTTGCTTGGAGTGATGTTAATGGTGGTCTAGCCGGTCAACAACACCCTCAACAGAATTGGCAACAACCTCAACAGTGAGTCGAGACCGAACATTGGAATTCAGAACAAGCAATACTCAGAGAGCTCCTCCAGGGGCCTAATCGATTTGCAAATATCAGATGGTGGAAGACAACAGTGGGAGCTGGCCTTTGAAAAGATGACCGGGACAGTTGAGAAGCTATCAACCTATACATACACAGCTTTAGAGAAAGTGAATGCGTCAGTTGACAAGTTGGCGACTCATACAGGTTCAGCAATTCAGAATCTTGAGACACAAATAGCACAGCTCGCGAAGCAAATGAATGAGCGTCTTCCAGGCACTCTTCCAGGTGACACTGAGAACAACCCTAAGAGCCAGTGCAATGCCGTAACCACTAGAAGCGGTAGAGTGCTGGAATCTAACAGGGGCGCACCTAGTTCTCCGGAAGTTGAGGTCTCGAACCATCCCATGTTGAGGAAGAACAACCTGAGAAAGAAGAGGAGTTAGAAAGAGGTAAGGCACCGGAGCAAGGAGGGAGGTTAAAGCTTGTAGATGAAGAGTTCCGTAGAAAGAAGTGGGTAGAGCCCAAGGACCTCCCGTCCTACATGAAGGTACCATATCCGGAAAAGATCGAAGAAGCCTCAACAAGATAAACAGTTCAACAGATTCCTTGATGTCTTCCGCAAGCTTCAAATTAACATCCCATTTGCGGAAGCCCTGGAACAAATGCCATCGTATGCCCGGTTTATGAAGGAGCTTCTCACCAAGAAGCGGAGAATTGTGGATGAGGAGACGGTTGCTTTGACCGAGGAGTGTAGTGCCATTCTTCAGAGAAAACTCTCTCCAAAGTTGAAAGATCCCAGTTCCTTTTCGATACCGTGTACTATTGGGGAGATGAATATAGGGAAGGCATTATGTGATCTAGGGGCAAGCATCAATTTGATGCCCCTCTCCATGATGAGGAAGTTGGGAATTAAGGAAGCCAAGGATACACGGATGTCACTCCAACTGGCCGATCGCTCCATCAAATACCCCTATGGGGTTGTCGAAGACTTGCTAGTGAAGGTGGACAAATTCATATTTCCGGCAGATTTTGTGGTGCTTGATATGGATGAAGACGCCGAGATCCCTCTCATATTGGGTAGGCCTTTCTTGGCCACAGGGCGTGCTTTGATTGATGTGCAACAAGGGAAGCTCACCCTCCGCGTGCAAGATGAGAATGTAGTCTTCAATGTCTTTGAAGCAATGAAGCACCCTGTGGAGAGGTCGGAAGTGTACCGGGTGGATTTTGTGGATGGTATTGTCAAGGAAGAGACCACTAGAGGAGCCCATGGTTCTGCACTTGCACAAGTGTTGGTAAAATCCCATGGTGATGATAGTGAGGAAGAAGACCCCTTGGGGGATGAGGACTATCTTGAATGTTTGAAACAGATGGAAGCCTTACCAAGTCTCCTAAGGGATGAATATGCAAAGGAGAAACTCAACAAGGAAGGCAATGAGGAAGATGGAAAAACACCGGAGTTGAAGCAACTCCCAAATCACTTGAGGTATGCATTCTTGGGGGAGGAGGGACAACATCCGATGATCATTAGCAATGCCTTGAAAAAGGATGAAGAGGATAAGCTTTTGAGAGTTCTTAGGGAACACAAATCCGCCATTGGGTGGAAGATTTCGGACCTAAAAGGTATAAGCCCTTCCCTATGCATGCATAAAATCTTGATGGAGGATGGTTATAAGCCGGTGGTTCAACCACAGAGACGGCTAAACCCCATCATGAAAGAAGCTGTGCGTAAGGAAGTGATTAAGCTTTTAGTTGCCGGAATCATCTACCCAATCTTGGATAGCAACTGGGTTAGTCCGATTCATGTGGTCCCAAAGAAGGGTGGAACAACCGTGGTGGTCAATGAAAACAATGAATTGATCCCAACAAGAACCATCACGGGGTGGAGAGTGTGCATCGACTACAGAAGATTAAATGAAGCAACAAGGAAGGATCACTTCCCTCTCCCCTTCATAGATCAAATGCTTGAGAGGTTAGCCGGATATGAATACTACTGTTTCTTGGATGGTTACTCTGGCTATAACCAGATTGTGGTGGATCCTCAAGACCAAGAGAAGACGGCTTTCACTTGTCCGTATGGAGTTTTTGCCTACAGGAGGATGCCCTTTGGATTGTGCAACGCCCCGCTACTTTCCAAAGGTGCATGCTCTCTATTTTCTCGGACATGGTGGAGAGATGCATTGAGGTGTTCATGGATGACTTCTCGGTCTTTGGGACGTCCTATGACAACTGTTTGAAGAACTTGACCTTGGTGCTTAAAAGGTGCCAAGAGACTAACCTTGTGCTCAACTGGGAGAAATGCCACTTCATGGTCAAGGAAGGTATAGTCTTAGGGCACAAAGTCTCCCAAAGGGGGATTGAGGTTGATAGGGCGAAGATTGAGTTGATTGAAAAGCTGTCCCCACCAACCAATGTGAAGGGGGTGAGGAGTTTTTTGGGGCATGCCGGGTTCTACCGGAGATTCATCAAAGACTTCTCCAAAATCGCAAGGCTGCTTTGCGACCTTCTTGTGAAGGATGTATCCTTTGATTTTAATGATTCTTGTTTAAATGCCTTCACTGTTTTGAAAAATATGCTTGTCACCGCACCCATAATCACTACACCTAATTGGAATTTTCCATTTGAAATCATGTGTGATGCTAGTGATTATGCGGTGGGGGCTGTTTTGGGGCAGAGGGTGGAAAAATTAGCTCATGTCATTTATTATGCAAGTAAAGTTTTGAATGAGGCACAAGCTAATTATTCCACCACCTGAAAAGAACTACTTGCTGTGGTGTTTGCTTTGGATAAGTTTAGATCCTACATCGTGGGGTCTAAGATTGTGGTATTCACTGATCATGCGGCCATAAAACACTTGATGACAAAACAAGAGGCCAAACCTAGATTAATTCGGTGGATTCTTCTTTTGCAGGAATTTGATCTCGAGATTAAGGACAGGAAGGGATCCGACAATGGGGTGGCGGACCACTTATCTAGGTTGGTCAATCCCGACATCGAGGAGGAATTGTTAGACATCAAGGAAGAATTTCCTGATGAAAAGCTGTTTGCACTTATTGAAAATTCCCCTCCTTGGTTCGCGGATATGGCCAACTTCAAGTCTTCAAATGTGGTTCCGCAAGGTTGGACTAATCAACAGAGAAAGAAGTTCTTCTCGGATGCAAAATATTATGTGTGGGAGGACCCATATCTCTTCAAGCAGTGTTCGGATGGGATCCTCAGGAGGTGCATTCCCCATGACCAAATCGGAAACGTGCCGTGGCATTGTCATAGCTCGGATTACGGTGGGCATTATGGGGGAAAGAAGACTGCAGAAAAGATCCTTCAAAGTGGTTTCTTTTGGCCGACGCTCTTCAAGGATGCCTACACCTTTGTTGAAAACTGTGATCGTTGCCAAAGGGTTGGCAATATTTCTAAGCGGCATGAACTCCCCTTGAATTGCATGCTCGAAGTAGAGCTCTTTGATGTATGGGGGATAGATTTCATGGGACCATTCCCACCCTCTTTCTCTTACCAGTACATTTTGGTGGCTGTCGACTACGTGTCGAAGTGGGTGGAGGCAATCCCAACAACCACAGATGATGCGCGGGTAGTCATGAATTTCTTGAGGCGCAATATCTTCTCTAGGTTTGGGGTCCCAAGAGTGTTGATCAGTGATGGGGGATCCCACTTCTGCAACAATCAAATGCATAAGCTTCTCGAGAAGTATGGGGTCAAGCACAAAGTCTCTACTCCCTATCACCCCCAAACAAATGGGCAAGCAGAGGTATCCAACCGTGAGTTGAAGCGCATTCTTGAGAAAACCGTCAACTCC
This sequence comes from Sophora flavescens, assembly GCA_030762895.1. Classification (NCBI taxonomy): domain Eukaryota; kingdom Viridiplantae; phylum Streptophyta; class Magnoliopsida; order Fabales; family Fabaceae; genus Sophora; species Sophora flavescens. The sequence continues at coordinate 116,395,412 of CM061068.1, forward strand.
TCACGGAAGGATTGGTCAAGGAAATTGGATGATGCCCTATGGGCTTATAGGACTGCCTTCAAGACTCCAATTGGAAGGTCTCCCTACAATTTGGTGTTCGGAAAGGCATGCCACCTACCGGTGGAATTGGAGGAGAAATCTTACTGGGCAATTAGGGAGCTCAATTTTGACTTGACAAAGGCCGGTGAGAAGAGGTTGTTGGACTTGAATGAGCTGTCAGAAATCCGCATGCAAGCTTATGAGAACGCAAGAATTTACAAGGAGCGGACGAAGGCGTGGCATGATAAGCACATCTTGCCTAGGAGGTTTGAGCCCGGACAATTGGTGCTTCTGTATAATTCAAGGTTGAGGCTCTTTCCTGGGAAGCTGAAATCAAGGTGGTCAGGACCATACAAGATCCTACAAGTCTTTCCCCATGGGGCAGTGGAATTAGAAGGGACCTCTGGCAATTTCAAGGTGAACGGGCACAGGTTGAAGCATTATCATGGGGAGTCAATCCCAACTGGAAGGCAAGTGTTTTTTCTGGATTAACCCTTAGGGGTGACTTGAGTCAGGCTCGGGACGTTAAACAAGCGCTACTTGGGAGGCAACCCAAGCTAGGTATCTCTCTTCTCTGAACTTTTGTTTTATTTTTGCTTTTTGTTTTGTTTTTGTTGTCACTCTTGAATAATTTGAGAAGATCAAGAGTTGTTGTATGAATGTCGTGTCGGCAAGCTTGTGGGATTTGCATTAAATTGAGCATGGATTGATTGCATGAATGACTTGATCATTGATGATTTCCCCCTAGGTTCTGAAAATAGAAAAGTTGATCCCCACTAAAAATTGAAAATTGAACTTTGAGATTTATTATGATTGCTTGATTTATGATAAGTTTGGGGTAAGGGGATGCACACACTAGGAATCGTATCTCGGTCAAACAGTTGCAAAATGTCCAGGTGAGGATTTGAGCCTCCAACTCTGTTTTTTTTTAATGTGTGAATCACTGAAAGTTGCACTTTCCCGAATTTGCTTGAATCTCTATATGGTTTGCATGTTTATATGTTGCATCAAATGATTTAGGCAATTTTCTTTGAATTAACTACTTGGCCATAAATTGAACCAACCTTGATGAATGATCCCTAGTCAGCCACATTGAGCCTTGAAGCCTATTGTTCTTCATGACCTTACATTACAAGCCATTAACTCAGAAAAACCATGATTTTCCCCTATCCTAGGATTTAGGAGAGTATGGAATTTTAGCTTTGTGAGTGTTGTTGTGGAACTAAGTTTGGGGTGGCTACAAGTTCATGAATCATAGTTGAGAAAAAGAAAAAATGGAAGTAAGGGCCCAAGGCAAAAAGAAAAAAAAAAAAGAAAAGAAAAGAAAAGAAGAAAACAAATAAATTGCCAAGGAAAAAGGGGCAAAACAGAAAAAAGATGAGCAAGGAAAAAAGGCTGTAGTCACCCGAGACAAAACAGAAAAATGGAAAAAGGAATCTGAGTGGAAATGTGTTTAATGCTCATGCTCTCTTAGTTCCTAGGGACCTAAGCCTAAATATCCTTCACTATCTTGCCCTTAGCCAGGCCCCATTACAACCTTTGAAAGACCTATTGATGATGCATGCATGTTTTCGTGGGAACTATGTTTGAGATGAAAATCAAATTCATGGGAAGTGCTCTTAGAATGTGAAAGTGAGTGAAAAGTTGATAGCCTAGACAAACTTGAGCGAATGAGTGAAATACTAATTGCCCTTGAGAGGAAGGCAATTGTTTGAAATAGGTGATCTTCCTTTGTGTGTATCTTTGAGCCTCAACTTAGAGTAATGATGGCATGAATGATAATTTCTCAATTGTTTAAAGTAGATGAATGTGGGGATTACATTGATGAAAAAGAGGGGGAATCAAAGAAGAAAAAAATTTGTTTTGTAAAGTCGCATGAAATTTGTGCGAAATTGATTAGATCTTTAGGCTTGCCAAGTCTTGAGTCGTTTTTTAGTTTTAAGCTTGCTTGGGGACAAGCAAGGTTTAAGTTTGGGGTATTTTGATAAGCCTCTGGCTTATCTAGTTTTATGACTAGATGAACTAGGGTTTATGTGCCAATTTATTCGAGTTCACTCTCGTTTTCGCCCAAATTTGCCTTGTTTTGTTCCTAAGTTGGACTTTGACTCGTTTTGCGTCTTTTGTGTAGTTTTTAGCTTCTTTTGGATAGAATTACGCTTGTGGTTGCTTGTGTTGTTTTCAGGTCCATAAGTGAAGCTCTAAGAATTAAGGAAAGTCAAGAAATAGTGGAGATTGTCATTCTGGAGATTCTCGCCCCGCGAAAGGAAGCTCGCCCCGCGAGAGTTTGAAGACCCAAAGTCAGAGACCATCACGGCCGTGCCGTGATGTATATCACGGCCGTGACCTAAAAGCCACACAAGTCAGAGACCATCACGGCCTAGCCGTGATAAGTATCACGGCCGTGACCCAAAATCCACACGAGACAGAGAACATCACGGCTTGGCCGTGATTCACATCACGGATCGTGACAAGAGGGCTCGCGTCGCGAGACATCCTTCGCGTCGCGAGAGTTCGAATTCCAGAAGTGCGCCAGAAGCAGAAGCCGTCACGGCCTGGCCGTGATGGCCATCACGGCCGTGACGCGTGGCCTCCTTATAAATAGAGCAGATCAGAACAGAAAGGAGGACTTTTTGGATCAGAATTTTCAGAGACCCTTTTGTAACCCTTATTCTGGGATTTCTTCTCCTTTTCTCCTCTCTTAATTCTTAGGCTTAGGATGAATCCCGATTGTACGTGCGTTGTTGTTACGGACATGAGGAACTAATCCTCTTGTCTAGGGGATCGATGAAGCCACCCATGGCGGCATAGTGTTCATGTAATGTAACTCTCTCTCCTTTAATTCAATTATGGTTTTCCAATTCTGTTTTCATTGTGTCGATTATATGCTAGCGTGATCGACTAGTTAAGCGTGTTGAGGCCTAACGGCGATTCGCGTTTTAGAACTTGAATTGGGAACATCGGTCGAGTATTGCACGAGAGTGAGTAGGAGATCGATGCAACCTATAGGGAACAAGAATTAATAGAATTCGAGATTAGGGTTAAGAGACCTAGCAAGTAATTAACTCAAATCATCGAATACGTCCTAATGAGCACGGAAGTGGATTTAGGAGAATTTAGGGGTCTCGGTTGACATTAAAATTGAACGTAGGGAGGAGAATATCATCACTTGGGTACTTTGCATGATTGGGTAGGTGAATTCGAAACCTTAGATGTTTTTATTTCTGAATTTAATCACCGTAGCGTTATTTGAATCGATTCTTGAATTTGCGATCTCAATCTCTTTCTCTCAACCACCTTCTATTGCTTAACCAACGTATCGGATTTCTTGACAATTTAGTCGAATTGGTAACCCAATCCTTGTGTTCGACCTCGGTAGAATCTTACCGTGTTTTTATTACTTGCGACGACCCGGTACACTTGCCGGAGTCACACATGCTAAAACCAAGCCAAGCCCGTCCAATACCTTTTTCAAAGTGTGTGAAAAAAGTGGCATGTTACATCTAGATGCATATATAATAAACATGCTAAACATTCTCGTCGAGTGAAAACTAACAAGAAAGGACCCAAGTCAGTTTTGGTACCTAAAGATAAGATAATACCTATTGCAGATTTACTTAACAACAGGAAAGAAACAAACATCTTGGTACGTGGACAATGGGTGCTCACATCACATGATGAGAGAAAAGTGTATGTTCCAAGACCTTAGACACAAAGATGGTGGTTGGGTTACTTTTGGAGGAAACCAGAAAGGGAAGATCATTGGTATTGGTAAAATTGGTAAACATCCTTTTCCCTCAATTGATAATGTTCTTTTGGTTAATAGTTTTAAACATAATCTGCCGAGCATAAGACAATTATGTGACAGTGGATATGTTGTTTCTTTGGATAAGAACATGTGTAATGTCAAGAAAAATGATGAACCACTTTTATTTACTGCTAAGAGGCAAAACAATTTGAATAAAATTGACTTGGAGGACCTCTCAAATCAAAGTGTCTCATGTCTAGTGTCCATTGAAGATGAGCGATGAATTTGGCCCAAAAGGCTAGGTCATGCAAGCCTGAGATTAATCTCAAAGCTAAATAAGCATAACCTCACGAGAGGGTTACCAAACCTTAAGTACAAATCTGATACTTTCTGTGATGCATGTCAAAAGTGAAAACAAGTCAAGGGTTCTTTTGAATTTAAGAATGTTGTTAGTACCAATAGACCACTAAAATTGCTACACCTTGATCTCTTTGGTCCAACAAGGACTGCTTCTGTTAGTGGTAAGAAATATGGTCTAGTCATTGTAGACAACTACACTAGATGGACATGGGTTATGTTCCTAGCTCACAAGGATGAGTCTTTCAAGGTATTTTTTGTATTCTGCAAACGTGTACATAATGAAAAAGGCATGTGTATCACTTCAATCAGAAGTGGCCATGGGGGAGAGTTTGAAAATGAGCTATTTCATAAGTTCTGTGAATAAAGTGATATTCTTCACAACTTCTCAATATCTAGCACACCGCAGTAAAATGGTGTGGTAGAGAGAAAGGATAGATCTCTTCAAGAGATGGCTAGAACAATGCTCAATGACAACTCTGTCCCTAGACACTTCTGGACTGAAGCTGTTAACACTGCCTGCTACATACGGAACAGAATATACATTAGACCAATCTTGAACAAGACTCCTTATGAATTGTGGAAGGGACGAAAACCCAACATTTCATACTTTCATCCTTTTGGTTGTAAATGTTATATATTGAATACTAACGATCAACTATGTAAGTTTGATGCAAAAGTAAATAATGGAATAGTGTTAGGATATTCTGAAATATCAAAAGGTTTTAGAGTTTATAATTCTAGAACTCTAGTAGTAGAAGAATGTATTCATGTCAAGCAGCCTGATAAGAAATTATCAGAGCTAGATGAAGCTTTTGTAGATCTTGATCTAAATATCTTAGGAGATACAACAGAGGTAAAAGCTGGTGATTAAGGGGACGACCCTCCTAAACAATCAGAAACCTCCACTTCTCAACAGAATATTGTTCAGAGATCATGGTACTTCAAAAATTATCATCCACAAGATCAAATCATTGGAAACCCCAATGATAGACTACGAACCAGATCAACTTTCAGAGAGCAGGAAGATTCTGCACTAGTCTCTCAGTTGGAACCAAAGACAGTAGAAGAGGCTCTGATGGACAATGACTGGATTATGGCAATGAAAGAAGAACTAAATCAGTTTGAAAGAAGTGATGTTTGGACTCTGGTACCCCCACCTAAAGACAAATCAGTTATTGGAACAAAGTGGGTTTACAGAAATAAGCTTGATGAGAATGGTAAGGTGGTAAGAAATAAAGCAAGACTTGTTGCACAAGGTTATTCTCAAGAAGACGGTATAGATTATACTGAAACTTTTGCACCTGTTGCTAGATTAGAAGCAATTAGGATTTTACTTTCATTTGCTGCACATCATAGCATTATGCTTTTTCAAATGGATGTTAAGAGTGCTTTTTTAAATGACTTTATTAATGAAGAAGTATATGTAATGCAACCTCCGGGTTTTGAGAGTGAAACCCAACCTGAACATGTATATAAGCTTAAGAAAGCTTTATATGGCCTTAAACAAGCACCTAGAGCTTGGTATAACAGACTAAGTTCATTTCTAATGTAAAATGGATTTAATAAAGGAAAGATTGATATAACCTTGTTTAGAAAGTCCATTAAATCTAATTTCATAATTGTGCAAATATATGTTGATGATATTATATTTGGTGCTACTAATGAATCTCTGTGCAAAGTTTTCTAAGTTAATGCAGAAAGAGTTTGAAATGAGCATGATGGGAGAACTCAAATTCTTCCTTAGACTTCAAGTTAAACAAACTATGGACGAGGTGTACATACATCAAACCAAGTATACAGAAGAACTCCTGAAGAAGTTCAAAATGGATGATTGCAAGCCAATGAATACCCCTATGCACCCGACGTCCATACTAAACAAAGATGATAAAGAGAAAAAGGTAGACCAAAAGGTATATAGAAGTATGATAGGATCTCATCTATATGTTACCGTGCTAGACTTGATATTATGTTCAGTGTATGTTTATGTGCTCGATTCCAATATGATCCTAGAGAATCTCACTTATCAGCAGTTAAGAGAATATTTATATATTTTAAAGGTACTACTAATCTGGGTTTGTGTTTTAAAAAAAATGAAGATTACAGATTAGTTGGTTTCTGTGATACTCACTATGCTGGATACAATTGAAAGAAAGAGTACTAGTGGAGGATGTCACTTCATTGGAGCTAGTTTGTCTCATGGTCAAGCAAAAGACAAAGTTCCATAGCCTTATCAACTACTGAAGCTGAGTATATTTCAGCTGCTAGTTGCTGCTCACAACTTCTATGGATCAAACATCAATTGGAAGACTACAATGTATTTGTAAGTAGTATTCCACTTATGTGTGATAATACTGCTGCAATTAATTTATCTAAGAATCCAATATTGCATTCTAGAGCTAAACATATACAGATTAAACATCATTTTATAACGGATTATGTGCAAAAAGGTGTTTTTGATATATAATTTGTAGATACTAACCATCAGTGGGTAGATATCTTTACTAAACCTCTTGCTGAGGATTGATTTATTTGTATTAGAAAGCATCTTAATATGCTATGTGTGGATTGATTATGTTGTCCTGCCTTGAGAATTTTGTTGTTGATGTATGTGTGTCTAAAGCATTTCAAGTCCATTGCATGATTGAAGTGCACGTCCAATGCATACCGCGTCCATCGTATTTGTGTGCCGCGTCCACCGCAAGCCGCGTCCATACTTGCTTGCTTTTTGCTTGGACCCATCCATACACATATTTATTAATTGCATTTATTTTGTCTCAAAGACAAATTTATCCTATATTCTCTAATGATGAGTCAATTACTTCCATCAATCCCATCAAGACCTTTTTATAGTTTCAAAATACCAATGCCGTTTTATCCTTAATGACATGTCTTGTCAAATATTTTCTTTTTGATTTATTTCCAAAAGAAAAATCTTTGAAATTCAAAATCTTTTTAAAGTAACCTCCTTCCCTTTGAGAAACCTTTCGCTACCTTCGTCTCTGAACTCTCTGCTTTTTGCTTCCAAACCCTAACCTTCAATCTTCAACAATGGCTTCCTCTTCAACTTTCAATGTGGACAAGATGAATGTTTCTATTGAGCATCATTTCAACTTTGGAATCTTGGAAGAGTATAACCTAGATATCAGCAAGAATGTTGATGCTGCTGGCTGGGGAGGACTCTTCATAGAGAAAGTATCCATTTTCCCTAATCTGATCAAGGATTTATAGAAAGGTCTTCAAGTTAATGATAAAGAAGTCTTCGCCACCGTTTTGGGGAAGAGAATAGTGGTTTTAGAGAAAACCATCTCTGATGCCATCATCTGCTCTCAGGAAGGAGTGGTCTTTACTAAGACATGGGAAACGGATCTTGGTGGTTCATAAGTTGTTGCTGCCCTTCTGATGAAAGAAGACACAGTATGAACTCATTCCTGGAAATCAGTAGAAATGAAGGATCTGGTTTGCTTCCTTCATCAGTTGCTGAACAAGGTGGTGCTACACAAAATTGACTCCAAGGACAACTTATCAGCCTTGCACAAATTTTGTCTCTGTCAGCTCATCACCGAGACTAAGATAAACTTGCCTAGAATTCTCTTTGGAAGATTCAGGGATGCTACTGTTCATAGGAAGAAGCTCTCTGCACTTCCTTACTACCATCTTCTATAAAAAATCTTCAAGTCACAAGGGATATATGATTTCATTGCCGCTAGTTTCCCTGAAGACCAAGCAAGAGTTCTGATTGAGAAGCCAATGTCTGCTGCTGATTTTGGCAAAATAAATATTGCCAACATGAATCTGAGTACTTACACTGCTGCTGCCTTTGCCAAGACTGAGGAAATGATGAAGATCAAAGAAGAAATGGTTGAGTAGAACAATGATGAAGTTCTTGGACTCAAAAGGGTAGTTAAAAGGAAAACCACTATAGCAGGGAAACCTATGCCTAAAAGGCCTACTACTGGTGGAATTATAATTAGGGAACCATCAGTTGCTGCTCCTCAACCTACACCTACTCAGAAAAGGACAAGGAATGTAATTATGTCCTTCAATGAAGATGAGGACAGGGTCCCCATCAGTTCTGTTTTGAAGAAACAAAGGACTGTTGCTACTGCTGGTGTTGCTAATGTCCTTATTACCACACAACCCAGAAGGAAACCTCCAAGGAAAGCTAAGTCTGTTATGACTTCTGAGGTAACTCTTCCTGCTAATGACCCTGTAAAATTAGCAGTAGATGCCCTAGTATCTAGCTTTGAGGATAGAGTAGTTGATTCTGCACCTGCTACTGTGAATCAAACTGAAATCTTAGATGATGTATACATTCCCACTCTTCCTTACCCACAAAATACTACCCCTAACCAACCACAAACAGCTTCACCAGAAAGACCATATTTCCCAGCCATTATACCTGAAAATGACCCCTGGTTCAACCAACTAGATGATGGAATTATCCTTAGTGCACCCTTTCCCAAAAATCAAAAGACAAAATTTCCATACACTAACCCCTCTGTTCTTTATGATGGTCAATCTGAAAAGTGGGCCAAAGTAAAGAGGAACTGGAAAAATCCTTTATCACCAACATGAACCAGAATCAGTTTTAACAAGACCCTTCTACCCCCAACCTGAGTATTATTATGAACCCGAGACCATACCTCAACCTGATTATGTACCCATACCATATGTACCAAACATCACCAAACCTCTTCCATCCACTCTGCACAACCATATTGGACCTGCCCTAATTCATCTTCCACAGAAAAAATTCCCACCTAGAAAAATCTATCCAAACCTCATCGAATCCCCATCCTTCAAGCCATTCACTGATGGTGTTAAAAGGCATATAATCTCTGACTGGTCCAAGGATCCAGCAAAGAAAGATCTGACCAATGTCATTTACAAACGGCCAAGATCCCGCAGACAAATTCCTTTTATCATGGACAAAACTTCTTGGGATACTTTCAGACACCCAAGCATCTATGGCAGAGCTGTGAGTATCGTGGATCACCTCATGTATGCCTTTCTGAAGAATGAATTTGAATTGCCTAAGTATGTCAGGGCTGCAAACGTTGTCCCTCCAAGCACTAATGAACTATCATCGGTTCATGTGATTCCAAGCACTAAGCAGATTCTAATCCCCTTTCAGTTCTAGCAACAATTAACAAACGAAATCGCTACTACGAATATATGTTCCTATTCCCGAATTAAACAAACGGGGTTAAGCCCTCATGAACTAAACGAACATGAATGAACAAACGCGATTAAATATAGGAACATAACATCACTGAAATGAATCAACACAACACTATACACTCCTGAATTAAACAAACAGAAATGTATAACATAGTATTGAAAAGGGAAAAGCATACAAAACAGGAATTACAAGAACCTCAAGTATGGTGGAAATCAATTACAGTAGATTAATCTAGAAAATTAGTTCTCCATAAAGAAAACGAAACACACAGAAAAATGTAAAAACAATGGAGAAGCAAAAGTTCTTTCAATCTGCCCAGAACAACCTTTTATACTATTCAGAAACTAAGCCCACTCGCGAGGCGAACACTCGCTCGCGAGGCGAACACTCGCTCGCGAGGCGAATATTGTGAAGAGTCAGCAACGTTTGGTCTTCTCGTGGGGCGAAGTACTACTCGCGTGGTGGGGAATGGAACAGTCATGGCTTCTGGTCTTCAGTCTCGCGAGGCGAGACATGTATCCGTGAGGCGACACAGAACGGGTTGCATTTTTCTGGAACAGTCAGCTATCAGGGTCGCGAGGCGAGGTGTTGTTCGCGGGGCGGACCAGAGAGGATGACATTTTTACTGTTCTGCTGGCTTTCAGGTTCGCGAGGCGAGATGACTCTCGCGAGGCGAACTCCTTGTTTCTTTATTCCCTCAACTTCTATTTAACCTGAAAACAAAGAAACAGCTATAAGTGCATTATTTGACTCAAAACTGGCTAAATTATCCTAAAACTACTTTAGAGACTCAAAACCTTGCTTGAGGACAATCTAATCTAATTTGGGTGAAAATAGGATATAATTTGCACAAAACCCTGGTCATACTAGCCATAAAACTAGATGAGCCAGAGGCTTATCAAAATACCCCAAACTTAAACTTTGCTTGTCCCCAAGCAAACTAAAACTCAAAAAATCAAAAAGCTCAAGACCTGGCAAGCTTAAAAGATTCAATCAACCTTGCACAAATTCAAGTAGTTTCATCAAAACAGTTTTCTTCAATGTCCCCCCCTTTCAAGCAAAGCAATCCCCACAATCATTCATTCTAAACAAATGAGAATTTCATGATTCAAACAATCATTAATCTAAGTAGGGGATCCAAGTTACACACAAGAGGGAGATCACCAAATTCAAACAACTGCCTTCCTCACAAGGGCATTTAGTGTTCACTCAATCGCTCAGTTTGTGTCAGGCTAACAACATTTCACTCAATTTCACTTTTAAGAGCACTTCCCCTAAATTTGATTTTCATCTCCAAATGATTCCCACAGAAAACATGCATGCAACATCAAAAGGTCTTTTATGGGTTGTAATGGGGCCTGGCTAAGGGTAGGATATACAAAGGAACTAGGCTTAAGTCCCTAGGAACTAAGAGAGCATGAAGCACTTCAAAACATTGAAATTCCACTCAAGTTCCTTTTTTCATTTTTCTTTATGCCTTGGGTGACTACAGCCTCTTTTCCTTCTTGATATTTTTTTTCTTTTTGACATTTTTGTTCTTTTACATTTTTTTCTTTTATTTATTTATTTCTTTCTTTTTTTTCTTTTTGCCTTTGGCTCCAACTTTTTTTTTATTATTTTTTTTTCTTTTTCCCAATCCCAAACAACACATTACACCTTGTAGCCACCCCAAACTTAGTTTCTTGCACCCATTCTCTTTCTAAGATTCCATGCTCTCCTAATCCTAAGACCGGGTTAACATGGTTTTCCAGATTTTGGGCTTATAACATTAGGTTATCAAGAATTAACAGGCTAATCAGGCTCAATGGGGCTAACTAAGGAACATGCATTAGGAATTGGTTATTTTTAGGCTAAGTAGTTATTTACAAAGAAAATACCTAAATCATTTGAAGAAAACACATAAACATGCAAACCAAGAAGAGATTCAAGCAAATTCGGGAAAGTACAACTTAAAAGTGATTTCCCACAGTCAAAAACATGTTGGAAGCTCAAACCTCACCTGGACATTTTTTTTTTTTTGCAAATTGTTTGACAGAGATTCTATCCCTAGTGTGTGCTTCCCTTCACCCCAAACTTATCATAAATCATGCCGTCATAACAAAATCTCAAAGTTCAGTTTTCAATCACATGGGGATCACATTTCAAAAACAAATTTTTTTCAAGAAACCCATTGTTCAACCTAGGGGGAATCATCACATCAATCATGCAATCAATCTGTGCAAAATAATCAAAATCAATCAAACTTGCCAACATAAGACTTAACATAATTTATTCAAGAGCTAAAAGAAAAAACAAGACAAAACAAAACTACAACTAGTTCCCTCCCCCACACTTAAAACATACATTGTCCCCAATGAAACAACATAACTATAAAATCAGAGTGAGGGAAAGGAAAGGGTACTCCCTGATCAAGTGTCAGTGTAGGTGGGAGCTTCCAAGGAGAGCTCCTCAACAATAGCATCGTCAGGAACACCAGCAGCCACACCATGGAATGGCTTCAGCCTCTGCCCGTTAACCTTGAAGGACTTGTTGCTACCTGCATCTTTAATCTCTACTGCACCATAAGGAAACACATTAGTAACAACAAATGGTCCAATCCACTTGGACCTAAGTTTCCCAGCCATCAATTTCAAAGCGGAATTAAACAAAGAAGACTTTCTGGCCCACAAAAAATTCTTTCCTAGCAATCATCCTATCATGAAAATGTTTTGTTTTCTCTTTATAAATCCGGGAGCTTTCATAGGCTTCTAGCCTAAGCTCCTCAAGTTGCTGCATCTGTAGTTTCCTTTCAATACCAGCTTTCTTCATTTCCAAGTTACAGCACTTGACTGCCCAATATGCACGGTGCTCAACTTCCACCGGGAGATGACATGCCTTACCAAATACAAGCCTGAATGGGACATTCCTATTGGCATCTTGAAAGCGGTCCTCTAAGCCCACAGTGCGTCTTCCAGACGGCGGCTCCATTGCTTTCTATTTGGCTGCACCATCTTCTCTAGAATCTGCTTGATCTCCCTGTTTGATATCTCAGCCTGGCCATTGGTCTGGGGATGATAAGCAGTTGAAACTCTATGCACAACTCCATATTTCCTGAGTAAGGCTTCCATTGTGCGGTTGCAGAAGTGAGTGCCCTGGTCACTGATGATAGCCCTAGGTATGCCTGTTGTGAACGCCGGCAAGTGTACCGGGTCGTCGCAAGTAATAAAATAAACACGGTAAGTAATTACCGAGGTCGAACTAAGGGATTGGGCTACCAATTCGACTAATCCGCGGGAAATCCGATACGTTTGGTCAAGTTACAGAAGGTGGTTGAGAGAGAGAAGAGAGAATGGAATCGAAATTCAATTAACAATCTATTAAACTAATTAACTAAAAATCTGAAATTAAAATGTTCAAGGTCACAAATCCACCTACTTCATGCAAACCCAAGTGATGATGAATTCCTCCCTAAGTTCAATTACAATGTCAACCGGGACCCCCAAATTCTCCTAAATCCACTGTCGTGCTCATTAGGACGTATTCGACGATTGGATTAATTACTTACTAGGTCTCATAATCCTAATCTCGAATTTGATTAATTCTTGTTCCCTATAAGGTTGCACTAATCTCATACTCACTCTCGTGCAATATTCGATTAGTGATCCCAATTCAAGTTCTAAAACGCGAATCGCCGTTCGGCCTCAAACACGTTTAACAAGTCAATCACGCAAAACATATGATCAACGCAATCAAATCAGAATTGGAAAACAAGAATTGAATTAAAGGAGAAAGACATACATCATATAGGATTTACATCTCCATGGGTGGCTTCATCGTTCCCTCGGACGAGGGGATTAGTTCCTCATGCTCATAGACAAACAATCGGGAATAACCACCATCGTAAAATAAAAAGAAAAGAGAAAGGGGAACGCAGCCCCAGAATAAGGATTCTAAAAATCTACAAAAAGTTCTGATGCAAAAGTCCTCTAAATCTGATCTGCACTGTCTTATTTATAGGGAGGCCACGCGTCACGGCCGTGATGGTCATCACGGCTAGGCCGTGACGGCTTCTGTTTCTGGCGCACTTCTGGAATTTAAACCCTCGCGACGCGAAGGATGTCTCGCGACGCGAGCCTTCTTTTCACGGCCCGTGATGTGAATCACGGCTAGGCCGTGATGGTCTCTGACTTGTGTGGGTTTTAGGTCACGGCCGTGATATACATCACGACTAGGCCGTGATGGTCTCTGTCTTCCCGGGTCTTCAAACTCTCGCGAGGCGAGATTCTTCTCGCGGGGCGAGAATCTCTAATGGCAATCTCCACTATTTCTTGACTTTCCTTAATTCTCAGAGCTTCACTTATTGACCTGAAAACAACACAAGCAACCACAAGCGTAATTCTATCCAAAAGAAGCTAAAAACTACACAAAAGACGCAAAACGAGTCAAAGTCCAACTTAGGAACAAAACAAGGCAAATTTGGGCGAAAACGAGAGTGAACTCGAATAAATTGGCACATAAACCCTAGTTCATCTAGTCATAAAACTAGATAAGCCAGAGGCTTATCAAAACACCCTAAACTTAAACCTTGCTTGTCCCCAAGCAAGCTAAAACTCAAAAACGACTCAAGACTTGGCAAGCCTAAAGGAATCAATCGATTTCGCACAAATTTAATGCAATCAAAACAGTTTTTTTCTCCAATGATCTCCCCCCTTATATTAACGTAATCCCCACATTCATTTACTCTAAACAATTGAGAATTTATCATTCATTCCATCATTACTCTAAGTTGAGGATCAGAGATACACACAAAGGAAGATCACCTATCTCAAACAATTGCCTTCCTCACAAGGGCATTTAGTATTTCACTCATTCGTTCAAGTTTGTCTAGGCTATCAACTTTTCACTCACTTTCACATTCTAAGAGCACTTCCCATGAATTTGATTTTCATCTCAAAAGTAGTTCCCACGAAAACATGCATGCAACATCAGAAGGTCTTTTAAAGGTTGTAATGGGGCCTGGCTCAAGGTAGGATATTCAAGGATATTTAGGCTTAAGTCCCTAGGAACTAAGAGAGCATGAGCATTTTGATACTTTTTCCACTCAAATTCCTTTTTTCCATTTTTCATTTGGGCTCGGGTGACTACAACCTTTTCCTTGCTATTATTTTTTTTTTTTCTGTTTTGCCCCTTTTCTTTTTGCATTTTTTTTTTGGGTTTCGCATTTTGATACTTTTTCCACTCAAATTCCTTTTTTCCATTTTTCATTTGGGCTCGGGTGACTACAACCTTTTCCTTGCTATTATTTTTTTTTCTGTTTTGCCCCTTTTCTTTTTGCATTTTTTTTTTGGGTTTCAACCTTTATTTTTCTTTTTCTCACCCCAATATGGCACATCACCTTGTATCCACCCCAAACTTAGTTTCTCACAACCTTTCTCTTGCTTATTTCCATGCTCTCCTAATCCTAAGATCGGGTTAACATGGTTTTTTCAGATTTTCGGCTTGTAATATAGGGTCATAAAGAAACAATAGGCTAATTAGGCTCAATGTGGCTGACTAGGGAACATGCATGAGGGATGGTTCTTTTCAAGCCAAGTAGTTATTCAAAGAAAATTGCCTAAATCATTTGATGCAACACATAAACATTCAAACCATATAGAGATTCAAGCAAATTCGGGAAAGTGCAACTTAACAGTGATTCACACATTCAAAAACAGAGTTGGAGGCTCAAATCCTCACCTGGACATTTTGCAAATTGTTTGACCGAGATACAATTCCTAGTGTGTGTACCCCTTCACCCCAAACTTATCATAAATCAAGTAATCACAACAAAATTCTCAAAGTTCAGTTTTCAATTTTTAAGTGGGGATAAATTTTTCTAATTTCAGAACCTAGGGGGAAATCATCGATGGTCAATATAATTCATGCAATCAATCTATGCTAAATTCAATTGAAATCCAACAAGCTTGCCGACACGACATTCATACAACAACTCTCGATCTTCTCAAATTATTCAAGAGTGACAAACAAACAAAAACAAAAATAAAAACAAAACAAAAGTGAGGAGAAGAGAGGGATACCTAGCTTGGGTTGCCTCCCAAGTAGCGCTTGTTTAACGTCCCGAGCTTGACTTATTAAGAAGCATCCACCTGGATCCCATAGTCTGTGGTACAAGGGCCAAGAGACGCTCATCATATCAATTCCTCCACCCGGATCCCATGGTTTGTGAAGTGGCCCTTGTAGGAGCAATATGACTCTATCCGTGATTCCACCTAGTCTGAGTGTGAAAACTTCTTTGACCTCCGCAATGATGAACTCACTTCCTCTCGGGTCAAATTGTGTTTTCACGAGGAAGTGTGCCAAACAAGTAGGCGGGTCTATCTTACCGGTGTCCACACATGCATGCAAGCCAACATATTTATTTAACGCATCAAAATTAGGTTGCTTGGCAAGCATGGTGAAATCCTCTGCCACTTTATCTTCATCTTGATCTCTACCCCCTTGCTCCGGTGCTTTGTCCTTTGCCAACTCCTCTTCCTTAGGTTGCTCTTCCTCAACATGTGGCTGTTCCTGGGCCTTGTCGCTTGTCAATTCCTTTTCCTTCGGTTGTTCTTCCTCAACATGTGGTAGTTCTTCCTCAACTCCCTGAGAACTAGTTACATCCCAGTCATATCCCAACACCCCACTGCTTCTAGTTGTTGTGGCATTGCATTGGTTCTTAGGGTCGTTCTCGGTATCAACTGGGAAAGTCTCTGGGGGATGCTCATTTAGTTGCTTTGTGAGCTGGGCAATCTGCATCTCTAGATTCTGAAGTGCCATCCCTGTATGAGTTGCCAACTTGTCAATGGCTGCGTTTGTATTGATTGACACTTTCTCAAGTGTCGCACTCAACTTCTCAAAAGCCAACTCCCAAGGTTGTCTTCCACCATTCTGTTGAGGTTGTTGTTGCCAATTTTGTTGAGGTTGTGGTTGCCAGGCTAGACCATCGTCAGCACTACTCCAAGCGAAATCCGGATGGTCTCTACTCATATCACCCTAATACTGATTCTGACTCTGATGGTTGTTCTGGGGCACGCTGTCATAGAAATTATGCCATGGTTTCACATATTCTTGAGAGAAGTAGAACGGACAACTCCAAGTGTCATGGTTCCCATTACAATATTCGCAACCCGGAAGCATTCCCTCGTGTACCTCGCATACAAAACAAGGCAAGACCAAGTGGAATCAAAGAAGTAGAGAGAGATAATAAAGAAATAACAGAAAAATAAAAAGAAAAATCAACTTAACCAATCAATCAAATTTCCTGAAAATTAGGAAAACTGGCGGTGCCAATCCCCGGCAACGGCGCCAAAAACTTGTTGTGAACGCCGGCAAGTGTACCGGGTCGTCGCAAGTAATAAAATAAACACGATAAGTAATTACCGAGGTCGAACTCAGGGATTGGGCTACCAATTCGACTAATACGCGGGAAATCCGATACGTTTGGTCAAGTTACAGAAGGTGGTTGAGAGAGAGAAGAGAGAATGGAATCGAAATTCAATTAACAATATATTAAACTAATTAACTAAAAATCTGAAATTAAAATGTTCAAGGTCACAAATCCACCTACCCAATCATGCAAACCCAAGTGATGATGAATTCCTCCCTAAGTTCAATTACAATGTCAACCGGGACCCCCAAATTCTCCTAAATCCACTGTCGTGCTCATTAGGACGTATTCGACGATTGGATTAATTACTTACTAGGTCTCATAATCCTAATCTCGAATTTGATTAATTCTTGTTCCCTATAAGGTTGCACTAATCTCCTACTCACTCTCGTGCAATATTCGATTAGTGATCCCAATTCAAGTTCTAAAACGCGAATCGCCGTTCGGCCTCAAACACGTTTAACAAGTCAATCACGCAAAACATATGATCAACGCAATCAAATCAGAATTGGAAAATAAGAATTGAATTAAAGGAGAAAGACATACATCATATCGGATTTACATCGCCATGGGTGGCTTCATCGTTCCCTCGGACGAGGGGATTAGTTCCTCATGCTCATAGACAAACAATCGGGAATAACCACCATCGTAAAATAAAAAGAAAAGAGAAAGGGGAACGCAGCCCCAGAATAAGGATTCTAAAAATCTACAAAAGTTACGATGCAAAAGTCCTCTAAATCTGATCTGCACTTGTCTTATTTATAGGGAGGCCACGCGTCACGGCCGTGATGGTCATCACGGCCAGGCCGTGACGGCCTCGCATTCTGGCGCACTGGAATTTAAACCCTCGCGACGCGAGCCTTCTTTTCACGGCCCGTGATGTGAATCACGGCTAGGCCGTGATGGTCTCTGACTTGTGTGGATTTTAGGTCACGGCCGTGATATACATCACGGCTAGGCCGTGATGGTCTCTGTCTTCCCGGGTCTTCAAACTCTCGCGAGGCGAGATTCTTCTCGCGGGGCGAGAATCTCCAGAATGGCAATCTCCACTATTTCTTGACTTTCCTTAATTCTCAGAGCTTCACTTATTGACCTGAAAACAACACAAGCAACCACAAGCGTAATTCTATCCAAAAGAAGCTAAAAACTACACAAAAGACGCAAAACGAGTCAAAGTCCAACTTAGGAACAAAACAAGGCAAATTTGGGCGAAAACGAGAGTGAACTCGAATAAATTGGCACATAAACCCTAGTTCATCTAGTCATAAAACTAGATAAGCCAGAGGCTTATCAATGCCAAACCTGCAAAAAATGTTGGACCTAACAAATTTTGAAACAACTTTAGCATCGTTAGTCCTAGTGGGGATTGCTTCCACCCACTTTGAAACATAGTCAACAGCCAAAAGAATATACAGAAAACCAAAAGAAGCAGGGAAAGGACCCATAAAGTCGATTCCCCACACATCAAAAACCTCACAAAAAAACATGGGTTGCTGAGGCATCTCACTCCTACGAGTGATGGCAGGGCATGTTGTTTGGCATTCCTTACAATTCCTGTAGACTTCATAGGCATCTCTAAAAATTGTGGGCCAGTAGAACCCAGAATCCAGGACTTTTCTTGCCGTCCTCTGAGGTCCAAAGTGTCCTCCAACTTGAGAGGCATGAGAGAAGTGCAAGATGGACTCTGTCTCATGATCGGGGATACACCTCCGAATCACCTGATCACTGCAAAACTTCCAAAGGTACGGATCATCCCACACATAGTACTTTGAATCGCTCTTGAGCTTGTGGAACTTGGATCTACTTGTACCTGCAGGAACAACACCAGCAACAAGAAAGTTAACTATGTCAGCAAACCAGGGGGTTACCCCATACAGATGTAGAAGTCGCTCATCAGGAAAATCATCTTGGATGGGAGAAGGATCCTCATCCCTTGCTTTTCGGCTCAAGTGATCGGCTACCAAATTTTCAGCTCCACTCCTGTCTTTTATCTCCACATTGAAATCTTGGAGCAAAAGCATCCATCGGATCAGTCTTGGCTTAGCTTCTGGTTTCTTTAACAGGTACTTCAGAGCTGCATGGTCAGTGAAAACAATAACTTTTGAACCTAGCAAATATGACCTAAATTTATCAAGTGCAAACACAACAGCCAGCAGTTCTTTCTCAGTGGTGGTGTAATTTGATTGTGCAGCATCTAATGTCCTAGAAGCATAAGGAATGACATGGGTAACCTTGCCCACCCTTTGTGCCAGAACCGCTCCCACAGCAAAATTAGAAGCATCACACATGAGTTCAAAAGGGAGTGTCCAGTCTGGGGGTTGGATGATGAGGGTAGAGGTCAATGTTTTTTTCAGGTAGTCAAATGCCTTCTTGCAATTTTCATCAAAATCGAACATGGCATCATTCTTCAGTAGGTTTGACAATGGCAGAGCTATCTTGCTGAAGTCCTTAATGAAGCGCCTGTAGAAACCTGCATGGCCAAGAAAGGAACGGATCTCGCGTACGCAAGATGGATAAGGCAATGAAGAAATCACATCAATTTTTGCAGGATCTACTGAAATACCCTCTTTAGAAATAACATGACCCAAAAGAATCCCCTGTTCTACCATAAAGTGACATTTTTCATAGTTCAAAATTAGATCAGTCTCAATGCATCTTTCTAGAACTAAACTCAGACTATGCAAACATGCATCAAATGAGGAGCCATATACAGTGAAGTCATCCATGAACACCTCCATGCAATTTTCAATAAATTCAGTAAAAATGCTAAGCATGCATCTTTGGAAAGTGCCAGGAGCATTACAAAGGCCAAATGGCATCCTCCTATAGGCAAACAAGCGTCAGAAGGGCACATGAAAGTGGTCTTTTCCCCGATCCTCGGGGCAATATGGATCTGGAAGTACCCGGAAAAGCCATCAAGAAAACAAGTAATGAGATTTACCAGCCAGTAGTTCAGAGATCTCGATCTATGAATGGCAAAGGGAAGTGATCCTTTACGGTGGCTTGGTTTAACTTCCTATAATCTATACGAGACTACTTGACTATTCTGGACTCTAGTGGGTACAAGCTCATTATTATCATTTCTAACTACTGTGAGACCGGACTTCTTGGGTACAACTTGCACCGGACTTACCCAAGTACTATCAGAGATGGGGTATATCATACCTGCTTGCAGAAGTTTAGTCACCTCTTTCTTCACCACATCCAGAATCAATGGGTTTAGCCGCCTTTGGGCCTGCCTTACCGGTTTAGCCCCATCCTCCAATAGAATTCTGTGCATACATCTGGAGGGGCAAATTCCTGGAATGTCAGCTAAGGTCCACCCAATAGCCTTCTTGTGCTTTTTCAGAACCTGTAAAAGCTTAGCTTCCTGGTCAGAGTCAAGGCTGGAGGAAATGATGACTGGAAGTTTTTCATTTGTCTCCAGGTAGGCATACTTAAGGTTCCCAGGAAGTGGCTTGAGCTCTAGGGAGGGTGGCTGCTCAACGGATGGTACATTGGGAGTAGCCATGATGTCAAGGACTTCTGCTGAACATATAGCTTCACTCTCACTATCACTATCACCCTGCAAAGTTGAATCAAGAAACTCAGCACAAACAGCACACGGGTTAGTGTCAGTACAGTCAGTACATGAATATAAATCATCAAAACCAGAAATAAATGGAAAATCTGAAACAAGGTCCTCATGGGTATCATCAATAATCTCAGAAAGCAACTCTAATTGGAAAACCGAGTGCTCCTCCAGTGGGTGTTTCATAGCATCAAAGATGTTCAACTTTGCCACAATATCACCAAACTCCATAGACATGGTCCCATCATTAACATCAATCTTAGTCTTGGCTGTCTTCATGAATGGTCTGCCCAAGATTATTGGTGATCTACTGGAATTTGTCTCTGTTGCCATGTCTAGGATGTAGAAGTCAGCAGGGAAAATCAGCTCATCAACTTGTACCAGCACATCTTCTACCATTCCCGGGGGGCGGGGTCAGTCTGTTGGCCAACTGGATAGTGAGACCTGTATACTGCAAGGGACCAAGATCAAGGTTATTAAAAATAGATGTAGGCATGACATTTATAGAGGCTCCCAAATCCAACATGCAATTTTCAAATCTTCTATCCCCAATAGTGCATGGAATAGTAAATGTGCCCGGATCCTTGCACTTTTGTGGTAGTGCCTGAGTAGGGGCTAAAACAACAACTCTTTCTGGTGCAGGCTTAGACTGGATAAGAGCTGAAACATTTCTTCCCAAATCAACTCTCTCATTACTCTTCAACTTCCTCTTGTTGGTGCATAGGTCCTTTAGAAATTTTGCATACTTGGGCACCTGCTTGATCACATCTAGAAGGGGAATATTCACAGCTACCTTTCTGAACACATCTAAAATCTCCCTCTCCTTGTCTTCCCCACCAATCTTCTTATTTTTCTGCACTCTGTGTGGGAAGGGGATCAGTGGTATGTACACTTTCTCAACTTCAACATCAACAATAGGCTCAGGAGTTACCTCAACAGTTTCTTCATCTTTTCCAGAAGGTGCAGAAGTGGTCACTTGAGGAGGATTATGTGGTGCTGCCATCGGTTGTTGTTGGGATGAGTTCCCATACAGCAGATTAGGATGATTCCTCCAGTTGGGGTGGTACCTATTTGTGGAGAGGTCGAGAGAGTCTTTGTCTGGGATTGTTGCCTTGATGGACTGCATAAGCTTGAGGCAAATCAGTACTTGACTCTTCCTTCATAATAGGGCATGCCTCATATGGGTGCTTAGGAGAACTGCACATGCCACACAACCTTGTCGGCTGAACCCTATCCATTGCCATTTTCTCCACAAAAGAAGTGAGCGTATCCATTCTATCCTCAAGGGCCTGGTTGGAAGAAGAGCTATGAACCTCATGCACACCTCTTGTCTCAACAGAATTTCCCCTGGTAGTAAACTGCTGGGAATTCAGTGACATATTTTCAATGAGTTGCTTGGCAGCAGCTGGGGTCTTATCAACAAGTGCTCCCCCACTAGCAGCATCCAAAATATTCCTATCCATCGGCGAGTAACCCTTCATAAAAGTACTTGGATAAGAAGTGTTCGGAAATCTAATCTTTGGGGGCAACTGGATACCAAATGCTTGAATCTGTCCCAATATTCCACCAACGACTCATTTCCTTGTGTCGATGCCACATATTTCCTTCCTAATTGATGCGGCTACGGAGGCGGAAAGTATTTCTCTAAGAAGAGCCTCTTCAAATCGTTCCGGTGGTAATGGAATTTGGCGGAAGATATAACAGCCAATCCTTTGCGCGCGCCTGTAGTGAAAACGGGAAGGCTCTCAGCTTAATGTGATCTTCAGTTACTCCCTCTGGTCTCAAGGTTGTGGAACAGACAACCTGGAACTCCTTGAGATGCTTATGTGGATCCTCACCTGCAAGACCATTAAACCTTGACAACAAATGGATTAGACCAGATTTTAATTCAAAGGGGGTAACAGCACCAGAATATTCAATACACAATCCATTATAGTTAACATCGAAAGCGCAAGCTGTCTTAATGTCCTTTGGTCACCCATGTTATCAAAAACAGTTTTAGAATTAGAATCACCACTAGTGCTAGCCCGAAATTCTCTACGACGTGTGTGCAGTGTTCTTTCAATTTCAGGATCAAAATCACACAATTCAGGGCAATTAGACCTAGTAGCCAGACCAATTCAAAACAAAAACGAAAATAAAAGAAAGAAAAGAAGAAAAAATGCGAAAATAACAAACAAGAGTCCCCGGCAACGGCGTCAATTTTTGGTCGCGCTGTCGCGCACGCGCCAAAAAGAACGAGCGGTTTATAAAAATGTAGTTTAGGGTGACAACTCGGATGTCGTCTCACAAGGACTCTTGACTTGCTATTTACCACAAAAATCAGTTTTGGGGGGTTGGGGGTTGGTTTGAATTGCAAATGTAAAACAATGCAAAATCAGAACAATAAAACAGAGCTATTGAAAAGGTTATCAAATAGCTAAAGACGATTAATCTACTATTCTCGATTTCACAACTATCATCGGTTCATGTAATTCCAAGCACTAAGCAGATTCTAATCCCCTTTCAGTTGTAGCAACAATTAACAAACGAAATCGCTACTACGGATATATGTTCCTATTCCCGAATTAAACAAACGGGGTTAAGCCCTCATGAACTAAACGAACATGAATGAACACACGCGAATTAAACAAACGTGATTAAATATAGGAACATAACATCACTGAAATGAATCAACACAACACCATACAGTATGCCTAGACGGTTGAAGTACGAACAATTGCCAATGGCGTTCCATACAGTAGGGAGCCAGATATAATTATTTAGGATTGTCTCCCAACAAGTTCCCTAAGTATTTACTCAATGCATCGCCAGCAAAGAAATCGGGCAGAAGGATTGACGGATCTAAGAAACCGTAAACTGATGCAACGCCCTTATCAAGCTGAAGACGATGGAGATACCTAAGATATGAAAAGGTGTGGATGTTAATTACATAATATATATATTGAAATTAAAATAAATTATTAAATGGAAAAATACCAAAAATAAATAAGTTATAAAATTAAAATTAACTTACGTGCATCAGAGACTCATGACATTGCTGTTCATCCAGACGTTATTTCTGCAGGCGTTCCCGAGATCGTCACCAACGAAGGAAAATATCCTCTGTTGATCTGGGCGTGCCACCCATCCATCGTGATCCAATGGACATTCAAAAATCTCAAACGCATAATCCTCACCAAGTGAGAACAAATGAGTGATAGGTGACAGCGACAACGACGTCGACTTGGCCTTCAGTTTAGGAAAAATAAAATATATAAGTTTTTGATAATTAAAAAAAAACACAAGTAATTATTTGACTAATTTGGACATTAATAATGAATAAATACCTTTGCTAACATTTCGAGCTCACGTCGTTTGGAGTCCAACTCAAGCTCACGCCTTTTCATTTCCAACTCATGCTCATGGCGCTGGACTTCCAACTCCCGCCTCCCTAGTTGCCAACTCATCGTCCTCCACATGTGCCCTACTAAAACTCTCTTTTGTGCTCACATGTGAAGCGTTGGCAAGCCCCTGCGGTGTCCTGGGATGTACCGACGGAGGAAAGCTCTCCGGCAAGCGCCCGCTTGAATTCTCGGGTTGGCTATTAAGCCTTGCATCGAGATGTGTTGTAATATCTAGGTTGGACATGAGGTCTTTGAGTAATGTCAGCCAAAATTGATGCTTCATTAACCACCCGCTTTCGTGAAGCAGACTTGCCATAATATTGTTTGATGGTCATGTTCCCGGGAACACCGAGAACCCGACCAGGATGGTCTTTCTTGCCTAGAGCAAGTCATCAAGACGCCCTGCCGTCCCGAAGGGACGAATGCGCCCGGGAGGATTTTGGTTTAAGATCCATCTACAATGAAAAAAATGAAAAAAACGTGCAAGTGAAAAGTGTTGCAAATATCTATACAAATATCAATTGAAATCAAGTTAATTATTTACTTACAATCTTATCTGCCACTTCGCAAGTGGCATCAACTTTAAAAGATCCCGCCTTTGTCATGCGTAGGCTAACTGAGACATCCTCACGGTCGATGTCCGACGGAGGACTTGATGGTGTGCCCTCGAGCACCTCTCCTCTTTCAATCCTAGCAGAGTGCTCTTCCTGCTTCGCCCTCAGCCTATCCGCCATCATCTGCTGGATCCGAGTATGGTACCCACCCTGAGACATGGTGTGGCGGTGGACGTTCTTCGCCTGATTCTCCCGACCCTTATTTGCCTTAGCCTATTCAAACAAAAACACATAATTAAATACAGTTAAATGATCTATAATAAGCATACAAAATTAACTTAATCAACCAACCTGAAATTCTCCATCCTGTCGACTCCTGGCAAACATATCCCAAGTATCATGATCAATCCAGGGATAATCAGAGAACAGTTTATCAAGCCGCTTCTTCCCAGATACATAGTACCTGGTAAGATCATGCTTGAATCCATTCCAACGCTTTGATGCCATTTTCATACATTTATGACGATGATCCTCGTCATTTGGCACAGTCCAAGCTACCTACACATTAGATACATATATAACAACTGGATGGATTATAACTCGGATAATTATCTAATAATGTAAATCAAACGAATGTAAAGGTAAAATACCGTGATAGCCTCCCCAAATCGATCCTTAACGTTACGTGGAACGACATTCCGATGGTTGTAGTTGATGCTTACGTCTTTCTTCGCTTGTAGAAACACCCACTTATTAAATTCTTTAGCATGGGGTCCCTGGGCATTTAGATTAGCATCGAAGGACACCTCAAGCTTCTGTCCGCTCTGCCTGTCCTTCTCTAGTTTCTTCAACGAGGTGGCTCCTCTACCCCGTTTCCTATGAGTCCGTGATGTCTGTATGGACAAAAAAATGATAAAAGAGAGGTTGTAACATTATAAACTTACATTAAAAAGAAGGACTAAAGATAGTATATAACATGTAAACTTACACTAGAATCAGGCGTAGGCGTGATCGGGTCTGGCGAAACCCCCACAGTGTCCTCCCGTGCATGTGGGCAATCCGACTGATCCATATGTATGCCTGTTCAGAAACAATATATATGTATTAACATAGGTTATAACTCAAAATAAATACAGAAGTATAAATAAAAATAACTAGATAGGTCCTGTAGATATACAAAACATCTATATATCCAATATAAGGACAATACGGAGATTGAAAACTATAGTTTTTGAAGATTGCCAAGCACTTGGTCACGGCCTGGCCGTGATGTCCATCACTACCGTAACGTGCCAACCGAACCAGACCTTCATAGGCAGAACCGATCACCGGCCAGCCGTGATGAGCATCACGGCCTAGCCGTGATGAGCATCACGGCCTAGCCGTGATGAGCATCACGGCCGTGACAGATCAACCAGCAGAGCAACATGCACTCAAAACCAAAAATAGAGACATTTCAAACAACTCAAACTCACGGTTTAAAGTTACAACTACCGAGACTACAGTTTCAACATACACTCAAAACCAAAAATAGAGACATTCCAAACAACTCAAACTCACAGTTTCAAGTTTCAACTACTGAGACTACAGTTTCAAACCAGTAGAGCAACATGCATGCACTCAAAACCAAAAATAAAAAAATGTGCCCTAATTAAAGACTCACCAGAAATAGGCGCTCGCGTGGTGGTGGGGGGGAAGCTCGAGTGGTGGCCAACGTTCGATGTGGTTACTGAGAGCAGAGGGACAAGGAGAGTTAGTGTGCGGGAAGGGGAAAGAGAGATGCCAAGTTATTGCAAAGAATGAGCGGGAAAGATAGTTAGGGGTTAAGAGTGTACCTCACGGTGGTGGCGAAGAAGCCCTCGCGGTGGTTGCGGTGGAGATGAGCTCGCAATTAGGGCAGAGTGAGAGCGAGAGTGAGGGTTGAGCGTGATGAAAAGAGAAAAGACGTACAGAAAAGTGGAGAAGGCGCGCGGGGGTAAACGTTATAATTAAAATAAAACAACATTTTACGTCAGTTTTTAGTAAAACCTGACGTTAAAGATCATATATTTAACGTCGGTTGTCTTAAGAAACCGACGTTAAAAACTCTCACACTTATTACGTCGAGTTGTTAGTAAAACTGACGTTAAAGGTCATATATTTAACGTAAGTTGTATTAAGAAACTGACGTTAAAAACACTCACAACTTCTTACGTCAGTTGTATTACACAACGGACGTTAAAGGTTTATTAGTTTCTGCAAAAACATTCATTCCCTTGACTACTGTGCTACTTACCCATTCACCTTTGTACCTAATCCTCTTAATGAGCATTAAGTTTATTGATAAGTTTTCAAGAAAATCAGAATAGCTTAGTAACTTCATCCACTGCTCCTATAAATAGCTTCCTTCCATCCTTTTAATTAATTTTCTGCTTCACAATAAGGCTCTGCCGTGGAGATTAACTTCATCACTCTTTCTTCCTATTCCTAGACTCAAAGGTCTTTGTCTTAATGGTCAAACAACTTCTTCGTTTGAGTAAATCACATTACATGGATATTAAGGTTGGGTGAATCACGTAATGTGATTCTCTCACTTTATTTCATCCCCGTCATCCCTTTCACTTTGCCTTGGAAGCAAGTGATTGTGGATTCAAGATGATGCATCAAGGAATTCCACGGAAGAAGAAAGATGCAAAGATCCGTTTCACTTTGCTTTCGCTGCTAGTGACTGAGGATTTACTTTGCATCATGGAATTCAAGTGAGGGAGGTGATGCATTCATTGGAGTTTCTGATGACAGGACTGAGAAGAAAATGATGTTGATGCAGAAACTTTTTTATATTTTAGGGCTATGTTGCAGAAATTTTTTATCTTTTAATCATGTAATTTTAACTTATGAATCGCTTCAATGACATACGATTTGATTATACATATAACTTGTTTTATGTTAAGTGTTTATTTATTTTAATTTGCACAAGAATTTGTTTACTAATTCAAGCTAATTAATAAAAATTAAAAATAAACTTGTATAAAAAAAGGTTTAGAAATAAACTGCAGTACTATATGGAGTGATCTGCGTTAAGAGGGACAACAGGGACATGACAACCAATGAAATGAGTTTCATAATTATTTACGTCAGTTATTTATAGAACTGACGCAAATAGTGATTTAATATTTACAAACTGCCACCACCTCATTTTTAACATCAACTTAATTTATGACTTCCAAGTTCCCGTATATTAATTACATTATTTCCAATATTCATTCTATACGTTTATAATATATAGGATTATTTACGTTAGCTATTTATTTAACTGAAGTAAAAATCAAACTTTTAACGTCAGTTTTTTAAAAAACTGACGTTAACAATAAATATTTTTTATTTTAAAAACACTTTTAACGTCAATTTTTTTAAACAACTGACGTTAAAAGTGTATAGATATCTGCAAAAACATTCATTCCTTTGACTACTGTGCTACTTACCCATGCACCTTGTAACTCAATCCTCTTAATGAGCATTAAGTTTATAGATAAGTTTTCAAGAAAATCAAAATAGCTAGCTTAGTAACTTCATCCACTGCTCCTATAAATAGTTTCCTTCCATCCTTTTAATTTTCTGCTTCACAATATGGCTCTACCGTGGAGATTAACTTCATCACTCTTTCTTCCTATTCCTAGACTCAAAGGTCTTTGTCTTAATGGTCAAACAACTTCTGAGTTTGAGTAAATTACATTACATGGGTGATAAGTTTGAGTAAACTACATTATGTGAGTTGCTCACCTTATCACCTTCTGGAGAATCACCTTTGGAGGGCTAATCAGGTGCTCGGGGGTCACAGTTCCAAAACCTCAGCTTTGGCAGCAAGTGACCGTCTTGGAAGTCTCTGGAACCACTGCCTTTGCTTGAAACAGATCTAGTGCACCTGTTTTTGCCTCTCTCTTGAGCTCTCTCATGCCCCCCCAGTTTTTTGAGGTCTTCGGAGTATAGTTTTCCCTTTGGCATATTTCATAAAACTCTCTGATGGGATGTAGCTTTAATGTTTAGGATTTTAAACCCTTTTAATGTAACTTTTTATAGGATTTAAAACCCTTTCAATGTAACTTTTTATAGGATTTTAAACCCTTTCAATCTTCTGTATCAGTCTGTATTACACTTCATGAATGAGATCCGGTTTGGGTTATTGATTCAACTTATAGTTTTCAAAACAGAAACACAAAACATCAAAGCAATTCATGTGAAACTGAAACTTTGAGGAAGGCAATGCGGAAGGGATCGTATACTAGATAAAAAAATTATTAAAATAACCTTTAACGTCTGTTGATGTAAGGACTGGCGTTAAAAGTGAAGTGACTTACTTTTAACGTCAGTTCTTTATAGAACTGACGTTAAAATATTCGTTGTTAATGTCAGTTTTTTATTGAACTGATGTTAAAAGTGAGTCACTTCACTTTTAACGTCAGTCATTAAAACAACTGACGTTAAAATTGAATTAATGAACTCTGATATTTACAAAACTGCCACCGCCTCCTTTTTAACGTCTAGCTTTTGGTTAACTGACGTAAACCTTTACCGTCTAATGTATATTTTCCACTAGTGAAAGTGTTGGGGACGATAATCCTACTAGGCATGGCAATGAGACCCGAAACCGCGGGTACCAACTGAACCCACCCCGACTTTGACGGGGAAACCCCACTTTGACGGGGGACAGGAACGGGGATATTAATACCCGAACCTTCCCGTTGTTTAAGTAATTACAATAATACCCTCATATATCTATGTAGGGGGTTATATTTGTTTTGATTGAAAGATTCCATTATGTATAAAAGGGTAATTATAAAACATTTGATTGTTTTTTTATTCTGGTGTTTTGATGCTATTTGTGTCATTTGAAGGTTAACGAAGTGCTTCTAAAGCACTAGTTTCTTTTTAATTTGTAACTGAAAGAAAACTAAGTTTCAGTTTCTAGTTGATTGTTTTAATTAGGTGACGGTTTTACTTGTTTATTTTTTGGTAGTGCAGTTTTGAGTTGTTAATTTCAATTAAAACAAATTAATTTTTAAATTTTGGTTACTCATTGACGGGGGCGGGTGCGGAGTGAGGAAACCCGACCCCCACTGAGGGCGTGATGAGGATCTACTTTGCAACCTAGACTGGGAGTAGGGATCGGGTCGGGAAGGAAAAACCCGACCTCGCCCAACCCCATTGCCAACCCTTAATGCTGCCATCCCGCCGTCACTGTCCAATTGGAACTGCTCATCTACCAAATTGATACATACAGAGAAAGAAAGAACATAAGGGAGATATGCAACATGACATCATCATAAAAAGGGGATGGGGAAACACAATATAACATGTAGACAGCACACAAAGACAAACAACAAACATCTCTCGAGTTAATCCATTACAAACATCCTCAATTTCACGTGTCTAGGATCATTCCTCTATGGAGTCACAACTCCTATGCATGTCGGCTGGTTTCACTCACAGGGAATACTTATTCCTGGACATTATCTCTCTAGAGCATACTTTACTCAAAATGTCAGTTGGTTTTTCCAGGTAACCGTTCCGATCGTGTTGACCAATAAGAGAATGTCACATGTGACTGGAATACACAAGGCTAGACGTCAGAGTAGTCAAGTTCCAGCGGAGATCACGACACAATAGGTGCAAATTACTGGTCATTATAGATCGATCCGACCAGGTTACATCCCCAAGGTGTCCAGAGCCGTCCATCTCCATAATCCGTATCTGCACTCTGGCACACCAATCTCGCATGACTCCCAATCACGCGGCCCACCACTTTGGCAACTATGGAATGCACAAACAACCTAAGTTGACACCAGTAATTTCCTAACACTTATCCATTCTCACGATGCCAAATGCATCTATAACTCATCTCGTTGCTAAAGAACACCCAAACTCAACTTAGTGTATGGGCACCACAATCTCATCGCATTACTATTCAGTGTACTCTCAGGGTGTCAACTAAGGTTTCTATCACATATCAACATTCATGCTCAACAACAATACATATACATAATAAGATATCCATATATCTGAAGTTGGCACATGGAAACACAAGAAGGGGGGTTGAATCATGTTTCTTAACTTTTTTCAAAACCTTTTAAAAAAAGTTTTAGCAAGCAAAGTAGAAGGTAAAGCACACGCAATAAAACACTTTTAGAAAGGAGTGTTAATAAACTCTATATAAAATCCCCACGAGTTAGTTAAAATAAAACTAAAGAGATAAGGGATAAGAGAACAGCCACACAAGTGATTTATCCTGGTTCACTTTCTTCCAACCGAGAGCTACGTCCAGTACCTTCTACTTGAAGGTTTTATCCATTATAAACCAATAGCTTACAAGTATTCTTTCAACTTGCCTCTTAAGGCTTACAAACACTCAAGTATTCAACACCTTTCTAGGCACTCAAGTATTCTTTTATAGTCAATCCTCTTCAGGCTCACTCTAACTTAAGAGTTTAAGGTTTGAGCTAAAGATAACTCACTATGTGTGAGAATATTACAAGGTTAAGTTTAGAGAGAATTCTAATGAAGGTTACAGAGAAATATTTGAGCTGGTTTTTTACACGTTGAATATCAAAGCTTCTTTATATTCTTCAATGAAGGTCGTCCAGTATTTATAGAAGAAGTGCTTTTTCATCTCTGGTTCTTTAACTGGTCTTCATGATATGTCCGTTTAGAGATAGAATAAAATGCTGAGATCCGTTGAGTATGATAACTTGATATCTTGATCTTCTGAAAAGTGCTCATGGTTATCATATAGGTCAAAGTAGAACTGTCTTTTTTCTGTTGTACCCGAAAGTTGCCTTTTGTCTTTTCTTGTTTAAGTAGGGTCAACTTTACTAGAGCCCTATGTCAGAGTAGAACGGAAGTTATGTAAAAAAGGGTACTATGTTTCTTTTACCAAGATAAAACATTATTTATATTTTGAGCATGCAAGGTAAAGTCACGTGAAACATTGAAATACAACAAATATTAAGTAGGACGAGTGCCAGACTTGTTTGTTTTCATAAAACAGATACATCTTTGGACGTCTACTTAAGATTGATGAAGAATACCATTGGACATATGTTATACTTAGTCGTCTAGTGAATTAAGGTACTTAGCGATAAGTCTTTGGACTTCTCTATTGGAATTTTTCATTCGTCTATAAGACTTTTTGTGTTCCTGCACACTTAAACGAATAAGTTAGTCCACAAAACTAACTTTGTTCTTCAAGTTATAGTTTCTCCACCTTTGTCATTAACAAAAAGAGAAACAAGGCAAAAAGAAGAGACAAAAGAAAATCAAATGTTTTGTTTTTCCATAATCTTCTGAAGCATGCCCACAACTTTATCCATCATTTCACGAAGACCACTGATTTGACATCTGGAAATTGTATCCATACCAATGATATTGGATGTCATTTCAGCAAAGTCAGCATGTGCAATTGAAGTAGAAGGGCCAGATTAGTGACATCTGATGTTTGAGGAGGTTCATAAGGAACAATCTCACCAGGGGAGGGAGTAACTAGAAGAAAAGATAAATGTAGGTCAATGCTCAGATGGAAAATGGAAAGAGTCAAAGGAAAAACTAAGTCCATCGAACCAAAATGTTGTAGACAAGGAATTCTAAAAGAAATATGTTCAAAGTCAAATAGATAAGAAATAAGAGGAGATAGGTTGTGAAAAACCAAGAAAATTTTTGAAAAGAAACTGGAAAATTGAAAGTGTAAACAGAAAAACGATTTTCGTAAAAACTTACAGGAAGACTGAAAAAAAAAGGAGTGAAAATGAAAATTGGTTGGAAGGGGTAAAGTTGCCTTACTTCTGCTCTATCTTCATCAGGGTATCCAACCCATGGAATCTGATATGATGAGAGTCTTGCTTTGTCAGTAGGCATCCCAAGTGTTTCTACCAATGATAATCCACAATGATGAGCTGGGTCTTGAAAGACTCTTGATTCAGGATGGCTCATGAAAGATGTGGACCATCTAGAAAACTTCAACTTCTTTTCAGTCTTCTCTAGCCAAACAAAAGGCTTCTTGATCTTGGGTTCTAGTTTTTGTGGCTTACAGCAGGGTCCTCTATGAGGACAGATCTTCAAAATTGTGTATGGCCACATACAAGTTGTAGGATTCAATTTATACTTCTAAGAGGCTCTATTTAGCCTAACTGCAGCTTGCTCAGCAATGAGATTGTTGATTTCCTTAAGATCATTTGAGCTTAGAAGGTCAGGATTGATAAGGTCAATTGGCTGTGGGGTAGTGGAAATGTATCTGAAAGGAGGGGTATTAATTTTTGGTATATCTCTGTATGGTATAGTTGGAAGAGAGGGTGGTGCGTTCATTGAAGTAGAGATGGGTTAGATGAGGGAATCAAATACTCATGTGAGGTATAAGTGATTGATCATCTTGTTGTGGTGAATGAGAGGGTGAGGAATGGTGATTAGAGAGGTGATCTGATGAGAAGTATGGTTGATGGTCAGGTGAGGTGTTGTCAGGAGTGAGATAAAAATTAAAGTTTCCGAGGGAAAGAGAAAGAAGATTTTCAGCAATGGTTATTTGGTTTTGAAGGGTAGTGTTGCGTGAGGATGGTGTAGAAGATGAGGTAGAGGGCGATGGTAATTGAACTGTGAAGGAGGTGAGGGTTCAGATGACCTTACTGGTGAGGCAGCAAGTGACATTATCTGTATAGGAATCTGCACAGGATCAGGAATCTTTAGCCTAGTAGACCTTCTGACTGGTGTAGCTTCAGCTACAACTTTCCTCTTCAAATGTTTTGTAGGGGTAGCAGCTGGATTCCCCTTGACTATTTCCTTTTTCAGAACCATGGAAATAGGTTGGTCTTCTTCATCATCATCATCAAACTCTTCTGTGATGACCAACTTCCTCTTGACTTGAAGCTTTGGTCTGACCTTGGGGTCCAAATGTACAGACACCTTAGTAGCCTTTGAGTCATCGGACTCTTCAGAGGATTCTTTTTCAGACTCTTATGAGGGTTTGTTGTTCTTGACTTCCTCATCAGAATCAGGAATGTTTCCTGGTTTCCCCAGCTTCATCTGACAGAGAGTTCTCTCATCAATGGCAGTAGCCATATCAACCTTTCCAATAGCAAGTTGAATACCCTTGATTTCCAGCAACTTGGTAATCAACATTCGATATGTGTAGGAGGTTCGATTATGAGGCTTGGCCATCTTCAACATGTATTTGAAGATTAAATCATTTAGATCTATCTTCCTCAAGCTCAGTAGATGGAATAGGGGAAACCTATCCATCTTGTTGACATTATCTCGAGCACTTGTCCTCGTCATTACACAATTGAGCAGCATGACATGTAGTAATCTTCCTTTTGTAATAAGCTTTGAAGCAGCCTTATTCCTAGGGTTAGACGCTCCGTACAGAACCCTATTAATAACATCTTCTCTAAATGCTTATTCCCAATCATCCGAAAAGACAATGCCTTGCCTGGGACAACCAGTGGCCTTCTGAATACTGTTGAGAGTGAAGGAGTAGGGTCTCCCATTACATTTTGTCCTGATAGAAATTTGAGATTGAGACATACTTTCTTCATCATTTTCCTAGAATTGCTGAAGTAAGAGTGGGTACACTGGTTCATATAGATCAAAGAACTTTACCCATTGTGATGCTTCCAGCTCAGGCATCACATTCATCCCAGCCTTAATGATTTTGTTCATCTTCACAAATCTTCCAGAGACAATCATGGAGATGTCAGGAACACTCATTCTGATTCTAGCAGCAGCTAAAACAAGTTTCTTGGAGGGACCTTTTGGTGTCGTGGATTTGGGTGAGAGAGAGAGAGGAGGGTTTCAAAAAGTTTTTGGCACGAGGGAGAAAAAGTGAGTAATTTGAAACGGTGAGAGGTTTATAACAAAAGGTGTTTTCTTTAAAGAGAGAGATGAGTTTTCAAAAAGAAAACAGTTGAAAGTAATAAATACAAAAACGTTTTGAATTCAAATACTTTCAGAAAACTTGCAATCTAAAATCTCAGAAACTAATTCACGTCATCAGACACATTCACAGTACAGATGTATTCAAACATTATTCATTTATAAAATGCATGTTCAGATTATCTCTAATATAAACGAACCTATCTTCAGCTAAGGGTTTTGTGAGAATATCGACCCACTGATTTTCAGTTTTGACAAATTTAATGTCAAAAACACCCTTTTGAACACAATCTCTTATAAAATGATGTTTGATTTTTATATGCTTAGCCATAGAATGCTGTATGGGATTCTTGGATACACTTATAGCACTTGAATTATCACACCAAATAGATATATTATGCTAAAAAATAGAATAGTCTTCAAGTTGGTGTTTTACCCATATAAGCTGTGAACAACAGCTTGCAGCTGAAATGTATTCAGCCTCTACAGTAGATAAGGCAATCGTGGTCTATCTTTTACTTGTCCAAGAGACTAAACTTGCTCCAATGAAGTGACATTCTCCACTGATAGTTTTTCTTTCAACTCTATCTCCAGCATAATCAGTGGTCGCGCTGTCGCGCACGCGTCAAAAAGAACGAGCGGGTTTTAAAACTGTAGTTTAGGGCGACAACTCGGATGTCGTCTCACAAGGACTCTTAAAGTGTTATTTATCACAAAAATCAGTTTGGGGGGGGGGGGGGGGGGGGTTGGATTGGGATGCAAATAAGAAAACAAAGTAATAACAGAGCAATAAAACAAGGCAGTTCAAAGAGGTTATCAAATAGCAAAAAATGATTAATCTACTGTTCTTGATTTCACAACTATCACCGGTTCATGTAATCCCAAGCCCTAAGCAGATTCTAAACCCCTTTCAGTTGTAGTAACAATTAACAAACGAAATCGCTACTACGGATATATGTTCCTATTCCTGAATTAAACAAACGGGGTTAAGCCCTCATGAACTAAACGAACATGAATGAACACACGCGAATTAAACAAACGTGATTAAGTATAGGAACATAACATCACTGAAATGAATCAACACAACACTATACACTCCTGAATTAAACAAACAGAAATGTATAACATGGCATTGAAAACGGAAAAGCATACAAAACAAAGATTACAGAACCTCAAGTACGGTGGAAATCAATTACAGTAGATTAATCTATGAAATTTAGTTCTCCATGAAAACGAAATACACACAGAAAATATGTAAAACAGAAAAATGGAGAAGCAAAAGTCTTTTCAATCTGCCCAGAACAACCTTTTATACTATTCAGAAATTAAGCCCACTCGCGAGGCGAACACTCTCTCGCGAGGCGAATATTGTGAAGAGTCAGCAACGTTTGGTCTTCTCGCAGGGCGAAGTACTTCTCGCGTGGCGAGGAATGGAACAGTCATGGCTTCTGGCCTTCAGTCTCGCGAGGCGAGGTGCTATTCGCGGGGCGAACCAGAGAGGATGTCATTTTCACAGTTCTGCTGGCTTCCAGGTTCGCGAGGCGAGAAAACTCTCGCTAGGTGAATCCCCTGTTTCTTTATTCTCTCAACTTCTACTTAACCTGAAAACAACAAAATAGCCATAAGTGCTTTATTTGACTCAAAACTGGCTAAATTAACCTAAAACTACTTCAGAGACTCAAAACCATGCTTGAGGATAATCTAATCTAATTTGGGCGAAAATAGGATATAATTTTCACAAAACCCTGGTCATACTAGCCATAAAACTAGATGAGCCAGAGGCTTATCAATCAGCATTGCAGAAATAAACTAATTTGTATTCTTGAGCTATTAAATACATCAAACCAAGATTGGTTGTTCCAAGCAAATATCTAAATATTCTTTTAACAGCTTTGAGATGAGATTCTCTAGGGTCATATTGGAATCTTGCACATATACAGACACTAAATTGAATATCAGGTCTACTGGAAGTTAAGTCCGGAAGAGAACCAATCATACCTCTATAGGTAGTTTGATCTACCTTTTTACCTTCCTAATTTTTGTTCAGATTTTCATTGGGTTGTAGGGGGGTTTGCATTGGCATTTTGCAAGAAAAGAACTAAGTCTGTCATACCACGCTTTAGGTGCTTGTTTTAATCCATATAGAGCCTTTTTATGCTTATAAACATGGTCTGGTTTATCAGTATCTTCAAAACTAGATGTTTTTTTTTAACATACACTTCTTCAATTATTCCATTTAGAAAAGCACTTTTCACATCCATTTGAAATAAAGTGATTTTGTGTTGTGCATCATATGACATAAGTATGCGAATGGCTTCTATTCTAGCTACTGGTGCAAAAGT
Source organism: Sophora flavescens (assembly GCA_030762895.1). Lineage (NCBI taxonomy): Eukaryota > Viridiplantae > Streptophyta > Magnoliopsida > Fabales > Fabaceae > Sophora > Sophora flavescens. The sequence goes on from CM061068.1 coordinate 116,431,887, forward strand.
TTCAGTGTTGTCAATACCTTCTTGTTGGTTATAGCCTTGAGCTACTAACCTTGCTTTGTTTCTGACAACTTTGCCATCTTCATCAAGCTTGTTTATGAAGACCCACCTTGTTCCAATAACTGATTTTTCTTTAACTTTGGGAACTAATGACCATACATCATTTCTTTAAAATTGATTTAGCTCCTCTTGTATGGCTTAGATCCACCTTTCATCTTCAAGAGCCTCTCCAATATTTTTGGGTTCTATTTCAGATAGAAACACCATATTGTTTGAATCTCTGAATGTTGATCTCGTTCTGACTCCTTGATAAGGATTGTCAATAATTAATTCTCCAGGGTGATGTGTTTTGAATTTCCAGTCTCGTCTGGGTTCAGTATCAGATGCTTGTCTATTAGGTGGTTTAGATGCTTGAGTAGATTCTTCTTCATTTTCAGTCTTTAAGTTTTCCTCGATCCGAACATGTTGTTTTCCAAGATCTAAACTTGCAAGATCATCTTCATGATCTGATAGTTCCCTATCAGTATTCAAACCATCATTAAATCTAATATGAATTGATTCTTCCACTACTTCAGTTCTAGAGTTATAAACTCTAAAAGCTTTAGATGTGTCTGAGTAACCAAGGAATATAGCTTTATCTACTTTGGAATCAAATTTTCCAAGTTGATCCCTTGTGTTTAGAATAAAGCACTCACACCCAAAGGCATCAAAGTAAGAGATGTTGGGTTTTCTACCTTTCCACAATTCATAAGGAGTTTTGTTTAAGAAGGGTCTTACCAAAATTCTGTTCTGTACATAATAAGCAGTGTTCACTACCTCAGCCCAGAGGTACTTCGGAAGTTTGCTTTCATTTAGCATAGTCCGAGTCATATCATGTAGAGATTTGTTCTTTCTCTCTACTGCTCCATTCTGCTAAGGAGTTCTAGGAGTAGAGAACTTGTGAGAAATTCCATTTTCTTCACCGAATGTATTGAAGTTCTCATTTTCAAACTCTCCCCCTAGTTCTTCTGATAGCTGAGACGCAGAATCGTTGCTCATTCTATACTTTCTTACAGAATATGGAAAACATCTTAAATGACTCATCCTTGTTGGTTAAAAAGAGTACCCATATATATATATATATATATATATATATATATATATATATATATATATATATATATATATATATATCTAGAATAGTCATACACTAAGACAACCATATTTCTTTCCTGCCTTACTAGCAACACTTACTGGACCAAATAGATCCATGTGCAACGGCTATAATGGCCTAGAAGAATATACCAGATTTAATATACCAGATTTTTGGGTTTAAAGCTAGATTTAAGTTGCTTCTCTCTTTGACAAGAGTAACATAGAACATCCTTTTTGAAACTACTATTAGGTAAACCTTTCACAAGGCTATATCTCTGAAGCTTGGTTATCAGTATCATACTTGCATGTCCTAGCTTCTTATGCCATACCCATCTTTCATCTTCCCTTGAATCAAAACAGGTCACACTTTGATCAGATAGTTCAGTTAGATCAATCTTATAAAGATTTTGTTGCTTGTTTGCTGAAAAGAGAACTTTGCCATTTGTGTCTTTGACTATACATGCATTCTTAGTGAAGGAAACATTGTATCCATTATCACATAATTGACTTATGCTAAGCAGATGATGTCTTAATCCTTTAACTAAAAGAACATTAGAAATAGACGGTAAAGGTGACCTTCCACCAATTTTACCTATCCCGATAATCTTTCCTTTCTGGTTTCCTCCGAAAGTGACATGTCCTCCTTCTTTAGGTTGGAGGTCTAGGAATATAGACCTTTCTCCTAGCATGTGTCGTGAGCAACCACTGTCCAGGTACCATGATAGGTGTGTTCTTTGTCCTATTAAGGATATCTGGAGCGGGAATAATCAAGGCTTTAGATACCCATATTTTCTTGGGTCTTTTCTTGTTAGTTCTTGAAGTTTGTGGCAACTTCTTTCTTGTGTGGGTACACTTAGACGTGATATGTTCAACTTTACCACAGATTTTGCAGCTTTCCTTGTTAGAATATGAATTGACCTTATCATAAAGACATTTATGCTTTTGTCCTAAGATTTTGTTAGATACTTTATGATTCGTCTGGTCAATGAATCGTATGCCATTTTTATCAAGAGAGGGTTTCCGACTTCCTAAGAGCTTTGTCAGATTATCTCTGCCATTGATAAAACGAGAAAGATCAAAGGTGAGATCTTCTACTTTCTGTTGAAGTTTGACAACTTCTTGAGACTGTAGTGTCTCAACTATGATCTCCTGCTCTTGAGTCTTATGTTCATGATCTTTTAAGAGTTTCACATATTGTCTCTTAAGTGATCTGAAAGCCTTAGTTAAATAGTTGGATTCTTCAATCAATTCAACACAGGCATCTTACAGTTCCTTAAGATCAGGATTTACCTCTGAGTCGGTATCAGCATCTGCCATGAGACACAGATACATCTTTGGATGTCTACTTAAGATTGATGTTGAATACCATTGGACGTCTTTTATACTTAGTCATCTAGTGAATTAAGGCAGGTATCGATAAGCCTTTGGACTTGTTCATTCGTCTATAAGACCTTTTGTGTTCCTGCACACTTAAACGAATACATTAGTCCAGAAAACTAACTTTGTTCTTCGAATTTAATCCTTTTGTTAACATCAAAATTTTAGGGTTCAATATTCATAACCTTTCTGGTTCCAACAATATCAGATACCAACATAACAGTCAAATAATCAATCGTAGCATCATATATCACATATTACAAACAACTCCAATTGATACTCGTCTAACGTAAGGTTTTGCTCTATTGCCGATAAATCTACAACAACCAAACCCTAACTAGAATAACAAAAAGGGTTTTCATTAGGGTTTAACCATTATTGATTACTCGACTACTAGTAGGGTCTAGGGCATCCTACACACACACAAAAATGTAATATTATGCTTGTATCCCCGATGAGGTCAGTTACTTTCTCCCCACCTTGGGTTATCTCGTACACTTGCCTGAAGCTTTGAAAATGTTTTCTTCTCCACTACACAGCCACTACCGCATGCCCTTGGGAGCTCCTCGATGCTCCTACATTTGCCCTAACACAAATACAACATGCAAACATCGTCATAAACCATTATCTTGTTGAAGAGTGTAATCAAAGCAAGAAATGAGGAAATAAATAGGGAAAATGACAAAGAACGTTAATGTCGACAATGTCGACGTGTTAGGGATTCGAGCATTACTTCAGTCGAATCAAAGATTCAATCGTATTTGTGTTGTATTTGATGCCCCGATTGCAATGGGGTAGTCGGTTTCAAGAGATGAAGGATGAATTGCTCTCAACCTTTATTTTCTCTCTCTAGAACCCTTTCCTTCTGTCTCTCTCTCTCTCTAATCTCAAACGTAGGAAGAAGAAGAGATAAAATGAAAAGGAAAAAGCAAAGAAATAACGTAGCATGTTGGCCTCTGTTGTGCATGTTTGAGCATGCCAGATCCTAACATTGAAGTGTTCCCACGCTATTGCGTTGAGTCTTCTCACGCTAGAGCATGGCCGCTGCGTTGCCACATCCCCACCATGGACTACTCAATGTATTGACGTCCAACAATCCATACTTGAGCGTTGGCATGCTCAAACGTTGGGCCAAGCGTGGAGTATGCTGTCGGTACCCGACTTTCGTGAGTTTCCACTACAAGAAAAAATGAATTTAGCGAGGGCCAAAGGCTGTCGTAAACAGCTTAAATCCGTCACAAAACACATGTTTCTGACGGATTTGTGACGGCCATAAATCCGTCACATATTGGGTCGTCGTAAACACTTTCTGACGGTTTTTTTAAATGATCGTCGCTAATTAGCGACGGCTTAGCCGTCACAAATTATAGGAAATTAGCGACGGCATGGTCGTCGCAAATTAGCATAAATTAGCGACGGTATGACCGTCGCAAATTATAGAAATTAGCGACAGCTTGACCGTCGAAAATCAACATAAATTAGCGACGGCATGGCCGTCGCAAATTGCAACACATTTTTATAAAACTAAATAATTTAATTAACTAATTTTTTATTAATTAATTATTTAAAATATGAATTATTTTTAATTAATTATTTAATATTTAATATAAAATTCAAAATTAATATAAACATTAGTTATTTTTTATATTAATTATAATTTAGACTATATTATGATAAATGAATACTAATTTTAAACAATAAATGAAATTCATAAATAAAAGCAAATTGTTTTGACAGAGTGCATACATCATACAAAATAAAATCCAATATTAAAGAAACTAATAACCCAAACTAATAACCCTCTCTATAGCCCCGCATTAACAAATCTGTAAAGGATTGATCATCCTCGTCACTGGTCTGCCGATGACCCTTAGGCTGGGACGGTGGTTGCTGTGGCTGAGGGGTGCTGGTCCTGCTGCGACTATGACTGAGGGGTGTTGGTTCCTAAACGCAGCATGAGCTCTCTCTGTGCAGCTGCCATCATCTCTATCTGCTCCATCATCTGTGTCTGTTGAGTAAGCAGCTGCCGATTGATCTCATCTCGAGCTACAGTTTGCCGCATCTTGACCATCTCCATGAGACTCATGAGATCAGGGGCCTAATCTTGGACGATGCTCGACTCTGCTGAGTGAAGATGTTGGAGCACCGCGTCGATAGTTACCGGCTAGGTCTCCCATACCGTATATGCGACCCGTGTTCTTACCGCCAGCAACCTCGACCCATGCCTGCAACTCCAATTGGGCTTCCACCTCTGGGTCAAGTGTGGTGGAAGGGGAAGATGAGGCTGCCTGAGACCGAACCTGAGATAACTTAGCATGATAGTCCTCCTGTCATTAAAATTGATGCACATCATCATACAAAATGACCATAATTATTAAATATAAAATAAAAATAATTTCCAACAAAGAGACATGTAAATCCCTGAGTGCGTCTAGAGCGCTCATCTACATACTCGCCGGTACCCTTCCTAGTATGAGTTCGGGCATGAAGCTCAACCGGCTTGACGCTACGGCCAAGCTCCCTAGCCTGCACCAAAAAAACACCTAGTCATATTTGAAGTTACACATTCTTAATAGCCAGACATGTAAATGAATTAACAAAATATGATGTTGGAACTTACAAGGCGTTGAGCATGCTCCTGCTTACTGATGATGCCGCCAGTGTGCAGGCTCCCACCCTTTTCCGAGGCCCTGTTGAGCTTTGCCTGGGCAGATTTTTTCTTAAATGCAGGTGTAGCCCAGTAAGCACATAGCTCCTCCTAAATGGGTGGGAAACACCATTTTGGACACTGTCCCTTTTTCCGATATCTCGTCAACAACTCGGAGAGGCGTTTACTCACTTTTTGATGAAAAATTATCTCTACATCAGTGGAATGCTCTACTCTCCATGCAGCCTTCTCCTGTAAATAAGGAGAATATAATATTTTTTAAGATAATAATAAACTAAAGAAACATTAAAAGTAACTAAAAAATGGAAGTAAATTCAAAAGTACAAAATACCTTAAAAGCCGCAAAGAATCGATCCCGATCCTGATCCTCAAGCTCACTCCAATGTTTCCAGGCCCGATCAAACAGAGATGTAACTGCATACGTGACGGCCTCTGCAGATTTTCTCGACGGAAGGAACCTTATCAATAGAACATGAGAACAATCAATACACATACATATAAAATCTGCACTCAACAATAAAATAACAATATTTGAGATATTTCTTACCCTTTACCGGTCGGGGTAACAATAACTCGGCCATCTGACATAACCTCGATCTCATCATCATCTGATGATATAGGTGATGAATATCCATAAGTCTCCTCGTCGTCACCATTAGACTGATGATCACCGTCCATGGGCAAATCCACCCCTGATGCATCTGGTTGTCTGGAATTGTCTCCATGGGTCTGAGTCGGAATCCTTGGGGTGGGCATCAACGTGATCCCAATGGAGGTGTCCATGAACTGAGTGGCTGGAGCAACAGGTCGGTAGGGAGGTGTCAGAACATGTGTAGGCATGGGTGTGGGCGGTGGACATGGTGTAGGAGCAACAGGTGGGGGTGCCGGTGCCATATCATGTGGAGGCATGGGTGTGGGCGGTGGACGTAGTGTAACAGATGTAGATGAGAGGGACACGAATCCGTCATCGACTGTCCGTGTCATGAAGCGGGGTCGACCACGACGACGTGCCCCTCCAGCAGGTGCCTTACACTTTCCCTTACCATCAGTCATGTCTATAGTGAAAAATGATGCTAATAATAATTAATTAAAAGTAACCAAAACACAAATTTGCAAATAATGGAAATTGATGGTGACAATAATTAACTTAAAGTAAGCAAAAACACAAATTTGTAAATAATGGAAAATGATGCTACTCATAATTAACTTAAAGTTATGACAATGACAATACAACTTAATACAAAATATATCACTAAAATAAATAAAGTAATTGTTAGTCAAAATTTGAGTCAGTGTCATATTCATAGCCATCTTCATCTTCTGTTGATTCTGCTTCTTCAACATCTTCATCCGAAATGACTTGATTTGATGTCAAGCTGGAGGTATCCACTTCTTCCCCTACAACTTGTGTGTCTTGTAAACATGAGATTGATTCAACTTCAATTACCTCATTTGCATGTGACATTTCATCCGTTTGATATGGCTCATCCAACTCTGAAACATCTATTTCAATGCGACCCCTTGGTTTTGTCTTGATTGCAACACATCAACCTCGTTTTTCTGTTTGAGTTGCTGGATAAGGAAAATATACTTGTCTCACATTATGTGCCATGATAAACGGATCAAACATATGATATCTTCTACTCATTTGGATGTCCACAATATTATATTTTTTATTCAAATTAGTGCCTCTACTAGATGGATCGAACCAATTACAATAAAACAACACTATTCTCTTAGGGTAATCTAAATAACGATATGACAACTCATATATGTGTTGTATGACACCATAAAACTCATCTGCAACTCCGCCTGGATCACCCTTTACGTAAACACCACTATTTATTGTTGTTTTGTCTTCTGTCCATGATTGAGTATGAAATTTGTACCCATTCACGAAGTATGTGTGCCATTCTTTGACTTGTGTCAGAGGACCGTCAGCCAAGTTTCGTAAATGTTGATTAATGATAGTAGGTGCCTCATTGTAAACCTATTCACAAAGTTTAACGATATATGTTTTTATCCGCACACATTATAGTGAATAACATAATGATAAATGGGAAGATACTTACTTGTTGCTTAAACCATTTTGGAAAATCTTCATGAGTACGAGCAGAAGCATCACGAGAAGACAAGAATGCACTGAACATATATGGATAACATCAATGAAAATTGACATATGCTATCGAAGGAAAAAAAATTATAAGCTCATACTTACTCATGGTATGGTTTAACCTCGGCACAATTGATCAATACATGAACATGAGCTGAGTTCCACTCTGCCTCCGTTAAATAATGTGTCAACTCCTTTCCGGAATGACGACCGGGAAGACAAAAGTTGATAAGGTTCCAGGTAGTCTTCCACTTTCATTTTCCGTTTCGTTCCTTCTAGTTGTTGGCGACAAAACCATGTGTTTGAAATAATGAGAGCAGCAATGAATTGTCTCATAGTGTAAGTAAGACGCACAGATCGAACCTTCAACCCTAGCCTTATTTTTCACCGATCGTTTTGACTCGCCCATGAATCTATTAAAAAATGACGAGGTTATTATTAATTAAATAATATGCATGAAAGTAGATCAATAACTGTGATACTTAAATTACCTTTCAAATGGATACATCCACCTATATTGAACTGGACCACCAAGTCTGGCTTCATATGCAAGATGAATCGGAAGATGTTGCATTGAATCAAAGAAGCCCGGGGGGAATATTCTCTCCAGCTTGCACAAAATGAGTGGAATGTTTTTTTCCATCCTGGTCAAATCGTCTTCCCTTAAAGTTGCAGAACACAAGTCCTTGAAGAATTGATTTATTTCAGTAAGGGCATTCAAAACATGGGGGGGGGGGGGGGGGGGGGACGAACTGAAGGTGATGGAAAGTAAGCACTCCATAAACACATGACAATCATGGCTTTTCATCCCATGCAACTTGCCTTTGATAACATCAGCACATCTTGCCAAGTTAGAAGAATAACCATCAGGCATCCTGAGCCCCTTTATCCATTGGCAAACTAACCTTGCTTCCTGGATAGTCAAGGTATAATTGGCCTTTGACTTGTACATCTTCCCATTATCCTGATGTCTCAGCTCCAAATCCGGTCTCCCGCAGTACAACTTTAAGTCCATTCTAGCCTTATCATTGTCTTTGGTCTTGCCATGCACGTTCATCAAGTGTTGAAAATGTTGTCAAAGAAATTTTTTTCAATGTGCATTACATCAAGATTGTGCCTCAATAAATTATCTTTCCAATAAGGAAGATCCAAAAAAATACTCCTCTTTGTCCAATTATGCCACTGCCCGTAACCATCTAATTTGCAAACCCCAGCTTCAGTCACTTTTGGCAAGTCCCTGATTCTACTCCAAATTTGTTCTGGTGTTAACCTCAGAGGCGGTCCATCCATTTCAACAACCCCTTCTTGAAGGCATTCTTATTCCTTCTAAATTGATGATCGTTCGGTAAGAACCTGCGATGGGAATCAAACCAGGACGACTTCCCCCCGTATTTTAAGGTAAATGCCTTTGTATGCTCCATACAATGCGGGCATGCAAGCTTCCCATGCGTCCCCCAGCCAGACAACATGGCATACGTAGGGAAGTCATTAATTGTCCACATCAACGTTGCCTTCCTTGTAAAATTTTGTTTTCGAGAAATATCGTATGTCAAAACACCATTCCATAACCTCTTCAAATCATCAATCAAAGGTTGCAAGTATACATCAATGCCTTCCTTTGGATTAGATGGACCCGGAATCAGGCAAGTCAAGAACATATATGGCTTTGACATACACATTTCGGGAGGAAGATTGTAAGGGGTAACAGTAACGGGCCAACATGAATAAGGTGATGTTGAGTCTTGGATATATGGGGTAAAGCCATCCGAGCATAACCCAAGTCGTACATTATGAGGGTCAACGGAAAAATCCGGATGCACCCGATCAAAGTGCTTTCATGCTTCACCATCAGAAGGATGGCGTAACACTCCTGCATTCCTCCCATTCTTATGGTGCCATGTCATTTTTCCTGCAGTCTGTATCGATGCAAACATCCTCTGTAATCTAGGAATGATTGACAAGTAGAACATCGACTTTATCGGAACTGGTTTCAGATTACTTCTACTTGCGTTGCGTTGACGATACCTTGGTGCGTGACAAAATCTGCACTCAACCAATGCGCCATCATTTTTGTCAAATTCATTATTGTAAAAGATCATGCACCCATTCTGACAACAGTCAATCCTCTTGGACTACAATCCTAACTTGGACATTAACCTCTTCGCATCATAATAATTGTAGGGTAATCCTCCTTTGAAAGGCGTCCCGGTCAAAACCATTTTGGCAATGAAATCCAAGCCTAACTCGGGTATGCTCCAATTGGACTTGGCAGACAATAGTAGAACACACATCGATAACTTCGAGTCGGGGGACCCTTCCCACAAAGGCTTATTTGCCTCTATTAGGAGATTATAAAATTTTTGTGCATCTGCATTAGGAGGCTCTTCTGTATTATTGGACTCAAACGACCCGGACATCATAAGAGCGTCACACACCATCTCCTCCATGGAAACAATATGATCTCCATATCCAGCTTCTGCACCACTACTTGAACCACCGGTGCAATTCTGGTCAATGCCAAAATCAAATTGCGGCATTTATTCTCCATGATTTGTCCAAATCCAGTAATTAGGCCTAAACCCAACTTTATACAGGTCGACCCTCACATCGTCTACATTCTTAATTCGGGTACAGTCACACTTCACACAAGGACATCTAATCACCCCCCATTGTTATAAGTATCTTGCTGACTTGCCTTGGTAATAAATTCTTCAACACCATCTAAGAAAGATTGTTTTAATCCCCCTCTACGCAGATAAACCCTATCATACATCCAAGTACGATTCAAAGGAACAAATTCCATCCTCTGCATTTGCGCCAAAAAAAGATAACTATAATGAAAAACTATTTTGGGCAAACTCGCAGAACTGCTCCATTTCTTTATTTGGTATGGCCCTATCCCCTTCAAGAAAAACCTTTTTCAACACTAGTATAATAGTTACTCATCACTTCTCATGTCTCATATCTGACGAAATTTCAGCAGCATTTCCCATTGGTCTCTAAGTACATGACTTGACCAGGGTGACATATCACAATCAAGTATGTACCCAGAGAACAAATGGTAATGCGTCAGACCAAATTTTCATTAGATATATCACATAAGAATTAATGAATAGCTATTATACTAGTAAAGAAAAAGCTTTTTCTCAAACTGTCCCACTTGGACAATTCGAGGTCCAATATCAAGAGCACAATGACTTGCAACAGTATATGTGCTCTAAAATATTGCACCTCAAATGGGTAACTAAGGTTTTTCTCGACGATCAACTCATCTAGAAAATAAATCTTTATTATAAAGACAATTTATAATATCCCTAACATACTTGAAACAAAACATAAACAACATTACAAGAATAAGAATCATTTAATATAATATAGGCAAGAAACTTAAAACTTAAAACACTTAATAGATATAGGTAAAAGTGAACAAAAAGATATAAGGATCATTTAATATAATATTGATAACCATAACCCTGTCAAAAATACACAAAAAACAATAAAGAAAATTCATAGTCCATTCAGCACAAGAAGAGATTATGATTCAAGCTACTCACCAATTCAGCCATTAATATCAAAAGAAAACTAACCCAAACACCTATAACATGACACATTCCAACCTAAAAGCATTTAATTAGGTGATTCAACAAACAAATTATAGACAAAGTAAAAAGAAAGAAAGAATCTTTCCAAGAAAAAAAGAAATAAAGAAGGAAGCTTGATTTTTATTAATGGTTTTATTTTGTTTTTTTATTTATTTTTACTCATTTTTGTTATTGCAATCATCATTCATAAATCACAATAGCTACTTACATCACAATAGCTACTTACAGCATAAGAGTAAATGAACATAAGGAATTGGTTCCTTCATAATCATCAAGCATGTTTATCAATGAGGAAAAGACAGCCCAAACTTGACAAATGAATGTATCATTTCACTCAATTTTTGAAAATTGTTTCAGACCTTCCATCAAACAGATTCAAAGAATGTAGTTAGTAAAGAACCCGTCAACTCAGACTATTAAAGAAGAGAAAATCATGCCATGGCAAAATCAACTCAAAATAAAATATATTGTTTTCCAACCAATTGCTTAAGCATCCTTAATAAATCATAATCTTGTCATAAATACACAAAAAACAATAAAGAAAATTCACAGTCCATTCAATACAAGAAGAGATTATGATTCAAGCTACTCACCAATTCAGCCATTAATATCAAAAGAAAACTAACCCAACCACCTATAACATGACCACATTCCAACCTAAAAGCATTTAGGTGATTCAACAAACAGATTATAGACATTAATCAAAAGGCGTTATATTACCAAAACAATTACAATCTCCACATCAAGGTGCACAAAAAAATGATCAAATCAATATCAAACATTCTCTCAATTAACGAAAAAAAAACACATCTTCTCTTGCTTTGTTTGCTTGGAGGCGATTTTCCCTTGTTGTTGAACCTCAAAGTCGCGTTCTTACTCTCTCAGTGAACGTGACTCTCCAGAACTAATTCATAAACAAATATATGCAACAATTATGATATTAAATATGGAACAAAAATTAATGATGCAAAAATGAGGTGGTGGTTGTTTATCAATGAGGAAAACAAGGTGGCAGTTTCGTAATTATTTCTGAAAACTGGACATGAAAACAGAAAATTGGAAACAAAACAAACAGGCACTAAGTTGTTATGAGATAAAAAAACATAGGATCAACTTCTCAGGTTCCACGAAACATACAATGCTATCGTGTCCCATTCACAATTGAATACTTGTAAATAAAAATCACATTTTCATCATTCCCAAACAAAAACAAAGCACTGACACTGTAAATCCCCTTAACAAATTAAAGTCACACCCAGGCATAAAATTTGAAAAATAAACAAATTTATCAAAAAGATTTGAAGCCCAAGTAATCAATAATCATAATGCAAAGAGGACTACTTAAAAACTATAGCATTTTACATGGATCCAGAATATCATTCTTAATAGACCACAATAACTCATGCATCAATATTGGACTAGCAACAAACAGAAAAAAATAACAGACAGTCATCATTCAGGCATTATATCATATTGTTTTTATTGTGTCTATTATTTTCAAACATTTATACGGGAAACGGTGAAAACAAAATTTTTTGTGTTTCATGTACAAATTCTTGAAATAGAAACATGATGAAAATAAGGTAAAAAAAATCCAAACACACCCTAAGATTCTACGGTTTTGTTAAAAAAATTCTTAGAATGCTGGAGGGGAATAGAGGTAAACATCCCTGAAACATGAGAAATTGATTTCCATATATGATAATGTCTTTTCAATATTCGAGCCACAATGTAATTCTCTGAAGCAAGTGAAATATTGATGATTCAGGATCAAAACCAAATGTTGAAGAAACAAAACTCTAACTGGAGAACCAAATTTCAAAAATATAAAGAGAATAGGCTCCCTTGTCACTAATAAGTAGTGACTGCACAGTGTAGAGCACACAAAAGTATCCTTCTATATAAAGGATGAGGAAACCTTAGGATGGATGTGGGTTTCACTTGATCTATGTGAATTAATTTACTGGACCGGAAACTATCATTAGTTTCAAGTTCATCAAGATATATACAAAAGCCAACTTTTAAAATCTCAGGACTCGGGAGTAAAAGAAACTATAGGAATCACTTTAAAATCTAATATATACAAAAGCTAATTTAAAATCTAAGCATATCTGGTTAACATAATTGGTCTCCAATTGAAGCCATTTAATTTGAGGGTCTTAGTATCAAGTTGACTATGAAATAGTGTGAATTATCCTTCAACAAGTAGTTTTGCACTCAAACACTGCTAACGACAATGATTACAACTTACAAGCATAGATGAGTGAGGCTGTTTGGAAGTAAAAACTAGGATTTCAGGAGTAACAGGTTTATTTGATTGAACTTGAACCATTATTGTGACTTTGATTTCACTGGACTTTATCATGTAAACTGATACCCATTTGTTTTTCTTGAAAAGGACAATGTACAAACTGAATCCCCAAATTGAATGGAGCTTCAATATTCAACAACACTCTTAATTAAGTTTAAATCATGTTTTCATAGATCAATATTTTCTTGGAGCATGTGACTGTGTTTTACTGAGTGATTGATACCTACTGTACATTATTTTAAGAAACTCAGTAAACAAAGTTTTGCACAAAAGATGGGGAACAAGTTTATTGGCCGACCTGTTTATTTTAATTTGATACAGGGAACCTTATAAGTGTTCTGCAATTTAGTACAATTAGCATATTTGTAAGTTTCCAGGGATGGAAGTTATCAACAAAAGCAAGGAGACTAGAACTATAGCTAACTATAGTCATGAAAGCAAGCAGTAATGGTAATTACCAACAATAGGAAACAAGCCAGACCTTTGCAGAGCAAGAACCTGTGGCTCGATGACGACGACAGCAAAGACCCAACACTGAGACGCGACAGCAAGAGTTGGGGCGAACGTCGAGGCGGTGGCGTCACAGAGGCTCAACACACGGAACGCGATTGAGAATGGAGAAGAGAACAAAAAAGAGCGCGGAGGAGGTACGCGATTGAGAACGGAGAAGAGAACACGAAGGTGTGGTGGTGGCAGACGGAGGTTGGGCGACGCGCGGTGGGAGCAGAGAACCAGAACCAGAGCAGAGAACCAGGAAGGGTTTCTGCATGCGAAGACGACAACTGAGGGAGGAAGAAAACTGTTCGAGTTACTTATTGGAAATTAGCGACGGCCTTTTAATATTAGCAACGACTAGGCCGTCACAAATTGAGAATGACCGTCGCAAAAGTACGGTCCGTAGCAAACCAATATGGCCGTTGCAAATGACCTTGGACAAACATTTTCACATTAGCTACGGCCATGCCCGTCGCAAATTGGCGCCAACATTTCGCGTAAAATGGTGGGAACGTTACTGACAGATTTGCGATGGAACTGCCGTCAGTAATCTCTTCTACCATTTGCGACGGCTTAAGCCGTCGGAAAACATAAAATTAGCGACGGATTTGAGGCCGTGGCAAAAATTCCGTCGTAATTAACCTTATTCTTGTAGTGGTCGGTGTGTTCTGAGCTTCTTTCAACTCTGATTCTTCCCAAATTTGAAACACAAACTCACTATCACATAAGAAACACGATTAAGCTCTCAAACATACTTAATATATTTCCCACACTTAATTTGTTGGAACCAAAGTGGTTTTGGATATTTAATCTATCACATTTTGATGTTAACAAAAAGATTAAATTTGTATGGTAAAGTTATGTTAAAATCTAACTTGTTTAATTTCAGTACAAGACTATTTTCAGTATCGCTAGACGAGGAAACTAGTATAAAGTTTCCTTAGGAAAGTTTAAAAGCTTGGCAGGTCCAAGGTTTACTCGCTAGATGAGCTTTGAAAGTAATCTGGTAAAGAACTAATCCAAAAGTCTATCGCTAGATGAGTATTTAAAAATAACTAAGTTTAAAAGGCGCTAGACGAGTTTCTAAGTACATCTTTGTAAGAAGCGCTAGACGAGGTTTTAAATATTTCAGGAAAAGAACAAGTCCAAAGACCTGTAGTCCACCCGATAGAAGCAAGATGAGTAACTGACTAGACTACCTGCTAAAAACAACGATAAGTCACACTAGTCTACCCGATAGAACTACTAGATGAGGTATCAGTAGACTACTTAGTTACTTCTTGTTCTATGTTCAGAATACACGTCCAAAGACGTATATATTTTTCACTCGTCCAGTGATTATTTAATTTTGAATCATTTCCTGTGTTATTTGAATTGTTTATGACTTTATTTCACGGTTAGAGAAACATAGTATCATCGAATACACAAAACTTTGTACTCTGGCACACACGCTGCTGTAAAGTTGAATAAAGTACAAATAAGGAAAGACAGAAAGCTACTTTCGAGTACAAGAGAGAAGTGACAGACCCATTTCCAGCTCTACTGATAACCAAGAGTGCTTTTCTGAAGATCACATATCAAGTTATCAGAACTCAATGGATCCTAGCATATAATGCTATGTCTAAACGGATATTTTTAAGACCGTTGAAGAATAAAGAGCTCAAGCTGAAGAACTCTATTAATACTGAACGACCCTAGTAAAGAACATATAGAATCTTTGATATTCAATAGTGCCAAATCTCTGCACAAACTTCTCTCGAATACTTTCATCGTAATCTCATCTTATCTTAAGCTTTCATACCCTCACACATAGTGAGCTTGTAGATTAATCTTGAAATCTTTTAAGTTAGAGAGAGCCTGAAGGGGCTTGACTGAAAAGAATACTTGATTGCCTGAAGGGGTGTTGAATACTTGTAAGCTATTGGTTTACACTGGAAAAAACCTTCAAGTAGAAGGGACTGGACGTAGCTCTTGGTTGGAAGAGAGTGAACAAGGATAAAACACCTTTGTGAATCTTCTATCCCTAACTATCTATAGTTTTTCTTTATACTAACTGTGGGGACTTGATTATGAGTTTGTTAACTTCTTTTAAAAGGATTTTTATTGTGTGTTTACTTTAGCGCTTGCTTCCAAAAAAAAAAAAAGGTTTTAGAAAAGGATTTTTCAAAAACTGCTAAGAAACACAATTCAACCCCCTTTCTTGTGTTTCCCTGTGTCAACTTCTGTTGGTATCAGAGCTCAACCTCGAAAGGGTTGAGCATCTAACAAGTGCTGAAAGAGTACGATCCATCAAGTATGGATATAGAAGAACAAGCAATCAATAGACCTCCACTCTTTGATGGTAGTGATTATGACTACTGAAAAAATAGAATGATGGATTTTCTTGATGCACAAAATGTGGATATCTGGGATCTGATTGAAAGTGGCTATACTGAGCCAAGAGGTGACAATGCAGCTGCTATTCCTAGAGCTCGGTGGACTGCTGAACAAAAGACTCAACATCAACCCAATCTGAAGGTCAAGCACTACCTGATGTGTGCTATCACCAGATCTGAGCATGATAAAGTCCATAGTTGTAACACAGCTAAGGAAATATGGGATACTCTAGCCCGAGCTCATGAAGGGTCATCCCAAGTGAAAGAGTTAGCGATAAGCATGCTGATTCACCAGTATGAACTATTCAAAATGGCTGAACATGAAACCATTGATCAAATGTTTGCTAGATTCCAAACTATCACAAATGGTCTGAGATCTCTTGGAAAGACTTATGAAAATAGAGATCATGTCAGAAAAATATTGAGGAGCTTACACAAATAGTGGAGACCTAAGGTCACTGCTATTCAGGAGGCTAAGAATCTCAACACTCTCACTCTAGAAGAGCTTCTTGGATATCTCGAAGTCCATGAGCTTGAACTTAATGAAGAAAAGAGTACCAGAAATGGGAAGTCCATTGCCCTAAAGACTAAAAAGGCCAGCTCTTCAAAAGTACTCAAGGCTGAGGAATCCTTAGATGAAGCAGGACCTTCTGACAATGATGAATGATCTGATGAGGATGAACTGTCCTTCATCTCCAGAAAGATTCAACACATGTGGAGAAAGAAATCCCATTGTAACTGATATTGAGGTAAGAGCTTCTCTTTGGGCAATGAAGTGGTGGTATCTGAGGCATCTATAGCATCTATGGTGAACTGCCCTTGAACAGGTTTAACCCTAATTGAGAAATGGGAAGAAAAGTTGGATGGTAAAGAAACTATTGCTACCATTCTGATGAGAGCTGATACAGTGAGAACTCACTCTTGGAAAGTTGTAGAAATGACAGATGATGATCATATTCTTCATGAAATTCTAAACAAGGCAATCCTACATAAAGTTCGGTCGAAACACAATCTTTCCCAACTTTACAAGTTTTGTTTGTGTTATCTCCTGACTGAATCTGCAATCAACTTGCCTCACATCCTCTTCACAAGATTCAAGGATTATGTTGCACACAGAGAAAGCTACCTCCATACCCGTATGTCGTCTTCTCTTTAAAGTTCTCAAGTCTCATCAAGGCTATGCCATTATAGAAGCCAAAACTCCAGAAGAGCAAGCTGGTTATCTCAAGGATCATGGAATGTCCCCTGCCATTTTTGGAAGGATGAATTTGGTGATGATGAAACTTGATCCTGTGATGCAAGTGGATCTGGCTAAGAAAGAAGAAACGATGAAGATAAAATAAGAGCACATTGAGCTGAATGAAGCTGAGGCTCAAGCCATGCAGAAGAAACCAGCTGAATGACGTACCAGATCAACTCGTCTAGTTGCTGCTAGGAAGCCCACTGCTGGGGTAGTCATCAGGGAATCAAGGGTTGGTGAACCCCGAGTTGCTCAGAAGAAGAAAAGTGCACGAAAGGTCATCCTTTCACACAATGAGGATGAAGATGATGATGATCAGCCAATTGAATTGGCTTTGAAAAACCAGAAGCAAGCTGCTATTCCTACTGTTGTGCCTACCTGAGCTAGGCAACCTGCTAGAAAGGCTAAGTCCTTTGTGACTCCTGAGGTAACTCCACCCACACCTTCTGTGATTGAAACTGTTGTTGATGATTTGGTAGACAATGTTAATATTCCTGTCAATATCTCTGCACCATCACAACCATCCACACAAATACAATCACGACAACAAACTAGAAACAACCTCTATCACATATTCAAGAACAAAAAACTTCACACACTTCTGATTACTCACCCCAACATATTTCTGAACCACAACACTCACCTCAACACATTCCTGAATCACAACCATCACCCCAACACTTCTCTGATCATTCACCAAACCATTTTCCCCCACTTAGACAACAATTTCCACCAATCATTCTTGCTGATGACCCCTGGTTTAACCAACCAGATAATGACATCCCTCTTGGAGCACCCTTTCCTAAACTACCAAAAGTCCAATTCTCGTACACTAACCCTTCTGTTCTCTATGATGGCAAAGCTGAAAGCTGGGCCAAAGTCAAGAGAAAATGGAGAATCTTGTACCACATTCATACTCCTGCCCCTGAACCTAGACCTTTTTACCCACTGCCAGAGTATGAATATGAACTAGAACCCTTCCAACACCCTTGGCATTCACCCATACCTTATGAAGGAGAAGGTCCTCTTACATCCACTCTCTATAATGCCAATGATCCCCTTCTTACTCATCTTCCACAAAAGAAATTCCCACCAAAGAAAATATATTCCAATCTTATCAAATTCCCACTTTTTGTTCCTTATATTGATGGTGTTGATAGGGATATTATTCCTGTCTGGTGGACTGTACCATCCAAGTTCAAGAGGACAAAGTAGAATTGAGAAGGTCCAGGATTCACCAATACATACGTTTCATTGTTGACATAAATGTCAAGTGGATGAAGTTTGTTCATCCTAGGGAGTATGACACTTTAGCTGATATGTGTGATCACATCATGTACAATCATCTCACCACTGAGATCTCTATGCTAAGATACATCCGGGCTGCAAACTTTGTTCCTCTAAGCTGGTTACATCACTCAACCAGAACTACCAAAATAGGCATGCAACCTTTAAGGATTTACTCCAGATTGCCTATGATAGATCTGAGCAAAGATAAGGATGACAAGTTCAGACCACCAAAGAAAACAACGCCTATGCCTTAAGCATTATGCAAAATCAGAGAAATATGAAAGCTACAGCTGAGAGTTCCAAAGCTACTCTTCCTCCACACCTTGATGGAAACATTTCTAGGAAGGTTGAAGTACAAGTTGAGAGGAGTGTTCAACAAGCTATCCAGCCTACAAATGCTCCCCTCCAACAAATGTTCCAGTTGCTATCCTCCGTGGGTTTTCAACAAAATCAAGGCCCTTCTGCACCTCCACCACCACCTCCTTCAAATTCTTAAACTCTATCTTTTTCCCTCTGTGTTGTTCTCTTTTTATAACTAACAACGAAGGTTACTCCTTTTACCTTCTTGTCTGATGACAAAAAAAGGGGGAGAAGAAATATAGAGAGCTAAATTTGAAAAAGCTTTGAAAATTAAAGTAGTCTAAATGCTTTTCTATGTTTACTCGACATACTTTGAAGTCATATATCTATATCAAGTATATTAAGTGCTCTAATACCTGCTTAAACTGCTATGATAGCTGTTTAAATGTCTGAGTATATGTTCTGATACTCATCAGACTTGCTTTGCATATATGAATGTTTGATTAGACTTGTTATCTATTTTGAATGCTATGTCTTATGGGGAGCCTCCTTTTGGCTCTCTTAGACTTTGCACAATCAAATTTAGTAAGATTTTGTCATCATAAAAAAGGGGGGATTGTTGGAACCAAAGGGGTTTTGGTTATTTAATCTCTAAGGTTTTGATGTTAACAAAAATATTAAATTTGTATGGCAAATTTATGTTGAAATCTAACTTGTTTATTTTCAGTACAATACTGTTTTCAGTATCACTAGACGAGGAAACTAGTCTAAAGTTTCCTTGAGAAAGTTTAAAAGCTTCGCGGGTCCAAGGTTTACTTGCTAGATGAGCTTTAAAAATAATCTGGTAAAGAACTAATCCAAAAGTCTATCGCTAGACGAGTAGTTAAAATTAACTAAGTTTAAAAGGCACTAGACGACTTTCTAAGTATATCTTTGTAAGAAGCGCTAGACGAGGTTTTAAATCTTTCAGGAAAAGAAAAAGTCCAAAGACTTGTATTCCACCCGATAAAAGCAAGACGAGTAACTGACTAGACTACCTGATAAAAACAAAGATAAGTCACACAAGTCTACCTGATAGAACTACTAGACGAGGTATCAGTAGACTACCTAGTTACTTCTTGTTCTATGTTCATAATACATGTCTGATAAGCCTCTGACTCATCTAGTTTTATGGCTAGTATGACCAGGGTTTTGTGCTAATTATATCTCATTTTCACCCAAATTAGATTAGATGGTCCTCAAGCAAGGTTTTGAGTCTCTAAAGTAGTTTTAGGTTAATTTAGCCAGTTTTGAGTCAAATAAAGCACTTATGGCTATTTTATTGTTTTTAGGTTAACTTAGAAGTTAAGGGAATAAAGAAGTTGGGGAAATTTCAATCATGGAGGTGTTCTCCTCGCGAGAATCTTCTCGCCTCGCGAACCTGAGATCAACCTAAACAGAAAAATGTCATCCTCTCTGGCTCGCCCCGTGAATCCTCTTCTGGCCTCGCGAACCTGAAGGCTGACTGTTCCAGAAAATGCAACCCTTTCTGTGTCGCCTCGCGGATCCATGTCTCGCCTCGCGAGACTGAAGACCAGAAGCCACGACTCTTCAATTCCTCGCCACGCGAGTAGTACTTCGCCCCGCGAGAAGACCAAACGTTGCAGACTCTTCATAATATTCGCCTCGCGAGTAGGCGCAGTTCCTGAAAGATATAAATGGCTGTTCTGGGCAGATTAGAGGGAACTTTTGATTCTCCATTGTTTTTACATACTTTCTGGTTATGTTTCGTTTTTATGGAGAACTAATTTTCTTGGATTAGTCTACTGTAATCGATTTCCACCACACTTGAGGTTCTGTAATTCCTGTTTTGTTTGCTTTTCTCTTTCAATACTATGCTATATATTTCTGTTTGTTTAATTCAGGAGTGTATAGTGTTGTGTTGATTTATTTCGGTGATGTTATGTTCCTATATTGAATCGCGTTTGTTTAATTCGCGTGTGTTCGTTCATGTTCGTTTAGTTCATGAGGGCTTAACCCCGTTTGTTTAATTCGGGAATAGGAACATATATCTCGTAGTAGCGATTTCGTTTGTTAATTGTTGCTACAACCGAAAGGGGATTAGAATCTGCTTAGGGCTTGGAATTTACATGAACCGATGATAGTTGGGAAATCGAGAATTGTATATTAATCGTCTTTAGTTATTTGATAATCTCTTAGACTGCTTTGTTTTTATTGCATTGTTTTCTGTTTTGTTTCTTTATTTTAGTTCATATCCAAACCCCCCAAAAACTGATTTTGTGTTAATAACAACAACCCAAGAGTCCTTGTGAGACGATACTCAAGTTGTCGCTCCCTATCTGCATATTTTATAAATCGCTCGCTTTTTGGCACGTGCGCGACAGCGCGACCAATATCCAAAGCCGTATCTGTTTTTAACTCGTCCAGGCATCGAATTTATTTCAAATGATTGATTATTTAATTTCAATCCTTTCTTGTGTTATTTGAATTGTTTATGACTTTGTTTCTTGGTAAAAGAAACATAGTACCATCGAATACACAAAACTTTGTACTCTGACACACACGCTGCTGTAAACTTGAATAAAGTACAAAGAAGGAAAAGACAGAAAGCTACTTTGGAGTACAAGAGAGAAGTGACTGAACCATTTCCAGCTCTACTGATAACCAAGAGTGCTTTTCTGAAGATCACATATCAAGTTATCAGAACTCAACGGATCCTAGCATTTAATGTTATGTCTAAACGAATATTTTTGAAGACCGTTGAAGAAGAAATAGCTCAAGCTGAAGAACTCTATAAATAATGGACGACCTCGGTAAAGAACATATCGAAGCTCTAATATTCAATAGTGCCAAATCTCTGCACAAACTTATCTTGAACACTTTCATTGTAATCTCATCTGATCTTAAACTTTCATACCCTCACACATAGTGACCTTGTAGATCAATCTTTAAATCTCTTAAGTTAGAGAGAGCCTGAAGATGCTTGATTGAAAAAGAATACTTGAGTGCTTGAAGAGGTGTTGAATACTGGAGTGATTGTAAGCCCGAAGAGGTGTTGAATACTTGTAAGCTATTGGTTTATACTGGAGAAAACCTTCAAGTAGAAGGGACTGAACGTAGCTCATGGTTGGAAGAGAGTGAACCAGGATAAAACACCTTTCTGAATCTTCTATCCCTAACTCTTTACAGTTTTTCTTTATACTAACTGTGGGGACTTGATTATGAGTTTGTTAACTTATTTTAAAAGGATTTTTATTGTGTGCTTACTTTACTACTTGCTTGCAAAACAAAAAAGGTTTTAGAAAATGATTTTTCAAAAACTATTAAGAAACACAATTCAACCCCCCTTCTTGTGTTACCATGTGTCAACTTCATAATTAAGAAATCGGGGCATTACAAATTTCTCTGAGACCTTTACACCCTATATTAGAAGTCATTCACATTCTCCTGTCATATGCTGCATAACATTGCATAACGTTTTTTCAAATGGATGTAAAAAGTGTATTTCTTAATGAATAATAGAAGAGGAAGTTTATGTAAAAAAAACCTACAGGTTTTGAAGAGTCCGATAAACCTGATCATGTGTTTAGACTTAAGAAAGCGTTATATTGGGTTTTTGCCATGTTAGAGTTCAAGAACACCAAATTAAATTGGGGATTTTCATTAAATGATAAATTAATGTGCTATTAGCTGTCATATTGTTTGTTACATGTTTTAAGACTTTTGCGGTGGCTTGTAATTACAAAATATTTGTTATATATGATTTGGGATGGATATGCATTGTTTTGGCATGAATTATACCATTGATATTGATGCATGGAGCCACACGTCATGTCTTCGGGTCATGATGTATGCATAAATGTGATTTGACATATCATTTATGTATGTTGATACCTCCTTTTAGAAAGGGATGACTTTTGAGATACGTCTTTCAGAGAAGGGAAATATAGATACCTCATCATTAGATGAGAAGTCAGATACATCATTCTCACAATCTTCGCAAAGATAATGCCTATGCAAACTAGTTAGCCAACTAGAGTCTGTCCCAACAGTTTGGTTTCCATGAGGTTTCTTCTCCAAATGGTGATTCAATTATGCTTGTCTTAGATGATATGGTTAGAGATTTTATACCCAGAGTTGTTTCTTATCTGTAGTTTTTTTTTGGACTTTTGCTCTGTTGAGCACAAAAATGAATATATAAATACATTTAACATTTTAAAAATATAAAAGACGTTTAATACTTTTTGTATATAATTGATATGCATTTATCATAAAAAAGACTTTTTGTACACAGTTTTTTTGTTTCTCAAGGTATCCTACGTACGTAATTGTGGAGATTAATCCATCGAGATACTAGACGATGTTGAAGGATTGATCTCTTCCAACGAGGTTTTCTCCATACGCAAGAGTCAGAGATCAAACCCTTGACTACTTTGCTTAAGGGGCTCGAGCCGGTTATCACTCGGATCAATCACGTGTTTGTATTTTTTTTACACTATTAATCAATCATATATTATCCTATCAATAAAATCTTTGATTTTTATTATAACTAAAAATTTACATAAAAAGTAATTTATAATTACAACAATATAAATTTTAAACACCATATGTGATAACACATGTGTTTATTTTTATCTCTTACTTACCTTTTATCATTTTAATATACACTGTACTGCCCGGGAATAAAGAACGACTATTGACCGAGCTTCACTTATCCATTAATAGATAATATACTGACATGAGACCAATATTGATCGAGTCTCACTTATAACTGATTTAAGATAAGATAGAAGATGATGAAATATCAATATCCGATATCTCTGTATGACAATCTTATCAAATAACTATGCTTATCTATTATAAAGATAGAGCACTTGTCTAGGTGATTATTCAGTTACGAATAACACTATAAATACAGGGCCTCCCTAATGAGGGAGGATACCCAATGTTTCATGGAGAACTATGTTAACTTTGATTCCCACTTGAGATATGTAGGAGCATGATATTATTCTCTCAAACTATATTCTAAAAGATCGTTAGTATTTATTATTAGGAATATAGGTTACACTCCATTCTAACTAGATTCCTGACAAATACGATTTTTGGGTAAGAACATATACACGTATCTCAAAAATATATTAAAAAAATAAATAATTAACCGTATAATGTCCCACATTGATGTTAAAAAATCATTCCATGTTATTTTTCATTTGAATTCACATGGGCAAGTTTGTACAGCTAAGTAAAATTTCTGTAATTTTTGGTACAGGTGATGTCAAATAGGCAGAATATGTGGCCTAAAAGAAATGGTGCCTCCCTTATCATTCGCGTGCCATCTTTCTCGCATAATAAGCGCTGAAACCAACGTACGCCCACTGTCGCATTTCCCCCCCTCTCTCTCTTCCGTGGGGTCACTCTTTTCCCTTGTCTTGTCTATTCTCACTTTCTCCCTGTCTGCTCCATTTCAGTGCTCTGTCTACTCCTTAGCAGCTACCAGCGCATATTTTCTCTCTCTCTCTAGCCTCCCCCACCATATCATCATGATGCCATTCCCATTGGCATGAATATGAATAGAAGTGCTTCCTTATCTTCTTTCTCTCTTTCCATGAAGATGCTTCTTAGTAGTTAGGGAGCGAGTTTAAGCATTGCTACTTCATCTTCTTCGTTTTTAAGCATCTGGGTATGTTTTATTTTTTTACATTCTGTTATGAACCTAAGTTCTTAGTACTTTAAAAAGTAAAAATATTCTGTTTTTTTTTCATGTGTTGAAGGTTTCTGGAAGTGGGTTTTGGAGCAATGTTTGTTTACTACCCAATCTTTGATCAAACATGTTGTTGGTAAGACAAAGTTTCATGTGTTTTCATTTTTATTTTTATTTTTTATTGTACCTTTAATTTCAAGGATTTAGATAATGTAAGTCTGCGATAATTTATATAATACCAAGGCTTTTAAAAATTTCGCTTAAACCCCCAAAATTCCTATACACTGGCTCTGCTGTGGTTTAGTGTGGTTTGGTAGAAGAGAGAATGAAAGAGTTGAGAGAAAACAAAAAATTTTAAATTTACTGAATGAGAAAAGTTGATAATATCAATCTATCTTGTAAAATAACTTACTTGTAACTAACCACTAACTACCTCAACTAAAATTTTGTATTTCAATTTGTATATTTTGGTTTTTGGTGCTTCTGACTTGCTGTTACTTCAAATTGATTTCTAGAACTCCTGATTTTGAAGCTGCTACATGATTTTGGACACCCATTTTCTGATGCTATCAATTTTTATTACAATCGAGTGTTCAACCAGGATAACTATGTGTCCACGTGCCGTTGCTGTGGCTAGTGGGAAGGGTAGTGTGCCTTTTTTTTTTTGTTCTGCATACTCTCTGAACCCCTCCTTTGCTTTGTTTTTCTAAGATAACTGATACTTGCATATCCCCATGCTAATGTGAAATAGCAATATAGTATTATTATGATGTGTTTTTTCATCAACTAGCTTGTGTTTGAACTTTGTATTATAGTTATTATAGTTTGCAAAACTAAGTTTTGGCAAACTTAGTTTAGCAAATTTGGTTTTGATTAAAAGTGGGTTTGCTGTAAGGTGGTTTATTTTGGAATTTTTTTTCCTTGCTTAAAAGTGGTTTTGGTAAAATGAATGTTGTTTTGGGTACATTCAATTTTGCAAGGTTATTATGGCCAGAGTAGTAGTTGAATACCTTAATTGAGTTTCGGTGAATGGAGAAGTGATAATTTGTTACTTTTTCTTCAACTAATGTTTGGGCACCACTGACAATTTATTTTGCTAAACATGTTTAGAAAAGGTGAAAGTGTGAAACTCAGTTTTGACACTCAAACATGGTTTGGCGGTCCCAAACACCCAAACTCTCATTCTTTGAATTTGTGTATGGATAAGGCATTTAAAAATTTCATGAATTTTGAAACACTGTGAAATTGAATTGCAGGAATTTGATTGATGTCTTTTGTAAAATTTTTGTTTGGGTGCTTTGAATGGATCGGTACTTGTAGAGTTTCATTTATAAAATTGCGAATGGACCTATCAAGCTTGCTTTGAATGCTCTGTGATTTGAGTTATGAAGCCACTGTCATAGATCCATGCTTACCATTCCATGCTCAGTGCCATCAGCTATGGCGGCAGTTCCGGTTCTGGTGCCACTTCTGCCACCTTGACAATAAGATCTAACTTCTACATGAACTCTATAGGAAGCAACAAGAGCAGAGCCAGAATCGAGTGCAAGGACAGAGAAGCTATTAGATCCTCTGATGGAGAAGCTCATCATCGTCATCCATGGTGCAAGCTTGCTAGAGCTCCTTAGCACTGCCATGGCCTTCGATGACAGAGCCGAGTTCTCAAGCTACCATCAGCATGGACTGGGATGATTGAAGTCATTTTTGATTTTTGTTTCCCATTCTGTGGACTTGAGTTCACATCCATGGTCATCATCAATGATTCTCTCATTTCCTTCAATCTGTAACCAACACTCAGAAGAGAAGGCGATGAGAGGATTTGTAAAATTCCACCTCTAAAGGTGGTATTTTAAATTCTTCATTTTGCATGCAACAAAATGCTCAGTATAATTTCTCTGGAATTTTCAGTGTTCTTCAATTAAACATCCAAACAAACTATTTTGTCATTGAGTATTTTAAATTCTCTAATACATACATTCCCTCCTCAAAATTCCTCGTCCAAATGCAACCTTCGGGATTTTCAACCACTGGTGTGGTGCTTTTAATTCACAGTTCATTGTCATATTGCTAGAAGTATAAACTAGTTCTGACTTTCCTGTTTCAGTTGACACTGTCATTGTTTTCAAATATTCTGCAATTCAAAGAACTTATTTTCGAAACTATTGTGTTACATATTGCTGGGGCCTCTGTTCAAAGGCCAGAAATTTTGTAAGAGTTCAGTGGCATTGATTGATTCATGTAGGTCACCTCACTTAGTGAGATAAGACTGGCTGTTGTTGTTATTGTCATTTTAGGTACTGTGAAAATATTTAACAGTGTTTACATAATAGGTACTTAGGCTGACTAAATTTTGTTGCTATGAAATTGAAGTTAATTTTTTTTTTTTTTAAATAGGCTAATGTTAGATTTGTTAGTATTTGTTATGTTAGTGGGGGGAGTTGAACCCACAACCTCCTTTTCACTCCAAACCCTATGTCCCTCCCCCCAAACCACCAAGCCACCTTATCACTCCATGAAATTGAAGTTATTGATCTTCAGCATTTATGTTCTTTTCATGTTCTCTCTTCCTAAAGTTTTGTTGGTGTCATCATTTTTGTATTTGTTTTCTAAATTGAAACAAATAAATGAAATTTGATAGCCAAGATAAAAGAATCTGATACCTTCATTAATCTATATACTGTTTGATTGCAACATAACATGCTGAATTTATAGTCTTTTGTTCATAAAATCTGCAACTTAGTCTTCTGGTCAAATATGTTAACACTTATGGCAAGACTAACTATTATGGTCAAATTATATGCACTTAGTCTGAGTAAATTTTATTGCTTTGAAGTTATTGATCCTTTGAGGGTTTATGTTCTTTTCGTGCTGTCTCTTCATAAATATATATTTTTTTGGTGGATTAAATATTTTGGATGCATGGTTTGTTGTTGTTTTCTGTTGGATACTTCACTACACAATCAATGCTCGATCCTTCTAGCATTTGTTAATGTGTAAACAGGAATTTTCTGCAATGTTTGGCACTGTCATAGGTACTTTGGCTTTCTGCTTGATGAAGTGTCAATTTTATTTCTGCCTAATAGCAGCTGACTTTGCGATAAATTTACTGCTGTTCTAAGTTCAGTTCTTGTTGCATATCCCCATCCCCACTTTAGCACTAGGGTTTTGTTATCGCATTTAGCAAAGTTTATGAAAGATTATCTTCTTTTTTATGTCCATTTTAGTTGTTTACCTTTCTTGACTATGGTGTGAAGGCATTGGTATTGCAGAGGAATGTGACAACTACTAGTGTTCATTTGACTCCCGTGTTGACATATGCTTCCATCACCCTTTTGATATTTC
Organism: Sophora flavescens; assembly: GCA_030762895.1. Classification (NCBI taxonomy): domain Eukaryota; kingdom Viridiplantae; phylum Streptophyta; class Magnoliopsida; order Fabales; family Fabaceae; genus Sophora; species Sophora flavescens. The sequence goes on from CM061068.1 coordinate 116,459,832, forward strand.
TTTGTTTCACACTTAATTCTTGTCAATTGATTTTTTTAATTTCATAAATTCTCTAGAGGCATGATGAGTTCAAGTTTCAAGAAATGGGCTGTGGGATTTGCACATGGAAATGAAGGAGAGGCAACGTTGGAGAGCTGAAGAGGATGCTTTGTTACGTGCTTATGTGAAGCAGTATGGTCCTAGAGAATGGAATCTTGTGTCTCAGCGAATGAACACACCTCTTAACAGGGATGCAAAGTCATGTTTAGAAAGGTGGAAGAACTACCTCAAGCCTGGCATTAAGAAAGGTTCTCTTTCTGAAGAAGAGCAGCGACTGGTCATCCGCTTACAAGAAAAATACGGAAATAAATGGAAGAAAATTGCTGCAGAAGTCCCAGGTCGCACTGCTAAGAGATTAGGTAAGTGGTGGGAAGTATTCAAAGAGAAGCAACAGAGAGAAAAAAAGGAGATCAATAGAATTTCTGACCCAATTAACGATAGCAAGTACGAGCATATACTAGAGAGTTTTGCGGAGAAACTAGTGAAGGAGCAACCTTCGCCATCATTTGTTATGACTGCTTCCAATGGGGCGTTTTTGCGTACTGATGCACCAGCCCCTGCATCAGCTTTGCTTCCTTCCTGGCTTTGCAATTCTAATAGTGCTACAGCTGTCTCCCCAAGTTCCCCGTCTGTGACACTGAGTCTTTCTCCCTCAACAGTGGCAGCACCTCCATTTTCATGGTTGCAACCTGATAGAGGACAGGTTGTTTTGGGGAATGTAACAACACATCATGGATCTGTTCCAGCTTTTGGTGATAACATGCTCATATCAGAGTTGGTGGAGTGCTGTAAAGAGTTGGAAGAAATGCATCATGCTTGGGTAGCACACAAGAAGGAGGCAATCTGGAGGTTAAGAAGGGTGGAGTTGCAGTTGGAGTCCGAGAAGGCATGTCGAAGGAGGGAGAAGATAGAAGAAATTGAAGCAAAGATTAAAGCTCTTGAGGAAGAGCAGAAAGCTGCTTTGGGTAGAATTGAAGCAGACTACAGGGAACAGTTAGCTGGATTGAGGAGAGATGCTGAAAGCAAGGAGCAGAAGTTGGCAGAGCAATGGGCTGCAAAGCATTTGCGGCTTACTAGGTTTCTTGAGCAGGTAGGATGCAGACCGGTGCTCCCCGACACAAATGGAAGATGAGGACATCATTGGTAAATCGGATATGGTTGCTCCTATGACTTGAATTACATGCAGTTTATGCTTATACTTGTTTTGATCTTGCTCTATTTTTATTACAGATGTCTATCAATATCCTATCTATGTAATTTCTGTTAGCAGTTAAATGTATGTGTATGGTATCACATCCATCTTTATGAATTTGAACTTGATAATATTCCTGAATATGTTTCCCCCATAATTCTTTTCTTAGTGTGGCATTACTCATTAGCTGAACAACTTTATGTAATGTAATCTTCTAGTGTTACTAGAATACAAGGGTCTCGTAGCTTTGTTTAACAACATTGAGATTTTGAATTCAGTATAGGTGATAACAGATAATGATCAAAATAAGTGTCAAAAGGTCCATCAAAAGATTCAAAGCTGCAAAATCTTTTGTAGAACTGAATTCCCTCTTCAAATTATGCCTTTTACATTTTCAAGCTATTCAAGGATTTTTACAAGATTTCTTTTAACCCCTATCCAATAATTCCTTGTCTTCTATTTTTATTTGAACATCTTGATGGTTAGTTTCCATTTCTGTTGCTAGTAGAACGTCTTTGGAGCTTGAGATTGGACAAATGTGCTCGTTTAGAAAAGACTTTGGGAGAGTCAAAATCAACAGATATTTCCTAAATTGAAAAGAGATAGTCTCAAACCTGATGACAAACATGTCTTTGGGTGCGTGTTGTGTGGTATGGCTACTAACACAAGGAACTTTATTTTCTTCTAAATGTAACGATTAAATTATTCTTCTGTTTTAAAAGTTTTGCTGAATTTTCAAATGGGTTTTTATAGTTTAAAAGTTTTCAGTCAGATCCATGTACTTTTAAATCTTTTTAATTTGGTCCTTTTATTTTAAATAAGTTTACAATTAAATCCTCATTAATTTTAGGATTTTGTAATTATGTCCCTGAAATCTATAATAACACAGAATGGCTTGAAGATGAATGGAAAAATTCATAAGTCATTAACTAATAGGGGCCAATTTAATTATTTTAAAATAGTCACTATTAAAAATTCATAAGTCATTAACTAATCTGACTCCCACTTTTGCTAGGTGATCAATGCAGTAATTCGCCTCACAAAACACATGGGCAATCTGCGCAAGCCAGAAACGATTTAGCAACTTGATGACTTGGTCAAGAACGATGGCATAAATATGATAACTCAGGTTCCCATGATTCTGGAGTAACAAAACGATATCCGGAGAATCAATCTCGCAGTAAGTAGAACGAAAACCACATTCCCAACCAAGAATGAGACCTTGCTTCACTGCCATGATCTCCACAAGCAAGGCATCCCCTTGACCATCAAAATTTGAAAAACCAACACTAGTGCACAAAAGGGATTCCACGTCGGTTATTTTTGGCTTTCCACATCGGTTTTGAAACCGATGTGGAAACGACCGATGTGGTTTATTGCCACTTTACACATCGGTTTTAAAACCGATGTTTAAAGTATATTTTAAACATCGGTTTTATACTAACCGATGTGTAAAATTAATTTAGCAATTGTTAAGCAGTTTTAAATTTAACTTTCTACATCGGTTTTGCTTAAAACCGATGTGTAAAATTGACTTTCTACATCGGTTTTCTAAAGAACCGATGTGTAAAATCTCATTTTTTTTTAATCTATTATTTACATTTCAATCATTCCTGTTTCACTAATGCAGATCAATAAACAAACCAAAGACCACTCGATCAAACAAGAAACAACAATGAGAACACCAAACCAGCTTTTGACACAATCATTCAAAAGCAAAACATACTTCATTCAATTTTCTTAGCACAGCCAATTAGCTCTTACACATATGGTTAAAAATATCGACATTTCATCAAATGACTAGTGAGCACAGAACCAAAACAGCAGAGGGCATCGGGCCTAATTAATTTCGAATGAATGAAAACAACACTTTATCAAAGCTACATCAAAACACGAGAGAAGAAGAATTGAACCGGACACGAGCACTAATACATATCATCAGTCAAAGGTACGTACACTATAGCTAGTATATGATAAGTTTTTAAACTAACTACATATATACAAACTATGGGTGGTACACTTCAAGAAAGAAAGTTGCCCAACGCCTCTTTATGATGTTGATGTCGAATCGGACAATGGAGATGGATTGTTGAATATCCGCAAGTTTAATTGGACAAAAGATTATATCTTTTAAGTAATAAACTAACATAAAACATATAACGAATCTATACTATTACTTCTAATTGTGTCAATTAACATTTACCTCACTCCATCTTTCAGGTGATCCCGGAGGAGATAATTTCCAACATCCATTGCATCACATAGTAGCCACATTCCCATGACCCACGTTGTATACGTGACTACGTACAAATGAAACCCAATTAGAATATGAGGAATTAAATAAAATAGAAATCAATTATTGTACCCACTGCATTTGATGCATTTGAACTAATAAATATCTTACCTGGGAATAATCCATCCGATAGCCCGAGTACGCCTTTCACCACGCTGCATGTGGGATGCATTAATAGACCTATCATGACAAAAACATTAATTAAAGTATATATAATAGATTTGAGATAATTAAAACAACTGCATTACTGATTATAAAGTATTTTAACGCTTACGTTTCGATGATCGTCTTGATTGATTCGCCGCTTATGTCCCAATGAGCGTAAGAAGACCACGACATTCATTCTTGGGTACAAGAGCAACAGATTGCCAATGCTTGCTGTATTTGCGGAACAATTAGTGATTGTAAGTCATATATAGTTATACTTAAATTAATAACCAGGTACTTACTTATTGAGATAAGGCGCAAGATAGAATTGATGATCGTCTCGGGCAAGTATATCACGTATGGTAGTGACCGGGTCTTCCGATGCTACGAGAACATCACCCTGAATGAACATGGGGTCAATGAACCCATAAAGGGCGAGGTTACCCCGATCGACTAACATACGATGCAGATACCTAATATATTGGAAAAACATGTTAATTATCATTGTATTTAAAAAATTAATTACGTACTTAACTTATAAATAAAATGTACTTACGTGCACCAAAACGATATGTGTGCAGAACTGACCATTTCTTTATTGAGTGTCATCTCCATAAGTTCTTTCTTTGGTATATACACGAGTTCACCGGGTGGCATCATGTTCCAACGTTACCAATGCCGCATCATCCTCCATGGTGACAACTTTGTATAGCAAGATCTTTGAAAACATCACCATGGCCAGGTGCCCCTTTGTCGATCCCCTAAACAACATAGATATATATTAGTAATCACGGATAATTAAGTTATTTAATTAGTTATGAACTAAATGGTCAAATGAATACCTTGACAGAGAGCGGAGACATCTCTGGTCTTCCTAGATCCGACCTTTTAGGCACAATATCATTTCCAACATCCTATAACAAATACAAATAAAGCATTATCTTTAAACAATAATAAATATATTTCAACTATGAATATAGAAATAAACAACTAACCGAATACCTCGGATGCAACAAGAAAGTCGACCAGTCTTCTTGGCCGGAGGATGAAGTTACGGGGGCCCGACCCCCTTTGTTTGAACCTCCTCGGTGGGCACGGGGACTCGAGCATCGAGCATCTCGAATAATCTCAACAGACACCCTCAGATGATCATCCGGTAATAACCGATGGTGTATGGTATTACCTAACTTATTATATGCCCTACCCAATGCCACTAAGCGGCGATGATGATGATGATCATCAACATATAGCTCACACCTATCAGGGTCGTCATCATCATCATCATCATCATCATCATCAGCAGCAGCATCATCATCATTTTCAGGATGATGAGGAGGATCACATGAGCCCTTAGTGCTCACATGGACAGAGGGTTGGACGAGAGGGTTGGACACCATTTGTCATCTCTTTGGGACAAAGAAGTAAATATTGCCATCTCTTTGGGCAAACCGCTCGGCCATCTCCTGTCAAGCTCACTGCAATCTCCTGTTTTAGTTGTGCTCTATCTGCAACCGAATCCCCTGTGGCATTGGTGTGAAGATGAACCATGGTATTGGCGAATGCCGACTCCCCATCCAACACCAATGACACGGCCGGGTGGTCCGGTTTCCGATGGCGAGTAGATAAGATATCATTGCGTCCTCTAGGAACAAAGGTTCCTTGGGTTAGCTGATCATCCAAGGCATCCTATCACATAAAAATATCAGGTCACATTACAATTCAGAACAATCTTAAAATGACAATTACAACAAACTATACTTACAATCCTCTCGCCTACTTGGCGGGCCTCCTCGGATGTATATTGTCCCGTTTTTCTTTGTCGGCCCCTCTTCCATGAACGATGGCGTGGGGGTGGAGGTGGATCAACAACCTCCGGAAGATTTTCAGCATTAGGATCCGCCCTGAGATTGCCGTCACTGACGTGCTTTCTTTTCCTCTTCAACCATTTTCTTAACAAGCTTTTTATATCCCCCACGAGACATGACATGGGGGTAGACATTCTTGCTTTGGTTTTCCGCCCCTTTTTCCTCTTCTCCTGTTATAAATAAAAGACAATTAAATTACATAAGTAAATGAAATTAATGCAATTACATAAATTTAGAGACAAATCAAATAAGTTAACCTCGAAAGTCGGGATCACGTCGGCTCGAACAAAGCGATCCCACGTCGCCTTGTCAAGAAACGGATACACCTCAAGTGGGTTCTTTTTACTTTTTGGACCGAATATATAGTATCGCCTGTGTCGGCCTTAAAACCCCTCCAACGCTCTCCAAAGATACTTCAAGAAACGCTTCTTCATAGCGTATGTATCCAGGTATGTCAAATGTCAACTACATTAAGACCAAAAGAATCAACGAATTTCTGTATGATATTATTAAGATAAAAATAAAGTAGATACTGAGACAAACACGGGACGTAGAAGTATAGATACCCGAATACTCTCCCATATCTCTGCTCCTTCACGTCCGCCAGTACATCTCTCCACCTATCAATGAGTATACTAGGCCTGTTCCTAGCAAGGGTCGCCACAAAACCGGTAAACTGATCTTCCATTGGCCCAATAGGTTTGAGGTTATCATCAAAATCTACTCTTATCCTCTCGATTTGACCCACGGTTGGCAGTCAAATGCCTCATCCGGTGTGGCACGTCTACCCTTTCTACCGTGAGACGGGGTCTCCGACTCGCTACATGAAGGAGGTGTATCCTCATGATCAGCCATGTATACCTGTTTAAACACAAAACAAAAAAAAAAACTTGTTAGTATGTCGGGATAAATATCAAACATAACTTATAAATATCGATCAACGTACATAAACATAACTTATAAATATCAACGTAAACACATAATATGCCAAACTTGATGGTAATATCAAACTAAACTTACTTTGTGGTCAATTAGTAAAGTTCTCCCATAACCCTTCTTGGTGATCATTACGAGTAGCATGTACATCATCAACTACATTTTCCTCATAGAAATTAGGCACTCGTGTTGAGAAAGAAGGAGTATCTTAAATATCAAGAGTTGAATCGTGATTTCCCTCACTACCGTTATACATGTTTTTTCCCTGGAGAACCACTGACCACCTTTTGTTAGAAGGATCACGGATATAAAACACTTGTTTTGCTTGGGATGCCATGATGAAAGGTTCCTCTTTATTACCTACCTTACTAAGGTCCACCAATTTGAATCCTAACTCATCGGTTTGCACACCATTGTTCTTGTCGACCCACCGACATTTAAAAACAGGTACTCTAAACTTCGTGTAATCAACCTCCCATATCTCTTCAATGATTCCAAAGTATGAAACTGATGCCATAACAGGGTTTTTATCTTTCGAACTAGAGAAATGCATGGACTCGGTGACGACCATAACCCCACTGTTTTGCATAGTACTTTTGTCATCCCGGGACTTTGTATAGAAGGAAAACTTATTGATATCGTACCCACTCCAAAGCATATGACATCAAAGTTAGGCCCCTGTGCTAGCCATTTTAATGTAGCAGAAGCAGTACCATCCTTTGCAATTTTTTCTTTAAACCAGTTCAAGAAAGTCTTGTTATGCTTGTTCAAACACCATTTTTCATTCATTCTAGGGTAAGTTTCATTGATAATGCTTTTATGCTCACATAAGTATGGTTCAACCTCATCAGTGTTATTCAATATATACAAATGTGCTTGAAGCACTTCCTCCCGATCCATGCTCTTAACAAAGTGATACCTCGTGTACCCTTACCATCATATCTTCCTTCGTGATCGAGACTTGGAAGCCCTACAGGTTCCGCTTCTGACATGTAGTCTGTACAAAACTCAATAGCTTCTTTTGCAACATACCTTTCAACAATAGATGCTTCGGGACGGTGTGGATTTTTCATATATCCTTTCAGGATCTTCATGTATCGCTCAACCGGGTACATCCACCTTAAATAAACGGGACCGCACAATCTAATCTCCCTCACTAGATGAACAATCAAATGAACCATGATGTCAAAAAATGAAGGTGGAAAATACATCTCCAATTGGCACAATACAACGGCTGCCTCATTTTCCAACTCATCCAAATTTTTAGTGTCAATGACCTTGCTACATATAGCATTGAAGAATAAGCATAACCTAGTAATGACATGTCTGACTTTTTTAGGCAATATGTCACGAATGGCCACCGGTAGTAGTTGTTGCATCAAGACATGACAATCATGAGACTTTAAGCCAACTAATTTGAGATCTTTCATTGAGACAAGTCTTCTGATATTTGAAGAGTAACCCTGTGGCACTTTGACTCCCCGTAGACATTCACGAAACTTCTTTTCTCTTTTTTGATAAAGTATGACATCTTTGGGGGCAAATAAGTCTTCTTATCCCCCACTTTAAGTGGAGCTAACTGCTCTCGTATACCCATCGCAACTAGATCCAGACGAGCATTCACACCATCCTTTGTCTTGCCTTGAATGTTGAGAAGCGTTCCGATTAAACTGTCACACACATTTTTCTCTACATGCATCACATCAATACAATGTCTTACATCAAGCTTGCACCAAAGTATGGAAGATCAAAGAAGATCGACCTCTTCTTCCATATTTTCTTCTCTCGTAGCCTTCTTCTCGGGTCTTCCCATAGATAACATTAGTGTTGTTCACCCTTTCATAAACTTGCTCTCAGTCAAGGCCACGGAGCAATTTCATTCTCCGGAAGTCCATTGAAAGCTTTCCTCAATCTACGATAAGGATGATTACGTCGGAGAAATCTCCGATGCCCAAGGTAGACCGTCTTCCTTCCATGTTGCAGTTGATGGTAACATGTGCCTTCTTCACATATTGGACATGCTTTATGCCCCTTAACACTATACCCACACAGGTTCCCGTATGCTGGAAAGTCATTGATGGTGCAAAATAATATGGCACGCAATCTGAATGTCTCACGGCAATACCCGTCGATCACATCAATGCCTTCATCCCACATCATTCTCAAGTCTTCAATCAAGGGAATCAGATAAACATCAATATCATTTCCTGTCTGTTTAGGACCTGAAATCATCATACTTAACTTAATGTATTTGCGCTTCATGCACAACCAAGGAGACAGTTGTAAATTACAAGGAGAACAGGCCATGAACTATGAATACTACTTAAGTTTCCATATGGATTCATTCCATCGGTAGCAAGTCCAAGCCTCGAGGTTTTGGGCTCATTCCGAAATCCGAAACAAACTATCAATTCTCTTCCATTGCAAAGAATCGGCAGGATGGCGAAGCCGTCCATCACACTTCCTCTCATCTGCATGCCATCTAATGTTCTTTGCGTCATTTACATTAGCAAACAATCGCTTGAACCGCGGAATCACGGGAAGATACCATAACACCTTCGCAGGAGGACCTTTGGTGACCACATCACAACTAGAATCACCATCCTTCACTTTGTAGCGTGATACACCACACCAGGGCACTCGTGCATCTCTTCAAACTCTTTCCTGTACAATATGCAATCATTGGGGCAAGCGTGTATTTTCTTATACTCCATACCCATCGGACACAATATCTTCTTCGCCTCATAGTTTCGAGATGGAAATGTGTTGCCTTCTAGAAGCATTTCTTTCAACAACTCAAGCAATTCGGTAAAGCTTTTATCGCTCCACCCATTTCTCGCCTTCACATTGAAAAATCTTAACACTGCTGACAACCGTGTGAAATTAGTGCACCCCGGATACAAAGCCACTTGCGCATCACTGCACAAAGTATCATACACATGTGCGCGCCGAAAAGACTCTTGCCCAACATCACGGATCATGTCCTCTAGTCCATCGTCCATTTCCACGTCATCAACTTTCTCTCTATCCGACACCCTCGGCCTGTCTAACGATTCACCATGGCATATCCATGTTGTATAACTCTTGCAAATCCCCTCACAAATAAGATGATCACGTATCTCCTCAGCTTCTAGTCGTCTCTCATTCAAACAGTTAACACAAGGACAATAAAACCTTCCGTTACCACTATCAGGAGCATTTGTTTTTGCAAACTGTAGAAAATCTTCCACTCCATTCTCATACTCATCACTTGTCCGTCTAGCATTCATCCAACCGCGATCCATGACTAAACCAATACCTTCGTACTTAGTCCAACATATTCATCAACCACTTCTTATGACAGGGTATGGCCCTATCCCATTCGAGAAGAAACTTTTCCAACATTCGGTTAACAGTTAGTCCTTAACTCTCATGCTCATACTCGACAAAATTTTTCGGCAACATTTCCGCTGGTCTCCGACGTACACTACTTGAACGCGATGACATCCACCACGATAAAGTATGCACCTGGAGAACGAAAGGAAATGTATCAATCCGAACTTTCATCAAGTATATAACATTAGAACCAATGAATAACTATTTTAACTGAATTAAGAAAAAGTTTTTTCCCAAACTGTCCAACTTTGGACAATTCAAGATCCAACACAATGAGCGGTACATTAAGCACGTACACGTACGCTCATTAGTATTGCATCTCAAACGGGAAACTAAGGCTTTACTATTTATGTAGCTTGCATGAAGATGGGGCTTGAAAAGTGAAGAAAATTAGCCAAACAGAGCCCTTCACGGCCTAGCCTTGAAAGCCATCACGTAGTGATCGAGTATAGCTTAAAAGAAAGAATGGAAAAGTCAGAACTGGTCACGGCCATCCCGTGATGCCCATCACGGCTGTGACATGTCACCTGTACCAGACCCTCACAGCGTAACCGATCACGGCCTAGCAGTGATGGTGGTCACGGCCGTGACAGACCAACCCGGTGAAGCAACCTCCAAGGCAGTAACCTATCACGGCCTGGCCGTGATGGCCATCACGGCCGTGACATGCCAACCGGAACCAGACCCTCACAGCAGAACCGATCACGGCCTAGCCGTGATGGTGGTCGGCCGCAGTGACAGACCAACCGATGAAGCAACCTCCAAGGCGGAACCTATCACGGCCTGGCCGTGATGGCCATCACGGCCGTGACATGCCAATCGAACCAGACCCTCACAGCAGAATCGATCACGGCCTTGCCGTGATGGTGGTCACGGCCGTGATGAGAACAACCGATGAAGCAACCTCCAGGCAGAATCCGTCACGGCCTAGCCGTGACAGGCAGCACGGCCGTGACGGGTGATACCACCACTGGAAAAATCCAGTCTTGGAGCAACAGAACAACACATGCAAGTATATTATCCAACCATTTCGAGTCAAAGTTCATAACTTTTCTAAACAAGAAACAAATATATACCTGAGGGACGAGCAAAAATGGCGCTCTTCACGCAAACGAGGGTAGCTCGTGGATGATCGTTCTCAGTGGTTCTCTTACGAAGCAGAAAATGAAGGCTCGCAGTCGCAGTGGTCTTCTTTGTCTACGATTGAAAAGGGAAAAAGGACGTGAAGAAGGGAGCGAGAGAGAGAAAGAGAAAGAAAGAGAGAGAATGAGAAGAAGGAAATGTAGAGAGAGAGAATGAGAAGAAGGAAATGCAGAGAGAGAATGAGAATGAGAGAGAGAGAGACGCATACCTGAGGGTAGCTCGCGGATGTGAGTGCAGTGAGAGAGATGGAAGCGGTGACAACGCAGTAACGAAACAAGCCGCGTTAGCGAGAGGGAGGAGGAGTGTTGTGTTTTAGGCACGTTCAGAATCGAAGAATGAGGGCGCAAAACACAAGGAGGGAAATAGAAAAATTGGGACTATTACACATCGGTTATAAGGAAAATCGATGTGTTAAACATCTTATACACATCGGTTATGACAAAACCGATGTGTAAACATTAAACTTTTAAATTCTGATTTTTTCTTTTAAATTTTATACATCGGTTAATAAAAACCGATGTGTAAAAGTAAAATCTAAATTTCTATTTTTTTTTCTTTATAATTTTATACATCGGTTATTTAAAAACCGATGTGGTTACTCACCATTTTACACATCGGTTTAAAAAGAACCGATGTTGAATGTTAAAAATTCCGAGTTTTAAATTTTTTTATTTTAATTTTACACATCGGTTATAAATAACCGATGTGGAAAAGTTTTACACATCGGTTATTCTCTAAACCGATGTGTAATACTTTCGTTTTAATTTCAAAAATGCCACCGCCTCGTTTTACACATCGGTTTATACTAAACCGATGTGTAAACTCCGATGTAGAATCCCTTTTCTGCACTAGTGCAACTAACCAACCTCCCTTATGATCTCTAATTAGCCCACCTGAATCCATAGAGAAAGAAGATTCCTGGTAACTTCCATCCACATTAAGCTTAACAAAATGTTGAGTGGGAGGAGTCCAATGCACTCCAAGTCTTCTGCCTTGATCCAAACGGGCATTAGCTTGAAAGAACGTTACAAACTCATCCTGAGTTTTGAGACACCCCGCATTAAAGAAAAGCCTAATTTAAGGAAAACTTAATCGTGATATAAACGTTAACATATAAAACTAAAAAACATGATATATTAAAACTTAAACATGAGAGAGATGAACGTAAACATCACATAATATATATATACATATAAACATAAAGATACTAGATGCTGTCTAGGGTACCACCGCAGCAGGATTTATAAGTACAAACTGACAAAAGAACTGAAAATACAACAACTCCAAAAAAACGTGACACCCTTTACCCTGCATGTATTTATAAGCATTTAAAGATAAAGAAAAATAAAATAAAACATGCATATTCATTTATTCAAATAAGTAAGGGTCCACGGGTAGAAAAGGTACCACATGAACTAGTCTCAACAACGTGGAAAATATAACAAGGTTTTAAGAAGATAAAACATAACATCAAAAGAACTCAACCCCGATGTCACATACAGAGCTGGTATAACCAATCCGGAAAAATATCACGGAATACAAACTAAACTGAAACTGAAACAAACTATAACAACAGGAAATCCTAACTAGAGTCGCGGCTCTTCAGAGTCACTCCTCAACTGGCTGCTCGCCGTCCTCTACATAAAAGATACAAGCCAACACAACAACAAAAGAGAACCGGGGACTAAGAAAACATATGAAACACATCGGCATGGAGATAGGAAACAAGATGATCATACAACATGTAACATAGCATAAAACAACATACATTTTATAAGTATCAACATATAAGTATATCAACATGTTAAATCAACCAACATATGTTATGCGGTGCAACACTACTCCACTACTCCATTATGCATGTGGATCCGAACTATCTCAGTAAGGCAACTTCGGAGTTACATATCTGCATTGGCCAAAAAGCACCAAAGCCGGTAGTTCACCAAACCATGGGTGAACCCCTTGCATTGTCGATGCACCATACTCTGGGATGTGCCACCATGGGGGCCAGATTCACCAAACCTTGGGTGAATCATCGCGGATGGACAGATCGTCGTACTCTAGGTCAACCTCCCCTATGTTGAACTTACCCTACGAACAACTCCAATGTGTGAATGCATGAGCACAACAACAAACAAGCGGGAAACCACCACCTTCGCTTGGGCCAATAAGCACCCAAGTTCATCATCATCAACACCTTGACTCATATGAGTCAAGGCCCCCTTGTCCATAAGGTACCAAGGTTCAACTTCAACAACACCTCGACCAAAAATTATCGAGGCCACTTTGGCCAAAAAGCAGCAAAGCATATGAACGTGCTGTAACCCATTAGGTACCGGCTTAACCAACTTATTATTCTTAAATATCTTAATTAGTCTTTAATTAAGTTATCTAACTTGTATTTATTCAGTTGGTGTCTTATTTCATCATTAGGGACAATTGGGGTGAAACACCCCTTTAATTCCTTTAATTCACGTCCGCGTTGTTTGGGAGAGCACGAGCGTGCTGACCCTCAGCACGAGCGTGCTTCCACTTAAGTGAAGCACAATCGTGCTTCCTTTTATGAACGGTCGTGCTTAAGCAGCACAACCGATTTGAATTTGAAGTGGGAGCACGGGCGTGCTCCCTGTTAAGCACGGTCGTGCTTCCTGGAGTGTGGCCGTACTGTCTGGGCAAATTGATCATGTCCTTTTAGCCAAAAACTCCCTAAACATTCTTAAATTAATCCTAGGGTCCTTGACAAAACCATTTGGCATAAACCTCATCTCTCACTATTAAATCCATGTTTTATGAACACTTTTGGGAAATTATTCCTTTAATTCTCATGTTAATAATGAGCCCTATTTTAACCAATTAGAGTCTCATTAAGCATGTTCATCATCAAAACAATATACTTTCACTCATGTCATAATAACATTATCAAACCAACAACATTCATGACATAAACAACATACCAATTCAACCAATTATTCATGGCGTGAAACATATTATTAAAACATACATGAATTGGCATACTTCATTATGAACACTAAAACAATTATAGCAAATAGGCATTTACAAGATAGCAATTAACATTTAACAACCAATCTTATGCTACCCCCTTGCCTAATGTTCATACTATTCTTCTCCCCATACCTGGTATGAAGATTGAAATTCAAAAGGAAAGGAACAAAGTCCGCTAGGGTCCCGTCTCACGAATGCTTGTCTACTACCCCAAGAACGACAAGAAACACCTTGGTTCAACTCTAAGATCAAGAAATCAAAAGGAAAAGATCAAAAGAACTTGAAAGAAAGAACACAAGGGACAAGGTGCATGAATTTTACCTTTTCTAAAGTCCCAAACAACAAGCACAATGAACCCATATTTGTAGCGATGTTCTCCTATCAAGAAGCGGTGAAGAACGGTGCAAGAACATGTTCCTTTGAAGGAGTTTTAGAGAGAAAAAGGGTTAGGCATTCAAAGAGGAGGAAATGGAGGTTGATCTAGAGTGGTTTAGATATATAAAATTCGGTTAAGGTCGTGGTTTTGGAGGTTAAGGATGCTTTATGGACAATTGGGCTTAATTATAGCCCAAAACACATTTCTGGATCTACACTGCTCACGGGACGAACATAAATTGAGGCACGAGACCTACTAAACAACCGAATTGGCCTAAACATATAAAATAAGACTTGTATATAATTCTCTTATATTTCTAATGCATCAAAGATCATCTCAATTGGACATCTAGAACTCAAGATATGGCCAAAACGGTGAAACAAGTTACTAGAACTCTAAAAGGATTGAACCTTTCTAAGGCTAAACTTCCCCAAACATGAACTTAGACATCAATAACAAGCATGTATAAACATATATAAGCTAGGTCTAACACATATTAACATTTATTAACGAAGGGTAAAATTTAGGGTGTTACAAAACGCACTGGCCATAGACTGTATACTCAACTACTAGGGTCCATTGCGCGTCCTCCAATATCTGGCTCATAATAGGTCCCATCAATCTCTTCAATAGCTGGTTCCTTCGCAAAATATTCTTACGACGACCACATAATAAAACATTCACAATAGAGAAGAAATAAGAGATAAGAAACTATTCTATCAACATATATGGAAAATGAATACATAGCATCTAATACAATAACAGTACAAAGACATGCATCACATATAGATCACATATAGATAGAAATCATCCTCGAGTTACATAATCATCCTCTACCCTTACTCTCATGTTGCTAAGCATGTATGCTGACGTGGCCACCACAATCGTGTCACACATCCCTCATCTGGTTAGGGATATTAGTCAGTCGTCCAAGCGGCGCATCCGTAAACACCGGTGCACACCCCCATTCCTGTTTGGGTGCTCATTCTGAGAATGATACTATCTCCCCATTCCCGTTAGGGAATAGTGGCACAATATAAAGGTATCCCCATTCCTGTTAGGATACACAGAGCAGCTCGGCAAGGACTACGAGAGTATTAAGGTAGTCTCCCCCAATCCCGCCATGGAACTGACTTGTGATATCCGGTACCTGTAATAGGATGCTCTGACCTCGTGCATTCCACCGACATGGCTGTGAACAACATCATGCATTCTATATGAGTCTAACCAACTCGCATTGGGTTATAACCTAGTGCCTTAACCCTTCACCACAAACTCAGATAATTCCTCAAGTCACATCATACAATCTCATCACACATATAAAATAATATTTTATTAGTCTAGGCACATCTAAGTCATAATTCATACTCTCCCCAACATGCATGTCTCCAAAACAACATATATCATCGCCTAGATATGATGCCAACTAAGCTGATTATAACAGATATCGCATGTAATCATACCAAGCATGTTATACACATTAAAATAATAATAAAATATTCAAATATCTCAAAAATCCACATTGAACATGTTATCACAACCAACACACATCAAGCAGCTCGAACATAATAAAAATTAGGCATCCTCAAGTATTGCAAGTTTAACCTAACAACGATAAACCTACAATCCCTACATCATCATTGGTACTACGAGGTAGTCACCAATGTGATACTGACATTGTCGATTACTCTCTCACTAGTAGGCTATAGGTCACCCTACACCATTATTGTATAAAATGCTACTTAGTCGTTTCCGACGATAGATGGCTTATTTCTCCCACCAGAGCAACACGTAGGGATACTCGGGACAACGGAACTAAGCTCCTCCTCCTGCTACCAAATCTACCACACACAACTTAGGAACCCCCGGTGCTCCGAAAATTCACCTGGATACATGAAAACGAAGTAGACAACGTCGGTAGCCCTAATACGAAGACATAATTCAAAACCGATAACCGATCTATGACAAAACCTCAATACCGTCACCGACGACATGCAGCCAAAAAAATGGCATAGGCTTACCTTAGCCTTAGCAAGAAAAGAAGGATAGGGTTAAGAAGTAGACGTCACCACGAATATGATGTTGTAGATGGAATTGCAATAGGACGAACAATTTGATCGAACTTGAAGACGAAAGTTTCTCTCCCTTCTATGATCTTTCTCTCTCCCTCTCTGTTATTTTCTTTCCTCTGAACTTTGTTTTTCGAAGGTAACTCAAGTTACCTTCTAAACTTTGCGTACTTATTTTTTTCTCATTACTGCTTCTAGCACTCGAGTGTGGAGTTGTCCAGCGTCAAAGCGTCCGGGCGCTTAAGCACTAGAGAGGTCACGCTCGAGCGTTGACTTTGGTCAATGACTTTGTGTCAAAGAAACATCGCCATGTGTCTCACCCCTTGCCACCTCTTGACACATGGATAGGGCCTTTGGGGGCTCACGCACTGGCATCCCCACGCTTGAACGTGCCAGCTTACCCAAAACCCTAATTTACGCACTTATTCCGATTCGAAGCCAATCGATTGCGTACATTTCAAATAAGCTTTCAAACACTTAAACATACATCTTACACTTAAACAGGGTTCTAAAATAAGGATGTTACAAGTTCTTTTGAGCATTCCTAATTGTAACACCCTAACTTTAGAGCATTACTTTAATGACGCGGAAAGAAATATAAGGTTAAACATGGCGGAAATAGTTATCGGGTATAATATGTAATTACTAAAGTTCAAAAAAAAATTTATACAAAAAACTTGGCAACCGTAAAACAAAAGAACATATAAACTCGTATAGTAAAATTTAATAATCCACGCAACGAATAGAGAGACGTAGCTCCCAAAAACTGTCAATGAAACAATAGAGAAAGACTCGTAACATTGACATCATGAGATTGGCCGGACGAAAACACTAATCAGAAGGAGGGTATTCTGGATCTTCTTTCGGATCTTCTTCTTCTTCTGGATCCTCGACAGGATCCTCCTCTATCTCAACATCAGAGGAAAGCGGAGAGAAATGGATGCGATGTGGTTCAAAGACTACCCTCTTGCGTGCAGTCTTTCTGAAGCAGCGAGGACGAAAGATGTCAGACCTACCAGGGACAGGTATCCTACCCTGAGGATGGTCCGGCTTGGTAACCCCCAAATAACGTCATGCACGCTGGGTTGTACGAGTCAGCGAAACTGAACACTCACGAACGCGCCTCCAGAAGACGTCGTATGCACCTCCGTTATCTCCTCTCCACTCCAAATGCATGTAGGCCGAGCAGAGCAGAACATAATAGAGACGAAATCAGGAGCTTGTCCATCTTCTTGTCCTTGTATAGGTTTTCAAGTTTGTTCTTTGTAATTTTCATTTTATGAGTTGTTTCCCCACATTAATGGAGGGCTAAACTCCTTTAATCAATCCTTGGGTTAGACATTATTGAGGTTCGCTTTATGAAACTTTGCTATGTTTTTTTTATTCATTGTTAATTTCATTTTCCATTGTTCTTTCTCTTCTTGGTTCTTGATATTGATTTGTTTGCTCAAACATAATTGAATCTAAAACTTAAGTGTTAATGGCTTCATTAATTCATATTTAAGGAGAGAAGGCATAATCTAGATGTTGCATTAAATTTGTTTGATGTTATGTCAATCTTGGTTTAATTTCAATTTTTAAGTTTAATCTTGGTTGTATGGTTTCTTAATTCACACTTAGAAAGCTTAGCGTACAACTGCCTATCTTTCAACACTTGCAACACTACTCTCCGATGTTCCTCATGTTCTTCCCGTGAATGGGAATAGATAAGGACATCATATATGAACACCACTACAAACTTATCGAGGAACGGTCTAAAAATCATGTTCATGTAATCCATGAAAACTGCTGGAGCATGAGTCACACCAAAAGGCATAACCAGGTACTCGTAGTGTCCGTACCTCGTCCTAAAAGTTGTCTTAGGTATATCTTCCTTCTGCACCCTAATCTGATGGTATCCTGATCTTAAATCAATCTTAGAAAACACCGAAGCTCCCTTCAAATGATCCATCAGATCATCTGTCCTAGGCAACTGATACTTAATCTTGATTGTCACTTTATTCAATTGCTTCTAATCCGTACACAACCTGGAACTCCCATCATTCATCTTAACAAACAACACCGGTGCTCCGTACGACGAAACACTCGGTCTAATGAATTCCTTCTTCATCATATCATCCAACTGTTTCTTTAATTCCGTCAACTCTATAGGTGACATCCGATAAGAAGCTATTGATATAGGTCCTGTCCCTGTATGAGATCTATCGTGAATTCAACTTCCTTCTCTGGTGGCAAACCTGGAACATTAGGAGGAAAAACCTCAGGAAACTCTCTCACGATAGGCATAGAATATATACTCGGAGTCTCCTTAGCTTCCACCGAGAAAAACATCATATACTGCCAAGAATCATCACTCCTCAAAGTTACTCCTTCATTGGCAGATACTATGCTAGAAGGCTCAAGAAAAGTCAAGGTCTTTCTGGAACAGTCTAACACTACAGGGTTAGCTGAAAGTCAATCCATGCCTAGAATAACATCTATCTATTGCATAACCAAACAAATAAGATCCACAAGGAATGCCCTATTTTCAACAACTATAGGACATTGTAGGCAAATAGACATAGTAATCAAGGACTCATTGGTCGGAGTAGATACTGTAAGAGTATAAGGTAACTGAGAAACGGGCAAATATAAATGATCCACACACTCATACGAAACAAACAATTGTGTAGAACCTGAGTCAAACAACACAGACGAGAGTCTGCCGGATATTAAACACATACCTTGAATAATATCTGTAGATTGAGAGGAATCAGCCCCTCTCACGGTGAACACCCTCCCGGTGGCCTAAGGTCTGGCCATCTGTCATTCTGCTGCAGTAACTCCTCTCCCAGCTCCACCTCTGTAAGTAACGGCTCCTCTGCCTGTAACTGTCTGCTGTTGTACTCCTCTCTGCTTGGAATCCTGATGAGTGTGATTTCACCTCATGTTTCCTCATCATTTTGCATGCATATTCATGTAGATTAGACTTTTTTAATTTGATATTTGTTAGTTTTTACCTTGGAACGGGTAAGGTGGTTTTGTGGTGCTTGTGTGCAGGAATTGATGATTAAATTGATCAAGACCATTTAATTTGGAGTTTGCATGAAGACAGAGCTTGAAACCAAGAAAAATGAGCCAAGCAGAGACCATCACGACCTAGGGGTGACAAGCATCACGTCCATGATCGCATAGGGATGAAGAAAATGAAGAATGCAAAAGTCAGAACCTGTCACGGCTGTGACAGGCCAACCAATCTAAGCTCTCCAAGTCAGAATTGGTCACGTCCTGATCGTGACAGGCATCACGGTTGTGATGCGCAAAATCTAGAATTGGATTTGCTGATTTGATCTGATTTTGTAATAGCTTTAAATCCAAGTAAACCTACACTATAAATAGGACAATTAGGCTCGAAAATAGGATCTCTTTTGGGCTACTACTAATTGGCAAAAATTAGGATTTTTCTTCTTCTCAATTTCTTCTCTTCTCTTAGGATTTTTATGCTTTTGTTATTCAAGATGGATATGAACATGGCAATGCGTGAGTAGTCATTTTATTTCTAGGAATCGGGGCTATGCCCAAGACTCGTTTTATGTGATGAATTGACGTTTTCCTTTCTTGTTAATTTCAATTTGATTTTGATTTAATTCCTATTACTTGAATTACTTGTAAATTCAGTGACCACTTGTTTGCATGCCGTAGATACTCTAAGGACGAACTTAGCAGTGAACTTTGGTATCAGACCTATAGGAATTGAACTTAGGACTTAAATAACGAGAGTCAGAAGCCGTCCTTCGAGGTTTCATTGAATTATCACAAATCTTAATGGGTTCTATTTAAATACAATTACCACGAAAGTAGGGGTTGGTTTAATTGGGCACGGTTCTTGTATCTCGAGAGGGAACATGACACGCTGTCGCACACCCGTCAAAAAGAAAGCGGTTTGTAAAAATATGTAGTTAGGGCGCGACAACTCGAGTATCGTCTCACAAGGACTCTTGGATTGTTATTCACAGAAAAGTCATTTTTTTGGGGGGGGGGGGGGGGGTTGGATTTAAAATTCAATTAAGAAAACAGTTAAGAAAACAATGAAAATAAATGATTAACAAATAAGCTAAGAATGATTAATATACTGTTCTCAGTTTCCCAACTATCATTGGTTCATACAATTCCATACCCTAAGCGGATTCTAATCCCTTTTCGATTGTAGCAACAATTAACAAGCGAAACCGACACTACACGATATATGTTCCTAATTCCCAAATTAAGCAAACGGGGTGAAGCCCTCGTGAATTAAGCAAACACGATTGAACACACACGAATTAATCAAACGCGATTAAGTATAGGAACATAACATCACCTAAATAAATCAATACTAATTCTACACAATTCTGAATTAAGCAAACAGAACATACAGAACAATATTGAAAGAGAATAGCAATTCAAATGGGAATTACAGAACCTCAAGTGGCAATGGAAACCGATTACAACAGATCAATCCAAGGAGATTAGTTCTCCATTACAAACGTAACGCAGAACACTCAACCTAATTCGCAGCCCACAAATCTAAAAAGAAAAGAAGATGTAAAGAAGATCCCCTGTTCTGCCCTAAAACAAACAATTTATAGCTTCAGACTCTACGCGCACTCGTGAGGCGAGAAGCCACTCGCGACGCGAATATTAATTGTGGCGCGAGTTCAAATTGGGTTCTCGCAAGGCGAGAGGGCAGTTCGCGAGGCGAGACAGAAAGGGTCTTCTAATTACGCCCATGATGAGTATCAGGGCCTGGGCGTGATGGCTTCTGGTCCTCAGTCTTACGAGGCGAAACATGGTTCGCGAGGCGAGACAGAAATGGTTGCAATCTCTAGCACAGTCAGCCTTCAGGCTCGCGAGGTGAGACTTCAAATTCTAGCCTGTCACGGCCGTGACCTTCATCACGGCTAAGCCGTGATGGTCTCTGTCCTTCAGGGTCTTCTCATCACTTGCTGGTCTTCAAGATTTCACGAGGCGAGCAGCCTCTCGCGGGGTGAATAATTCCAGAATTGCTTCTCTTTATTAACCTGAAAACATGAGATAGCAGTGAATGCTTTATTTGACTCAAAAACTAACTAAAATGTCCTAAACTACTTAAGAAACACAAAATGTTGCTTGAGGACGATCAAATCCAAATCTGGGCTAAAACGAGATTGAAACTCGAATAATTAGCATGAAAACCATGATCTTACTAGTTATAAAACTAGTTAGCCAGAGGCTGATCAGAACAGTAACTTTATTAGGATAAATTCACCTTTAAAGCAATTTTGATAATTAACAAGAGGGGTAGTCAATTTAGTAACATAAGTAGTCTTGTTGGTAACCCAATTCTTGGAAATCTCTTTTAATTTGAAAAACTCCAGATTTGATTTTCTTTGTGATTCTGTTTGATTGCGTTTTAAATACTTGGTTTGTTAGTTAATTATTATTTCAAAAACCAAATATTTTTTCTTGTTTTGTTTAATTAATTTAATAATTAATGGTTGTTTAAGAGCACGGTCTCTATGGGTTCGATCTTTTTATTACTTGACGATGAAACCGTACACCTGCGGAATCGCGCTATCAAGTTTTTGGCGCCGTTGCTGGGGACTGTGCTTTCTTGAATTTCAATTTAATTTTAAATTGTTTTTTTTTTGGACATTTTTTTTATTAATGTTTCTTTCTTTTTATAGTGTATCTATCTCTTTATTTGCTGGTATTTTTGTCTTTTATGTGAAGATCCCAAAGTCTTGGAACTCTTATTGAAGTTGACCCCGAGATTGAAAGGACTTTTCATAGACGTAGGAGACTACAAAGACAAAGAGCGAGAGAAAAGGTTGATCCCCATTCCACTCATGACCAATCTACCGGATACCAAACCACTGAAGGACTACGCAGCCCCAAATGTTATGGGTTTGTGAACTGGGATCGCTAGGCCAGAAATTGAGGTGGAGAATTTCACTATACCACCTTAGTTAATTGGCATGATTAGGCAACATCAGTTTGGAGGATTACCCTCATAAGACCCAACTGATCATGTCGAGACATTCCTGGAATTTTGTGATACAACTAGGATTCAAGGAGCTCTAGTTGATGCTATCTGCTTGAGGTTATTTCCCTCCTCTCTGACTGGAAAGGCAAGAGCTTGGTTGAAGTCAGTGCCTGGTAATACTTTGTCAACATGGGACCAACTGGATCATACATTCTTGGAAAAATTCTTCCCACCATCCATGACCACTTACCTACGAACTCAGATCACCGGCTTCTTCCAAAAGGATGGAGAATGCTTATCCGAAGCTTGGGATCGTTACAAGGGATTACTAGAATCTTGCCCACATCATGGGCTTGAGAAGTGGCTTTTAGTGCATACCTTCTATAATGGATTGGACTATTCTTCGAAGGTGTCACTTGACTCCGCAACTGGTGGAGCATTGATGAATAGACCACTGACTTAAGCATTTGAAATCATTGAGAACGTTGCCACCAACTATCACCAATGTGGTTCAGAAAAATGTAATAACCCGAAAAAGCTTTCGGGGGGTAAGTTTGAAATGGATGGTAATGATTTAATTATGTCTAAAGTTGACTCATTGAGTAAACACTTTGATAAGCTTGAAAAAGCTAATGTGAGTTCAATATGTGCTACTAATGTTGCTTGTGAGATTTTGGATTGCAGGGACATGACTCCATGGAGTGCCCACATGGTAGTGCTCCTGGATCCGGTGCTTCGGGGGAACAAGTGAATTCTTGTCACAATTTCTATGACACGAATCCGAAGTTGCCAAACTATGTTCCTCCAAATTCTTACAACCAAGGAAGGAAGAATAGCCCTTATCTCTCCTACGGGAACTACCACAACACGTCGAACCACGAATTCCAAGAAGGCCAAGGTAATAGGAAACCCGCATCGGGATATCCTCGGGTACAAAAGTCTAAACTTGAGTCTCTTATGGAAAATTTTGTTGCTACTCAAACAAAGCAAAATGAAGAATTTAGGCAACAAGATAGGGCAGTCAATGAGGCAATAAAAGAGTTAACATCTAAGGTAGATAACTTAGTCATCCATAACAAGATGTTAGAAACTCAAATTGCCCAACAAGCGGGCAATTCAAATAGCCAACTAGGAAAATTTCTCGACAACCTGAAGTGAATCCAAGTAATGAACAATGTAAAGCTGTTAGTTTGAGAAGTGGTAAGAAACTTGAGGATCCCAAGGCTAAAGGGGATAGTGATACCAAGAGTGTAGATGAGGAAAAGGAACCTACTAAGACACAAACCCTAGAAGAGGAAGAACCTAGTGAAAAAGTGTCTAAGTATGTCCCTCCACCACCTTACCAAACTCTAATACCTTTCCCTCAAAGGTTGGCTAAGGCCAAGTTAGATAAGCAATTTGGGAAATTTCTAGAGGTCCTTAATAAATTGTACATTAATGTACCCTTCACTGAGGCGTTGCAACAAATGCCCACATATGCTAAATTTCTTAAGGATATCTTATCAAATAAGAGAAAGCTAGAGGATTATGAAACAATCGCTTTAACTGAGGAATGCAGTACTTTAATTCAAAATAGATTGCCTCCTAAATTGAAAGATCCAGGTAGTTTCTCTATTCCTTGCTTGATTGATAACACTAGTTTTGATAAAGCTCTTTGTGATTTGGGGGTCAGTGTTAGTCTTATGCCTCTCTCTGTTTGCAAGAAGTTGGAGATGGGTGAACTAAAACCCACAACAACCTCCCTTCAATTGGCGGTTCGGTCTGTCAAATTCCCGATTGTCATCTTGGAGGATGTTCCTATTAGAGTGGGTAAGTTTTTCATTCCTGCAGATTTTGTGGTACTTGAAACGGAGGAGGATTCCCAAATCCCCATTATTCTTGGTAGGCCTTTCTTGGCTACCGCAGGAACAATTATTGATGTTAAAAATGGAAAATTGATTTTAACTGTGGGTGATGATAAAGTTGAATTTGATTTAGAGAAATCTATTAAACACCCGTCTTTTGAGGATTCTTGTTGCAGGGTTGACTTAGTGCACCAAGCGGTGAGAGAAGAATCCGCTAGAGCTTGTCTTGGTGATCCATTGGAGATGTGCTTGATTGGTGGAGACTTAAGTGCTCATGGAGGAGAAGTAAGGGATTATGCCCGCCTCTTGGAGGCTAGTCCGAAAATTTCTCCTCACAAAGCAAAGAAAGAAAAACTTGAGTCGAAGCCAAAGCATGAAGATTTGAAAAATGAAAAAGCTCCTAAGGTAGAACTAAAACCCCTTCCTTCCACATTGAGGTATGAATTTCTTGGTCCTAACTCTTCCTATCCGGTAATTGTGAATGCTAGCTTGAATGAGTTGGAAACTGAGAAATTGCTTAGAGAGCTTAGAATGCATAGAAAGGTGATAGGATACACAATTGATGACATTAAAGGCATAAATCCTTCCTTTTGCATGCATCACATTTGAATGGAATATGAGCATAAACCATCCATTGAGCTTCAATGTAGGTTGAACCCAAATATGAAAGATGTGGTTAAGAAAGAAGTGCTTAAGTTGTTAGATGCGGGGGTTATTTATCCAATCTCCGATAGTGAGTGGGTTAGTCCAGTGCATGTGGTTCCTAAGAAAGGGGGGATGACTGTATTCAAAATGAAAATAATGAACTAATCCCTACCAGGACGGTAACCGGTTGGAGAATGTGCATTGATTCTAGGAAGTTAAATAAGGTACAAGAAAAAATCACTTCCCTCTCCCATTTATTGATCAAATGTTTGAAAGGTTAGCTAGGCATTCATACTATTGTTACTTGGATGAATATTCCGGTTTTCATCAAATCCCTATACATCATCGTGATCAATCAAAGGCCACGTTTACTTGTCGCTATGACACTTTTTCCTATAGGAGAATGCCTTTTGGTCTATGTAAAGCACCGGCTACTTTTCAAAGATACATGACTGCAAATTTTTTCTAAATTTATTGAAAACATCATGGAGGTTTTTATGGATGATTTTTATGTTGATGGAACTACCTTTGATGACTGTTTAACAAATTTGTCTAAGTTTTTGCAGCATTGTGCAGAAACTAATTTGGTGTTGGATTAGGAAAAGTACCATTTTATGGTAAAAGAGGGTATAGTTCTTGCGTACTTGATTTATGGAAGATGTATTGAGGTGGATAGGGCCAAAATTGATGTTATTTAAAAATTGTCCCCACTGGTGAATGTGAAAGGAGTTAGAAGTTTCTTGGGATACGCCGGGTTTTACCCGTGTTTCATCAAAGATTTTTCAAAAATTTCTAAACCTTTGTCTAACTTATTGATGAAAGATGTTCCATTTGATTTTAATGAGGAATGTTTGAGTGCCTTTTGTAGGTTGAAGGAAGCTTTGACCACCGCTTCCATTTTGCAAACACCGGATTGGATTGAGCCATTTGAGGTCATGTGTGATGCTAGTGACTACGCCGTGGGAGCGGTGTTGGGACAAAGGATAGACAAGAAGGTCAATGCAATTTACTATGTAAACAAAACTTTATATAGAGCTCAATCCAATTATGCCACCACTGAGAAAGAGTTTCTCGCGGTTGTCTTTGCATTTGAGAAGTTCAGATTATACCTTGTGGGGTCTAAGGTCATTGTGTACACCGACCACTCTACACTAAAGTACCTCATGAGTAAGAAGGAAGCAAAGCCTAGGCTCATCCGATGGATCATTCTCTTACAATAATTTGACTTGGAGATTCGGGATCGGAAAGGGACAGAAAACATGGTTGTGGACCACCTATCTAGACTTGAACCAATGGAACATGAGAAGGACAACTTGCCTATAGATGATTCTTTTCCCAATGAGCAAATGTTCTCCATCTCGGGAGAGAGTGCTCCATGGTATGCGGATTTTGTGAACTATTTTTTATGTGGGATTCTACCACTAGAGTTCAATTATCAACAAAAAAAGAAGTTCTTTTCCGATCTTAAGAATTACGTGTGGGATGAGCCTTACATTTTCCGCAAGTGTGCGGATAGCATTTACAGAAGTTGTATTCCAGAGGTCGAGGTTCCAAGTATATTGAGTTGTTGTCATTCCTCATCTTATGGAGGACATGCTAGTGCCTCAAAGACAACGGCCAAGGTGCTTCAAGCCGGTTTGTATTGGCCTCATATTTTCAGAGATGCCCGGATGTTTGTGCTTTCTTGTGATCCATGTCAAAGAACGAGAAACATCTCCAAGAGGCATGAAATGCCGCTCAACACAATGCTAGAAGTGGAGATATTTAACATTTGGGGAGTTGACTACATGGGACCTTTCCCTTCCTCATGCAACAATAAGTTAATTCTTGTAGCTGTTGATTATGTCTCTAAATGGGTGGAATCCATTCCATCCCCAACAAGTGATGCAAATACCGTGATCAAGCTATTTAAGAAGGTGATTTTTCCGTGGTTTGGAATTCCAAGGACAATTATTAGTGATGGAGGATCGCACTTCATAGAAAAACAGTTTGAAAAACTCCTACTCAAATATGGAGTCACTCATAAGGTTGCTACACCTTATCATCATCAAACAAGTGTCAAGTCGAAGTTTCCAATAGAGAAATAAAAAACATTCTAGAGAAGACCGTTTCAAGATGTAGAAAGGATTGGTCACTAAAGCTTGATGATGCTCTTTGGGCTTACCGTACTGCTTACAAGACTCCTATTGGGATGACACCCTTTAGACTTATATGCGGGAAACCATGTCATTTGCTGGTCGAGCTTGAGCACAAGGCCTTTTGGGCTATTAAGATGCTAAATTTTGATATAAAGGCCGCCGGAGAAAAGGGAGTCCTTCAACTTCATGAACTTGATGAGCTAAGATTGGATGATTATGAGTCCGCAAGATCTTACAAAGAGAGAACAAAGAGATGGCGTGATAAGCATATCCTTCGTAGAGAATTGCACGAGGGAGAACTAGTGCTACTCTACAACTCAAGGTTGCGGTTATTTCTAGGAAAGCTCAAGTCTAGATGGTCCGGACCATTCAAAGTTATGAAGGTGTTTCCATATGGTGCCATTGAGGTTTGGGATCAAGAATGTGGAACATTCAAAGTCAATGGACAGAGGTTTGAACACTACCTTGGAGAACATCCACTTGAATAGGAGGTGGCACTTTCCCTCCTTGATCCAACCGTAAATAAGCGCTTCTTGGGAGGCAACCCAAGTTTTCTTTCCCTTTTTAATTTGTTTTTGAATTTTGTGTTTGAATAATTTGAGAAGATTAAGAGAAGAAAGATCACAAATTGATGGTTTTTCCAAGTATTTTCAGGTTATGAATGCATGAAGAGAAAAAAGGCATGGAAAAATGAAGTCAGAGGAGATCATGGCCTGGCCCTGATGGACATCATGGCCATGATGGAGAAATTTCAAAAGGAAGAGGAGATCAGAATCTATCACGACCTAGTCGTGACGAGGGTCACGGCCGTGATGGGCCAGCAGCTGAAAACCAGAAGAGATCACGCCTAGGCCGTGACATAGCTCACGAGCATGATACGAAGGAGCCCAGGAGGTCAGAAGTGAAAGATATCATGGGCGTTAGAGAAAGAACCAGGGCAAGTCAGAATTGATCACGACTAGGCCTTGATGGCCAACACGGCCGTGATGAAGCCCAGTAGTGTCACCCAAATTTATCACGGCCTAGCCGTGAATGTGGTCTTGGTCGTGACATGATGCTGCTTCAGTTTTTAAAAAAAACAAGATTTCGCCCCTCTCTCCCAAATCACGTTACCCTAACCTTCTTCTTCCTCTCCTCACTCTATTCCACCTCCATAGCCAAACCTCCCAACCTCCATTCCTTCACCATTTTTCACCCAAACTTCATCACCACATCACTCATACATAACCCATCATCTTCCTCTACTCCATTCATCTTCCTCTCCACACTCTCTCCACCATACCCATTCACCAAAAACCTTGAAAAATCACCTCCTCCATGACACCCATGCCAAACAAAGTTTGTTTCCTTCATTCCTAGAAAACCATTAAAATCTACAAGCCAACTCCTTCAATTTTGGGCAAAATCAAAAAGCCCCTATTTTGGAACCCTAAACCCCTAAAATTCGAATTTGAAGAAATCAACAAAGGGGATTGTGCATTCTGGTGCTTTTGGACTCATTTGAGCAATCATGGCAAGAAAACGTTAAAGGGCAAGGGAAGCCTCAGGTCCTCGTACAAGGGGAAACAGGAACTCAGGTAACTCTTCTAACTCTTCTGACTCTGACACTGATGAACATGGGTATGGCATTGTCTTTAAAAATACTGCACAACAAGATATGTTTAACATTTTGAAAAATAGGAAAATAGTCCAAACAAAGTATATGGATGATGCCTGTATAGACACCCTGGGTTTGACTGTAGATATAAATTGGATGTTAGAAAATATAGGGTGGAGCGAGTTCGCTCGCACCCGGTACCCTGCATACATTGGCCCTACTCTTGAATTCCTGAGCTCCTTTAATGCTCAAATTTTGCAAGGGGCCCATTGTACTGAAGGCCAGATCACTTTCCAGCTATTTAATCAGGATTTTCAATCGACTCTGGCTGAATTTAATGAAATTTTTGAATTGCCAGTTGGGGGGAACAAACTTATCCCATTGGATTTAGTCCTAACAGTTTTTGGTATCATATTACTTACCCTGGGGCTCATTTTAATCCTAGGATGGCCAATTCAACGTCCCTAGTTAACCCTAGCATACGCTATATCCATGGGTTATGTCCAACACTTTGTTTGGCCGTGGCGAGAGTGATGGATCCGTCCGTGTGGATGAGGTCCTATTCCTATGGGCCATGCTCCATCTTGAGAGCAATGTGGACACGGGGTCGTATATGGCTAGGCACCTTTTCACATGATTAGATTGCCCCTTGCTAAGTGT
Organism: Sophora flavescens; assembly: GCA_030762895.1. Taxonomy (NCBI): domain Eukaryota; kingdom Viridiplantae; phylum Streptophyta; class Magnoliopsida; order Fabales; family Fabaceae; genus Sophora; species Sophora flavescens. The sequence goes on from CM061068.1 coordinate 116,489,137, forward strand.
ATGCATCCAATTGTGAGAACTTTGTGGCAAATAAGTTGAGACAGTGAATTTTTTAACCCAATTTTTTTTTTCTGTATTCTTGTGATAGGGTAAAAAAACATGCTTGAGATGATCTTTTGATAGTTGATAATTAGCATGTGGTTCCTTGGATTTGTGTTTCTCATTGAATGAGATTTTTTAGCCTAAAAGGGGTACTCACTAAATTTACCCCATTCTTTGTGATTGAGTGTTTTATTCCTCTTGGATTGTATTCTCTAGAACTTAACTTGAAACCGTTTTTAAACTTAAAAATTTTTGAAAACATATTTGAAAATGAATGAGGCACTAGGTATTTTTCTGGCCTTCTGAGCTTTGACTGATTAAATGCTACACTTTAGTTGCCCAATTTTGAGCGTAATAGAATAAAATGCTTTTCTTGGTACCTTGATTGATTTTGATAAATGATGCATGGTATGGCCCCTTTTAAAGTATTTTCAAAGGGGCAAAAAGGTAGTTTGAAAAATAAATTATGGATGAAAAAGTTAAAAAAATATTTCTCTTAGGTTGAAAATCTCCCTTTCTCCAAATAAATAATAATAATAATAATAATAATAATAATAATAATAATAATAATAATAATAATAAATGGAGAAGGGGATGAGAAAAAGAAAAAAAAAGAAGACAAGGAAAATGATAAATCAAATGAAAAAGGAAAGAAAGAAACAAAGGTGGAAAAGTGCGATAAAGCCCAAAAGAGGTATTTTAGAAGGTTGTCATGCTTTGCATTGTTTTATATTTTGTTATCCTTCTTGAGTTTTCTCTTTCTTGATTTCCCCACCTAACGATTAATCCCATGGCCCCATTACAACTAAAATAAAATACCTCTTGATTCTTATGTGTTTTCATTAATAAAGTAGAGATTTGGTTAATAGTCAAGCTTATGGTAGGATACCTTCCTTGAGGAAATTGAGCGAATTGTCATACATCCTTAAACACTTGAGTGAGGTGAGAAGAGTGCTCGAATTGGTGAGAGACATGAATTTAGGGAACCTAAGCTTCTAATTGGACTTGAATTCGTTTATCTCTTGGTTACTTATTTGGATATGCATGTTACATGGATTTGTTACTCGGGTTCTTGGTTCACTGTCCATGCTCTGATTGTTTATCCAATTTTCTGGCCTTAGTTATTTCTTGAGGAGAAGCAAAATCTTATGCTTGGGGTAGTTTGATGAGTGTGATTTCACCTCAGATTTCCTCATCATTTTGCATGCGTTTTCATATAGATTAGACATTTTTAATTTGATATTTGTTAGTTTTTACCTTGGAACGGATAAGGTGGTTTTGTGGTGCTTGTGTGTAGGAATTGATGATTAAATTGCTCAAGACCAGTTAATTTGGAGTTTGCATGCAGATGGAGCTGGAAAAGCAAGAAAAATGAGCCAAGCAGAGACCATCATAGCCTGGGGGTGACAAGCATCACGACCATGATCACGTAGGGCTGAAGAAAATGAAGAATGCAAAAGTAAGAACCTGTCACGGCCAGGCCGTGATGGCCATCACGGTCGTGACAGGCCAACCAGTCCAAGCTCTTCAAGTCAGAACTGGTCACGGCCTGGCCGTAACAGGCATCACGGCCGTGGCGTACAAAATCTGGAATTTGATTTGCTGATTTGATCTGATTTTGTAATAGCTTTAAATACAAGTTAACCTACACTATAAATAGGGCAATTAGGCTCGAAAATAGGATCTCTTTTGGGCTGCTACCAATTGGAAAAAATTAGGATTTCTCTTCTTCTCAATTTCTTCTCTTCTCTTAGGATTTTTATGCTTTTGTTATTCAAGATGGCTACGAACATGGCAATGCGTGAGTAGTCATTTTATTTCTAGGAATCGGGGCTATGCCCAAGACTCGTTTTATGTGATGAATTGACATTTTCCTTTCTTGTTAATTTCAATTTGCTTTCGATTTAATTCCTATTGCTTGAATTACTTGTAAATTCGGTGGCCCCTTGTTTGCATGTCGTAGATACTCTAAGGACGAACTTGGCGGGGAACTTAGGTATCAGATCTATAGGAATTGAACTTAGGACTTAAATCACAAGAGTTAGAAGCGGTCCTTCGAGGGTTCATTGATTTGTCATAAATCTCAATGGGTTCAATTTAAATACAATTACCACGAGAGTATGGGTTGGTTTAATTAGGCACGGTTCTTGTATCTCCAGAGGGAACATTAACTTTATTAGGATAAATTCACCTTTAAATAAATTTTGATAATTAACAAGAGGGGTAGTCAATTTAGTATCATAAGCAGTCTTGTTGGTGACCCAATTCCTGGAAATCTCTTTTAATTTGAAAAACTCCAGATTTGCTTTGCTTTGTGATTCTGTTTGATTGCATTTTAAATACTTGATTTGTTAGTTAATTCTTATTTCAAAAACCAAATATTTTTTCTTGTTTAGTTTAATTAATTTATTAATTAATTGTTGTTCAGGATCACGATCTCTGTGGGTTCGATCTTTTTATTAATTGACGACGAAACCGTACACTTGCAGAGTCACACTATCAAATCCCTAGCAAAGTGACCTGGTTTACCACAGATGAAACAATCAGGTCTTTCCTGACACTCTCTCATATAATGCGGACCTCCGCATCTAAAACAAACCGGGACTCTCTGCTGCAGGCCCTCTCTATCAATGGGTGCTGCTGAAACTGGTACTGGTGCAGATGCCTGAGCACTCTACGCTGGTCTAGTATAGGGTCCCCTCTTCAAGTGAGAATCACTAACGCCTCTCCTCTGATAACCTGCTCTCATAGGTCCTCCACTCTGCTGCTGCCTTTGCTCTTCAACCTGCCTCTGATCCAAACTCTTAATGGCACTGCATCTCTCCACTAGCTTGGGAAATCTTAGAATGTCGAAGGGCACTATAGCCCTCTTCAGCTCATGCTGTAACCCCTCCTCAAATCTCCGGCACTGCCAATCCGCGTTCGGAAACCTCTAATAGAACTCAGAAAACTGTATCAAAGCCTCAAATCTCGCTCCGTAGTCACCAACACTCATGTCACCCTGTCGAAGACTCATGAACTCCCTCTCTTTCTCGCATCTGACCAACCGTGGGGAAGTACTTCTCGAAGAAACAATCTCTGAACAACTCCCAACTGATCAATCAACCCTCTGCCTCTAGCAACTTTCTCTTGCCTCTCCACCATAACTATGCTCCTCCCGTCAGTATGAAAGCAGAATAAGTCACCTTCCTGTCGTCTCTGCACCTCATGGTATCAATTATCTTCTCTAACTCCTGAATCCACCACCCAGCTCACTCTGGATCATAATCGCCTCTGAACTGGGGTGGCTTCCATTTTAGGAAGGTAGCCAACCTTGCATCCTCAGCCTCGACAGCTCTTCTCCTGTCCTGCTTCTCCTGTAACTCTGTATCTCGATGCATCCTCTGAGCATTTTGTTGTGCCTGCTGTAACAGTATGGATGGTAACTCACGAATAGTCTAGAGAGTCTCAGATGACTCTCCTCCACCTCCAGCTCCTACCTCAGGCTGAGAAGTCTCACCGGCTACTCTCTCTAGGGTACTCCTACCACCCCCTCGTCTACCACGTCCTCGTCCTCTGCCTCGAGCCATGATTCTGTTAAAAGAAATCATTAGCTCACATTAATATGACATATAATACTACATAAAATTGAAGTATAAATACTAAATGTCACATCAATGTTAATTTTCGCGTACGAACTCACTACCCCACTTCTAGGCATAGTCGATATCCGATGTGTATCCAACTAAAATGGCCAGTATACCCAACCTCACAGTCTGAACAGAATCAAACTGCTCTGATACCACTAAATGAGACGTCCCGATGTCCCATTAATAGAACCATATTTTATTTAATTCCTAATCGTAATATTAGCGTTAAACGGTTATTTAAAAATAGCGGAATAAAATAAAACTTAATTATAAAACAACCATTACACACACACACACACACACACACACACACACACACACATATACATATATATCATGTAAGTACTGTAGAGGGATTCCCATCAGAAGGGTCCCAAATATATACAAGCTGAGAACTATAACAAAAAATACATCAAAAGACGAAACAGAAAGTACCTTGCTGCCACTCATCATCCAGTCCCCGCTTAAAAGTACATCAAAATCCTCTCACACACCTATACACCTAAATGGATAGCACTGGCATGTACCATCACAAACTACTACCCTCGCTGTCACCCCTGAGTCTCGACGGTCCCACTACTCCTATGTTACTGCTAGAAGAGTGTTGTGACTCCGGCAAGTGTATCGGGTCGTCGCAAGTAATAAAAACACGGTAAGGTATTACCGAGGTCGAACACAAGGATTGGGCTACCAATTCAACTAAATTGTCAAGAAATCCGATACGTTGGTTAAGCAATTGAGGGTGGTTGAGAGAGAGAGATTGAGATTGCAATTCAAGAATCAAATCAAATAACGCTACAGTGATTAAAATCAGAAATTAAATGCATCCAAGGTCTCAAATCCACCTACCCAATCATGTTAAGTACCCAAGTGATGATGTATTCCTCCCTAAGTTCAATTTTAATGTCAACCGGGACCCCTAAATTCTCCTATATCCACTGTCGTGCTCAATAGGACGTATTCGACGATTAGATTAATTACTTGTTCGGTCTCATAACCCTAATCTCGAATTCTATTAAACCTTGTTCCCTATATGGTTGCACTAATCAAATAAATCCACGGTCGTGCTCATTATTCGATTAACGATTCCAATTCAAGTTCTAAAACGCGACTCGCCGTTTGGCCTCATACACGTTAACAAGTTAATCATGCAACACATATGATCAACACAATCAATTCAGAATTGGAAAACATTTGCGATCCCGATTCAAGTTCTAAAACGCGAATCGCCGTTAGGCCTCAAACACGTTTAACTGATTAATCACGCAAAACATATGATAAAATATTCAAATCAGAATCGGAAATCATCAATTAAAAAGAGGGGAGAAACACATACATCATATGAACACTACACAGCCATGGGTGGCTTCATCGATCCCTCGGACGAGGGGATTAGTTCCTCATGCCCGTGACGACGCACAAACAATCGGCAATAATCTCCATAATAACAAACTAAAAGAAGAAAAGAAAAGAAAACGGAGACGCAGCTCCAAAGACAAGGATTCGCACTACTCTGATCTACACAAGTGGCTAACAACCTCCCTTCCAATTCTGATCTGATATGGCCTTTAAATAAGGATTCTGTTTCTCGCCAGCTCGCGGGGCGAGCGTTCTCTCGCGACGCGAAATTAAGCATTGGCGCGCTTCAAATTTTGTATTTTCGCGAGGCGAACTTGTATTCGCGGGGCGAGTCTTCAAACCCTAATCTGTCACAACCGTGATATCCATCACGGCTAAGCCGTGATTGCCTCTGTCTTCCATGGTCCTCAAGGACTCGTGAGGCGAAACACCTTTCGCGGGGCGAGTCTTCAATTCTGGGCTGTGACCTTCATCACGGCTAGGCCGTGATGGTCTCTGATTTCCAAGTCTTCATGCTCTCGCGGGGCGAGCTATCTCTCGCGGGGCGAGTCTTCAAACCTCGATTTGTCACAGCCGTGACCTTAATCACGACTATGCCGTGATAGTCTCTGTCTTGCTGGTCTTCAGACTCTCGCGAGGCGAGAGTACACTCGCGGGGCGAGTGTCTCAGAATTTCAATTTCCACTATTTCTTTGCTTTCCTTGACTCCCGGAGCTTCACTTTATTTACCTAAAAACATAAAAGCACCCACAAGCGTAATTCTATCCAAAATAGGCTAAAAACTACACAAAATACGTAAAATGAGTCAAAGTCCAACTTAGGAACAAAACAAGGCAAATTTGGGCGAAAACGAGAGTGAACTCGAATAAATAGGCACATAAACCCTAGTTCATCTAGTCATAAAACTAGATAAGCCAGAGGCTTATCAAAATACCCCAAACTTAAACCTTGCTTGTCCCCAAGGAAGCTTAAAACTCAAAAACGACTCAAGACTTGGCAAGCCTAAAGATCTAATCAATTTCGCACAAATTTCACGCGACTTTACAAAACAGTTTTCTTTGATCCCCCCCCTTTTTTTTATCAATGTAATCCCCACATTCATCTACTTTAAACAATTGAGAATTTATCATTCATGCCATCATTACTCTAAATTGAAGCTCAAAGATACACACAAAGGAAGATCACCTATTCCAAACAATTGCCTTCCTCACAAGGGTATGTAAAATTTCACTCATTCGCTCAAGTTTGTCTAGGATTTCAACTTTTCACTCAATTTCACATATCAAGAGCACTTCCCGTGAATTTGATTTTCATCTCAAAAATGGTCCCCACGTAAACATGTATGCAACATCAGAAGGTCTTTTAAAGGTTGTAATGGGGTCTGGCTCAAGGTAGGATATTCAAGGATATTTAGGCTTAAGTCCCTAGGAACTAAGAGAGCATGAGCATTAAACACATTTTCCACTCAAATTCCTTTTTTTTTTTTTTCATTTTTCATTTGGGCTCGGGTGACTACAACCTTTTCCTTGATATTATTTTTGTTTTGCCCCTTTTCTTTTGGCAATTTTTTTTTTCTCTTCTTTTCTTTTCTTCTCTTTTTTGCCTTGGGTCAACCTTTATTTTCTTTTTCTCACCCCAATAAGTCACATCACCTTGTAGCCACCCCAAACTTAGTTTCTCACAACCATTCTCTTGCTCACTTCCATGCTCTCCTAATCCTAAGATCGGGTTAACATGGTTTTTCAGATTTCGGCTCGTAATTTAGGGTCATCAAGAAACAATAGGTCAATTGGGCTCAATTTGGCTAACTAGGGAACATGCATTAAGGATGGTTCAATTTATGGCCAAGTGGTTATTTCAAAGAAAATTGCCTAAATCATTTGATGCAACACATAAACATGCAAACCATATAGAGATTCAAGCAAATTCGGGAAAGTGCAACCTAAAGATGATTCACACATTCAAACACAGAGTTGGAGGCTCAAATCCTCACCTGGACATTTTGCAAATTGTTTGACCGAGATACGATTCCTAGTGTGTGCACCCCCTCACCCCAAACTTATCATAAATCAAGCAATCACAATAAAATTCTCAAAGTTCAGTTTTCAATTTTTTTAAGTGGGGATAAACTTTTCATTATTAGAACCTAGGGGGAAATCATCAATGGTCAATATAATTCATGCAATCCATCTATGCTCCATTTAATCAAAATCCAAAAAGCTTGCCGACACATCATTCATACAACAACTCTTGATCTTCTCAAATTATTCAAGAGTGACAAACAAAAACAAAACAAACACAAAAACAAAAACAAAAAAAAACAAAAATGAGGAAAGGAAAGGGTACCTAGCTTGGGTTGCCTCCCAAGTAGCGCTTGTTTAACGTCCCGAGCCTGACTCAAGTCGCCCCTAAGGGTTAATCCGGACGTAGATCTTGCTTGCCGTTCCATGCCTCAGTCCGTATTCTGTAGGCTCTTGCCCTTTCATAAGCTCTCCTACTGTTTCCGGACAACTCATTTAAGTCCAGCATCCTTCTATAATCAGCACGAACTCTCCACTCCGTGATGGTCCTTTTTGGGATCAACTCGTTGTTTGCATTGACCACCACGGTTGCGCCACCTTTCAACCTTGGTGTTTTACCCTTCTTTTTCTTGCCCTTGCTGCTGAGCTCTTCCTGCGCACATTCTTCCCTTGGGAGACTCGGTATGGGTTCCATGTCTCGTAGCCACTCAAGATAGACTTCATCCCCCGAAGGGCCTTTGTCCTCACTGTCTTCCGCATGAGACTCTACCGATACTGTTGCAAGTGAAGGATCATGGTCTTCTCGAGTTGCCTTTACCTTTTCAGTTGGGTCCGCCACATCCACTCGATACACAGCTGACTTCTCTGCAGGGTGCTTCATTGCTTCAAAGAGATTGAAGACCACCTCATCATCATGCACCCTTAGAGTGAGTTTCCCTTGCCGCACATCTATCAAGGCACCCCCAGTGGCCAAGAAGGGCCTACCCAATATGAGGGGAACCTCGGCGTCTTCATCCATATCAAGCACTACAAAGTCCGCCGGAAATATAAGTTTGTCCACCTTCACTAACAAGTCTTCGACCACCCCATAAGGATATTTTATAGAGCGGTCGGCCAGTTGGAGCGACATCCGTGTATCCTTAACTTCTTGGATTCCCAACCTCTTCATCATAGAGAGGGGCATCAAGTTGATGCTTGCCCCTAGATCACATAATGCCTTCCCTACAGTCATCTCCCCAATGGTACATGGTATCGAAAAGGAACAGGGATCCTTCAACTTTGGAGGGAGTTTTCTCTGAAGAATGGCACTACATTCCTCGGTCAAAGCAACTGTTTCCTCGTCCACTAATTTCCGCTTCTTGGTGAGAAGATCCTTCATAAACCGGGCATATGATGGCATCTGTTCCAAGGCTTCCGCAAATGGAATGTTAATCGAAGTTTTCGGAAGACATCAAGGAACTTATTGAATTGCTTATCCTGTTGGGGCTTCTTCAACCTTTCAGGATACGGTACCTTCATGTAAGGTGGGAGGTCTTGGGGTTCAACCCACTTCTTCTTTCGGAATTCTTCATCTACAAGTTTCAGCCTTCCCCTTGCTCGGTTCCTTGTCACTTGCTAACCTCTCTTTTTCAGGTTGCTCTTCTTCAACATGTGGTTGTTTCGGGGCCTTGTCATCCACGAGAACTAGTTGCACCCCTGTTAGGTTCCAACACCCTTCCGCTTCTAGTAGATATGACGTTGCATTGTCCCTTGGGGTTGTTCTCTGTATCACCGGGAAAGTGATCGGGAGACGCTCACTAAGTTGCTTTTGAGTGGGCCATATGTGTCTCTAGATTGTGAATTGCTGCCAATGTATGCGTTGCCCACTTGTCAATTTTCGCATTTGTGTCGATTGACAATTTCTCCATTGCTGTATTCATCTTCTCAAAAGTTGTGCCTGTAAAGGTTGACAACTTCTCAAAAGCCAGCTCCCACGGTTGTCTTCCACCATCTGTTATTTGCAAATCGATTAGGCCCCCTGGAAGAGCTTTGCTGGGTATTGCAATCGCTGAATTCCAATGTTCGGCCTTATACCCTGCTGAGGTTGTTGCCAATTCTGCTGAGGAGGTTGTTGACCGGCTAGACCACCATTAGCATTACTCCAAGCGAAACCCGGATGGTCTCTCCTCATGTACCCCCTATTCTGATTCTGATTGTAGTCATTCTGTCTGTTCCTCTGATAGTTATTCTGGGGCACAGTGTCATAAAAGTTGTGGCATGAGTCCACATGTTCCTGAGGGAAGTTGAATGGACAGTTTCGAGTGTCATGATCTCCATTACAATTACCACAACCTGGAGGCATTCCCTCGTGTATCACATTAGCCTTCTTGTTCTCTGACAAAGCCGCCACTTGCATCTTTAACAATCTGTTTTGCTCAAGAATGGCCTCCATTGCCCCAGAACTGATTCCATTTGAGGTTTCCCTTCCACGGTTGTAATCATTATATGACATTTTCTCTAACAATGCCCATCCATCCTCAGCTGATAAATATGAGAAAGAACCGCCAGCTGCGGCATCACAGTTCATCTGATAGTGTCCCCTCAACCCATTAAAGAAGTGCTGAACTTTTGAGACGGGGTCAAAGAACGCTGAAGGGCATCTTCTCAATAAGCCATTGTACCTCTCCCAAGCTTCATTATATGTTTCATCCTCTGTCTGCCTGAAAGATGTAACGGCTATTCTTACTTGTGCCGCTTTCTGAGGAGGAAAATATTTAGTTAGGAACTTCTGTGCCATTTGCTCCCAGGTTCTGATGCTGTTCCTATCCAAACTGTCAACCCAATCGCGAGCGACATCCCTAAGAGAAAGAGGGAAAAGCCGCAAGCGAAACTCATCCTGAGAGACTCCCCTGGTCTTCTGCAAGTCACAAGCTTCCAGGAAGCGAGTGATATGTCTATGCGGGTCCTGTTTGCCACTCCCATCAAACTGATTCTCCCGGATCTGGTATGTGACACATGCTTCCACTCTGAAAGAGTCTGTGTTCAGGTTGCCCCTCACAATAGAAGAGTCACAATCTCCCAAGCTTGGTAGATCGTACTCAAAGAGAGGCTTGTAACGAGGAGGAGGAGGAGGAGGATTTTCTTCAGCCATGTCCTCTATTTTAATTGCTTCCAACCTCTTCCTTTCTCTGGCCTCTTTTCTTAATTGCCTCTCGGTCCTGGTGATCTCTGAATCGAATAGCAAGTCCTCTTGTAGAAGGGTACCTCGCATACAAAAACACGGCAAGACCAAGTGGAATCAAAGAAGTAGAGAGATAATAAAAAATAAAAAGAAAATAATAAAAATAAATATAAAAAATAAGAACAAAAATAACTTAACCAAATAATCAAACTTCCCTAAAATCAGAAAAATTGGTTGTGCCAATCCCCGGCAACGGCGCCAAAAACTTGTTGTGACTCCGGCAAGTGTACCGGGTCGTCGCAAGTAATAAAAACACGGTAAGGTATTACCGAGGTCGAACACAAGGATTGGGCTACCAATTCAACTAAATTGTCAAGAAATCCGATACGTTGGTTAAGCAATTGAGGGTGGTTGAGAGAGAGAGATTGAGATTGCAATTCAAGAATCAAATCAAATAACGCTACAGTGATTAAAATCAGAAATTAAATGCATCCAAGGTCTCAAATCCACCTACCCAATCATGTTAAGTACCCAAGTGATGATGTATTCCTCCCTAAGTTCAATTTTAATGTCAACCGGGACCCCTAAATTCTCCTATATCCACTGTCGTGCTCAATAGGACGTATTCGACGATTAGATTAATTACTTGTTCGGTCTCATAACCCTAATCTCGAATTCTATTAAACCTTGTTCCCTATATGGTTGCACTAATCAAATAAATCCACGGTCGTGCTCATGATTCGATTAACGATTCCAATTCAAGTTCTAAAACGCGCGACTCGCCGTTTGGCCTCATACACGTTAACAAGTTAATCATGCAACACATATGATCAACACAATCAATTCAGAATTGGAAAACATTTGCGATCCCGATTCAAGTTCTAAAACGCGAATCGCCGTTAGGCCTCAAACACGTTTAACTGATTAATCACGCAAAACATATGATAAAATATTCAAATCAGAATCGGAAATCATCAATTAAAAAGAGGGGAGAAACACATACATCATATGAACACTACACAGCCATGGGTGGCTTCATCGATCCCTCGGACGAGGGGATTAGTTCCTCATGCCCGTGACGACGCACAAACAATCGGCAATAATCTCCATAATAACAAACTAAAAGAAGAAAAGAAAAGAAAACGGAGACGCAGCTCCAAAGACAAGGATTCGCACTACTCTGATCTACACAAGTGGCTAACAACCTCCCTTCCAATTCTGATCTGATATGGCCTTTAAATAAGGATTCTGTTTCTCGCCAGCTCGCGGGGCGAGCGTTCTCTCGCGACGCGAAATTAAGCATTGGCGCGCTTCAAATTTTGTATTTTCGCGAGGCGAGCTTGTATTCGCGGGGCGAGTCTTCAAACCCTAATCTGTCACAACCGTGATATCCATCACGGCTAAGCCGTGATTGCCTCTGTCTTCCATGGTCCTCAAGGACTCGTGAGGCGAAACACCTTTCGCGGGGCGAGTCTTCAATTCTGGGCTGTGACCTTCATCACGGCTAGGCCGTGATGGTCTCTGATTTCCAAGTCTTCATGCTCTCGCGGGGCGAGCTATCTCTCGCGGGGCGAGTCTTCAAACCTCGATTTGTCACAGCCGTGACCTTAATCACGACTATGCCGTGATAGTCTCTGTCTTGTTTGGTCTTCGGACTCGCGAGGCGAGAGTACACTCGCGGGGCGAGTGTCTCAGAATTTCAATTTCCACTATTTCTTTGCTTTCCTTGACTCCCGGAGCTTCACTTTATTTACCTAAAAACACAAAAGCACCCACAAGCGTAATTCTATCCAAAATAGGCTAAAAACTACACAAAATACGTAAAATGAGTCAAAGTCCAACTTAGGAACAAAACAAGGCAAATTTGGGCGAAAACGAGAGTGAACTCGAATAAATAGGCACATAAACCCTAGTTCATCTAGTCATAAAACTAGATAAGCCAGAGGCTTATCAAAATACCCCAAACTTAAACCTTGCTTGTCCCCAAGGAAGCTTAAAACTCAAAAACGACTCAAGACTTGGCAAGCCTAAAGATCTAATCAATTTCGCACAAATTTCACGCGACTTTACAAAACAGTTTTCTTTGATCCCCCCCCCCCCCTTTTTTTATCAATGTAATCTCCACATTCATCTACTTTAAACAATTGAGAATTTATCATTCATGCCATCATTACTCTAAATTGAAGCTCAAAGATACACACAAAGGAAGATCACCTATTCCAAACAATTGCCTTCCTCACAAGGGTATGTAAAATTTCACTCATTCGCTCAAGTTTGTCTAGGATTTCAACTTTTCACTCAATTTCACATATCAAGAGCACTTCCCGTGAATTTGATTTTCATCTCAAAAATGGTCCCCACGTAAACATGTATGCAACATCAGAAGGTCTTTTAAAGGTTGTAATGGGGTCTGGCTCAAGGTAGGATATTCAAGGATATTTAGGCTTAAGTCCCTAGGAACTAAGAGAGCATGAGCATTAAACACATTTTCCACTCAAATTCCTTTTTTTTTTTTTCATTTTTCATTTGGGCTCGGGTGACTACAACCTTTTCCTTGATATTATTTTTGTTTTGCCCCTTTTCTTTTGGCAATTTTTTTTTCTCTTCTTTTCTTTTCTTCTCTTTTTTGCCTTGGGTCAACCTTTATTTTCTTTTTCTCACCCCAATAAGTCACATCACCTTGTAGCCACCCCAAACTTAGTTTCTCACAACCATTCTCTTGCTCACTTCCATGCTCTCCTAATCCTAAGATCGGGTTAACATGGTTTTTCAGATTTCGGCTCGTAATTTAGGGTCATCAAGAAACAATAGGTCAATTGGGCTCAATTTGGCTAACTAGGGAACATGCATTAAGGATGGTTCAATTTATGGCCAAGTGGTTATTTCAAAGAAAATTGCCTAAATCATTTGATGCAACACATAAACATGCAAACCATATAGAGATTCAAGCAAATTCGGGAAAGTGCAACCTAACAGTGATTCACACATTCAAAAACAGAGTTGGAGGCTCAAATCCTCACCTGGACATTTTGCAAATTGTTTGACCGAGATACGATTCCTAGTGTGTGCACCCCCTCACCCCAAACTTATCATAAATCAAGCAATCACAATAAAATTCTCAAAGTTCAGTTTTCAATTTTTTTAAGTGGGGATAAACTTTTCTGTTATTAGAACCTAGGGGGAAATCATCAATGGTCAATATAATTCATGCAATCCATCTATGCTCCATTTAATCAAAATCCAAAAAGCTTGCCGACACATCATTCATACAACAACTCTTGATCTTCTCAAATTATTCAAGAGTGACAAACAAAAACAAAACAAACACAAAAACAAAAACAAAAAAAAAACAAAAATGAGGAAAGGAAAGGGTACCTAGCTTGGGTTGCCTCCCAAGTAGCGCTTGTTTAACGTCCCGAGCCTGACTCAAGTCGCCCCTAAGGGTTAATCCGGACGTAGATCTTGCTTGCCGTTCCATGCCTCAGTCCGTATTCTGTAGGCTCTTGCCCTTTCATAAGCTCTCCTACTGTTTCCGGACAACTCATTTAAGTCCAGCATCCTTCTATAATCAGCACGAACTCTCCACTCCGTGATGGTCCTTTTTGGGATCAACTCGTTGTTTGCATTGACCACCACGGTTGCGCCACCTTTCAACCTTGGTGTTTTACCCTTCTTTTTCTTGCCCTTGCTGCTGAGCTCTTCCTTCGCACATTCTTCCCTTGGGAGACTCGGTATGGGTTCCATGTCTCGTAGCCACTCAAGATAGACTTCATCCCCCGAAGGGCCTTTGTCCTCACTGTCTTCCGCATGAGACTCTACCGATACTGTTGCAAGTGAAGGATCATGGTCTTCTCGAGTTGCCTTTACCTTTTCAGTTGGGTCCACCACATCCACTCGATACACAGCTGACTTCTCTGCAGGGTGCTTCATTGCTTCAAAGAGATTGAAGACCACCTCATCATCATGCACCCTTAGAGTGAGTTTCCCTTGCCGCACATCTATCAAGGCACCCCCAGTGGCCAAGAAGGGCCTACCCAATATGAGGGGAACCTCGGCGTCTTCATCCATATCAAGCACTACAAAGTCCGCCGGAAATATAAGCTTGTCCACCTTCACTAACAAGTCTTCGACCACCCCATAAGGATATTTTATAGAGCGGTCGGCCAGTTGGAGCGACATCCGTGTATCCTTAACTTCTTGGATTCCCAACCTCTTCATCATAGAGAGGGGCATCAAGTTGATGCTTGCCCCTAGATCACATAATGCCTTCCCTACAGTCATCTCCCCAATGGTACATGGTATCGAAAAGGAACCGGGATCCTTCAACTTTGGAGGGAGTTTTCTCTGAAGAATGGCACTACATTCCTCGGTCAAAGCAACTGTTTCCTCGTCCACTAATTTCCGCTTCTTGGTGAGAAGATCCTTCATAAACCGGGCATATGATGGCATCTGTTCCAAGGCTTCCGCAAATGGAATGTTAATCTGAAGTTTTCGGAAGACATCAAGGAACTTATTGAATTGCTTATCCTGTTGGGGCTTCTTCAACCTTTCAGGATACGGTACCTTCATGTAAGGTGGGAGGTCTTGGGGTTCAACCCACTTCTTCTTTCGGAATTCTTCATCTACAAGTTTCAGCCTTCCCCCTTGCTCTGGTTCCTTGTCACTTGCTAACCTCTCTTTTTCAGGTTGCTCTTCTTCAACATGTGGTTGTTTCGGGGCCTTGTCATCCTGAGAACTAGTTGCACCCCTGTTAGGTTCCAACACCCTTCCGCTTCTAGTAGATATGACGTTGCATTGTCCCTTGGGGTTGTTCTCTGTATCACCTGGGAAAGTGCCTGGGAGACGCTCACTAAGTTGCTTTGCGAGCTGGGCCATATGTGTCTCTAGATTGTGAATTGCTGCCCCTGTATGCGTTGCCCACTTGTCAATTTTCGCATTTGTGTCGATTGACAATTTCTCCATTGCTGTATTCATCTTCTCAAAAGTTGTGCCTGTAAAGGTTGACAACTTCTCAAAAGCCAGCTCCCACGGTTGTCTTCCACCATCTGTTATTTGCAACTGATTAGGCCCTGGAAGAGCTTGCTGGGTATTGCACTGCTGAATTCCAATGTTCGGCCTTATACCCTGCTGAGGTTGTTGCCAATTCTCGTTGAGGAGGTTGTTGACCGGCTAGACCACCATTAGCATTACTCCAAGCGAAACCCGGATGGTCTCTCCTCATGTACCCCCTATTTCGATTCTGATTGTAGTCATTACGTCTTTTCCTCTGATAGTTATTCTGGGGCACAGTGTCATAAAAGTTGTGGCATGAGTCCACATGTTCCTGAGGGAAGTTGAATGGACAGTTTCGAGTGTCATGATCTCCATTACAATTACCACAACCTGGAGGCATTCCCTCGTGTATCACATTAGCCTTCTTGTTCTCTGACAAAGCCGCCACTTGCATCTTCAACAATCTGTTTTGCTCAAGAATGGCCTCCATTGCCCCAGAACTGATTCCATTTGAGGTTTCCCTTCCATGGTTGTAATCATTATATGACATTTTCTCTAACAATGCCCATCCATCCTCAGCTGATAAATATGAGAAAGAACTGCCAGCTGCGGCATCACAGTTCATCTGATAGTGTCCCCTCAACCCATTAAAGAAGTGCTGAACTTTTGAGACGGGGTCAAAGAACGCTGAAGGGCATCTTCTCAATAAGCCATTGTACCTCTCCCAAGCTTCATTATATGTTTCATCCTCTGTCTGCCTGAAAGATGTAACGGCTATTCTTACTTGTGCCGCTTTCTGAGGAGGAAAATATTTAGTTAGGAACTTCTGTGCCATTTGCTCCCGTGTTCACGATCTTTGTTCCTATCCAAACTGTCAACCCAATCGTGAGCGACATCCCTAAGAGAAAGAGGGAAAAGCCGCAAGCGAAACTCATCCTGAGAGACTCCCCTGGTCTTCTGCAAGTCACAAGCTTCCAGGAAGCGAGTGATATGTCTATGCGGGTCCTGTTTGCCACTCCCATCAAACTGATTCTCCCGGATCTGGTATGTGACACATGCTTCCACTCTGAAAGAGTCTGTGTTCAGGTTGCCCCTCACAATAGAAGAGTCACAATCTCCCAAGCTTGGTAGATCGTACTCAAAGAGAGGCTTGTAACGAGGAGGAGGAGGAGGAGGATTTTCTTCAGCCATGTCCTCTATTTTAATTGCTTCCAACCTCTTCCTTTCTCTGGCCTCTTTTCTTAATTGCCTCTCAGTCCTGGTGATCTCTGAATCGAATAGCAAGTCCTCTTGTAGAAGGGTACCTCGCATACAAAAACACGGCAAGACCAAGTGGAATCAAAGAAGTAGAGAGATAATAAAAAATAAAAAGAAAATAATAAAAATAAATATAAAAAATAAGAACAAAAATAACTTAACCAAATAATCAAACTTCCCTAAAATCAGAAAAATTGGTTGTGCCAATCCCCGGCAACGGCGCCAAAAACTTGTTGTGACTCCGGCAAGTGTACCGGGTCGTCGCAAGTAATAAAAACACGGTAAGGTATTACCGAGGTCGAACACAAGGATTGGGCTACCAATTCAACTAAATTGTCAAGAAATCCGATACGTTGGTTAAGCAATTGAGGGTGGTTGAGAGAGAGAGATTGAGATTGCAATTCAAGAATCAAATCAAATAACGCTACAGTGATTAAAATCAGAAATTAAATGCATCCAAGGTCTCAAATCCACCTACCCAATCATGTTAAGTACCCAAGTGATGATGTATTCCTCCCTAAGTTCAATTTTAATGTCAACCGGACCCCTAAATTCTCCTATATCCACTGTCGTGCTCAATAGGACGTATTCGACGATTAGATTAATTACTTGTTCGGTCTCATAACCCTAATCTCGAATTCTATTAAACCTTGTTCCCTATATGGTTGCACTAATCAAATAAATCCACGGTCGTGCTCATTATTCGATTAACGATTCCAATTCAAGTTCTAAAACGCGACTCGCCGTTTGGCCTCATACACGTTAACAAGTTAATCATGCAACACATATGATCAACACAATCAATTCAGAATTGGAAAACATTTGCGATCCCGATTCAAGTTCTAAAACGCGAATCGCCGTTAGGCCTCAAACACGTTTAACTGATTAATCACGCAAAACATATGATAAAATATTCAAATCAGAATCGGAAATCATCAATTAAAAAGAGGGGAGAAACACATACATCATATGAACACTACACAGCCATGGGTGGCTTCATCGATCCCTCGGACGAGGGGATTAGTTCCTCATGCCCGTGACGACGCACAAACAATCGGCAATAATCTCCATAATAACAAACTAAAAGAAGAAAAGAAAAGAAAACGGAGACGCAGCTCCAAAGACAAGGATTCGCACTACTCTGATCTACACAAGTGGCTAACAACCTCCCTTCCAATTCTGATCTGATATGGCCTTTAAATAAGGATTCTGTTTCTCGCCAGCTCGTGGGCGTAGTTCTCTCGCGAAGCGATATTAAGCATTGGCGCGCTTCAAATTTTGTATTTTCGCGAGGCGAGCTTGTATTCGCGGGCGAGTCTTCAAACCCTAATCTGTCACAACCGTGATATCCATCACGGCTAAGCCGTGATTGCCCTCTGTCTTCCATGGTCCTCAAGGACTCGCGAGGCGAAACACCTTTCGCGGGGCGAGTCTTCAAGTCTGGGCTGTGACCTTCATCACGGCTAGGCCGTGATGGTCTCTGATTTCCAAGTCTTCATGCTCTCGCGGGGCGAGCTATCTCTCGCGGGGCGAGTCTTCAAACCTCGATTTGTCACAGCCGTGACCTTAATCACGACTATGCCGTGATAGTCTCTGTCTTGCTGGTCTTCAGACTCTCGCGAGGCGAGAGTACACTCGCGGGGCGAGTGTCTCAGAATTTCAATTTCCACTATTTCTTTGCTTTCCTTGACTCCCGGAGCTTCACTTTATTTACCTAAAAACACAAAAGCACCCACAAGCGTAATTCTATCCAAAATAGGCTAAAAACTACACAAAATACGTAAAATGAGTCAAAGTCCAACTTAGGAACAAACCAAGGCAAATTTGGGCGAAAACGAGAGTGAACTCGAATAAATAGGCACATAAACCCTAGTTCATCTAGTCATAAAACTAGATAAGCCAGAGGCTTATCAAAGAGCTCCTCTCAGAAGACCTCTGGAACAGTCGTCGGTAAGCTCTGTTGTCTCTGGATGACAACCTGGAGGACTCAGATCCCGTCGCTCTAACATCGGGAAGCACGGGTACCTCGGGAACAAGCATGTGATCAATGTCTGGTACAACCAGGTCCTCCTCAGGAACTGCTGCAAGGACAGGCACTAATGCGGGTGCTGGTGCTAGCTCTGGTGCAGGTGCCTCAACTGGCACTGGGACGGGAACTAGGACCACATCAGGAATCGGTGGCATCGACAGTAAAGGTGCGTCTGGAAATCCAATCGGGAATGGGAAAGTCTGTCCCACTCGAAAAGTCCCCACCATCCCAAATGGGGCTCCATTCCCTATGCTAGAAGTCACCGAAACGGGACCCGTATACACAGCAAAGCGGGTGACTGGGTCCACGAGCCACCCATGCTCATCAACAAATTCAAACTCAAAGGTTCCCGTCATGGGGAACCCTGTCGGCTGTGTCATCCAAGGATGATCCCAATGTGCCATCAGCGTGATTCGGGTCTAAGTAAAACAATAACGAAAACAACATACAAAGGAAAGAAGAAAAGGGATAAGGATACATCTAATATCAACATGGAAAGGGTTTAGTAACATTTACTCAATAACCGCACACAAAACATGCATCACCACATATCTCTGTATATACGTACAACCATCCTCGAAAACATATTATTTTCCTCAACCCTTCACCATGATGCAATGCAATGTGTATGATAATGAGGCTGCGACCAATCCAGATGTCCATATCTCAATCAATCAATGACACATCTCCAGAGTCCCCGGTGCACATCCTCATCCGTGGTGAGAATGCACATGCAAAGCAATGGCACTATAGTTGCACAGTACACGTCGGTGCACACCCTGGTTCTCTCGCGAGGGTGCTCATGTAATGCATGAATTATAGCTGCAACTCAAATAATAATAAATGTCTGGGGCGGTCCTGCAAATACTCAGAAACACAGGAATACACCCCTTGGGAATAAATCCTTATGCATATGAAGATATCACCAACCATTTCTCGGGTCATCCCCTAGTGCTTTAACCTCTCATCACTATCTCATAGATAACCTCAAAAATAATCATATATCATTAGTCTCATCATAATACCATAATAATTATCTCGGTTAGGCACTTCTGAACACATGTATCATGAACCCCCACATACATCACCATAGCTCATCATGTATTAACACTTGGAATTTTCTAACCACAACAATCACAGTCATGTCATCATTTCCAATCATTCACAACATATTATATATATATATATATATATATATATATATATATATATATATATATATATATATATATATAACCAATAATCCAAATAATCACAAATAATCCAGGCAACTCATCCTATATCAAACAGCATGACAAATAATATCAAGCAGTCAAACCAGTCAACCTCAAATATAATATATTTAACCTAACAGCAATAAACCTACAATTATAATATCATCATTGGTATCACTAAGTAGTCCTCAACATGATATTTAACCCAGCGCTCGAGCATTGGAAACCCAACACTCGAGCATTGGAAACCTAGCGCTTGAGCACTCCAATGCTTGAGCATTGGAGGTAGGTAGCACCACCACGCATGCAACCAATCAGGTGATGCCACGTAGGCCTTCTTGTGACACGTGGACTCAATTCCAGAGCTGGTATGGAACGCTTGAGCGTTGGATATGCCACGCTCGAGCGTTGACCATTGACCAGGAAACGTTTCTTCGCGTTCTAAGCCCGTTTGACGTTCGATTGATCCCAAATTTCAGATATAGGCCCATCAAGACCTAATAAACAACCTCAAAACTTCAAAAATGCCTAATCTCATTTTTAAATCCAAATTTCTTATTCTACACATCTAAGCCTTTTAAACGATAAGCGGGAAAATCGTAGGGTTTATATTTACTTCTGATTTCACTCTTGTTGGTTGCGTACTTTCCATGCAAAGGTTCCTAGACATCAAACAACACATTAACCACATAATCCAAGTCTTACACTTAAACATCATACGTAAAACAAATCATAAAATCAGGCTGTTACATGTGTCATGACCTTGACGGATGGCACGTCGACCACTTATAGTTCGTTATTGTCTACGTTGGCCCAATTTACTTTTACATGAGATACGGTGGAGGTCCATTCTCCTCAGTGATAGGTCCGTTTTATATCGCACAGAGTGAAACACCCTGTTTTTTGTGTTGAGCCTTTAAGTGCTTATGTGTGTGCTTTATGTGTTAGGTTTGACCTTAGGAGTGTTATAAATGGCTAAGTGGAACTTTTCAAGTGAGAAATCCCTTCCTGATGCATGAGCACAACGGTGCTCATGTATCAGCATGGCCATGCTTGAGGCGCGTTCTTTGTGGCTGTCTGAGCCAGAAGCACGGTCGTGCTCAAGGGGAGCATGACCGTGCTAAAAACGCGTTCATTGACGGTGTTTTTGCCAGACCGTGCTTAAGTGAGAACGACCCCGTGCTCATGTTAAGCACGACTGTGCTTAGTGGGGAGCATGACCGTGCTCAAGTCTGAGTCTATATAAACTGATCAGTCTGTAAGGACGAGTGTAAACCCTCAAATTGGCACATTGGGCAATCCTAGTGTGATAGAAACCTCTTCCCTTTCCCTTCCTTTGAACCCGTCGAAGTTCTTGGTGCTCTAGAGTCCGTTTGGGAGAGAAGTCACACGCTAATGCCAATTAAAAGGTAACGGTTTGTCCCTCTTTAATCTCTTTTCCTATTTATTGGATTTGAGACTAATTGGTTAATCCCTTTGTGTTTGGTCAGGGCTTGAGAAACTCATCGAGCCGCTTGAGGGAACGCATTTAGTTTGCCCGTGTCATCTTGTTGGGAATCTTCATACCATGTATGGGGAGAAGGGCTAGTATAAACATGTAGGCTATGGGGTAGCGTAAGATGAAGGGTTAACTCATGACCCTGTTGCTTGCTAATTGCTATATGTTATATACGTTTAATTGTAATTGGCATGCTTAAATGAGTTGTTATTAATATTGATGATGTTTATGTCATGAATCACTGTTTGATATGGTTGTAATCTTTTTTTTTTGTTGATCCAAGACATTGTAAATGGGTTCTAGGGAACCCCTTGTACTCTACATATTGATACTTTTCACTTTTTTTCAAAAAAAACCATGAATGATTTGGTTTACTATGTTGTTTATGCTGTGAATGGTTAGTTGGTTGTCATAAATGTTGAGATGAAAGATGATGTTTATAAGACGTTAAAAGATGATAAAATATGTTGGATGAAATTAAAGGATAAAGTCCCAATTGTTCATAAGACTTGAACGATAGTAATGAGAGGAAAGGTTGTTCAGAGGCTTAGTTAAGACCCTAGGAGCGATTCTTGAGTTTTTAGGGACATTAATAATGAGACGGGAATTAAAAGATTAATTCCCCTTAGTTATAAGACATGGAGATTAGTTGAGAATAATGAAACTGATGTGAATGACTAGTAAAAGTCAATAGGAATGGCCTTTGAATGCCCTAGGAAACTTAGCAAGGGTTCTTAAACCCTTATGTCCAGACGCAGTACGTCCACTCTCTAGTGAGCACGACCGTGCTCAACAGTTAGCACGACCGTGCTTGACTTAAAAGTCAGCACGGCTGTGCTTCCCTGCGTCCGACGTAACGCAGAAAATAGAACAGGGGTATTTCAACCCAATTGTTCCCAATGATGTAATAAGACACCAAACGAAGTAAAGGCAAGATAGATAACTCAATGAACACTCAATGAAGATAAATAAATAACAAGCGATAAGAGGTTAAGATGGTAATGTTGTGTTATCGCAGGTTGTTTTACCTTAGTAGCCGAGTGGCCAGGGGGGCCTTGATGCTTATTGTTAAAGGTGTTGAGCTCTAGTGCTTATTGTCTAGAGTGTTAATTAAAGATTAAAGATGATATTAACTTTGGTGCTTATTGGACAAAGACGTTAAACCATAATAAATGGTGTTGATGGAGGTTGTGGACAACGGTTGTTTGTTTGTATGCATGCATTCATGCACGAAGTTGTTCGGGGAGGTACAACAGTTGGGGAGGTCGTCCGAAAGTAAGGAAATCTGGATGTCCCCGGTGATTTGTCTGAGAAGGGAATCATGTACACCCGTGGTGGCACATCCAAGAGTAAGGTGCATCGGCTATCCAAGGGGTTCACCCATGGTTTGGTGGACTGCTGGCGTTGGTGCTTATTGGAAAAAGTGGATATGTAATTCCAAAGTTGTATGCCTGATATAGATTGATCCGCATGCATTCGGAGTAGTGTGTCACATTGCATTCCATAGTTGATGTATATGATATGTAATGTTTGGTTTGATGTTCCATGCTATAATTGCTACTTTTTGTATGTTCACCTTGCCAACTATCATGTTGCCGTTATGTTTATATATATGGTTCTTACTCCCCATTCTTTTGTCTCTATGTTTGGCATGTATCTTTTATGCCGAATACGGTGAGCAACCAGTTGAGGAGTGACTCAGAGCAGTCGCTACTCTTAGTTTGGATTTGTTTCAGTTTCAATTTATTTATCCGAGTTGTTTTATTAGATTGGTTATACCATCTCTGTAATGTGACATTAGGGTTGGGTTCCGTTATGTTTCCTTATGTTATGTTTTATTTCTGCGTTATGGCGTTTTGGTTACAATATGGTATCCTTTACCCGTTGGTTTCATTTTATGATAAACGACACGCATGTGTTTATCTTTTTCTCTAATCTTCTTCTATGATTATTGCTTTATAAATACATGCGGGGTAGAGGGTGTAACATTTAGTGGTATCAGAGCAGGTCTGTCCTATCAGGTCGTGGTATGTGTCTGTTACGAGTCTTCTATATGCTTTTGTTTGGATTATCTATATTTATTATAGATAATGATGCTTAGTGCTAAGAACCTTTAGTAATTCCTGCTTGGTTCTCTGTCCTTAATAGTTGTTTTGGGCAAGTGCAGGAACCAATGGCAGGAAAAGGTAGGAACATACCTTGCCACTACTATCGGCCAGAATCAGAACAACCAGGATGGACCAGCTGAGTTTCAGGGTTTGGATATGTTCCAGCGGAACAACCCACCCTCGTTCAAGGGAGCTTATGACCCTGAAGGCGCTCTTTTGTGGATGCGGGAGACTGAGAAGATCTTTTAGGCCATGGGATGCAACAACGTTCAGAAAGTTATCTTTGGGACTTTCATGCTATCAGAAGAAGCGAGGCATTGGTGGGAGAATTGCCGCCAGCGCATGGAAGCTGACGGAATGATGGTTACTTTGGATGTTGATAAGTCCCTAGCTTATCTAATTTTATAACTAGAAATGCTAAAGTTTTTATGCCATTTGAGCGATTTAACCTCGCTAATTACACAAATTTGACTTCTTTTGTCCTTATGCAATGTTTTTGGTCACTTAGGTAATTTTTAGGATATTCTGGTTATTTTTGAGTCAATAAAGCATTCTAATGCTACTTTTATGTTTCAGGTTAAAAGTGAAGATCGAGGAAGCAAGAATACTTGAAGAAAACAAGCTAAAAGCCAAAAGGAGTGTCTCTCCCCGCGAGACAAAGCTCGCCCCACGAGTCAGAGCTATAGACTGAGCAAGAATTGCAAACCTTCAGGCTCGCCTCGCGAGCTAGACATTAGAGTTCTGAAACTACTCTATCTCGCCCCACAAGACAGTCCTCGCCTCGCGAGCATTCAAACTTAGAAGGGAGCCAAAATCAAGTGCTCACCCCGCGAGCACCTGTTCGACCCACGAGGGGGTGCTGATCCAAAATTTTATAAATAGTTAGTTTTGGAGCAGATTAGGGATCCTAGTTTTAGATCAATTTTCTTGTTTCTCTTGGAGCTACGTCTCCCTTAGTTTTTCTTAGGTTTTACTTCCATTGTAATGACTTTCTCTCCTCTTGATTTGATTACGACTTCTATGAGGAACTAATCCTCTTTTTGAGGGAACGATTAAGTCGCTCATGGTGGTATAGTAATTCAAGTGGTGATTTCTTATTCCCTTCTCTTAATTTCTTGTTTCCTAATTCTGAATTGATTGAGTTAATCAAAAGGGCTCGTGGTTCACTAGTCAAGCACGATGAGTCTGAGAGGAGATTCGTGCTTTAGGACTTGGGTTAGGAACGCTGATTAAGCATTGCTAAAGATAGACTAGGAGATTGGTGCAATCGATATAGGCAATTTGCATGCGCTGGTATGTCCTTTCGTGCTCGAGAGAGACATTATGATAACTTAGGGTTCCTGGTTGGCAAAGAAATTGAACTTAGGGATAATAAGATAATCACTTGGGTAGTATGCATGATTGGGTGGGTGGATTCGGGACCTTAGATCTCAAGCCATACTTGAATCTAGTTTGTTAAATCATTTCCGTGATACTTGATAATTGATAATTTCTTAGATAACTCTTTTTATCTCAACCACCTCTGATAGTTGACTTGGTCAAACTATTGCTATTTCCTATAAATTTGGTATAATTGTTATCCCAATCCCTGTGTTCGGTCTCAGTAATTACCACCCGCGTTTTATTACTTGCTTCGATCCGGTACACTTTCTGGAGTCACACCAGATGTCTTTAAGGGAAGATTCTTGGAGAAGTACTTTCCAGCTGACATCCACGACAAGAAGGAGATGGAGTTCTTGGCTCTGAAGCAAGGGAATATGTTGGGAGAGTACGCTGAGAGGTTCGATGAGCTTACTCGTTATTACACACTATATCAATATGTAACTGACAACCGCTCCAAGTGTGTGAAGTTCGAGGACGGTCTACGTCCAAGGATCAAGCAAGTAATCAGTTATCCGGAGATCCGAGTCTTTTCCGTCTTGGTGAACAAGTGTTGGATCTTCGAGGATGCCTACAAGTCCAGGGTGGCAACTGTTGTGATAAAACTACACTTAAGGGCAAGTACACCCTCAAGTATCGAACCCACAGGGATTGGTGATAATTACTAGATTAATTACTTCCTTATGTTATCCAGACAATCAAGTGCGGTTTGTAATCAAATAACTATAAACAAGAAGATGGTAGAAACCAAGAAAGACAAAGAATCACAAGCAAAGGTTCAATTATTGAAAGCCTATGGTGTCTGGTTTCACTTATATCAATACATATGATATTACCTAATTTCTCAATGATATGTGTTCCTTATTGATTGCCAATCACTCACTCTAGAACTATTAATACCCAATGATCATTCAATATTAATATTATTTCCCCTAATCAGTTACCCACAATGGTCAAGCAAGGCAAACAGTTAAAAGAAGCATAAAGATCTGGCAAATTTGTTAATTCAAAAATTGATTGAAAAATAGGGGATTACGCTTGGTCCACACAACCCCAAATCCAGTTAATCCTAGAGTTTCGTAAACTAATTGTGGTACGGTCGTCGGTCAATTAATCAACTTGATAAAGGATGATCAAACCTTTTAGAAATTCAAACACAAGGATTAAACCAACCAATTAAAAGAAACACTGAATCATATTAAAACTGGGAAAACATCAAAGGTTTCAAAACATAAGATCCATCATACCCTAGGAATGAGTTTAGCTACGCATAGTCATAAAAATCACTATACAAATCACAAACATGTAACAATCCATAAAAGAGAAATAGAAAACCAAAACCGGAACACCCTTTTGATGCAAAGCAACCTTCGAATCAACTGGGAGACGGTCCTTCACTTGATGACTCAGTTTCTGTGTAACCAGCTTCCTAAATCCGGGCCTAATCACTTCCTTTTATTTCCAAATACGAAAACCTAAGTGATTGGGCCTCTGAAACACGAGCACGACCGTGCTTAATGTTGAGCATGGCTGTGCTTAATAAAAACGGCGTCAAACCTTGCTAAAAGTGAGAAAGTCAGTAGGGTCGTGCTCCTCTAAAATCTTCAGAACTCAGCTTTTCCTTCAAAAAATCCTCCAGAAGTGACCTTTTTCCTCTAAATTTAACGATTCACTACCATGTTGATGTATTCTACAATAAACACAGAAAATCGGGTGAGTATCTACAATAATTTCCAAATAAACAATAAATTACACCTAATTTTCCAACAATAAAGTATACAAAACGACAATTTATCTACCTCCCCACACTTAAGGATTTATTGTCCTCAAGCAATAATCCTGGCCTAAGAGAATCCAGAGAAAATCAAAGAACCAACCATCAAGGGACCCTAAATCTTCAACAAGAAGTGACAGATAAATTAACCTCAATTTTTTATGGGAAAAATCAAGAGATTTCCCAATTAGAGGCTTAGGTTCCCTGAAATCAAACTTTTCAATAAATAAGGGGGTTACTCTTATCACAACTCTCAAAGTGTATAAGGGTAAAGTGTAACACCACGTTTTTCGTATTAGTGCTTTTATGTGTGCCTTGTTTGTTAGGAAGGTTTAGAGTGGGCTAAGTGGGGTTTGAGTTAAATAAATCCCTTCCTAACGCATGAGCACGCCCGTGATCATGTATCAGCACGCCCGTGCTTAAGGCTACATGCGTCTCGTTGACCCTGACGTGAGCACGCCGATGCTCATTAGAGAGCACGACCGTGCTTATTAGAGAGCACGACCGTGCTCAGCAGTCAGGTGCATCTTGTTGACACTAAGTTGAGCACGCCCGTGATCAACAGTAAGTACGCCCGTGCTCAACAGTAAGCACGACCGAGCTCAGGTCTGAGTCTTTATATAGACATCAGATTTTAAGGGTTACGAGTGACAACCCTCAAATTGGCACTTTAGGCAACCCTAAGTGTGACGACAACCTCTCCTTCTCTTCCCCTTTGAACCCAAACTGCTCTTGGTGTTCTTGCTCTTTGGGAGAGACAATCACGCGCTAGTGCTAATTAACACAAGGTTCTTCCCTCTTGTGCTCCTTTTCATTTTGTTTAATTGGGAACTAATTGGTTAACCTGTTTGTTTTGACCAAGGCTTGAGACGATTCATCGAGCCAAACCGAGGGAACCGGTAGAGCTTTCGTTGGTTTAAGGAGGAATCTTCATACCAGGTATGGGGAGAAGTAATAGTATGAGTATGTAGGCTTGGCGGTAGCGTAAGATGAAGGGTTCCCATAACCCTCTGTTTGATAACATGTTGTATGCCTATATGCCTAATTGTTATCTGATGTTAAACTATTTGTTGTTATGACATTGGCATGACCATTATAATTGTTATTTGATGATTATTTGTTTGTGATGATAATATTGGTAGGAATGTTCTTAATATTAAATGTTGATTGTTATGAACATGTTGAATGTAATGATGCCATGATTGAGTGATTATCCTAATTGTGATATTGTATATATTGACTGTTGATTGATGTTGTGACAAGTTAATGTTAAACGTTAAAACTGTTAAAACAATGTTAAGAAGGGAGGTTGTTCCCCTTGTTCATAAGACTGAATATTAGTAATGAGTGAGGATTATGCTAATGGCTTAGTCAAGGACCTTAGGAATTGATCTTGAGCGATTAGGGACAATTAATCGAATGAGACTAAAGGATTAATTCCCCTTTAATTATAAGACATGAACATTTAATCAATACTAATGAAACTAATGATCAATGGATTAGTAAGAACCCTTAGGATTGAATTTGAATTGTTCCCAATGGATTGGAAAAGGGTCTGTGACCCTTTTGCCCAGACCAGCAGAGCGAGCACTCGAGCACGCCTGTGCTCCCATTCAAACCCAGAACTGGGCGCGCTGCTTAAGCATGCCCATGCACAATAGTCAGCACGACCGTGCTTGACTGTGAGCTCAGTACGACCGTGCTGAGGGGTGAGCACGTCCGTGCTCACCTATGCAGCACAGAATGCAGAACAGTGCTGAAGCAGGGGGTTCACCCCAAATGCTGTAAAAGACTTAATAAAATATCAACGAAACATAAAGACCAAATACAAGTGATAAGATTGTGGTACCTTGGTAGCCTAGTGGCCAAGGATGCCTTGATGCATGATGGTCAAGGTGGTAATCTCTAGTGCTTAATGGCTAGAATGTTAATGATAATATGGTACCTTGGTAGCCTCGTGGCCAAGGGGGCCTTGATGCTTGTTGATCAAGGTGGTAATCTCTAGTGAAGAACAACTAGAGTGTTTAATTAATGAATACGAAAGATAACGATAACCCTCGATAGCCGAGTGGTCGAGGTGTTGATGGTGTTAAAAACTTGGGTAGCCTATGGGCCAAAACGGAGGTGGTGGTTGTGTTTATGTGTTGTGTTGAGCATGCATTGACGCATCGAAGATGTTAGTGGAGGATGTTCAACATAGGGGAGGTCGTCCGTGAGTAAGGCGATCTGGTCATCCGCGGTGATTCAAGTGAATCATGTACAACCGTGGTGGCGCATCCGTGAGTAAGGTGCGTCGGCTATCCTAGGGATCCACCCAAGGTTTGGTAGATTGCCCCGGTGTTGGTGCTTATTGGCCAATGTGGAAATGTAACTCCGAAGTTGACTTCCTGAGGTAGATGGATCCTAGAGCATAATGAAGTAGTGGAGCACAGTTTGCATTGCATAGCATACACGTTTGTATGATGGTATTGATATGTTATATTGTTTCCTGCTATAACATGATTGTTTGATGTATGCTCGTCTTGCTAGCTGCTTCCTTGCCATTATATTCATATTCATGTTTCTTACTCGCTATCTCTATGTTTCTTGTTGTGGCATGTATCTTTTATGTAGAGGACGACAATCAGCCAGTTGAGGAGTGACTCGGAGGAGCCGCGACTCATTAGTTAGGATTTCCGGTTTTTAGTTGTTAGTTAGTTGTTCAGTTTGTATCTGAGGATATTTTCCGAATTGGTTATACCAGTTCTGTATGTGACATCAAGGGTTGGGTTTTGTTTATGTTATGTTATGTTTTCTTTTTCCGCATTTTGAGACTTGATACGATGTGGTACCTTTTACCTTAGTTTTGATTATTTCAATAAATGATGTTTTATTTTAAATTACCCTATCTTTTAATGCTTTATATGTATGCGGGGTAGAGGGCGTCACATAAAGACAATTATCACTCATGTTCCCAAAAGAAAGCACATTACATAAGCTTGTTCATAGACCAAATCTCCACTATACAGTTTACATGCATCCAGAATCAAGAGGTCTTTCATGGGTTGTAACGTGGCCATGGGAATGATGTCAGGTAGGGAAAAGAAAGAAAAGGGATATGCAAAGGGCTAAAGGAAATCAAGAATTAAGCAAATAACCCTTAGAGCATAAATGGAGCATTAGATATGAATTAATGAATAACACCATTTATCCATTCTAAAGAATACTACTTTTCCTTTCTCTTCTTCTTTCTTTCTCTTTTTTTTTTCCAATTCAATTCACACTTATTTTCATTTCTCTCTTTCTTTTCAATTTTTCTTTCCACATCAAAGAGAGAGAAATTCCCAACAATAATTTGCCAGCCATACATAAGCAATATCTCATTAATACATTCCAAGTCTAATTGCTCCATTTATGTTTCCAAGAGGTTACCGCCAAACAATTTTTAAATTTATATTTAGGTACCAGGGAATTTTTTTTTTGAGGCTCAAAATGGGCAACTAATGGACAAGGCAAAACAATACATCTTAAGGCCAGAAAATACCTACAATTGCCTCAACCGTAAACATGCATGCAAATCAAATTAGCCATGAAATGGTCAAAAACAAGTTCTAGAATGCACAAACTTGGGGAACATCACACAAACAAAGAGAGGGGTGAATATTCATGATTTAGAAAATACCCCTATAATGGTTCAAGTATCACATTTAGTAGCTAAATTCAATGAAAAGCAATCAAACAAGTAACCTCATGCTAATTTTCAGCTTTCAAAAGATAATTCCAATTCAATTTTAGTCACATGTCTGTCAACACATCAATTCAAATTCCTAATGATATATATCTCTAATTTCTACAAAAATGTGGCACAAAATCATCATTCAAAAACATACTGCAATCATCTCAATCAAACTAGCTAAGTGCATATAAGAAATAAATCAAGTGTCAATGTACACACTTAGTAAAGAAAAATTAAATTTCCCCTCCCCACCCTTAAATTCTAGCATTGTCCCCAATGCAGAGAAATAAAAGCACAAGCAAGGAATATGGAAAATTAATAAAGCTAGGAAGAAAGAGATAGAGACAGATCTTCCCGGTAAAAAGTTGTCATGACCGAATATTCATTTTTAATACAATGACTTAGCAGCTTGTGTATAGAAATGAATATAAATGAAAATCACTGGGGAGGAGGTGGAAGGTCAAAGTGGCGCTGAAGCTGCTCCAAAATAGCTAACATGGTGCGGACTGCTGCTCCTGGCATCTAAATGCTGAGACATCATCAGATGGAGTCTCCGAGATTCACTCACCAATCCTGAATCCGTGCATCATGCGCATCCAAACGTGCAAAGAAAGACTCCTAACTCGAGGTGATCCTGGCAAGTAATGAGATACTGGCAGTCTACCTGAGGTGAGGCCGTCTGGGCATCATGCTAATTGTCTAAAGGGATGTCTTGATCTAGAACCTTCTCCTTCTCCTACTCCTCAACCATGTGCTCATCAGCAGGCTGCTCCATAGCCTCCTCTTCATCCTCTGATTGCTCCACAATATTAAGCATGAAGTTCCAATGAGTGACGCTGCGGAGCACCCCAATGGAGTATAGAGTCTGGCATCCAATGCTCTCCATATCAACCAGCATGACAGTCTGGGTCTCATAACCAAAATGCATGGCAAGTCGGAAGATAAAAGATCCAATAACAATGTGTCCCCGATTACCCGTCTGTAGCATGCGTCCCAAGGTGGTGCAAGTACGGAGAAACACAATACCGACATTACACTAGTGTCCTACCCCATATGTCATGCACCATAGTAGGAATAAGTCGATCCGGGTGACCACTCCATCACTCCTGCCACGCCCATTTACTGAATGGGCAAACCATCTCGTGCACTGCTCTAACAATCGGATCACGTAACTTATAAGCCTTCGATCTACTGGGGTTATAATTAGTATCCCCAGTGACCAAGAGCTAACAAGCTCCATCAAAGAACTCTCGTGGCATGTCCAGTAAAGCAGTAGAATAAGCCTCAGAGTGCATTGACTCCTCTGTCTCAAATCCCAGGGCAACATTAAATGGAGCTAAAGTCAATTGTCGCCACTCCCCAAGAAGCATGAGTCGGACTCTAAGTTGTGGCTGCTCCTCAGAAGGTGATAGCTCTGAAACGGTGGCCAGGAACTCCAAGGTCGGCTCAATGTAAGTAGGACAATGAATAGCCGCGACCTGCTCCCAACCAATGTGTTGGATCAGAGTGTCCACATCCTGCTTTAAGCCAAACTGGTTGAGTACCTCCAACTCAAAGAAGCGAGTAGGATGTACCTCAAAACTGTCTAATAGAGTATATCTCTCGCGGTACGGAGCATGAATGCGGTTAAGTTCAGCTTGGGAATGGTCAGAAGAAGAGGCATGAATGCGGTTAAGTTCAGCTTAAGAATGGCCAGAAGAAGAGGCAACAGTGGTCCGAAGGCGTTTAGGAGTCATATGTCCTGCAAAAAGGATAAAGAACATCAGTAACATAGTATAACCAGCAGGAAAAAAAATACAGGACATCCAGTACCCAACACATATGCGAAAAGAAAAAATATGAGCTTTGATTACACATGCACGGGAACGAAGCACGGCCTGTTCATACCATGAACGACTGTGCTTAATACCAGAATCCAGATGAGTCCTTGTTGTGAACCATATTGTCATATAGGTTTTGATGTTGACAAATATAGTATTAAGGGGAGAACATAAGCAAATCAATTTAAGTTTTGATGTTGACAAATAGAGTATCATGGTAAACTGAGCTTAATGAGTATTGTATTGATAAATGCCATGTGACACTTATATTTGATATATGGTTGATATTGAGATATTTGATATATATTGAATATTTGATATAGTGGTGAATGATAATGTGCTTTATGATAGAGGATATTAATTAAACACATGTTTTAATTATATTTGATATATAAAATAAGTTTAATGCACATGTAATAATTAATTATATCTAATATATGTTTGTTTTTGGAATTATAATAAATTGGCATAGAATTATACTTGATATTATTATTATATGCCTAAAGACATAAACAATATTTAATATGATATTATCTTAAAATATGTCTTATGAATTATTATA
Source organism: Sophora flavescens (assembly GCA_030762895.1). Lineage (NCBI taxonomy): Eukaryota > Viridiplantae > Streptophyta > Magnoliopsida > Fabales > Fabaceae > Sophora > Sophora flavescens. Next base: position 116,521,697 of record CM061068.1, read on the forward strand.
CGTGGCTTTGTATATGGAATAAAATGTGAAATATTATTATTATTTTCTATACCTTGAACTAATGTGATTCATGAGAAAACTATGAAATAGAAAAGTTCAGGTTGGAATAAGCATAGCTATGATGTCAAGAGCTGGAAAAGCTAAAATCCAAGAAGGACTAGATTGCAAATAGAAGAAAAGAGTATCCAGAAGATCAAGCAAGCACAATGGGAAAAATGGGAATTTCATTAAGTGTATTGCGTGTTTTAGAAAATGTGTGTAAATGGTAAGTAGAGTTCTCAAATTAATAATGGTCCCACACACACATTTTTAAGATGTGCTTAAAAGTTTTTATCATATGCTTAAATGTTTTCAACATGTATTTAAAAGTATTAAAACTGACTATTAATTGAGTTTAATTGGGAAATCATTTTCTTAATTGCCAAGTTTTTGAATTTCAATCTGGTACGCACCATAATCAATTATGGTAATACAATAATCGATTATGAGTCGTGGTTAATTGGATTTAATTAGTATTAATGGGTTATTATGACATTAAAGCCGTTGAGTTTAATTTTTGAATTAGTATAATCGATTATGACTGTGGTATAATCGATTAGGTCCTCTCTGACTTCTCTTGAACTTCAAACAGAAACCCCATAATCGATTATATAATCGATTATGGCTTTTTATACAAAAGTCAATGGACCCGTAACCGATTAGTATAATCGATTACTTCTTTTCTGTCAAACACGCGCTTAGTGAAATTTAACTTAAATAATCGATTATAGCTCGACCGAAATGAATTTGAAGAGGCTTGACCTAATCTCTTTTTGAACCATCACTTGTTTCTTATAAATAGAAGAATGGGCAGCCTTGCCCCAGTTACATAACTCTACTATTTCTTGGTGCTAAAACTCTTATAATCATTTTCTATACTACTTCTCTTACACTATCACTTTGTCCATATTATCTTGAGAGTTCTTTACACCATATAGGAGTCATTGTATCTTGTGCTTCATTTTGTTTCTATCAGCACTGTTAAGAGTGCATATTGTTGGTAAGAGTCGGATTGACTCAAACCTTTGTTTTCTACACCTTTCTTACAGGAGAGAATATATCTCTTATAGGTATTTCTTGGATGTGATTTCCAAATGTTGTCGAGAGAGGGTATATCTCTTGGGATTTTGTTTGAGGCTCTTTCACTGGGGGAGGTAATATCCCTAGTCTGTGAGGAGTGATCTTCATTGTAAAGGTTCTAGCTGCGCCTGTTTAAAAGCTAGTGTTTGAGGCTCTTACACAAGGGATAGTATGTCCTGAGATTTGTGTTAAGGGTTCTCTGTTTTGTAAAGGTTCTATTTGATCCTATTTAAAAACTAGAGTTGATTGAAAACCCTTGGTTGTATTGCCTTGGGGACTGGATGTAGGCCATGTGGGTAGTCTGTGGCCGAACCAAGATACATCGTTGTGTTCATCTTCTTATCCTATCTCCTTACGTTTCCTCCATTTTAATTATTGCGCTTTAATTTCTAACGATTTATTTTCTAAAGCGCCTTAATTTGAAAAGAATTTAATATCCGCTGTAAATTATGTTTTATATTATAAAGGGTTTTTCTATTTATTGAAAAAGAATTCATTTTTACTTAAAATCCAATTCACCCCCTCTCTTGGGTGGTGGTTGCCACGACCAACACCTGTTCTACATGCACGGGCACGAAGCACGGTCAGTTCATACCATGCACGGCCGTGCTTAAGTCCAGTACCCGGAAAAACCAGCATTGTTCAAGGGATGAAACACGCAATTACCTAGACCTAGGGACAGGGCACTCACATACTGGACACATACTTGCAAATATTTAATCATATTCTCAGGATCTAAACAGAAATCATATACTTACAAGCCATAACACCAAAATGCAAAACTGTGTAACAGCCCAATTTCTTGATTAGTGTTTAAGGAAGAGATTAAGGATAATTAAAGACTTAATCATGTTCTTTAGGTGTTAGTGAGCTTGCGTTTCAAGTTTGAGGAAAATCAGAGCTGAAACGGGTCCGGAACGCAAACAAACGCAAATCGAGCAATTTATTGGTCAGTTAATTAATTAATTGAGAGTTGGAATATTGAAATTAGGTCGGCCATGAGTACAATAAGCTTTTAGGAGTATCCTAAAATAATTAATAAAAATATTCCAACTATAGGTTATGCAGGAAGATATAGACGAAAACACCCGGTTGTGCCAACGGAGCAACACGTGGTGACACGTGTAGTGACCAGGAGGAAGGTGCTCATGGTGGCGCCACCTCACACCTCACTAGCCTTGCATGTATGCCACCTCACTATCCTTTCATGTATGCCACCTCACTACCCTTGCATGTATGCCACCTTACACTCCACTAGCCTTGCATGTATGCCACCTCGTACTTCACTAGTCTTGCATGTATGACACCTAAAGCATCTAAAAGGATGACACCTAGCTCACTATGTTATCTAAATTAACCATGTAAGGACACTTGTCTTCCACTAAGATTAAGGTAATAATATAATAATCCTAAATCTATGTATATAAAGCAAGTGTAATGCAAGGCCATCATCTTCTTCTCTTCCTTTGAGTGCATGATGTAACAGCCTGATTTTAATTATGTTGTTCAAACGGTTAAAATATAATTAATTATATTTTAATATGAGAGTTAGAAAGTGCTTTTGAATAAAAGAAAATCTTACTCATAGTCTACTTTATGGTAGAAGGTTACGGTAAAATTCCGGGTTGAAAATTCGGACGAACCCCAGTCTGCTTTTCACTAATAGTACAAGTTTACTGAGCAAAAAACCTAATTTTTAACCATGAACGAAAAGGTTAGTGTTTTTGTGATGTTTTCTATGATATTGGAAATTTTCTAAAATTTGAGTTCGGAAATAAAATATAATATGGGTGAAATATGATCGGAAACTTGAACCAGATACGCAATGAAGCAGAAAAGGGAGCCCAAAAGAAGTGAAGTGACTTGATGGGATGTGATGGACATGGGTTATGACACACTCCAAAAGTGTAATCATCACATTTTTCAAATTATATCATAGTATATTCTAAAAACCCATTTTTCTCTTTCTTCTTCAACCAAACAAGGCATAAGCCAAAACTTGGCCATCAAGACTTGCTCCTTCCTTCTCTTTCACGCCCTTCTCACCTCTCCCTCTATAAATACCCATTTCATTTTCTCTTCATCACTTTCCTACTTCTTCACTTTCTCATTTTTAAGTTTCTAACACTTAAATTTTCCATTTTTACTTAGTTTCAAGCTTCAAGGTCTTCATAATTTTTCTTTCTAGTTTCAAGGGTAACCCTCTCATACTCTTCTATCTCAAGTTTTACACTTATTTCATGAGTCTACTTTATGTCTTCTTAAAATGTTCTTAATTCTTTTTTAACTTCTAAAATCTCTAGAAAATGGTAGAAAACTCTGTTTGAGTTGAAACCAATTTCTATGGACTTATATTAATCTCTAATTTCATATTCTAAGAGCTTGTATCAAACAAACATCTCTAACCTATTTTTCCAAGGATGGACGAAACTATGTATTAGTGGCCTTGGAAGTTTTGTTTCATCTTTTTGAAAGATGATCATGTATTTGATCTTCTAGATACCTCTTGATCTTAAATCTAAAGTATTGGAAAGTTTAAATATTTCTAGCCTATTTCTCCTATGATGGCCTAACCTATGATGGTTGTGAACCTAGGATGTTTTGTTTTCATTTTCCAATATGATCATGGACTTGAGCTCCTTAATACATTTGGATGCTAAGTCTAAGAGATTGGAAAGTTTAAAGATTTCTAGCCTATTTATCATATGATGGCCAAACCTATGATGGTTGTGAACCTAGGATGTTTTGTTTTCATTTTCCAATATGATCATGGACTTGAGCTCTTTAATACATTTGGATTCTAAGTCTAAGAGATTGGAAAGTTTAAAGATTTCTAGCCTATTTATCATATGATGGCCGAACCTATGATGGTTGTGAACCTAGGATGTTTTGTTTTCATTTTCCAATATGATCATGGACTTAAGCTCCTTAATACATTTGGATCCTAAGTCTAAGAGATTGGAAAGTTTAAAGATTTCTAGCCTATTTCTCCTATGATGGCCGAACCTATGATGGTTGTGAACCTAGGATGTTTTGTTTTCATTTTCCAATATGATCATGGACTTGAGCTCCTTAATACATTTGGATGCCAAGTCTAAGAGATTGGAAAGTTGGAAATTTCTAGCCTACTTATACTAAAGAGGCTGAAACCCTAACATAAAAGGGATGAAAGGTTTTGGATTGATTTGTGAAATCTAATGATTGATTCATACTCTTTAATACTCTAATATCATTGATCTATGAAATTGTGTTGTTTTGAAAACCCTAGCCTATTTTGTAATACAAGGCCGAAACCTACCCTTGGATGATTTTTATTCCATATTTTCAAGTTATAGCAATTTATCTAAGTTACCTAGAACCTAAGTGATAAGTATCCAAAGGCTTATGTTGACAAAAGAATCCTAACTCTAATTTGAATTAAATGACCAAACCTAGCATAAAGAGAACATAGATGAGTTTGTTTGATTTATTGGTTATTATGTTGATTGGTTGAAGGTGGAGTTAGTACTTTGTGGTGTGACAACGAGGAGTTTCGAGTTCGGGAGTTCGATGATAACCCAGGTGGGGGAAAGAACCAACCTATCGTCAGAATGGATAAGTAGTAGATTATATAATAATTGTGTAGGGCAACCCTACTAGTAGTCGAGTAATAGACAAGACCAAAATCACATTGGAAACATTTTCTGAAAAACCAATGGTGATTCGAGGATTGTAGGTTTATTGATATTAGGTTGATTTTATATTGTTGATGGTTGATTTGATTTTATTACCTTTATTGAATTGATTTTGTGCGATGTTGGTGATATTGGAATATTTTGATTGATATTGTGTTATGCATGATCTGCTTGGTTTGTATTATTATGCTTAATGGTTTTTAAGCAAAGATATATATGTTTTCTAAGAGATGATTGTTTTGGGTGTGAGGATAATAATGATTTAGAAGTGCCTAACCTAGATGATGTATGTTAAAGAGGTGTTATGGCATAGAATATGTGTCAAGTTCTAATGGAAGGTTAAGGCACTAGGATGTTGTTAAAACGGGTTGGTGAGATTCAAATATAGGTGTTGTTGTCCACAACCGTGTATTGGTGATATAATACACAAGGACAAAAGTGTATTGGTAATATAATACACAAGGACATCTGTGTATTGGTAATTGATCAGCCGCTGACTCATCTAGTTTTATGGCTAGTATGACCAGGGTTTTGTGCTAATTATATATCATTTTCACCCAAATTAGACTAGATTGTCTTTAAGCAGCATTTTGAGTCTTTAAAGTATTTTTAGGTTAATTTAGCTGATTTAGAGTCAAATAAAGTACTTACTGTTAATCCGTGTTTGCAGGTAATAAAGTGAAATAATTCTTGAGTTCTTTGCCCCGCGAGAAGGCATTCGCCTCGCGAACCTGAAGCGTGACTGTGCCAGAAATTGCAATCCTTTCTATGTCGCCCCGCGAATACATGTCTCGCCTCGCGAGACTGAAGACCAGAAGCCATGACTTTTCCATTCCTCGCCACGCGAGCCGTACTTTGCCTCGCGAGAAGACCAAACGTTGCAGACAGTTCATAATATTCGCCTCGCGAGACAGTGTTAGCCTCGCGAGCTCGCGCAGAACTCACAGATATAAATTGCTGTCCTATGACAAATTGAAGGAGTTTTTAGTTTTTTTGTCTTAGTTAGTAGTAGTTTATCTTCTTTTCTTTTAGAATAGGACTGCTACGAATTTAGGTTTACAGTTTTGTTTTTCCTTTGTAATGGAGAGCTAGTCTCCTTAGATTAATCTACTGCGAATCGATTTCCACTACACTTGAGGTTCTGCAATTTCTGTTTTGTTTGCTATTCTCTTTTCAATACTATGCTATATATTTCTGTTTGTTTAATTCAGGAGTGTATGGTGTTGTGTTGATTTATTTCGGTGATGTTATGTTCCTATATTGAATCGCGTTTGTTTAATTCGCGTGTGTTCGTTCATGTTCGTTTAGTTCATGAGGGCTTAACCCCGTTTGTTTAATTCGGGAATAGGAACATATATCTGTAGTAGTGATTTCGTTTGTTAATTGTTGCTACAACCGAAAGGGGATTAGAATTTGCTTAGGGCTTGGAATTTACATGAACCGATGATAGTGGGAAATCGAGAACAGTAGGTTAATCGCCTTTAGCTTATTTGTCATTTTAACTGCTTTGTTTTATTGCTCTGTTTCTGTTCTGTTCTGTTTCTTTATTTATTTTATTTCATATCCAAAACCCCCCCAAAACTGATTTTGTGTTAATAACAACAACCTAAGAGTCCTTGTGAGACGATATCCGAGTTGTCGCTCCCTAAACTACATTTTTAAAAAACCGCTCGCTTTTTGGCGCGTGCGCGACAGCGCGACCAAAAATTGGCGTCGTTGCCGGGGACTCTTGTTGTTATTAACAGAAAAAAAAATCTCTCTCTTTGCTGAATTAGTTTTGTCTGCTTTGTCTGATTATGAATCTTAGTACTGCTATGGATAATCTCCTGTTTGGTGATATGCCTAATGTTGATTATAAGCCACCACCATGCATATATTATCCTGATTTTAATAAACCACCACCATGCACAAATTATCCTAATTTTGCTGGAAGTTATGAATTCAGCAGTGGTTTTGACATGATTGGTGTGAATGAGGTCCATAGTTCTTCTTCCAACCAGGCCCGTGATGATAGAATTGATAGGCTCACTTCTTTGGTGGAGAAATTGGCAATGGATAAGGTTTAGTCGGCAATGTTGTGTGGCATGTGCGGCTTTCCTGAGCACCTGTTTGATGCATGCCCCATTCTGAAAGAAGGGTCAATTACTGATTTGCCTCGAGCTTATGCAGTCCATCCTTACAATCAAGGCAACAATCAGAACCAGTACAGCGTTCCTGATCCTTCCACTGATGAGTACCACCCGAGCTGGGGAAACCATCCAAACCCTTGGTATGGGGACTCACAACTGATGTTACCATTGGCACCACCACAGAATCCTCCCCAAGTGACCACTTCTGCACCTTCCGAACCTTCACTAGAGGACCTGTTCAAGCAAATGGCTGCACAGATAACTGCACAATTGGAAGCAAACAATCTCAAATTTCAACAGATGATGGAAGCAAGTCAGCGGGACTTTGCTACTCAAAATGCTCTCATCGTTTCCCCATTAGATACACTGCAAACTCCACATCCCCTTGAAGAACATACAGATTCACAAGTAGTTATTCTAGACAATACTTCTGAGGATAATTTTGATGATGATGTCAAGAATACTTCTGATGATGAACTGTGTGTTGAATCTCCAGATATTCATACCTTTCCTAATTCTATCTATTATACTTCATGTGCTGATTGTACTGACACTGCTTTGTGTATAGCATGTTTTGAAAGGTATGAAGAGCAAAACATCCATATGGAACAGGAGACATATGAGGTTGAGGGTCCTGTTCGGCCAGGAAACATAGAAAATGAGGATCAGGAGGACATCTGCTTCACCATGCTTGAGGATAATGAAGAACCTTTGGAATTAGATGCATGTGTTGAAAGTGATGTGGTGGATGAACCGTGTGTTGAAAGTCCAGACATTCAGGCCTTTACTGATTCAGTTTATTGTACCATATCTACTCACTGTACTAACTCTAACCTTTCTGTGGTGTGTGCCGAGAATTCTGCAGGTTTAACAGGTGATGGATTTGTCAGTGCAGTGAATGAAGAACGTGCAGAAGATGAAGGAGCACCAGTAACACTCTCTACCTATTTGCCACCTCCCCCTGTGGAACCACCAGTGATGGAGTTCAAGCCTCTGGATTTTTCACCCTTGGATATGAAGACACTGTAGCCAGTCCAAGAGGTTGAACCCCACTTTTATTGGGAGGACTTTATTGACAATGTTGAGAAAGAGGTCAACTGTGACCTGAGAGGGAGTGAGAAGTCCGCCGCACTTGGCGGAGTTACCATGATTATCAGGCGCCCGCTCTCATACTTATGCTACATGCCATGGGATCCGGGAGGATCATAGTGCAATTTGGGCATTTCGTGGCCACTGTATCACAGACAGTGGGATCCTGGTGGAACCTCCCCATGAGTTTTCTCTAAACCTTTTCCTTTTTAATTATCTTTGCTTTGTTTTAGTTTTGTTTTCTTTTAGCTCCTGAATAATTTGAGAAGATCAGGAGTATGTGTGTTGAGTCTTGTGTTGGCAATTTTGCTGGAATTTGATTGAATTTGGCACAGATTGCTTGCATGATTTATGTGATGATTCCCCCTAGGTTGAAAAAAAAAATTGTTTTTGAAAAGTGATCCCCATGTGATTGAAAACTGAACTTTGAGATATTTTGTTATGATGGCATGATTTATGATAAGTTCGGGGTGATAGGAAGCACACACTAGGGATAGAATCTCAGTCAAACAATTTGCAAAAATGTCCAGGTGAGGATTTGAGCCTCCAACATGTTTTTGACTGTGAGAATCACTTTCAAGTTGCACTTTCCCGAATTTGCTTGAATCTCTTTATGGTTTGCATGTTTATGTGTTTGCTTCAAATGATTTAGGCACTTTCTTTGTAAATAACCACTTGGCCTGAAAAGAACCAATTCCTAATGCATGTTCCCTAGTTAGCCCCTTTGAGCCTAATTAGCCTGTTAATTCTTGATGACCTTATGTTATGAGCCTAAAATCTGAAAAACCATGTTAACCCGATCTATGGATTAGGAGAGCATGGAATCTTAGCAAGATAAGGTTTGCAAGAAACTAAGTTTGGGGTGGCTACAAGGTGTAATGTGTTGCTTGGGATTGAAAGGAAAAATAATAATAAAAAGGTTGGAGCCAAGAAAAGAAAAGCAAGTTTTAAAAAAAAAAGTATTAGAAGAAAAGGCTGTAGTCACCCAAGGCAAAAAAAGAAAAATGGAAAAAGGAACTTGAGTGGAATTTCAATGTTTTGAAGTGTTTCATGCTCTCTTAGTTCCTAGGGTCTTCAGCCTAGTACCTTTGTATATCCTACCCTTAGCCAGGCCCCATTACAACCCATAAAAGACCTTTTGATATTGCATGCATGTTTTCTGTGGGAATCATTTTGAGATGAAAATCAAATTTATGGGAAGTGCTTCTGAAAGGTGAATTGAGTGAAATGTTGATTGCCTGACAAAAAACTGAGCGATTGAGTGAAACACTAAATGCCCTTGTGAGGAAGGCGATTGTTTGAATTTGGTGATCTCCCTCTTGTGTGTAACTTGGATCCCTTGCTTAGATTAATGATTGTTTGAATGATGAAGTTCCCAAATGTTTAGAGTGAATGCATGTGGGGATTGCATTGTTTAAAAGGGGGGAACATTGAAGAAAAATTGTTTTGTTGAATTGCTTGAAATTTGTGCAAAGTTGATTGAATCTTTTAAGCTTGCCATGTCTTGAGTCTTTTTGATTTTTGAGTTTTAGTTTGCTTGGGGACAAGCAAAGTTTAAGTTTGGGGTATTTTGATCAGCCGCTGGCTCATCTAGTTTTATGGCTAGTATGACCAGGGTTTTGTGCTAATTATATATCATTTTCACCCAAATTAGACTAGATTGTCTTTAAGCATCATTTTGAGTCTTTAAAGTATTTTTAGGTTAATTTAGCTGATTTAGAGTCGAATAAAGTACTTACTGTTAATCCGTGTTTGCAGGTAATAAAGTGAAATAATTCTGGAGTTCTTCGCCCTGCGAGAAGGCATTCGCCTCGCGAACCTGAAGCGTGACTGTGCTAGAAATTGCAATCCTTTCTGTGTCCCCCCGCGAATACATGTCTCGCCTCGCGAGACTGAAGACCAGAAGCCATGACTTTTCCATTCCTCGCCACGTGAGCCGTACTTCTCCTCGCCAGAAGACCAAACGTTGCAGACAATTCATAATATTCACCTCGCGTGTCCTATGACAGATTGAAGGAGTTTTTAGTTTTTTTGTCTTAGTCAGTAGTAGTTTATCTTCTTTTCTTTTAGAATAGGACTGCTACGAATTTAGGTTTACAGTTTTGTTTTTCCTTTGTAATGGAGAGCTAGTCTCCTTAGATTAATCTACTGCGAATCGATTTCCACTACACTTGAGGTTCTGCAATTTTTGTTTTGTTTGCTATTCTCTTTTCAATACTATGCTATATATTTCTGTTTGTTTAATTCAGGAGTGTATGGTGTTGTGTTGATTTATTTCGGTGATGTTATGTTCCTATATTGAATCGCGTTTGTTTAATTCGCGTGTGTTCGTTCATGTTCGTTTAGTTCATGAGGGCTTAACCCCGTTTGTTTAATTCGGAAATAGGAACATATATCTGTATTAGTGATTTCGTTTGTTAATTGTTGCTACAACCGAAAGGGGATTAGAATCTTCTTAGGGCTTGGAATTTACATGAACCGATGATAGTGGGAAACCGAGAACAGTAGGTTAATCGCCTTTAGCTTATTTGTCATTTTAACTGCTTTTTTTTATTGCTCTGTTTCTGTTCTGTTTCTTTATTTATTTATTTCATATCCAAAACCCCCCCAAAACTGATTTTGTGTTCATAACAACAACCTAAGAGTCCTTGTGAGACGATATCCGAGTTGTCGCTCCCTAAACTACATTTTTATAAAATCGCTCGCTTTTTGGCACGTGCGCGACAGCGCGACCAGTAATATAATACACCGTGTATTAGTAATATAATACACATAGGTAATATAATACACCGTGTATTGGTAATATAATACACGTAAAATCAAGAGTTCTCATGAGACCACTTCCACCTTAGAGAATAGGTGTGCAATTATGGTGTCTTTGAGTAGCATGAGATTAGGGGTAGAGGATGATATATATTAACTTGAGGATGATTTGTTAGTTATGTGTGTTGATTGTCTGTGACAATTACTGTATAATTTACTATGACTCTTTTCCGCTTTTTGATGATAGAACTATTTCTTATCCCCTGTATATTTCTGTATGTTTTATTTTATCTTTGATGGGATCGTGGGTGAAGACCTTGTGAATGAGCTGATCGAAGAGGAGGTGGATGGAACTCCCTATGAACTGGAAGCCGGAGGGCGAGCTGTGATCCATGGTGATTAGGGTCTAGCTTAAGAGAAATTTTAAGAGTGAAGAAAAATGGAAGCTTGGTCAGCCATGGTTATGGCACTTTGAAATTTGGTTGGGGGTTGTAGTACTTTGAAGCTTGGTTGAAGCAGTCATAATGAAATGAACACTATATATTCTTTAACCGTTGGATCGTTCTCAGATTTGAGAAGAAGGTTTGAGACTCGTGGTTTTTCGTATCCAACGGTGGAAACATCTGACTAATCCCCAGAGTGTGAGTTATTTAACTCAGAAGAAGGAGAGAAACTCAACCCGTGTAACTCCTGACTAGTCATCTTGGAAGGTTCATCTTAGGCTCTTTCACCGTTGGATCGTGCTGAAAGTTTTGGATAAGGTCAACGACATTAGTTATTTATTCTCACCGTTCCGATTTATAAAACAATATCTGGACGGTGAAATATAGAGTCGAAACAGTGGTGGATTTTGTGCTTTTACTATAGATTTTGAGTTTCTTATTTTGTGTCTTTCAAAATGTGATTTTTATGTGGGATATTGAAGATTCGGGGACCTTATTTGGTGTGAGGCAGATTCGAGAGGATTCGAGTATGAGTGATCTCGTAGCGTTTCCGAGGTTGTATGTTCTTCAGGTGGGGGAAAGAACCGCTGTTGTCAGGGAGGCAAGAGTAGTTTAGAATACAATGATACGCGTAGGGGATCCTAAACCCTACTAGAGGTTGTGTAACCAACAACACTTAAATCACAATGGTGGCTACATTGGGGTAGAACCACTGAGGGTTTAAGCATTGTGGGTTTAACAACAGTAGGTTGATTTACCGTTGATTTGAGGTTGTATGTTTAGTATGATTATGTTTGTTGTTATAATATGTTTGATAATATGCTTGACGTTGCTGGTATGCTTGATATGTTGTATGCTAACATGCTTAGTGTTGCTGTATATATGTTTATGATATTGTATGATTGTATGCTTGAGATGATAACATGCTCTGTCTATTTTCGTATGACAACTAATATGAGAAATGCCATGAGATTGATGACATGTACTGTGATGGTTTGTTAAGCTGCTTGTATGATTAGAGTTAGGTGACGATTACTGTTGATTGGGCGATGTATGATATGAGTGGAATTGATAGTACGTGAGTTAGTACCTCATTGGATGAATTAGCTAATGTGTGTTGTTCTGAGTAATGAAACCTTAGGATATGGTGTTGAGGTACTAAGCCGTAAGTTAGCATTGAGATGAGTTGGTGAGATTCACGATGTGTTTTGTTGTATATCGCCACCCAATGGATTTGAATGGACGATCATCCTGAAATTATATGGATGGATCAGAATAGAGGACGAGTATCCTGAAATGCTGGGGATACGTCGTGACGGCCGACGATCATCCTGATATTCTGGGGATGGATCGAGATAGTAAACGAGCATCCTGATTTGTTGGGGATGTGTCGTGTCGAGTATCCTGAAATGTTGGGGATACACTATGATAGTGGACGATCATCCTGAAATGCTGGGGATGGATCGAGATAATGGACAAGCATCCTGATCTACTGGGGATGTGTCGTGTCGACTATCCTGAAATGCTGGGGATACGTCGTGATAGTGGACGATCATCCTGAAATGCTGGGGATGGATCGAGATAATGGACGAGCATCCTGATCTGCTGGGGATGTGTCGTGACGAGTATCCTAAAATGCTAGGGATACGTCGTGATAGTGGACGATCATCCTGAACTGCTGGGATGGATCAAGATAATGGACGAGCATCCTGATCTACTGGGGATGTATCGTGACGAGTATCCCGATCTGCTGGGGATATGTCATGGTAGTGAGAGGATACCTGATGTGCTGGGGATGTGCAGCATGGTGGTGAATGATACAACTTGATCTTGTCAAGGATGCATTGTGGTGATTGCATCTTCTTGTACGTTTAGATGTATGAACAAGAGTGAGCATGATTGGCATGAGAGCTTGGGGATGATTGTTACATGTGACTTGAAGGATGGTTGTGCGTGCCATGTTTGTCTATGTGCTGTCATTGTATTTTATTCTACTTCTATATCCCATTTTATGATGACTAGTGTAGATTCTTATCCCCTATTTCTCTACGTTATTGTATTTATTGTTTTTGGACGAGAAGACTCCGACAAAGATTTCTCTTTTGGAAAGAGAGACGCGTCACATAAGAAAGCATACTTGGGAGCAGTAGAAAACACTCAACGGAGGCGGTCTGACCAGTAGCGGAGTCCTCGTTCCTACTACTAGTGTAGGTGAGAATGTTAAACTAGTCCTTTAGTATATGTCCAGTGAGTCTTTTATATTTTAATGTATTTTAATGAGAGGTGCCAGCTAGGCCAATTCGTTGTATTTTATATGTACTTTCGCTACCTTCCGTACTCTGATATTATGTATTTACTGTTATGAAAGTAAATATATGTTTTAAAGTAATCGAAGTTTTTACGCATGATTTATATTATTAAGGTTAAGTGTTATGTTCCATGTGACACTCGGAAGGGTTTTACAAACCGCAAAAATGAATCATACCCAAATACACAACATACCCAATACAAAATAGAAGAACCAAGCAACATACCTGGGCAAGAGAGGAGGATGCAAACAGAGAGTAAGAATGGGGAAGAAGAGGATTATGCGTCTATGCAACAATGTGCACGGGTCTTAGGGTTTTGACCCGAGCCGAGGTTAATTTTTTTCACTTCCGGATCGAAGCACGACCGTACATAATGATATGCACGGCCTGCGCATGCCTTTACAAATCCCCTAGTTTTGATGTACGGTTGTACATGCATGTGTACAGCCCATATATATGTGACAGACTGGGCTTTTTATTTTTTAAAATTTTTAATTTTTTAAAATTTTCTTTAATTTTTACTTTTTTTTATAACTTCCCTGCACTTTATTCAACTTGCTAAGATAAAATAAAAAATTAAAACAGAAATCCAAAACTAAGAAGTTAAAGAGAAGAGACACAGGTTGCCTCCTGCGAAGCGGTTGTTTAACGTTGCAAGCCTGACGGTATACCAAAAGTGATCAATCAGGGGGCTCTCCAAGTGCAAATTTTTCCTTTAAGGCATTGCCCCTTCTCAATTTTCTAATCATATGGTTCTAGTGGTTATTCCGTTTTCCATGTGGTGGATGGGCTTCAAAAGATGATGTAACTTTTGCTTCCTCACCACTTACCAATATACTAGGATCCTCCAATGCAAGAATTTTTTTCATAGGGCCCTGCATCCTTGGATCACCAAAACTGTTAGAAACAACCACATCATTAATAAAATAGGAAGAAACAAAAGGACAAGGGTATTTGATAGAATTTAAAACCTTTAGAACGTCCTCTTCCTTACCACATCTTAAAGTTACCTTTCCCTTGTGAACCTCAATTACAGCATCACCAATGACTAAGAGAGTCTGCCCCAAAATAATTGGGACTTCCTCCTTTTTCTTCATGTCTAGAACTACAAGATTTTTCTTATTTTCCTCATAAATGCTCCCACCAGTGAGAACTTCATCCCTCTCTATGGAAACCTGTGCCACATGCTTGAGCTCTTCATTTAACTCTTTACCACTCCTAAAAGTGATAACTTGAGCCTCTACCTCTAGATTTGACTCAGATTGAGTGGGCAGTGATTCTTGGACTTGTTGAGATATCAACGTAACAGGGTAGAGATTTGAGTCTCCAAAGCCATGATCGGTCATCAGTCCACTCGATGACTTTAGCCAAGGTCTGGCTCTTGCTCCTCTGGTTCTGGCCACTAATTTTGCAAGTAAGGTAGCTCATAGACATTATCCCAATAAGAATCATATTGGCCCCAGTTGGAGTGGCTCTCATATTCAATCCAAGGATTGCCTGCTGGCTCTATAGTGGGTATGAGATAATCTTTAAGAGTTCCCCTCTCACCAATGATCAATTGCAAATAGGCTATTAGGAAAGTGTTAGCATAAACAAATAAAGAAAATAATAAATAAATAAAAATGTCTAAATTAACTAGGAATCAATCCCTCTAATATTGTCAAAAATAATCCACGACAACGGCCCCAAAAACTTGTTGCGCTGAAACAATAATTAAGGGCAAGTGCACCCTTTTGCAAAAGTAATATAGGAGTATTTGGGACTCCAAGTATCGACCCCACAGGGATTGGTGACAATTACTAGATTAATTACTTCCTTATGTTATCCAGACAATCAAGTGTGGTTTGTAATCAAATAATTATAAACAAGAAGATGGAAGAAACCAAGAAAGACAAAGAATCACAAGCAAATGTTCAATTATGGAAAGCCTAGGGTGCCTTGTTTCAATTATGTCAGTACCTATGATATTACCCAATTTCTCAATGATATGTGTTCCTTATTGATTGCCAATGACTCACTCTAGAACTATTAATACCGAATGGTCATGCAATATGAATATTCTTTCCCCTAATCAGTTACCCCCAATGGTTACGCTTGGTCCACGCAACCCCAAATCTGGTTAATCCTAGAGTTTCGTTAACTAATTGTGGTACGGTCGCTAGTCAATTAATCAACTTAATAATGGATGATCGAACCTTTTAGAAATTCAAACACAAAGATTAAACCAACAGAATAAAAGAAACACCGATTCATATTAAAACTGGGAAAACATAAAAGGTTTCAAAACATAAGATCCACCATACCCTAGGAATAAGTTTAGCCACGTATAGTCATAAAAATCACTATACAAATCATAAACATGTAACAATCCATAGAATAGAAATAGAAAACTAAAACCTGAACACCCTTTTGATGCAAAGCAGCCTTCGAATCAAATGGGAGACAGTCCTTCGCTTGACGGCTCCGTTTCTCTTTGTGTAACCAACTTCCTAAATCTGTGCCCAAATACGAAAACCTAAGTGATTGGGCCTCTGAAACACGAGCAAGGTCGTGCTTAATGTTGAGCATGACGAGTGCTTAATAAAAACAGTGTCAAACCATGCTAAAAGTGAGAAAGTCAGCAGGTCGTGCTCATCTAAAATCTTGAACTCGATTGTTCCTTCAAAATATCATCCAGAATTGTCCCTTTTCCTCCAAATTTAACGATTCACTACCATGTTGATGTATTCTACAATAAACACAGAAAATCGGGTGAGTATCCACAATAATTTCCAAATAAACAATAAATTACATCCAATTTCCCAACAATAAAGTATACGAAACGAGGTTTTATCAGCAAGCCGCAAGAGTTCAGATGTTCAGAGCAGTAAGAAGAATGATCAGAAGGACGAGGTGAGGCAGTGTCTAACTCCAGTCGGTTGGACTTCAAGCAGAGTGGTAAGGAGTCAAAGTTGTCACCAGGCAAGCCCAAGGACTGGGATTCTTCAGTTCCTAAGCCTATCGGATGTGGCAAGTGTGGAAATGATTACTATACCAGGCAGTACAAGGAGACAGACGTCATCTGCTTTAAGTGTGGCAAGTCTGGCCACATCAGCTGAGGGTGTGGAGGAGCAAAGTCAGAACAACAGAGTGCTAGTAAGAATCAGAAACCCCAAGTTAATCTACTAAAGACCACTGGGAGAGTCTTTACTCTAAGTAGAGCTGGAGCTTCCGAGTCCGAGGACTTGATCCAAGGTATGTGCCTAATTGGTGAAAGCATAACCAATCAAGGTGATATAAATTTCGAGTACAAAATTTTTATAAGGGGGTCAAATTGGAACACCTCAATTTTCATGTTAAGCCTTTAAATGCTTATTGTTAAGTCTCTAAATGCTGATGTGCATTTGCCCTAAGTTTTGATGAAAACTAAACACTTGTTAATGATTTAATTGAACTTCATATTGGTTTCTTACATGTCTACCTAGTATGCAGACCACTAAATGAGAACTTATTTTACACCTGTCTGCCCACATAAAAGATCACCTGTCAGTAGAGTGAAAGTCAGCATGTCTGCTGACTGGAATGTTGACTAATCTGCTTGAAGGATTCAACTTGTCTGAAGCCTTCACCTGTCCATGGTCCTTCGTTAAGGAACACAAAGTACAACGAAGCGTTTTGAAGTTGTCCCCTCAAGCAAAAGTCTCTGAAACTTTTTCTCACATGCATATCAAGAAAGTCAGAAGGTCATTCTCTCAAGCAACCTAAGAGCTCAGAAACGAAGTGCTTCCAACATGCTTTATTCCTAGTACAACTAAGAGTTTCACGAATAGGTAAATGTGTTGAGCAAAAAACAAAAGCAACCTGCACAACTCTATATGGCTGCTGCACAAAGCTTAAAGCACTGGATTTACGTGTTAGAGTACAACCAACGTTCCTCTTGCATTAATGGCTGCCCAGAATGACTCTATTGCATTTAATGGAGCTCAGCTTGAAGCCAAACATTGATGGAATGTCTCTAAAAGATTCAAAGTGATTGGAGTCTATAAATACATAAGACATTGAAGGTGAATATATAGAATACACAACATTAAACAGCCATTACTCAACGCAATTAATCCTTCATTCTTTCAATCTGTATTCTTCAATCATTTGAAGTTATTACGCAATCTTTCTAAGTCTTACATTTAATTCACTCTTCTGAGTGTTAGTGAAAGATCTGCTAGTTGTATTTATTACAACCTCTCTTATCAAACAAACCCGAGTGAGCCTGAAGAGGCTAGGTGAGAAAATAATACTTGTCTTGGAGCCTGAAGAGGCTATGTGACACCCTATACCCCACATACATATATAGCCAATAAAAATATAAAATAAATATAGAAACATGCATCATTTGTTTTTTAATAAAAAACGAGTAAAGGATACCACATTGTAACAAGTCGCAAACGCAGAAATAAAAGAAACACAACGTAGGTTAAAAATGAAGCATAACATGAAAACAAAACCCAACCCCTGATGTCACATACAGAGTGGTATAACAAAATCCGGAGAATATCCTCGGATAAACATACTGAACTAAACTAAACTAATAAAAATATGGAAATCCTAACTACAGGTTGCAGCTCCTCAAAGTCACTCCTCAACTAGCAGTGCTCGCCATCCTCTGCATAAAAGATCACGAGCCACAAAACGCAAAACATAGAAACGAGGGAGTAAGAAACATATGTACGAATAAAATGTCAAGGAAGTAGTTAGCAAGATGAGCATGCATCACAACAATCATGTTATCGCAGTAACAACATATAACTTAACAATCATTCTCATCTTACAAAAATGTATGATATATGACGTAGTGCTACTCCACTACTCCATTATGCGCTTGTATCCAATCTACCTAACAGGGAGTCAACTTTGGAGTTACATATCCACATTGACCAATAAGCACCAAACCGTGGGTGGACCCCTTGGATAGCTGGCGTATCTTACTCTCGGATGCGCCACCTTGGGGGCGCACGATTCACCTAACTCTCAGATGAATCACCTGGACGACCATATCGCCTTACTCTCGAACGACCTCCTCTATGTTCAACATCCCCCACTAACATCTCCGATGTGTGAATGAATGATCAACACAACACACAAACACAACCACCACATCAGCTTGGGCCACTAGGCTACCTAAGTTTTATCACCATGAACACCTTGACCACTTGGCTGTCGAGGATTAACGTTATATTTTCATCATTTGGTCTTTAAACACTCAGGCCGCACTACTAGAAAATTGTTATTTTCGGACGGATTCACGGGACGGATTTTAGACGGAATTTGGACACTTTTCCCATGGATTTTGGACGGACAATTAATTTCGAGGCCGGATTTGGACGGAATATCCCCCATCTGAAAAAGCCCCGTTGCAAATTGAAAATTCTGTCCGAAATTCTGTCCGAAATTAGTTCCAGACAGATTTCGGACAGCTTTCAGACAAACACAAAAAATCTGAATTTTGGTTATATTGGCTTAATTTTAGACGAATTTTAGACGGATTCAATATTGCTATTCATGCAAATTCTGGATGGATTTTGGGGCGAATGTTATGATATTATTTTGGACAGATTTCCCCCAGATTAGATAATCATATTTAAATAATATTTTTTGATAAACAAATCATGTTTGTTAATAAAAAAGGGCCAAACTTAAATAATCATGCATACCAAATTAGGTACCTGGATTTGGAATCTAATATAATATAATAAAAAATAATTATTATTAAGATACCACTCTAGACAAGTATCAAGCTTCAAATAAACAAAAACACAAAGTATCTTGAAATACAAGAATGATATATTAAGATTCAAAGCATTAAAATATCATTACAAACATCAAAGACTTAAATTTATTCCTCATTGTTACTTTGATCACTAAACTCTTCATCTTCATCTAGCACATCATCCATCATCTCCTCCTCATCATCATATCATCGTCGTTGTCATCTAATCATCGTCATCATTGATTAATTCGTGGCCACCATCATAAACGAGAAGGATGTTACTATAATCAAATAAAAGATAGTGAGTCCTTCCGAGAAAGCATTCATCACACTGTAACAAGATAATAGACATTATAACTAATTTAAATAACAAGATAGAAAATATGGATATTCAAACCATTTGGCTTGTACTCACATAATGGACACCATCACATTAAGATACTCTCAACTTTGAAACATGCTCGCTAAATATGGTGTGGATAAATAGACCGTGGATAACCCTTGGTATAGGATTTCCAACACCAGACAAATTAAAGCCATCTTCACATCTACTAATATGGTGTGATGTGGTTCACTCCCCCCTTACCTCTTGTTGACAAGGGAAGATCATTTCATTGGTGCTTCAACAATCGGCTTCCTTCTGAGCGAAGCAACACAAAGCTAAACTCCAACTCGACGTTCCAGTTTCCTCTAAATAGTTCTTGTCAACTCCTGAAACATGTGAAACCTGCTTCCCCAAGCAAACACAAACACTTTAGCATCCCAGAGAGGGAGTCCAAGCATTTTCAAGAACTAGACAATTCAAACAACTAGCTACTCATCATCAAACGCTCACTTTAAGTTGATTTAAATACTTAATTTCTCAAAACAGGGTCACATTCAACAGAAATAAGATTTGGGAAAAATAGTGCTCATCACCACAAATTGGGGAAAATGAGATTTTATCATTAGATTACAAAAATCAGTTTGGTAAACATAAATTGACAGTCCCAATTGCATAACAACAAAGTTAATTTCACAATTACAAAACTAATTTCAAATAAAATCAGATTTGGGGCTTTAGGGCTCATGATACAAATTGGGGAAAATCAATATACCCAAACAATGATAAAATTAGTTTAGGATAACACTAATTAACTGCCCTAATTGCCCAAAACAAGGTTCAATTTCAAAATCAAAACAGAAATCAAAAAGGAATCAAGGTGGTGGCATCAAGGCCGACCGACGCGACACCGGCGAGGTGGCAGTGATGGCGGAGCTCCGTTTCACGTGGTGGTAGCGGCCAAGCACGAACCAAACAGACCAGCACTTGCAAGGGACGGCGGAGCTTGATGCGTGGTCGTCTCCTCCATACCAGCGTGGCTGGACGACGACGAAACGATAAGCTGTTGGTGGCGCTCGCGGCGGCTACGCGACATGGAGAGAGAACGGACTGAACGCCCGTCGTCTTTCGCTCCAAGCGGTGAACGTGGGCTGAGCAGCGACCAGACGACAGCCTACATGACGGTGGTCAGCGGCTGGATGTGGTTGAGTAAAGGTGAGTGAAGATTTGAAGTGAAGAGGGAGAGAGATGAGTTGGATGAAGGAAGAAGAAGAAGAAAAAAAGAATGAAGAAGAAAAGGGGAGGGTCGTGCGCTTCTGATAAGGAAGTGAGAGGAACTTTTTATTTTTCACTTACTTAAATGGTAGATATAAAATGAGTGATTGAGATTAAATCTAAAAAAAATAATAATACTGGTCCTTGGATCTAAAAAAAGTGAGTGATAAATATATAATTTCAAAATTCAAAATAGAGTAAAGGTTGATGGTTGAATTTATCAATCAAGAAAATCGGTGATCCAAAATAAATCTCCAGTTAACACTAAACTAATTTATTTTCAAATCTAAAATTAAATAGAGTAACATCTGAAAATAAATTCCTTTGAATCACATTCTTTAAAAATATTTTTATAAACAAAGAATAATAGTGACAATAATGTAACATTATTGTCTAGCAAGCGTGTATACACTGCAGTAACACAGTGTTAACGCACCCCAGTGTAAATATGTTTTAAATTAGTCTAAATATGTTTTTTTTTTTATTTTTTCATAAATCTTGTTTACTTTTAAATTTATTAAGATCAAATATTTTAATCATATTTGTAAGATAAATTATTTTATCATTTTCAAGAATAATATAAAAAATGATAAATCCGTGTGAAATCTGTCTCAAATTTTCGGACAGATTTGAGACGAATGGTTAAAAAGACCCAAGATAAAAAAAATGAAACCGATCCGTGCGAAATCCGTGGAAAATGTTTTGGCGCGTTATCGGCACGAAAGTTTGGGACAAAGTAGAGACGAAATCTCATTGAAAATTACATTCGTCTCAAATCCATCCGAAATGTTCATAAAATTTCATACGGAAACATTTCCGTCTGAAAATTCCGTCTGAAAATCCAAGTTTTCTAGTAAATCCGTGTGAAATATGTCTCAAATTTTCGGACAGATTTCAGACGGATGGTTAAAAAGACCCAAGATTTAAAAAAATATGAAACCAATCCGTGTGAAATCTGTGGAAAATATTTTGGCGTGTTATTGGAGAGAAAGTTTGGGACAAAGTAGAGACGGATTTGAGACGGAATCTCATTGAAAATTACATTCGTCTCAAATCCGTCTGAAATGTTCATAAAATTTCATATGGAAACATTTCCGTCAGAAAATTCCGTCCCGAAAATCCAAGTTTTCTAGTAGTGCCGTTATGGACCAGAGATTACCACCTCGACCACTCGGCTATCGAGGGGTGACCCTTGGCCACTAGGCTACCAAGTTACATCATCATCTTTAATTAACACTCTGGCCATTAAGCACCAGATATTACCACCTTGACCATCATGCATCAAGGTCCCCTTGGCCACTCAGCTACCAAGGTACAACATCTTATCACTTGTCTTTTGTCTTCATGTTTGTTTGGTGTTTTATTAGATTGTTTAAGACGTTTGGGGTGAAACACCTCTGTTTCAACTCTATTTTTTGTTATGGGAAGGGAAGCACGGGCGTGCTCCCCATTCAGCACGGGCGTGCTGACATTTCAGTCAAGCACGGCCGTGTTGACCATTAAGCACGACCATGCTTATGTAGCACGGCCTTTTTGAATTTTGAACTGGAGCACAGGCATGCTCCTTATTAAGCATAGTCGTACTACCTGGAGCATGGTTGTACTGGTCTGGGCAGAAAGGGTTAGAAAACCCTTTCCCAAACCTTTTGGGGGTAAAACATGGATTAAACCTATTGGCTTTTACTGAGTTTTTAAACATTAATCTCATCACTTTTGGCTTAATCTTCATGTCTTATAATTAATGGGAATTAATACTTTAATTCAGTTTCATTTAATTATCCCTAAACACTCATGGATCATTCCCTAGGGTCTTTGACTAAACCTTTTGCCATAATCCTTTCCTCTCATTACTATCATTCAGTTTTATGAACAAAGGGGAAAAACCTCCCTTAAACCATTATTAATAGCTTTATCGTTTTGATCATTAATGCATTCACAACGTCAACCAATCAACCAATAACATATTGAATTCATCATCATAAATCACCCAACCATGGCATCATCAAATCATAAGTTTCATAGAAAAAAGCATGTTATCAAACACGTTAAACATGATCATTAACATAGCAATTTAGGCATGTAGACAACAAAAAGGCATATAGACATTTTATCAAACACCGGGGTCATGGGTAACCCTTCGTCTTACGCTACCCACAAGCCTACAAACTCATACTATCCCCTCTCCCCATACCCGGTATGAAGATTTCCCACTTTTTCCAACGCAGCTCTAACCGGTTCCCTCGATTGACTCGGTGAACGTCTCAAGCCTTGGACAACACAAAAGGTTAACCAATTAGCTCCCAATTCATGAAAAGGAAAAGGAAAAAAAAAAGAGGGAAGAACCATTACCTTACTAATTGGCACTAGCGTTTGATCTTACTCTTCCAAACATGAACGGAACACCAAGAAATGATTGAGTTCAAAGGAAAAGGAAGAGAGAGGCTATCGTCACACTTAGGGTTGCCTAAAGTGCCAAAGTGAGGGTTTAACTCGCAACCCTTGAGACACCCCGTTGTGCCCCGGTGTGCCATTAATTATTTATTAAACTTAATCTCTTACTTAACGTTAATCATAACCCATAAATACTAAGGAATTAAAATCTTAATTAATAATCATATAACTTTTGTAAATTTAAACACACCATCGTTATAATACACAAATACGCACATGTTTATCCTTTACATTACAACACACTGTTTAGGGTATCCTATAAGTAGGATCCCTTGCAGGTGCATATTTAAACAAACTAACATTTGCGGAAATATAAAGCATTTTATAAGACTCACTGGCTCTAGACACTAAACTACATCGGGTGAGTCCACAACTCGTCCTCCAGCTTCTGGCTCATAAGGAGTTCCATCCAACTCCTCCGCAACTGGCTACTCCATACGGTCTTCTCGTACGTTCACATAAGAAATAAAGTACAACATACGTAAAATATAGGGGATAAGAAACATTTCTATCATCAAATGCGGAAAGAGTCATAGCATATCATACAATAAATGTCACAGACAATCAACATACATAATTAACAAATCATCCTCAAAATAATGTATCATCCTCTACCCCAATCTCATATAACTAAACTTTTATATTCACGTGGCCATCTCTATTCCTATCACGTTAATTAGTAGTCCAGAATGGTCTAGTACCAATAACTTTCGAATACATCAAAGACTAAACAAGTATTAGTCTAAAATGGTCCAGTGCCAAGAATACGCGAACGCGTCAAGGAGTATCAATCCAGAACGGTCCAGTGCCAAGAACATGCTAACTCGTCAAGGAATTTCATTCCATAACGGTCTAGTGCCAAGAACATTCGAACGCATCAGGAACCAAAGTGTATTACGGTAGTCTACCTCGACATCGACATCCGTAGGGTACTCACCAACAATATCCGACATCCCAAAATAGGATATCCTAACCTCATGTGTTCCACTCACACGGCTGTGAATAACAATACAAACACATGAATCTCACTAACCAATATTAATAACATCCTAGTGCCTTAACCTTCCATCAAAGCCTTAACACATATTCTATGTCACACTTCCTCTTTAAAATAACTCATTTAGGTTAGGCACCTCTAAGTCACCATTATCCTCACACCCAAATCAACAATTAACTCTCGAACAACATATATCTTTGCTTAAATCCACTAAGCATAAATATTAAAACCAGGCAGATCATGCATAACACAGACAATCATAAATATTCAAATACCACAAAATATCACATAAGCAATTCAATAATAATAATAAATTCAATCAACCTCAGATAAAGTCATCTTAACATCGATAAACCTACAATCCCCGAATCACCATTGGTTTTACATAAAAGGTTTCCAATGTGATTTTGGTCTTGTCGATTAATAGACTACTAGTAGGGTTTGTCACCCTACACAATTATTATACAATATACTACTTATCGATTCTGACGACAGAGTGATCTTTTCCCCCAGCTGATTGACGTGCATGCTTTCTCGTACAAGCTTGAATGCGTTCACGCTACTGCCAAGAACCTCAGCTCGCTGTCCAACAACATCCACAAATCTGCCACCATCCATCCTTACACATCCATCATTCCGCTTTCCATCCCAATTACACGTACGAGTAACACAATTCGCCGGAAACACCAAATACCAACCGAATCAACAATATGGTTTCAAATAAATAAATCTATTTGAATCAAGATACAAAATCAATAGAAAAACTTATGAGATCAACGGATGGACTTAGGGAAAATCGGATTCAAAATAAGCTCATGAATCCTCGGGAAAAGCTACCAAAATAGGGCTACTGTTGAGCTCCATTCCTCTGGCCACAGAACTCTATTTATAATAATGAACGGTAAAAGTGAAGAGCTATACTTCCTAAACCTCCTCACAAAGTTTCAGACCGATCCAACGGTTAAAACATCTAAGATCGTGATTCTTTGGTGACAGCTTAGATGGTATCCAAGTTGAGTTTCTCACCTCCTAGGCCTACTGTCTGAGCTTTATATCCCACACTCTGGAGGATTTTTCCAAATTCTGTCCGTTGGATATGAAGAACCGCATGTATTGAACCTTCTTCTATAATTTGAGAATGATCCAACGGGTAAAGAATGTTTAGAGACTCTCTCACTGAGACTACTCCAACTAGGTTTCAAAGCTTCCAACACAGGCTTCTTGTAACTATTGAGGTTTCTCTCTCAATTCTTCTCCTATAATCCGAAGTAATGGGTGATAAAGAGATTTAAGAAGATGAGAAAGATAACTACAATCATAGAAGTGAGGTTTTACCTCTAGATAATACAAGAAAGTGAAAGAATGATCAAGTTGTGCAAGAACAACAATGGAGTTTTTGAAGAAAAATGAAGAAGAAATGGAACAGATGAAGAAGTGTGTGAAGGGGAGGGAGAACATGGTTTTGAGGAGTATTTATAGGCTATATTTAGGATTTATTTTGTTATAAGGAATTGGTTTAGTGGTTAAGAGTGGGAGGTTTACAACCACGTAAAATGAGTGGTTAAGAGTGCGTAGATGTGTCTTGTTAATAACAGCGAAAGCTTGGGGTTACTTTGGTCATTTACCTAAAAGTCATTATTACTAGAATTTAATGCTTATAAATTCTTGGTGACTCATCCTCCATGAGTCATCATGTATGACTCGTTGTCCCGATCTCTTGACGGGTCTCCCTGCTCAGTTTCGACTACTGCCGGTTTCCTAATTAGGGTTTTCAGCTGCTTTTTCGATCGAACATTTTCAAAATAACCAAACTCATTGGAAATATGATTTAAACATAAACCATTTCATTCACGAATAAAAATTACGTTTTCGATCATTAAAATCTTGTTGTCAGTGAAAACATCGATAGGTTTTCGTTCGAACTTTTACCAAAATTCGTCCGAATAAACATAATATTTTATTTCTGATCAGAAATTTAGAAAGTAGGATTCCTCATGGACATAATATAAAAAATCTACAAATTTCAGTTTTCGGGTCAAATTTGGGTTTTCATCGAGTATAAAATTATCATCATTAGTTAAAAACACAAACGGCTCCATTTGAATTTTCAACCCAAAATTTCACTGTAACCTTTTACCATAAGAGAGACTATGAATATGATTTTATTTCATTTAAAATCACTTTCTAACTCTCAAATTAAAATATAATTAATTATATTTAAACAGTGTAATTAAAAATCGAGACATTACAACCCTCATTGACCGACACGTTTTTATAGATTCTAACCCGAAGCACGGCCAGTTTCTCCTTCTAAGCACATCGGTGCTTAACTTAAGCATGGGGTCATGCTCAAGTTAGAGCAGTGGAGACAAAAAGACCGTCAACTATGCGCTATTCCGACACCCAGTGCTCCTTGAGCATGGCCATTCTCGGGACCCCGGCGACCACCGAGCATGCCAAATGAGGACGGGCGTGCGAATACATGAGCACGATCGTGCTCATGCATTCAGTTTAAAAATCCCACTTAGCCTTTTCTAAACATTTCTCTCCTAACGGAAAACATGCAAACAACACAAAGAAGTGCATGAGGTGTGGGTATGCCTCCATCATCTTGCTCTCAAGCTCCCATGTAGAACTTTCCTCGGTTGCCCCGCTCCAAATGACTTTAACCAAAGCAATCTCCTTGCCTTTCAGCGGCTTCACCCTCCGATCCTCAACTCGATGGGGTAGTAACTCAAAAGTCAAGTTCTCTTTCAACCGTATCGTATCGGGTACTATCACGTGGCTAGGATCATGAATATACTTTATAAGTTGTGACACATGGAAAACATTAAGAAGGTTGGACAAGAAGGGTGGCAAGGCTATTTGGTAAGCAACTTCAACGACTCTTAAGAATTTGGTAAGGGATGATGAATTTGGGAGTAAGTTTCTTCGCTTTCGTAACTCTACCAACCCCATTTGTTAGAGTAACTCTCAAGAATACATGATCACCTTCTTGGAAATCGAGCGCCTTTCTCCTTTTGTCATGATAGCTCTTTTGCCTACTTTGTGCCACTTTCATATTTTCCTGAATCATCCTCACTTTTCCTATGGTTTCTTGCACTATCTCAGGTCCTATCACCATATTGTCACCAGAATCATTCCAACACAAGGGTGTCCTATAGATCCTCCCATAAAGATCCTCATAAGAGGACATCCCAATACTAGAATGGAAGTTGTTGTTGTAGGTGAACTCTATCGGGGGCAAAAACTTTTCCCAACTATCAAACTGTTCTAGCACACAAGCTCTCAACAAGTCCTCTAAGGACTGGATGGTCATCTTAGACCGCCCATCGATCCGTGGGTGGTAAGCTGAACTTAGCCTAAGCTTGGTCCCTAAAGCCTCATGTAAACTATTCTAATATTTAGAAGTAAATCTAGTGTCTCTATCGGAGACTATGTTGAAGGTACACCATGCAGCCTAACTATATCCTTGATGTACAACCTAGTCAAATTTTCCTAAGTGTACTCCATGTTCATAGGGATGAAATGGGCAGACTTAGTCAATCTATCCACAACAACCCATATCGCATCACAACCAATCGGAGTTCTAGGGAGTCCAAACACAAAATTCATGGAGATACTATCCCATTTCCATTCGGGATACTCAAAGGTTGCAACTTTCCTGAAGGCTTTTGGTGTTCTATCTTGACCTTTTGGCACACTAAGCACGCATAGACAAACACGGCTACATCCTTTTTTATCCTAGGCCACGAAAACATACGCTTAAGATCCTGGTACATCTTAGTGGCACCTGGTGCACATTAAACCACTCATATGTCCTTCCTCGATGACCAACTTCCTAAGCTCAGGAACATATGGTATACAAACTCTATCTTTGAACCTCAAAACTCCATCATTTCCTTCCTTAAAACTAAGGTCTCTACCACGGGCAAGTAACTCCCTATGGTCTAAGAGAAACTTATCTATCTTTTGGCCTTCTCTCGAATCGATCCATCAAGCTATTGGTAACCTTCAAGGTTCCAAGCCTAATACTCTAGGGGTAACTTCCCAAACTAAACTCAAATCTCTAAACCCCTCAATCAAATCCATCTCCCTAATCATCAAAGCGAAGACGTGCAAGGTTTTCCTACTCAAAGCATCCTCCACACCATACCTTGGATCAAATCTTCGATTCGGAGGCCTCGGCCCCACTAAGAGTAAAGACACTCCCCGTGGTCTTGATCGACTGGCTTGAGGCTTCGACCCTTGCTTGCACTCTGTGGCTCGACTTTCTTACTCCGTGGTTTCGGCTGATGTTGCCATACATCTGTACTTAAGCCGGATGATGTCCGTCTCCTTGCACTTTGAGTAGTAAAGTGATCCCGTCAACACTTGCCAGCACCGAAGAGGTCTATGTTGGTCGTGGCAACCATACCTAAGAGGGGGTGAATTGGGTTTTAGATAAAAATGAAAACTTTTTCGATGAATCAATAACCCTTTTAAAATTTAAAACGAATTTGCAGCGGATAAATCGCTCGTTTCAACTTAAGACGCTTTATAAAAGTAAAACGTTTGAAATTAAAATGCAATAGTTAAAACAGCGGAAATGTAAAGAGATGAGGGATAAGAAGATGAACACGATGATATGTCCTGGTTCGACCCACGGACTACCCACGTGGCCTACGTCCAGTCCCCCAAGGCAATACCACCAAGGGTTTTCACTCAATCCCTAGCTTTTAAACAGAGCAGCTAGAACCTTTACAATAACGAGAAGCGCTCCACGGACCAGGCTCATACAATCCCCAGACAGAGTCTCAAACCCTATTTAACCAAGAACCGGGACGTACTATCCCGACTATCTGCATCAAAGAGTCTCAACCAATTACCAATGGGATCACACCCATAATCCCTTACAAGAGATATACTCTCTCTTGAAAGAATGGTAACCAAAAGAGGTTTGAGTCAATTCGACTCTCACCAACAGTATGCACTCTAATTAGTGCTGATAAAAACAAATTGAAACATAGTTTACACAAGAACCTATATGGTATAGTAAAGCTCTCTCAATAGTATATTTTGATCAAGGTGTAGTATGAGTGATATTAGAGAGTATAGAGATGATAGAATTATCACCGTTGTAATAGTGTTTTTTTTCTCTCCAGTTATATAATCGATTTATCTTGTGTCCTAATCGATTGTTTAAATTTCGAATTCAAACACAACGGCTAGCAGTAGTTAATACTCAATTAAATGCATTTAAGCCGAATTAAGTATAGCATAATCGATTATGGTAATTGATTATTGCGTTTCCGGTTTAAGCTTTGAAAGATATAACGGCTCTATACTTTGATTATTCATTAAAGCCTTTTTAATAGAGCTTGATAATTCGAAATAATAAAACTTTAAAGGCTAAGGTTATTTTTCTCAATTAAGTTTGAAAACCTTTTTAAGTTTTATTTTGTTAGCTCATTTTATATGTGTGTGTGACCAATTTTAACTGGAGAGCTTTACTTACCATTTACAAACTTTTACTAAAAACAATCAATATAGTAAAGGAAAATTCCCTTAACCCCGTATTTGCTTGTTTGGTTCTTTCCACACTTTTTACAATTTGATCCTCTTAGATTTGGATTTTGCGTGTTGGTCCTTGAACTTGAAATTCCCCTTTGCTCATCATCAAAACCAAAATACCTGTCAAGACATATATCCACAAACTCCCCTTTTGATGATGACAAACATCTCATCATGGAATTTCTAAAAACTAGAGTCAGAGCAATAATATATCACAAAGTTTAGATTCGCTCTACTCCCCCTTAAGCATGTAATCATGTATCAATAGAAAATTTACCAAATGTAGTTTCTCATAGGGTTAGAGCAATAATAATAAATATATCTCATTTAACAAATTTTGCTCTACTCCCCCTTAAGCATGCAATCATAAATATCAATAGGAAAATTTTGAGCAATAATATATATATCACATTTTAACAATTTTGCTCTACTCCCCCTTACACATGCAATCAAGTAATTTGAGATATCTCTTCCCTTAATCATCCACTCATGTACTTCGCCTTTGCCCTTTATCATTCACTCATGTTAATTCTCCCCTTTTGTCATTATCAAAAAGCGGGAAAAGTATTATAATTTTAATATGGCATATATCCACTAAAGTGATAGACCATTTAAGTGTAAGATATAAACCATAGCATGCATAAATCAGGTATGTGTGCTGAAGTAAAAGTGCTAGGAAAATTAACACTCACATGAGTTGCACTTAAATCATCACTCTTAATAGTGTTAATCCAAAAAAGAAAAAAAAAGTAGCTCATAGAATCATTGTCATTTATTTGATATCATGCAAACTTTCAAGAAAGGGTTTTAGAGATATAACACGAAAAAAATCTCCCTTTTGAAAAAGTATATAATTTTGTGTTCCAAACTTCTCTTAAGCATGCAAATATTTCTCCCCCTTTCGAAAATAATTTTTCAAAATAATTTATGGGAGAAAGAATAGAAACCTCATTTAAATTCAACAAGCATTAAACAATCTGTAAAATAGAATATAATAAGAGAATAAGGATTGAGAAACTTATTGAATTAAATATAGTGTAGTGCTCCTTGTTTGCAGCAATTTTTTGCACTTGCAATATCCTCCCTTGAGATTTTCCACTTCATATTACCAGAAGAGGCTCTTTCAATGCTCATCTTGGTTCAAATTTCATTTTGTCATATGTGCTTGTAATTCTGAATTTTAGATTTGTTTGATCTTTGTCCCATTTTAGTTCGATGGTCATCCTTCAAGCACTCCTACAATGAAGGATTAAGAAACATCCTTTTGGTATCCAATATGTTTTGGATCCATGGGGTTAGCCATTTTATCAAGCTCATATCAAAAGCAACAATAAGCAACTTTGAGCACAGTGGTGTAGATGGGAAGGCATAAAACATGTCTTGTATTGATTATCATACGTTTGAGACATGTCTATAATTATTTCATAAATTTAATATATATTTCAACTAAAAACATTATGAGGAATAAGGATAGAGATCACCACTTTTATCAAGATAGCTTATTTGGATCTTGGTGTCCGAATCTCCATGAATTGCAATATAATTGATTTTTGGACTTCATAATCGATTATGAGCTCTGCATAATCGGTTATTGTAATAAATTTCAACTCCTCTGTTTTGTCTATTCTTTTGCATAATCGACTATTCGAATAGATTATGACTCCTCTGGAATTTTTTAATTTCTGCCCCCATTACGTGTAATCGGTTATCTCACTCGATTATCCCATACCGACTTGTTGATAATCGATTATCTCCTTTTTGTAATCGATTATTGCAAGAGTTTTCAAAACTTTGCCAATATCATGGGAGAAAACCTGTATAACCTTATTTTCACACTTCAATGCACATATTAGAAGTAATAAGGTGAAAGTAAAGATGCATACACAAGCATTCATGCAATCTGTGATTGATTTAAAATATTTCCTTATTAAATCATTCCATAAATTGAAGATATAAGTTTATTTCAATTAATCATCTGAACTTTAAATTCAATAAATTTATAAATTAGCCATAGAAAAATTTTGAATTTTGAATTTTCAAATCTTGGATTAATTTTGGCAGGAGATATTCAAGAGTAAAAAGATGCCAAATTCATGAACCACAATCTCATTAAACTTTATTTAAGCATTTGTGGCATGATTAAAGATTTCCGTAAATTAGATAATTTCAAATTATATCACCCAGATTTCAAAGTTAATGAGTTTTTCGAAATTAATCATAAAAGATTTGATTTGAAATCTTTGACAATTTTGGCAATCTGAAATATTCAGATGAAAGATATGCCAAACCCATTTAAAATGTTTCTTTAATAACCACAATCTTAATTAATTTTCACTTAATGTATTGGTGTAATAAAAGATTTCCATAATCTGAAAACTTTAGATCTTAGAACAATTTCCAAATCAACTGTTAATAAATATTGAATCAATCATCATAAATAATTTATCATCATAAATTTCGAAATTAGCCAAAAGATTTGAATCTTTAATTTTAAATCTGAAATTTGAAATCTTCGTTAAAGAGAAATATCATTAGAATTTATGTTGATCATCTTAATTTCAAAATCAGTTAGCAATAAATTTTAAAATCAATCAATATAAATGATTTATCACCAGAATCTTAATGATTTTCGATTTAGAAAATATGTGATTAGTTCATTATTAGAATTTGATTTCTCAATAACATCTCGATTATGAATTAAATCACAATTTAAATCTTAAATAGATTTTGCAATCAGACTTTAATTTTATAATAAACAATGATGAGATAATGATTTTTGAATTTCAAAATATATCATCATAATATAAATTTCAAAATTAAAAGAAAATTTTATTTGAATTTTGATTTTAAAATTTATTGATCATTTAAATCTCCAAAATCAATCCTCAATTAATTTTTGAAGAAATCAACTTCAATGATTCATTACCACAATCTTAATGATTTGAAAATTGAAAATGTGTGGTATATTAATTCATGGTAAGAAATCAATTTTCTAATAAAGTACAATAATGAATTAATTTTAATTTGGGTTTTAGAAAGATTTTGCAACCAGATTTAAAACAAAACTTTTTCTAACTGGCAAATTTCATCGCATAATCGATTATGCTAATCGATTATGTGCTTACTGCTTTCTACTTAAATTTCTAAGATCATCCTATAATTGATTATCTTAATCGATTACAAGATTTCGACTTTCTTCTATATTTTCTTTAGGAACCATAATCGATTATATACTTCGATTTTCAGTTTTCTTAGCAAGGAAGGTTTGATTGTTTCTTTAAGAGATCCTAAGACATTCTTTGAAATTTCCTAGCTTTTCTTAGAGACTTTTAACTTCATCAAATTAATTGTATCATGCTTCAAATAATAATCAATCATTATACAAGCATATACATAGCATTTAGCACATTGTTTCACAATCAAACAATCATGTTCAAATTGGGATTGTCACATGGAATATATTTTGATTTCATATAGACATTTTTAACAACATACCTCCAATTAGAAATTTTCACATTTGAGCAATTATAGGAGATAGAGGATGAAGTTACCTCATTGCGTGAATTCACAAGATCGTTCTTTCATACCCACTTTCGATTGATCTTGAATGTATCTCTTGCATCATCTATCTTGCTCTTGTTTAAGTTGTTCATCAAGAAATCATTGCTTCTTTTGGTAGTGATTGCACTTTCGACTCTGTGAAGCATTCTTCTTGATGTCAATTCATCATGCGAGCTAGATTGTTTCTCAAGCTTTGATTTTTCCTGCATATTTGAAGAACTAGATAGACTTTTTGGTACCCATTTTGTGTTAGGTCCTTGTGGGTTAGTGGATAAACATTTATAATTTTTAGGAACCCATGACAATTTATTTCTCACATTATAATTTCTCCTATAATGACATAGATGAGAAATATGTCCTAGATGACCACAATAATTACAAATTATAGATGAAGGCTTAGTCTTTTGAAGATCATCATATAACATCTTAGGATTTTTAGATTGTTGACACTTCAAAATATTTTGGTCAAAGATATTGCTTGATTGTCCATGTAGAAGAACATTGTTTTCCTTATCATTAACACATATATAATACGAACATGGAGAATTTTCCACTTTGGTACATTTGGAAAAATATTCCTCAACTTGATTTTGAAGATCAATACAATTTTCACAAGCAGTTGAGGCATTATAGTTAAAAGACGTTTCCTCATTAAGATAAGCATACTCATCTTTCAAGTTCTTAATTTCAATAGAAGTTATATTTTCCAAGCAATTCAAGTTTCTTTTTTCAAAACGCATTAAACCATCATACACATCTGAAATAGACAACTATAAACATGAGAATGGGGGTTGAATTGTGTTTATCAGAATTTAAGAAAAGTTGAAATCTTTTCGCAAACAGAAAGCTAGCTTTGGACGAGTGGAAGAATACAGGATGGACAGGTGACTATTGCACACACACCACTTGACAGATGCAAGAAAAACTAAAGCAATTAAAGAGTTTAAGGGAAGAGAGATTGACACGGTGATTCACTCTTCAAATCAAAGAGCTACGTCCAGTCCTTGGAAGCACCAAGATTTATCCACTATAACTGATAAGGTTACAAACTCAAGTATTATTTGCACACCTAGCCTCTTCAGGCTCAAGACAAGTATTATTTGCACACCTAGCCTCTTCAGGCTCAAGACAAGTATTGTTTTCACACCTAGCCTTTTCAGGCTCACTTAGGTTTGTTTGAGAGATTTGGTTTGTAATAAATACAATTTCTCACAGGCAGATCTTTCACTAACACTCAGAGTGGTTTAAATGTAAGGCTCAGGAAAGTCTGCGTAATAACTTCAAAATGATTGAAGAATAAAGAATAAAAGAATGAAGAAATAAATGCTCAGAGTAATGGCGTTTTTAATGCAATGTGTATTCTCTTTCTTCATCTTCAATGGCTTCTGTATTTATGGTCTTCAAGCATTTAGGATCCGTTAGAGACATCCTCTCAGATGTTGGCTTCAAGCATAACTTCATTAATTGCAATAGAGTCGTTCTGAGTAGTCATTAATGCAATAGAGCCGTTCTAGGAAGCCATTAATGCAATAGAGTCGTTGGTTGTATTCTAACATGAAGGATCATGGCTTTATTCATCGTGCTACAGCCATATCAAAGTTGAGCAGAGAGCTTTTTGTACTTTACTGAGTACACTTCCCTTTTTGTGTAAGGACCAGAGGTACAAAGGAATAAAACACGTTGGAAGCATTCTTTAACTGGTCTTTGGTTATGATTATCCAAGGTTGCTTGAGAGAGTAGCTTCTGACTTTTCTTGATAATCATGAAACTAAGTAGGAGAGAAGGCTTCAAGTCTCTTTCTGGTTCTTGAACCAAGATTCTGATAACCCTTAAAGAATTCGCGATCATAAGATAAGTGATTCCATCTTGAAAATAATCACGTCTATCTAGTCATTTGAGTTTTCATTCGGGCTAGTAGACGAGCTCCATATTAAGGACTCGGCAAGTCCAAAGACTAGTCGACGAGCGCTTCTGTCACCTTTAGTGGACGAGCACTTCTGTTACCTTTAGTGGACGAGAGCTTCTGTCACCTTTAGTGGACGAGAGCCTCTGTTAGTATGGTGGACGAGAGTCTCAGTTACTCTAGTGGATGGAAACATTCTGACCTTAATGTACGAGCACCATTTTCCATGTCATTGGACGTGCATTGCTGATACTGTATTGGACGAGCTCAAAGTGATTCCTTAATGGACGAGCTCCATCTGATTCCTTAATGGAAGAGCTCCATCTGCCACATCTTTGGACAAACCTTTCTGATACCTCACTGGACGATCTTTTCTGATATTTTGATGGACGTGCTATTCTGATACTTTGATGGACGCTCTCCAAGTGCCACGTCATTGGACGGATAATTTTGATACCTCACTGGACGGGTTTTTCTGATACTTTGAGTAGACGCTGCCTTCTGATACTTTTAGTGGACGTGGCCTTCTGATATTTTTATTGGACGCGGGTTTCTTTCTCTTGTGTTTTGGACGTGCGCTTCAAACACTACAGTGTTGGACGTCTGCTTGTTACACTTTGTTGGACGTCTGCTTGTTTCACTTTGTTGGACGTCTGATTCTATTTTTTTTTAATCTGCACACTCAATAGATAGGTTAGCAACCAATATGAAGGTTAGTTAAATCATTAACCAATGTTTATTTTTCATCAAAACTTAGGGAAATGCATATCAAACATTTTAGAGACTTAACAATCTCCCCCTTTTTGATGATGACAAACATTGAGATGATGACAAATAGGTCATATCATATTCATTCTCCCATTCTATTTCTCCCACCATTCTCCCTATTCATTTCTCCCTTTCGTTGAAATTTTCTTAAGTGAACAGGTCATATCATATTCATTCTCCCATTCTATTTCTCCCATCATTCTCCCTTTCTCCCCCTTTTGTCAACATCAAAAAGGGTTATCAAGTTTTATTTATTTTTTTTATCTAAATGTGTTAGACATAATCCACTTAAACTATTGTATCATTACTCCCCTGAACTAATGCTTAGTTGAAAGAACATGTATATAGGAGTAATGACAGAGTTATCACGCATACCTTAACATTCGGACATGTCATTCAACAATGCAATGCATGTTTAGATTATCTCTAATAAATAAAAACCTTTCTTCTACGAGGGGTTTAGTGAAAATATCAGCCCATTGATTTTCGTTTTAACAAACTTAATATCAAAGATGACTTTTTGAACATAATCCCTAATGAAATGATGTTTGATTTCAATATGCTTAGCCTTAGAATGTTGAATTGGATTTTTAGTTAAGCATATAGCACTGGAATTATCACACCATACAGATATGTTATGTTCATAAATAGAGTAATCCTCAAGTTGATATTTTACCCATAAGAGTTGAGAGCAAAGAACTAGCAAAGATAGATGTATTCCGTCAAGGAGAGACAAGGCAATGGTTGTCTGTCTCTTGCTTGACCATGAGACTAAACTTGCTCCAATGAAGTGACAACCTCCACTAGTGCTTTTTCTTTCTATTCGTCTCCAAAAAATCAGCATCACAATATCCCACTAATCTGTATTCTTTTGATCTTAAATACAAAGCAAACCAAGATTAGTAGTTCCAAGCAAATATCTAAATATTCTTTTTACAGCCTTAAGATGAGATTCTCTAGGATCAGATTGGAATCTAGCACACATACAAACACTAAATTGAATGTCGTGTCCGCTTGAAGTTAAGTACACAGTAGAGAGCCAATCATACCTCGTGAGACAGTTTGATCTACCTTTTACCTTCATCATCTTTGCTTAGTTATGCATTGGGTTGCATAGGGTTTTCATGAGCTTTACATTTTCCATTTTGTATTTCTTGAGTATCTCCTTGGTATATTTTTGTTGATGAATGTAAATTCCATCACTTGTCTCCTTGATTTGTAATCCAAGGAAGAACTTCAATTCTCCCATCATGCTCATCTCAAATTCAGCTTGCATTATATTTGAAAATTCCTTGCATAGCTTTTTTCTTTAGAGCATTTTTTGAACAGAGTAGTGTCTACTTGTCCTCTAGTAAAACTATTATGCATGAGAAAAGAACTGAGTCTATCATACCATGCTCTAGGTGCTTGTTTCAAACCATATAATGCCTTTTTAAGTTTGAAAACGTGATCTGGTTTATCAGTATCCTCAAAAACAGGGGGTTGTTTAACATACACTTCTTCTTCAATTATACCATTTAGAAAAGCACTTTTTACATCCATTTGAAATAGGGTAATTTGGTGTTGTAAAGATATGACATTAAAATGTGTATGGCTTCTATTCTAGCTACAGGTGCAAAGGTTTCAAGTGATAATCAATACCTTCTTGTTGGTTATAGCCTTGAGCTACTAACCTTGCTTTATTTTCGATAACTTTACCATCTTCATCTAATTTGTTTTTGAAGACCCATCTTGTTCCAATAACCGACTTGTTTTTAGGCTTAGAGACAAGAGTCCGGACATCATTTTCGGTGAATCGGTTAAGTTCTTCTTGCATAGCAAGAATCCAGCTTTCATCCTCAAGATCTTCTTCAATGCGTTTAGGCTCCAAATATGAAATAAAGGTCACATTGCTTGATTCTCTTAATGTGGATCTGGTTCTTACTCCTTCAGAAGGATTTCCAATAATAAGATCCTTAGGATGATGAGTGTTGAACTTCCAATCCCTTTTGAGATCATCATGAAGATCTTGACTTGTTCATTGACCGGTCTGCTTCCATTTGTCTTTCAACCTCAGCACTGAGTTCCTTTTGGTTAGATCTGGTTGTTGACTTTCTGGCTTGTTTATATCAAGACCTGCAAGATCATCTTCTAGATCTGATAGTTCTTTATCAGTCTTTAAACCATCATTGAATTTAACATGAACAGATTCTTCAATAATACAAGTTATTGAATTGTAAACTCTAAAAGCCTTGGACTTTTCCAGTAATAACCTACGAAAATACCTTTATCTACCTTAGAATCAAAATTTTCAAGATTATCTTTGGTATTCGAATAAAACATTCACATCCAAAAGCATGAAAATAAGATATGTTGGGGCTTTTTTCTTTCCACAATTCATAAGGAGTCCTTTTTAGAAAAGGCCTAATAAGTATTCTGTTTTGTACATAGCAAGCAATGTTTCGACTTCCGCCCTGAAGTACTTAGGGAGATTATTTTCATTGAGCATAGATCTAGCCATCTCTTGCAGAGATTTGTTCTTTCACAACCACTCCATTTTCTTTGTGGAGTTCTAGGTGCAGAGAAATTATGAGAGATTCCATTCTCCTCACGTAAACTGTCTAAACCGCTCATTTTCAAATTCTCCCCATGATCACTTCTAAGGGTAGAAATACAAAAACCTCGCTCATTTTGTACTCTTTTGCGAATACTGAGAAAACCTTAAAAGACTCATCCTTGTGTGTTAGGAAGAGTACCCATGTGTATCTAGAATAGTCATCGACTATGACAAATCCATATTTTCTTCCAACCAGCCGGCAACACTAATCGGTCCAAACAGATCCATGTGTAACAAACCGAAGAGGTCTAGAGGTTGATACTTGGTTTTTAGATTTGAAACTTGATTTTATCTGTTTACCTCTCTGACATGCATCACACAAGACATCTTTCTTAAAGCTAATATCAGGCAATCCTCTCACGAGATTATTCCTTTTTAATTCAGAATTTAGTTTCATACTAGCATGTCCTAGTTTCTTATGCCATAACCATCTTTCATCCTCTTTAGACATCAGACATGTTACACTTTGATCTGAGAGATCAGACAGTTCAATCTTATAAAGATTTTGTTGCCTTTTTAGCTGAAAAGAAGGTTTTGCCACTACAGGTCTTTAACTATGCATACATCTTTGGTAAAGGAAACATCAAAACCACTATCACATAATTGACTTATGCTAAGCAAATTGTGTCTTAATCCTTTAACCATAAGAACATTAGATATAGAGGGAAGAGGGGGTTTACCACCAATAGTACCAATACCTATAACTTTCCCTTTCTGATTTCCTCCGAAGGCAACGTGTCCTCCTTTCTTAAGTTGGAGGTCTAGGAACATAGACCTTTCTCCTGCCATATGTCGCGAGCAGCCACTGTCCAGGTACCAGCAGGTGGTGTTTTCTTTGTCCTGCTGAGGACATCTCGCAACAAAAATTATTTGATCTTTAGGTACCCATATTTTTCTCGGGTCCTTTCTCGTTAGTTCTAGGAGTCTCAGAATACTTCCTTCTCTTCTTATGGATACACTTAGACATAACATGCCCAGCTTTTTCCACGAAGTTACAAATAGGTGTTGATTTGGTTACGGTTGACTTAACGGATACTTTAGAAGCTTTAGTTGATACTTTATGATGTGTCCGATGGACATATCCAATACCTTCTTTGTTAAGAGAGTGCTTCAATGCCAAGTAGCTTAGTCGGATTGTCTCTATCATTAACAAATTTGTCAAGATCGAAGTGAGCTCTTCCACTTTCTCTTTGAAGTTTTTCAACTTCTTCAGATGGTGATGTTTCACTTGAGATCTTAGCTTCATTAGACTTTTCAGCCTTGACTCACACGTTCTCTTTTGCCACTTCTCGCACTATCGAGATTTATGTTTATGCTCACTGGTGAGATTTACATACTTTCTCTTGAGGGATTTGAAGGCTTTAGATAGGCAATCGGATTCCTCCAACAACTCCTCATAAGCATCAAGTAATTCCTCATAGTCGATGTACCTCATCATCGAGTCCGATTCGGTGTTGGCCATCAAACAGAGATTGGCTTCTTCCTCGTTTCTTCATCGAAGATGTTGACTCCGATCCTCCCAAGTAGACATCATTCCTTTCTTCTTCTTCTTGAAGAATTTCTTAAAAGGGGCCTTCTTGAGTCGAGGACATTCAGCCTTGAAGTGACCGGGCTTTTTGCACTCATAGCAAACAATTGGACTTTTGTCTGTTGAGGTGGATTCTTTGAAGTTATTGTCCTTGTTGGACCTTCTGAATGGCCTATCCCTCCTAACTTCTTTTTTCTCAGGAGAAGCTTTATCTTCCTGGTCAGAGAGACAACTCTTCATCACTCTTTAATCCTCGAGTTTCGATAGGTCAACATCACTGGATGACTCATCTTCCTTTAGAGCCTTGGAACCTTTTGCTGACTTTTGATCAGCTTTCAGAGCAATTGACTTGCCCTTCTTTGGTGAAGCTTCATCTCCAAGTTCTTGCTCATGCACAGTGAATGTTCCAAGAAGTTCATCCATAGTCAAGGTAGTGAGATCCTTGGCTTGGGAAATAGCAGTGACCAAAGGTCTCCACTGTTTAGGTAGACTTCTCGTAATCTTACCAACCTTCTCAAAGCATTGGTATAGACTTTGCCAAGAGATTTTAAATTGTTGATGATAGTTTGAAATCTTCCTATCATCCGAGCAAATGCATTCTCCTTCCTCCATGATGAATAGTTCATACTTTCTAACAAGTATGGAAATCTTTGACTCTTTGACCTTTGCTGTTCCTTCATGTGTGACGGCTAAGGTGTCCCATATTTCTTTTGCAGAGTCACAGGCACATACCTTCTCAAACTCCTCCGGACCGAGAGCACAAATGATGTTGTATCCTCGGCTTTGTGGTTCAGCCTCCCATTTTGATTTTTCTGCAGCAGGCACTTCGAGCTTTTGGTTTGTCCAGGTTATCATCATTCTTTGGAATGAATGGACCATCTGTGATGACATCCCAAAGATCCAGTAGTTTGTGGATAGAATAAACCACTCAAATCTATCTTTCCAAAGAGTTGTAATTTTCTCCATTGAAGTAAGGAGGTCCCGGTTAGGGAGGCTCCTTCCGCCTCGATGACTTCCACTTGTACTAGCTCCAGCCGCCATGTCTACTCTTCAGGACCTTTTACCTCTACACCGTTAGATGCTCAACCCAGAGGCGCAGCTCGATACCAACAGAAATAGACAACTATAAACACGAGAAGGGGGGTTGAATTGTGTTTATCGTAATTTAAGCAAAGCTGAAATGTTTTCGCAAACGTAAATCTAGCTTTGGACGAGTGGAAGAATACAGGATGGACGGGTGACTATTGCACACACACCACTTGACAGATGCAAGAAAAACTAAAGCAATTAAAGAGTTTAAGGGAAGAGAGATTGACACGGTGATTTATCCTGGTTCACTCTTCAAATCAAAGAGCTACGTCCAATCCTTGGCAGCACCAAGATTTATCCACTATAACCGATAAGGTTCTGGACTCAAGTATTATTTGCACACCTAGCCTCTTCGGGCTCAAGACAAGTATTATTTGCACACCTAGCCTCTTCAGGCTCAAGACAAGTATTGTTTTCACACCTAGCCTCTTCAAGGCTCAAGACAAGTATTGTTTTCACACCTAGCCTCTTCCAGGCTCACTTAGGTTTGTTTGAGAGATTTGGTTTGTAATAAATACAATTTTTCATAGGCAGATCTTTCACTAACACTCGGAGAGTGGTTTAAATGTAAGGCTCAGGGAAAGTTCTAGTAATAACTTCAAAATGATTGAAGAATAAAGAATAAAAGAATGAAGAAATAAATGCTCGTGAGTAATGGTGTTTTTAATGCAATGTGTATTCTCTTTCTTCATCTTCAATGGCTTGTGTATTTATGGTCTTCAAGCATTTAGGATCCGTTAGAGACATCCTCTCGGATGTTGGCTTCAAGCGTAACTTCATTAATTGCAATAGAGTCGCTCGAGTAGTCATTAATGCAATAGAGTCATTCGGGCAGCCATTAATGCAATAGAGTCGTTGGTTGTTTTATAAAAAGAAGGATCATTGCTTTATTCATCGTATACCGACCATATCAAAGTTGAGAGCAGAGCTTTTTGTACTTCGCTGAGTACACTTCCCTTTTTGTGTAAGGACCAGAGGTACTAGGGAATAATAAAGCACGTTGGAAGCATTCTTTAACTGGTCTTTGGTTCTGATTATCCAAGGTTGCTTGAGAGAGTAGCTTCTGACTTTTCTTGATAATCGTGAAACTGAGTAGGAGAGAAGGCTTCAAGTCTCTTTCTGGTTCTTGAACCAAGATTCTGATAATCCTTAAAGAATTCGCGATCATAAGATAAGTGCTTCCATCTTGAAAATAATCACGTCTATCTAGTCATTTGAGTTTTCATTCGGGCTAGTAGACGACCTCCATATTAAGGACTCAGGAAGTCCAAAGACTAGTGGACGAGCACTTCTGTTACCTTTAGTGGACGAGAGCTTCTGTCACCTTTAGTGGACGAGAGCCTCTGTTAGTCTGGTGGACGAGAGTCTCAGTTACTCTGGTGGATGGAAACATTCTGACCTTAATGGACGAGCACCATTTTCCACGTCATTGGACGCGCATTGCTGATACTTTATTGGACGAGCTCAAAGTGATTCCTTAATGGACGAGCTCCATCTGATTCCTTAATGGAAGAGCTCCATCTGCCACGTCATTGGACGGACCTTTATGATACCTCACTGGATGGTCTTTTCTGATATTTTGATGGAAGCGCTATTCTGAAACTTTGATGGACGCGCTCCAAGTGCCACGTCATTGGACGGATAATTTTGATACCTCACTGGACGGGTTTTTCTAATACTTTGAGTAGATGCTGCCTTCTGATACTTTTAGTGGACGCGGCCTTCTAATATTTTTATTGGACGCGGGTTTCTTTCTCTTGTGTTTTGGACGTGCGCTTCAAACACTACAGTGTTGGACGTCTGCTTGTTACACTTTGTTGGACGTCTGCTTGTTTCACTTTGTTGGACGTCTGATTCTATTTTTTTTAATCTGCACACTCAATAGATAGGTTAGCAACCAATATGAAGGTTAATTAAACCATTAACCAATGTTTATTTTTCATCAAAACTTAGGGAAATGCATATCAAACATTTTAGAGACTTAACAACATCATCATATGCATGTTGTAATTTATCATGCAAAGGACTATAATCAAGTTTAGCATCATGTACCTCAAAGTTCATTTTAGCTATGTGGGAGCTTGTTACAATTCTTAGCATGTTTGACTCTTCATTGGCATGATCTTTCTCCTTGCTCGATGTTTCAAGTATGTGCTCCTTTGAATTTATCTCTGCTTCTTCTTGCTTTCTATGTATACTTTTATCCACATGAAAAATGTTAGCAACATAAATAGAATCAAGCATATTCATTATATCCTTTGCACAAGAGCAATCCTTAATTCTAGCATATGCTTCATCATTCAAACTATTTCTCAAAATTTGCATTGCTTTAATATTTAAGGAAAAACAATTTTTATCAAATTCATTCCATTGTGTTTTGGGTTTAGCAATAAAACCATTAAGCACAATTTCCCACAAATCAAAATCTATTGCTTGCATAAAAATTTCTATTCTTGCTTTCCAATAAATGAAATCCACACCATCAAAAGATGGTGGTTTAGT
Organism: Sophora flavescens; assembly: GCA_030762895.1. Taxonomy (NCBI): domain Eukaryota; kingdom Viridiplantae; phylum Streptophyta; class Magnoliopsida; order Fabales; family Fabaceae; genus Sophora; species Sophora flavescens. The sequence goes on from CM061068.1 coordinate 116,565,511, forward strand.
AAAAACACAACAACTCATTTTTCAAATAAAAAATTTAAGATTGCCAGCAAATAGGATCTTTCACTCTAAGCTATTAAGCTTCTAACCAGAGCCGAAGCTCTGATACCACTTGTTGGTCGTGGCAACCATACCCAAGAGAGGGGTGAATTCAGTTTTATATAAAAATGAAAACTTTTTTGATGAATCAATAACCCTTTTAAAATTTAAACGGAATTTGCAGCAGATAAATCGTTCGTTTCAAATTAAGACGCTTTATAAAAGTAAAACGTTTGAAATTAAAACGCAATAGTTAAAACAGCGGAAATGTAAAGAGATGAGGGATAAGAAGATGAACACAACGATATATCCTGGTTCGGCCACATATTACCCACGTGGCCTACGTCCAGTCCCCAAGGCAATACCACCAAGGGTTTTCACCAATCCCTAGCTTTTAAACAGGAGCAGCTAGAACCTTTACAATAACGAGAACTCCTCACGCACTGCACACATACAATACCCCAAAGGATGAGTCTCAAATCCCTAGCTTTTAAACAGGCGCATCTAGAACCTACTAAGAGCACTCCTCACGCACCGGGGACGTACTATCCCGCAATCAAAGAGTCTCAACCAATTACCAATGGGATCACACCCATAATCCCTTACAAGAGATATACTCTCTTGAAAGAATGGTAACCAAAAGAGGTTTGAGTCAATTCGACTCTCACCAACAAGATGCACTCTAATTAGTGCTGATAAAAACAAATTGAAACATAGTTTACACAAGAACCTATATGGTATAGTAAAGCTCTCTCAATAGTATATTTTGATCAAGGTGTAGTATGAGTGATATTAGAGAGTATAGAGATGATAGAATTATCACCGTTGTAATAGTGTTTTTTTTCTCTCCAGTTATATAATCAATTTATCTTGTGTCCTAATCGATTATTTAAATTTCGAATTCAAACTCAACGGCTAGCAGTAGTTAATACTCAATTAAATGCATTTAAGCCGAATTAAGTATAGCATAATCGATTATGGTAATCGATTATTGCGTCTCCGGTTCAAGCTTTGAAAGATATAACGGGTCTATACTTTGATTATTCATTAAAGCCTTTTTAATAGAGCTTGATAATTCGAAATAATAAAACTTTAAAAGCTAAGGTTATTTTTCTCAATTAAGTTTGAAAACTTTTTAAGTTTTATTTTGTTAGCTCATTTTATATGTGTGTGTGACCAATTTTAACTGGAGAGCTTTACTTACCATTTACAAACTTTTACTAAAAACAATCAATACAGTAAAGGAAAATTCCCTTAACCCCGTATTTGCTTGTTTGGTTCTTTCCACGCTTTTTACAATTTGATCCTCTTAGCTTTGGATTTTGCATGTTGGTCCTTGTACTTGAAATTCCCCTTTGCTCATCATCAAAACCAAAATACCTGTCAAGGCATATATCCACAAACTCCCCCTTTTTGATGATGACAAACATCTCATCATGGAATTTCTAAAAACTAGAGTCAGAGCAATAATATATCACAAAGTTTAGATTCGCTCTACTCCCCCTTAAGCATGTAATCATGTATCAATAGAAAATTTACCAAACGTAGTTTCTCATAGGGTTAGAGCAATAATAATAAATATATCACATTTAACAAATTTTGCTCTACTCCCCATTAAGCATGCAATCATAAATATCAATAGGAAAATTTAGAGCAATAATATATATATATATATATATATATATATATATATATATATATATATATATATATATATCACATTTTAACAATTTTGCTCTACTCCCCCTTATGCATGCAATCAAGTAATTTGAGATATCTCTTCCCCTTAATCATTCACTCATGTACTTCGCCTTTACCCTTTATCATTCACTCATGTTAATTCTCCCCCTTTTGTCATTATCAAAAAGCGGGAAAAGTATTATAATTTTAATATGGCATATATCCACTAAAGTAATAGACCATTTAAGTGTAAGATATAAACCATAGCATGCATAAATCAGGTATGTGTGAAGAAGTAAAAGTGCTAGGAAAATTAACACTCACATGAGTTACACTTAAATCATCACTCTTAATAGAGTTAATCCAAAAAAAAAAAAAGTAGCTCATAGAATCATTTTCATTTATTTGATATCATGCAAACTTTCAAGAAAGGGTTTTAGAGATATAACACGAAAAAAAATCTCCCTTTTGAAAAAGTATATAATTTTGTGTTCCAAACTTCTCTTAAGCATGCAAATATTTCTTCCCTATACAAAATAATTTTTCAAAATAATTTGTGGGAGAAAGAATAGAAACCTCATTTAAATTCAACAAGCATTAAACAATCTGTAAAATAGAATATAATAAGAGAATAAGGATTGAGAAACTTATTGAATTAAATATAGTGTAGTGCTCCTTGTTTGCAGCAATTATTTGCACTTGCAATATCTTCCCTTGAGATTTTCCACTTCATATTACCGGAATAGGCTCTTTCAATGCTCATCTTGGTTCAAATATCATTTTGTCATATGTGCTTGTAATTCTGAATTTCAAATTTGTTTGATCTTTGTCCCATTTTGGTTCGATGATCATCCTTCAAGCACTCCTACAATGAAGGATTAAGAAACATCCTTTTGGTATCCAATATGTTTTGGATCCATGGGGTTAGCTATTTTATCAAGCTCATATCAAAAGCAACAATAAGCAATTTTGAGCACATGTATGTAGATGGGAAGGCATAAAACATGTCTTGTATTGATTATCATACGTTTGAGACATGTCTATAATTATTTCATAAATTTAATATATATTTCAACTAAAAACATTATGAGGAATAAGGATAGAGATCACCACTTTTATCAAGATAGCTCATTTGGATCTTGGTGTCCGAATCTCCATGAATTGCAATATAATTGATTTTTGGACTTCATAAATTTAATATATATTTCAACTAAATACATTATGATTTTTGGCGTTCTGATTTTTCCCTATCGCGTTGGCAAGGAGTGTCAAAGCGTCTACGATAGCTTTGATCGTTTTCGCCTTCTTCCTGCCATAAGTTCGTGTAAATTCCAAAGCAGCTTATTAAATACAAAGAACTTAAAGCAGGAAAAGCTAACGGTTACTATCACTAAGCATCATTATCTATAATAAATATAGATAATTCAAACAATAGCACACATAAGACTCGCAACAGACCCATACCATGGACTGATAGGACAGACTTGCTCTGATACCACTAAATATGACACCTTCTAACCTGCACACATATATAAGCAATAAAATATAAGATAAATATAGAAACATGCATCATTTATTTATTAATAAAAAACAACGGGTAAATGATACCATATTGTAACAAGTCTCAAATGCGGAAATAAAAGAAACATAAAATAGGTTCAAAACGAAGCAAAACATGAAAACATAACCCAACCCTATATGTCACATACAGAGCTGGTATAACCAAATTCGGAAAATATCCTCTGATAAACATACTGAACTAAACTAAACTAATAAAAACTGGAAATCCTAACTACGAGTCGCGGCTCCTCAGAGTCACTCCTCAATTGGCTACTTGATGTCCTCTGCATAAAAGATACATGCCACAAAACACAAAACATAGAAACAAGGAGTAAGAAACATATGTACGAATATAATGGTAAGGAAGCAGTTAGCAAGACGAGCATGCATCACAACAATCATGTTATCACAGCAACAACATATAACATAACAATCATTCTCATCATAAAAAATGTATGCGATGCGATGCAGTGCTAATCCATTACTCCATTATGCGCTTGGATCTAATCTACCTTAGGAAGTCAACTTCGGAGTTACATATCCATATTGGCCAATAAGCACTAACATCGAGGCAGTTCACCAAACATTGGGTGGACCCCTTGGATAGCTGACTCGCCTTACTCTCGGATGCGCCACCACGGGGGTGCACGATTCACCTAACTCTTGATGAATCACTGCAGACGGTTAGATTGCCTTACTCTCAGATGACCTCCCCTATGTTGAACATCGCCCACTAACATCTTCGGTGCGTGAATGCATGATCAACACAACACACAACCACCACCTCCGCTTGGGCCACTAGGCAACCCAAGTTTTATCACCATCAACACCTCGACCACTTGGTTGTTGAGGATTAATGTTATCTTTTCATCATTTAGTCTTTTAACACTCTGGCCGTTCTGCACCAGAGATTACCATCTCAACAACTATGCTATCATGCCCCCCTTGGACACTAGGCTACCAAGGTACATCATCATCTTTAATTAACACTCTGGCCATTAAGCACTAGAGATTACCACCTTGACCATCATGCATCAATCCCCCTTGGCCACTCGGCTACCAAGGTACAACATCTTTTCACTTGTCTTTTGCCTTCATGTCCGTTTCATGTCATATTAGATTGTTTAAGATGTTTGGGGTGAAACACCCCTATTTCGACTCTATTTTCTGTTCTGGGGCAGGGAAGCACGAGTGTGCTTCCCATTCAGCACGGGCGTGCTGTCATTTTTGTTAAACACGGTCGTTCTGACCATTAAGCACGGTCGTGCTTATGCAGTGCGGCCTTTTTTGAATTTGGAACAGGAGCACGGGCATGCTCCTTATTAAGCACAATCATGCTACCTGGAGCATGGCCGTACTGGTTTGGGAAAAAAGGGTTAGAAAACCCTTTCCCAAACCTTTTGGGGGTAAAGCATGGATTAAACCTAGTGGCTTATACTAAGTCTTTAAACATTAATCTCATCACTTTTGGCTTAATCTTCATGTCTTATAATTAATAGGAATTAATCCTTTGATTTAGTTTCATTTAATTATCCCTAAACACTCATGGACCAATCCCTAGGGTCTTTGACTAAACCTTTGGGCATAATCCTTGCCTTTCATTACTATCATTCTCAGTTTCATGAACAATTGGGAAAAACCTCCAATTAACCATTATTAACAGCTTTATTGTTTTAATCATTAACACGTTCACAACGTCAACCAATAAACTAATAACATTATGAATTCATCATCATAAATCACCCAATCATGGCATAATCAAATCATAAGGTTCATAGGAAAAAGCATGTTATCAAACATGTTAAACATCATCATTATCATAGCAATTTAGGCATGTAGACAACAAATAGGCATATAGACATTTTATTAAACACCAGGGTCATGGGTAACCCTTCGTCTTACGCTATCCCCAAGCCTACATACTCATACTATCCCTTCTCCCCATACCTGGTGTGAAGATTTCCCCTTTTTCCAAAGAAAACAATAACCAGTTCCCTCGATTGGCTGGGTGAATGTCTGAAGCCTTGGGCAACACAAAACGGTTAACCAATTAGTTCCTAATTTATGAAAAAGGAAAATGAAACAGAAGAAGGAAGAACCGTTACCTTACTAATTGGAACTAAGACGTGATATTACTCTTCCTAACACGAACTGAAAACCAAGAAACGGTTGGGTTCAAAGGAAAAGAAAGAGAGAGGCTGCCATCACACTTTGGGTAGCCTAAAGTGTCAAAGTTAGGGTTTAACTCGCAACCCTTGCTGACTGATGTGTTTTAATAGATTCTGACCTAAGCCCGGTCGTGCTTAACTGAAGCAAGGGGTCGTTCTCAAGTTAGCACTGTCAAACAAAAAGACCGTCAACTATGCGTGTTTCCGACACGGCAGTGCTCCCCTTGAGCACAACCGTGCTTGTGGCTTCAGCAGCCACTGAGCAAGCCAGATGAGCACGGGCGTACTGATTCACATGCATCAGGAAGGGATTTTCAGCTTAAAAATCCCACTAAGCCCTTTGTAAACATTTCTAAGCAGACTTCTAACAGGCAAACATGCAAACAACTCATAGAAGTGCTTATAACGAAAAATGGGGTGTTACAGGCTAGGTGTACGAAGACTACTTGACGTCTGTAGCTTGATCAGTTATAGTGGATAAAACTTGGTGCTACCAAGGACTGGACGTAGTCCTAGTTGTTAAAGGGTGAACCAGGATAAATAGTTGTGTTCAATCTCTCTATCCTTATTGCTTTAGTTACTCTATTTATCTTATTTGTTAACCAACTAAAGGGGTTTAAGTGTGAAAAACCAAACGAGTTTTACTCTTGCATGTTTGCGTGTTTTCTGTGAAAACTCATCAGACAGGTCACCTGTCTGTGTTTTTAAAAACCACTTGTCTGAACTTAGCTTCTGCGTGCGAAAAGTTTTCAACTTATTAACTAAAATTGGATAAACATAATTCAACCCCCCTTCTCGTGTTTATAGTTGTCTACACGAGAAGGGGATTGAATTATGACTGCTAGAGTTAGTTCAAGTGGGAGTCACCAGACTGAAGAAGCCTCCCTAACTAGACCTCCATTCTTTAATAGAGAAAACTACAACTATTGGAAAGATAGATTCCAATGGTTTATTCTATCAAAAAACTCTTATCTTTGGGATATAATTACTAAAGGTCCTTTCATTCCCAAGAATGATGACAACACTGACAAGACAAAAGCTAAGTGGACTCCTGCAGAAAAGAAAAAATGGGAATTGAATCACAAAGCCAGATACAATATCATCTGTGCTCTCAGTCCTGAAGAATTTGGGAAAGTTTGTACTTAATGAGACACCCCGATGTCCCATTAAAGAAAAACCTAATTAATTAAAACTTAATCGTGATATTAGCATTAGACGTATATCCAGAAAATCATAAATATTAAAACTTTAAACTTACAGAATGGAAACATAGCCATCACACATAGATATACATATACATAAAGGTACAAGGTACTATATAGGGTACCACATCAGAGTAGGGCCCCGAAAGTACAAAGTGATAAAATTACCGAAGATACAACAACTCGCAAAAAAACGCACTGACCACAGACTCTCTACTCAACTACTTGGGTCCACTGCTCGTCCTCCAGCATCTGGCTTATAAGGGGTCCCATCAAGCTCCTCAATAGCTGGCTTCTTTACATGGTCTTCTCATAGAGATCACATAAAAGAAACATACATAGAAAAGAAGTAGGGAGATAAGAAACTATCTATCATCATATATGGAGAAGGGTGCATAACATATAATCAATAAAGGCACACAGACATGCATCACACACACACACACACACACACACACACACACACACACACACACACACACACACACACACACACACATATATATATATATATATATATTCAATCATCCTCGAGACACATTATCATCCTCCACCCTTCGCACTCATACAACTTATGCAGACGTGGCCACCACCAATCCTATCACACATTCCTAGTCTGATTAGGGATGTCAATCAGTCGTCCAAGCGACACGTCCCCAAATCCTGGTGCACACCCTCATCCACGGTGAGAATGCTCGTGCCAAGACTATAGCTGCACATCTCGCTCCAGTGCACACCCTGGTTCTCTCTCGAGGGTGCTTATGCATAACAATGACACTATAGCTGCACCACCTAAATCTAAGTTGGGACTGTCCCGCTAGGACTTCGGACCTCGTGTATTCCAAACACACGGTTGTGATCAACAACAAGCATCTATATGGGTCTCGTCGACGTATATCGAGTCATACCCTAGTGCTTTAACCTCTCATCACTATCTCATAAAATATCTCCAACAATATCACGTCATCAATCTTGTCATAATAAAATATTATTTAATTAGGTTAGGTACGTCTAAATCACATATCATACTCTCCCCTAACATGCATCACTTTAATATATCATATATCATTACCTAGATACCAATTAAGCATGTCATTGCAGATAAAACATATTATCAATCAAGACAACATGTTATCAACCATAACCAAAATAAAATAATGATAACATCATAATAATAATAATAAAATAATAATCACATAATAATAATAGTAGTTAAATAATAATAATAACATATTCAAATAAACTTAATAACTATAATTAATTTGTTAGTCCAAACATCACACAGCAAGCAACTCAAATATGATATTGACATTGTCCATTATTCGCGACTCATATATCATAAGATGAACCTAACGGCGATAAATCTACAATCTCCATATCATCATTAATACCACTAAGGTGGCGTTTGGAAGAGATTATTTAAGCTCCTTTTGACTTATCTAATGACATAAGCTTTTACGTAGTGTGTTTGGCAGAGCTTATAAAAATAACTTATGCCATCCCATAAGGAGTTTTTGACTTATTTTTATAAGTCACTGGGAGAAGCTTATGAAATTATCATAAGAGTTTATGCACTAAGCACCCTCTCCGTGTTTTTCACTATTCGAATCCTCTCATGCCCATTTCTTTCTTTTTCTTTCTTTAAGCCCTTATGGCATAAGCTCTCATGCGATAAGGTCTTATGTGATAAGCTCTTAATTAAGTTGTTTACTCAAACGCACCCTAAGTAGTCTCCAATGTGATATTGACATTGTCCATTATTCGTCTACTAGTAGGGTCTAGGTCGCTTATGCCATTATTGAATAAAATGCTACTTAGCCATTTTTTACGTTAGATGGCTTCTTTCTCCCACTTGAGGTGTCGTAGGCTATCTTAAGAGCAACGAAATGAGCCCTCTCTAATCACCCTAGCTACTGCCACGCCAATAACAAGGGTCTCCGGACCTCCAAAAATTCACCTGAACACATCATTGTGAAGCACACGTTACGTGTAACCCAAATCTGAAGACGTAATTGAAAACTGATAAACGGATTGAAAGATAACCTCAATACCATCGCCAACGACATTTCGGCATAAAAAGGACATAGGCTTACCTTAGGCTAATCAAGAAAATAAAGATAGGATGATGAAGTAGACATCACGAGGATCATAACGGTATAATCGGTTTCTCGATAGGACAAATGGATTGTTCGAAAACTCCTCCGAAATTTTCTCTCTCTCTCACCTCATCTCCTCTTTCTCTCTCTAATTTGCTGCTTCTCTACTCTTCTGGCAGCTTCCACGAAATGACTCAATTTGAAACTTAATTTTTTTATTTTTTATTTTTTATTTTTACAAGTTGGGCACTCAGCGCCTGTGAGCCAGCGCTCAGCGCTGGTGGGTTGTACCGCCTTTCTACGTGAACCACAGCGTGACATATGTCACCACATCCAGTGCTCGGTGCCCAGAACCTAGCGATCAGCGCCCCATGCTGTCCAGCAATCTTGACTCATACGTTTCATTACGTTCTGAGCTCATTTGAAGTCCGATAGACCTGAAATTTGAAACATAGACTCTTCTATACCTAAGGAATAAGATCAAGTCCTCAAACATAACTAATCTCTTCCTCAACCTAAATTTCCGATTGTGCCCTCTTAAGCGTTCTAAATAGTATAAAGAAAATCCTAGAACACACTCTCATTCTATTCAACTCCGGTTAATATCGTACTTTCCATGCATGGTTCCCAATACCTAAACATGCATATTAGACCTTAAATCAAGGTCTTAAACCTAGTCATCAAACATATAAACGATGCCTTAAAACACGGATGTTACATTACTACCCCTTTAAAAGAAATTCCGTCCCTGGAATTTACGTACCTCAGAAAAGATGTGGATACTACTGCTGCATATCTGCCTCACGCTCCCAAGTAGCATCTCCTATAGTCTCATCCCAAATGACCTTGACCAAAGGAATCTGTCTATTGTGAAGCTCCTTAATCCTTCTATCTGCGATCCTAACCGGTGAAGCCTCATACTGTAGATTCTCTCGAAGTTGTATGCACTCAGGCTCAATTACATGAGAAGAATCATGATAATATTTTCTAAAACTAGGATATGTGAAAGACGTCATGAAGATTAGAAAGGTTAGGTGATAAGGCAATATGGTAGGCTACTAGACCAATCCGTCAAAAAATCTGAAAAGGTCCAATGAATTTAGGAGTAAGCTTTCTAGACTTGATAGCTCTGCCAATTCCAGTCTTCAGAGTGACTCTCAAAAATATGATCACCTTCCTGGACCTCTAAGGGTCTCCTCCTCTTGTTACTGTAGCTCATTTGCCTATCCTGCACTTCCTTCATCTTTTCCTTGATATTTCTAACATGAGGGCCCAATACTTGGCTTTCACCTGTCTCATACCAACACAACAGAGTCCTACACTTCCTACCATACAAAGCCTCGTACACTGCCATCCCAATACTGCTATGGAAACTGTTATTATATGTAAACTCAATCAATGGCAAGAACTCATCCCAACTGCGAATGTGCTCTAAAACACAAGCCCTCAAAAGATCCTCTAATGATTGAATCGTCCTCTCAGACTGTTCATCCGTCTAAGGATGATAAGCAGAACTTCATCCTCAACTTCGTCCCCAAAGGACTATGCAACTGTCTCCAAAATCTAGATGTGAATCTAGGGTCTCGATTAGAGACATTGCTCGATGGTACACCATGCAACCTAACAACTTCCTTAATGTAAATCTGGGTCAACTTCTCTAAACTATAACTCTCACCCATAGGTAAGAAGTGAGCACACTTTGTCAACCTATCAATGATAACCAAAATCGCATCATGCCTCTTCAGAGTTCGTGGCAATCCAACCACAAAATCCAAAGCTATGCTATCCCACTTCCACTCTGGAATATCTAAGAACTGTAGCAAACCAGTAGGTTTTATGTTCTATCATAGCCTTCTGACAAACCAGACAAGATAAAACATATTTTGCTACTTCCTTCTTCATCCTCAGCCACCAAAACATATTCTTTAAATCCTGATACATCTTTGTGGCTCTGGGGGTGAAAACTCAACTTACTCTTATGTGCCTCTTCCAAAATCATCTTCCTAAGCTCTAAGTCCTCTGGCACACATATCCTGTCTCTAAACCTCAACACGCCATATGAACCTTTACTAAACTCAGACACTTTACCCTAATCTATGCCTCTACTCACCTTTTGCAGATATTGATCCTGAACCTGTTTATCCTTAAGATCTCTCAGAAACTCACTACTAATAGTAATAATACCTAAGCATATTCTATCCTCAACCAACTCCATACCTTAGTTCATATCTCTAAACTGCTCAATCAACTCCATTTCCTTTACCATCATCGCCGAGACATGTAAAGATTTCTTACTTAGAGCATCTGCTACAACATTCGCCTTCCAAGGATGGCACTGAAGGTCAAACTCGTAGTCCTTGATAAACTCCATCCATATACGTTGTCTCATATTCAGCTCCTTCTAATCAAATAGATACTTCAAACTCTTATGGTCGCTATAAACATTGAATTTGGCTCCAAACAAATAGTGTCGCCTTATTTTCAGTGCGAACACTATAGCTGCCAACTCTAGATCATGGGTCAGATATTCCTCTAATGAATTCTCAACTGTCGGGAAACATAAGCTATAACTCTTCCCTCTTGCATCAACACACAGTCCAACCCTTGATATGACGCATCACAATACATGTCAAACTATCTTAATGGATATGGTAAAGTCGGCACTAGTGATGTGGTAAACTTTTCCTTCAATTTCTCAAAACTCTCCTAACATTTCTCCGTCCAAACAAAATATTGTACCTTTTCTCGTTAACTGCGTCATAGGCAACGTAATTTTCGAGAAACCCTCGATGAACCTCCGATAATATCCAGTCAATCCCAAGAAACTCCTTACTTCACTAACTGACTTAGGTCGTTCCCACTTAAGCACTACTTCGACTTTAGTAGGATCTACTGCTATTCCTTCCTTGTTAATCACATGACCTAGGAACTGAATCTCCTCCAACCAAACTCGCACTTAGAAAGCTTGGCATACAACTGTCTATCCTTCAACACCTGGAACACTATTCTCATATGGTCCTCTTGCTCATCCCGTGTACGGGAATAGATAATGATATCATCTATAAACACCACCAAAAACTTATCGAGGAACGGTCCAAAGATCTTGTTCATATAATCCATAAACACTGCCGGAGCATTGGTCACACCAAAAGGCATATCTAAATACTTGTAGTCTCTATACCTCATCCTGAAAGCCGTCTTGGGTATATCCTCCTTCTTCACTCTAGTCTGATGATACCCGAACCTTGGATCGATCTTAGAAAATATAGAAGCTCCCTTTAATTGATCCATCAGATCATCTATCCTAGGCAACGAATACATATTCTTGATCGTCACTTTATTCAGCTGCCTGTAATCTATGCTTAACCTAGCACTTCCATCATTATTCTTAACAAATAACACCGAAGCTCCCCACGATGAAACACTAGGTCTAATGAATTCCTTATTCAACATATCATCCAATTGTTTCTTTAACTCGTCTAACTCTACGGGTGGCATCTGATAGGGTTCTATAGATATAGGTCTTGTCCCTAGTATAAGATCTATGGTGAACTCCACTTACCTCTCTGGTGGCAAACCCAGAACATCGAGAAGGAAAACCTCAGGAAATTCTCTCACGATAGGCATATAATCTATACTCGAAGTCTCCTTAGCTTCCACTGAGAAAAGCATCACGTACAGCCGAGAATCTTCACTCCTCATGGGTACTCCTTCATTGGTAGATACTATGCTAGAAGGCTCAAGAAACGAAAAGGTCTTGCTAGAAAAATCTAAAACTACATGGTTAGCCGAAAGCCAATCCATTCCAAGAATAACATCTATTTGTTGCATAGGCAAACTGACAAGATCCACAAGGAATGTCCTATTCTCAACAACTATTGGACACTGTAAACAAACGGACATCGTAGTCAAAGAATCACTGGTTGGAGTAGATATGGTAAGGGTATAAGGTAACTGAGAAACAGGTAACTGTAAATGATCCACAAACTCATTCGAAATAAATGAATGTGTAGCACTTGAGTCAAACAACACAGATGAGAGTCTACCAGATATCAAGCACATACCCTGGATAAGGTCTGCTGATTGAGAGGATTCAGCTCCCCTCACGGTAAAAACGCTCCCTATGACTTGAGGTCTGGCCATCTGCTATCCAGTTATTGGAACTCCTCTCCTAGCTCCAACTCTGTAGCCTGCAGCTCCTCTACTAGCAGTTGCCTGCTATTGTATCCCTCTTTGCTTGCAATCCCTAGCCATGTGACCTGGTTTCCCACAGTGGAAACAACTAGGCCTCACTATGCTATCTCTGACATAATGCGAACCTCCGCATTTGAAGCAGTCTGGGCCTCTCTACTGCTGGCCCGCTCCACCAATCGGTACTGTAGAAATCGGTACTGGTGCAGATGTATGAACACTCTGCACCGGTCTGGTATAGGTTCCCTGTCTCCACTAGGAACCACTACCTGCTCTCCTCTGAACACCTGATTTAATAGGGCCTCCACTCCTCTGTTGTCTCTGCTTAGCATCCTGCCTCTGATCTATGCCCTCTATGGCACTGCATCTCTCAACCAGCTCTGGGAAACTCTGAATATCAAGCGGCACTATAGCTCTATGTAGCTCATGCCTTAAGCCTTCCTCGAACCGTCTACACACCCGATATTCATTGGGTAACCTCTGATAAAACTAAGAATTGCAGCAGAGCCTCGAACCATGCTACATACACCCCGATAGACATGTTACCCTGTCGAAGACTCATAAACTCTTTCTCCTTCACGCGTCTAACCAAAAGCGGGAAGTATTTATCCAGGAAGTACTCTCAGAACAACTTCCAACTAATCAATCCGCCCTCTGCCTCCAGTAATCTCCTTCTGCCTCTCCACCAGGCCTCTGCTCCACTAGTCAACATGAAAGTTGCATACGTCACTCTCCTATCCTCTGTACAATGCATAGTTGATAAGCCTCTGGCTTATCTAGTTTTATGACTAGATGAACTAGAGTTTATGTGCCAATTAGTCGAGTTCACTCTCGTTTTCGCCCAAATTTGCCTTGTTTTGTTCCTAAGTTGGACTTTGACTCGTTTTGCGTCTTTTGTGTAGTTTTTAGCTTATTTTGGATAGAATTATGCTTTTGGTTGCTTTTGGTGTTTTCAGGTCAATAAGTGAAGCTCCGGGAGTCAAGGAAAGTCAAGAAGCAGTGGAAAAAGCACTTTTGGAGATACTCGCCTCGCGAGTGTATGCTCGCCTCGCTATCCTGAACATCAGATAAAGCAGCAACAGTCATCACTCTGGTTCGCCTCGCGAACAGTCTGCTCGCCTCGCGAATCATGAAGACCTGGAAGTCAGAGACCATCACGGCCTAGCCGTGATGAAGGTCACAGCCTAGAATTGAATCTCGCCCCGCGAAAGAATCTCGCCACGCGAGAGTTTGAAGACACTGGAAGACAGAGACAATCACGGCCTAGCCGTGATGAAGGTCACGGCTGTGACAGATTGAAGTTGGAAGACTCGCCCCGCGAACATACTATCGCCTCGCGAAAATCCAAACTTGAATGCGCGCCAAAACTAAAATTCGCCTCGCGAATGATTGCTCGCCCCGCGAGCGGGCAAGATTCAGAATCCTTATTTAAAGGCTGTTCAGATCAGAAAGGAGGTTTTTCCACTTGTTTTAGATCAAATTTTGTGCGAATCCTTGTTTCTGGAGCTGCGTCTCCCTTCTCTTTTCTTTTCTTATTTTATTATGGAGATTATGTCGGATTGTTTGTGCGTCGTCACGGACATGAGGAACTAATCCCCTCGTCTGGGGGATCGATGAAGCCACCCATGGCGGTATAGTGTTAATGTGATGTATGTTTTTCTCCCCTTTTCTCAATACATGTTTTCCAATTCTGATTTGATTGTGTTGATCATATGTGTTGCGTGATTGACTAGTTAAACGTGTTTGAGGCTGATCGGCGATTCGCGTTTTAGAACTTGGATTGGGATCACTAATCGAATAATGAGCACGACAGTGGATTTAGGAGATTAGTGCAACCTTATAGGGAACAAGAATTAATAGAATTCGAGATTAGGATTATAAGACCTAGTAAGTAATTAATCCAATCGTCGAATACGTCCTATTGAGCACGACAGTGGATATAGGAGAATTTGGGGGTCCCGGTTGACATTGTAATTGAACTTAGGGAGGAATTCATCATCACTTGGGTACTATACATGATTGGGTAGGTGGATTTGAGACCTTGGATATTTTAATTTCAGATTTTTTAGTTAATTATTTTATTAGATTTGTTAATTTGAATTCAATCCTATCTTCTCTCTCAACCACCTTCTGTAACTTGACCAAACGTATCTGATTTCCCGCGGATTAGTCGAATTGGTAGCCCAATCCCTGAGTTCGACCTCGGTAATTACTTACCGTGTTTATTTTATTACTTGCGACGACCCGGTACACTTGCCGGCGTCACAACAAGTTTTTGGCGCCGTTGCCGGGGATTGGCACAACCAATTTTCCTAATTTTAGGGAAGTTTGATTATTTGGTTGAGTTATTTTTATTTTTATTTTTATTTTTATTTTACTATTATCTCTCTCTACTTCTTTGATTCCACTTGGTCTTGCCTTGTTTTGTATGCGAGGTACACGAGGGAATGCTTCCGGGTTGCGAATATTGTAATGGAGACCATTACACTTGGAGCTGTCCTTTCTACTACTCTCAAGAATATGTGGACTCATGCCATAATTTCTATGACAGCGTGCCCCAGAACAACTATCAGAGTCAGAATCAGTATTGGGGTGATCTGAGGGGAGACCATCCGGGTTTCGCTTGGAGTAATGCTGACGATGATCTAGCCTGGCAGCCACAACCTCAACAGAATTGGCAACAACAACCTCAACAGGATGGTGGAAGACAACCTTGGGAGTTGGCTCTTGAGAAGACAAATGCGGCAATGGATAAGTTGGCAAGTTATATGGAGACATCATTTGAGAAGGCAAATGCGGCATTAGAGAAGTTGGGTCAGCTCGTAGAGCAACAAAATGAGCGTCTCACAGGCACTTTCCCAGGTGATACAGAGAACAACCCTAAGAATCAATGCAATGCCATAACAACTAGAAGCGATAGGATGTGGGAATCTGACTGGGATGCGACTAGTTCTCAGGAAGTTGAGGAAGAACTACCACATGTTGAGGAAGAACAACTTAAGGAAGAGGAATTGACAAGTGACATGGCCCCGGAACAACCACATGTTGAGGAAGAGCAACCTAAGGAAGAGGAGTTGGCAAGGGACAAGGCACCGGAGCAGGGGGATAGAGAGCAAAATGAAGATAAAGTGGTAGAGGACTTCACCATGCTTGCCAAGCAACCTGATTTTGATGCGTTAAATAAATATGTTGGCTTGCATGCATGTGTGGACACCGGTAAGTTAGACCCTCCCACTTGTCTGGCACACTTCCTCGAGAAAACACCATTTGACCCGAGAGGAAGTGAGTTCATAATTACAGTGGTCAATGGAGTTTTCACACTCGGGCTAGGTGGAATCATGGATAGAGTCGTATTGCTCCTACAAGGGCCACTTCATAAACCATGGGATCCGGGTGGAGGATCTCCCATGATAAGCATCTCTTGGCCCTTGTGCCACAGGCTATGGGATCCAGGTGGATGCGACTTGAGTCAGGCTCGGGATGTTAAACAAGCGCTACTTGGGAGGCAACCCAAGCTAGGTATCCCTTGGTTTTAGTTTCTGTCATTTTCATTTGTATTACTAAAAAAAAAAGTTTGATTCGCCACACGAATCCACTGTGGCCACGCGAGACAGAAGCCCTGAATCTCAGAGGCTTGCTCACGCTTCTGTCTCGCGTCGCGAGGTATACTTTAGCCTCGCGATTCTAGGCATCATCATCTGTTGGAATTTCAGATTCGCCTCGCGAGATACTACTAGCCTCGCTATTCTGGAAAGTGTGAATAACAACTTTCCAGATTCGCCTCGCGAGTGATATCTCGCCTCGCGAAACTGCACTTAAGGTTTTAATTTGCAGGAGTTCTTCCAGGATGCTATGCAACAGAAGAGAGCCCGTGAGACCAATTGGATGAGGAGGCATCCATGGAAACTTGATCAGGGAGTATCCTCTCCTCTCCTCACTTTTGTTGTGTTTTTGTTTTGCTTTTTGTTTTGTTTTTGTTTGTCGCTCTTGAATAATTTGAGAAGATCAAGAGTTTGTGTATGAATAGTGTGTCGGCAAGCTTGTTGGATTTTGATTAAATTGAGCATAGATCGATTGCATGAATTATATTGACCATCGATGATTTCCCCCTAGGTTCTGAAAATAGAAAATTGATCCCCATGTGAAAAATTGAAAATTGAACTTTGAGAATTTTATTGTGATTACTTGATTTATGATAAGTTTGGGGTGAGGGGGTGCACACACTAGGAATCGTATCTCGGTCAAACAATTTGCAAAATGTCCAAGTGAGGATTTGAGCCTCCAACTTTGTTTTTGATTGTGTGAATCACTATTAAGTTGCACTTTCCCGAATTTGTTTGAATCTCTATATGGTTTGCATGTGTATGTGTTGCATCAAATGTTTTAGGCAATTTTCTTTGAAAAACTACTTGGCCTAAAAAGAACCATCCCGAATGCATGTTCCCTAGTTAGCCACATTGAGCCTAATTAGCCTATTGTTTCTTGATGACCCTATATTACAAGCCGAAAATCTGGAAAAAAAACCATGTTAACCCGATCTTAGGATCAGGAGAGCATGGAAGTGAGCAAGAGAAGGGTTGTGAGAAACTAAGTTTGGGGTGGCTTGATAAGCCTCTGGCTCATCTAGTTTTATGACTAGTATGACCATGGTTTTGTGCCAATTATATCTCGTTTTCACCCAAATTAGGCTTGATTGTCCTCAAGCAAGGTTTTGAGTCCCTTAAGTAGATTTAGGGTTATTTAGCCAGTTTTCGAGTCAAATAAAGCACTTATGGCTTTTTCATGTTTTCTGGCTGACTTAGAGTCCAAGGAATGAAGGAAACAATGGAAATTGCAATCTGGAAACACTCGCCACGCGAGCATATGCTCGCCCCGCGAGAGTGAGGACCAGCCAGTACCAGAAAAGTCATGTTCTCTGCCTCGCCCCGCGAGCTATTGCTCGCCTCGCGAGACTGAAGTCAGCAAGCATTACGGTCATCCCGTGACACCCATCACGGGCGTGAAGAGAAACCCCTGAAGACAGAGACCATCACGGCCTGGCCGTGATGAAGGTCACGGCCATGACAGATAAGCACTTGAAGACAGAGACCATCACGGCCTGGCTGTGATAGGCATCACGGCTGTGACACCCAGGTTTTGAAGACTCGCCTCGCGAGAATCACGCTCGCCTCGCGAGAATACAAATTCAAGAAGGCGCCATTTTAATATTCGCCTCGCGAGAGGCCACTCGCCTCGCGATATCGTGAGTTTCGAAAGTTATAAATAGCTGTTTAGGGCAGAACAGAAGGGATCTTTTGCTAATCCTTGTTTCGAATTTCTCTGGTTGTATTGCGTTTTTGATGGAGAACTAGTCTCCTTGATCAATCTGCTGTAATCGGTTCGCACTGCCGCTTGAGGTCTTGTAATTCCTGATTTAATTCTCTTCTCTCTTTCAATATCTATTCTATATTCTCTGTTTGCTTAATTCAGTTTGTATCGAATGGGTATTGATTTGTTTCGATGATTGTGTGTTCCTAAACTTAATCGCGTTTGCTTAATTCGCGTGCGTTCAATTCGTGTTTGCTTAATTCACGAAGGGCTTCATCCGTTTGCTTAATTCGGAATTAGGAACATATGTCTCGTAGCGTCGGTTTCGCTTGTTAATCGATGTTACGATCGAAAAGGGTTTAGAATCCGCTTAGGGCTTGGATTTATATGAACCGATGATAGTGGGAAACCGAAAGCAGTAGGTTGATCGCTTAGCGTAATTGGTAATTGTTTAGTTTACATTAGTTTTCTGCTTTGTTTTCCTTGTTTAACTTGAATTCCAAAACCCCCCAAGAAAACTGATTTCCTGTGATAATAACATTACGAGAGTCCTTGTGATACGATACCCGAGTTGTCGCACACTAAACTACATTTTTACTAACCGCTCATCTTTTTGGCGTGCGCGACAAATAGCGTCAAATTGGCGCCGTTGCCGGGGACTCTTGTTGTTATTAACAGAAAATTAAAAAAAAAAAAAATTAATTCACTGCTGAATTAGTTATGGCTGCTTTGTCTGGTTATGAATCTTAGTACTGCCATGGATAATTACATGCAAGGTTATATGCCTTATGTTGATTATGAGCCACCACCATGCATATATTATCCTAACTTTCTTCAAGGCTATGAGTCTAGTAGTGGTTTTGGCATGATTGGAGTAAATGAAGTCCAACCCAGCCTGGATGAGTTAGCTTCTCGATGCAACAACATATGACAGAATTTCAAGCAAATCTTCAACGAATGACAGAACAAAGTCTTGAAAGCCATCGGAGAGGAGAAGTTTGAGTCTCGAAGTTGGCCATTCTAATTGATCAAATTGTCGCCAACTCTGCTTGCACCGCTAACTCCACACCCCCTTGAAGAACATACAGATTCACAAGTTATTCTTGACAATACCTCCGAGGATGATTTTGATAATACTTGTTGATGAACTGTGTGTTGAATCCCCGATTCTAATGCATGTGCTGATTGTACCGACATCGCTTTGTGTATAGAATGTTATGCAGGTTTATTCTTTTCGGGAAACGTAGAAAATGAGGATCGGGAGGATCGAGGAGGACATCTGTTTCACCATGCTTGAGGATGATGAAGAACCTTTGGAAGTAGATGATTCAATTAAATCAAATGCATGTGTTGAGAGTGATGGGGTGGATGAATTGAGTGCTGAATTTCCGGACATTCAGACCTTTACTTGATTCGGTTTATTGTGATATATGTATTGACTCTACTAACACTAACCTTTGTGTGGTGTGTGCTGAAATTTCTGCATGTATAGCAGGTGATAAATTTGTTAGTGCAAGTGAATGAAGAAAATGCAGAAGTTGAAGCAAGCACCGGAGACACCAAGGTGTCCTGTTTGCCACCTCCCCGCAGGAGCTACCAGTGATGGAGTTTAAGCCTTTGGATTTTGCACCATGGCCAGTCCAAGAGGTTGAGCGCCACTTTTATTGGGGAGACTTTGTAGATAAAGAGGTCAACTGTGACCCGAGAGGTAGTGAGAAGTCCACCGCACTCGGCGAGGTCATCATGATTGTCAAGCGCTCACCTCCGTATCAAGGCTGCGAGTTAGGGAAGCATGGAACAAACTTCAGACCTTTGGCTACCACGTGGGCCTTATGCTACAGACAGTGGGATCCTGGTGGAACCGCCTCAATGAGTTTTCTTAACCCTTTCCCCTTTTAAATTTTCTTTTCCTTGCTTTATTTCTGTTTTGTTTTCAATAAAGCTCCTGAATAATTTGAGAAGCTCAGGAGTTGTGTGTGAGTCTTGTGTCGGCAAGCTTGGTAGGTTTTGTTGATTTAGCACAGATTGATGGCATGATCTATGTTGATGATTCCCCCTAGGTTTTTGAAATTTGGAAATTGTGATCCCCATTTGAAAAATTGAAAACTGAACTTTGAGATATTTTGTTGTGAGGGCATGATTTTTGATAAGTTTGGGGTGATAGGGTGCACACACTAGGGATAGAATCTCGGTCAAACAATTTGCATGAATGTCCGGGTGAGGATTTGAGCCTCCAACATGTTTTTGATTGTGTGAATCACTTTCAAGTTGCACTTTCCCGAATTTGCTTGAATCTCTTCATGGTTTGCATGTCTATGTGTTTGCATCAAATGATTTAGGCAATTTTCTTTGAATTAACTACGTGTCCTAAATTGAACCAGTCCCTAATGCATGTTCCCTAGTTAGCCCCTTTTGAGCCTAATTAGCCTATTGTTTCATGATGACCTTATGTTATGAGCCTGAATCGTGAAAAACCATGTTAACCCGATCTTAGGATTAGGAGAGCATGGAAGTTTAGCAAGAGAATGGTTGCAAGAAACTAAGTTTGGGGTGGCTACAGGGATATGATGTGTTGTTGGGGATTGAGAAAAAGAAAAAAATAAAGGTTGGAGCCAAAGGGCAAAAATAAATCTTTCAAAAAGAAAAAAAAAAAAAAGAAAAGAAAAAGGAATGCAAAATGTCAAGAAGGGTATTAGAAGAAAAGGGCTGTAGCCACCCAAGGCAAAAAGAAGAATAAGAATAGGAACTTGAGTAGGAAATTCATTGTGTAAACAGCTTTATGCTCTCTTAGTTCCTAGGGATTTCAGCCCAGTACCTTTGTATATCCTTCCCTTAGCCAGGCCCCATTACAACCTTGGAAGACCTTTTGATGTTGCATGCATGTTTTCCGTGGGAACCATTTTGAGATGAAAATCAAATTCATGGGAAGTGCTCTTAAAAAGTGAAACTGAGTGAAATGTTGTTAGCCTAGACAAACTGAGAGATTGAGTGAACACTAAACCCCTTTGTGAGGAAGGCGATTGTTTGAATTTGGTGATCTCCTTCTTGTGTGTAACTTAGATCCCCTACTTAGATTAATGATTGTTTGATTGATGAAATTCTCAGATGTTCGGAATAAATGATTGTGGGGATTACATTGTTGAAAAGGGGGGAACATTGAAGGAAAATTGTTTTGATGAATTGCTTGAAATTTGTGCGGAATTGGTTGAAATCCTTCTAGCTTGCCAAGTCTTGAGTCGTTTTGAGTTTTAGTTTGCTTGGGGACAAGCAAAGTTCAAGTTTGGGGTATTTTGATAAGCCTCTGGCTCATCTAGTTTTATGACTAGTATGACCGTGGTTTTGTGCCAATTATATCTCGTTTTCACCCAAATTAGGCTTGATTGTCCTCAAGCAAGGTTTTGAGTCCCTTAAGTAGATTTAGGGTTATTTAGCCAGTTTTCGAGTCAAATAAAGCACTTATGGCTTTTTCATGTTTTCAGGCTGACTTAGAGTCCAAGGAATGAAGGAAACAATGGAAATTGCAATCTGGAAACACTCGCCACGCGAGCATATGCTCGCCCCGCGAGAGTGAGGACCAGCCAAGCACCGGAAAAGTCATGTTCTCGCCGCCCCGCGAGCTATTGCTCGCCTCGCGAGACTGAAGTCAGCAAGCATTACGGTCATCCCGTGACACCCATCACGGGCGTGAAGAGAAACCCCTGAAGACAGAGACCATCACGGCCTGGCCGTGATGAAGGTCACGGCAATGACAGATAAGCACTTGAAGACAGAGACCATCACGGCCTGGCTGTGATAGGCATCACGGCTGTGACAACCCAGGTTTTGAAGACTCGCCTCGCGAGAATCACGCTCGCCTCGCGAGAATACAAATTCAAGAAGGCGCCATTTTAATATTCGCCTCGCGAGAGGCCACTCGCCTCGCGATACTGCGCAGTTTCTGAAAGTTATAAATAGCTGTTTAGGGCAGAACAGAAGGGATCTTTTGCTAATCCTTGTTTCGAATTTCTCTGGTTGTATTGCGTTTTTGATGGAGAACTAGTCTCCTTGATCAATCTGCTGTAATCGATTCGCACTGCCGCTTGAGGTCTTGTAATTCCTGATTTAATTCTCTTCTCTCTTTCAATATCTATTCTATATTCTCTGTTTGCTTAATTCAGTTTGTATCGAATGGGTATTGATTTGTTTCGATGATTGTGTGTTCCTAAACTTAATCGCGTTTGCTTAATTCGCGTGCGTTCAATTCGTGTTTGCTTAATTCACGAAGGGCTTCATCCGTTTGCTTAATTCGGAATTAGGAACATATGTCTCGTAGCGTCGGTTTCGCTTGTTAATCGATGTTACGATCGAAAAGGGTTTAGAATCCGCTTAGGGCTTGGATTTATATGAACCGATGATAGTGGGAAACCGAAAGCAGTAGGTTGATCGCTTAGCGTAATTGGTAATTGTTTAGTTTACATTAGTTTTCTGCTTTGTTTTCCTTGTTTAACTTGAATTCCAAAACCCCCCAAGAAAACTGATTTCCTGTGATAATAACATTACGAGAGTCCTTGTGATACGATACCCGAGTTGTCGCACACTAAACTACATTTTTACTAACCGCTCATCTTTTGACGCGTGCGCGACAGCGCGTCATGGCTACAAGGAGATATGTCATTTTGGGGTGAGAAAAAGAAAAATAAAGGTTGAAACCCAAGGCAAAAAAAAAAAAAAAGAGAGAGAGAGAAAAAAAAATATATATATATATTCAAAATAAATTGCCAAAAGAAAAGGGAAAAACAAAAAGATTAGCAAGGAAAAGGGTTGTAGTCACCCGAGGCAAAAGGAAAAATGGAAAAAGGAATTCGAGTGGAATATGTGTCAAATGCTCATGCTCTCTTAGTTCCTAGGGACTTAAGCCGAGTATCCTTGAATATCCTACCCTCAACCAGGCCCCATTACAACCTTTAAAAGACCTTCTGATGTTGCATACATGTTTTCGTGGGAACCATTTTTGAGATGAAAATCAAATTCATGGGAAGTGCTCTTGATATGTGAAATTGAGGGAAAAGTTGATAGCCTAGACGAATTTGAGCGAATGAGTGAAATTTTACATACCCTTGTGAGGAAGGCAATTGTTTGAAATTGGTGATCTTCCTTTTGTGTGTGACCCTGATCCTCAACTTAGACTAATGATTGCATGAATGATGAAGTTCTCAATTGTTTAAGGTAAATGAATGTGGGGATTTCATTGATGTAAGGGGGGAGATCATTGGAGAAAAACTGTTTTGATTGCATGAAATTTGTGCGAAATCGATTGATTCCTTTAGGCTTGCCAAGTCTTGAGTCCTTTTTGAGTTTTAGCTTGCTTGGGGACAAGCAAGGTTTAAGTTTGGGGTGTTTTGATAAGCCTCTGGCTTATCTAGTTTTATAACTAGATGGACTGTGGTTTTTGTGCAAATTATTCGAGTTCAATCTCGTTTTCGCCCAAATTTGGCCTTGTTTTGTTCCTAAGTAGACTTTTACTCGTTCTAGGCATTTTTAGTAGTTTTTAGTCTATTTTGAATAGAATTACGCTTTTTGTGTCTTTTTATTGTTTCAGGTTAGAAGTGAAGCTCCGGGAGTCAAGGAAAGTCAAGAAGCAGAGGAAAAAGCACTTCTGGAGATGCTCGCCTCGCGAGTGGATGATCGCCTCGCGAGCCTGAACATCAGATAAAGCAGGAACAGTCATCACTCTGGCTCGCCCCGCGAACAGTATACTCGCCTCGCGAATCATGAAGACCTGGAAGTCAAAGACCATCACGGCCTAGCCGTGATGAAGGTCACAGCCTAGAATTGAAGTCTCGCCCCGCGAAAAGAATCTCGCCCCGCGAGAGTTTGAAGACCCTGGAAGACAGAGACCATCACGGCCTAGCCGTGATGAAGGTCACGGCTGTGACAGATTGAAATTGGAAGACTCGCCCCGCGAACACGCTCTCGCCTCGCGAAAATCCAAACTTGAATGCGCGCCAAAACTAAAATTCGCCTCGCGAATGTTTGCTCGCCCCGCGAGCGGGCAAGATTCAGAATCCTTATTTAAAGGCTGTTTCAGATCAGAAAGGAGGTTTTTCCACTGGTTTTAAATCAGATTTTGTGCGAATCCTTGTTTCTGGAGCTGCGTCTCCCTTTCCTTTTCTTTTCTTATTTTATTATGGAGATTATTGCCGATTGTTTGTGCGCCGTCACGGGCATGAGGAACTAATCCCTTCGTCTGGGGGATCGATGAAGCCACCCATGGCGGTATAGTGTTAATGTGATGTATGTTTTTCTCCCCTTCTCTCAATACATGTTTTTCCAATTCTGATTTGATTGTGTTGATCATATGTGTTGCGTGATTAACTAGTTAAACGTGTTTGAGGCCGATCGGCGATTCGCGTTTTAGAACTTGAATTGGAATCACTAATTGAATAATGAGCACGACAGTGGATTTAGGAGATTAGTGCAACCTTTTAGGGAACAAGAATTAATAGAATTCGAGATTAGGATTATGAGACCTAGTAAGTAATTAATCCAATCATCGAATACGTCCTATTGAGCACGACAGTGGATATAGGAGAATTTGGGGGTCCCGGTTGACATTGTAATTGAATTTAGGGAGGAATTCATCATCACGTGGGAACTATACTTGATTGGGTAGGTGGAATTGAGACCCTAGATATTTTAACTTATGATTTTAATACCTTAGTTTATTTGATTTGTCAATTAAATTGCGATCTTAATCTCTCCCTCTCAACCACTTTCCTCACTTGACCAAACGTATCTGATTTCCCGGGGGATTAGTCGAATTGGTAGCCCAATCCTTGTGTTCGACCTCGGTAAATTCTTACCGTGTTATTTTTATTACTTGCGACGACCCGGTACACTTGCCGGTGACATCAACAATAGTATCATAATCTTCTCCAGCTCCCGTATCCACCACTCTGCCCTCTCTGGGTCATAGTCACCTCTAAACTGTGGTGGCTTCTCTTTCAGGAAGGTAGTCATCCCAGCATCCTTTGCCTCTGCATTTCGACATAAAAGGACATAAGCCTACCTTAGCCTAATCAAGAAAATAAAGATAGGATGATGAAGTAGGCGTCGCGAGGATTACAACGGTATAATCAGTTTCTCGATATGACGAACGAATTGCTCGAAAACTCCTCCGAAATTTTCTCTCTCTCTCTCACCTCCTCTCATCTTTCTCTCTCTCTAATTTGCTGCTTCTCTACTCTTCTGGCAGCTTCCACGAAATGACTCAATTTAAAACATTTTTTACACGGTGGGCTCTCAGCGCTCGTGAGCCAGCGCTCAGCTCTAGTGGGCTACACCGCCTTTCTCCGTAAACCACAGCATGAAACGTGTCACCATATCCAGTGCTCAGCGCCCCATGCTGACCAGCAATCCTGGTTCATACGTTTCTTCGCGTTCTGAGCTCGTTTGAAGTCCGATTGACCTGAAATTTGAAACATAGACTCTTCTATACCTAAGAAATAAGATCAAGTCCTCAAACATAACTAATCTATTCCTCAACCTAAATTTCCTATTGTGCACTCTTAAGCATAAGCAAGTACCATTCTTATAGCTTCTAATCTTGCTACTGGTGCATATGTTTCATCATAATCTATGCCTTCTTCTTGGTTATACCCTTTGGCTACCAATCTAGCCTTGTTTCTTACAATTATACCATTTTCATCTAGTTTATTCCTAAAAACCTATTTTGTACGTATTACTTGACAGTTCTTGGGTTTAGGCACTAGTTTCTAGACTTGGTTTATTTCAAACTGGTTTAACTCATCTTGAATAGCCATCATCCAATGTTCATCAATTATAGCATCATCTATGTTCTTAGGTTCTACTTGAGACACAAATGGCATATGATTACAAACATTTCTAAGAGATTGTCTAGTAGTTACCCCCTTTGTAATTTCACCAATGATGTTATCAATTGGATGATTTCTGACAGTCCTCCATTCCTTTGGTAGGTCAGACTGTTGTTCTGTTTGCTCCTGCTACAACAATTCGTTCTTTAAGATTTCATCTTCTTCATTGTCCTATTTCTCTTCTAGGAGAGTTTTCTCAATTGAATATGCAAGATCATCAATAACACAATCCTTTCCCAACCTTTTGGGGTTAGACTTATCAAATGTCACATGCACAGATTCCTCAATAGTTTAGGTTCTCTTATTATATATTCTAAATGCTTTGCTAGATAGAGAGTATCCTAGGAAAATTCCATCATCAGCCTTTGCATCAAATTTTCCAAGATTATTCTTTCCACTATTAAGAACAAAGCATTTGCAACCGAAAACATGTAAATGTGCTATATTTGGTTTTATTCCTTTGTAAAGCTCATAAGGGGTTTTCTTTAAGATTAGTCTTATCAAGACTCTATTTAGCACATAGCAGGCCGTATTGACAGCATCTGCCCAAAAATGTTTTGGCAAGCTAGAGTCGTTCAATATAGTTCTTGCTATCTCCTCTAATGATATATTCTTTCTTTCGACTACTCCATTTTGTTGTGGAGTTCTAGGAGCAGAAAAATTATGTTGAATGCCATGCTTATCACAAAAGTTTTTAAACACTTCATTTTGAAATTCTCCCCTATGATCACTTCTTATAGAAAAAAATTTTACGTCCTTTTCATTTTGCACAATTTTTGCCATTTTCTTAAATGTAGCAAATGAATCACTCTTATGAGATAGAAAATATGTCCATGTATATCTAGAGTAATCATCTACTATTACCAATGCATACGAGTTACCACCAAAGCTTTTGGTTCTAGATGGACCAAATAAATCCATGTGTAAAAGTTGCAAGGGTCTAGTTATTGAAACAATGTTCTTTGGTTTAAAAGAGACCTTAACTTGCTTTCCTTTTTGACATGCATCACATAGTCCATCTGTAACACCCTGTATTTCACTGTTTGAAATAATAGTAATACATATAAATATGTTTATAAATTTATTTGAGTTTTAGAAAATTATTTTAAATAAACGGAGTTTACTACTCAATCCTACTTGAATGTAGGAAGCTACGATTAAAAGTTAGGTTGGAAAGTCAGGCGAAACCCGGCCCGCGAATTCCATTGACAGTATAATAATACTGCTCAAAAGACCTAATTTTAATTAGTGAACGAAAGAATTGAGTTTAGTATTTTATTTCCTACAATTTTGTATTTTTAGAATTATTTTAAAAAAAATAAAATAAATTATGTTTTTTGGGGCGAAACACGTAATCGGGTAGACGACGGAAGGGATTTCGGAGTTTCTCAGAACCGATAGAGGGGTTATCTTAGGATTTTGAGATGATTCAAGGGGATGACTCATATTTTTAAGTCTAGAAGGTTTTTTAGGGTTAAATAGAAAATTTATGAATTTTACACTTAAGCCCCTGAACTTTCTGTTAATTATCCTTTTGTCCCTAAGTTAGTTTCTAAGTTTTTTTCAAGTGAATTGGGCTATAATCCTTGTTCCCAACCTCTTAATGGACGTGTCTATGAAGCCAAAATTGTCTAGTTCATGAATTGATTCCATAAAGTCCATTTGAAACTATACAAGTTTCCTAAGTCAAGCTTAATGCTTAAATCTTTAAGTGGGCCCCACAAAAATGAATTCAAGCCCAAAGTTACTAAGCCCATGCGCAAGCCCATGAGGGATTGAAGGCTGCCCTCATTTGTTGTTGGATGAACCAAGATTTTTCTAGAATGTTCCACAATCTTCCACATTATTCAACATCATTCTTTAATCTTCTTCAACATTCTTGATTTGTCTTCAACCTTCATGATTGTTCTTAAAAAATATCTATGACATAAAATCAGTCAACTTTGGTCAAGATAAGCTTGCATTAAATGTGGCAAAATCATCATCATGACACTTTATTGACAATTTGCAAACTAGTCCTTCAACTTTTGGAATCTTTGCAAATTGGTCCTTAGAACTTAATTGCATTTGAATCCTTTTAGAAAGACAACTCATCACTTCTAGAGTCTTCCCAAGATGGCGCCACTATCTCTATAAATACCATACTCTCACTTTTCACTTAGTTTCTAATGCCTTTTTGTTCAAAACCCTACGTTCATAAGTTCTTTAGTGATAAGTTTGTGAAGCAAGTTTCTTGGATTTCCTTTGTCATTGATCTTCAAGAGGTAAATCCTAATCTTCATTCTTAATCATGCCTATGTTCTTTAGCAAGTTTCTTGATTCAAGGTTTATATTATAGTTGTTCATCACTTTAAAGTTTCTAACCCTATAACTTTGAAAAGTCATAATAAATTCTAGAAAAATCTAATGATGATGAAACTACTTTCTATCTTCTTTATATCATGCATATTATCAAATCTAAGAGCATGATGTAATCAAAAATTTCTTTCCTAAAAACTTAGCCTTGACCGAATCTATCCAAATAGGTTTGGTAGAGTTTTTGTTCATGGTTTTCATTAATGATCTTGTTAATCAAGCTACTAGTATGTATGCTTAATAAATCCAAGTTAGTTTATTAATCTAAGAACCCTAACCCTATGAACATCTTGAGGCGCGAATCCTTGTATAAAATAGATAGGAAGTTTTGAGTTTCAACTTCAGTTGTTTAGTCACTAATCCATGATTTAGGTTAATCAAAGATCATTAATCTATGACTTAATCATGATTAGAAATTTTAAGGATTTTGAACCCTAAAAGTCAGCCCTTGGCCGAAACCCTAACCCTAAAGGTTAGAGGATTTTGTTTCAAATTTTAGTATTGTAATAAGTAATCTATGTTAGTTAAGACTCTAGTAACTAGGATCCAAAAGATGGCATTAAGAAGATAATCCTAAACCTATTTTCTAAGTCTTGGCCGAACCTAGCCCTAAAGTGTCATAGATGGTTGTTAGTTGATTAATTATAGTTATTTTGTTGGGATGAAGGTGGTTGTGTTAACTCGTGGCGGGATATCGAGGATCGTCGTGTACGTGTTTCCGGTGCTAGCTCAGGTGGGGAAAAGAATCAACCTAATGTCGGAATCGATAAGTAGTAGATTATATGATAATTGTGTAGGGCGACCTAAACCCTACTAGTAGTCGAGTAATCGACATGACCAAAATCCCATTGGAAACCTTTTCTGTAAAACCAATGGTGATTCGGGGATTGTAGGTTTATCGACATTAAGTTGATTTTAAATATTTGAGGATGTTTGATTTTATGTTATCGAATTTACTGTGATACGCTGGTTGAGGTATTCCATCTGCATGTGACGTATTGTTTCGGTGTTTTGATAATTATGATAGTGAGGATGTTTGTTGTCTGTCACGGCCGTGATGATTGTCATGGCCAGGCCGTGACAGGTTCTATTTGTAGAATTCTTGCCTTTGTTGTCTGTCACGGTCGTGATGGCTATCACGGCCAGGCCGTGACAGAGTCTGACTTTATTATTTATTTGGTTGGACTATTATGAGTTGGTTGTGATAAATTGCCTTATATGATATTGAGATATTTAAATATTCTGTTGATTAATGTGTTATGCATGATCTTCCTGGGTTTAATATTGTGATTAGCTGATTCTTAAGTAAGGATATGTGTTGTTCGGGAGATAATTGTTTGGGTGAGAGAATAAAGGTGATTTAGAGGTGCCTAGCCTAATTAAGTGGTTTTATCTATGAGGAAAAAGGTGTTGAGACTTTGATGGAAGGTTGAGGCACTAGGTTGTTATTGTTGTAATTTAGGGAGATTCATTTATCGAGGTATTGTTATTCACAGCCGTGTGAGTGGAACACACGAGGTCAGGATATCCTATTTTGGGATATCGGATATTGCGGGTGAGTACCCTACGGATGTGGATGCCGAGGTAGACTACCTTAATACTCTTTAGTTCTTGACGAGTTCGCATGTTCTTGGCACTGGACCGTTATGGAATGATATTCCTTGACGAGTTCGTATGTTATTGCCACTGGACCGTCTGGATTGATACTCCTTGACGAGTTCATATGTTCTTGGCACTGGGCCGTTATGGAATGATATTCCTTGACGAGTTCGTATGTTATTGGCACTGGACCATTTTAAACTAATACTTGTTTAGTCTTTGATGCATTCGAAAGTTATTGGTACTGGACCGTTCTAGACTACTGACTAATGTGACAGGAGTGAAGATGGCCACATCAGTATAAAGTTTTAGTTGCATGGGCTCAGGGTAGAGGATGATGCAGTGAATTGAGGATGATTGTTGATTTTGAGTGATGCGTGTCTGTGACAATTACTGTATAATTTACTATTATTCTTTTCCGCTTTTTGATGATAGAACTGTTTCTTATTCCCTATATCTTTCTGTGTGTTGTATTTTATTTCTGATGTGATCGTACGAGAAGACTCGATGGAGGAACCAATTGCTGAGGAGTTAGATGGAACTCCGTATGAACCGGATGCTGGAGGTCGAGCTGTGATTCATGGCGATTAGAGTATAGACAGTATGGCCAGTGTGTCTAAGGAGTATTCATAATTCCGCTAAGTATGTCTGTAGTGAAGTTTATGCCTGTGAGAGATCCTACTGAGAGGATACCCTCAACAGTGTTTTGGTAATGTAATAAATAAACATGTGTGTAATTATATAGTACAACTTTGGTGTGTTTTATATTTGTAGAAGTTATATGATTATTAATTAAGTTTTAATTTTTATGTATTTTCAACGATGAGCGCGTGATTAAGTAAATAAATATTAAGGTTTTAATGTAATAATACAATGAGGTACAACGAGGTGTCTCACCATCTTTCAAAAATTTTAGTTTAGGCAAGCCAACTACAAGATCTTTACGAATCAGTTTATTCAAGTGGTTCATGTGAATGTGTGCAACTCTTCTATGCCAAAGCCAATTCTCTTCTTCTTTTGAAATAAGACAACATGCAGTATTTGAAGAGATATTATCTAAATCAAGCATATAGATGTTATCTCTCCTATGTCCAATTAATTTCAAATTTTCATCATGCTGATTTTCTGTATTTGCATGTAGAAGCTGTGTGACCTTTTCTAGCATAGAAATATCATTTAACAAATGGTGTGTTTGATGTCATAGGTACAGCAAAAAATTTCTTGAAAGATTTCTCATGTATCTTAGGTTTATAGCCTATTCCAGCCTTATCATAAACACATTTTTGTTGTCCTAACAATGCATCCAAATTATCTCTACCATTTGTGAACTTGGCTAAGTCATTTTTCAGTTTTTCAACTTCTTTAGTCAATGTACAACTAGATGCATTCCAGATTTCTTTATCACTAGTAATTCTAGATAGATCACCATTCAAATGATTTATATGTTTCTCCAACTTAGGACATTTATCACATATAGGTGCATCTAAAACAGTAGCTAGTTTTTCTTTTAAAGCACAATTTTATGTTTTTAATTGATCTACCTCTTTGTTTAAAACAAAAGTTTTCTCCTCTAAGCATGTGATGGTTTTCTTAGACTTATTTAGAAATCTAGCAAGTCTAATGGATTCATTATGAAGTTCTTCAAAAGCATTTTGCAATTCATCATAAGAAGGTTGATAATCAGAACTTACTTCACTTTTTGAATCACTGTCATTTCTGGCCATCAAGCACAAGTTTGCCTCCTCGGATTCAGATTATTCAGTGGATTCTTCATGTGTTACTTGCAATGTATCCCACATCTCTTTTGCTGATTTGCAATTTGAAACCCTGAAAAACTCATCACGGCTTAAAGCAGATGTTATAATATTCTTAGCACATGCATTATATTGAATTCTTTTCTTATCATCCTCATTCCATTCAGTTTTAGGCTTATTTCTTAGATCACCATTAGCATCTACAGTGGAGGGGACAAATGGTCCATTCTCTAATGCATCCCATATGTCAACACATGCTGCCTCAAGAAAGATTACCATTCTTTCCTTCCAATAGATATACTCGGATCCATTGAAGGCAGGCGGGAGTGCAAGGGAAGCCCCTTCATTTAAACAGTCATTGTAAGCCATGCTCTTATAGCTGTTAAGCCAAACTTAAGAGTTTAGCTCTGATGCCAATTGTTGTTTTGGCTTCAATGACTCAAGGGGGGGGGGGGGGGGTTGAATTGAGTTTTCAAAAAATATTTCCCTCTTAAAACTTTTTCACGAAGCTTTATAAATCAGAGTTGCAGATTAATGCCCTCGGGATCTTTTATAAAATCGATGAAGGGTTTTTACAAAATCTTGAATAGAAGGTGATGAGGATAAGAAAGATTAATTCAGAAAGATTCAGAATAAGTTAGGGTTTAATAACTCAGTAATAACAAAATACAGTTTATACAGATCAAGAACAGAAATTATATTGAACTTTAAACATCAAAGTTGCAAGTTCTTGAACATAAACAGAAAGTAAAGGAGTTTAAGTTTAGGGATACCACACAACCAGATTTATCCTGGTTCAGTCACCTCCACTGTGACCTACATCCAGTCCCCACTCCACCTGTGGGATTTCACACACTAACACACAAGCTTTACCAGGTAGCTTGAAAAACCTTCAGACCACAGAGCACTCATTCACCTCGAGATACCACACTCTTGTGAAGAGCCTCAATGTTCAACCTTAGGGATTCCTCACCCTGATCACTCAGAGAGACTCCCTCTCGCTTTACAATCAAAAGTAAAAACAAAAGTTGATTCCTAACTCCCAATAGTCAGACAAACAGATTGAAGCACTTTGAGTATTGAAACACTCTTTTCCACAGTAAGCTCTAGAAAGATGATAAATGATTTTCACATTTGATTTCTCAAAATGATTTCATAAAACTGTGATATGTTATGATATTCGTATATGTTGTTTAAGTGTTCCTTTGATCCCTCTTTATATAGAAAACAAGTTATAGTCGTTGGGACCAATCAAAACAGATTTGGATCTGATTAACATAATCTGTTTTCTTGATTCTCGTTCTTGAAATAAGATTCTGATTGTTCTTGTATAATTCGCGTCCATAAAATAACCGAGTTCATTTGGAAAAATAGTCGCGTCCATTTGGAAAAAATAGTCGAGTACATCTGAAGAAAATAGCCGCGTCTATCTTGAAAAAATAGTCGCGTCCATTTGCCACTTCAGCAGACGGGAGTACTAACACAAAGTAATTGAACGTGCTTTAACTAGTAGACGAGCTCCATATGCCATGTCAGTGGACGGAGCTTCTCATTAAGATATTAGAAACTCCAAAGACTTGAGTGGACGAGCGCTTATGTCACCTTAGTGGATGAGCACTTTTATCACTTCAGTGGACGTGCGCTTGTGTTACTTTAGTGGACGTGCACTTGTATCACTTTAGTGGACGTGAGCTTCTGTCATTTTAGTAGACGTGAGCTTCTATCACTTTCTTGGACGCTAGGTTTTACTATTCCCAGTGTTGGACGAGCGCTTATATTATTCCAGTGATGGACGAGCGCTTTGAAATCTTATTTCAAAAATCAATTTCATTTACGAAAACTTATTCCTTTTAATGCAGGTTATGAAAAATGATTTTCTTTCATGCATCTTTTCAAATTGAGCTTATTTGTGAATAAGGGATTTCATCTCTTACAAATCATCTAAGACTTAACACTAATTTCTTCGTTAAGCTCTTGTCTTGATGATTCCTTGATCTTCGTCCTTGCTATTTGATTCCTCCAAGTTCTTCCTTGAATATTCTCTTTTGATTGCTCACTGAACTTGTTGAATATTGCTTGATACCTGTCTTTACAATTTGACACTAAAAACGCTTGCATACATATTAAGTTGTATTAGTCATATATCAAAATCTCTAAGTCATTGAGTTTAACAATCTCCCCCTTTTTTATTATGACAAACCTTTTAACAAATTATAAGATCAGAGTAGCAGACGCTAAGTGTTTTTGATAGATTTATATCATGGTATCAAAGCAGTCAGAGCAGAAGTATAATAGAGCAAAAAAAATATTATCAGAGCAGAATTTGATTTGCT
The DNA here is from genome assembly GCA_030762895.1 of Sophora flavescens. Taxonomy (NCBI): domain Eukaryota; kingdom Viridiplantae; phylum Streptophyta; class Magnoliopsida; order Fabales; family Fabaceae; genus Sophora; species Sophora flavescens. The sequence continues at coordinate 116,599,666 of CM061068.1, forward strand.
CCCCATTAATCATGTAAGCTTTTAAGCTCCCCCTCAACATATGCATGTATAATTCATTTTCTCTATATCATACTTTTTCTTCATGTATAATTTGTTATTATCCCTTTCTCTATATCACACTTTTTCTCCCCCTTTTGGCATTATCAAAAAAGTAAAGAAAAGAAACATTCGAAGAAATAGAGAAGGTAAGCACTTATTCATTCAAACTTAGCATATAAAATTGTTCATGATAGAGGGATAGCTGCAGGGGCAAATCAAAAAGATGCGTCCAACTCGCATAGATGTTCCAAAGCTCTCTTCTGATCATTCATAGATATTCCAAATCAAATCATACAAGAATCAGAGTATTTTTACCCAAAGATACAGTCATATAATCAGTTTCTTTAGAGATTAGATATAGGATTGATCGATTATGCCCAATTCTCTTCTAATGAAAAAGAAGTTTTCCTTGTTCAAGGGCTTGGTAAAGATATCGGCAAGTTGTTTAGTTGTATCAACATATTCAATCTCAATTTCGCTACTTTGAATATGGTCTCTAATGAAATGATGTCTGATTTCTATGTGTTTAGTTCTAGAGTGCATTATGGGATTCTTAGTTAGGTTAATTGTACTCGTATTGTCATATCTAATAGGAACTTGGTTTAGTTGAACACCATAATCAACTAATTGTTGTTTCATCCATAAAACCTGTGCACAACAGCTACCAGCTACTACATATTCAGCCTCTGCAGTGGATAAAGCCACACTAGATTGTTTCTTACTGAACCATGATACTAATGAGTTTCCTAGTAAATGGCAAGTTCCACTAGTAATCTTTATGTCTAGTTTACAACCAGCAAAATCAGAGTCTGAATAGCTAATTAAAGTACATGTAGCTCCTTTGGGATACCATAATCCCATGTCTTTTGTTCCTAACAGATACTTAATTATCCTTTTAACTGCTGTTAAGTGTGATTCTTTTGGATTTTTTTGATACCTAGCACACATGCATACACTTAACATGATATTTGGCCTACTAGAAGTAAGATAAAGTAGTGAGCCTATCATACCTCTGAATTTAGAAACATCAACAGGTTTACCTTGCTCATCCTTGTCCAGATAACAGGAGGTACTCATTGGAGTAGGCATCTCCTTAGCTTTTTCCATGCCAAACTTCTTGATTAACTCATTGCAGTACTTGGAGAAGAACTTCAAGGATTCTGCCTCAATAGACAAGAGTCCAATTGTCTGCTATGAGTGTTGTAACATCCCAACTTGTAATCCTTTTTAATTATTAAATAAATAAATTCTATTAAATTGTTAAGGCGCGCTAGGGGAAAATTTTTTGCGCGAGGGTCCTTAACATTTATATTTAACTAAGACTTAGCTAATCCATTCCAAGTTACCAAATTAATTTATTAACCGTACAAAATTACTTCATCTATCCAATGTTGGGATGCTACATTTCTATTACACCACTATATCCTTTCACAAGAAGGATTACAAACCACCGTGCCAGACTCAAATAAAATAAAATATCTAATCGTTTGCCTGTGTCCATCTTGGACACTACCAGTCGTCCTCCTTGTGATTCTCTTCATCTTCACCAAGATCTTCTTTTTCTTCGTCTTCATTGGAATCTATCTTGTCCATTGATCCAGGGTATCTGAGGGAAATAGAAGAGAGGAGAGAAGAGAAAAGAGGCAACAGAAATAGTAGGGGTGAGAATCTCCTTTGATTCACTCAGTAGGATAGAGCCCTCGGCGTGCTCCAATACAGTATCACAATCATACAGTCAATCAGATGGATCAAATAATTCCCTAGACCTCGATATGATGTATGCTCGACTCTAAAAATACTCATGCACCTCAGTGCAATGCATGTTGGACCCAAATTCATTGCTACTCACTTGCAGCATTGCACCCTTGGCTGATAATCTGGCATTCAAGCCACTTCCCAAATCATGCGGCATCGCACCCCTGACGGATTTGGTCGCACCATCATAGGTGTGCACTTCGCAGTGCACTGCGGCATCGCAACCCAGTTACGAGACTTGGCGCACCACTATTTCAGATGGCCACTTCGTAGATCACTGCGGTATCGCACCCCTGGCGAATTATGAATATGTATGCATGCAAGACCAACAGTAACATAATGATTCATATAACCAAACATCAGTAACATCATAACCACATAAATCTTGGTTATCAGTTTTGGTCTTACATTTATATTTTTATTTATATACATTTATATTTTTATTATCGATCAAGATTCCTTTACCATAGCCACACAGGCTTCCATTACCAATATTGCCACACAGGCATCTCATTTCATTATTAGTATTGCCACATAGGCTTTCATTATTCCCTACGCCACTTAGGCTTTCATTATTTTCAATGCCACTCAGGCTTTCATTATTCTCAATGCCATATAGGCTTTCATTATTCACAATGCCATATAGACTTTCATTATTATTAATGACACACAGGCTTCCATTCACAATGCCACTCAGGCTTTTATTATTCACAATGCCACTTAGGCTTTTATTATTCTTAATGCCACATAGGCTTTCATTTTCATCCATATGTTATCGCACAATCATCTCATTAGTCTTTTCAGCCTTCATTTATGTAGGCAAGGTCAACATCGTTATCTCATACTCATTCTCACATTATAGGGTTGACCTATATACTATGCATGCCTACTTGTTTGATTACATAGGACCATTCAATAATTTTTGTTGATCAAAACAATATTCTTAAATTATTTTTCTTCCTTATTAAATTATTATTTAATAAATTAGTATTTCATTAATTATTAATTATATTTAATTAATTAACATTTAATTAATTATTATTTATTATTGATTTATTAGTCCTTATTTTATTATCATTTAATTAATTATTATTTAATAATAATTAAATTATTCATTATTATTTAATTATTTATTTATTTTTCATTTATTATTTTATTTAATTATTAATTACCAAAACCACCTTACCCCTTTCCAAAAAGTCACATGGTTTTGCAATCATGATTTTCATTCCTTCAAGTGGTTTCCTAAAACCATCAAATGTCTTTTACTTTAAGAAAGGTTGTGACACATGGCAATCTCTTCCTAAAAGTAAGATGCCTTTTTTATCCTTAAGTCATTGGTATGCATGTGGTCAGTTGGATTTCATCCTTTATCTCATCCTTTGTGACACATGGCAAGTGTGCTAAGGTCACTTAGGGTTACATTCTACTTATTAAAAATTAGCGTTATCACAAAGCTTGGATTTCCTTATCCTTTACTTGGATTTATGGTTTATCACTTTGATAATCCTTTGTGACACATGGCATGCTTCTTCTAATAGCAAAGTTGCCATTTTGTCCTTTATGCCATTGGTTCCGCCACATGGCATTCATGCACTTGGTTAATTTGGATTTCACCTTTAAGCTTATCCTTAGTAATACATGGCAAGTATGCTAAGGTCACTTAGAATTACATTATCTTAATTAAAATATTAAGGTTTCCCTTAGGTAGATTACTTATGCCACCTGGCACAAAAGCAGTGGTTAATTAGATTTTCTTATCTAATTAAATATTGGTTTATCTTTATGATGGATTGCCTTTGCCACTTGGCATCAAAACATAAGTTAGCTAGATCCTCTTATTTAATTAGATATTAGTTTTATATTTAGGATAGATTGCACATGCCATTTGGTATAAAAGCAATATTTCTTGGATTACGCTATTTAATTAAATATTAGATTATCTTTTATGACATATTTCACATGCCACTTGACCTTCTATTAGAAGTTACTTAGATTTTCTTATCTCATTTAGGATTACATTATCCTAATTATATATTAGGATTATCTTTAGGACGGATTGCATATGCCACTTGGCAAGCATTCACAAGTTACTTAGATTGCTTTATCTATTTAATTAAAAATTAGTTTTTCCTTAAACTTCTTAGACTTAGTAATTTGAGTTTGAAAGGATCAAACTCTAGTTTTTCAAGTTCTTACCAAGAACACTATAATGTGTTCATGATGTTCATCAAGCCAAATTAATTCATTTTTGTCCAAGACTTACTTTTTTCATATACACTTTAATCCAAAAAAATTTATATCTTCATTTAAATACTTGTTTAAGGTCCATTTTATACTAGAAATATTTAATTGTTCATCTTAAAACATATTATTTTCAAAATCATGTTTATCATTCAAAAATTCAGAAAAACTCTTTTATAAGATATTTTCAGAACAACAGTGAGTTTAATTAGTAAATGATCAGTCAAATGACCTTTAAAAACTTTGATTATTTAATTAGAGGTACCCAACTCACACACCAACACAGTGCAATCAGTCCCATGTCAAAATTCGAAGCCATTAATTTATTAAAAATCACACACTGTCTTTATTTGCACAGGATTTTCAAGAAATCCGAGTTCATCAACATGTAACTTTAATAAATTGTTTCTCTTTATATACGCATGTAAAAATTCGAATATCCAACCAAAATTTAGTTATACTTTATTAATAACCCAAAAAGTTTTATACAAGCTTTTAACTTTCGTATTCATATTTAAATTCATCATGCAATCATTTATGTTCTTATTTTCGAACCTAAAATATGTTTCTACTTTGTTAGGTGTTTTGACCCAGTAAATATCATCCAAATCTTTTCATATTATATATCAAATTAAAGCCCCAGAAGTCGTATTTCCAAATATGTGTTTAGTTTTCAGAAATATATTTTGTGTGGAAAGTTATGGGATCACGAGTCATTGCATGTCATGTTGCCAGATTCAAATCTTAATATTTTCATCCACATTAACTTTTCATTTTCTTTTAAACATCTCCCACAAGTCACAAAATCAACATGCAAGGGTTCTAGACCCTCAAACACATACATGCAAGCAACCTTTCAACCAAGTCAGCAACCATCATTATCAAACAATCCACACATCACACAGTAATGGCTCAAACAAAGAGTTTAGAGAGGATCTCCCCCTGCCTCTTGAAGATCCTAAAACCTCATGATTCCTAGCTTGGAAAAGCTTCAAGCTTGATCCTTTAAGCTCGAAGATGACATCTTTTGAATAGATATAAAAGTTAGAGATGGATTCATCAATATGCATGAAGGAAATCTTAAAGGAAATGGGTTTGCATGTTGAGTTCTTACCTTTCTCTTATGAGTTTTGGAGCTTCTAAAGAATGGATGACTAAAATGGAATTATAGTCCCTCTAGGGAAGATTCGGCTTCTAAAGAATGGATGACTAAAATGGAATTATTGTCCCTCTAGGGCAGATTCGTCCAAGAGGGGTTAAAGGTGTTTCATGCTTTAGTTGATGAAGATTTCTAGAGATTATGTATCAACATGAAACATATGGCCTTAAGAGATTGTAGGAGTGAGTTTGAGTGGTGGTGGATGGTTGTTGTTGATGATGGCCGAATGGCCTTGAGGGTGGAGAGGAGTGGAAGACTTAGATGTGTTTGAGAGAAAATGAGAGAGTTTAGAGAGAGGAGAGAGAGCCGGGAGTTTAGAGAGGAGAGAATGAGTGAAATGAGAGATTTAGCTTTTTTTTTTTTTGGGCCTTTATAGTGGATGGCATTTTGCATGTAAGACCTTGAACTCTTACTTGATTTTCAAATGAGTCCTTCCTCCTCTTGGGATCTACCCTTGGACTTCTCTTAATTATAAATCAACCCCACTCTTATTTCTCCACCACTTGTTGACAGATGTCACTCAAGCATTCATCAATTTCTTTTCTTATTCTTTTTCTCTTTTCCTCTTGTATTTTCCTTTTTGTTTCTAACACCACAAATACACTTCCTTCCAATACTTGTATTTTATTTTATCTTTTATGGCTTGGCATATATTATTGAATCACTAACCGGATGCTAATAAAATTGGGCGAATTAATAAAATGCACTGTTATCCAGGTCTATGGACTTTTATTTGTATAATAAATTCCTTAATATTTATACTTAAATTATTTATTATTTAATTAATTATAGTGTTCTGTTACTGTAATTTTCGGGACGTGACAAGTGCAAGAAACCTGGTCACATTAAAGTTGAGTGTCCTCAACTCAAGAAAACCCCTTATAAGAAATTCTTTCAAAAGAAGAAGAAAGGAATGATGGCTACTTGGGAGGATCTGGAGTCAACCTCTTCTGAAGATGAGGAAGCTAATCTCTGTCTGATGGCCAACACTGACTCATAATCCGATGATGAGGTACACCCTGACTTTGACGAATTGCATGATGCCTATGAGGAGTTGCTGGATGAATCCAACTGCTTATATAAAGCCTTCAAATCCCTCAAGAGAGAGTATGTAAAGCTTCTTAGTGAGCATAAACAAAAGAAGTTGGGCTACGAGAACAGTAAGCTGAAGACTGATAAGTCTAATAAATCTAAGATCTCTAGTGAAACACCACAGTCTGAAGAAGTTGTTAAACTTCAACAGAAAGTGGAAGAGCTCACTTCTGATCTTGCCAAATTTGTTAATGGTAGAGACAATCTGACCAAGCTGCTGTCAGAGACACTCCCTTAACAAAGAAGGTATTGGATATGTCCATCAGCCACATCATAAAGTATCAACAAGAACATCTAAAGTGTTTGTTAAATCAACATTTATTAAATCCATAGTTGCCTGTAACTTCTGTGGAAAGACTGGACATATCACGTGTAAGTGTATCCATAAAAAGAGAATGAAGTCTTCACAGAATCCTAGAACTAACAGAAAAGGACCCATAAAACTATGGGTACCTAAAGACCAAATAATTCCTGTTGCAGATGTCCTTAATAGGACAAGGAAAACACCTCCATTGGTACTTGAACTGTGGTTGCTCGCGACACATGACAAGAAAAAGGTCTATGTTCCTAGACCTCCAACTTAAGAAAGGAGGACATGTTGCCTATGGAGACAATCAGAAAAGGAAGGTTATTGGAATTGGTATTATTGGTAAACCCCCTCTTCCTTCAATCTCATATGTTCTCCTAGTCAAAGGATTAAGACACAATTTGCTTAGCATAAGTCAATTATGTGACAATAGATTTGATGTCTCCTTTAATAAGGATGCTTGTATAGTCAAAAACAAGAGTGGCAATACACTCTTTTCAGTTAGTAGGAAACAAAATCCTTATAAGATTAAACTGACTGATCTCTCGGATCAAAGTGTAACCTGTCTAATGTCGAAAGAGGATGAAAGATGGTCATGGCTTAGTAAATTAGGACATGCTAGTATGAAACTAATTTCAAATTTGAAAAAGGATAACCTTGTGAGAGGATTGCCTGATATTAGTTTTAAGAAAGATGTTTGTGTGATGCATGTCAGAAAGGTAAACAAGCAAAATCAAGTTTAAAATCTAAGAACCAAGTATCAACCTCTAGACTTCTTCAGTTGTTACACATGGATCTGTTTGGGCCAGTTAGTGTTGCTAGCTTGGTTGGAAGGAAATATGGATTCGTCATAGTTGATGACTATTCTAGATTTACATGGGTACTCTTCTTAACCCACAAGGATGAGTCTTTTAAGGTTTTCTTTGTATTCTATAAGAAAGTACAAAATGAGCAGGGTTTCTGTATTTCTACCTTTATAAGTGATCATGGGGGAGAATTTGAAAATTAGCAATTTAGACTGTTCTGTGAGGAGAATGGGATCTCTCACAATTTCTCTTCACCAAGAGCTCCATCGTAAAATGGAGTGGATGAGAGAAAGAACAGATCTCTGTAAGAGATGGCTAGATCAATGCTCAATGAGAATAATCTCCCTAAGTACTTATGGGCAGAAGTAGTAAACACTGCATGCTATGTACAAAACAGAATACTTATAAGGCCTTATCTACAGAAGACTCCTTATGAATTGTGGAAAGGTAAAAGACCCAACATATCTTACTTCCATGCATTTGGAAGTGAATGTTTCATTCTAAACACTAAGGGTCGACTTGTAAAGTTTGATTCCAAAGTGGATAAGGGTATCTTCATTGGATATTTTGAAATGTCTAAGGCATTTAGAGTTTATAACGCTAGAACCTCTGTAATTGAGGAATTTGTTCATGTTATGTTTAATGATGGTTTCGAGACTGATAAGGAACTATTAAATCTAGAAGATGAACATACAGGTCTTGATATAAATAGACAAGACACTCAACAGCCTGACATATCTAAGGCAGAACCTGTTGAAGAGTCTGACAGACAAGTGGAGCAGACAAGTCATCAGACAAGTCAACAGACTGGTCAAGATCAACATGATGATCTCAAAAGAGATTGGAAGTTCAAGACGCATCATCCAAAGTATCTTATCATTGGAAATCCCCCAGTAGGAGTTAGAACCAGATCAACTTTAAGAGAATCAAGCAATGTGGCCTTTCTGTCAGAAATAGAGCCAAAACGCATTGAAGAAACTCTTGATGATGAAAGCTGGATTCTTACAATGCAAGAAGAACTCAACCAGTTCACCAGAAATGATGGGTTTGGACACTTGTCTCCAAACCTAAAGACAAGTTTGTCATTGGACAAGATGGGTTTTCAAAAACAAACTGGATGAAGATGGTAAGGTTATCAGAAATAAACCTAGGTTAGTAGCTCAAGGCTATAACCAACAAGAAGGTATTGATTATAATGAAACATTTGCACCTGTAGCCAGAATAGAAGTCATACGCATCTTAATGTTATTTCCTGCACAAAACCAAATCACTCTCTTTCAAATGGATGTGAAAAGTGCTTTTTTGAATAGTATAATTGAAGAAGTGTATGTTAAACAACCTATTGATTTTGAAGATACTGATAAACCAGATCATGTTTTCAAACTTAAAAAGGCTTTATATGGTTTGAAACAAGCACCTAGAGCATGGTATGATAGACTTAGTTCTTTTCTCATGCATAATGGTTTTACCAGAAGACAAGTAGACACAACCTTATTTAAGAAATGCTCAAAAGATAATTTTATTATAGTTCAAATATATACTGATGATATTATTTTTGGAGCAACTAATAAAAAGCCGTGCAAGGAATTTTCAAAGTTAATGCAAGCAGAATTTGAGATGAGCATGATGGGAGAGTTAAAATTCTTCCTTGGACTGCAAATCAAGCAGACAAGTGATTGTATCTACATCCATTAGCAAAAATATACCAAGGAAATACTAAAGAAGTATAAAATGGAGAATGCTAAATCAATGAAAACTCCCATGCAGCCCAATGCAAAATTAAGCAAGGATGGAGAAGGTAAAAAGGTAGACCAAACTGTCTACAGAGGTATGATTGGCTCTCTTTTGTACTTAACCTCAAGCAGAACTGATATCCAATTTAGTGTATGTATGTGTGCAAAATTCCAATCTGACCCTAGATAATCCCATCTTGTTAAAAGAATATTTAGATATTTGCTTGGGACTACTAATCTTGGTTTGATGTATTTAAGAACTATAGATTACAGATTAGTAGGATACTGTGATGCTGATTTTGCTGGAGACAGAATATAAAGAAAGAGCACCAGTGCAGGCTTTCATTTCACTGGAGCCAGCCTAGTCTTCTGGTCAAGCAAAAGGCAGACAACTATTGCTCTATCTACTACTGAAGCAGAATAAATCTCTGCTGCTAGTTGTTGCTCTCAGCTCTTATGGGTAAAACATCAACTTGAAGATTATTCTATATATGAGCATAATATATTTGTGTGGTGTGACAATTCAAGTGCTATATGCTTATCTAAAAATCCAATTCAGCATTCTAAGGCTAAGCACATTGAAATCAAGCATCACTTTAAAAGGGATTATGTTCAAAAAGGTATCTTTGATATTAAGTTTGTTAAAACTGAAAATCAATGGGCTGATATTTTCACAAAACCTTTAGTGAAGTTAGGTTTATCTATATTAGAGACAATTTTAACATGCATTGCATTGTTGAATGACATGTCTTAAACAAGTTTCCGATTGAGGCGTTCTTGGTGTCGTTAGAAAGCTCAGAGAAATATCTACAAATTAATGTTTGACGATTTAATCCTATATCGGACTCTAAGACGGTCAAATATTCAATGGAAGTTTAGCGACAGATTTGGTAGTTATTCCTAGATAGGATCCTTAGGAGATTATGATAAAATCTTAAGAGACAATCAAAAAGAGGATTACCCTATATTAATAAGGACTCAAATCTGATTAATTGAGTGATTAAAACATAGGAGATACATTATCTTGATTTAAATACTAAATCACACGATATCTCAAAATATCTTTATTAATCACTTATTAATAATAAAAACACATATTATATATTAACATATAAAATCACAAACAAAATCATATATCCATATAAGATCACACATTAAGGGACACAATCTCATATTAATGCAAATAATCATATATTAATATACATATTATCATATGTAATAATATATACATACATATATGTATGTATGTATATGTATAAAAATACTACAACACTAATAACAATTACATTATCAATTATATAAATAACAATACTAACTTAATTAATAATAATACCAACAACAACAACAACAACAATAATAACAACAACAACAACAACAACAACAACTAGGCATCCATAGTAACATAATCCCTTATACGAAAATCGGGGTGTTACAATTGGTAATTATCGATAATTATTTGCAAAACCCAATCGATTTTTCAACGCCCTTATTTCAGACGGATACTTGGCCTTTGGTTTTTCATCGAAAAAACACTCTTTCTGATGGCTCTAGGTAAATTCTAAAGGGTTTCGATCGTCAATAACATGTTATTGTCTTGTAGTGAATAATGTACAAACGTCTGTTGGTCCAAGTGACTAGGGCTTGGTACTCCATAAATAATGTCTCGAGTTGAAGTCTTATATATGAAAAACAAATAGGTAAAAATTCTAAACGAACAATGTCTTACAAAAACTTAAAACAGTAATGAAATGAGAAAATAATTTAGACAAATATACTTGTATGTCTCTAGAATTAAGAGTATTAAAGACTTATTAACTAAAGACTAAAACCTCAAATGAAGATATTATAAGTTAAAAATAATGAAGTATATATTATTATAGCTCTAGAGGAGTTACAGATAATATAAAACGAATGAAGTATGTTATTAGTGCTCTAGATGATCGTCATAACTCCTCTTAGATGCTAGAATCATTATTATGTATATCCTGCATACTTATCGAACTACTTATTTTTCCTTTTTTAAGCCAAATTTTATTGAAAAGGAGTACGTAACATACTTCAATCCTTATACATTTTAAATACAATTTAACTTATACCTCACAACACTTATTTATACATTCCAAAGGATTAATACATCAATCCATAAATAACAAATTAACACCTTGAACCATAGAAGAAGACGTTGACCACGGAGCAATTTTAATCAAATCCAGCATATATATCATATCAAACCTCCATTTTTGAACACTATATGTCATTACTATACAACCACAAAATCCAGGCACCAGAATACTACAAAAGTTGTCATGCATGTTTAGTTTCTTCCCCTCACCAAACCTCCAAGTTGATGATAATAATAATAAAAATTAGGAGGAAAGAAATATATGTTTCATCAAATCACATTCATCAAATAGGAACTCCACATATCAACTATCAAGAATACTTCAATTCATTAAGGGATCAACATATACATTATTTCTTCAATCTTTGGCATATATCAAGTAAGGATATCATTCATTAAGTTACAGATCCAAATAGGAGTCTAGTAAATAACCATCAACACTAAAATCGATAAATAAGTCTTCTAATTCTGGGTATCGTTGAAATTCCATCGGAAAATCTAATTCTGGGCGTCGTTGAGTTTCCATCGAGAAATCGGGATTTGAAAATTCTACATCGTCCCTTCCATTCTCTTGTTTCGCCTCAACATGAATTTCATTCTCATGTCCAGAAGTAGCATGCACTTCTGGTTGCAATATTTCCATTGAACTATTGCTCGAGTCAACATTTTCTTAAGAAGTTTTGCAAGGAGAAGAAGGCATTTTCTCTGATTTTGGAGGTTCCTCAGTTACAAAGATATTTGTAGGTTCAACATCCACATTACTTTCTCTCTCTATTATTGCCTCAATGAGAGTTTCATGCTCACCTTCCGAACTAGCATGGACTTCCTCCAGTTGACTTTGCAATATTTCATTAGAAGTATTGCTTGATTCAATGTTTTCTTTCTTCTCCTTGGTGTGCTGAGAGTTTTGGCAAAGAGAAAGACCTTCCTTTTTCAATTTTTTAGATTTCTTCACTGATTGACCCTGTAAATGATTGTAATGAAAGTATTTAGTCATCATTAAGTTTTGTTAAATTCTGAGCACCAATATTTTAAATGTATCATACTAAGTCATTGATCAAATAATTTTAAAGAATCACCTTGCTTGTTTGCCTTTTTGGAATTTTCATGTAGCTTTGAGGAAGCATATAATTCACAACCTCAATGATGGATCGAAATGGTCGGCTTGAATTACTGTGATAAAAATACTGCGAAATAACAAACAAACAACATGAATATTATCTTCAATGACATATTTGTGGTTCAGATATATTGTGAAAATAAGCAATAAAAGAAGTAGCTAGTTTATTTTCCCTAATATAAGATAATATAATATGGTATCAAATGCTTATGGTAAACTAAATACATTAATCTAAAAGTTGATGTTTCAGAGAAGACTTTACCTGACCATCATTTTCAATCTGAAATTCAATAAGCAATAAAATCAAAGATAAAAATATAAAAGGCACTACATATATCAATATGTAAATTTGATTTTACACTAACTTTATTTCAAGGTGCACTCACAGTTCACCTATATCCTTATTTCCAAGTTTGGTATATTTAGATACTCATTCACCTAATAAACAGTTTGCTTTATATATCAAAGTCAAACAGGATCCATTAACAGGTCATTGGTGGATTACTTTGACTAAAGCTCATGTACAAATTGGGTATTGGCCAAAAGAAATATTCACTCACTTAAACCAAGGTTCATCTTTGATTCATATGGAGGTGAAACTTTTGCTCCACCCGATATGATTAGTCCCCCATTGGGTAGGGGGAGTTTGCCCAAGGAACTATTTAAAAACTCAGCTTTCATTTCAAACCTTGAAATTGTGGATTCACAATACAATGAAAATGAAGTCAAACCTGAAGACATGAAGTCATATATTGATACCAGCTCAAATTGCTATGACTTGTTGTACCATGGTTATGAAGGAGAATTCTTTGAGCAAGCTTTTCTTTTTGGTGGACCTGGAGGCCAATGTGGTATATGATTGTATTACCAAATGTATTTAATAAAGGCTAATTCATCCGATACACAATAAATGATACTTGAAATTTAGTGCTTATGAACTTCAATAATGTCGGTGGATAAGTGAAATTAAAACAAAATAGAGACTTTAACCAAAAAAAAAAAGATACTCATTCACACTCGCGTGCATTAGTATACAATGTTTAGATTAATGTCAAACATATCTATTAAAAAAAAATTCATTTTTTTTGAGATCCATTAAAAGAGGCTATGTACAAGCGCAAAAATTAGTCAAAGGGAGATTTAAACTCATGTACAAGGACAATGAAGAAGTGAATACCTTCAAACAGTTGTGCTAGCCAACCAATACATAATATTGCATTAGACAAAGGTGTATGATCTACATATATCAATGTGTAACTTTGATTTTGCAGTAAATTCATTACAATTTTTTTGTCAAAAAAAAAGTAAATTCATTACAATGTAGTGTGCGAATCATCATTACAATGTATAATCTGAACATTCAAAGTCCACACACACACACACTTACAGAAAGTTCACCTATATTTTATTTCAAAATATGGTATATTTAGATACTCATTCACACTCACATGAATTGATATATAGTGTTTATATCAATGTCTAACTCATCTATAAAAAAACCATTTTCCATTCATTTTGATATTCATTAAAAGAGGCTACGTACTCAGCTAGCCACTAATCTAACGCTATGGGATTTTCATAGAGATAAATAACTACCAAGCACAAATATTAGTCATACGGAGATTTAAACTCATGTACAAAGAGAATGAAGAATGGAATACATTCAATCAGTTGTGGCGGCCAACCCATGCATATTGCATTAGACAGAGGTGTGTGAAACAAATCGTTCATGTTTTTTCTTCACTTAAATTGATTTTATGTAAATTTAAAAAACAATTTTGAGTTTTCTTTTCTCTGAAAAAAGTGTTCGTCTCAAGCTTTGGGTAGATAAAAATATAGCTTCAAGCAAGAAATTGCTGTGTTAACAATTTATGACATATTGAATTTTAGTTTATTTATTTTTCTATATGACAAAGGTATAACAATATAAGTGATATATATTAAATAAAAATAATAATTAAAGAACATCAAACAACTTTTGATTTGATGACAATTCAATTACCGTATCACAATTCGTTGCGTCACGTTGTCTGATTTGTATCCTCCAATCCCCAAGCTTTGGTTGTAGCATTCCTATGTCTTTAAAACTAGCAGGATTACATTCTTTAGGAAGAAAAAAGGAAACAGTTTGTTCTGTCTTCAGACGGGTAGTCTTCAACCTTTTCCCACTTTCTTGTTGTTCATATGATCAAAATCATCATACATATTACCTAGTACATATGCAATATAAATGAAATAGCATGTCGCTTACTTTAAGTTAGCATGCCATCATTATATATCATGTTGAATGGTAAAAGAAGACCACCCTATAAACTATGTTGAACATACAATTTACTTGATAAAGGATGCGCTTACAGTTATTGGTGAAACAACAATTTTTTCTGCAATCTGCACTCGGTACATTGCTCTAGTTTTCTTGACGGATTCCTGTGTCATAATAATTAAGTACATACGGTTAACTGCAACAATAGGTTTTGAATTACGGTTGCAGTCGCAATCACGGTTGCATTGTATTTACCACGATTACGAACAATTACGAGAAAATGCAGCCGATGTGATCGTAATTGCGGCCGCGATGCGATTTTGATAGACATCCACAACCAAAACATGCAATTCCCAAATGTGGTAGCGAGCTTAATTTAAAACCCTAACCCATATTATTGTCATGTAAAAGGGAAAGATTTACTTTACTTACTAGGATTAATTTCCTGAGGATGTTAACCAGCTCTTGGCTTTGTGGATCTTGCTCTTGAGTGTTACTCATCATATCTGTTGGTATACTAGACTGCAATTCTGACTTCATGAAATTCCCCTCATCAACAACATTTGGTGACTTGGCCTCCATTGATACTGACATTCTTTATATATAGATAGAGGAAGAGAAAAAACTGCTAATGGGGCTAGATTGGTAGCTAGAATAAGGCACAACCCAAAAATTAATGTTGTGGAGGCTAAGCAAATGAAGGAGAGTATTTATAGGTGGAGTGAAATATTTTTTATTGTAAATGTACATGAATCTCATAGATACACAGAATATAGTAGTCCACAGTTTTTAAGATTTCAAATTGTGTTTTGTTTTGACTGTGAATGAAAAACTCCAAATAAGGACATAGTTTATTGCATGAACTAATGATAATAATAATAATAATAGAAAAATATTTTTAAATAAATATAAACATTAAAAACAAATATCCAATGTAAGAACATTACCATTTAATAAAAAAACATTAATGTAAAATTAATGTTGACATCAATGAGTAAAACCTTTTTACTAAATACATTAATAACATTTAAAACAATTTCGTATTTGATTACATTTCATATGAATTTTATTTCATTTGGAAACATTTCATTCACTTTATAACATATTCATTAATGTTTCTTTTTTTATATATTAATAATTGGTGGAAAAAGTATTTTTCCTTAATATATAGATAGAGGAAGAGAAAAAACTGCTAATGGGGCTAGATTGGTAGCTAGAATAAGGCACAACCTAAAAATAATGTTGTGGAGGCTAAGCAAATGAAGGAGAGTTTATATTAGGTGGAGTGAAATATTTTTTATTGTAAATGTACATGAATCTCACAAATACACACAATATAGTAGTCCTCAGTTTTTAAGATTTCAAATTGTGTCTGATTTTAATTGTGAATGGAAAACTCCAAATAAGGACATAGTTTATTGCATGAATTAATAATAATAATAATATAAAAATATTTTTAAATGAATATAAACATTAAAAACAAATATCCAATGTAAGAACATTACCATTTAACAAAAAAACATTAATGTAAAATTAATGTTGACATCAATGAGTAAAAACTTTTTACTAAATACATTAATAACATTTAAATTAATTTCGTATTTGATTACATTTCATATGAATTTTATTTCATTTGGAAACATTTCATTTACATTATAAACATGTTCATTAATGTTTCTTTTTTTATATATTAATAATTGGTGGAAAAAGCATTTTTCCTTAATCACATTTAAAACATTATCTATATAAAGAGAAATATATGATATTGCTCTCTTTTTCCAAATTTGTTTATTTTTGATCCGTGAACCAAGTTTTAGGCCTCATATATAAGGTCAAGCTCATAAGCTTTTGGGTCGTGACTCCCAACCATTAAGTGATGTCGATGAGTATCGTTATCTATTAAGAGAATATTTTCACTAAAACATTTTATTAGCTACCTCACCAAACAAGGAAAGCTGTAGAAAGCATCAAGATATCAGGATATTCATATGAGATCTAGAAGTACTAATTTGCCCCTCAAGTCTTCAATTTTGGGTTTGGGCCTTACTCAATCCCAAAAACTAGTTTATGGGGTAAGGGTTACCCCCACTTATAAGCACTATTGAGACCATATCACTATCCATCGTGGGAATCCAACATCAAGCCTTAGTTTGGTCCTCAAAACATAGTCCTCTCTAAATAGATATAGTAACCACTAGGATAAGGATATTTCTCCTCACTCTCTACGTCCTTTGTATCCTACCATATATCTGAGTGTTGTAGCGCCTTGCAAGTATCCAACCCCTCTCCAACCCTCTAAGAGGCTAGAAAGTGACTTGTATATGTTCTAGTAGGTTTTTAACACCCTTCCACTTTTGTACAGGTTATTGGCACAACTTGTGTGACACATAAACTATTGTTCCACATCTCCTATATTGGAAAATACATATAGAAGGATTAATACTAGCCAAAAGCAGACATTGGACATGTGGAGGTCTCTGTGATTGCAAACCAAGCTTGTGACAGGCTGATCTCCACCTTGTGTGTGCCAAAAAGACACTACACTCTCCCTAACACTAACACTGCTCAAATTAGAACCCCACAAACCATGTGTATATTGAGATGTACTAGACAACAACAACAACAAATTATTAAACTTTATCGCATGGTATGTAACACCCTTCTCGGGCGCTACATCGTAAGTTACATTTTATGGTCGAAAAGTAGGTTAATTAAAAGAATGGGGTGATTTTTTTTTTCTTTTTCGTAAATATAACTACTTTGTTTTAAATGAATGGAAAATGAAATATTCCATTATCACAATTAGGGTCATGAGTTCGAAAATCATTTACATAATACCCAACCCGACTCATAAACAGAAATCATAGAATGTACAGACTCAACATAAAGAAGTGGAGACGCAACTCCTAAAATATAAGAAACTTGGAGTCGCAGCTCCATAGACAGTTACATTAACTCCCAAACAGACCCATATGGCCAAACTAAAATAGAAAAGACAAACATTTCTCATACATTGTGAGAAAGACAAACCCAACTGACGAGATCTAGTGAAAACTCTATTTGAGTCCACTGCCGACATCGTCACAAAATATGTAACACCCTCCTTGGGCATTACTTCTTAACACGTGCGGAAATAAATTAAAAGAATTTTGCTGGTTGCTTTCGAAAAATTTATTTATTTTAAGCCAGAAAACTCGGGTGTAAAAATATTCTTCTGCGGAAAACTATGGAACACCATGATACACACACTAAAACAGTAAAATCATATTCTTAACGAGGTCACTACGGCATACAATTTTTCTCAAAAAGTTTCAATTTTCAAAAAGAGAAAATTAAACTAAAGACTAATTATAACCCCACAATTACCGACCTTTTCAAACTTACAACCCAACCAAGACTCCTAAGCTGGTCACTCTACATATCATTTATTTGGAAAGACCCCCATGGTCATTCCCACGAACAAATGCTTCTTCAAGCATCTAGAGATTAAGTCTACAATAAAGAACTCATCTGCTTCATCTGTACTAGTATCCCAAGATACAACGGCAATTACCAGAAGAACCTGATATATTTGTAAGGGTGAGGCACCAATATATGGATTTAACACAATAACCGCATAAGCGACACAAAAGAAGACATATACACATATACATTACCATAAATAAACAAGTAGTCTATCACTGGGTTTCATACCCGATCACATTTTTTTTTTGAAAAAAATGCATGAACACTTTAATATTCAGGCTCTAATTTAGTACCTAATCTCATGGGATATCTCGACCCCGAGGTGAGTTGATCAAACTCAATAGCCACGCAGGCAAAAGGCATGAAGCCAAAACCATAGCACACTGTCTAACACAAGGCATAGTGATCACCGAATATGGTTACCATAGCACACTGTCCAATTTAAGAGTAGTGATTACCAAATATGGTTTTTCATTGTCCAACCAGGGCACAATGATACGTCGATTCATGAATATCGCCATGATATCATGATTAACGAACAGGCATGTCTGCCTAAAATGCATGTAAAACATTTTGTTCTTGATGCTTTTCTTTGTGTTCAATCTTTCCTTGCCGGAGCTTAAAAGCTTCCGACCAACCATAGTTTTAGACATCTTAACACTTTTATTAATAACACAGGACATCAAGTCCGAGTGCTCAATCACGAAACCCCTAGACCGATGCCTCGTGCTTAGGTTTGTGGTAATAGAAAACAATATTCACTTTGAATAGTATTATTTACCCCGAACTTAGGACACGAAGTCCATAGGACATGCAGTCCAAAACTACCCCGAAATTAGGACATGTAGTCCATAGGACACGCAGTCCAAAACTACACCAAAATTAAGACATAAATCCCAAAACGCCACAAAAACACTATTTCCCCTACATCTCAATTACTAAGTTCAAACTCACTGTCTACACTGTTTGCGTAAAATTTGTTTCTGGAAAATCATCTCAAAGGGAAAATTCTTTAAAAAAAAAATCATATGATACTAAAATCTTTTATGTAACCGTGTTTTCAGAACTAATTGCCGTCTAGCGTTTTAAAATACTTTTTAAGTCAAAATTTGATATTTTTCTCTTTAAATAATTCTCTAAATTCATGATTAAGTTATTTTCGAAGGTTAATTTCATAAAATAACTTCTTATAATATTATGGAATTTCTTACGTAAAAATTAGCAGTACAAAAATAATTTCACGGTTACGTCCTCGTTGTGAATCATAAATTGCTTTTACACTAATAAATCATTAAAATAATAATATTTTCGAAAAATTATTATTTTAATCAAATAATTATTTAGACAAAATATACTCACATATCTCTCAGTTAAATATTGAATATTCTCCGTATATCTTCTTAAAACTTTTACCTCGTTTAATTAATTGAGCACTGACCACTGTTAGGCTTCTCAAACAACATCCAACAACATCATTATAATAATTAACCCAGGCAGATCATGCATCACAACACATTATAATATAATTGCAGATAAATGATTTAAATGTAAATCAACCATCACAGGTAAAATAACATAACTTAAACAACTTGAACCAAATTAAACAAGCACCACAACCACAGATAAATAATACAGACCACACACCAATCACATACAGTTATTGGGAAAAATCCCTCAGGTAAGCTCCCCTTACCTCTTGTAGAATGACAAGCTCCGATTTTCAGTCTTGACCCAGTTTTGGAAAATCGGTGACACACGTACGCGTCAGAAAACACTAACCTTCAACAACCACAAATCCACCAATCAAAAACAAGTAAATGAATCACCTAATCCTCTAAGTTAGGTCACGGCCTCCTTAGGGTTTTGTGGCTCAAAATCTCCAAACTTTCTTAAGTCATGGATTAATGATCCTAATACACTTTAGACTTTAAAACGCATGATTACTAACAAAGATTGAAACCAAAAACCTCCAAGTCCATCAAGGTATATTTTCGGCCTTGAGTCAAAATAAGGCTAAAGGATTTTGTTTGATAAACCAACTTGGATTTATTAAGCATACATACTAATAGGATAATTACAAAGCTCATGGATGAAAACCTTGAATAAAACTCCTATCAAACCTGTAACACCTAGCTTTTACACCTATGATTAATTATTTTATTTGGATGTTTATGTTCATTTAGTTATGTGGTTTAGTTGAGTAATTAAATTACTCTTTTCAAATTATTTTATTGGGTGTGTTAGCACTGACTTATTTCAGTGAATGCACATTTACTAGACAATAATTTATGTTATTGTCACTATTATAGCAGTACAGAAAAATATTTTAAATAATATGATTAAGAGAAAAGCATTTTCATATTCCTATTCTATTTAATTTTAGAGTTGAAAATAAACTGGTTTGACATCAATCGGAGATTAAATTTTGGACCGAGTATTTCTTTAGTTGATCAGTTCAACTATTAATCTTTACTCTAATTTGAATTTCGAAATCATATCTTTATCAATATTTATTTTTAGATTCCAAAAAGTAAAAACACGTTTATTTTAGGCCTAATATTTATCACTCATTTTGTACCTATCACTAAGTAATTAGTTTAAAAACTCAACTTTTACACTTCTCTCTCTCTCTTTCTCGACGCTCTCTCCCTCACTCTCTCTTTTCTTCTCTGCTTCTTCTTCCTTCTTTCTTTCTTCTTTCTCTTTTCTTCTTCCTTCCACTCCAAGCTCATCTCCTCCCTTCTCCCTTCACAGGCTCGATCACGCGCCGCCTCTAGGAGCTCGTCGGCCGCCGTTCGTCACCGCAGGGAAGGGAAGACGCGCCACCTGCACGCGTTCGCCTCTGCATCCACGCGAAGAATCACCTCCGCCGCAGTGAGCAGTCGCGGTGAGTGTTCTCAGCCGCTGTTGATGGTGGTTCTGCCACCCTGGGTTGTTAAACCTTTTTCCTTTCTTTCTAAAAACTTATCCCTTTGTTCTTGAATGTCCCAGAAAACGCATCCCTGTCTCTGCCGCCGCGTTTGGGCCGTCAGCCGCCGTGCCAGTTGGTCATCCAACCACCATGTTCTCTTCTCCTTACTCTGGGTAAGTGTTTTACCCCTAATTAATCTCTTCTATTTTGTAAAAACCCCAAATTGATTTTGAAACCCTAACCCTAACCCTTTGATTTCAGATTTTTAATCTTAAGATTAAAGCTTGTTTTATGCTATTGGGACTATGAATTTGTGTTTCCCTAAACTAATTTCATTATTCTTTAGTTAAAATGAGTTTTCCCCAAATTATATTTAGGAGCCCTAAACCCTCAATTTGATTTGATTTGAATTTGGTTCTGTTTTTATGAAATTAATTATGATTTAGTGCAATTAGGACTCTTAATTGATGATTCCCAAGTTCTCTTTCATAATCCTTTAATCAAAACAAAGTTTCCTTAAAGGGTATTCTGAAGCGTAAGCTTCAAACATGATTTTCTTTGAAAATAACCTTGTTTGGTAATAAGATTAAGTGTTTAGATCAAATTAGAATGTGTGTTTGATCATGTGTAATTGATTTCTTGATTTCTGGTTGTTACGCGTCGTTGGATTCCCTCTCTGAGACGTTTGGCACGCCTATGCTTGCTTGATGGAGTAGATATGAGCTAACGTGAGCATTAAGACGAGGATCCTTTACTTGTCTTCAAAGGTAAGGGGGGCTTGCCTAATGGATTTTTCTCAATAACCATTTTCTTGTAGTGTAGTCTGTATAAGTCACGTGGTTGTAGTTATCTGTTTATGTGGTTTATGTTGTGATGTTATCTGAATATCGATGTTTGATCTGTTTTTAAATTATTTGATTATAAGTAGTTGGAAATTATACTGCTATGATGCATGATCTGCCTGGTGATATATTTCTGATAACTGTGGTTAAATGTTGCTTGTGAGTGTTGTTTGAGAAGCCTGACAGTGGTCAGTGCACAACTGACTAATCAGATAAAAGCTTTAACAAACTGTGTAAATTATATTCAATGTTTTATGAAAAATGTTGGAATATAATAGTGGTGGAAAGTATTATTTTGGAAAAATAATGAGTTTTGAGAAATAATATTATTTTTGATGATTTATTAGTGTAAATGTAATTTATGAGTCACAATGAGAACGAAACCGTGAAAATGTTTCTGTACTGCTAATTTTTATGTGAGAAAGTTTGCAATATTATACAAAGTTATTTTATGAAATTAATAATTGAAAAGAAGTTAATGATGATTTTAGAAAATTGTCTCAGTGGAAAAAGCTAAGTTTTGGCTTAAAAAGCTTTAAAAGTGATAATTGATGGTAGATTTGGAAAAGTGTAGAAGGCAAGTGTTTTGAAACGGCAGTACATATTTTAAGCAAGTTTAAAATCTCAAGTGACTCACCTTTGTGAAAACTAAGTTTTATTATTTAAGGATTTTATTAATGAATTTCCAATTTGGAAAAGAATTTCTGAAAATCAAAAGTTAATTCAACAGTGTTGAAAGTGGTGTGGAACTTAGTAACCGAGACGTCGGGGTACTAAGGTTCTGTATTGTGATGGACTCAGTCATTTGGACTTTGAGGGCCTATATTGTATACGTGAGGTATACCATGTTGAAACATTGAAGATGTTTTCTAGTACCATGAACCTAAGACTGGTGCACCGGTCGAGAGGTGTCGTGATTGAGCACTCGGACAGTGAGGTCCTGTGTTGTGATGAAAGTTTTAAAGATGTTTTAAAACTATGTGAGTCGTAAGCCATTTTGAGCTTCGGCAAAGAAAGATTGAACACAAAGAAAAGATCAAAACAAAAGTGTTTTGCATGCATTTGGCAGACGTGCCTGCGATTGGAGGTTTAATGCATTAATTACCAGCGGCGAAAGGTAATTTCGTTATGCATTTTTCTCATGTGCCTAGGGAGGACATGGAGACCCCATCCTACTTGCTATTGGTGCCCTGAGTGAGGACATTAGCAATGTTTAATGGTCTTGTGTACCTGGCCTTGTGTGCCTGTGTGGATGGGAAAAGGTTGCGCACCTATTGGCAGTGTGCCAAGTTAGCCAGTGTGGCTATGGAGTCTGATCAACTCATTGGATGTTGGGATATCTCATGAGATTAGGACGAAAAATTAGATGATGAATATGAAGTGTCATGCATAATTTTTAAATGATGATGTTTGGGGTGTTGAACCCATTGATAGACTATTAGCTTATAAACGCT
This sequence comes from Sophora flavescens, assembly GCA_030762895.1. NCBI lineage: Eukaryota > Viridiplantae > Streptophyta > Magnoliopsida > Fabales > Fabaceae > Sophora > Sophora flavescens. The sequence continues at coordinate 116,622,978 of CM061068.1, forward strand.
TGTGTGATAAATGTATATGTGTTATGTGCTGTCGTACATTTAGTTATTGCGTTAAATCCATATATTGGCGTCTCACCCTTACAAATATTTCAGGTTTCTTCTGGTTCGCTATTGTACCTTGGGTACTTTAGTACCAATGGTGCAGAGGAGTCTCCCTAAGTCACTCAAAGACTTAGATCTAGTTACTTGATGAAGTACTTGATTGTGGAATGATCACGTGAGTTTTCTCAGGAATAACTTTTAGAATGACCAGCTTAGGGTTTGAGACTCAGATTACCTTGATAGTATGTACGAGTATGGCTCAGAGAGCCTTTATTTTAAAATGGAATGTTTATGGCTCGAAGAGCATGTCTTTTGAATAAAAACCTAATTGTTATAACTATTTTTCTTTAGCATATTACTGCCTGAATGTATTTGGTGTAACTGAAATTCTGGAATGAAAATGTGATTATTTTAGCAGGTGTTCTTTTACCTGGGATGTCCGAATTACAGAGGAGACTCTGTCGAAATTTTCCTAAAAATACTAGCTTTTATTTAAGTATATTCTTTAAATGAAATAGACTTGTCAGGCTATGATAGTAAGTCTGTGTGTCGATCAAGGCTTGGGTGTGGAGTCGTGACAAAATTTTTATACCCAATTTCAGACACTTACGTACTTATATAAATTATTTTCCGAAAGCACCAGCAAATTATCCTTTTAATTTTATTTTCGCACGTGTTATGTAGTAATGCCCAAGGGGGGTGTTACAGAGTGGTATTAGAGTTGGTCGAGTCTTTCGGGATCTTTGGGCAATAGGTCTGTTAAGTTTTTGTTGTGTGATCTCTGGTTGGTTCTTGTTTGAATTGTTTCTGGTTGAAGCAATGTGTGAAAAATGCACAAGTATATGTTTCTTGATGGTTTTTCAAGGGCTTTATGTCCTGGGAGACCATAGATCTTGAATGTTACTTGGGTTCGGATATGACATTCGATTATCCTTGCGAATCGTGTCAGACATTCGAAACAAGGTGTTTGTGTATAGGTTTTTTCCGGGAGTGTTCCCTGGAAATATTCTAGGTTTATGGTTAGTAAAGGACATTGATTTTTGATTGATCTAGTTTCTGGATTCGGTCAGATCTATGTCGCTTTGTGTAGGATGTTGCCTACAAGGTTGAAACAAGTTGGACGACTCGATTCAACTGAAAGATCGGTGGTCTGAACCGTTTGTTAGACCGGGGATTTTCATTGTGAAGCACCAATTGTTGTGTGAGGGTTCGTGTCACCGTCTAGATTTCTAACAGCTAGGTAAAAGGACGAATTATGAACAAGTATTCTCTGACTTGCGTAGTTGATTTGGTAAATCAATTGCGAGGAGTTGTCATTTACTCAAGGATCGACTTGAAGACGAGTTATTATCAGATTGGAGTGATGACCTATCTAAGGTTTTGTGTCGTCAATTCAGTTTATGAGGAAAGATCAACCATTTGTGTGTCTGATCGATTGATTAAGTTGTCCGGGATTGTACCCAATTCAAGGTGGTCATATTAAGCATGGCTAGAAAGACGTGTATGTTGGTTGGAACCAAGACGAATCGAGTGGATTTTCGACCTTGGGTGAGTGTCTTGTGATTAAGGAACTCTCCACTGTACCTTTGATTCTCTTGTATTTGTCAGTTGACAATTATTTCTCAAATCCTATGATTTTATTAGATAATTACAACGGTGAAGTTGGTATGTGTCAGGCATATTTTCTGATTTTAATTTGCAGTCTGTCAGGACTCATGAATTAGTTATGCAATTCATAAATTTCCAGTTATTCATTTCTTTATTTGTGAGAAGTCGTACCCGCATTTCTAAATAATCCTCGATGTATTAGACATTTGAGTGAATTGATTTAACGGAATTCATTGGTCTGGATGTTTTCACATTTTGTTGAGAGAAGTGGTTATGACTATTTCTTGAGTTATAACCCAGACAATTTCGTGATAGCAGAAGTTTCTTGGTGAAACTTAGTTTCGTCACTTCTATTTTTGGTAGAGGTGAAAGTCATCATTTTGTAAATTCTTTGTACTCAGAATAAGAATTAATCCTCTTTGGATTAGACATTATTCATCCCTTTGATTCCTTAAATCCGCTGGAAGATTTTTGTGGAAGAATGAACTTTATTAGATTCATGTTTGTAAATGTGTACTGATCATGCATTTTTACACCCGCGAACCTGATGGAATGATCTTTTTCCATACTGGATGTTCCTGTATCCTTCAATTAGTGAAATTCTTTTCTATGCTTATGTGAAAGTGAAATCCAGAAAAATTTCTTTTCTTGAGAAATTCTTTTATGATCACCAAGGTCTTGTCTTATTGCGGTTCGAACGTACTTGTTGTCATTGATCATCTTAGTTCTACGTATTTTCCAAATGTTGTCGATGTGTGACCTATCTCATCAGTCGTGAGTTGGATATCTCCACATCAAGATGTACAATTGAGACCTTCCTTGTTGAGATGTTGGCATTCCTTCAATCTTTGTTATGAGTTTTTTGAAGACCTACATGAGTCTTGTTTGAATTCAAGTGATCGTTAATCGACTGGTGAAGTCTACACCCTTCTTGTAAGTCAAGATCCACTATGCAGTGTTAGTGAACCGAATAATGTATCAGACGATTGTTCAGACTTCGTGGAGTATCTTCAAGTGTTGTTTCAGATGAAAAACGGAAGTTTATCAACTTGTGTCGGTTAAGTTTTCTTTAAGTGTGGAGGACTAAGTTGAGACTAAGTCCAACTGATCATCCTCAGTGGGATGGATAAGGAATGAGATGACCTATCTTTAGCAGGTTAGTTGGGAGATAGTGTGGTACTAAATTTTTGTCATCTCTATGGTAGGACGAACCAGAGTTGATAGGAGTTTCGTTAGTGTATAGATGTGAATGGTACTATGAGGACCCTTAAGTTCAACATCATGGAGTGAGATGATTTCTATCGACCTTATCATGATCGAGGCAGATATATCATTAAAGGAATTTAGAGTAGTGATCAAAGTTTATGGTTAATGTTGACTTAGTAAGTCCGAGGATTAACGGAAAAATATATATGGTAGTTTTCCTTAAGTTGAACGGAAATAGTAAAGAGGAGTTCTTGAGTGAAACTAAGTTGTTAGAAAAGTTTAAGAATTATGATTTTGGATAATTCAAGCTAAAGTGATTCCTTTTGGTTGTAGTTGCATGGAGAAATGTAATCGTATTCTTTAAGATTGAAATGAATGACTATGATATAATTTGGAGTGGTGGAATATATTCAAAGAAAACTAAGACTATAATTGTGTACTTTGAGTTGAAGGTTGATGTATGATGGGGTAAAAGTTAGTGTAGAACTTGATATTCGTCGTGAGGATAAGGTGTTGAAGAAGTTTTGCTAGCAGACAAATCTTGAGGCAAGAAGTGATTAAGTTTTGATTATGTCTTTCGAGTGTGATAAGCTATGGCGAAATGTTGATAATCTTTGAGGTCTTATTCTGGTAAATATGTGATTAATGATCCATAGTGGAAACTAGACATTTTAAATGCGAGATTGTCATTGGGGAGTGTCCACCTGGATTTCTTGGCTTTGTTTTTGTGCAACTCGTAGAATTAATGGTCTTAGAGAAAATCTGTTTTATAATCTCTTTTCTCGGCTATAGATATATAAGATAAGGGCATATATGATACAAGCACTTCCTTGCATAAGTGATAGAGCTATGTCTTTAGATGGAGGAATTGTTAGGAGTTGTGTATTTTTCCTTGGACAATAGGGTAGATGTGCATAGGAAATTTCTTAAACCAGGGATACTAACGGGGCTTGAGAACCAAATTGAAAATGAGAGGCAAATGAAGGATATGAAATCGAAGTAGGCAAAAGATTCGAGAGGAATTAAGAAGAGAACGGACTATGTTGGTTGTGGTAAGATTGAATTTCTAAGGTTTTTGGCACAAAGTTTATCATGTGCAACTCAGGGATGTTAGGACATTTTGATTGGAGACATGAAAAGTGTGAATTTGATATGACTAAAAGAGTAGACTAAGCCCAAATGGACTAAGACTATAATTGCATCTCTTGAATAGAAGATTAATTGATGTTATGGTAAGGATAGAGTTGGGTTTGATGTTAGCTGTGAAAGTTAGATATTAGAGAAAGTTTTCTAATGGATCTATATTGAGAAGTGAAGAGATTAAGCGTTGATTTTGTTCTTTAAAGTGTAATAGACTAAGGTGAAATATCGAAGGTAGTGGGGATAATGCGGTAGTGAAAAGTCTCGAGGATAAATAGAATGGCATAAGAATCGATCTTGTTATAGAGTTATCGGTGAAAGGAATGAAGCGCTGACAATACAAAGTAAGACTTTAGGGTTAAGGTGTGATTACAAAATCCTATTTAGTTTTGAGTTACGAAATTTCGAGGACGAAATTTTTTTAAGAGGGGTAGTAACGTAACACCTAGTTTTTACACCTATGATTAATTATTTTATTTGGATGTTTATGTTCATTTAGTTATGTGGTTTAGTTGAGTAATTAAATTACTCTTTTCAAATTATTTTATTGGGTGCGTTAGCACTGACTTATTTTAGTGAATGCACGTTTACTAGACAATAATTTATGTTATTGTCACTATTATACCAGTACAGAAAAATATTTTAAATAATATGATTAAGAGAAAAGCATTTTCATATTCCTATTCTATTTAATTTTAGAGTTGAAAATAAACTGGTTTGACATCAATCGGAGATTAAATTTTGGACCGGGTATTTTCTTAGTTGATTAGTTCAACTATTAATCTTTACTCTAATGTGAATTTCGAAATCATATCTTTATCAATATTTATTTTTAGATTCCAAAAAGTAAAAACATGTTTATTTTAGGCCTAATATTTATCACTCATTTTGTACCTATCACTAAGTAATTAGTTTAAAAACTCAACTTTTACACTTCTCTCTCTCTTTCTCGACGCTCTCTCCCTCACTCTCTCTTTTCTTCTCTGCTTCTTCTTCCTTCTTTCTTTCTTCTTTCTCTTTTCTTCTTCCTTCCACTCCAAGCTCATCTCCTCCCTTCTCCCTTCACAGGCTCGATCACGCGCCGCCTCTAGGAGCTCGTCGGCCGCCGTTCGTCACCGTAGGGAAGGGAAGACGCGCCACCTGCACGCGTTCGCCTCTGCAACCGCGCGAAGAATCACCTCCGCCGCAGTGAGCCGTCGCGGTGAGTGTTCTCAGCCGCTGTTGATGGTGGTTCTGCCACCCTGGGTTGTTAAACCTTTTTCCTTTCTTTCTAAAAACTTATCCCTTTGTTCTTGAATGTCCCAGAAAACGCATCCCTGTCTGCGCGCGCGTGGGTCGTCGGCCGCCGTCTTAGGTTGGCCATCCAACCACCATGTTCTCTTCTCCTTACACTGGGTAAGTGTTTTACCCCTAATCTCTTCTCTTTTGTAAAAACCCCAAATTGATTTTGAAACCCTAACCCTAACCCTAACCCTTTGATTTCAGATTTTTAATCTTAAGATTAAAGCTTGTTTTATGCTATTGGGACTATGAATTTGTGTTTCCCTAAACTAATTTCATTATTCTTTAGTTAAAATGAGTTTTCCCCAAATTATATTTAGGAGCCCTAAACCCCCAATTTGATTTGATTTGAATTTGGTTCTGTTTTTATGAAATTAATTATGATTTAGTGCAATTAGGACTCTTAATTGATGATTCCCAAGTTCTCTTTCATAATCCTTTAATCAAAACAAAGTTTCCTTAAAGGGTATTGTGAAGCGTAAGCTTCAAACATGATTTTCTTTGAAAATAACCTTGTTTGGTAATAAGATTAAGTGTTTAGATCAAATTAGAATGTGTGTTTGATCATGTGTAATTGATTTCTTGATTTACGATTGTTGCGCGTCGTTGGATTCCCTCTCTGAGACGTTTGGCACGCCTATGCTTGCTTGATGGAGTAGATATGAGCTAACGTGAGCATTAAGACGAGGATCCTTTACTTGTCTTCAAAGGTAAGGAGGGCTTGCCTGATGGATTTTTCTCAATAACCATTTGCTTGTAGTGTAGTCTCGTATAAGTCATGTGGTTGTAGTTATCTGTTTATGTGGTTTATGTTGTGTTGTTATCTGAATATCGATGTTTGATCCGTTTTTAAATTATTTGATTATCTGTAGTTGGATATTATATTGCTATGATACATGATCTGCCTGGTGATATATTTCTGATAACTGTGGTTAAATGTTGCTTGTGAGTGTTGTTTGAGAAGCCTGACAGTGGTCAGTGCACAACTGACAAATCAGATAAAAGCTTTAACAAGCTGTGTAAATTATATTCAATGTTTTATGGAAAACGTTGGAATATAATAGTGGTGGAAAGTATTATTTTGAAAAAATAATGAGTTTTGAGAAATAATATTATTTTTGATGATTTATTAGTGTAAAAGTAATTTATGAGTCACAATGAGAACGAAACCGTGAAAATGTTTCTGTACTGCAAATTTTTATGTAAGAAAGTTTGCAATATTATACAAAGTTATTTTATGAAATTAATTGTTGAAAATAAGTTAATGATGATTTTAGAAAATTGTCTCAGTGGAAAAAGCTAAGTTTTGGTTTAAAAAGCTTTAAAAGTGATAATTGATGGTGGATTTGGAAAAGTGTAGAAGGCAAGTGTTTTGAAACGGCAGTACATATTTTAAGCAAGTTTAAAATCTCAAGTGACTCACCTTTGTGAAAACTAAGTTTTATTATTTAAGGATTTTATTAATGAATTTCCAATTTGGAAAAGAATTTCTGAAAATCAAAAGTTAATTCAACAGTGTTGAAAGTGGTGTGGAACTTAGTAACCGAGACGTCGGGGTACTAAGGTTCTATGTTGTGATGGACTCAGTCATTTGGACTTTGAGGGCCTATATTGTATACGTGAGGTATACCATGTTGAAACATTGAAGATGTTTTCTGGTACCATGAACCTAAGACTGGTGCACCGGTCGAGAGGTGTCTTGATTGAGCACTCGGACAGTGAGGTCCTGTGTTGTGATGAAAGTTTTAAAGATGTTTTAAAACTATGTGAGTCGTAAGCCATTTTGAGCTTCGGCAAAGAAAAATTGAACACAAAGAAAAGATCAAAACAAAAGTGTTTTGCATGCATTTGGCAGACGTGCCTGCGATTGGAGGTTTAATGCATTAATTACCAGCGGCGAAAGATAATTCCGTTATGCATATTTCTCATGTGCCTAGGGAGAACATGGAGACCCCATCCTACTTGCTATTGGTGCCCTGAGTGTGGACATTAGCAATGTTTAATGGTCTTGTGTACCTGGCCTTGTGTGCCTGTGTGGATGGGAAGAGGTTGCGCACCTATTGGCAGTGTGCCAAGTTAGCCAGTGTGGCTATGGAGTCTGATCAACTCATTGGATGTTGGGATATCTCATGAGATTAGGACGAAAAATTAGATGATGAATATGAAGTGTCATGCATAATTTTTAAATGATGATGTTTGGGGTGTTGAACCCATTGATAGACTATTAGCTTATAAACGCTTGTGTGATAAATGTATATGTGTTATGTGCTGTCGTACATTTAGTTATTGCGTTAAATCCATATATTGGCGTCTCACCCTTACAAATATTTCAGGTTTCTTCTGGTTCGCTATTGTACCTTGGGTACTTTAGTACCAATGGTGCAGAGGAGTCTCCCTAAGTCACTCAAAGACTTAGATCTAGTTACTTGATGAAGTACTTGATTGTGGAATGATCACGTGAGTTTTCTCAGGAATAACTTTTAGAATGACCAACTTAGGGTTTGAGACTCAGATTACCTTGATAGTATGTACGAGTATGGCTCAGAGAGCCTTTATTTTAAAATGGAATGTTTATGGCTCGAAGAGCATGTCTTTTGAATAAAAACCTAATTGTTATAACTATTTTTCTTTAGCATATTACTGCCTGAATGTATTTGGTGTAACTGAAATTCTGGAATGAAAATGTGATTATTTTAGCAGGTGTTCTTTTACCTGGGATGTCCGAATTACAGAGGAGACTCTGTCGAAATTTTCCTAAAAATACTAGCTTTTATTTAAGTATATTCTTTAAATGAAATAGACTTGTCAGGCTATGATAGTAAGTCTGTGTGTCGATCAAGGCTTGGGTGTGGAGTCGTGACAAAATTTTTATACCCAATTTCAGACACTTACGTACTTATATAAATTATTTTCCGAAAGCACCAGCAAATTATCCTTTTAATTTTATTTTCGCACGTGTTATGTAGTAATGCCCAAGGGGGTGTTACAAACCCCATCCTCCTAGGTTCGACCATAGCTAGTTTATTAGGAAGGAAATTTTTGATTACTACATGCTCTTGGATTTAGATAGTATGCATGATATCAAGAACATAGGAAGTGGTTTCAACATCATGAGATTTTTCTAGAATTTGTTATGAATTTTCAAAGTTCTAGATCTAGGAATGGAAAAATATGATTCATGGCATAAACATGAGAAATACATAAAGATGAAAGCTTAGATGATCAAGGAAATGAGCTTTTACCTCTTGAAGATTGAATAAATGAAGAAAATGATCAACCTTCACTAAGTTGAAAACTGGACAGCTTGAGGGTGGGATGGTATTGTGAGTGTATCTCACAATATACTCATCCAAAAATCAAAAACTTTGTCATTACTATACAACCACAAAATCCAGGCACCAGAATACTACAAAAGTTGTCATGCATGTTTAGTTTATTCCCCTCACCAAACCTCCAAGTTGATGATAATAATAATAAAAATTAGGAGGAAAGAAATATATGTTTCATCAAATCACATTCATCAAATAGGAACTCCACATATCAACTATCAAGAATACTTCAATTCATTAAGGGATCAACATATACATTATTTCTTCAATCTTTTGCATATATCAAGTAAGGATATCATTCATTAAGTTACAGATCCAAATAGGAGTCTAGTAAATAATCATCAACACTAAAATCGATAAATAAGTCTTCTAATTTTGGGTATCGTTGAATTCCATCGGGAAATCTAATTCTGGGTGTCACTGAGGTTCCATCAAGAAATCGGGATTTGAAAATTCTACATCGTCCCTTCCATTCTCTTGTTTCGCCTCAACATGAATTTCATTCTCATGTCCAGAAGTAGCATGCACTTCTGGTTGCAATATTTCCGTTGAACTATTGCTCGAGTCAACATTTTCTTTCTTTTCCTCTGTGTCCCAAGAAGTTTTAGATTTCTTCACTCTTTGACCCTGTAAATGATTGTCATGAAAGTATTTAGTCATCATTTAGTTTTGTTAAATTCTGAGCACCAATATTTTAAATGTATCATACTAAGTCATTGATCAAATAATTTTAAAGAATCTCCTTGCTTGTTTGCCTTTTTGGAATTTTCATGTAGCTTTGAGGAAGCATATAATTCACAACCTCAATGATGGATCGAAATGGTCGGCTTGAATTACTGTGATAAAAATACTGCGAAATAACAAACAAACAACATGAATATTATCTTCAATGACATATACGTGGTTCAGATATATTGTGAAAAGAAGCAACAAAAGAAGTAGCTAGTTTATTTTCCCTAATATAAGATAATATAATATGATATCAAATGCTTATGGTAAACTAAATACACTAATCTAAAAGTTGATGTTTTAGAGAAGACTTTACTTAACCATCATTTTCAATCCGAAGTTCAATAAGCAATAAAATCAAAGATAAAAATATAAAATGCACTACATATATCAATATGTAAATTTGATTTTACACTAACATTATTTCAAGGTACACACACAATTCACCTATATCTTATTTCTAAGTATGAAGAGAAGTGGGGAGGGGGTAGCTGCGGTTTTGAGCCTTTATATAGGCTTAGATTTAGGCTTTGTTTGGTTCCTTAGAGTCCAAATAATGGGTTTTGTGAATATTAAATTAATATGTGACTAAGCATAGTTAATAGTTAACTTAACTAGGGTATTTTGGATAATGATGGTTAATAATATGTGGCTCACATTTGATGGAGGTGTGGCTGATTTTGGGCCACACATAGTGACTCACCAATGAGTCACAGATACTATCCGTTAGCGGTTCCCGGAAATTTCATACGCAGCTCCGTCATTTACCCGATTTCGATTTTTGAGAGGAAAATAATGAAACAAAAGCAAAATGAAATAGGTATGGTTGAGTATATATGGATGCACGAAATTGAGGAGATGTGGGAGTTTTACAACCATGTAAAATGAGTGGTTAAAAGTGTGTAGATGTGTCTTGTTAATACCCGCGAAAGCTCGGGGGTATTTTTGGTCTTTTACCTAAAATTCATGATTACTAGCATTTAATGATCATAAATGCTTGGTGACTCATCCTCCATGAATCATCATGTATGACTCGTTGTCCCGATCTCTTGAAGAGTCTCTAGATTTGCTTTTCGACTCCGTCGGTTTCCCGATTAGGGTTTTACGCCAAAATCAAGTATAAAGCCTAATTATTTTGAAAATTTTCAAGATAGCCTATATCGTTGGAAATGAGATATAAAATCTATTCATTTCGTTCTCGAGTCAAAATTAGGTTTTCTGATCAGTAAAATCTTATTGTTACTAAAAAATGCGAGCAGGGTTCCGTCTGAATTTTCCACCAAAAATTTCACCGTATACTTACAAAAATAAGTACGATATGAATATGACTTTGGTTTTCCCAAAATCATTTTCTAAGTTTCAGATAAAAATATAAACGTTTATTTATATTTATACCGATCTTAGATAGCAGAAAAATCGGGGTGTTACAAAATACACTACTAGAGCTACTACAATAGTAACTCTCGAACTAAGCCCTTTCCTCTTCCAAGAGAAAAACTTGATCTACGAAATATCGATAGTCTGGAAGACGTCCACTAGAAACTCCAACATAACGTCCACATGTTCGAACCTCAATCTCTACGATGCTTTGGTCAAACAACATCTTGACGTCTCAATATTCTCAAAAGAATACAGAAGACACATAGTCGTAGACATAGGCAATGTAAAAAATAAGGAGGTGAGATTTCCATTTATCTTACACATAAGGTAGACATGTAGTGGTACGACTCTCAGGTACGTACAATTAATAATTGTCAATCATATCTACAATCATAACAAAATAATAATGTTTCGCACAAACATGACCACAGCACCGCGTTTTCCTAGATAGAAGACATCTAAGACTTGAGGAATGACCTCTGAATTCCTATACCATGGTTTTATGAACAGTCGGAGAGAGTAGTTCAGAGGATTGTTCCGGAGGTACCAGCCTTGGGTAGAATGCGTCAACAAAGAGAGGTGTGCACGTCAGAGGCTTTTTCGGGAACATCCTACACTATTAGAAAACATGTAGTGTTTAGTCGAGTATGTCGGTGCATTGCAAGATCACCACGTCACAGAGGAGCTACCAACTGGGCCTATGTGAGTATTTTATACCCCGACACCCACTATAGGAATGACAATGGGGCCGGGTGGGCACGGGTAGCACTCTCCCCGGTCCTGCCCGCGATGGATAAACCCCCTTGGCCCGCCACCTGCACGGGTACCCGTTGAGCGGGTATTTAGCGGGTATAACGGGTCTCTGTGGGTTTGGCAAGTACCCTTGGATATTTTTCAAAAAAAAATATGTTTTCCAAAACACATGCACTAAATGAGAATGGCATATCAGCCTCCAAGCTTCCTGCATCTAAATGCCTTCACAAAGGATATGAATCACATGAAAATGAGACGATGTCAAGCATGTTGTAAAAAGAAAGTCGCACACACTTTACTTTACTACATCTCAACAAGAGAATAAAATGTCAGATGTCGATAACGAATATGCAGAACAAATATCTAAAGCATAGTATGATGAAGAACTGAACATTAATACATCACAAAAAATAATTAGACATTGCATTCAAATAATCACTTAGCAGACCCTGACCTGATAGATAAATTACAATGTTAAGAGCTTCACCACACAAAGCATTATATGAGTTAGCAAAATCATTAAGGTGATCTTATCTGCATACTCAAAATTTACACAAGACACGAGGTGTGCCAGAACAAAAAGCATCAAAACTAGCAAAATAGACCCATAAATTGGTGAATCTCTCTCTCTCTCACTTGCTAGATCTGAAACAGAAAAAGGTTTGAAAATGAATGAAAAAACATAAATAAAAAAAACTTGCAAGTGTTGAGGTGGCTGTGTAGGATGATCTGTGTAGCTCGATGCGGCGACGCCTCGACCAAGTGAGGGAGGGAAGATGAAATTGTTCTGAAATTCAAAAAAAAATCTGATGGAATAGGGAAGCCACGCATGTTGGACGAAATCTGGGCAAGTATACCCAGTCGTCCAAGTAATACGGTGGTGAGACCGGTTATCGTATCCACGGGGATTGGATGTCAATTACCAATTCACAAACTCAACAACTATCTAGACTGTGAAGAGAATTTAAAATTAAAAAAAAACAAAAGGAATAAAATCTTTTTGTCTTTTTGGGGACTTTTAACAAACACTTGGAGTGCAGAAAGGATATGTTGGGACTAGACTAAACCAAACCTCTGCCTCATGCAATACCAGGACTAGATACCTCCCATTCATGCTTCAAATATTAAAATCAATCCACTAGATTACTCAAGCCCCGATTCCTCGGATCGCAAGAGCCTAAATCCACTAATAGACCCTAATTCCTTAGGTGGCCTAGATTAATGAATTCGCATTAAGATTAGGGATTACGCGATTACTACTAAACCAAACTCCATTCCTATACGCAAGGGTTACTAGGTGATTAAATTCAATTCCGGTTCTAATACGAATTTCCCAATTGCATATCAAAACACAAATCGAGTCATGGGGGTGCTAGCCACAACAAGCATTAAGAATGGAAAATCAATCACTAATACGAAGGCATGAACACAGAATAATCAGTCAAGGCATATACATAATGATCAGTTTGATTACATCTAATCCTATCAAACGGGATTTAGCTACTCATAAAAGAGAAAACCAAACCAGAAAAGCAGTAGAGAAAGGAAGAAAGGGAGAACTCCATTGAAGCTTCCCACTGTCGTCACAGTAACCCCCTAACTCAGCTCCCTTTTAGGGTTGGAACCCTAGTCCAGCCGCAGCCTCCAAGTGCCCCCCTTCAAAAACTCTCTCATTTTGCCCTAAAACAGCAACTTATACCAATCAGACTCTGCGCGTGCTCGCGAGGCGAATGTTAAAAATCTTGTCTTCAGAGATTGGATCTCTCGCGAGGCGAGAGTGGCTCGTGAGGCGAGAGTGGCTCGCGAGGCGAGACAGTAAGGTTCTTCTCAAATACGCCCGTGATGAGTATCAAGTCCTGGGCGTGATGGCTTCTGGTCCTCAGACTCGTGAGGCGAGTAGCCTCTCGCGACGCGAGGCAGAGAATATGACATTTCTGGCACAGGCTGGTCTTCAGGCTCGCGTGGCGAGTGGTCTCTCGCGGGGCGAAGCTTCAGAATTTAGCTTGGCTCAATTTCTTCTCTTTTCAAGTTCTATTTCATCCAAGCTCCATCAAGGCTAATTCTGAGCATTTTTCCTTAAATTCCTGCAAAACAACACCAAGAAACCGCTTCACCCGTTCCAAGGGAAAAACTAACTAAAATCAAATAAAGAATGCCTAATCTATATGAAAAATGCATGAAAAAGTGTACCAGAAACATGATATAAAATCACACTATCAAATCACCCCAAGCTTATTCAATCGCTTGTCCTCAAGCAATCACAAAGGCCAGAAGAGATAAATAATCAAGGCATGGATAGTGAACCAAGAACCCGAGTAAATGATCCAAGTAACAGGCATTTCCAAATAATTCAGCAAGAGACAATCAATTCAAGTCCAATTAGAGGCTTAGGTTCCTTAGACTCATATTCTCACTGATTTGGGCACTCTTTCTCACCCCAAGCTTGTTCATTTGCTTGGCACTCTTTCTACCTCACTCAAGTGTTTAGGGGTATATGACAATTCGCTCCATTTTCCTCAAGGAAAGAATTCTACCATAGGCTTGACTATCAACTAAATCTCTACTTTATTAATGAAAACAATTAAGAATCAAGAGGTCTTTTTCTTTGGTTGTAACGGGGCCATGGGATTAATCGTTAGGTGAGGAAATCAAGAAAAGGAAATTTCAAAAGGCTATACAAACTATCAATCATTGCAAAACATGACACCTTCTAAAATACCTTTATGGGTTTCGATTCCTTTTCCACCTTTCTTTCTTTCTTTTCATTTTATTTCTCACTTTCTTTTGTCATCCCCTTCTCTATATATTTTTCTTTTTCTTTGTTTTTCTTTTGCTTGGAGAAGGGGAGATTTTTCAGCTCAAGAGAAATATTTTTCTGATTCTTTCATCCCAAACTTTTTTCAACTACCTTTTTACCCTTTTGTAATACTTTAGAAGGTATCCTACCAAGCATATTTATCAAAATATTTTCGGGTACCAAGAAAAGTATTTTATTCTTTCAGGCTCAAAATTGGGCAACTAATGGGTAGCATTTAGTCATTCACAGTTCAGAAGGCCAGAAAAATACCTAGTGCCTCAATCATTTTCAAAAATGTTTTCAAAAATTTTTAAGCTTCAAAATGGTTTCAAGTCAAGTTCTAGAGAATACAACAATCCAAGAGGAATAACATTCTAACACAAAGAATGGGGCAGATTTGGTGAGTACCCCTTTTTGGCTCAAAATTCTCACATTTAGTAGTTCAAAAATCAATGAGCAACACAAATCTTCAGAACCCTATGCTAATTATCAACTATCCAAGATTATCTCAAACATTTTTACTTGTAGCCTTATCACAAGAATAAAAAATTGGGTTCAAGAATTCACTATCTCAATTTATTTGGCACTCAGTTTTCACAATTTGGATGCAAAATATAAACAAGGGCAATCTATTTGTGTGATCATGCAAACTATCATGCAAAACTATATGAATGCAACATGAAAAATGCAAATGCAAAATACCCCTACCCCAAGCTTAAGAATTTACATTGTCCCCAATGTAAACAATCAAGTTAGAGAGAGGAGAAAAATGGAACGACTTACCGAGGCGGTAGCGGGTGTTGGCTCTCATTCTAGTCAGAAACTTGTTGGGAAGTACTTCACGGCCGTGAGCCTTATCACGGGCAGGCCGTGATGCTCTCTTCTCTCCAGGGTCTTCTCGTCACGCCCGTGATGTGGATCACGGCTGGGCCGTGATCCTTTCTGATCTTCAATTCTGGCTCATCACGGTCGTGACCAGTGTCACGGCCTGGGCGTGATGGTTGCTGCCTTTGCTCTTTTCCTTGTCTTCTTGCTCTCCCTTCCTTCTTTCCCTGAAATCACTTGGCAATTTTATTAGTAAAAGAAAACTCTTGATCTTCTCAAATTATTCAAGAGTTAAAAATCAAAAACAAAAGGAAAAGGAAAATTGGGTTGCCTCCCAATAAGCGCTTCTTTAACGTCGCTAGCTTGACTCATTAAGAAGCATCCACCTGGATCCCATAACCTGTGGTATAAAGACCAAGGGGTGCTCAAGATGTGAGATCCTCCACCCTGATCCCATGGTTTATGGAGTGGCGACTGCAGCAGTAATATGACTCTGGCCACAATCCCACCCATCCAGTGTGTGAAAACTCCATTGACCTCTTTAACTACAATGATGAACTCACTTCCTCTTGGGTCAAATGGAATTTTCAAGAGGAGAGTTGACAGACAAGTGGAAGGGGCTAGCTTTGCAGCGTCCACACATGCATGTAAGTCGACATATTTGTCCAATGCAGAAAATTTAGATTGCTCAGCAAGCATGGTAGAATCCACTACCACTTCGTCTTCATCTTGAACTATCCCCAAAACCAGATTCTGCTCAATTTGCGCTCCATGTGACTCTTGTACTAACTGTTTGCAAATCTCCTCAACTTGCGTTTTGAAGTTCTGCTTCACAGCTTCGATACTGTCACAGTTGGTCCTGATTTTGGTCTCAGAGGTGGACAGCTCTTGGGAATATTGTTCTAGAGCAGCTTTCAACGGTGTTTGCTCCTTCCATTCCCATTCCTCAATTTCCCAAGGACTTGTGAAAGGTACTTCCTCTTCTTGTGACTCATCCACCACTTCATCTTCAATTTGATCCATTCCCACAACCAGCTTCTGCTCAATTTCTGCTTCATGTGGCTCTATGGGAATCATACATGGTGGTGGAGGTGGTAGATACGAGCAAAAGGTTTCCCAATCCTCCTCGGAGATATTATACATAAGCCTACCCGTCACACTATCAACCTGTGCTGGAGTAATATGATTCAGCAAATCCATTCAGTCTCCCAAACACCAGTCGTCCTCCAAGGTGTGACTTGAGGCTTCCTCATCAGGTGGATAATAATAATTGTCCATGAATTTCGTCCACCTACCACAAACAAGACTCAAAACAAAAAGATCAAATACATATAGAAATAAAAATAAAAAAATAAATGTCTAAATTAGTTGCCTCCTTTGTTACTAATGATATTAGCAAAACCAATCCCCGGCAACGGCGCCAAAAACTTGTTGGACGAAATCTGGGCAAGTATACCCAGT
Source organism: Sophora flavescens (assembly GCA_030762895.1). NCBI lineage: Eukaryota > Viridiplantae > Streptophyta > Magnoliopsida > Fabales > Fabaceae > Sophora > Sophora flavescens. Next base: position 116,639,529 of record CM061068.1, read on the forward strand.
CGTGCAAGTAATACGGTGGTGAGGCCGGTTATCGTATCCACGGGGATTGGATGTCAATTACCAATTCACAAACTTAGCAACTATCTAGACTGTGAAGAGAATTTAAAATAAACAAAACAAAAAGAATAAAATATTTTTGTCTTTTTGGGGACTTTTAACAAACACTTGGAGTGCAGAAAGGATATGTTGGGACTAGACTTCACCAAACCTCTGCCTCATGCAATACCAGGACTAGATACCTCTCATTCATGCTTCAAATATTAAAATCAATCCACTAGATTACTCAAGCCCCGATTCCTCGGATGGCAAGAGCCTAAATCCACTAATAGACCCTAATTCCTTAGGTGGCCTAGATTAATGAATTCGCATTAGGATTAGGGATTACGCGATTACTATTAAACCAAACTCCATTCTTATACGCAAGGGTTACTAGGTGATTAAATTCAATTCCGGTTCTAATACGAATTTCCCAATTGCATATCAAAACACAAATCGAGTCATGGGGGTGCTAGCCACAACATGCATTAAGCATGGAAAATCAATCACTAATACGAAGGCATGAACACAGAATAATCAGTCAAGGCAAATACATAATGATCAGTTTGATTACATCTAATCCCAACAAACGGGATTTAGCTACTCATAAAAGAGAAAACCAAACCAGAAAAGCAGTAGAGAAAGGAAGAAAGGGAGAACTCCATTGAAGCTTCCCACTGTCGTCACAGCAACCCCCTAACTCAGCTCCCTTTTAGGGTTGGAACCCTAGACCAGCTGCAGCCTCCAAGTGACTCCAAGTGCCCCCCTTCAAAAACTCTCTCATTCTGCCCTAAAACAGCAACTTATACCAATCAGACTCTACGCGCGCTCGCGAGGCGAATGTTAAAAATCTTGTCTTCAAAGATTGGATCTCTCGCGAGGCGAGAGTGGCTCGTGAGGCGAGACAGTAAGGTTCTTCTCAAATAAGCCCGTGATGAGTATAAGGGCCTGGGCGTGATGGCTTTTGGTCCTCAAACTCGCGAGGCGAGTAGCCTCTCGCGACGCGAGGCAGAGAATATGACATTTCTGGCACAGGCTGGTCTTCAGGCTCGCGTGGCGAGTGGTCTCTCGCGGGGCGAAGCTTCAGAATTCATCTTGGCTCAATTTCTTCTCTTTTCAAGCTCTATTTCATCCAAGCTCCATCAAGGCTAATTCTGAGCATTTTTCCTTAAATTCTTGCAAAACAACACCAAGAAACCGCTTCACCCGTTCCAAGGGAAAAACTAACTAAAATCAAATAAAGAATGCCTAATCTATATGAAAAATGCATGCAAAAGTGTACATGAAACATGATATAAAATCACACTATCAACACACACAGTGGTTGAGAAGGAATTTGGAAGAAATAAGGTTACCTTTCGAGATGGTTGGAAGAGAACGACCAACAGCGACTAGGAAGGGAGAGGAGATCGTGACGTGACGATCGGGTCCGGTCCGAGCGGCCCGAGCGTGAAGGGATGAACAGAAGGGTTGGACTAGTTCGATGGCGGCAGTCGGTAGGGACAGCGACGACCCGTAGGGACTCTGTTGGTGACGGTGCAGACTAGAGGACACAACATGACTATGATATTGAGACTAGAGGACTTCATCGACTTAGGTTAGGTTTTGAAATTAAGGGTATTTCGGTCAATTATGCGGGCACGGGTATCCGCGGGTGAGGGTACCTCAATACCCGCCCCCGCACGTTAACTAACGGATAGTTTAAATCCCCATTTATTTTTCCCCGCGGGTACCCGTTTGTCTACCCACCCCGTACCCGTCACAGATTTTACCCGGGGGTATCTACAGGTGCGGATAAAATTGTCATCCCTACACATAAGGCAGACAGGCAGTGGTACGACTCTCAAGTATGTACAATTAACAATTATCAATCATATCTACACTCATAACAAAACATGACCACAAAGCCGCGTTTTCCTAGATATAAGACATCTAAGACTCGAGGAATGACCTCTGAATTCCTATACCATGGTTTTACGAATAGTAGGAGAGAGTGGTTCGGAGGTACCAACCTTGGGTAATAAAGAATGCGTCAATAGTAGAAGGTGTGCACGTCATAGGCTTTTTCGGGAACATCCTACACTACCAGAAGACATGTAGTGTCTAGTAGAGTATGTCGATGCATTGCAAGATCACCATGCCACAGAGGAGCTACCAACTGGGTCTATGTGAGTATTTCATACACCGACACCCCCTATAATAAGCAATATTCACCACTACGGAATTCGCACCCGCATTAAAGTGTTAGCTCTTCTCCTGGGCACAACGGCCTTGTAACACCCCGATTTCTTGATAAGTGTGACACTCTAGTTTTTACACACATGATTAATTATTTTATTTGGGTGTTTATGTTTATTTTGTTATGTGGTTTAGTTTGAGTAATTAAATTACTCTCTTCAAATTATTTTATTGGGTGCGTTAGCATTGACTCAGTGAATGCACGCTTACTAGACAATAATTTATGTTATTGTCACTATTATTACCAGTACAGAAAAATGTTTTAAATAATATGGTTAAGAGAAAAACATTTTCATATTTTCATTCTACTTAATTTTAGATTTGAAAATAAACTGGTTTGACATTAAGAGTGAGAGAAAATAGAAATCCAACTACAACTGAGGTACCAAGTTCCTTAACCCAGCAACTCATTCCCAAACTCATTGAGGAGAAACTGAAGCACCAAGTTCCACATCCTTAATCTTTGCTTCCTAATTCCTCATCCTTGATCTTAACTTACTGATGGACTCCGGCAAGCGTACCGGATCGAAACAAGTAATAATAAAACGGTGAGAAATCGAATATTTCAGGAATTGGGAAACCAAGTGTCACTTCACAAATTAAACAACTATTTATACTATTTACGGCAAACTTTTGCCATTTGGCCATTTAGAATCACATCCATATTTACACCCTCAGACGTGTAGGCATCATTGTTTGAATATAAGAATTTAGACTCTTGAATCATACTTATTATATTTTGATTTTGTTTTAGGTTGTTTCAGACTCCTTCCCCTTTCACCATTTTTCCAAACATAGCATTTGACATATAAATAAGATCAACAGTCATTTTTCCTCAAATGAAAGTTACCCCACTATAGTGTGATTGAACTGAGTAGACACATAGTGCTATGTAATATGTTTTTTTCCAACCAAAAGGAGCAAATGAGGAATTGAGACTTTGACCAGGGGAAATTTGTGGTTAACAGCAGAAAGATTGTACTATAAATTTAGATGTCCCATTTGGTAAATCAGTTGAACTTTGACATTTGGACCGTCTGATGTGATCATATAATAAACACTTCCTATTTTATATTTCCTTTTAAGAATTGGAATCCTTTAAAGGGAAATGTACACTTTAGAAAAGCACGTTGTTTGGTGATGAGTCCTCTAGTGATTATAATGTTGGATATTGATTAGAAACAAGCGTCAGAATAGATATTTGATTGTTTCCAAGAAGCAAAGCACGTTGTTCACATGCCTTCGGTTTAGAATAAAACTCCTCTGAACTGAGACTAAGTGTAAAGTGAGAAAGTGAGGGTACATCCACCGTTGATTAGTTAAAATATTTTGAAATTTAAACCCAGTTTAGTTAATGATGAATGCCAAGGTTTTGAAAACCGGACCGGACCGACCGGTCCGATCGGGAACCGGGACCTTGGCCGGTCCGGTCAGCTGGCAAAACCGGCCCTATGGTGAACCAGTGCAAAAATCGGAAAATCGGTTCAAAACCGGTAAAACCGGTCATAACCGGTAGTGAACCGGTCTGAACCGGTTTTCTAAAAAAATAAAAATAAAAATTAGTATAAAAGGATTTGGATCATCCTAGCCAAAACCAATTCTTTTGTTTTCTAACATATGTGGGCTAGTTGTAGATTTTGGGTTGATTTTCCCGATTTTAACATATATCTTTATATTTATTTAGTTTAATTTCAAAATAAAAAAATTTGTGCTTAATAATTTTAGTTGTTATGTTGTTTTTTTGTTTAATATTGTTACAAATATTATATTAAAAATTAAAATAATATTATTTAATTATAACCGGTTCAACCTCGGTTGGACCATTGAACCTTGAACCGCTGCCTTCACCGGTTCGATGGCCGGTCCGATTTTGTAAACCTTGATGAATGCACACTCACTTTCTCACTTAACATTTAATCTCACTTTACAGGAATCTAATCCTTCCGCTTGTTCACACACCATAGTAGTTGACATGTGACATGATGCAAAAGATGTCATTGATTTTTATGATAAACTATTGTACTTCAGCACTCAAGTTTTAGCACCTTCGTCAAGGTTGTCAAACAGTTTCTTCGATGCTTCAAACATTCCAGTTTCAACATTGACAAAACTAAATCAAGTGTATCTTTCTAATTTGAAACTCGACCCGTGTAGATTATATTTAGGAAAAGGACACAGAAAGTTCCAACATCGATGAAACTCTTGAAATTTATTTCCCAAGGAATACTGTACAAATCTGGCGACAAATATAATTATCCACAAATAAATGGTACCGATAAAATCTTATTCTGCACATGTCCAATAAATATTGTTGCTAAGTTCTAGTCGCGTGTGAAGTGTGATGGAAATTTAAAAAAGTAAATAAATAAAATAAACTATGCTTGTCACCACCAATTGATGGAATTTCTTTTACGAAAGATGACAGACTAATAAGGATCTTCAAAACTCAACTCTCAAGCCAAGTCATTTTCGCTACTGCACTCTGAACTATATTTGTAAACTCGGTAAACTGTGGTCAATCACTTTTGAAAACCATTCAGTCAACTTCGAGAACAAGTCCAATCATAATCCCTGCAATACATAACACCAATTATCAAAATTCAGTACAATAATAAGCCAAGTTAGATAATTGAACAGGTAACAAGGCATGCAACGAGAATGCATTATCTCCTGCCAAAAGAAATACAGGTAACATATGACCTAATTATAAATTGCTCACTCTATTGGTTTCAGAATTTGTATACTCCAATCTGTTACCATTTGGGAAAGGTATTATGTGCTAGACAAAACAGTATTGAAAGGTATACCTCCTATGAGGCTCGCCCTTGGACCCAAAAAAAAAAAAAAATGAACGGTTGTCCAAAATCTGGCATCAAATATAAACTCTCGAGCAAAACCCCGGCATGAATTAAAAAAGATGCAACATTGGAATAAGTGTGATACAAATGGCACTGTACAGCATGTTACCAAAATCTTCATTAACAGTTATATATATATATAATTTAAAACAAAAGGATGAGATAATCATATTCAATGCCCCGCTTTATATTCTGACCTCATAAAAGTTTCATTGCCATTTTGTGTAAAACCAAGGAGTCAACGACTATTACAGAGTGGATGAGAAACACAACTACCAATTTTCTTAATCCTTTCAACTTTCGTGGTAACCAATAACTCACAGCTATACCCTTCTGCCAGATTATATAAATATTTTTCCTTTTAAATCACTGAAATAATTGAGTTTGCTATTCTGGCTGAAGTTATTTTGTATAAGAACAACTGTCTTCCTAACCTACTAGACAATAGTTAATCTGATTCCTCAAAGTTTAAGTAGGAATGAATAAGGACACTTGCAACTTACGAACTATGTCACTCCCACTATGTCATCACAAAGCTCCTCTTTGTAGATATTTCCATCCTACCATCATGCATTTCTTCACCAAATGCAGACTCAAGTTGTTTCTCCACAGACTTGACAACTGCTGTTCGCTTGGATCTTAACCGGTAGGGAGGAGATGCGTTGAAAGCCTTATTATTGGGGATGTCACTCCCGCAGCTGTAGTTTGCTGGACTCTCACAGAACCTCCCAACTTTAAAACCAGAATTATCCTTGGGTGGTCTCTCTTGTTCATTAGAAGTATGTGAAACATTTTCTGCTTTCACAACTTTACTAGGAGTGACACGTGTTTGGACTCTTGTCCTTCTCTTCCTCAGTATGGAAGGAATGTTTGGGAAAGTTTTAGCTGCCATTTTCAATATTGATTCAGGACTTCCTGTGCATAGTTGACTACCCTTCAAACGAGGCGGAGTGGAGAAACCAATAGGTGACAACATTGGAGAAGGGTACTTCTCAGTAGGCAGGCAAAAGATATTATGATAAAGAGAATCTAAAGGGATTGAAAAATCTAACTGTGGTGGCTCATAACACAGAGAACCAGAGGTTGGACTTTCTTGTGAAAAATATGTTCTGGTTAACCTGGTACTGCTCATTTCACCACTACTTAGACAATGCTCAATTGTGGGTTTGCCATTGATTGCAGGATTCTCAAATATTGGCTCACTGTTTATTCCAAAATTATCTCTTGATGATGGATCTGAGTTGCTACAGCTGAGATCTATGTTGGATGATCCAGGCTTACATTCTACACAGTCAGAATTGGCAGATTCATTTGCAGGTACATTTGAAGAATCACCAACCTCTCTAACTGTCCCCGACCCCGAGGACTCTAATTGATTCTTGTCACTGTTATCTAGCTTACTAATGTCTGTAGTCTCGGATGATGAATCGACAGGGGCATCCAATCCTTTATTTGAACAAGAAAGTAATTTAGTTGCAGAATGTCGAACTGTATCTTTCACAGCAACTTGAGCACTGTTCTTTGGAACTGGTGGAAGTTTTCCGGTAGCTAAAGAGAAATCCAGCTTTTTCTTCAAAGAACTATTCCAGTGGTTCTTTATTGCATTATCAGTCCTGCAGAAGAAAATTCATGTAGACATATATTAGCATTTGTCACAAATATAAATCAGATGCCATACCAGAAAAAATTGAAATTATTTCCCATCAGAATACTATCTTACAACTTGTGCTCAGAGGTTGCATGATCAACTTATTTTGCACGCCTTTTAAAACACCTTTATAATGACATGAATATTTTTTGTTATTTTCTAAAGACCCATTCAATAAATTGGAATAATATGATCGAGAATTGGTACTGAAAACAAATGAAATTGTAGTACTTCCACTAAATATGTTTTTAATGAAACTGACCAGATTGGTCTAGCAATGTGAAGAATTAAAGCTCTGCAACAAGGACTGTGGAGAAATGTCAATAGAAATTAAATGTCGATGGAAACCGTGACAAAGAAGAATCTCAAAAAATTCATGTATATGCGAACTAGTAAAAGGCAAACTCACGAGGGGAAGAAGCAACAACACTCAGTCTTTTCCTATGGGTTGGTTACATGGATCAAACAACACGTTAACGTTCCATCGCAAATCATGTCAATACATATAAATCATTCTTAATGATTTCACCTATAGTTGTTTTCGACCTCCCTCTGCCTCTAGAGATTGGGTTATCCTCCCATTTGATCTACTCTCCTTGCTGTGGCTTCTACGTGTATTCTCCATATTTGCCCAAACCACCTAAACGAAATTCTACCATCTTTTCTACAATAGATGTCACCCCAACTTTCTATCTAACGCATTCCTCCAAATCCTATCTTGTTTAGTATGTCTATTCATCCAACACAACATTCTCATCTTTGCTATATTGAGTTTACTCTCATGTTGGTTTTTTACTGCTCAACATTCAATCTCATACAATATCGCAGGTCTTATAATTGTGCCGTAAAATTTTCCCTTAATCTTGAGTAAAATTTTAACAACTAAAATTTAAACTAAACTATAACAACTTTAAAGCTTGAAGACCAATATTGTATGTCAAAAGATAAAGTGGGTACAGCTTGCTACAGATTGCTTCAGATTTTCCTTGTCCGGTAGGTGAGTTGAATGAAAATTTCACTCAAGAGGCATAAAGGAGTGAAAATAGAATATATATCCCCCCAAGATTTTAGGGTAAACTACACACCTCCCTTGAGGATTGCACTTTACGCTCAATACCCCTCTTGTTTAGAAAATTACACTGACTTCCCTTAATGTGTTGAGGTTGAGTTTATAGTTTTTATGATGAACGAACAATTTTATTATGAAGAGAAAGAATTACAAAGAAAGAGGAGGATCACAAATCCTCCTTCACAAAAAGAACAAGACATAACAGAAACATGTAAAAAACGGAAACTCAATGCAACAAAGTTGCCTAATCCATCGACATATATGTTAGAGAAACCCTATGAAAAAGGCCAAGAGCTTTGCACCAAAGAGATGCCAACCGCCTAAACTTTTCCAAAATGAAATGATGTGCGGAAAAAACCAAGGTTTACAAAACTGGACCGGCCATCGAACCGGCGAAAGCAGCGGTTCGAGGTTCAATGGTCCAACCGAGGTTGAATCGTGGTTGAACCGGTTATAATTAAATAATATTATTTTAATTTTTAATATAATATTTGTAACAATATTAAACAAAAAAACAACATAACAACTAAAATTATTAAGCACAATTTTTTTTTTTATTTTGAAATTAAACTAAATAAATATAAATATATATGTTAAAATCATCTTCATAGGGAAAACCAACCCAAAATCTACAACCAGCCCACATATGTTAGAAAACAAAAGAAATGGGTTTTTGCTAGGATGATCCAAATCCTTTTATACTAATTTTTTTTTTAGGAAACTGGTTTAGGCCGGTTCACTACCGGTTATGACCGGTTTTGAACCGGTTTTCCGGTTTTTGCACCGGTTCACCATAGGGCCGATTTTGCCAGCTGACTGGATCGGCCGCAAGGTCCCGGTTCTCGATCGGACCGGCCGGTCCGGTCCGGTTTTCAAAACCTTGGAAAAAACCTCCTTAAAAATATGTGTTTTGCTCTAACAAAGTACACCATTTTGTAGCATAGATTGCACATTCCCACAAAAAAAAAAAACCCTCTTTGCTTCTACTAAAACCATGAAAACTAGCCAGAGGGACCTCCCCTATAATTATTGTCTGTTTAAAAGAGACAGAGCAATGAGTACGTGATATACATGTACACATCTGGCTTCCTTTTCTCTCAAAATGACATATTTGACCCTTTTATGTTCTTAAAACATCCAAGCTTAGCATGACCAGTGATTCGATCTTGGCCAAATCAACCTGGACAGTGCTGGACAGTGCCTCTAACCTCGCCAATTCCACCAGATCCAGCAAGCATGCTGCCGTGGCATCCTCACCTTCCCTACCAATTCCTCACAGTCGTCATTCTCTGTGGCACCACCAGCCCCAGCAAGGCCAGAATCCCCAAGCAAGACTTAAACACCATTCACCACCACCTTTACTTGCATGGCCCCCATTCTCTATGTGCTCAAACACGGTAAACCCGACACCACCATCATTGACCCCAACAATTATAGCACCTTGGATAAGCACAAACAAGAGGGGTATCGAGTGCAATGACCACAAACCTTAGGTGATTGTAATTTCCTCAAGATTTTATTAATGTGTGTGTGTGTGAGAGAGAGAGAGAGAGCCCTGCTCTCAACAAATCACATTAAAAGCCTGTTAGAGGGCACTACCAAAAATCATACTTCACAATTAGAACAATACCATCAAGACACCATTCTATGATACACTTATGGCTTTAATTCCCTTCATGACAACTACAGAATTAATAAGAAAGCATACCTTCCTCGAAGAACCTTAGCTATTTCAGCCCATTTGTTCTCGTATATACGATGAGCATTCATAAGGGCCGTTTCCTCCTCCAATGACCAGGCATCCTTCTTTATGTCAGGATTAAGATGATTGTGCCACATGTAAATGTTTAAAACTTTTAACTTCATGACCATGAACCTATGTATTGAAGCCAGGGCCATAACATTGATTGAAAAATGAATAAGTAATATCAACAATCAAAAGAATAAGTAATATCAAGAAAAATGAAAGCAAATATGTCAAATATAGTGTAATTTGAGTAGCCCATATGCAAAGCAAGAAGTTGTGCTCGACTCTTATAATACAGTCTCAAATTTTCTACTTAGCAACATGCCGATGAAATGAAGCTTTTTAAAAGTTTGTTAAGGCAACATGCAAGAAATATATCTAACAACTATAGTTAATGATACAATGAACTTCAGTTTTTATCACTAAGAAGGATTAATAAATAAATAAATAAATAAGATAGTTAAAGAAAGAACTTCCACATGAACTTAAGTTAACCTACCGCTCTCGGCACTGTTTTCCAATTCGACCAGGCAAAGACTTGGCTATCAAAGACCATTTTGTAGGCCCATATTTTGACACCATTTCAACTATTTTATGATCCTCCTGTAAGCCAAGCGAGAGAAGTTAATGCTTGAATAGGACTGTCACAAAAGTAACAAATATTGAAAAGATAAGTATGAGATTTCAACCTCTTGAGTCCAAGGTCCTTTAACAAGTTCTGGATTAAGAACTTTTTGCCATCTGTGCAGACATTGAACTTCTGATCTATCACGAAAACACTCAGCTGCATTTCACGTGCCATTGGAGTCAACAAAATGAGAATAATGCTTTCTGTAAGAACTTACTACTGAAAATTTTATGTATATACTCACACAGACAAATTCCTGTGGTTCACGTGCATAATAATTATTCTTCATGAAACCAATTGCAACCGTTCTAAAGCAAAGGTACAAAAAGAGATCTAAAAGGTTTGGTTTTAGTGGTTTTATTCTCACTTTTTGCCTTCTGAAAAAGTGACAGATCAACTAAAAGTTTATCCTCAGCCTATGTTTTTTAATTATATATTTGTTTTTCCAGCTGCATTATTTTTTCTGATGGGGGATAGGATCAATCAGCTTTATGTTTTCACTATATATTGTTTTCATGTGTCTTAAATATAAAACTTCAGTGGAATTTTCTATTTCAAAATAGATGATGGGATGAGTCTGCTCTACACATGGAAAACTCCCACAAGGAATTTTGTAAAACAACATTTATCGGGTTTCTTATGCAATTTAGTTTAGAGGTCAACAACAGCCTTTCAGTTCAAATATCTCTGGTAAACTCAAACATTCATGTTATCTGAAAAGAATCACTTCCAACTATAAGCCAGCATGCATTGTCAACATAACTTTGTAAACCAAAATACGAAAGGTCATCACTGACTCTGAGTTTTTGAAGTGGATATCTCCATAGTAAAGCTGCATAGCAATAACAAGTGATCTCAGACTCAGAAGCACTATAGGGCAAATATAAATTCATTGTTAATAACAAGTGATCTCACACTCATCAGTAATAGTGTTCTCGACATCATTGTTAAATTCATGTTCAAAAGAAGTATTGTCAAGAACAACTATTTGTGAATCTGTATGTTCTTCCAGGAGACGTTGAGTTTGCAGTGTGGTCAAGGCAGAGGCAATGTGACCAACTTGAGCGGCCAAGTCCTGAAGACTTGCTTCTGTCTTCCGTTGGTATTCAAACATGTCTTGTGCCATTTGCTGAAGACTTGCTTGGAATTGAAGATTGTGCTCTGTCATCTGTTGTTGCACCAAAGAAGCTAACTCTTCCAGGCTGGGTTGGACTTCATTTACTCCAATCATGCCAAAACCACTACTAGACTCATAGCCTTCAGCAAAGTGAGGATAATATATGCATGGTGGTGGCTCATAATCAACATAAGGCATATAACATTGCATGTAATTATCCATGGCAGTACTAAGATTCATAACTAGACAAAGCAGCCATAACTAATTCAGCAATGCAAAATTTTTTTTTTTTTTCTGTTAATAACAACAAGAGTCCCCGGCAACAGCGCCAATTTTGACACGCTGTCGTGCACGCGTCAAAAAACGAGCGATTTACAAAAACATGTAGATAGGGAGCGACAACTCGAGTATCGTCTCACAAGGACTCTCGGATTATTATTAACAGAAAAGTCAGATTTGGGGGGTTTTAGATTGAAATTAAATAAAGAAAACAAAGCAGAAAATAATGCAAATAAAATAACTATCAAACAGCTAAAAACGATCAATCTACTGCTTTCGGTTTCCCACTATCATCGGTTCATATAAATCCAAGCCCTAAGCGAATTCTAAACCCTTTTCGATTGTAACATCAATTAACAAGCGAAACCGATGATACGAGACATATGTTCCCATTCCCGAATTAAGCAAACGGGGTGAAGCCCTTCGTGAATTAAGCAAACACGAATTGAACACACGCGAATTAAGCAAACGCAATTAAGTATAGGAACACACAATCATCGAAACAAATCAATACATATTCTATATAATCCTGAATTAAGCAAACAGAACATACAGAACAAATATTGAAAGAGTATAGCAATGAGTTCGAGAATTCTGACGTAACCTCTGCGGTGCAAACCAAGTTCTGATGAGATCGATCAAGGGAGGCTAGCTCTCCATTACAAAGGGAGCACAAAACTCTAAACCTAAATTCGCAGCCGTCACTATCTAAAAAGAAAAAGAAGGTGATCCGATCTCAGTTCTGCCCTAAAACAGATATAAATACAGATTCTGGGTTCCGCGCGCTCGCGAGGTGAATATTCTTTCGCGAGGCGAATATTATGAACAGCTCTTCAGTGTTTGGCTTTCTTGCGAGGCGAGACTAGTATTCGCAAGGCGAGTCTTCAAATTCCAATATATCACAGGCGTGACCTTAACCACGGTCAGGCCGTGATGGTCTGTGTCCTTTAGGGTTGTATTTCTCGCGGGGCGAGTAGACTCTCGCGGGGCGAATAACTCCAGAATTGCTTCTCTTTATTAACCTGAAAACAAGAGGTAGCAGTAAGTGCTTTATTCGACTCAAAATCACTAAATTAACCTAAAAATACTTTACAGACTCAAAATGTTGCTTGAGGACAAATACATCCAAATTTGGGCGAAAATGATATACAATTAACACTAAACCACGGTCATACTAGTCATAAAACTAGATGAGCCAGAGGCTGATCATATACAAACTGCCGTGTCCAACTACTCATGTGGTCAAAATGTTATTTTAGTTTATTTAACTAGGTTAAAACTTGTAACTAATGTATAATTAATAAAGATTAATAAATAATGATTTATAAAACTTAAATAAATTAATCATAATTAATTAACTATAACTAAGATCTATATATTTGGCTAATTATTATTTTTTTAATTTTGTTAATGATAAACTACCTTAATTAAGGAATTAAATTGAGGTGGTTGCCAATTAAAAATTTTGAGTTACTTGAATTTTATTTTGAACTTGCATATGTGTTTGGATTCTCAAATAATTTTGATTTATCTAACCCCCATTCCCGTCTAATTAAGATATCTAATTTTCACTTGTTAAAATCGGGATGTTACATTCCCAAATTTTAAAATTGTTTTTTTGTTCCTCCTTTCCCTTCTTTGGAATTTTTCCTCAAATTTATTCACCCAATTTTTTCAAACTTTTTCAATTTTTTCTTTCTTTTGGGCATCAACTGTTTGTTTTTTTTTTTTTGTGTGTGCATTTTTACACTTTTTATTTCAAACCTTCCAAAGCTTCTCAAATCATTCCATTGCGTCTCCCCCAAACCAAAATCTTTGCTTGTCCGCAAGCAATTCACCAATGCTCTCCTATTCTCAAGTTGGAATAAACATCGTAATCAGCATTCAAGAAACAAGGGTGACAACAAAAAGTAACAATAAGCTCAAAGGGGTTAGCAACTGAATTTTTCATGCAAGGTTGGCTTTTTGGCTCAAGCGGCTTATGAAAAACGGCCCAAATCATTTTTATGCAAAACATGCAATTCATGACTCTAAGATAAAAGAATTAAGCAAATCTCAGCACATCAACTCAATGGTGCACACTCAGGAAGAATTAATATCCAAGCCCAATATCTCACCAAGGTTTAAACCAAGATTCCAAAATTTCATTCCAAACCTTATTGCCATGCATTTAATGAAAAAGAAACAAAATTATGCAAAGAGGTTCTAAAAAATGTTATGAACAAATTTTAAAAAATTAAGACTAAACTACAAGAAGAACTTCTAAAGAAAGGAAAGCAGTCCGACAAAATAAACAAAATAATGACAATGCCAAAAGTGGCATCTCAAAATAACATCCTAAACCTTTAAGTGCTTGACCTATTTTTATTCTAACACAAACAAACTAAAACATGTGAAACACAAAACTAACAACAAGAAAATGAAAATGAACTAAAGTGAAGGGTTAAGAAAAACGCACTGAAAAGCTTCCACCTGGATCCCATTGCTTGTGACTTGAGGGCCAAGTGATAGACAAAGGATGGAAGGTTATTCTCGAGTCCCATAACTTGCAGCATAGATATGAAAGTGAGTGCTCGAAAATCATGGTGACTTCTTCAAGTGTGAAGAACTTTTCAATCCCTACCGGGTCAAAGATGACCTCTTTATCAACAAAGTCTTCCCAACACAAATGGGGTTCAACATCTTGGAATGACCATAGTTCCTTCATAGTTAAAGATGCAAAATCCAATTTCTCAGGCAGAGGCTTGAACTCCATCGTTGGTTGCTTCACAATAGAAAGTGCCAAACAAGTGGAGAGGATCCCTGGTGCTGCTTTGACCTATGCACAATCTTCACTCACTGCCTTACCAAATCCATCACCTTCCATATATGCAGAAATCTCATCACAAACCACACATGTATTTTTCCCATCACAATCAACACATGCCTAGGAACCAATAAAATCACCTAATTCCAAAAGTTCTTCATCATCCTCAAGCATGGTGAAATAGATGTCCTCCAAATGCCTCTTCATCTAAGTCTCTTTAGTCAAGGGTTCAATGGGAGATGGTGTAAATATATTCTCACAGACAGGTTCTTCTCTTCTTGACTCGGTTGCTCCCACCTCTTCATCTTCCTTTCCATCCATTATTCCATCATCTTCATCATGCTCCATCAAGGTCCCATTTTTCGGATAGTTGGTTGGAGATTTTCTCAATACGCACCCCAAAACTTTGAATGGTAGATTCTCGATTTTTTAAACTTTCCATTGTTATTGCTATGAAGTTCTTCAAAACAGCCTCCAAGTGAGATAGACCATCCGGAATAGGTTGCTCAAAATGATTGTGGTTGTGGATGTGAAGTTCTCCAAAGCAACTTCCATGGGAGATGGATTAACATACCATCGAAAAGGTTGTGGTTGATATGAAGGTGCAGATGATTCCCAATGTTCCTCTTGATCAATCCAAGCATTGTTTGGAGGATTCCCCCGCCATGGAGTGTAGGTATTGGGATATTGATTTCCCCATTCAAAATTGCCTACCAATGGTGGAGGAGAGACTTTTATCCTAGGCAGCTCATTACGCACTTGTTGGATGATTCTGGACAATGGTAACATATTTTCCCGCAGCTCTAGCTCAAACATCTAAATTTCTTCATCAGATGGATAATAATAATTATAATCCATGATCCTGTCAATTCAAAATCCACCTCACAGACAAATAAAACCCAAGATTAAAGAAACACAAGTTTAAAAATTGCAACAATTTAATTAAAACAAAACTAACAAAAGAAAGCAATCAAATATATACAAAGAGGAAGGAAATAAAGCTGAAAAATTGGTGTCTAAAGTAGATGCTTGTAACATCCTAAAATTCTAACATAATTATTTTGAAATAAATAAATAAATAATAATAATTATAATATTAAGTTATTAAAAAGTATAGTGCAAATAAAATATAAATAAGAGATTTAGTGTAAAGGGGTGACAGTATAAGGATTTAATGAAATTTATTAACTATTATAAAGAATGCAAAATTATATATATATATATATATATATATATATATATATATATATATATATATATATGTAAATAAATATATATGACAAAAAAAAGAGAGAGAGAGAAGGATGCTTGGGTGTTAAAAGCCCAAGTTGCCCATGCCATCTAAAAAGAAAATTCTATACGTAAGTTACAGTGCTCAATGCACTATATATACATACCTAATGAAAAGAAAAAAAAAGAAGGTAACGCGTCAGGGCTGCAAGAAATTCTTCGATGCTGCGCCGCCGCACAGTGAGGGAGGGAGAGTGCATTCTTTCGTTTCGCAATTCAGCCATAATAGTATACAGATCCAAGAACGCCATCAAATGGGAGATGAATTTTTTGGGAAGCACAAATCCTTATCATACGTAATTTTTAGAGCACATTGGAGGCTGCAAAAGGTGAGTAAAAATACTTTTTCTCACACTTTCATGGTACAATCGATTTGAAGCTGTCATATAGATTTGTTTAATTACAAAAATTAAGATTTTAGAGTGCTTGATTTTTATTTGGAATTTTGAAATATTTTCACGTCTCTTGATGAATTGATTTAGTGAGTGTAATTTTCTTGTTATTCTATTAATGTTTGATGCAATGAAATGATAATAATAAAGAAAGTAAATAGCTAAATAAAGGCCCAAATTTTGTACCGTGCGTGACCTTTACTGCAGTGGTATAATATTATTTATGTTTGATATTAGATGATTTCTATTGATACACTTATGCCACGCCCCTGTCAGTGAATACATGTACTATAACAAGCATAATTATATTAAGGACTGATATGTTATGGTTGTGTTTGCATTTTAAATCCTGTTGTAGTGTCTATGTAATTGATGTATGGAGTTCGAGAAAACATTTGGTAGTCATCTGGGATGACATACTGTACGGTACACATGCGTTGGTCATCACCTTCCAGGAAGGGGTGACGGTTGTACATTATATTCCGGGAATAGGATGAGAGATATCACCATCCGGGATGGGATATCAATTTATTAAAATATTCACATATGGGATGGAATATTAGATACCTCCATCTGGGATGGGGAAGGCAGTGGGACGCCATTGCATGGATATGAGCTCATAGACCTTAGTGGATCTGGGATTCACACCGGTTCTGGGAACCAAAGAGTCAAGTTAAGTGATTCTGGGAATCACCGAGTCATGTTAGTGGAGTTGCATTGTGTAGAGTTTGCATGGTGAATGTGATTAAATGCAATGAGATGTGACCGTTGCTGAGTTTATGAGTTTGTGCTTTAAATGCTTGACATTAATTTTATTTATATATATCATTATTTTGGAGGTTTATTATATTCAATATTTTAAAAATTAGCGGGTACCATGAATGATTTTCCGGTTACCGCGCCGGCTGAAAACAACACTATTTGCGAACATTTTCATCAAACGATTATTTTTATTCACTGGGATTATGTCTCATTAAAAGTGTTGTTTTCAGAGCACGAGGACGATGCCATTGAGATCGAAGAGGCTTGGAGACTTAGTGAACTTTCTTAGTTATTTTTCTAGCTTGGTTAGCATTTTCTTAAATAAGGAGCCGTATGTGGCTAGACGTTTTTATTTATTTATCGTTGGGTTTATTAGTAGACGCTCGGTTATGAGGCTTGGGGTTTTTATTTGGACGTATGGTTTTATTATTTATTACTTTGATACACTATTACTATTTTATTTAATATGAGACATTTTCCAGACTTATATAACTGGTAAAAATTTTATGATTAACATATTTTAATTAAATGTATTGAAGGATTTTTATACAATTTGTTTTGGGTTACTAATGTAACGAAGGGCGTTACATTTATGGTATCAGAGTAGTTCGATTCTAAATCGGACTGTGGCATTGGGGCTTTTATAAAAGAAAACTTGGGCGCATAGGATGCTTGTTAGAGTTATAAATGCTGCATGCTATTCTTTGGGATATTGGACCTGATCAACCCAGTATTTCATTGGTAGTGAGCAGATTTATGGCGACTAATAGGCGAGGGACGAATGTTGAACTTGCAGCAGCTTTGGATTGTATGGCCAAAGCTATGCAAGGGCAGACGGAGACACGCCGTCAACCGAAGGGGAATGGAGGCCAGTCACTAATGAAGTGGTGGCAACCTAGGACCCTTAACACGTGGGGCTTTTCGAATTCAAGAAGAACAATCCGTCATCATTCTGAGGCAACTTAGATCCGAAGGAGGCTGAATTTCTTCTACTCGTTATAAATTTTTTTTTATTATATTGTCTGATTCAGGAGCAACACATCCCTTGATACATCCTTCATGTGTGAAAATTTGGAGATGCGAATCTTTCATTTGTCCTTTGGTTCATAGGTTTCTACTCCTATAGGGATATTCTTGTTCTTCCATTGGTTGTTTAAATTGTTTCCTTGTGCATCAAGACACTCCTTATGACGTCAAACTTATTGTTTTCTATGTATTGTATGTTATTCTTGGTGTTGACTTATTGGCATCTAGACTCATTGCCATAAGCATTCTGACAAAAATATCCATATCTCTTCACATCCAATGTCTAATGATTTTCCCCGTATCCAGTTCTATTGTTTCTGCTGTTGCTTGTCATAAGTGCTTAGTTGAGGGAGCTCAAGGATGTGTACTCTTATTCTCTGCTAAGATAGAGGCTGACAATGATGTGACGGCTATACCCGTGGTGTGTGAATTCTGGGCAAGTATACCCAGTCGTGCAAGTAATACGGTGGTAAGACCGGTTATCGTATCCACGGGGATTGGATGTCAACTACCAATTCGCAAACTCAGCAACTATCTAGACTAAACTATTAATCAAGAGAAAGTAAAACAAACAAAAGAAAAGAAATAAAATCTTTTTGTCTTTTTGGGGACTTTTAACAAACACTTGGAGTGCAGAAAGGATATGTTGGGACTAGACTTCACCAAACCTCTAACTCATGCACTATCAGGACTAGATACCTCCCATTCATGCTTCAGATATTAAAATCAATCCACTAAATTACTCAAACCCCGATTCCTCGGATGGCAAGAGCCTAAATCCACTAATAGACCCTAATTCCTTAGGTGGCCTAGATTAATGAATTTGCATTAAGATTAGGGATTACGCAATTACTAGTAAACCTAACTCCATTCCTAGATGAAAGGGTTACTTGATGATTAAATTCAGTTCCGGTTCTGATACGAATTTCCCAATTGCATACCAAAACACAAATCAAGTCATGGGGGTGCTAGCCACAACAAGCATTAAGCACAGAAAATTAATCACTAATATGAAGACATGAACACAGATTAATCAGTCAAGATAAATACATGATAATAAGTTTGATTACATCTAATCCCAACAAACGGGATTTAACTATTCATCACTACAGAGAAAGCCAAACCAGAAAAGCAGTAGAGAAAGGAGGAAAGGAAGAACTCCATTGAAGCTTCCCACTGTCGTCACAGCAACCCCCTAACTCAGCTCCCTTCTAGGGTTGGAACCCTACTCCAGCCGCAGCCTCCAAGTGCTTCCCCTCCAAAAACTCTCAAAACTCTGCCCTAAAACAACAACTTATACCAATCAGTTCTGCGCTCGCTCGCGAGGCGAATGGACTCTCGCGAGGCGAAAGTTAAAATCTGCTGTTTCAGAAATGGGACTCTCGCGAGGCGAACGTTTCTCGCGACGCGAAACAGTAAAGTGCTTCTCAAATATGCCCGTGAGGAACATCAGGGCCTGGGCGTGATGGCTTCTGGTTTCCAGACTCGCGAGGCGATACAAAGTTCGCGAGGCGAACCAGAAAGGCTTGCATTTTCTGGCACAGTCAGCTTTCAGGGTCGCGAGGCGAATCCAGTCTCGCGGGGCGAATCTCCAGAATTCTGCTTGGCTCAATTTCCTCTCTTTTCAAGCTCTAAATTCTTACAAGCTTTATTATGGCCAAATCTGAACAGATTTCCTCAATTTCTGCAAAACAACACACAAAACCACCTTCACCCGTTCCACGGTAAAAACTAATAAAAATCAAATAAAGAATGCCTAATCTATATGAAAAATGCATGCAAAAGTGTACAGCAAACATCATGTAAAATCACACTATCAAATCACCCCAAGCTTATTCAATTGCTTGTCCTCAAGCAATCACTAAGGCCAAAAGAATAAACAGAACATGGATAGTGAACTAAGAACCCGAGTAAATGATCCAAGTAATAGGCAATTCAAACAATTCAGCAAGAGACAATCAATTCAAGTCCAATTAGAGGCTTAGGTTCCTTAGACTCATATTCTCACTGATTTGGGCACTCTTTCTCACTTGAAGCTCACTCCAAGCTTGTTCATTTGCTTGGCTTTTTTTCTAACCTCACTCAAGTGTTTAGGGATATATGACAATTCGCTCCATTTTCCTCAAGGAATGAATCCTACCATAGGCTTGACTATCAACCAAATCTCTACTTTATTAATGAAAACAATTTAGAATCAAGAGGTCTTTATTTTGGTTGTAACGTGGCCATGGGATTAATCGTTAGGTGGGGAAATCAAGAAAAGGACATTTCAAAAGAGCTAACAAAATATCAACATTTCAAACATGACCTTCTAAAATACCTTCTTGGGTTTTCAATTTATTTTTCCACCTTTCTTTTCTTTCTTTTTCTTTTTCATTTCTCACTTTTCTTTTGTCATCCTCTTCTCTACTTTATTTTTCTTTTTCTCTTTCTTTTTCTTTTATTTGGAGAAGGGGAAATTTTTCAGCTCAAGAGAAACTTTTTTTCTGATTCTTTCCCATACTTTTTCAACTACCTTTTTTTTTTACCCTTTTTTAATACTTTAGAAGGTATCCTATCAAGCATATTTATCAACATATTTCAGGGTACCAAGAAAAGCATTTTTTTCATGTAGGCTCAAAATTGGGCAACTAAGGGGTAGCATTTCATCATTCAAAGCTCAGAAGGCCCGAAAAATACATATTGCCTCAATCATTTTCAAAAATGTTTTCAAAAATTTTTAAGCTTTAAAACGATTTCAAGTAAAGTTCTAGAGAATACCATCCAAGAGGAATAACACTCTAACACCAAGAATGGGGTATATTTGGTGAGTACCCCTTTGGCTCAAAATCTCACATTTTAGTTCAGAATCAATGAAAAACACAAATCATCAGAACCATATGCTAATTATCAACTATCACAGATTATCTCAAACATTTTTATTTGCAGCCATATCACAAGAATAACTAATTGGGTTCCACAATTCACTATTACAAATTATTGGGCACTTAGTTCTCACAATTGGATGCAAAATCTAAGCAAGGGCAATCTAATTGTGTGATCATGCAAACTATCATGCAAAACTATATGAATGCAACATGAAAAATGCAAATGCAAAATACCCATACCCCAAGCTTTAGAATTTACATTGTCCCCAATGTAAACAATCAAGTTGGAAAGAGGAGGAAAAAAATAAAATAAAACAAAAAAATTGGAACGGCTTACGAGGCGGTAGCGGGTGTTGGCTCACATGTCTAGTCAGAATGAACTGCATGAAAATGGGGTCCCGGCCTTGATGGGTGCTGACTTTTCTTCTTCTTCCCCTTGCTCTTCCCTCCTTCCTTCTTACCCTGAAAACACTAGGCAATTCTCAATTTATTATTTTTCCTCTTGAGCTTCTCAAATTATTCAAGAGGTTAAAATCAAAAACAAAACTACTAAGAAAATGAAAACAACTAAAGAGAAGAGTTAAGAAACTTGGGTTGCCTCCCAATAAGGGCTTCTTTAACGTCACTAGCTTGACGTTCTAGGATCCTCCTCCTGGATCAAATGGAAATTGGAGTGGAGATTGTAGCAGTAGTATGACTTTATCCTCAACTCCACCCAGCCAGTGTGTGAAAGCACCATTGACCTCTTCAACTATAATAATGCACTCACTTCCTAGCGGGTCAAATGGCATTTGCACCAGGAAGTTTGCCAGACAAGTGGAAGGGACTAACTTACCAATGTCCACACATGCATGCAAGCCGACATATTTGTCCAATGCAGAAAATTCATATTCCTTAGCAAGCATGGTGGAATCCACTACCACTTCGTCTTCATCTTGAACTATCCCCCAAACCAGATTTTCCTCAATTTGTGCTGCACGTGACTCTTGTACTAACTGTTTGCAGATCTCCTCAACTTTCATTTTGAAGTTCTGCTTCACAGCTTCGATACTCTCCCAATTGGCTCTTGCCTTGGCCTCTGAGGCGGATAGCTCTTGGGAATATTGTTCTAGAGCAGCTTTCAACGATGTTTGCTCCTTCCATTCCCATTCTTCAATTTCCCAAGGATTTGTGGAAAGTACTCCCTCTTCTTGTGACTTATCCCCCATCACCACTTCATCTTCAATTTGATCCATTCCCACACCCAGATTCTGCTCAACTTCTGCTTCATGTGGCTCTATGGGAATCACAATACACGGTGGTGGAGGTGGCAAATATGAACAAAAGGTTTCCCAATCCTCCTCGGAGAAGTTATATATAAGCCTTTCCGTCATATAGTCAACTTGTGCGGGAGTAACATGATCCATCAAATCCATGCAGTCTCCTAAACACCAGTTGTCTTCCAAAGCGTGACTTGAGGCTTCCTCATCAGGTGGATAATAGCAAGTGTCCATGAATTTCGTCCACCTAGCACAACCAAAACTCAAAACAAAAAATCAAATATATACAGAAAAATAAAAAAAGAATAAAAATGTCTAAATTAGTTGCCTCCTCTGTTACTAATGATATTGGCAAAACCAATCTCCGGCAACGGCGCCAAAAACTTGTTGACGAATCTGGGCAAGTATACCCAGTCGTGCAAGTAATACGGTGGTAAGACCGGTTATCGTATCCACGGGGATTGGATGTCAACTACCAATTCGCAAACTCAGCAACTATCTAGACTAAACTATTAATCAAGAGAAAGTAAAACAAACAAAAGAAAAGAAATAAAATAAAATCTTTTTGTCTTTTTGGAGACTTTTAACAAACACTTGGAGTGCAGAAAGGATATGTTGGGACTAGACTTCACCAAACCTCTAACTCATGCACTATCAGGACTAGATACCTCCCATTCATGCTTCAGATATTAAAATCAATCCACTAAATTACTCAAACCCTGATTCCTCGGATGGCAAGAGCCTAAATCCACTAATAGACCCTAATTCCTTAGGTGGCCTAGATTAATGAATTTGCATTAAGATTAGGGATTACGCAATTACTAGTAAACCTAACTCCATTCCTAGATGAAAGGGTTACTTGGTGATTAAATTCAGTTCCGGTTCTGATACGAATTTCCCAATTGCATACCAAAACACAAATCAAGTCATGGGGGTGCTAGCCACAATAAGCATTAAGCACAGAAAATTAATCACTAATATGAAGACATGAACACAAATTAATCAGTCAAGATAAATACATGATAATAAGTTTGATTACATCTAATCCCAACAAACGGGATTTAACTATTCATCACTACAGAGAAAGCCAAACCAGAAAAGCAGTAGAGAAAGGAGGAAAGGAAGAACTCCATTGAAGCTTCCCACTGTCGTCACAGCAACCCCCTAACTCAGCTCCCTTCTAGGGTTGGAACCCTACTCCAGCCGCAGCCTCCAAGTGCTTCCCCTCCAAAAACTCTCAAAACTCTGCCCTAAAACAACAACTTATACCAATCAGTTCTGCGCTCGCTCGTGAGGCGAATGGACTCTCGCGAGGCGAAAGTTAAAATCTGCTGTTTCAGAAATGGGACTCTCGCGAGGCGAACGTTTCTCGCGACGCGAAACAGTAAAGTGCTTCTCAAATATGCCCGTGAGGAACATCAGGGCCTGGGCGTGATGGCTTCTGGTTTCCAGACTCGCGAGGCGATACAAGGTTCGCGAGGGGAACCAGAAAGGCTTGCATTTTTCCGCACGATCGGCTTCGTGGTCGCGAGGCGAATCCAGTCTCATGGGCGAATCTCAGTGACTCGCTTGGCTCAATTTCTTCTCTTTTCAAGCTCTAAATTCTTCCAAGCTTTATTATGGCCAAATCTGCACAGATTTCCTCAATTTCTGCAAAACAACACACAAAACCACCTTCACCCGTTCCATGGTAAAAACTAATAAAAATCAAATAAAGAATGCCTAATCTATATGAAAAATGCATGCAAAAGTGTACAGCAAACATCATGTAAAATCACACTATCAAATCACCCCAAGCTTATTCAATTGCTTGTCCTCAAGCAATCACTAAGGCCAAAAGAATAAACAGAACATGGATAGTGAACTAAGAACCCGAGTAAATGATCCAAGTAATAGGCAATTCAAACAATTCGTCAAGAGACAATCAATTCAAGTCCAATTAGAGGCTCAGGTTCCTTAGACTCATATTCTCACTGATTTGGGCACTCTTTCTCACTTGAAGCTCACCCCAAGCTTGTTCATTTGCTTGGCTTTTTTTCTAACCTCACTCAAGTGTTTAGGGATATATGACAATTCGCTCCATTTTCCTCAAGGAATGAATCCTACCATAGGCTTGACTATCAACCAAATCTCTACTTTATTAATGAAAACAATTTAGAATCAAGAGGTCTTTATTTTGGTTGTAACGTGGCCGTGGGATTAATCGTTAGGTGGGGAAATCAAGAAAATGACATTTCAAAAGAGCTAACAAAATATCAACATTTCAAACATGACCTTCTAAAATACCTTCTTGGGTTTTCAATTTATTTTTCCACCTTTCTTTTCTTTCTTTTTCTTTTTCATTTCTCACTTTTCTTTTGTCATCCCCTTCTCTACTTTCTTTTTCTTTTTCTCTTTCTTTTTCTTTTATTTGGAGAAGGGGAAATTTTTCAGCTCAAGAGAAACTTTTTTTCTGATTCTTTCCCATACTTTTTCAACTACCTTTTCTTTTTTTACCCTTTTTTAATACTTTAGAAGGTATCCTATCAAGCATATTTATCAACATATTTCAGGGTACCAAGAAAAGCATTTTTTTCATGTAGGCTCAAAATTGGGCAACTAAGGGGTAGCATTTCATCATTCAAAGCTCAGAAGGCCCGAAAAATACCTATTGCCTCAATCATTTTCAAAAATGTTTTCAAAAATTTTTAAGCTTTAAAACGATTTCAAGTAAAGTTCTAGAGAATACCATCCAAGAGGAATAACACTCTAACACCAAGAATGGGGTATATTTGGTGAGTAACCCTTTGGCTCAAAATCTCACATTTTAGTTCAGAATCAATGAAAAACACAAATCATCAGAACCATATGCTAATTATCAACTATCACAGATTATCTCAAACATTTTTATTTGCAGCCATATCACAAGAATAACAAATTGGGTTCCACAATTCACTATTACAAATTATTGGGCACTTAGTTCTCACAATTGGATGCAAAATCTAAGCAAGGGCAATCTAATTGTGTGATCATGCAAACTATCATGCAAAACTATATGAATGCAACATGAAAAATGCAAATGCAAAATACCCATACCCCAAGCTTTAGAATTTACATTGTCCCCAATGTAAACAATCAAGTTGGAAAGAGGAGAAAAAAAATAAAATAAAACAAAAAAATTGAAACGGCTTACGAGGCGGTAGCGGGTGTTGGCTCACATGTCTAGTCAGAATGAACTGCATGAAAATGGGGTCCCGGCCTTGATGGGTGCTGACTTTTCTTCTTCTTCCCCTTGCTCTTCCCTCCTTCCTTCTTACCCTGAAAACACTAGGCAATTCTCAATTTATTATTTTTCCTCTTGAGCTTCTCAAATTATTCAAGAGGTTAAAATCAAAAACAAAACTACTAAGAAAATGAAAACAACTAAAGAGAAGAGTTAAGAAACTTGGGTTGCCTCCCAATAAGGGCTTCTTTAACGTCACTAGCTTGACGTTCTAGGATCCTCCTCCCGGATCAAATGGAAATTGGAGTGGAGATTATAGCAGTAGTATGACTTTATCCTCAACTCCACCCAGCCAGTGTGTGAAAGCACCATTGACCTCTTCAACTATAATAATGCACTCACTTCCTAGCGGGTCAAATGGCATTTGCACCAGGAAGTTTGCCAGACAAGTGGAAGGGACCAACTTACCAATGTCCACACATGCATGCAAGCCGACATATTTGTCCAATGCAGAAAATTCATATTCCTTAGCAAGCATGGTGGAATCCACTACCACTTCGTCTTCATCTTGAACTATCCCCCAAACCAGATTTTCCTCAATTTGTGCTGCACGTGACTCTTGTACTAACTGTTTGCAGATCTCCTCAACTTTCATTTTGAAGTTCTGCTTCACAGCTTCGATACTCTCCCAATTGGCTCTTGCCTTGGCCTCTGAGGCGGATAGCTCTTGGGAATATTGTTCTAGAGCAGCTTTCAACGATGTTTGCTCCTTCCATTCCCATTCTTCAATTTCCCAAGGACTTGTGGAAAGTACTCCCTCTTCTTGTGACTTATCCCCCATCACCACTTCATCTTCAATTTGATCCATTCCCACACCCAGATTCTGCTCAACTTCTGCTTCATGTGGCTCTATGGGAATCACAATACACGGTGGTGGAGGTGGCAAATATGAACAAAAGGTTTCCCAATCCTCCTCGGAGAAGTTATATATAAGCCTTTCCGTCATATAGTCAACTTGTGCGGGAGTAACATGATCCATCAAATCCATGCAGTCTCCCAAACACCAGTTGTCTTCCAAAGCGTGACTTGAGGCTTCCTCATCAGGTGGATAATAGCAAGTGTCCATGAATTTCGTCCACCTAGCACAACCAAAACTCAAAACAAAAAATCAAATATAACGAATTCCTTAGGTGGCCTAGATTAATGAATTTGCATTAAGATTAGGGATTACGCGATTACTAGTAAACCTAACTCCATTCCTAGATGAAAGGGTTACTTGGTGATTAAATTCAGTTCCGGTTCTGATACGAATTTCCCAATTGCATACCAAAACACAAATCAAGTCATGGGGGTGCTAGCCACAACAAACATTAAGCACAGAAAATTAATCACTAATATGAAGACATGAACACAGATTAACCAGTCAAGATAAATACATGATAATAAGTTTGATTACATCTAATCCCAACAAACGGGATTTAACTATTCATCACTACAGAGAAAGTCAAACCAGAAAAGCAGTAGAGAAAGGAGGAAAGGAAGAACTCCATTGAAGCTTCCCACTGTCGTCACAGCAACCCCCTAACTCAGCTCCCTTCTAGGGTTGGAACCCTACTCCAGCAGCAGCCTCCAAGTGCTTCCCCTCAAAAATCTCTCAAAACTCTGCCCTAAAACAACAACTTATACCAATCAGTTCTGCGCTCGCTCGCGAGGCGAATGGACTCTCACGATGTAACAGCCTGATTTTCATTATACTGTTAAATCAATTAAAATATAAGTAATTATATTTTAATATGAAAGTAGAAAATATTTTGTTTAATAAAATAAAATCATATTCCTAATCCACATTATCATATGAAGTCACAGTAAAATTTTCGGTTGAAAATTCAGACGAAAGTCGGTCTGCGTTTTCTTTCCGCGGTATAAGTTTCTCGAGCAGAAAACCTAATTTTGACCCGTGAACGAGACGATTAATGTTTTTATCATGTCTCCTTCAACTTTGGTTACTTTGAAAATTTTCGTTCAAAAATAAAATAAAATAAAATATTTTATTCGGGTGAAACCTCGTAAAAAATACGATCGGATGTGCAACCGGTTACGTATTTAAACAGTTAAAGGAACCCTAAAGGATGAGGGAAGGATTGATGGGATGTCAAATTAAATGCTTATGACATACTTTAAATGCTTATGACACACTTTAAAGTAATCATGATTACCCTTTTCAAATTATAATCTATTTTATTCCAAAAACCCATTAAACCTTCCTTAAATGATCCAAACAATGCCTTAAACCAAAACTTCCTCTCCAAGCCTTGCTTCCTCTTCTCAAAACCGTGCACCCCTCCCCTTTCCTCTATAAATACCACTCTTCATCTTCACTTCATCACTTTCCTTTCTCATACTCCATTAAAACTCTTAAGCTTTCATATTTTCTTAACTTCAAGCTTCCAAAGCTTTAGTTTTTCTTCTTCTTTTCACTAAGCGTTCTTCATAAAAGTTGTTCCTCTTGCCTAGGGTAATACTCTCATGTATTCTTTTCTTTAAAAACTTCATCTTTTTGTAAAGTTTCTTCTTTAGGTCATATATGAGCTTTTATCTTCAAAAATCTCTCAAAAATGGTAGAAAACTCCTTTTGAGTTGAAACCAATTTCTATGGTCTTGTATTTACTTGTAGTTTAACATACTAAAAGGTTGTGTAAAACAAAATTTCCTAACCTCTACTTTCTAATGAGGCCGAAACCATGCATATGGTTTAGATGGATCTTGTTTCAACTTTTACAAGTATGAGTTTGTATTTAAAGATTTGTTTTCCAAAATGATCATGGACCAAGGCTCCTTTATGTTAAAGGATGCTATGTCTAAAGTGATTGGAAAGTTTAAAGATTTGTTTCCCAAAATGATCATGGACCAAGGCTCCTTTATGTTAAAGGATGCTATGTCTAAAGTGATTGGAAAGTTTAAAGATTTTTACTCTACTTTTATGTCATTTACTTTTATGCCATTTATATTTATGTCATTTACTTTATGTCATTTACATTATGTCATTTACTTTTATGCCATTTATATTTATGTCATTTACATTATGTCATTTACTTTTATGCCATTTATATTTATGTCATTTACTTTATGTCATTTACATTATGTCATTTACTTTTATGCCATTTATATTTATGTCATTTACATTATGTCATTTACTTTTATGCCATTTATATTTATGTCATTTACATTATGTCATTTACTTTATGTCATTTATGATTCATTTACTTATGTCATTATACCTTAATTACTTATAAACCTCTGTTGTTCTTACCTTATGTGCTTATGAGCTTTGTTATTTAAAGTCCTATGTTGCTTTCAAGATGATCATAGACTTGAGCTCCATAAGTTATTGGATGCTAAAAGGTCTAAGAGATTGGAAGAATTTAAAGATTTTTATCATAGAAACCCAAGGATGGCCGAATCTTAAAGGTTATGGACCTAGGGTGTTTCATTTTTCATTTTTCCAAAGTGATCATGGTTTTGAGCTCCTTACTATTAATGGATGCTAAACCAAAGAGATTGGAAAGTTTAAATGTTCCTAGCCTATCTTATTGGTCAAGGCCGAATCTCCATCAAGTGTAACTTGGTGGGATTTTTGTTCAACTTTGTTTAAAGTAATCTTGTTGTAAACTCCTAGCACTTAAGGATCATAAATCCCTAAGTTGCATGTGTTTTGGAAACTTCTAGCACTTAAGGATCATAAATCCAAGAGTCGCATAAATTTCGGAAACCCCTAATCCTAATCCTAGTTTATTGTATGAACCGAACCTGTACTTTGTGGTTAGTGTTCTTTGATTGAGTTTTAACTCATGATTTCATGTTTTGTAACCTTAGACTTCCATCTCGGAGGAAACGCGGAGCTTCGAGTTCGGTGATAACCCAGGTGGGGGAAAGAATCAACCTATCGTCGGAATCGATAAGTAGTAAATTATGTAGTAATTATGTAGGGCGACCTAAACCCTACTAGAAGTCGAATAATCGACAAGACCAGAATCGCTTTAAATTGATTTTATAAAACATCCATGGTGATTCGGGGATTGTAGGTTGATCGATATTAGGTTGATGTTTATACTGTTGATGGTTGTTTTGAGTTTTATTATCTTTATTGAACTGATTTAGTGCTATGTTGATGTTTTGAAATATCTTTGATTGACTTGATGTTATGCATGATCTGTGTGGTATTTACTTTATGCTTAGTGGATTAAGCGAAGATATGTATGTGGTCTAAGAGATGAGTTGTTTTGGGCGTGAGGATCATGATGATTACCAGAGGTGCCTAACCTACATGAAATATGTTAAAGAGGTGTTGTGACATCGAGCATGTGTTTAGGTCTTGATGAGAGGTTAAGGCACTAGGTTATGACCATAGGAGTCTGCGAGGTTCATAAGTTGTGTTGTTTCTATAACCGTATGTGGGACACATACAAGAACCGAAGTCCTTGTGGGACCGTCCAAAGGGTAAACTTAACTTGTGCAGCTACGAGTGTCATTGCTTTGCATGAGCACCTCACGGGAGTGGACGAGGTGTGCACCGGGATCATCGTGCAGCTGTAGTGTCACGCTTTGCGTGAGCGTTCTTACCATGGTGAAAGTGTGCACCGGGATAATCGTGCAGCTATAGTGTCATTGCTTTGCATGAGCACCCACGGTCCAGGGTGTGCACCGGGTTTCTTGTGCAGCTATAGTGTCATTGCTTTGCATGAGCATTCTCACCATGACCAAGGATGTGCAGGGAATGGGACGTGTCGCTTGGACTATTGACCGATAACCATAACTATGATGATGAAACCATAGCCATGTTCGATGATCGAGTTTTAGTTGTAGGAGTGAGGGTAGGATGAATATAAGAATTTCATGGAAGATGGATGATTGATTGATGTTGTGTCTGTGATAATTATTGTATAGTTTACTATGACTCTTTTCCGTTTTTGATGATAGAACTGTTTCTTATCCCCTGTATATTTCTGTATGTTGTATTTTGTCTCCTTGTGGAACCATACGAGAAGACCCTGTGGATGAACATAACCAGGAGGAGTTGGATGGAACTCCCTACGAACCGGATGCCGGAGGACGAGTTGTGACCCATGGTGATTAGGGTCTAGTTAGTTATGGCCAGTACGTCTATGTCGTGAAGCTTTATCTTTCCGCTTATGTTTTGTATAACTATGCACCAGTTCGGGATCCTATTGATGGGATGCCCTGAAAACAGTGTTTGGATAACTCTGATGCTTTAAGTATATGTAATATATTTATGTTTGCATATTCTGTTCTATATGAATCTATTTGCTTAAGAAATTAAGTTTCAATTTTTACGTAATTTTCACGTTAAGCGTGCGATTAAGTAATTAAATAATGAGGTTTTAAACTAAATGTCACAAAGGGGCACATCGGGGTGTCTCAAGGCGAAAGTTAAAATCTGCTGTTTCAGAAATGGGACTCTCGCGAGGCGAACGTTTCTTACGACGCGAAACAGTAAAGTGCTTCTCAAATATGCCCGTGAGGAACATCAGGGCCTGGGCGTGATGGCTTCTGGTTTCCAGACTCGCGAGGCGATACAAGGTTTGTGAGGCGAACCAGAAAGGCTTGCATTTTCTGGCACAGTCAGCTTTCAGGGTCGCGAGGCGAATCTAGTCTCGCGGGGCGAATCTCCATAATTCTGCTTGGCTCAATTTCTTCTCTTTTCAAGCTCTAAATTCTTCCAAGCTTTATTACGGCCAAATCTGCACAGTTTTCCTCAATTTCTGCAAAACAACAAACAAAACCACCTTCACCCGTTCCAAGGTAAAAACTAATAAAAATCAAATAAAGAATGCCTAAACTATATGAAAAATGAATGCAAAAGTGTACAGCAAACATCATGTAAAATCACACTATCATTGACTTATTGGCATCTAGACTCATTGCCATAAGCATTCTGACAAAAATATCCTTATCTCTTCACATCCAATGTCTAATGATTTTCCCCGTATCCAGTTCTATTGTTTCTGTTGTTGCTTGTCATAAGTTCTTAGTTGAGGGAGCTCAAGGATGTGTACTCTTATTCTCTGCTAAGATAGAGGCTGACAGTGATGTGACGGCTATACCTGTGGTGTGTGAATTCCGGGATGTTTTCCCTAAGGATGTCTCTAGTTTGCCTCCGAATAGGGAAGTTGAGTTTAACATAGATCTA
The DNA here is from genome assembly GCA_030762895.1 of Sophora flavescens. Lineage (NCBI taxonomy): Eukaryota > Viridiplantae > Streptophyta > Magnoliopsida > Fabales > Fabaceae > Sophora > Sophora flavescens. The sequence continues at coordinate 116,670,961 of CM061068.1, forward strand.
GTGCCAGGGAGTGGACCAGTATCAGTAGCGCCTGATAGAATGGCACCTTTAGAGTTGAGCGAGCTTAAGAAACAGTTAGAGGAGATGCTAGGGAAGGGGTTTATTAGGCCTAGTGTGTCACCCTGGGGAGAACCTGTCCTACCGGTGAAAAAGAAGGATGGGAGCATAAGGCTATGTGTTGACTATAGGCAGTTGAACAAAGCGGCCATCAAGAATAAATACCCTTTGCCTAGGATAGATGACCTCCTAGACCAGTTGAGGGGAGCGTCAGTGTTTTCCAAAATAGATCTAAGATCGGGATACCATCAAATTAGAGTCAAGAATGAGGACATTCCTAAGACAGCCTTTAGGACAAGGTATGGGCACTATGAGTATGTATTGATGCCCTTTGGTGTGACCAATGCCCCAGCCGTTTTTATGGACTACATGAATCAGATCTTTAGGCCATTCTTGGATAGCTTTGTGGTGGTGTTCATAGATAATATTTTGATATACTCTAGGACACCAGAGGATCATGAGGAGCATTTGAGGTCAGTGTTGTAGATTCTGAGGGAAGAGCGACTTTATGCAAAGCCAGAAAAGTGTGAATTTTGGCTTGATGAGGTGAAGTTTTTAGGACATACCATATCTAGGAGTGGTGTAGCGGTTGACTCTAGTAAGGTTGATGCAGTGCTTGGATGAGAGCAACCTAAGTCAGTGACGGAAGTGAGGAGTTTCCTAGGGCTAGCAGGTTACTATAGGAAGTTCATAGAGGGGTTCTCTAGACTAGCTTTACCTCTTACCAAGTTGACTAGGAAAGGAAAATCTTTTGAGTGGGATAAGGAATGCGAAGAGAATTTTGAGGAGCTTAAGAGGAGATTGGTGTCATCACCGGTCTTAACCATTCCAGATCCTTCAGTGAGTTTTGTGGTATATTGTGACGCTTCTAAGAGTGGTTTAGGTTGTGCGTTGATGCAGGAAGGCAAGGTAGTGGCTTATGCATCTAGGTAGCTTAGGACACATGAGGTGAATTATCCTACTCATTACCTTTAGTTAGAAGCAGTAGTCTTTGCTCTTAAGATTTGGAGGCACTATTTGTATGGTGCAAAGTTTGAGGTTTTTAGTGATCATAAGAGTCTTAAGCATTTGTTTGACCAAAAAGAATTGAATATGAGGCAAAGGAGGTGGATGGAATTCCTTAAGGACTATGATTTTAAGTTGAAGTACCATCCAGGGAAAGCCAATGTGGTGGCTGATGCACTCAGTAGGAAAACCTTGCGTGTGTCTAGTTTGATGGTCCGAGAGATGAATATGTTAGAGGAGTTCAGGGACATGAATCTAAATGTGTCTCTTAGTGCTCTAAGCTTGAAGTTGAATAGGCTGGAAATTTGCAGTGACCTTAGAGAAATGATTAAGCGAGAACAGCTTTTAGACCAGGAGTTACAATCTCTTTTAGACCTAGAGAATTATGTGTTGTCTACTGATGGTCTAGTGTTGTTTAAGAATAAAATCGTTGTTCCTAAGGAGGGGAGCCTTAGAGAGAAGATATTAGAGGAAGCTCATAAAGGGAAGTTTACCATACTTCCTGCAATAACTAAGATGTACCAGGACCTTAAGAGGATGTATTGGTGACCAAGAATGAAAAAGGATGTGGCTAGCTCCGCAACTAGGTGTTTAGTGTGCCAAAAGGTTAAGATAGAACATCAGAAGCCTTCGGGGTTGTTGCAGTCCTTGGAGATTCCAGAATGGAAGTGGGAGGGGATTTTTATGGACTTTGTGATGGGGTTACCTAGGACACGTTTGGGCTTAGACACCATTTGGGTGATAGTGGATAGGTTGACCAAGTCTGCCCACTTCTTGCCGATTAAGGGAACCTATAGCTTAGACAAGTTGGCATACCTCTATATCAAGGAAATAGTCAAGCTTCATGGGATACCCACATCTATAGTGTCGGATAGAGACCCGAGGTTTACCTCTAGATTTTGGAGAGTTTTTCAGCAAGCCTTGGGACTAAGTTGAACCTTAGCAAGGCCTATCATTCCCAAACGGATGGTCAGTCAGAGCGGACCACTCAGACCCTTGAGGACATGCTTAGGGCGTGTGTCCTGGATGAAGGAGGGAGTTGGGATAGATTCCTACCTCTCATTGAGTTTGCGTATAACAATAGTTATCACGCTAGTATAGGCATGGCACCCCATGAGGCCCTATATGGGAGGAAGTGTAGGTCCCCTTTATGTCGTTATGAGGTAGGTGAGAGGACCTTGATAGGACCTGACTTGGTCCAGGAAACCTACGAGAGAATCAGAATGATTAGGGAGAGGATGCGCACGGCGCAAAGTAGACAAAAAAGCTATGCCGACAAAAGGAGAAAGCCTCAGAATTCCATGAAAGTGAACATGTATTCTTGAGAGTCACTCCTAAGACGGGAGTAGGGAGGTCGATGAAAGTCCGCAAGCTAAATCCTCGTTTCATGGGACCTTTCCAAATCCTTAAAAGAGTCGGACCTGTTGCTTATCAATTGGCCCTTCCGCCACAGTTGGCAAACCTTCATGATGTTTTCCATGTGTCGCAGCTCAGAAAGTATGTGCCTGATGAATCTCATGTGATAGCTCCTGAGTCTGTACAATTGAAGGATGATTTGATCTATAAGCCAAAGCTTAGTCAAATCATGGACAAGAGCACTAAGACTCTGAGGAACAAGACGATTCCATTGATGAAAGTATTATGGGAAGGATTGACTCCTGAAGAAGCCACTTGGGAGATGGAGGAGAACATCGTCCGTCAGTACCAAGATTTTATTACCTAAGGTATGGCAACCTTTAAGTTTGAATATACCATATGTTAAAATAAGTGCGTGAGTATGAAGCGAATTTCGGGGACGGAATTCTTTAAGGAGGGGAGAAAATGTAACATCCTAAAATTCTAACATAATTAATTTGAAATAAATAAATAAATAATAATAATTATAATATTAAGTTATTAAAAAGTATAGTGCAAATAAAATATAAATAAGAGATTTAGTGTAAAGGGGTGATAGTATAAGGATTTAATGAAATTTATTAACTATTATAAAGAATGCAAAATTATATATATATATATATATTTATATATGTAAATAAATATATATGACAAAAAAAAAGAGAGAAGGATACTTGGGCGTTAAAAGCCCAAGTTGCCCATGCCATCTAAAAATAAAATTCTATACGTAAGTTACAGTGCTCAATGCACTATATATACATACCTAATGAAAAGAAAAAAAAGAAGGTAACGCGTCAGGGCTGCAAGAAATTCTTCGATGCTGTGCCGTCGCACAGTGAGGGAGGGAGAGTGCATTCTTTCGTTTCGTAGTTCAACCATAATAGTATACAGATCCAAGAACGCCATCAAATGGGAGATGAATTTTTAGGGAAGCACAAATCCTTATCATACGTAATTTTTAGAGCACATTGGAGGCTGCAAAAGGTGAGTAAAAATACTTTTTCTCACACTTTCATGGTACAATCGATTTGAAGCTGTCATATAGATTTGTTTAATTACAAAAATTAAGATTTTAGAGTGCTTGATTTTTATTTGGAATTTTGAAATATTTTCACGTCTCTTGATGAATTGATTTAGTGAGTGTAATTTTCTTGTTATTCTATTAATGTTTGATGCAATGAAATGATAATAATAAAGAAAGTAAATAGCTAAATAAAGGCCCAAATTTTGTACCGTGCGTGACCTTTACTGTAGTGGTATAATATTATTTATGTTTGATATTAGATGATTTCTATTGATACACTTATGCCATGCCCCTGTCAGTGAATACATGTACTATAACAAGCATAATTATATTAAGGAGTTATATGTTATGGTTGTGTTTGCATTTTAAATCCTGTTGTAGTGTCTATGTAATTGATGTATGGAGTTCGAGAAAACATTTGGTAGTCATCTGGGATGACATACTGTACGGTACACATGCGTTGGTCATCACCTTCCAGGGAGGGGTGACGGTTGTACATTCTATTCCGGGAATAGGATGAGAGATATCATCATCCGGGATGGGACATCAATTTATTAAAATATTCACATATGGGATGGAATATTAGATACCTCCATCTGGGATGGGGAAGGCAGTGGGACGCCATTGCATGGATATGAGCTCATAGACCTTAGTAGATATGGGATTCACACCGGTTCTGGGAACCAAAGAGTCAAGTTAAGTGATTCTGGGAATCACCGAGTCATGTTAGTGGAGTTGCATTGTGTAAAGTTTGCATGGTGAATGTGATTAAATGCAATGAGATGTGACCGTTACTGAGTTTATGAGTTTGTGCTTTAAATGCTTGACATTAATTTTATTTATATATATCATTATTTTGGAGGTTTATTATATTCAATATTTTAAAAATTAGCGGGTACCATGAATGATTTTCCGGTTACCGCACCGGCTGAAAACAACACTATTTGCGAACATTTTCATCAAACGATTATTTTTATTCAGTGGGATTATGTCTCATTAAAAGTGTTGTTTTCAGAGCACGAGGACGACGCCATTGAGATCGAAGAGGCTTGGAGACTTAGTGAACTTTCTTAGTTATTTTTCTAGCTTGGTTAGCATTTTCTTAAATAAGGAGCCGTATGTGGCTAGACGTTTTTATTTATTTATCGTTGGGTTTATTAGTAGACGCCCGGTTGTGAGGCTTGGGGTTTTTATTTGGACGTATGGTTTTATTATTTATTACTTTGATACATTATTACTATTTTATTTAATATGAGACATTTTCCAGACTTATATAATTGATAAAATTTTTATGATTAACATATTTTAATTAAATGTATTGAAGGATTTTTATACAATTTGTTTTGGGTTAATAATGTAACGAAGGGCGTTACAATGCTTCCCTTGTTACTTATGATATTGGCAACACTAATCCCCGGCAACAGCGACAAAAACTTGATGCGACCACGGCAAGTATACCGGATCTTTGCAAGTAATAAAACGATAAGAACCAGATATCGTCCACAGGGATTAGTTACCAAGTACCAATTCACAAATTAAACAACTATCTAGACATGAAGAGAGCTCAAAACATAAAATAAAGTAACAAAAGCAATAAAATATTTTTGGTCTTTTGGGATTTTTAACAAACACTTAGCAAGCAAAAAGGAATGGAATGTGATTAACAAAAGGATAAAAATGTCGGGTTAGACTATACTAATCATCTCTCAATTGCAATGAAATGGTTACTAACACAAGTCCTAATTCAGTTATGACTATCAAGCCTTTTAAAATACTCAAGCCCTATTTCCTTGGGTTGAATGAGCCTAAAACCCCAAATTAAACCATAATTCCTTACGTGAATTAACATGAGATTTCGCATAAAGAGCCAAGACTAAAAGGATTGCAAGCACTTCAAGACCCATTCCTAGATTCATGAAGTACTTGGTTTTTTGATTCCTGAGCATGTAATAGCATCAACTTTCATTAAGCATAGAATCAAATACTCATAATAATAAAATAGGAACTTGCATTATAACCAAATCAAAATGCAACCAAGTTTAGAGAAGTAAACATCTAACCCAACAAAAGGGTTTAGCTAAACATGGTAAAATACAACAACAATGGAGCAAACTCCATATTTGAGAACAAGAGCCGCCCCTTTACGCTGCTGCTAACTGTTTGCGCAGCCCCCTCTTCACGCTGCTATCCTCTCTATTTTATTCTCCTTACTCTCGATACAAGGTTGCTTCCAATTTGCAAATTGGATTCAAATCCATTGGCCCATCAACTTTTTCTATTTCTCCCCACTGTGCAATTCACGTGACTTTTACATCCAAATTGAAAATCAATTGCAGAATTTCACCATTGGCCCATCTTGTTTGTGTTAACTTCAAATTTGGCAAGGCCTAATTTCTTTCTTCCTTTTGCAATATAATTCACATAGGCCCTTGTGTTTTTTGTTCTGTGGTTCATTTTTCATCATTTGAATTGGGCTTTCAACACTTCTCAATAAAATTGATCTATCATTATTTTCATCTCATCTTTATTATTTCCTACAAAATTAAACAAGTAAAATACTATTAGATTAACTCTAAAAACAATAACATTAAATTAAAATAAGTAAAACATTATTAAAAATTAAAGTAACTAAACTTGCGCAAAAACTCAATCAATTAGCTCAATTAGGAGCAAAAAATCCATCCAATTAGTACTAAAAAATCACATAATCTAGAAGATTATCAAACATCTCCTATCTTGGCCTTGGCGTTGGTTCCTTTGACCTCCACTACCTAATGCAGAAACAACTGGACGATAGAGTTGTTGGTTCTGGTCATTTCCTGGTGGTCAGATTCAGAGTCAGACGCATCTGAAGACGACTCTAATAATGATGATGAAATGTCGTTACTGACAAGAAAAATGAGGAAGTTATGGAAAAAAAAAAGAATTTTAGAAAGGATAGATCACCTTTCAAGAAGTTCAAGAAAGAAATGTTCTTCAAAGAAGGTAACAATACAGATAAAAGTTCTATTGTCTGTTTGAACACAAGAAGTCTGGGCACATCAAATCTAAATGCCCTCAGCTGAAGAAGAAATCCCACAAGAAGTTCTTCAAAAAGAAAAAGAAAGGGATGATGGCTACCTGGGAGGATCTATATGATAGTTCCTCAGAGGATGATGCAGAAAGAGAGGAAGTAAATCTTTGTCTACCCACGTGCCCTACATCCAGTCCCCAAGGCAATACAACCAAGGGTTAATCAACTCTAGTTTTCAAACAGGATCAATTAGAACCTTTACAAAATAGAGAACCCATACACAAATCACAGGATATACTCTCCCTTGTGCAAGAGCCTCAAAACATTTTATGTGAGATCACACTCACAAAATACAGAGAAGAAGTTTTACAAATAGATAAAACTCACAAGGGCACAGTATAAACAAATTGAAGCTCAACAATCAACACCTATATGGTGTGTATGTCTCTCAAAAGTTAAGTATGTAAGTGTAAGAGAATGAGAGTGATAGAAAGAATAGTTCAAGAGAAGAATGTCAGAATAATAGCTTAGTATTTCGTGTGTTACTTCATCTGAAAATGACCCTTAGGTAAACCAATTGAAATTAGGTCAAAATCTCTTGAAAACTAATTTTTCTCGAGTCACAATCGATTATTGATAAAGCATAATCGATTATTTTATGCAATTTCACAAAGCGCATTTTGAAACAACCATCTCATAATCGATTATATGTTCTCTGTTTAAGCTCTAAGACTATTCAAATAAGCAATAATCGATTTTGGACAACCCATATGAATATCCCTAGAACACTCACTAATCAATCATAAGGTCTTTAACTCAGCACTATGAACATAACCTTACCTCTCACACTATATTCATGTCTTATGAACAACTGGGAGAAACATCCCTTAATTCTCATTATTATCATTAACGCATTTTAATGTCTTAACATCATTATTGGCATTAACATCCTCAACAATCAACACTCATAAAGAGCACAACATCAAACAATAGCCAATAACCATTATAACTCATTACAACATGGCATCAACATGTTCATAACAAACAACATTCAATAACAAGAACATTCATACCAATATAAATCAATTAATAACAGTCATGGCAATATCATCATCACAACAATTAACATCATATAACAATTAGACTTAGAGGCATATAAACATGTTATCATACAAATAGTCATATAGACATTTAATCAAACACCAGGGTCATGGGTTAACCCTTCATCTGACGCTACCCCATAGCCTACATGTTCATATTAGCCCTTCTCCCCATACCTGGTATGAAGATTCCCAATGACAATATCATCATCACAACAATTAACATCATATAACAATTAGACTTAGAGGCATATAAACATGTTATCATACAAACAATCATATAGGCATTTAATCAAACACCAGGGTCATGGGTTAACCCTTCATCTAACGCTACCCCATAGCCTACATGTTCATACTAGCCCTTCTCCCCATACCTCGTATGAAAATTCCCAAAACAATAACGTTGGCAAACTAGACACGTTCCCTCGAATGGCTCGACGAGTTCCTCAAGCCTTGATCAAACAAGAAGGGAAGAGAACAACCAATTAATCCCCAATTCAAAAGAAATGGAAAAGGAGATTAAGGAGGGATAACTACGTTACCTTAAACGATGCTAACACCCGTAACTTCTCTCCCAAACGGACTCACAAACTCCAAGAACTTCAAGGGGTTCAAGGGAAAACTAAGAAAGATGAAGAGAGACATCTATTCTGAGGTTAACAATGTGGGAAATAGGGTTTAGGTCAAGTCTTATGGTATAAATACAAGCTATGGCAGGGCATAACAGACTCTTATTTCAGCCCAAACTGTATACAGATCGGTATTTTGACCATAACTTGAGATACAAGTTTCCGATTGAGGCGTTCTTGGTGTCGTTAGAAAGCTCAGAGAAATATCTACAAATTAATGTCTGACGATTTAATCCTATATCGGACTCTAAGACGGTCAAATATTCGATGGAAGTTTAGCGACAGATTTGGTAGTTATTCCTAGATAGGATCCTTATGAGATTATGATAAAATCTTAAGAGACAATCAAAAAGACGAATACCCTATATTAATAAGGACTCAAATCTGATTAATTGAGGGATTAAAACATAGGAGATACATTATCTTGATTTAAATACTAAATCACACGATATCTCAAAATATCTTTATTAATCACTTATTAATAATAAAAACACATATTATATATTAACATATAAAATCACATACAAAATCATATATCCATATAAGATCACACATTAAGGGACACAATCTCATATTAATGCAAAAAATCATATATTAATATACATATTATCATATGTAATAATATATACATACATATATGTATGTATATGTATAAAAATACTACAACACTAATAACAATTACATTATCAATTATATAAATAACAATACTAACTTCATTAATAATAACAACAACAACAACAACAACAACAACAATAATAATAACAACAACAACAACTAGGCATCCATAGTAACATAATCCCTTATACGAAAATCGGGGTGTTACAATTGATAATTATCGATAATTATTTGCAAAACCCAATCGATTTTTTGATGCCCTTATTTCAGACGGATACTTGGCCTTTGGTTTTTCATCGAAAAAACACTCTTTCTGATGGCTCTAGGTAAATTCTAAGGGGTTTCGATCGTCAATAACATGTTATTGTCTTGTAGTGAATAATGTACAAACGTGTGTTGGTCCAAGTGCCAAGGGCTTGGTACTCCATAAACAAAGTCTCGAGTTCAAGTCTTATATATGAAAAACAAATAGGTAAAAATTTCTAAACGAACAATGCATTACAAAAACTTAAAACAGTAATGAAATGAGAAAATAATTTAGACAAATATACTTGTATTTCTCTAGAATTAAGAGTATTAAAGACTTATTAATTAAAGACTAAAACCTCAAATGAAGATATTATAAGTTAAAAATAATGAAGTATTATTATAGCTCTAGAGGAGTTACAGATAATATAAAACGAATGAAGTATGTTATTAGTGCTCTAGATGATCGTCATAACTCCTCTTAGATGCTAGAATCATTATTATGTATATCCTGCATACTTATCGAACTACTTATTTTTCCTTTTTTAAGCCAAATTTTATTGAAAAGGAATACGTACTACAACATAATAGACTTTTAATAACGCACCTTTAATAGCATTTCCGTGTGGAAATGCTATTAAAAGTGATGGGGGACTTTTAATAGCGTTTCCCTAAGGGAAACGCTATCTTAGGTATCACCTAAGATAGCGTTTCCGTGTGGAACCGCTATTAAAAGTGTCACTTAGGAAAAGATAGCGGTTCCACACGGAAACGCTATCTTAGGTGATACCTAAGATAGCGTTTCCTTCAGGAAACGCTATCTTAGGTCTTTAGAGTAAAATTAGACGCGCGCTCGGCCTTCCCTCTGTTTCTTCCTCATTTTCATTCTACTGTTTCCTTCCCTCTGCATGCCATCTCTTTTTTCTTCCCTCACCTTCGCCATTGCTCGCCGCCGCTGCTCCTACTGCCACCGCGAGTTCTCTCCATACCCGCCGCTGCTCCTTTTGCCACCGCGAGTTCTCTCCATACCCCCATCGGTTATAGAAGAGCCATCAACATCAACCTCTATTTTGCACGAGTCTCATACTAAGAGCTTCACACTCTGGCTCAGGGTCTGTGACACAGTCACAGGGGCGCATTCCCGGTTGAACCCAGTTCCAAGTTTGCAGCTTTATTGGAACCCACTTCCAAGTTCACAGTCTGTGTTCAGGTGATTTTCTATCATTTACAAATTTTATTTCCGGACATTCTTAATATTTGTGGGAGTGTGTTTTTATCCAAGTTCACAGTCTGTGTTCAAGGTTTTATTTTACTTGCTCTTTAATTTTCGGTTTGATTGGTGTTGAATGGAATGTGACTTGTTTTGTGTATTTAGTGTTTGATGCCTTTTTATTTGACTCTGATCACTCTGCTATAAATACCAAATCATTTTGGTTTAATCTCTCCTCGAGTCAGTAATCAGTAATCTATAACTACTATAAGCATATGGCTTTGTTGGTGAGTTAAATATTCCATATGTGCAACCAATTAACTTATTATCAACATAATGCTTGGTGCTTGCAGTTTATGTCATGTATGAGGAAGTCTGGTATTTAATAATTTCAGAGAAGAACATTTTCTTGTTCAAAATGGATCCTCCATAGTTATGGGGTTTAGGCAATCTAATTTAGAAGAAATATCCTGCCACTTGTATTGTTGCATACTTGCATATCATAAAACCATAACCACATTGAATCAAAGATCTTGTAGAATTTCTTCCAAGTCAATTTGATGAGTGTTGCTACCAATTATCTATTCACACTATTTAAGTAGCCACTCATATTTTTTTTTCTTTAAAAAAAAAAGAACCTAAGACTTTGATTGGTCAGTAGAATGTGTGAATAGATAATTCGGAAGTGTTAGTAGCTCGACCTCAATTTGCTGGATGCTATCTTGTAGAGAAGCATTGTGAGTGCAGCAGTGAAGAATCAGTAGTTCCGCTCAGCTTTACTATCATGTTATTTTGGAGCTTCACTTATAGCATGCTACTTTTGGTTTGAAATTAGATTTGTGATTGGATGCCAACATTAGTTAACAATATATTTGGGTAAATTGTAATAATTTTATCCTTTATTGCTTTCCTTCTTACTCCGGAGTCTGGATCGTAACTAATTTGTGGGTTTGCTCTCATTGTTCATGCTATCTCAATATAATCCTTGATATATATCTGTCTAACTTTATAGTAATCATTTTTGTTGAGGATTACTGTGAAGAAGTTCTCAAGTAGGAAAGGCATCACGGCCGTGACGGCCAGGTCCAAGTAATGCGCGTCACGGCCGTGATGGCCATCACGGCCAGGCCGTGACGGCCATCACGGCCAGGCCGTGACGGTCTCTGCTTCTGGTTGCTCTGCGAAATTCCAGTCTCTCGTGAGGCGAGCTTATGCTCGCGTCGCGAGCCCTCTGTTATGGCCGTGAAGAATTTCACGGCTGGGCCGTGATGTGCTCTGACTTGTGGTGGTTTTGGGTCACGGCCGTGATGGATATCACGGCCAGGCCGTGATGCACTCGACTTCACCTTTCTTCTTTTTCAGTTTTGCTCGATCATGACCGTGATGGGCATCACGGCTAGGCCGTGATGGACTCTGTTTGGCTCATTTTCTGCACTTTTAAAGCCCTATCTTTATCCAAACTTCATCATGGTTGATCTTGAGCATTTTACCCTTGATATCTGCAAAACAATACACGAAAACCGCCTTACCCGTTCCAAAGGAAAATTAACCTAAAATCTAATAAAAATATGCCTAAACTACATGAAAATGCATGCAAAATGATAGACAAAGATGATGTGGAATCACACTCATCAACAAGTGACTCTTGGTTCCTTCAAGAATACTCAGCGACAATGTGTTTTGTTTGCAGCCTTTCATTCCTTTAATCTGTATACATTGCATGTAGACCTCAACCACTCTAAACTCAAAGTAAATATGTTTAATAAATATTTTTGTAGATCGGAAAAGCATGGATCGGAAATGGATGTCGCAATCGTTTAACGAAGGAGTATGAGGATGGGGTGAAAGAGTTCATTAGTTTTGCAGTTCGGCATGCGAAAAACCCTAATACAATCATATGTCCTTGTTTAGATTGTTGTTATGCAAGGCGAGTTAGTGCAGCCGATTTGGAAGAACATTTAGTGTGTAATGGAATCGATCAAAGTTATACATGTTGGACAAAACATGGTGAGACAAGAGCTGAGTCTAGTGAAATGAGGAATCGTGTGAGATATTCATCATACGATACCGACACAAATACTTATGAGGGCGATCGTTTTGAAGACATTGCAAATGCTGTTGAAGAGGATCTTCGGGATTGTCCACAAATGTTTGGGAGGTTGGTAAGTGATGCAGAGCAACCATTGTATGATGGATGTACTAAATTCACAAGATTGTCGGCGATGTTAAAGTTGTATAACTTGAAATCGGGCAACGGATGGACTGATAAGAGCTTTACGGACTTACTCACACTATTGAAATACATGTTGCCAGATGATAATGTGCTTCCTAGTCGGACATACGAGGCTAAACAAATGTTACGCTCTATTGGCATGAGCTACGAGAGGATGCATGCTTGTCCTAACGATTGCATTTTATTTCGGAATGAATATGCATCGTTCTGAGATGTGTCCTAAATGTAATGCCTCACGATATAAGAAGAAAGAATCAGATCTAGAGAAGGTTGTGTGGTATTTTCCCATAATACCCAGATTTAGGCGCATGTACCGTAGTTCTGAAGATTCAAAGCACTTGACATGGCATGAGGATGAAAGGATCAAAGATGGCAAGCTGCGGCACCCGGCAGATTCTCCGCAATGGAAGAAATTTGATCATGATTATCCCGATTTTGGGCAAGATTCAAGAAACCTACGACTTGCATTGGCTACTTGTGATTTAACCCGCATGGTGTTCAAAGTAGCTCTCACAAGACATGACCTGTGATTTTGGTGATTTATAACCTATCCCCATGGCTATGCATGAAGCGCAAATTTATGATGTTATCTATGTTAATTTCGGGCCCAAACAACCAGGAAATGATATAGACGTCTATTTGACTCCTTTGATTGAAGACTTGAAACAAGCTGTGGGAGACAGGTGTGGAGGTGTATGATGGGTATAAGGAAGAAAGTTTCAATTTGAGAGCTATGTTGTTTGGGACAATTAATGATTTTCCAGCCTACGTGTAATCTGTCAGGATATAGCATCAAGGGTCGGTGTGCATGCCCTATATGTGAAGAGGGCAGATTGGATGCGGTTAGAACATTGTAAGAAGAATGTCTTTCTTGGGCATCGTAGATTTTTGCATCCAAGTCATCATTACCGGTGGTGGAGAAAGGCGTTCAATGGGAACTCGGAAGAAGGTAGAGCGCCTTCACCTTTGACGGGTGATCAACTTTTTGAAAAGGTAAAGGATTTGAAAATCCAATTCGGTAAACCTTTTGCGAGAGATATTGTCACAAGAGGGTGGAAGAAAAGATCGATTTTCTTTGAGTTGCCATATTGGAAATCATTATATGTAAGACATTTCCTCGATGTGATGAACGTTGAAAAAAATATCCGTGATAGTGTCATTGGTACGTTACTCAATGTGCCAGGGAAGACTAAAGATGGCATCAATGCAAGGTTGGACTTGGTTAGTATGGGAATAAGAAGAGAATTGGGACCGACGAAGAAGGGTAAAAGTACATATCTTCCTCCGGCTGCTTACACTCTATCTAGAAAAGAAAAAACTGTTTTTTGTAAGTTTCTTGAAGGAGTTAAGGTTCCGGAAGGGTACTCTTCAAACATTAGGAACCTCGTATCGATGAAAGATCTCAAGTTAAAAGGTCTAAAGTCCCACGATTGTCATGTTCTCATGGAGCAGTTGATACCCATTGGTATACGGTCTATTTTACCTAACAAAGTGCGGGGGGCCTTAACTAAACTCTGTTTCTTCTTCAAGGCAATTTTGCAGCAAAGTGATTGACCCTGGGAAGTTGCCATCATTGCAAAGAGAAATTGTTGTGACTTTATGCGAGCTTGGGATGTAGTTTCCACCTTCATTCTTTGACATAATGGTTCATCTAACCATTCACCTTGTTAGAGAGACACAACTGTGTGGGCCAGCTTATATGAGATGGATGTACCCGATTGAGCGTTATATGAAGATATTAAAAGGGTATGTGAAAAACCGATCACGACCAGAAGGTTGTATTGTTGAACGGTATATTGTCGAAGAAGCTGTTGAATTCTGTACCGAATACCTATCCAATGCTGAATCTATAGGGCTGCCAAAGTCTCGTCACACATGGAGAATGATGGGGCAAGGAATTACTGGAAATGAAATAGTGACTATAACAAGGACAGAATGGGAGCAAGCACACTTATATGTTCTGCACAATGCCGATGAGGTTGAGCCATATGTTGAAAAACACAAGGACATGCTTAAGAGTTTGTATCCAAATAAGAATCAAAATTGGCTAACTAGAGAACACAATCGTTGTTTTATAACGTGGCTAAGAGATCACATTTATGCAGAGTTGACTGAAAATGATACTTCAGTTTCAAATAGATTGAGATGGTTAGCCAAAGGTCCAAGTTTGCATGTGTTCTCTTACCACGGTTATCAAATTAATGGGTACACATTCTATACAAAAGAACAAGATGGTGGAGTACAATGCAAAACAGTGGTGTGACTCTAGTAGCTCAGTCGATGCATATCTCAAGTGCCAAAGACAGAAACCCGATATATGCAAATATGTCATACTTCGGCGTCATTGAACGCATATGGGAGTTGGATTACACAAAGTTTAAGGTTGGTGTGTTTGGTTGCAAGTGGGTTGACAATAATAACGGTGTTCAGATTGATGAGTCAGGGTTCATGCAGGTGGATCTTAATAGGGTGGGGTATAAAGATGAGCCTTTTATATTAGCATCTCAAGCTCAACAAGTGTTCTATGTCACTGATCCAGCTGATATGAAAAGGTCCATTGTTCTTTTGACTAACAAAATAATTACTAATGTTGATGATCAAGACCATCGAGATGTTGATATTGAAGATGATCCTTTCGTCGGGACATTACAATTACTTGAGATTGATCCAACTAGGGATGATGGTATGTATATGAGAGATGATCACGATGAGGGGCTTTTGGTCAATCCACCATTTCGTACTAATAAAGGACAATCAAATCTCAATCCAATGAAGAAAAGAAAAAGGTTGACTTAAACATGTATGTAGTGTTTGTGTTTAAATGAACTTTCCGATCCTTTTATATTATAGTTAGCATCTTCCGGTAATGCTAGTGTTGATTTTGTTATTCATAGTTGTTTTATATTTTGCATCAATTAATGTTATATTAATGTCCATTGATGTTTTACTTGTATCTAATATTTTTGTAGGTAAATGGCATCTTCAAGTAATTCTAGTGATGCCAAAGCGGCGAGACGTGGGCAACAAGATTATGAAGGCGGTCATCCGCGCTAGGAGTAAAGGACAAAAATTTGATGTAATTTACTTACTAATCTAAGGATTTCATAATGTTGTTTGATATCTAGATTTAATTACTTTATTATTTTTCTTAGGTTGAATGGAATTCTTTGGACCAACCTATTCGTGCTAATGGTAAAATATTGAAGAGTTACATTGGGGCCGTTGTTCGGCAAACGATCCCAATTATTTGTTCTAATTGGAAGGATGAAGCTTTGGATGGTTTCAAAGAGAGCATATGGGCTGATGTACAGGTAATTGTTAAAATTTATAAATTATATTGTAAACTATGTAAACATACTTACTTTGACACGTTGTTTATATTGTTTTGCAGATGTCTTTTAATGTTGATGAATCTCGGAAAAAATTTGTACTTCAGGAAGCTGGTAACCTACATAGGGCATTCAGAACTAGATTGACCAAAAAATTTCTAAGAGATGCCAACGGGAATATCAATGAGGAGCCTCCATCACAATATCCACACATATCAAGGGATGAGTGGACAGATTTTATAGCAATACGCACAGGAGATGCTCAATTCCTGGTATGTTTAATATCACGTTAGTCCTTATAATTTTATAGCAATACGTACATATGACATTAACCATGTATTAATATTACTTATATGTGTCCGAATAGAAATTAAGCAATGAAAATCGCAATAGCAGGCGTTAGATCCTGCATGCCCTTACAAAGCATCACATAAGGGGTATCTTTGACATTGAGGATGAATTGGTATGTATATATATATATTTAACTGCATTTGTGGTAAATATGACTTTTAAACTGTTTGGTTAATTTATATTATCTCAATATACAGATGCAGGAGGCGGGGCCAGAAGTTAAGAAAATTAAACGCCATATTGTGTGGAGGAAAGCCCGCGAGAACAAGGCGGGTGTAATTGACAACAAAAATACGCAGACCGTGTGGAATAAATGTGTTAGTAGACTAACGTTTACATTATCAATTGTTATTTTCATATGATAATATATAATAATTTTAACATTTGCATTTCACCAATAACTATGTGTCAGGAGGAACTCATCACGATCTGCAGTAGAGGGAGAGATAGAAGACTTTGGTCGCGGGATATTCTTGCCAAAGCCCTAGGTGTGCCAGAGAACCCTGGTCGTGTTAGGGGTGTGGGTTTCGGTGTCTCACAAAAAGATTACTTCCCACCCGAAGGTCGTGCAAGAAATAACTCGGAAACGAAAAAGTGGGAGACATTGGTGTCTCAACTCTCTGATAGATTGAACATTTTGGAAGAAAAGTGAAACAAAAGGATGATGAGGAGAGGCAGGCTAATTTCACAGCCCAAGCAAGCGTCAAAGATAGTTGCACTCTACCATCACACAGCCAGGCTTCCGGAG
The DNA here is from genome assembly GCA_030762895.1 of Sophora flavescens. Taxonomy (NCBI): domain Eukaryota; kingdom Viridiplantae; phylum Streptophyta; class Magnoliopsida; order Fabales; family Fabaceae; genus Sophora; species Sophora flavescens. The sequence continues at coordinate 116,687,916 of CM061068.1, forward strand.
GTAATGCATGCCTTTTTTTTTTACTAGTATTGCATTCGCGATTAAATACATTCAATTGGATGCCTTAATTCACTGACTTATTCATCTATCATTGGATTAGGGCGTCAACTCATGTCACTATATTTATCGACCCCAAACTATCGTATGGTTGCTATGGGTAAAGTATACAATGAGTCGGGTGTTACACCGCACACTTTGGACCAGTACCCCCTTAACCATGTGAAAGTTGGAGTTGATGTTGCAACCGAGGGGATGCGCCATTGCGGTACCTATCGTTGATGCGAGATGTGATGATAGGAGATGCAATAGGTACTTATGTGGCATGGCCAATTGATCTCGTGGTTGTAATTAATATGGTATGTAATTGCATTTTTCCACCTTTTCATATACGTCATATATGCATTACATTAGTTGATCACTAATCGGCATATTGAAATGCAAAATTTCCAGGCACCTGCAAAAGCTAAAGGCAAGGCGCAGAGTGTCGGATATACAAAGGAGTCAATTACAACCCCGGAAAATAAAGGAGGCAACTCGAGGCCAACCCACCTACAGCTGGTTCAACTACAACTTCTCCGGAATATTTGAATTTCCTTAAAATACATGAACGAAAGAATATGAAAAATCTTTGACCAATTGTACGTAGAGATGGAACAAAATATTTTTGGTCACCATTTCATTGAGATGCTCAATACTGAAAATATCGGAGAAGTTGTAAATCATGAATGGGTATCTCGCCTCAGTTATTTCCGCATATATCAGGTAATAAATCAGGCTTAAAGTGTACAATATTTTTTTAGTCTTTCCATTTAAATATTGATGTCATTGGTGTAATCCATTTTTATATTTTAATTGAAGGTATTTGTATGAAGAATTGTTGCTTCCAAAGGAAATAACGAGGAGGTTTCTGTTCTTGTCCCCACACCAAACAAACACATACGGCTACTTCGGGAGGGATTCACAGACAACGTATCTAGCTGACCGGTTTGCAACTAAAGAAAGAGAATATCAGCCCTTGTTTTTAGCGCCGTGCAATGTTGGGTGAGTCACTTATCCTATAGGACTTAATTCACAATAAAATGAATTACATAAAAGTTGAGGTGCTTAGGATTTGTTATCTCAACATTTTTGTAGGAATCATTGGGTCTTTGTCGCGATAAATATTGTTGAAGAGATTATTTACTATCTGGATCCCTTGTATGTTGATCCTAGGGATCGCCGAATTAAAGAATGCATTCGATACGTAAGCATGTTTTTATATTTCTGATTTTCTATGATTCTGTTCGATACGTGAGCATGCGTGTGTTTGTGATGATTGAAAATATGTTTCTTAATGAAGTCTGTTTGATTTTGTGATTAGTGGTTTGCAGGTTTATCACGCAAATATCGGAGCTAAGGTGCCGCGTTTAAAGGCAACCAACATTAAATGGATTCAGATACAGGTATATTTGCAAAAACTTAATACGCAATTTGATAAAAAAAAACTATATTGATTTACTATTTTATTTTTTATAGTGCCCAAGACAACCCAACAGTACAGATTGTGGGTACTATGTCATGCGTTTCATGAAGGAGACTATCTTGCAGAACCAAGTTTAAATACCAATGGCGGTATGTTGTTTACTTAGCTTTTAACTGTGACTGTTCAAATGTTTTAGCAATTGTAACTTAATTTATTTAATTTTTATGTCCTGATACTTCCACGACTTCAAATGCTCCACATACTCCTTTGCTCAACTATCAAGTCAAGGAAGAGTGGTGTCGCTATATTGTTGAAAAGTTCGTTTGATTATGTCAAATTGATCATGAGTAGTTGCAGCAATACTCATTGGTATGTGAATAATGCTTTATATTTATCAACCCCAAACTATCTATGTATTTGTTTTTCATTGGTACATGCCTTCGAGTTGATGTGCATGGAAAGGAGAAAATAAGTTCAAACTTATTATTTTTGTTAGACTTTGTTAATGCTTGAGTTGAATTCTGTTTCTTGCTACAGTAGTATTTACCTAATTAGTCTTTGTATCCTAATGTAACGAGTTAGTCTTTGTGGTGGAAATGCAGTATGTATGCTCTGAGTCTTTGGATCATATTTCGACACATTACTTTGGTGTTGTCTTGGTCTCATGAAAAACAAACAGAAGCTGTAAATGTAGATTAATTGTAGATGTATGTTGGTTTTCTGATTTTGGTTTCTTAAGGATTGAGATCTGGTATAGTTGCTGCACTTTGATTTTGTCTTACTCGTGTGAATTTGAATACTTTAGAAACAGAGTGGTGTACTTATATCTGGTTATATATATATATATATATATATATATATATATATATATATATATATATATAGTTGCTGTATAGAGTGTTGCACTTTGATTGTATAGTTACTGGTTTGCTGCACAAACACATGCAGTGCTAGCTGCATTGAACACTTATATTTGAACACTTATATTTTGAACACATTTTGAACAATTGTGTTGACTGCAACAATTGTGGTTTTTTTGTGTAAATATGCAGGAATAATGGATGTAAAAGTTAAGAAATAAAATTAAAAAAAAAGGGCTTTAGATAGCGTTTCCTTGTATAAACGCTATCTAAAGTCAGACTTTAGATAGCGTTTCCGTGTACAAACGCTATCTAAAGTCACCTATTAATAGCAGTTCCTAAATGCTATCTTTGCTAACGAGTTTTAATAGCGGTAGCATAGATAGCGGTTACAAACGCTATTAAAAGGCATACGGAAACGCTATCTAAAGTCTAATCTGTTGTAGTATACATACTTCAATCCTTATACATTTTAAATACAATTTAACTTATACCTCACAACACTTATTTATACATTCCAAAGGATTAATACATCAATCCATAAATAACAAATTAACACCTTGAACCATAGAAGAAGACGTTGACCATGGAGCAATTTTAATCAAATCCAGCATATATATCATATCAAACCTCCATTTTTGAACACTATATGTCATTACTAGAGGTGGGTAAACGGACCAGTCCGGTCCGTTTAAGTCCGGTCCGCATAAGTCCGCATTTAAACGGACCGGACTTTATAGTCCGCATGAAAAATGGACTTTAAAAAATAGAGTCCAAGTCCAGTCCGCATAGTCCGCGGACTAAACGGACTGTCCGCGGACTCTATCCCATGAAAACAAAAAAAAAATAAAAAACAACAGAAAGAAAAAAAGGCACAAAAAATTTGGATCTATCCCATGGATTACTGAAACCTTAACAAATCTTTTGAAAGCTAAGCAAAACAAACATATTTGATTTCTTCCTATCTCTTGCCGAGTAGCAACATGTACGCGTCGTTTTTCAATTTTAGCTTCCATTCAACCATCCATAGCTATTCAAACACAAACACTTATGGATCTCCATAGCGTCCACCATTTTCCTTTACCCTTTTTTCTTTTGCTTCAAAAACTTGGAACTCATCATCATCATGAGCCCTGCACCATTCCACCCAGCAAAGACATAAATCACAACCAATCTTAAGAAAACAAATAGGGTTTCTCATTCCATTAAGAAAACATCATCATCATCACTCTCAGTGAACAAGCCACAAGTACAACAGCAGCATCGCCAACCAGTGATCATCTACACTCATTCTCCAAAGATCATCGAGACTCACCCTAAAGACTTCATGGCACTCGTGCAAAAGCTCACAGCACTCTCTCATGGTGAATCCGAAGAAAGGGAAAAAGGAAATCAAGAAAAACACAACGGCAGTAGCAACATACCGCCGCCACAGTAGCAAGATGGAGAGGGAGATGAAGGTTGAAGGAGAAGTGGGTACTGAGTAGTCTAGGGTTAGAGATGGGTGAGTGTCTGAGTGAGATGGGTTAGTTTTGGGCTAGATGGGTTAGTTTTTTGTTGGCCCAGCAAGTTTTTTTTTTTTTTTAAACAGCTCCAGTCCGCGGACGGGTCCGTGAATCCGCGGACCGAGTCCGTTAAGCCCGCGGGCTAAACGGACCGGACCCAAAAAGCCCGCATTTTTTTGGACCCATATTTTAGGGTGTCCAAGTCCGCGCGGACTGCGGGTTTAACGGACTGTCCGCGGACCCGAGTCCAAATACCCACCTCTACCTCCGATCCCCAAGCTTTGGTTGTAGCATTCCTATGTCTTTAAAACTAGCAGGATTACATTCTTTAGGAAGAAAAAAGGAAACAGTTTGTTCTGTCTTCAGACGGGTAGTCTTCAACCTTTTCCCACTTTCTTGTTGTTCCTATGATCAAAATCATCATACATATTACCTAGTACACATGCAATATAAATGAAATAGCATGTCGCTTACTTTAAGTTAGCATGCCATCATTATATATCATGTTGAATGGAAAAAGAAGACCACCCTATAAACTATGTTGAACATACAATTTACTTGATAAGGATGCGCTTACAATTATTGGTGAAACAACAATTTTTTTTGCAATCTGCACTCGGTACATTGCTCTAGTTTTCTTGACAGATTCCTGTGTCATAATAATTAAGTACATATGGTTAACTGCAACAATAGGTTTTGAATTACGGTTGCAGTCGCAATCACGGTTGCATTGTATTTACCACGATTACGAACAATTACGAGAAAATGCAGCCGATGTGATCGTAATTGCGGCCGCGATGCGATTTTGATAGACATCCACAACCAAAACATGCAATTCCCAAATGTGGTAGCGAGCTTAATTTAAAACCCTAACCCATATTATTGTCATGTAAAAGGGAAAGATTTACTTTACTTACTAGGATTAATTTCCTGAGGATGTTAACCAGCTCTTGGCTTTGTGGATCTTGCTCTTGAGTGTTACTCATCATATCTGTTGGTATACTAGACTGCAATTCTGACTTCATGAAATTCCCGTCATCAACAACATTTGGTGACTTGGCCTCCATTGATACTGACATTCTTTATATATAGATAGAGGAAGAGAAAAAACTGCTAATGGGGCTAGATTGGTAGCTAGAATAAGGCACAACCCAAAAATTAATGTTGTGGAGGCTAAGCAAATGAAGGAGAGTATTTATAGGTGGAGTGAAATATTTTTTATTGTAAATGTACACGAATCTCATAGATACACAGAATATAGTAATCCACAGTTCTTAAGATTTCAAATTGGGTTTTGTTTTGACTGTGAATGAAAAACTCCAAATAAGGACATAGTTTATTGCATGAACTAATGATAATAATAATAATAATAATAGAAAAATATTTTTAAATAAATATAAACATTAAAAACAAATATCCAATGTAAGAACATTACCATTTAATAAAAAAACATTAATGTAAAATTAATGTTGACATCAATGAGTAAAACCTTTTTACTAAATACATTAATAACATTTAAAACAATTTCGTATTTGATTACATTTCATATGAATTTTATTTCATTTGGAAACATTTCATTCACTTTATAACATATTCATTAATGTTTCTTTTTTTATATATTAATAATTGGTGGAAAAAGTATTTTTCCTTAATATATAGATAGAGGAAGAGAAAAAACTGCTAATGGGGCTAGATTGGTAGCTAGAATAAGGCACAACCTGAAAATAATGTTGTGGAGGCTAAGCAAATGAAGGAGAGTTTATATAGGTGGAGTGAAATATTTTTTATTGTAAATGTACATGAATCTCATAAATACACACAATATAGTAGTCCACAGTTTTTAAGATTTCAAATTGTGTCTGATTTTAACTGTGAATGGAAAACTCCAAATAAGGACATAGTTTATTGCATGAATTAATAATAATAATAATATAAAAATATTTTTAAATGAATATAAACATTAAAAACAAATATCCAATGTAAGAACATTACCATTTAACAAAAAAACATTAATGTAAAATTAATGTTGACATCAATGAGTAAAAACTTTTTACTAAATACATTAATAACATTTAAATTAATTTCGTATTTGATTACATTTCATATGAATTTTATTTCATTTGGAAACATTTCATTTACATTATAAACATGTTCATTAATGTTTCTTTTTTTATATATTAATAATTGGTGGAAAAAGTATTTTTCCTTAATCACATTTAAAACATTATCTATATAAAGAGAAATATATGATATTGCTCTCTTTTTCCAAATTTGTTTAGTCTTGATCCGTGAACGAGGTTTTAGGCCTCATAAGGTCAAGCTCATAAGCTTTTGGGACGTGACTCCCAACCATTAAGTGATGTCAGTATCGTTATCTATTAAGAGAATATTTTCACTAAAACATTTTATTAGCTACCTCACCAAACAAGGAAAGCTGTAGAAATCATCAAGATATCAGGATATTCATATGAGATCTAGAAGTACTAATTTGCCCCTCAAGTCTTCAATTTTGGGTTTGGGCCTTACTCAATCCCAAAAGCTAGTTTATGGGGTAAGGGTTACCTCCACTTATAAGCACTATTGAGACCATATCACTATTCATCGTGGGAATCCAACATCAAGCCTTAGTTTGGTCCTCAAAACATAGTCCTCTCTAAATAGATATAGTAACCACTAGGATAAGGATATTTCTCCTCACTCTCTACGTCCTTTGTATCCTACCATATATCTGAGTGTTGTAGCGCCTTGCAAGTATCCAACCCCTCTCCAACCCTCTAAGAGGCTAGAAAAGTAACTTGTATATGTTCTAGTAGGTTTTTAACACCCTTCCACTTTTGTACAGGTTATTAGCACAACTTGTGTGACACATAAACTATTGTTCCACATCTCCTATATTGGAAAATACATATAGAAGGATTAATACTAGCCAAAAGCAGACATCGGACATGTGGAGGTCTCTGTGATTGCAAACCAAGCTTGTGACAGGCTGATCTCCACCTTGTGTGTGCCAAAAAGACACTACTCTCTCCCTATCACTAACACTGCTCAAATTAGAACCCCATAAACCATGTGTATATTGAGATGTACTAGACAACAACAACAACAACAAATTATTAAACTTTGTCGCATGGTATGTAACACCCTTCTCGGGCGCTACATCGTAAGTTACATTTTATGGCCGAAAAGTAGGTTAATTAAAAGAATGGGGTGATTTTTTTTCTTTTTCGTAAATATAACTACTTTGTTTTAAATGAATGGAAAATGAAATATTCCATTATCACAATTAGGGTCATGAGTTCGAAAATCATTTACATAATACCCAACCCGACTCATAAACAGAAATCATAGAATGTACAGACTCAACATAAAGAAGTGGAGACGCAGCTCCTAAAATATAAGATACTTGGAGTCGCAGCTCCATAGACAGTTACATTAACTCCCAAACAGACCCATCTGGCCAAACTAAAATAGAAAAGACAATCCTTTCTCATACATTGTGAGAAAGACAAACTCAACTGACGAGATCTAGTGAAAACTCTATTTGAGTCCACTACCGACATCGTCACAAAATATGTAACACCCTCCTTGGGCATTACTTCTTAACACGTGCGGAAATAAATTAAAAGAATTTTGCTGGTTGCTTTCGAAAAATTTATTTATTTTAAGCCAGAAAACTCGGGTGTAAAAATATTCTTCTGCGGAAAACTCTGGAACACCATGATACACACACTAAAACAGTAAAATCATATTCTTAACGAGGTCACTACGGCATACAATTTTTCTCAAAAAGTTTCAATTTTCAAATAGAGAAAATTAAACTAAAGACTAATTATAACCCCACAATTACCGACCTTTTCAAACTTACAACCCAACCAAGACTCCTAAGCTGGTCACTCTACATATCATTTATTTGGAAAGACCCCCGTGGTCATTCCCACGAACAAATGCTTCTTCAAGCATCTAGAGATTAAGTCTGCAAGTGACTTAAAGAACTCATCCGCTTCATCTGTACTAGTATCCCAAGATACAACGGCAATTACTAGAAGAACCCGATATATTTGTAAGGGTGAGACGTCAATATATGGATTTAACACAATAACCACATGAGCGACACAAAAGAAGACATATACACATATACATTACCATAAATAAACAAGTAGTCTATCACTGGGTTTCATACCCGATCACATTTTTTTTTTGAAAAAAATGCATGAACACTTTAATATTCAGGCTCTAATTTAGTACCTAATCTCATGGGATATCCCGACCCCGAGGTGAGTTGATCAAACTCAATAGCCACACAGGCAAAAGGCATGAAGCCAAAACCATAGCACACTGTCTAACACAAGGCATAGTGATCACCGAATATGGTTACCATAGCACACTGTCCAATTTAAGAGTAGTGATTACCGAATATGGTTTTTCATTGTCCAACCAGGGCACAATGATACGTCGATTCATAAATATCGCCATGATATCATGATTAACGAACAGGCATGTCTGCCTAAAATGCATGTAAAACATTTTGTTCTTGATGCTTTTCTTTGTGTTCAATCTTTCCTTGCCGGAGCTTAAAAGCTTCCGACCAACCATAGTTTTAGACATCTTAACACTTTTATTAATAACACAGGACATCAAGTCCGAGTGCTCAATCACGAAACCCCTAGACCGATGCCTCGTGCTTAGGTTCGTGGTAATAGAAAACAATATTCACTTTGAATAGTATTATTTACCCCGAACTTAGGACACGAAGTCCATAGGACATGCAGTCCAAAACTACCCCGAAATTAGGACATGTAGTCCATAGGACACGCAGTCCAAAACTACACCAAAATTAAGACATAAATCCCAAAACGCCACAAAAACACTATTTCCCCTACATCTCAATTACTAAGTTCAAACTCACTGTCTACACTGTTTGCGTAAAATTTGTTTCTGGAAAATCATCTCAAAGGGAAAATTCTTAAAAAAAAATCATCTGATACTAAAATCTTTTATGTAACCGTGTTTTTAGAACTAATTGCCGTCTAGCGTTTTAAAATACTTTTTAAGTCAAAATTTGTTATTTTTCTCTTTAAATAATTCTCTAAATTCATGATTAAGTTATTTTCAAAGGTTAATTTCATAAAATAACTTCTTATAATATTATGGAATTTCTTACGAAAAAATTAGCAGTACAAAAATAATTTCACGGTTACGTCCTCGTTGTGAATCATAAATTGCTTTTACACTAATAAACCATTAAAATAATAATATTTTCGAAAAATTCTTATTTTAATCAAATAATTATTTAGACAAAATATACTCCCATATCTCTCAGTTAAATATTGAATATTCTCCGTATATCTTCTTAAAGCTTTTACCTCGTTTAATTAATTGAGCACTGACCACTGTCAAGCTTCTCAAACAACATCCAACAATATCATTATAATAATTAACCCAGGCAGATCATGTATCACAACACATTATAATATAATTGCAGATAAATGATTTAAATGCAAATAAACCATCACAGGTAAAATAACATAACTTAAACAACTTGAACCAAATTAAACAAGCACCACAACCACAGATAAATAATACAGACCACACACCAATCACATACAGTTATTGGGAAAAATCCCTCAGGTAAGCTCCCCTTACCTCTTGTAGAATGACAAGCTCCGATTTTCAGTCTTGACCCAGTTTCGGAAAATCGGTGACACATGTATGCGTCAGAAAACACTAACCTTCAACAACCACAAATCCACCAATCAAAAACAAGTAAATGAATCACCTAATCCTCTAAGCTAGGTCACGGCCTCCTTAGGGTTTTGTGGCTCAAAATCTCCAAACTTGCTTAAGTCGTGGATTAATGATCCTAATACACTTTAGACTTTAAAACACATGATTACTAACAAAGATTGAAACCAAAAACCTCCAAGTCCATCAAGGTATATTTTCGGGCTTGAGTCAAAATAAGGCTAAAGGATTTTGTATGATAAACCAACTTGGATTTATTAAGCATACATACTAATAGGATAATTACAGAGCTCATGGATGAAAACCTTGAATAAAACTCCTATCAAACCCATCCTCCTAGGTTCGACCATAGCTAGTTTATTAGGAAGGAAATTTTTGATTACTACATGCTCTTGGATTTAGATAGTATGCATGATATCAAGAACATAGGAAGTGGTTTCAACATCATGAGATTTTTCTAAAATTTGTTATGAATTTTCAAAGTTCTAGATCTAGGAATGGAAAAATATGATTCATGGCATAAACATGAGAAATACATAAAGATGAAAGCTTAGATGATCAAGGAGATGAGATTTTACCTCTTGAAGATTGAAGAAATGAAGAAAATGATCGACCTTCACTAAGTTGAAAACTGGACAGCTTGAGGGTGGGATGGTATTGTGAGTGTATCTCACAATATACTCATCCAAAAATCACAAACTTTGTCATTACTATACAACCACAAAATCCAGGCACCAGAATACTACAAAAGTTGTCATGCATGTTTAGTTTATTCCCCTCACCAAACCTCCAAGTTGATGATAATAATAATAAAAATTAGGAGGAAAGAAATATATGTTTCATCAAATCACATTCATCAAATAGGAACTCCACATATCAACTATCAAGAATACTTCAATTCATTAAGGGATCAACATATACATTATTTCTTCAATCTTTGGCATATATCAAGTAAGGATATCATTCATTAAGTTACAGATCCAAATAGGAGTCTAGTAAATAATCATCAACACTAAAATCGATAAATAAGTCTTCTAATTCTGGGTATCGTTGAATTCCATCGGGAAATCTAATTCTGGGTGTCACTGAGGTTCCATCAAGAAATCGGGATTTGAAAATTCTACATCGTCCCTTCCATTCTCTTGTTTCGCCTCAACATGAATTTCATTCTCATGTCCAGAAGTAGCATGCACTTCTGGTTGCAATATTTCTGTTGAACTATTGCTCGAGTCAACATTTTCTTTCTTTTCCTCTGTGTCCAAAGAAATTTTGAAAGGAGAAGAAGGCATTTTCTCTGATTTTGGAGATTCCTCAATTACAAAGATATTTGTAGGTTCAACATCCACAGTACTTTCTCTATTATTGCCTCAATGAGAGTTTCATGCTCACCTTCAGAACTAGCATGGACTTCCTCCAGTTGACTTTGCAATATTTCATTAGAAGTATTGCTTGATTCCATGTTTTCTTTCTTCTCCTAGGTGTGCTGAGAGTTTTGGCAAAGAGAAAGCCTTTCCTTTTTCAATATTTTAGATTTCTTCACTCTTTGACCCTGTAAATGATTGTCATGAAAGTATTTAGTCATCATTTAGTTTTGTTAAATTCTGAGCACCAATATTTTAAATGTATCATACTAAGTCATTGATCAAATAATTTTAAAGAATCTCCTTGCTTGTTTGCCTTTTTGGAATATTCATGTAGCTTTGAGGAAGCATATAATTCACAACCTCAATGATGGATCGAAATGGTCGGCTTGAATTACTGTGATAAAAATACTGTGAAATAACAAACAAACAACATGAATATTATCTTCAATGACATATATGTGGTTCAGATATATTGTGAAAAGAAGCAACAAAAGAAGTAGCTAGTTTATTTTCCCTAATATAAGATAATATAATATGATATCAAATGCTTATGGTAAACTAAATACACTAATCTAAAAGTTGATGTTTTAGAGAAGACTTTACTTAACCATCATTTTCAATCCGAAGTTCAATAAGCAATAAAATCAAAGATAAAAATATAAAATGCACTACATATATCAATATGTAAATTTGATTTTACACTAACATTATTTCAAGGTACACACACAATTCACCTATATCTTATTTCTAAGTATGAAGAGAAGTGGGGAGGGGGTAGCTGCGGTTTTGAGCCTTTATATAGGCTTAGATTTAGGCTTTGTTTGGTTCCTTAGAGTCCAAATAATGGGTTTTGTGAATATTAAATTAATATGTGACTAAGCATAGTTAATAGTTAACTTAACTAGGGTATTTTGGATAATCATGGTTAATAATATGTGGCTCACATTTGATGGAGGTGTGGCTGATTTTGGGCCACACATAGTGACTCACCGATGAGTCACAGATACTATCCGTTAGCGGTTCCCGGAAATTCCATACGCAGCTCCGTCATTTACCCGATTTCGATTTTTGAGAGGTAAATAATGAAACGAAAGCAAAATGAAACAGGTATGGTTGAGTATATATGGATGCACGAAATTGAGGAGATGTGGGAGTTTTACAACCATGTAAAATGAGTGGTTAAAAGTGTGTAGATGTGTCTTGTTAATACCCGCGAAAGCTCGGGGGTAGTTTGGTCTTTTTACCTAAAAGTCATGATTACTAGCATTTAATGCTCATAAATGCTTGGTGACTCATCCTCCATGAATCATCATGTATGACTCGTTGTCCCGATCTCTTGACAGGTCTCTACAGTTCTGTTTCCGACTCCGTCGGTTTCCCGATTAGGGTTATACGCCAAAATCAAGTATAAAGCCTAATTATTTTGAAAATTTTCAAGATAACCTATATCGTTGGAAATGAGATATAAAATCTATTCATTTCGTTCTCGAGTCAAAATTAGGTTTTCTGATCAGTAAAATCTTACTGTTAGTAAAAAATGCAGACCGGGTTCCGTCTGAATTTTCAACCAAAAATTTCACCGTATACTTACAAAAATAAGTACGATATGAATATGACTTTGGTTTTCCAAAAATAATTTTCTAAGTTTCATATAAAAATATAAACGTTTATTTATATTTATACCGATCTTAGATAGCAGAAAAATCGGGGTGTTACAAAATACACTACTAGAGCTACTACAATAGTAACTCTCGAACTAAGCCCTTTCCTCTTCCAAGAGAAAAACTTGATCTACGAACTATCGATAGTCTGGAAGAAGTCCACTAGAAACTCCAACATAACGTCCACATGTTCGAACCTCAATCTCTACGATGCTTTGGTCAAGCAACATCTTGACGTCTCAATATTCTCAAAAGAATACAGAAGACACATAGCCAGCCGACATAGGCAATGTAAAAAATAAGGAGGTGAGATTTCCATTTATCTTACACATAAGGTAGACATGTAGTGGTACGACTCTTAGGTACGTACAATTAACAATTATCAATCATATCTACAATCATAACAAAATAATAATGTTTCGTAGAAACATGACCACAACACCGCGTTTTCCTAGATAGAAGACATCTAAGACTTGAGGAATGACCTCTGAATTCCTATACCATGGTTTTATGAACAGTCGGAAAGAGTGGTTCAGAGGATTGTTCCGGAGTGCCTTGGGTAGAATGCGTCAACAGTAGAGGGTGTGCACGTCATAGGCTTTTTCGGGAACATCCTACACTATCAGAAAACATGTAGTGTTTAGTCGAGTATGTCGGTGCATTGCAAGATCACCACGTCACAGAGGAGCTACCAATTGGGCCTATGTGAGTATTTTATACCCCGACACCCACTATAGGAATGACAACGGGGCCGGGCAGGCATGGGTAGCACTCTCCCCGGTCCTACCCGCGGTGGATAAACCCCCTCGGCCCGCCACCTGCACGGGTACCCGTTGAGCGGGTATTTAGCGGGTATAACGGGTCTCTGTGGGTTTGGCAGGTACCCTTGGATATTTTTCAAAAAAAATATGTTTTCCAAAACACATGCACTAAATGAGAATGACATATCAGCCTCCAAGCTTCCTGCATCTAAATGCCTTCACAGAGGATATGAATCACATGAAAATGAGACGATGTCAAGCATGTTGTAAAAAGAAAGTCGCACACACTTTACTTTACTATAGCTCAACAAGAGAATAAAATGTCAGATGTCGATAACGAATATGCAGAACAAATATCTAAAGCATAGTATGATGAAGAACTGAACATTAATACATCACAAAAAATAATTGGACATTGCATTCAAATAATCACTTAGCAGACCCTGACCTGATAGATAAATTACAATGTTAAGAGCTTCACCACACAAAGCATTATATGAGTTAGCAAAATCATTAAGGTGATCTTATCTGCATACTCAAAATTTACACAAGACACAAGGTGTGCCAGAACAAAAAGCATCAAAACTAGCAAAATAGACCCATAAATTGGTGAATCTCTCTCTCTCTCACTTGCTAGATCTGAAACCGAAAAAGGTTTGAAAATGAATGAAAAAACATAAATAAAAAAAAAACTTGCAAGTGTTGATGTGGCTGTGTAGGATGATCTGTGTAGCTCGACGCGGCGATGCCTCGACCAAGTGAGGGAGGGAAGATGAAATTGTTCTGAAATTCAAAAAAAAAATCAGATCGAAGAGGGAAGCCACGCATGTTGGACGAAATCTGGGCAAGTATACCCAGTCGTCCAAGTAATACGGTGGTGAGACCGGTTATCGTATCCACGGGGATTTGATGTCAATTACCAATTCACAAACTCAAAAACTATCTAGACTGTGAAGATAATTTAAAATAAAAAAACAAAAGGAATAAAATCTTTTTGTCTTTTTGGGGACTTTTAACAAACACTTGGAGTGCAGAAAGGATATGTTGGGACTAGACTTCACCAAACCTCTGCCTCATGCAATACCAGGACTAGATACCTCCCATTCATGCTTCAAATATTAAAATCAATCCACTAGATTACTCAAGCCCCGATTCCTCGGATGGCAAGAGCCTAAATCCACTAATAGACCCTAATTCCTTAGGTGGCCTAGATTAATGAATTCGCATTAGGATTAGGGATTACGCGATTACTAGTAAACCAAACTCCATTCCTATACGCAAGGGTTACTAGGTGATTAAACTCAATTCCGGTTCTAATAGGAATTTCCCAATTGCATATCAAAACACAAATCGAGTCATGGGGGTGCTAGCCACAACAAGCATTAAGCATGGAAAATCAATCACTAATACGAAGGCATGAACACAGAATAATCAGTCAAGGCAAATACATAATGATCAGTTTGATTACATTTAATCCCAACAAACGGGATTTAGCTACTCATAAAAGAGAAAACTAAACTAGAAAAGCAGTAGAGAAAGGAAGAAAGGGAGAACTCCATTGAAGCTTCCCACTGTCGTCACAGCAACCCCCTAACTCAGCTCCCTTTTAGGGTTGGAACCTTAGTCCAGCCGCAGCCTCCAAGTGCCCCCCTTCAAAAACTCTCTCATTCTGCCCTAAAACAGCAACTTATAACAATCAGACTCTGCACGCGCTCGCGAGGCGAATGTTAAAAATCTTGTCTTCAAAGATTGGATCTCTCGCGAGGCGAGAGTGGCTCGCGAGGCGAGACAGTAAGGTTCTTCTCAAATACGCCCGTGATGAGTATCAGGGCCTGGGAGTGATGGCTTCTGGTCCTCGGACTCGCGAGACGAGTAGCCTCTCGCGACGCGAGGCAGAGAATATGACATTTCTGGCACAGGCTGGTCTTCAGGCTCGCGTGGCGAGTGGTCTCTCGCGGGGTGAAGGTTCAGAATTCAGCTTGGCTCAATTTCTTCTCTTTTCAAGCTCTATTTCATCCAAGCTCCATCAAGGCTAATTCTGAGCATTTTTCCTTAAATTCCTGCAAAACAACACCAAGAAACCGCTTCACCCGTTCCAAGGGAAAAACTAGCTAAAATCAAATAAAGAATGCCTGATATATATGAAAAATGCATGCAAAAGTGTACAGGAAACATGATATAAAATCACACTATCAACGCACACAGTGGTTGAGAAGGAATTTGGAAGAAATAAGGTTACCTTTCGAGATGGTTGGAAGAGAACGACCGACAGCGACTAGGAAGGGAGAGGAGATCGTGACGGCGACTGGGTCTGGTCCGAGCGACTGAGCGTGAAGGGATGAACAGAAGGGTTGGACTGGTTCGATGGCGACGGTCGGTAGGGACAGCGACGACCGGTAGGGACTCTGTTGGTGACGGTGCAGACTAGAAGGACACAACATGACTATGATATTGAGACTAGAGGGACTTACTGAATTAGGTTAGGTTTTGAAATTAAGGGTATTTCGGTCAATTATGCGGGCACGGGTATCCGCGGGTGAGGGTACCTCAATACCCGCCCCCGCCCGTTAACTAACGGATAGTTTAAATCCCCATTTATTTTTCCCCGCGGGTACCCGTTTGTCTACCCACCCCGTACCCGTCACAGATTTTACCCGGGGGTATCTACAGGTGCGGATAAAATTGTCATCCTTACACATAAGGCAGACAGGCAGTGGTACGACTCTCAAGTATGTACAATTAACAATTATCAATCATATCTACACTCATAACAAAACATGACCACAAAGCCGCGTTTTCCTAGATATAAGACATCTAAGACTTGAGGAATGACCTCTGAATTCCTATACCATGGTTTTACGAATAGTAGGAGAGAGTGGTTTCTGAGGTACCAACCTTGGGTAATAAAGAATGCGTCAATAGTAGAGGGTGTGCACGTCATAGGCTTTTTCGAGAACATCCTACACTACCAGAAAACATGTAGTGTCTAGTCGAGTATGTTGATGCATTGCAAGATCACCATGCCACGAGGAGCTACCAACTGGGCCTATGTGAGTATTTCATACACCGACACCCCCTATAATAAGCAATATTCACCACTACGGAATTCGCACCCGCATTAAAGTGTTAGCTCTTCTCCTAGGCACAACGGCCTTGTAACACCCCAATTTCTTGATAAGTGTAACACTCTAGTTTTTACACACATGATTAATTATTTTATTTGGGTGTTTATGTTTATTTTGTTATGTGGTTTAGTTTTAGTAATTAAATTACTCTCTTCAAATTATTTTATTGGGTGCGTTAGCACTGACTCAGTGAATACACGCTTACTAGACAATAATTTATGTTATTGTCACTACTATTACCAGTACAGAAAAATGTTTTAAATAATATGGTTAAGAGAAAAACATTTTCATATTTTCATTCTACTTAATTTTAGATTTGAAAATAAACTGGTTTGACATTAAGAGTGAGAGAAAATAGAAATCCAACTACAACTGAGGTACCAAGTTCCTTAACCAAGCAACTCATTCCCAAACTCATTGAGGAGAAACTGAAGCACCAAGTTCCACATCCTTAATCTTTGCTTCCTAATTCCTCATCCTTGATCTTAACTTACTGATGGGCTCCGGCAAGCGTACCGGATCAAAGCAAGTAATAATAAAACGGTGAGAAATCGAATATTTCAGGGATTGGGAAACCAAGTGTCACTTCACAAATTAAACAACTATTTATACTATTTACGGCAAACTTTTGCCATTTGGCCATTTAGAATCACATCCATATTTACACCCTCAGACGTGTAGGCATCATTGTTTGAATATAAGAATTTAGACTCTTGAATCATACTTATTATATTTTGATTTTGTTTTAGGTTGTTTCAGACTCCTTCCCCTTTCACCATTTTTCCAAACATAGCATTTGACATATAAATAAGATCAACAGTCATTTTTCCTCAAATGAAAGTTACCCCACTATAGTGTGATTGAACTGAGTAGACACATAGTGCTATGTAATATGTTTTTTTTCCAACCAAAAGGAGCAAATGAGGAATTGAGACTTTGACCAGGGGAAATTTGTGGTTAACAGCAGAAAGATTGTACTATAAATTTAGATGTCCCATTTGGTAAATCAGTTGAACTTTGACGTTTGGACCGTCTGATATGATCATATAATAAACACTTCCTATTTTATATTTCCTTTTAAGAATTGGAATCCTTTAAAGGGAAATGTACACTTTAGAAAAGCACGTTGTTTGGTGATGAGTCCTCTAGTGATTATAATGTTGGATATTGATTAGAAACAAGCGTCAGAATAGATATTTGATTGTTTCCAAGAAGCAAAGCACGTTGTTCACATGCCTTCGGTTTAGTATAAAACTCCTCTAAACTGAGACCAAGTGTAAAGTGAGAAAGTGAGGGTACCTCCACCATTGATTAGTTAAAATATTTTGAAATTTAAACCCAGTTTAGTTAATGATGAATGCCAAGGTTTTGAAAACCGGACCGGACCGGACCGACCGGTCCAACCGGGAACCGGGACCTTGGCCGGTCCGGTCAGCTGGCAAAACCGGCCCTATGGTGAACCAGTGCAAAAATCGGAAAACCGGTTCAAAACCGGTCATAACCGGTAGTGAACCGGTCTGAACCGGTTTTCTAAAAAAATAAAAATAAAAATTAGTATAAAAGGATTTGGATCATCCTAGCCAAAACCAATTCTTTTGTTTTCTAACATATGTGGGCTGGTTGTAGATTTTGGGTTGGTTTTCCCGATTTTAACATATATCTTTATATTTATTTAGTTTAATTTCAATATAAAAAAATTTGTGCTTAATAATTTTATTTGTTATGTTATTTTTTTATTTAATATTGTTACAAATATTATATTAAAAATTAAAATAATATTATTTAATTATAACCGGTTCAACCACGGTTCAACCTCGGTTGGACCATTGAACCTTGAACCGCTGTCTTCACCGTTCGATGGCCGGTCCGATTTTGTAAACCTTGATGAATGCACACTCACTTTCCAACTTAACATTTAATCTCACTTTACAGGAATCTAATCCTTCCGCTTGTTCACACACCATAGTAGTTGACATGTGACATGATGCAAAAGATGTCATTGATTTTTATGATAAACTATTGTACTTCAGCACTCAAGTTTTAGCACCTTCGTCAAGGTTGTCAAACAGTTTCTTCGATGCTTCAAACATTCCAGTTTCAACATTGACAAAACTAAATCAAGTGTATCTTTCTAATTTGAAACTCGACCCGTGTAGATTATATTTGGGAAAAGGACACAGAAAGTTCCAACATCGATGAAACTCTTGAAATTTATTTCCCAAGGAATACTGTACAAATCTGGTGACAAATATAATTATCCACAAATAAATGGTACCGATAAAATCTTATTCTGCACATGTCCAATAAATATTGTTGCTAAGTTCTAGTCGCGTGTGAAGTATGATGGAAATTTAAAAAGGTAAATAAATAAAATAAACTATGCTTGTCACCACCAATTGATGGAATTTCTTTTACGAAAGATGACAGACTAATAAGGATCTTCAAAACTCAACTCCCAAGCCAAGTCATTTTTGCTACTGCACTCTGAACTATATTTGTAAACACGGTAAACTGTGGTCAATCACTTTTGAAAACCATTCAGTCAACTTCGAGAGCAAGTCCAATCATAATCCCTGCAATACATAACACCAATTATCAAAATTCAGTACAATAATAAGCCAAGTTAGATAATTGAACAGGTAACAAGGCATGCAACGAGAATGCATTATCTCCTGCCAAAAGAAATACAGGTAACATATGACCTAATTATAAATTGCTCACTCTATTGGTTTCAGAATTTGTATACTCCAATCTGTTACCATTTGGGAAAGGTATTATGTGCTAGACAAAACAGTATTGAAAGGTATACCTCCTATGAGGCTCGCCCTTGGACCCAAAAAAAAAAAATTGAACGGTTGTCCAAAATCTGGCGTCAAATATAAACTCTCGAGCAAAACCCCGGCATGAATTAAAAAAGATGCAACATTGGAATAATTGTGATACAAATGGCACTGTACAGCATGTTACCAAAATCTTCATTAACAGTTATATATATATATATATATATATATATATATATATATATAAAATTTAAAACAAAAGGATGAGATAATCATATTCAATGCCCCGCTTTATATTCTGACCTCATAAAAGTTTCATTGCCATTTTGTGTAAAACCAAGGAGTCAACGACTATTACAGAGTGGATGAGAAACACAACTACCAATTTTCTTAATCCTTTCAACTTTCGTGGTAACCAATAACTCACAGCTATACCCTTCTGCCAGATTATATAAATATTTTTCCTTTTAAATCACTGAAATAATTGAGTTTGCTATTCTGGCTGAAGTTATTTTGTATAAGAACAACTGTCTTCCTAACCTACTAGACAATAGTTAATCTGATTCCTCAAAGTTTAAGTAGGAATGAATAAGAAGGACTTGCAACTTACGAACTATGTCACTCCCACTATGTCATCACAGAGCTCCTCTTTGTAGATATTTCCATCCTACCATCATGCATTTCTTCACCAAATGCAGACTCAAGTTGTTTCTCCACAGACTTGACAACTGCTGTTCGCTTGGATCTTAACCGGTATGGAGGAGATGCGTTGAAAGCCTTATTATTGGGGATGTCACTCCCGCAGCTGTAGTTTGCTGGACTCTCACAGAACCTCCCAACTTTAAAACCAGAATTATCCTTGGGTGGTCTCTCTTGTTCATTAGAAGTATGTGAAACATTTTCTGCTTTCACAACTTTACTAGGAGTGACACGTGTTTGGACTCTTGTCCTTCTCTTCCTCAGTATGGAAGGAATGTTTGGGAAAGTTTTAGCTGCCATTTTCAATATTGATTCAGGACTTCCTGTGCATAGTTGACTACCCTTCAAACGAGGCGGAGTGGAGAAACCAATAGGTGACAACATTGGAGAAGGGTACTTCTCAGTAGGCAGGCAAAAGATATTATGATAAAGAGAATCTAAAGGGATTGAAAAATCTAACTGTGGTGGCTCATAACACAGAGAACCAGAGGTTGGACTTTCTTGTGAAAAATATGTTCTGGTTAACCTGGTACTGCTCATTTCACCACTACTTAGACAATGCTCAATTGTGGGTTTGCCATTGATTGCAGGATTCTCAAATATTGGCTCACTGTTTATTCCAAAATTATCTCTTGATGATGGATCTGAGTTGCTACAGCTGAGATCTATGTTGGATGATCCAGGCTTACATTCTACACAGTCAGAATTGGCAGATTCATTTGCAGGTACATTTGAAGAATCACCAACCTCTCTAACTGTCCCCGACCCGAGGACTCTAATTGATTCTTGTCACTGTTATCTAGCTTACTAATGTCTGTAGTCTCGGATGATGAATCGACAGGGGCATCCAATCCTTTATTTGAACAAGAAAGTAATTTAGTTGCAGAATGTCGAACTGTATCTTTCACAGCAACTTGAGCACTGTTCTTTGGAACTGGTGGAAGTTTTCCGGTAGCTAAAGAGAAATCCAGCTTTTTCTTCAAAGAACTATTCCAGTGGTTCTTTATTGCATTATCAGTCCTGCAGAAGAAAATTCATGTAGACATATATTAGCATTTGTCACAAATATAAATCAGATGCCATACCAGAAAAAATTGAAATTATTTCCCATCAGAATACTATCTTACAACTTGTGCTCAGAGGTTGCATGATCAACTTATTATGCACGCCTTTTAAAACACCTTTATAATGACATGAATATTTTTTGTTATTTTCTAAAGATCCATTCAATAAATTGGAATAATATGATCGAGAATTGGTACTGAAAACAAATGAAATTGTAGTACTTCCACTAAATATGTTTTTAATGAAACTGACCAGATTGGTCTAGCAATGTGAAGAATTAAAGCTCTGCAACAAGGACTGTGGAGAAATGTCAATAGAAATTAAATGTCGATGGAAACCGTGACAAAGAAGAATCTCAAAAAATTCATGTATATGCGAACTAGTAAAAGGCAAACTCGCGAGGGGAATAAGCAACAACACTCAGTCTTTTACTATCAGGTGGGGTTGGCTACATGGATCAAACAACACGTTAATGTTCTATCGCAAATCATGTCAATACATATAAATCCTT
This sequence comes from Sophora flavescens, assembly GCA_030762895.1. NCBI lineage: Eukaryota > Viridiplantae > Streptophyta > Magnoliopsida > Fabales > Fabaceae > Sophora > Sophora flavescens. The sequence goes on from CM061068.1 coordinate 116,709,451, forward strand.
CTTAATGATTTCACCTATAGTTTCGACCTCCGTCTGCCTCTAGAGATTGGGTTATCCTCCCATTTGATCTACTCTCCTTGCTGTGGCTTCTACATGTATTCTCCATATATGCCCAAACCACCTAAACGAAATTCTACCATCTTTTCTACAATAGATGTCACCCCAACTTTCTATCTAATGCATTCCTCCAAATCCTATCTTGTTTAGTATGCCTATTCATCCAACACAACATTCTCATCTTTGCTACATTGAGTTTACTCTCATGTTGGCTTTTTACTGCTCAACATTCAATCTCATACAATATCGCAGGTCTTATAATTGTGCCGTAAAATTTTCCCTTAATCTTGAGTAAAATTTTAACAACTAAAATTTAAACTAAAGTATAACAACTTTAAAGCTTGAAGACCAATATTGTATGTCAAAAGATAAAGTGGGTACAGCTTGCTACAGATTGCTTCAGATTTTCCTTGTCCGGTAGGTGAGTTGAATGAAAATTTCACTCAAGAGGCATAAAGGAGTGAAAATAGAATATATATCCCCCCAAGATTTTAGGGTAAACTACACACCTCCCCTTGAGGATTGCACTTTACGCTCAATACCCCTCTTGTTTAGAAAATTACACTGATTTCCCTTAATGTGTTGAGGTTGAGTTTATAGTTTTGATGATGAACGAACAATTTTATTATGAAGAAGAGAAAGAATTACAAAGAAAGAGGAGGATAACAAATCCTCCTTCACAAAAAGAACAAGACATAACAGAAACATGTAAAAAAGGGAAACTCAATGCAACAAAGTTGCCTAATCCATCGACATATATGTTAGAGAAACCCTATGAAAAAGGCCAAGAGCTTTGCACCAAAGAGATGCCAACCGCCTAAACTTTTCCAAAATGAAATGATGTGTGGAAAAAACCTCCTTAAAAATATGGGTTTTGCTGTAACAAAGTACACCATTTTGTAGCATAGATTGCACATTCCCACAAAAAAAAAAAATACCCTCTTTGCTTCTACCAAAACCATGAAAACTAGCCAGAGGGACCTCCCCTATAATTATTGTCTGTTTAAAAAAGAGACAGAGCAATGAGTACGTGATATATGTACACATCTGGCTTCCTTTTCTCTCAAAATGACATATTTGACCCTTTCATGTTCTTAAAACATCTAAGCTTAGCATGACCAGTGATTCAATCTTGGCCAAATCAACTTGGACAGTGCTGGACAGTGCCTCTAACCTCGCCAATTCCACCAGATCCAGCAAGCATGCTGCTGTGGCATCCTCACCTTCCCTACCACTTCCTCTCAGTCGTCATTCTCTGTGGCACCACCAGCCCCAGCAAGGCCAGAATCCCCAAGCAAGACTTAAACACCATTCACCACCATCTCTACTTGCATGGCCCCCATGTCCAGTCCCACTATGTGCTCAAACACGGTAAACCCGACACCACCATCGTTGACCCCAACAATTATAGCACCTTGGATAAGCACAAACAAGAGGGGTATCGAGTGTAATGAGCACAAACCTTAGGTGATTGTAATTTCCCCAAGATTTTATTAATGCGTGTGTGTGAGAGAGAGAGAGAGAGACAGAGAGAGAACCCTGCTCTCAACAAATCACATTAAAAGCCTGTTAGAGGGCACTACCAAAAATCATACTTCACAATTAGAAGTTAGAACAATACCATCAAGACACCATTCTATGATACACTTATGGCTTTAATTCCCTTCATGACAACTACAGAATTAATAAGAAAGCATACCTTCCTCGAAGAACCTTAGCTATTTCAGCCCATTTGTTCCCGTATATACGATGAGCATTCATAAGGGCCGTTTCCTCCTCCAATGACCAGGCATCCTTCTTTATGTCAGGATTAAGATGATTGTGCCACCTGTAAATGTTTAAAACTTTTAACTTCATGATCATGAACCTATGTATTGAAGCCAGGGCCATAACATTGATTGAAAAATGAATAAGTAATATCAACAATCAAAAGAATAAGTAATATCAAGAAAAATGAAAGCAAATATGTCAAATATAGTGTAATTTGAGTAGCCCATATGCAAAGCAAGAAGTTGTGCTCAACTCTTCTAATACAGTCTCAAATTTTCTACTTAGCAACATGCCGATGAAATGAAGCTTTTTAAAAGTTTGTCAAGGCAATATGCAAGAAATATATTGATAGAACTGGTTCAACAATTAGGGATTCTTGATGAATTTTATTACTGTATAGAAAGAATTTCTCTGGGGAAATGTTCCCAAAATCAAAGAAGTATGAACAACTAATGAGAGCAGTAGAGAAAATGAAAATACAATGGTGTTTCCCTCCAAGATTCAAGATCTTGGCCCTTTCCTTTTGATTTTAGTTCCAACTAACTTCCTAACTAATTCTCCCCCTCTGCTCTATATTTATTTCTAACTAATCTGAGGCTGGCCCAATTGGTTTGGGCTGTTTCGGCCTCCTCCTTTCATATACTTTCTTAATAGGGGGTCTAACAATACTCCCCCCCAAAAGATCCACCTTGTCCTCAAGGTGAAAAGAGGGAAACTGGGTTGCAATTGTTTCATAAGGTTCCCAAGTAGCCTCAAAGTCAGTAAGATCCTGCCATTGTATCAAAACTTCAGCTGCACCAGAGTTGTTATTTCGGATGGCTTGGATCACGCTTCGGAAAAACTCAAGTTCCAGCTCTTGAGAGCATTTTTGGAAGAGGTTGAGGTGTGATCGAAGGAGAAAGGGCTTTCTTCAACAATGATGCATGAAAAGCAGGGTGGATTCTGCACTCATCAGGGAGTGATAGCCGAAAAGCAACCAGGACCAACTGTTTTTGCTGATTTGATAGGGACCATAGTAGCGAGGGCTCAACTTCTCATTCCTTTTCTTTGCAAGAGATTTTAAGCGATAGGGCTGCGAGTTTCAAATAAACCCAATCTCCCCTTTGCTAGATTGATTGTTCTCATGGGATTGATCAAGATATTGTTTCATCTCGTGCTTGAGCCTTGATAGAAATTGGTTTTTAGATCATGCAACAATTGATCACGAGCCTCGGTCATGCTATTTACTTCCTCAATCAAGATGGAATGGTGGTACCTTTAAGTAGGTGTGGGGGCTCTCTTCCATACGGGGCTTTGAAAGGAGTTAATTTGGTGGAGCTGTTATAGTTGGTGTTGAACCAGAATTCTGCCCCCGGGGCCACTGTTTCGGTTTAGAACCTGTAAGGCATCGCAAGTAGGTTTCCAAACAACGATTTACAACTTCAGTCTGCCCATCGGTTTGAGGATGATATGCAGAACTGAATTTGAGTTTAGTGCCAGCTAACCGAAATAGTTCCTTCCAGAAATGACTTAGGAAAATCTTGTCTCTATCGGATACAATGGTAGAAGGAAATCCATGCAACTTCACCACTTCAGCAATGAAAACTTCTGCCACATCCTTGGCAGTGAATGGATGGCTAAGAGGGATAAAATGAGCATATTTTGTGAACCAATCTACCACCACTAGAATAGCATCCTTCCCTTGTGCTTTAGGAAGTCCTTCAACAAAATCCATTGACACATCGGCCCAAACTTGAGTGGGAATAGGTAGAGGTTGGAGCAAACCTGCTGGTGACAATGTTTGATATTTATTTAACTGGCATATTTCACGTGAAGTCACAAATTGCTGGATATCTCTTTTCATTCCTTCCCAGTAAACTAGTCCAGCTATGCGTTTATAGGATCTAAAAAATCCACGAGTGTCCCCTCATCTTTGAGCTATGGAATTCTTTCAGTAAAATAGGAATCTTGGAAGAAGATTTTGGTAGTACTAGCTTCCCTTTATATAGCAGTTTTCTGTTCTGAAAGGAATAGCCAGGATGAGAGTGAGAGTCTTGGATTAAGTCTTGTATGATACTCTTCAGTTTAGGATCTTGCTTGACTTCCTCTTCCCATTCTTCCAATTCTGAAAATTGGACAGTGGACAGGGCAGCAAAAGTCATTTTCCTGGAAAGGGCATCTGCTGCCTTATTCTCTGTTCCTGGCCTATATTGAATCTCGAAATCAAAGCCCATTAACTTGGATGTCCACTTGAATTGCTCCTCTCCCAAAACTCGTTGCTCTGTGAGGAATTTTAAACTTTTCTGGTCAGTAACAATGACAAAGTGCCTGCCCAAAAGATAATGCCTCCATTTCTGCACTGCCATCACAATAGCCATTAACTCGCGTTCATATACAGATCTTGCTTGAGCTTTTTCGGATAAAGCTTGGCTAAGGAAAGCCACGGGTCTGCCCTCTTGAAGAAGAACTGCTCCAAGACCCTTATTCGATGCATCTGTCTCAATGGTGAAAACCTTAGAGAAATCCGGAATTGTCAAAACTGGCAAGTCAGCCATCAAAGCTTTCAACTTATCGAATGCACCTTGGGCCTCTATAGACCAAAGAAAATTATCTTTCTTTAACAACTGAGTCAAAGGTCTGGCCAGCTTACCATAGTCTTTAACAAACCTTCTGTAGTACCCCGTAAGACCCAAAAATCCTCTAAGTGCCTTAAGGTCTTTGGGGACTGGCCAATCTAACATTACAGCCAGCTTTTTGGGGTCTGCAGCTACACCCTTAGCTGAGATAATGTGGCCTAGATACTCCATTTCTTTGCTGTCCAAAGTGGCATTTCTTCTTATTTGCAAATAATTGGTGTTCTTTAAGAAGAGCTAGCACGGCTTGCAAGTGTCTCTTGTGATCCTCTTCAGTTTTGCTATACACTAGGATATCATCAAAGAATACTAAGGTGAACTTTCTCAAATATGGTTTCAGCATCTCAAACGTTAATGGTTGCATTAGTCAAGTCAAAGGGCATGACTACAAACTCATAGTGCCCCTCATGGGTTCGGAATGCCGTTTTTTGAATATCTTCTTCTCTCATGCAAATCTGGTGATAACCGGATCGAAGGTCCAACAACTCATCAATAATTGGTATAGGGAACTTGTCTGGAATGGTGATTTTGTTAAGAGCTCTGTAATCTACACAGAAACGCCATCCCCCATCCTTTTTCTTAACCAAAATGATCGGGCTCGAGTAAGGGCTCACACTCGGCCTTATGATTCCTGAACTCAACATATCATCTATCAATTTTTCAATTTCATTTTTCTGATAGTGGGGGTACCTATAAGGCCTGAGATTGGGGATATTGGATCCCCCCTTCAGCACTATGGCATGATCTTGACGCCTAGGTGGAGGTAAACCTTGTGGTTCCTGAAATACTTCAGCATAATCATCAAGGACTGGACCCAGCCACTGAGGAATGGAGTGCCCCTGTTTTGCATCAACCTGCATACTATGGTAGTCTAGAAGAAAACCCTCCCCTTGATCAGCTATGGCCTTTAGAATTGATTTAAAAGAAGCCTTAGTTCTGGTTAGTGCAGGTTCTCCCTTCAACAACTTTATACCTTCCTTGGTGGGAATCTTGAGTGAAAGTTCTTTGAAGTTAGCCCGAATCTCACCAAGGCTAGATAACCATTCCATACCAAGCACTACATCAACTCCTCCCAATTCGAAAACAAAAAAATCTCGCTGGATTTCTAACCCTTGTATTAAGGGTACTAACTGTGTACACATGCCTTTACACATAATTTTCCTTCCATCCCCTACTTCTACTGAGTATTGAGGGGTTGGTGATACCTGTAAATCACAGTCTTTTACTGTGGTGGCAGAGATGAAGTTATGAGAGGCTCCACAATCCACCAAAACTGTCACCTGTCTACCAGCTAGGATGCCCAGCATCTTGATTGATTTCTTAGAGGTCAATCCCGTAATACTATACAAGGATAACTGCAACTGTTTCATCACCAATTCTTCCTCTGTTTCTTCTGTTTTACTACCATCTTCTTCTTCGTCCAAGATCAGAATCTGTAATTGTTTGCTACTACAGGTGTGGCCTGGGTTCCATTTCTCATCACATCTGAAACAAAGACCTCTTCTTGATCTTTCTTGGAGTTCTGCCTCACTTAGTCTTCGAAAATTCTTTCCTTTGAAGGATCCTGTGGATTTCAGATTATTGGAATCGTTTCCTGAACTCCATGTCACTGATGCAGGTTGAGTTTGATTCTTGTTTCCTGGTTCCCATGTGATCAACCTGGTATTACTTGCATTTCTTGTTGTAGCCCCGCTTCTTGACACCGATTGACTCCCTCTATTCATCAGCAAGTTTTTCTCATCAATACTCTGGGCAAAATCCATTAATTCCGCTATAGTGTCTGCCCTGTGCAGCTTCAACTCACCCCTAATCTCCTCCTTGAGTCCATTAAGAAAGATCCCCTTCAAGTAATCTGGTTGAGCTTCTTTCATCAGCGGTCCCGCATATAGCTCGAACTCTTCCCTGTACTCTTCGACTGTCCCAGTCTGTTTGAGACTCAACAATAGTTCAAAAGGGTTATGTATCATCGAGGGTTGGAACCTTCGAATCACATCGGATCGAAACTGTTGCCATGTAGGGTTCTGGGCGCAATATTCCCACCACTGATACCAAGTCAAAGCCTTGCCTTCCATAGCCACCATCACAGCTTGTAGCTTCTCTTCGTCACTCAATCCCTTCAACTCAAAATAACGTTCCACCCTATTCGCCCACCCATACGCATCACTACCGTCGAAGACCGGCACTTCTAGTTTCCTCCATCTTTCATCTCGGATCTGAGATTCGTTGGCGGATCCTCCTCCGTTTCCTTCCCTAGCGCTGCGACTTGTCAATCCGCGCACTGTCTCGAGAAGTTCTTCGAGTTGCTTGTTTCGATTCTCTCAAGTCGTTCTTCATCAACGACTCTTCTCAGTTCTTGCAGTTCTTCGCGCGTTGCCATGATCGTCTCATACCCGCGCTCAAGAAACTCCACTCTGGTTTCCATTCCTCTCGTCGAAACCATGAATCTTTCCCCAAGATCTAAGAGCTTTGATACCAGTTGATAGAACTGGTTCAACAATTAGGGATTCTTGATGAATTTTATTACTGTATAGAAAGAATTTCTCTGGGGAAATGTTCCCAAAATCAGAGAAGTATGAACAACTAATGAGAGCAGTAGAGAAAATGAAAATACAATGGTGTTTCCCTCCAAGATTCAAGATCTTGGCCCTTTCCTTTTGATTCTAGTTCCAACTAACTTCCTAACTAATTCTCCCCCTCTGCTCTCTATTTATTTCTAACTAATCTGAGGCTGGCCCAATTGGTTTGGGCTGTTTCGGCCTCCTCCTTTCATATACTTTCTTAATAGGGGGTCTAACATATATCTAACAACTATAATTAATGATACAATGAACTTCAGTTTTTATCACTAAGAAGGATTAATAAATAAATAAATAAGATAGTTAAAGAAAGAACTTCCACATGAACTTAAGTTAACCTACCGCTCTCGGCACTGTTTTCCAATTCGACCAGGCAAAGACTTGGCTATCAAAGACCATTTTGTAGGCCCATATTTTGACACCATTTCAACTATTTTATGATCCTCCTGTAAGCCAAGCGAGAGAAGTTAATGCTTGAATGGGACTGTCACAAAAGTAACAAATATTGAAAAGATAAGTATGGGATTTCAACCTCTTGAGTCCAAGGTCCTTTAACAAGTTCTGGATTAAGAACTTTTTGCCATCTGTGCAGACATTGAACTTCTGATCTATCACGAAAACACTCAGCTGCATTTCATGTGCCATTGGAGTCAACAAAATGAGAATAATGCTTTCTGTAAGAACTTACTACTGAAAATCTTATGTATATACTCACACAGACAAATTCCTGTGGTTCACGTGCATAATAATTATTCTTCATGAAACCAATTGCAACCGTTCTAAAGCAAAGGTACAAAAAGAGATCTAAAAGGTTTGGTTTTAGTGTTTTTATTCTCACTTTTTGCCTTCTGAAAAAGTGACAGATCAACTAAAAGTTTATCCTCAAGCCTATGTTTTCTAATTATATATTTGTTTTTCCAGCTGCATTATTTTTTCTGATGGGGGATAGGATCAATCAGCTGTATGTTTTCACTATATATTGTTTTCATGTGTCTTAAATATAAAACTTCAGTGGAATTTTCTATTTCAAAATAGATGATGGATTGAGTCTGCTCTACACATGGAAAACTCCCACAAGGAATTTTGTAAAACAACATTTATCGGGTTTCTTACACAATTTAGTTTAGAGGTCAACAACAGCCTTTCAGTTCAAATATCTCAGGTAAACTCAAACATTCATGTTATCTGAAAAGAATCACTTCCAACTATAAGCCAGCATGCATTGTCAACGTAACTTTGTAAACCAAAATACGAAAGGTCATCACTGACTCTGAGTTTTTGAAGTGGATATCTCCATAGTAAAGCTGCATAGCAATAACAAGTGATCTCAGACTCAGAAGCACTATAGGGCAAATATAAATACCTATTTTCTTCCAACTCTTTCCCTTATAAGCTGCAACGGCTTTCCTTAATGTCTCATCCTGCAGCAAGTTGAAGAAAGCACCAAGGGCAATTACCAATAAGATTACTAGCAACAATAATGACACAACAAATATCTTGGACTCAACTAACAATTACATGGAAATAAGTAAATATAAATATTATATATATATATATATATATATCATCAATTTTGCATATATACATGTATACTAACAGCCAAAAAAGTCAAGTAAGATGAAGTTACTGTTTAATCATCTTGCTTACAAGCAAGAACATATAAAACCAAAAACAAAACAAAAATTAAAGAACAACTGTCTCCAAAGACTAACCTCCTGTGCCGTCCAACCACCCTTTGCGCGCCTTATAGGACCAGTGATCCTCCTGTGTGCAGTCAAAGTATTCACATGATGAAAAGCAATGCATGAAGAACGCAGGGAAGATTCAAAATGTTAGAAAACAAAATTTTCCTTAGTAAAAACTAAAAATAAAATCAGCTGCTATTGCAGAATGAGAAATTAAACAAAACAAAACAAACAAACAAAAAAACAAAGAGGCATACAAAATGGATAGCACAGAACAACACTGCCCTCAAACTACAATACTATGTTTAGTACAGTATGGCAAACTAAAGAACTTAAACTGACGTTACCGATGAGAGGCCGACACTGATGGTGGGCTACATATCAATGAGGACTGGTGTATGGCACTGTCACTGCCTTCAGATACAGACGAGCTAGAAGCAGCAGTAGATTGCTTATTCTCCAGACAACACTCCTCTGATTTCTCCTCAGCCATATCCTTCTAAAATCATCTCCAAAACCCAAAATCATAATCAACAAACTCGTGAATATATTTATTTTAAAAAAAAAAAAAACAAGCATACACATACACTAAAATTCCATTCCACATACCAATCATAAAAAAAACCCTATAAAACCCACTTAAATTCCAAAAGTTCCAAACTTTGGAAGTAAAATACAAATATAAACAAAACCCAGATCTAAAAAAGAAGTTACCAGATCAAAACCTACACAGAAAAAACGCCAAAACACATCATCACAAGAAAGACAGAATTCATGGGTATTCACCACAGACACAACAAAAAAATTTAAAAAATACAAAAATCCATTACACTAAATCGAAGCCTCTCGTGGGAAAGCAAAAAATCACAAAAACTCGATCAAAAAACACAACGGAAGCTGAATTTCTCAGAGTCATAAAAGGGGAGAAAAAACAGCCAAAAAAACAAAAACGGAACAGAAACGTAAATTTCTCCGAAATTGAAGGTACCTCTGCTTGCAGAGAAGTGGCGGGAATCGAAGTGAAGCTCGCAGAGATTTAGAAGAGCGAGTAATGGTTTTCGAAAAATCCTCGCCCGTTGAAACAACGTAGCACAAAAGGAACCAAATTTAATTTAATTTAATTTTAAAATAAATAAAAAAACAAATTTATATTAATATTTAAGTGAATATATAGAAGCACCGACGTCTTCGTTAGTTACCGTTAATGGCGCGTGCCTCTCGTGTCTTGGTTGGTTATTTTGAGTAACTCATGGAATCCTATCCGTTAACTGTGGTTAACGGGGAGGCCCAAACGTCAAAGGATAAAGTTTAAACCTCAAACGGCATTGATGATAAATGTCGAATAGGTTTTTATTGGAGATTGGTTATTGGGAGAATGTGAGCCATTGGATGGGGTGAAGAGATAATCGGAGGTTATGTGCAATGACGTCAAGGGAATCACGTTTATTTCAAAGTTTAATATAAGTTATTTTTTATATTTAATTATTGAGTTGGTCCTTGAACTATTGAGAATTTTCAATTAGGTCCCTCAACTTATATAAAAATTTTAATCAAGTCCCTGAATTTAAAAGTTTTTAATTGGATCCCTAAACTAATATAAAATTTGTAATTGAGTCCCTAAAATATAAAGGTAGCTATATAAAATAAAAATAATAAATGATAGATGATGAAATTTAGAAAAAAAATATTGTTTAAGATAATAATAAAATGACAAAAAATGAATATGAAAGAAAAAACTCACTTTTAAAATAATAATAAAAATAATAATAATAAAAATAAAACTTAGTGAGGAAAGTTATTTTCTAGTGAGAAAAGTTATTGTTTAGCTTTATAATTAAATTTTGTAAAAAAAGAGTTTTGTAATAAAATAAAAGTAGATAAATTTGAGAGACAAAATTTAGTTCTTCAAATGATAATAACAAAATTATGAAATATGAATTTGTGCTAGAAAATTTATGTTTATAACAAAATATTATTAAATTGATAAACCTCAATTAAAAAATAGGTAAATTGGTCATATACGTTTATTTTATTTTTCATATTGGTCTTATAAGTTTTTTTTATTTTTTAAATCGGTCTTACACATTACGTTCCGTTTCCACATTAGTCATTTTCGTCAATTTTGATCTAACGCCATCAATTTTGATGTCACGTGTCGGACTAAAATGATAGCCACGTCATATCAAAACTAACGGCTTTAGGTCAAAATTGACGGAAATGGCTAATATGAAAACGGAATGTAACGTGTAGGACCAACTTGAAATATAAAAAACTTATAGGACCAATGTGAAAAATAAAATAAATGTATTGGACCAATTTACCTATTTTGCCTAAAAAATATACATTTTTTAAATAGTAATATATTATTAAAGGATGATTTTGGAGAAAAAAATGTTTCAAATAAAAATAAAATAGTCAAAGATGAAACTTAGCAGAGAATGTCATTATTTGATTGTCAAATTTATTTTGAGTTATTTAATTTATTTTATCAATTATTATATTATTTTATATTTTAATTGAGGTTTATCTTAAATTATTTTAATATTTCTTAAATAATATTTTTTTCTTGTTAGGTCTATTATTATTATTATTATTATTATTATTATTATTATTATTATTTCAAACATTAAATATTTGACTCGGTTTAATTTCTTAATATTTTGTTATAAAATATGAATTTTCTAGCACAATTTCATATTTCATTATTTTGTATTATCATTTCAAGAACTAAATTTTCTCTCTCAAATTTATCTATTTTTATTTAATTATTATGCTAAACAATTATTTTTCTCACTAAGTTTTATTTTTCATTTTATTATTAGTATTATTATTATTATTATTTTAAATAGTGGGTTTTTTCTCTCAAATTCATCTTTTGTCATTTTATTATTATGTCAAGCAGTATTTATTTTTTCTAAATTTCATCATCTATCATTTTATTATTTATAATTTTATACACTCACATTTCTACTTTAGGAACCCAATTGAAAATTTTATATAATTTCAATCACATTTCTTCAATATGTTTTTTTTTAAGGAAAGTCTTCAATATGTTATCTCTTGGTAATTCTCTATCTTATTAATTGGTTAGATAAAAAGTATATAAATAATCATATAATATTTAATGTTTTATTAAACTTTCAAATTTAAAGCTAAATAGGAACACATATTAAAAATAAAAATGATACTAGAAAAAAAAAAGATAAATAGGAACATCCTTTTTTTAAAGCAAAGAGAGTAGGCATGCAAAAGCATCACTTTGATTACTGACATCTCAACTAGGTTGGCACCTCAGCAATCAACCATTATCTGCAACAAACCCACAAATTTATTCCAAAAAAAAACTTATTTGAACCTATAGGAAGGAGGTCCTAACCTGTTTCTAACAAATTCGTCACTAACAAAACTTGGAATTGTATCTCACCAATAAAAATCATGAATCAAAAAACCATCGGAAGCAATCCTATCTGCACAACTATTTCTTTCCCTAAGAATATGAGAATAAACAAATCTCATATTTTGAGTTAAAAGGAGACAATTCCTCCACCTATTCCTAAGCTTCCAAGGAACAACATTTAATGAATTAAAGGCTTGAATCACTAGTTGGGAATCACACTCAAGCCAAAGGTTTAACCATCCATTTTTGTAGGCTATCTCAATGACAAGCATTCCTCCTATTAATTCTTCTTGTAAGGCATAACTAACACCAATGTTTGTTGTGAAACAACCAAGGGCAGATGCCCTATAGCCTCTAAATATTCCCCCACATGCTTCTTGGACCTCGAAGCCCCTCTAGCGGCCCCATCATCAGTAACACCCTGTTTTCCGTATAAGTGCTTTTGTGTATGTCTTGTTTGCTTTACTTCTGTTTAGAAGGGGCTAAGTGGGATTCTAGGCTTTAAATTCCTTCCTGACGCATGAGCACGCCCGTGCTCATGTGTCAGCACGCCCGTGCTTGATGCACGTCTCTTGTGGCTACTTGAGCAACGAGGGTTACGAGTGAAACCCTCAAAATTGGCACTTTAGGCAATCATAAGTGTGATGGCAGCCTCTCTCATTCTTCCCCTTTGAACCTAATCCTTGTTTGGTGTTCCGTTCGTAGTTGAGAGAGTACAATCACGTGCTAGTGCCAATTAGAAAAAGGTAATGGTCTTTCCCTCTTATGTTTCCTTTTCTGTTTCATGTATTGGGAACTAATGGGTTAACCCTGTTTGTGTTTACCAAGGCTTAGGATCGTTCGTCGAGCCGTTCGAGGGAACCATTCTAGGAGCATTTTCGGTATAACGGGAATTCTTCATACCGGGTATGGAGAGAATGAATAGTATGAGTATGTAGGCTTGGGGGTAGCGTAAGACGAAGGGTTCCCATAACCCTTTATGTTTGATAACATGTTGTATGCATATATGCCTAATTGTTATCTGATGTTAACTGTTTGTTGTTATGATATTGGCATGACTATTATTAATTGTTTATTGATGTCTGTTATGTCCATGTTGATGTAACGATGCCATGATTGAGAGTTTTTACTATAATATTGATATTGTGATATATTGGCTATTGATTGATATTGTGATGCGTTAATGTTAAACGTTAAAACTGTTAAACAATGTTAAGGGAGGTTGTTCCCCTTATTCATAAGACTGAATTACAGTAATGAGAGTGGGGATTACCAAACGGTTTAGTTAAGACCCTAGGGATTAATCTTTGAGCGATTAGGGACAATTAAATGAATTGAGATTAAAGGATTAATTCCCTCTAATTATAAGACACGGACATTTAATCAATGCTAATGAAACTGATGATCAATGGATTAGTAAGAACCCTTAGGATTGAATTCGAACTATTCCCAATGTATTGGTAAGGAAGTGCGACCTTTACGCCCTGCACAGGCGGGGCTTGCACTCGAGCACGCCGTGCTCAACGTGGAGCACGCCCGTGCTCCCATTCAAACCCAAAACCGGGCATGCCGCTTAAGCATGCCCGGTGCTCAATAGTCGAGACGACTGTGCTTGATCGTGAGCTCAAGACGACCGTCTTTGAGGGTGAGCACGCCCGTGCTCACCTATGCAGAATAGCACGCAGAATAATGCAGAGGCAGGGGTTTCACCCCTAAATGCTCTAAAAATACTTAATAAAATATCAACGAAACATGAAGACCAAAGACAAGTGATAAGATTATTGTACCTCGGTAGCCTAGTGGTCAAAGGGGCCTTGATGCATGATGGTCAAGGTGGTAATCTCTAGTGCTTAATGGCTAGAGTGTTAATGAGGATATGGTACCTTGGTAGCCTAGTGACCAAGGGGGCCTTGATGATTGATGGTCAAGGTGGTAATCTCTAGTACAAAATAACTAGAGTGTTTAATTAATGAATACGAAAGATAACAATAATCCTCGATAGCAGAGTGGTCAAGGTGTTGATGGTGTTAAAAACTTGGGTAGCCTATAGGCCCAAGAGGAGGTGGTGGTTGTGCTTGTGTGTTATGTTGAGCATCCATTCATGCATTGGAGATGTTAGTGGAGGATGTTCGACTTAGGGGAGGTCGTCCGTGAGTAAGGCGATCTGGCCATCCGCGGTGATTCGAGTGAATCATGTACAATCGTGGTGGCGCATCCGTGAGTAAGGTGCGTCGGCTATCCTAGGGGTCCACCAAAAGATTGGTGGATTGCCCCGGCGTTGGTTCTAATTGGCCAATGTGGAAATGTAACTCTGAAGTTGACTTCCTGAGATAGATGGATCCAAGTGCATAATGGAGTAGTGGAGTAGGGTTTGCATTGCGTAGCATACACGTTTGTATGATGATGTTGATATGTTATATTGCTATTTGTTGTAACATGCTTGTTTGATGTATGTCCGTCTTGCTAACTGTTTCCTTGCCATTATATTCATATTCATGTTTCTGACTCCCTATTTCTATGTTTCTTGTGTGGCATGTATCTTTTATGCAGAGGACCGCGAGTAGCCGGTTGAGGAGTGACTCCGAGGAGCCGCGACTCTTTAGTTAGGATTTCCAGTTTTCAGTAGTTAATTAGCTGTTCAGTTTGTATCCAAGGATATTTACCGGATTGGTTATACCAGCTCTGTATGTGACATCAAGGGTTGGGTTTTGTTTATGTTATGTTTTTATTTTCCGCCTTTTGAGACTTGATACGATGTGGTGCCTTTTACCTTAGTTTTGATCATTTTCAATAAATGATGTTTATTTTTAAAATTACCTTGTCTTTTAATGCTTTATATGTATGCGGGGTAGAGGGTGTCACATTTAGTGGTATCAGAGCAGTTCAGCCCTGTCGGGACGTGGTATGAGTCTGTTGTGAGTCAGTTATGTGCTCTTGTTTGAATTGTCTATACTTGTTATAGACAATGATGTTATATGTTAGAAGTCGTAGCTTTTCCTGCTTTATGTTCCCTGTATTTAAAAAGTTGTCTTGGGCATTTATAGGAACTTATGGCGGGAAGAGTAGGCAGAAGCGACTAGGCTACCGCAAATGCTTTGGCACTCCTTGCCAACGGGATAGGCCAAAACCAGAATGTCAACAACAACGGGGGACCAGCTGAGTTCCAGGGTCTCGACAAGTTCCAGGGGAACAATCCGCCCTCTTTCAAGGGAGCTTACGATCCTGAGGGTGCCCTGTTATGGATGAGGGACACCGAGAAGATCTTTCGAGCCATGGGATGCAACGATCAGCAGAAGGTCATCTTTAGGACTTTCATGATGACTGAGGAGGCTGAGCACTGGTGGGAGAACTGTCGTCAGCGCTTGCAGGCGGAAGGTACTATGATCACATGGACTGTGTTCAAAGACATATTTCTCGAGAAGTATTTCCCGACAGATATCAAGGACAAGAAGGAGATGGAATTTCTGGCGGTAAAGCAGGGCAACATGTCGGTGGGAGAGTATACGGCTAAGTTTGAGGAGCTCACCCGTTACTATACACTGTATCAGTATGCGGCGAACGATCGTTCCAAATGCGTGAAGTTTGAGGATGGTCTGCGTCCAAAGATCAAGCAGGCTATCAGCTACCAGGAGATCCGAGTCTTTCCAGTTTTAGTGAACAAGAGCAGGATCTACGAAGATGCCTGTAAGTCTGGAGGGTCAGCCTCCAAGCGATCAAACAACCAGAGCAACAAGAGGAATGATCAGGGAAACAAGTGGAAGCCTCGTCTCGCTCCTGCTGGCAAGGACTTCAAGCGGGATGGCAAGAAGTCTCAGTTTTCTTCAGACGCGTCCAGAAGATGGGATTCATCTGATTCGAGACCTCTGCGTTGCGGCAAGTGTGGACAGAACCACTTTACTACCCAATTCAAAGAGACGGACATCATCTGCTTCAAGTGTGGCAAGCATGGCCACATCGGCTGGAACTGCGAGAGAGGAAAATCAGAACCACAGAGTGCGAGCAAGGGTTAGAAGCCTCAAGCCAACCGACTGAAGACCACGAGGAGAGTCTTTACTCTCAGTGGAGCCGAGGCCTCCGAATCTGAAGATTTGATCCAAGGTATATGCCTCATTAATAAAGTTTGTTTGATTGTATTGTTTGATTCGGGTGCGACTCACTCGTTTGTGTCATATGAATGTGCTAAGTGTCTTAAATTGCCCGTGACACTTCTTGAGTGTGATTTGATTGTTGCCACACCCACGAATAAACCTATTCTTACTTCTTATGCATGCAAGAATATTATTATTACCATAGATTGTAGAGACTTTATCGTTGATCTTGTATGCTTACCTCTAAAAGACCTTGATGTTATTCTTGGCATGGAATGGTTATCTTTCAACCACGTTCTTCTGAATTGCTTCAATAAAACCATAGTTTTTGGAACTCCAGTGGAGTCTGGGGATCCTAGATTTCTCTCTGCCAACCAAGTTAAGACTTCGATGAACGAAGGAGCCCAAGTGTACTTGATGCTATCTTCCCCGGAAGTCGAGAGCCCTCCTGATGTTGAATACGTGCCTGTTGTGCGAGAATTTCCTGAAGTGTTCCTGGGGGACGTTTACGAACTACCCCTAGAGAGAGATATGGAGTTTTCCATAGACTTAGTTCCTGGCACTGGCCCTATATCCATAGCACCCTATCGACTGTCTCCTCTATAGTTAGCTAAGTTAAAGGAAGAGTTAGAAGATCTGATGCAGAAGCAGTTCATCAGGCCTAGCGTATCCCCATGGGAAGCGCCAGTGTTGTTGGTGAAGAAAAATGATGGCAGTATGAGGTTGTGTGTCGACTATCGACATCTCAACAAAGTGATCGTTAAGAATATGTATCCCCTCTCTAGGATTGATGATCTCATGGATCAGTTGTTCGGGGTTAGGGGTGTTCACGGGTCAGTTTGGTTCGGATTTTCATGAAAAACAAATCCGAACCAATCAAAATCAATTGGTTTGGTTCGGTTCGGATTTGTAATTTTTTTGTCATGAAATCCGAAGCGAACAGAACCAATACAACACGGATTGGTTCGGTTTAGTTCGGATCGGAATCGAAAAATATTAAAATTATTTTAAATATAAAAAATATTAAATATAAAAATATTCAATTATATATAAAAATAAAAATTATTAAATATAAAAATATTCAATAATATATAAAAAATAAAAATTATTAAATATAAAAATATTACACTATTAAAACATTAAAATATATATATATATATATTAAAATATATTAAATATAATATATATATATATATATATATATATTAAAACATAGTAATTTGTTAGGTTTGGTTTGGTTCGGATCCAAAATCCTTGAATCCGAGAACCAAACCAATTACCATCGGATTTGGTTTGGTTTAGTTCGGTTCGGTTCGGACCTGAACACCAAAAAAATCCGAACCAATTTAATTGGTTCGGTTCGGATTTTCGGGTTGGTTGGGTTGGTCCGAACCAATGAACACCCCTAATCGGGGCTTGTGTTTTCTCGAAGATAGATTTGAGGTCAGGATACCATCAGATTCGGGTTAAGTCTGAGGACATCCTGAAGACAGTGTTTAGAACGCGATATGGTCACTATAAGTATATAGTTATGCCCTTTGGTGTGACTAATGCTCCTGTTATGTTCATGGATTACATGAATAAGACCTTTCACCCTTACTTGGATAAGTTTGTGGTGGTTTTCATAGATGACATCTTAGTGTACTCCAAGACTAAGGAGGAACATGAGGAGCACTTGAGGGTTGTCTTGCAGACCCTTAAGGAGAAGCAGTTGTATGCTAAGTTGTCTAAGTGCGAGTTTTGGTTAGAGGAGGTGAGTTTCTTAGGTCACGTGATTTCTAAAGGTGGGATAGCCGTGGACCTGGCTAAAGTAGAGACGTTGCTCCAGTGGGAAGCGCCAAAGTCAGTGACCGAGGTTAGAAGTTTCTTGGGTTTAGCAGGGTAATATAGGAGGTTTATAGAATGTTTCTCTAAGTTAGCTTTACCCTTGACCCGTCTCACAAAGAAGGGACAGTTGTTTGTGTGGGACTTTAAGTGTGAGGATAGTTTTGAAACCCTAAAGGATAGGTTAACGTTAGCACTGGTTTTGGTTTTGCCCGATCCTAGTATGCCTTTTGTAGTGTATTGTGATGCATCGAAGCAAGGTTTAGGTGGAGTGTTGATGCAAGATGGTAAGGTAGTAGCTTATGCTTCTAGGCAGTTGAAAATCCACGAGAAGAACTACCCTACCCACGACCTAGAGTTAGGAGTTGTGGTATTTGCCTTAAAGATTTGGAGGAATTGCCTGTATGGAGCTAAGTTCGAAGTTTTTAGTGATCATAAGAGTTTGAAATACCTGTTTGACCAAAAAGAGCACAATATGAGGCAACGTAGGTGGATGGAATTTTTAAAGGATTATGAGTTTGATCTGACCTACCACCCAGGAAAGGCCAATGTAGTGGCCCATGCTTTAGGTAGAAAAATCTTGCACGTCTCCGCTTTAATGGTTGGGGAGATGGATCTGATCGAGGAGTTTAGAGACCTAAGTTTAGCTTGAGAAGTTACCCCTAAGAGCATTAGGCTTGGAACCTTGAAGTTTACCCACAGGTTGATGGATCAAGTTAGAGAAGGCCAAAAGTTAGATAAGTTTCTCTTAGACCAGAGGGAGTTGCTTGCTCAAGGTAGAGACATTAGTTTTAAGGACGGGAGTGATGGAGTTGAGGTTCAAAGATAGAATCTGTATACTGGATTCCCGGAGCTTAGGAAGTTGATCTTTGAAGAAGGACATAGGAGTGGACTGAGTGTGCACCCAGGTGCCACTAAGATGTATCATGATTTAAAGAGGATGTTTTGGTGGCCTAGGATGAATAAAGATGTGACTGAGTTTGTGTATGCTTGTTTAGTGTGCCAAAAGGCTAAGATAGAACACCAGAAGTCATCAGGAAAGTTGCAGCCTTTGAGTATCCTAGAATGGAAATGGGACAGTATTGTCGTGGATTTTGTGTCTGGACTCCCGAGGACTCCAGCAGGTTATAAAGTGATATGGGTTGTTAAGGATAGATTGACTAAGTCTACCCATTTCATCCCTATGAACATGGAATACTTTTTGGAAAAGTTGACCAGGTTGTACATCAAAGAGATAGTTAAGTTACATGGTGTACCCTCTAGCATAGTATCAGATAGAGACCCGAGGTTTACCTCTAGGTTTTGGAATAGTTTTCAAGAGGCTTTAGGAACCAAGTTTAGGCGAAGTTCAGCCTATCACCCGCAAACGGATGGTCAGTCTGAGAGAACCATCCAGTCCTTAGAGGACTTGCTTAGAGCTTATGTGCTAGAACAATCTGGTAGTTGGGACAAGTTTTTGCCCCTAATAGAGTTAACCTACAACAATAGCTATCATTCCAGTATTGGGATGTCACCTTATGAAGCTCTTTATGGGAGGAGATGTAGGACACCTTTGTGTTGGAGTGAACCTGGTGATAGTGTTGTGTTAGGACCTGAGATAGTGCAAGAAACCACAGAAAAGGTGAGGATGATTCAGGAAAATATGAAAGCGGCACAAAGTAGGCAGAAAACCTACCATGACAAAAGGAGGAAGGCGCTCCAATTCCAGGAAGGCGATCACGCATTCTTGAGAGTTACACCAACAACTGGGGTCGGTAGAGTGATGAAAGCGAAGAAACTTACTCCCAAATCCATTGGCCCTTACCAAATTCTTAAAAGAGTTGGTGAAGTTGCATGCCAAATTGTATTACCACCATTCTTGTCTAAAATTCAGAATGTCTTTCATGTGTCACAACTTTGTAAGTACTTCATGACCCAAACCATGTGATAGTCCTCGACACGATTTAGTTAAAAGAGAATTTGACTTTAAAGGTACAACCCCTTCAAATTGAGGATTGGAGGGTGAAGAAATTGAGGGGCAAGGAGATTCCTTTGGTTAAGGTCGTTTGGAGTTGGGTGACTGAGGAGAGTGCTACATGGGAGCTTGAGAGCAAGATGATGGAGGCATACCCGCATCTCTTCGTTCGAGGTGAGTATAAATTTCGAGGATGAAATTTTTATAAGGGGGTGGAATTGTAACACCCCGTTTTCCGTATAAGTGCTTTTGTGTATCCCTTGTTTGCTTTAGTTCTGTTTAGAAGGGGCTAAGTGGGATTCTAGGCTTTAAATCCCTTCCTAACGTATGAGCACGCCCGTGCTTGATGCACGTGTCTTGTTGCTGCTTGAGCCACAAGCACGACCATGCTCAATAGGAAGCACGACCGTGCTCAGGTGCAAACGCGTCTCGCTGACGCTAAGTGGAGCACGACTGTGCTCAACATGGAGCAGGACCGTGCTCAACATGGAGAAGGTCCGTGCTAACCATGGAGTACGACCGTGCTCGGTTCAGAGTCTATATATAGACAGTGAACATCGAGGGTTACGAGTGACCCTCAAAATTGGCATTTTAGGCAATCCTAAGTATGACGGCAGCCTCTCTCATTCTTCCCCTTTGAACCCAATCCTTGTTTAGTGTTTCGTTCGTAGTTGAGAGAGTACAATCACGTGCTAGTGCCAATTAGCAAAAGGTAATGGTCTTTCCCTCTTCTATTTCCTTTTCTGTTTCATGAATTGGGAACTAATGGGTTAACCCTATTTATGTTGACCAAGGCTTAGGATCGTTCGTCGAGCTGTTCGAGGGAACCATTCTAGGAGCGTTTTCGATTTAACGGGAATTCTTCATACCAGGTATGGGGAGAAGGAATAGTATGAGTATGTAGGCTTAGGGGTAGAGTAAGACGAAGGGTTCCCATAACCCTTTATGTTTGATAACATGTTGTATGCCTATATGCCTAATTGTTATATGATGTTAAATATTTGTTGTTATGATATTGGCATGACTATTATTAGTTGTTTATTGATGTTTGTTATGTCGATGTTGATGTAATGATGCCATGATTGAGTGTTTTTACTATAATATTGATATTGTGATATATTAACTGTTGGTTGATGTTGTGACGCGTTAGTGTTAAACGTTAAAATTGTTAAACAATGTTAAGGGAGGTTGTTTCCCTTGTTCATAAGACTGAATTATAGTAATGAGAGTGAGGATTACAAAATGGTTTAGTCAAGACCCTAGGGATTAATCTTTGAGCGATTAGGGACAATTAAATGAATTAAGATTAAAGGATTAATTCCCTCTAATTATAAGACATGAACGTTTAATCAATGCTAATGAAACTGGTGATCAATGGATTAGTAAGATCCCTTAGGAATGAATCAGAACTGTTCCCAATGTATTGGTAAGGGGGTCTGCGACCCTTCTGCCCAGACCAGTAAGGTACGCACTCGAGCACGCCCGTGCTCAACAGGGAGCACGCCCATGCTCCCATTCAAACCCAGAACTGGGCGCGCTACTTAACCTCGTCCGAGCTCAGTAGTCAGCACTACCGTGCTTGACTGTGAGCTCAGCACGACCGTGCTGAGAGGTGAGCACACCCGTGCTCACCTATGTAGAATAAAACACAAAATAGTACAGAGGTAGGGGTTTCACCCCAAATGCTCTAAAAAGACTTAATAAAATACCAACGAAACATTAAAACCAAAGACAAGTGATAAGATTATTGTACCTTGGTAGCCTAGTGGTCAAGGGGACCTTGATGCATGATGGTCAAGGTGGTTAATCTCTACTACTTAATGGCTAGAGTGTTAATGAGGATTTGGTACCTTGGTAGCCTAGTGGTCAAGGGGGCATTGATGCTTGATGGTCAAGGTGGTAATCTCTAGTACAAAACAACTAGAGTGTTTAATTAATGAATACGAAAGATAATGATAATCCTCGATAGCCAAGTGGTCGAGGTGTTGATGGTGTTAAAAACTTGGGTAGCCTATAGGCCCAAGCGGAGGTGGTGGTTGTGCTTGTGTGTTGTGTTGAGAATGCATTCACACATCGGAGATGTTAGTGGAGGATGTTCGACATAGCGGAGGTCGTCCGTGAGTAAGGTGATCTGGTCATCCGAGGCGATTCGAGTGAATCATGTACAACCGTGGTGGCGCATCCGTGAGTAAGGTGTGTCGGCTATCCTAGCGGTCCTCCCAAGGTTTGGTGGATTGCCCCGGCGTTGGAGCTTATTGGCCAATGTGGAAATATAACTCTGAAGTTGACTTCCTGACATAGATGGACTCAAGTGCATAATGGAGTAATGGAGTAGAGTTTCATTGCATGGCATACACGTTTGTATGATGATATTGATATGTTATATTGTTGTTTGTTGTAACATGCTTGTTTGATGTATGCTTGTCTTGCTAACTACTTCCTTGCCATTATATTCATATTCATGTTTCTTTATCCCTATTTCTATGTTTCTTGTGTGGCATGTATCTTTTATGCAGAGGACAGCGAGCAGCCAGTTGAGGAGTGACTCCGAGGAGCCGCGACTCTTTAGTTAGGATTTCCAGTTTTCTGTAGTTAGTTAGTTGTTCAGTTTGTATCCGAGGATATTTTTCGGATTGGTTATACCAGCTCTGTATGTGACATCAAGGTTTGGATTTTGTTTATGTTATGTTTTTATTTTCCGCCTTTTGAGACTTGATACAATGTGGTGCCTTTTACCTTAGTTTTGATCATTTTCAATAAATGATGTTTATTTTTAAAATTACCTTATCTTTTAATGCTTTATATGTATGCGGGGTAGAGGGTGTCACACCATCTGTGTTGCATTTCACCCAATTGCAAAGAGGGGGATGCTAAGTAACCAGTCTTAGCTGGATTGCATTTCATACCAAAGAACTTCAGCAACATGAAATCCTGTATTTTGGATGGCATATGGCCAGAACTTTGATTACCTGCTATGGAAACATTTGCAATTTTCATACTAACAACAGTTTGAAAGTTAATGTACTTGTTATCAAAATGAATATTGTTTCTGCATTTCCAAATAATCCAAATTGAGTTTATAACACTAGCTAAGACAACCTCTTTAACTTGAGATGACCAACTTCTATCACACACAGTAAGCAAGCCTTGCATAGAGGAATAGTCAATATTACACTTTAAGGCAGAGCTGAACCATTTCGAAATTTATACAGCAAAGGGACATTCAAAGAACAGATGGTTGGGGGATTTTGTTGCTCGACCACAGAGACTACACCAAGAGACAATAACACAGCCCCTCTCCCAAAGATTTTCATCAGTTGACATCTTGTTATTCATTATTCTCCAAGCTAGAAATGACTTGGCAGGAGGAACATTATTATGTCAAATTAACTTACACCAAGGGATATCTTGACTTGGCTTCTTGAGGAACAAAAAAGCCTCCTTAAGTGTAAGCAAACCAGAAGAAGAATGACTCCATACAAGCATATCAGAACTATGGAATTTGGGATGGAAATCTGCTGAAGTTCATTGGACAGATTAGGAATTCTCAATAAGAACTCTTTAGGAATACTCTAGTAACCATTACTAATATAATCCTTAACTTTTGAATTCAAAACACTATGCACATTCTCAGGAATACTTAAGCTTCAAACCAGAGGAGAGGAGAGCCATTTGTCTTTCCAAAAGTTCACATTGTGAGTATTACCAATCAACCAACTAGAATTTTGCAAAACTGTTGTGACATATGGCTTAAGACCAGCACAAATAGAAGAGAAAACATGATAGGAAATTGGTACATTACTTCTAAGAACTCTAGATTTTAATAAACCAGACCACTGAGTCCCTTGCAATGAGTTCGCAACACAATTTTAGCATACCAGGATTATTGACCTCCCTGAAGGATTTGATCCCTAGCCTTCCTTCCCTTGTAGACTTACAAACTTTGTGCCAAGCCACAGTCACCAATTTCTTAGTGTTAATGTCACCCTACCAGATGAAACTCCTCACCCACTTGTCAATGGTTTTGTGGAGACTCACTGGTCAAGCATAAATCATAAAGCTATGGATCAACATTCCTTGAAGGACAGAGTTTACTAATTGAACTCTACCAATAATTGACGAAAAAGAGGCTTTCCAAGTAGAGAGCTTCAGTCTAATTCTGTCTGTCAATAAGATAGTTGATAATTGATATTAGGATAATACTAACAGTGGCCTAAGGATATTGGTTAAGGATCTAAAAATAGAAATTTGGCATTAAATAGGAACATCCCTAATAACTCATGTTGGGTTTGATGTATGATACTTATTGGGTATAATGAAATTCGAGTATCGTGTAATAGATGAGTGAAGAAAATTTAATGACAATATGAGAGAATCCACATTGGTAGAATCATATTTTGGTTTTTATCTATCATTTTGTGGGTCCATAGATGCCACATGGGACATAAGAACCTGAAATAGACAACTATACACACGAGAAGGGGGTTGAATTGTGTTTATCAGAATTTAAACAAAGTTGAAATCTTTTCGCATACAAAACCTTGGTTCAGACGAGTGGAAAGATACAGGACAGACAGGTGACCTGTCTGATGAAATTTTAACAGTGACTTAGACAAACACACCACTTGATAAACGGATAAGAAAACTAAAGCAACTAAAGAGTTTATAAGGAAAGAGAGATTGACACAACTATTTATCCTGGTTCACTCTTCAAAGCAAAGAGCTACGTCTAATACTTGGCAGCACCAAGTTTAATCCACTATAGCTGATCAGGTTACAGACTCCAAGTATTATTTGCACACCTAGCCTCTTCAGGCTCCAAGACAAGTATTATTTGCACACCTAGCCTCATTAGGCTCCAAGATAAGTATTCTTTGCACACTTAGCCTCTTCAGGCTCACTCAGGTTTGTTTGTGATATTTGGTTTGTAATAAATACAACTTCAGACAGACAGATCTTTCACTAACACTCAGAGAGTGGTTTAAATGTAAAGCTTAGGAAAGTTTGCTTAATGACTTCAAATGATTGAAGAATACAGAATGAAAGAATGAAGATATTAATGCGCATAGTAATGGTTCTTTAATGTTGTATGTATTCTCTATGTCTTCATCTTCAATGACTTCTGTATTTATAGTCTTCAAGCATTTAAGATCCGTTAGAGACATTCCCTCAGATGTTGGCTTCAAGTAAAACTTCATTAAATGCAATAGAGTCGTTCTGGGTAGCCATTAATACAATAGGAACGTTGGTTGTTCTCTAACATGAAGGATCATGGCTTTATGCATCGTGATACAGCCATATCAGAGTTGTGCAGAGAGATTTTTGTACTTTACTGAGTACAATTCCCTTTTCGTGTAAGGACCAGAGGTACTAGGGAATAAAGCATGTTGGAAGCATTCTTTAACTGGTCTTTGGTTCTGATAACCGAGGTTGCTTGAGAGAGTAACTTCCGACTTTTCTTGATAAGCGTGACACTGAGTAGGAGAGAAGGCTTCAAGTCTCTTTCTGATGGGACAGCCAACAAAAGCTTGTTTGGTCCTTAATTCTTCAATGAGTAACCTCAGACAAGTGTAGGAACTCGTGGAGAGACAGGTTGAAGACGTATCTTGAAAGAAGTCAATAATCCTAGTCAGCAGACAGGTTGACTTTTGCTTATCCAAACAGGTAGTCACTTATGAGCAGACAGTTGATTCTTATAGTTTTAATCTACACAATAGATAGGCAGGTTAGCAACCAATATGAAGGTTAATTAAATCATTAGCCAATATTTATTTCTCATCAAAACTTAGGGAAATGCACATTAGACATTTTAGAGACTTAACAATCTCGCCCTTTTTTATGATGACAAACATTGAGATGATTTAGTGAACCTCAGAAAATATCAACAAAGACAATAGCATAGACAGGTTGAAATTTTCTTAAGTGGACAGGTCATGCAGATGCTTGTTCAGACATTAAGATTAATCATATAATCCGGTTAACTTAGTCACACATAAGTTTGACTTGTTTTACTTTGAAATTATTATCAGAGCAATCTTACTTAAGATTTATTTGAGCAATTATAGCAACTATCAGAACATACTTATGTCCATGTATTATTTTCTTATTAAGATCATATCATATTCATTCTCTCATTCTCCTATAACACATTTCTCCTATTCAGTCTCCCCCTTTTGTCAACATCAAAAAGGAATAAACTATGAAAGCATTAAAGAAATAAAGGAGAAATTTTATTCATCATGAACGTTTACAAGTACAAGGTATTCTATATACAAAGAAACCAAAAAAAAACTACCTAGATTGATTAATAAACAAAAATAAAGCATCAACCCTTTGCTCTAAGAGCAGCCTAGCTGGCCTTTCTTCATCTAGCTGTCTTCTTAAGTCTTCTACTTGTCCTTGAAGCAGATGAAAGTCTTGTAAGGCCACTGTTTGAGAAGAGACAGACAGGGAAGAGTGCCAAGGTAAGGCTAAAACTGGGGGTGCCTTACGTAGAGATAGGGGAGAGGTGATGGAAGGGAAGAAAAGTTCATGAAGAGTTTGAAGAGCATAAAAAGGAAGAAAGACAAATTTGAAGATAAGACTGATTCTGGCAAAGTCGGTATCAGGTGAAGGAAACACACGGGAAAGTCTCTTGGACAGAGATAGTCTGGTGATTGTTATTTGGATAGGTGGGGGAAAAGATGTTTGAGCTGAGACAGAGGGAGGGATATGTAATAAAGAATCAATATGGCAGAAAAAAGAATTACATCTTGTGACTAACATAAAGAAATACCTAGACCTATGTGGTAGCATTACAACAGAAGCAGGATAGTGAGTTCCAGCTAATGTTCTAATGAAGATAACGATAGGTAGGTAGAAGAAAAGTTCTCTACAGGGGTTAAGAATATGAGGTGGAGGAAAATGGATGAAAGAGATATATGAGATATTTGAAAATAAAAGAGATTGCAGATCAGACACAAAGAGTCTCGATGATATGCCAGTTTGTTCTTTGGGAGCAGAGTCCCTGTGAACAACTGTGTATTGACAGTCATAAGTTACAATAGTGAAAGAAGATTTTTGAGTTTGAAAGGAGGAGACAGGTGAAGAAAGAGGAGATCCAACAGAGAGAGGTTGAACAAAAAGGGCAAATGGACAAGAGACAGATGGGGTGATGACACCTTGATGAGAAGGGGAAGGGAATGAAGGAGATGTCTGCTCTTCAGATATCTTCAACTTCTTGTGAGAAGGAGACACTTGGTCATCCTCGGGTACAACTGTCTGAGCTCCTCCAGATAGGTCTTCTATAGTGTTAGCTTCTACAGGTACTTCAGTCTTTGCAGATACTGGGTAACCAGATCTTCTCTTTTTGGGAATAATTCCCCAAATGAAAATCTTCTTTGGTTCTTCCAGGACTTGCTCTGTCTGCTCCCCTTGAGCAGATGCTTGCTCTTTGCTAGGTTCAGACTCAACTTGTCTGACCTTGGCAAAGGTCTTCACCAGCTTCCTTTTCTTGCTGGGTTGAGCAGGAACATCCACTAATTCCTCAGCTTCACTAGTCTTCCTCTTGGGAAAGGGTCTCCTCAGCCTGAACCTTAAGGGCTCAACTGTTTCAGTAGATTCTTCAGATACTGAGGGTTACATCTCTGGAATTTGGTCTTGTCTGACCACCTTTCCAGACGGTTTGAACAGTCTTTCATAAATAGGGACTTCTGATTCATCAGTGGAAACCACTGATTCTTCCTCCTTCTGCTTAACAGCAAGCTTCTTCTTCTTCTGCTTATTCTTCTTGTTGTCTTCCTCCTCATCAGCAAGAGGGATTCCCTTGATGTCTATCATAGACAGTATCTTCCTATCTATGGGTAGTGATATGTCCACAAAGTGAACATCACTAGGAACAAACAGCTTGTTCTTGAAGACCCTTGTCAGCAACATACCATAAGGATAGGTCTGCATGTTGGTTCTCTTGATCAGAGTCTCAAGGTACATGTAGATAAGGTCGTTGATGTCAACCTTGATTTTTTGGATCAAGTGGTACAGAGCAAATCTATCCATCTTGGTCACACTGTCTCGTGAGTCTTTCCTTGGCATCACGCACTCCAACAGCAGTTTGTGCAGGAATCTGCACTTGACCACCATGTTGACAGGCTTAGGGTTCACTGGCTTGGGAACACCATAGATGGAAATGTTGACATTGTCAACTCCCACTTCATCTTCCCAATTGGGTGTGAAGCCAGCTCCGATTCTCGAACATTTTGTGACAAGCTCCAGAGAGCTAATGGGGAAGAGAAGGGTTCTATCCCCCATTTCAGCCTTAAAGCTCTTGATTCAGTTAAGTCTGTTGGTGACAACCACAACATTTCTCCAGAACGTTTGAACGATCTTAGGGTGAACAAACTCCTTGACATCAAAGAAAGGAGTCCACTTGGAGTATTTCAACTCTTCAGTGACATCCATTCCTAGTTTCTTCATCTATTGAAGATCAACAGTCTTTCCCAGAATGATCTTTTCTATCTCAGTAACCTTGAGATTGTATTTCTCAGCGATTTCTTTTGTAGAGAGATGCTTGGATGATGCCATTTTTGAGAGAAAACGATTCTAGGGCTTCGAGAGAGAAGAGGGTTTGAAAGATGAGAAGACAAAGATTTTGGAATATTGAAACGTAAAGGTTCAACCTTTATGATCTATTGTCTTCTATAGTCATAAAGGTAGGAGAGAGAAAAATGACATATTTAATTCAAAATGGCACGATTTGTATTGGGAACTGTAATGCCCACTTAAGACATAATGAAAACATGGTTTCAAGATATGTAAACCATCATGCACACGTTTAGCTTCAGATAAGGGAATGGTATTAATTAATTAATAACCATTTCAACAAAACTGTTGAGTTCTAGCATAGTGACTCAGCAGAGTCAGACAGGTTAACACTCAGACATGTCATTCAACAATGCAATACACGTTTAGATTATCTCTAATAAATAAAAACCTTTCTTCTGAGGGTTTAGTGAAAATATCAGCCCATTGATTTTCAGTTTTAACAAACTTAATATCAAAGATGCCTTTCTGAAAATAATCCCTAATAAAATGATGTTTGATTTCAATATGCTTAGCCTTAGAATGCTTAATTGGATTTTTAGTTAAGCATATAGCACTGGAATTATCACACCATATAGATATATTATGTTCATAAATAGAGTAATCCTCAAGTTGATGGCAATGGTTGTATGCCTCTTGCTTGACCATGAGACTAAACTTGCTCCAATGAAGTGACATCCTCTACTGGTGCTTTTTCTTTCTATTCTGTCTCCAACAAAATCAGCATCACAATATCTCACTAATCTGTATTTTTTTTATCTTAAATACAGCAAACCAAGATTAGTAGTTCCAAGCAAATATCTAAATATTCTTTTAACAGCCTTAAGATGAGATTCTCTAGGATCAGATTGGCATCTAGCACACATACAGACACTAAATTGAATGTCAAGTCTGCTTGAAGTTAAGTACAGTAGAGACCCAATCATACCTCTGTAGACAATTTGATCTACCTTATTACCTTCATCATCTTTGCTTAGTTTTGCATTGGTTTGCATAGGGGTTTTCATGAGCTTTGCATTTTCCATTTTGTATTTCTTGAGTATCTCCTTGGTATACTTTTGTTGATGAATGTAAATTCCATCACTTGTCTGCTTGATTTGTAATCCAAGGAAGAACTTCAATTCTCCCATCATGCTCATCTAAAATTCAGCTTGCCTTAGATTTGAAAATTCCTTACACAGCTTTTCATGAGTTGCTCCAAAAATAATATCATCAACATATATTTGAACTATAATAAAGTTCTCTTTAGAGAATTTCTTGAACAGAGTAGTGTCTACTTGTCCTCTAGTAAAACCATTATGCATGAGAAAAGAACTGAGTCTATCATACCATGCTCTAGGTGCTTGCTTCAAAGCATATAATTCCTTTTTAAGTTTGAAAACGTGATCTGGTTTATCAGTATCCTCAAAACCAGGGGGTTGGTTAACATACACTTCTTCTTCAATTATATCATTTAGAAAATCACTTTTTACATCCATTTGAAACAGGGTGATTTGGTGTTGTGCAGCATATGACATTAAAATGCGTATGGCTTCTATTCTAGCTACAGGTGCAAAGGTTTCAGTATAATCAATACCTTCTTGTTGGTTATAGCCTTGAGCTACTAACCTTGCCTTATTTCTGACAACTTTACCATCTTCATCCAATTTGTTTCTGAAGACCCATCTTGTTCCAATAACCGACTTGTTTTTAGGCTTAGAGACAAGAGTCCAGACATCATTTCTAGTGAACTGATTAAGTTCTTCTTGCATAGCAAGAATCCAGCTTTCATCCTCAATAGCTTATTCAATGTGTTTAGGCTCCAAATCTAAAATAAAGGCCACATTACTTGATTCTCTTAATGTGGATCTGGTTCTTACTCCTTCAGAAGGATTTCCAATAATAAGATCCTTATGGTGATGAGTGTTGAACTTCCAATCCCTTTTGAGATCATCATGAAGATCTTAACTTGTCTGCTGACTCGTTTGTCGACTCGTCTGCTGACTTGTCTGCTCCACTTGTCTGTCATCCTTAAGCACAGGTTCTGTCTTGATTAGATCGGGTTGTTGAGTTTCTAGATTGTTTATATCAAGACCTACAAGACCATCTTCTAGATCTGATAGTTCTTTATCAATCTTTAATTCTTCATTGAATTTAACATGAACAGATTCTTCAATAATACAAGTTCTTAAATTGTAAACTCTAAAAGCCTTAGACATTTCAGAATATCCTACGAAAATACCTTTATCTACCTTAGAATCAAAATTTCCAAGATTATCTCTGGTATTCAGAATAAAACATTCACATCCAAAAGCATGAAAATAAGATATGTTGGGGCTTTTTCCTTTCCACAATTCATAGGGAGTCTTCTTTAGAAAAGGCCTAATAAGTATTCTGTTTTGTATATAACAAGCAATGTTTACAACTTCTTCCCAGAAGTACTCAGCGAGATTATTTTCATTGAGCATAGATCTAGCCATCTCTTGCAGAGATCTATTCTTTCTCTCAACCACTCCATTTTGTTGTGGAGTTCTAGATGCAGAGAAATTGTACGAGATCCCATTATCCTCACAGAACTATCTAAACTGGACATTTTCAAATTCTCTCCCATGATCACTTCTAAGGGTAGAAATACAGAAACCCTGCTCATTTTGTACTCTTTTGAAGAATACTAAGAAAGCCTTAAAAGACTCATCCTTGTGGGTTAAGAAGAGTACCCATGTGTATCTAGAATAGTCATCAACTATGACAAATCCATATTTTCTTCCAGTCAGGCTGGCAACACTAACTGGTCCAAACAGATCCATGTGTAACAACTGAAGAGGTCTAGAGGTTGATACTTGGTTTTTAGATTTGAAACTTGATTTTATCTGTTTGCCTCTCTGACATGCATCACATCAGACATCTTTCTTAAAACTAATATCAGGCAATCCTCTCACAAGATTATTCCTTTTTTAATTCAGAAATTAGTTTTATACTAGCATGTCATAGTTTCTTATGCCATAACCATCTCTCATCGTCTTTAGACATCAGACAGGTTACACTTTGATCTGAGAGATCAGACAGTTCAATCTTATGAAGATTTTGTTGCCTTTTAGCTGAAAAGAGGGTTTTGCCACAACAGTCTTTAAATATGCATACATCCTTGGTAAAGGAAATATCAAATCCACTATCACATAATTGACTTGTGCTAAGCAAGTTGTGTCTTAATCCTTTAACCATTAGAACATTAGATATAGAGGGAAGAGGGGGTTTACCACCAATAGTACCAATTCCTGTAACTTTCCCTTTCTGATTCTCTCCAAAAGCAACGTGTCCTCCTTTCTTAAGTTGGAGGTCTAGGAACATAAACCTTTCTCCTGTCATATGACGCGAGCAACCACTGTCCAGGTACCAGCAGTGGTCCTGTTAAGGACATCTGCAACAAAAATTATTTGATCTTTAGGTACCCATATTTTTCTGGGTCCTTTTCTATTAGTTCTAGGAGTCTGTGAAAACTTCCTTCTCTTCTTATGGATACAATTAGACATAACATGTCCAGTTTTTCCACAGAAGTTACAGACAGGTGTAGATTTGGTTACAGTTGACTTAACAGATACTGTAGAAGCTTTAGTTGATACTTTATGATGTGTCTGATGGATATATCCAATACCTTCTTTGTTAAGAGAGTGCTTCTGACTGCCAAGTAGCTTAGTCAGATTGTCTCTACCATTAACAAATTTGGCAAGATCAGAAGTGAGCTCTTCCACTTTCTGTTGAAGTTTTTCAACTTCTCCATATAGTGATGTTTCACTTGAGATCTCAGCTTCAATAGACTTTTCAGTCTTCAGCTCACTGGTCGCTTTAGCTAGTTTCTCACACTCTTGAGATTTCTGCTTATACTCACTGGTGAGCTTTACATACTCTCTCTTGAGGGATTTGAAAGTCTTAGATAAGCAGTTGGATTCCTCCAGCAACTCCTCATAGGCATCAAGTAATTCCTCACATAGTCAGGATGTACCTCATCGTCTGAGTCTGAGTCAGTGTTGGCCATCAGACAGAGATTGGCTTCTTCCTCTGTTTCTTCATCAGAAGATGTTGACTCCAGATCCTCCCAAGTAGCCATCATTCCTTTCTTCTTCTTCTTGAAGAATTTCTTAAAGGGGGACCTTCTTGAGTTGAGGACATTCAGTCTTGATGTGACCAAGCTTCTTGCACTCATAGCAGACAATTGGACTTTTATCTGTTGGAGTGGATTCTTTGAAGTTCTTGTCCTTGTTGAACCTTCTGAATGGCTTATCCCTCTTGAACTTCTTTTTTTATAGGAGAAGCTTTATCTTCCAGGTCAGGAGAGACAATTCTTCATCACTCTCGAAATCCTCATGTTCAGACAGGTCAGCATCACAAGATGACTCGTCTGCCTTTAGAGCCTTGGAAACTTTTGCTGACTTTTGATCAGCTTTCAGAGCAATTGACTTGCCCTTCTTTGGTGCAACTTCATCTCCAAGTTCTTGCTCATGAACAGTGAGTGTTCCAAGAAGTTCATCCATAGTCAAGGTAGTGAGATCCTTGGCTTGAGAGATAGCAGTGACCAAAGGTCTCCACTGTTTAGGTAGACTTCTTAGAATCTTTCCAACCTTCTCAACATTGGTATAGACTTTGCCAAGGATTTTAAACTATTGACTATAGTTTGAAATCTTCCTATCATTTGAGCAACAGATTCTCCTTCCTCCATGATAAACAGTTCATACTTTCTGACAAGTTTAGCAATCTTTGACTCTTTGACTTTGTCTTTTCTGCAGTAGTCCACTGAGCTTTTGGTTTGCCAGTGTCATCATCATTCTTAGAAATGAATGGACCATCTATAATGACATCCCAAAGATCAGAGTTTGTAGATAGAATGATCCATTGAAATCTATCTTCCCAATAGTTGTAGTTTTCTCCATTGAAGTAAGGAGGTCTGGTTAGGGAAGCTCCTTCAGTCTGGTGACTTCCACTTGAACTAGCTCCAGCAGTCATGTCTATTCTTTAGGACCTTTTACCTTTACACTGTTAGATGCTCAACCTAGAGGCTGAGCTCTGATACCAACTAAAATAGACAACTATAAACACGAGAAGGGGGGTTGAATTGTGTTTATCAGAATTTATCCAAAGTTGAAATCTTTTCACATACAGAAGCTTGGTTCAGACGAGTGGAAAGATACATGACAGAAAGGTGACCTGTCTGATGAAATTTTAATGGTGACTTAGACAAACACATCACTTGATAAACAGATAAGAAAACTAAAGCAACTAAAGAGTTTATAAGGAAAGAGAGATTGACACAGCTATTTATCCTGGTTCACTCTTCAAAGCAAAGAGCTACGTCCAGTCCTTGGCAACACCAAGTTTTACCCACTATAACTGATCAGGTTATAGACTCCAAGTATTGTTTGCACACCTAGCCTCTTCAGGCTCCAAGACAAGTATTCTTTGCACACCTAGCCTCTTTAGGATCCAAGACAAGTATTCTTTGCACACTTAGCCTCTTCAGGCTCACTTAGGTTTGTTTGAGAGATTTGGTTTGTAATAAATACAACTTCAGACAGACAGATCTTTCACTAACACTCAGTGGTTTAAATGTAAAGTTTAGGAAAGTCTGCGTAATAACTTTAAATGATTGAATAATACAGAATGAAAGAATGAAGATATTAATGCGCAGAGTAATGGCTCTTTAATGCTGTATGTATTCTCTATGTCTTTATCTTCAATGACTTATGTATTTATAGTCTTCAAGCATTTAAGATCTGTTAGAGACATTCCGTCAAATGTTGGCTTCAAGCAGAGCTTCAATAAATACAATAGAGTCGTTCTGGGCAGTCATTAATGCAATAGGAACGTTGGTTGTACTCTAACATGAAGGATCATGGCTTTATGCATCGTGATATAGCCATATCAGAGTTATGCAGAGAGCTTTTTGTACTTTACTGAGTACAATTCCCTTTTCGTGTAAGGACCAGAGGTACTAGGGAATAAAGAATGTTGGAAGCATTCTTTAACTGGTCTTTGGTTTTGACAACCGAGGTTACTTGAGAGAGTAACTTCTGACTTTTCTTGATAAGCGTGAGTGATCAGCCTTTGGCTCATCTAGTTTTATGGCTAGTATGACCATGGTTTTGTGCTAATTATTTTTCGTTTTGCCCCAAATTAGATTAGATTGTCCTCAAGCAAGGTTTTGAGTCTCTAAAGTAGTTTTAGGTTAATTTAGCCAGTTTTGATTCAAATAAAGCACTTATGGCTATTTTATTGATTTCAGGTTAACTTAGTAGTCAAGGGAATAAAGAAACAGGGGAAATTTCAATCCTGGAGGTATTCGCCCCGCGAGAGTCCACTCGCCTCGTGAACCTAAAAACCAGCTGAACAGTAGAATGTCATTCACTCTGTCTCGCCCCGCGAATCCTATTCTCGCCTCGCGAGCAGGAAGGCTGACTGTTCCAGAAAAATGTAAGATTTCTGTATCGCCTCGCGAGCCTGGAAGTCAGAAAGCATCACGCCTAGGCCCTGATACTCATTACGGGCGTAATAAGAAGACTCTTCCATTCCTCGCCTTGTGATCCATTCTTCGCCTTGCGAGAAGATCAAACGTTGCAGATTCTCCATAAGATTCGCCTCGCGAGTGAGTGTTCGCCTCGCGAGAGGAAGCAGTTCCTGAATGTTATAAATTGCTGTTCTAGGCAGATTTGAAGAACTTTTGATTCTCCACTGTTTTTTTATAGATTTTCTGGTTGTGCTACGTTTTTATGGAGAACTAATTCCATTTGATTAGTCTACTGTAATCGATTTCCACCGCACTTGAGGTTCTGTAATTCCTATTTTGTTTGCTTTTCCCTTTTCAATACTATGCTATATATTTCTGTTTGCTTAATTCAGGAGTGTATAGTGTTTGTATTGATTTATTTCGGTGATGTTATGTTCCTATATTGAATCGCGTTTGCTTAATTCGCGTGTGTTCGTTCATCTTCGCTTAGTTCATGAGTACTTCACCCCGTTTGCTTAATTCGGGAATTAGGAACATATATCTCGTAGTAGCGATTTCGCTTGTTAATTGTTGCTACAACCGAAAGGGGATTAGAATCTGCTTAGGGCTTGGAATTTACATGAACCGATGATAGTTGGGAAATCGAGAACAGTAGATTAATCGTCTTTAGCTTATTTGATAATCCTTTAAACTGCTTTATTTTTATTGCTCTGTTTTTGCTTTGTTCTCCAATTGAATTTCAATCCAACCCCCCCCCCCCCCCAAAAAAAAAAACTGATTTTTGTGGTAAATAACAATTCAAGCGTCCTTGTGAGACGATATCTTAGTTGTCGCGCTCTACTACAGTTTTATAAAACCGCTCGCTTTTTGACCCGTGTGCGATAGCGCGTTCAAAAATTGGCGCCGTTGCCGGGGACTCTTGTTTGTTATTTTCGTATTTTTTTTTGTTTCTTTTTCGTTTTTGTTTTGAATTAGTCTGGCTACTAGGTCTACTTGCCCTGACTTGTGTGATTTTGATCCTGAAATTGTAAGAACACTACACACACGCCGTAGAGCAATTCGGGCTAGCACTAGTGGTGGTTCTAATTCTGAAACTGTTTTTGATAACATGGGTGACCAAAGGACATTAAGACAACTTGCTGCCCCTGATGTTAATTATAATGGCTTGTGTATTGAATATGCTGGTGCTGTTACTCCCTTTGAATTAAAATCTGGTCTAATACATTTGTTGCTAAGGTTTAGTGGTCTTGCAGGTGAGGATCCACATAAGCATCCGAAGGAATTCCAGGTTGTCTTCTCCACACCCTTGAGACCAGAGGGAATAACTGAGGATCACATCAAGCTGAGAGCCTTCCCGTTCTCACTACAGGGCGCTGCAAAGGATTGGCTATACTATCTTTAGCCAAACTCTGTTACCACCTGGAACGATTTGAAGAAGGTTTTCTTAGAGAAATATTTTCCTGCCTCCAGAGCTGCATCAATCAGGAAGGAAATATGTGGCATCAGACAAGGCAATGAGTCATTGGCTGAGTATTGGGAGAGATTCAAGCAGTTGGTATCCAGTTGCCCTCAGCATCAGATTTCCGAGCAACTCCTTATTCAGTATTTTTATGAGGGGTTACTACCGATGGATAGAAATATTTTGGATGCTGCTAGTGGGGGAGCACTTGTTGATAAGACTCCAGCTGCTGCCAAGCAATTAATTGAAAATATGTCACTAAACTCCCAACAGTTTACAACCAGGAGAAATTCTGTTGAGACAAGGGGTGTGAATGAGGTCCATAGCTCTTCTTCCAACCAGGCCCTTGAGAATAGAATTGATGAGCTCACTTCTTTGGTGAAGTAATTGGCAATGGATAAGGTTCAGCCGGCAAGGTTGTGTGGCATGTGCAGCTCTCATCGAGCACTCAGTATGATGCATGCCCCATTCTCGAAAGAAGGGGTCGATTCTTGATTTGCCTCAAGCTTATGCAGTCCATCCTTACAATCAAGGCAACAATCAGAACCGGTACAGCGTTCCTGACCTCTCCACAATTAAGTACCACCCCAATTGGAGGAATCATCCCAACCTTCGGTATGGGAACTCATCCCAACAACAACCGGTGGCACCTCCACAGAATCCTCCTCAAGTGACAACTTCTGCACATTCCGAACCTTCACTAGAGGACCTGATCAAGCAAATGGCTGCACAGAATCTCCAGTTTCAGCAGCAAGCAAATGCTAGTATTCATACTTTGCAAACACAGGTTGGACAGTTTCAGCAGCAAGTTGGACAGTCTCAGCAGCGAACAGATGCTAGTATTCAAGCCTTGCAGACACAGATTGGACAGCTTGCCACTTCCATGAATAACATACAACAAGCTCAAGGATCAAACCAACTACCTGCACAAACAGTGATGAATCCCAATGTCTCCAATCCTAATGTGAGTGCCATTTCTTTGAGATCTGGAAAAGTTGTCGAGGCAGCCTCTGAAAAAAATGAAGAAACTGTTGAGGTAACTCTTGAGCCTTCAGTTGATGTTGAAGCTGAGAGAGTATATGTGCCACCAATCCCCTTCCCACAAAGAGTGCATAAAAATAAGAAGATTGGTGGGGAAGACAAGGAGAGGGAAATTTTAGATGTGTTCAGAAAGGTGGCGGTAAATATTCCCCTTTTGGATGTGATTAAGCAGGTGCCCAAGTATGCAAAATTTCTAAAGGATTTATGCACCCACAAGAGGAGGTTGAAGGGTAATGAGAGAGTTAATCTAGGGCGAAATGTTTCAGCCCTCATTCAGCCTAAGCCTGCACTTGAAAGGGTTACTGTTTCAGCCCCCACTCAGGCACTACCACAGAAGTGCAAGGATCCGAGCACTTTTGCTATTCCATGCACCATTGGGGACATCAAATTCGAAAATTGCATGTTGGATTTGGGATCCTCCATAAATGTCATGCCCACCTCTGTTTTCAACAACCTTGATCTTGGTCCCTTGCAGCATACAGGTCTCACTATCCAGTTCGCCAACAGGACCAATGCTCGCCCCATGGGAATGGTAGAAGATGTGCTGGTACAAGTTGATGAGTTGATCTTCCCTACTGACTTTTACATCCTAGACATGGCAGGGGAAATAAATTCAAGTAGATCACCAATAATCCTGGGCAGACCGTTCATGAAGACGGCAAAGAAAAAGATTGATGTTGATGATGGGACCATGTCCATGGAGTTTGGTGACATTGTGGCAAAGTTTAACATCTTCGATGCTATGAAGCATACCCTGGAAGAGCACTCTGTTTTCCAAATAGAGTTGCTCTCTGAAATTATTGATGACACCCATGAGGACTTGGTTTCTGATTTTCCATTTATTTCTGGCTTTGATGATATTTATTCATGTCTCGATTGTCATCGACACTAACCCTTGTCTTTGTTTGTGCTGAGTTCATTGATTCTACTTTGCAGGGTGATAGTGTGAGTGAAGCTGTCTGTTCAGCTGAAGATCTTGACATCATGGCTGCTCCAAATATACCATCCATTGAGCAGCCACCCTCCTTAGAGCTCAAGCCACTTCCTGGGAATCTGAAGTATGCTTACTTGGAGACGAATGAAAAACTTCCAGTCATTATTTCATCCAACCTTGACTCTGACCAGGAAGCTAAGCTCTTGGAGGTTCTGAAGAAGCACAAGAAGGCGATTGGGTGGACCTTGGCTGACATCCCAGGAATTAGCCCCTCCAGATGTATGCATAGAATTCTGTTGGAGGATGGGGCTAAACCAGTTAGGCAGCCCCAAAGGCGGCTCAATCCGTTGATTCTGGATGTTGTGAAGAAGGAGGTGACTAAACTTCTGCATGCGGGTATCATATACCCCATCTCTGATAGTACTTGGGTAAGTCCAGTGCAAGTTGTACCCAAGAAGTCCGACCTCACAGTGGTAAGAAATGATAATAATGAGCTTGTACCCACTAGAGTCTAGAATAGCTGGCGAGTCTGTATTGATTATAGGAAGTTGAACCAGGCCACCAGAAAGGATCACTTTCCTTTGCCGTTCATCGATCAGATGCTCGAACGGCTGGCTGGTAAATCCCATTACTGTTTTCTTGATGGCTTTTCTGGTTACTTCCAGATCCATATTGCACCAGAGGATCAGGAAAAGACCACTTTCACGTGCTCCTTCGGCACGTTTGCCTACAGGAAGATGCCATTTGGTCTTTGCAATGCTCCTGGCACTTTCCAGAGATGCATGCTTAGCATTTTTACTGAATTTATTGAAAATTGCATGGAAGTGTTCATGGATGATTTCACTGTATATGGTTCCTCATTTGATGCATGCTTGCATAGTCTGAGTTTGGTTCTAGAAAGATGCATTGAAACTGACCTGGTTTTGAACTATGGAAAGTGTCACTTTATGGTTGAACAGGGGATTGTTTTGGGGCATGTTATTTCTAAAGAGGGTATTTCAGTAGATCCTGCTAAAATTGATGTGATTTCTACATTGCCTTATCCATCTTGCGTTCGCGAGATTCGTTCTTTTCTTTGTCATGCAGGTTTCTACAGGCGCTTCATTAAGGACTTCAGCAAGATAGCTCTTCCTTTGTCAAACTTGCTGAAGAATGATGCCATGTTCCACTTTGATGACAACTGCAAGAAGGCATTTGACTACCTGAAAGGGCATTGACCTCTACCCCCATCATCCAGCCCCCTGACTGGACCCTCCCTTTTGAGCTCATGTGTGATGCTTCTAACTATGCTGTGGGAGCGGTCCTGGCACAAAGGGTGGGCAAGGCTGCCCATGTCATTCATTATGCTTCTAAGACTTTAGATGCTGCACAGTCTAATTACACCACCACTGAAAAAGAACTTCTAGCTGTTGTTTTTGCCCTTGATAAATTTAGGTCATATTTGTTAGGTTCCAAGGTTATTGTTTTCACTGACCATGCAACTCTGAAGTACCTGTTGAAGAAACCAGAAGCGAAGCCGAGATTGATTCGGTGGATGCTGTTGCTCCAAGAGTTTAATGTGGAGATAAAAGACAAGAGTGGAGCTGAAAATTTAGTAGCTGATCACTTGAGCAGAATAGCA
Source organism: Sophora flavescens (assembly GCA_030762895.1). NCBI lineage: Eukaryota > Viridiplantae > Streptophyta > Magnoliopsida > Fabales > Fabaceae > Sophora > Sophora flavescens. The sequence continues at coordinate 116,749,521 of CM061068.1, forward strand.
AGGGATGAGGACCCTTCTCCCATCCAGGATGATTTTCCTGATGAGCAGCTTCTACATCTGCATGGGGTAACTCCTTGGTTTGCTGACATAGTTAACTATCTTGTTGCTGGTGTTTTTCCTGCAGGTGCAAGTAGAGCCAAGATCCACAAACTCAAGAGTGATTCCAAGTACTATGTTTGAGATGATCCCTACCTTTGGAAGTTTTGTAGTGATCAGGTAATTCGGAGGTGTGTCCCCGACTATGAGACAGAGTCTATCTTGTACTTTTCTCATGCTTCTCAAGTAGGGGGACACTTTGGGCCACAGAGGACTGTAAGGAAAGTCCTAGATTCTGGGTTCTACTGGCCCACCATTTTTAGAGATGCCTATGAGGTCTACCGGACTTGTAAGGAGTGTCAATCAGCAGGCACTGCCATCACTCGTAGGAGTGAAATGCCTCAGCAGCCCATGCTTTTTTGTGAGGTGTTTGATGTGTGGGGAATTGACTTTATGGGTCCTTTCCCTGCATCTTTTGGTTTTTTATACATTCTTTTGGCTGTTGACTATGTTTCAAAGTGGGTGGAAGCTATATGTACTAGGACTAACGATTCTAAAGTTGTTTCAAAATTTGTTAGGTCCAATATTTTTTGTAGGTTCGGCATACCTCGGGCTATCATCAGTGACCAGGGCACTCACTTCTGCAACCGCACCATGGAAGCTCTACTCCGGAAGTATGGAGTTATGCATAGAGTCTCCACTGCTTACCATCCCCAGACCAATGGCCAGGCTGAGATATCAAACAGGGAGATCAAGCAGATCTTAGAGAAAATGGTGCAGCCGAATAGGAAAGACTGGAGCCGCCCTCTAGAAGACGCACTGTGGGCTCAGAGGACCGCTTTCAAGACACCAATAGGAATGTCCCCCTTTAGGCTTGTATTTGGTAAGGCATGTCATCTCCCTGTGGAAGTTGAGCACCGTGCGTATTGGGCGGTCAAGTGCTGTAATTTGGAAATGAAAAAAGCTGGTATTGAAAGGAAACTCCAATTACAGCAGCTTGAGGAGCTTAGGCTAGAAGCCTATGAAAACTCCCAGATTTATAAAGAGACAACCAAGCATTTTCATGATAGGATGATTGCTAGGAGAGAATTTTCTGTGGGCCAACAGGTCTTACTGTTTAACTCCCGCCTGAAAGTGATGACTGGGAAACTTAGGTTCAAGTGGATTGGCCCATTTGTTGTTACTAATGTTTTTCCTTATGGTGCAGTAGAGATTAAAAGTGCAGGTAGCAACAAGGCCTTCAAGGTTAACGGGCAGAGGCTAAAGCTATTCCATGAGAGCTCGGTGCCTGAGGATGCTACTGTTGAGGAGCTCTCCTTGGAAGCTCCCATCTACACTGCCACCTGATCAGGGAACACCCTTTCCTTTCCCTCACTCTGATTTTATAGTTATGTTGTTTCATTGGGGACAATGTATGTTTTAAGTGTGGGGGAGGGAACCAATTGTAGTTTTGTTTTGTGTTTTGTCTTGTTTTTCTTTTAGCTCTTGAATAAATCGTGTGAGTCTTTGGTCGGTGAGCTTGATTGATTTTGATTGATTTGGCACAGATTTATTGCATGATTTATGTGATGATTCCCCCTAGGTTGAAAAAATTTTTGCTTTTGAAAAGTGATCCCCATGTAAAAAAATTTGAAAACTGAACTTTGAGATATTTTGTTGTGATGGCATGATTTATGATAAGTTTGGGGTGAAGGGGTGCACACACTAGGGATAGAATCTCGGTCAAACAGTTTGCAAAAATGTCCAGGTGAGGATTTGAGCCTCCAACATGTTTTTAACTGTGTGAATCACTTTTGAGCTGTACTTTCCCGAATTTGCTTGAATCTCTTTATGGTTTGCATGTTTATGTGTTTGCATCAGATGATTTAGGCATTTTTTTTGTAAATAACCACTTGGCCTGAAAATAACCGTCCCTAATGCATGTTCCCTAGTTAGCCCATTGAGCCTAATTAGCCTGTTAATTCTTGATGACCTTATATTATGAGACCAAAATCTGGAAAAACCATGTTATCCCGATCTTAGGATTAGGAGAGCATGGAAGCTTAGCAAGAGAATGGTTGCAAGAAACTAAGTTTGGGGTGGCTACAAGGATGTGACATGTCATTCTGTGGTGAGAAAAAGAAAAAAAATAATAAAAAGGTTGGAGCCAAAGGCAAAGAAAAGAAAAAAAAGAAAAAAAAAGGAAAAAAGGGAAATAAAAGAACAAAAATGTCAAAAAAGGATATTAAAAGAAAAAGGATGTAGTCACCCAAAAGCATAAAGAAAAATGGAAAAAGGAACTTGAGTGGGAATTCAATGTATCAAATGTTCATGCTCTCTTAGTTCCTAGGGAATTAAGCCTAGTACCTTTGTATATCCTACCCTTAGCCAGGCCCCATTACAACCTTAAAAGACCTTTTGATGTTGCATGCATGTTCCCGTGGGAACCATTTTGAGATGAAAATCAAATTCATGGGAAGTGCTCTTAAAAGTGAAATTGAGTGAAATGTTGATTGCCTAGACAAACTGAGTGATTGAGTGAAACACTAAATTCCCTTGTGAGGAAGGCGATTGTTTGAATTTGGTGATCTCCCTCTTGTGTGTAACTTGGATCCCTTGCTTAGATTAATGATTGTTTGAATGATAAAATTCTCAATTGTTTAGAGTGAATACATGTGGGGATTACTTTGTTTGAAAGGGGGGAACATTGAAGGAAAAATTATTTTGGTGAATTGCTTGAAATTTGTGCAAATTTGATTGAATCTTTTAAGCTTGCCATGTCTTGAGTCTTTTTGAGTTTTTGAGTTTTAGTTTACTTGGGGACAAGCAAAGTTTAAGTTTGGGGTATTTTGATCAGCCTTTGGCTCATCTAGTTTTATGGCTAGTATGACCATGGTTTTGTGCTAATTATATTTCGTTTTCGCCCAAATTAGATTAGATTGTCCTCAAGCAAGGTTTTGAGTCTCTAAAGTAGTTTTAGGTTAATTTAGCCACTTTTGAGTCAAATAAAGCACTTATGGCTATTTTATTGATTTCAGGTTAACTTAGTAGTCAAGGGAATAAAGAAACATGGGAAATTTCAATCCTGGAGGTATTCGCCCCGCGAGAGTCCACTCGCCTCGCGAACCTGAAAACCAGCTGAACAACAGAATGTCATTCACTCTGTCTCGCCCCGCGAATCCTATTCTCGCCTCGCGAGCAGGAAGGCTGACTGTTCCAGAAAAATGTAAGATTTATGTGTCGCCTCGCGAATCCCAGTTTCGCCTCGCGAGCCTGTAAGTCAGAAAGCATCACGCCTAGGCCCTGATACTCATAACGGGCGTAATAAGAAGACTCTTCCATTCCTCGTGATCCATTCTTCGCCTCGCGAGAAGACCAAACGTTGCAGATTCTCCATAAGATTCGCCTCGCGAGTGAGTGTTCGCCTCGTGAGAGGGCGCAGTTCCTGAATGTTATAAATTGCTGTTTTGGGCAGATTTGAAGAACTTTTGATTCTCCACTTTTTTTTTTATAGATTTTCTGGTTGTGCTACGTTTTTATGGAGAACTAATTCCATTTGATTAGTCTACTGTAATCGATTTCCACCGCACTTGAGGTTCTGTAATTCCTATTTTGTTTCTTTTTCCCTCTTCAATACTATGCTATATATTTCTGTTTGCTTAATTCAGGAGTGTATAGTGTTTGTGTTGATTTATTTCGGTGATGTTATGTTCCTATATTGAATCGTGTTTGCTTAATTCGCGTGTGTTCGTTCATCTTCGCTTAGTTCATGAGTACTTCACCCCGTTTGCTTAATTCGGGAATTAGGAACATATATCTCGTAGTAGCGATTTCGCTTGTTAATTGTTGCTACAACCGAAAGGGGATTAGAATCTGCTTAGGGCTTGGAATTTACATGAACCGATGATAGTTGGGAAATCGAGAACAGTAGATTAATCGTCTTTAGCTTATTTGACAATCCTTTAAACTGCTTTGTTTTTATTGCTCTGTTTTTGCTTTGTTCTCCAATTGAATTTCAATCCAAACGCCCCCCCTCCCCCCAAAAAAACTGATTTTTGTGGTAAATAACAATTCAAGAGTCCTTGTGAGACGATATCCGAGTTGTCGCGCTCTACTACAGTTTTATAAAACCGCTCGCTTTTTGACCCATGTGCGACAGCGCGTTCAGTGAGACTGAGTAGGTGAGAAGGCTTAAAGTCTCTTTCTGATGGGACAGTCAACAAAAACTTGTTTGGTGCTTGATTCTTCAATGAGTAACCTCAGACAAGTATAGGAACTCGTGGAGAGACAGGTTGAAGACGTAACTTGAAAGAAGTTAATAATCCTAGTCAGCAAACAGGTTGACTTTCGTTTATCCGGACAGGTAGTCACTTATGAGCAGAAAGATTATTCTTACAATTTGAATCTGCACACTAGATAGACAGGTTAGCAACCAATATGAAGGTTAATTAAATCATTAACCAATGTTTAGTTCTCATTAAAACTTAGGAAAATGCACATCAGACATTTTAGAGACTTAACAGAACCCAACCTCTTTTTCACTCCAATGAAAGAACTCATTTTGGTTCTTAAGTGGGTCCCACAAATGACCTCACATAATATTTATACTTCTATTTATTTTTATTTTTATTTCAAACAAATTTTTTTGGCAAACAGTTTTTTTGGCAAGAACGATTCCTGTATAAGAACCATTCTACAGGGTGGCATTTAGGAACATCCAGGTCATCCATCTTCAATGGGTGAATTTTTTAGAACCAGTTCTTACAAATAAGAACTCATGTAAGAACCACCATTGGAGATGGTCTGATAATAAAATATATGTCTTTTGGAGAGAAAATAAGTGGAACAGTAACATTTATTTTACTAAGTGGAAAACATTTTGGTAATTTAGGCTTTACACTATCTGCAATATTTTGTCACTATCTACGTGGGCCTTACATTTTGACAACAGTTGGGTAAATTTGGGAATAATAACTTTGGGGCTATCTATTAGACTATCTCTGGATTGTGGGCCTTATAAAAGCAAGTAGTAAGTATTTTTTCTGAGAGGCCTAAAGCAAGGGTTTTACTTGCTTTGGCCTTGGATCGACCCTGATCAAGCCTAATTTTTGTTAGTCGCGACAACCATTAATCCATAAGGGAGGAATTGGGTGATCATGTGTTTTAAGACATTTTCAATAAAAATATATTTTTATAGATACTTTATATTTTAAACAAAAAAGATGTAGCAGAAAACAATTAATGTTAATATAGAAATATCAAGGCTTATATAGTCATTACGGAGATAAAGGGAGAAAAGCATGAACATGGATATTTATCCCGGTTTGATCACCAACCACTTATGACTAACGTCTTTGGTCAACTACCTAAGGTTTTTCACTACAACAAGCAAATTTTCAATTGCAACATTTACAAAACAAAGCATTCTTCACTAAACATGGACAGCCTTACCCTTTGTGGAAAAACTCGACAACAAACAGGGATAACACTTGTCATAATCTGAATTTTGTAGTCATAATCGAGCGAAAGGGAAAGGCTCGTCCTTCCCCTTCGCAACCTATCAAGCGTATACTAAATTTTTCGCATAAAAATCATATATGATTACATTAATTAATACTATAAAATAATGAATATAATACATCTAAGTACAAATGAAACCAAAATTACAAGGTCTTGATTACTACAAATTGTTACAACAAATTACCCTTAGGCTCAAATTCAATCTTACTCTCCATATGACATTCATGACTTCCAGCGGCTTCCACACACGAGATGCAAGAAAAATGATGATTCTCTACCTAAACCTTCAACATAATTAAGAGTGAGTTGAGTCTAAAACTTGTGAAGGGGGACACACACACTAACATACATACCAAAACATCTCAAAAGGTCATATGTAACATCCGTGTTTTTATAGCTAAGTTTATAGGTTTAATGATTATGTTTAAGACCTTGATTAGATGTCTAATATGAATGCTTAATCATGGGAAAACTTGCATGGAAAGTGCGTGATCAACCTGCTTCGAATCGAACGAAAACGTATTCTAGGGTTTTCTATATACTCTTTAGAATGATCAAGAGTGCACATTGTAAAATTTATGTTTGAGGAATAAATTAGGAATGTGTGAGGACTTGATCTTATTCCTTAGGTATAGAAGAGTCCATGTTTCAAATTTCAGGTCAATCAGACTGCAAACGAGCTCATAACGCGATGAAATGTAGAATCAGGAATTGCTGGTCAGCTTGGAGCGTTGAGCGCTGGTCCGGAGTGCTGAGCGCTGGGAAGCTGGTGCCACGCATCAGACATGTTGTTTTGGCTTCAACGACTCAAGAGGGGGGGGGGGGTGAATTGAGTTTTCAAAAAATATTTCCCTCTTAAAACTTTTTCACAAAGCTTTATAAATCAGAGTTGAGGATTAGTGTCCTCAGGATCTTTTACAAAATCGATGAAGGGTTTTTACAAAATCTTGAATAGAAGGTGATGAGGATAAAAAAGATTAATTCAGAATTAATAGAGAATAGATTCAGAATAGGTTCGGGTTTAATGATCAGTAATAGTTCAGTTTCAGTAATCAAGAATGGTTTTGATCAATCTCAGTTTTAAACGTAGATAACATAATCTTGATTACAATCAGATTCAGGTTTCAATTCAGTTTATATAAATCAAGAAAAAAAAACTATATTGAACTTTAAACATCAAAGTTGCAGGTTCTTGAACATAAACAGAAAATAAAGGAGTTTGAGTTTTAGGGATACCACACAACCAGATTTATCCTGGTTCAATCACCACCACTGTGACCTACATCCAGTCCCCACTCCACCTGTGGGATTTCACACACTAACACACAAGCTTTGCCAGGTTGCTTGAAAAAACCTTACACCACAGAGCACTCATTCACCTCGAGATACCACATTCTTGTGAAGAGCATCAATGTTCAACCTTAGGGATACCTCACCCTAATCACTCAGAGAGACTCCCTCTCTCTTTACAATCAAAAGTAAAAACAAAAGTTGATTCCTAACTCTCAGTAGTCTGATAAACAAATTGAAGCACTTTGAGTATTGAAACACTCTTTTCTCAGTAAGCACAATAAAGATGATGAATGATTTTCACAATTGATTTCTCAAAACGATTTCGTAAAACTGTGATATGTTATGATATATTCGTATATGTTGTTTAAGTGTTCCTTTGATCCCTCTTTATATAGAAAACAAGTTATAGTCGTTGGGATCAATCAAAACAGATTTGGATCTGATTAACAGAATATTTTTCTTGATTCTCGTTCTTGAAATAAGATTATGATTGTTCTTGTAGAATTCGCGTCCATCTTTAAAAAATAACCGCGTCCATCTTTAAAAATTGCCGAGTCCATTTGAAGAAAATAGCCGCATCCAATTTAAAAAATTGCCGAATCCATTTGAAGAAAATATCCGCATCCATTTGGAAAAAATAGCCGAGTCCATTTGCCATGTTAGTGGACGGAGCTTCTCATTAAGATCTTAGCAAGTCCAAAGACTTGTGTGGATGAGCACTTTTATCACTTCAGTGGACGTGCGCTTGTGTCACTTTAGTGGACGTGCGCTTTTACCACTTTAGTAGACGTGCACTTCTGTCACTTTAGTAGACGTGAGCTTCTGTCACTTTAGTAGACGTGAGCTTCTATCACTTTCTTGGACGCCAGTTTTTACTATTCCATGTGTTGGACGAGCGCTTATATTATTCAAGTGATGGACGAGTGCTTTGAAATCTTATTTCAAAAATCATTTTCATTTACGAAAAATTATTCCTTTTAATGCAGGTTATGAAAAATGATTTTCTTTCATGCATCTTTTCAAACTGAGCTTATTTGTGAATAAGAGATTTTATCTCTTACAAATCATCTAAGACTTAACACTAACTTCTTCATTAAGCTCTTGTCTCGATGATTCCTTGATCTTCGTCTTTGCTCTTTGATTCCTCCAAGTTCTTCCTTGAATATTCTCATTTGATTGCTCATTGAACTTGTTGAGTATTTCTTGATACCTGTCTTTGTAATTTGACACTAAAAATACTTGCATACACATTAAGTTGTATTTGTCATATATCAAAACCTCTAAGTCATTGAGTTTAACAATCTCCCCCTTTTTGATTATGACAAACCTTTTAACAAATTATAAAATCAGAGTATAAGTGTAGCAGACGCTAAGTGTTTTTGACAGATTTATATCATGGTATCAAAGCAGTCAGAGCAGAAGTATATCAGAGCAAAAAAAATATTATCATAGTAGTATTTGATTTACTCCCTATTAATCATGTAAGCTTTTAAGCTCCCCCTCAACATATGCATGTATAATTAGTTTTCTCTATCTCATACTTTAAAGGTAAAGAAAAGAAACATTCAAAGTAATAGAGAAGGTAAGCACTTAATCATTCAAACATAGCATTTAAAATTGTTCATGATAGAGGGATAGGTGCAGGGGAAAATAAAAAAGATGCATCCAACTCGCATAGATGTTCCAAAGCTCTCTTATGATCATTCATAGATATTCCAAATCACATCATACAAGAATCAAAGCATATTTATATGAAGATACAGTCATATAATCAGTTTCTTTAGAGATTAGATATAGGATTGATCGATTATGCCCAATTCTCTTCTAATGAAAAAGATGTTTTCCTTGTTCAAGGGCTTGGTAAAGATATCAGCAAGTTGCTTAGTTGTATCAACATATTCAATCTCAATTTCTCTACTTTGTATATGGTCTCTAATGAAATGATGTCTGATTTATATGTTTTTAGTTCTAGAGTGCATTATGGGATTCTTAGTTAGGTTAATTGCACTCGTATTGTCACATCTAATAGGAACTTGGTTTAGTTACACACCATAATCAACTAATTGTTGTTTCATCCATAAAACCTGTGCACAACAGCTACCAGCTGCTACATATTCAGCCTCTGTAGTGGATAAAGCCACACTAGATTGTTTCTTACTGAACCATGATACTAATGAGTTTCCTAGTAAATGGCAAGTTCCACTAGTACTCTTTCTGTCTAGTTTACAACCAACAAAATCAGAGTCTGAATAGCTAATTAAAGTACATGTAGCTCATTTGGGATACCATAATCCCATGTCTTTTGTTCCTAACAGATACTTAATTATCCTTTTAACTGCTGTTAAGTGTGATTCTTTTGTATTTGCTTGATACCTAGCACACATGCATACACTAAACATGATATCTAGCCTACTAGCAGTAAGATAAAGTAGTGAGCCTATCATACCTCTGAATTTAGAAACATCAACATGTTTACCTTGCCCATCCTTGTCCAGATAATAGGAGGTACTCATTGGAGTAGCCAACTCCTTGGCATTTTCCATGCCAAACTTCTTGATCAACTCATTGCAGTACTTGGTTTGGCTAACAAAGATTCCATTTTCAGTTTGATTTATTTGCAGTCCAAGGAAAAAGTTCAACTCACCCATCATTGACATTTCAAACTCACTCTTAAGACTTGCAAACTCATTGCACAACTGCTCATTAGTAGCACAAAAAAAATATATCATCCACATATATTTGTACAAGTAAAGTGTTGTGTGCCTTTTTCTTAGTGAAAAAAGTTGTTTCAACTTTACCTCTTTTAAATCCTTTTTCAATGAGAAAATTACTTAACCTTTCATACCAAGCTCTAGGAGCTTGCTTTAAGCCATATAGTGCTTTAGACAGTTTATAAACATGGTTAGGCAATTCATTATTCTCAAAACCAGGTAGTTGACCAACATACACTTCCTCTTGTATAAATCCATTTAAGAAAGCACTCTTAACATCCATTTGATACAATTTAAATCCCATTATGCAAGCATAAGCAAGTAGCATTCTTGTAGCTCTAATCTTGTTACTGGTGCATATGTTTCATCACAATCTATGCCTTCTTCTTGGTTATACCCTTTGGCTACCAATCTAGCCTTGTTTCTTACAATTATACCATTTTCATCTAGTTTATTCCTAAAAACCCATTTTGTACCTATTACTTGACAGTTCTTGGGTTTAGGCACTAGTTTCCAAACTTGGTTTCTTTCAAATTGGTTTAACTCATCTTGCATAGCCATCATCCAATGTTCATCAATTATAGCATCATCTATGTTCAAAGTTAATTGTTGCATAGCAAGCAAAACAAATCATTTAAGGCTTCATTAATTTTTTTTTTGATTCAATTTGTGAAACAAAAGCCATATGATTATTCCAAGATAGATCATATAGCTTTGATAGAACAATGTAGACATATTATACAATGATATATAAGTCAACACAGAAATATTCACAATCATTCATTAATAATGATAATAAGAAAACATATTCAATCAGTATTCTTTCTTTATTATTACCCATTTTGTGTTCGGTGAAGGCTCTATGTCATGATTCCAATTTTTGCTCTTGACCTTCCACCACACCTACAAAACAGAATTTTATGTTTTTGTTATAGATACCCAAATATGTTTGGGTCCTTTTGAGTTAGTTGCAGCAATAGTTCCTTTAGGAACCCATATATACTTAGACTCATTATAAGCAGATTTTCTGTAATGACATGTAGAAGCTGTGTGACATTTTCTAGCACAGAAATAGCATTTAACAAATGGTGTGTTTGATGTCATAGGTGCAGTAAAAAATTTCTTGAAAGTTTTCTCATGTATCTTAGGTTTATAGCCTATTCCAGCCTTATCATAAACACATTTTTGCTGTCCTAACAATGCATCAAATTATCTCTACCATTTGTGAACTTGGCTAAGTCATTTTTCAGTTTTTCAACATCTTTAGTCAATGTACTGCTAGATGCATTCAAGATTTCTTTATCACTAGTAATTCTAGATAGATCACCATTCAAATGATTTATATGTTTCTCCAACTTAGGACATTTATCACATATAGGTGCATCTAAAACAGTAGCTAGTTTTTCTTTTAAAGCACAATTTTCTGTTTTTAATTGATCTACCTCTTTGTTTAAAACAGGAGTTTTCTCCTCTAAGCATGTGATGGTTTTCCTAGACTTATTTAGCAATCTAGAAAGTCTAATGGATTCTTTATGAAGTTCTTCAAAAGCATTTTGCAATTCATCAAAAGAACGTTGATAATCAGAACTTACCTCACTTTCTGAATCACTATGAGTATTGGCCATCAAGCACAAGTTTTCCTCCTCAGATTCAGATTCTTTAATGGAATCTAGATCATTATCATTCCAAGCAATGTAAGCCTTTCTTGGCTTTCTCCACTTCTTGTCCTTTGAGTCAAACTTTTCAGTTTTGTCCTTCTTTTGCAGCTTTGGACAGTCAAGCTTCATGTGGCCAATATTTCCACATTCAAAGCATGTGATGTTGTTGGAAGAGTTGTCACCTTTGCTGAAGTTTCTTTTTGGAAAAGTGGATGGCTTTCTTTTGAAGTTGCTTTTCTTCTTTAGGAAGTTCTTGAATTTTCTAACTAGCAACCCCATCTCTTCTTCAGATTCTGCCTCTTGTGATGAATCATCATCATCACTGTCCTCTGCTTCTCTGACTTGTGATTTCAGAGCCAGTCCCTTCTTTCTATTATCAGTTTCTTCACTCTCATTTAGTCTGTTCAACTCCAATTTATGTTCTTGTATTTTTCCAAACAGTGTGGCAATGGTCATTGATGAGAGATCTCTGGATTCTGAGATTACAGTGACTTTAGGTTGCCATTTGCTACTCAAGCATCTCATTACTTTGTTAATTTGATCCTCATTGGAGATTGCTTTTCCAAGACCAGCCAATTGATTTACGATGTGTGTGAATCTCTTTTGCATTTCAGTCATAGGTTTTCCTCGATTCATTCTGAATAGCTCATACTCAATTGTGAGGGTGCTCATTCTTGCTCTTTTGACATCTGAGGTTCCTTCATGTGTTACTTGCAATGTATCCCACACCTCCTTTGCTGATTTGCAATTTGAAACCCTGAAAAACTCATCACGGCTTAAAGCAGATGTTATAATATTCTTAGCACGTGCATTATATTGAATTCTTTTCTTATCATCCTTATTCTATTCAGTTCTAGGCTTATTTCTTGGAGCACCATTAACATCTACAGTGGAGGGGACAAATGGTCCATTCTCTACTGCATCCCATATGTCAACACCTACTGCCTCAAGAAAGATTACCATTATTTCCTTCCAATAGATATACTAAGATCCATTGAAGGCAGGCGGACGTGCAAGGGAAGCCCCTTCATTCAGACAGTCATTGGAAGCCATTATCTTATAGTTGTTAAGCCAAACTTCAGAGTTTAGCTTTGATGCCAATTGTTGTTTTGGCTTCAACGACTCAAGAGGGGGGCTGAATTGAGTTTTCAAAAAATATTTCCCTCTTAAAATTTTTTCACAAAGCTTTATAAATCAGAGTTGAGGATTAGTGTCCTCGGGATCCTTTACAAAATCGATGAAGGGTTTTTAAAAAATCTTGAATGGAAGGTGATGAGGATAAGAAAGATTAATTCAGAATTAATAGAGAATAGATTCTGAATAGGTTTGGGTTTAATAATCAGTAATAGTTCAGTTTCAGTAATCAAGAATGGTTTTGATCAATCTCAGTTTTAAACGTAGATAACACAATCTTGATTACAATCAGATTCAGGTTTCAATTCAGTTTATATAGATCAAGAACAGAAATTATATTGAACTTCAAACATCAAAGTTGCAGGTTCTTGAACATAAACAGAAAGTAAAGGAGTTTGAGTTTTAGGGATACCACACAACCAGATTTATCCTGGTTCAGTCACCTCCACTGTGACCTACATCCAGTCCCCACACCACCTGTGGGATTTCACACACTAACACACAAGCTTTGCCAGGTAGCTTGAAAAACCTTTACACCACAGAGCACTCCTTCACCTCGAGATACCACACTCTTGTGAAGAGCATCAATGTTCAACCTTAGGGATACCTCACCCTAATCACATAGAGGGATAAAACTACCTTTGTGCATCATTTTTGGCTCTGTGCATGAAAAGATTAATGAAAATTCTTCTATATTCAACGAAAAAAAGTAAAATGGAACGCATCTACATTTCAACTAAGTTTCACAGTTATTCAATATAAATTATAACATTTTATCGACTCTAAAAAGTCATATTCGGAGTTTATGCCCTTGTTGCAACTTATTATCCGCTACAACGTGATTACAATTTGATACTAGATAGTAAATAGTCGTTTTCATCACTCACCTCTTCATGATCAGAGTAAACTCACAAATACATGGATCCAATAGAGTTACTTCCATACCATGAAGTTGTCCTTTGGAGCCTTCTCTTTCACTTAATATTTTCATCTCATATTTCGTGAGGAAATCACACATTATTTTATTTTTCGTAATGGAAAGACTATTGTCATTTCGACATATATCTGGATTGTAAAGTGTCTTGTCGATTATCCTTTGTCATTTCCATTCTAAGGTCAAGGTTGCATGCAGTATTTTTTTAGTTGCGTCAATTCTTGTTCATTGTAATATTTTGGTGCAAGTGTTGACATAATCGCATACAAGCTGCCAGGCCTAAAGGGTCTGGAATAAATCCTCTCACTTGACTATCCATCCCTAACTTTTGCCCTCAAATCGTTCAACACTTTCTTGTCTCCCATAGTAGCATGGAAAATGGAGCACCATTCGCTTGTGAAAGAAAATAGGGAGAACGAGTGGAGTTGAAAGACTAAAAGCAAGTTTTTGTGTGTGGAAAAGATGAAAGAACAACCCATAATATAAATGGAAAGTTTCTTAAAAATTATGTTAAAAATAAATCACCTTATTGATCATATTTGATATGGAAATAGATGTTTTAAAAAAAATACAAAAATTTAATATAAGATAAGATAAATCTAGGGGTGGACATCGGTCGGTTATGGTAGGATTCGGGTGAAAACATCCCGACTCGAATGAAACAAACTAGTTAAATATGTCACCCATTCTCATCCGTTGCAGTCTTCGGATTGGGTGGGTAGGCATGTCAGCGGATCGATGGACGGTTTGAAGCGGTTGGGGACCAAATAAAAAAAATTCAAGATAAAAAAATAAGAGGAGAAGAAAAAAAACCCAGAAGCAGAAACATAAAGCGGAAACCAAAAACCCGTAAAGTTTGAAACTTTCAACATATTTTTCCAAAAAAAAAAAATTAACATTAGTACAAAACAGATCTGAAGAAAAAGAAAATAAAGTGTGATGTGTGGTTGCCAACGTGGTTGAAACTTGAACCAGATATGAGAGGAAGGTAGCACGTCGTGGTTGTCGCCATGGTGAACCAGAAGAACCATAGAAGAAGGCAGCATGTATTAGATATGAGGAAGACGAGCGGGCTGGCATGGTGTGGTGTCGTGAGGTCTCTGAACTAGAAAGTGTGATGTGGAGTCGTGATAGTAGGTTCGCGCGGCGGTTCGCAGTAATAGAGGCATCGTACGATGTGGAGTCACGATGGTGAGAGAAGAACCAGAGGGGCGGTGGTGGAATGGCAGGGCAAGAGTCGTGGTGGTGCAATGTGGAGTAGTGGTGATGAGAGAGGAACCAGAGGGGCGGCAGCAGTGCCGCTAGGTCTCTGTGACGTTGGGAATGAGATATTGAGATAAGAGAGTATTAAGTTGAGAGAGGCTGAACCGAGAGACTCTGGCGTTGAGAGAGGATGAGAAAATCAAAGATTTTGAGACATAATTATTAGAGGATAAGGATAAGATATTACGAGGACCAATGAGATTTAAGGGAAATCTGAGGTAGCCAATTAGATTTAAGGAGAATTAGAAATTTAAAAAAAATTGTATATTAATTACATGCGGGCTGGTTTGGTCGGAAACAGATTTTTTTTACCCAAACCGAACCCGCCCGACTAAATCCGTTCATATCTGAGCCTGGAACTCGACGACCCACAAACCTGAATCCATCCTCCCACACGCAAAAATCTTGCTTCGGGTTACTCGTGTATAGGTCAGTGCGGAGAATCTGTCCACCCCTAGATAAATCTATCAAAATCTTAAAGATGATTCAGTTGAAGATATAATAAGTCAATCAAAATTTGAATCACCGCGTTGATTTTCCTCAGTAACTTGTCAACGATTGAGAGAGTGAGGCGTATAGGGACAAATATACCTATTTTTTGGCTCCATGCATGAAGAAGGATGTAACGTCCTCTAATGGGTAGAGCCTTGAGGATATGCATGAGGATTGAGTGGTTCTTTCTAGGCATGTAAGTGTATCGCGTAAACCCGACCAACCCAAACCGAACCAAACCATAAAAAACCAAAGTTAATTGGTTCGGGTTAAAACCCGAACCGAACCAAACCAAAATGAACCGAACCTATTTGGTTTGAGTAGTAGTTTTCTTTTCCAAAACCGACTACCTGATGACCCGACCCGGTCATAGAGATTTTCCCCCTAAATCTTACTTTGCTTACCTACCTTACTAACTTAGTAAGTCAAGTCTTCTTTGCCTCACTTGCTCGACACTCCGTCCTCCCTCACTATCGCGTTTGATCTAGCCACTGTTGCTGCCGCACACAGCCGGACCATGACCAGATCGATGTCCTCAGCAGCTCCTCTCTCCGTCGTGTCATGCTCACTACTTCGTGCTCTTCCCCTTCGAATTCATGCCCACTGCTTCGTGCCCATCCCCTTCGTGTTTGTTCCCACCATATTGTTCTCCGTTGAGACCGCGTCTAGCTCTGTCGAGGCTGCGCCTAGCTTCGCAGTGGTGAGTCCTCCATCCTCCCCCTTCTCCCCTTTTTGCATGTCAGATATTCTCCCCATTAGCCCAAAGTCGACTCCTTTACTCTTTTATGAGAATATCCGAGCTTCTGGGTCATTTCCATAGAAGGAGCTTTTGTGCTAGTGATACGTGTTTGGCGTGTGATAAGCCTTGCCTTTACTTTGCTAGAGGGTTTTTCAAAAATGGTAGCAATTGTAAAATACCTAAATCTATTCTTTTCCCCTTTCTTGCAAATTACTACCTCTTAATCCTTGCTTGACATTGCTTCTCAGATCCTAAATCTGTTCCTAAATCTGACTGGTGAGTTATTAGATCCTCACTTTGGTTATGTGTGTGCAACACATAACCACTATTGCTGTGTTGGTGCTTCAATTTGGCTGATTTTGTATTTTGGTTTGATGCTTTTAAGAACATTGCCGATTTTGTGTGAGGTTTGTGCATTTAAGAACTATATTTCTATGACAGAGAGTGTATTAATTTCATGATTCTAGATTGAATGGAGAAGAATCACATTACTGAGAGTGTATTAATCTAATCTGATGTTGTCTAATACTCTAATGTTGTATAACTGGTGACCTACTTGTTTCTTATAGTTGTTACATTGGTATTTGTGCACTAAAAATCTTTGTACATTTCCATTTAGAGACTGATTTTGGGTCTCAAATCAGGACATATCACAAAATCATTTATTTTGCTAAGTGTTCTATAAATGTTCTCCCTAATTGTGCAAGAGGTTTATGGTATGCCTCAGGGCTCGTTTGATGGTCGGGATATGATAGTGGTGATAGGATAAGAGTGCAGGATAGGAGTATAATAGGATATGAGAATGATAAGTAATTGGATATTATTATAATTTTAATATGAATTTTAAAAATTTCATTTGTATTCTAAATGTTTATATATTTTATTAGATTTGGTTATTTTTATTTCTTTCAATTTATAAATTATATTAAAATACAAAATTGTGATAATTACATTTTTTTTTTCAATTTTTTAAAATATTGTTTAACTTAAACTACTTTTTTAAAATTATAAATATTGATTTTTAGTTTTAACTTTAAATATAATAAACTCGTATGTAGTTTGTGTTCTTCTCTTTCCTCTTGATAAAAAAATTTATTAAAATAATTTTTTATTTTCTTAAAATAATATAAAATAATAAAATTAATCTTGTCATAAGATAAAAATAATTCTTAAAAATAATTATTAGTATGTTATTAATTTAAATAATTTTTAGTTTTTTATTTAAATTTTTATTTTCTAATTTTTATTTTATATACTTTTATATTTTATTATATTGTTTTTACATTTTTAGCTTTTTTATTTATTTATATTATATAAAATTCAATTTTAGCCTTGTTACAAAATTGCGTATAAATTTCAAAAATTAATTTTTAATTTTTAGATATTTCTATTAATTGAAATGTATTTTTATATTTTATAATTTTGAATACTAACTTTTTAAATTTTTAAATATTTTTATATTTTATTATACTTTAAATTATTATTTTATTATACTTTAATTATTTTATATATAAATGTTTTGATATTTTATTATACTTTAAATCACTTTATCATATACGGTAAGGTTCTTAATGATGACCTGTATTGTGATATTTGATTCATAGTAGAACTTTACTACCTTATGCCAAAGTGAAAATGTTGGCATTTGTGGTTTGCCTCTTCAACTTAAGGTTTATTAGTTGAGGGGCTAACTGAGTGTTGGGGCTCGCAGGTAGTGAGCCTATACCTACTGATTTAGATTTTGTCTAATCTGGGAGAGGGTGTCCTGGAAGAAAGGTTTGTCGGTTTGGGTGACACACTGAAATTGAATCGCATATAAAGAAAGAAAGAGATAGATGGAATGGATGGTGGACTGAGAAGGCTACAATCTGAATCAATCCCAACGTTCAATGAAGGGATTGGTTTAGTTATGTATCGGTGGTCGGCTCTTTGTACGATCGTTGAGAATGAATTGGGTGGGCCAAAGTCACGCCTTAAAGCTGATCAACTCGCTGCCGACATACTTTCCTGGTTCACTCGATCCGAAGGTATAAATATCAATATGGTATTTCCTTTTGTTCTATTATTATTATTGTTTGATTTTGGGAAAAGTACAAATGCACCCCTTAAACCTTAGTCCATTATCAAATAACCACCCCCAACTATTGATTCTTCCCAATTAGTCATCAAACTCCAACAATTAGTGAAATAGGTCATTCTATTAACCAAAGGTTAAATCACTAACAATGATTGAATCTAACCATTCCTTTTACTTTAATCTGAAGCATTGGTTGAATTTATTTTTTTATTTTGTTTTTTTAGGAAAAAAACAGAGCAAGCTGATGCTTCTCTTCTTGTGTTTCTTCTTCTCTTTGGGGAATCACCGGGTTTATTCCAATTGAATAGCAAGTATGATGCTTGGAATCTATCACGATTCTGATCCGAAAAAATTTGATTAAACATTCTCATTTCATCAATCATCATCATCATCATTCAAAGTGATAAATTCCCAGAGGTCAATTAATGGTCATGCATTTCATCAAGCAGGTAGTATCCAAGAGAAAAAATTTACAATCTCACAAAATTGTCAAGATTTTTATATCATAGGCCCCAAGACTGGAGAAACCCAAATTTACAAACAACATATCATTACAATTTCTACCAAACTAAATAAATAATGAATTACTAATTTCACAAAAACAAACAAACAAACAAACCAAGCAAAATTGCAATTACAAAGAAAAGATTTCCCATTTTGCTTATGTTGAAGAGTAACCATGATGCCTCTGCTGCACCTACCTCGCTTCTCCTTTCGTGTCTCTACTTTTATCTCTCTCTCTCTCTCTCTCTTTGTGTTTGTTCTCTGTTTCTGCCTCAAATCATTTCTACCTCTTACTCTCTGTTTCGTACAACTCTGGGTGAATCCAACATTGTCAAGCAGGAAGAACATCACGTATAATGGAAAATAATAATGATGAGGACAATACATGAAAGATAAGTACTTAAGATTGGGTGATCACACATTATTAAAACTTATCAACATGTGCATATAGAGAAATCATATAGCGTAAAACCATATTGTGCAGAGTTGAACTAGAACCTTTGTCTAGTCTTTTTTTCTTTTCTTTTCTTTTCAAAAAATAAATTCAATCATCGGTTCAGATTAAAGCAGATGAATGTTTGGATTCATCATTGTTAATGATTTAGCTTTTGGTTAAGAGAAGGATCAATTTCACTAATTGTTGAAGTTTAAGGAGTAATTGGGATGAATTAATAGTTGATGGTGCCCATTTACAAACATGATAAAGTTTAGGAGGTGTGTATGTACTTTTCCCTTTAATTTTTAACATACTTCTGTCTTAATTTTTATTCATTGTTGATATCCAGATCCACTTTATATAGATGGCTTGGAAACATACTTGATGAAGGCATGCTTTCTCTTAATGTCGAGGTTGAGGATGGCAGCGTTGAAGAGGTATTATTATTATTATTATTATTATTATTATTATTTTGTATTTCTGGACTCTATTGTGAATTTAAGTGTGTTGGAAGTCCCAAGTTGGTAAATATAATGGCTTAAATGGAGAGTATATAAATTGGAAGACCCAAAGACTTATTGTTTTTAAGGTTTTGGGTCAACATGTGATGTTTAACCCACCTCTGTGACTGTTCACTTAGGCTACAGAAAAAGATCTCTCGGTTTTAAGCGCTCTCTCAGTTTCACATGTGTATCATATTTGATGGAGTTGTTTCCTCTTAAGAATTCAAATGTTATATTTCCCTCATTGGTACTGCTTACTTTGCTTTTTGTTTCCTGGAAGATCGTATGAAATGGTAGGTATATATGCCTAGTGGCAAAAGATCTAAGTGCCTGTTTGGTTTTACGTTTGCATCCCTCAAACTCATGTTGTATGTGGTCAAACATGGATTTGACCCATTTGAAGATGTTTGGATCACAGAGTTGAGAAGGAAGTTTACATTCAGAATCAAGTTTGGGAGGAAGCAGCTTCACCTGCTTCCACGTCTGGGATTCAAAATTGATTGTGGAGATTTTGTCTCTCTACGAGTAATTTAACTTATATACCCTTTATTAATATCTTCACCTACCTACGTTTGTGTCATTTGCAATTTTCCATGGTTGTTGTTGCTTGATTGGCAAGTGTACCAAATCGTACAAGTAATAAAGTGAAAATAAAGTATCGTTCCCAACGAGGATTGTGATCAAGTATCAACGTGGCCTAGGAAATAGATATTTGAACGAATGAATTTCATAGTTCCAAGAGCTTTTATGAATTTTTGTTTATAAGTTGTCACAACAAAATGAATGAATCAAGTAAAAGTAAAGAATGAATTTAATGTAGGTAAAAGCGGCTAGGTATCGGAATCCCTCAATTTTCACTTAATGTAACTTTGTGCAACCCTAACCTCAATTCATCTCATTCAATTGACATGCAAATCACTAACCTAGATTTATCCCTAATTCCTTAGGTGATAATCCTTTTGTTGCAAATCAAGAACCCTAATTCCTTAGGTGATGCAAGATTCGAACAAACATTAAGCATTAGATTCACAAGAATGTATTGCAACGTAGTTCTATTCCTAGAATCAACATCACAATATTAATCAACTTCATTTCCAATTCAATCACCAATTTTCCAATTGTGAAATTGAATCTAACATCATTTCAAGGTTGATCAATCCAAGAAAATCATTGTGCATAGAAGAGATTAATCAAACTGAACAAAATTGCATTGAAATCACAAATCAAACTTAATTACATCAAGATTTAATCAAGTTCATCCTAAACCTAACCTAAGAAATCTAGCAACTCATAGTAAAAAGAGAAGAGAAGGGAGAACTTGAGTAGGAATGAGTGGAGGAAGCCATGGAAGCTTCAAATCTTGTTCCCAAGCTTGAATCTCCAATGGATGCATAGAGAATATGTGAATCGGGGTGAAATCGTGCCTAAAATGAGCCAAAGACCCCTCCTAATCTGTCAAAACACGAATTTATACAAGTTCTGATCGTCCTCCAGCGCTGAGCACCCCTGGCTAGCGCTGAGCGCTGGCTTCTATACGAGAAACGTTGCTTGTTGTTTGTCTTGGCGATGGGCGCCCAATCACAGCGCTGGGCGCTGGTCCCTTTTCCTTCTGGTGGCGTTGAGCGCCCAAGCAGCAGCGTTGAGTGCAGGCTGCTCTGCTCTCTGTCCATGCTGAGTGCTGGAGTTTTGCACTGAGCGCCCGATGCTGCTGTAACTTCCGTTTTCTGTTTCCTTTCTAGGCTGAGCGCCCGTTTCCTGAGTTGAGCGCTGGACTTTTATTCATACACATTTTCAACATGTTTTGAGTGTTTTTTTCACACAAATTATGATCTAATGGATCAAAACTTTATTCATATCAATGTATGTATCTTCGTATCACTTTTCCTACAATTCCTAAGATTATTTACAACTTATTTCTATTTGGATTCACAAACTAACATATATTGCACATTCATCAGTCGTACCCCGACTTTTAGATCTGCCATTAGAACATCTCCTATGCAAAGTAGAAACGCTCCTCCAGTAGCCTCCGATCGCAACACAACAAAGACCACACCACGGCTCTGCTCGAACCACCGCGAGTTGCTCCTCCGGCAAGATCTGTCATCACTCTGTCTCTCCTATGAAGAGGCACTCCTCCATAGTTGTTTAGGGCAGATTTTTATTTGGTCAAATTACTTGGTCTAATTTATTTCCACCATCACGGTTTTTTTAAGTGGGTTGGTTGTATGGCTCGAATAATACAAAATGAAATATTTTCTTTATTAGTTTTTCTTTTTGGTGCTTTCTTTTCTTTAATAGATATCTTACTATATTTATTTGATTTGTTAATGTTGGGAATTTGCGTATAAAACAAAAGAAACCCAGCGGAAAAATTCCCATCGAAGGATCCTTGCGAATGGTCATGATTCATGATTAGAAGGTTTACCTCTTGAAGCGATGGCCATTGAACAGAATTCGTCTATCATGAACACCGCACGAATGATGTCTCTAAGGTATCCACACGAGCAGATTCTGTGAACGTCCAACGTCACGAACCCGAAGCGTCTCTGTCTCACAGTGCTAGCTTCAAAACCGAGACTTGCTGTTCACACTTACTCTCTATGTGCGGCTAGGTTGAAAACCGTGTAGGCACAACAACTTAAGTGGTCTACTTATAGTAGCGCCTCCTTAAGTGAGTTAGTGAGCAACGTTTGACCTAAGCCCATGTACTATGCGCTAGGCCCAATAGGAAAGTCCAACTCTCCTTTTAATGCTTCTTTTAATCCGCTTTAATGTGTGCGACCCTATAGGTTCCCAAAATGTTAGTAGTAATATTAAATCCCATTTAATATTACAAACAGTGAGCGGTATCTAGCAATACATCACTGCTACCTAAGTAGTGAGAAAGTCAGTGATTTGACGAAACCTTTCTGTGACAAATATTCATGTGCATTATTATCCCTTTGTCCATATATCTATATTGAACACAAGGCATAGAATGTGTCACCCTTGTATGGTTCAATATCATGTTCCCTGATACCCGAGTAGACTTAACAACAAATGAGGTCAATATCTCATATTGACTCATTTCAGTACGGCCATGCATTTTACAGTCTCACTCTATCAGGGGGCCCACAGATATTACTCCTGTTATGTAGGAGGGTCAAATTCCATCTAGGTCACTCACATCCTCTCCGCATGGCTCGTGGTATGCCCAATGACCGTCTTTATAATCATCCTATTACAGATGACGTTTGACGATATTAAAGCACACGACTCCTCATGTAGGGATCGTAGTGATTTCAGGTCGAAGGATTGCATACACCATTGTCACTATGAGAACTACTTATGACACTCACATAACGCTCCATGTAGTGTTCTCATGGTGGGTCAATCCAGTACATCATTACTCTAATGTGTACTTATGTGGCGACTCGATATCTCATATCCATGACCCGTGAGATATGGTCATCGGTCTGCACACATAATAGTCTCAATGTATTATTATTGTCCTTATTAATAAAATACTTGACTACGGATATTTAAGAATAGGATTTCATTGTTCAATAGTGTCTCACGATCAAGTCATATACTTGATATTCTATTAAACTGAAATTTCTATTCTAACGACTTTATTATGTTTAAACAAGTAACACAATAAACTGGAATGCCTCATATCATATATATATAATAGCAAGATACAAATGTAAGTGTAAAGAAACACACTGGCCTCTAGGACTTACACCAACAGTTAATATATAAATATATATAATAAAATATAAAAGAAATCTAGTTAAAGTTTATATATATATATATATATATATATATATATATATATATATATATGTTGTGTGTGTGTGTGTATGTATGTATGTATGTGTGTTTATATGTATATTAAAGCCCATTTTGGTAATTGAACACCCAAAAACAATTTTGATTCAAACTATCCAAACAACAAGAATTGATAAAAATCACATTTTTTCATAAATGTATCCAAACATAGATCACTTCACTTTCAACTCACTTTTATTCAAAATCAATTCTACAATTAAAATCAATTTCATCCAAAATCACGTTTGTCAAACGCTCATCCAAACACACACCAAGTCCATCTTCACTTTCTCTTTCCAGAATTGTTGTCATAACTGCCATGATTTTACCTCTGTAGATAAGAGAGATATCATAAAATGGGAATCTGACGTTTGTTACTGAAAGTGGATACCAATGGATAATGTTTAGTTACTTCAGCATGTCTGATTAAAAAAAAAATCAAGTCATAAAGTTCGTACCTTGAGGGCCTTTACTCTTTAGCTTAATAATGAGTATATTGGAGCGTTATGCTTATAATTGCATGAGTTGTGTTTTTTTATGTACAAATTATAAACTGATTACACTAGGATGGTTGTGGCCTATTGAGTTTTACATAATCCTCTATTATTTTCTATTCCCTTTCCACCAAAAGAAACAAAAAGTGAGTTCAAACTTAGAATGAAATAGAACCTTAATAAATGGTAATAGTAAAAATAAAAAAAATAAAAAACCTTGGGGTTCAATTCCTGGACTTCGGATGGGACAATTTTTCTTCCCCTAAACATTTTTTGTATTGAAAAAGGAAGTTTTTCTTAACTGTATCTCTTTCTTTCAAAATTTGACAATTTGATCTACACTGGGGTGCTTTGAATATTGTTATTTGTTATGGATTTTGGAATTTTATGATCGAGTTGTATAATTGTTTATGCTAAAAACAATAAATGGGATAGTGTAAGGGGTTGTTGGGGATTGAGACTGACAGAGTGCGATGCTCTGCTCTGCTCCTACGTATCCTGTGGAAGGGAATCAAGGCTACGTAGTTCTAGGGTTTTTGGTGTGATAAGAAGATGATCCTCCTTGTGAATAGGTATGCTCTTTATATAGCCTTCTAAGTGGGCTTAACCTAATTCATCCTTCAAGGAATTGAGCATGGCCCAACCGACTGAGTTATTTTCTTGTACCGAGTTGACTGCTTGTTCCGAACTGACCTCTTGGGTTGGCCGAGTTGTCTTTACATACCGACCGAGGTGACTTACTATCCCGACCTAGATGTATTGCTGTCCCGACCGAGATGTCTTCTTCTTAGGCTGACCGAACTATTTTCCACTTATCCTGATTGTTCTTCATCCTTAGTGGGTCGTTCACAATATAGTTAGGCCTATCCTATATTAGGCCATTGGTCTAATTTAGGCTGAAACAGTAATATCTCAATATGTGTTAGAGTGGAGTTTTCCCTATAGTTTGTTCCATTACCAGAAACTGTGAAATATAAGGACAAATCCTAAGGCTGGGAGATAATAGCAACATTGTATGACATCTAAGCTCGCCCCCTTACTCTTCCCTGTTTGTCATTTTTTATTTAGATGAGAATTTTCGATATTGTTATGTTGATTAGGCCAATACCTTACAATGTAGACTTTCTTGATGAGTCTATTTTTGTGGACTGAGAGCACAGACTTACGTGAATGCCATAGAGCTATAAGGATGGTCAATAATATTCATCTTAATGTGGATGCTTATAATGATGATAAGAATTCTAGAGGCATGCATCGTGTCTCTAATATAGTCCTCTGGGACCGGAACAAAGTGTAATTACATATTTTTATATTTTGATGAATGATAAAGGCCAATCAAAGACAAAATAATTTTTTTTATAGCATACGAGTATAGCACGCACAAATTCAAATTATTTTGAAGTACTAAGAAACACAAGTATCAAGACCAAAGGACTAAATAACTAAACTATTAGGTCATACATACTTTTGTAAGATATTGATTTAATTAAGTTCAGTTATGGCTCGAAGTATTAATGATAAAAAGCAATGCGTTTTTCTAAAGTAAGCTAAAAATATTTTTTCGAGACAAATTCCTCTTAAATCATAAATGCGCTTTGTGTTCAAAAATATATCTCAATTATTTTGGAATAAAATTCAAATGGATTAACACAATCGATTTTCTCATGTCACTATCCGATTGTCATTATTTCAAAAAAAAAAAAAAAAAAACTTTTTAGCTTCAAAATCAGTTGGCCATCAATGAAATCAATTTGAGCAATCATGTGCACACACTGAAGGTCGGTTTCCTTTTATCAAGGCTTTCATGCTTCAATATTTTGTGAATCGATTTTGGCTTATGCCAATCAATTTTCATACTAAAATCATTGGCGCTCCCTCGAATCCCAACAAGTGGCGTCAGAGCCGATGGTTCGGCTAGGACGAGGATTAAAGAAAATGAGGTAGTCAGTTGATCCATGTTTGTGGTCCCTTGTGTTGAAAGTCTACCTAGCAATGTGGAGACTAGGCGGCGTGTTCCGTTGTGAATGATGGACAACGACGGTACAAGTATGAAGAAGAGCATGTGTGTGGCCCAATTTGGATGCGATCTAGGCTCTTGGTGATAGGACTCCAATTTGATGGGAAGGTTGCTGAGAATTCCAAGTGAGTGAGATGTAGATGAAGAAATCCAACATTGGGAAACGCCAACACCAAGAGATCTTCTTTCATGGACTAACTTAAGAACCATAAAATTGGGCTTGACACCACATCTTGACCCAAAACCTTAAGGCATTAGGTCACTAGTGCAGAAAACACTTTTAACATCGGTTAAACTTGAGTTTTAACATCGGTTATTGAACCGATGTCTATGCAGGCGATGTTGTATGTGGGGGTTTTAGACATCGGTTTCGAACTGATGTCTAAAGTGCACTTTAGACATCGCTTATAAGTAGAACCGATGTCTAAAGTGCTCTTTCAACGTTTTATAATTCTGTTGAACAACAGTTTAGACATCGGTTCTAGCTTATAACCGATGTCTAAAGTACACTTTAGACATCGGTTGAAAAATGAACCGATGTCTAAAGTGATTTTCAACATATTTATAAAAACCACATCACATTCGACATCGGTTCTAAGTCATAACCGATGTCTAATGTCTAAAGTAACTTTAGACATCGGTTCTTTGAAATAAACGATGCCTAAAGTGATTTTAAGCACTTTCAACATCGGTTATGATTATAACCGATGTTGAAAGTGCCTTTTTTAAATAAAAAAAATCTGGTTTACACCAGTTACAATCATTTCCCTGTTTCATTTGCACAGCCAAAATCCCAAGAATCTAAATATTCTCAACAGAATCGGTCACAACCAGAATTTTATTCAAAGTACTATATTGATCGATTATGCAAAAGTATAATATTGATTATGCAAAGAAAGCCAACAGAAAAATATACATTTAACAAACTTAACTAAATACATAGAATGTCATAAATTTAAACTAAATAATATGACAACAAAGAAACTACACATAAATGAGTACATGATCACCCATTAATTCCCAGTCAACTCTAGAAAGAAGGCTGCCCAACTCTCCTTTATATCCATAATGTCCTTATTAGATAGTGGAGCCCGAGTGTCGAACATCTGCACGTAACATAAGATAAATTAAACATTATAGATAATCAGACTAAAACAAAACATAATTAATCTATAACTTATTACAAATTATATTACTTACCTCTATCCATCCTTCAGTAATATCGGCGGATACAATGTCGAGCATCCACTTCATAACATAGTATCCGCACTCCCATGAGCCATGTTGCCTAGCTATGAGACTACAAATGAACCCAATTTGAATATAACGAGTAAACACTTAACAATAACTATATATTGTAAACTGCAATTGAATCTCGGGTACTAATAAACTACTTACGTTAGGGAAAATCCACTTAATAGGCCTAGGCCTAGTACCATCTAACATGCGACGTGCGTCCATAGATCTATCATAAGAAAATAAACGTTTAAAGTATGTTATAGATTTCAGAGTAATTAATAAAGTAAATGCAGTACTAATTATGAAAATTAAAAGCTTACGTTTCAACAATGGCCTTGACGTCCTTCATCGCTCTTCTTCCCAACGAACAGAAGAGCACCACAACATTCGAACTAGGACATAAGACCAATAATTGCCAATGTCCGCTGCATTTGGAAACAGTTACTGACAAGTCACATAATTATAAATCACTTTTATACATGTACTTGCCTTGACAATGCTTCAACAACCATTTTTCATTCATTCGAGGGTAATTTTCCTTGACAATGCTTTTGTGATCACGTAAGTAAGGTTCAACCTCGTCAGTGTTATTCAATATATACAAATGTGCTCGAAGCACTTCCTCTTGACCCATGCTCTTAACAGTAATACCTCGTGTACCCTTACCATCACATCTTCCCTCATGACGAGACTTAGGAAGCCCTGCAGGTTCCGTTTCTGACATGTAGTCTGTAAAAAACTCAATAGCTTCTTCGGCAATATACCTTTCAGCAATAGATGCTTCAGGACGGTGTGGATTCTTCACATACCCTTTCAAGATCTTCATGTATCGCTCAAATGGAGTACATCCACCTTAAATAAACGGGTCCACACAATCTAATCTCCCTTACTAGATGAACAATCAAATGAACCATGATGTCAAAAAATGAAGGAGGAAAATACATCTCCAATTGGCACAAGATAATTACTGCCTCATTTTCCAACTCATCCAACTTCTGAGTGTCAATGACTTTGCTACATATAGCATTTTAGAATAAGCACAACCTAGTTATGACATGTCTAACTTTTTTAGGCAAGATGTACCGAATAGCCACTGGCAGTAGTTGTTGCATCAAGACGTGGCAATCATGAGACTTTAAGCCAACTAATTTGAGATCTTTCATTTAGACAAGCCTCTTGACATTTGAAGAGTAACCTTGTGGAACTTTGACGCCCCGTGGATACTCATAGAAACTTCTTTTCTCTTTTTTGATAAAGTATGACATGTTGGGGTAAATAAGTCTTCTTACCACCTACTGACTGTGGAGCTAACTGCTCTCGTATACCCATCGTAACTAGATCCAGACGAGCATTCATACCATCCTTTGTCTTGCCCTGATTGTTGAGAAGCGTTTCGATTACACTATCACACACATTTTTCTCCACATGCATCACATCAATACAATGTCTTACATCAAGCTTGCACCAGTATGGAAGATCAAAGAAGATCAACCTCTTCTTCCATATGTTTTTCTCGATAGCCTTCTTTTGGGTCTTCCCGTAGATAACATTGATGTTCTTCACCTGTTGATAAACTTTCTCTTCAGTTAAGGCCACCGAATCAATTTCATTCTTCGGAAGTCCATTGAAAGCTTTTCTCAATCTACGATAAGGGTGATTAGGTCCGAGAAATCTCTGATGCCCAAGGTAAACTGTCTTCCTCTCATGTTATAGTTGATGGTAGCATGTGCCTTCTTCACATATAGGGAATGCTTTATGCCCCTTAACACCATACCCGCACAGGTTTCCGTATGCTGGAAAGTCATTGATGGTGCAAAATAACATGGCATACATCTTGAAAGTCTCATATCATTTCCTGGCTGTTTTGGGCCCGAAATCATCATAGATAACATAATGTATTTGCGAGAAAAGCAAGAAATGACGAGTTTAAACTAGCACAAGATTATAAAAGAAGGAACAAAATCACCTTAGCATTTTATCAAACATCTGGTGTGCTTCATAAGGACCATTACTGCATAACAGATATCATCACTGGAAGCAAATACCACAAGCTTCTTTATCGTGACCCTTCTGATAGAATTTCCCCCTTAATAATAGGAGCAGACGTGCTCTGTTTGTTGGGGATTTGTTGAAGATAGAATTAAGTTGAAAGTGGTTGCTATCTTAATGGGAAATTCAGTTCTGATATGGTCCATTTATTTGACCCAGTTCAACCCATTATCTCAGCAACAGTTATATGCTGATAACATGATCTCCTATTTTTACGCCCCGGTGGTTACACGTTTGTTGAGCTCTGTGATGGTCAGAGCTCTATATAAGGAACGTGCTACTATTTGCTTAAGGTCACTGAACCTGCTCCTCTTCCAGTATACTACTTCAACGAGTACGAGTGAGTGAGGGTTTGGAAATCTAAAGCAGAAACGATTTACAGTGTAGACGTGCCCACGTGCCGACGGCGTCGACGAGTTGAAAAGCTTGGAAGACAAAGCTGCAATTCGGTTGGAGGTCTTCGATGAAAGGATCTGGACTCAAGTAGAAACCTGACTAATCAAGATGAGTGTATCAAAGAGCAATGACGGGAGGTTGATTTTTCATGATTCGTTAATATGCTTGTGCTATAAAATTTGAATGTGTTGCTTATTTATATATAACATGTTTAGATCGCTTTTATTCTTACATTTGGTATCATAGCACATTTATACCTCTGCCTTGCTTGTTGTTCTTATCTGTTATGGAGTTGAAAAGTTTTCAGAACAAGGGTATTTGTTTGTCGACTCTTTTAATATAAACTAAAACAGGAAATATATATGAAATCAAGCATATAAGTTTTCTGTGATTTTAAATGATGTTTTTGGTGTAGAAAATGATCAGAAACCATCGGGTTTTCCATCCGGGTCCGCGGGTCGCAACCAGGTCAAAGTGACTCGGCTCAAGGTTGAAGACGATACTTTCGGTAGATCCCCACGGTTTTGTCTTCTGAGTTTTATAAAGTTACTTCAATCTTTAATTTGAATAAAATATTATTTATGTCAATTGGAATAGGAGAAAGACGGTTGACCATTCCTTTTGAAATCATGTTTCTTATTTGATATGGTGTATGAGTACATGATCACTGAGCATGAAATGTTGCGTAGAGTAATATGATTGCATTATTTGTGAAATTATGCAAATTTTTGGCCTTAATTAATGTTAAGTGATTAATATAATTTTGATTAATTAGGGAATAGCCACAGCATCTTTAATTAATTAAGATTATATTTTAAGTTTTAAAATCACATTAAAGCATTAATTGTAATTAATCATATGTGAAGTAATGAAATCTGCCCACAGGAGTTTTGTTATATTTGTATGATTAATTAGGATAAAATATCATATTATATTTCTTAATCTACCCACAGGAATTAAGAAAAGGAACATATTTTGATAGTTTTATCATAAGGATACAATATGAATCTAATTGAGTAAGACTTAGCCCACATGTGAGTTTTATGTCTCTAGATTCATGAATTAAGACATGATTTACATTGGTAAAACATGATATAAATTTTCTCTCATATCATAAGGATACAACATGAATCTAATTGAGTAAGACTTAGCCCACAACCGAGTTTTATGTCGCTGGATTCATGAATTAAGACATGATTTACATTGGTAAAACATGGTATAAATTTTTGTCTCAAATTATGAGTAATGGGCATGTATGTTTGAACTTTGTAGTTGTTCAAACTGAAAATATTTCTGATATGAAATGTGATATTCCTAGGGGTGTAAGCGAATCCGATCCGCGAACCCGACGGACCCGAACCAATCCAAACCGATTTTGGTGGATTGGTTCGGATCATCGGATCGGATTGGATTCGAAAACACCAACCCGAACAAGGTCGGTTCGGGTCTCGGGTCCGACAAATCTGATCCGATCTGATCTGAACCGACCCGAACCCTATAAAAATTTATTTTTTAATTATTTTATATACATATATATGATGTTAATATATTATTATATAGATATTTAATATAATTAATAATTAAATATGTATATTTTATTTTATTTTATTTTTATAATTTTTTATTAATCTTTTAAGTGTAAATAAAAAATAAAAAATTAATAGGTAACCCGATGGTCCGAACCGAACCGAACCGATTATGGTCGGTTCGGTTCGGATCTGTAGTTGAAAATTGGAAAAACCCGAACCGATCAAATTTCATCGGTTCGGGTGATGAAACACCTCAAAACCGATCCGAACCGACCCAATTACACCCTTAGATATTCCCGCATTAAGGGGTGACAATTATAAGGTTTGGAAGGAGACGATTCTCCTTCATTTGGGCTTGATGGACGTTAATTATGCTATAAGGAACAATGAACCATCGGGTATTACTGAAACCAGTCTTCCAGAAGATGTTGATCTTTATGAAAAATGGGAGAAATCTAATCGTCTCTCCATGATGTTCATAAAGCCCAACATATCTGCTGGTATTCGTCATTCTGTTGACAAGCATACTAAAGTAAAGGATCTCCTGAAAGCCATTGAGGAACAATTTGTTACATCTGAGAAGGCACCCTAATAATTCTTTTCACATCCATTAAGCTCACTGGAATAAGAGGAGTGCGTGATCATATCATGCACACGATGGATTTAGCGGCTCAGATGAAAGCCTTGGGGGTTACCATTTCGGATTCCTTCCTAGTGCACCATATTTTGTGCACCATGCCTCATCAATATGGGCCTTTCAAGACCTCTTATTACACACATAAGGATGAATGGTCAATTAATGAATTATTGACTATGTGTGTTCAAGAGGAGGAAATGTTGATTAAGGAAGAAGGTGAAAGGAGTGAAAATAAGAGGAAGGATCATGCCAGGAACAAGAAAGGTACTCCAACTATATTTGTTTGTTATGAATATGGTAAAGTTAGTGTTAATCATAACACATGATGGATTGACTCTGGTTTTTCAATCCATGTTTCTAATACCTTGCAGGGTATAGAAGACCTAAGGAAGCCAGTGGAAAGTGAAGGATATATATTTTCGGGTAAAAGGATGAGTTCACATATGGAGGCCATTGGGATGTGCAATTTGTTTCAAGAAGCAATTTTATTTTTAGAAAAGACATTTTATGTCCCCAAGTATTCTAGGAATTTGATTTTGTATCAAGACTTATTCATTTGGGTTTATCCTTTATTAATCGAATTCTTGTTTTACTTTGTTGAATTAATTTGAAAATTGTTTTGGAATATTACTTGGTGGTATTTTCTATATTAAATTACAAAGGGATGCTACTCACAATAATATGCATGTTATTTATGGGTTAAAACATTGTGTTATGAATGAAGAGTCTTCTATGTTGCTGCACCGGAGATTGGGACACATCTCCATTAAGAGAATTAAGCGATTAAATAAAAGAAGAAGTACTTAGTACTTTGGATTTTGCTAATTTTATGACTTACGTTGATTGCATTAAGGGTAAGCAAACCAACAAGTCTAAAGGGTGCAAAGAGGAACTCGAACTAATTTGAAATCATACATATAAATATATGTTGTCCAGACATGGACGCGAGTAGTCCAAAATACTTTATCCCTATTATAGACGATTATTCACGATATATGCATCTTTATTTAATTCGTTTTAAGGACGAAGCCTTCGATGCCTTTAAAACTTTAAGGCTGAAATGGAGAAGTAATGTGGAAAGCAAATTAAGATCGTGAGATCAGATAGAGGTGAAGAGTACTATGGTGTATACACGGAAATTGGACAAGCACCTAGTCCATTTGCGAAGTTTCTCCAAGAGCGTGGGATTGTTGCCCATTACACTATGACTGGTTCTCCATATCAGAATGGTGTGGCAAAATGAAGAAACCGGACTTTGATGGACATGGTAAAAGGTATGAGGAGTAACACAAAACTTTCTCAATTCTTATGGATTTAAGCACTAAAGGCTACTGGGTATGTATTAAACCGATATCGACCAAGTTGTCTCAAAGACACCTATTGAGTTATTCAATGGTTGGAAACCGAATTTACGACATATACGTGTTTGGGAATTCCTTCTGAAGTGGGAATTTATAACCCACAAGAGAAGAAACTAGACTCAAGGATTGTTATTGGGCATTTCATTGGATATGCTGAAAAGTCCAAAAGGGTATAGATTCTATTGTATATCAAACAAGGATTGTGGAATCAAGAAATGCGAAATTTCCTGAGAATGACTTGATCGAGTGGGAGTGATCAGTTTGAGGACATTGCATCGAAAAGGATCACTATGAAGATTAAACCTCTGGATCAAGTGAAAGATTGATTGTCGTTCATACCCCTCAAGTTCAAATGGGTGTAATACAACCGATAATTGAAGTTCTACGAGATGTTGAAAATGATCTTGAAGATGTATCTGCAAGAGTCGGACTATAACATTGGAGTCGTAAATGATCTTGAAATGTTTTCACAAGCCATGAGTTCTAAGGAATCGAATTTGTGGTGTAATGCCATGAAAGATGAGTCTGATTCTATGGCATCTAATCGAGTCTGGGATCTCGTTCAGTTGCTTAATGGTGTAAAATACATTGGATGTAAATGAGTCTTTAAAATAAAGAAAAACTCATAAGGCAACATTAAGAGATATAAGGCAAGACTTGTAGCCAAAAGGGTTCGCTCAAAGAGAAGGAATCGACTACACGGAGACTTTTTCTCCTATATTCAAGAAAGATTCTCTTCAAGTATTTATGGCATTAGTAGCTCATTTTGACTTTGAGTTACATCAAATGAATGTGAAGATGACGTTCCTCAATGGTAATCTAGAAGAAGAGGTATACATGAAACTAACTAAGGATTATCCTCTAGTAATGGTGAGCACTTAGTCTACAAGCTTAGTAAATCCAATATGGATTGAAAACAAATCTCCCACCAATGGTATTTAAAATTTCATGAGGTCGTCACTTCATTCGATTGTGAAGAGAATGTATATACCAGGAGGTTAGTGGGAGTAAGATTTGTTTTCTTGTGTTATACGTGGATTATATCTTGCTTGCGACTAATGATATGTGTATGCTATGTGAGGTGAAACAATTATCTCTCGAAAAACTTTGATACGAAGGATATGGGAAAGGCATCTTATGTCATTGGCATTAAGGTCCATAAGGAAAGATCTCGAGGCATATTAGGTTTGTCTGAAGAGACCTATATCAACAAAGTTCAGATAGATTTAACATGAAGGATTATTCACCGAGTGTAGCTCCCATTTGTGAAGGGTGACAAATTGGATTTAAGTCAGTGCCCTAAAAATTATTTGGAATGGGAACACATGAAAAACATTCCATATGCTTCAATTGTTGGAAGCCTTATGTATGCTCCTCAGGTTTGAACCAAACCTGACATTGCATATGATGTTGGAGTTTTAGGAAGACATCAGTAATCCAGGTGTTAACCATTAGAAAGCTGCAAAGAAGATGATGAGATGTCTCCAAGGGACAAAGAACTACATGCCCATGACAGACAATTGATGATCTAGAAGTGATTGGCTACTCTGATTCAGACTATGCTGGTTGCATTGATACCCGGAAATAGACATCTGGTTATTTTATGCTAGCTGGTGGAGCTGTATCTTGGGGAAGTACAAAGCAGTCCTTGACTGCTACTTCCATTGTGGAGGCTAAGTTCATTTATAGTTTTGAGGCTACCTCGCATGGTGTATGGTTGAAGAGTTTCAAATTTGGACCTAGAGTTATGGACTCTATTTGTAGGCCATTGAAGTTGTACTATGACAACTCTGCTGCAGTATTTATGGCTAAGAACAATAAGAGTGGAAGTCGAAGTAAGCACATTGACATCAAGTATTTAGCCATAAGAGAACGTGTGTTAAAGTGGTCATTGAACACGTTAGCATTGAGTTGTTGATTGTCGATCCTTAACTAAAGGCATGCCACCAAAGAATTTAAGGATCGAGTAGTACGGATGGGACTTGTTTCCGTTTTTGTTGTACGTACATTTAATGTTTTCGATGAAACTCTTAATTCAGTTTGATGTTTTCTCATATGTTTTGTACACATATTTGTTTTGAGAAATATCATTTGGTTTTGACCTAGAATAAACATATGGTTTATTCATTAAGTTAAGGGCTGGTATTCAGAAACTTGATATATTGTGATACGTGGAAGATAATACTCATTATTAGAGGACCTATCGCCATGATTCATATATTTTGTTTCTTATTAAGATAGATGATGGGTAAATGGACCAAGTGGGAGAATGATAAAATTTCCCCCTTAATAATAGGAGCAGACGTGCTTTGTTTGTTGGGGATTTGTTGAAGATAGAATTAAGTTGAAAGTGGTTGCTATCTTCATGGGAAATTCAGTTCTGATATGGTCCATTTATTTGACCCGGTTCAACCCATTATCTCAATAACGGTTATATGGTGATAACATGATCTCCTATTTTTACGCCCCGGTGGTTATACGTTTGTTGAGCTCTGTGATGGCCAGAGCTCTATATAAGGAACGTGCTACTATTTGCTTAAGGTCACTGAACCTGCTTCTCTTCCAGTATACTACATCATCGAGTACGAGTGAGTGAGGGTTTGGAGATCTAAAGCAGAAATGGTTTACAGTGTAGACGTACCCACGTGCCGATGGCGGCGACGAGTTGAAAAGCTTGGAAGACAAAGATGCAATTCGGTTGGAGGTCTTCAGTAAAGGATCTGGACTCAAGTAGGAACCTGACTCATCAAGAAGAGTGTATCAAAGAGTAATGGTGGGAGGTTGGTTTTTCATGATCCGTTAATATGCTTCCGCTATAAAATCTGAATGTGTTGCTTATGTATATATAGCATGTTTAGATCGTTTTTACTCTAACACCTTCAACCTCAGATCAGGATCACACCTAAGTCCCTCTTCCTTCCTGAGTTGTATAGCATATGACCTATGAATATGACGACGCGATCAGGAATAAAAGAGGCATCTCGGTTATCTTCTTGATGGCAGTGGATAAGACGGCAATGACGGCCTCCCGAGGTTTGATATCGTCGCAGATCTATCCTCCTGAGGTCGAGATAATATGTCTGGTCAGATGAATTGAAATGGCTGGTGATGGCGACGGACACTGATAATGGTGTTCAGCGGCGGCGAGCTCCCCAGGAAACATGTCGACATCATTTCAACCAGATATTTCATGGTTGACCAAACTCATGGAGGCGGGCCGAGATGATGCACTCAGCTACTCAACCAAGACGACGCGCCCACCTGCATCGCGTGATCTCTTGCTTGCACCACTGTAGTCCTCCGCGCGAACCACGAACATATCCACCCAGATCTATAACTCGATCTACCCCATCTGCCGTACAACCGCCATCGTCGCTTCTCGAATCGTCACCGAGTTGCTGTCTCGATGCCGAAACTCCACAAACTCGCAGGAGCACCCTAAGCCGTAACCTCCCTCCCCTGTTAGTGCATACGGTCTCCCCTCATCCGTTAGGGGTTGCTCCTTTTCTGAATCATTTGTTAAGGGTGTGTTCATTGGAAAAGATTCCCCGGAATACAAGGGTGGAATAGACATTCCTATATTTGGTATAAGGAAATAAAATTATATTCCCAGGAATAAATATTACCCAGGAAAAGTTTTTACCCACTTTCATTCAATTTCTATTCCCACGAGAGGGTGGTGGGTATCTTCCATTCCCAAGTAGTGAGATTCTATTTTAGTAGATGAAAACCCATTTATATCCCTGGCATTACCTGCTTATTTTTCCCTTCATTCCCCACGTTCTCTGTTATGTATACCTGCAGCTCTTCTATTGTCTTTTGCATTAGGAACGTTGGCATCTCCTCTGTTGCAACTTTTCTTGTATCGATTCCTTTTATAATGTGGTTTTTTTGGTGTTATTTTTTATTATGATGGTTTTTGTCATTTGATTCAATGATGTAAATCCATGTGTACAACGTGCTTACCATACAAATATATTAAAATTTAACATAGCTGAAAAAATTCTATCATTTTTCAATTATAAAAATATTTATTTTATATTATAAGTATGATGATAACCTTAATTTATATATTTTATTTTATTTTATTTTTTATTCATTGTATTAAAAAAAATATTTAGATTACATTTTATATCGTAAGGGTATTTTGATAATTACAATATTTATTCCTGAGAATATACATTATGAACCAAACAAAATTCCAAATTATTCCCAAATGTTCTTACAAATTTCGGCAATGAACAATTCGAAAATTTGAAGAACAATATCACTACATTTCACACACAATCTCTCAGTCAAGGATGTTCTCGTTTATCGAAGAATGTAATTAATCGAGATAATCGGTATTACCGAATAGCTTAGTCTTTCTAGTTACATCAATAATCTATTTATAACCCCACTCCTACATGAGAAATTATTCCTACATTTCTACCCACTATGCACCAATTACATAAGATCATGGGTTAGTGATTTTATTCCCACTTAATTGTACTTCCCCCACTATTTTTCCTGATAGTACACGTCTATTTTATAATCTAAGGCCGATATTTGACCTCTAACAACCGAGTTTCTTTAGTGTATTCAAAATACAAATATTAATTTTCATTCCTAGCATATGCCCAAATTACGCTTTATGCCAGTTATTGGAAATTAGGGATGTGTCGAGAATTAAGTGCTTCTCGTAATCCTGTGTGTTTACTTTATGTTCCTACAATAAATTGCACTTAATAAGGAAAAGAAAACAATTTATAATTGCAGCTCCAATGTTAGAAACAGAATTGCACAGGTCTTAAAATGCTCCCCAAAGGCCAATAATATTATTTCTTTTTGTTTTCCAGGGTATCCTCTACACGCAATTGTAAAGACTAATCCCTCGAGTTGGATAGAACCACAAGGACGACAAAGCTCTCCCTCAAGAGTTTTAACACTGCTGCATTCTCAGGACCAAGATTCGAACTCGAGACCTCTGATCAAACGGGAAGAAACCCGTGACATCTCATCCAAGCGCTCTTGAGTAAAGGCCAATAATATTATTGTAACAGAGTTCACCATATTCTCTAATAAAATATAAATAAAAAATAAGGTACAAAAATGATAGCAGGACAGTTCTAATATATCTAAGATAAAAAAGATTCCAGCTTTTGCACAACTTCTAAAATTCAGAGAAGCACCAAATTAGGACCTGGTTCTGCTCCATCCCACTTTTCTCTTTGAATCTGTTGTATAGACAATCCTCAACAAATAGCCAGTTAAAGAAAATAGTGACCTAGTTATTGAGCTAAAGAGCGCATCCTAAGAAATATTGAAGATAGAGAAATTTATGAAGAGGATCAACACACTGCATCAAAACATGATGTTGAAACCATAACTTCAGCAATTCCACTCCCTTTAATCTATCTAAAGAAATTTCAATTGCCATGAACAATTTCTGGCTAATAACAATAGAAATGAACACAAATATAATTAAAACAATTATGGGTGTTACAAAAAAATCATACTCCTTTTAATCTATCTAAAGAAATTTCACTTGTCATGAACAATTTATGGCTAGTAACCATAGAAATGAACACAAATATAATAAACAAAATTTCTGGGTGATAAAAAATTGGTTATCCAGAGGCTATTCAGAAACACCTTATTCTGTTGTAGATTCTCCTTGGTTGAGATCTGAAAATCTCAAGCCAACTTGCGTTGAAAGCCTCAAGTATTTTTCAGCACATCTTAGAACACATGTTTCCTCTAGCTTGTTCAGGGATTTCCGATAGAATGTATTGACACAATCCTTGAAACATCGTTCCACTAATGAATTATACATCCTTAGACTGCAATTTTGTTGGAGCAGAGAATAAATCAACAAAATCCAGATTATGCTACGAGTTATATATGATACCATACCTGAATAAAACTTCTACATTCACATCTTTGCAACTTTAAACTCTAGATGGAAAAATAGGTGCACTGCTTTTATATATGTAAAAGAAGATAGGTTAAACTCTAGTAGATTACAAAAATATTATAATTAGTATTATGTAAATTAATCAGAAAGTTGCAATTAAGTTATGTCAGCTCTAAGTTCTCAACACACAACCAAAATCATCAACTAACATGTTAAGGCCATATATTTAGCACACCTTATTGCAGAATAAAATACTGATGTAAGTTCTCAACTTTACAACTTATAACTACATCAATACATTCCTACTCCCGGGATTGATAAATTTATATTTTTCATCATAGTATCAATTGTGAAATTCAATAGAGATTAGAGAACAGACCCATTAGACATGAATCAATAAGAATATTACAGAGAAAGAGAGCATGAATTAGTCCAATACACCAATGACCACTTACCATAGAATTACATATTCACTTAGTGTTCAGAAATTCATATTTTTCTTCTCCTCAACAGTTTGTAAATCTTATTAATTTTACATAATCTAAGCATCAATTTGCTCAGTTAAGAGCCTGTTTGTTCAGGCTTAAAAAAAGTGATTCTAAGCTACTTTAAAAAGTATCTTTTGACTTTCGAGAAGCTGAAAAGTGTAGCTTCTCAGATTTGTTTTTTCAACTTATGCTATTTAGTAAAAGTCCAACCAAACTAGCATATAAATGTTAGAAGTGATATTTTAAAGAATCAATTTTTTGTGAAAAAAAGTCTAAACAATACGCACATTCTAAATCATTATTCAGAAAGATGTGAACTCATGAACCCAGACTCCGGAATTTCAATTAATTGGCAAAATCTGATTCATTTCATACACACAAATCAACCTAGAAAAAGAAATCATATAATTATTTATTTCATTTTAACTTTTTTTTAACAAAGCTTCCTAGTTCAGATCCCCATTCTAGGATTCAACCCTTGATAATTTCATCTTCAACATACATATGAACACCACAATACAACTTATCAGTAAACAGCAACAGCTACAAAAGCTTTCAACCATTATTTCCATGATAAACAAACAGAGAGAGTTTCATAAAAAGTAAAAATAAAAATAAAATAAAAATTAAATACCTGTCTCTGGTTTGGAGCTGATCTATCATGGATGACATTCTTTGCTGATCTTCTTCAGGAAGATTACTCGAGTCTCCAAACATGTTCTTGTCCATTTTCAATTGAGACAAATAAAAAAAAAACAGTCAAAGGGTTTTTGGTTTTTTTGAGGGTTTAAGGTTTTGCCAAGTAACGTCTCTGTTTTCTGGAAGAAGCGTTTATGCTTAAACCCTAAAATGGCGTAACAAATAAAATTTCTCTGCCTTGTAAACGGTATTTGGTTGGGTCGGTTTAAAGGGTCAATCCGACAAGCCCACCAATAAATTATGGGTCGGGTTGGGTTATCGTTTCCCACACTCATCTGGTTTCAACTTTCAAATGAACCTTACCCTCATTAGTTGGAGTTTCAGCACGAATTGATTTTTTTTTTTTGGTAAACGCATTCGACCAAAATACGTTGCTCATTTCAGTCCTTGATAAAAAAAATATCTCGTTAGTCCTGACAATTACTAACGTGGAATAAGTTAGTCCCTGACAATTACTATGGGACATTATAGTCCCTAACAATATTTAAAGTGAGACTAATTAGTCCCTGACAATTAGTATAGTGTGACATTTTAGTATAAGATGCTGACTAACAAAAGTCAGGTAGAGACTAACTTATCCCACGTTAGTAATTGTCGGGGACTAACGAGATATATATATTTTTTTTGTCAGGAATTGAAATGGGTACCACGTTTTTTGTCAGGGACCAAAATGGATCTTTACCCTTTTTTTTTTAAAGAAAGTTTAGGTGAGTTGAATCCCGGGGGCTCACTAGGGTCGGGACGGGCCTTATGGCTCAAAGAGCGCTTATACAGATTACCCACCAACGTAGTCCTCACGTTGAGCCTTATCCTTACCAACTGGATCAATCTTTGTTGGCAGTAGGAATTGATTTTTAAATAAGATACAATGGGGATGTTTATTGGCGGGATCAACTTACACCCCATAATGTTTACAACTCTTACATTTAATCTCAATCATTAAGATTAAGTAAATCTGATGGCTGTGATTCCTTCCTAATTATTAAATCACGTAAGTTGTCTTGACTAAATTCTTTCTTTCCCTAACATTTATTTTCCCTTCTCCTCCCTCTCTTACGTCTGTCACACATGAAAGCAAGCTGTCGCACAAGAAAGCAAGAAAAGATTTGATATTTTGGAAAGAAAGGAAATAATAAGCAATTAACCCAAATAAGATTCGAGGCATTTTTTCAAACACCTCATGCGCCAGTTCTGTCCAGGCTCGTTCTGTCCCCATCTTTGAGAATCACTGTTGGACACCATTTAGCAGGGAACTAACTTATAAAAAATAAAAATTGAAAAATCCTTCAACACTTTCTATTTTATACCGTGGACCAATAAAAAAAATTTGATAATTGATTGGACTTTTCATGTTGGGTTTTCACTATTCAATATTCACTCTTGACTGCAACGCAACTTAATAATATTATGAGCTCGAATCGCACCAATTTTTGAATCTGGCTTCGACGCCGTCCCCCCTTCCATCTCTTCTGGAGCCACCATAACACTCCCTTCAATTATCAAATATTGTCAAACTAACTAACTGTTAAATGAATGGTACACCATGATTCTTTCATTCTTTCAATTTTGCCTTATCCATCACGAATAATAAACAGAGAGAAAATGGGAAAGGTTCGTAATGGCTGAGAATCGAGCCATAGGATTTACTTAATCTTAATGGCTGAGATTAAGTGCTTAAGAGTTGTAAACATTATGGGATGTAAATTGATCCCTCATATATATATATATATATATATATATATATATATATATATATATATATATATATATAAGTTGGATGATATATAATTTTACTGTACATACATATATCAGCACTAGGGATGTCAATTTTATCCGTACACCCGGATACCCGCGGATAAAATCCGCAACGGGTATGAGGCGGGTAGTTAAATGGATACCCGCGGGTAAAATAAACGGGTAATTCCAATACCCGTTTATAAACGGGGCGGGGGCGGGTATCACACTATCCGTGCCAGTGAATACTCGTACCCGTTACTTAATTACTATAATACACTTTATTATATATATCTACTCTCAAAGTCCTTAAATCATTTTCTAGATAATTTTCATCTATTGTGTTGTTTCATGGATATTTTAAGTGTGATGTATTAATTTGTAGGTGCTATTTTGTTCAAATATCGGAAGATATTAATGTGGTGGTTTGTTTAAGTTTTATGTATTTTTTTTAATTAAAAAAAAGTTTTTTTTAATTAAAAAAAGATTTTTTTTTATAACTACCAACGGATATCTGCGGATACCCGTGAAAACCCGCGGATACCCGTGAAAACCCGTTAAACGGATATCCGTGCGGATACAGGACGGATACGGGTAGTTTTTTTTACCAACGGGACGGGTAGCGGGTAGCCAATATTCGTGCCCGCCCCGCCCCGTTGACATCCCTAATCAGCACTAGTA
Organism: Sophora flavescens; assembly: GCA_030762895.1. Taxonomy (NCBI): domain Eukaryota; kingdom Viridiplantae; phylum Streptophyta; class Magnoliopsida; order Fabales; family Fabaceae; genus Sophora; species Sophora flavescens. Next base: position 116,791,833 of record CM061068.1, read on the forward strand.
TTTTTTTCATTTTTCATTTTTCATTTTTATTTCTTTTATACAAAAAATTAAATTGTTTAAAAAAAGAAATAATTGTTTTTTACTATTTTAATTTTTAAAAAAAAAAAATTAAATTTTTTAAAAAAAATTAAATTTTTTTGTTTTTATATTTTTTTTTTACATTTTCCTTAATTTTTTTTGCTAATACTTTTTTTTTTGAATTTATTTGTATACACTGTCAACCAATCATAGATTGGCAAACAGTAAAAGTAGAATTGTCATGTTCTTAATGTTTTAATTTTATAGACTTATATTTTAATGTATACATAATTTAATATTTTTTATTATATATATTTTAATATTTTTTGGTTCGCATCGAATTAAACCAAACCAATTTTAATTGGTTCGGATATTGTTATTGACTTTTTAAAGTTTACAATTTTTTTTTGTTTTTAAATATTTTTAGTTAGGAAAGAGAGCAAAGCTACCATATTCTTCGAAAAAGATTAGGGTCGTAAGATTCGAACCAATAAATCGGTGAATTTGAAAAACTGAACCAACCAATTAAATTGGTTCGTTTTTTTTCTTTTTTATGCACGGCTCAGAATTGAACCAAACATAGTGGTCATTAATTTGGTTATTTTGGAACCGAACCAATTACTATATTTTAATATTTATATATATTTTAATATTCAATATATATATATCACTTTATCAATTAACAACTTTTCTTCTATTGTTCCTGTAACGGTAGAAGGAGTTGTCAACCGGTGGATTACTTTAGATTATTTAAATTTATTTATTTATTTTTTAAACATATATTTTTATAATATTTTTATAAAATTTATTTTTTTCCCAAATTAGTTTTTTTTCTAATTTAATTTTTTTAAAATTATTTTTTTAAATTATTTTTGTTTCTAATTAATTTTATTTTTCTAATTATTATTTTTTAAACTTTTTATATACTTTTCTCTAATTTTTTTTCCTAATTTACTTTCTTTTATAATTTTTTAAAATATATTTTTTCCTAATTTTTTTTAAATATACATATTTTCTAATTAATTTATATTTTTTTATAATTAATTTTACTTTTATAATTTTTTTAAATCTTTTTTTTTCCTAATTTTTTAAAATATTTTTTTCATAAATTTTTTCCCCAATTATTTGTCGTTTAATTTTTTTCTAATTTACTTTTTCCTTTTAAAATATTTTTTTATAATTAATTTTTTTAATTTAATTTTTTTTATGTTTTCCTTAATTTTTAAAAACATTTTCCTAATATTTTTTTTCTAATACTTTTTTTATTGAATTTATTTGTATAAATTGATAGTGTAAAGCTTTTTTACACTGTCAACAATAATAAATTGGCAAACACTAAAAGTAGAGTTGTCGTGTTCTTGATGCCTTAATTTTTATATACTTATATTTTAACATATATATAATTTAATAGTTTATAATTTAATATTTTTTATATTATTTATTTATATATATATATATATATATATATTAATATTTCCGGTTCGAATCGAATAAAACCAAACCAATTTTAATTTGTTCGGATATTGTTATTGACTTTTTAAAGTTTATAATTTTTTTTTTGTTTTTAAATATTTTTAGCCAGGAAAGGTAGCAAAGCTACCGTGTTCTTCGAAAAAGTTTAGGATCGTAAGACTCGAACCAATAATTCAATGAATTTGAAAATCCGAAACAACCAATTAAATTGGTTTTTTTTTTCTTTTTTGTTCACGGCTCCAAATTGAACCAAACTCAATGATCATTAATTCGGTTATTTTGGAACCGAACCAATCATTATATATATATATATATATATATATATTAATATTTAATATGTATATCACTTTATTAATTAACAACTTTTCTTCTACTGTTCCTGTAACAGTAGAAGGAGTTATCAACTGGTGGATTATTTTGGATTATTTAAATTTATTTATTAATTTTTTAAACATATATTCTTTATAATATTTTTTTAAAATTTATTTTTTTACTGCTCCGAATTGAACTAAACCTAATGGTCGTTAATTCGGTTATTTTTGAACCAAACCAATTACTATATTTTAATATTTATATGTATTTTAGTATTCAATATGTATATCACTTTATCAATTAACAACTTTTCTTCTACCGTTCCTGTAACAGTAGAAGGAATTGTCAACTAGTGGATTATTTTGGATTATTTAAATTTATTTATTTATTTATGAAACATATATTCTTTATAATATTTTTTAAAAAATTTATTTTGTTTTCCGAATTAGTTTTTTTTCTAATTTTATTTTTTTAAAATGTTTATTTTTATAATTGATTTTTTTAAATTTTTTTTGTTTTCTACTTAGTTTTATTTTTCTAATTTTTTGAATATGTTTTATAATTATTATTTTCCTATTTTTTAAAATATATTTTTATATACTTTACTAATTTTTTTTATTTTTTTTATAATTTACTTTTTTATTTTTATAATATCTGTATTGACATAAATAGAGGTAGTGCTATTCATAATTTGTATTTTTTTTCTATATCATTGTCTTTGTTTTTTCTATTTTAAATAATAAATCTATATATATACTAATTAATAGGTGGAAATGCTGATTTTGGTGTAGCACAATGGTGCAAGCCACATGTCAAGTGATGTAATTGTTTATTATTTTTTTATTTTCTAAAATTTATATTTTTTTGTTTTAAAATATTTACAAACCGGTAAAGGTACAATGTTTTGTGAGTCAAACACGACAATCTCTTAATTGACATAAATAGAGGTAGAGCTATTCACATTTTCGAATCTATTTTTTTCTACATCCTTGCCTTTTTTTTTCTATTTTAAGTAATAAATCTATATTTATACTAATTAATAAGGAGAATTGATGATTTTCTAATAAAGTGACACGTGTCAGCACCACATGATTTAAGAGGATTAGTTGATCATTAGTAATAATCAAAGAGGAACACTTAACACATAGCATTACATTACGTATTGTAATATCATTTTAAAATAAAAATAATATTCAATTCTTTGCACTCAAATCTATATATATACTAATTAATAGGTGGAAATGCTGATTTTGGTGTAGCACAATGGTGCAAGCCACATGTCAAGTGATGTAATTGTTTATTATTTTTTTATTTTCTAAAATTTATATTTTTTTGTTTTAAAATATTTACAAACCGGTAAAGGTACAATGTTTTGTGAGTCAAACACGACAATCTCTTAATTGACATAAATAGAGGTAGAGCTATTCACATTTTCGAATCTATTTTTTTCTACATCCTTGCCTTTTTTTTCTATTTTAAGTAATAAATCTATATTTATACTAATTAATAAGGAGAATTGATGATTTTCTAATAAAGTGACACGTGTCAGCACCACATGATTTAAGAGGATTAGTTGATCATTAGTAATAATCAAAGAGGAACACTTAACACATAGCATTACATTACGTATTGTAATATCATTTTAAAATAAAAATAATATTCAATTCTTTGCACTCAAATTATAGATAAAATTGTTTCAAGGTTTTTGCTGATCACTTCTGTCTATAAATAAAAAGCCTTGGAGATGAATGAGTACCACCATTATGGGTGAGAAAGAAATATTGAAAGCAATGTGTGAAATAAGTCAGAAAATGTTTGACATAGTGGACTTAATTTGGGATAAAGGAAAAAAAAAGTTTCGTACATACAGAGACACAATTCAAGTTATTAATGATAACAATGCTATCAATAATAATATAATTGAAAAATACTAGTGTATATATATATATATATATATATATATATATATATATATATATATATATATATATATATAATAAACCAAATTAATGAGACAAATGAAATTCTAATAAAATAGATTAACCACTAGGGCTTACACCAACAATCTCCCGTTAGCACTAGAGCCAACCGGGCATCAATCTAACATCCATTGATCTAGTGTGAATGCCATGCTACCACCGAGCAAGAGACTCCACTAGCAAATTGTTCAATGTTGTCATTCTATAAATCTTCACATCTCATATATCGATCATCTATCGAATGAGATGGAAGCGCCTAAGTATATGTTCGGATCTTTGGTGAGACAAGTTTTCTTGGCTTACACAATTACTCTCCATAATCATCGCAATGAGATCAAGGGAGTTCGCAAAGTTAGGAACTACACTTAGTTCACATGCAAATGAACTTTTTGATCCAAACGGTCTCTATATCTGCATTTAAGGCAACTATATACTCGACCTCTGTAGTAAAATTTGTAACTGTCTCACGCTTGGAACGTTTTCAAGCTCACAGTGCCACCATTAAGACAAAACACAAATCCAGACTGCGTTCTTGAATAGTATTTATTGGTTTGGAAACACTGTCGATGTAACACCTTACAATGACTTCTTCATCACATTTATTTGTCAAAAGTGTATAGTCCTTCTCATATTCTTAAGGATGTTATTGACTACAGTTCAGTGACCTTAACTGAAATCAATTGGTATCTTTTTGTCATTTTCAAAGCATACTAGATAATTAGTCAAGTACATAATGTACCCTGACAAAGGCCCAGCAACTTCAGCAATCTATCTCTATAGATCCTGATTTCTAACACGTTGGAAGCATCGCCTAAGTCTTTTATTGAGAAACAATTTCCTAACCATGTTTTTACATTTGTAGCATAGGGATATCGCTTCCGATAAGCAATATGTCATCCACATAATGAAAGAATGTTATTTCAATTTGAATATTTAAATTAATTTAAATTAAGTAGATTAAAACAACACTTTAAAAAAATATTAAATGGTATTAATCATTATAAATCTTGCCGCCGCTACTTTACTTTATGGGTCATACTAACGAGTGGCTTTAGAGAGTTAAAAAAAAAAGGTCATGTGGGAGGGCGTGGTTGGATTTTTTTTATTGGTTTTTAAGAAACAATGCATCTCATAGATTCCCTAATCTAGAACAAACCTTGCTAATTTATTTGAATAAACTAATCCGCAAAACATTTATTCGAAAAATATTATGAGATTTCCTAAATTTATTAATTTGGACAACTAATAAACGAAGTATTTGAGTTTCCTAGAATAGATAGATAGTAAAATTCCAAGATTTATATGAAAATTATAATTTCATTATAAATAATCCTCGTTTCCCATGTTTCATGTGCTACTCTTATTCTTCTTCTCCGTCTTCTATTTCATGGTTATGGCTTCCTTTGTCGTAACTCGTGAATTTCACCATGGTTTGACTAATTTGACACTGGGTGTGTGCCCTTATAAGAATGGCTAACCACATCCCCCTGTTTCTTCCACCAAGAGATAATCTTTTTCTGAAGCTGTTATTGATGACAGAAAAGCGGATGGAAGAAAAAGAGCTCGCATCAACAACCCAGAAGAGAGGCAGTGGAGCTACTCAATTGAATTGATGTTGTATGATGATCCATGGAAGATCAAAAAGGTCCTCACAAAGAGTGAACTTGACAACTTGAGCAGACTCTTGTTAGACAAAGATCGGGTTGAGGCCTTGGTGTTTCCTGTATTAAGTCCTGAAGCCCAAAGAGAAGCTATGACAGACCAAAATTAAGATTTGGGACATAGACACCAACTCCATGCACTATCTGGTTTTCAAGTTGTGGGGTTCTTCACGAAGTTATGTTTTTGTTGAGAAGTGGATTCAAGATTTTGTGAGAAGAAGGGTTTGAAGAAAGGAGATGAGATTGGACTTCATTGGGATCCATATAAAAATTGCTTTGATTTTACGGTTCTTTAATATGCTTAGATGCAATTTATTTTGAAGTCTCATATTACTAAGGGAAAGTTTGATGTGATTTTCCTTTTCGGTATACTTTAATATTATTCTCTTTAAATTTGTTTCGGCTGAAAATGTGTTTCATTAGCTTATGTTTTTTTATATGTAAGAGATGATTTTATATTGGCTTAAATAAGTTCGTAGCCCCTGCAAATAGGAGCTCCGTCAAATTTATTCCCTAGATTTTTTTTTTAGAATTTTATTCCTGGAAAGTATAAAGTATTGGTTGAGGTCCCTATCGGCAAAATTGCATTGTTAAGTGGTGATCTGACAAACAACATGCCACATCACTCATGTCACGTTGATTAAAATTATCATTTTTAATACCACGTGATAATTTTTATTATCATCAGCATTATTTTATTATTTATAAATATTACAAATATTATTTATTATTTATATATTTTAAATAGGTTTAAGGAATGTTTTAGTCCTCGCAAATTCGGTGAGTTTTGGTCTTGGTCAGTATGCTTTTTTAGTTGGTTTTGGTCCCAACAAGTTGAAAATGTTTAGTGTTAGTCCCTGTTGTCGGTTGTCATCTAATAAGTGGTGACTTGGCTAACGACACAACATGTCAACACTGCCAAGTATATTAAATTATTATATTTTAATACCACGTAGATTTTGGTCTTGGTCACTACACTTTTTATGTTGGTTTTGGTCCCAGCAAGTTCGAAATGTTTAGTTTAGTCCCTATCGTTAGTTGTCGTCCGTTAAGTGCCGACTTGGCCAAGGACACGATACGTCAACATTGCCATGTACGTTAAATTATTATATTTTGATGCCACATAGAAATACTAAATTATATTTTTATTATTTTTAGTTTTTAATTATTGATATTATTATTCACTATATTTAATCATTAATATATTTAAATTTAATCATAATATTTTATTTGTTTTTAATTTGCTTTTATTATCTGACTAAACATACTAAGCGCTATATTACTTTTTAATTTTACTTCGTATTGCTTTTTCATATGAATTGTAAAAACAAATAATAATATTATCAATTGTAAAAATTGATTATTCCTACATGGAAGCCTATGTGACCAGTGTTATGAAACTCGGCTCAGACCGATCGGTCGGACTGGTCCGAACGAAAACCGGCTCTATATATGGTCGGTCCGAGCTCCTTATCGGATCGATTACGTGTTGGGTTCTCATGAGATAATCCTCTTTCAAAATCATATCTCAAGGTGGAAGAAAACCACTCCCATGGATTGCGCATTACAAACATGAATCACATAAGGGCTATTGTGTTTACCTCTTGTAGTGTGCTCTTTCAGTTAGATCACTAGTGCCACGAAGGGACGACACCTCTACTTAGTCCACGCGAGCAAATGGGCGTCGGAACAATGTGTCTTGTACTAGATGATGGTTACGGGGAGGCACGGTTAGCAAGTCTTGGTTAAAGGGAGAGCACTAGCCTATTTATAAGCTGACAGCTCCCTTTGACCTAACTGCTTACCCTATTGGGCTTTGTACACTACAAGCACAATTGTCCTTATATTAATTTAATCATATTTAATTAATATAATTGCTCCGCAATTGCTCTATGCGTGTGACCCTATAGGCTCCCACTAAGCTAGTAATAATATTAAATATTATAATAATATTAAATATTAATTATAATATTAAATATTATAAATAATGAGCGACATCTAGCAATGCATCATTACCACCCAATTAGCGAGAGTATCGGTGATCCGATTTTAGCCTTACTGCTACCAAAATTTATCGTGGAGTAAATGTCCCTTTGCCCACATGTCTTAATTGAACACAAGGCATAAGAGTGTCATTCTTGTTATGTTTAATTATTTATTCCTCGATCCCCATGTAGACGTGTAATCACAAACAGACCCAATATCACATATTGACCCATTTCCATGTGGCCACGCATAATCCATGTCTCACTCTTGTTGAGACCTTATAAGTCTGGAACACATTCAATGTGTAAATCCTCTAAGTTTTGATGATTCCAAATATATTAAGTATGGTAATATTGAACCATACGAAATTACTTACAAGTCTGCATTTAGTGTGCGGGTGTAACACCCTTTATCGGGCACTACATTGTCTATGACATTTCTATTTTATCGGACCAAGTAAAGCGGAAAATAATTATTTCACCAAAAATACGGGTTTACCTTTTGCTTTTTCTCTTTTGTAAATAATACCATACATACTCTTTAACATACAACACCAACTCATGCATAAATATTGTACAAACATTCCCAAGTACCAACAAATCATACATATTCGAAAAAGGCGGAAATACCAACGCCGATAATTAACAAAGATGGAAATATGTTTATAATAATAGTAATGAGATTGGAGACGTAGCTCTACAAAATATATCATAGACACAAGACCGATCATGCTGGCCAATACAAAACAATGACGGAATATCACCCCCACATAAGTATAATGGTCATGGATGATACCATCGCCATGCTTTGTGAGTATACTCCTCACGTACACTATACTAAAGCCATCAAAACTATGTCCATGTCCCCACGTCATCTTAAACTCCAGCTGGGTGTGATGGAGAAAAGCGTCTTGTCGTCATCTTCACCCGACGTAAAATAGAACAAGAAACCAGAAAATACATAAATGAGCTGATATCCCCATTCATCTTACACATAACACGGATATGCAGGTGGTACGACACACAGTGTACGCATAACTATCAAAGATACTGATTATATCATCAATCATAACGGAAACAATAATATTTCACAACAACATAATCACGGGGCAACGTTTTTCCTAGATAGGAGACATCTAAGACTCGAGGAATGACCTCTGATTCCTTATACCATGGTTTTAACAAACAATCAGAGAGAGTGGTTTGGAGGATTGTTCCGGAGTCCACCAGCCTTGGGTAATAAAATGCGTCAACAGTCATCATGGTGCACATAGGCTTTTTCGGGAACACCGTACACTACCAAAAAATACAGTGTCTATTGGAGTATGTCGGTGTATCGCAAGATCACCATGCCACAGAGGAGCAACCAACTAGGCCTATATGAGTATTTCATACCCCGACATCCCCGAGCATCAATAGATCGTCACTACGGAATTCGCACCCGCATTAAAGTGTTAGCTGAATCTCCTAGGCACAACGACCTTACAGAACATAGTTTCACTATGTGTTTTGGCAACTTTGCAGGAAATGCATTCTTCTCGTCCATCCGCCGGATAACATCGTTTGATTCCATCGGAATCCTTTCAACGTACTGTAACAAATGCTAGATGTTCTTAAGTCCGAACTACCGGTACTTAACATCAAGCTAAATTTCTCAAGTAACCTTTCATCTTTGTGAAAAGGTTTCATAAAGTACTTGATTAAAATCCTAGCACATTATGAGATTGGAACACAAGTCCAATTATTTATTTCTCTGTACTTTTCTAATTGAGCCTTTTTCTTGGGCTTCCAAGAAAACAAATCATTCTGAGTCCATTAAATTTTATGGAATATGGATAATGAATTAATTATCCATACTTTATGACATAAGGCCGTGTTCTACCCCACGTCATAAATTATTACGTTCGTATTTTCACTAAGTCGTTCTTGACTTAGGTTTTTGCATTTTACCGTAAAAGCTCGTCTTTGAAGACTAAAATCCTTTTGGCTTAAAATCAAAAAATTTAGACAAAAATCAAATCAATTTTCAAGAATAATTTCCATAAAAGATACATAGGTATCAGTTTCTCAAAACATTTTCTCAAAAATCCTTTAAAACGCTTAACGACGGTTTCGCCGCTTTTTACTGAATTTAGGCTCAAAAGCCATACTTTTGAAAATATGGTTCTTAACCTCAAACATATTACTATCCTAGGTTATAATACTCATATGAGGGTGTTGAAACACTGATTTTACACATTTCTCTCCATTTATACGAAATTCCTAAAAATTTGACCGAATGTCATTAAGTTTGTAAATCGTGTAATTTCTTTTTCAACGATTTTAAACTCTAATAGTCCAAAACTCATTTTGGAGTTTTAGAACAGTTAGATAGGTATGAAAAACAGTTTCTAACTGTACAGTAACATAAATTTTCGAAAATTGCAGTTTATTCCCTAAACTTTCATTATTTACAAAAAGGTCCTTATTCACTTAAAACCTTGTAACTTTTTATCTATAACTTCAAAACACACCAAACCAACTTCTTTAGAAACATTTCTCAGTTGCCATCAAATTTCCAGAAGTTACATTTCTGCTGCCACATATTTTACAATATTTGCAAAAAGATCCTTGCTTACTAAAAAAGCTTATATATTTTTATGTATTAATCCAATAAACACCAAACCAATTTCTATGGTTTTGTCTCATCAAAGAGTACAATCTTAACACACAAAAATATGAATTTCAGAACAGTCACTGAAATTCTCAGAAATTGCATATTAGTCCCTATGGACTCATAAATTCACATATTTCAATATACACATCCAAATCAATCCAAACCAATTTCTATACTCTTATATGTTCATTCAATCCTCATAAAAATTATTCAAACAATTTAAATCATCATGGAAACCATTAAATAAACTATGGCCGAATGGCCCTAAATTATTCATGTTATGCAATTCTTTTAAGACATCAATCAAACAATAGTCAAGGGTCCAATTAGAGATCAATAACACCAATGCCAACATATATCACAATCAAGCATCAACCAAATCCTCCAAGAGGATCACACACATATAAATCAATAATTTACACAACTTATACACTTATGCTTTACAAGACCATATACACTAAATAAACCACCAGCATAATCTACCCTAAGGTAGGATGATGGTAACCTCCCCCATACCTTTGTTGATCACTTGAACTCAAGCAAGAAGAGGATGATGTTCACCTAGGGCCTCACGGTTTTGTACTTAAAACCTAGACATGAACCATCAACAAGAAACAAGTTAAAAATGAAGAAAATCTACCAAACTCATTTGAGTATAGGTTCGGCCAAGCTAGAAAGAAATAGCTAGGGATCTCTAAATTTTTCAAACTCTTGGATGATGAATATAGAAGTCATATTAAGATCATAGAAATTGATCTCACATTAAAATGATTTTTCTATGATTTTCTAGAATTATTTGAAAAACTAGATCTAGGAATTTGAACTTGAAGAAAACATGGATTTAAGAAGAACTTTTATGAAGAGAAGTGAAGGTATGATCATGGATCATAAGAACATACCTTTAGAATTTGAAGAAACCAACAAGAACTTAGAGTTCCTTTGTAAATTTGGATAAAGAACTTAGGGTTTTGTGAGAGAATGACTTGGAAACTTGTGAAAATGTAAAAATGAAATGAAGATGGCTTTTATAGGGGTGGTGGCCGTGAGCTTTACGGGACCAAAGGGTCAAAATGTTGTCATGGCAAACTTGGAATTACAAGGAAAATTAAGGGTATTTTGGACTTTTCACATATAAGTCATCATTACATGCATTGAATGCTAGGTGAGTCACCCCTATGACTCACCACCATGGATGACTCGTTGTCTTCATCCATCCGGCGTCGGGTTTTGTCTCTGTACATCCGTTCTTGATTCTGTCGATCCTCGATTGTCGAGTATTTACCCGACGAACGTATAATATCTTATTTATTTTGAAAATTTTCAAAATAACTACTATCGTTGGAAAAAAATAAGAATCTAAAATGTTTCGTTCTCGGGTCAAAATTAGGTTTTTCTGATTAGTAAAATCTTAGTGTCAGTTAAAACGCAGACCGGGTTTCGTCTGAATTTTAAACCAAAACTTTTACCGTAACCTTCTACCATAAGGTAGAGTATAATTACGATTTTGTTTTATCCAAAATCATTTTATAGATCTCAGATAAAATATAAAGAATTAAAATTCTACCGATAATGAAAAACAGTAAAAACGGGGTGTTACAGTTACACCCCTCTAAAAAGAATTTCATCCGCGAAATTAATGTTACCTTAAAACAAATGTGGATATTGTTCATCTTGTCCTCCAACTCCCATGTAGCATCTCCCGATGTTGCATTCCAGATCACTTTAAAAGAGGTAATTATAAAACATCATTTATTTAAAAAAAAATAAAAACTTGGATTAAAAAGTTTCACATCTCAATAAAAACAACGCGGAAATAACATAGTTTTAAAACATTAAAACATAAACAAGGCAGATAAAGAAAAACTCAATCCCGATGTCACATACAGAGCTGGTATAACCAAAATCCGGATACATCAAGGAAACAAACTAAACAACAAACAAAAATAACAATTATAACTCAGCATTCTAACTAGAGTTGCGGTTCCTCAGAGTCACTCCTCTGTAGGTGCTCACCATCCTCTGCACAAGGAAATACCATAACAACATGTTAATCATCCAACATATGCTATGCAGTGCAATCCAACCCTACTCCACTACTCCATCAATGCATTGGATCCAACTAACTCAGGAAGTCAACTTCGAAGTTACATATCTGTATTGACCAAAAAGCACCAACACCGGCAGTTCCCCAAACCCTGGAGGAACCCCTTGGATAACCGACCTATCATAACTGGATACGCCACCTCGAGGGTACACGGTTCACCAAACCATGGGTGAACCACCCGAGACTTGGGTCAGATCATCATAACTAGGATGACCTCCTATATGATGAACATCCCCCTCAACATCAAATCCAATGCTCTATGCAAATGGCACAATAACACACAAGGTAACCACCTCCTTTGCTTGGACTTAAAAGCACCCAAGACTTATCACCAACATCAACATTAACACCTTAGACCCACACCGTGGGGTCAAGGCCCCCTTGGCCAAAAAGCACCAAGGTCCAACATAACAACATCTTGACCAAAACGCATCGAGAGCACTTTGGCTAAAAAGCACCAAAGCGTGACAATGTGCGGTAACCCATCGGGTACCAGCTTAACCAGCTTATCAGTCTTTGTTATATTAATTAATCTTTAATTAAGTTATCTAACTTGTTATCATTTGATTAGTGTATTATTACATCATCTGGGGATAATTGGGGTAAACACCCCTTTAATTCATTAATCTTAAGTTCTGACCAGTAGGGGGAAGCACGGGCATACTAAACCCCCAGCACGGTCGTGCTGCCACTTAAGTGGAGGACGGTCGTGCTCACTGTCCTGCACGACCGTGATTAATGCGCGGCCTGTTTTCTAGAATTTAACTAGGAGCATGGTCGTGCTCCCTGTTCAGCACGACCGTGCTCCTGGTCAGGGCCATACCGTTCTGGGTAGAATTTAACGTGTTCTTGGAGTTTTAGCTCCCTAATTCTCTTAAATCAGATCCTAGGGTCTTAACTAAAACATTCGGCATGAAACTTCACCTATCACTAACACAGTTCATGTCTTATGAAGCTTGGGGAATTAGTCCTTTAATTCCTATGTTAACTAAGAGTCCTAATTAAGTCAATTAGAGTCTTATTAACATATTCAACATAACGGTAACATCATCATCAACAACATATCCAGTCAATGTGATCAACATAATCCATGTTATAACAACAACATTCATAATCATGGGTATTCATACCAATTCAACCAAAACTCATGGCATAAGACAATTCAATAGGCATACCACATCATGAACAACTCAACAATTATAACAAATAGGCATACCAATTAATCTAATTAAACATATAAATAATTCAGTCATACAACAAGGTAGATCATGGCATCAATACATTATAACGATAATAAACGGGGCTATGGGAACCCCTCATCTTACGCTACTCCCTAGCCTAGTGTATACAATATTCTTCTCCCATACCTGGTATGAGGTTCGCGTTTCAAAAGAAGAAAAAAGATCCACTAGGGTCCCGTCTCACTAGCGCTTGTCTACGACCTTAAGGACGCCAAAGAGACACTTTATTTCAACTCTAAGATCAAGAAATCAAAAGGAAGAGATCAAGAACTTGAAAGAAAGAACACAAGGGACAAGGTGCATGAATTTTACCTTTTTTAAAGTCCCAAACAACAAGCAAAACGAACCCCTATTCGTAGCGATATTCTCCTATCAAGAAGCAGTGAAGAACGGTGCAAGAACGGGTTCCCTAGAGAGAGTTTTAGGGAGAAAAACCATAAGGATTCAAAGAGGAAGGAGGGAGGCAGTTTTCTGAGTGTTGGAATCGTGTATACTAGGTTTAGGTCGAGTCTAATGGTATATATATGAGTTTGGGTCATAACGGGTTCCTATTTCAGCCCAAACTGTATACAGTTCGGTATTTTAACCATAACTTGAGCTACAAGTTTCCGATCGAGGCTTTCTTGGAGTCGTTATAAAGCTCATGGAAATATATACAAATTAATTCAATCTTTGAAGGTGCAGGATCATGCTAGTCGGATCCTCTACATATGCAAGGAAATCGAATCCCGATAGAATAAAAATAAAAAGAGCGGAAAGCTACATTCGAGAGATAAGATTCCAAGGAAATGGTTGAAGTAGTCGCTAACGTTAGTTTGGAAGTTGGAAGCTCCAAAAACGAGCGATAGAATAGAGTGGTTTTTATGTCCGTTGTTGGAAGAGGGGCTAAATGCTATCATAAGATAATGGTCGAGCAAGCGAAGAGTGAGTTCGTTATTTATAATTTATAATAAATGCTAGTAAAGGAGTTCTTTCTCTACAGAAAATGCTTCCCGTGATCGAAGGGCTGCACTTAGATATGCTATTCTACGATCATCCGGTGATATGCTATGCTATTTCTTTTTGCGCTCTGGTGGGATCCTCGCAGACAAAAAGATTGCAGTCAGTTTGATAATGATCGAGTGACATTGCTTCTTCGGCCCGAACCAAGGAATCCCTTAAATATGATTCAAAATGGATCTTGTTCTATCGTTGATCAGAGATTTCTCTATGAAAAATATGAATCAGAGTTTGAAGAAGGGGAAGGAGTTATCGACCCGCAATAATGATCGAATCCTAAATCGGACTCTAAGATGGTCAAAAGTTCGATGGAAGTTTAGCAACATATTTGGTAGTTATTCCTAGATAGGATCCTTAGGAGATTATGATAAGATCTTAAGATATAAACAAAAAGAGGATGATCCTATATTGATAAGGACTCAAATCTGATTGGTTGAGTGGATAAAATCTAAGAATAACACTATCTCTACTTAAATACTAAATCACATGATATCTTATCATATTATTCTTAATCGCTTATTATTAATAAAATCACATATCATATATTAACATATAAAATCAAACATTAAGTGACACAATCTCATATTAATGCAAATAATCATATATTAATATACATATTATCATATGCAATAATATATACACATATATGTAAATATCAAACATATACATGCCATAACTAACACATATAAACATAAGGGTGAATCTTGAGGTGTTACAATTTCACCCCCCTTTTAAAAATTTCATCCTCGAAATTTCTATCACCTCAGTTGAAAAGGTTCGGGTATGACTCCATCATCTTGTATTCCAGCTCCCACGTAGCACTTTCCTTAGTAGCCCCACTCCAAACGAATTTGACCAAATGAATTCCCTTGCCTCTTAGCTGTTTCACCCTCCTATCCTCGACTCAAAGGGGTAACACCTCAAACTTCAAGTTCTCTTTCAACTGTATGGTATCAGGGACTATCACGTGACTAGGGTCATGAACATACTTTTTGAGCTGAGACACATGGAAGACACTATGAAGGTTGGATAAGAACGGTGATAAGGCTATTTGGTAGGCGACTCCGCCAACTCTTTTTAGGTTTTGGTAAGGACCAATGAATCCAGGAGTAAGTTTCTTCACTTTCATCACTCTACCAACCCCAGTCGTTGGAGTAACTCTCAAGAATACATGACCACCTTCCTGGAATTCGAGCGCCTTCCTCTTTTATCATGGTAGCTCTTCTGCCTACTTTGTGCCACTTTCATCTTTTCTTGAATCATCCTCACTTTTTCAGTGGTTTCTTGCATCACTTCAGGTCCTAGTACAACACTATCACCAGGTTCACTCCAACACAAGGGTGTCCTACATCTCCACCCATAAAGAGCTTCATAAGGTACGATCCCAATACTGGAATGGAAACTATTGTTGTAGGTAAACTCTATCAGGGGTAAAAACTTGTCCCAACTACCAGACCGTTCTAACACACAAGCTCTAAGCAAGTCCTCTAAGGACTGGATGGTTCTCTCAGACTGACCATCAGTCTGAGGGTGATAAGTTGAACTTTGCCTAAGCTTGGTTCCTAAAGCCTCTTGCAAACTGTTCCAAAACCTAGAGGTAAACCTTGGGTCTCTATCTGAAACTATGCTAGAAGGTACACCATGTAGCCTAACTATCTCCCTGATGTACAGCTTAGCCAACTTTTCCAAAGAGTATTCCATGTTCATCGGGATGAAATGGGAGGACTTAGTCAGTCTATCCACGACAACCCATATAGCCTCAAAACCAGTTGGAGTCCTAGGGAGTCTAGACACAAAATCCATGGAAATACTATCCCACTTACATTCTGGGATACTTAACGGTTGTAACTTTCTTGATGGCTTCTGGTGTTCTATCTTAGCCTTTTGACACACTAAACGAGCATACACAAACTCAGTCACATCTTTCTTCATTCTAGGCCACCAAAACATGCGCTTTAAGTCCTGATACATCTTAATGGCACCTGGGTGCACACTCAGTCCACTCCTATGTCCTTCTTCAAGGATCAACTTTCTAAGCTCTGGGACGCTGGTATACAGACTCTATTTTTGAACCTCAAGACTCCATCGCTTCCTTCCTTAAAACTAAGGTTTCTACCCTACGCAAGCAACTCCCACTGATCTAAGAGAAACTTGTCTAACTTCTGACCCTCTCTAATCTGATCCATCAAACTGTTGGTAACCTTAAAGGTTCCAAGCCTAATGCTTTTAGGGGTAACTTCCCAAGATAAACTCATGTCTCTAAACTCCTCAATTAGATCCATCTCCCTAACCATCAAAGTGGAGGTGCGCAAGGTTTTTCTACTTAAGGCATCGACCACTACATTGGCCTTTCCTGGGTGGTAGGCTAGATCAAACTCACAATCCTTTAAAATTTCCATCCACCTACGCTGCCTCATATTCAGCTCATTTTGATCAAAGAGATACCTCAGACTCTTATGATCACTAAAGACCTCAAACTTCACTCCATACAGGTAATGCCTCCAAATCTTTAAGGCAAACACCACAGCTCCTAACTCTAGATCATGGGTAGGGTAGTTCCTCTCATGGGTTTTCAATTTCCTAGAAGCATAAGCCACTACCTTACCATCTTGCATCAACACTCCACTTAAACCTTGCTTGGAAGCATCGCAATATACTACGAAAGGTTTACTAGGATCGGGCAACACTAAAACTAGTGTTGATGTCAACCTATTGTTAAGGTTTTGGAAACTCTCTTCACACTTAGAGTCCCACACAAACAGCTGTCCCTTCTTAGTGAAACGGGTTAAGGGTAAGGCTAACTTAGAGAAACCTTCTATGAACTGCCTATAGTACCCTGCTAAACCCAAGAAACTCCTAATCGCGGTCACTGACTTTGGCGCTTCCCATTGGAGCACCATCTAAACCTTAGCTGGATCAATGGCTATCCCACCTTTTGAGATCACGTGACCTAAGAAACTAACTTGTTCTAACCAAAACTCGCACTTAGACATCTTGGTATACAACTTTTTCTCCTTAAGGGTCTGTAAGACAACCCTCAAGTGCTCCTCATGTTCTTCCTTAGTCTTAGAGTACACTAAGATGTCATCTATAAAGACCACCACAAACTTATCCAAGTAAGGGTGAAAGGTCTTGTTCATGTAGTCCATGAACATAGCAGGGGCATTGGTCACACCAAAGGGCATAACCAAGTACTCATAATGACCATAACGCATCCTAAACGCTGTCTTCGGGTTGTCTTCAGACTTAACCCGAATCTGATGGTACCTTGACCCCAAATCTATCTTCGACAAAACACAAGCTCCGATCAACTGATCCATAAGATCATTAATCCTAGGGAAGGGATACCGATTCTTAATGGTCACCTTGTTGAGCTGCCGATAGTCGACATACAACCTCATACTGCCATCCTTCTTCTTTACTAGCAACACTGGCACTCCCCATGGGGACACGCTAGGCTTAATGAACTGCTTTTGGATAAGGTCTTCTAATTTTTCCTTCAACTTGGATAGCTCTAGAGGAGACATTCTATAGGACGCTATGGAAATAGGCTCGGTACCAGGTACTAAATCTATGGTGAACTCCATATCCCTTTCTGGGGCTAGTTCGTAAACCTCCCCCGGGAACACTTCATGAAACTCTCGCACAACAGGCACATTTCCGACATCAGGAGGGCTCTCAACTTCTAGGGAAGACAACATCATGAATACTTGGGCTTCATTTTTCATCGAAGCTTTCACTTGGTTGGCAGAGAGAAGGTCAGATTCTTAGACTTCGTTAGAGTTCCAAAAACTATGGTTCTATTGAAGCAATCTAAGGGAACATGGTTGAAAGATAACCAGTTCATTCAAAGAATAATATCGAGCGGTTTCAAAAAAAAAAGTAAGCGCACAAGATCAGCCGCAGAGTTCATATTATCAAGAGATAATAGAACAACCTTCCTAAACACAAGAAGCACCCAAAGGCTCCTTGGATCATTCAAGGCAAACCGCCAAATGCAGTAAGTCAAGCCAAAGCAAAGCTATAGGTACTTAGTACCACGTAACATTGTCTATATAAATATAGACAATTCAAACAAGAGTCACACAACAGACTCACGACAGACTCATACCACATCTGGACAGGGCCGAACTGCTCTGATAGTACTAAATGTGACACCCTTCTACCCCGCATATTAATATAAAACATTTAATTAAAAGAGGTAATTATAAAACATGCATTTATTTGAAAAAAAAAATAAAAACTTGGATAAAAAGGTTTCACATCTCAACAAAAACAATGTGGAAATAACATAGTTTTAAAACAGTAAAACATAAACAAGACATAAAGAAAAACCCAACCCTAATGTCACATACAGAGCTGGTATAACTAAAATCGGGATACATCACGGAAACAAACTAAACAACTAACAAAACTAACAACTATAACTCAACATTCTAACTAGAGTCACGGCTCCTCAGAGTCACTCCTCCGCTGGCTGCTCACCGTTCTCTGCATAAGGAAATACATGCAACAACAGAAACAGGAAAGCAGGGAGTAAGAATCATGTAAACAAAATGGCATAGGAATAGGGAATAAGATGAACATACATCATAGAATGGCATAGCAATATAACAACATACAATATTTATACATCATCATATAATACCATAACAACATGTTAATCATCCAACATATGCTATACAGTGCAATGCAACCCTACTCCACTACTCCATCAATGCATGTGGATCCAACTAACTCAGGAAGTCAACTTCGGAGTTACATATCCGTATTGGCCAAAAAGTACCAACACCGGCAGTTCCCCAAACCATGGAGGAACCCTTTGGATAACCGACATATCATAACTGGATACGCCACCTCGGGGGCGCACGGTTCACCAAACCATGGGTGAACCACCCGAGACTTGGGCCAGATCATCATAACTAGGACGACCTCCCCTATGTTGAACATCCCCCTCAACATCAACTCCAATGCTCTATGCAAATGGTACAACAACATACAAGGCAACCACCTCCTTTGCTTGGGCCTAAAAGCACCCAAGACTTATCACCAACATCAACATTAACACCTTAGACCTACACTATGGGGTCAAGGCCCCCTTGGCCATAAAGCACCAAGGTCCAACATAACAACATCTGGACCAAAAAGCATCGAGAGCACTTTGTCCAAAAAGCACCAAAGCGTGACAACGTGCGGTAACCCATCGGGTACCGGCTTAACCAGCTTATCAATATTTGTTATCTTAATTAATCTTTAATTAAGTTATCTAAGTTGTTATCATTTGATTAATGTATTATTACATCATCTGGGGATAATTGGGGTAAACACCCCTTTAATTCATTAATCTTAAGTTCTGACCAGTAGGAGGAAGCACGGGCGTGCTAAACCCCCAGCAAGGTCGTGCTGCCACTTAAGTGGAGCACGATCGTGCTCACTATCTTGCACGGCCGTGCTCAATGCGTGGCCTGTTTTCCAGAATTTAACTGGGAGCACAATCGTGCTCCCTGTTTAGCAAGGTCGTGCTCTTGGGTAGGGCCATACTATTATGGGCAGAATTTAACGTGTTCTTGGAGTTTAGGCTCCCTAATTCTCTCAAATTAGATCCTAGAGTCTTAACTAAAACATTCGGCATGAAACTTCACCCCTCACTAACACGGTTCATGTCTTATGAAGCTTGGGGAATTAATCCCTTAATTCCTATGTTAACTAAGAGTCCAAATTAAGTTAATTAGAGTCTTATTAACATATTCAACATAACGGTAACATCATCATCAACAACAGATCCAGTCAATGTGATCAACATAATCCATGTCATACCAACAACATTCATAATCATGAGTATTCATACCAATTCAACCAAAAATCATGGCATAAGACAATTCAATAGGCATACCACATCATCAACAACTCAACAATTATAACAAATAGGCATACCAATTAATCCAATTAAACATATAAATAATTCAGTCATACAACCAGGCAGATCATGGCATCAATACATTATAACGACAATAAACGGGGCTATGGGAACCCCTCATCTTACGCTACTCCCTAGCCTAGTGTATACACTATTCTTCTCCCATACCTAGTACGAGGTTCGTGTTTCAAAAGAATAAAGAAGATCCACTAGGGTCCCGTCTCACTAGCGCTTGTCTACGACCTTAAGGACGCCAAAGAGACACTTTGGTTCAACTCTAAGATCAAGAAATCAAAAGGAAGAGATCAAGAACTTGAAATAAAGAACACAAGGTGCATGAATTATACCTTTTCTAAAGTCCCAAACAGCTAGCACAACAAACCCCTATTCGTAGCGATGTTCTCCTATCAAGAAGCAGTGAAAAACGGTGCAAGAACGGGTTCCCTAGAGAGAGTTTTAGGGAGAAAAATCATAAGGATTCAAATAGGAAGGAGGGAGGCAGTTTTCTTAGTGTTGGGGTCATGTAAACTAGGTTTAGGTCTAGTCTAATGGTATATATATGAGTTTGAGTCATAACGGGTTCCTATTTTAGCCCAAACTGTATATAGATCGGTATTTTGACCGTAACTTGAGTTAAAAGTTTCCGATTAAGGCGTTCTTGGTGTCATTATAAAGCTCATGGAAATATATACAAATTAGCGTCTAATTATCGAATCCTAAATCGGACTTTAAGATGGTAAAAAGTTCCATGGAAGTTTAGCGACATATTTGGTAGTTATTCGTAGATAGGATCCTTAGGAGATTATGATAAGATCTTAAGATATAAACAAAAATAGGATGATCCTATATTGATAAGGACTCAAATTGGATTGGTTGAGTTGCTAAAATCTAAGAATAACACTATCTCTATTTAAATACTAAATCACACGATATCTTATCATATCATTCTTAATCGCTTATTATTAATAAAATCACATATCATATATTAACATATAAAATCAAACATTAAGAGACACAATCTCATATTAATGCAAATAATCATATATTAATATACATATTATCATATGCAATAATATATACATACATACATATATATATATATATATATATATATATATATATATATATATATATATAAATATCAAACATATACATACTGGAACTAGCACATATAAACATAAGGGTGAATCTTGAGGTGTTACAGATTTAATTACCTTGCCAACCCCAGTCATAGACGTGACTCTCAAAAACACATGATCGCCGTCCTCAAACTCAAGAGGTCGTCGTCTCTTGTCCGCATAACTCTTCTGTCAACTGAGTTGTTCGCATTTTCTCCTGAATCATTTTCACCTTTTCTGTTGTCAATTGCACGATATCTGGTCCCAACACTAGACTTTCACTATCTTGGTACCAACACAAAGGTGTTCTACATTGTTGACCATATAAAGCTTCATAGGGTGCGATTCCTATGCTTGAGTGGAAACTGTTGTTGTAGGTGAAGTCTACCAACGGTAGAAATTCATCCTCACTTCCGGTATGCTCCAACACACAAGCTCTCAGCAAGTCTTCAAGTGATTGGATTGTCTTCTCTGATTGTCCATCCATCTGTGGGTGATACGTCAAACTTAATCTAAGCTTTGTTCCTAGCGAATCTTGTAGACTTTGACCAAACCTTGACATAAACCTCGGATCTCGATCCGAAATAATACTCGAAGGTACACCATGTAATCTGACAATATCCTCGATGTATAACTGAGTCAATTTCTCAATGAATACTTTATGTTAATAGGAAAAAAGTGAGCCGACTTGGTTAGTCGGTCAACTATTACCCATATTGCGTCATGTCCAGTTCAGGTCTTTGGCAAACTTGTCACAAAATCCATCGCGATACCATCCCATTTCCATTCTGGGATGTTCAAAGATTATAGCATTCCTGATTGTATTTGATGTTCAGTCTTAGCCTTTTGACAAACTAGACAGGAAGCAACGTATTCTATCACGTCTCTTTTCATCCCATACCACCAATATAATCGTTTGAGGTCTTGATACATCTTTGTTGCTCCCGAATGTAAACTTAGTTTACTCTTGTGAGCTTCCTCTGTAATCAATTTTATGAGCTCAGAATCGTCTGGTACACAAATCCTTTCACCGAACCTTAAGATTCCATCGGTTCCCTCTATGAATTCTGATATAGCTCATTGTCGCACCAATTCCCTTTCTTCTTGTAGGTACTGATCACTTTCTTGTTTCTCTCTTATTTCTTCCATCAATCCATTGGAAGCAGTAATCATACCTAAGCAAAGCTTTCCCGAACATTTCAACCGTCAACCGCATATCTCTGAATTGCTCTAACAACTCTTGTTCTTTGACCATCATTGCAGGCGCATGCATTGATTTTCTACTCAAGGTATCCGCTACCACATTTACTTTTCTAGGGTGATATTGTAGTTGGAAATCATAATCCTTCAGAAATTCCAACCAACGTCTCTTTGCATGTTGAGCTCATTTTGATCAAACAAGTACATCAAACTTTTGTGATCACTGAAAACGTTGAACGTTGCTCCATACAAATAATACCTCCAGATTTTCAGCGCAAAAACTACAGCCGCTAACTCCAAGTCATGAGTTGGGTAGTTCCTCCCATGAATGTGAAGCATCACAATATACCTCGGAAGGCTCCTTAGGATCAGGTAACACTAACACAGGTGAAGTAGTCAGCCTTTTCTTTAACTCTTGGAAACTCTCCTCGCACACTTCAATCCACGCAAACTCTTGGTCTTTCCGAGTTAGTTGGGTAAGAGGTCCTACTATTTTGGAGAATCCCTCAATGAATCTCCTATAGTATCCAGCTAAACCCACGAAACTATGAACTTCTGTTATCATCTTTGGTCTCTCCCATTTTAAAACAGCTTCAACTTTTGACGGATCCACTACGATACCTTCATTCGAAATAACGTGTCCTAAAAATTGAACTTTATCTAACCAAAAATCGCACTTTTCGGGTTTCGCGTATAACTGTTTCTCCTTTAAGATCTGGATAACCATACTGAGATGATCAACATGCTTCTCTGGATTAGGAGAATAGATTAGAATGTCGTCTATAAAGACAACAACAAACTGATCTAGATAAGGACGAAAAATCTTGTTCATGTAATCCATGAATATAGCAGGTGCATTCATCACTCCGAATGACATCACAAGGTACTCATAATACCCATAGTGTGTTCGAAACGCTATCTTTGGAATATCCTCCACACGAATCTAATGATAACCAGATCGTAAATCTATCTTTGATAAAACTGATGCTCCACGTAAGTGATCCATCAAATCATCTATCCTCGGAAGTGGATATTTGTTCTTGATCGTCACTTTGTTTAACTGACGGAAATCCACACATAAGCGAGAAGTCCTATCCTTCTTCTTCACAAGCAAAACTGGAGCTCCCCAGGGTGATACACTAGGTCTTTTGAACTCTTTCCTCAACAGTTCCAATAGTTGCTTCTTCAAGTCCTCTAACTCTGATGGCGACATATGGTATGGTGCCATGGATATCGGTCCAGAGTCATGTGCCAGATCAATCGCAAACTCAAAGTCTCGAACAGGTGGTAGTCCAGGTACATCTTCAAGAAAAACTTCAAGAAACTCATTGACGACAACTATGTACTGTAAGTCAATCTCACTCTTGACGTCCAAGGAAAACAGTAACATGTATCCTCGAGCTCCCTCTCTCAAAGAAGCTATTACTTGGTTAGCAGACAATAATCTAGAAATCTCATCCTTAGAGAAAATTAAGGCTTTATTTGTACAGTCTAACAGGATATGGTTAGAACATAACA
This sequence comes from Sophora flavescens, assembly GCA_030762895.1. Taxonomy (NCBI): domain Eukaryota; kingdom Viridiplantae; phylum Streptophyta; class Magnoliopsida; order Fabales; family Fabaceae; genus Sophora; species Sophora flavescens. The sequence goes on from CM061068.1 coordinate 116,816,014, forward strand.
AATCCATCCCTAGTATCACATATATTTGCGAAAGAGTCAAACAAATTAAATTAACCAAGAATTTCCTATCTTCTACAAAGATAGGTCAATTCAAACAAGCTGTAGTAGTCAAAACAGGTTTAACAGTAGGAGTAGATATAGTCAAGTCAAAAGGGAAAGAAGACACAGGTAATCCTAGCAATTTAGCACAGTCATATGCAATGAATGAATGAGTCGCACCCGAATCGAATAGTACAGTTAAAGATTTACCTCCTATGACACACTGTCCTTGAATCAGATCTTCATTGTGAGAGGCCTCAGTACCGCTCATTCTATAAACTCTTCCTCCAGCTCTAGGCCTTGCAGCTCGCACATTGTTCACCGAAGGTTCCATCTTAGATTGTCCACAATTCCTAGCGAGATGTCCAGGCTGTCCACACTTAAAGCAAATGATGCCCGTAATCTTGCAGTCTTTGGTAGCATGACCCATGCCACACTTCATGTACTTATGTGGAACATTCCTGGATGACCCAACTTCTTTAAAAACATTTCTCAGTTGCCATCAAATTTCCAGAAATTACATTTCTGTCCACATATTTTACAATATTTTGCAAAAAGGTCCTTGTTTACTAAAAAAACTTATATCTTTTTATGTATCAATCCAATTAACACCAAACCAATTTCTATGGTTTTGTCTCATCAAGGAGTACAATCTTAACACACAAAAATATGAATTTCAGAACAGTCACTGAAATTCTCAGAAATTGCATATTAGTCCCTATGGACTCATAAATTCACATCTTTCAATGTACACATCCAAATCAATCCAAACCAATTTCTATACTCTTATATGTTCATTAAATCCTCATAAAAATTATTCAAACAATTTAGATCATCATGGAACCCATTAAATCATCTATGGCCGAATGGACCTAAATTATTCATGTTATGTAATTCTTTTAACACATCAATCAAACAATAATCAAGGGTCCAATTAGAGATCAATAACACCAATACCAACATATATCACAATCAAGCATCAACCAAATCCTCCAAGAGGATCACACACATATAAATCAATAATTTACACAACTTATACCCTTATGCTCTACAAGACCATATATACTAAATAAACCACCAACATATCTACCCTAAGGTAGGATGATGGTAATCTCCCCCATACCTTTGTTGATCACTTGAACTCAAGCAAGAAGAGGATGATGTTCACCTAGGGCCTCACGGTTTTGTACTTAAAACCTAGCTATGAACCATCAACAAGAAACAAGTTAAAAATGAAGAAAATCTACCAAACCCATTTGTCGGCCAAGCTAGAAAGAAATAGCTAGGGATCTCTAAATTTTTCAAAATCTTGGATGATGAATATAGAAGTCATATGAAGATCATAGAAATTGATCTCACATTAAAAAGATTTTTCTATGATTTTCTAGAATTATTTGAAAAACTAGATCTAGGAATTGGAACTTGAAGAAAACATGGATTTAAGAAGAACTTTTATGAAGAGAAGTGAAGGTATGATCATGGATCATAAGAACATACCTTTAGAATTTGAAGAAACCAACAAGAACTTAGAGTTCCTTTGTAAATTTGGATGAAGAACTTAGGGTTTTGTGAGAGAATGACTTGAAAACTTGTGCAAATGTCAAAATGAAATGAAGATGGCCTTTTATAGGGGTGGTTGCCGTGAGCTTCAAGGGACAAAAGGGTCAAAATGTTGTCATGGCAAACTTGGAATTACAAGGAAAGATTAAGGCTATTTTGGACTTTTCACATATAAGTCATCATTACATGCATTGAATGCTAGGTGAGTCACCCCTATGACTCACCACCATGGATGACTCATTGTCTTCATCCATCCAAAGATCGGGTTTTGTCTCGCACATCCGTTCTCGATTCTGTCGATCCCCGATTGTCGAGTATTTACCCGACGAACTTATAATATCTTATTTATTTTGAAAAATTTCAAAACAACCACTATCGTTGGAAAAAAAATAAGGATCTAAAATGTTTTGTTCTCGGGTCAAAATTGGGTTTTTCTGATCAGTAAAATCTTACTGCCAGTTAAAACGCAGACCGGGTTTCGTCTGAATTTTAAATCTAAATTTTTATCGTAACTTTCTACCATAAGGTAGAGGTATAACTATGATTTTGTTTTATTCAACAAATTTTCTAGATCTCATATAAATTATAAAGAATTAAAATTCTACCGATAATGAAAAACAGTAAAAATGGGGTGTTACAGCAGGTAAATAGACTTAAGGTCACTCATCTAAATCTGACCCATCTAATAGACTTAAGATCACTCGTCTAAATCTGACTTGTCTGAAAAACCACCAGTCTGAAAGTTAGTCAACTCAGACAGAGACCATGTCAACTCTAAGTCAAATTTCTGATCTAGTTGATGACGTGGGAATGATCAAAAGTCTGGAGAAGCTTCAGCGGATCACTCGTCTGAAAAAGGCTCTCCTACACGTCTAAGTTTTGGATCAAGTCACCCATCTAATTTTAGACTATACAACACCCGTCTAATTATTAGACTCTGCTGAACCAGTTCAAGTGTCATACTGTCAGAAGAAAGTCTAGGTCAACCTTATTTGAAAAGATGCCTTCTTTAAAAGATCTCGAAGACCTCTGGACAAAAGCACCAAGGACAAAGAATAAAGAATTCATTCTTTCAAGTGTTTAAGGAATAAACACGCTACCTCTGCACCAACTTAGTAGCTTTTAGCTGTTTTAGTACAAAGTAAAAGTACTTTCCAGAAAGTGAATTGAGTGTTACACTGAAATGGAAAGCTCTCTGCTGCAAGTACAAGAAGTTCAAGCTCTGCAACTCTGAAACAACAACTGCTCAGAAACAAAGTGTACTCTTGGTCGCATATGTCAAAGTCCAAAGTCCCTAAACATTTAATTCTTACACAGAATGACTCTTTGGCATTAATAGCGTCCCGGAAGTTCCAATCAAAGGAGCACACTTTCTGAAGTTGTGTCTAATGGATCAAATTGATTAAAGCCTTTAAATAGGGCAAACCATGAAGATGAAGTCAAGAGATACACTGCACATATTCAAAGAAGTATTTAATCTGCTCATTTACTTCTACATTCCTTCATTGATTATCTCTTCAATCATTTGACATAAATTTAACAGTCTTTTATTCCTTCATTTATTCCACTCTCTGAGTGTAACACCCCGAAAAAAATTCTTTATATGTTTATTAATTAATTCTGTGATTAAATTGTTTGAGAAATACAATTTAATAATTATAAATAATGTTTACTACTTATATCTGATAATTCAATAGAATTCGAATTAAAAACTCATATAAGAATCGGACTGTGTTTTGACACCGGTATGAATTTACACTGTAAATTTGTGAATTCCTTGAACCGGTATATGTATGAGGAAAATAAATAATAAAATAATTGTTTGAGTATCTCTGAATTATTTTTAGATGGAACTGATGAAAATATTATTATTTTAATTTGATCCGCTAAGTTTAAATTCGAAACCGAGGACAGAGTAGTGAAGGAAGTAGAACACTAGGAAGTGTAAGACTTAGAGTGAATGATGTGACAAGTTGTCATACTTTATACAAAAAGTCTAGAATACTTTTCTCCCTAATTACTAACCTACCATTGAACCATGATTACTCCCTAAGGTTAGTAGCTAAAATAACAAAAATTACACTCCACTCACTCACTAAAGCCGTGGCCCTCTCCCTTACCACACACTCTCCCCTCTTTTTTTTTTTACTTCACGGTTACCACTTACCACCCCTCACTCACACACTCACTTTTCCTTTTATTTCAAACTTCATCTCTTTCAAGTTACCAAAGCTCCTTTCCTCTTCCATCCATGGTGAGATTCGGCCAACACCATAGCTCCTTCATCCTTTCATTTTTTTGAAAAGCCAACACCATATTGACACTCCTCTACATCATTTAGGCCCATGTTCTTCTCACTATTTTCATTTTAGAGCAAGTTTCAAAATGGGTCATTTCTAGCCATCCTCATAACTTCATCATCCACATGCTTACTTGAGAAACTAACACCATATCTACACTCCCCTCAACCATTTAAACACAAGTTATTTTACACCCTTTTGAATTTAGAGGCTTCTAGCAAAAGTGGGTATTCTAACCCAAGAGCTCCAAACCCTTGTCTCATCATTTTCTTCATTTCAAGTAAGGATACTATCTTGATTCTTCCTTCTTAATCATAACTAGATTCATGTAGATAACTTTTGTTGAATGGATTTTTGCCTTGCTATGTTTTGACCCCTCAAAACCTTGACCTTATAGAGGGAAAACCATCATTATTTTGCTTGGTACTAAGTGAGCTACAAGAGGTATGGGGGAGACTAACCAACATCATAACCTAGAGTAGATGTGTTGTGATTTATTTAAATTGTGGTTGTCTTGAAAACCCTAGAGTTTAAGGGTATGCATATTATGTTAGATCTCTTGATATTGATTGACTTTATAATTGAGTTTGATGGTTGAATGAGATTGTTGATGAGAAGTTTTATGTCCTAACTTATGGAATCAAATGGATTCATGTTGATGGTTGTTATGTTGAATTAAGTGTGTGAATGTGAGTTTGATTTTGTGAATTGGAAACCTTCACTTTATGATTGTCAAGTTTTGGACAAGCTTATAAAAGAGAACAAGGATCAATTAATGTTAACAACTCATGAATTATATGTTTTATTAAGTGTTTTAAAGAGTAATGAAACCATGAAGGAAATAAAATCTTTCAAAACTGTTTTAGTGTCATCATGAGCTGTTTTGTATGGTTTTATTGGTTCTAAAATGGGCTTAATCCGATTTTAGGACCTAAGGGAACAAAAATCATGTTTTAGGGGATGTAAAAATGGGATTGTTTAGAGTTAGTATGCTTTTGAATGGACTTATGGGTAAATTTCGGCCAACCCTATTTTAATGGGTTAGAAAATGTTTTTGGATGCTTAATTAAGTATTTTAAGACTCAAAAATAATTCATAGGCCTTTGGGTTAAAGAATCATGAAAACATGAATTACCCGATTTTCGAATTTAGTGACTTTCGGTCAAGTTTTGGAATTTTATGCAAACTGTATTGGGAAGTTTGTTTTGGTATTTCAAATACCTTATAATGATTTCTATAATGTGGGAAATTTATTATTTTGATGAAAGGAATCACAATTTTGTAATATTGGGCTTTAGGCCAAAATCGGGCAAAAAAAAAAAAAAAGAAAAGAGGAAAAGGTGTTGTTGTAAGCGTTGGAGTATTCTCTCTAAGGGTTATTTTGAATGATTTGATACTTATGTACTACTTAAAAACCTTTAGTAAACTATGTTGTCTTTTGTAAAATGGTTTTGATTTTTGACAAAAAGGAATTTAGCCTCCAAGGCTTATGTTTCAAAACAAAACGGTAAAATCCAAAGTCAAAGTGAATTAGAGGGAAGATACAAACTTAATTAATTATGACTTGTAGTAAATCAAGACCATATGTCATAAAGTACGGATGATTTAATCATCCATACCTCCATAAGTTTTAATGGAACAAAGATGTATTTTGTTCTTATAAGCCAAGCAAAAAGGGCTCAATGTAAAAAATTGCAAAGAGAATGATGTTGGACTTTTGATCTGAGTTCCATAATATGTTAGGTTTGGAAATAAGAACCTCAATATACTTGTACACAAAGATGAAACAGTTGTGTGAGAACTTTAGCTCGGTGTAAAGGGAGTCGGTGATTCGGACCCGAGTACATCAAGCATCTGAAAAGCACATCAAATCGATTCTTGCGGAATCACGAGGTTTATCCGGTGGATAGACAAAGTTAAACGCATCGGCATTATTGCCTAAACACATAGTTGATACTATGTTCCTTAGGACCTTTGTGCCTAGGAAGTCGAGCCAACATGCATGTGCGCATTGGGACGTGCTATGACGATCTTAAATGGTCTTGGGGATGGTCAGGGTAGGAGGGTCACAAATGGCCAGTTGGTGATTCTTCTTGGTCGTAGCTTTTCATGCAATACACTGTCATCAATGACTAGACTCTAGCCGATCATGATTATCGAGAGTGTTTCACCATCAATTATAGTACCACTATGTGGCTGTTACTATTGAACGCACAAGATGCCTACTATTGGCAGTTGTGAAACATGTGCTCTAATCACTCCTTCCGAATGTTCTTAATCACCATGATGTAGGGATTGGAGTTCTTCCTCGAGTCTCAGATGTATCATTTCTAGGTGAATCTTTGCTCTGTGATTGCGTTTGTGGAATATTATTGTTATATTGTTATACTGCCCTATTAATGATATAATTGCATGTTGATATTATCTATATGATTGAGATTCGTATCACTGCATATCTAATTTATGTTATATGATGAATGGGGATCTCACCTCATCTTTTGTGTTGTCTGGCGTCTGTGTTACCTTTATGATCTGTGAAGACAATGGCAGCACTATCCCACCATCACGTCCAGTTGGAGATGGGGATAGCCTGGTTGGTTACCTAGATGCATCTACAGTGGCCATTGTATGTAGAAGACGTGAGGAGTACCCACGGTGTGATGATGTGTCTTCCTTAGTTGTTTATTTTTGTATGAGGACGACACCTCGTCATAGTTTTGAGTATGCCATCTTGATGAGTCCTTATGTTTATAGCTAGTTTTATGGAGCTGTGTCTCTAATATTATTATATGTATTTCTTTAAGTTCTGTTACGTTATTGGCGTTGGTATTTTCGCCACTTTTATTATGACTACGTTGATGTCTGTTATCTTATGAGGAACTCTGGACCGTACTATGTATATATTTGATGACGTTAGATGTTTTATTTGCTTACTCTCTCTCTTGAGAAAAAGAAACAGATTGGATGACATAAACTGTTTTACTAGGTTTTCTGACTTCATCAAAACTCCATTTTTCAAAAGGGACATTTCAAAATGTTTTCTTTCAAACTTGGAAATTTTTTACCTTGATCCATTCTATTGATTTCAATTAAATAAAACGAAAAACTAGGTGTTAAGAAAAAAAAAAGTAAACCCATATTTTCAGATAATATTTATTTTTCCGCTTTACTCAGTCTTATAGAATGTCACAGACAATGTAGTGCCCAAGGAGGGTGCTACATTTATTTGGTATCAGAGCTGGCCGAGTCTGTTAGGGTTTGTGGTTTATGGTCTATCTTTGTTTGTGCTGTGTTCTCTGCTTGTTTTCTACGTGTTCTTTATGTGTTGATATTATTTCCAAAAAGGAATGGTATTGCTTTGAGATGAGTTTATTGTAATATGCATGGCTAATTAATTTTGGTCTTGCAGGATTATAATGGCTCGTAGTGGAGGAAATATGGCTGCAGCTGTGCATACAATGACACAGATGACTGCCGTGTTGATAAGGCGTGAGGAAAGGGTAGCTGTAAGTAGTGGACTGGATGAATTCCTTCGTAGGAATCCGTCAGAGTTCAAAGGAAATTTTGATCCCAAGCGAGCTGAGCTTTGGATACAATCTCTGGAAAAGATCTTCACTGCTATGAGGTGCACTGACAATGACAAGGTCACCTATGCTGCCCACTTATTGTGTTAACTTTGGTTATTTCAGTTGGTATCAGAGCTCAGTCTTTGGGTTGAGCACTTAACAATGTAGAGGAAAAGATCTTAGAAATGGCAGGAGAAGCTAGCTCAAGCAAAAATCATGCAGTAGAAGGATCCTCAATGTCCGGACCTCCTTACTTCAATGGAGAGGACTACATCTACTGGAAAGAGAAGATGAAGTGGTTTCTGCAATGTACATCTACCTCACACATTAATATAAAATATTTACTTAAAAGAGGGATTATAAAAACTTGCATTTATTTAAATAAAATAAATACTTGGATAAAAAGGCTTCACATCTCAACATATACAACGCGGAAAGAAAGCATAAACATAATATAAGTTCAAAAGGCATAACGTAACGTAAACATAAACAAAGACATAAACCCCAACCCCGATGTCATATACAGAGCTGGTATAACCAAAAATCCGAAATAACAAATTCCCGGATACAACCGAAACAACTAACTAATAACTAAGAAAAACTGGGAATCCTAAACGAAGGTAGCGGCTCCTCGGAGTCACTCCTCAACGGGCTAATCGCCAACCTCTGCATATATACAAAAGGTACATGCAACACAAAACATGACAACAGGGAGTAAGAAACGTATAAATGAATATAACGACAAGGAAGCAATTAGCAAGACGAGCATACAACAAACAAACATGTTATATCAACAACGGTATCGTAAGATCATCATCATAATATGTATGCTATACAATGCAATCCTGCTCCATGCCTCTACTATGCATTTGGATCCAATCTATCTCAGGATGAGCAACTTCGGAGTTAAATATCCACATTGGCCACTAGGCACCAACGCTGGGGCAATCCAACTTACCTTGGTTAGACCCATTGGATAGCCGACACACCTTACTCTCGGATGTGCCACCACAGAGGTACCATGTCCCGCGGACGGCTAGAACGCCTTACTCTCTGGCGAACTCCCCTATGTCGCACAACCTCCCATCAACATCTCCAATGCGTGAATGCATGACAAACATCATACCATCATGACCTCCACCTCCGCTTGGGCCCATAGGCTACCCAAGTCTTATTACCGTCATCACCTCGACCACTAGGCTATCGAGGATTATCATTTAACATTTATCGTTAAGTCTTTTAATCACTCTGGCCGTTTTGCACCAGAAGTTACCACCTCGACCACTCGGCTATCGAGGTCCCATTGGCCACTAGGCTACCAAGGTACATCATCATTATCACTCTAGCCCCTTAGGCACTAGAGATTACCACCTTGACCATCCTGCATCAAGGCCCCTTGGCCACTAGGCTACCAAGGTACAACATATTTTCACTTGTCTTTTGGTCTTCATGTTTCATTGGTATTTTATTTATTCTTTTAAGCATTTGTGGTAAGAACCCCTATCTCAAACCATTTCTGTTTTCTATTCTGGGTAAGGGAGCACGGGCGTGCTCCTTACCAAGCACAGTCGTGCTCAAGAGCAGACCGTACTGTTCTGGGCAGCAAGGGTTTTAAACCCTCGCCAATTCCTTGGAGTAAAACTTGATTCAACCTATTGGCATTACTAAGTCCTTTCATCACAGTCTTATCACTTGGTTTAATCTTTATGTCTTATAGACTTATTTGGGGAATTAATCCTTTAATTGGCTTCTCTCAATTTCTCACAAAATCATTCCCTAGCGTCCTTCTAATCCTTTGAACAAAACCTCACAATTATTATTAATATTCATGTCTTATTAACCGAAAGGGGAAAAACCTCCCTTTTTATCATGGTTCACAACGAATAACCCAATTAACCAATAACCAAACATTGTAACATACGACAATCATGGCATCATCATTCAACTCATAACAACAATCATATCAACATTAATCATATAATAAACATGTTGAGAAATCATACCATAAACACATATAAATAACTCATATTATCACATCAATATAAACATATAGACATGTTATAAAACAAGACACATCATCAAACACAAGGTCATGGGTTAACCCTTCGTCTTACGCTACCCCCTATGCCTACATATTCATATTGTCCCTTCTCCCCATACCTGGTATAAGGTTCGCGTTTCAAAGAAGAAAGAGGGTCTTCTGGGGTCTCGTCTCACAAGCACTTATCTATGGCCTCAAGAACAACAAGGAAACATCTTAATTAGACTCTTAGGCCAAGAAATCAAAAGGGAAAGGATGAGAGGGACGAGGTGTACGAATCTTACCTTGTTGGAAGGTTGAAACAACGAATATAATGATCACGTCTTCGCAGCAATGTTCTCCTATCAACAAATGGTGAAGAACGGTGCAAGAACTGGTTCCCTAGGGAGAGTTTTCTAGAGACGGTTGATGGAATTTGAGAGAAAAAGAGAAGGGAGGCAGCTCTGAGTGTTGGGACGTGATAGACTAGGGTTTAAATCGTATTTTAGGGGTTAAAAACGGGTTGGAATGCGTTTTGGGCTTAAAAAGAACCTAAAACGCGTTTTCTGGTTCTGTAGGTATTTTCGGGGCGAATCCCATTGGTGGGACGAGCCAGAGAACCAATTTCTGTCAGTTGGATTCGTGAGGCGAACCCGAAAGCGCAAAACTGAATTTTGGGTTTTCGTGAGGCGAACAAAGGCTCGCGAGTCGAGACCAAAACAGTCGAATTTTGCAAAACACATGCAATAAGATTTTTAGATAATTCTCTTAGCTTTCCAACAGCATAAATATCACCTCGATCGGACATCTAGAACTCAAGATATGGCCAAAACGGTGAAACAGGTTACTAGGACTTCTAAGACAATTGAACCTTCCTAAGGCTAAACCTTCCCAACATGAACATATACATCAAAAGCAAACATAACAAGCATATGCAAACATATATACAAGATATATGAATACATTAAGCTTATTTATGAAGAACGGGTTGTTACAAAAGCTAGATAAGCAACCGTGTGTGCTTTGAGCAGAAAAGAGTTTGAAAAAGCCCGTGCTTGTGAATCTGCTAAAGAAATGTGGGATTCACTAGCTATTGCTCATGAATGAACCAATAAAGTGAAGGACACCAAAGTCAGCATGTTGGTCAGGAAATATGAACTGTTCAAAATGGAAGAAGGAGAAAACATTGGCCAAATGTATGGGAGATTTCAAATTATAACCAATGGGTTGAAGCCTCTAGGAAAAGTATACAAGACTGAGGAACACATTCACAAAATTCTCAAAAATCTTCTAAAACAAGGGAGACCTCGTAATAGCCGTGTGTCTCAGGCCAAAGATATGTCAACAATGAAGCTGGATGAGGTTCTTGGTACACTTCAAATTCATGAACAATAACTGATTGAAGAAAAAAATGGAAAGAAGAGCAAATCCATTGTTCTCAAGGCTGACAAGAAATCATCTAAGGGATCTACATCTAAATCCCTCAAGGTTGATGAATCTTCAGAAGAATCTGAGGAATCAAATGAGAACGACTCTAATGATGAAGATGATTAACTTTCTCTTCTTACCATAAAAATGAAAAAGCTCTGGAAGAAAAGAAATTTCAGAAAGGACAAACCATTCAGGCGCTTCAACAAAGATAAATACAACAAAGATGGTGGATCTAATGGCAGAAATGCCATTGTCTGCTATCAATGTAAAAAGCCAGGACATATCAAGGCAGAATGTCCTCAACTCAAGAAGCAAACTCCCAAGAAGTTCTTCAACAAAAAGAAGAAAGGAATGATGGCCACTTGGGAAGACCTGGATGAAAGCTCTACTGAAAGTGAAGAAGAGGAGAATGAAGCTAATCTTCGTCTTATGGCAAATACAGATTCAGATTCTGAAACTGAGGTACAATATGAACTTAAGAAATTGAGTGATGCATATGATGAACTATTGGAAGAATCCAACTGTATATCTAAGACTTTCAAATTCCTCAAGAGACAGTATGTTAAACTCTCAAATGAGTATAAACAGAAATCTCAAAAGTGTGAGAAGTTAGCTGAAGAAAACAGCAGGCTTAAGACTGAAAAGTCTAAAGCTAAGATCTCAGTTGAAACTCTATCTTCTGAAGATCTAGTTAAACTTCAACAGAGAGTAGAAGAGCTCATCTCAGATCTTGCCAAGTTTGTTAATGGTAGAGAAAATCTGACTAAACTTTTGGGATGTCAGAGACATTCCCTTAACAAAGAAGGTATAGGATATTCAAGTCAAGATCATCATAATAGATCAACAAAGTTCTAAAAATAACTGTCAAATCTATTTCAGTTAGTTCAAATAAACCTATATGTACTTATTGTGGAAAAGCTGGACATATAACATCCAAGTGTATTCACAAAAAGAGAAAGAAGTCTTCATAGACTCCTTACACTAACAGAAAAGGACCCAAGAAAATATGGGTACCTAAGTCCATGATAATTCCTGTTGTAGACATGCTTAACAGGACAAAACAAACACCAGTCATGGTACCTGGACAATGGATGCTCGCGACATACAACAAGAGAAATGTCTATGTTCCTAGACCTCCAACCTACCAAAGGTGGATATTGTAACCTTTGGCGGCAACCAGAAGGGAAAAGTTGTTGGAGTAGGTAAAATTGGTAGTAAACCTCCCTTACCTATCATCTGTGATGTATTATTAGTTAAAGGGTAAAAACATAATTTGCTTAGCATAAGTCAATTGTTTGATAAGGGATTTTCTGTATTTTTTATAAGGACGCATGTATAGTCAATGACAAAAAAGGAAAGACCCTCTTTTCTGCCAAAAGGCAACACAATCTGTATAAGATTGACCTGTCTGAACTTTCAGATCAAAGTGTAACATGCTTTATGTCTAAAGAGGATGAGAAGTGACTTTGGTATAAGAAATTAGGACATGTTAGTATGAAACAAATTTCTAAATTGAAAAAGCATAACCTTGTGAGAGGATCTCCTGATATCTCTTTTAAGAAAGATGGTTTGTGTGATGCATGTCAGAGAGGTAAACAAGTAAAATAAAGTTTCAAATCTAAGAAAGAAGTCACATTCTCTAGACCTTTGCAACTGTTACACATGGATCTGTTTAGACCAGTCAATGTAGCTAGCCTAGGTGGAAAGAAATACGACTTTGTCATTGTTGACGACTATTCTAGATTCATATGGATACTCTTCTTAACCCATAAGGATGAGTCTTATAAGGTCTTTATAGTATTCAATAAAAGAGTACAGAATGAGCAGGATTTTTGTATCTCTGCTATTAGAATTGACCATGCAGGTGAATTTGAAAATAGCAGTTTAAGCTATTATGTGAGGAAAATGGTATTTCTCACAATTTCTCTGCACCTAGAACTCCACAACAAAATGGAGTGGTTGAGAGAAAGAACAGATCTCTTCAAGAGATGGGTAGAACAATGGTCAATGAAAATAATCTCCCTAAGTACCTCTGGGCAGAATCCATTAACACTTCTTGTTATGTGCAAAACAGAATACTGGTTAGACCTATCCTAAATATGACTCCCTATGAATTGTGGAAAGGTAGAAAACCTAACATATCATATTTTCATGCATTTGGATGTGAATGTTACATTCTGAATACAAAAGATCATTTGGGAAAATTTGACTCAAAAGTAGACAAAGGCATTTTCATTGGTTATTCTGAAATGTCTAAAGCTTTTAGAATCTTTAATTCTAGAACCTCTGTTGTAGAAGAATCAATACATGTGAAATTTAATGATGGTTTAAAGACTAATAAAGAAATATCAGATCTAGAATATGACATTGCAGGTATTGATCTAAGTCTCTTTGAAGAAAAGTCTTCAGACAAGTCAAAAGTAGAAGTGTCTGAAATTCCAGAAAATTAGACGAGTGCTCAAACGTCTGAAACACAGAATGAGAATAGAGACTGGAAATTCAAGACTTATCATCCAGAAGATCTTATCATTGGAAGTCCATCTCAATGTGTTAGAACCAGATCTACTTTCAAATAAAACAAATACATGGCCTTTATATCAGATTTGGAGCCCAAAAGAATTGAAGAAGCTCTAAAAGATGAAAGCTGGATTCTAGTCATGCAAGAATAGCTGAATCAGTTCAAGAGAAATGATGTGAGGACTCTAGTTTCTAAGTCTAAAGACAAATCCATTATTGGAACCATATGGGTATTTAAAACAAACTGGATAAAGCTGGAAAAGTGGTAAGAAACAAAGCAAGACCAGTTGCTCAAGGGTATAATTAACAGGAATGTATTGATTTCATTGAAACCTTTGCACTTGTAGCTAGATTATAAGCAATTAGAATTATTATGTCTTATGCTGCGCAACATGATATAACTCTCTATCAAATGGATGTTAAAAGTACATTTCTAAATGGGATAATTGAGGAGGAAGTTTATGTTAAGCAACCTCCTGGGTTTGAGGATTCTGAAAATCCTCACCATGTCTATAAGGTTAAGAAAGCTTTATACGGACTCAAACAAGATCCTAGAGCTTGTTATGATAGGTTAAGCACATATCTAATGGAAAATAAATTCATTAGAGGAAAAGTAGACACTACACTTTTCAAGAAATGCTCAAAGAAAGATTTCATTGTAGTACAAATTTATGTGGATGATATTATTTTTGATGCTACTAATGAAAAGCTATGTAAAGAGTTATGAGTTGATGCAGAATGAGTTTGAGATGAGCATGATGGGAGAGTTGAAGTTCTTTCTCGGTCTGCAAATAAAATAGACGAGTGATGGAATCTATATCCATCAGTAAAAATACACCAAGGAACTTCTGAAAAAGTATAAGATGGAAAAATCAAAGCCTATGAGTACTCATATGCATCCGTCAATAGTTCTAAACAAGGACGAGGAAGGTAAAAAGGTAGATCAAACTGTCTACCGAGGTATGATTGGATCTCTTCTATACTTAACTGCTAACAGACCTGACATTCAGTTCAGTGTTTGTCTCTGTGCTAGATTTCAATCAGATCCTAAAGAATCTCATCATAAGGATGTTAAAAGAATTTTTAGATATTTAATTGGAACCACTAACCTTGGTCTATTGTATAAAAAAATCTGAAGATTTCAGGTTAGCTAGATTCTGTGATGCTGACTTTGCTGGAGATAGAATAGACAGAAAGGCAAAGTATCATTGCTCTCTCTACTGTTGAAGCTGAATACATATATGTTTACTCGATTTTTTGGTAATGTCCAAATTCCGACAAAGCAAATAATGAAAATCAAGAAACTGTGGGATCTATGAGTTATGCGATAATCTAGTTCAAGTGGTTTTCTATGAAGATGTATGCCACAATACAAATTTGACACAAATCAAATTGTGAGTATAATGGCAATGACTTTCATCTACTTAATTGTAAAATTGACAGAAGTAAACTAGACTAAATTGTTATGTAAATCAACATAAAAGAAACTGTCAAATTAATGCCAATTTTGACAAGTAAAAGCAAAGTAAAATAAAATACGTTTTCTTATCAAATAATGATGGAAAGAGTAAAGAGATGTGAAATTAAGCAAAGATAGGTAGTAAAAAAGGATTTATCAACTAATATGTAAAATAAACAGAAAACCAATACTTAGTAACTTAGAAACTTTTAAAGAAAAAAACTTTTAAACAAAGAACAAATATAAACGAAATGTAAATTGACTAAGAAAAGCAATGAAAATGGAAGTTCACAAAATAACATCAATAACTAAAGAAACATTGAAAATTGACGAAAATAAAATTTAGTAAAGACTTTCAACTGAATCCACCATTTTGAATTGATGGCAGTAAAAGAAAGAACCTGTAAGAAATGGATGTAAGAACACTGAGAATGTAAAAACAAACATCAGAAAGAAAATGAATTCAATAACTTGAATCGAATTGTATTGAAATTTGACAAAGGGGTGGAAGGAGTACTTGAGTTAATCAGCCAGTCTGTTGTGTGATCGAGACGTGTAGGATGTTTCAAGTTACAACCTTTATTCCATTGTGCGAGCTACTATATATAGACAAAGTAAAATAACTTCCTAATTGTAACTTCCTATCTAACTATCTGCCATGTGTACACAGTTTACCTTTTATTTGAAACATAAACTACTT
The DNA here is from genome assembly GCA_030762895.1 of Sophora flavescens. Classification (NCBI taxonomy): domain Eukaryota; kingdom Viridiplantae; phylum Streptophyta; class Magnoliopsida; order Fabales; family Fabaceae; genus Sophora; species Sophora flavescens. Next base: position 116,831,606 of record CM061068.1, read on the forward strand.
GACACACAACTTCTTCAAACTGCTTGTTTATGCTTGAACCATTCCACGTCAACTTTATTGTCTTCGACGGTTGTGTTGTCTGTCATGTCAACTTGATAATTGTATGTCGAATTTCTACTTGGACATTTCTCTAGATATTCACTCCGACATCTGCTTTCTGACATCAATCCATTTGTTGACCAACTGTGATTCTTGTCAACTTTTGGACTTAGTCATTTCTTCACAATTTCATGAGTTTGACTTTATCTATCTGACAAAAATTAAGAAATCTGGAAATTCATATCCAACAAATGCCCCCCAAGTTTTGTCATTCGACGCTATAAGGAGAAAGGAAAAACTTATGAAAATCTTTTCATCTTCAGACTTCAATTTTCTTTTTAAATCGTTTTCTTGATAAGGCATCCCCCCATCACAGTTACGATTCCCTAAAAAATAGTCATCATGAGTTAGTGGCTTGTAACAGTTACTTTTGGGGAACCGAGTTTTTTATTTAAAAACACTTTCAAGTAAAAATATCATTTTTACTTTCACTCTCTATATCGTCCCTTTACTGTTCATCTTCTTCCTTCCCGAGCTTTGCATGCGTGCCTCTACAACTTCAATAGCAATTTCAACAAAGAAGACTTCAGCTAAAGGAAAAATACAAGTTCAACCTACTGTTCCTGAGCCCATTCTTACAGTAATATCTTGTGGAATGAATCCCAGGTAATTCATTCAATCTCTAATCCTCTATTTCCTCATAATCTCTCACCTGCGTTTTTGGGTCCTATGCTTTCTCTGGAAACTTTTCCAGATGACCTTCATCCTCTCTTTCCTTGTAAAATGTCCTAGATGAACATATTCTCGCTTCTTATCCTTCCCATAACATTCATAACTTTAAGAAAAAACTTAGAATGTTTAGGACTCCTCTTTCCGAGTTCGCTCCTTTCGAATCTTGGTATAAGAGGTTGAAACTTCATAAGGAACATGTTTGGAAAGAAACTGGAATTTCGAGCTCTTATACTTGTCGACCCATTTAAAACTTGTAGATCCTGCTATGATTGGCGCCTAAGTTTTCTTTTGGAACAAAACCACCGCCAATTTCCATTTCCCTTAAGGAATGATGGGTCCGAAACTTTTTGATGTGTCAGCTATCACAGGCTTACGCCCTGATTTTCTAGTCATTCATCCCAATTTGACTGCCTGAACTTGTGTAAAGTTTACCGAAAAGGTTCTTTCACCTCTTTTGTCAACCATTACCGTCAAGAGTCAAATGAAATTTCTGACGAAAATCATGTTGCTTTTCTTGCTCTTATGGTTGTCAGCTTACATCTTTGGGATTAAGTCTGTCTCCATTAACAAAGCCCTTGAAAATCTTGCCAACCTTCTTCATTAAGGTACCAAATTGGCTCTAGGTCAATGTCTTTTAGCCAGTCTTTACAATAGCATGGTTATTATGGTTAAAGACATCAAGAAGCAAGATAGGAATAACATCAGTGGGCCTGTTTGGTTACTTCAACTGTGGTGGAATGCTGTCTTGGACAAGTATTTAGCTTTCAACCCTCCAACAAATCTGGAAGACCTCACTTATGGTCCTCGTCTATGTTATCTTTCGTCAGTATCTGTGTCGAAAGATGAAACAACCAATCTCATTCATTTATTCAAAATCTTTCACTCCATCTCTTCTACTTCTGAGCGTATCAATTTTGCCCCTTTCGTCGAGTGGTTCACTCGTCGAATGATAAAAACAGGAGAGCATACTATTTAGGAAAACCACGCCATTTGGGCGTCTTTTCTATGTCGTCGAATCCTTTTCTTGGATGTTCCTGGGCAGAAAAATGGTTACATCTATGTCCATCTTCCCAACACAGTTGCTCGTCAGATGGGTTTTTGTCAATCCATTCCTGCTCTATACTCTGCTGACCCCAAAGATAATCTCATCGACGCTTATGTCCAGGATCTGAAAGGTTTCAAAACCATCTTCAAATCAAACAAAGAAAGAAAATCCAACTTCAAGCTTGTCGACTACTCCCCTCTTCAAGGCATCACTGAAAGTTTCTCAACTTAGTGGTCTAATTACTATCAAGACCTTCTACCAAGTCTGTGGACATGTTTAGAAACAATTGATGATTCTCCTTTTCCATCTGATGACAATGATGATGATGATGATGTTGACGACAGTACTACTTCCTTGCAGGAAATGGATCCAGCTTCGAAAACTTTAGGTGAGAAAGCTAAAGAACTTCGTGCTTTTGAAAGGTTTCAAAAGCACGAATTTCTTTATGCGCTTTTGTCGTCACATCGCGAAGGTATTTCTATTGATTCCCTTCTTTCTTGTATAATCGACTTAATTTACTCATTTTTGTCTAATTCTGGTGATGCAATTTTTCTTTTCATCTCAACCAGCAATTCCTCATATTCCCCACAAACCTTTTGACAAGGATATCGTCATTGCTGAGGTCAAAGAAGAGGAAGAAGAAGAAGAAGAAGAAGAGGAAGAAGTCCAACTTAAAAAGAAAAAGACTTCTAAAGCCAAGACTTTTGGTCCATCGAAGCCTCCTCAACCTCAACCCAAGGCAAAACAATCAACAAGGGTACCAGGCAAAAGGAAAGAAGCTTCATCTCCCTCCAAAACTTCTTCGAAGAAAACTAACAGAGTAAATCGACACCCAATAGTAGTTCCACCAAAAATGTGGTATGTACCCTCTTCATTTTCTTGTTTATTTATTTCCTTTCTAATCATTTTAATTATTAGGTATCTCCGTCGAAAGCTATTGGTTTAGAATCTGGTTCTTCCGATGCTTCTCAGGCCCCTATCTCCAAGGTAATGTACTACACTCATGGCTTATTTCCAACATTACATTAATGTTGAATAAGACTTTCTGAACATTCGTTTTTGTCAAATCAGACAACAGCTTCTCCTGGTTCTGTATCAAAAATCTCTAGAGATCCAAACTCAATTTCATCAGGCTCTGATCGGGTTATTTTCGCTTGTCTTTTCTTTCTTGACTGTTTAACATCTCTTCACACACTAACTTTACTTTTTATCTATAAGAATTCGTGATTTCCATCTGGGATCCAGTTGTTTCTACACCACACGTCGAACAGGGCAAAGAAGAAACAGAGGCTCAATCTACTGATGCCTCTCTCCAGCCTTCCAGGGACCACGAATAAATTCCACAAGTATGCAAAGTTTACTACACTTTTGTCATCACTTTATCATTGCCTCCTTTTTTACAAATCTCAATATAATCTGACATATCTTATCAAGAAACAATCGACGCAATGGTCGTTGACAACACTGCTGTCAACTTTGCTGATCGACTTAATCAACCCCCAATCCTCAGTCCATTCTGTCTTTATCAAGGCAAGAGGCACTTGAGACACCCGTCAACCAAACTGCCACTGTAACCATCAAAATACCTGCTGCCTCATATGACGTCGAAACTCTTCTGGGCGAAACTACGACCCATCTTCCCGCTCCTCCTTTTTCGATAGAGATTCCACCAAGCATTGTCGAAATACAGAAAGCTGCTAAACCTGAGCATGATAATCTCAACGATCTACTATTAGAAGCCGGTCGTCGGAGTTCATCTAGATCTACCCATTCAACCAATATTCAAGTCAAGACTCCAGTGACTCTCAAGCTATCAAGCTTATACAGGACCTCAGATCCTTTTTCCGGCACTCAGCTTAGGACTTATTTTCAAACTCGGATCTTCGTTCGACCATGGCCAACCTTCTTCCTAAACTCAATCCCATCAAGCATAATCTACCAGCTTCGAGCAGGGGCACTTTGGCTTCAGTTCAGGATTTCTTTGATGGTATGACAAACAAATTGTCAACCATCAATGAGATTATGTCCCCTTTCCAAGCCGAAGAAATCAATAAGGACAATATGCTGGGGACTCTACGCACCATGAAAACGACTAGAGAACAAGAGGTTCATGTCATTTCCAACAAAATCAAAGCTGCCTCGGAAGTTGACAAAAAGATTGCCGATTTAGAAGTTGCTCTAACTTTGGTAAAAGAAGAGAAACTCCAAATAGCAAAGACGTTGTCAGCCAGCAGGGCCAAAGTCAAGCAGATTGATGATGAATCAAAGAAATTAGGGGTGACTGCTAGGGCTATTGCCAGCAAGTTGTCAACTTCGGAGCCTGGATATCTGGCATTTAAAGCATGCAAAGAGGCTCTGGAGAAATCTTGGGAAGACATTAGAAATTCCCAATCTTAGATTAGTTGGCACTTTTTTATTTATAAATATATATGTCAACCGAACATCTTTAACTTTTAAATGTTCATACTTTTCGACACATTTTTTTATGCCAACCGTCAATTTCTGCAGCATGCTCTTTGAATCTTTTTCTTGATTTACCCGAGGAATCACTTAACTTCCTAAGTAACTCGTAACTCAAACTTTAATTAATGGCTATTAATACCATTTTAAGTTACGAGAACTGGGTAACTCTCAAAATAATTAATTTCTTGTCCCCCAGGGCACTTATAAATAACCTGGTTCCAAAGCCATTTTTTACACTTAAACTCTGGAAAGTAAAAATGGATAAGCTTATCACCAAAATTTCCTTTCTACATTTTTTGCTTCCGCCATGGGAGCCTAACTTCATGCACTTTCAAGACCATCACGAAGGTCTCTGTCTTGATAGTCACCTTCCCAGTGAAGATCAATAACCAATGTAGTGTGCGCAGTGGAGATCAGCAACCAATGTAGCTTCTAGAGCGCACTCCCACTGTGCACTTCTAGACGAAGCATGTTGGAGACATAACGAGTGCACCTGGCTCCAGTTCCATCATCTTCTTCCCGGAGGGTGGCTGCTCTCTTGGTGTCTTCTTCACCACACCATAGCAACCATAACCTTCTGGGTTAAATGATGGTGAGATCTGCTCGTGCCAGGCTCTTATCCTGGACTCTGCGCACCCTCGGCATATGAAACAGATGAAGTCTCGTCAGGTGGAAATGAAGCCTCAACAAATTGAGGTAGATTGTGGTATTGTCAAAGAACGCAAAGGAGAAGATCTTGAGTTTATCAGAGTTGCTCTAATATACTTGATCTATCTTTGTATTTTAAACAATTTTTTAGGATTAGTTTAGCCTAAGTTGACAAAAATGTAATTCGACGGTATCTTGTACTTAGTCAAATTAATGAATAAAAGTTTCTTTTCATTTCAATCTATGTCAACCTTTACTTCAAACATTGTTGGTTTGTACTCCTTTAAATATTTGCCATTAATTGACCTAATATTTAATCCAGTATTCACATTAACAAGTGCATAAGCATTCCCAGAGAAAACTTGGGTAATTTTAAATGGTCCTTCCCACTTTGGGGACCACTTGCCATATTCTCAACAATTTTTATCCATGGGTAATATGACTTTCCAAACCAAATCATTAAGTTTAAAAGCCTTGAACTTAACTCGACTATCATAAAACTTAGCAATTCTTTCTTCCTATCGAATCAAATTTTCCAAGGCTACTAATCTGTCATCACTTAATTCATCCAATTCATTGAACATTAAATTCCAACATTCATCGACTAGTAATTCTTCTTGCCTTTGAATTTTAAGGGATTGTAAATTAATTTCAACGAGTAACACTGGATCATGTCCATACACCAACCTATATGGTGAAGTATCTGTCGACTCCCTGGATGAATTTCTATATGCCCATAAAATTTGATCAACGGTGTTATGTCAATTTCTGGGCTGTCGATCCACATGCTTTTTTATAAGACTAATTATAATCTTATTCATGGCCTCAACTTGGCCATTTGCTTGTGTATAGTAAGGAGTCGACATAAGCATTTTTATATGCCTTGAATTAGCATATTGGACTATTTTCTTCCCAGTGAAAACTGACCCTTGATCAGATGTCAACGTTTATGGTATTCCAAACCAACAAACTATATGATTTTCGATGAAGTCAATCACATCCCGTTGGGTAAGTTTCTTGAAGCATTTGGCTTCTACCCACTTGGTAAAGTAATCAACTCCCACCAAAATAAATTGGTGTCCTTTTGATGAAGATGGATGTATTTGACCTATCAAATCCAAAGCCCATCCTCTGAATGGCCAAGGTTTAATAATTGACTGTAACTCACTGGCTGGGACATTTTGTATATGATCATGTTTTTGACATTGCTCACAAGACTTGGCAAACAAAATACAGTCCCTAACCTTTCTTGGCCAATAGTATAAACACCGTCGGAGTACCCATTTCATTTTGTCTCCTGCTTGGTGGGTGCCTTATATGCCTTCATGAACTTCCGACAATGCCAAATAAGCATCTTGCTCATTTAGGCATCTATACAGGGTTCCATCAGCATATCTCCTATGCAGAAGACCTCCTTTCAAAGTATACTATAAAGCTTGATACTTCAATTTTCTGTCAGCATCACGACGTGGATTTTCCAAATACTCAATTATTGGCAATCTCCAATCATTTGACAACATTACATCATTCACCAAAATATCTCTTTCTTCCAATGGGTATAACAACTCTCTAATTTTCATTAGATCTGACAATACCTTCTGAGATATTTTATATCCAGAGGCTATTTGTGCTAATTCATTAGCCTCCTGATTCAATTCCCTGGAAATGTATTCGACAGTCATTTCATCGAATTTCTTCATTAACTTACTCGCTATAATACAATACTTGGTCAAATTATAATTGAAAGATTTATATTCCTGAGTAAGCTGTTTAATGACCAATTGGGAATCACCAAAAACGTGCACATTCCGTGCTCCCAATTCGACAAGTATCTCAAGTCCAACAATCAAAGCCTCATTCAGATTCATTATTAGAAACACGAACTTAGTTGGAGTTCCTTGTGGAGTCATTATTAAGACTCCTACTCCAGTACCACCATGATGCCTTGAACCATCAAAATAAAGTTTCCAAGGTTTTTTAGCAACCAAATTAACATCTGGTATGTCTAATCCTGGAAATTCGACCAAAAAGTCGACAGTTGCCTGACCTTTGATAGCTTTAGCTGGCACATACTGTAAAGAAAATTCAGACAATGCAATGGTCCATTTTCCAATCCGTCCATTTAGGATAGGTTTTGATAACGTGTATTTTATTACATCAGTCTTTGAAATAATACATTACACGGCATCATATAATACTTTAACTTTGTACATGGAAAGTATAATGCTAAGCATAAACTCTCTATAGCACTATATCTTCTCTCAACGTCATTAAGCACTCTGCTCAGATAATACACAGCCCTTTCAACATTACCCTCGTCATCTTGGGCCAACAAATATATGATATTATCATCTGACGGTGATATGTACAACTTCAATGGTTGATGAGGCACTGCGGGCATCATGACCGGTGGATTTGTTAGATATTGCTTGATCGGGTCAAAAGCTTCTTGATGGCATGACTCCTATACGAATTTTTGCTCAGCCTTCAACTTGACCAATGGTGCAAATACCCTTGTTCTGCCTGAAAAATTGGATATGAACCTTCTGAGGAAATTTACTTTTCCCAGGAAAGATTGTAACTCCTTTTTATTTATCGGTGCTGCAGACTCCAAGACTGCCTTGGCCTTATTCTTGTCCACTTCTATGCCTTTCTTGTGAACCAGAAAGCCTAGAAAATTGACAGCTGATACTCCAAAGCTACATTTTTCTGGATTCATTTTGAGGTTGTGTCTTCTCATCCTCTCAAATCCTTGACTTAGATGTTCTAGGTGGTCATCCTTTGTTTTTGATTTGACAACGACATCATCAATGTACACCTCAACAAATTTCCCAATAACATCATGGAAAATGGTGTTGATTGCTCTTTGGTAGGTGGCTCCTACATTCTTTAAACCGAAGGGCATCACTATCCATTTGTAACTCCCAATTGCACCTGGACACTTGAAGACTGTTTTCGACATATCCTCCTCGACTATGAAAATTTGATTATAACCTGCATGACCTTCCATACAACTTAAGATTTCATTTCCAGATGTCGCGTCAACTAACATGTCGGCTATAGGCATCGAATATTCATCTTTTAGGGTAGCAGTATTTAAATTTATAAAATCTATGCATACTCTCATCTTGCCATTTTTCTTAATAACAGGAACAACGTTGGCAAGCCAATCGACATACCTGGTGGTCCTGATGAATTTGGCCTTGGGCAATCGTTCAACCTCTTCATTAATTTTGAGTACCACTTCTGGAGCGAACCTTCTGCTGGCCTGTTTGACAGGCCTAGATTCCTCCCTCAATGGTAATCTATGTTCGACAAGGTCTCTACTCAGTCCAGGTATTTCGTCATAGTCCCACGCGAAGCAATCCTTATATTCCGTGATTAAATTGATAAGTTTCTTCTTATAATCCTCTGGCAGAAATGCACTTACGAAAATAGGCCTTTTATTACCCTCAGTACCCAAGTTTATTTCCTCCAATGGATCTTCAACTTCAACGTTTTGTTTGTCTTCGGCACCTTTTTCGAAAACCAAAGGGTCTTCGTCGTTAATACAATATGCTAGCACACCATCTGAGGTGTGTACTTCTTTATCGGACAAATAGACCGACAACCTTTCCAATTGCTGCTCAAGACTCATCATCGGAGTTTGACCGAGTCATGTTGGCCTCATTCATAATCTTAATGCCAAACTGATCCATCAAGCATGCCTGTAAAGCATCTTTGTCAATAACATCCTCAGGAGCAGTGATGGTGATACGTATTTTTAAATAGGCAAGTGTACCCAGTCGTTCAAGTAATACGGTGGTAAGACCGGATATCGTCCTCAGGGATCGGTTGCCAATTACCAATTCAAAAAGACAACAACTATCTAGACTAAACTTTGGTATGAAGTAAGATCAAAATAGAAGATAAAATAAAGCAATAAAATATTTTTGGTCTTTTGGGAATTTTAACAAACACTTGGAGGGCAACAGAAATGTGGTCAAGATTGTCAGGGTTAGACTACACTAATCCTCCCTTAATTGCAATGAAATGGTTACCAACACAATTCCTAATTCAATTATGACAATCAAGTCTTTTTAAATACTCAAACCCTAATGTCTTAGGTGGAATGAGCCTAAAACCCCAAATCAAACCCTAATGTCTTAGGTGGATTAATCTGAGATTTTACATTAAGAATCAAGACTTATAAGATTGCAAGCACCCCAAGACCTATGTCTAGGTTCATGAACTACTTGGCATTTGATTCATGAGCATGCCTTAATATTAATCTTTCAATTGTCTATCAAAGCAACTAATCATTCCTAGGATGATCAAACCAAGGAAAGCATTAAGCATAGAATCAAATACTCATAAAGAAATATAAACTTGCATTGAAACCAAATCAAATGCAAACAAGTTTAGAAAAGCTATATCTAACCCCAACAACAAGGGGATTTAACTACTCATAATGAATGACAATACAAAAGCAAAGGAGAGAAGAGATGAAGAACACTCATAGAAGAATCCTCCAATCTTCTCCCATTCCCAGAGCAAGGAAAACATCCCCTTTTTGGGTTGGAACCCTCTTCCAGCCGTTTGGCCTCCAAGTGCAGCCTCCTCCCCTAATTCTTCCCTAAAACAACCTATAAATAGATGTTCTGGGTTTCGCCCGCTTGCAGGGCGAGACCTGCTTCGCGAGGCGAAACCGAAAAGTGTGATCTCTGGCACAGTCAGGCCTTCAGGCTTGCGAGGCGAGATGGTGATTCACGAGGCGAGACAGAAAGGGTGACTGTTGCTATTCAGGCTGGTCGTCGGGCTCGCGAGGCGAAACTTCCAGAATTCCTTTTCCACTGCTTCCTTCATTTTCCTTGACTCCAAGAGCTTCACTTTTAAATGAAAAATGTAAGATAGCATTAAATACTTTATTTGACTCAAAATTAACTAAAATATCCTAAAAACTACTTAAGAGACTCAAAGTGTTGCTTGAGGACAATTTAAATCTAATTTGGGCGAAACAAGATATAATTAGCACAAAACCAAGGTTTTTCTAGTTATAAAACTAGATGAGCCAGAGGCTTATCAGATGGGTTTTACATTTGGTGAGTACATCTTAAATTCGGCATGCAGTTGTTGTGCATAACAAGCATTGTTGTCAGCTTCCACTATCTCCACTTGATCCTGTGATTCCATAAGATTTCCTTTTGGTGGACGGTGGACGGAATAGCCCAACTACGTGTATCCAATCCCTGCCAAGCAGTAAATTATAACTCGACTTGGCTGGAACGATGACAAATAAAATCATCATTTCGACGGTTCCTACTTGGATGTTTAACATAACAACACCATCTGACGGTGAAATCTTTCTGCTGAAATTCTTTACCACCATGTTTGTCGGTATTAAGTTAGATTCATTTTTACCTAACTTCTTAAACATTGCCGGAGGCATAAGATTAACAGCAGCTCCGCCGTCTATCAACACCCTGTTTGTAGACCTGCCATCTATAATAGCCTTAATATGTAAAGGCCTGAAGTGATTCTTTTGTTGTTCTGTGGGTTTCTCCAACTGAGCCGCATCATCAAATACCGTAACCAAGTTCTCTTGGACATACATCTTGAAATCATTTGGCTCTCTGGGTTATTCGACAAAATTCTTCATGTTCATTCATGCTTCAAGTTGAACTTCATTCTATGGATCTTCGTCTAAGAATCTACCTCTAAATCCATAGTTTCTCCTTAAATCACCATCATCATCAGAGCCTGACCTATCTGACAAAGGTCTAGCTATTCCTGCACCAGCATTATCAAGTGCCCTGATGATGTCGGATAAATCATCTCCCTCATCATCTACCTCCATATCGACTTTAGCATCACTATTAGCATTAATCTGATCATTTGGATCGTTTAATGCCATCGAATGAAAGCACTTTCACCGGCAAACTACACTCAGGCTTGATTTCTACCAGTTTTTCTTTCCCCTTTATTCTAGCCTTGATGAGTGTGATTTCACCTCATATTTCATTGTCATTTTGCATGCATTTTCATATAGCTTAGGCATATTTAATTTGATATTTGTTACTTTTCACCTTGGAACGGGTAAGGCGGTTTTGTGGTGTTGTTGTGCAGGAATTAAAGATTAAATTCTCGGGATCAACCATGATGGAGCTTGCATGAAGACGGAGCTTGAAAAATAAGTAAAATGAGCCAAACATAGCCCATCACGGCCTAGCCATGACAGCCATCACGTCCATGATCGAGTAAAGCTGAAAAGAAAGAAGGCTAAAGTCAGAACTGGTCACGGCCTTGACATGCCAACTGAACCAGACCCTCACAGGCAGAACTGATCACGGCCTAGCCGTGATGGTGGTTACGGTCGTGACAGACCAACCAGCGAAGCAAACTTTAAGGCAGAATCGGTCATCACGGCTATGACGCGTGATATATGGATCTTTAGAAACTGATTTGATCTAAATTTGTGATTGTTTTGGATTCAAGTTACCCTAGTCTATAGATAGAGCACTTAGGCTCGAAAATAAGGGATTCTGAGGACTTTTTGGGGGCTGCTACCTTAAGAAAAATTAGGATTTTCTCTTTTTCTTCTTCTTCTCCTCTCTTAGGTTTTCTTTCTTGTTTTTATTAATCAAGCTTGCTCTTAACATGGCAATGCTTGAGTAGTAGTTTTATTTCTAGGGATTGGGGCTATGCCCAAGATCTGTTTTATGTTATGAATTGATATTTTCCCTTTGTTAATTTTGATTTCGCTTTCGATTTGGTTTATATCGCATGAATTACTTGTGAATCTGGTGCACACTTATTTGCATGTCATAGATACTCTAAGGAGGAACCTAGCGGTGAACTTAGGTATTGGATCTATAGGAATCAAACTTAGGACTTAAATCACGAGAGTTAGAAGCGGTCCTTCGAGAGTTCACGAATTGTCACAAAGCTTAAAGGGTTCAATCTAAATTCAATTACCACGAGAGTAGGGGTTGGTTTAATTGGGCACGGTTTTTGTAACCCGAGAGGGAGAATTAACTCATTGAGGATAAATTCTCCTTCAAAGCAATTTTGATAATTAACAAGGGGTAGTCAATTTGGAAACATGAACGATCTTGTTGGTTACCCAATTCCTAGGAATCTCTTTAGATTTGAAAAACCCCTAATTGATTTACTTTCCTATTTTAATTGATTGCGTTCTTAAATATATGATTTTCTAAGTTAATTCTTATTACAAAAATCAAATCTTTTCAAAATCCTTTTTTTATAGTCTAGTTTAAATTGATTTAATAATTAATTGTTATTTGAGATCACAGTCTCTGGGATCGATCTTTTTATTACTTGACTACGAATCCGGTACACTTGTCGGAGTCCACGCCATCAAGTCTCGATGTCCTTTTCAATTCCGGCGACTCTCTCTATGTCAACCAAGCATACTGGCCAATTACCAGTTGACTTAGTTGGAGGTGACCTCTGGCTCATGAGTCTTGTTTTCTTCCTTGTAGGCTTGAGCCATTGGCAAATTGCCCCGTCTAGCAGACACTTGCATTTCATTGGCATTCTCCTTGTCATGTTGGCTCACCACCACACTTCGAAGCTTATCATCTTCTTTTGATCTAGTCTGACCTTCCTCTACAGCTATTAAGCAACCCTTGTCATTAAAAGGTAGTTCCCTTATCTGGATGCCTTCTAACTTCGACAATTTCTTTTTCTGGGCTTGCCTAAGCCTCTACAATCTCCTCTTCTGACTTTCCAACATTGCAGGTTGACTAGAGGGCCCTGACAACCCTGGCCCCATCAAGTGAGTATTCTACGTCAAGTGACCTCTCTGATAACTTTCGTTCCAAAATGGTGGATTTCTTACAAACTTATTCCTCTTGGCCCACCCTTGATTTTGACCTTCAGGGTGTGTGACCGTTGCGGAATTTATGATCCTCTTCACCATGACATTTGCTGGGGGAACTCTTGTTCTAGTTTGAGCAACCGGTCCCCTTGGAGTCTTACTGCTTCCCACTGACTCGTTGATTGACTCCAACCATCCTCCAGTCCTTTGTTGGCCTCTCTGACTTTGCTTCCCAGGCTTTGGTCCATAAGGGTTTCGTTAATATACGTTGTTTGACCTATTGTACCCTTGGCCGACATGCATGTTTGACTGGGAAATGTTACCTTGGCTCTGAAAGCCATGTGAGTCACTTCTCTCCATAGAATGGTATGAAGGCGTTTTCTGCTCTTTTGCCCTTTGTGCAGCAAGGTCGTCATAGAATTCCTCACAGCATGGGCAAACCTTCGACCTTCCTCTGTCCTTCTTTCTATTCACGAAATCCGCCAGTTGTTCCCCAGGCTTTGGGTAAACATAAACTGAGTCAGACAGATCCATTTCAAACTTCTGTCCAGCCCTTATATTGACCATTCCCACTCCCAAAGGGGTCTTATGGTCAACATTTGACACTCCAGTGCCAAAAGGTTATGTATCCACCTTCATATCTGGCTTTCTGTCAAAAAATTTCAACCTCCCTTATGTCAATCCTCTTTGTATAATAACCATGAAATGCATGCAATCATTAGTCACATGACCGAAATTGTTATGAAACTTACAATATTTTCGGTCTTTGATATCATGTGCTTTCAAAAGCTTATGATCCTCACACAGTTTTAATTGCTTATCTTTTAGCAAAATGTCGAAGATCTGATTGGCCTTCGAAACATCAAATGTATATATTTTCTTATTTACAAATGGGATTCTCTCTTTGGCCCTAGCAGGCCTCAAGGCTTGACAAACCTATGGGGGTCCACTTTTTAATTATACCATGTCTATTTCGTATTTCTCAAAGGTAACCTCTTCTTCGTTAGAATCACTGCATCCGACGAAATTTATCTTCTCTCTCTTGAGAAATTTCTTCTATTTGAACATCTTTTCTGCTTTAAGTTGCTCAATTTGTCAAACTTTCTCTCCCAACTGTTCTAAGTGGATCAAGTGTTGGTTGACCAATTTTTTCCTAGTGTAATAGTCCAAACCTCCCGCGGTGATCTTAACAATCTCCGCTTCAGGAATTGGTGCGAAACATCGACTTCTCATCTGCCGGAACCTGGATAGATAATCGTCGACCGCCTCATTATTCATTCTTTTATATTAAATAGATCAGTCAGATCAACTTTCAGGTCTCCCCTAAAGAATTGGTCATGGAAACTTCTTTCCAACTGAATCCAAGAATGTACCGAATTTGGTCTTAACATCGAAAACCAAGAAAAAGCATTTTTGGTTAAGGAACTAGGGAAAAACCTCATTTTGAGACCTTTCTCAAGGGCTAAGTCCCCAATTCAATTGTATATCGAGCGATGTGCTCGACAGTTGATTCTCCACTTTCTCCTAAGAATTTCGACAACTTAGGAATTTTGTATCCTCGAGGAATCTCTACCTGTTGGACCCAATCTGAGAAAGCAGAAGCAAAGAATGGATGGTTAGCATACCCAATGTAAAAACCAAATCTATTCAATGCTTACTCGACCACTTGGTTAACATTCTGAAGAACACCTACGTTTCCATGCCTCAGTGGGGCTCGACGAAGGGGCTGTGGTTGTTCGTCATCTTGTTCTGATCCATCAAGTTGGATAACTTGTGGTTGTTCAACCTGGGGTTGGTTATTCTGCGCCTGGTTAATGTTTCTATTTGCATTCCTTTTGGCATTTTGGTTGTCCTCCGGGGCTATCACACCCAAAGCTCTGTTTAACCTACGTATCTCGTTTGTCAATGTAAGGCATGCATTATTTGTATTTTGTATTAATGGCGTAATCACCGTACCCATTTTTTGGGTAAACGCGTTCACCATTTCAAAATTACTGGAATCTATATATTGTCAAACAGTGGCCAATGTAGCCTCCGACAAACCAACAACAACATTGTGGAGGTGGCTATCTAATTGGGGAGACTTGAGGACGCACTAATGGACGATCCTTTTGAGTATGGGTCACTATCATTGACCCCGTTACCCCATTCTCTTGACTGGGGATTTATCCCCCAGTCGACGGTCCAGTCTATCCAGATGTATTGGCGGCCGTTGTTACTCCATTTGGATATGATATGTATGCAAATGGCGTATTTGAGTTGACAGAAACTGAGCCACAAGGTATTCCATACATAGGTTGTTGTAAGGGTTATGTAGTTACCCTTGGGTTTAAATTCACAACACTTCATGGAGATAGTCCAGTACTTTGTGTGTTTAACTGTTGTAAAACTGGAAACCCAGTCGACGATGGGAGGGATCCCGTGCCAACCTCGTCAAATCTATTGACGACTTGGGCATAGGAAATACATTTTCCCACGATTAAATTATTAGTACTATTATTTCCTGCATTAGTAGTGTCAATTGCGGTTGCAGGGATAGTGTCAACCGGTGTAACAGTGGTTACAGGGATAGCATCCACTGTAGACGCAGTGGTGTTTGTGTTTACTCTGTCTGCATTGTTTGTACTACTCATATTCACAAATTTCTGGGAAATAGATGATGTTTAAATCACTCTCCCACTCCTCAGACGCGTACAATCAACTTGTATGTCAAAGTTCGTGACACTGTACGAGTTACTCAAAACTCGTGCCACTGGGCATGCCAATTTGTTTACTCGATTTTTTGGTAATGTCCAAATTTTGACAAAGCAAATAATGAAAATCAACAAACCATGGGATCTACGAGTTATGCAGGAATCTCGTTCAAGTGGTTTTCTATGAAGATGTCTATCACAATACAAATTTGACACAAATCATATTGTAAGTATAATGGCAATGACTTTTGTCTACTTAATTGTAAAATTGACAGAAGTAAACTAGACTAAATTATTATGAAAATCAACATAAAAGAAACTGTCAAATTAATGCCAATTTTGACAAGTAAAATCAAAGTAAAATAAAATATGTTTTCTTATCAAATAATGATGTAAAGAGTAAAGAGATGTGAAATTAAGCAAAGATAGGTAGTAAAAAAGGATTTATCAACTAATATGTAAAATAGACAGAAAATCAATACTTAGTAACTAGGAACTTTTAAAGAAAAAACTTTTAAACAAAGAACAAATATAAACGAAATGTAAATTGACTAAGAAAATCATTAAAAATGGAAGTTCACAAAATAACATCAATAACTAAAGAAACATTGAAAATTGACGAAAATAAAACTTAGTAAAGACTTTGAACCGAATCCACTATCGTGAATTGATGGGCGTAAAATAAAGAACATGTAAGAAATGGACGTAAGAACACTAAGAATGTAAAAAAAAACATCAGAAAGAAAATGAATTCAATAACTTGAATCTAATTGTATTGAAATTTGACAAAGGGGTGGAAGGAGTACTTGAGTTAATCCGTCAGTCTGCTTTGTGATCGAGACATGTAGGATGTTTCAAGTTCCAACTTTTATTACATTGTGTGAGCTACTATATATAGACAAAGTAAAATAACTTCCTAATTGTAACTATCTATCTGCCATGTGTATAGCAGTTTCCCTTTTATTTGAAACATAAACTACTTGACACACAACTTCTTCAAACTGCTTGTTTATGCTTGAACCGTTTCGTGCCAACTTTATTGTCTTCGACGGTTGTGTTGTCTGTCATGTCAACTTGATAATTGTATGTCGAATTTCTACTTAGACATTTCTCTAGATCTTCAATCCGACATCTGCTTTCTGACATCAATCCATTTCTCGACCAACTGTGATTCTTGTCAACTTTTGGACTTAGTCATTTCTTCACAATTTCATGAGTTTACCTTTATCTATCTGACAAAAATTATGAAATATGAAAATTCATATCTAACAATATTTACAGCAAGTTGTTGTTCACAATCGCTTTGGGTAAAATATCAACTTGAGGATTATTCAATGTTTGAGCATAACATTCCTGTTTTGTGTGATAACACCAGTGCTATTAACTTGTCTAAAAAATCCCATACATCATTCTAGAGCAAAGCATATAGAAATAAAGCATCATTTTATTAGAGATTATGTACAAAAGGGTGTTTTTGTAATTAAGTTTGTGAACACTGAAAATCAGTGGGCTGACATCTGGATAGGTTTGTTTTTATTAGAAGGAATCTTAATATGCATAACGTGTCTGAAGGATTGTATGCTCATATGTCTGAAAATTTACTTGTCTATTTTTTTATGCTTCACTCATCTACTTCAGCCAAGCGTCTGATGACATGGTTGAAATCACTTTCAAAGTGTTGACCTGGACTGAGACACGTGTACATTGCAAAATTTCCCTCATTTTTATCAAAACGTTCCATCTTTTCACATCTGTCATTTCAAAATTTATTACTCTTTATGGCATAATCTCTCTCCTTGTTCCCAACGCAAAAAGCACTCAAGTGTTTCCTTTTCTTCTCCTAAAAGCAAAACTAGTCGTTTCACAATCTCTCCACTCAGAATCTTTGTATCTTCATCACTCTGATTCGCTCTTCATCTTCAACCTCTAAAAACCCTTCGTTTCCAAACCCTAAAATTTGTTCTTTTCTGAATCATATGGCACCCAAAAGCTTCTTGGAAACCATTGCTGGGCAAGCTGGAATCTCTGTGAGTGAAATGAAGAAGGTACACCCTGGAAGAGTTCCAAACTTCGAGGAACTGAAAATCAAGGGAATGGATGTCCAACTCGAGATTGATGTTGTTGGATGGATGCCTTTCTTTCATCTCCATGAAGTTGTCTACCCTTCACTGGTTAGGGATTTATGGAAAACAGTCAAGATAACCAAGGACAACCTTACCTCCATGACTTTTGGAGATATTGGGGATGATCATGTCATCATCACCCCTTAGTCACTTGCTGAAATGACAAAATGCCCAAGGGAAGGTGCTGGGTATGCTGCTGATTGGATGAAGCCTATTGGGGAAGAGGCTGTCAACATTACAATCTATGGAGTTCCTCAACCTGAAGATCAGGACTCCAAGAATTTGACTGCTAAGGCATGATTTCTCCATGTACTCATCATAAAATGTGCAATGCCTAGAGTAGGATCTAGGAACCATATGAGTAAAATTGAGAAATTTGCTATCTATCATCTTGTCCAAAAGATTAAGATAGATATCACTGATCTCATTTTTAGGCACATGGAGAAGGCTGCCAAAGGGAAAAACAAGGATTACCCATATGACATGATTATGACCATAATGTTTAGGGCAAACTCTCTGAAGGACCTTAGGGATCCTTTTAGTGTGCATCTCTACACTGAGATAACCACTAAGACTTTGTCTTTGATGAAGATGCCACTGACACCATTTGAGGAACTTGCTGTAGAGGAACCTCAACAAGCACCTGCTATTGAAGCCCCTAATGAACAAGCATCTATTGCCCCTTCTGTGAAGGTTGAGACTGTTGAAACTGATGGTGCTACTGCTACTGCTTCTGTTCCCAGAATTAACAAAGTGTTTAAGAGGAAGAGAGTATCTGAAACTGTTGCTCAAGCTGAGGGGGAGTCTCAAGCTGTAGAGACTATGATCCCCAAGAAGAAGAGGACCTCTACTATTAAGAAGAAAGCTACTGAGCCTCTAAGACAGTTTTCTAGAATCAAGAGGAGACCAGTTCTTCAAGAAACACCACTCTCTTCACCCTCTCAAACCAAATTTCCAACTGTAACGCCCTCCCTTAGGGCATTACTTACGTAACACATGCGGAATTTAAATTAAAAGATAATTTGCTGGTTGCTTTCGGAAAATTTGTTTTCTCTTAAGTCAGAAAATTGGGGCATAAAATTTTTCTTCTTTAAGGATAACTCTGAAATCCATCATACATACATTTAAAACGTAAAGTCATGTTCGTAACGAAGTTACCATGACATACAACATTTCTATAAGTTCCCATTTTCGAAAGAAAAAGTTTAAACTTCAGATGAATGTATATAACACTACATTCACGGACCCCTTTAGATATACAACCCAACTCATACTCCTAAGCTGATCATTCTATCAAATATTCATTGGAGAGGCCCCCAATCGGAATACTTTCCCAACCACTAACACTAGGTCTTCAATTGACTTAGAAAGACTCCTCTGCAACATCGACACTAGAGTACCAAGGTACTACATCAAAACCCGAAGATACCTGATATAATTGTAAGAGTGAGATACCATCATAAGATATATCCCACAACAACCATATACATGATACATACATCACAGAATCATATAAGCAGTTAAATCATGCATATACACAATATAGCAGTGTTATATCATAGGGCATCAAACCCGCACAGTCAATCTTTCGAAAATATGAATGGCACTTCAATATCAGGCTCTAACTTAATCTCATGAGATCTCAACACCGTTTTCCCTGGAGAAGTATTAGAGTTGGTCAATCTCTAGCCCACAGGGCAGTTGCCTCCTTACCCTCATGCATAAGGTCTTAGGACGAGCAACGTCACATGTGCCTCTTCACTCGGTTTACATGGACAGACTCCCAGACACCACCTTGTATCTGATATGTAAGAAAGGCACGTCTGCCTGGGGAAATGTACATGAGAAAATATTTTATTTAAAAGGTTTTCTTTGTGTTCATTCTTTTTCGCTGTCGCAGCTCAAAGCTAACGACTTAATCATCATTTCCCCATCACTTGAAAACTTAGAAGCATAGGACACACAGTCCGAACGCTCAATCACAATGCCCGAGACCGATGCACCAGTCCTAGGCTTGTGGTAGTAGAAAGCAACATTCACCTTTAACAATGTTCATCACACGTGGTTAGAAGACACAGTCCAACACAACGTGATTAGGAGATACAGTCCACAACAATGAAATCAGAACGCATTCATGCCACGTGGTTAGAAGACACAGTCCAACACAACGTGATTAGGACATACAGTCCACACAACAATGAAATCAGAATGCACTGTCCTCGATTTCGGGAATTGGACTCTCAGTCCATAACATCATAACCAGGACTCGTAGTCCCGAATTAACACTGATCCAAGATCACGTGCGCATCACTGAATACTAGAGGCGACGTCTCGCGTTCTAGATTCTCTTTCTTAAGTACTTATTTTTCGTTCAGTGAAAAACAAATTCAAAACCGAATTCTCGATAACCTATCCAGGTCATCGGAAAGTTTCTAAAATATTTAGGAAAACCTTTTCTTTCAAAATCTTTTATAAAGCATCTTTGAAATTCTTTTATCTTTGAAATATTTCCCCCAATAGGATATTGCCAAATAATATTGAAAGTTTTCACTTGAAGACACATAGTTCGAAAAGGATTTTTCTCTTGTATAACAATAGTCCACCAAAACCATTTCAACTTTTAAAACAAGTACTTTAAGTTAATGAGCTTTTGGAAAAGAACACCAATCCATTCATCTTCAAAGCTTATTAAGGTTTTTAATCCTTATAACGGTTGAGCACAGACACAAGTCTGGCTTAGCAAACTTTCAATCAACAGCAGTACATATTATCAGTTCATTGCTAATATCACAGTTGAAAGCAGTTCATCACATATATGCATTATAACATTTAGAACAAGTACAGTTCAACATTAGATAATAGCATAACAGTTCAAGTACACTAGATAATCAAGTAAGCTCAATCAACATGTAAATATCCAATTAAACACATACACACATGCATACAGTTATTGAATATCTTTAGGAAATCCCCTCTTACCTCAAGAAGGTAAGAGAATGCGAGAAAATAAACAGTTTCACGAACGTTCTTCGAGGTTGGTTAGGATGCAAGTCTAGGTTTCAAGACACAAGGTTCAAGGATTAGAACTCAATCGAGAACTTAGGGCTAGAAGTTTCCAAAGCACATGCAACTTAGGGATTTATGATCCTCAAGTGCTAAGAGTTTAAAACATGATTACTTAAAACAAAGTTGAACAAAAATCCCACCAAGTTACACCTTGATGGAGATTCGGCCTTGACCAATAAAATAGGCTAGGAACATTTAAAATTTCCAATCTTTTTGGTTTAGCATCCATTAATAGTAAGGAGGTCAAAACCATGATCACTTTGGAAAATGAAAAACGAAACACCCTAGGTCCATAACCTTTAAGATTCGGCCATCCTTGGGTTTTTATGATAAAAATCTTTAAATTCTTCCAATCTCTTAGACCTTTTAGCATCCAATAACTTATGGAGCTCAAGTCCATGATCATCTTGAAAGCAACATAGTATTTTAAATAACAAAGCTCATAAGCACATAAAGTAAGAACAACATAGGCTTATAAATAATTAAAGTATAATGGCATAAGTAAATGAATCATAAATGACATAAACATAAATGACATAAAGTAAATGACATAATGTAAATGGCATAAATATAAATGACATAAAAGTAAATGACATAATGTAAATGACATAAAGTAAATGACATAAAGTAAATGACATAAAGTAAATGGCATAAATATAAATGACATAAAAGTAAATGACATAATGTAAATGACATAAATATAAATGGCATGAAAGTAAATGACATAAAAGTAGAGTAAAAATCTTTAAACTTTCCAATCACTTTAGACATAGCATCCTTTAACATAAAGGAGCCTTGGTCCATGATCATTTTGGGAAAACAAATCTTTAAACTTTCCAATCACTTTAGACATAGCATCCTTTAACATAAAGGAGCCTTGGTCCATGATCATTTTGGGAAAACAAATCTTTAAATACAAACTCATATTTGTAAAAGTTGAAACAAGATCCCTCTAAACCACATGTATGGTTCGGCCTCATTAGGAAGAAGAGGTTAGGAAGCTTTGTTTTACACAACCTTTTATTATGTTAAAATACAAGTAAATACAAGACCATAGAAATTGGTTTCAACTCAAAAGGAGTTTTCTACCATTTTTGAGAGATTTTTGAAGATAAAAGCTCATAAATGACATAAAGAAGAAACTTTAGAAAAAGATGAAGTTTTTAAAGAAAAGAATACATGAAGTATTAACCTAAGCAAGAGGAACAACTTTGATGAAGAACACTTAGTGAAAAGAAGAAGAAAAACTAGAGCTTTGGAAGCTTGAAGTTGAGAAAAAGATGAAAACTTAAGGGTTTTAATGGAGTAGGAGAAAGGAAAGTGATGAAGTGAAGTAGATGAGTGGTATTTATAGAGGAAAGGTGAGGGGGGCACGGTTTTGGAGAGGAAGAAGAGAAAGAAGATGAGTTTCTTGAAGAGAGGTTTAAGAGTTAATGTGATGTGATGTGATTGGAGAGAGAAAGATGAAAAGTAAGATTTTGGAATAAGTAAGGATTTACTTTTTCTTAGGTGTGTCATAAGCATTTAATGAGGCTTCCCATCAAGCCTTTTCTCCTCCTTTAGGGTTCCTTTAACTGCTTAAATACGTAGCTTAGGTTGCACATCCGATCGTATTTTCTGAAGGTTTCGTCCGGATAAAATATTATATTTTATTCCCGGACAACAAAATTCGAAAATTTACCAAACCCACACAAAACATCATAAAAACACTAACTGTCTCGTTCACGAATTAAAATTTTGTTTCTAGTTCAGTAAACTTGTACTGGCAGAGAAAATGCAGACCGGTTTTCGTCTGAATTTTCGACCGAAAATTTTACTGTGACTTCATACAGTAAAACAACACAAGAAAATGATTTTATTTTAAATAAAATCATCCTCCGGATTTTATCAAAAATAAACACATTAAAGCATGTATTTACTGATAAAGAAGCATACGAAAAACAGGGTGTTACACCAACTCCACCTACCAAACCCAGAACACTGTTGATGGTTTGGCAAGTGCACCAAATCGTACAAGTAATAATAATGAGAGTAGAGTATCGTCCCACGAGGATTGAGATTCAAGTAACAATGAAAACTAAGCAATCGATATTTGAACGGATAAAACTCATAGTTCCAGCATTTAACTGAGATGTTGAATTAAGTATTGTTACAAAGGTAATCGAAATAGGTTTTCTGTTATCACACAATCAATACAATGGAAAACAAATGAACAATTAAAAGGAATCAAGTATTTCAAACGGTTAGGAATCGGAATCACTCAATCTTCACTTGATGTAGCTCACAGAACCCTAATATTCAATTCAATTCATTTAATTGACATTCAAGCCACTGATTTAGATCTATCCCTAATTCCTTAGGTGATAATCCTTTGTTACAAATTATGAACCCTAATTCCTTAGGTGAATCAGAATTAGCACAAGCAATTGGCACAAAGCTTACAAGGAATGCACTGCATTGAAGTTCTATTCCTAGAATCAACCTCACAGTGGTAATCTAATTCAGTTCTAGCATGAACACACATTTTCCAATTATGCATTCATTCATATGATCAATTTCATGAATGGCCAATTCAGGAAAAGCATTAAGCATTGAAAAGATTACTCAAATTGAATGAATCTGAATTGAGATCGAGTTGGAACGAACTTACATCAAGGTCCGATTGAACTCATCCTATCCTAACCTATGGAATTTAGAAACTCATATCTACGAGATGAAATCTAGAAGAAATAGAAAAGATCTGAGGTGGAGAAGCCATGGATTCTTCAATCCTCTCTTCCGAAAGCTCTTGAACTCCCTGGTTTCTGCACCTCTCCGAGAACACAGAGTAGAATCAGAGTAAAAATGACAAAAGTCCCCCTTCGAATCTGTTCAAACCGTATTTATACTGCGGTTACAAATCGTCTGCCTGGCTTGGCGCCCTAGCTGCGCTGGGCGCTAAACATCTTCTCGCTCCTGAAGCGTGAGCGGCTGGGCGCTATCTCCTGAGCCGGGCGCTAGCCCATGCTTCCCTGGCGCTGGCGCCCATTCCCTTCCTTATTCTAGCGCTGGCGCTGGCCACTCACATGCCGGGCAGGGGCGCTGCCCATGCATTGCGGGATGCAGTTTTCTTCCGTTTCGTCCGTCTTGAGCGCCCAATTCCAAGGCTGAGCAACGAGCTACTATTCCTGCACATTTTCAACCTCTTTTAAGTATATTTTCAATATAAATTGAAATCTAAGTATCAAACTCTATTCAAATGAATGTGTACATTTTCTTATCACTTTTCCTATGATTTCTAAAATTATTTATGAATTCTTTCCTAATTACACTTCCAAACTAACATATTTTACACATTCATCACAACCCCAAACTTAGAAATTTTGCTTGTCCTCAAGCAAACAATTAAATTCAAAACAGGGGTGAATGAGATAGATTTTCAGAGTCAATTCTCTTGTGAAGCAAATTACTCATGCAAGACTTCAATTCCTTGATACTTTTGCAAAATGGACAAGCATCACACAATCATTCATAAATTCCAATTGATCACAAGTTTCAAGCTTTAGAACAATCAAACATAATACAAAATTAGCTCCATTGAATGCACAAAATTATCCCTTGCAACCTCTCTGTTTAAGTGTTTCACACATCCTCACTTGGTCATGTTTGCTCTCAATTCCAATCATCATGCATTCCCCAATCCTAATCTTGACAAGATGCTAAGAACACACATCACAAATGTCAATGCAACACATATCATGAGGTCTTTTATTTGGATGTAATGGGGCTTAGGTACGGGTGGATGAAAATAAGGATATATATGCTATGCTACTTTGGCTTCAAGGACTATTTGGACTCTTTTGGAATTTTCACTTGCCTAGCCTACTACAAGCACATCAGCACACAGTTTGTGCTATTTCCCTGTTTATTCATTTCCAACTATTTCTTTTTCTCTTTTTCTTTTGTTGCTTCTTGTTTCATTTTCTTTTCTTTCTATTTTGCCTTTTTCTCCCTTTTGTATACTCTCTTTCCTTTTCCTCTTTTTGGCTTTTTCTATTTTTCTTTTTTCTTTTTCAGTTTTTATTTTTCATTTTTTTTTTCTAGTAGGCATCTTTAATGGCCTACTTACCACCCCAAACTTAATTTGCTTGCTTGTCCCTAAGCAAGAGAACAACCCCAAACTTAAGTCCAAACATTCCTCTAAGCTAAAGTAATGGGACAAAATGGTTTTATCACTTATTAGGCTTGTAATGAGCTATCATACCAAGAACAATAAGTCAAGGCTCAATTGGGCTTAACAATGGTAAATGATAGGTTGGCAATTATGGCACCAAGCTTAAACAAAGAATTAGTGCCTCAATCATTTATGCATATGCAAGAACATTTGCAACAATGACAAGCATTCAAGGCAAGAAAATGTGAGAACATGCAAGTGATGGACAATCACACATGAAAGAAATCAAGTCATCTGGATAATGTGCCAGAGCATTTGGGCTCAAAAGCTCACAGTTTATGTTTATGTGCAAGAGAAAATCCATGCATCCAACATTGCATCAATCATAGCATGAAAAATTGTCATAAACAATTCACAAGAATCAATGGTTTTAATGAAATCATATGCTTAGCAAGTCTAAAATGCATCATGTTAGGAATTCCAGCCAAACAAAAGAGGCATGCTCACAAGAGAATCTACACAAAAATCCATTCAACACAAGTTGTGCAATATACGTAAGTTTGGGCAATTTATTCCTACAACTAACTAACAAATGAAATAGGGTAAAGAAAAATTAAGATAGAGTTTAGAGCACCCCCTTTCTTCTGCACAATGGATGAGCACGTGAATTTATTTTTTTATTTATTTTTTTTTTATTTTTTTATTTTTTTTTATTTTTTTTTTTTTTAAGCAAAACAGCACTCAGCCTCCCCCTGGGCGCCCAGCTCTGGCTGCCTAGCGCCCAGCTCTAGCTGTCTGGCGCCCAGCGCTAGCTGTCCAGAAGCTGCAGACATGTGCAGCGCTCGTCCTTCTGGAGCGCCAGGCGCCACTCATCCTGGTAGTCTCTGACTTTTCCTACGCTGGGCGTCAAGCCGAGCGCCTAGCGTTAGCAGTTTACCTTCAAATTCTCCCACTTCCTCTGCTGCTAATTCTTTGGCCTACTCACATCTGTACCAAATGTCAGAATGAATTTTACACAGTAAGATGCATCATAATGTGTGATGAAAGATAAAAAAAAAAAAAAAAAAAAAATTTCAAATAAAATCTAATCTAATCTTGGGTTGCCTCCCAAGAAGCGCTTCTTTAACGTCACTAGCTTGACGCCGATTATTTAATGCTCAAGGTGGCTTGAATGAACAGAAAAATGGAGCATTTTTGTTGCTTTTCTTGCCACCACTGGTCACATTATTCCCACCATTAACCAATGGTGTATTGCCCTTCTTTGATGAATCATCTTCTTTCGGCCAAAGTGGTTGGAATTGAGATGACCATTGAGACTTCCTCTTCTTCTTTTTCTTTCTGTTCCCATTGCTCTTCTTTTTCTTCTCATGTTCATCCTTGTGAACTTCTTGGATTTCCTGGCTTTGCACAAATTGAACTTGAGCATGAGTAGCTGGTGAAGTTCCCATAGGCTCCTTATCGGACATGTTCACAACCATTTGTTCTTCATTCACCTTGAGTATAATCTCGCCTTTTGATACATCTATCAAAGCTCCGTGATCGCCAAGAAGGGTCTTCCAAAAATCAATGGAATGCTCACATCTTCCTCAATGTCCATCACAAAGAAATCCATGGGAAATATGAACTTTCCTACTTTCACAAGTAAATCCTCCACCAAACCATATGGTCTCCTAATTGATCTATCGCAAGTTGCAATGAGATCATGGTTGGTTCCACATCATGAATTCCAAGCTTCTTCATTATGGATAATGGCATTAGATTAATACTTGCCCCAAGGTCGCATAGGGCTCTAGCCTTTATTACATCTCCAATGACGCAAGGAATGGTAAAGGATCCAGGATCCCTCAACTTAGGTGGAAGCTTGTGTTGGAGAATTGAACTACGACTTTCAGTCAAAGCTACTACCTCACTTGATTCAATCTTTCTCTTCTTTTCAAGCCATTCTCTCATGAACTTGGCATTTGATGGCATACTCTCTAATTCTTCAGCAAAGGGAATATTTATATGCAATTGTTTGAAGGTATCCAAGAACCTATTAGATTGCTCTTCTTTCTTTTTCCTCTTCTTCTCGATTGGATATGGCAATTTCACATAAGAAGGAATCTCTTGCGGCTTGCCCCCTTCTTTCAAAAGCTGACTCTTTGTCTTTCTCAAGATAGAATTTTCATCAACTAATTTCAGTTTCTTTTCCTTCCTATCATCTTGAGGTTCCTCCTTTTCTTTCCTTTTTGAACTTTCTTCTTTCTCTTCAGTATCAACTATCTCCTTTCTCAATGCAGAATTTTCAGCATTTTGACTTGAGAAATGCTTAACACCCGGCTCTACTAGCTCTCCACTTAGCAACATGATGGTTTTGCACTCCTCCTTTGGATTATTAGTGTTTTTTCCAGAAATTCCTGCACTTAATGCATTAGAAAGCTGTCCAATCTGCACTTCAAGGTTCTTTATTGATGCATCGGTATTCTTGAAGTTAGATTGGGTGACTTGAATGAATTGTGCAAGCGTGTTCTCCCACTTGTTCATCCTCTCATCGGTATCACGATGTGGTTGATTTTGAAGTAGTGGTTGTTGTGAAGGTGTATTGTCTTGTGGAGCTTCTTGTGACCAAGGAAAGTTAGGGTGCTTCTTCCAATTTTGATTATAAGAGTTGGAGTGCAAATTCTGCCCTTGTCTTGGAAAATTCCCCATGTACTTTGCTTCCTCTTGAGAACTTAGAGATGCTTCACACTTACCATTATCATGCCCTCCTCCACAAAAATCACAGCTCATGACTTGTTGTCCTTGTGTTGGTCCTAGACTCATAGCCTTTAGTTGCTTTGTGTGATTGCATCCAATTGATTTGTGATGATTTTGTTTTGAGCTAATATTGCATTTTGAGACTCAAGCTCCCATATCCCTCTCTTTGATGTGTTCCTCTGTCATGGTTCATCGGATAATCATTGGATGCCATAGCTTCAATCAACCTTAAGGCCTCTTCCGCTGTTTTGGAATTCATAGATCCTCCACGTGAAGCATCCAACATAAGCTTTGTTGATGGCCTCAATCCATTACAAAAAATCTGCATTTGTTGAAGATCATCAAAGCCGTGATTGGGACACTTTCTTAGAAACTCCTTGAATCTTTCCCAAGCATCATATAAGGTTTCACCATCACGTTGCATAAAGCTTGAGATTTCACCCCTCATCTTCACAAACTTGGACGGTGGGAAATACCTTGCTAAGAACTTCTCTTCCAAATCGTCCCAAGTTGTGATGCTTCCTTGAGGTTGAGATTGGAGCCATGCTTTAGCTCTATCTCTTAGTGAAAAAGGAAACAACCGCAGTGATCGTATCGCATCATCGGTGGCCCCATTGATCTTGAGAGTCTCACATATCTCTATGAAATTCGAGATATGACTATTCGGATCTTGGCTTCACTTCCTCCAAACTGATTTTGCTGCATAATATTGAGTAAAGCCGGTTTGATCTCAAAGTTGTTCGCAGCTACCGGTGGTCTAACAATGCTCGAGTGATTTAGGTTGGTTGGACCACCTGGAATACTCTCCCAATGTTCTCCGGTTCCTTTCCACATTTCCAGCCATGATCACCTCTTGTTGGACCTGAGATGAAGAAGGATTTTCTTTTTCCAAATTTTTATTTCTCTGTTTTTGCTCTCTTGTTTTCTTGCGATTCTTCTTTGCTGTTTTCTCAATTTCTGGATCAAATAACAGCTCGCTTGTTGCTTTACCTCGCATACACTGCACAAGATTCTCAAGAGAATTTCAGAGCATGCACTAATTCAAAATTTTCGCAGAGAAACAGAAAATTAATCAACAGAAAAATAATGTTCAAATTAACAAATGCTTTTGTTTTTGTTGCTATTGATCAACAATCCCCGGCAACGGCGCCAAAAACTTGTTGATGGTTTGGCAAGTGCACCAAATCGTACAAGTAATAATAATGAGAGTAGAGTATCGTCCCACGAGGATTGAGATTCAAGTAACAATGAAAACTAAGCAATCGATATTTGAACGGATAAAACTCATAGTTCCGACATTTAACTGAGATGTTGAATTAAGTATTGTTACAAAGGTAATCGAAATAGGTTTTCTGTTATCACACAATCAATACAATGGAAAACAAATGAACAATTAAAAGGAATCAAGTATTTCAAACGGTTAGGAATCGGAATCACTCAATCTTCACTTGATGTAGCTCACAGAACCCTAATATTCAATTCAATTCATTTAATTGACATTCAAGCCACTGATTTAGATCTATCCCTAATTCCTTAGGTGATAATCCTTTGTTACAAATTATGAACCCTAATTCCTTAGGTGAATCAGAATTAGCACAAGCAATTGGCACAAAGCTTACAAGGAATGCACTGCATTGAAGTTCTATTCCTAGAATCAACCTCACAGTGGTAATCTAATTCAGTTCTAGCATGAACACACATTTTCCAATTATGCATTCATTCATATGATCAATTTCATGAATGGCCAATTCAGGAAAAGCATTAAGCATTGAAAAGATTACTCAAATTGAATGAATCTGAATTGAGATCAGAGTTGGAACGAACTTACATCAAGGTCTGATTGAACTCATCCTATCCTAACCTATGGAATTTAGAAACTCATATCTACGAGATGAAATCTAGAAGAAATAGAAAAGATCTGAGGTGGAGAAGCCATGGATTCTTCAATCCTCTCTTCCGAAAGCTCTTGAACTCCCTGGTTTCTGCACCTCTCCGAGAACACAGAGTAGAATCAGAGTAAAAATGACAAAAGTCCCCCTTCGAATCTGTTCAAACCGTATTTATACTGGTTCTGCTCGTCTGCCTTCATTTGGCGCCCTAACTGCGCTGGGGCGCCAAACATCTTCTCGCTCTGACGATGGCAGCGGCTGGCGCTATCTCCTAGAGCTGGGCGCTAGCCCATGCTTCCTGGCGCTGGGCGCCCATTCCCTTCCTCATTCTAGCGCTGGGCGCTGGCCCTTTCACATGCCAGCGCTGGGCGCTGGCCCATGCATTGCAGGATGCAGTTTTCTTCCGTTTCTGTCCGTGCTGAGCGTCCAATTCCAAGGCTGAGCACTGAGCTACTATTCCTGCACATTTTCAACCTCTTTTAAGTATATTTTCAATATAAATTGAAATCTAAGTATCAAACTCTATTCAAATGAATGTGTACATTTTCTTATCACTTTTCCTATGATTTCTAAAATTATTTATGAATTCTTTCCTAATTACACTTCCAAACTAACATATTTTACACATTCATCAAACACCATCACCACCTCCCAAAAAAAAAATCCTTCACCACCACCTAAATCACCATCATTTGTACCATCACCACAAAAAGATCCCACACCACCACCACAACCATCACCTATTTTTGTCCCAGAACCACATATTCCTGAACCCGAACCACATACTTCTATGTCAGAACACATTTCTCTGAACCAAATGTCTCTGAACCACACACTTCTGTTTCGGAACCACATGTGTCTGAAACTGAACCTCGCCTGTCTGAACCATCCACACCTCACTCCGCTCACTCTTCTGAGTCTCACCATGGTGAAACTTTTAATGATTTTGACTACTTTGACTCACCTACCACACCTCCACCTCAACCTAGATCACTCACACCTGACTATATCAGAAACCAGTGCCAAGTTCCTTTGAGGAAGATCTTTCCTGGTATTTTCTCTGAAACCAGACATAACCCCCTACCTAAAGCCACATTACCTAGATACTTTTTATCTTCTAGAACCACTCCTTTCACTGTCTCTGATGACTGCAGCTCTGATATGCTGTTCAGCAAAGAAATTGACATGAGTGCTTCTCTGGAAGTAGAAAGGCAACTGGTGAAACTGGCTGAGAAGCAGAAGTTCTCTGCAAGGTGGAAGCCAAATCCACATGTGATCATGAAGCCCTCAACAGTGATCAAAGTCATGCCATACTCAATGACACTCAAGGGGAAACGGAAAGTTGTCAACATCTCTGTGAAGCAAATCAACTGTCTGATCAGGTTGACCAATAAGAAGCTGAAGTCAGAAAGAGGATTGTCACCACTGCTACCTCCTCCAAGTATTTGAAAGTTGGAGACATCTATCTGAGATGTGGATCCTGCTCTAGGCTGTCTGATGAAGAGAAAAAAGAAATTCCTACTAGAGGTAGACCTGCCCTTGCTCTCTGCCCATTTGAACCCTCTGTCTACACTCTGCGTCCCTTGTTTTTTGTTTTACCCTTCTTCATCTTAAACTTCCCTGAGTCTACCCATGTAACCCCCATAAACCTCATTAGGAGATCCTATGAGTTTATGCTCTCCCAAGTTGAGTCTCCTCTTCACCATGAAATAATCCAATGGTTTATGGATAATTTCTTTCCTAACACTGATTTTGAAACCACACTCTCAACCGGAGTCGATATGGATCCTGAGCCTTAGGATGAAATCATAGTTGAAGAGTTGCCTCCTACCCCTCCTCCATCTGCACCTGCTGACCCCTCAACCTCTTTGGCTACAACAGACTCCACTGCTCCTGTTGTTGCTCATGACCCTGCTGCACATCAAAGACTAGATGAAATGGCCACTTGTCTGCAATTTGTTATGCAGAAACAAGATGAAGCCATGGAACAACAAGCTTCATTTCAAACCACCGTGTTGGCCCAACAAGCAGCAATGCAGAAGATGCTGGAAGCTTTTTTAAAGAGTAAAGGAGGACCTAGCTCTTAGTTTTAGGACTTACTTTCTTTTTATCAAGAGACATGCAATGTATGTTCTGACTCTGAATGAAATAGAAACAGTTTATCACTTTTGGCTCTTTGTTCTTTATCATTATCTGTCTTTATGCTATTTGATTATTATCTTTTTGATTGATGCCAAAAAGGGAGGAAGTAAAAGTAACAATAAGACTTTTTAGACTTAACAGATTTTGCTCTAATATTAATCTAATGCATTAATTAAGGGGGAGTCTTAATTATTATATATTTGTCTATGTTTTCATATGCATTATCTAAGACATGTCTAAAAGTTTCAATTGTCTATCTGTTGTCTATTACTTTTTGATGTTCAATAAAATCAGAAAAATTATTTGTCATCATCAGAAAAGGGGGAGAATGTTGAGACCTCCTAAGTCTGGAACACATTCAATGTGTAAATTCGCTAAGTTTTGATAATTCCAAATATATTAAGTATGGTAATATTGAACTATATGAAATTACTGACAAGTCTGCTTAGTGTGCAGGAAAATAGACTTAAGGTCACTCGTCTAAATCTGACCCGTTTAATAGACTTAAGGTCACTCATCTAAATCTGACTTGTCTGACAAACCACCCGTCTGAAAGTTAGTCAACTCAGACAAAGACCAAGTCAACTCTAAGTCAAAGTTCTGATCTAGTTGATGATGTGGCAAGGATCAAAAGTCTGGAGAAGCTTCAGTGGATCACCCGTCTAAAAAAGGCTCTCCTACATGTCTTAAATTTTGGATCAAATGACCCGTCTAATTTTAGACTATACAACACCCGTCTAATTATTAGACTCTGTTCAAGTGTCAGACTGTCAGAAGAAAGTACAGGTCAACCTTATTTGAAAAAATTCCTTCCTTAAAGGATCTCGAAGACCTCTGGACAAAAGCACCAAGGACAAAGAATAAAGAATTCATTATTTCAAGTGTTTAAGGAATAAAATTGCTACCTCTGCACTAAGTCAGTAGCTTTTAGCTGTTTTAGTACAAAGTAAAAGTACTTTCCAGAAAGTGAACTGAGTGTTGCACTGAAATGGAAAGCTCTCTGCTACAAGTACAAGAAGTCTGCTACTGCAACTCTGAAACAACAACTGCTCAGAAACAAAGTGTACTCTTGGTCACATATGTCAAAGCCCAAAGTCCCTAAACATTTAATGCTTACACAGAATGACTCTTTGGCATTAATGGCATCCAAGAAGTTCAAATTAAAGGAGCACACTTTTTGAAGTTGTGTCTAACGGATCAAATTGATTGAAGCCTTTAAATAGGGCAAACCATGAAGATGAAGTAAAGAGATACACTGCGCATATTCAAAGAAGCATTTACTCTGCTCATTTACTTCTACATTCCTTCATTGATTATCTCTTCAATCATTTGACATAAATTTCGCAGTCTTTTATTCCTTCATTTATTCCACTCCCTGAGTGTTATCTGAAAGACTTGCAAAGTTTTATTAAATACTCAAAACCTTTTATCCTTTTCAGTTGAGCCAGAAGAGGCTAGGTGAGAATAGAATACTTATTTGAGTGTGAGCCTGGAGAGGCTATTTGTGAAATGAACAGATACAAAACACTAGAAGGGGGGTTGAATTGTGTTTTGAATACTTTTTGAAAAACGTAGCAGTTTGATCTATAAGACACAAAGATGCGTCTGATAACAAAAAGGAGATTCACTTTTCAACACTGTTAGCACAGTTAAAGTAAAATAAACTGAAAAGATTAAGCTAAGAAAAGGAGACACAGATTTATACCGGTTCACCCCAAACCTTGGGTTACGTCCAGTCCTTGGCTTCACCAAGTATTTGCACTATAGCTGATTAGGTTACAGAAGGTATTATTTTCACACCTAGCCTCCACAGGCTCAACTAACAAGTATTGTTTGCACACCTAGCCTCTCCAGGCTCAAACAAGTATTCTTTCAGCAAGCCTCTCTAGGCTCTACAAACAGTAAGAGTTTGAATGAAGCAGCAGCTTCACAGATTACAACTTTACAGATCTACCGAGTAACACTCACAGAGTGAATATGTATTTGATGTAGGTGAGATCGCAATATAGACTTCTCAATAAATACAAATGATTTAAGCGGAGAAGTTTTCTATGAAGAACTTAAGGGAGTTTTGAATGCTTGAGAGTATTGAATGCATGAGTTAATGTATTCAGGTGTGTGCATTCAATAGTCTTCAAAGTCTTCTATTTATACTCAAGAGAGATAAGTCTGTTGTGGAGAGTTCTTCAGCTGAGTATACTTTTGTTCTTCATCCATATATGCCAATAGAGTCGTTCTGGTCTTGCATTTAATGTTTATGATCATTAGTGAGCTTCAAGACAAATTGAACGTATAGGTTGGCATAGCTTTATCAGAGTACAATTTTATTCAGAGCAATATTTGTTGCTTTTCAGACTTGGGCAGTACGACTTTCCTTATTTGTGCTAAGCGGGTCTACGTTCAAGTAAAGTTTACTTTGCTTTTTGCAACAAAAGGATTCTTCAGGCGCGGAATGGTGATTTGAACTTTCTGATATCGAATTTCTTTATTGGAAATAATCAGGGAATATTCTTTATGTGTGAATATTGTTGAATCAAGGGACTTTCAGTCGCTTGATCAGAATTTGGTAGAGACCAAGTCATTGTTCAGACGCATCATACTATAGACACATCATTAAGACTTTGTTTCATTGTCATGAGACTCTTGTATACTGATCTGCACACTTAATACACATATTAGTAGATTTCACAAGGTTCACTTAAAATCATCCTTTGTTTGGATTCATCAAAATCAGAGATGTCTAAAGATACCGTCTTAACAATCTCCCCCTTTTTATTGATGACAAACATTATCTTATGATTGAATGAACTAAGGATAAAAGCATATTTAAGCACAAAGAATCATATGAAGTATGACTATATTCAAGCTTATAAGAATATTCAGGTTAATTAAGCTCCCCCTGAACTAATGCTTCCATAAAGAAATCAGACGCATGAATAAAGTAGTAGAGTCTTATCTTTTGAGTTTCATTAGATAGTTATTTTAGTTCAGATATACGAATATATTAATTTCTCCCCCTTTGTCATCAGCAAAAAGATAAAGTAAAACGTATCTGAAAACAACATTTATTGATTTAACCATCATTGACTTATTACATTGCTGATAAAGGTAACGAAAACTAAAGTTGTTGTTTCTCAACAATCTTGGTGAGAAGAGCCACAACAGTTTGCATGGTCTCACAAAGACCGCTGATTTCTGCATGAGTGACTGGATCCATTCCAATGATGGTGGATGCTAGTGCAACAGGATCATCAGGTGGAGATGAAGAGGAGGAGCCAGGGTCAGAAGTGGTGGCAGTCATGGGTGGTTCATATGGAAAAATTTCCAGACAGTGTCAGGGAAGAGAATGACCAAAAGAGAAAATAAAAGTGAGATAAAAAACAATGGAGAACAAAGAAAGAGTCAAGGGAATGACTGAGTCAAACAAACCAAAGGGTTGCAAACAGGGAATTTTAAAAGAGGGGATTTCTAAATTAGAGAAATAAATGAAAAGAGGGGAAAGATAATTGAAAAACCAAGTTAAATTTTCATAAGAAATTGGTAAATCAAAAGAGTAAACAGAAAAAGTGTTTTCATAAAAAGGTAAAGATAAAATGAAAAGAAAATGAGTGAAAATAAGAGTTGGTTGGAAGTGGTAGAGTTGCCTTGATTCTGCTCTATCTTCATCTTGATATCCGATCTAGAAAATATGGTAAGAACTGAGCCGGGCACTATCTGTAGGCGTCTTGAGTTTGTCAATCAGAGATAGGCCACAGTGATGAGCTAGGTCTTGAAGAACATGAGGTTCAGGGTGACTCAGGAACAAAGAAGACCATCTAGGGAACTTTAGTTTTTGATGCTTTCTTTTCGGCCAGACAAAAGGTTTTTTGGATTTTGGATTTAACTTTGGCTTTGGACAGACGGATCCTCTGTCAGGACAAATCTTCTATACAGTATTGGCCTTCATGCAAGCAGTAGGATTGGGTCTCTGTTTCCAAGAGGCTTGATCTAGCCTTACTGCAGCATTTTCAACAATAAGATTGCTGATTGCTTTTAAGTCGTCCAGGCTAAGAAGGTCAGGATTGATTTGATCAACAGGTAGTGGCTTAGAAGGGTTGAAAGGAATGGGTAGAGGTCTTTGTGGTGAAGTTTGAGGGGTAGGTGAAGGGTGAGAGAGAGGTGATAGAATAGAATCAAAAATTCTTTAAATAGGAACAAGAGTTTGAATTTCCTGAGTTGGTGAGGGAGAAAGTGATGAAGGGTTGATATATGATTAGGTGAGTTATGATGAATAGGTTGTGGTGAGGGGTGATTTGGAGTGAGATTTAAATTAAAGTCTCGAACAGATAAATCAAGTAGATTTTCAGCAATTGAAATCTGAATGAGAAGAGGGGAGTTATGGGAGGAAGAGGATGATGAGTCAGGGTGAGGATAATACAATGGGTGAAGGTGCTATGACCTAAGAGGTGATGCAGAAGGTTGCAAAGAAACTTGCACAGGTTCTGCTATCTTCAGCCTTGTAGATCTTCTAACTGGTGTAGTTGCAACAACAGCTTTCCTCTTGAGTTCCTTTCGAGGGGAAACAACAGATTTTTCAACTATTTCCTTTTTCAGAACCTTGGAAATAGGTTGGTCAACATCATCATCAGATGCTTCTGAGACGACCAGCTTCCTCTTTACTTGAAGCTTTGTTCTGACCTTGGGATCCAAAGGTGCAGACACTTCTGTTGCTTCTGAGTCGTAAGACTCATCAGTTTCTTCTGAAGATTCTTCTGAAGATTTCTTCTTCTCATTATCTTCATCAGAGTCAAAAATCCTTCCTGGTGGTCTCAGCTTCATCTGAGAGAGGGTTCTTTCATCAATGGCAGTAGCCATATCAACTTTTCCAGTGAGGGGAATGCCCTTGATGTTTAGCAGTCTGGTAATCAGCATCCCATAAGTGTAGGAGGTCCTGATTTGGGGCTTCACCTTCCTCATCATATACTTGAAAATAATCAAATCATTTATGTCAACCTTCATCATGTTCAAGAGATGGAATTGGGCAAATATGTCCATATTGTTGACATTATCACGAGCACTTGTTCTTGGCATCACACAGTGAAGTTGACATAGACAAACACAAGAAGGGGGGTTGAATTGTGTTTGTTAATAACTTTTGAAAACAAACTTTAAAATAAAATTTGCACACAAGGAGATTAGAAACAGAAGCAAGCACAAGAACAAAGATCCTTCTTAAAAGACTTTAATAAAATCAATATCAAAACCCCACAATTAGTATAAGCAAATAAAACTGAAGAGTTTAGGGCTAGAAGATTCACGCAAGAAATTTTATCCTGGTTCACTCTCTTCCAACCAAGACCTACGTCCAATCCCTTCGAATTGAAGGATTTATCCACTATTTCTCCAAATAGATTACAACCAAGTATTCAACACCTGTCCAGGCTACAAGTATTCCTTTCTTACCAAGCCTCTTCAGGCTCTAATTCTAACAAAGAGATTTCATGTTTGATCTTCTTAACTCACTATGTGTGAGAGTATGACAATTTAATATCAGTTGAATATTACAACAATATTCAAACTAAAGAATACAGACTCTTGCTCTTGAAAGAATAATGGAATGAGTGATTATCAATTGGCAAAAGTTCAGCTAGCAAGATTATACAGGCAAGAGTTATTCTTCAGTATCTGAGGTCTTCAATTTATAGTGACCTTCTTCTTCACTTGTATTTCTTCAACAGTTACTTTGAATAATCCCGTTTAGAGATAACATTTAATGTATGATATCTGTTGTGACTGATAGCTTGATTGTAGCAATGCTGAATAGTACTCTTTGTTATCGAGGTAGCATGAATTTGGAGATTCACTCCTCTAAGTATTGCAGCTTGAGCACTTATTGTTCCTCTTTTGTGTATAATCCAACTTTTTCAGTCATAAAGTTGTCATCGTACAGATCGTTTTGCAGTATCTTATTGTACGATTCTGCTTTTTTGCATTTCTTGATTGTATTATGTTTCTTTTACAACAAGTTGAAATATTAAAGTAAATAAAACAAATGTGAAGAACAAATATTCTATTGAAATAAATATCAATCATTTGAAATAAATATGAGAGATTCGGATTGCATTTAATTCATTCAAAGATGGAGCTCGTCTACAAAGAAACTCCGTCTACTCATTCATACGAGAGTCCAAGTCTATTCTATATTTTACTTAGCTCGTCTGATGATGTGGCATATCATCTTATCTATCAAGTCTTCGTACTTGCTATTTCTTAATGAGTTATAAAGATCTCCGTCTAGTGACGTGGTGGTTAAAGCTCGTCTACTATATTACTTTGTGTTTTAGTTCATTTTGTTTAACTAATTACTTCAGTCTGCTTACATGGCAAGATGGATGCGCTTATTATCAAGTCTTTAGACTTGCAGTACCTAACAAGTTATTTAGGTATTTTTCTAGAAAATATTTAGAGCCTCGTCTATTCAAGAAAGCCAGTCTACAACAAGGTAACTTTACCAAAGTACTTGAGCAGCCCGTCTGCAGGGGTGGGCGCGTATTTTTTCAATTTGAACTTATCACAAGTTTATTTTACTTATTTTAAAGTGTTCCTGCATAAATGAAAGCACGTGTTAGATCTCAACTAACACTTTGCCAAGAAAATTTAATCCTTTTGTTAGCATCAAAACTTAGAGATTATTAAATCCAAAACCACTTTGGTTCCAACAATATCCCCCTTTTTGATGATGACAAAACTAATTAAATTTGAAAAGCATAGTCTAAGAGAGCTTGCAGGGCTCCCCCTAAGACAAAGCATTCAAATACTTCAGCAGACTTAGAATCTATATAAACACAGGTATCAACAGATATCAAAGTAAATAAGCAAACATAAGTATCAGAGCGATTTAGCAAGTAGAAAAGAATATGCAAATGCAAACACATAAGAGCTTTTCAAAAACAAACTTTATATATATATATATAATTCTCTTTTCTTTCCTTTCTACCCTTTTTTGTCATCAGCCAAAAAGGTAAAAGGGGAGGACCATCATTGTCAGTACAAAAGAAGGAAAATAGTAACAAATAAAGGCTAAGCAGAAGAAGGTGATGGAGGAGGAGGGTTCTGAGTTTACTCTTCTTGAAGTCCATGAGGAATTCAAGCATTTTATTCACAACCTTTAAGGTTGGAGCCATTGAGGTTTGAACTTGCTGATGAACATCCTCTTTGATCTTTTCAGCTATCTTTTCAATCTTCTCATCTACTAACTTGCCAACCCTTTCATCAACCAGTTTTCCAAGAACTTCTTCAATATTTGATGGCGAGTACATTTGCCTTGAGCTTTCTGCAGATTCTTGAAAAGTGCTCAGAGTTCTTGACTGATCTTCAGGGTGCATTACAACTAGTGCCAAAGGTTGAGAATATTGTTTTTCTGATGAGCTTTGTTGGTGACAGGATTCAACAGTATCTTCTATATTATCAGTAATGATAATTTGACCATTTTCCTCAGCAACAAGTTCATCTATGATAAGCTTTGGAGTTGGTTTGGGTTTAACTGTGATTTCCTTTGCCCATCTAATGGGGTAGATGAATTCCACATTCCTGCTGTTTATTGGAGGTCCCCAGAGGTCTTTATATATCATATATCTAAAGTGTGAGAGACCACACTTTCCTCTGACCCCACAGCTCTGTGCTCATTGATCAACTCAATGGATTCAGTATTTAGAATGAAATCCAACATTGAGTAGTCAAAAGTCTCTTGATCAAGATCAAGCAATGCTGACTCAGCTTCAGGCATCACTCCCTTGAATCTTCTGTTCTTCAGGTCCTTGTCCTTATTAAGATCCAACATTGGCAATCTCGGACAGATCCTGTAGGGCTTAATTCCCATCCTGGTTGCTTCATTATGCCTCAGCCAGGATGGAGGGACAAAATTTGCAGCTCTATCAGCTCTGATTTGACTGAACTCCCACTTCGGCATATCATAGCAAAGCTTATCCAGAAACAAGTTAGTAGCCCTCCCATAGATTCTGGGATGCTCAAAGGACACCCATTTTGTGTCCCTTGGCATGATCATGGGGACATGCTTAGACGATCTTGCTCTTTTCTCAGGAATAGTGGGAAGATTTTTCCTTTTGGGGTTAGTCTCCCAGACGGGTATAATGTGTCTCTCAACTCCGTCAATGAGTTGTATGAATGGAGGAGTTTTGACAAGGTTCGGGTAAATTTTCTTGGGGGGAATTTAGCTAAGGGCAGGTGAGTGACTAAAGGCCTTAATTCATTGTGCATTTGAGAGGGCACATTCTTGATTAATTGACACTCGGGGTGAGGTAGGTAGAGGGGTTCAACAGATTGGCTAACTTCTTCCTCATATTCAGGTAGAGGATACCATCTGTCTGGAATGTGTTCTGTTTCAGATTGGTGAGAATGAAACAGAACTTTTCATTCCCTTTTTACTTTGGCCCAATCCTCAGATTTGCCATTCTAAAGGACTGAAGTTGGGGTGAGGGGAGGAAATAGGGTTCTCAAGTTTGGGGAAAGGTGCACCAGGGGAAATGCCTTCATCTGGTTGATTTAACCAGGGATCATCGGCTTGTGAAGTGGTTGTTTGTGTTGGTTGGGGTGAAAGAGGTGTGGGAATATACACGTCATCTGGAGTCGAGACAGGCATATCATCTATCCTAGTTTCTAAAGTAGACACTAGGGCATCTACAGCTGATTGAATAGGATCATTAGCAGAGATGGATACCTTAGGAGTCTTAGTCGACCTAGATTTTCTTGCTGGTTGCCTCCTTGGTTTATTTGGTACAATTGATGGATCGAGCACAACTGGCCTCGCAGCGAGCGATGAGAGGTCTTCGATTCTTTAGAATAGAATTGATAGGAATGCTATCCTTATCGCCTTCCTCATCTTCATTATGAGAGAGGATAATTTTTCTTGGTCTCTTTGTAGCGGGGGCATCGGAAGGCTCCTGGTAACAATACCACTAGTTGGCCTCTTGGGAGCGGGTTTCCTTGTAGCGAGTAGTTTTATGCCTGGTTACCCTTTTAACCCCTAGGACTTCGACATTATTCTGTTCAACCATCTCTTCTTTAGACATCATTAATTCCTCGGTCTTGGCCATTGCAGCAAGCAACATAGGTCCGAGGTTCATGTTGGCTATGTTCATCTTTCCAAAGTCTACAACAAACATTGGTTTATCAATTAATAACCTAGCTTGCTCCTCGCAGATCTCAAAGATAAAAAACTCATGTACTCCTTGAGCCTTGAAAATCTTTGAGAGAAGATGGCGAAAGGAAGTGCGAGAGAGTCTTTCTTGTTCATCATAAGCGTCTCACGAATCTTCCATATAGGATTCATGGAAGATTGATTCTTGTTTCGTGAGAAGATGACAGAGCAGAATTTGTGAAGAGATGAGAGGTTGTCCTTGGATCCAACCTTGTGAAGCACCAACTTGTTGAGAAGCTAGGTGAAAGATACGAACGATGTCCTTCATTTCAATGACCTTCCAAGAGTGAGTCCTGATTGTATCCTCCTTCCGAGAAAAAATTCTATAGTCTCGAGCCACCCAAGCCTTCTTCCCATGACTCAATAAAGACTAGACCTTCATGAGCACGAGAAGATTCCATCAAGCAATAGTCTTCTCCGAGACTGTAATCTTCTTTCTTAACACTGTTGAGTAGAAATCAGTTTCAGTCAATTGGATGTTTCTCCAGAAATCCCTAATTAGGTTGGGAAAGACAGAGACTTTCTTTGCGAAGAGTCCTTCCCACCCAGCTGCATTGACATATTTGCTTATGTCAAGATTGTAGTCTTTCAGGACACTAAGGTTAAAATGATGCTCTATAGCTAAGTTGAATTTGTCCACGTTGAAGGTTGAAGAAGCCATTGTAGGTGATCGAGGAGCTTAGGGTTTGAAAGCAGAGAGAGGTAGAGAGAGAGAGATAGCTCGAGAGCAGAGAGAGGTAAAGAGAGAGATAGCTCGAGAGGTTATGGAAGCGTAAAGTTTTTCTCAGAGGGAAAAGATTACTTTTAAAGGAATTTTGAATATCAAAGGTTTTAAAAAAAACTTTTGACATGACATGTCATTATGATAAAACAGCGTTGGTAACTTGGGGCCATAAAAAGGTCTTGATGGGATTGATGGAAGTACTGACTCAGCAAAGAGAATAAATGATAAATTTGTCTTGTGACAAAATAAATGCATTTATTAACACACAAAAAAAATTAATCATAGGCAGATGTGAACTTGTCTGAAACTATACAATGGACGCGATAACCAATATCAGTGGGCCGCGTCATATGGACGTGCAATACATTATGCAATAGACGCACAACTTCAAATATGTATTGGACGAGCATAGGTAATAGACGCAGGATTAACAAAACAAATTTATCGAGGCTGGACGCCTAAACTAATCCACACATATCATATTAAGATGCTTCCTAATAAAGATAAATATGTCCTCTGCAAGAGGTTTAGTAAAGATATCTGCCCATTGATGGTCAGTATCTACAAATTGAATATCAATCACACCTTTTTTCACATAATCCCTAATAAAATGATGCTTAATCTCTATGTACTTAGATCTAGAATGCAAAATTGGATTCTTAGATAGATTTATTGCAGTAGTATTATCACACATAAGGGGAATACTACTTACAAATACATTCTAGTCCTCCAATTGATGTTTGATCTAGAGAAGTTGTGAGCAGCAACTAGCAGCTGATATATACTCAGCTTCAGCAGTTGATAAAGCAATGGTACTTTGTCTTTTGCTTGACCATGAGACAAGATTAGCTCCAATGAAGTGACATCCTCCACTAGTGCTTTTTCTTTCAATTCTATCTCCAACATAGTCAGCATCATAGAAACCAACTAATCTGTAATCTTCATTTTTCTTAAAGCACAAACCAAGATTAGTAGTACCTTTTAAATATCTAAAAATTCTCTTAACTGCTGATAAGTGAGGTTCTCTAGGATCAGATTGAAATCGAGCACATAAACATACATTAAACATAATATCAGGCCTAGACTCAGTAAGATATAGGAGAGATCCTATCATACCTCTGTATACCTTTTGGTCTACCTTTTTCTCTTTGTCATCTTTGTTCAGTATAGAGGTGGGGTGCATAGGAGTATTCATTGGTTTATAATCATCCATCTTAAACTTCTTCTGAAGTTCTCTTGTATACTTAGTTTGGTGGATGAGCACCTCATCCATGGTTTGTTTTACTTGAAGTCCAAGGAAGAATTTGAGTTCTCCCTTCATGCTCATTTCAAACTCTTTCTGAATTAACTTAGAGAATTCTTTGCACAGAGACTCATTAGTACTACCAAAAATAATATCATCAACAAATATCTGTACAACTATGAAATTAGACTTAATGGATTTTCCAAATAAGGTTGTATCAACCTTTCCTCTATTGAATCCGTTTTTCATAAGAAATGAACATAGTCTATCATACCAAGCTCTAGGAGCTTGCTTAAGACAGTACAAAGCTTTCTTAAGCTTATATACATGTTCAGGATGGGTTTCACACTCAAAACTTGGAGGTTGCATAACATAGACTTCTTCATTAATAAATCCATTTAGAAAAGCGCTATTAACATCCCTCTGAAAAAGCATAATACTATGATGTGCAGCGAATGAAAGTAGAATTCTAATAGCTTCTAATCTAGCAACAGGTGCAAAGGTTTCAATATAATCTATACCTTCTTCTTGAGAGAAACCTTGAGCAACAAGTTTTGCTTTGTTTCTGATTAGGTTCAGAAACTTGAGTTTAAAGTGTTTGTTGTTCATGAATAGAAAATGATGGTAAAGGTTCATGGACAGGTGATGATAAAAGAGGCGTTGGTTGTCTAATGGGTGATATATGTGGGGGTGTTGGAATTTTTGGTGAAGCAGGTGGAGTGGGGATTTTTTGTTGTGGTTGTGGTGATGGTGTTCTTTGTAGTGATGGTGTTGGTACTCTTTGTGGTGACATAGGTAATGGTGATGAGGGTTGTGGAATGGAAGTTGTTATGGCTGTTTGTTGAGGTTGAAAAGATGATTCTCTCTGAGGTGAGGGTGATGGTGATGGAGTAGGAAGTAAGACAATCTTCCTCTTTGACACAGCAGTCCACTTTTTCTTAGGGATCACCGTCTCTTCTGGTTGAGACTTTCCCTCAGCTTGTACAACTTTTTTTCTCTTGAAAACCTTGGTGATACTTGGTCCAATGGGGACAGAAATATCAGCTTGAGCAGCAGGTTCAGAAACCTGAGAAATAGTTTCAGCATCATCTTGAAACACAACAGCTTCAACAGTTGCTTGATCAGATGACTCGGCAATTTTTCTTCTCTTCTGTTGAAGTTGAGCCATTTCCTCTTCAACTGGTTCCTCAAAGGGTTCTATTTTAACAATTGGAACTAAGAGAGATTCTTGAGAGGGGTCGTGAGAAGCAGATGATGTGGCTTGAACAGAAGGATCAATAGTAGGGGTCAGAGTGATCTTCATCAAAGACAGAGTCTTTGTGGTGATCTCAGTGCAAAGATCAGCATAGACAGCAGTCTTTAAATCCAACTTGCTTGTCCTAAAGACTCTTGTCATAATCATACCATAGGGATAATCCTTATCCTTTCCTCTAACAGCTTTCTCCATGTGAATGAAAATCAGATCAGTAATATCTATCCTAATTTTCTGGACTAGATGAAATAAAGCAAACTTCTCTATTTTACTGACATGATTCCTAGACCTAGTTCTAGGCATGACACGGTTAATAATTAAGACATATAGAAATCTTGCCTTACGAGATAAGTACTTGGAGTCCTTGTTTGCAGGTTTTGCTACTCCATATAGAACAAGATTCACATTGGCTTATCCTTGGTCTTTCAACCATTCTTTGTAATACACAGCACCTTCTCTTGGGCATTTAGTTACTTCAGCGAGTACCTCATGAGTTATGAAAATGTAATCCTTACCAACATCTCCAGTAATCAAGGAGGTTGAGTTGTCCTTAGTGATTTTGGCAGTGGTCCAGAAATTCCTAACAAAAGCAGGGAAGGCAAGCTCTTGTAGTTGAAAGAAGGGTAACCATCCAGCATGGTTGAGTTCAGGAAGAACATCCAAACCCTTGGTTCTGAGTTCGTCAAAGTTAGGGACCCTTCCAAGGTGCACCTTTTTTAGTTCAGAGATGGATAGTTTGGTTCTCTCAGCCAAAGTTTCAAGAAGACTCTTGGGTGCCATTGATTCAGAGAAGTGAAGATTAGGTTTTTGGTAAC
This sequence comes from Sophora flavescens, assembly GCA_030762895.1. NCBI lineage: Eukaryota > Viridiplantae > Streptophyta > Magnoliopsida > Fabales > Fabaceae > Sophora > Sophora flavescens. The sequence goes on from CM061068.1 coordinate 116,876,384, forward strand.
GAAGTGTTTTGAGAGGTTGAAGATGAAGAGAATTCAGAGAGCAAAGGTTGTGAGTGGGTAGTCTACAAACGACACGGGTTGTTTTGTTAAAACGCTTGAGTGCTTTTTGTGTTGGGAACAGGGAGAGAGATTATTGCCATAAACAGCAATAAATTTTGAAAAGACAGTTGTTAATCTAATGAAACTTTTTCAGAAAAGGGGGGAAAATGCAATGTACACGTTGTCAGTCAAGGTTTAGCACTGAGTGCTTTTAGCCATGTCATCAGACACTTGACTAAAGTAGACGAGTGAAGCATAGAGAAAATAGACAAGTCAAGCAGATATAAAATTTAGACAAGTAAATTTTTAGACATATCAACATACACTCATTCAGACACGTTATGCATATTAAGATTCCTTCTAATAAAAACAAATCTATTTTCACTTAGAGGTTTAGTAAAGATGTCTGCCCACTGATAATCAGTGTTTACAAACTTAATTTCAAAAACACCTTTTTGAACATAATATCTAATAAAAAGATATTTTATTTCTATATGCTTTACTCTAGAATGTTTGTATGGGATTTTTAGATAAGTTGATGGCACTAGTATTATCACACCAAACAGGTATATTATGCTCAAACATTGAGTAATCTTCAAGTTGATATTTTACCCAAAGCAGTTGTGGACAACAACTGGCTGTAGATATATACTCAGCTTCAGTAGTTGATAGAGCAATGCTACTTTGCCTTTTGCTTGACTGATATGAGCATGGGCACATAAAGCCAAGGACTAGCATTGAAGACCTACATGGACCCATGACAAGGGCAATTCCTAGAAGAGCCCAAGACACATTGAAGAAGGTGGTGGTCAATCACTTGACTCATAGGCAACCTTATGAAGAGGGCTTCATCTTGAACCTCTTATGCATTGAGCCATTGACCACCTAGTTAGGGTTAGGACCTAGGAACCTTGTTTAGCTTAGACTAAATGTAATAAAGGTAGGGACTAGGAACCTTGTATAGAGTAGAGTTTATGTAATGAAAAGTGTTTATTCAAAAAAAGCACAATAGTAGAAGGAATTAGGCCCAAAACAAAGCCCACACTTAGGTGGAAGGAGCTAGGGGCGCTACTTGTGGCTCAAGTTAGAGTAGCCTGCACTTCAAGTTAGTCTAGCTTGCACCTTAAGTAGGATGAGCCTATAAATAGGTATCCTGTAATTCATTTTACAAGTTTGAATACAATTGAGTTTTCTCACACTTGAGATTTCTAGAGAGAGTTGAGAGTTCTCCTCTTCTTGGTTCATGATTTGAACCTTTGATTCTTATCTTGAATATCCTAATTCAAGTGGTGAATCTTCTTGCCATTTCAATTCATATATAATTGTGCTCTTCTACTCCTTTTTGTTTCTCTTGATTCTCGCTTGAGAATCAAGCTTCATTCCATTGTTCTAGTTTGTTTTTGATCTTAAATTCTTAGCACTTGAATTCAAAGAAAGATCCTAAAATGTTAGTGAACTATGTCTTGATCACATCAAGTGGTATCAGAGCTAGTTCTTTGATTCTTCAATTGTTTTGAATTTTTGATCAATTTTTTTTCAAATTCTATGATGATTCTTGAGTTGGAGCCAAATTCATAATGAAAATTTCATGCTAGTGGTGCTATTTACCACTAGAGTTCGATGTTGAAATTCAATTTGAATCCAATTGTGGTCACGAATCTAGAATTTGAAATGTGTTTGAATTGTTCGTGATTGAATTTTGGTGAAATTTTTTTTCCCTCCATTTTTTCACCTTGCTTTAGGCGCCATTTTTGCCTTGTGTTCATCCATCACATGTGTTTTGTGGTTGCATCTTGAAATTCAAGCATAAATCACTTTTCCTTACTTTGTGAATTTGAGAAAATTCAAAATTCAAATTCAAATTTCAATTCACAATAGTAAGATTGATTCAAATTTTAATCAAAAGTGTTTCAATGATTTCAAATTTTTAGAACCTGATAGATCTTCATGAAATTCAAGTTGTGGAAATGATGTGTTTATCATCCACTTGAATGAAAGATCTAGGTCTCTAATTTCTTGTTTTGTGCTTCATTACTTGGAAATTTTTTTTTACACTTCTTGAATTGTTCATATTTCCAAGTATTACACCAATGTTGTTCAAGTTTATTCATGCCTGAATGATTCTTTTTGTAAATCGAAATTTTCTTTGTAATTGTTGTGGAACTGTAGTTAGGAAAAGTCAAGTGGCTTCAATTTAAAAAAAAAAAACTGGTGTAAAAAGAAAAAGTATGCCAAAATCGTAAATATACAAAGTTTTGGGGCAAAAGTGCAAAATCTGAAAAAAATTCAGCAAAGGTATAAGACTTGTCACCATTCCACATGCTTATATTTGCATTGATCCTTCACATATTGATGTAGCACAATTCACTTTGATCATTACTTGTTCACAAACAATTTGATTAAATTTGAATTACACTTTGTTAAATTCTTTCAACTTGTCTTCTTCACATCAATTTGAGTGTACAATTCTTCTTGAACCTTTTCTTGCTTGTCTTCTAAACTCCATTAGTTTTGTATTAGTTGTTTTCCACTTTCTTGACCTCTTGAAATTGATTTGCTTATTGGTTGCTTTATCACTTGTTTGTGGACTAATAGTTGAGAATGTTGTTTCAATTTATAGATCCCTTGAGTAGGAAACTCTTGAGTGGAAAGAGACAAGAGCGAAATCATCTTGTAAAAGTCTACTTGAGTGATATACACGAGCAACCATCTTTAAGTGAATGGTGAGGTCCTTGTACTTTCATTTTTCTTATAATTCTTTGTTCTTTAAGTGTAATAGTCACTAGTTTGGTTTGTACTTAATTCTTTTGATTTTTGGTGATGTAATTGTTCTCATCGGTGTAATCTTCATTTGTTTTGTGTAATTTTTCATTTGCTGGATTTTGTATGTAATTTTTGAATTTGTAACTGCACCATGACTTCCATACATGAAGAAGACATTGAAGATTCTCCTACATCATCTCCAAGAACAAGGAACTTGAATAGGAAGTTGGATAGAATGACAAACCACGTGGAAATAATGTTTGAAAGATTGGAACTACTTCAGAACAAAGAAGGATCAAGGCATACCAACTCTCATAGAGGTTCATCACATTCCTAAGGTAACCAAGAGGAAAGACCTAGATTTGATAGATGGAGACCTAGACATGAGCATAGAGGAAGAAGGCATGACAAGGATGACAAGTTGCATAATGTGAAGGTGAAGATCCCTAGCTTCCATGGGAAGAGTGATCCCGATGCTTATTTAGAATGGGAAACCAAATTAGAACATATATTTTCTTGTTACAATTATAGTGAAGAAAAAAAGTAAAAGTAACAAGTTTAGAATTTCAAGATTATGCTTTAATTTGGTGGGATCAATTATGTAAAGAGAGGAAAAAGTATGATGAGGAAACCCATTAGTACTTGGAGTGAGATGAAGAAAGTCATGAGAAAGAGATATGTTCCTTCAAGTTATACTAGAGACCTACACCATAGGCTACAAAGATTGAGGCAAGGAAGCAAGAGTGTAGAAGAATATTACAAAGAGTTGGAAGTCATATTGATTAGAGCAAACATAGAAGAAGATAGAGAAGCAACTATGTCTAGGTTCTTGGGTGGACTCGACCAAGACATCCAAGTTGTGGTTGAACTTTACAACTATGTTGAATTAGAAGATTTGGTGCATCATGCAATCAAGGTTGAAGCTCAAGTGAAGAGGAAGAAGTCTTTCAAGAAACCTTTCTTCAACAAGAACAATTCATCTTGGAAGGAGAATTCCGAGGAAGGAGGGTGACTCATTCAAACAATTAGAGGGTTATGGTAAAAGTGGATCCAAGGCCACATCTACTAATGCTAAACCTTCTACTTCTATCCCCACTTCCTCTATAGCTAGAGACATTAAATGTTTTAAATGCTTAGGAAAATGACATATTGCATCACAATGTCCTAACAAGAGAACAATGATCTCTAGATGTAATGGTGATATTGAGGTCACTAGTGCCTCTTCTTATGAGTCTTCTAATGAGAGTGGTGAAGATGAAGTCTTTCCATTTGAAGGAGACCTTTTGATGGTGAGAAGACTCTTAGGAGTCAAAGTGAAAGAGGCGGATGAGAGCCAAAGAGAGAATATTTTTCACACTAGGTGCATGGTGAATTGAAAATTATGTGCATTGATAATTGATGGAGGAAGTTGCACCAATGTAGCTAGCCGAAGATTGGTGACCAAACTTGGTCTCAAAACCAATTCACACCCTAGGCCATACAAATTACAATGGATAAGTGAGAGGGGTGAAATCTTGGTGAACCAACAAGTGTTGTTGAGTTTTACTATTGGCTCTTATCATGATGAAGTGATGTGTGATGTGGTGCCTATGGAAGCGGGACATGTTTTGCTAGGAAGGCCATGGCAATTTGATAGGAAAGTGATACATGATGGCCTTTCCAATAGACTTACTTTCATGCACCACAACAAAAAATTACTCTTGTACCACAATCTCCTAAAGAAATTGGTGAGGACCAAAAGAAAATGAGAGAAAAAAGGGAGCTTGAGAGAAAAGTCAAGAGTGAAAAAGAAATAAATAAAGAAAATAGTGTGCCACAAAAAAAAAATGTAAAAAAGGTAAATGGCACAAGTGGCCAAAATGTTTTTGAAAACCAAAAAGGTAAAGAAAAAGATGGTAAAGAATGCTTATTTCTAAAAGAAAAGGAAGTAAAGAAATTATTATTGACACATCAACCAATGTTTTTACTTTACACCAAAAATGAATGTGAAAATTCTACACCATCTCTTTTTTTACCAAAACCCTTTGAGTTTCTTTTGGATGGTTTAAAGATGTTTTTCCAAAAGTGCTTCCTAAAGGTTTGCCACCTGTGAGGGGGATTGAGCACCAAATGGACTTAATGCCTAGTGCATCTCTTCCTAATAGGCCAGCCTATAGGAGCAATCCCGAATAAACAAAAGAAATTCAAAGGCAAGTTGAAGGATTGTTAGAAAAAGAATGGATAAGAGAATCACTTTCTCCATGTGAAATGCCCGTTATTTTAGTACCAAATAAAAATGGTACATGGAGAATGTGCACGGATTGTAGATCCATCAATAACATAACCATCAAACATCCAATACCAGGATTAGATGATTTGTTAGATGAGCTACCTGGGTTCCAAATCGTTTCCAAAATTGACCTAACAAGTGGCTACCATAAAATAAGAATTATTAGAGAAGGAGATGAGTGGAAAACCGCTTTCAAAACTAAGTAGGGGCTTTATGAATGGCTTGTGATGCCTTTTGGTCTCACCAATGCACTAAGTACATTCATGAGGCTCATGAATCGTGTCCTTCGAGAATTCTTAGGAAAGTATGTGGTTGTCTATTTTGATGACATTTTGATATATAGCAAAACACTAAGTGACCATCTTGAACATTTAAAAAGTGTTTTGATAGCTCTAAGAAAATAAAAATTATTTGCCAACCTTGAGAAATGCACTTTTTGCACCACCAAAGTGGTATTTTTGGGGTATGTTATTAGTGCACAAGGTGTGCAAGTAGATGAGGAAAAAATAAAGGCCATCCAAAGTTGGCCAACACCTAAAAATGTTGGAGATGTTAGGAGTTTCCATGGATTGGCTAGTTTTTATAGGAGATTTGTCAAAGACTTTAGCACTTTGGCAAGTCCTCTAAATGGGGTCTTAAAGAAAAATGTACCATTTCAATGGGGTCTGCTAGCAGTTAAGTACATAAGAGATTCAATCATACCTCGGTAGATAGTTTGATCTACCTTTTTACCTTCCTCATCCTTGTTTAGAATAACTGATGGATGCATAGGAGTACTCATAGGCTTCGAATTTTCCATTTTATACTTTTTCAGAAGCTCCTTGGTGTACTTTTGTTGACGGATATGGATTCCATCACTTGTCTGTTTTATTTGAAGACCAAAGAAGAACTTCAATTCTCCCATCATGCTCATCTCAAATTCATTCTGCATCAGCTCAGAGAACTCTTTGCAGAGCTTTCATTAGTAGAACCAAATATAATATCATCAACAAAATTTGTACTACTATGAAATCTTTCTTTGAGCATTTATTGAAAAGTGGAGTGTCTACTTTTCCTATAATGAAATTATTTTCCATTAGATATGTGCTTAATATATCATACCAAGCTCTAGGGGCTTGTTTGAGTCCATACAAAGGTTTCTTAAGTTTATAGACAGGGTGATGATTTTCAGAATCATCAAACCCAGGAGATTGCTTGACATAAACTTCTTCCTCAATTATTCCATTTAGAAATTCACTTTTAACATCCATTTGATAAAGAGTTATATCATGTTGTGCAGGATAAGACATAAGAATTCTAATTGCTTCTAATCTAGCTATAGGTGCAAAGGTTTCAGTGAAATCAATACCTTCCTATTGATTATACCCTTGAGCAACTAGTCTTGCTTTGTTTCTTACCACCTTTCCATCTTCATCTAGTTTGTTTCTAAATACCCATCTGGTTCCAATAACATATTTATCCTTGGGTTTAGAAACTAAAGTCCAAACATCATTTCTCTTGAACTGATTCAGTTCTTCTTGCATGGCTAGAATCCAACTTTCATCTTGTAGTGCTTCTTCAATATTTTTGGGTTCCAAATCTAATATGAAGGCCATGTTATTGATTTCTTTGAAGGCAAATCTGGTTCTAACACCTTGAGATGGACTCCCAATGATAAGATCTTCTGGATGATAGGTCTTGAATTTCCAATCTCTCTTCAAATTCTGAGTTTCAGACGTATCAGCATTTGTCTGATTTTCAGACACGTCTACTTTTGACTTGTCTGAAGATTCTTCTATTGCAAGATTAATTTCAATACTTGCAACATCATCCTCTAGATCTGATAGTTCCCTATCAGTCTTCAAACCATCATTAAACTTTACATGAATTGATTCTTCTACAACAGAAGTTCTAGAATTAAAAATTCTAAAAGCTTTAGACATATCAGAATATCCAATAAATATGCCTTTATCTACTTTAGAGTCAAATTTACCAAGATGATATTTTGTGTTAAGAATATAACATTTACATCCAAATGCATGAAAATATGATGTGTTGGGTTTTCTACCTTTCCACAGTTCATAAGGAGTCTTATTTAGGATAGGTCTTATCAGTATTCTGTTTTGCACATAACAAGCAGTGTTAATGGCTTATGCCCAGAAGTACCATGATAGGTGTTTGTTTTGTTCTGTTAAGCATGTCTGCAATAGGAATGATCATGGACTTAGGTACCCATATTTTCTTGGGTCCTTTTCTGTTAGTATGAGAAATCTGTGAAGGCTTCCTTCTCTTTTTGTGGATATACTTAGATGTGATATGTCCTGCTTTTCCATAGTAGGTACATATAGGTTTATTTAAACTAACTGACATAGATTTGACAGTTATTTTTGAGAACTTTGTTGATCCTTTATGATGTTCTTGAATGGAATAACCTATACCTTCTTTGTTAAGGGAGTGCCTCTGACTTCCTAAAATTTTAGTCGGATTATCTCTACCATTAACAAATTTGGCAAGATCTGAGGTGAGATCTTCTACTTTCTGTTGAAGTTTAGTCACTTCTTCAGAGGGTAGAGTTTCAACTAAGATCTCAGCTTTTGACTTCCAAGTCTTAAGCCTACTATTTTCTTCAGCTAACTTCTCACACTCTTGAGATTTATGTGTATACTCATTTGAGAGTTTAACATGCTGTTTCTTGAGGGATTTGAAAGCTTTAGATATATAGTTGGATTATTCAAACAATCCATCATAGCCATCATTCAATTTCTCAAGTTCAGAATGTACCCCAGTTTCTAACTCAAAATCAGTATCTGCCATAAGACAGAGATTTGCTTCAAGTTCCTCTCCTTCACTTTCAGTGGAGCTTTCATCAAGATCTTCCCAAGTGGCCATCATCCCCTTCTTCTTTTTGTTGAAGAACTTCTTCGGAGGTTGTTCCTTGAGTTGAGGGCATTCTGCCTTGATGTGACCAGGCTTTTTGTATTCATAGCACACAATGACATTTGTCATTAGATCCACCATCTTTGTTGTATTATTCTTTGTTGAGTCGTCTGAAAGGTTTGTCCTTTCTGAAGTTTCTTTTCTTCCATAGCTTTTTCATTTTTCTGGTGAAAAGAGAAAGTTCATCATATTCATCATCAGAGTCGTCCTCATTTGATTCCTCATATTCTTTTGAAGATTCATATACTTTTAGAGCTTTTGAGACCGCTCCTTTAGATGACTTCTTGTCAGCTTTAAAAGCAATGGATTTGTTTTTCTTGTTGTTTTGGCTTCAACGACTCAAGAGGGGGGGGGGGGTGAATTGAGTCTTCTTAAAATATTTCCCTCTGAAAAACTTTTCACAAAACTTTTCAAATTAGAGTTGCGGATTTGTGTCCTCGGGATCTTTTACAAAATCAATGAAGGGTTTATATAAAATCTTGAATTGGAAGATGATGACTATAAGAAAGATTGATTCAGGTTCAAGACTCAGTAATAACAAAATACAGAAACTGATTTAAGCCTTTAAAAGATTAAGAACAAGTTATTCAAGTTTCAGATATAACCATTAAAAATCAAGAACAAACTTGCAGGTTTCAGTTTCAGTGTTAGTTCAGTTTCAGCAATCAAGAATGGTTTTTATCAACTCAGTTTTGAATGCAGATAACACAGTCTTGATTACAATCGAACTCAGGTTTCAATACAGATTATACAGATCAAAAACAGAAATTATATTGAACTTTAAACATCAAGATCGCAGGTTCTTGATCATAAACAGAAACTAAAGGAGTTTGAGTTTAGAGATACCACACAACTAGATTTATCCTGGTTCAGTCACCTCCACTGTGACCTACATCCAGTCCCCACAACACCTGTGGGATTTCACACACTGACACACAAGCTTTTCCATGTAGCTTGAAAAACCTTTACACCACAGAGCACTCCTTCACCTCGAGATACCATACTCTTGTGAAGAGCCTCAATGTTCTTCCTTAGGGATACCTCACCCTAATCACTCAGAGAGACTCCCTCTCACTTTACAATCAAAAATTAAAACAAAAATTGATTCCTAACTCTCAATAGTCAGATAAACAAATTAAAGCACTTATGAGAATTGAAACACTCCTTTTCACAATAAGCTCAAGAAAGATGATGAATGATATGTGTATTGTATTCGATATGTTATTCAATGTTATTGTTGAAAGTGTTCCTTTGATCCCTCTTTATATAGAAAACAAGTTATAGTCGTTGGGATCAATCAAAACAAATTTGGATCTGATTAACAGAATCTGTTTTCTTGATTCTGGTTCTTGAAATAAAATTCTGATAGTTCTTATAGAATTCACGTCCATCTTGAAAATAACCGCGTCCAGCTAGCCATTAAGATTTTACATTCGGACGGGCTAGTAGACGAGCTCCATATGTCACCTCATTGGACGGATCTTCTCATTAAGATCTTACCAAGTCCAAAGACTTGTGTGGACGAGCGCTTCTGTCACCTTGTTGAGACGATTTCTAGGCAAGTATACCTAGTCGTACAAGTAATACAGTGGTGAGACCGATATCGTTCCCACGAGGACTGTGACAATTACTAACACGTACCGAATCAATTACTATCTAAGCAAATCTTTGGATTGAAGGGGGCTCTATACTAACTACCAAGCCCAAGAATTAAAATAAACAAAATAAAAGGAAAACGTTCTTTTTGGATTTTCAGCGAACACTTGGAATGCAGAAAAAAGAATTCTTCAAATAGATAAAAGATGTTGGGATTAGACTTCACTAAACCTTAGCTTCATGCAATACCAAGACTGCCAATCCAGTTTATGCTTCTAATATTAAAATCAATCCACAAAATTACTCAAGTCCTAATTCCTTAGATAACAAGAGCCTAAATTCCCTAATTAAACTCTAATTCCTTATGTGGCCTAATTAGTGAATTTGCATTAAGAGTAGGGATTACACGATTACTAATAAACCAAAATCCATTCCTAGATGCAAGGTTTACTAGGTGATTAATTCCAGATCAAGAATTGATAAGAACTTCCCCATTGCAAATCAAATCCCAAAATCAATTCATGGGTGATCAAACCACAAAAAGCATTAAGCGTAGGAATTAAACACTAATATGAAGGCATAAACACAGATCAATAACTCAAGGCAAATACATGATCTCTGGTTTAGTTACATCTAATCCCAACAAAAAGGGATTTAGCTACTCATGGTAATGAAAGCCAAAACACAAACAATAGAGAAGAAGGAGAGAAGGGACTCCATGGAGGCTTTCCACAGCAGCCACAGCAGCCTCTAGCTCAGAGAATTAGGGTCTAAGTCTGGTGCAAAAAGTTCTTCCTTTGTTCTGCCCCTGATGCCTTTTTATAAATCAGACGCGCATCACGACCGTGATGGCCATCACGGCCAGGCCGTGACGGGTTCTGCCTTGGGCGCGCTTTCAAAATATGTTTGTCACAGCCGTGACACTCATCACGACTAGGTCGTGATCGCTTCTGCCTTCACCAATTGGTCTGTCACGGCCGTGATGGGCATCACGGCTTGGCCGTGACAGATTCTGCCTAGAAGGGATCTGGCCCAATTAACATGTCATGGCCGTGATGGGCATCACGGCTAGGCCGTGACAGCTTCTGACTTTTGCCTTTTTCTTCTTCAGTTTTGCTCGATCATGGCCGTGATGGGCTCTGTTTGGCTCATTTTCTTCACTTTTCAAGCTCTATCTTCATCCAAGCTCCATCATGGTCAATCTTGAGCATTTTACCCTTAATTCCTACAAAACAACGCCACGAAACCGCCTTACCCGTTCCAAGGTAAAAACTACTAAAAATCAATTTAAATATGCCTAAACTATATGAAAATACATGCAAAAATGTATATGAAATATGAGGTGAAATCACACTCATCAAATCACCCCAAGCTTATTCATTTGCTTGTCCTCAAGCAATCACTAAGGCCAGAAGATATAAATAATCAGAGCATGGATAGTGAACCAAGAACCCGAGTAACTAATCCAAGTAACAGGCATTTTCAAATAATTCACCAAGAGACGATCAACTTCATGTCCAATTAGAAGCTTAGGTTTCTTAGACTTATATTCTCACTGATTCGGGTAATCTTTCTCACCTCACTCAAATGTTTAAGGATATATAACAATTCGCTCAATTTCCTCAATGAATGAATTCTACCATAAGCTTGACTATTAACCAAATCTCTACTTTATTAATGAAAACAATTAAGAATCAAGAGGTCTTTTACTTTGGTTGTAACGGGGCCATAGGATCAATCTTTAGGTAGGGAAATCAAGAAAAGGAAATTTCAAAAAGGCTAAACACAATATCAAGCATTGCAAGCATGACACCTTCCAAAATACCTTTTTGGGTTTTGATTCATTTTTTCCACCTTTCTTTCTTTATTATTTTATTTCTCACTTCCTTTTGTCATCCCCTTCTCACTATTTTGTTCCATTTTTTTTATATTTTTTTATTTGGAGAAGAGGAGATTTTCAATTCAAAAGAAATATTTTCTGATTTTCTCATCCCATACTTTTTCAACTACCTTTCTACCCTTTTTGTAATACTTTAAAAGGTGCCATACCAAGCATATTCATCAAAGTAATTCAAGGTACCAAGAAAAGTATTTCATTCTTTCAGGCTCAAAATTGGGCAACTAAGGGGTAGCATTTAGTCAATCAAAGCTCAGAAGACCGGAAAAATACCTAGTGCCTCAATCATTTTCAAAAATGTTTTCAAAAATTTTAAGCTTCAAAACGGTTTCAAGTCAAGTTCTAGAGAAATACAATCCAAGAGGAATAAAACACTCTATCACAAAGAATGGGGTAGATTTAGTGAGTACCCCTTTTTGGCTCAAGAATCTCACATTTTAGTAGTTCAAAAATCAGTGACAAACACAAATCTAAGGCACCATATGCTAATCATCTCAAGAATTTTTATTTATAGCCTTATCACAAGAATAAAATATTGGGTTCAAAAATTCACTATCTCAATTTAATTGGCACTAAGTTCTCACAATTGGATGCATAACCTAAGCAAGGGGCAATCGAATCATGTGATCATGCAAAGCTATGCCTATATGAATGCAACATGAAAAATGGAAAAATACCCCTACCCCAAGCTTAAAAACTTACATTGTCCCCAATGTAAATAATCAAGTCGGAGAGAGGAGAAAAATGGAACAACTTACCGAGGTGGTAGCGGGTGTTGGCTCACATGGCTAGTCAAATGGGGGCTGAAAAATGTGTCACGGCCGTGATGCTCATCACAGGCATGCCGTGATCAATTCTGGTCCATAGGGCCTGGCCTGTCACGGCCGTGATGCTCTCTGATCTTCAAGGGCCTCTCATCACGCCCGTGATGGGTATCACGGCTGGGCCGTGATCCTTTCTGATCTTCATGGCTGGCTCATCACGGCCGTGACCAGCGTCACGGCCTGGGCGTGATGGTTGCTGACTTTGCTGGTCCTTGTCCTTTTTGCTTCTCCTTCCTCCTTACCCTGAAAACACTTAACAAACCTATTAATCTGTGATCTTATTCCTCTTGATCTTCTCAAATTATTCAAGAGTTAAAAATCAAAAACAAAAGGAAAATGAAAAGAAAACTTGGGTTGCCTCCCAATAAGCGCTTCTTTAACGTCACTAGCTTGACGGGTCGGTGATCTCAAGGATCACAAAGGTGCACAGCTGTGGTCAATCTCTCGATGTCACCACCCAAGTAGGCTTTGAGCCTTTGACCATTGACTTTGAAGGTCCTTTTTGAAGTAGGATCCTCCACTTCTATAGCTCCATGAGGTGAGACTTCTTTGACAATGAACGGTCCCGACCACTTAGACTTCAACTTGCCCGGAAACAATCTCAGCTGGGAATTGAATAACAAAACCTGTTGTCCCGGCTGAAATGTTTTCAACACGATCTTCTTGTCATGATAGGTCTTGACTCGCTGCTTGTAAATGGCCACATTCTCATATGCATTAAGGCACATCTCCTCTAATTCATGCAGTTGATTAACTCTTTTCTCACCCGCCAAATTGGCATCAAAATTCAAGAACTTCAATGCCCAAAAGGCTCGATGCTCCAACTCTACGGGTAGATGACATGCCTTCCCATAGACCATCTGAAACGGAGATAACCCCACAGAGGTTTTTAATGCAGTCCGGTAAGCCCACAAGGCATCGTCAAGCTTCTTTGCCCAATCTTTTCTTGAAGTGGCCACAGTTTTTTCCAGAATTCTCTTGATCTCCCGGTTAGAAACCTCCGCCTACCCATTTGTTTGCGGATGATATGGAGATGCTACCTTATGCCTCACATCATACTTGGTCAGTACATTTTTCAGTTGTGAGTTGCAGAAGTGAGATCCCCCATCACTTATGAGGACCCTTGGGACACCGAACCGGGCAAAAATGTTCTTCTTGATAAACTTAATCAATGTTTGGGCATCATTCTTCGGTGTTGCAATGGCCTCCACCCATTTAGAAACATAGTTCACCGCCACCAAGATATATTGATTGGAGAATGAAGGTGGAAGTGGACCCATAAAATCTATGCCCCAACAATCAAATACTTCAATCTCCAATATGTTTTGCAGTGGCATCTCATCCCTTTTAGATATGTTCCCGGTCCTTTGGCACTTGTCACAACTCTTCACATGATTGTAAGAGTCCTTGAAGATTGAGGGCCAAAAGAGCCCAGATTGGAGGACCTTTGCAGCTGTCCTATCCCCATTGTAGTGTCCACCATATGGAGAGTTATGGCAATGCCCCAGAATACTCCTCGCTTCCTCTTGACTAACACACCTCCTCCATAAGCCATCCGGTCCATCTTTGAACAGAAATGGATCATCCCACATGAAATGGTTGGCATCCCGGAAGAATTTTTTTCTTTTGCTACCAAGTGAGGTGCTCTGGAACAATGTTGGCTGCCTTGAAATTTGCCATGTCATCAAACCATGGTCTCTCATGCACTAGAAATAAGGCCTCATCCGGGAACTCATCCCGAATGTCCTTCTCTTTTGCAGCAACCTCTTCATTCACTAACCGAGATAAGTGGTCAGCCACCACATTTTCGCTGCCCTTTTTGTCCTTAATGACTAAGTCAAATTCCTGCAACAATAGAATTCATCTTATGAGTCTTGGTTTTGAATCTAACTTAGTCAACAAATATTTAATTGCAGCACGATCAGTAAAAACAGTGACTTGTGACCCAATCAAGTATGAACGAAATTTTTCCAATGCAAACACTATGGCTAGCAACTCCTTTTCAGTTGTTGCATAATTTATTTGGTTCTCATTGAGAACCTTGATAGCATAGTGAATGGCATGGAAAAACTTTTCCCTTCGCTGTCCCAAAACTGCCCCAACTGCGTAGTCACTGGCATCACACATTAATTCAAATGGTGACCCCCAGTTGGGTGCAACAAGAATGGGAGCAGTAATCATTTTTTCTTTTAAAATCTGGAAAGAAGTGAGACAAGCAGTATCAAACACAAATGGTGTGTCCTTATTCAAAAGGATACACAACGGCTTGCCTATCTTTGAGAAGTCTTTGATGAACCGCCGGTAAAAGCCTGCATGCCCAAGAAAACTCCTCACACCTTTGACATTCACTGGTGGAGGTAGTTTCTCAATCACATCAATCTTGGATTTATCCACTTCTATCCCCTTAGATGAAATCTTATGCCCAAGCACGATGCCTTCCTGCACCATAAAATGACACTTCTCCCAATTTAAGACTAAATTGGTGTCCATGCACCTCTTTAACACAGCAGCAAGGTTAGACAAACAATTATCATAAGAGGAACCGAAAATAGAAAAATCATCCATTAAAACTTCAATACATTTTTCTACCATATCAGAGAAAATGGAAACCATGCACCTTTGAAATGTCGCAGGCGCATTACAAAAACCGAAAGGCATCTTCCGATAGGCAAAAACTCCAAAGGGACATATGAAGGCAGTTTTCTCTTGGTCTTCCGGGTTAACCGCAATTTGGTTATAACCCGAATAACCATCCAAGAAACAATAATAAGCTTGCCCAGCCAACCTTTCCAGCATTTGGTCCATAAATGGAAGTGGGAAGTGACCTTTCCTAGTGGCTTGATTTAGCTTCCGGTAATCTACACACATTCGCCAACCGGTGACCGTTCTAGTTGGGATCAACTCATTCTTCTCGTTGTTCACGACGGTCATGCCACCTTTCTTGGGAACCACTTGTACCGGACTCACCCAAGCACTATCGGAAATCGGATAGATCATTCCGGCTTCAAGGTGTTTCAGCACCTCCTTCCTTACCACTTATTTCATTGTAGGATTGAGCCTCCTTTGCGGTTGGACCACCGGTTTAAATTCAGCCTCCATCATGATCTTGTGCATACAAAATGTAGGGCTAATACCTTTCAAATCTGAGATGGACCATCCAATAGTTGTTTTATGCTCTCGAAGCACCCTTACAAGTTTCTCCTCTTCCAATTTGGACAATACATTGCTCACTATGACAGGATTTTCATCATTCTCACCAAGAAACACATATTTCAAGTGGGGAGGTAGAGGTTTAAGCTCTAACTTGAGCTTCTCTTGGACTTCATCCTTTTTGAGCTCTTCTTTCTTAGTGTTGACAGCAGGTTGTTTGGGTTGAGCTTCCAAATCACACGAGCACTCCTCTATTTCCTTCTCCTCTTCCTCATCAAGATTTTCAATAGAGTTCATAATCACCTTCTTAAGAGTAGAGGAATGGTGTTGATGTGCAAAGACTTCTTTAGCCACTATCCACAATGTACATGCGGAAGCAATTCTCTTCATCACTCGGGCGATGCATAGCTTCAAATACATTGAAAGTGACTTCTTCATCTTGCACTGAGTCGAAGTTGGCCCTTTTGTACATCTATCAAAGAACGACCAATTGCTAGAAAAGGTCTCCCCAATATAAGTGGAACTTATGCATCCTCCTCCATGTCTAATATCACAAAATCTGCTGGGAAGATAAACTTATCCACTTTCACCAAAACATCTTCCAGAATACCATAAGGACGCTTGATTGATCTGTCTGCTAGTTGCAATGCCATCCTTGTTGGTTTCACTTCACCACCTCCAAGCTTGTTCAAGATTGAAAGCGGCATCAAATTGATACTCGACCCCAAGTCACACAAGGCCTTCCCAATAGCAACACTCCCAATAGTGCAGGGGATTGTAAAACTACCAGGATCTTTAAGCTTTGGAGGTAGCTTCCTTTGAAGTATCGCACTACATTCCTCCGTCAAGGCAACAGTTTCACCTTCTTTAAACCTTCTTTTCTTCGTCAGTAACTCCTTCATGAACTTTGCATAGGTTGGCATTTGCTCTAGTGCTTCAGCAAAGGGTATGTTGATTTGTAACCTCTTGAAGATGTCAAGAAATTTGGCAAACCGCTCTTCCTTCTCCTTCTTCTTGCTTAAGTGAGGATATGGCAACTTTACATAAGAAGGGATCTCTTGAGGCTTGTCTCCATCTTTCAAAATCTGACTTTTACTCCTCCTCAAAATTGAATTTTCATCCACTAACTTTTCTCTCTTGTCTTTTTCACTATCTTTTTGTTCTTCCTCTAGTACAACATCTTTACCTTTTTCCTCTCTTTTTTCAGCACTCAACTCTGTTTTTTTAGCATCTCTCTGATTTTTCAACAAAGGCTCACCACTCACATCCTCAATACTTTTACCACTCCTCAAAACAATAGCCTTACAATGCTCTTTAGGATTTGTCTGAGTATTACCTGAAAAATCTTTCTTGGATTGTTCCGCTAGTTGGTTTGCAATTTGTCTAACTTGAATATCCAAGTTCTTTATGGAAGCATCGGTGTTTTTCTGGTTTGACATGGACATTTACATGAATTGATTGAGGGTGTTTTCCAAGATTGAAGTCCGGTCTTGAGGCGGTTGTGTGGGAAGAGGCTTGCTTACTTGTCCGGCATCTTGTTTCCAACCAAAACTTGCTTGATTCCTCCACCCTTGGTTGTAATTGTTGGAGTATTGGTTGTTACCTTGCCGCCCATAGTTCCCCATATAATTAGCTTCCTTATGGGAACTAGGTTTGGCCTCACAATTTCCATTGTCATGATCTCCTCCACAAAAATCACATCTCATTTCTTGTTGAGGTGGCATGGTTGTCCCTTGAATGGTCTGGAGTTGTTGTGGGAGTTGAGCTAGTTGCTTGGTGATGGACTCAAGTTGTTATGTCATAAGCTTATTCTGAGCCAAAAGTACAGTTTGTGAATCTAACTCCAACACTCCCTTTCTTGATGGGGTACCTCGATCATGATGCATCAAATAGTCATTAGATGCCATAGCTTCTATCAAAATCAATGCTTCCTCCGGTGTCTTTGTGTTCACGGAACCTCCAGCTGAGGCATCCAACATAAACTTGGTTGACAGCCTCAATCCATTGCAAAATGTTCGCATTTGTACAAGATCATCAAACCCAAGATTTGGACATCTTTGAGCAAGTCTTTGAACCTTTCCCATGTGTCATGAAGAGTCTCACCCTCTTGTTGAGCAAAGCTTATGGTATCACCCCGTGTCTTCACAAATCTTGAGACAGGAAAGAATCTTGCAAGAAATTTAGCCTCTAAGTCATCCCATGTAGTGATGCTCCCCCTTGGTTGAGATTGGAGCCAAGACTTGGCTCTATCTCTTAGAGAGAAGGGAAACAACCTTAGGCGAATTGCATCATCGCTAGCACCATTTATCTTCATCGCATCACATAACTCAAGGAAGTTGGAGACGTGATTATTAGGATCTTCCTTCTTCAACCCGGCAAATTGATTTTGTGAAACCATATTCAAGAAAGCCGGCTTGATCTCAAAATTGTTGCAATTCACTGGAGGCCTCACTATGCTAGTGACATGCCAGTTGACATTTGTTTTGGCATAATCTCCAAGTGTCCTCCGTGGAGCACCTTCACCATTGCCTGCCATCTCGAGTGGTTCTTGATGAACTTGAGCAGTGGAAGTCTCTTGTTCTTTTTCTTGTTGCTCTAATAGCTTCTGCTGTCTTGCTTGCCTCCGATTCTCCCTAGCTGTTTTCTCTATTTCAGGATCGTATAGAAGTTGGTCAGCTGGGATAGTACCTCGCATGCACAAAAGTCTAGAGACCAAAGCTGTTAGCACTCAATGACAGCACAGAAAAACAGATTAGTAAAACGGAAAAATAAAATTGTGCTTAAATTAGTAATCGAAATGGGTATGCTAGTATTGAAATGTAGTCCCCGGCAACGGCGCCAAAAACATGTTGAGACGATTTCTAGGCAAGTATACCTACTCGTACAAGTAATACGGTGGTGAGACCGATATCGTTCCCACTAGGACTGTGACAATTACTAACACGTACCGAATCAATTACTATCTAAGCAAATCTTTGGATTGAAGGGGGCTCTATACTAACTACCAAGCCCAAGAACTAAAATAAACAAAATAAAAGGAAAACATTCTTTTTGGATTTTCAGCAAACACTTGGAATGCAGAAAAAAGAATTCTTCAAATAGATAAAAGATGTTGGGATTAGACTTCACTAAACCTTAGCCTCAAGCAATACCAAGACCACCAATCCAGTTTATGCTTCTAATATTAAAATCAATCCACAAAATTACTCAAGTCATAATTCCTTAGATGACAAGAGCCTAAATTCCCTAATTAAACCCTAATTCCTTAGGTGGCCTAATTAATGAATTTGCATTAAGAGTAGGGATTACACGATTACTAATAAACCAAAATCCATTCCTAGATGCAAGGTTTACTAGGTGATTAATTCCAGATCAAGAATTGATAAGAACTTCCCCATTGCAAATCAAATCCCAAAATCAGTTCATGGGTGATCAAACCATAAAAAGCATTAAGCGTGGGAATTAAACACTAATATCAAGGCATAAACACAGATCAATAACTCAAGGCAAATACATGATCTCTGGTTTAGTTACATCTAATCCCAACAAAAAGGGATTTAGCTACTCATGGTAATGAAAGCCAAAACACAAACAATAGAGAAGAAGGAGAGAAGGGACTCCATGGAGGCTTTCCACAGCAGCCACAACAGCCTCTAGCTCAGAGAATTAGGGTCTAAGTCTGGTGCAAAAAGTTCTTCCTTTGTTTTGCCCCTGATGCCTTTTTATAAATCAGACGCGCGTCACGGCCGTGATGACCCGTGACGGATTCTGCCTTGGGCGCGCTTTCAAAATATGTTTGTCACGGCTGTGACACCAATCACGGCTAGGCCGTGATCGCTTCTGCCTTCACCAATTGGTCTGTCACGGCCATGATGGGCATCATGGCTTAGCCGTGACAGATTCTGCCTAGAAGGGGTCTGGCTCAATTAAAATGTCACGGCCGTGATGGGCATCATGGCTAGGCCGTGACAGCTTCTGACTTTTGCCTTTTTCTTCTCCAGTTTTGCTCGATCATGGCCGTGATGGGCTCTGTTTGGCTCATTTTCTTCACTTTTCAAGCTCTATCTTTATCCAAGCTCCATCATGGTCAATCTTGAGCATTTTACCCTTAATTCCTGCAAAACAATGCCACGAAACCGCCTTACCCGTTCCAAGGTAAAAACTAATAAAAATCAATTTAAATATGCTTAAACTATATGAAAACGCATGCAAAAATGTACATGAAATATGAGGTGAAATCACACTCATCACGTCCATCTTGAAAATAACCGCGTCCAGCTAGCCATTAAGATTTTACATTCTGACGGGCTAGTAGACGAGCTCCATATGTCACCTCATTGGACGGATCTTATCATTAAGATCATAACAAGTCCAAAGACTTATGTGGACGAACGCTTCTGTCACCTTAGTGGACGAGCACTTCTATCACTTCAGTGGACGAGCGCTTATGTCACTTTAGTGGACGAGCACATCTGTCACTTTAGTGGACGAGCACTTCTATCACTTTGGACGATTTCTTGTATCACTTTAGTGGACGTGTGCTTCTGTCACTTGTGTTGGACGAGCGCTTCTATCACTTGTGTTGGACAAGCGCTTTCATCACTTTTGTTGGACGAGCGCTTGTATTACTTCAGTGTTGGACGAGCGCTTCTATCAGTTGTGTTGGACGAGCGCTTTGGACGAGTACTTCTTATTTCCAAAAATCATTTTCATTAACGAAAACTTATTCCTTTTAATTAAGGTTATGAAAATTGATTTTCTTTATGCATCTTTTTAATTGTGCTTTTTGTGACTAAGAGATTTCTTTCTCTTACAAATCATCTAAGACTTAAATCTAAATTTCTCCTTTAAGCTCTTGTCTTGATGATTCCTTGATCTCTGTCTTTAGTCTTTGATTCATTCAAGTTCTTCCTTGAATATTCTCCTTTAATTGCTCACTGAACTTGTAGATCACTGCTTGATACCTATCTTTGCAATTTGACACTAAAACACTTGCATACATATTAAGTTGTATTTGTCATATATCAAAATCTCTAAATCATTGAGTCTAAAAAACTCCCCCTTTTTGATTATGACAAATCTTTTAACTAATTATAAGATCAAAGTATAAGTGTAGCAGAAACTAAGTGTTTTCGACAGTTTTATGTCATGGTATCAGAGCAGTCAGAGCAGAAGTATATCAAAGCAAAAAAAAAAATATTAACAGAGCAGAATTTGATTTACTCCCTATTAATCATGTAAGCTTATAAATTTGATTTACTCCTCATTAATCATGTAAGCTTATAAGCTCCCCCTCAACATATGCATGTATAATTTGTTATTTTCTCCTTTCTCTATATCATACTTTTTCCTCCCCCTTTTGGCATCATCAAAAAGGTAAAGAAAAGAAACATTTAAAGCAATAGAGAAGGCAAGTATTTAAACATTCAAACATAGCATATAAAATTGTTCATGATAGAGGGATAGGTGCAGGGGCAGGGGCAAATCAAAAAGATGTGTCCAACTTGCATAGATATTCCAAAACTCTCTTCTAATCATTCATAGATATTCCAAATCAAATCATATAAGAATCAGAGCGTATTTACACAAAGATACAGTCATATAAACAATTTCTTTAGAGATTAGATATAGGATTGATCGATTATGCCCAATTCTCTTCTAATGAAAAAAAAGCTTTCCTTGTTCAAGGGCTTGGTAAAAATATCAGCAAGTTGTTTAGTTGTATCAACATATTCAATCTCAATTTCTCTACTTTGAATATGATTTCTAATGAAATGATGTCTGATTTCTATGTGTTTATTTCTAGAGTGCATTATGGGATTCTTAGTTAGGTTAATCGCACTTGTATTGTCACATTTAATAGGAACTTGGTTTAGTTGCAGACCATAATCAACTAATTGTTGTTTCATCCATAAAACATGCGCATAATACCTACCAGCTGCTACATATTCAGTCTCTGCAGTGGATAAAGCCACACTAGATTGTTTCTTACTGAACCATGATACTAATGAGTTTCCTAGTAAATAACAAGTTCCACTAGTACTCTTTCTATCTAGTTTACAACCAGCAAAATCAGAGTCTGAATAGCTAATTAAAGTACATGTAGATCCCTTGGGATACCATAATTCCATGTCTTTTGTTCCTAACAGATACTTAATTATCCTTTTAACTGATGTTAAGTGTGATTCTTTTGGATTTGCTTGATACCTAGTACACATGCATACACTAAACATGATATCTGGCCTACTAGCAATAAGATAAAGTAGTGAGCCTATCATATCTCTGAATTTAGAAACATCAACAGGTTTACCTTGCCCATCCTTGTCCAGATAACAGGAGGTACTCATTGGAGTAGCCATCTCCTTAGCATTTGTCATGCCAAACTTCTTGATCAACTCATTGTAGTACTTGGTTTGGTTAACAAAGATTCCATTTTCAGTTTTGTTTTTTTTGGGGTCAAGGAAAAATTTTTCTCCCCTTTTTTGACATTTCCCCATAACTTCACTCATTTTGCAATTTTTTAAAAATTTTTTTTTTTTTATATTTGTACAAGTAAAATGTTGTGTGCCTTTTTCTTAGTGAACAAAGTTGTGTCAACTTTACCTCTTTTAAATCCTTTTTCAATGAGAAAATTACTTAACCTTTCATACCAAGCTCTAGGAGCTTGCTTTAAGCCATACAGTGCTTTAGACAGTTTATAAACATGGTTAGGCAATTCATTATTCTCAAAACCAGGTGGTTGACCAACATAAACTTCCTCTTCTATAAATGCATTTAAGAAAGCACTCTTAACATCCATTTGATACAATTTAAATCCCATTATGCAAGCATAAGAAAGTAGCATTCTTATAGCTTCTAATCTTGCTACTGGTGCATATGTTTCATCATAATCTATGCCTTCTTCTTGGTTATACCCTTTGGCTACCAATCTAGCCTTGTTTCTTACAATTATACCATTTTCATCTAGTTTATTCCTAAAAACCCATTTTGTACCTATTACTTGACAGTTCTTGGGTTTAGGCACTAGTTTCCAAACTTGGTTTCTTTCAAACTGGTTTAACTCATCTTGCATAGCCATCATCCAATGTTCATCAATTATAGCATCATCTATGTTCTTAGGTTCTACTTGAGACACAAATGCCATATGATTATTCCAAGATTGATCAAATAATTTTTAGTAAAACAATGTAGACATATTATACAATGATATATAAGTCAACACAAAGATTCACAATCACACATTAATAATGATAATTAGAAGACATATTCAATCAATATTATTTCTTTATTGTTACCCATTTTGTGTTTGGTGAAGGCTCTATATCATGATTCCAATTTTTGCTCTTGACCTTCCACCACACCTACAAAACAGAATCTCATGTTTGTGCTATAGGTACCCAAATCTTGTTGGGTCCTTTTGAGTTAGTTGCAGCAATAGTTCCTTTAGGAACCCATATATACTTAGACTCATTATAAGCAAATTTTCTGTAATGACATGTAGAAGCTGTGTAACCTTTTCTATCACAAAAATCGCATTTAACAAATGATGTGTTTGATGTCTTAGGTGCAGTAAAAAATTTCTTGAAATATTTCTCATGTATCTTAGGTTTATAGCCTATTCCAGCCTTATCAAAAACACATTTTTGCTGTCCTATCAAAGCATTCAAGTTATCTCTACCATTTGTGAACGTGGCTAAGTCATTTTTCAGTTTTTCAACTTCTTTAGTCAATGTACAACACTTACAACAATTAGAGCATATAGGTGGTCCCAAAACAGTAGCCAATTTTTCTTTTACAGCACAATTTTCTATTTTTAATTCATCTAGATCTTT
This sequence comes from Sophora flavescens, assembly GCA_030762895.1. Lineage (NCBI taxonomy): Eukaryota > Viridiplantae > Streptophyta > Magnoliopsida > Fabales > Fabaceae > Sophora > Sophora flavescens. Next base: position 116,899,670 of record CM061068.1, read on the forward strand.
GTTTAAAACAAAATTTTTCTCTTCTAGGCATGTGATGGTTTTCTTAGACTTATTTAGCAATCTAGCAAGTCTAATGGATTCTTTGTGAAGTTCTTCAAAAGCATTTTACAATTCATCATAAGAAGGTTGATAATTAGAACTTACTTCACTTTCTGAATCACTGTCATTGCTAGCCATCAAACACAGGTTTGCCTCCTCATATTCAGATTCTTCAGTGGATTCTAGATCATTATCATCCCAAGCAATGTAGGCCTTTCTTGGCTTTCTCCACTTCTTGTCCTTTGAGTCAAACTTTTCTGTTTTATCCTTCTTTTACAGTTTTGGACAGTCAAGCTTCATGTGCCAATCTTTCCACATTCATAGCATGTGATGTTGTTGGAAGATTTGTCACCTTTGCTGAAATTTCTCCTTTGAGAAGTGGACGGCTTTCTTCTGTATTATCATCATCATTGTCTTCTATTTCTTTGACTTGTGATTTCATAGCCAATCCCTTCTTTCTTTTATTAGTTTCTTTACTCTCATTCAGTCTGTTCAACTCCAATTCTTGCTCTTGCAGTTTTCCAAACAATGTGGCAATGGTCATTGATGAGAGGTCTCTAGATTATGATATTGTAGTGACTTTAGGTTGCCATTCCCTACTCAAGCATCTCATTACTTTGTTAATTTGATCCTCATTTGATATAGCTTTTCCAAGACCAGCCAATTGATTTACAATGTGTGTGAATCTCTTTTATATTTCAGTCATAGGTTCTCCTTGATTCATTCTGAACAGTTCATACTCATGTGTGAGGGTGTTCATTCTTGCTCTTTTGACGTATGTGGTTCCTTCATGTGTTACTTGCAAAGTATCCCACATCTCCTTTGCTGATTGCAATTTGAAACCCTCAAAAACTCATCACGGCTTAAAGAAAATGTTATAATATTCTTAGCGCGTGCATTATATTGAATTCTTTTCTTATCATCCTCATTCCATTCAGTTTTAGGCTTATTTCTTGGAGCACCATTAGCATCTACAGTAGAGGGGACAAGTGGTCCATTTTCTACTGCATCCCATATGTCAACACCTACTGCCTCAAGAAAGATTACCATTCTTTCCTTCCAATAGATATACTCAGATCCATTGAAGGCGGGAGGGCGTGCAAGGGAAGCCCCTTCATTCAAACATTCATTGGAAGCCATACTCGTATAGCTGTTCAGTCAAACTTAAGAGTTTAGCTCTGATACCAATTGTTGTTTTGGCTTCAACGACTCAAGAGGGGGGGGGTGAATTTAGTCTTCTTAAAATATTTCCTTCTTAAAAACTTTTCACAAAAGTTTTCAAATTAGAGTTGTGGATTTGTGGCCTCAGGATCTTTTACAAAATCAACGAAGGGTTTATATAAAATCTTGAATTGGAAGATGATGAGGATAAGAAAGATTGATTCAGGTTCAAGACTTAGTAATAACAAAAATACAAAAACTGATTTAAGCCTTTAAAGATTAAGAACAAGTTATGCAAGTTTTAGATATAAGCATTAAAAATCAAGAACAAACTTGTAGGTTTCAGTTTCAGTATTAGTTCAGTTTCATAAATCCAGAATGGTTTTTATCAACTCAGTTTTGAACGCAGATAACACAGTCTTGATTACAATCGAACTCAGGTTTCAATACAGTTTATAGATCAAGAACAGAAATTATATTGAACTTTAAACATCAAGATCACAGGTTCTTGATCATAAACAGAAAGTAAAGGAGTTTGAGTTTAGATATACCATACAATCAGATTTATCCTGGTTCAGTCACCTCCACTGTGACCTACATCCAGTCCCCACTCCACCTGTGGGATTTCACACACTAACACACAAGCTTTGCCAAGTAGCTTGAAAAACCTTTACACCATATAGCACTCCTTCACCTCGAGATACAACACTCTTGTGAAGAGCCTCAATGTTCTTCCTTAGGGATACCTCACCCTAATCACTCAGAGAGACTCCCTCTCTCTTTACAATCAAAAAGTAAAACAAAAATTGGTTCCTAACTCTCAATAGTCAGATAAACAAATTGAAGCACTTATGAGAATTGAAACACTCTTTTTCACAATAAGCTCAAGAGAGATTATGAATGATATGTGTATTGTATTCGATATGTTATTTGATGTTATTGTTGAAAGTGTTCCTTTGATCCCTCTTTATATAGAAAACAAGTTATAGTTGTTGGGATCAATCGAAACAGATTTGGATCTGATTAACGGAATCTATTTTCTTGATTCTGGTTCATGAAATAAGGTTCTGATAGTTCTTATAGAATTCGCGTCCATCTAGCCATTAATATTTTACATTTGGACGGGCTAGTAGACGAGCTCCATATGCCATGTCATTGGACGGATCTTCTCATTAAGATCTTAGCAAGTCCAAACACTTGTGTGGAAGAGCGCTTCTGTCACCTTAGTGGACGAGCACTTCTATCACTTCAGTAGACGAGCGCTTCTGTCACTTTGGTGGACGAGCACTTCTGTCACTTTAGTGGACGAGCACTTGTCACTTTGGACGAGCGCTTGTATCACTTTAGTGGACGTGCACTTCTGTCACTTGTGTTGGACGAGTGCTTCTATCACTTGTGTTGGACGAGCGCTTTTATCACTTGTGTTGGAGGAACGCTTGTATTACTTCAATGTTGTACGAGCGCTTCTATCATTTGTGTTGGACGAGCGCTTTGGACGAGTACTTTTTATTTCCAAAAATAATTTTCATTAACGAAAACTTATTCCTTTTAATAAAGGTTATGAAAATTGATTTTCTTCATGAATCTTTTTAATTGAGCTTTTTGTGACTAAGAGATTTGTTTCTCCTACAAATCATCTAAGACTTAAATATAAATTTCTCCTTTAAGCTCTTGTCTTGATGATTCCTTGATCTCTGTCTTTGCTCTTTGATTCCTTCAACTCCTTTAATTTCTCACTGAACTTGTTGATCACTGCTTGATACCTGTTTTTGCAATTTGACACTAAAACACTTGCATACATATTAAGTTGTATTTGTCATATATCAAAATATCTAAATCATTAAGTCTTATATTTCTTTCCATCGTTTTCTTATATCAGTTCCTGTTAATGGATCTGAAGAGTACCAAGAAGCTCATCTAGCTTCATTGTCATTAAGTCCTTGGCCTGGGACACAGTAGTTACAAGTGGTCTCCATTGTTTCGGAAGATTTTGAAGAATCTTCTGAATGTGTTCCTCAGTCTTGTAAACTTTTCCCAGAGATTTCAATCCATTGGTTATGGTTTTAAATCTTCCATACATTTGGCCAATAGTCTCTCCTTCTTCCATTTTGAACAGCTCATATTTTATGACCAACCCTCTTTGAAATTGCTGGTTCCTTCATGAGCAACAACTAGTGAATCCCACATTTCTTTTGCAGATTCACAAGCACACAAATTTTCAAATTCTTCTATGCTCAAAGCACACATGATTGCATATCTAGCTTTGGCATTTGACTGACACTTTGTCTTTTGCTCAGAGTAAATGCTAGTTTAGGAATTTCAACTCCTTTGTCATCTTTAGCGATATAGGGACCTTCTTCAATGAGATACCAAAGTTCAGAGGTAGTGGATTGTAAGAACCACTTTATCTTTTCTTTCCAATAGATGTAATCCTCTCCATTGAAGTAAGGAGGTCTCGACATTGAGGATCCTTCTCCAGCATGATTCTTGCTTGTACTGGCTTCTCCTGCTATTTCCAAGATCTTTTCCTCTACACTGTTAAGTGCTCAACACAGAGGCTGAGCTCTGATACCAACTGAAATAACCAAAGTAAACACAAGAATGGGGTTTAATTGTGTTTACCAACTTTTTCATAAACATTGAAAATAGTTTTTGAAGGCACAACAAACAAAACTTAGACAACAGAGATTTAGACGAGTGATACATCTAAATTTAATATAAAACACACGTGCAGATAGAGAAGGGTAACAGAGTTTGATATTCACAAAATGACTCCTCAAGTTAAAATCTTAAACAAAAGATACTTAAGCAAACTAAATAGATAAGGGAAGGGAGATATCACTCAAGAGATTTATACTGGTTCACCCCAAAATCCACAGGGCTACGTCCAGTTTCTTGGCAGCACCAAGTTTCCACTATAAATGAGTAAATTATAGTACAAGTATTCTTTGCACACCTAGCCTCTTCAGGTTCAACACTCAAACAAGTATTATTTTCTCACCTAGCCTCTTCAGGCTCAACACAGTAAGGAATAAAGGTTTTGTGTAATTAATACATCTTGAAAGTCTTTCAGATCACACTCAAGGAGTGAAATAAATATGAAGTATGAAAGACTGCGAATTAATATCAAATGATTGAAAGTATATTCAATGAAGGAATGAAGAAGTTAATGAAGAGAGTAAATGCTTCTTGCTCAGTGCTCTTAATGATATTCAACTTCTTGTATTCATCTTCATTGTTTGATCTATTTAATGGCTTCAGTCAAATAAATCCGTTAGGCACGGCTTCAGGATTTTTGTTCTTCTAATTTGAGCTTCTGAGACACCATTAATGTCAAAGAGTCGTTCTGAGAAAACATTAAATGCATGGGAACATTGAGCTTTGACAAGGTTGTCCAAAAGTACACTATATTTTGAGCAGCTGTTATTGTAGAGTTGCAGTAGCAGGCTTGTTGTACTTCTAGCAGAGAACTTTCCTATTTCAGTGCAACACTTAGTTCACTTTCTGGAAAGCACTTTTACTTTGTAGTAAAACAGTAAAAAGGTTACTGCTGTGGTACAGAGATTGCGTGTTTATTCCATAAAACCTTGAAACAAACGTTCTTTATTCTTTATCCTTTGTGCTATTGTCCAGAGGTCTTTGAGATCCTTAAGTAAGGCATTTGATTTGAATAAGTTGACTTGGACTTCATTTCTGACAAACTGACATTGTAGCAGTGTTGGAAATTTAGACTGGTGAAAGGCAATCCAGAATTTAGACGGATGCTCATGCAGTTTAAAAACTAGACGGGTGAACCACTGAGTCTTTTCCAGATAGATGCTTCTTGCCACATCATCAAGTATATTCGAATCTTGACTGAACATTGACTTGGTCTTTAACTGTGTGTACTGAATTTTAGACGAGTCTAAAAAAAACTGAGCTCTACCAAAAAGTAGACGGGTCAAAAAATAGACGAGTGACTTTAAGTCTATTTTTCTGCACACTTATTAGATATGTCAGTAATTTCATATGGTTCAATATTATTATACTTAATGTATTTGAAATCAACAAAACTTAGAGAATTACACATTGAATGTGTTTCAGACTTATGAGATCTCAACAATACCCATATTTCATCTTCTCTTGATACAAAACAAGTCACATTTTGATTAGTCAATTCAGTTAGATCAATCTTATAAAGATTTTGTTGCCTGTTTACTGAAAAGAGAACTTTACCATTAGTGTCTTTGATTATGCATGCATTCTTAGTAAAGGAAACATTATATCCATTATCACATAATTGACTTATGCTTTACAGATTATGTCTTAATGCTTCAACTAAAAGAACGTTAGAGATAGATGGTAAAGGTGATTTCCCACCAATTTTACCTATCCCGATGACCTTTCCTCTTTGATTTCTACCAAAGGTAACATGTCCACCTTCTTTAGGTTGGAGGTTGAGACACCCCATTGTGCCCCATTGTATTATTAAATTAGAACCTTATTATTTATTTACTTAATCGCACTTATTGTTGAAAAGTATGTAAAAATTGAAACTTATTTAATTATCATATAACTTCTTCAAATTTAAAACACATCAACGTTAATAGATATAAATATGCACACATGTTTATTTATTACATTACCAAAACACTGTTGAGGGTATCCTCTTAGTAGGATCCCTCACAGGCATAAACTTCACTACAAACATATTTAGCGGAATTATAAATACTCTTTAGACACACTGGCCATAATGTCCATACTCTAATCGCCATGAATCACAGCTCGACCTCCAGCATCTGGTTCATAAGGAGTTCCATCTAACTCCTCAGCAATTGGTTCCTGCATCGGGTCTTCTCGTACGATCACATAAGAAATAAAATACAACACGCAGAAAGATATAGGGAATAAGAAACAGTTCTATCATCAAAAAAAAGGGAAAAGATTCATAGCATATCATACAATAAATGTCACAGACAATCAACATACATAACTAACAAATCATCCTCAAAATAATGTATCATCCTCTACCCTCCAACTCATGCAACTAAACCTTTATGCTGACGTGGCCACTGCTAATCCTGTCACACATCCCTCATTAGGAATGTCAGTCAATCGTCCAAGTGACACGTTCCCAACGCCGGTGCACATTCTCATCCATGGTGAAAATGCTCATGCAAAGCAATGACACTATAGTTGCACAGTACCGTCGGTGCACACCCTTATTTTCTCTCTCAACTTAGTCAAGGGTGCTCATGCATAGCAATGACACTATAGTTGCACAACTTAAATTCTAATTTGGAAAGGTCCACGAGAACTTCGGACCTCGTGTATCTCAAATACACGGTTATGAACAACAATGCAACATATGATTCTCACTGACTTTTATCAATAACAACCTAGTACCTCAAGCTTTTCCTCATAACCTCCACTTACATTCTATATCACATTACTTCTATAAAATAATAGAGAGGCACTTCTAATTCATATTCAAAACTATCACCCAAACAAAATACCTCCGAGCAATGTATATATCTTTCCTTAAAATCATCTAAGCATAGTATTAAACCCAGGCAGAAAATTCAAATATCTCAATATCATATAAGGCAATTTATCACAACCAAATCATAATAGTTCAACCCAATAAATAACAAAGTCAGACTCTGTCACGGCCTGGCCGTGATAGCCATCACGGCCGTGACAGACAACAAAGGCAAGAATTCTACAAAACAGAACCTGTCACGGCCTGGCCATGACAACCATAACGGCCGTGACAGACAACAAACATCCTCAATATCTTAAATATTTAAACACCGAAATAATACGTCACATGTAGATGGAATACCTCAACCAGCGTATCACAGTAAATTTGATAACAATAAATCAAACATCCTCAAATACTTAAAATCAACTTAATGTCGATAAACCTAAAATCCCCGAATCCATTGGTTTTACAGAAAGGGTTTCCAATGTGATTTTGGTCTTGTCGATTACTCGACTACTAGTAGGGTTTAGGTCGCCCTACACAATTGTCATATAATCTACTACTTATTGATTCCGACGATAGGTTGATTCTTTTCCCCACCTGAGCTAGCACCGAAATCTTGAACTCGACGTTCCTCGCTATCACACCACAGCTTAATAGTTTCACCTTGAACCAAACAACATAATTATAATTAATCCAATAACAACCATCTATGACACTTTAGGGCTAGGTTCGGCAAAAACTTAGAAAATAGGTTTAGGGTTATCTTCTTAATGCCATCTTTTGGATCCTAGTTACTAGAGTCTTAACTAACATAGATTACTTATTACAAGACTAAAATTTGAAACAAAATCCTCTAACCTTTAGGGTTAGGGTTTCGGCCCAGATCAAGATCATATAGGTTGAAAACTCTTTTGCTCACACACTCTTAGATAATTAAAGTAGAGGACATAACGAGATCATAGAAATTGGTTTCACATTTTTATGATTTTTCTACAACTTTTTAGAATTATTACAAGTTCTAGATCTAGAAATGGAAATTTATGAAAACTTGATGATCATGGCTTGATCTTACAAAATAAGTGAAGGAGAATACTTAGATGATTAAGGAGAAGTGCTTTTACCTCTCGAATATTGAAGAAATGAATAAAATGATCAACCTTCACTAAGTTGAAAACTGGACAGCTTGAGGGTGTGGTGGTATTGTGAGTGTATCTCACAATATACTCATCCAAAAATCACGAACTTTGGCTTGATAGAAATATAAGAATAAAAGGAACAACTTTTGTGTTTAATGTTTCATTTGGTTCGGATCATAACAGGGTTAAAAAGGGACTTCTTTCTGCTGTTTCGTGGGTTGCTGAGAATTCTGGGTAGTTTCGGTATTTTGATCCTATCTCCCAATCCACTAATCCGTTTTTGATGATCTTTAGGTTTTTGGAAAGAAGAGAAAAATAGAAACAACTTTTATGTTGAGTGTTTTCCGAGTTTCAGAAAGTAAGAGGGTCATATGTTTAGTGGGGATTCGGTGTTCTTAGGGTTTTGTAACTTAGTTGGTGAGGAAGATGAAGAGAATGAAGAAGATGAGTGAAATGGTGAGGGAGGCCACGGTTTGGAGGGTATTTATAGGGGTTGGTTGTGCCACTTTAGAAGGATCTAGTAGGAATGAGTTGGCTTGTTCAAAGGATTAAAGTGCAATAATTCCTAGGGACCATTTTGCAAAGATTCCAAAAGTATAAGGACTATTTTGCAAATTTCCAATAAATTGAAATGATGACCATGTGCCACATTAAATGTGATCTCATATTGACTTATCTTGGCTGATTTTTCATGAGATATTTTGAGAAGAACCTAGAACATTTTGGAACATGTTAGAAAAGTGTAGAACATGGTAGAACATTGTAGAACATTGTGGAATTGTGTGGAAACTTCAAGAATCCACTTGACTCTTACAAACTAAGGCAGTCCCCCACTCCTTCTTGGGCTTGCGCATGGGCCTCAAAATTTTGGGCTTGGATTCATCTATGTGGGGCCCACTAAAATGCTTAAGGCTTAACATGACATAGGAAACTTATATGATTTCTAATGGACTTTATGGAATTAATCCATGAACAAGGAATTTGGGCTTCATGGCCACGGTCCATTAATGGATTTGGAACAAAGATTCTGGCCCAATTCACTTAGAAAACATAGGAACCAACTTAGGGACCAAAGTGTAATTAATAGAAAGTTCAGGGACTTAAGCGTAAAATTCATAAATTGCCACTTTGACTTGTAAAATCTTCTAGAATCAAAAGTGTGATTCATCCCCATGAATCATCATATATGACTCGTTATCCAAATCTCTTGACGGGTCTCTGTAGTTCCGTTTTCGACTCTATCGATTTCCTGATTAGGGTTTTACGCCTACGCAAAAGCGTAATATTTCGTTTTCTACTGAAAATTTTCAAACTAACCAAACTCGTTGGAAATATGATTTAAATATAAACCATTTCGTTCACGAGTCAAAATTAGGTTTTCTGCTCAGTAAAATTATACTGTCAGTGAAAACGCAGACCGATTTCCGTCTGAATTTCCAAACCTAAAATTTTATCCTAAGCTTCTACCCTAAGATAGAGTATGAATATGATTTTTATTTCATAAAAATCAATCTCCATGAACTCGGATAAAAATATAAATAAATACATTTATACCGGTTAATACAGTGAAAATATTTTTACTGAAAAAAATAAAAATCGAAAAATAAAAAGTAGGGTGTTACAGACGTCTAGGAACCTAGACTTTTCTCCTGTCATATTTTGTAAGCAGCTGCTGTCCAGGTACCATGATAGGTGTGCTTTTTGTCCTATTAAGGATATCTGCAACAGGAATAATCAAAGCTTTAGGTACCCATATTCTTTTGAGTCATTTTTTTTAGTTCTTGAAGTTTGTGATAACTTCTTTCTTGTATGAATACACTTAGACGTGATATGTCCAGTTTTTCCACAATTTTGACAACTACTTTTGTAAGTAATGACCTTATCATAAAGAGTTTTAGGTTTTTGTCCTAAGACTTTGTTAGATACTTTATGATGTGTCTGGTCAATGAATCCTATACCAGTTTTATCAAGAGGGGGTCTCTGACTTGCTAACAACTTAGTCAGATTATCTCTTCCATTGACAAAACGGGCAAGATCAGAGGTGACCTCTTCAACCTTGTGTTGAAGTTTGACAACTTCTTCAGATTGTGGCGTCTCAGCTGTGATCTTAGCCTTAAGCTTTTCAGCTTTAAGCTTGAGATAGTTTGTCATACTCTTGAGTCTTATGTTCATGCTCTTTTAGGAGTTTCACATATTGACTCTTAAGTGTTCTAAAAGCCTTAGTTAAACAGTTAGATTCCTTAATCAATTCATCATAAGCATCTTGCAAATCCTTAAAGTTGGAAATTACCTCAGAGTCTGAGTCAGCATCTGCCATGAGACATAGATTTACCTCTTCGCCTTCTGCATCTTCATCAGATGAGCTGCCATCAAGATCTTCCCAATTTGCCATCATCCCTTTCTTTTTCTTTTTATAGAACTTTTTGAAGGATTGCTTTTGCAACTGAGAACATTCAGATTTGAAGTGTCCTGGCTTCTTACATTCATAGCATATGATAGAGCTTTTGTCAGAACTATTGTTCTCTTTGAAGAATTTTTCTTTATTGAACTTCTTGAAAGGTTTATCCTTTCTGAAATTCTTCTTTTTCCATAACTTCCTCATTTTTCTAGTCAGTAATGACATTTCATCATCACTATCTGAGTCTTCTTCAGAGGCGTCTAACTCTTGATCTGATTCTTCAACATTTAGAGCTTTTGAAGATCCTTTCTCTGCCTTGAGAGCAATGGTCTTTCCTTTCTTATTTGAGCTGTCTTCATTCAGTTCCTGCTCATAACCTTGTAAAGTTCCAAGAAGATCACTCATTTGAAGAGTTGTGAGATCTTTGGATTGAGTTATTGCTGTAACCAGAGGTCTCCACTGTTTGGGTAGACTTCTTAGAATTTTGCCAAATTTCTCAGCATTGGTGTATATTTTTCCTAGTGACTTCAGATTATTTGTGATATTATATGAAATCTTCATATCATCTGATCAGTGCTTTCTCCTTCTTCCATAGTAAATAACTCATACTTTCGTACAATCATGTATATCTTTGTTTCTTTCACTTTTGTTGTTCCTTCATGAGTAACTTCTAGAGTATCCCAGATTTCCTTAGCAGATCTCCACGCATTGAACTTTTCAAATTCTTCCTGACTGAGAGCACACATTAAAGAATACCTTGCTTTATGATTTAGCTCCCACTTAGTCTTTTCTATAACAGTCCACTGAGCTTTAGGTTTATCAGTGTTATCATCATTATTTGGAATGTAGGGACCATCAGTGATAATATCCCATAAAACAGAATTTGTTGACATGATGAACCATTGAAATCTTTCTTTCCAATAGATGTAGTTTTCACCATCAAAGTAGGGAGGTCTAGCCATAGATGCTCCTTCTCCAGCGTTGCTTCCGCTTGTGCTAGCTCCAACCGTCATAATGTATGTTCAACAGGATCTTTCCTCAACACTGTTAAGTGCTCAACCTAGAGGTTAAGCTCTGGTACCAACTGAAATGAACAGATACAAAACACTAGAAAGGGGTTGAATTGTGTTTTGAATACTTTTTGAAAAACGTAGCAGTTTGACCTATAAGACACAAAGATGTGTCTGATAGCATAAAGGAGATTCACTTTTCAACCCTGTTAGCATAGTTAAAGTAAAGTAAACTGAAAAGATGAAGCTAAGAAAAGGAGACACGGAGATTTATACTGGTTCACCCCAAACCTTGGGCTACATCCAGTCCTTGGCTTCACCAAGTATTTGCACTATAACTGATCAGGTTATAGAAGGTATTATTTGCATACCTAGCCTCCACAGGCTCAACTAACAAGTATTGTTTGCACACCTAGCCTCTCAAGGCTCAAACAAGTATTCTTTCAGTAAGCCTCTTCAGGCTCAACAAACAGTAAGAGTTTGAATGAAGCAGAAGCTTCACAGATTATAACTCTGCATATCTACCGAGTAACACTCACAGAGTGAATAAGTATTTGAGGTAGGTGAGATCGCAGTAAATTCTTCTCAATAAATACAAATGACTTGAGCGGAGAAGTTTTCTATGAAGAACTTAAGAGAGCTTTGAATGCTTGAGAGTATTGAATGCTTGAGTTAATGTATTCAGGTGTGTGTATTCAATAGTCTTCAAAGTCTTCTATTTATACTCTAGAGAGATATGTCCATTGAGGAGAGTTCTTCAGCTGAGTATACTTTTGTTCTTCATCCATAAATGGAAATAGAGTCGTTCTGGTCTTGCATTTAATGTTTACGATCGTTGGTGAGCTTCAAGACAAATTGAACGTATAGGTTGGCATAGCTTTATCAGAGTGCAGTTTGATTTAGAGCAACATTTGTTGCTTTTTAAGACTTGGGCAGCGCGACTTTCCTTATTTGTGCTAAGCAGGTCTGCGTTCAAGTAAAGTTTACTTTGCTTTTTGTAACAAAAGGATTCTTCGGGCGCAGAGTGGTGCTTTGAACTTTCTGATATCGAATTTATTTATTCGAAATAATCAGGGAATATTCTTTGTGTTTGAATATTGTTGAAGCGATGGACTTTCAGTCGCTTGATCAGAATTTGGTAGAGACCGAGTCATTGTTCAGACTCATCATACTACAGACGTATTATTAAGACTTTGTTTCTTTGTCATGAGACTCTTGTATACTAATCTGCACACTTAATACACATATTAGTATATTTCACAAGATTCACTTAAAATCATTCTTTGTTTGGATTCATCAAAATCGGAGATGTCTAAAGATGTAGTCTTAACAACTTGTACTGTAATCTGATCAGTTATAGTGGAAATCTTGGTGCTGCCAAGAACTGGACGTAGCACTATGGATTTTGAGGTGAACCAGTATAAAACTCTTGAGTGACATTTGTTGGAACCAAAGTGGTTTTGGATTTAATAATCTCTAAGTTTTGATGCTAACAAAAGGATAAATTTGCTTGGCAAAGTGTTAGTTGAGAGCTAACAATTGAGTTCAGTTTATGCAGGAATATTCAAAATAATATAAGGTATACAATGTTTGGACTCGTGCAAGGAATTACCCATCCAAAGGTTATTTAAACTGTTTATTGGTTTTCTTTAGTAGACGAGGCTATAAATGAATACCTAAATAACTTGTTAGGTATAGCAAGTCCAAAGACTTGAAAATAAGTGCGTCCATTTTGCCACGTCAGCAAAAGAGGGCTATCCTTGAAACTCAAGTATACATCCATAGTGCCTAAACTAAAATTCAGTAAAAGTCCATAGTGCCACATCATTGGACGGAGGTTCTCTAAGGACTTAGAAAGTCCAAAGACTTTAGTGGACGAACGCTTCAACCACATTAGTGGACGAGTGCTTCTACCACATTAGTGGACGAGCGTTTATGCCACCTCAGTGGACGAGCAGAATAAAATCTCATATAGATGCGTTCTAAAAACTAAGTAGACGGCTATATATGTTTTATATCTTTACTGCCTTGAATACGATTTAATGCAATCTGGTCTACAATGAATTTATTTCAAATGATTGATATTTATTTCAAATGAATATGTGTTCGTTCCATTTGTCTTTATCCGATTTAATGTCTTGTTTCCCTTGAAAAAGTTCATAGTACTATCAAGGAAATACAAAAAGCAAATAGTACAATTGTAATTGTAAAACGATCTGTACGATGACATCTTTATTTCTGAACAAAAGCTGGGTTATACACAAAGGAGGAAAGAAAGGTTTTAAGGTTCAATTGCTCAGAACAGCGAGCCTCCATTTTGTGATTTTCTAATAACCAACGATACTTTTCAACTCGCCAAAATCAAGCTATCAGTCTCAACGGATATCATGCATTTAATGCTATCTCTAAACGGGATTATTCAAAGTAACCGTTGAAGAATTACAAGAGTAGAAGAAGGTCACAATAAATTGAAGTCCTCAGATAATGAAGAAAGAACTCTTGCCTACACAATCTTGCTAGCTGAACTTTTGCCATTTATTCTATTATTCTTTCAAGAGCAAGAGTCTGTATTCATTAAGTTTGAATATTGTTGTAATACTCAACTGATCTTAAACTGTCATACTCTCACACCTAGTGAGTTAAGAAGATCAACTTTTAAATATGTGATAGAGTTAGAGCCTGAAGAGGCTTGGTAAGAAAGCAATACTTGTAGCCTGAAGAGGTATTGAATACTTGTTGTGTAATCTATTTGGAGAAATAGTGGAAAATTCCTTCAAGTCGAAGGGACTGGATGTAGCTCTTGGTTGGAAGAGAGTGAACCAGGATAAAATCTCTTGCGTGAATTTTTCTTCCCTAAACTCTTCAGTTTATTTGCTTATACTAACTGTGAGGTTTTGATATTCCTTTTGTTAATCTTTTAAAAAGGATTTCTTGTGTGGTTTATCTTTTTATCTTCTGCTTGTGAAAAAGTTGTTCAAAAGGGTTTTTGAGAAAATAATTAACAAACATAATTCAACCCCCCCTTCTTGTGTTTGCCTGTGCCAACTTCAGTTGGTATCAGAGCTCAGCCTTTACAGGGTTGAGCATCTAACAAGTGCTTAGGCAGTACGATCCTACAATCATGGATGCAGAAGGACAAGCTATCAACATACCTCCTCTCTTTGATGGAACTGATTATGATTATTGGAAAAAGAGGATGATGGTATTCTTGGATACACAGAATGCTGACTTCCGGGAACTAATATAAAATGGCTACACTGAGCCAAGGAGTGAAGATGGAGCTGCAGTGCCTAGAGCTGAATGGACTCAAGAGCAGAAAAGCCAACATCAACTAAACTTGAAAGCTAAGCACTATCTCATGTGTGCTATCACCAGATCTGAGCATGACAAGGTTCATAGTTGCAACACAGCTAAATAAATCTGGGATACCCTTGCACTAGCTCATGAAGGTTCCTCACAAGTGAAGGAATCAAAGATAAGCATGCTGGTTCACCAGTATGAGCTATTCAAGATGGTTGATCATGAAACTATGGACCAGATGTTTGGAAGATTCCAAACAATCACCAACGGTCTCAGTTCTCTTGGAAAGGTCTATGAAAATAGAGATCATGCGAGAAAAATTTTGAGAAGTCTCTCAAAGCAGTGGAGACCTAAGGTAACTGCTATCCAAGAAGCAAAGAATCTGAATACTCTTTCTCTGGAAGAGTTTCTGGGGTCATTAAAAGTTCATAAAGTTGAACTTAATGAAGAGGATAACTCCAGAAAAGGAAAGTCCATTGCATTAAAGGCCAAGAAAGCTAGTTCCTCAAAGATGCTTAAAGTTGCTGAGTCCTCAGATGAAGTTGATTCATCAAATAATGAAGATGATTCAGATGAGGATGAACTATCTTTCATCTCTATAAAAATCCAACACATGTGGAGAAAGAAAGGTGGATTCAGAAGGAAGCAGCTCAACAAAAAATTCTCCAAGGAGAAGTCATATTCCAAGGAGAAAGGTCCACCCCTATGCTTTGAATGTAAGAAACCAGGACACTTCAAAGCTGACTGCCCAGAGCTGGAGGAGAAAAATAAGTTCTTGAATTCAAAATAAGAAAGGCTTGATGGCTACATGGGAGGATCTTGACTTATCTTCTTCATATGAAGAAGATGAAGCAGGAGAAGAAGCAAACATTTGCTTCATGGCTGACACTGCATCAGAAAGTGAATCCACTGATGCTGAGGTAATATAATCTGATCCATCTAATCTTCAAACTGTTTTTGATGAATTGCTGCATGAATCATGCATACTGTCTAAAGAGTATAAAAGTCTCAAAAATAAGTTTACTAAACTTTCTAGAGACTATGATAAGGTCTGCACAGTAAATTCAAACCTCAGGGATGAGAATGAAACATTAAAATCAAACAATGTTAATCAGATGACAAGACTAAGTGTAAGTCTAATAGCTCTTGTGAAGTTGAAAAATTGAAACAAGATGTGACATACTTGATGGACTCTCTGTCAAAACTGGTTGGTAGCTCAGATAAGTGAAATCTTATATTAAGATATTCTAGATCACCACATGACTAATCTGGCATTGGTTATGATAAAGAGAAGCAATATGCATCTCTAAATAAACCAAAAGCTCATACACAATATAAGGCTTTTAAAGCCCGTCCACAGCATACTAAGTCAAAACCAAGCCCTTCCAATACTTACTGCAAAGTATGTAGAAAAGGTGGGCATGTGTCATCTAAATGCATACATAACAAACATGCAAAGCATTCACAACCTATGATCACTATCAAGAAAGGACCCAAGTCGATTTGGGTACCTAAAGATAAGATAATCCCTGTTGCAGATCTGCTTAACAACAGGAAAGAAATAGAAGTTCTAGTACTTGGACAGTGGGTGCTCACGACACATGACAGGAGAAAGGTATATGTTCCAAGACCTTAGGCCCAAAGATGGTGGCTGGGTCACCTTTGGAGGAAACCAAAAAGGAAAGATCATTGGTATAGGTAAAATTGGTAAACATCCTTTTCCCTCCATTGATAATGTTCTGTTAGTAAATGGTCTTAAACACAATCTACTTAGCATTGGTCAATTATGTGATAGTGGGTTTGTTGTTTCATTTAATAAGAATATGTGTTTTGTCAAGAAAGCTGATGGATCACTCTTATTCACTACCCAGAGGTAAAACAATCTGTATAAGATTGACTTAGAGGACCTCTCAAATCAAAATGTGTCATGTCTGGTGTCCATTGAGGATGACCGATGGATTTGGCACAAAAGGTTGGGTCATGCAAGTTTGAGATTAATCTCAAAACTGAAAAAGCATAAACTTGTAAGAGGTTTACCAAACCTTAGTTTCAAATCTGATGCTCTGTGTGATGCATGTCAGAAGGGAAAACAAGTCAAAGGTTCCTTTGAATTTAAGAATGTTGTTAGTACCAACAGACCACTAGAATTGCTACACCTTGATCTCTTTGGTCCAACAAGGACTGCCTCTGTCGGTTGAAAGAAATATGGCCTTGTCATAGTAGACAACTACACTATATGGACATGGGTTATGTTCCTTGCTCACAAGGATGAGTCATTCAAGGTCTTTTCTATATTCTGCAAATGTGTACAGAATGAAAAAGGCATGTGTATAGCTTTAATTAGAAGTGACCATGGGGGAGAATTTGTCAATGAGCTATTCCATGAGTTTTGTGAAGCAAGTGGTATTCAACACAACTTCTCAATACCAAGAACACCACAACAAAATGGTGTGGTAGAGAGAAAGAACAGATCTCTTCAAGAGATGGCTAGGATTATGCTCAATGACAATTCTGCCCCTAAGCACTTATGGGCTGAAGCTGTGAACACTGCCTGCTACATTCAGAACAGAATATACATTAGACCTATTCTGAATAAGACTCCTTATGAATTGTGGAAAGGTAGAAAACCCAACATTTCATACTTTCACCCTTTCGGATGTAAATATTATATGTTGAATACAAAAGATCAACTTGGTAAATTTAATGCTAAAGTAGATAATGGAATCCTTCTAGGATTTTCTGAAACTTCAAAAGGCTTTAGAGTTTATAATTCTAGAACTTTAGTTGTAGAAGAATGTATTCATGTGAAATTTGATGACAAACATCCTGATAAGAGACTATCAGAGTTAGATGAAGCTTTTGCAGATCTTGATCTAAACATCTCAGGAGAGAAACCAGAAATCAAGATTGATATCCAAGTAGACGACACTTCTCAACAACAACCTGAATCATCTACCTCTCAACAGGAAAATGCTTAGAGGTATTTCAGAAATTTTCATCCTCAATATCAAATCATTGGTGACCCCAATGACAAGCTATGAACTAGGTCAACCTTCAGAGAATAAAGTGATTATGCTCTTGTCTCGGAATGTGAACCGAAAACAGTGGATGAAGCTCTACTGGATGAAGGATGGATTCTTGCTATGCAAGAAGAGCTAAATTAGTTTGAGAGAAGCGAAGTCTGGACGCTTGTACCCCTGCCTAAAGACAAGTCAGTCATTGGAACAAAGTGGGTCTACAGAAACAAGCTTAATGAAGATGGTAAGGTTGTAAGAAACAAGGCAAGACTTGTTGCTCAAGGCTACTCTCAAGAAGAAAGTATAGACTACACAGAAACTTTTGCGCTAGTTGCTAGACTAGAAGCTATAAGAATTTTAATATCATTTGCTGCACATCATAGCTTTATGCTTTTTCAAATGGATGTTAAAAGTTCCTTTTTAAATGGCTTTATTTGAAGAAGTATATGTCATGCAACCTCTTGGCTTTGAAAATACAAATCACCCTGAACATGTTTATAAGCTTAAGAAAGCATTGTATGGACTCAAACAAGCTCCTAGAGCTTGGTACGAGAGGTTAAGTTCGTTGCTAATGGAAAATGGTTTTAACAGAGGAAAAGTAGACACAACTCTATTTAGAAAGTCTATTAAGTCAGATTTCATTATAGTACAGATTTATGTTGATGATATCATTTTCAGTGCTACTAATGAATCTCTATGCAAGGAATTCTCTAAGTTAATGCAGAAAGAATTTGAAATGAGCATAATGGGAGAACTCAAATTCTTCCTTGGACTTCAAGTTAAACAGTCTATGGACGAGGTGTACATCCATCAGACTAAGTATACAAAGGAACTTCTAAAGAGGTTTAAGATGGATGATTGCAAACCAATGAATTTCCCTATGCATACCACTCCAATACTGAACAAAGATGATAAAGAGAAAAAGGTAGACCAAAAGGTATATAGAGGTATGATAGGATCTCTTTTATATCTGACTGCATCTAGACCTCATAAAATGTTCAGTGTTTGCTTATGTGCTCGTTTTCAATCTGATCCTAGAGAGTCTCATCTCTCAGCAATTAAAAGAATATTTAGATATTTAAAAGGTACTACTAATCTAGGTTTTTGCTTTAAGAAAAATGATGATTACAGATTAGTTGGTTTTTGTGATGCTGACTATGCTGGAGATAGAATTGAAACAAAAAGCACCAGTGGAGGATGTCACTTAATTGGAGCTAACCTAGTATCATGGTCAAGCAAAAGGCAAAGTACCATTGCTCTATCAACTGCTGAAGCAAAATACATATCAGCTGCAAGCTGCTGCTCACAACTTCTATAGATCAAACATCAATTGGAGGACTACAATGTATTTGTAAGTAGTATTCCACTTATGTGTGATAATATTGCTACAATCAATTTATCTAAGAATCCAATATTGCATTCTAGAGCTAAGCACATAGAGATTAAACATCACTTTATTAGGGATTATGTGAAAAAAGGTTGTTTGATGTTCAATTTGTAGATATTGACCACCAATGGGCAGATATCTTCACTAAACCTCTTGCTGAGGACAGATTTATCTTTATAAGAAAGCATTTGAATATGTTTTGTGTGGTTTGAGCTAGTATATTTATTGTTAAATTCCATTGCATGTTCTCTCTGCACGTCCACTAGTAATGACGTCCAGAGCAAGTGGATTCTACGCGTTCACTACCTATGTCTTTGCACGTCCACTCTTAGTCTTGTGTGGACTCGTCTATGCACACATTTATTGCTTATATCAATTTGTTCTTGAACACTTTTATATAAAACGCTTCTCTTCCTTGATAAGTTAGCTACCCTCATCAATCCCATCATAACTTTTTACGGTTTCAAGATTACCAACGTCGTTTTACACTTAATGACATGTCTTGTCATTATCTTCTTTTTGGAAACTGTTGGTTTTCAGAAATCTTTAAAAGTAACCTCTTTCCCTCTGAAAATCTTTTCGCATCTCTTCATCCCTATTAACCTCTCTTTCTCAATCTTTCGAACTCTGTCTCCTTTGTTCTTCCAAAACTCTTCTTACTCAACAATGGCTTCAACCACTGCTCCCATGCCTGCTTATGCAACTGATACTATGTCCATATCCGTGGATCACCATTTCAACTTCAGAAATCAACAAGAATACAATTTGGATGTAAGTAAGTTCATTAACGCTGCTGGTTGGGATGGAATCTTTTTGGAGAAGGTCTCAGTGTATCCCGATATGATAAGGGAATTCTGGAGGAGACCGAAGATCTCTGAAACAGAAGTTGTTGGATTCGTGCTGGGAAGGAAATTGATAGTATCTGAGAAAACCATCTCTGATGCCATTGCTTGTGGTCAAGAAGGATTAGTCTTCACTGAGGCAAGACTGCGTGAGAAATCATTCTTGGAAATCATCTGAGATGAAAGATCACATCAGAATTCTTCACCAGATTCTGAACAAGGTGGTGCTGCATAAGATTGGCTCTAAGGACAATATATCAGCTCTTCACAAGTTCTGCCTTTGCCATCTGGTTTTTGAAACTAAGATTAACCTTCCATGGATCCTATTTCATCATTTCAAGGATGCCATTACCAACAGAGATTCTTCTTCTCACATTACTTTCACCCATCTCTTATCAAAAATTCTCCAGCAACAAGGTGTGTATGATATTCTTAGTGCAAAGCCTAAAGATGAACAAGAAAGACTCCTTCATGAGAAGGGATTGCAAGCTGTTGACTTTGGCTGAGTTAACCTTAGTGGCATGCAACTCAGCACTTACATGCAAGTGGAGTTGGCAAAGCTTGAAGAGAAAATGAAGGTTAAGGAAGAATCAATTGAAGCCAACGAAGCTGCAATTCTTGGTTTGAAGAAAGGAACCAAGAGAAAGACTATGGCTGTAAGGCAACCCATTCCCAAGAGGACTACTAGAGGATCGGTCCCCTTTGTATCCTCTAGTGCTACTCGTCCACCTGCACCAAAGAGGGCAAGGAAAGTCATTATGTCTGAAGAAGAAGACGATGATGAACTCCCTATTGCTGCTATTCTTGAAAAACAAGCTGCTGTTGTTGTTGGTCCAATTACTAAAAAGAAGAGGCAACCAGCAAAGAGGGCTAGAACAACCTTGACTTCTGAGGTAGTAATCTCTGCTAATGACCCTGTTAAGTTAGCAGTAGATGAATTAGTATCAGATTTGACAACTCTTGATGATAATTTCTCTGCTCCATATGTTGTGAATAATGCTTATGTTCCTACCCTGCCACAATCACCACCCTCACCACTAACACATGTATATAACAGTATTACCATTGGAGCCCCCTTTCCAAAACCCTTGAAAACTTTATTTCCACCAATTATTCCATCTTCCACTCTCTATGCTGGCAAATCTGAAAATTGGGCCAAAGTACAGAGAGAATGGAAAATACTCTTCCACACCATTCCACATGAACCAGAACTCATCCTAAACAGATGGTATCCTCTACTTGAATATGAGGAAGAAGTTAGCCAATCTGTTGAACCCCTCTACCTACCTAACCCAGAGTGTCAACTAATCAAAATAGTACCTTCTCAAATGTACAATAATTTAGGGCCTTTAGTCACCCACCTACCTTTAACCAAATTCCCCCCCAAGAAAAAAATAATCTAGATGTTGCATGCAAGGTGTTTGATGTAATGTCTAGCTTGATTTAACTTTGGTTTTTAAGTTTAATTGTGGTTTGATGGTTGCTTAACTCATTTGCCTTGATTAATCTTCAATCTATAAGCATTTTTAATAGTGAAATTGTGGATTGTGGTGAGGCTTCTTGTTGTAATTCAAAATCAAGAGTGGAATTAACATGATATTTGCTTTGTGGTTAAGGATTAAACAAACCAGATGATTGTTGAATTCCTTGGATTGACTATTTTTTAAATCATTGTTTTCAATTTTTTTTGTTTTTATTTGTGTTATTTTCATTATCAACATGCAAACCCCCCATCCTTTTAATTTGCTTGCTTAATTTGATTGATGGCTGAGTTTGGTCAAATGGGAGATGATTCTGGTTAGCACCCTTGCTAGTAGTAGGGTTGTGATTCGATTTTATTAATTTTGGTAGGTTCAATACCCATAAATGTGTGTGTCTTATCAATGTCATCAACCACCAAGATCACTCAAGTATGGTCAAGAAAGTCAACTCATTATCAATTATTCCGATAGCAAACCAATTATGTCAAATAATGGTCAATTCCCGTTAATTTCCATCAATGGCAATTTTTTTGTCAATTTGATGGGTCATGCCCAACATAAGTCCTAGGTTATGATATAGTACAAGTTTCAAGTCCACATTCAATATATAGCCATTTGGTCCTCACGGGCCCAATTACTTAATATCATGAGACCCAAAATTCATCTCGTAAGTCTCCAATTCCATATAGGTCCAAATTAAATTGATCTCTTAAGTTGTTCATTGGGAATGTGAGCATTCCTTTCATATTGAGTTAGGGACTTTATTGATTACGTGTTCAGTCTAAGCATAAATAATCAAGAGGGTATACAAATACACATAAACCATGGTTGGATGGATTTTTCATCATCCTTTTATTAATTCCATTTTTTAATAACAAATATTTTGGCTATGATCCAATATTCTTTACACAACTCATTTTAGATTATGAAAAGATATTATATATCAAGCCTATCACGAAAAGCAAGTCAATATATGAAGTCTCCTTATTTAAATAGAACTTAGACCTCCAAAACAGTATGATGGTCAGTGGAGAATTCATTGCCTTGCTTTTACTTCCAAAAATATGGTTTCAAAGAATATTGCCCTCAAGTCATCTAGGAACATTAGATCATGAATAGATAATATCCAGTTCATTGACTTAAATAATTTTTGATACCTTTTCAAAAAAAAAATTAGTTTTTGACACAATTGAGGCGATAGGACATTTGATTAAAAATTGAACATGAAGACTTTTCTTAGCTAGATGTTAAAAGCATTTGTTAATTGTTAGCTAACATTAATGATTGCAATTTGTTGTTTGTCCTTTTTTTTCTTTAGCATAAAATATATATATATACTTTTCGTCCCTTTAATTTGTTACTTTGGCGAATTATATCCCCTAATTTTTTTTTTAAAAATGATTATAGTCCTAACACTTTTCTAAATTAGTGACTTTCATCCCTCCTTTGGCCGGCCTTCCAAAAATTAACCGAACATGTCCAGGTGACTAATGTCGTTCAGGTGACGTGGTCGGTTGGTACTATTTATATAATAAAATGTTATTAAAATTAATTAAATAATAAATAAAAATATTAAACGTGATTTTGATCCTCCAATTTTTAATATCGGTCCTTCATTTTTGAACACCGATCAAAATCTAATGGGAGTTGCACACATGGCAAAAGGAGTACCACCTGACACCGGCTGTGCAATAATAATAAAAAATATTTTTAATAATAATTATTTTAAAATTATTATTATTTATATTATACTATTTTTAAAAAAATCATTAAAAGCCCTAAAAAACTAATACGCTGCGTTCCCACCCAATAACCCTTGCTAAATACGATGGGTGGGAGACTTAAAGAGCAAATTGGGGATTAGGGTTTTGAAGAGTAACGCGAACCAGAGAAGACGAAGTCCCCACGCTCATTCCATATCACTGACTTTGTCCTTTACTCACAATTACAACACCTAAAAGCAGGACATTCATCACCACTGACATAACTAATACCCTAACTACAAATTTGTACTTCATCTTCAATTCATCCTCCCTCCTAAGCAAGCTTCTGATGAACTTGTCTCTGTCATTACCCTCCTTGTAATACCATTCAAAGTACTCACATCCCTTTTGTTTGCCCTACATATTGGAAAAAACCCTAAGTCCCACAATGACTAGAGATAGATATTAGATTTTGGGCCTAACTCAATCCCAAAAGATAACTCATAGGATGAGGATTGCCTACTATTTATAAATTATTATTAGAGACTATCTCTAGTCAATGTGGGACTTGGGTTTTTCCCAATACACCCCTTCACGTCCAGCACTATTGGGCTTGGTGCGTGTATAATATGGTGGGTGGCCCGATAATGGATCTAGGATAGCTCTGATACCATATTAGATTTTGGGCCTAACTCAATCCCAAAAGCTAGCTCATAGGATGAGGATTGCCTACTATTTATATACTCCCCCTCAAGTTGGTGTGTGGATATCTATCACACCAAGCTTGTTAACATGATATTGAAAGGTTCCTTGTCCCAATGGTTTTGTAAAGATATCTGCAATCTGATCCCCGGTGTGAACATCATTAAGTCTTGTGATTTTGCAAATTTGCCTAATGGGGGAAAGGCACAAATCAATTCTATTAGATCACTCACATTATCTACAGATTTAAAGCTTGATGGAGTTTTACATGTACCTAACTTCAGGGTCAATTTGCTCTCTGTGAGCAAGCTTACTCAGCTTCTAAAATGTATAGTAATTTTTTTCCCTGATTTTTGTGTCATACAGGACGTGGATACGAAGAGGACGATTGGCCTGGACAAGAAGTATAATGGTCTCTACTGCCTCTCACCAAATCAAAATCCTCATCTTGCACACCGTGTCAACAATGCATCCAGCCTCTGGCACCAAAGACTTGGCCATCCTTCCACCACACCTCACCAAGTCCCACATTGACTAGAGATAGTATCTAATAAGAGCTTATAAGTAGTGGGTAATCCTCATCCTATGAGCTAGCTTTTGGGATTGAGTTGGGCCCAAAATCTAATATGGTATCAGAGCTATCCTAGATCCATTATCGGGTCACCCACCATATTATCCATGCACCAAGCCCAATAGTGCTGGGTGTGAGGGGGTGGATTGGGAAAAACCCAAGTCCCACATTGACTAAAGATAGTATCTAATAAGAGCTTATAAGTAGTGGGTAATCCTCATCCTATGAGCTAGTTTTTGGGATTGAGTTAGGTCCAAAATCTAATACTACATGAATAGCATAAAAACATGATGTAAGGAATGGCCTAAAAAAATAGAGGAAACAAGCAAGAAGAAAGAAATGCAAGCCATTGGGCACATCATAACAGTAGCTTCGATCCAAGAGGTCTTTAATGGAGAGACCAAAGCAATAACGTATCTTAGCTTTTGCCTCTATGGTGGAAGATGCTGAGATAAATTGCTTACTATCACCATCAATTTGGGTTTAGGATTTGGTAAAGAGGGAAGTTGTTGGAACGTTGGTCTGGAAAGAGAAGAAGAAAGCTTCGACGGGTCGGTAAAGGTGGACAAAGGGGAACGATCGGATTTAGGTTATGTTTGGATTGTTGGAAGAGGATGCAAAGCAATGGAATATAATGAAACAGAGTGGAACGGAATTGAATAATAATAATACCATTTCATGATTTGGATATTTTATAATGGAATGAGACAAAGTTTCCAGTCCATTGTTTGAGAAATGAACAGAATATAATGATCGGAGCCCCTCTACACACCTTAATGCCATGAATATCCCCCCTAGCTTCAACCCTCTTGATCAAAGAGGTTAGCCCTTCAGCACAAAGAATAAAAAGATACGGAGACAACGGATCACCTTGTCTAAGTCCTCTTCCTGGGGTCACCAAACCAGCAACCTCACTATTCACCAGAACTGAATAATTCATTGATTCAATGCACATAACCATCCAGTTAACCCATTTCTGATTGAAACCTCACTACAAAAAATCAACTGTTTAGCGACCAGCATATTCGGTTGCTATTTAATTTAGCGACCGAATTAGCGACCAATTCATGGTGGTGGCTGATGTAACGCCCTGATTTTCACTATTTCAAAATAATCGAAATGCGAACGATTATTTGTATATATTTATATGAGTATTAGAAAATTATTTTAAATAAACGGATTTCATCACTCAATCCTACTTGAATGTAGGAAGCTAAGATTAAAATTTAGGTTGAAACGACGGGCGAATCCCGGCCTGCTATTTTCACTGACAGTATATTTATACTGCTCAAAAGACCTAATTTTAATTCGTGAATGAAAGACTTAAGGTTTTTATTTTATTTCCTACAACTCTGTATTTTTTAGAATTATTTCATAAAAAAATAAAATAATTTACGTTTTCGGGCGTAATACGTAATCGGGTGAGCGGCAGAATGGATTTCGGAGTTTCCAAGAGCAGATGAAGAGTTTATCTTAGGATTTTGAGATGATTCATGGGGATGAATCATACTTTTAAGTTTATAAGGTTCTACAGGGTTAAAGTGTCAATTTTTGAATTTTACGCTTAAGTCCCTGAACTTTCTGTTAATTACACTTTGGTCCCTAAGTTAGTTTCTAAGTTTTTTTCAAGTGAATTGGGCCAGAATCCTTGCTCCCAATCTCTTATTGGACCGTGGCTATGAATCCCAAATTTCTCGTCCATGGATTGATTCCATAAAGCCTATTTGAAACCCTACAAGTTTCCTATGTCATGCTTAAGCTTAAATCTTTTGGTGGGCCCCACAAAAATGAATCCAAGCCCAAATTTATTAGGCCCATGCGCAAGCCCATGAGGGAGAAGAGGCTGCCCCCATCATTTTTGGATGAGACAAGATTGTTCTAGAATGCTCTACATTTTTCTACATTATTCTACAAGATTCTACTACATCCTATTATCTTCTCAAATCTTCTCAAACATTCTAGCTTTTTCTTAAAATATCTCATGAAGAAAAATCAGCCAAGAATAGTCAAGATAATACCACATTTAATGTGGCAAATGGTCATCATTACAATTTATTGGCAATTTGCAAAATAGTCCTTATACTTTTGGAATCTTTGCAAAATGGTCCCTAGGAATTATTTGCACTTAAATCCTTTGAACAAGCCAAATCATCCCTACTAGATCCTTCCAAGATGGTGCAATCAACCTCTATAAATACCCTCCCTCACATTTCATTTTCTTCCTATTGCCTTTCTTTCAAAAACTCTTAAGTTCGATTCATAAGTCTTTAAGCATCAATTTGTGGAGCAAGTTCTTGGATTCTCACTTGTCTTTGATCTTCAAGAGGTGAATACTATTCTTCTTCCATAATCATGTCTATGTTCTTCAATAACTTTCATGATTCAAAGTCTATTTCATCTATGTTCATCACTTTTAAGTTTCTAGATCTAGAACTTTGAAAATTCATTACTAATTATAGAAAAATCCTTTTGACATGAAACCAATTGCTATGATCTTATAATCATCTCTATTTTCATCATCTAGAAGAATATGATCATGAGAAATTTCCTTCCTTGATTTCTGGACTGGGCTGAACCTAGGAGGATGGGTTTGGTAGGATTTTGTTCATGTGTTGTCGTGTATGATCATGTATTTCACATGACATGTATGTCTACACACTATAATCCAGGTTAGTTTATTAAATTGAAAAGCCTTACTCAAAATATCTATGTTGACCGAACCCTAGGTGGATGAGATTTGATGAGTTTTGTTCAGAGTTTTCATTAATGATCTTGGTTGATTAAGGACCATTAATCTATGACTTAATCATGATTAGAAATTTTAAGGATTTTGAACCCTAAAAGTCAGTCCTTGGCCGAAACCCTAAAGGTTAGAGGATTTTGTTTCAAATTTTAGTCTTGTAATAAGTAATCTATGTTAGTTAAGACTCTAGTAACTAGGATCCAAAAGATGGCATTAAGAAGATAATCCTAAACCTATTTTCTAAGTCTTGACCGAACCTAGCCCTAAAGTGTCATAGATGGTTGTTATTTGATTAATTATATTTATGTTGTTTGGTTCAAGGTGAAACTATTAAGCTGTGGTGTGATAGCGAGGAACGTCGAGTTCAAGATTTCGGTGCTAGCTCAGGTGGGGGAAAGTATCATCCTATCATCGGAATCGATAAGTAGTATATTCTATAATAATTGTGTGGGGCGACCTAAACCCTACTAGTAGTCGAGTAATCGACAAGACCAAAATCTCATTGGAAACCTTTTCTGTAAAACCAATGGTGATTCGGGGATTGTAGGTTTATCGACATTAAGTTGATTTTAAGTATTTGAGGATGTTTGATTTTATGTTATCAAATTTACTGTGATATGCTGGTTGAGGTATTCCATCTGCATGTGACGTATTATTGCGGTGTTTGAATATTTATGATATTGAGGATGTTCAGTGTCTGTCACAGCCGTGATGGTTGTCGTGGCCAGGCCGTGACAGGTTCTGTTTTGAAGAATTCTTGCCTTGGTTGTCTGTCACGGTCGTGAGGGCTATCACGGCCTAGCCGTAACAGAGTCTGACTTTGTTATTTATTTGGTTTGATTATTATGAGTTGGGTGTGATAAATTGCTGTATATGATATTGAGATATTTGAATATTCTGTTGATTAAAGTGTTATGCATGATATGCCTGGGTTTAATCATATGCTTAGATGATTTTAAGCAAAGATATATGTTGTTTGGGAGATAAGTTTTGGGTGAGAGTTTTGAATATGAATTAGAGGTGCCTCGCTATTATTTTATAAAAGTGATGTGATATAGAATATAAGTGGAGGTTGTGAGGAAAAGCTTGAGGTACTAGGTTGCTATTGATAAAAGTCAGTGAGAATCATACCATGCTTATGCACTATTTCCTATTAGAGATTAGGGAATAGTGGCGCACCGAATTATAAGGTCTTTTATGCTTATGTTCTATTTCAAATGGGGAGAATAGTGATGCATATCGTGCTTATGCACTATTTCCTATGAGAGGTAAGGGAATAGGGGTGCACCGAGTTATTATTTATTATGTGCTTATGTGCTATTTCCAATGGGGGCAATAGTGATGCATATTGTGCTGATGCACTATTTCCTATGAGAGATTAGGGAATAGTGGCGCACCGAGTTTTGACCCTAAATAGTTATAGACTACTGACTAGTATGACAGGAGTATAGATTCCCATATTAGTATAAATGTTGAATTACAGGATTTGAAAGTAGAGGGTGA
The DNA here is from genome assembly GCA_030762895.1 of Sophora flavescens. Lineage (NCBI taxonomy): Eukaryota > Viridiplantae > Streptophyta > Magnoliopsida > Fabales > Fabaceae > Sophora > Sophora flavescens. Next base: position 116,928,130 of record CM061068.1, read on the forward strand.
TATCGTAATTTGAGGATGATTGCTAGTTAGGTGTGATGTGTGTGGTTGATGGTTATTATATTTTATGCTATGATTCTTTTCCGCTTTGATGATAGAACTGTTTCTTATCCCCTATATCTTTCTGTGTGTTGTATTTTATTTCTGATGTGATCGTACGAGAAGACCCGATGGAGGAACCAATTGCTGAGGAGTTAGATGGAACTCCGTATGAACCGGATGCTGGAGGCCGAGCTGTGATCCATGGCGATTAGAATATAGACATTATGGCCAGTGTGTCTAAGGAGTATTTATATTTCCGCTAAGTATGTCTGTAGTGCAGTTTATACCTGTGAGGGATCCTACTGAGAGGGTACCCTTAACAGTGTTTTAGTATTGTCATAAATAAACAGGTGTGTATTTATGTAATATAGTTTGGTGTGTTTTATATTTGTAGAAGTTATATGATTATTAATTAAGTTTTAATTTTTACGTATTTTCAATAATAAGCGTGCGATTAAGTAAATAAATAATAAGGTTCTAATTTAATAATACAATGGGGCACAACGGGGTGTCTCAGCTGATAACCTGATCGCTAAGATTTTAGAGACCGAAATATAAATTTGGTCGCTAAATGGCGACCGTATTTTTGGTCGCTAAATAATAAAAAACGGTCGCTACACGATTGGTCGTATTGTTTGGGTAACCATTTTTAGCGCCCGATAATCGGTTTCTAGTTCGGTCGCTAATGTTGGTTACTGTTAACCTATATTAGCGACCGATATTCGATCGCTATTAACTTTTTTTTAAATTTAATTTTTAAAATAATAACTATTTTTTGTTTTGATTTAAAGTTTAGAAAAATTACTAATAAAACACACCAAATTACTAATGAAATATACAATCAAACGAAATAATTAATATATATATATATATAATAATCCAAAGTGTCATACAAGAATCGTTTAAAATAAAAAAAATGAAAAAAAAATCAGTCATGATGAGGGGGAGGTGGAGGAACCCAATCATCCTCAGCACCCGTGCCGCCAACGTCTGCAATCTGATCGTCCTCTAGAGAAGCAGCATCAGTAGCTGGCAGCGGAACTGGAGGAGCGGCAGCAGGTGGCACAACCGTCAGAGCATCACCCTGAGAAACTGGAGTCTGGATCCTCATCTGCTCTAACACCAGCCGCAGTGTCTGGCCCTGCTAGATGCTTGTCTGCATCAGTTGCCGGTGTGCTTGAGTCAGCTGTGCAATCTGGTTCGCCATCTGCTGCTCCTTCTCGCTCTTCTCACGAAGCTCCGCGTTCAGCTGCGTGATGGTGTCCTGCATTTGGTTGAACTGCTCCTGAGGGACAATATCGGCGTAGGAAGGAGCAGACGTGCCGGATGATGAAGCGATAAACTCGCCTCCCAAGTGTCCAAGGCCATACATGTGCCCCTTCATGTTCCTGCCCCCGACGACCTTCAGATAAATGGCATTATCGTCGACAGAGATAGGAGAGCTGGGCCCATCACCAGTCAAGGCCTTATCTTGTGACTGTGAGGCACGTAATATGACATCGTCCTTCTTCTCGATGAAGCCCACCTGCAAAGTATAGATGAAGAGATTTAGTTAAAATTATAATCAATATTAACAAATCAATTATAATAAATTACAAGTAAAGACAAAATTGTTTTTTTGCTTACAGCATAGTAACGGGCCTTGTCGTTGACCCATGTCCCCGACTTCAACTTCTTCGTCCTCTCCACCAACTCCATAGCAGTGGGGGCCCTCTGTTTCTGTGCTTTCTGCACATAAAAATATAATCTTAAATTTATAAGAATATTTAAAAATGAAAACTCATTAAATAGTATACTAAGTCAAAAGCTTTTAGTATTACCATCTCGTCGTAGTGGGCGGCGGCTGATTTAGACCCGCCGGTCCAAGCACATGCGCCACCATTAGAAGCTCGATTACGCCGAGCTGTGGCCTGGATCTCCTGGAACTTCTCAGTAGCCCAGTACTGATCCAGCTGCCTCCTGATCTCAGGATCCACCCACTTCCCCTTATTCTTACCCTTCCTCAGCTTGTTCGTCAGATTCTTCATGACCAGTGAGCCTTTATGCTCAAATATGTCCCTGACGAGACCCTCTAAAGCTGCGTCCCACCTATACTCTTTCTGCAACTTACAGTTGTTAGGAAATTCGTGTGTGTGTGTGTGTGTGTATATATATATATATATATATATATATATATAATGCAAATTTAATTTAAATAACTTAATAAATTGTTACTTAAACTCTTTAAACAACTGATCCCTATGGACCCCTGGGATGGCCTTCCATGTAGGCCATGGACCATCAAACTTGCGTCACGGGATCTTCGATATCGAATCAAATGACCCTTCGCGGGCAGAAAGCTGCAGCAAAATTAGAGCATTAATAAATGTTATAAATAAATAAATAAAAACAAGTAAATAGAAATTAACGATATTTTATATATATTAAAAAATTAAATTAGCTTACTCGTTATCCCCCCTAGGGATAAGAAGAATCCTCCTGTCGGATGGACCGTGGCTCTCCTGTCCTGATGATGATGATGGTCCTGTCATAGGTGTGGATGATGACGGTGCAGCCTGTGTCTTGACCACATGAGGCTGGGTAGGGGGTGCAACTCCATCACCCTGATGTGTCCCGTCCACAGAGGTACTGGTAGGGTGGTCTCGATCTGAAGGCTGTGGGTCGGCCAGCTGAGGGACTCTCGCAGCACGACCTCCACGACGACCCCTACCTCTAGAGGAATCTGGCATCTGTGTAAAAAATGAAAAGATGATTAACAAAATAATAGTTATTCCCTTAATCAAATACCTTATACTCAATAAAATTTCGGCAGCATTTCCCATCGATCTCCAAGTACACGACTCGAGCATGGTGAGAATCACCGCGATCAAGTATGCACCAGGAGAACAAAAGGAAATGCATCAGACAGAGATTTCAACAAGTATATAAGGCATTTGAACATGGAAATGACTATTGTACGAGTGTGAAAAAGGTTTTTTTCCCAAACTATCCCACTTGGACAATTCAAGATTCAATGCAATGAGCATGCATACCCTGAGAAGGTACGCATGCTCATTAATATTGAATCTCAAATATGAAACTAAGGCTTTTGTAACTTAATAATTAACTCTAGCAGAAAATAAAACCATTGACTTATAAGGATTGCAACATACTTCAACAAATATATATTGAAGCATAATTCAATACAAACTTAGATAAAATATAGTAGCAAACATCCTATTGAGCTCCGCTCTCCACTAACAAGTAACACATAATTGTCAAACACATGCATAACTTATAAATTAGCAGCACACAACAAGCATCCCGCCTTTTTAACAGGATCACATCCTATTGAGTTCTGCTCTCCACTAACAAACAACACATAATTGCAAATACATTCATAAATATTAAATTATCAGCACACAATCAGCATCTTGCCTTTCAGGCAAGATATCTTCCTATTGAGTTCAGCTCTCCACTAACAAACAACAAGATATATAATTCACATAACACATTACAACACTACAAAAAAAAGGTCATTTAGCGACCGAAAATAGTAACTGAATTTGTTGGTTGCTGTTTGCGACCGAAATGGCAACCGATTGTAGGATCTAAATCAAACACTGATTAGAGTTGATACTGCGACCGAAATAGAGCGTAGCAGAGTTATCGGTCTCTATTTCGGTCGCAAAATAAAGGAAAGTAAAAGTCAAAAATTGCTAACTTTTTAGCGATCGAAATGGCGACCAAGTTAAATGCAACGTGTAACATCCTAAAATTCTAATATAATTAATTTGAAAAAAAAAAGGATTAACTTATAAATAATAAAAAATAAATAAATAAATAAATAAATAATAATGATATAATAAAAATAAAATATGATTAAGAGGTTTAGTGGTGAGAATTTATTAGTATAAAATTTATTAGAATTGATCAATGAATAGAAAAGAAATTTTAAATTAAAATAAATAGAACAAGAAAAAAAAAAGAGAATTAGTATATATATATAAAACTTGGGCCTGATGCACAAGTTTTAAAAAAAAAATACAAAACCCTGAATGGTGAATGCACCCTACTTACGTATGTGTATATATATATATATATATAAACGTAAAGGAATAGTAGCGGAGAGAAAGACAGGAGCGCCTGCGCCGCATAAGGTCTTACTAGTACAACCGTAACAACATAGATCCAAGAATGCCACCGAACGGGAGAGAAATTTCTAGAGAAGCGCAAATCCCTATCATACATAATTTTTAGAGCACATCGGAGGTCTGCGAAAGGTGAGTAAAAATACTTTTCTCACACTTTCATGGTACAATTGATTTGAAGCTGTCATATAGATTTGTTTAATTACGAAAATTAAGATTTTAGAATGCATGATTTTTATTTGGGATTTTGAAATATTTTCACGTCACTTGATGAATTGATTTAATGAGTGTAATTTTCTTGTTATTCTATTAATGTTTGATGCAATAAAATAATAATAATAAAGAAAATAAATAGCTAAATAAAGGCCCAAATTTTGTACAGCGTGTAACCTTACTGCAGTAGCATAACATTGTTTATGTTTGATATTAGATGATTTCTATTGATATATTTATGACACGCCCCTGTCAGTGAATACATGTACTATAACAAGCATAAAATATATTAAGGACTTATATGTTATGGTTGTGTTTGTATTTTAAATCCTGTTATAGTGTCTATGTAATTGATGCATGGAGTTTGAGAAAATATTTGGTAGTCATCTGGGATGACATTTGGTAGTCATCTGGGATGACATATTGTATAGTGCATATGAGTTGGTCATCACCTTCCGGGAAGGGATGACGGTTGTGCATTCTATTCCGGGAATAGGATGAGAGATATCACCATCTGGGATGGGATATCAATTTATTGAAAATATCCACATCTGGGATGGGATATTAGATACCCCCATCCGGGATGGGGAAGGCAGTGGGACGCCATTGCATGGATATGAGCTCATAGACCTTAGTAGATCTGGGATTCACACCAGTTCTGGGAACTGATCATCCTCTGGCTCATCTAGTTTTATGACAGTATGACCGTGGTTTTGTGCTAATTATATCCCGTTTTCGCCCAAATTAGACTTGATTGTCTTCAAGCAGCATTTTGAGTCTCTAGAGTATTTTTAGGTTAATTTAGTCGATTTAGAGTCGAATAAAGTACTTACTGTTAATCCTTGTTTTCAGGTAATAAAAAGAAGCAGTTCTGGAGTTTTTCGCCCCGCGAGAGGCTACTCGCCTCGCGAACCTGAAGGCTGATTGTGCCAGAAAATGTAATCCTCTCTGTCTCGCCCAGCGAATACTTGACTCGCCCCTCGAGTAATCCAACCCTGGAAGACCAGAAGCCATCACGGCTTACCCGCGTTGAAGGTCACGGCTGTGACAGTTTGGAATTTGAAGAGTCTCGCCTCGCGAGAGAGCCAAACACTGAAGACTGTTCGTAATATTCGCCTCGCGAAGGTGTGCTCGCCTCGCGAGCTCGCGGAATCCAGAAGTTGTATTTAAGTCTGTTTTAGGACAGAACAGAGTTTGGATGATCTTCTCTTTTTCTTTTCTTTTCACAGTTGCGGTTACAACAGTAGAATTAGGTTTAGTGCTTTGTTTTTCCTTTGTAATGGAGAACTAGTCTCCTTGGATTAATCTATTGTGATTGGGTTCCATTTACGCTTGAGGTTTTGTAATTCCTGAACTTTATGCTATTCTCTTTCAATACTTGTTCTGTATGTTCTGTTTGCTTAATTCAGAATCGTATAGAATAGGTGTTGATTTATTTCGATGATTGTGTGTTCCTATACTTAATCGCGTTTGCTTAATTCGCGTGTGTTCAATCATGTTCGCTTAGTCCATGAGTGCTTCACTCCGTTTGCTTAATTCGGGAATAGGAACATATGTCTCGTAGCATTGGTTTCGCTTGTTAATTAATGTTGCAATCGAAAAGAGAGTAGAATCCGCTTAGGGCTTGGAATTATATAAACCGATGATAGTGGGAAACCGAGAACAGTAGGTTAATCGCTTTAGTTTATTTGATAATCCTGTAAACTGCTTTGTTTTTATTGCTCTGTTTCTGCTTTGTTTTCTTTGTTCAATTCCAAATCCAAAACCCCCCAATTCTGACTTTTTCTGTTAGCAACAACCCAAGAGTCCTTGTGAGACGATATCCGAGTTGTCGCTCCCTATCTACATATTTTACAAACCGCTCGCTTTTTGACGCGTGAGCGACAGCGCGTTCAAAAAATTGGCGCCGTTGCCGGGGACTCTTGTTGTTATTAACAGAAAATTAAATTAAAAAAAAACTTTTGCATTACTGAATTAGTTACGGCTGCTTTGTCTGGTTGTGAATCTTAGTGCTTCCCATGGATAATTATATGCAAGATTTTATGCCTAATGTTGATTATGAACCATGCATATATTATCCTAACTTTGATAGGCCACCACCATGCATATATTATCCTGACTTTATTAAACCACCACCATGCATATGTGATCCTAAATTTGCTGGAAGTTATGAGTTTAGCAGTGGTTTTGACATGATTGGAGTGAATGAGGTCCATAGCTCTTCTTCCAACCAGGCCCTTGAGAATAAAATTGATGAGCTCACTTCTTTGCTAAAGCAATTGGCAATGGATAAGGTTCAGCCGGCAAGGTTGTGTGGCATGTGCAGTTCTCCTGAGCACCCTTATGATGCATGCCCCATTCCGAAGGAAGGGTCAGTTACTGATTTGTCTCAAGCTTATGCAGTCCATCCTTACAATCAAGGCAACAATCAGAACCGGTACAGCGTTCCTGACCCTTCCACTGATGAGTACTACCTCAGCTGGGGAAACCATCCAAACCCTTGGTATGGGGACTCACAATTGATGTTACCACTGGCACCACCACAATCCTCCCCAAGTGACCACCTCTGCACCTTCTGGACCTTCACTAGAGGACCTGTTCAAGCAAATGGCTTCACAAGTGACTGCACAAATGACTACACTTTTTCAGTAGCAATTTGGACAGTTTCAACAGCGAACAGATGCTAGCATTAATGCCTTGGATACACTGCAAACTCCACATCCCCTTGAAGAACATACAGATTCACAAATAGTTGTTCTTGACAATGCTTCCTCTGAGGATAATTTTGATAATGATGTCAAGAATACTTCTATTGATGAACTGTGTGTTGAATCTCCAGATATTCACGTCTCCCCTGATTCTATCTATTATACTTCATGTGCTGATTGTAATGAATTTGCTTCGTGTGTAGCATGTTTCGAAAGGTATGAAGAGCAAAACATCCATATGGAACATGAGACATATGAGGTTGAGGGCCCTGTTCAGCCAAGAAACACAGAGAATGAGGATCAGGAGGACATCTGCTGCACCATGCTTGAGGATGATGAAGAACCTTTGGAATTAGATGCATGTGTTGAAAGTGATGGGATGGATGAATTGTGTACTGAATTTCCAGACACTCCAGTTTTTTCTGATTCTGTTTATTGTACTATATGTACTGATTATACTAACACTAACCCTTGTGTGGTGTGTGCTAAGATTTCTGCGTGTAGAGCAGGTGATGGATTTGATAGTGCAGTGAATGAAGAACGTGCAGAAGTTGAAGCAGCACCAGAAACCCTCTCCAGCTATTTGCCACCTCCCCCTGTGGAGCCACCAGCGATGGAGTTCAAGCCTCTGGATTTTGCACCCTTGGATATGAAGACACTGTGGCCAGTCCAAGAGGTTGAACCCCGATTTTATTGGGAGGACTTTGTTGAGAAAGAGGTCATCTCTGACCCAAGAGGGAGTGAGAAGTCCGCCGCACTTGGCGAGGTCACCAGAATTGTCAATTGCTCACCTCCATATCGAGGCTGCAAGTTAGGGGACCATGGAATGAGCTTCCATCCCGTGTCTATCATTTGGGCCTTATGCTACATGCCATGGGATCCGGGAGGATCATATCGTACTTTGAGCATTCCGTGGCCACTGTATCACAGACAGTGGGATCCCGGTGGAACCGCCTCCATGAGTTTTCTCTAAACCTTTTCCTTTTAATTATGCTTGCTTTGTTTTAGTTTTGTTTTCTTTTAGTTCCTGAATAATTTGAGAAGAACAGGAGTATTTGTGTGTTGAGTCGTGTGTCGGCAAAGCTTGATTGGATTTTAACTGAATTTTCATAGATTGATTGCATGTCATATGTTAACTGTTGATGATTTTCCCCTAGGTTTTGAAAATTTGATCCCCATGTGAAAAATTGAAAATTGAACTTTGAGATATTTCATTATGATTGTATGATTTATGATAAGTTTGGGGTGATGGGAAGCACACACTAGGGATAGAATCTCAGTCAAACAATTTGCAAAAATGTCCAGGTGAGGATTTGAGCCTCCAGCATGTTTTTAATTGTGAGAATCACTTTCAAGTTGCACTTTCCCGAATTTGCTTGAATCTCTTTATGGTTTGCATGTTTATGTGTTTGCATCAAATGATTTAGGCATTTTCTTTGTAAATAACCACTTGGCCTGAAAATAACCGTCCCTAATGCATGTTCCCTAGTTAGCCCATTGAGCCTAATTAGCCTATTGTTCTTGATAACCTTATGTTATGAGCCAAAATCTGGAAAAACCATGTTAACCCGATCTTAGGATTAGGAGAGCATGGAAGCTTAGTAAGAGAAGGGTTGCAAGAAACTAAGTTTGGGGTGGCTACAAGGTGTAATGTGTTGTTTGGGATTGAGAAAAAGGAAAAGAATATAATAAAAAGGTTGGAGCCAAAGGCAAAAAGAAAAGAAAAGCAGAACAAAAAAGAACAAAAAAATGTAAAAAAAAAAGGATATTAAAAGAAAAAGGCTTTAGTCACCCAAGGCAAAAAGGAAAAAAATGGAAAAAGGAACTTGAGTGGAAATTCAGTGTATCAAAATGTTCATGCTCTCTTAGTTCCTAGGGACTTAAGCCTAGTTCCTTTGTATATCCTACCTTTAGCCAGGCCCCATTACAACCCTTAAAAGTCCTTTTGATGTTGCATGCATGTTTTCGTGGGAACTATTTTGAAATGAAAATCAAATTCATGGGAAGTGTTCTTAAAAGTTAAATTGAGTGAAATGTTGATAACCTAAACAAACTGAGCGATTGAGTGAAACACTAAATGCCCTTGTGAGGAAGGCAGTTGTTTGAATTTGGCGATCTTCCTTTTGTGTGTAACTTGGATCCCTTGCTTAGATTACTGATTGCTTGAATGATGAAGTTCTCAAATGTTTAGAGTAAATGAATGTGGGGGTCACATTGTTACAAAAGGGGGGAATCATCAAGGAAAAATTTTTTGTTGAATTGCTTGAAATTTGTGCCAAGTTGATTGAATCCTTAAGCTTGCCATGTCTTGAGTCTTTTTAAGTTTTTGAGTTTTAGTTTGCTTGGGGACAAGCAAAGTTTAAGTTTGGGGTATTTTGATCAGCCTCTGGCTCATCTAGTTTTATGACTAGTATGACCGTGGTTTTGTGCTAATTATATCCCGTTTTCGCCCAAATTAGACTTGATTGTCTTCAAGCAGCATTTTGAGTCTCTAGAGTATTTTTAGGTTAATTTAGTCGATTTAGAGTCGAATAAAGTACTTACTGTCAATCCTTGTTTTCAGGTAATAAAAAGAAGCAGTTCTGGAGTTTTTCGCCTTGCGAACCTGAAGGCTGACTGTGCCAGAAAATGCAATCCTCTCTGTCTCGCCCCGCGAATACTTGACTCGCCCCGCGAGTAATCCAACCCTGGAAGACCAGAAGCCATCACGGCTTACCCGCGTTGAAGGTCACGGCTGCGACAGTTTGGAATTTGAAGAGTCTCGCCTCGCGAATGATAAGCTCGCCTCGCGAGAGAGCCAAACACTGAAGACTGTTCGTAATATTCGCCTCGCGAAGGTGTGCTCGCCTCGCGAGCTCGCGGAATCCAGAAGCTTTATTTAAGTCTGTTTTAGGACAGAACAAAGTTTGGATGATCTTCTCTTTTTCTTTTCTTTTCACAGTTGCGGCTGCAACAATAGAATTAGGTTTAGTGCTTTGTTTTTCCTTTGTAATGGAGAACTAGTCTCCTTGGATTAATCTACTGTGATTGGGTTCCATTTACACTTGAGGTTTTGTAATTCCTGAACTTTATGCTATTCTCTTTCAATACTTGTTCTGCATGTTCTGTTTGCTTAATTCGGAATCGTATAGAATAGGTGTTGATTTATTTCGATGATTGTGTGTTCCTATACTTAATCGTGTTTGCTTAATTCGCGTGTGTTCAATCATGTTCGCTTAGTCCATGAGTGCTTCACCCCGTTTGCTTAATTCTGGAATAGGAACATATGTCTCGTAGCATTGGTTTCGCTTGTTAATTAATGTTGCAATCGAAAAGAGAGTAGAATCCGCTTAGGGCTTGGAATTATATAAACCGATGATAGTGGGAAACCGAGAACAGTAGGTTAATCGCTTTAGTTTATTTGATAATCCTGTAAACTGCTTTGTTTTTATTGCTCTGTTTCTGCTTTGTTTTCTTTGTTCAATTCCAAATCCAAAACCCCCCAATTCTGACTTTTTCTGTTAGCAACAACCCAAGAGTCCTTGTGAGACGATATCCGAGTTGTCGCTCCCTATCTACATATTTTACAAACCGCTCGTTTTTTGACGCGTGCGCGACAGCGCGTTCAGAACCAAAGAGTCAAGTCAAGTGATTCTGGGAACCACCGAGTCATGTTCATGGAGTCGTATTACATAGAGCTTGCATGGTGAATGTGATTAAATGTGATGAGATATGTCCGTAGTTGATTTTATGAGTTGTGGTTTAACTGATTGATATTGAATTAATTTATATGTTATTATTTTCGAAGATTTATTATATTTATTAAATTGAAAATCAGCGGGTACCATGGATGTTTTTCCGGCTACCGCTCCGGCTGAGAACAACACTATTTGTGAAAATATTTTTAGAACTTGATTTTTATTCACTGGGATTATATCTCATTAAAAGTGTTGTTTTCAGAGCACGAGGACGACATCATTGAAGCTGAAGAGGATTGAAGACTTAGCTATTTTCCTCATTCATTATCTAGCTTTGTTAGTATTTTATTTTTTTCGTTGGGTTATTTTAGTGGACGCCCGGGTTTTGAGGCAATTCATTTCATTTACATAAGGATTTATTACCATTATTTTACTTTAATAATCATTAAGGTATTTTCAGACAATTATATTTATGAAAATTTTATTTAGACATTTTTTTTTGTGAATCTATTTCGGGTTACTACTGTAACGAAGGGCGTTACATTTATGGTATCAGAGCAGTTCAATTCTAAATCGGACTGTGGTAATGGGGCTTTTTCTAAAATACAATTTGGGCGCATAGGATGCTTGTTAGAGTTATAGATGTTGCATGCTATTCTTTGGGATATTGGACCTGATCAACCCAGTATTTCATTGGTAGTGAACAGATTTATGGCGACTAATAGGCGAAGGACGAATGTTGCACTTGCAGCAACTTTGGATTGTATGGCCAAAGCTATGCAAGGACAGACGGAGACACGCCGTCAACTGAATGGGAATGGAGGCTAGTCACTAATGAAGTGGTGGCAACCTAGGACCCTTAACACGTGGGACTGTTCGAATTCAAGAAGAACAATCCGTCATCTTTCTGAGGCAGCTTAGATCCGAAGGAGGCTGAATTTCTTCTACTCGTTAAAAAAAATTATATTATCTGATTCAGGAGCAACGCATCCCTTGATACATCCTTCATGTGTGAAAATTTGGAGATGTCAATCTTTCATTTGTCCTTCGGTTCATAGGTTTCTACTCCTATAGGGACCCTTAACACGTGGGGCTGTTCGAATTCAAGAAGAACAATCCGTCATCTTTCTGAGGCAGCTTAGATCCGAAGGAGGCTGAATTTCTTCTACTCGTTAAAAGAAATTATATTATCTGATTCAGGAGCAACGCATCCCTTGATACATCCTTCATGTGTGAAAATTTGGAGATGTCAATCTTTCATTTGTCCTTCGGTTCATAGGTTTCTACTCCTATAGGGATATTCTTGTTCCTCATTTGGTTGTTTAAATTGTTTCCTTGTGCGTCAAGACACTCCTTATGACATCAATCTTATTGTTATCTATGTATTGTATTTTATTCTTGGTATTGACTTATTGGCATCTAGACTCATTGCCATAAGCATTCTGACAAAAATGTCCTTATCTTTTCACATCCAATGTCTAATGATTTTCTCCGTGCCTGGTTCTATTGTTTCTGTTGTTGCTTGTCATAAGTGCTCAGTTGAGGGAGCTCAGGGATATATACTTCTCTTTTCTGCTAAGATGGAGGCTGAAAGTGACATAGCGGCACTGCCTATTGTGTGTGAGTTCCCAGATGTGTTTCCTAAGGATGTCTCTAATTCACATCCAGATAGAGAGATTGAGTTCACCATAGATCTAGTACCGGGGAGTGGACCTGTATCAGTAGCACCCTATAGGATGGCATCTCTAGAGTTGAGCGAGCTTAAGAAACAAATAGAGGATATGTTGCAAAAGGGGTTTATTAGGCCTAGTGTGTCACCTTGGGGAGCACCAGTGCTTCTAGTGAAGAAAAGAGTTGGGAGTATGAGGTTGTGTGTTAATTATAGGCAACTGAATAAGGTAACCATCAAGAACAAATATCCCTTGCCTAGGATAGATGATCTCTTAGATGAGTTAAGGGGAGCGTCAGTGTTTCCAAAATAGATCTAAGATCGGGATACCAACAAATTAGAGTTAGAAGCGAGGACACCCCTAAGACAGCCTTCAGGATAAGGTATGGGCACTATGGGTATGTAGTGATGCCCTTTGGCGTGACCAACGCCCCAGCCGTTTTCATGGACTACATGAATCGGATCTTTAGGACCTTTTTGGACAAGTTTGTGGTGGTGTTCATAGATGAAATTTTAATATACACTAGGACGCCAGAAGAACATGGAGAACACTTAAGGTTGGTGCTGCAGATCTTGAGGGACGAGCGTCTTTATGTCAAACCGGAGAAGTGTGAGTTTTGGCTAGACGAGGTAACGTTTTTAGGACACACAATCTCAAAGGATGGTGTAGCGGTTGATTCCTCTAGAGTTGATGCGGTGTTGGGATGGGAACAACCTAAGACAGTAACCGAAGTAAGAAGTTTCTTAGGCTTAGCTGGTTACTATAGGAAGTTCATAGAGGGGTTCTCTAGATTAGCCTTACCTTTGACCCAGTTGACTAGGAAGGGGAGACCTTTTGTGTGGGACCAGGAGTGTGAGGACGGGTTCCAAGAGCTTAAGAGGAGATTGGTGTCATCACCAGTCTTAATTATTCCGGATCCCTTAGTGAGTTTGGTGGTATACTGCGACGCATCTAAGAATGGCTTGGGGATGTGTCTTAATGCATGAAGGCAAGGTGGTAGCATATGCCTCTAGGCAGCTTAGGCCACATGAGGGGAATTACCCTACCCATGACCTAGAGCTAGCAGCTGTGGTTTTTGCCCTTAAGCTTTGGAGGCATTACCTTTATGGGGCAACGTTTGAAGTTTTTAGTGACCATAAAAGCCTTAAATATCTGTTCGACCAGAAGGAGTTGAACATTAGACAACGAAGGTGGATGGAGTTCCTTAAGGACTATGACTTCGAGGGGAAAATCCAATATGGTGATAGATGCTTTGAGTAGGAAGTCCCTACACGTGTCGAGCTTGATGGTGCAAGAGCTGAACCTCATGGAAGAGTTTGGGGACATGAATCTGGAGGTGTTGGATGTGTCCTTAAATGTCTTAAGTTTGAAGTTGAATAGGTTGGAAATTAATAGTGACCTTAGAGATGGGGTTAGGCGGGAACAACTTTTAGGCCAGGAGTTGCAGTCTCGGTTGGGACAAGAGGGTTATGAGCTATCTGTTGATGGGCTAGTGGAGTTTAAGAATAGGATCGTTGTTCCTAAGGAGGGGAGCCTTAGAGAGAAGATATTAGAGGAAGCTCGTAAGGGGAAGTTTACCATACATCCTGGAATAACTAAGATGTACCAAGACCTTAAGAGGATGTATTGGTGGCCAGGAATGAAGAAGGATGTGGCTAGCTTCGTAACTAGGTGTTTAGTGTGCCAAAAGGTTAAGATAGAACATCAAAAGCCTTTGGGGTTGTTGCAGTCCTTGGAGATTCCAGAATGGAAGTGGGAGAGAATTTCTATGGACTTTGTGACGGGGTTACCTAAGATGCGTTTGAGCTTAGACGCCATTTGGGTGATAGTGGATAGGTTGACCAAGTCTGCCCACTTCTTGCCAATTAAGGCAACCTATAGCTTAGACAAGTTGGCGTACCTCTATATCAAGGAAATAGTCAAGCTTCATGGGATACCCACATCTATAGTGTCGGATAGAGACCTGAGGTTTACCTCTAGATTTTGGAGAGCTTTTCAGCAAGCCTTTGGGACTAAGTTGAACCTTAGCACGGCCTATCATCCCCAAACGGATGGTCAGTCAGAGCGGACCATTCAGACCCTTGAGGATATTCTTAGGGCGTGTGTCCTGGATGGAGGAGGGAGTTGGGATAGATTCCTACCTCTCATTGAGTTTGCGTATAACAATAGTTATCACGCTAGTATAGGCATGGCACCCTATGAGACCCTATATGGGAGGAAGTGTAGGTTCCCTTTATGTTGGTGTGAGGTAGGTGAGAAAACCTTGATAGGATCCGAATTGGTCCAGGAAACCACAGAGAGGATTAAAGTCATTAGGGAAAGGATGCGCACTGCACAGAGTAGACAAAAGAGCTATGCCGACAAAAGGAGAAAGCCTCTAGAATTCCAGGAAAGTGATAATGTATTTTTGAGAGTCACTCCTAAGACGGGGGTAGGGAGGTCGATGAAAGTCCTCAAGCTAAATCCTCGTTTCATGGGACCTTTCCAAATCCTTAAAGGAGTCGGGCCTGTTGCTTATCAATTGGCTCTTCCGCCACAGTTGGCAAACCTTCATGATGTTTTCCATGTGTCACGAGTCAGAAAATATGTGCCCGATGAATCTCATGTGATAGCTCCTGAGTCAATAATATTGAAGGATAATTTAATCTTTAAGCCCATACCTATTCAGATCATTGACAAGAGCACAAAAACTCTGAGGAACAAGATGATCCCATTGGTGAAGGTGTTATGGGACGGATTGACTCCCGAGGAAGCCACTTGGGAGATGGAGGATGACATCGTGCGTCAATACCCATATTTTATTATCTAAGGTACGGTAACCTTTACGTTTGAATATGTCACATGTTAAAATAAGTGTGTGAGTGCGAGGTGAATTTCGGGGACGAAATTCTCTAAGGAGGGGAGAAAATGTAACATCCTAAAATTCTAATATAATTAATTTGAAAAAAAAGGATTAAGTTATAAAAAAAAATAATAATAATAATAAAATAAAAAAAATAATAATGATATAATAAAAATAAAATATGATTAAGAGGTTTAGTGGTGAGAATTTATTAGTATAAAATTTATTAGAATTGATCAATGAATAGAAAAGAAATATTAAATTAAAATAAATAGAACAAGAAAAAAAAAAGAGAATTAGTGTGTGTGTGTGTGTGTGTGTATGTATGTATGTATATATATATATATATATATATATATATATATATATATATATATATATATATATATATATATATATATATATATAAAACTTGCGCCTAATGCACAAGTTTAAAAAAATAAAATAAAATAATACAAAACCCTGAATGGTGAATGTGCCCTACTTACGTATATGTATGTATGTATGTATGTATGTATATATATATATATATATATATATATATATATATATATATATATATATTAACGTAAAGGAATAGTAGCAGAGAGAAAGATAGGAGCGCCTGCGCCGCATAAGGTCTTACCAGTATAACCGTAACAATATAGATCCAAGAATGCCACCGAACGGGAGAGAAATTTTTAGAGAAGCGCAAATCCCTATCATACGTAATTTTTAGAGCACATCGGAGGTCTGCGAAAGGTGAGTAAAAATACTTTTCTCACACTTTCATGGTACAATTGATTTGAAGCTGTCATATAGATTTGTTTAATTACGAAAATTAAGATTTTAGAATGCATGATTTTTATTTGGGATTTTGAAATATTTTCACGTCACTTGATGAATTGATTTAATGAGTGTAATTTTCTTGTTATTCTATTAATGTTTGATGCAATAAATTAATAATAATAAAGAAAATAAATAGCTAAATGAAGGCCCAAATTTTGTACAGCGTGTAACCTTACTGCAGTGGCATAACATTGTTTATGTTTGATATTAGATGATTTCTATTGATATATTTATGACACGCCCCTATCAGTGAATACATGTACTACAACAAGCATAAAATATATTAAGGACTTATATGTTATGGTTGTGTTTGTATTTTAAATCCTGTTATAGTGTCTATGTAATTGATGCATGGAGTTTGAGAAAATATTTGGTAGTCATCTGGGATGACATATTGTATAGTGCATATGAGTTGGTCATCACCATCTGGGAAGTGGTATCGGTTGTACATTCTATTCCGGGAATAGGATGAGAGATATCACCATCTGGGATGGGATGTCAATTTATTGAAAATATCCACATCTGGGATGGGATATTAGATACCCATATCCAGGATGGGGAAGGCAGTGGGACGCAATTGCATGGATATGAGCTCATAGACCTTAGTGGATCTGGGATTCACACCGGTTCTGGGAACCAAAGAGTCAAGTCAAGTGATTCTGGGAATCACCGAGTCATGTTCATGGAGTCATATTACATAGAGCTTGCATGGTGAATGTGATTAAATGTGATGAGATATGTCCGTAGTTGATTTTATGAGTTGTGGTTTAACTGATTGATATTGAATTAATTTATATGTTATTATTTTCGAAGATTTATTATATTTATTAAATTGAAAATCAGCGGGTACCATGGATGTTTTTCCGGCTACCGCACCGGCTGAGAACAACACTATTTGTGAAAATATTTTTAGAACTTGATTTTTATTCACTGGGATTATATCTCATTAAAAGTGTTGTTTTCAGAGCACGAGGACGACATCATTGAAGCTGAAGAGGATTGAAGACTTAGCTATTTTCCTCATTCATTATCTAGCTTTGTTAGTATTTTATTTTTTTCGTTGGGTTATTTTAGTGGACGCCCGGGTTTTGAGGCAATTCATTTCATTTACAGAAGGATTTATTACCATTATTTTACTTTAATAATCATTAAGGTATTTTCAGACAATTATTTTTATGAAAAATTTATTTAGACTTTTTTTTTGTGAATCTATTTCGGGTTACTACTGTAACAAAGGGCGTTACACAACGGTTAAATTTTATCTATCTTTGCGACCGATATTAAATCGGTCGCTAAACGACGCGCAAAAAATTAAAATAGAGCGTTTTAGAGACCGATTTAAAATCGGTAGCTAAATTTATGAATTCAAATTTTAAATTAACCCAATTAGAGACCGATTTAGCGACTGAATAATTCGATCGCTAAAAAATAAAATCCCTAAATCGCGATTTCCTTCCTCTCTTCCCCCATTTCTCTTTTCTTCTCTTCTCTCTCACGTGCAGCTCCGCCCCCTTCGTTGTTCCGGCCGCGCATCGCCACCTATCAGTGTCTCGTCCTCCTCCGGCCACCACTTGGTAAGTTTCTCCTCTTATCCTTCTCATTTCGTGTTTCTCCTTCTCTGTCTCTCATTCTCTCTTCCTCCTCCCAGCAGCATCGTGCCACCACCGCCACCACTGCCACCACTGTAGCACGTGACCTCCTTCTTTGGTAAGGTCTCCTCTCCTCTTTCTCTTTGTATCTCGCTCTCTCTCTCTCTCTTGCTTGGTTCTCTTTGTCTCAGTTTCTCTCAATGTCTCTCTCAAGTGTTGTCTCTTCCTCCTCCGGCCACTGCCACCATCTCAAGGGGTTCTGTTCGCGCAACCACCACCCCCACAGTCTCCTCTGATCAGTTCTGTCTCAAGTTAGGATTTAGGAAAGTTCTGTCAGTATGGGTATTTATGCTGTCAAATTAATCATTGATGTTGTTCTAGTGAAATCCAGAGTAGAGAAATTCTGACAGTAGGGGTATATTGATTTAAATAACTTATTGGATAGATAATATAAGTTAGCTTCCTCTTGATTCACTATCTCTAAGACTATAATGCTTGGAAGTAGGACTACTATAAGTTTCATGGCCATCCCTGCATAAAATAAGCAAATATGAAGGCAAGAATGTAATTAGTAAATTACAGGCACATTGTATTAGACATAAGGAAGACTATGTTAATATGAGTTTGAAGGCACATTGCAGGCTCTATTTGCAGGTTTTCTGTTATGATGAGTCACTACACTAGTCACCAATTATGTTTTGCATTTGTTATTAGATTCGGTTGCATATATGTACTTCTTGATTAGGCTTGTTTTTTGTTATGCTCAGGGTGCTATATATATGTAGATATCTGATGAATGAATAATAGAGAATAAAGATGATGAATGAAATTAGTATTTTTCAATAATAGCTTAGCTCTTACATTTTCCTAAGCTTAGCTAGTAGATTGTTAGTGAAGAGCATATTTGAATTGATTTGCTGATTGTTAGTGAAGAGTTGAGCTCAATAGGATTCTGGTTGTGTGCTGGTAGATTAGAAATGATGCATGTGGTTGCAATTGAATATGTTGTTTGTTAGTGGAGAGCTGAGCTCAATAGGATACTGGTTGTGTGCTGGTAGATTAAAATTGATGCATGTGGTTGTAAACTTTATATGTTGTTTGTTAGTGGAGAGCAGAGCTCAATAGGATGGATGTGTCAATTCTATGCCTTGATTGCCATTAGTGGAGAGCAAAGCTCAATAGGATGTGATCCTGTCAAAAAGGCGGGACGCTTGTTGTGTGTTGCTAATTTAGAAGTTATGCATGTGTTTGACAATTATGTGTTACTTGTTAGTGGAGAGCGGAGCTCAATAGGATGTTCGCTACTATATTTTATCTAAGTTTGTATTGAAATATGCTTCAATATATATTTGTTGAAGTATGCTGCAATCCTCATAAGTCAATGGTTTTATTTTCTGCTAGAGTTAATTATTAAGCTACGAAAGCATTAGTTTCCTATTTGAGATTCAATATTAATGAGCATGCGTACCTTCTCAGGGAACGCATGCTCATTCAATATTTTGGATGTGCTTGAAGGATTCTTGAAGTTTGAGGTTTTTCTTTAATTCTGCCTTAAGGCCAAGGTCTTAGATAATGAAGGATTAAGTATAGGGTTAGATAAAATGAAGGGTGGGGCACAATTTGCCAGGCACATGACGTGCCGTCATCATTCAAACATTATTCACATTATAAAGCAGCTCTGTACACAATATTATGAAAGCAACTCTGGTTTTCTACTCATTTGTTTCACTAGGCAATGGAGCTTTCCAGAAATAGTTGTTGATGACCATCCTTACTAGGTTATCTAGGCATTTCCAGTAGGAAAAGTCCTCTTTGTGACTATCCTTCAAAACGACGTAAAAGCATCTGCTTTCCTGAAAACTACTATGTTTGCTAATCTGTAAAGTTGCATGTGAAGTTGCATTTCTTTGTTCTATTTTAACATGCTAGTATGCTACATGGATCTTTCCATCTTTTCTTATTATCACTTGATGAATTTTAGACATATGACTTGTTTTCCTTATCGTTTTATCAGAAAATGGACCCGACTAAATGTTTTCAGACAGTCATCCATTTAGACCAGGTACAATATCTCATCAACTTAAGAATAACGATCGGATTCACGTAATGATGGTTAAGGCATAAACTAATCATTACTAAATTGTGCTTGTGTATTTGCAGGATTTGATTTCAATCCCGCGATCATTCTACCATCGTTGGGGAAGAGGAATACCGCGTGTTGTGACTATTGAAGACAAATGCGGAAATCTGTTCAATGGGAATATAGTAATCCATGATGATCGCCCATATTTTGCAACAGACACAAATGGTATCAGGGAGTTGTATTTGTTGTTCACTGGTGTATTGGTAAAGTTTAAGTACCTTGGGGGTTCTCGCTTCTACATGTTCATCCCTTTGGAAGATTGATGAGTTTTGATATTTTGATTAGTACTTATTGACTGTGGTGTGTTTTTATGTTTTGATCGTTAATTAGTACATTATTAAACTTTTTTTACAAACAATTATTAAACTTGCGTTAATTAATGCATGTGTTTTCTTGATCATATTGACTGTGGTGTTTTGGATCGTTAGTACATCATATTTACGTTTTCTATTTATTAAACAAAAATATTGGTGTATTTTGTTTATATCAGAAATTAAAAATCAATGGGGTAATAGTTGAAAAACAAAATTTGGTCGGTAGGATTAAGTTACAGGAAAATTTTTATTAAAAAAAAATTCAAATTTTGCGACCGAAATAGCGACCGAAAATCAGTCACCAAATTCGGTTATTTGAGCATGCGACCAACTTTACGGCGACCGAAATATATAATTTTGTGACCGAAATATCGGTCGCAAATTTGCAACCGAAATACAAATTCGGTCACAAAACATTTAGCAACCAGGGTTTCTGCTACCCCCTTAAGTCGGTCGCTACACAATATAGCAACCGAATTATCATGTTTAGCGACCGAAATCTTTGATCGCTAAATAGGTTTTTTTTGTAGTGCAAGCACCACACAATCAGAACTTTTTAAACAAAGCAGAACCTTAAAAGAGAGTATTGAGAGAACTTACCTATGCGACAAAATGCAAAAACAAGTAAGGATAAGGGGAGGAGCCGCAGACAAGAAGATCAGGAACTGATAAATATAATAATACAATATGAAATCAAATTAATATCCTTAGAGCCAACTTAATTGTATTCAAGTTAGTAATATAAAAGTTCAACAAATTGGCATTACGACCAATTGATTACCTGTGGAGATGGAGTGGGGACGAAGGGACTCGGTTTAAACTCACGAGAAATAGAGCAGTGACCTATAATGCATAAATAAAATTAATTGTGTCAGATACTAAAATTTTTGAAACTAACTTTTAAGAGTTTGTATATAGATAAATTATATAACTCAAGCATTAAGTTAAAAGACTACTTATCTAGTCCTAAAAAAAAAAAAAGACAATTTATCTAAAATAGCTGAAGTTATTTTTATCAAACAAAGCAGATGGACATCAAGATTATATTTGGACTACTATCCTCATGTCATGCCCACCTATCCGTTTGCTAGTGTAATAGATTTATATTTAAAATTTTCCATTAAATCCATAGCAGCAAATATCTTGAACTTACAATATTTTCCTATAAAAAAATAGCTTAAAATATTCCAATGCAATATTTGTGATTTTGTATCAGCGTTTGGACATTGATGGACCAACTTATGATTGTAAATTTAAAAGTTCATTAACGTAACGCAAGGTACAATTTGAACATGACAACCTTTTCAACTACTTATTCTCAATGCCTTACTATTCATGTTCTCAAACTTGAATTGAAGGTTGGCTATTGTCTGTGCGTTTCTTACCATTGAGATATTGTAGTGGATGAACAAAATTGATACATAATATATATTGCTAACAATCAAGTTAGCAGTTAGCTAGATAATAGTCAACAATTTTTCTAGCTTATGGCATTGTTCATAATTGGCATGGATGATAGAACAAATAATTGAATAAGTAACACTTACGTGATTAGAAAGGTGATAAGATGAAATAGAAAGGTAGGGGAAAAAAAAGGAAATACATGCCAGTGCAAAGGAATCATTTGCTGCCCTCATCATCTATGTAACCTCCATAACAATTCTGGCCGAAAATGAGGAACCAATAATATGAGTTAATGAGGATTGAACCGTTGTTATTCATTCATATGAGCAAGTAATGAGGTTTGAAGCTGCAGGTACTCATTTAGTTAAGTGAAGGTATAATGAGGTTGACCAAGGAGAGAACAGTTGTAACGTAGAGAATGAAATGTTAATCAGCAGAGATGAGTGTTCAACACTGCATAAGTGTGATCTCAGAGTAATTGAAAGTGTGATATCAGAGTTTGTAACTGAGGAAAAAAATGTTGAAACTTGCAGATGGTTAAAGGACAAAGTAACTGAAAAGTAAGGATACAACCGATATTGCTCTTTCAATTGGGATATTAAAAATGGATAAACATGGTAATAAACCAGCAATCTTATATTCTCTAGTTGAAAATTTTAATCTTCTCCAAAATGAGAAAGATACCGAGGCCCATTTCTTCAAATCCAGTAATGTTGGTCTCAAATTATTCCTCCTAAAGAATTCGAGAATCATTTCAAGATTGGAGTGGTAAGGTTCCATTTATGAGCACCTCGCAACTGAGAATGGAGAAGAAGGCATTGACTCCCAATGTGAAAGAATTTCATTTTCAAGAACCAAGTTTCTCTGAGAAGCTTCATTAACCAAATAGAAATTTGAGCACAAGGTATATAATTTATATGTATTAGACAATTACACGGCATGGTGTTGTGTGTTTATGTTCTTCCTCCATACATTTTTTTTTTCTTCTCGGAGTTAAAGACCACAAACCTCATTGTTGCCAATGTATGGCAATAAAGAAAGCACTCACCTGATTCTTGACAATAACATGACCAACTTTAACATTATCTTGATTGATAAAACCAAACATTGATCCAGATAATACTTGTGCCCCATCGTGAAGGAAAACCTGTCAGACGGGGTGATATGAAAGTAGGAAGAGATGGATATACTCTAAATTTCACATAAAATGGGCTCGTAAAAAACTAAATCCTTGAGGGTTATGACTTTGCTTCAAACATACGTCATTTTTAAGCCCCTTGTCATGTTCCTTTCCCTGAGACTCCACACCAACATTGCTTTTGTATGCATAATCTTTTGTCTATTTTCAAACGTGAAAACACAAAATTAGTAAAGAAATTTTTTAAAAATTCAACAACAAAAGGAAAAAAAGTGTCAGAGAGTGGTCATTCTTACAATATGAACTCTGTAAACCTCCAATGTTATTCTTTCTTAGATCATTCTGATTCTTACACATGTAAATCATTCTTGCAAGAGAAAGAAAATACCCATACTGACAGAACTTCCCTAAACCCTAACCTGAGACAGAACTGATCAGAGGAGACTGTGGGGGTGGCGGTCGCGCGAACAGAACCCCTTGAGATGGTGGTGGTGGTCGGAAGAGGAAGAGACGACACCTGAGAGAGACATAGAGAGAAACTAAGACAAAGAGAATCGAGCAAGAGAGAGAGAGAGCGATATACAAAGAGAGAGAGGAGAGGAGACCTTACCAAAGGAGGAGGTCGCGGCGCTACAGTGGTGGTCGTGGTGGTGGCACGGTACTGTTGGGAGGAGGAAGAGAGAGTGAGAGACAGACAAGGAGAAACACAAAATGAGAAGGATAAGAGGAGAACCTTACCAAGTGGTGGCTAGAGGAGGACGAGACGATGAGAGATGGCGGTGCGCGACCGGAACAGGGAAGTGGGTGGAGTGAGATCTGCTAATTTTTAGGGATTTAATTTTTAGCGATCGAACAATTCGGTCGCTATTTCGATCGCCGTAATTAAATTTTTTAAAACGATCGCAAATTCGGTCACTGGTTGAGTTATTTTGAAATTTTAATTCTCCAGGTTAGCGACCGAATTAAAATCAGTCGCAAAAACACTCTACATCAAAAGTTTTTACACATGGGTTAGCGACCGAATTAAGATCGGTTGCAAAAATAAATAAAATTTTACCATTGGATTAAAATCGGTTGCCATTTCAGTCACCAAAAAAGTCAACAACTTCTGACTTTTTATATGCTTCAGTTAGCGACCGAAATAGCGACCGACGGCTCTGCTACCCTACTTTTCGGTCGCTATTTCAGTCGCAAGATTAATTATAACACGTGTTCTTGTAGATCCTAAAATTGGTCGCAATTTCGATCGCAAATAGTAACTATTATATTCGGTCGCTATTTTCGATTGCTAAATGACCTTTTATTTGTAGCTTTAACATAATATTTTTAAGAAAGCCCTAATCAACACTATCATAAGCCTTGCTTATGTCAATCTTCAACGCCACCTCTCCCACACTCCCTTTCGTCTTGCATTTCATATGGTGAATAAGTTCAATAGCCACATACACATTATCTAAGATTGACCTGCCTTCAACAAAAGCAGATTGCTCCTGAGATATGCAGCTAGCAAGAATAGGCTTCGGCCTGTTAGCTAAAACTTTAGAAAGGATTTTATAAACCACATTACACAAAGCAATTGGTCTAAGATCCTTCATAGAAATTGGATTTTCCTTTTTTTGAAATGAGGACAATATTTGTATCATTGAGAAAAGTAAGAAAAATGCCATTTTCAAGCCAAGACACTCCTGCGTGATAAACCTCCATGTCACAAAGATCCCAGAAGCGCTTATAAAAAACTGGGTTGAGCCCATCAGACCTTGGGGCTTTATCTGAATGTATTTGAAAAATGGCTTTTTTGAACTTACCAATAGTAAAAGGAGCAGTTAATTTACCATTTTCATCTTCTGTGACACGAACATTGATATGCTCTAAAACTGGCTCGTACTGTCCTTGCGCTGCTTGGAATAAATTATTCACTCTCCAAATTTTAATATTTGAATCTCCATACTTTTATTTGCAAAAAATTCATATTCAATGCTATGTGATAAATGCATGATCCACGCATGGTTTGAATTGTCATTGCATCCGTATACAAGAGATATTATGTAATTAAGAAAGAGTTTAATTCCTATCTACGGTAAGTATGAGTTTTATACAAACTTTCAATAAAAGCACATTAAAATGTCAGCATAAAACCTATTACACTATAATATATGCTACTTTAATTAATTAAGAAATTAACTGAACCATTCATGTCAACAAAGGAGTAAACTGTAATATCTTTATATGTATGTTTAGAATTAAAGTGTTAATTCATCAAACCTCAAGGGTGAGTGAGGATAGCGTTACCCTAAGTTTAAACTACTTGGATTGCCTGGTGAAAGAAAATTATTCAGGTTTCCTTTAAACGTATATTGCCACTAATCTATGCCTAAACTGAAACAACAAACCCTTTTTACTCCAATAACACAATTTCCATTCCATTTATAATCAGAAATCGATGGTTCAGATAAGCTTTTAACTTTATACAATACAAACCAAACAAACAACAATGGAACCATAACTTGAGAGCTGAGACACCTACAACAAATCCTACAAGGCTAGACCATTCGAACTTGCTGAAGGTGAATCATGACCACTTTATTCTAAAACAACAAACCGGGTTCAACCAAACACAAACATACACTTTATGTATATTATTATTATTACATCGCTGCTTTCAAGCTTTGATCTGCACACCTCACTTACAGTTGCAAGGGTCGCATGTGCAGTTTGATCCACACTTGCAGCCATTGTCCTCAGCTGCAACACCCATTTCAGCACCATCGAACTGGGCCTTCACAGGTGCAACGCCCATGATAAGAGTCTCTGTTGTGGTCATCTCGGAAGAGATGGAGTCTGAGTACTTGTTGCAGCTGCGGCACAAGAAAAAAAAAAATTCAACACAAGGTGTGTTATAAATATGTGGAAAAAAAATTAAACTTATATATGTTCGTATAAAATTGTCGGAATTTGATTTTTTTTTTTTTTTTCCTTTATAGAAACCAAAATCAAATTTTATCAAAATTCATAGGAATAAAAACATATTTAACCCATGTTGAATTTCATGGTTTCAGAGTAAAGGGAAGAAGAGAAGGTTTAGAGAAATTGAGAAAATTGTATATTGATGAAAATGAAAAAGTTAAGAATACAGTGAGTAACCTTGGCTTATATAGCCAACTAATCCAAGTAAACTAACTAACCATTAAAACTAATTATAACTAACTCTAACCAATTATAACTATCTTAACAGCCCCCCGCAAGCTGGAAGGTGTACATAGCACTTCCAGCTTGGAATGATCAATACAAATTCATATTCAAAAAAAAAATACAATGACAATGCAAAGAACATATTGGCAAATACAAAAGGAATGCAGGCCAACAAAACCAACCAATGCTTAACCACCGTAAAAGGCAGAAGCTCCAAGTGCTTAACCACCATACAAGGTAGAAGCTGAAATCATCAAAGCCAACAAGGGCAAAAGCTTAACCATTAAGCAGAAGCCACTACTCAAGGCTTAACCACTTAACAGAAGCATATATGCTTAACCACCAAGATAAGGGCAGAAGCTAACAACAAATTGTCAATGCTTAACCATCCATGACAGAAGCTCATATCAATGCTTAACCACCATGGACAGAAGCTTACAAGAAAGCCAAATAGGCTAAACAGAAACTAAAATTATTGATCAATCTTCTTCAACAATCACCGATCGAATCAATATCGCTGAAGCAAGAAACAGGAATATGTCTTCAAAGAGGACATAGTACAAACATCTTGTGAGCATCCAAATCAAGCTCAACCAAAGAACAACTACCAAACTCCAAATAATTGCCAAATTTGCAGTTGCATCTTCAAATGATCCAAAAAGAACCAAACCATCGAATTTGAATCACCAACCGAGCTTGACACATGGCGGCTCTTTCTCCATCTTTAAAATCAAAGAACCCTGGAACTGCACGAAAAGAATCGTAAGAGACCTTCAACAACTGGGGTAACTGGACTCAGTTATCACTTATCACGAATCATTCGCATGACATCATACTTCATCTTATGCCATGACCTTGAAATCGTTCTTTTAGTCACCAACCATAGCGAGCCGGATCGACAAAGATGGCAAGGTGGAAACGTCGTGGCATGAGACAGAGGAGTCGACGACCGAAATGGTGGAGAAGAAGATGCGAAGAAAGAGATCTTGAAGGAAACCAGATCGAAACAAGATCTGAAATCAATCGCCGATTTCCTAAGACCGATCTCTATAAGAAGCACCGCAACAAAAACGTATTGGAAGCTTCTTGTTTGTTTGCCATCACCATATACAATCAACGATTGTTTGTAGATATGGAAACACCAGATAATGAGCAACAAAAACAGATCTACGATAACAGATCTGGAAGGATCACGCCAAGAGCGAGCAATCTGCGATTCACGAACAATGTTGAATATATGGAATAGATCAGCGCAGGGAAAGATGCAAAAATCAGATCACCATCAAGAGCCACCATCGCAAGATCGGCACAGCCGGAGAAATGGAACCAAGAAACAGATCGGCGCCAAAAACGCCATTTCTGGCAACGGAACCAGAACAACAGATCTGAAACGAATAGGGTTCCCTACAGTGGGAATGAGATTTGAGAAGTAGAAAAATGAAAAGAAAACCAATTTACAATGCAAGATCCGAAGCTAGAATTAATGTGAGAGTAAAGAAAATAAGAGAAAACTCAGGAAATGTTGATCTGAGATTGAAAGCAAGAAATTAAAAAAAAAAATAAGGTAAAGACGTGTTTTGGGTTTTCTCAGGAGAGTGTAAACGGAAAAGAAAATAAACTAAAGAAAAGAAAAGAAAATGCAGCAGCAGAAGAAGTGTTCAAGGAGGATGGAATGGCTATACCATGTTGAATTTCATGGTTTCAGAGTAAAGGGAAGAAGAGAAGGTTTAGAGAAATTGAGAAAATTGTATATTGATGAAAATGAAAAAGTTAAGAATATAGTGAGTAACCTTGGCTTTTATAGCCAACTAATCCAAGTAAACTAACTAACCATTAAAACTAATTATAACTAACTCTAACCAATTATAACTATCTGTAACAACCCAAAATATTGTTTATGCTCTTAAAACCTACAAGGCATAGAAAAGTTTTGCCGGAAAATCAACATCTAAGTGAAATATTAAGAAACCATGAAAAACAAAATGAGACCCTGTTAAAGCAAAATAGAGCCACAAAAAGATAATCAGAGATTTTCCTAAAGGAAAAAAAAAAAACAGAAAGAGACCCTGTTAAAGCAAAATAGAGCCACAAAGAGATCAGAATCCTCCTACCCATAAAAACCGATGTATGAATAAAATTAAAATAAAAATAAAGCATATAATTTCATGAAATTTAGCCAAAAGGGCACCAAAATATCCAATCAAAATACTTAGAAAAATTTTGCCAGAAAAAAAAAAGATGATAAAAAAACAAAGACACACTGTGAAAAGCGAAACAGAGCTTCAAAGAGACCAGATAATCCCACCCTTCAAAACCCATGTCGAAAGAAAAAGAAAACCATACAAGTCATCCAAGAGGGTACCCAAAAAGTCAATCAAAACAGAGAAACACTCAGAAGAAAACTTTCCCGGGAAAATAAATTCCATTTTCTGGGAAAACAAACAAAAACCCAAAACAACTATTTCTTACCTGCAATTGCTGCCACACTTGCAGCTACTTCCGCATCCACAGCTAGACATTCTGATAAGCAAAGTAGGAAATAACACACACACACTATTATGAATGCAGAGAAAGGATAACAAAGACGGCTACACTTACCAGAACGAGTTTCAAAGGAGAGTCGCGACCTCAATTTATAATGAGGTTGAGGAGAGAGTGTGTATCTCGACTGTCCACGTGTCAAAATCTTATGCCGTACGCGGCTATGATCTTATGCGACACGTTAGCATCATTTTCATCGCTCTACTTTCTGTGGTGAACAACACAAGGGAAAGGGACTTGATCATAAAAAACAAAAAACACAAGGGAAAGGAACTTGATCATTAAAAAAAAACACATGGGAAAGGGACATCAATAATATGGCAAAGTCTTCTTTGCATATCCAAATTGGAGTATTTTTTCAATATAATAATAAAATAAGTTAATTCAATCATTTGATTTTTATAGATGGTATTGATTTAAAATTTAATTTATATATATGAATTTTTTTGAAATGGATTCTTATATTTATAATTATTCTTGATTTTTAATTTAACTTTCGCTATTTATTGGTTTTAGGGGGTGTTCATTAATCGATTCAAACCAAATCGAACTGAAAAATCGAAAACCAAATAAATCGAAAAAATGGAAAACCGAAAAATTGCTTTATTTCATTGTATTGGATCAAATTATAGTAATAATAATAATAATAATAATAGTTAGTCCCACATTGCTAAAAGTATACATCTGAAATAGATCATCATTCTATAAATAGAGAGCGAATAGAAATTGGAATCATTTAATAAGTGACTAAGAAGGTCCGTTAGGTGCCTTATGGTACTTGCTTGTAGTCTTTATTATTAGTCCAAATATAGAACTTGAGCAATTTAATGGTCTTATTAGCCTAATTTGAGATAAGCTAAATGTCCTATTTGAAGCCCTTAATTTGAAATAGGCTTTTAAAAAGGCCAACAAAGGTCAGGCTTTAAAAAAAGCCTTTAACAAATAACAGATCAGACTTAGACTTTCTTTTTTTTAAACAGAATAAGCCTATTTAACCAAAGTTTGGCCTGATCTGACATATTCCCACCCCACTATCCATGAACTATTTTTTGGTTGTCCACGAACTTCTGTCATGGAATAAACGGTGCTCATATATTTGTTCTTTTGGAAAATTCAATTTAAGGTTTACGTTTATTAATGGGAGAGATGAATAACTCAAAGGAAACTATTTTTTTTTTTTTTGGTAATAATGCTATAGAAGTATTCACCAACTTTGTTAATGACTAAAATTTGGTTGGTCATTTTTTTTTTGGGTTCATGAGAGGCATACTTAGACCTTATAAGGAATAGGGGGAATTTGAGGTATTGCGGGATCGAACCCGCAAGCTCACTGACACCAAATATCTCAGAGCTCTACCACTTGAGCTACACTAGCCGGACAAAGAGCCCTTTTAAATATGGGCTTGGCTGTCGCTCAACCTCTTGACCATAAAGCCTAAGTGGTGTCCCATCAAATTGATGCCCCCACATGGGTCACAAGTTGGCGCTAAGTAGGGTCTCCCTTGTCAATCACGTTTTTTCATCCACAATGCTCAAACTCGAGACTTTATTTGAGGAATACGAACTAAGTTCCACTCGGACCAATGGAATATTGCAGAGTTATTAAAATCGGATCGGTCATCGACTCGATCAAGGTACTGGGTCAATGGGTCATTGGTTCAACTGGTGAGTCACTGGTTGAATTGTATAAATTGGTTCCTCCACATCAAGTAGCTGCAACCATGGCCGAGTCCCAGCTTCTACATTTTGGTGATTTTCGCTTGGCGAAATTCCTTCCGCATGATGGCATCACCATTACCCGTGTGATGTTTCAGCAACTAGCCTGATTCATCTAGTCTAGTCTTCGGTTCATCCCGATTCATATCGATTCAAGGGCGAGTCGATGACATCAACACCGGTTCATAGGCCTATCCGATCCAACATGGTAAGCGGACACATGTTTGGTTTTCGGCCCAACCGATCGGACCGTCCGATCCGGTTTTAATTTTAATAACACTGATTGTGAATGTTGGTACCTGAAAGCATAATATTTGAGAAATGAAAATTTTTTATGATTTTTTATGAAAAAATCATCCATATCATGATTGTTAATTGGTTAACAGTATAAAAAAACTTTATACTATCAGTATATAATAATTAAACTCAAAAAAGGCATATCGTATCTCTTTGATTTGTGATGTATTTTTGAAATACATAATATTATAAAAAAGATAAATTAAAGATAAGTAAGAGATTTATTTTTATTTTTATTTTTATTTTATACAGAAAGGTAAGTTAGAGATAAATATAAATATATATGATGTCAAATATAATTTACAAAAATTGAGGTTCAAATAATAAGACTCTTTCAAACATACAAACTAATTAAAAATGATATTGAGAATATGGACAACTTCCTTTTGACTTTAAAATAGAGACAAATTTTGATAGAAACAAAGTCCTGGGTCATTATTATCGAGACATAAAAAAAATTATCCTCATGATTTATTTTATAAAATTTTTACAGCGACAAATTTAATATTCACATATAGACACGGACTTTTATTATAATTTTTTATCTTTAATTGCCATTAAATTAGTTAGTAAATAATTTTTTTGGGCCACTTATTAAAACTTTTTGTCATAGTTACATAGTTAATTACAATGCTGAGCTATGGTATTCTAATAACTCAATTTCACAACTTGTATGGGAAAACTGTATATCTGTGGTGGCATTTTTGTAATTTTGAATTTTTTTTAATTGTTACTCTTTTAATTACTTAGTTCTGATATCGGATTGATATCACCCTATTATTAATAACAAATTTTTTTAATTTATTCATAATTTTGGGGGTAGTATTTTATTTCATAAAAAATATCCAGGGTCACTAAATAATTCATACCTATGTTCATATACAAATTCGCTTATCGATTCATTTATTTCTAATAATTCTCTATATATACATTTACGTTCTTCTTTACTATATGCTAGTTGCATTCTTAGTTGTATCAGATTTAGATATAAATTTTCTTGTCAATATTGATACCTTAGTTTATTAATTATTATTTGTTTACAGTCTTTTGGTAAATTCATAACTAGTACATTTAATATCTCTTTATC
The DNA here is from genome assembly GCA_030762895.1 of Sophora flavescens. Taxonomy (NCBI): domain Eukaryota; kingdom Viridiplantae; phylum Streptophyta; class Magnoliopsida; order Fabales; family Fabaceae; genus Sophora; species Sophora flavescens. The sequence goes on from CM061068.1 coordinate 116,959,655, forward strand.
CATTATTCTGAAGACCAGTATTCATCATCTGAATATATTTTCTCTTCAATAAATTTTATTTCTTCTAAATATTCAAATTCAATATTTATATCTACGTTATGGAAATAAAGTTCTTCATGCCTATATTGTTCTTTTATTTTTTTTATTATAATTTGTTTGCAATCAACTAGAAGGTAAAATTGTAATACACTTATTATTTCTTTATATGTCTGTTCATCAAAATCCATTCTTATTTTAATCACTATCACCGTCTTCAAAAGGAGGAGCTTCTATTCTAAAATAATTAGTAGGTTTTGAAGAGGAACTTGAGGGTCTAAGTCCCCATTTATTCCTTATATATTATATATATTCCATTCCTTCTTTAAAATGTTTATTTATTTTTCTTTCATTGTTTTCTAAATTAGTTAATTCATCTTCCTTCTTTATAATTTGTTTTTGAATTAATTTTCTATCTCTATTTTATGGATCCTTTTTAAGATAATAACTTAAGACTCCAGTAAGATCTTTAATATCTAATTTAGTTTTTTCTTTCTTGGAGTTGAATTCTTTAATCAGTCGTTTTAATTATTCTATTTAACTCATATTTTATTTAATATAAAGATAAATCTTTTACTTGATTAGTTAATTTAGTAATATCATTTTCTTCATTAGTTCTTTCTTGTTTTGGAAGAATGATTGGTCTTGGGATTGATTCAATTTCAAGTATTCTCGGTATATTTATTAAGGTTCCTAATTCTGTTATTTCATTTTTCTTAGGATAATAAATCTTTCCTTTATCTTCAAATAATCTTGGAATATTTATTCGATCATTATTTCTAAAAGTAATACTATGTGAATTTATTAATGAATAATTTACACAATATGTTATAGAAAATATCTTATCTCCAGGTTTCATTAAGTTTTCTCTTAAAAACTTATGTTCGAGAGTTAATGCTTGATCTAGTTTTTGAGTATTTAGTGGAATTCCTATATTTGGTCGAATTTCAAATTTTAATTTTACATAGGCTAGATTTCCTTCTATTACACCTAGAATTTTATCTTTTGGATCATTTATTCTATTATCTTTTAGAACTAATTCAATAGGTGAATTTATTCATTCTTAAAAAGTTGCTTTAATTAAAACATGTACTACTCATATATGAATATATCATAATCTTCTTCTATGTTCTTGGTTCTTTAAATTTCTTTTTTATTCTGAAATTTTTTCTTTGCTTATTAGCTGAATACGTGTATTACCTTGGGTTTCTTATATGTCTATAGGTGTTTCCTTTATTAATTTTCCATAATATATTATTATTATTATTGATTAAATTTTCTTATTATATTCAAGAATCTTTCTCTCTTTCCTATCATATTTGCATTTTCTACTAGATCTAGGTCTTCTTTCTGTATTTTCCTGAATAATTTCGGATTTATTAAGATGTTTCCTTCATAATGTCCATCTTCTTCAGTGATTTGTAAGTGCTCTACTTCACTACGAATCAATTTTCTATATTTCAGACATTATATTTCAAATAAATAAGATCTAATAATCAGATCTAAGAAGGGTGGCTTAGTAATCATACATGATCTTTGTTTCTTGAAGATTGATTGCTTCTGCCCACTTCTGCTTCTATTGTTTTCTGCTTTTATTGATCTTACTTGAATATGGTAATTTGATAGAATAATTTTAATAAAAGTGATTTTATTTAGTAATTTAATATTTTACACAGGGGGTTTGGATGAACTCTCAATCATCAGACTATTACCAAGAAGGTGTAGCACACTACTCACAGAAGAGGGATTACACACATATGAAAATTCTTCTACGAATTATGATCTACCTCAGCATAAGAGGTCTTATTTATAGGCCTAAGGACACATAACATATTTACATAAATAACCTTACAATTACATAAGTGCTTACATCATTTTCTAATAATTCTGCTGGTGACGTAAGCACTTACATCATTCTTCAATTATTACCTCATCTGATTCCTTATCGTCTTGCTGACTTTTGCTAGTGCCTTCTGACGCATTTTATCTTCTTGTACACCTTTCACATTCATGATTTCTGCTTTCCTTAATTAGTGCACACAGTTGGCTCAGGACAGCTGGCATGTAATTCATTGATGGTCCCTCCAAAGCATAGAAAGGAAATTCAAAGCTTGTTAGGTTAGATAATTCTTTTTCTTTTATTGCTTTTTCGATTGTTTTGCTTAACAGCAAAGTATTTGGTCCTTTGTACAGAGTCTTGATGTATGACTCCTTTCCTATTGCTTGGCACTGTTCATAGATGCTTGTGAGTTGGTTAGCAATTATTACAGTCATTTCGTCTTCAGCATATTCAACTCCTTTTGCTTCATCCATCAAAGGGAAATTATTATTGCTTATTCCCATGTAGGCTAAGTGCTTGGTTGGTTGCTTTGTATGGAAATCCGGAAAAGCTTAGTAGAACTTTAGATAAATAGTTCTATCGCCTGCTACATTCTTTTTAAACATTTGGACTACTTCTTTGAAATAATATGGGAATGTAACACCCTGTATTTCACTGTTTTAAATAACAGTAGTACATATAAATATGTTTTTAAATTTATTTGAGTTTTAAAAAATTATTTTAAATACACGGAGTTTACTACTCAATCCTACGTGAATGTAGGAGGCTACGGTTAAAATTTAGGTTGGAAAGTCAGGTGAAACCCGGGCCGCGAATTCCATTGACAGTATAATTATACTGCTCAAAAGACCTAATTTTAATTCGTGAACGAAAGACTTAAGATTATTATTTTATTTCCTACAATTCTGTGTTTTTAGAATTATTTTGGGAAAAAAAAAATAATTTATGTTTTTCGGGCGAAACACGTAATCGGGTAGACGACGGAGGGGATTTCGGAGTTTCTCAGAACCGATAGAGGGTTTAACTTAGGATTTTGAGATGATTCAAGGGGATGAATCATATTTTTAAGTCTAGAAGGTTTTTCAGGGTTAAATAGAAAATTTATGAATTTTACGCTTAAGCCCCTGGACTTTCTGTTAATTACCCTTTTGTCTCTAAGTTAGTTTCTAAGTTTTTTTAAGTGAATTGGGCTAGAATCCTTGTTCCCAATCTCTTAATGGACGTGGCTTCGTTTGGAATCCATGAATTTGTTGGTTCTTGTCTGAATCTGTTTCAAAAATTTCAAAAGAGGGTTTTAGGGATTTCAAGTTCTTGTTCACTTCTTTGTAAACAAAAAAATATTCTTTGTTGGAGTATGAAATGATCTAAAAACATCATTGCAGCCTGTAATTCCAAGAGAGCTTTTCACTCATTTTGAATCGGATTCATTTGGTAATTCTACTTATCTAAGGCTAGTACTTATATCTGAGCATGTTCATACATTTGGATTGCTATGAAGAATAGTTTATTCTCTTTAAAATAAAAATCTTTCAATAACAATGAATCAATGTAATTAGAATAATTTGATATGTATTTATTGATAACTTGTTTGGAAATGATTATGGAATCATATTTGTATATATTTACATTGTAAGCATTGGAATGAAGTTTAGACATATGACTTGTTTTCCTTATCGTTTTATCAGAAAATGGATCCGACTAAATGTTTTGAGACAGCCATCCATATAGATCAGGTACAGTATCTCATCAACTTAAGAATAACGATCGGATTCACGTAATGATGGTTAAGGCATAAACTAATCATTTACTAAATTGTTCTTGTGTATTTGCAGGATTTGATTACAATCCCGCGATCATTCTACCGTCGTTGGGGACAACAAATACCGCGTGTTGTGACTATTGAAGACAAAAGCGGAAATCTGTTCAATGGGAATATAGTAATCCATGAGGATCGCCCATATTTTGCAACAGATACAAATGGTATCAGGGAGTTGTATTTGTTGTCCACTGGTGCATTGGCAAAGTTTAAGTACCTTGGGGGTTCTCGCTTCTACATGTTCATCCCTTTGGAAGATTGATGAGTTTTGATATTTTGATTAGTACTTATTGACTGTGGTGTATTTTTATGTTTTGATCGTTAATTAGTACTTATTAAACTTTTTTTATAAACCATTATTAAACTTGCGTTAATTAATGTATATGTTTTCTTGATCATATTGACTGTGGTGTTTTGGATCGTTAGTACATCATATTTACGTTTTCTATTTATTTAAAAAAAATATTGGTCTATTTTGTTTATATCAGAAATTAAAAATCAATGGGGTAATAGTTGAAAAACAATATTTGGTCGGCAGGATTAAGTTACATGAAAATTAAAAAAAAAAAAGAAAATCAAAATTTGCGACCGAAATAGCGACCGAATATCGGTCACCAAATTAGACGAGCTGGGCATGTGACCAACTATACGGCGACCGAAATATATAATTTTGCGACCGAAATATAAGTTCGGTCGCTAAACATTTAGCGACCTGGGTTTCTGCTACCCCCTTAATTCGGTCGCTAATTCGGTCGCTATACAGTATAGTAACCGAATTATCAAGTTTAGCGACCGAAATATTCGGTCGCTAAATAGGTTTTTTTTGTAGTGAATACGAGAAATTGAAAAATTATATTCAGACAACTTCATTTTCCATCTGATTAATCTTCCTTGCTTATAAGTTCCTTTATGATTAATATTTTTAAAACCTGCAACATAAGTAGAATCAGTTCGAACAATAAATTCTTTATCTTGTACATAGATCCGATGTTTTCCAACATTCGGATTAGTGCTAGAGTAACTTTTTCATGTGTTGGATAATTAATTTTACTATCTGCAAAAGTTCCAGATGCATATTGACATAGTAATTCTTTCTTTCGTCCTAGAGGCTATGCTTTCATAACTCCTCCCCAACATTCATTAGATGTTGAGACCTCATAAGTCCGGAACACATTCCATGTGTAAATTCTCTAAGTTTTGATGATACCAAATAGATTAAGTATGGTAATATTGAACCATATGAAATTATTGATAAGTCTGCTAAGTGTGCAGGAAAATAGACTTAAGGTAACTCGTCTAAAAGATGACCCGTCTAATTTTCTCTAAAGAGCAGTTTTTCAAAATCGTCTGAAAAACCACCCGTCTAAAAATTAGTCAATTCAAGCAAAGACCAAGTCAACTCTCTGTCAAACTTCTGATTTAATTGATGATGTGACAAGGATAAAAAGTCTGAAGAAGGTTCAGTGGATCACCCGTCTAAAAATGACTTACTCACCCATCTAAATTTTGGACTGCACAACACCCGTCTAATTCCCAAACACAGCTACACTAGTTAAAATGTCAGACTGTCGGAAGGAAGTCCAAGTCAACCTTATTTGAAAAAGATGTCTTCCTTAAGGATCTCGAAGACCTCTGGATAATAGCACCAAGGACAAAGAATAAAGAATTCATTCTTTCAATGTTTAAGTAATAAACACGCTACTTTTGCTCCAAGTTAGAAGCTTTTAGCTGTTTTAGTACAAAGTAAAAGTACTTTCCAGAAAGTGAACTGGGTGTTGCACTGTAATGAAAAGATCTATGTTGCAAGTACAAGAAGTCTACTACTACAACTCTGAAACAACAACTGCTGAGATGCAAAGTGTACTCTTGGTCACATATGTCAAAGTCTAACGTCCTTAACCATTTAATGCTTATACAGAACGACTCTTTGGCATTATTGGCATCCCAGAAGTTCAAATCAATGAAGCACGCTTTCTGAAGCTGTGTCTAACGGATCAAATTGATTGAAGCCTTTAAATAGTGCAAACCATGAAGATGAAGTAAATAGCTTTGTGCAAATATTCAAAGAAGCATTTACTTTCCTCATTTACTTATTTATTCCTTCATTGAATAGCTCTTCAATCATTTGACATAAATTTCACAGTCTTTCATTCGTTCATTTATTCCACTCTCTGGGTGTTATCTGAAAGACTTGCAAAGTTGTATTAATTACTCAAAACCTTTACTCTTTACTGTGTTGAGCCTGAAGAGGCTAGGTGAGAAAATAATACTTGTTTGAGTTTGAGCCTGGAGAGGTTAGGTGTGAAAAGAATACTTTTAATGTAATATGATCAGTTATAGTGGAAACTTGGTGCTGCCAAGAACTAGACGTAGCCCTGTGGATTTTGGGGTGAACCAGTATAAAACTCTTGAGTGATATTCCTCTTCCTTTATCTCTTTAATTTGTTTAAGAGTTATTTGTTTAAGCTTTTAACTTGAGGAATTAGTATTGTGAATATCAATCTTTGTTTTAACCCTCTATGTATGCGCGTGTGTTCTGTCTTAAAAATAAACGAGTTACCCGTCTAATTATCTGTTGCTTTACTTTTACTTGATGTGACTGAGAAAATAATTTTCAAAGTATCCTAAAAAGTTGGTAAACACAATTCAACCCCAGCTTCATGTGTTAACTTTGGTTATTTCAGTCGGTATCAGAGCTCAGCCTCTGGGTTGAGCACTTAACAGTGTAGAGGAAAAGATCTTGGAAATGGCAGGAGAAGCCAGCACAAGCAAGAATCATGCAGGAGAAGGATCCTCAATGTCCAGACCTCCATACTTCAATGGAGAGGACTACATCTACTGGAAAGAGAAGATGAAGTGGTTTTTGCAATCCACTAACTCTGATCTCTGGGATATCATTGAAGAAGGTCCCTACATTCCTAAAGATGACAAAGGAGTAGAAATCCCTAAAGCAAGCATGACCTCTGATCAAAGAACAAAATGGCAGTTCAATGCCAAAGCAAGATATGCAATCATGTATGCTTTGAGCAGAGAAGAGTTTGAAAAATTCTGTGCTTGTGAATCTGCAAAAGAGATGTGGGATTCACTAGCTATTGCTCATGAAGGAACCAGTAAAGTAAAAGAAACCAAAGTCAGTATGCTGGTCAGAAAGTACGAGTTGTTCAAAATGGAAGAAGGAGAAACTATTGACCAAATGTATGAGAGATTTCAAACTATCACAAATGGGCTGAAGTCTCTGGGAAAAGTTTACAAGACCGAGGAACACATTCAGAAGATTCTCAGAAGTCTTCCAAAACAATGGAGACCTCTTGTAACTGCTGTGTCTCAAGCCAAAGATCTATCAACAATGAAGCTAGATGAGCTTCTTGGTACACTTTAGATCCATGAACAGGCGCTAATTGAAGAAAATAATGGAAAGAATAGCAAATCCATCACTCTCAAGGCTGACAAGAAATCATATAAGGGATCTACTTTAAAAGCTCTCAAAGTTGATGAATCTTCAAAAGAATCTGAGGAATCAAATGAGGATGACTGTGATGATGAAGATGATGAACTTTCTCTTCTTACCAGAAAAATGAAAAAGCTCTGGAAGAAAAGAAACTTCAGAAAGGACAAACCTTTCAGGCGCTTCAACAAAGAAAAATACAACAAAGATGGTGGATCAAATGACAGAAATGTCATTGTGTGTTATGATTGCAAAAAGCCTGGACATATCAAGGCGGAAGCCAATCTTTGTCTTATGGCAGATACTGATTCAGAATCAGAAACTGAGGTACAATTTGAACTTGAGAAATTGAGTGATGCATATGATGAACTGTTGGAAGAATCCAACTGTATATCTAAAGCTTTCAAATCCCTCAAGAGACAGTATATTAAACTCTCAAATGAGTACACACAAATATCAAGAGTGTGAGAAGTTAGCTGAAGAGAACATTGGGCTTAAGACTGAAAAGTCTAAATATAAGATCTCAATTGAAACTCTACATTCTGAAGAAGTGGTTAAACTTCAACAGAAAGTAGAAGAGCTCACCTCAGAACTTGCCAAGTTTGTGAATGGTAGAGACAATCTGACTAAACTTTTGGGAAGTCAGAGACACTCCCTTAACAAAGAAGGAATAGGTTATTCCAGTCAGGAACATCATAAAGGATCAACAAAGTTCTCAAAAATAACTATCAAATCTGTTTTAGTTAGTTCAAATAAACCTACATGTGCCTATTATGGAAAAGCTGGACGTATAACATCCAAGTGTATTCACTAAAAGAGATGGAAGTCTTCACAAACTCCTCACACTAACAGAAAAGGACCCAAGAAAGAATGGGTACCTAAGTCTATGATCATTCTTGTAGCAGACATGCTTAACAGGACAAAGCAAACACCTGTCATGATACCAGGACAGTGGATTCTCGTGACATATGACAGGAGAAAAGTCTATGTTCCTATACCTCCAACCTAAGAAAGGTGGACATGTAACTTTTGGTGGCAACCAGAAGGGAAAAGTTGTTGGTGTAGGTAAAATTGGTGGTAAACCTCCCTTACCTATCATATGTGATGTTTTATATGTCAAAGGGTTAAAACATAATCTGCTTAGCATAAGTCAATTGTGTGATAGTGGATTTTCTGTATCTTTTTCTAAGTATGCATGCATAGTCAAGGACAAAAATGGAAAGACCCTCTTTTCTGTCAAAAGGCAACAGAATCTGTATAAGATTCACCTGTCTGAACTTTAAGATAAAAGTGTAACATGCTTTATGTTTAAAGAGGATGAGAAGTGGCTATGGCACAAGAAATTAGGACATGTTAGTATGAAACAAATTTCTAAATTGAAAATCATAACCTTGTGAGAGGTTTGCCTGATATTTCTTTTAAGAAAGATGTTTTGTGTGATGCATGTCAGAGAGGTAAACATGTAAAATCAAGTTTCAAATCTAAGAAAGAAGTCACTTCCTCTAGACCTTTGCAACTGTTACACATGGATCTGTTTGGACCAGTCAGTGTAGCTAGCCTAGGTGGAAAGAAATACGGTTTTGTCATAGTTGATGACTATTCTAGATACACATGGGTACTCTTCTTAACCCACAAGGATGAGTCCTATAAGGTCTTCACAGTATTCAGTAAGAGAGTACATATTGAACAGGGTTTTTGTATCTCCCCTATTTGAAGTGACCATGGGGGTGAGTTTGAAAATGAGCAATTCAAGTTGTTCTGTGAGGAAAATGGTATTTCTCACAATTTCTCTGCATCTAGAACTCCACAACAAAATGGAGTAGTTGAGAGAAAGAACAGATCTCTTCAAGAGATGGGTAGAACAATGCTTAATGAAAATAATCTCCCTAAGTACTTCTAGGCAGAAGCCATTAACACTGCTTGTTATGTACAAAATAGAATATTGGTTAGACCTATCCTAAATAAGACTCCTTATGAATTGTGGAAAGGTAGAAAACCCAACATATCATATTTTCATGCATTTAGATGTGAATGTTATATTTTAAATACAAAAGATCATTTGGGAAAATTTGATTCCAAAGTAGATAAAGGCATATTCATTGGATATTATGAACTGTCTAAAGCTTTTAGAAACTTTAATTCTAGAACCTCTGTTGTAGAAGAATCAATTCATGTGAAGTTTAATGATGGTTTAAAGACTGATAGGGAACTATTAGATCTAGAAGATGATATTTCATGTATTGATCTTAATCCTACAGTGGAGAAATCTTCAAATAAGTCAAATGTAGACATGTCTGAAATTTCAGAAAATCAGACGAGTGCTGAAACGTCTGAAAAACAGAATTTGAAAAGAGACTGGAAATTCAAGACCTATCATCCAGAGGATCTCATTATTGGAAGTCCATTTCAAGGAGTTAGAACCAGATCTGCCTTCAATGAAAACAATAACATGGCCTTCATATCAGATTTGGAGCCCAAAAGAATTGAAGAAGCCTTACAAGATGAAAGCCAGATTCTAGCCATGGAAGAAGAACTGAATCAGTTCAAAAGAAATGATGTGTGGACTCTAGTTTCTAAACCCAAAGATAAATCTATCATTGGAACCAGATGGGTATTTAGAAACAAACTGGATGAAGATGGAAAAGTGTTAAGGAACAAGGCAAGACTAGTTGCTCAAGGGTATAATCAACAGGAAGTTATTGATTTCACTGAAACCTTTGCACCTGTAGCTAGATTAGAAGCAATTAGAATTCTCATGTCTTATGCTTCACAACATGATATAACTCTTTATCAAATGGATGTTAAAAGTTCATTTGTAAATGGGACAATTGAGGAGGAAGTTTATGTCAAGCAACCTCCTGGGTTTGAGGACTCTGAAAATCCTCACCATGTCTACACTTTTCAAGAAATGCTCAAAGAAAGATTTCATTGTAGTACAAATTCATGTAGATGATATTATCTTTGGTGCTACTAATGAAAAGCTCTGTAAAGAGTTCTTTGAGTTGATGCAGAATGAGTTTTAGATAGCATGATGGAAGAATTGAAGTTCTTCCTTGGTCTGTAAATAAAACAGACAACGGATGGAATCTATATTCATCAGTAAAAATACACCAAGAAACTTCTGAAAAAGTATAAGATTTCAAAGCCTATGAGTACTCCTATGCATCCATCAATAGTTCTAAACAAGGATGAGGAAGGTAAAAAGGTAGATCAAACTATCTATCAATGTATGATTGGATCTCTTCTATAGTTAACTGCTAGCAGACCTTACATCCAATTTAGTGTTTGTCTATGTGCTAGATTTGAATAAGATCCTAAAGAATCTCATCATAAGGCTGTTAAAAGAATTTTCAAATATTTAATTGGAACCACTAACCTTGGTCTATTGTATAAGAAATCTGAAGATTTCACGTTAGCTGGATTCTGTGATGCTGACTTTGCTAGAGATAGAATTGACAGAAAAAGTTCCAGTGGAGGATACCATTCATTGGAGCAAACATGATCTCCTGGCCTCCCAGGTGTCCGAGGCCATACACGTGCCCCTTCTTGTTCTTGCCCCTAACGACCTCCAAATAAATGGCGTTATCGTCGACGGAGATAGTAGAGCTAGGCCCATCACCAGTCAAGGCCTCAACTTGTGACTGTGAGGCATGTGATATGGCATCGTCCTTCTTCTCGATGAAGCCCACCTGCAAAGTATAAATGAAGAGATTTAGTTAAAATTATAATCAATGTTAACAAATCAATTATAATAAATGACAAGTAAAGACTAAATTGTTTTTTTGCTTACAGCATAGTTACGGGCCTTGTCATTGACCCATGTCCCTGACTTCAACTTCTTTGTCCTCTCCACCAACTCCATAGTAGTGGGGGCCCTCTGTTTCTGTGCTTTCTGCACAGAAAAATACAATCTTAAATTTATAAGAATATTTAAAAATGAAAACTCATTAAATAATATACTAAGTCAAAAGTTTTTAGTATTACCATCTCGTCGTAGTGGGCAGCGGCTGATTTAGACCCGCCGGCCCAAGCATATGCGCCACCATCAGAAGCTCGACTACACCGAGCCCAGTACTGGTCCAGCTGCCTCCTGATCTCAGGATCCACCCACTTCCCCTTATTCTTACCCTTCCTCAGCTTGTTCGTCAGATTCTTCATGACCAGTGAGCCTTTATGCTCAAATATGTCCCCGACGAGACCCTCTAAAGCTGCGTCCCACCTATACTCTTTCTGCAACTTACAGTTGTTAGGAAATTCGTGTGTGTATATATATATATATATATATAATGCAAATTTAATTTAAATAACTTAATAAATTGTTACTTAAACTCTTTAAACAACTGATCCCTATGGATCCCTGGGATGGCCTTCCATGTAGGCCATGGACCATTAAACTTGCGTCGCAGAATCTTCGATATCGAATCAAATGGCCCTTCGCGGGCAGAAAGCTGCAGCAAAATTAGAGCATTAATAAATGTTATAAATAAATAAAAAAACAAGTAAATAGAAATTAACGATACTTTATATATATTAAAAAATTAAATTAGCTTACTCGTTATCCCCCCGGGAATAAGAAGAATCCTCCTGTCGGATGGACCATGGCTCTCCTGTCCTGATGATGATGATGGTCTTGTCATAGGTGTGGATGATGACGGTGCAGCCTGTGTCTCGACCACATGAGGCTGGGTAGGGGGTGCAACTCCATCACCCTGATGTGTCCCGTCCACAGAGGTGCTGGTAGGGTGGTCTCGATCTGAAGGCTGTGGGTCGACCAGCCGAGGGACTCTCGCAGCACGACCTCTGCCACGACCTCCATGACGACCCCTACCTCTAGAGGAATCTGCCATCTGTGTAAAAAATGAAAAGATGATTAACAAAATAATAGTTATTCCCTTATTCAAATACCTTATACTTAACAAAATTTCGGCAGCATTTCCCATCGATCTCCAAGTACACGACTCGAGCATGGTGAGAATCACCGCGATCAAGTATTCACCAGGAGAACAAAAGGAAATGCATCAGACCGAGATTTCAACAAGTATATAAGGCATTTGAACATGGAAATGACTATTGTACGAGTGTGAAAAAGGTTTTTTCCCAAACTGTCCCACTTGGACAATTCAAGATTCAATACAATGAGCATGCGTACCCTGAGAAGGTACGTATGCTCATTAATATTGAATCTCAAATAGGAAACTAAGGCTTTTGTAAATTAATAATTAACTCTAGCAGAAAATAAAACCATTGACTTATAAGGATTGCAGCATACTTCAACAAATATATATTGAAGCATAATTCAATACAAATTTAGATAAAATATAGTAGCAAACATCCTATTGAGCTCCGTTTTCCACTAACAAGTAACACATAATTGTCAAACACGTGCATAACTTCTAAATTAGCAGCACATAACAAGCATCCCGCCTTTTTAACAGGATCACATCCTATTGAGCTCTGCTCTCCACTAACAAACAACACATAATTGCAAATACATGCATAGATATTAAATTATCAGCACACAATCAGCATCTTGCCTTTCTGGCAGGATACCTTCCTATCGAGCTCAGCTCTCTACTAACAAACAACAAGATATATAATTCACATAACACATTACAAGCACCACACAATCAGAACCTTTTAGACAAAGCAGAACCTTAAAAGAGAGTATTGAGAGAACTTACCTATGCGACAAAATGCAAAAACAAGTAAGGATAAGGGGAGGAGCCGCAGACAAGAAGATCAGGAACTGATAAATATAATAATACAATATGAAGGTAAATTAATATCCTTAGAGCCAACTTAATTGTATTCAAGTTAGTAATATAAAAGTTCAACAAATTGGCATTACGACCAATTGATTACCTATGGAGATGGAGAGGGGACGAAGGGACTCGGTATCAACTCACGAGACATAGAGCAATGACCTATAATTCATAAATAAAACTAATTGTGTCAGATACTAAAATTTTTTAAACTAACATTTAAGAGTTTGTATATAGATAAATTATATAACTCAAGCATTTAGTTAAAAGACTACTTATCTAGTCCTCAAAAAAAAAAAAAAAAAAGACAATTTATCTAAAATAGCTGAAGTTATTTTTATCAAACAAAGCAGATGGACATCGAGATTATATTTGGACTACTATCCTCATGTCATGCCCACCTATCCGTTTGCTAGTGTAATAGATTCATATTTAAAATTTTCCATTAAATCCATAGCAACAAATATCTTGAACTTACAATATTTTCCTATAACAAAATAGCTTAAAATATTCTAATGCAATATTTGTGATTTTGTATTAGCATTTGGACATTGATGGACCAACTTATTATTGTAAATTTAAAAGTTCATTAACGTAACTCAAGGTACAATTTGAACATGACAACCTTTTCAACTACTTATTCTCAATGCCTTACTATTCATGTTCTCAAACTTGAATTGAAGGTTGGATATTATCTGTGCGTTTCTTACCATTGAGATATTGTAGTGGATGAACAAAATTGATGCATAATATATATTGCTAACAATCAAGTTAGCAGTTAGCTAGATAATAGTCAACAAATTTTCTAGCTTATGACGTTGTTCATAATTGGCATGGATGATAGAACAAATAATTGAATAAGTAATACTTACGTGATTAGAAAGGTGATAAGATGAAATAGAAAGGTAGGGGAAAAAAAGGGAGGTTTGAACCGAAAATGAGGAACTAATAATGTGAGTTAGTGAGGTTTGAACCGTTGTTATTCATTCATATGAGCAAGTAATTAGGTTTGAAGCTGCAGGTACTCATTTAGTTAAGTGAAGGTATAATGAGGTTGACCAAGGAGAGAACAGTTGTAACGTAGAGAATGAAATGTCAATCAGCAGAGATGAGCGTTCAACACTGCATAAGTGTGATCTCGAGAAATCGAAAGTGTGATATCAGAGTTTGTAACTGAGAAAAAAAATGTTGAAACTTGCAGATGGTCAAAGGACAAAGTAACTGAAAAGTAAGGATACAACCGATATTGCTCTTTCAATTGGGATATTAAAAATGGATAAACATGGTAATAAACCAGCAATTTTATATTCTCTAGTTGAAAATTTTAATCTTCTCTAAAATGAGAGAGATGCCGATGCCCATTTCTTCAAATCCAGTAATGTTGGTCTCAAATTATTCCTCCTAAAGAATCTGAGAATCATTTCAAGATTGGAGTGGTAAGGTTCCATTTCTGAGCACCTCGCAACTGAGAATGGAGAAGAAGGCATTGACTCCCAATGTGAAAGAATTTCATTTTCAAGAACCAAGCTTCTCTGAGAAGCTTCATTAACCAAATAGAAATTTGAGCACAAGGTATATAATTTATATGCATTAGACAATTACACGGCATGGTGTTGTGTGTTTATGTTCTTCCTCCACACATTTTTTTTTCTTCTCGGAGTTAAAGACCACAAACCTCATTGTTGCCGCCAATGTATGGCAATAAAGAAAACACTCACCTGATTCTTGACAATAACATGACCAACTTTAACATTATCTTGATTGATAAAATCAAACATTGATCCAGATAATACTTGTGCCCCATCGTGAAGGAAAATCTGTCAGACGGGGTGATATGAAAGTAGGAAGAGATGGATATACTCTAAATTTCACATAAAATGGGCTCGTAAAAAACTAAATCCTTGAGGGTTATGACTTTGCTTCAAACATACGTCATTTTTAAGCCCCTTGTCATCTCCCTTTCCCTGAGACCCCACACCAACATTGTTTTTGTATGCATAATCTTTTGTCTATTTTAAAACGTGAAAACACAAAATTAGTAAAGAAAAATTTTAAAAATTCAACAACAAAAGGGAAAAAAGTGTCAGAGAATGGTCATTCTTACAATATGAACTCTGTAAACCTCCAATGTTATTCTTGCTTAGATCATTCTGATTCTTACACATGTAAATCATTCTTGCAAGAGAAAGAAAATACTCATACTGACAGAACTCAAGCATAAATACCCATACTGACAAAACTTCCCTAAACCCTAACTTGAGACAGAACTGATCAGAGAAGACTGTGGGGGTGGTGGTCGCGCGAACAAAACTCCTTGAGATGGTGGTGGTGGCCGGAAGGGGAAGAGACAACACCTGAGAGAGACATAGAGAGAAACTAAGACAAAGAGAACCGAGCAAGAGAGAGAGAGAGTGAGATACACAGAGAGAGAGGAGAGGAGACCTTATTAAAGGAGGAGGTCACGGCGCTACAGTGGTGGTCGTGGTGGCGGTGGTGGCACGGTGCTGCTGGGAGGAGGAAGAGAGAGTGAGAGACAAACAAGGAGAAACACAAAATGAGAAGGATAATAGGAGAACCTTACCAATTGGTGGCCGGAGGAGGACGAGACGATGAGAGGTGGCGGTGCACGACCGAAACAGGGAAGTGGGTGGAGTGAGATCTGCTAATTTTTAGGGATTTAATTTTTAGCGACCGAACAATTCGATCGCTATTTCGGTCGCCATAATTAAATTTTTTAAAACGGTCGCAAATCGGTCACTGGTTGAGTTATTTTGAAATTTTAATTATCCAGGTTAGTGACCGAATTAAAATCAATCACAAAAACACTCTACATCAAAAGTTTTTACACATGGGTTTGCGACCGAATTAAGATCGGTAGCAAAAATAAATAAAATTTTACCGTTGGATTAAAATCGGTTGCCATTTCAATCGCCAAAAAAGTCAACAACTTCTGACTTTTTATATGCTTCAGTTAGCTACCGAAATAGCGACCGACGGCTCTGCTACCCTACTTTTCAGTCGCTATTTCGGTCGCAAGATTAATTATAACACGTGTTCTTGTAGATCCTAAAATTGGTCGCAATTTCGATCGCAAATAGTAACTATTATATTCGGTCGTTATTTTCGGTCGCTAAATGACCTTTTATTTGTAGCTTCAACATAATATTTTTAAGAAAGCCCTAATCAACACTATCATAAGCCTTGCTTATGTCAATCTTCAATGCCACCTCTCCCACACTCCCTTTCGTCTTGCATTTCATATGATGAATAAGTTCAATAGTCACATACACATTATCTAAAATTGACCTGCCTTCAACAAAAGCAGATTGCTCCTGAAATATGCATCTAGCAAGAACAGACTTCGGCCTGTTAGCTAAAACTTTAGAAAGGATTTTATAAACCACATTACACAAAGCAATTGGTCTAAGATCCTTCATAAAAATTGGGTTTTCCTTTTTTGGAATGATGACAATATTTGTATCATTGAGAAAAGTAGGAAAAATACCATTTTCCAGCCAACTCCTGCGTGTTAACCTCCATGTCACAAAGATCCTAGAAACGCTTATAAAAGGCTGGGTTTAGCCCATCAGACCTTGGGGCTTTATGTGAATGCATTTGAAAAATGGCTTTTTTGAACTCACCAATAGTAAAAGGAGCAGTTAATTTACCATTTTCATCTTCTGTGACACGTACATTGACATGCTCTAAAACTGGCTCGTACTGTCCTCTTGCGCTGCTTGGAATAAATTATTCACTGTCCAAATTTTAATATTTGAATCTCCATTCTTTTATTTGCAAAAAATTCACATTCAATGCTATGTGATAAATGCATGATCCACGCATGGATTGAATTGTCATTGCATCCGTATACACTATACAGTCCATCCACGAGGTGTCTGATTATGACATTATTATTATTATTATTATTATTATTATTATTATTATTATTATATATATATATATATTAATTTAATATATGTAAGATAAATAAAAATTCATGAACATGTAAGCGAATATTATAACGAATAATACAAGAGATATTATGTAATTAAGAAAGAGTTTAATTCCTATCTACGGTAAGTACGAGTTTTATACAAACTTCCAATAAAAACACACATTAAAATGTCAGCATAAAACCTATTACACTATAATATATGCTACTTTAATTAATTAAGAAATTAACTGAACCATTCATGTCAACAAAGGAGTAAACTGTAATATCTTTATATGTATGTCTAGAATTAAAGTGTTAATTCATCAAACCTCAAGGGTGAGTGAGGATAGCGTTACCCTAAGTTTTAACTACTTGGATCGCCTGGTGAAAGAAAATTATTCAGGTTTCCTTTAAACGTATATTGCCACTAATCTATGCCTAAACTGA
Source organism: Sophora flavescens (assembly GCA_030762895.1). NCBI lineage: Eukaryota > Viridiplantae > Streptophyta > Magnoliopsida > Fabales > Fabaceae > Sophora > Sophora flavescens. The sequence goes on from CM061068.1 coordinate 116,976,935, forward strand.
AACAACAAACCCTTTTTACTCCAATAACACAATTTCCATTCCATTTATAATCAGAAATCGATGGTTCAGATAAGCTTTTAACTTTATACAATACAAACCAAACAAACAACAATGGAACCATAACTTGAGAGCTGAGACACCTACAACAAATCCTACAAGGCTAGACCATTCGAACTTGCTGAAGGTGAATCATGACCACTTTATTCTAAAACAACAAACCGGGTTCAACCAAACACAAACATACACTTTATGTATATTATTATTATTACATCGCTGCTTTCAAGCTTTGATCTGCACACCTCACTTACAGTTGCAAGGGTCGCATGTGCAGTTTGATCCACACTTGCAGCCATTGTCCTCAGCTGCAACACCCATTTCAGCACCATCGAACTGGGCCTTCACAGGTGCAACGCCCATGATAAGAGTCTCTGTTGTGGTCATCTCGGAAGAGATGGAGTCTGAGTACTTGTTGCAGCTGCGGCACAAGGAAAAAAAAAATCAACACAAGGTGAGTTATAAATATGTGGGAAAAAAAAATAGAGTTATATATGTTCGTATAAAATTGTCGGAATTTGATTTTTTTTTCCTTTATAAAAACCAAAATCAAAATTTATCAATTTTACAAGAATAAAAACATATTTAACCCTAAATATTGTTTATGCTCTTAAAACCTACAAGGCATAGAAAAGTTTTGCCGGAAAATCAACATCTAAGTGAAATATTAAGAAACCATGAAAAACAAAAAGAGACCCTGTTAAAGCAAAATAGAGCCACAAAAAGATAATCAGAGATTTTCCTGAAGAAAAAAAAAAACAGAAAGAGACCCTGTTAAAGCAAAATAGAGCCACAAAGAGATCAGAATCCTCCTACCCATAAAAACCGATGTATGAATAAAATTAAAATTAAAATAAAGCATATAATTTCATGAAATTTAGCCAAAAGGGCACCAAAATATCCAATCAAAATACTCAGAAAAATTTTGCCAGAAAAAAAAAAGATGATAAAAAAACAAAGAGACTGTGAAAAGCGAAACAGAGCTTCAAAGAGACCAGATAATCCCACCCTTCAAAACCCATGTAGAAAGAAAAAGAAAACCATACAAGTCATCCAAGAGGGTACCCAAAAAGTCAATCAAAACAGTGAAACACTCAGAAGAAAACTTTCCCGGGAAAATAAATTCCATTTTCTGGGAAAACAAACAAAAACCCAAAACAACTATTTCTTACCTGCAATTGCTGCCACACTTGCAGCTACTTCCGCATCCACAGCTAGACATTCTGATAAGCAAAGTAGGAAATAACACACACACACTATTATGAATGCAGAGAAAGGATAACAAAGACGACTACACTTACCAGAACGAGTTTCAAAGGAGAGTCGCGATCTCATTTTATAATGAGGTTGAGGAGAGAGTGTGTATCTCGACTGTCCACGTGTCAAAATCTTATGCCGTACGCGGCTATGATCTTATGCGACACGTTGGCATCATTTTCATCGCTCTACTTTCCGTGGTGAACAACACAAGGGGAAGGGACATCGATAATATGGAAAGGTCTTTGCAAATTGCATATCCAAATTGGAGTATTTTTTCAATATAATAATAAAATAAGTTAATTCGATTATTTGGTTTATTGATTTTATGTTTAATTTATATATATGAATTTTTTTGAAATGGATTCTTATATCTAGAATTATTTTTGATTTTTAATTTAACTTTCGCTATTTATTGGTTTTAGGAGGTGTTCATTAATTGACTCAAACCAATTCAAACATGAAAAATTGAATTGAAAAACTGAACCGAAAATCGCTTTATTTCATTATATTGGATCAAATTTTGGATCCTCTAATGAAAACTCATCAATTCTAATCCAAATCGACCTACTATATACATATATTATTATTTTTAGAATTATAGTATTATTCATATTTAAGTATTGTTTTTCATACTTTTATGAACGAACACCCTCTTTCTCTTTAATATTTTTGTGGGAATGACATGCATGAGATTATTTAGAATGAATGTTAATGTCTTAAAGTTATATTTTGCTAAAAGTTATGATGTTAAAAAAGAATATCTAACATAAAGGAACGCGTTAAAAAATATTAATAATTATTTTTTCTCAAATTCACAAAATTGGTCAAGAGCTCTTTAGAATTTTTCTCACTCTTCATCAAATCAAGCAATGATTAATAAAGAACAAATAGTTGTTGCCTTTCATAAAGGTTCTACTGTTCTGATACAGAGAAGTTAAAATAGATGTTAGATACCTGAAACTAGCTCCCTTAATCGAAGTCGATCCAATCTAATTTGAGAATACCCGTAATTGATATTATAACGTCGTTTGCTGGGGTTAAAGTACAAGGATTAAATCGAAAACAATTATCACGTACGTTTAGACACCGGCATCTAATGTATAAAGCTTAAATCAAATTATTTTGAAATAATAAAATAACTAACAAACCTTAAAAAAAATGTAGAAGAATGACGTACGTTTAGGCACCGGCACCTAATTAATGTGACTGTAGACATTAATTTGGTTGCAGTCTTTGATACTAATGCCTTCAGATTTTTTATTTATAATTAAATTCTACCACCTAAAGTTTTTTTTAAACATAACAACATTTACATTATTATTCTAAATATAATTTAACAAATAAGGAATGAAATAAAAGGATAATATTAACATTACATAATTAAACTCATGTTCTTTTAAGAAATTACAAATTTAAAGGTGATTTTGATTAATATTATTCAAACAATATTTATTTTGTTAAAGTCACTTTTAGGTTTTTTTTTTTAACTTGTATGGTGTAATTTCATGCTGAAATGATCAAAATAGTGCAAGTTGAAAATTATTTTCTTATAGGGATAAATCGTAAATACAATTTATGACTTTAGAGTCGTATTTAATATATACGACTTCACTTTTAAATTTTTTTTGAATAAAATATTAGAAGTCATATTTATCATATATGAATTCCTTTTTAGAAGTCGTAATCAAAATCAATCAAGTCACATACATAGGTACAACTTTTAATACTTTTTAAAAAAAATTAAAAAACATTTAAAATCATACATTGTATTTAGGGGCGGATCCACATAGAGTTGAGGGTGACCACATGTTCCCACTCAGTCTCTTAAAATTTCACACTATCCTCTTTCTCTCTCTCTATCTATCTATCTATCTATCTATCTATATATATATATATATATATATATATATATATATATATATTACCCACTAAATTCTGATTTTTGACCCCATTGCCCTCTCTCAATCTCATTCTTCTCACTCACTGCACCTATTGAACATTAAAGTTAATATTTTTCAGACTTTTAAGGCATGCCATTATTTACATGCCGTCATATATGCACCATAAAATTAAACTTGAATAAATTAGAATTGTAGAACTTTATCTCCACGTGAACAATGAATTTTACAAAGTCTTTCTTTTTTCTTCTTGATAAAAAAATGCAAATGAATCGGTAATTGATCACATTTACAATGACATCCATTTTTTTTTTAAAATAAACTAAATAAATAGCATTTCTATTTTCTAAATTATACTTTTGGTCCTTATCTTTATTTTAAGTTTCAATTTGATCATTCTTTTATTCTTTGTTCCATTCGGATCTCTTATCTTTATTTTAGGTTTTAATGTGCACCTTTCTATTTAAAATGTGGTACGAAATAACAAAAATGACCAAATTGATATAACTTTTTTAAAATAAGGGACCATTCAGAATAAAAAAATAAATAAAAGAGGGAGCATTTTGGAACCAAAAAAGGACCAATTGGTTTGAATTTTGCAAAACGAGGGACCGTTTCAAAACAATAATAAAAGACGGATCACGTTTGGAATAAAAAATAAAATGGGGCCAAATTAAAACCTAAAATAAAGATAAGGGATTAAAAGTATAATTTAGCATTTCCCATTTGCTTACCATATATCAACTTTTTTCTTGTTTGTGGGTTATTCCCTCCAACATTAAAATGTTGTAATTTTAACTCACGTTTTTATTTTTATATGTATGATGATAATTATTATTAATTATTTTAAAAATAAATTGCCCCCACTGATTCGGGGTCTGGATCTGCCACTGATTATATGTTCGACTTACTGCCATAGGAAAATATTTTTCAACGTGCACTACTTTGATAATTTAAGTATGGAATTTCACCACAAACAAGTGGTTGGTCCAAGTGGCAAGAGACTTGGGCACCTTAAGCAAGTAGTCAGGGGTTCGAATCCTGACTCTTGTGTATGGAGAAAACCTGGTTGCGGTTGGGAGGGGAGAACCACCTTGTGTGCCCAACAGGTTCCTCAACGGAGATCAGTCACTACTAACGGTGGTGGATACTTCGTACCTATATCATGGTTACAAAAAAAAGTATGGAATTACACCATTCAAGTATAAAAAAACCTTTGGGTGAAGTGTAACACTGATGGTGCTTCTAGAGGCAATCTGGGCTCATCTACTTGTGGTGGTATTTTTAGAGATTCAAGTGGTGCCATTATAGGGTGTTTTTCAATTTTTCTTGGAGCCTTAACATCATTCCAAGCTGAATTGGTTGGTTCTATGTTTGCAATTGAGACAACATTTCAGAAAAAGTGGTTAAAGTTATGGTTGGAATGAATTTCGTCTATGGTGGTGTTAGCCTTCAGCTCTGTCAGCCTCATTCCTTGGAAACTAAAGAATAGATGGTTGAATTGCATTAGATTAACTAAGGAAATGCAATTTTATGTTTCCCATATTTTTGGAGAAGGGAATTCTTGTGTCGACAAGTTAGCAGTTTATAGTCTTAAATCTCATTGCTATACTTGGTGGGATTTAGCTACTAAGTTTATTTTAGATGATTTTAACCGGAATAGGTTTGGTCTTCCTTTTTTAAGATTTAGATGATTTTATCTTGTCCCATGGGTTTTGGTATAGTCCCCCCATGTTTTTGTATTGTTTGATGTTTTTATTTTTTATCAATAAATTAAGGTGTGCAACAGATGATAGGTAACGGTTGGGGTGCCAGCCTAGCTGAAATGCCAATTTCTTATTGTGATGCTTTTACATGCCTTCTTGTTAAAAAAAAAAAACTATCCAAACATAACAAACCCATTTTTAGTCTTAGCGCAAATGTACGTAAAACTTGAATTACCCTTATAAGTATTTGTCCATTAGGGGTGAGAATAGATCAGGTCGCTCGTCAGGGATCTATGATCTGACCTATTTAAGACATAGCCTCTTGTTTATTGAAAAGATTAGGCCTGAGCTTATCAAAAAACCTTTTTAGTTAAATAGGTCAGGCTTAGGCTTATAAAAAAACCTTTTAAGTCTAGAAGGTCGGCCTACTTATAAATAAATAATAAATAAATAATATTATTTTTATTAAATATAAATTTTATATATACAATTATATATATATATTATATTATAATTATATTATATATTTATTATTATTATTATTATTATTATTATTATTATTATTATATTTATTATTTATTATTTTAACAGAATAACATGTATTATGCTATTTATTTATAGAATGTAGGTTTGCTTCACATGTATATTTTGAGAGACGTAAGACTAACTTAATGAAGTATCACTAGATATATATGAACCTTGCGTCATTGAGAAGGAAAAGTAGTGGGTTTTCTCGCGGTGCATCCATTTATCGAATATCATGGTTGGCCTTCTGCTCTCGCATTCCAACAATGACACAGGATTTGGTGTACGCAAGAACAAGATCATTCTTCTGATGATTCCTCTCACAATTTTCAAGATCTTCATCACTTGCACCAATGAATTCCAATATGGCTCTCTTATCATGGAGCTCCACCGTTCACAATATTGCATGATCAATAGCAAGAACTTATTATGGAGAAGGATATGTATACATGCATCACCGATTTCCTAATTGAGTTTTTCACTTTTTATTCTTGTATCTTCCTCAATTAGATACTTCTAGTTACTAACAGTGATTTAAGTAGTTTTGTCTTTGGCAAAACAATAGCTTGCAATGAATTTCGGGACAGTGTACACTCATATATATATACATAGTCTCACATTGCTAAAAGTAGACATCTGAAATAGATCATCGTTCTATAACTAGAGAGCAAATAGAAGTTGGAATCATTTAATAAGTGACTAAGAAGGTCCATTAGGTGCCTTATGGTACTTGCTTGCGGTCTTTATTATTAGTTCAAATATAGAACTTGACTAATTTAATAGCTTTATTAGCCTAATTTGAGATAAGCTAAATGTCCTATTTGAAGCCCTTGATTTGAAATAGGGTTTTAAAAAGGGCAATAAAGGCCAGACTTTCAAAAAAGCTTTTAACAGGTAATATGTTAGGTTTAGGCTTTTTTTTTTTTTTTTAAAAACAGATTAGGCCTATTTAACCAAAGTCTGACCTGTTCTGGCCTATTTCACCCCTACTGTCCATGAACTATTTTTGGCTAACAACTGTCCACGAACTTCTGTCATGGAATAAACGGTGCTCATATATTTGTTCTTATGGAAAATTCAATTTAAGGTTTACGTTTATTAACAGGAGAGATGAATACCTCAAAGGAAACTATTTTTTTTTGTTGGTAATAATGCTATAGGAGCGAAGTATTCACCAACTTTGTCAATGACTAAAATTTGGTTGGTCATTTTATTTTGGATCGTAGGAGGCATACTTAGACCTTATAGGGAATAGGGGGGAAATTTGAGGTATTGTGGGATCGAACCCGCAACCTCACTGACACCAAATATCACAGAGCTCTACCACTTGAGCTACACTAGCTGGACAAAGAGCCCTTTTAAATATGGGCTAAGCCGTCGCTCAACCTCTCAACCATGAACCCTAAGTCGTGTCCCATCAAATTGATGCCCCCACATGGGTCACAAGTTGGCGCTAAGTAGGGTCTCCTTTGTCAATCACGTTTTTCCATCCACAATGCTCAAACTTGAGACTTTTTTGAGGAATATGAACTCAGTTCCACTCGGACCAATGTAATATTGCAGTGTTATTAAAATCGAATTGGTCGTTGACTCGGTCAAGACACTGGATCAATGGGTCATTGTTTCAACCGGTGAGTCACTGGTTGAATTGTATAAACTGGTTCCTCCACATCAAGTAGCTCCAACCGTGGCCGAGTCCCAGCTTCTACATTTTGGTGATTTTCGCTTGGCGAAATTCCTTCCGCATGATGGCATCACCATTACCCGTGTGATGTTTCAGCAACTGGTCCGATTCATCTACTCTAGTCTCTGGTTCACCCCGATTCATATCGGTTCAAGGCCGAGTAGATGACATCAACACCGGTTCATAGGCCTATCCGGTCCAACATGGTAATCAGACACATGTTTGGCTTTCGGCCCAACCGATCGGACCGTCCGGTCCGGTTTTAATTTTAATAACACTGAATGTGAATGTTGGTACCTGAAAGCATAATATTTGAGAAATGAAAAGTTTTTATGATTTTTTATGAAAAAGTAGATGGGCTCCGACAAGTGTACCGGATCAAAGCAAGTAATAATAAAAACGACAAGTAAATTACCGAGTATCGAACTTAGGGATTGGGAAACCAAGTATAACTTCACAAATTAAACAACTATTTTAGACTAAGAAATAAGTGTGAATAGATTTCAAGAAAATAAAAGAAACCATAAAATAAAATCAAATATTTTTGGGATTTTAAATATGAAAAGAGAATTCCAGGAATTGGCCGGGTTACCAACAAGACTGCTCATGTTACTAAATTGACTACCCCTCTTGTTAATTATCAAAATTACTCTGAAGGTGAATTTATCCTAAATAAGTTAATGTTCCCTCTCGAGATACAAGAACCGTGCCCAATTAAACCAACCCATACTCTCGTGATAATTGTTTTTAAATTGAACTCATTAAGATTCGTGACAATTCAATGGTACCCTCGAAGGACCGCTTCTTACTCTCGTGATTTAAGTCCTAAGTTCGGTCCCTATAGATCCAATACCTAAGTTCACCGCTAGGTTCGTCCTTAGAGTATCTATGACATGCAAATAAGTGCGCACCAAATTCACAAGTAATTCATGTAATAAGAATCAAATCGAAAGCAAATTGTAATTAACAAAGGGAAAGCATCAATTCATAACATAAAACGGGTCTTGGGCATAGCCCCAATTCCTAGAAATAAAAACAACTACTCAAGCATTGCCATGGTCATGGCAACCTTGAATAACAAAAGCATAAAAAAACCTAAGAGAAGGGAAGAAATTAAGAAGAAGAGAAATCCTAATTTTTGCCTAAGGTAGCAGCTGACAGTGTGATTCTATATCATGTTTCATGTACATTTTTGCATGCATTTTCATGTAGTTTAGGCATAATTAATTTGATTTTTAGTTAGTTTTTACCTTGGAACGGGTAAGGTGGTTTTGTGGTGTTGTTTTGCAGAAATTAAGGATTAAATGCCCAAGATGAGCCATGATGGAGCCTGGATTAAGTTGGAGCTTGAAAAGTGAAGATATTGGATAACTCCAATTTAATTTGGAATGGAAATATTTGATGACAATTGACAAAAGTCCAGCAGCAATATAACTTGAAGATTGACAAAGAAGTGTGAATCAGCATAAAGATTGGACTTACACTATGATGTGGGCCCTTGATCACAATTTGAGGAGATTTGGCTTGCATCCAAATTAAAGCAAATAATGAATTGCAATTTGCAATGATGGTCAGCGTAAATAGAAAATGCCAAGGGCCCCATATGAATTCAAAGTGAAAAGGAATAATAAAGATTGCACTACAATTAAGAGAATCTACATTTATTTAATTTTAATGATAATTGATAGTGCTGATTTTTCCTACTCATGCGGCATTTTTGGGTTTTGGGCAATAAAAGGAGCAAAGGGCGCACAAGAGAAGGAGGGACTTGAACCGAGGAGATTTTTCTCTCTGGGGACTTTTTACACAGAACTAAAATAAAGAGACTTGGAGGTTGCGGCTACGGGAAGGATTTGCACCCTAAAAAGGTGGTTTTTTGTCTGCTCTTGGATCGGAAGAAGAATTGGAGGATTTGTCATGAGTTTCTTCATCCCTTCTCTTTTTCTCTTTTTGTAATTTCTATTACAATGAGTAGTTAAATCCCTTTTTGTTGGGATTAGATGTAACCATTCTGAATATTATGTATTTGCCATGACTGATTAATCTGTGTCCATGTCTTCATATTAGTGTTTAATTCCTACGCTTAATACTTGTTGTGGCTAGCACCCCCATGACTTGATCATCGTTTTGGTATGCAATTGGAAAATTCGTATTAGAACGAGAACTGGAATTAATCACCTAGTAAACCTTGCATCTAGGAATGGAGTTTGGTTTATTAGTAATCGCGTAATCCTTAATCGTAATGCAAATTCATTAATCTAGGCCACCTAAGGAATTAGGGTCTATTAGTGGATTTAGGCTCTTGTCATCTGAGGAATCAGGGCTTGAGTAATCTAGTGGGTTGATTTTAATATTTGAAGCACAAATGGGAGGTATCTAGTCCTGGTAGTGGATGAGGCAGAGGTATGGTGAAGTCTAGTCCCAACATATCCTTTTCGCACTCTAAGCGCTCAACAAAAATACAAAATGATTTTGATTGTTTTCTTTTATTTATTTTGAATTCTCATCATTGTCTAGATAGTTGTTGAATTTGTGAATTGGTAATTGACATCCAATCATCGTGGGAATGATATCGGTCTCACAACCGTATTACTAGTACGACTAGGTATACTTGCCTAGATTCGTTCAACTAGTTTTTGGCGCCGTTGCCGGGGATTGGTTTTGCCAATATCATTAGTAACAAAGGAGGCAAATAATTTAGACATTTTTATTTATTTTTATTTTTTTGTATATATTTGATCTTTTTTTTTGAGTTCTGTGTTTTTGCAAGGTGGACGAAATTCATGGAAAATTATTATTACCCACCTGATGATGAAGCCGCAAGTCGCACTTGGGAGGACAACTGGTGTTGGGAAGACGATATAGATTTGGGAGAATTCTTTATGGAGTTTTCTTCATCTCATAATATTCCATCACGAGTCGATTGTATGACTGGCGAGCTGATATATATATACTCCAAGGAGGATTGGGAAACCTTTTGCTCGTATTTGCCACCTCCACCACCATGTTTTATTCCCATAGAGCCACATGAAGCAGAATTTGAGCAGAATATGGTTGTGGGAATGGATCAAATTGAAGATGAAGTGGTGATGGTGGACGAGTCACAAGAAGAGGAACTACCTTTCACAAATCCTTGGGAGACTGAGGAATGGGAATGGAATGAGCAGACACCTTTGAAAGTTGCTCTAGAACAATATTCCCAAGAATTATCCACCTCTAAGACCAAAATCAGAACCAACTGTGACAGTATCGAAGCTATGAAGTAGAACTTCAAAACGCAAGTTGAGGAGATTTGCAAACAGTTAGTACAAGAGTCACATGCAGCACAAGTTGAGCAAAATCTGGTTTTGGGGATAGTTCAAAATGCAGATGAAGTGGTAGTGGATTTCACCATGCTTGCCAAGCGATCTGAAATTCCTGTATTGGATAAATATGTTGGCTTGCATGCATGTGTGGACACTGCAAAATTAGTCCCTTCCACTTGTCTGTCAAACTTCCTCGTGAAAACACCGTTTGACCCGAGAGGAAGTGAGTTCATAATTGTAGAGGTCAATGGAGTTTTCACACACTGGCTAGGTGGAATTGTGGATAGATTCGTATTACTTCTGCAATTGCCACTTCATAAACCATGGGATCCGGGTGGAGGATCTTACATCTTGAGCACCCCTTGGTCCTTACACCACAGGCTTTGGGATCCAGGTGGATGCTTCTTAATGAGTCAAGCTAGTGACGTTAAAGAAGCGCTTATTGGGAGGCAACCCAAGTTTTCTTTTCCTTTTTTTCTTTTGTTTTGATTTTTAACTCTTGAATAATTTGAGAAGATCAAGAGATTTGTTAATAGATTTGTTAAGTGTTTTCAGGGCAAATAGAAGGAGAAGCAAAAGGGCAGAGAGAAGCAAAGTCAGCAACCATCACGCCCAGGCCGTGACACTGGTCACGGCCGTGATGAGCCAGAATTGAAGATCAGAAAGGATCACAGCCCAGCCGTGATCCCCATCACGGGCGTGATGGGAGGACCCTGAAGACCAGAAAGCATCACGGCCTAGACGGGATGGAGGTCACGGCCGTGACAGGCTACCCCTATCGACCAGAATGCATCACGGCCTGCCTGTGATAAGCATCACGGCCGTGACCCAATTTTCATGCAATTCCTTCTGACTAGGCATGTGAGCCAACACCCGCTACTGCCTCGGTAAGTCGTTCCAATTTTTTTATCCTCTCTCCGACTTGATTGTTTACATTGGGGACAATGTAAATTCTTATGCTTGGGGTAGGGGTATTTTGCATACTTTTGCATTTTTCATGTTGCATTCATATAGGCATAATTTTGCATGATCATATGATTAGATTGCCCCTTGCTTAGATTATGCATCCAACTGTGAGAACTTAGTGCCAAATAAATTGAGATAGTGAATTTTGAACCCATTTTTTTTATTCTTGTGATAAGGATGCAAATAAAAAATGCTTGAGATGATATTTGATAGTTGATAATTAGCATATGATGTCTTAGATTTCTGCTTCTCGTTGATTTCTGAACTACTAAATGTGAGATTTAGAGCCATAAAGGGGTACCCACTACATCTACCCCATTATTTGTGTTAGAGTGTTATTCCTCTTGGATTGTATTTCTCTAGAACTTGACTTGAAACCGTTTTGAAGCTTAAAATTTTTTTTTTTGAAAATGATTGAGGCAATAGGTATCTTTTCGGCCTTCTGAGCTTTGGATGGCTAAATGCTACCTCTTAGTTGCCCAATTTTGAGCCTGAAAGAATAAAATACTTTTCTTGGTACCCTGAAACATTTTGATAAATGATGCTTGATAGGAGACCTTCTAAAGTATTACAAAAAAGGGTAAAAAGTTAGTTGAAAAAGTCTGGGATGAGAAAATCCAAAAAATGTTTCTCTTGAGCTGAAAAATCTCCCCTTCTCAAAATAAAAGAAAAATGAAAGAAAAAGAAATATAAATAGAGAAAGGGATGACAAAAAGAAAAAGAAAGAAAGAAAGGTGGAAAAATAAATCAAAACCCAAAAAGAGGTATTTTAGAAGGTGTCATGATTTGCAATGCTTGATGTTTTGTGTAACCTTTTGAAATGTCCTTTTCTTGATTTCCCCACCAAACGATAAATCCCATTGCCCCGTTACAACCAAAGCAAAAGACCTCTTGATTCTTAATTGTTTTCATTAATAAAGTAGAGATTTGGTTGATAGTCAAGCCTATGGTTGAATTCATTCCTTGAGGAAAATGGAGCGAATTGTCATATATCCTTGAACACTTGAGTGAGGCGATAAAGAGAGCCAAGCAAATGAACAAGCTTGGGGTGAGTTTCAGGTGAGAAAGAGTGCCCAAATCAGTGAGATTATGAGTCTAAGAAACCTGAGCCTCTAATTGGACTTGAAACTGATTGTCTCTTGAGTACTTATTGAAAATGCCTGTTACTTGGATTAGTTACTACTCGGGTTCTTGGTTCACTATCCATGCTTTGATTATTTTGATCTTCTGGCCTTAGTGATTGCTTGAGGACAAGCAAATGAATAAGCTTGGGGTGATTTGATAGTGTGATTCTATATCATGTTTCATGTACATTTTTGCATACATTTTCATATAGTTTAGACATAATTAATTTGATTTTTAGTTAGTTTTTACCTTGGAACGGGTAAGGTGGTTTTGTGGTGTTGTTTTGCAGAAATTAAGGATTAAATGCCCAAGATGAGCCATGATGGAGCCTGGATTAAGTTGGAGCTTGAAAAGTGAAGATATTGGATAACTCCAATTTAATTTGGAATGGAAATATTTGATGACAATTGACAAAAGTCCAGCAGCAATACAACTTGAAGATTGACAAAGAAGTGTGAATCAACATAAAGATTGGACTTACACTATGATGTGGGCCCTTGATCACAATTTGAGGAGATTTGACTTGCATCCAAATTAAAGCAAATAATGAATTGCAATTTGCAATGATGGTTAGCATAAATAGAAAATGCCAAGGGCCCCACATGAATTCAAAGTGAAAAGGAATAATAAAGATTGCACTACAATTAAGAGAATCTACATTTATTTAATTTTAATGATAATTGATAGTGCTGATTTTTCCTACTCATGCGGCATTTTTGGGTTTTGGGCAATAAAAGGAGCACAGGGCGCACAAGAGAAGGAGGGACTTGAACCGAGGAGATTTTTCTCTCTGGGGACGTTTTACACAGAACTAAAATAAAGAGACTTGGAGGCTGCGGCTACGGGAAGGATTTGCACCCTAAAAAGGTGGTTTTTTGTCTGCTCTTGGATCGGAAGAAGAATTGGAGGATTTGTCATGAGTTTCTTCATCCCTTCTCTTTTTCTCTTTTTGTAATTTCTATTACAATGAATAGCTAAATCCCTTTTTGTTGGGATTAGATGTAACCATTCTGAATATTATGTATTTGCCATGACTGATTAATCTGTGTTCATGTCTTCATATTAGTGTTTAATTTCTACGCTTAATGCTTGTTGTGGCTAGCACCCCCATGACTTGATCATCATTTTGGTATGCAATTGGAAAATTCGTATTAGAACGAGAACTGGAATTAATCACCTAGTAAACCTTGCATCTAGGAATGGAGTTTGGTTTATTAGTAATCATGTAATCCTTAATCGTAATGCAAATTCATTAATCTAGGCCACCTAAGGAATTATGGTCTATTAGTGGATTTAGGCTCTTGTCATCTGAGGAATCAGGGCTTGAGTAATCTAGTGGTTTGATTTTAATATTTGAAGCACGAATGGGAGGTATCTTGTCCTGGTAGTGCATGAGGCAGAGGTTTGGTGAAGTCTAGTCCCAACATATCCTTTTCGCACTCCAAGCGCTCAACAAAAATACAAAAAGATTTTGATTGTTTTCTTTTATTTATTTTGAATTCTCACCATAGTCTAGATAGTTGCTGAATTTGTGAATTGGTAATTGACATCCAATCCTCGTGGGAACGATATCGGTCTCACCACCGTATTACTTTTACGACTAGGTATACTCGCTTAGATTCGTTTAACAACAGCCCAGTGGATCCCCTATTTTCGTAGAGTCTTATTTATAATGTAGGGTAACTTGGGATTAAAGCTGCTACAAAATCAGATCAAATCAGTAATTAAAATTTCAGATTTTTCGCGTCACGGCCGTGATGCCTGTCACGGCTAGGCCGTGACGGATCCTGTCTTGGAAAACTTAGCATTGTTTGGCCTGTCACGGCCGTGATGGCCATCACGGCCTGGCCGTGACGGGTTCTGAGTTCTGTGTACTTTTCTTTTTCAGTCTTGCTCGATCATGGCCGTGATGGCTGTCACTGCTAAGCCGTGATGGGCTCTGTTTGGCTCAGTTTTCTTGCTTTTCAAGCTCCGTCTTCATGCAAGCTCCATCATGGTTGATCATGAACATTTTAATCTTCGTTTCCAAATCAATATCTCCAAATTAATTGCCAAATCTTATCATATCCTTTATTGTTGTGATAGGCAATTATTATCCAAATCCAAAAAGATTTGGATCCAATCTTTTATCTCAATGCCAATTGAATTATATTTTAATCATAATAATTCAAATCCCAAATGATTTGGATTCAAATCCATCATATGGGCCCTTACAATTTACTTGGCAATTTTCAATTTAATTGATTTCCATTCTTTTCTTCTTGATACTTTCCTAAAAATCAAAAATAAGAATAATATAAGAAAATTAATCAAAATCTAATTAAAATTAATTAAATACACACATTGACTCTAAAATAACCAAAATAGGAAAACAAAGTCTAATTTGGGCTAAATCAAGCATTCAACAAAATTTAATTGATGAAATCCGCTCTAAAATAATAGATAAAACATGATAAGACAGTGGATTATCAAAATACCCCAAACTTAAACTTTGCTTGTCCTCTAGCAAACTAAAACTCAAAAAGACTCAGAATTGGGCAAGCTTAATGGACTCAATTAATTTCGCACAAATTTCATGCAAATTTATCAATTCAATTTTTCTTCAATGTTCCCCCCTTTACATCAATGTAATCCCCACATTCATTTACTTTAAACAATTGAGAATTTAATCATTCATGCAATTATTAATCTAAGAAAAGGGTTTGAGTTACACACAAAAGGGAGATCACCAATTTCAAACATTTGCCTTCCTCACAAGGGCATTTAATAATTCACTCATTCGCTCAATTTGTCTAGGCTATCAACTTTCACTCAATTTCACATTTCAAGAGCACTTTCCATGAATTTGATTTTCATCTGAAACAAAGTTTCCACGAAAATATGCATGCATCATCAAAAGGTCTTTCATAGGTTGTAATGTGGCCTGGCTAAAGGTAGGATATATAAAGGTGCTAAGCTTTACATCACTAGGAATTAAGAGAGTATGAAACTTTTTACACTATTATTTTCACTCTAATTCCTTTTTCCATTTTTCTTTTTGACACTTTGGGTGGATACAACCTATTTCCTTTGACACCCTTTTATTTTTCCCTTTTTTGGAATTTTTTATTATTCTTCTTTTTCTTTATCCCTTTTACCTTTGGCTTCAACCTATATTATTTTTCTTTATCTCAACCCAAAATAACATATCGAACCCTTGTAGCCACCCCAAACTTAGTTTCCTTCAACCATTGTCTTTCTAAGCATCCATGCTCTCCTAAATCCTAAGATTGGGTTAACATGGTTTTTCTGGATTTTTGGCTTATAACATAAGGTCATCAAGAAAAAATAGGCTATTAGGCTCAATGTGGCTAACTAGGGAACATGCATTAGGGATGGTCCTTTTTAGGCCAAGTAGCTATTTCAAAGAAAATTGCCTAAATCATTTGATGCAAACATATAAACATGCAAACCATGAAGAGATACAAGCAAATCCGGGAAAGTGTAACTTAAAAGTGATTCACACAATTCAAAAACATTGTTGGAGGCTCAAATTCCTCACCTGGACATTTTTCGCAAATTGTTTGACCGAGATACAATCCCTAATGTGTGTATCCCTCACCCCAAACTTATCATAAATTATGCAATCACAATAAAATTTCTCAAAGTTCAATTTTCAATTTTTTGGGGATCAATTTTCAATTTTCAAATCATTAGGGGAAATCATAAAAAATCAATATTTATCATGCAATCCATTTATGCTAAATTTAATAAAATCCATTCAAGCTCATCGACAGAAGACTCACACACATATGACTCAAGTAAAGAAAAGCAAAAAAAATTAAAAAGAGAGGGGTTTAGAAAAACTCATTGAAGACGCTTCCACCCGGATCCCATAGCCTGTGGTAAAAAGACCAAGAGATGTCCAAGATGTAAGACCTTCCTCCCGGATCCCATGACTTGTGGAGTAGAGATGGAAGAAGCAAGTGTGATGAGATTTCGTTGACTTCTTTAAGTGATATGATGAGCTCACTTCCTCCTAGGTCAAATGGTAAGTCACCTACTCCAAGAATGGCCTTTATGTAATTAGTTTCTCCATGAAGCACTAGAACCTTAACTTCTTGAAGCGACCTTAGAGCCTTTGCCGCTGTTGATGAAAACTCGCAATTCTCAGGCAATGAGTTGAACTCCAAAGTTGGTATTTTCACAAAGTAATGTTGTAGACAAATAGAAGGTACCAACTTTGTTATATCCAAACATGCCTGCAAACCAACATACTTATCCAACTTAGAATTTTTAGGTTCCTTAATAGGAATGGTGAGAGAAGCATTTTCCACATGATTGGTCTCTTTTGTCTCTTGTAAAGGAACAATAGGAGATATTTCCTCCTTGCACTCCTCTTCATGATCCTCTCATCTTGAATCATCTTCTACCACCACTTCATCTTCATTCACGTCCATGCTAGCAAATAGATTCTCTTCAATTTGAATTCGACGCTGCTTTCCTGCTAGCAATTTAGAAAATTCACTAGCTTGTTCTTCTAACTTTTGAAAGTTGTCACTTAGCGATGCCGCTATCTTACTAGCATTTTCCCCTGGTCGCATTTCAGCCCTCTGAATCATGGAACTAACTTCCTCCTTGCTACGCTCTATGCTCAAGCTCAAAGGATAAACATCTATATCCCAAAGAATCTCTAGCAAATCGGGATCCAGCTCGAAGTATGGTGGTGGTTGCAAAGATGACAAATAGGATTTCCATTCCTCTTTGGAGTATATCTTCACGTGCTTATCAGTGATACCATCAAACACGATCCAATCAAGTTGATATTCCCAAGTTGGATAGTAACGATAGTCCATGTGTTTCATCAATCTTGCACAAACAAAACTCAAAAGAAAAGGTCAAATATATACAAATAAAAATTAAAAAGACTAAAGTAGTTGCCTCCTTTGTTACTAATGATATTGGTATTGCCAATCCCCGGCAACGGTGCCAAAAACTTGATGGGCTCCGGCAAATGTACCGGATCGAAGCAAGTAATAATAAAAACGGCAAGTAAATTACCGAGTATCAAACTTAGGGATTGAGAAACCAAGTACAACTTCACAAATTAAACAAATATTTTAGATTAAGAAATAAGTGTGAATGGATTTCAAGAAAATAAAAGAAACAATAAAATAAAATCAAATATTTTTGGGATTTTAAATATGAAAAAGAGATTTCTAGGAATTGGGTTACCAAAAAGACTGCTCATGCTACTAAATTGACTACCCCTCTTGTTAATTATCAAAATTACTCTGAAGGTGAATTTATCCTAAATAAGTTAATGTTCCCTCTCAAGATACAAGAACCGTGCCCAATTAAACCAACCCCTACTCTCGTGGTAATTGTATTTAAATTGAACCCATTAAGATTCGTGACAATTCAATGGTACCCTCGAAGGATCGCTTCTAACTCTCGTGATTTAAGTCCTAAGTTCGATCCCTATAGATCCAATACCTAAGTTCACCGCTAGGTTCGTCCTTAGAGTATCTATGACATGCAAATAAGTGCGCACCAAATTCACAAGTAATTCATGCAATATGAATCAAATCGAAAGCAAATTGTAATTAACAAAGGGAAAACATCAATTCATAACATAAAACAGGTCTTAGGCATATCCCCAATTCCTAAAAATAAAACAACTACTCAAGCATTGACATGGTCATGGCAACCTTGAATAACAAATTAAAAGCATAGAAAAACCTAAGAGAAGAAATTAAGAAGAAGAGAAATCCTAATTTTTTCCCGAGGTAGAAGCCCAGTGGATCCCCTATTTTTGAGTCTTAGAGTCCTATTTATAATGTAGGGTAACTTGGGATTAAAGCTGTTACAAAATCAGATCAAATCAGTAATTAAATTTTCAGATTTTTCGCGTCACGGTCATGATGCCTGTCACGGCCAGGCCGTGACGGATTATGTCTTGGAAAACTTGGTATTGTTTGGTCTGTCTCTAACTTCTGTGTATTTTTGTTTTCAGCCTTGCTCGATCATGGTTGTGATGGATGTCACGGCCAAGCCGTGATGGGCTCTGTTTGGCTCTGTTTTCTTGCTTTTCAAGCTCCGTCTTCATGCAAGCTCCATCATGATTGATTATGAACATTTTAATCTTCGTTTTCAAATCAATATCTTCAAATTAATTACCAAATCTTATCATATCCTTTATTGTTGTGATAGGCAATTATTATCCAAATCCAAAAAGATTTGGATCCAATCTTTTATCTCAATGCCAATTGAATTATCTTTTAATCATAATAATTCAAATCCAAATTGATTTGGATTCAAATCCGTCATGTGGGCCCTTACAATTTACTTGGCAATCTTCAATTTAATTGATTTCCATTCTTTTCTTCTTGATACTTTCCTAAAAATCAAAAATAAGAATAATATCAGTTAATTGATCAAAATCTAATTAAAATTAATTAAATACACACATTGACTCTAAAATAACCAAAATAGGAAAACAAAGTCTAATTTGGGCTAAATCAAGCATTCAACAAAATTTAATTGATGAAATCCTCTCTAAAATAATAGATAAAACATGATAAGACAGTGAATTATCAAAAATCATCCATATCATGTTTGTTAATTGATTAACAGTGTAAAAAACTTTATACTATCAGTATATAACAATTAAACTCAAAAAAGGCATATCGTATCTCTTTGATTTGTGATGTATTTTTAAAATACATAATATTATAAAGAAGATAAATTAAAGATAAGTTAGAGTTTTTTTTTTAATACAGGAAGGTAAGTTAGAGATAAATATAAATATATATGGTGTCAAATATAATTTACAAAATTTGAGGTTCAAATAATAAGACTCTTTCAAAAATACAAACTAATTAAAAATGATATTGAGAATATGGACAACTTCCTTTTGACTTTAAAATAGAGACAAATTTCGATAGAAACAAAGTCCTGTGTCATTATTATCGAGACATAAAAAAAAGTATCCTCATGATTTATTTTATAAAAATTTTACAGGGACAAATTTAATATTCACATATAGACACGGACTTTTATTATAATTTTTTATCTTTAATTGCCATTAAATTAGTTAGTAAATAATTTTTTTGGGCCACTGATTAAAACGTTTTGTCATAGTTACATAGTTAATTACAATGCTGAGCTGTATATCTATGGTGACATTTTTGTAATTTTGCATTTTTTTAATTGTTACTCTTTTAATTACTTAGCTCTGATACCGGATTAATATCACCCTATTATTAATAACGAAATTTTTTAATTTATTCATAATTTTGAGGTAGTAATTTATTTCATTAAAAATATCCAGGGTCACCGAATAATTCATACCCATGTTCATATACAAATTCGCTTATGGATTCATTTATTTCTATTAATTGTCTATATATACATTTACGTTCTTCTTTACTATATGCTAGTTGTATTTTTAGTTGTATCTGATTTAGATATAAATTTTCTTGCCAATATTGATACCTTAGTTTATTAATTATTATTTGTTTACAGTCTTTTGGTAAATTCATAACTAGTACAGTTAATATCTCTTTATCCATTATTCTGAAGATCAGTATTCATCTTCTGAATATTTTTGCTCTTCAATAAATTCTATTTCTTCTAAATATTCAAATTCAATATTTATATCTATGTTATGTAAATAAAGTTCTTCATGCCTATATTGTTCTTTTATCTTTTAATTTGTTTACAATCAATTAGAAGGTAAAATTGTAATACACTTATTATTTCTTTATATGTCTGTTCATCAAAATCCATTCTTATTTTAATCACTACCACTGTCTTCAAAAGGAGGAGCTTCTATTCTAAAATAATTAGTAGGTTTTGAAGAGAAACTTGAGGGTCTAAGTCCCCATTTATTCCTTATATATTATATATATTTCATTCCTTCTTTAAAATGTTTCTTTATTTTTCTTTCATTGTTTTCTAAATTAGTTAATTCAACTTTCTTCTTTATAATTTGTTTTTGAATTAATTTTCTATCTCTATTTTCTGGATCCTTTTTAATATAATAACTTAACACTCCGGTAATATCTTTAATATCTAATTTAGTTCTTTCTTTCTTGGAGTTGAATTCTTTAATCAGTCATTTTAATTATTCTGTTTTACTCATATTTTATTTTTTAATATAAAGATAAATCTTTTACTTGATTAGTTAATTTAATAATATCATTTTCTTCATTAGCTCTTTCTTGTTCTGGAAGAATGATTGGTCCTAGGATTGATTCAATTTCAAGTATTCTCGGTCTATTTATTAAGGTTCCTAATTCTGTTATTTCAATTTACTTAGGATAATACATATTTCCTATATCTTCAAATAATCTTGGAATGTCTATTCGATCATTATTTCTAAAAGCAATACCATGATGTGAATTTGTTAATGCATAATTTACACAATATGTTATAGAAAATATCTTATCTCCAGGTTTCATTAAGTTTTCTCTTAAAAACTTATGTTCAAGAGTTAATGCTTGATCTAGTCTTTGAGTATTTAGTGGAATTCCTATATTTGGTCAAATTTCAAATTTTAATTTTACATAGGCTAGATTTCCTTCTATTACACCCAGAATTTTATCTTTTGGATCATTTATTCTATTATTTTTTAGAACTAATTCAATAGGTGAATTTATTCATTCTTAAAAAGTTGCTTTAATTAAAACTTGTACTGCTCATATATGAATATATCCTAATCTTCTTCTATGTTCTTGGTTCTTTAAATTTAATTTTAATTCTGAAATTTTTTCTTTGCTTATTAGCTGAATACGTGTATTACTTTGGGTTTCTGATATGTCTATAGGCGTTTCCTTCATTAATTTTTCATAATATATTATTTTTTTATATTAAATTTTCTTATTATATTCAAGAATCTTTCTCTCTTTCCTATCATATTTGTATTTTCTACTAGATCTAGGTCTTCTTTCTGTATTTTGCTGAATAATTTCGGATTTATTAAGATGTTTCCTTCATAATTTCCATCTTCTTCAGTGATTTGTAAGTACTCTATTTCACTAGAATCAATTTTCTATATTTCAGACATTATTTTTCAAATAAATAATATCTAATAATCAGAGCTAAGAAGGGTGGCTTAATAATCATACCTGATGTTTGTTTCTTGAAGATTGATTGCTTCTGCCCACTTCTGCTTCCGTTGTTTTCTGCTTTTATTGATCTTACTTGAATATGGTAATTTGACAAAATAATTTTAAGAAAAGTGATTTTATTTAGTAATTGAATATTTTACATATGGGGTTTGGATGAACTCAATCATCAGACTATCACCAAGAAGGTGTAGCATACTACTCTCAGAAGAGAGATTACACACAAATGAAAATTCTTCTACGAATTCTGATCTACCTCAGCATAAGAGGTCTTATTTATAGGCCTAAGTACACATAACATATTTACAGAAATAACCTTAAAATTACGTAAGTGCTTACATCATTTTCTAATAATTTTGCTGGTGACGTAAGCACTTACATCATTCTTCAATTATTGCCTCATCTGATTCCTTATCGTCTTGCTGACTTTTGCTACTGCCTTCTGATGCATTTTGTCTTCTTGTACACCTTTCACATTCCTGGTTTCTGCTTTCCCTAATTAGTACACATAGCTGGCTCAGGACAGTTGGCATGTAATTCATTAATGGTCCCTCCAAAGCACAGAAAGGAAATTCAAAGCTTGTCAGGATAGATAAATCTTTTTCTTTTATTGCTTTTCAGATTGTTTTGCTTAACAGAAAAGTATTTGGTCCTTTGTACAGAGTCTTGATGTATGACTCCTTTCCTATTGCTTGGCACTGTTCATAGATGCTTGCCAGTTGGTTAGCAATTATTACAGTCATTTCATCTTCATCATATTCAACTCCTTTTGCTTCATCCATCAAAGGGAAATTATTATTGCTTATTCCCATGTAGGCTAAGTGCTTGGTTGGTTGCTTTGTCTGGAAATCCGGATAAGCTTAGTAGAACTTTAGATAAATAGTTCTATCGCCAGCTACATTCTTTTTTAACATTTGGACTGCTTCTTTGAAATAATATGGGAACGTATTAATTTCTTCAAGATTCTTACTTAAGTAAAGACATTCAATAAGTCTGAATTGAAACATATTGAATGCCAGAGCAGGGGTTGCTCCTGGAGTGACTATTGCTTTAAGTCCATAAATCTTTCTATCAACCATATAGAAACAGTTGATTCTTTCTTTTTCATTCCAATTAGTTAATCTTCATAAGTGTTCATAGAATTTTTCTTCAAAAAACTGAACTTATAATTCATGATCTTTTCTGGTAACTATTGGGTAATTGTCTAAGGAAGAAGGAACTTTCCCTAGAATCTTCATTGGTACTTTAGTCTCAGTCTTTACTAATTTTGTTGTTTCTGAATAAGTTCTTGGACCCAGATAAATTTCTTTACCTTTCTTTGCCTTTTCTTCTTCTTGGTGATTTTTCAAAGCCTTCTCTACTTCTTCCTTGGTTGGAAATGATTGATGGATAACTCCTGGTATTTTTTGACAATGAGAAGCTGCTTTATACCAGTCGTCATATATTCCTGGAAATGGTCCATTTAAAATAGCATACCATTTGCTAGTTTCTTTTCAAGCTTCTTTTTTAATTTCCTTCGGGATTGTTTCTTCTAAAAGACCTTCTACATTCATCTGGAGTTCCAATACCTTCAAATATGCTTTTATTAAATCCAATTCCCTCAGCTTTTGCTCTTCTAGTGCTTTTTTGAGTTGGTATTGTTGCTTTAATAATTCTTTTGTGCCTCGCTCCATTCTCTTGATAAAATATCAGCAAGCACATTCTTTTCTCCTTCAATACGAGAAATTGAAAAATTATATTCAGACAACTGCATTTTTCATCTGATTAATCTTCCTTGCTTATAAGTTCCTTTGTGATTAATATTTTTAAAACCTACAACATAAGTAGAATCAGTTCGAACAATAAATTCTTTATCTTGTACATAGATCTGATGTTTTCCAACATTCAGATTAGTGCTAGAGTAACTTTTTCATGTGTTGGATAATTAATTTCACTATCTGAAAAAGTTCCAGATGCGTATCGACATAGTAATTCTTTCGTTTGCCCTAGTGGCTTTGCTTTCATAACTCCTCCCCAACATTTATTAGATGTTGAGACCTCATAAGTCTGGAACCAATTCTATGTGTAAATTCTCTAAGTTTTGATGATACCAAATAGATTAAGTATGGTAATATTGAACCATATGAAATTACTGATAAGTCTTCTAAGTGTGCAGGAAAATAGACTTAAGGTCACTTATCTAAAATATGACCCGCCTAATTTTCTCTAAAGAGCAGTTTTTCAAAATCGTCTGAAAAACCACCCGTCTAAAAATTAGTCAATTCAAACAAAGACCAAGTCAACTCTCTGTCAAAATTCTGATTAAATTGATGACGTGGAAAGGATAAAAAGTCTGAAGAAGCATCAGTGGATCACCCGTCTAAAAATCACTTGCTCACCCGTCTAAATTTTGGATTGCACAACACCCGTCTAATTCCCAAACATAGCTACACTAGTTAAAATGTCAGACTATCAGAAGGAAGTCCAAGTCAACCTTATTTAAAAAAGATGCCTTCCTTAAGGATCTTGAAGACCTCTGGACAATAGCACCAAGGACAAAGAATAAAGAATTCATTCTTTCAAGTGTTTAAGGAATAAACACGCTACCTCTGCTCCAAGTCAGAAGATTTTAGCTGTTTCAGTACAAAGTAAAAGTACTTTCCAGAAAGTGAACTGAGTGTTGCACTGTAATGAAAAGATCTCTGCTGCAAGTACAAGGAGTCTGCTACTGCAACTCTGAAACAACAACTGCTCAGAAGCAAAGTGTACTCTTGGTCGCATATGTCAAAGTCCAACGCCCTTAACCATTTAATGCTTATACAGAACGACTCTTTGGCATTATTGGCGTCCCAGAAGTTCAAATCAATGAAGCACACTTTCTGAAGTTCTGTCTAACGGATCAAATTGATTGAACCCTTTAAATAGTACAAACCATGAAGATGAAGTTAAGAGCTCTGTGCAAATATTCAAAGAAGCATTTACTCTCCTCATTTACTTCTTCATTCCTTCATTGAATAGCTCTTCAATCATTTGACATAAATTTCACAATCTTTCATTCATTCATTTATTCCACTCTGAGTGTTATCTGAAAGACTTGCAAAGTTGTATTAATTACTCAAAAACTTTACTCTTTACTATATTGAGCCTGAAGTGGCTAGGTGAGAAAAGAATACTTATTTGAGTTTGAGCCTGGAGAGGCTAGGTATGAAAAGAATACTTGTAATGTAATATGATCAGTTAGTGGAAACTTGGTACTGCCAAGAACTAGACGTAGCCCTGTGGATTTTGGGGTGAACCAGTATAAAACTCTTGAGTGATATTCCTCTTCCTTTATCTCTTTAATTTGTTTAAGAGTTATTTGTTTAAGCTTTTAACTTGAGGAGTTAGTATTGTGAATATTAATCTTTGTTTTAACCCTCTCTGTATACGTGTGTGTTCTGTCTTAAAATTAAACGAGTCACCCGTCTAATTATCTGTTGCTTTACTTTTACTTGACGTGCCTTCGAAAATAATTTTCAAAGTTTCCTAAAAATTGGTAAACACAATTCAACCCCCTTCATGTGTTAACTTTGGTTATTTTAGTTGGTATCAGAGCTCTGCCTCTAGGTTGAGCACTTAACAGTGTAGAGGAAAAGATCTTGGAAATGCCAGGAGAAGCCAGCATAAGCAAGAATCATGCAGGAGAAGGATCCTCAATGCCCAGACCTCCATACTTCAATGGACAGGACTACATCTAATGGAAAGAGAAGATGAAGTAGTTTTTGCAATCCACTAACTCTGATCTCTGGGATATCATTGAAAAAGGTCCCTACATTCCTAAAGATGACAAAGGAGCAGAAATCCCTAAAGCAAGCATGACCTCTGATCAAAGAACAAAATGGCAGTTCAATGCCAAAGCTAGATATGCAATCTTGTGTGCTTTGATCAGAGAAGAGTTTGAAAAATTCTGTGCTTGTGAATCTGCAAAAGAGATGTGGGATTCACTAGCTGTTGCTCATGAAGGAACCAGTAAAGTAAAAGAAACCAAAGTCAGTATCCTGGTCAGAAAGTACGAGTTGTTCAAAATGGAAGAAGGAGAAACTATTGGCCAAATGTATGGGAGATTTCAAACTATCACAAATGGGCTGAAGTCTCTGGGAAAAGTTTACAAGACCGAGGAACACATTCAGAAGATTCTCAGAAGTCTTCCAAAACAATGGAGACCTCTTGTAACTACTGTGTCTCAGGCCAAAGATCTATCAACAATGAAGCTAGATGAGCTTCTTGGTACACTTCAGATTCATGAACAGGAGCTAATTGAAGAAAACAATGGAAAGAATAACAAATCCATCGCTCTCAAGGCTGACTAGAAATCATATAAGTGATCTACTTTAAAAGCTCTCAAAGTTGATGAATCTTCAGAAGAGTTTGAGGAATCAAATGAGGATGACTCTGATGATGAAGATGATGAACTTTCTCTTCTTACCAGAAAAATGAAAAAGCTTTGGAAGAAAAGAAACTTCAGAAAGGACAAACCTTTCATGTGCTTCAACAAAGAAAAATACAAAAAAGATGGTGGATCAAATGACAGAAATGTCATTGTGTGTTATGAATGCAGAAAGCTTGGACATATCAAGGTGGAATGTCCTCAACTCAAGAAGCAACCTCCCAGGAAGTTCTTCAACAAAAAGAAGAAGGGAAAGATGGCTACTTGGGAAGATCTTGATGAAAGCTCCACTGAAAGTGAAGGAGATGAGCTTGAAGCCAATCTCTGTCTTATGGCAGATACTGATTCAGAATCAGAAACTGAGGTACAATATGAATTTGAGAAATTGAGTGATGCTTATGATGAACTGTTGGAAGAATCCAACTGTATATCTAAAGCTTTCAAATCCCTTAAGAGACAGTATATTAAACTCTCAAATAAGTATACACAAATCTCAAGGGTGTGAGAAGTTAGCTGAAGAGAACAATAGGCTTAAGACTGAAAAGTCTAAAGCTAAGATCTCAGTTGAAACTCTACATTTTGAAGAAGTGGTTAAACTTCAACAGAAAGTAGAAGAGCTCACCTCAGATCTTGCCAAGTTTGTTAATGGTAGAGACAATCTGACTAAAGTTTTGGGAAGTCAGAGACACTCCCTTAACAAAGAAGGAATAAGTTATTCCTGTCAGGAACATCATAAAGGATCAACAAAGTTCTCAAAAATAACTATCAAATCTGTTTCAGTTAGTTCAAATAAACCTATATGTGCTTATTTTGGAAAAGCTGGACATATAACGTCCAAGTGTATTCACAAAAAGTGATGGAAGTCTTCACAAACTCCTCACACTAACAGAAAAGGACCCAAGAAAATATGGGTACCTAAGTCCATGATCATTCTTGTAGCAGACATGCTTAACAGGACAAAGCAAACACCTGGCATGGTACCTGGACAGTGGATGCTCGCGACATATGACAGGAGAAAAGTCTATGTTCCTATACCTCCAACCTAAGAAAGGTGGACATGTAACTTTTGGTGGCAACCAGAAGGGAAAAGTTGTTGGTGTAGGTAAAATTGGTGGTAAACCTCCCTTACCTATCATACGTGATGTTTTATATGTCAAAGGGTTAAAATATAATCTGCTTAGCTTAAGTCAATTGTGTGATAGTGGATTTTCTGTATTTTTTTTCTAAGGATGCATGCATGGTCAATGACAAAAATGGAAAGACCCTCTTTTCTGCCAAAAGGCAACACAATCTGTATAAGATTGACCTGTCTGAACTTTCAGATAAAAGTGTAACATGCTTTATGTTTAAAGAGGATGAGAAGTGGCTATGGCATAAGAAATTAGGACATGTTAGTATGAAACAAATTTCTAAATTGAAAAAGCATAACCTTGTGAGAGGTTTGCCTGATATTTCTTTTAAGAAAGATGTTTTGTGTGATGCATGTCAGAGAGGTAGACAAGTAAAATCAAGTTTCAAATATAAGAAAGAAGTCACCTCCTCCAGACCTTTGCAATTGTTACACATGGATCTGTTTGGACCAGTCAGTGTAGCTAGTCTAGGTGGAAAGAAATATGGTTTTGTCATAGTTGATGACTATTCTAAATACACATGGGTACTCTTCTTAACCCACAAGGATGAGTCCTATAAGGTCTTTACAGTATTCAGTAAGAGAGTACATAACGAACAGGGTTTTTGTATCTCTGCTATTAGAAGTGACCATGGGGGTGAGTTTGAAAATGAGCAATTCAAGTTGTTTTGTGAGGAAAATGGTATTTCTC
This sequence comes from Sophora flavescens, assembly GCA_030762895.1. NCBI lineage: Eukaryota > Viridiplantae > Streptophyta > Magnoliopsida > Fabales > Fabaceae > Sophora > Sophora flavescens. Next base: position 117,004,793 of record CM061068.1, read on the forward strand.
ACAATTTCTCTGCATCTAGAACTCCACAACAAAATGGAGTAGTTGAGAGAAAGAACAGATCTCTTCAAGAGATGGGTAGAACAATGCTCAATGAAAATAATCTCCCTAAGTATTTATGTGCAGAAGCCATTAACACTGCTTGTTATGTACAAAACAGAATACTGGTTAGACCTATCCTAAATAAGACTCCTTATGAATTGTGGAAAGGTAGAAAACCCGACATATTATATTTTCATACATTTTGATGTGAATGTTATATTTTAAATACAAAAGATCATTTGGGAAAATTTGATTCCAAAGTAGATAAAGGCATATTCATTGGATATTATGAACTGTCTAAAGCTTTTATAAACTTTAATTCTAGAACCTCTGTTGTAGAAGAATCAATTCATGTGAAGTTTAATGATGGTTTAAAGACTGATAGGGAACTATCAGATCTAGAAGATGATATTGCATGTATTGATCTTAATCCTGTAGTGGAGAAATCTTCAAATAAGTCAAATGTAGACATGTCTGAAATTTCAGAAAATCAGACAAGTGCTGAAAAGTCTGAAAAACAGAATTTGAAAAGAGACTGGAAATTCAAGACCTATCATCCAGAGGATCACATTATTGGAAGTCCATCTCAGGGAGTTAGAACCAGATCTGCCTTCAATGAAAACAATAACATGGCCTTCATATTAGATTTGGAGCCTAAAAGAATTTAAGAAGCCTTACAAGATGAAAGCCGGATTCTAGCCATACAAGAAGAACTGAATCAGTTCAAAAGAAATGATGTGTGGACTCTAGTTTCTAAACCCAAAGATAAATCTATCATTGGAACCATATGGGTATTTAGAAACAAACTGGATGAAGATGGAAAAGTGTTAAGGAACAAGGCAAGACTAGTTGCTCAAGGGTATAATCAACAGGAAGTTATTGATTTCACTGAAACCTTTGCACCTGTAGCGAGATTAGAAGCAATTAGAATTCTCATGTCTTATGCTGCACAACATGATGTAACTCTTTATCAAATGGATGTTAAAAGTGCATTTCTAAATGAGATAATTGAGGAAGAAGTTTATGTCAAGTAACCTCCTGGGTTTGAGGACTCTGAAAATCCTCACCATGTCTACACTTTTCAAGAAATGCTCAAAGAAAGATTTCATTGTAGTACAAATTTATGTAGATGATATTATCTTTGGTGCTACTAATGAAAAGCTCTGTAAAGAGTTCTTTGAGTTGATGCAGAATGAGTTTGAGATAAGCCTGATGGAAGAATTGAAGTTATTCCTTGGTCTGCAAATAAAATAGACAAGGGATGGAATCTATATTCATCAGAAAAAATACACCAAGAAACTTCTGAAAACGTATAATATGAAAAATTCAAATCCTATGAGTACTCCTATGCATCCATCAATAGGAGTACTCATAGGATTTGAATTTTACCGGATTCTGTGATACTGACTTTGCTGGAGATAGAATTGACAGAAAAAGTACCAATGGAGGATGCCATTTCATTGGAGCAAACATGATCTCCTGGTCAAGCAAAAGGCAAAGCACCATTGCTCTCTCAACTGCTGAAGCTGAATATATATCTACAGCAAGTTGTTATTCACAATTGCTTTGGGTAAAATATCAACTTGAGGATTATTCAATGTTTGAGCATAATATACCTGTTTGGTGTGATAATACTAGTGTAACACCCTGTTTTTCATAAATAAGCTTAATTCATTTATATATGTTGTATAGATGTTTGCATATGCTTGTTAGGTTTGCTTTTGATGCATATGTTCATGTTGGGAAGGTTTACCCTCAGGACGGTTCAATTGTCTTAGAAGTCCTAGTAACCTATTTCACCGTTTTGGCTATATCTCGAGTTCTAGATGTCCGATTGAGGTGATCTTTATGGCGTTGGAAAGCTAAGAGAAGTATCAACAAATCTTATTTCATGTGTTTTGGCCAAATTCGATTGTTTAATCCTCGCGTCGCGATCCTTTGTTAGCCACGCGAAAACCCAAAATTCAGCTTTGCGCTTTTGGGTTCGCCTCGCGAATCCAACTGACAGAAATTGGTTCTCTGGCTCGCCCCGTGAATGGGATTCGTCCCGCGAATATTTACAGAACCAGAAAATGTGTTTTAGGTTCTTTTTAAGCCCAAAATGCATTCCAACCTGTTTTTAACCCCTAAAACACGATCTAAACCCTAGTCTATCATGTCCCAACACTCAGAGCTGCCTCCCTTCTCTTTTTCTCTCAATTTCCACCAACCGTCTCTAGAAAACTCTCCCCTGGGAACCCATTATTGCGTCATTCTTCAATATTCATTGATAGGAGAACATCACTGCAAAGACGTGATCATCATATTCATTGTTTCAACCTTCAAACAAGATAAGTGCTTGTGAGATGAGACTCCAGATGACCCTCTTTATTCTTTTGAAACGCGAACCTCATACCATGTATAGGGAGAAGGGACAATATGAATATGTAGGCATAGGGGGGTAGCGTAAGATGAAGGGTTAACCCATGACCTTGTGATTGATGATGTGTCTTGTTTTATAACATGTCTATATGTTTATATTGATGTGATAATATGAGTTGTTTATATATGTTTATGGTATGCTTTCTCAACATGTTTATGATATAATTAATGTTGATATGATTGTTGTTATGAGTTGAATGATGATGCCATGACTGTCATATGTTACAATATTTGGTTATTGGTTGATTGGGTTATTCGTTGTGAACCATGATAAAAGGGAGGTTTCCCCCCTTTCGGTTAATAAGACATGAATATTAATAATAATTGTGAGGTTTTGTTCAAAAGATTAGAAGGACCCTAGGGAATGATTTTGTGAGAAATCGAGAGAAGCCAATTAAAGGATTAATTCCCCAAATAAATCTATAAGACATAAAGATTAAACCAAGTGATAAGACTGTGATGCAAGGACTTAGTAATGGCAATAGGTTGAATCAAGTTTTAATCCAAAGGAATTGGCGAGGGTTTACAACCCGTGCTGCCGAGAACACTACGGTCTGCTCTTGAGCACGATCGTGCTTAGTAAGGAGCACGCCCGTGCTCCCTTGCCCAGAACAGAAAATAGAAACGGTTTGAGATAGGGGGTTCTTATCTCAAATGCTTAAAAGACTAAATAAGATACCAACGAAACATGAAGACCAAAAGACAAGTGAAAATATGTTGTACCTTGGTAGCCTAGTGGCCAAGGGGCCTTGATGCAGTATGGTCAAGGTGGTAATCTCTAGTGCCTAAAGAGCTAGAGTGATAATGATGATGTACCTTGGTAGCCTAATGGCCAAGGGGACCTCGATAGCCGAATGGTCGAGGTGGTAACCTCTAGTTCAAAACGGCCAGAGTGATTAAAAGACTTAACGATCACTACAAAAAATCAACTGTTTAGCGACCGACATATTCGGTTGCTAAACCTGCTAATTCGGTCGCTATTTAATTTAGCGACCGAATTAGCGATCGATTCATGGTGGTGGCTGATAACCCGGTCGCTAAGATTTTAGAGACTGAAATATAAATTCGGTCGCTAAATGGCGACCGTATTTTCGGTCGCTAAATAATAAAAAACGATCGCTACACGGTTGGTCACATTGTTTGGGTAACCATTTTTAGCCACCGATAATCGGTTGCTAGTTCGGTCGCTAATGTTGGTTACTGTTAATCTATATTAGCGACCGATATTCGGTCGCTAGACCACAATTTTTTAATGTTAACTAAAGTTTAGCGACCGAATTATTGGTTGCTAATTAGGTCGCTAAACTGGATTTTATTAATTTTTTTTTAAAATTTAATTTTTAAAATAATAACTTTTTTTTTTGTTTTGCTTTAAAGTTTAGCAAAATTACTAATAAAACACACCAAATTACTAATGAAATATACAATCATAAGAAATAATGAATATATATATATATATATAATCCAAAGTGTCGTACAAGAATCGTTTAAAATCAAAAAAATGAAAAAAAAAATCAGTCATGATGAGGGAGAGGTGGAGGAACCCAATCATCCTCAGCGTCCGTGCCGCTGACGTCTGCTATCTGGTCGTCCTCTGGAGTAGCAGCATCAGTAGTTGGCAGCGGAACTGGAGGAGCGGCAGCAGGCAGCACAACCGTCAGAGCATCACCTTGAGCAACTGGAGTCTGGATCCTCATCTGCTCCAGCACCAGCCGCAGTGTCTGGCCCTGTTCGATGCTTGTTTGCATCAGCTGCTGGTGTGCCCGAGTCAACTGTGCAATCTGGTTCACCATCTGCTGCTCTCTCTCACTCTTCTCCCGAAGCTCTGTGTTCAGCTGCGTGATGGTGTCCTGCATTTGGTTGAACTGCTCCTGAGGGACGGTATCGGCGTAGGAAGGAGCAGGCGTGCCGGATGATGAAGCGATAAACTCGCCTCCCAGGTGTCCGAGGCCATACACGTGCCCCTTCTTGTTCCTGCCCCCGACGACCTCCAAATAAATGGCATTATCGTCGACGGGGATAGGAGAGCTTGACCCATCGCCAGTGAAGGCCTCATCTTGTGACTGTGAGGCACGTGATATGGCATCGTCCTTCTTCTCGTTGAAGCCCACTTGCAAAGTATAGATGAAGAGATTTAGTTAAAATTATAATCAATATTAACAAATCAATTATAATAAATTACAAGTAAAGTCTAAATTGTTTTTTTTATTACAACATAGTTATGGGCCTTGTCGTTGACCCATGTCCCCGACTTCAACTTCTTCGTCCTCTCCACCAACTCCATAGCATTGGGGGCCCGCTATTTCTGTGCTTTTTGCACAGAAAAATATAATCTTAAATTCATAAGAATATTTAAAAATGGAAACTTATTAAATGGTATACTAAGTCAAAAGTTTTAGGTATTACCAGCTCGTCGTAGTGGGCGGCGGCTGATTTAGACCCATCGGTCCAATCACATGCGTCACCATCAGAAGCTCGATTATGCCGAGCTGTGGCCTGGATCTCCTGGAACTTCTCAGTAGCCCAGTACTAGTCCAGCTGCCTCCTAATCTCAGGATCCACCCACTTTCCCTTATTCTTACCCTTCCTCAGCTTGTTCGTCAGAGTATTCATGACCAGTGAGCCTTTATGCTCAAATATGTCCCTGACGAGACCCTCTAAAGCTGCGTCCCACCTATACTCTTTCTACAACTTACAGTTGTTAGGAAAGTCGTGTGTATATATATATATATATATATATATATATATATATATATATATATATATATAATGTAAATTTAATTTAAATAAATTAATAAATTGTTACCTTAAACTCTTTAAACAACTGATCCCTATGGCCCCCTGGGATGACCTTCCATGTAGGCCATGAACCATCAAACTTGCGTCGCAGGATCTTCGATATCGAATAAGAAGGGCCCTTCACGGGCAGAAAGCTGCAGCAAAATTAGAGCATTAATAAATGTTATAAATAAATAAAAAAACAAGTAAATAGAAATTAACGATACTTTATATATATTAAAAAATTAAATTAGCTTACTCGTTATCCCCTCTAGGGGTAAGAAGAATCCTCCTATTGGATGGACCACGGCTCTTCTGTCCCGATGATGATGATGGTCCTGTCATAGGTGTGGATGATGACGGTACAGCCTGTGTCTCGACCACACGAGGCTGGGTAGGGGGTGCAACTCCATCACCCTGATATGAACCGTCCACAGAGGTGTTGGTAGGGTGGTCTCAAACTAAAGGTTGTGGGTCGGCCGGCGGAGGGACTCTCGCAGCACGACCTCTGCCACGACCTCCATGACAACCACCACGCTGCCCCCTACCTCTTGAGGAATCTGCCATCTGTGTAAAAAATGAAAAGATGATTACACAACAGTGTAAATAATACAAAAATAAATTGCCTAAGTAGAATGACATTTATACAATGAATTATGACATAAATAAATTACCTAAGTAGAATCACCGTCACTAAATTTACCCTCACTCTCATCAGTCACACTTGATCGGAATGTGCGTTCGCTAGATGCATCCAACTCAGATTGATCCATTAACTCTCTTTCAACTTCTTCCCCATTTCCGGAAATGTCAGCCAGAGAATTAACAATATTGTCCGGCGTAATTGGAAACGGTACGTGGGGTCTTGAAAACTCATCATCTTGGTACAGAGCATCTTTTTCAAGCTGGTTGATTACATTATCAGTAATTATACTGCGAGCCTTTATCTTAATAACACCCAACCAGCCTTGATGTCCTTCGGGATATGGCGAGTAATAAACCTGATCTTCCTGTTGTGAAAAAAATGAATGGGTTGTACGCCTTATTATACCTACGAGACAACCTAACTTGAACAATACCATATTTTTTTTTATCAATTTTTGTCCCTACGTCAAGAGTAGGATCAAACCAATCATACTTGAAGATAACTAACTTCATCACGGGGAAACCGGTATAATCGAGTTCAAGGATGTTAGTTAGAACCCCATAGAAATCATCCTCTATCTTGCCATCAGTGGCTCGCACACAAACACCGTAGTTACACGACTGCATTCCTTCATTCCATGTTTTTGTGTTAAATTTATATCTATTTACAATGTAAGTATTCCATGATGTAACCCATCTGTTAGGCCCCCATGCCAAATTTGTCAACAATGGATTTTGAACATTGTTTTCTGGATCTAGTACCTTAAAAATTGAATATTATATTATTCTTATACATGCTATATATTTAAGGAGATAAAATGTATTGCAACAAATAAAGATGCTTAACCTACATATTTACTGAACCACGAGCAAAGTGAGAAGTAATTTCTCGATCAACCTGATCGTTTAAAATGTCAGGTTGGAGATCCATTAGAAAATTGCCGTACATCCTACGTATGGGATATTAACATCAGGACGATTAATAATCATAAATATCAATTGAACTTATAAAAGACATTGTAGAAGCTTACTCTAAATATGGCGTCACCTCTTCACAATTTTGAAGGATATAGAGATGAGCAGCATTAATGTCACGCTGCTCCAAGAAATATCCTTTTGATTTGCCACTTAATCTGCCTGGATAGTTGAATATTGATATAGGAGGACTAGTTGAACTTGCTTCGCCTAAATCAATGTTTCTAGCCATCCTTGTCCTTCTCGTGTTAACTTCGTCCAGATAGTAATAAGAGGCAAAAGTGGAAGTCTCCTATACTAAGTATGCTTCACAAATGGAACCCTCCACTCATGCCTTGTTCTTGACTTTGTGTTTAAGGGAGTGCAGGAACCTATTAAATAGGGATACATACAAATAATTACTAGTTTTAGGGAAGCTAAACTACAATTTTGTGTTCGTGAATTTCATATGTATTAAGTAAAATAGTTGATGTTGTTTACCTCTCAAATGGATACATCCAGTGGTATTGGATTGGACCTCCAACTCTTGCTTCGTAAGGTAGATGAACTGGAAGGTGTTTCATTGAATCAAAGAAACTCGACGGGAAGATTTGCTCCAGCTTATATAACAAAACGGGTATCTTGACCTCCATATCCTTTAATTGATTCACATTTAGTGTTGTCGATGTAAGCTCCCTGAAAAAGTGGCTAAGCTCAACAAGTGGGTTCCAAATTGGTTTCGGTAATGCGTCGAACACAATTGGAAGCAACCGTTGCATGAAAATGTGGCAATCATGACTCTTCATTCCATGTAACTTTGCTTCCTTAATGTCAACACATCTACCCAGATTGGAAGCATACCCATCCGGTAACTTTAGTTCTATAACCCACTTACAGACGACCACTATCTGTGTTTTGCTTAGTGTATAACTTGCCTTCGGGTTGATAAGTCTGCCACGACCACCGTCCTGCACCTCAAGCTCCTTCTGATTACAAATTTCAGCAAGATCCAATCGGGCTTTATTTGTATCCTTTGTCCTCCCCTTGATTTCCAACACAGTGTCAAACACATTCAAAAACACATTCCTCTCAGTATGCATGACATCAATGTTGTGACAAAGTAGCTGCGTCCTTCAATACGGCAACCTCCAAAATATACTTTGTTTTGTCCAATTATGGTTGACACCATAATCAGGAATATGTTCTCCTAGAGAATCACGGACGAGCGATAATTACTGTACTCTCCACCATACATTAGGACCAGACAAACGTGGTGGAGGCGGTGTTGTCTCCGCACAACACTTCTTGAATGCATTCTTGTTCCGCCTATAAGGATGATCTTCTGGAAGGAATTGACGATGACAATCAAAATAAGAGATCTTTCGACTGTTTTTAAGCGTGAATGCCTTCGATCGCTCCATACATATTGGGCAACCAATCTTCCCCACGGTCATCCAACCCGAGATCATCCCATAGGCGGGAAAGTCGTTAATCGTCCACATCAAAGCTGCTTTCATCATGAAATTCTGCCTCAAAGATATGTCATATGTCAACACACCATCATTCCACAGCATCGTCAACTCATCTATCAGTGGCTGCAAGTGCACATCAATCTTACCTTTTGGATTAGACGGACCCGGAATTATGACTGTTAGGAACATAAATTCCCGCTTCATGCACATCCCCAGGGGAAGATTGTAGGGATCCAGGACAATCGTTCAACAAAAGTATGCTTTTCCAGACTGCCCGAAAGGATTAAATCCATCCGTAGATAACCCTAATTGGACGTTCCGAGGGTCCTGCGAAAATGCCATATGAACCCTATCAAAATGCTTCCAAGCTTCTCCATCCGATGGATGACACAAGACATCTTGCTCCCTCTCATGCTCACTATGCCACCTCATGTGAGCTGCAGTGGCCATCGAAGAGTACAATCTTGTAAGTCTTGGCACGAGCAGAAAGTACCACATCTTTTTTAGAGCGATGTTCTTCTCAATGCCTCTCCTAGTGGTTGTCTTATACCGATCCACACCACAAAATCGACAACATGTTATGCTCTCCGCTGAATCATCCTTATAGTACAATATACATCCATTCGGGCAACAATCAATTTTCAAACACCCCAGACCCAAATTTTCTACAGACTTCTTAGCATGATAAAAACTAGTAGGCATCCGATTGTCTTCCGGCAACGCCTTGGACACTGACATGGTGAGGCGATTAAAACAGCCTTCTTGCATATTGTAGTCAGATTTGATACTCAACCATTCCATACATATCGACAACTCTGTGTACTCCCAACATCCTTCCCACTATGGAGATCGTGCAGCACTCAGCATATCATAGAATCTTTGAGCTTTGGGATTCAGATTCTCCTCTATGTATTGGGAACCCATTCCACCATCTTTTCCCCATCTTCTTCTAGTGCAACACCAACCGATGGTCCAGCATGATCCATTATCATCTGCTCGTATGGATTCAATTCTTCCCTCCAGTCACCACTTCCATAGTATGAACCATCAAACACAACCGGGTTTAAATCAGGCAACGTCTCACCATGGTTACTCCACCAATAGTAATCAGGCACGAAGCCCTTCTCATAAAGATCAGCTACAACTCCATCCACGCTTTTGAAAGATTGACATTTGCATCTTTTACAAAGACACCTCAAATGATCACCACCCAGCCGTATAAATCTCTCCTGCTAACAACAAACTCTATAAACTAACCCACTCCAACTCTATACTCTTCCCTAAGATGTTTATTCCGATCCAACCTACGATACTTCCTTTTTCGATTCTCCGAAATATCCATTGCTTCCAATTAAATAGCCTGACCAACCCTACAATAACACTTATATATTATGGTGCATAGCAATAACTCCATCAATCTCGTTCTTATTGTTGGTAGTGGCTACGGTCTCAAGGGGGGGGGGGGGGGGCGGGGGAATTGAGATATTGAAAACTTATTCAACAATTTAAAGTAAAACAATGTTTCTTTTAAAGAAAATTGGTTTTCACTCAATTTTAATTCCCAAGAATTAGGTTATGGAACAAGTAATGATGACAAGAAGAATTATAAGTAGAAACAACAGATTTTAACACAGATTGTAGATTTAAAGATTCAAGTTTAACAAGTATATGGAGTTTAGGGATTAGAAGAACACGCAAACCGATTTATCCTGGTTCGGCTACCTCCTCTGGTAAGCCTACATCCAGTCCCACACCTCTGTGCTTTTCTTCACTATAATCAACAATTTACACAATTCTAATTACAGCAACACAAGGATAACCTCCTTGCTTGAAAAATCTCCAAAAAGCACACTAGCTTTCTTTACCCAAGGATCCCTTCTATCCTTGTTAAACCCTAAGAGATACCCTCTCTCTGTCCCTTCTATTTAGTAAGCATGGTTCTTGAGTTATTTTCGTCCCCCCTGTGTCATTGATATCTTTCACAAAGATCAAGTGTTATCATATCATTATCAAAAAAATCATCTTGAATTTATTACAAGTTCAATTATGTCTTTTCAAAGCAGTTCTTACTCAGGTATCAAAGAAGAAAAGAAAAAAAATGTTACATATTATAGATTTTTTTTTTACAGTAAATGCATGGTTCATCTTTATGGTTCATATTTCTCCCCCTTTATTAGAGAAATAAAAATTTTCATATCATAAAATGCATGGTTCATCATTTTTTTATGGACCATATTTCTCAGATGTATGGTTCATCTTTTTAGTTCATCTCAGATGTATGGTTCATCTTTCTCCCCCTTTGTCATTATCAAAAAGAAACTATGGAGAATATTGAAATCAATCTTAAAAAACAGTCTTGCATTCATTGATAATAAAGCATTTCAGAACTTATGCAATACATCAAAACATCCAAAATATCAAAAAAAATTACAGACACCTAAGGACGCTTAGCATCTTGCCCATGTCCTTCATAATTTTCAGCAACTTGTGCTCCCTTGCGCGCCATATGTTATTAGTTATTTTGAGGATCAATTATGCCAAGTTCCCTTCTTATAAAGAAGAAACTCTCCTTATTTAGAGGTTTGGTGAATATATCAGCTAAGTGCTTAGTTGTATCTATATGTTCAATCACAACATCACCACTTTGAATATGATCCCTGATAAAATGATGCCTAATTTCAATATGCTTGGTTCTTGAGTGCATAATTGGGTTCTTTGTTAGATTTATTGCACTAGTGTTATCACATTTTATTGGTATATGATCCAGATAAACACCATAGTCAATTAATTATTGTTTCATCCGTAGGATTTGAGCACAACAACTCCCAGCTGCAACATATGCTCCGGTTTGTGGATAAGGCCACACTAGTTTGCTTTTTACTAAACTAGGACACTAGGGAATTTCATAATAAATGGCATGTTCCACTTGTGCTCTTTCTATCTAACTTGCATCCAGCAAAGTCAGAGTCGGAATATCCTATTAATGTGCAAGTGGATCCCTTGGGATACCACAACCCCATTTCTTTTGTTCCTAAGAGGTACTTCATGATTCTTTTAACTGCGGTAATATGTGATTCTTTAGGATTAGCTTGATACCTTGAACACATATACACACTGAACATTATATCTGGTCTACTTGCAGTGAGATAAAGTAAGGATCCGATAATACCTCTATACTTGGATACATCTATAGATTTAATTACCATGTTCATCTTTGTCCAAGTAGCAGGCTGGACTCATTGGTGTTGCCATTTCCTTTGCGCTTTCGATTCCAAACTTCTTTAGTAGTTCCTTGAAATACTTTGTTTGGCTTATGAAGGTTCCATCTTGGCATTGTTTAATTTGAAGTCCAAGAAAGAAGGTAAGCTCCCCCATCATGGACATTTCAAATTCACTTTGCATTAGTTCACCAAATTCCTTGCATAAAGACTCATTAGTAGCACCAAAAATAATGTCATCAACATATATTTGAACAAGTAAGATATTGTGTGCTTTTGTTTTAGTAAATAGTGTAGTATCAACTTTTCCTCTTTTAAAGCCTTTCTCTAGGAGAAAATTGCTTAACCTCTCATACGAAGCTCTAGGAGCTTGCTTGAGTCCATAGAGGGCTTTAGTCAGTTTATAGACATGATTTGGGAACTCACTATCAACAAAGCAAGGGGGTTGACTTACATATACTTCCTCTTGTATTATTCCATGTTCATCACAAAAGTTAGCAAACTCATCATTTTGGAATTCTCCTCTATGGTCACTCCTAATTGAAACAATTTTCACGTCTTTCTCATTTTGAGCAACCTTAGCCATTTTCTTAAAAGCTTTAAAGGCTTCATTCTTTTGTGCTAAGAAAAAGGTCCAAGTGAATCTAGAAAAGTCATCAACAATTACAAGAGCATAGAGATTTCCACCAAAGCTTTTTGTCCTAGAAGGTCCAAAAAGGTCCATGTGCAGTAATTGTAAGGGTCTACTAGTAGAAACAGTGTTTTTAGCCTAAAATGAGGTTTTCACTAGTTTACCCTTTTGGCATGCATCACATAGGCCTTCTTTAACAAACTTTTTATTTGGTAAACCTATTACAAGTTCTTTGGAAATCAGTTTATTCAAGTGATCCATATGAATGTGAGCTATTCTCCTATATATGCCAAAGCCAATTTTCATCTTCTTTGGAAATTAAGCAACATGCATCATTGGAAATTAAGTTGTCTATGTCTAGCATATAGATGTTATTGATTCTATTTCCAATCAGTTTTATGTTATTATCATGAATAGATTCGATCATACACAATTTTGAGTTAAAGTTTACCTTGTAGCCTTTATGACATAATTGGCTTATACTTAGTATATTGTGTTTGAGCCCTTCCACATAGAGAACATCCTCAATCTTGATTGCTGGACTTTTTCCTATTGTTCCAACACCAAAGATTCTTCCTTTGTTGTTGTCTCCATAGGTGACATTTCCTCCTTCCTTGGGAGCGAAAGATGTAAATTTTGTGATGTCTCCGGTCATGTGTTTGGAGCACCCACTGTCCAAAAACCAGCTTGAGGTTTTGGCCTTCAAACACACCTACAAAACATATTCTTTTATGCTTTTCCTTCAGGTACCCACATCTGTTTGGGTCATTTAGTGTTAGTAACAACATAAGTTCCTTTTGGAACCCAAATTTGTTTAATGCCAACATGAATGTTCTTTCTAAGTCTACAAGTAGCAGTTGTATGACCTTTCTTTAGACAATAATAGCATTTTACAAAAGGACTAGTTGAGGAAATGGGTGGAACAAAAAGTTTTTAAAAGATTTTTCATGTACCATTGGCTTATATCCAATTCTAGCTTTGTCGGACACACCCTTTTGCTGTCCTAATATTGCATTCAAGTTATCTCTACCTGAAGTAAACTTAGATAGAGTTGTATTCAGTTATTCAACTTCCTTTTCTAGTGTAGTGCATTTGGTGCAAATTGAACTAGATGCAAGTAATTTTGAATTTTCATCTTCTAGTTATTTAAGCTTTATTTGTAAAGATGCATTATCACTACATTGTTTTGCGATGATCTTTCTAGAAGATTTAAGTTGTTTACCAATTTTAACATATTCTTCATGCAATTCATCGAAAGCATCTTGTAACTCATCATAGGTAGGAGAGGAATCATTTACCTCGGTTTCACTATCACTTTGATGATTTTCCATGAGACAAAGGTTGGCTTATCCATTTTCAGATTTACTACTGGTGGAATCCATATCATTTTCTTCCCAAGCTATGTATGCTCTTCTAGGCTTTCTTCCTTTCTTTTGTAGCTTTGGACATTCATTTTTGTAGTGTCCAAGCTTTCCACACTCAAAGTATTTGATTGTTGAGGAAGAGCTTTCACCTTTGTTCGTGTTCTTTTTGGTAGGAATACTGAATTGCTTCTTGTCCTTGATGAATCTTTTAAATTTCCTCACAAGCAATCCCATGTCTTCTTCTTCGGAATCTTCACTTTCATTAAGGTGTTCATCTTCATCACTTTCTATTGATTCTTTGGAAATATGAGCCTTGAGTGAGAGTCCTTTATTCTTTTTCTCCTTATCTTCATGATCTTTCAGTCTATTGAGTTCCAATTCGTGTTCTTTCAACTTGACAAATAGAGTAGCAATCTGCATTGTGTCAAGATCCTTTGCTTCAACAATTGCAGTAATTTTTGGCTGCCAATCACGACTCAAACATCTCATAATCTTGTTAATCCTTTTCTCATCTGTGATTGTATGTCCGAGTCCTTCTAATTGGTTCACAATGTGTGTAAACCTTTTTTTGCAGATCATCTATCTCCTCACCATTCTTCATGTGAAAGAGTTCATATTCATGACTAGTGCATTCATCCTTGCTCTTTTCACATCGTTGGTTCCTTCATGAGTGAGTTGAAGAGTATCCCACATTTGCTTTGCTGTTTTGCAATTGGAGCCCCTGAAAAACTCATCATAATTCAAAGCAGTTGTTATAATATTTTTTGCTTTAGCATTATAACCAACTCTTCTTTTATCATCATCATTCCAGTCATCTTTTGGTTTAGTTTGTTTATTTCCCTTAGCATCAAGAATAAATGGAACATAGGGACCATTTTCAACAACATCTAAAACATCTAAACCTGCAGCCTCGAGAAAGATAAGCATTCTCTCTTTTCAATACATGTATTGGGAGCCATTAAAGGCAGGGGGTCTAGTGAGTGAAGCCCATCACTCAGGATATCATTTGTAGCCATCTCTTGAAGCTATTAAGCTTTGTAACAAGAGTTTTAGCCCTGATGCCAATTGTTGGTAGTGGCTACGGTCTCAAGAGGGGGGGTGGGGGTGGGGTGGGGGGGGGGGTGGGTGGGTGAATGGAGATATTTAAAACTTATTCAACAATTTAAATTAAAACAGTGTTTCTTTTAAAGAAAATTGGTTTTCACTCAATTTTAATTCCCAAGAATTAGGTTCTGGAACAAGTAATGATGACAAGAAGAATTATAAGTAGGAACAACATATTTTAACACAGATTGCAGATTTAAAGATTCAAGTTTAACAAGTATATGGAGTTTAGGGATTAGAAGAACACGCAAACCGATTTATCCTGGTTCAGCTACCTCCTCTGGTAAGCCTACATCCAGTCCTACACCTCTGTGGTTTTCTTCACTATAATCAGCAATTTACACAATTCTAATTACAGCAACACAAGGATAACCTCCTTGCTTGAAAAATCTCCAGAAAGCACACTAGCTTTCTTTACCCAAGGATCCCTTCTATCCTTGTTAAACCCTAAGAGATACCCGCTCTTAGTCACTCTAATTCACAAAAAGAGTTAAGTAGAAGTAATACTCTAAAAGCCTGATAATATAAATTGAAGTTCTAACTACTGTCACACTTTTCTCAGAGATGAAGCACTTTGTTTCACAATCAGTATGAGTTGCGTTTATTGTATGTGTTGTTGTTGTGTTGTTGTGGAAAAGTGTTCCTTTGATCCCTCTTTATATAGAAGACAAATTATAGCCGTTGGGATCATTTAAGACAGATTTGGATCTGATTTATCAAAATCTACTTTCTTGATTCTTGATCTCAAAATGTGATTCTGTTTGATCTTTGTAGAGATTGCGTCCTTCTTGAGATATAACCGTTTCCATCTGAAAGGATAGCCAAGTCTTTTTTAAGAGTAATTAATCCGTGTTTATTTGAAGAGAAAAATATCCGCGTCCATTTGCCACATCAGCAGATGGGAGTATTAGCTCAAGGTAATTGGACGGGCTCCAACTAGTAGACGAGAGTGCTAACACAAGGCAATTGGACGGGCTCCAATTTGTAGACGAGCTTTATATATCATGTAAGTGGACGGGGCTTCTAGTTTAGTGTGTATCATTAGTAGACGAGATCCAAGTGTTATTGTCAGTAGACGAGCTTTCCTTTTTACATCAGTTGACGTGCTTTCCAAGTGTTACTATCAGTAGACGCGCACTCTTGTTACTTTCAGTGGATGAGCTCTCCTTTTTCCATCAGTAGACGAGCTCTCCAAGTGTTACTATCAGTAGGCGCGCACTCTTGTTACTTTCAGTCGACGAGCTCTCCTTTTTCCATCAGTAGACGAGCTCTTCTTTTACATTAGTGGACGCGTGCTTCTTTTACATCAGTGGATGCGTGCTTCTGCTATATCAGTGGACGCGCTCTTCTTTTACATCAGTGGACACATGCTCCAAGTACCACGTCAGCAGACGAGATCTTTTGTTTTCTTAGTGGACGCGCTTCTTGTGCCACGTCAGCAGACGAGATCTTCTGTTTCCTTAGTGGACATGTTTCATGTGCCACGCCAGCAGACGAGATCTTCTGTTTCTTTCAGTGGACGCGCATCATGTGCCACGTCAGCAGACGAGCTCTTCTGTTTCTTTTAGTGGATGCGCTTCCGTGCTCTTTCAGTGGACGTCAGCTTTTTACTTTGTTGTACTTTAGTGGACGAGCTCTTTAGTTGTTCATTGGACTATCGCTCTTTACTTTGTTGGACGTCATTCTTGGTTCACTTCATTGGATGAGCGCTTATATTTTCCCTGTGTTGGACGAGCGCTAGTTTTGCTTTGCTGGATGAGTGATCTTGCATGCAACTTAACATGTAATGAGTGCGTAGTCAAAATTAAAAATCTTATGCAAAATACACTTTGTTTGTCATACATCAAAACATGAATGAGGGCTTAGTCTTACACTTATGACAAGGTATGAACCTATCTCATTCGTGAATAAAACTTTATCACACTCGACTAATAATAGTTATTCCCTTATTCAAATACCTTGTTGAAGGTTTGGCAAGTGCACCAAATCGTACAAGTAATAATAATGAGAGTAGAGTATCGTCCCATGAGGATTGAGATTCAAGTAACAATGAAAACTAAGCAATCGATATTTGAACGGATAAAACTCATAGTTCCAGCATTTAACTGAGATGTTGAATTAAGTATTGTTACAAAGGTAATCGAAATAGGTTTTCTGTTATCACACAATCAATACAATGGAAAACAAATGAACAATTAAAAGGAATCAAGTATTTCAAACGGTTAGGAATCGGAATCACTCAATCTTCACTTGATGTAACTCATAGAACCCTAATATTCAATTCAATTCATTTAATTGACATTCAAGCCACTGATTTAGATTTATCCCTAATTCCTTAGGTGATAATCCTTTGTTACAAATTATGAACCCTAATTCCTTAGGTGAATCAGAATTAGCACAAGCAATAGGCACAAAGCTTACAAAGAATGCACTGCAATGAAGTTCTATTCCTAGAATCAACCTCACAGTGGTAATCTAATTCAGTTCTAGCATGAACACACATTTTCCAATTATGCATTCATTCATATGATCAATTTCATGAATGGCCAATTCAGGAAAAGCATTAAGCATTGAAAAGATTACTCAAATTGAACGAATCTGAATTGAGATCAGAGTTGGAACGAACTTACATCAAGGTCTGATTGAACTCATCCTATCCTAACCTATGGAATTTAGGAACTCATAGTTACGAGATGAAATCTAGAAGAAATAGAAAAGATCTGAGGTAGAGAAGCCATGGATTCTTCAATCCTTTCTTCCGAAAGCTCTTGAACTCCCTGGTTTCTACACCTCTCCGAGAACACAGAGTAGAATCAGAGTAAAAATGACCAAAAGTCCCTCTTCGAATCTGTTCAAACCGTATTTATACTGGTTCTGCTCGTCTGCCTTCGCTGGGCGCCCCTAGCCTGCGCTGGGCGCCCAAACATCTTCTGCTGGTGAAGCAGTAGCGCTGGGCGCTATTTCCTAGAGCTGGGCGCTAGCCCATGCTACCTGGCGCTGGGCGCCCTTCTTCTTTTCGCTGGCGCTGGGCTCCATTGCTAGAGCCGGGCGCTAGCTTCCTTCCAATCTGCTAGCGCTGAGCGTCCAATTGGAGGGCTCAGCCCTGTGATACTATTCCTGCACATTTTCAACCTCTTTTAAGTATATTCTCAATATAAATTGAAATCTCAGGATCAAAACACTATTCAAATGAATGTGTACATTTTCTTATCACTTTTCCTATAATTTATAGGATTATTTACAAACTCTTTCCTAATTACACTTCCAAACTAACATATTTTACACATTCATCACAACCCCAAACTTAGAAATTTTGCTTGTCCTCAAGCAAACAATTAAATTCAAAACAGGGGTGAATGAGATAGATTTTCATGGTCAATTCTCTTGTGAAGCAAATTACTCATGCAAGACTTCAATTCCTTGACACTTTTGCAAAATAGACAAGCATCACACAATCATTCATAAATTCCAATTGATCACAAGTTTCATGCTTTAGAACAATCAATCATAGTACAAAATTAGCTCCATTGAATGCACAAAATTATCCCTTGCAACCTCTCTGTTTCAGTGTTTCACACATCCTCACTTGGTCATGTTTGCTCTCAATTCCAATCATCATGCATTCCCCAATCCTAATCTTGATAAGATGCTTGGAACATACATCACAAATACCAATGCAACACATATCATGAGGTCTTTTATTTGGATGTAATGGGGCTTAGGTACGGGTGGATGAGAATAAAGATATATATGCTATGCTACTTTGGCTTCAAGGACTATTTGGACTCTTTTGGAATTTTCACTTGCCTAGTCTAGCTACAAGCACATGAGCACACAATTTGTGCTATTTCCTTTTTATTCATTTCCAACTATTTCTTTTTCTCTTTTTCTCTTGTTGCTTCTTGTTTTAATTTTCTTTTCTTTCTATTTTGCCTTTTTCTTTCTTTGTATACTTTCTCTTTCCTTTTCCTCTTTTTGGCTTTTTCTATTTTTCATTCATTTTTTTTTTAGTAGGCCTCTTTAGTGGCCTACTTACCACCCCAAACTTAATTTGCTTGCTTGTCCCTAAGCAAGAGAACAACCCCAAACTTAAGTCCAAACATTCCTCTAAGCCAAAGTAGTGGAATAAAATGGTTTTATCGCTTTTTAGGCTTGTAATGAACTATCATACCAAGAACAATAGGTCAAGGCTCAATTGGGCTTAACAATGGTAAATGATAGGTTGGCAATTATGGCACTAAGCTTAAACAAAGAATTAATGCCTCAATCATTTATGCATATGCAAGAACATTGCAACAATGACAAGCATGCAAGGCAAGAAAAGGTGAGAACATGCAAGTGATGGACAATCACACATGAAAGAAACAAGTCATCTGGATAATGTGCCAGAGCATTTGGGCTCAAAAGCTCACAGTTAATGGTTATGTGCAAGAGAAAATCCATGCATCCAACATTGCATCAATCATAGCATGAAAAATTGTCATAAACAATTCACAAGGATCCATGGTTTCAATGAAATCATATGCCGAGCAAGTATAAAATGCATCATGTTAGAAATATCAGGCAAGCAAAAGTTCTATGCTCACTAGAGAATCTACACAAGAATCCATTCAACACAAGTTGTGCAATCTATGCAAGTTTGGGCAATTTATTCCTACAACTAACTAACAAATGAAAGAGGGTAAAGAAAAATTAAGACAGAGTTTAGAGCACCCCCTTTCTTCTGCACAATGGATGAGCATGTGAATTTTTTTTTTTTTTTTTTCAGGATTGAAACAGCGCTCAGCCTC
Organism: Sophora flavescens; assembly: GCA_030762895.1. NCBI lineage: Eukaryota > Viridiplantae > Streptophyta > Magnoliopsida > Fabales > Fabaceae > Sophora > Sophora flavescens. The sequence continues at coordinate 117,024,209 of CM061068.1, forward strand.
CCCCTGGGCGCCCAGCTCTGGCTGCCTAGCGCCCAGCTCTAGCTGTCTGGCGCCCAGCGCTAGCTAGTCTGTCCAGAAGCTGCAGAAATGTGCAGCGCTCGTCCTTCCTGCGGAGCGCCCAGCGCCACTCATCCTGGTAGTCTCTGACTTTTCCTACGCTGGGCGTCAAGCCGAGCGCCTAGCGTTAGCAGTTTACCTTCAAATTCTCCCACTTCCTCTGCTGCTAATTCTTTGGCCTACTCAAATCTGTACCAAATGTCAGAATGAACTTTACACAGTAAGATGCATCATAATGTGTGATGAAAGATAAGGGAAAAAAAAAATTTCAAATAAAATCTAATCTAATCTAGTCTTGGGTTGCCTCCCAAGAAGCGCTTCTTTAACGTCACTAGCTTGACGCCGATTATTTAATGCTCAAGGTGGCTTGAATGAACAGAAAAATGGAGCATTTTTGTTGCTTTTCTTGCCACCATGGTCACATTATTCCCACCATTAACCAATGGTGTATTGCCCTTCTTTGATGAATCATCTTCTTTTGGCCAAAGTGGTTGGAATTGAGATGACCATTGAGACTTCCTCTTCTTCTTTTTCTTTCTGTTCCCATTGCTCTTCTTTTTCTTCTCATGTTCATCCTTGCGAACTTCTTGGATTTCCTGGCTTTGCACAAATTGAACTTGAGCATGAGTAGTTGGTGAAGTTCCCATAGGCTCCTTATCAAACATGTTCACAACCATTTGTTCTTCATTCACCTTTAGTATAATCTCGCCTTTTGATACATCTATCAAAGCTCCGGTATCGCCAAGAAGGGTCTTCCAAAAATCAATGGAATGCTCACATCTTCCTCAATGTCCATCACAAAGAAATCCATGGGAAATATGAACTTTCCTACTTTCACAAGTAAATCCTCCACCAAACCATATGGTCTCCTAATTGATCTATCTGCAAGTTGCAATGAGATCATGGTTGGTTCCACATCATGAATTCCAAGCTTCTTCATCATGGATAATGGCATTAGATTAATACTTGCCCCAAGGTCGCATAGGGCTCTAGCCTTTATTACATCTCCAATGACGCAAGGAATGGTAAAGGATCCGGGATCCCTCAACTTAGGTGGAAGCTTGTGTTGGAGAATTGAGCTACAACTTTCAGTCAAAGCCACTACCTCACTTGATTCAATCTTTCTCTTCTTTTCAAGCCATTCTCTCATGAACTTGGCATTTGATGGCATACTCTCTAATTCTTCAGCAAAGGGAATATTTATATGCAATTGTTTGAAGGTATCCAAGAACCTATTAGATTGCTCTTCTTTCTTTTTCCTCTTCTTCTCGATTGGATATGGCAATTTCACATAAGAAGGAATCTCTTGCGGCTTGCCCCCTTCTTTCAAAAGCTGACTCTTTGTCTTTCTCAAGATAGAATTTTCATCAACTAATTTCAGTTTCTTTTCCTTCCTATCATCTTGAGGTTCCTCCTTTTCTTTCCTTTTTGAACTTTCTTCTTTCTCTTCAAGTATCAACTATCTCCTTTCTCAATGCAGAATTTTCAGCATTTTGACTTGAGAAATGCTTAACACCCGGCTCTGCTAGCTCTCCACTTAGCAACATGATGGTTTTGCACTCCTCCTTTGGATTATTAGTGTTTTTTCCAGAAACTCCTGCACTTAATGCACTAGAAAGCTGTCCAATCTGCACTTCAAGGTTCTTTATTGATGCATCGGTATTCTTGAAGTTAGATTGGGTGACTTGAATGAATTGTGCAAGAGTGCTCTCCCACTTGTTCATCCTCTCATCGGTATCACGATGTGGTTGATTTTGAAGTAGTGGTTGTTGTGAAGGTGTATTGTCTTGTGGAGCTTCTTGTGACCAAGGAAAGTTAGGGTGCTTCTTCCAATTTTGATTATAAGAGTTGGAGTGCAAATTCTGCCCTTGTCTTGGAAAATTCCCCATGTACTTTGCTTCCTCTTGAGAACTTAGAGATGCTTCACAATTACCATTATCATGCCCTCCTCCACAAAAATCACAGCTCATGACTTGTTGTCCTTGTGTTGGTCCTAGACTCATAGCCTTTAGTTGCTGTGTGATTGCATCCAATTGATTTGTGATGATTTTGTTTTGAGCTAATATTGCATTTTGAGACTCAAGCTCCCATATCCCTCTCTTTGATGTGTTCCCTCTGTCATGGTTCATCAGATAATCATTGGATGCCATAGCTTCAATCAACCTTAAGGCCTCTTCCGCTGTTTTGGAATTCATAGATCCTCCGGCCGAAGCGCCCAACATAAGCTTTGTTGATGGCCTCAATCCATTACAAAAATCTGCATTTGTTGAAGATCATCAAAGCCGTGATTGGGACACTTTCTTAGAAACTCCTTGAATCTTTCCCAAGCATCATATAAGGTTTCACCATCACGTTGCATAAAGCTTGAGATTTCACCCCTCATCTTCACAAACTTGGACGGTGGGAAATACCTTGCTAAGAACTTCTCTTCCAAATCGTCCCAAGTTGTGATGCTTCCTTGAGGTTGAGATTGGAGCCATGCTTTAGCTCTATCTCTTAGTGAAAAAGGAAACAACCGCAGTCGTATCGCATCATCGGTGGCCCCATTGATCTTGAGAGTCTCACATATCTCTATGAAATTCGAGATATGACTATTCGGATCTTCGGCTTCACTTCCTCCAAACTGATTTTGCTGAATAATATTGAGTAAAGCCGGTTTGATCTCAAAGTTGTTCGCAGCTACCGGTGGTCTAACAATGCTTGAGTGATTCCGGTTGGTTGGACCACTGGAATACTCTCCCAATGTTCTCCGGTTCCTATCCACATTTCCAGCCATGATCACCTCTTGTTGGACTTGAGATGAAGAAGGATTTTCTTTTGTCAAATTTTTATTTCTCTGTTTTTGCCCTCTTGTTTTCTTTCGATTCTTCTTTGCTGTTTTCTCAATTTCTGGATCAAATAACAGCTCGCTTGTTGCTTTACCTCGCATACACTGCACAAGATCTTCAATAGAATTTCAGAGCATGCACTAATTCAAAATTTTCGCAGAGAAACAGAAAATTAATCAACAGAAAAATAATGTTCAAATTAACAAATGCTTTTGTTTTTGTTGCTATTGATCAACAATCCCCGGCAACGGCGCCAAAAACTTGTTGAAGGTTTGGCAAGTGCACCAAATCGTACAAGTAATAATAATGAGAGTAGAGTATCGTCCCACGAGGATTGAGATTCAAGTAACAATGAAAACTAAGCAATCGATATTTGAACGGATAAAACTCATAGTTCCAGCATTTAACTGAGATGTTGAATTAAGTATTGTTACAAAGGTAATCGAAATAGGTTTTCTGTTATCACACAATCAATACAATGGAAAACAAATGAACAATTAAAAGGAATCAAGTATTTCAAACGGTTAGGAATCGGAATCACTCAATCTTCACTTGATGTAACTCATAGAACCCTAATATTCAATTCAATTCATTTAATTGACATTCAAGCCACTGATTTAGATCTATCCCTAATTCCTTAGGTGATAATCCTTTGTTACAAATTATGAACCCTAATTCCTTAGGTGAATCAGAATTAGCACAAGCAATAGGCACAAAGCTTACAAAGAATGCACTGCAATGAAGTTCTATTCCTAGAATCAACCTCACAGTGGTAATCTAATTCAGTTCTAGCATGAACACACATTTTCCAATTATGCATTCATTCATATGATCAATTTCATGAATGGCCAATTCAGGAAAAGCATTAAGCATTGAAAAGATTACTCAAATTGAACGAATCTGAATTGAGATCAGAGTTGGAACGAACTTACATCAAGGTCTGATTGAACTCATCCTATCCTAACCTATGGAATTTAGGAACTCATAGTTACGAGATGAAATCTAGAAGAAATAGAAAAGATCTGAGGTAGAGAAGCCATGGATTCTTCAATCCTTTCTTCCGAAAGCTCTTGAACTCCCTGGTTTCTACACCTCTCCGAGAACACAGAGTAGAATCAGAGTAAAAATGACCAAAAGTCCCTCTTCGAATCTGTTCAAACCGTATTTATACTGGTTCTGCTCGTCTGCCTTCGCTGGGCGCCCCTAGCCTGCGCTGGGCGCCCAAACATCTTCTGCTCCTGAAGCAGTAGCGCTGGGCGCTATTTCCTAGAGCTGGGCGCTAGCCCATGCTACCTGGCGCTGGGCGCCCTTCTTCTTCTGCTGGGCGCTGGGCTCCAATTGCTAGAGCTGGGCGCTAGCTTCCTTCCAATCTGCTAGCGCTGAGCGTCCAATTGGAGGGCTGAGCGCTGTGATACTATTCCTGCACATTTTCAACCTCTTTTAAGTATATTCTCAATATAAATTGAAATCTCAGGATCAAAACACTATTCAAATGAATGTGTACATTTTCTTATCACTTTTCCTATAATTTCTAGGATTATTTACAAACTCTTTCCTAATTACACTTCCAAACTAACATATTTTACACATTCATCATACCTTATACTTAACAAAATTTTGGCAGCATTTCCCATCGGTCTCCAAGTACACGACTCAAGCACAGTGAGAATCACCGTGATCAAGTATGCACCAGGAGAACAGGAGGAAATGCATTGGACCGAGATTTCAACAAGTATATAAGGCATTTGAACATGGAAATGACTATTGTACGAATGTGATAAAGGTTTTTTCCCAAACTGTCCCACTTGGACAATTCAAGATTCAATACAATGAGCATGCATACCCTGAGAAGGTACGAATGCTCATTAATATTGAATCTCAAATAGGAAACTAGGGCTTTCGTAACTTAATAATTAACTCTACCAGAAAATAAAACCATTGACTTATATGGATTGTAGCATATTTCAACAAATATATATTGAAGCATAATTCAATACAAACTTAGATAAAATATAGTAGTAAACATCCTATTGACCTCCGCTCTCCACTAACAAGTAACACATAATTGTCAAACACATGCATAACTTCTAAATTAGCAGCACACAACAAGCATCCCGCCTTTTTAACAGGATCACATCCTATTGAGCTCTGCTCTCCACTAACAAACAACACATAATTGTAAATACATACATAAATATTAAATTATCAGCACACAATCAGCATCTTGCCTTTCAGGCAGGATACCTTCCTATTGGGCTCAGCTCTCCACTAACAAAAAACAAGATATATAATTCACATAACACATTACAAGAACCACACAATCAGAACCTTTTAGACAAAGCAGAACCTTAAAAGAGAGTTTTGAGAGAACTTACCTATGCGACAAAATGCAAAAAACAAGTAAGGATAAGGGTAGGAGCCACATACAAGAAGATTAGGAACTGATAAATATAATAAGACAATATGAAATCAAATTAATATACTTAGATACAACTTAATTGTATTCAAGTTAGTAATATAAAAGTTCAAAAAATTGCCATTACGACCAATTGATTACCTGTGGAGATGGAGAGAGGACGAAGGGACTTGGTTTCAACTCACGAGAAATAGAGCAATGACCTATAATGCATAAATAAAATTAATCCTGTCAAATACTAACATTTATGGCTCTCATATATTGTCACTTTGCAACTAATTCGATGTACTCATGAATCTTGAACCACTCAACTCACTCTCTTAATTATCGATTTTGTTTGAGATGTTTTTCAAAATCATGAATCAACTCTCTCTAAACTTAAACTATATAGGTGAAGGCACATGAGTAACTTCATGTAGCATTCATAATGTACAAGTCCATTTTTCAGATATTTGGCATTGTTTCATTAATTGTTAGATGCTGAATAAAAACCTTAACCAATAAAATACATGTACAAAATGGAAAACATAATAAAGAACAAACACTAGGGATGGTTCAAAAGCATGAGCTTTACATTGCCTATGAGAATCTAGAAAGTTGGCAAATCTATTTTTCAAGTCACCGCACACAAGGGATCAAGTTTGGTTTTCTATTGGTTCTATCTAAAATTCCATGTGATTACTACCCCCCCCCCCCCCCCCCCCAGCTCTCATATAAATATATCAGTTTCAGCATGCTTTGTGCTAAAGAGAAGTGTGTAACAAAGAAACAACACAAACACAAGCATATCGCGTTTTAACAAGTTCTCTAGTTTGTTGGTATCAAGGCCAGTATAGTAATACTTGAAAATTCAACATTTTTAAACAAACAAGCATAACAAGTTTTCACAAGTTCTCTTATTTTTTAGTATCAAGACCAGTATAATAATACTTGAAAATTGAGCATTTTTTAGTCAATAGTGAATACAGTTATGTTGCATAAAATCAAAAGAATGAAAATAAAAAAATGCACACTAGCTACATTCACAGTAGCATCATCATCCCTTTTTAGTTTCAGTCAAGTACATTTTCAAGCAGCTATATTCACAGTACCAAGTTTCAGTCAAAATGAAATAAAAAATACATTCAAAGAGGGTTTACAATAGCAGTAAAATACCCCCGATTTAAGAGCATTGACCAATCACTAGTGCCCTGAATAGGTAAATCAATCAATATAGCCTAGAAAAGCTATGAAGTGTCATATAAGTTCTTGGAGGTCCATTTCCTAAGTGTCTATCATGATAATCATGTTTCACACTATCAATGGACCAAGTATTTTCATTAATGGTCTGCTTGTTTAAGATTGGCAAATAGTGTGATTGTTGATTACTTGAGACATAATCATTAATCATTCTCTAAACCCTAACCTGAGACAAAACTGATCAGAGGAGACTGTGGGGGTGGTGGCCGCGTGAACAGAGCCCCTTGAGATGGTGGTGGTGGTGGTCGGAGGAGGTGGCAGCACCTGAGAGAGACATAGAGAGAGAAACTTAGACACCTAGAGAGAATCGAGCAAGCGAGAGAGCACGAGACAGAGAGAGATAGAGGAGAGAAGAAGAGAGCTTACCTATGGAAGAGGAGGATGGTGGTGGTGGTGGTGATCGGAGGAGGAGGAGGATGAGAGAGAACCTGAGAAATGGAGAGAGAGAGAGAGACAGAGAGAGAGGGGGATGGAGAGAGATGGATAAGATGAGAGCTTACTGGAGGAGAGGGGATGACGGTGGTGACTCGAGGCATCCTGTGGTGGCCAGAAATCGCAAGACGAAGAGAGAAACGGTGAGAGAGAAGGAGAGATTTGGGAAAAAGTGAGGAAGAAAGGGGGATCTGTTGGATTTAGGGATTTTGTTTTTAGCGACCGAATTATTAGGTCGCTAAATCGGTCGTTAAATGTGTTAATTTGAAATTTGAATTCATAAATTTAGCGACCGATTTTAAATCGGTCGCTAACACGCTCTATTTTAATTTTTTACGCGTCGTTTAGCGACCGAATTAATATCGGTCGCAAATATAATTAAAATTTAACCGTTGCATTTAACTTGGTCGCCATTTCGGTCGTTTAAAAGTCAGCAAGTTTTGACTTTTAATTTCCTTTATTTAGCGACCGAAATAGCGACCAGTGTTTCATTTAAGTTGGTCGCAGTATTAACTATAACCAGTGTTTCATGTAGATCGTACAATCGGTTGCCATTTTGGTCTCAAATAGAAACCAACAAATTCGGTCAATATTTTCGATCGCTAAATAACCATTTTTTTTGTAGTGGATGAATGTCAAACGATAATTCTCAATAGCCTAGCGGCCGAGGTGATGATGGTGATGAGACTTGGGTAACCTATGGGTCCAAGCGGAGGTGGAGGTCATGTTGGTGTGATGTTTGTCTTGCATTCACGCATTGGAGATGTTGATGGGAGGTTGTGCGACTTAGGGGAATTCACCCGAGAGTAAGGCGTTCTTGCTGCCCAGAACACTACGGTCTGCTCTTGAGCATGATCGTGCTTGGTAAGGAGCACACCCGTGCTCCCTTGCCCAGAACAAAATAGAAACGGTTTGAGATAGGGGTTCTTACCCCAAATGCTTAAAAGACTAAATAAGATACCAATGAAACATGAAGACCAAAAGACAAGTGAAAATATGTTGTACCTTGGTAGCCTGGTGACCAAGGGGCCTTGCTGTAGTATGGTCAAGGTGGTAATCTCTAGTGACTAAAGGGCTAGAGTGATAATGATGATGTACCTTGGTAGCCTAGTGGCCAAGGGGACCTCGATAGCCGATTGGTCGAGGTGGTAACCTTTGGTGCAAAACGGCCAGAGTGATTAAAAGACTTAACGATGAATGCTAAACGATAATCCTCAATAGCCTAGCGGTCGAGGTGATGATGGTGATAAGCCTTGGGTAGCCTATGGGCCTAAGTGGAGGTGGAGGTCATGTTGGTGTGATGTTTGTCATGCATTCACGCATTGGAGATGTTGATGGGAGGTTGTGCAACATAGGGGAGTTCACCCGAGAGTAATGCGTTCTGGCCGTCCGCGGGACCTGGTACCCCCGTGATGGCGCATCCGAGAGTAAGGTCGTCGGCTATCCAAGGGGTTCAACCAAGGTAAGTTGGATTGCCCCGGCGTTGGTGCCTAGTGGCCAATGTGGCTATTTAACTCCAAAGTTGCTCATCCTGAGATAGATTGGATCCAAATGCATAGTAGAGGCATGGAGAAGGATTGCATTGCATAGCATACATATTATGATGATGATCTTATGATACCGTTGTTGATATAACATGTTTGTTTGTTGTATGCTCGTCTTGCTAACTGCTTCCTTGCCGTTATATTCATATATATGTTTCTTACTCCCTGTTGTGATGTTTTGTGTTGCATGTACCTTTTGTATGCAGAGGATGGCGATTAGCCCGTTGAGGAGTGACTCCGAGGAGCCGCTACCTTCGTTTAGGATTCACAATTTTTCTTAGTTATTAGTTAGTTGTTTCGGTTGTATCCGAGGATTTGTTATTTCCGATTTTTGGTTATACCAGCTCTATATGTGACATCGGGGTTGGGGTTTATGTCTTTGTTTATGTTTACATTACGTTATTCCCTTTTGAACTTATATTATGTTTATGCTTTCTTTCCGCATTGTATATGTTGAGATGTGAAACCTTTTATCCAAGTATTTATTTTATTTAAATAAATTTAAGTTTTTATAATCCTTCTTTTAAGTAAATGTTTTATATTAACGTGCGGGGTAGAAGGGTGTCATAACTAGTGCTATTAACTTGTCTAAAAATCCCATACAACATTCTAGAGCAAAGCATATAGAAATAAAGCATCATTTTATTAGAGATTATGTGCAAAAAGGTGTTTTCGAAATTAAGTTTGGGAACACTGAATATCAGTGGACTAACATCTTTACTAAACCTTTAAGTGAAGATAGATTTGTTTTTATTAGAAGGAATCTTAATATGCATAACGTGTCTGAATGAGTGTATGCTGATATGTCTGAAAATTTATTTGTCTGAAATTTTTCTGCTTTACTTGTCTATTTTTTTATGCTTCACTCGTCTACTTTAGCCAAGCGTCTAATGACGTGGCTAAGAGAACTCACTAAGTACTGACTCTGACTGAGGCACGTGTACATTACAAATTTTCCCTCCTTTTTTCTTAAAGATGTTCCATCTTTTCACAACTGTCCTTTCAAAAGTTATTTTTGTTTATGGCATAACCTTTCTCCTTGTTCCCAACGCAAAAAACACTCAAGTGTTTCATAAAAGTAACCCTTGACATTTCACAATCTGTCCACTAACAATCGTTGCTTTCACTATCTCTCTGATTCTCTCTTTGTCTTCTACCTCTCAAAAAACCTTTTGTTTCCAAAACCCTATAAATTTCTTCTCTGAATCAATGGAACCCAATATCTTTCTTGAAACCGTTGCTGGAAAGGCTGGCATTTCTGTGAATGAATTGAAGAAAGTGCACCCTGGAAGGGTCCCTAATTTCGAGGAACTAAAGAACAAGGGCTTAGATGTTCAACACGAAATCATTCATGCTGGGTGGTTACCTTTATTCCAACTCCAAGAAATTGTTTTCCCTTATTTGGTTAGGGAATTCTGGGGAACTGTAAAGATTACCAAAGATGATGTGACCTCCATGATCTCTGGAGATGTGGGTGATGACTATGTCATCATCACTCACGACTCACTGGATGAAGACTCTGGGAGAGAATGCTGTGAACATTGTCATCTATGGAGTTCCAAGCCCTAAGGGCCTCGATGCCAAATATCTGACACCTAAGGCAAGATTTCTTCACATTCTTCTCATCAATTGTGTTATGACCAAGACTGGGTCTAGAAACCATGTGAGTAAGATAGAAAAGTTTGATATCTACCACCTAGTCCAGAAAATCAGGATAGACATCACTGATTTAATCTTTAGGCATATGGAGAAAGCTGTCAAAGGGAAAGATAAGGATTATCCTTATGGAATGATAATGACTAAGGTCTTCAGGGCCAACTCATTGAAGGATCCAAGGAAGGCTTTCCATGTGGAACTTTGCACAGAGATTACAACAAAGACTCTTTCTTTGATGAAGGTGTAGTTGACACCCATTACTGAACCTACTGCTGAAGCATCATCATCACAAGTCCCTGCTGGAGATGTTCCAGTGGAAGAGGAACCTAATGTTCCTGGTGTCAAGGTTGAGCAAATTGAAGAACCTGTTATGGAGGAAGAGCCTCGATTGCTGCACAGAAGAAATAGGGTTGCTAAACCTTCTGAACAGAATGTTGCTGAGACTGCTACTACTACTGCCTCTGCTTCTGTTCCCAGTATTACCAGGGTGTTCAAGAGGAAAAGAGTCGTACAGGCTAAGGGGGAGTCTCAAACTAATGAGTATGTGATCCCTAAGAAGAAGAGGACCTTTGTTACAAAGAGGAAGGCTACTGAGTCTCTGAGACAGTCCAGCCCAATTAAGAGAAGATTGGTTCTGCTTCCAACACCTCCATCCTCACCTTCTCCAACAAAACACAGGAGGGGGGGGGGGGGGGGGATGAATTATGTTTCTTAACAGTTTTTCAAAAAATCCTTTTCTCAAACGCTTTTACAATCAAACCAATAAAAGCAACACACAAATAGGAAAACTCTTTTTAAAGTGTTAATAAACTCAGATTCAAAAACCCCACAGTTAGTATAATCAAAAACTGTAAAAGATAAGGGTTAGGAGATTCCCACAAGTATTTTATCCTGTTTCACTTTCTTCCAACCAAGAGCTACGTCCACTCCCTTCTACCTGATGGTTTTACTCCATTATTCTCCAAAATAGATTACAAGTATTCAACACCTCTTCAGGCTACAAGTATTCTTTCTCTACCAAACCTCTTCAGGCTCTAACTCTAACAAAGAGATTAACATATTTGATCTAAGAACTCACTATGTGTGAGGATTTGAAAGTTTAAGATCAGCAAGTTTTTCAAGTAAACTTGTTTTATAATTTCAACAGAGTTTATGCACTTTGATATCAGAGCTTGTGTATATCTTGTTGTCTTCTATTGGAGTTCTACAAGTATTTATAGATGAAGTGTTTCTATGCCTTGATCTTATTCAACGGTCTTCAAATTATATCCATTTAGACATAGTATTACATGCTTGGATCCGCTGATACTGATAACTTGATATGCTTCATGGAGAAGAGCTCTTGTTTATAGCAGTGACAGAGGACAAAGGTTTATGTTTTCAATGGTACTATGTTCTTTTTTCTAAGAAACAAAGAGTTAACAATATAAGCAGTAATGGTAAACATACATATATTCTTTTGAATTAAATAAGCAATCATTTGAAATAAATATGCTTAACTCTACACGGGTTCACGTTTTAAAACTTGTGGACACGCAGGTCTTTAGACATGCAAGATTAACTTATTAGTGAGACGGGATCGTCTACTGATACTGCATCTAGTGAGAGTACTCGTCTATCAAGTCTTTGGACTTGTTATATTTCTGAAAATTATTTCATTGACTAGTCTACTTGACTTTTCTTTTAGACTTAGATACTCGTCTATCTTAGTCAATTTTAAGTTCTCGTCTAGCATACAATTAATAGTCTCAGAATTTACCAAGAGTTGCAGACTCATCTAGAGATCAAAATAGAATTTGATATGATTCCATACTTTATGTTAAGTTCCTCTGACTAGTATAATTCAAAAAGGCTCTCCACTCTTATAACAAACTAGTTAGACCTTTGACAACACTTTCCGATACAAATTTAACTGTTTTGTTAACATCAAAACTTAAGAGATTATTTAATCCAAAAACACTTTGGTTCTAACAATCTCCCCCTTTTTGATGATGACAAAAACTAATTAAATTTGAGTGAGCAGAGTCTAAGAGAGCTACAGAGCTCCCCCTAAGACAAAGCATTCAAACTTAAAAAATAAACAGATAAACATCTGCACATATCAGATTACTTAAGCATTGACTCTTATTAAAAACATAGTTAACAGGGCTTAGAAGAATTTTGCATAGAAACAAATTAAAAACAACAATAAGCAATAAGGTATCAGAACATATCAAACAAAGGTATGCAACAAAACAGTGTGCATGTGAAAGCAGATATGTATGTCCAAAAACTGATTTTATATAAATTTAATTCTCAAATATCCTTTCTCCCCCTTTTTTTTCCATCAAATAAAAAGGAAGCATGAGTGGACCATCATTGTCAGTTAAAGAAATGAACAAAACTAAGAAGAGGGTGGAGAGGGTTCTGATTTGGCGGAGGCGGAGGGGGTTGAACAGGTAGATTATGACTCTGTTGGAAACTTTAAAGAATGCTAATCATCTGATTTATCATCACATTTGTTGGAGCCAGAGCTTCTGCAACTTGCTCTTTTACCTGTTCCTTGACTTCTACTTTTACTCTCTCCTATATTATCTTTCCTATAATCTCTTCAAAATTTTGTGGCAGAGTAGGTCTTGAGCTTTCAGCACTATCATGTACATTTTCTTGACCTTGAAAGGTGCTTAGTGCTCTAGAATGTTGAGGTTGATCATTTGGATGGATAACTACCAGAGCCAGTGGTTGAGATGGGTGCTTTTCAGAAGTACTTTGTCTTGGAGCAGACTCATCAACATTTGTTGGAACCAAAGTAATTTGGATTTAATTAATCTCTAAGTTTTGATGTTAACAAAAGGATTAAATTTTCTTGGAAAAGTTTTAGTTGAGAGCTAACAAGGTTATTCAGTTTTTGCATGATTACTTGAATCCTATAAGTTATATCTTGTATAAAGTTCTTTATCTGCTTGGACTGAGAAAGAGAATTCACATCCAATCGAATAGATGAGCTGATAAAAAATGTTTGGTAAATTTACTTTCTGTTTATTTAAGTAGACGAGGATTAAAATTTTCTAAGTATACGTGCTCAGTTTGCCACGTCAGCAGACGGAAGTTGTTAATAGAATAAAATAGACAGAAAAATGAAATAATAAGTAGCCGAGCTTTAATTGCCACGTCACTAGATGGAAATCAAAATTACTCACTGAGATATAGCAAGTCCAAAAACTTGATAGACGAGAGGATATGCCACGTCAGTAGACAAGCGAAATAGAAGGAGTGAACAGACTTAGTCTCACAAATAACTGAGTAGACGTAGACTTTGAGTAGACGAGTTTCTATCTCCTATACATTCTTCTGAAGTGAATAAATGCAATCCGGTTCTCTTGAATTTATTTCAAATGATTGATATTTATTCCAATAGAATATTTGTTCTTCACATTTGTTTTATCCGGTTAATGCTTTGTTTCCATTTGAGAAAATCATAGTACCATCGAGAAAATACAAAAAGCAAATAGTACGATGAGGAAATGAAAAGTGACTTGTACGATGACAACTTTATGACTGAAAAAAGCTGGACTGTATATAAAGGAGGAAAAACTTTTTCAAGCTGCAATGCTCATAGCAGTGAGCCTCCATTTTGTACTACCTGATAACCAAGAGTGCATTTCAGCTTTGCCACGTTCAAGCCTTCAGTCACAACAGATATTATGCTATCTCTAAACGGGAAATTAAAAATGACCGTTGAAGCCTTTCAAGAGAAGGAAGAGGTCACTATAAGTAGAAGACCTCAGATACTAAAGAATAACCTCTTTTTTTGCTAGCCAGCAACATCTGCATATACAATATTTGTGAAAGCAGTTCTTATTCTTTTATTCTTTCAGAAAGCAAAAGTCTGTAATCTTTAGTTTGAATATTATGAAAATATTCAACAGATCTTAAACTTTCATATCCTCACACTTAGTGAGTTAAGAAGATCTAAGTTAAATCTCTTTGTTAGATTTAGAGCCTGGAGAGGCTTGGTAAGAAAGGAATATTTGTAAGCCTGGAGAAGTGTTGAATACTTGGGTGTAATCTATTCGGAGAATAGTGGATAAAACCTTCTAGTCAAAGGGACTGGACGTAGCTCCTGGTTGGAAGAGAGTGACCTAGGATAAAATCATTTGGGTGAATATTCTATCTCTAAACTATTACAGCTTTATTTGTTTATAATGACTGTGGGGTTTTGATATTGCTTTTGTTAAAGTTTCTAAAAGATCTATTTCTGTGTGCTTGCTTCTGATTTAATCTTCTTGTGTGAGAAAACAGTTTTGAAAAGGTTGTTTTCGAAAATTATTGACAAACACAATTCAACCCCCCTTCTTGTGTTTGTCTATGTTAACTTCAGTTGGTATCAGAGCTCAGCCTCGAAATGGTTGAGCATCTAATAAGTGCTGAGGGAGTACGATCCAACAACCATGGATGCAGAAGGACAAGATATCAACATACCTCATCTCTTTGATGGAACAAAGACTACTGGAAGAAGAGGATGATGGCCTTTTTGGATGCACAGAATGTTGATATTTGGGAACTGATTGAAACTGGCTACACAGAGCCAAGAGATGAAGCTGGAGCTGCTGTTCCTAGAGCCCAATGGACTCAAGAGCAGAAAAACCAACGTCAGCTTAATCTAAAAGCTAAGCACTATCTCATGTGTGCTATTACTAGATATGAACATGACAAAGTTCACAGCTACAATACTGCTAAAGAAATCTGGGATACTCTTACCCTAGCTCATGAAGGTTCCTCATAAGTGAATGAATAAAAAATAAGCATGCTGGTTCACCAGTATGAACTGTTTAAGATGGCTGATCATGAAACTATAGATCAGATGTTTGGAAGATTTCAAACTATCACCAAGAGTTTCAGATCACTTGGAAAAACGTATGAAAATAGAGACCAGGTAAGAAAGATTCTGAGAAGTTTCTCAAAGTAGTGGAGACCCAAAGTGACTGCTGTTCAAGAAGCCAAAGATCTGAACACTCTTTCTCTAGAAGAGCTTCTGGGATCACTCAAGGTACATGAACTTGAACTAAATGAAGAAGAAAATTCCAGAAAAGGAAAATCTATTTCCCTAAAGGCAAAGAAGAAAGTTCAACAAAAGTCCTCGAAGCTGCTTAATCATCAAATGATACTGAACCTTTTGACAGTGATGAAGAGTCAGATGAGGATGAACTATCTTTCATCTCCAGGAAGATTCAACATATGTGGAGAAAGAAATGTGGTTTCAGAAGGAAGCAGTTCAGCAAGAAATTTTCCAAGGAGAAGCCAGACTCCAAGGAAAAAGGTCCACCCTTGTGGTTTGAATGCAAGAAACCTGGTCATTTCAAAGCTGACTGCCCTGAGCTGAAGAATAAAAAGAAATTCTTCAAAAAGAAGAAAGGCTTAATGACTACATGGGAGGAGCTTGATATGTCTTCATCAGATGAAGAAGATAATGTTGAGGAAGAGGCAAATATCTGTCTCATGGCAGACATTGCATCAAAAAGTGAATGCATCGATGATGAGGTATTGGACTCTGACCCGTCCATTCTTGAAAATGCTTTTGATGAATTGTTGCATGAGTCGTTCATACTGTCTCGAGAGTATAGGAGTCTCAAAAAGAAATTTTCTAAATTGTCTAGAGAATATGACAGGGTCTGCATTGAGAAACAAAACCTTAAAGATGAAAATGACATACTTAAATTAGTGAATGTCAGTCTAGTTGAAGAAATGGAGTGTGAGCCTGATGTTTCTTGTGAAGTTGCAAAACTGAAACAAGATGTAACATATCTGACACACTTTCTGTCATATAAACTTAGTCTCATTTAAGGTACTCTAGGTCACCACATGATAAATCTGGCATTGGTTATGACAAAGAGAAGCAAGAGGCATCTCACCGAAAGTCAACACCACATACACAGCATAGAGCTTCAAAAGCTCAAGCTAAACATGCTATATCAAAGTTTAGCCCATCCAACACCTTTTGCAAAGTGTGTGGAAATAATGGGCTTACTAAATCTAGATGCATACATAATAAACATGCTAAGCATACTCATCCAGTGACTACTAACAAGAAAGGTCCCAAGTCAGTTTGGTTACCTAAAGATAAGATAATACATGTTGCAGATTTGCTTAACAACAGGAAAGAAACAAACATCTTGGTAATTGGACAGTGGGTGCTCACGACACTTGACAGGAGAAATGTGTATGTTCCAAGACATTAGACACAAAGATGGTGGCTGGGTTATATTTGGAGGAAATCAGAAAGGAAAAATCATTGGTATAGGTAAAATTGGTAAACACCCCTTTCCTTCCATTGATAATGTTCTATTGGTAAATGGCTTAAAACATAATCTGTTGAGCATAAGTCAACTATGTGACAGTGGATATGCTATTTTTTGATAAGAACACGTGTATTGTCAAGAAAGATGATGGATCACTTTTATTCACTACAAAGAGGCAAAACAATCTTTATAAGATTGACTTGGAGGACCTCTCAAATCAAAGTGTCTCATGTCTAGTGTCCGTTGAAGATGAGCGATGGATTTGGCATAAAAGGCTAGGTCATGCAAGCTTGAAGTTAATCTCAAAGCTAAATACACATAACCTCATGAGAGGTTTACCAAACCTTAAGTTCAAATCCGATGCTCTCTGTGATGCATGTCAAAAGGGAAAACAAGTCAAAGGTTCTTTTGAATCTAAGAATGTTGTCAGTACCAATAGACTACTAGAGTTGCTACACCTTGATCTTTTTGGTCCAACAAGGACTGCTTCTGTCAGTGGTAAGAAATATGGTCTTGTCATTATAGACGACTACACTAGATGGACATGGATTATGTTCCTAGCTCACAAGGATGAGTCTTTCAAGGTCTTTTCGGTATTCTGCAGACATGTACAGAATGAAAAAGGCATGTGTATCACTTCAATCAGAAGTGACCATGGGGGAGAGTTTGAAAATGAGTTATTTCATAAGTTCTGTGAAGAAAGTGGTATCCTTCACAACTTCTCAATACCTAGAACACCACAGCAAAATGGTGTGGTAGAGAGAAAGAACAGATCTCTTCAATAGATGGCTAGGACTATGCTCAATGACAACTCTGTCCCTAGAAACTTCTGGGCTGAAGCTGTTAATACTGTCTGCTACATTCAGAACAGAATATACATTAGGCCTATCTTGAACAAGACTCCTTATGAATTGTGGAAAGGACGAAAACCCAACATATCTTATTTTCACCCTTTTGGTTGTAAATGCTATATACTAAACACTAAAGATCAAGTTGGTAAATTTGATGCAAAAGTAGATAATGGAATTCTGTTAGGATATTCTGAAGCTTCAAATGGCTTTAAAATTTACAATTCTAGAACTTCAGTTATAGAATAATGTATTCATGTCAAGTTTGATGACAAATCGTCTGATAAGAAATTATTAGAGCTAGATGAAGCATTTGCAAATCTTGATCTAAACGTCTCAGGAGATACAACAAAGATAAAAGCTGATGATCAAGTAGACGACCCCACTCAACAACCAGAAACCTCCACTTCTCAACATGATACAGTTCATAAATCTTGGTACTTCGGGAATTATCATCCACAAGTTCAAATCATTGGAAACCCCAATGAAAGGATAAGAACCAGATCAACTTTCAGAGAGCAAGAAGCTTCTGCACTAGTCTTTGAGTTGGAACCAAAGATAGTAGACGAGGCTCTACTAGACGATGGTTGGATTCTAGCTATGCAAGAAGAGATGAATCAGTTTGAGAGAAGCAATGTTTGGACTCTGGTACCCTTGCCTAAAGATAAATCAGTTATTGGAACAAAATGGGTTGACAGAAACAAACTTGATGAAAATGGTAAGGTGGTAAGAAACAAGGCAAGACTTGTTGCTCAAGGTTACTCTCAGGAAGAGCGTATAGATTACACTGAAACTTTTGCACCTGTTGCTAGATTAGAAGCAATTAGAATTTTACTTTCATTCGCTGCACATCATAGTATTATGCTTTTTCAAATGGATGTTAAATGTTCTTTTCTAAATGGATTTATTAATGAAGAAGTTTATGTTGTGCAACCTCCGGGTTTTGAGAGTGAAACCCATCCTGAACATGTATATAAGCTTAAGAAAGCTTTATAGTCTTAAACAAGCTCCTAGAGCTTGGTATGATAGGCTGAGTTCTTTTCTTATGGAAAATGGATTTAATAGAGGAAAGGTTGACACAACCTTATTTAGAAAGTCCATTAAGTCTAATTTCATAATTGTGCAAATATATGTTGATGACATTATATTTGGTGCTACTAATGAATCTCTATGCAATGAATTTTCTAAGTTAATGCAGAAAGAATTTGAAATGAGCATGATGGGAGAACTCAAATTCTTCATTGGACTTCAAGTTAAGCAATCAGTGGACGAGGTGCTCATCCATCAAACCAGGTACACAAAGGAACTTCTGAAGAAGTTCAACATGGATGATTACAAACCAATGAACACTCCTATGTACCCCACGTCCATACTGAACAAAGATGATAAAGAGAAAAAGGTAGACCAAAAGGTATATAGAGGTATGATAGGATTTCTTCTATATCTTACTGCGTCCAGACCTGATATTATGTTCAGTGTATGCTTATGTTCTCGATTTCAATCCGATCCTAGAGAATCTCACTTATCAGCAGTTAAAAGAATATTTAGATATTTGAAAGGTACTACTAATCTGGGTTTGTGTTTTAAGAAATGTAAATATTACAGATTAGTTGGTTTCTATGATGCTTACTATGCTGGAGATATAATTGAAAGAAAAAGTACCAATGGAGGATGTCACTTCATTGGACCTAACCTTGTCTCATGGTCAAGCAAAAGACAAAGTACCATTGCCTTATCAACTGCTGAAGCTGAATGTATTTCAGCTGCTAGTTGCTGCTCACAACTTCTTTGGATCAAACATCAATTGGAGGACTACAATGTGTTTGTAAGTAGTATTCCACTTTTGTGTGATAATACTGTTGCAATAAATCTATCTAAAAATCCAATTTTGCATTCTAGAGCTAAGCACATAGAAATTAAACATCACTTCATTAGGGATTATGTGCAAAAAGATGTTTTTGATATACAATTTGTGGATACTGACCATCAATGGGCATATATCTTTACTAAACCTCTTGCTGAGGACATCTTTATTTTAATTAGGACGCATTTGAATATGTTATGTGCAGATTGATATTCTGATAAATATACGTCTATCGATTTTTTTCGTCTAATGCGTGTTGAAAATCTTGCGTCCAAAGCATGATAAAAATTTGCGTCTATTGCATA
Organism: Sophora flavescens; assembly: GCA_030762895.1. Lineage (NCBI taxonomy): Eukaryota > Viridiplantae > Streptophyta > Magnoliopsida > Fabales > Fabaceae > Sophora > Sophora flavescens. The sequence continues at coordinate 117,043,676 of CM061068.1, forward strand.
TTCAACTGCGCGTCTACTGTATAACACGTCTACTACTATTGCCTGCCACGTCCATTGCATGTTAATTTGCGCATCCATACTTGCTCATGCTTGGACCCGTCTATGCATATTTTTGTTAAATGCATTTATTTTGTCTCATAGACATATTTATGTAGTATATTCTCTTTGTTGAGTCAGTAATTTCCATCAATCCCATCAAGACCTTTTTATGATTTCAAGATACCAACACCGTTTTATCCTTAATGACATATCTTGTCAAATCTTTTCTTTTTGATTTATTTCTAAAAGAAAAACCTTTGAGATTCAAAAACTTTTTAAAAGCAATTTCTTCCCTCTGAGAAAACTTTACACTTCCTTGAACTCTCAAGCTATCTATCTCTCTGCTTTCAAACCCTAACTCTCAGATCACCAAAACTGTCTTCTTCTTCAACCTTCAACATGGACAAACTCAACATGGCTATTGAGCATCACTTCAACTTTGGAGTTTTGCAAGACTACAACTTGGACATTAGCAAGTATATAAATGCTGCTGGATGGGGAGGACTCTTCAATGAGAAAGTCTCTATTTTTACTAACTTAATAAGGGATTTCTGGAGGAGACTTCAAGTTACTGATACTAACTTCTCCTTTACTGTGCTGGGAAACAGGATTGTTGTCTCTGAGAAAACCATTGCTGATGCCATCTTCTGTGCTCAGGAAGGAGTGGTACTTACTAAGTCTTGGGAGACTAAACTGGGAGGCACTAAGGTGATTGAACCCTTATTGATAAGAGAGGACACAGTTCGAAATCATTCTTGGAAAGCTGTTGAAATGAAAGACATCAATCGTATCCTTCATCAATTACTGAACAAGGTTGGGTCCAAAGACAACCTATCAGCTCTGCACAAATTCTGTCTTTGCCATCTTTTCATGGAAACGAAGATAAATCTTCCCAGAATCTTGTATGGAAGATTCAGAGATGCTGTGATCAACGTGAAAATACTCTCAGCATTTCACTATTGCCATCTTCTCTCCAAAATCTTCAAAGCTCAAGGAATCCATGAATTTATTGCTGCAAGGACTCCTGAAGAGCAAGCCAGGATCTTAATTGAAAAACGAATGTCTGATACTGACTTTGGTAGAATGAACATTGCAAATATGAATCTCGGCACCTATACTGCTGCTGTTATAGCTAAGACAGGAACTAATGAAGATTAAGGAAGAAATGGTGGAACAAAACAATGCTGAGGTTCTGGGTCTGAGAATGAATGTTAGGAAGAAAACTACAGCTGCAAGGAAGCCAATACCAAAGAGGCCTATTGGTGGAATTGTCATCAGAGAGCCCACAGCTGCTGCTCAACCTACCCCATCACAGAAAAGGACAAGAAATTTGATCTTGTCACATAATGAGGATGAAGATGATGAGGACAGGGTTCCCATCAGCTCAGTGCTGAAGAAACAGAGGATTTCTACCTCTGCTGATGCTATTGCTACTTCTGCCATTCCAACTAGGAGAAGACAACCACAGAGGAAAGCAAAAGCTGTCATAGAAACTAAGGTAACCTTAGCTGCTAATGATCCTGTCAAGTTAGCAGTAGATGCCCTAGCTTCAAGCTTTGAGCATAGGGTAGATAACTCTGGATCATCTGTAAATTTTGATCAAAACTTAGATGATGTGTACATTCCTACACCCCACTCACCACAAACAAACTCACTAGACCAACCACAAATAGCCTCACCTCCAAGACCAACATTCCAACCTATCATCCCTGCTGATGATCCCTAGTTCAATCAACCAGATGATAGTATTCGCCCTGGTGCTCCTTTTCCTAATATCAGGAAAATCAGATTCCCCTATACTGATCCATCAGTTCTGTATGTGGGAAAAGCTGAAAATTGGGCTAAGGTTAAGAGGGACTGGAAGATTTTATTCCATGAACATGAACTTGAACCTGTCTCAACCAGACCCTTCTATCCACTTCCAGAATATGACTATGAACCAGAAACCTTACCCCAACCTAATTATGTACCCATACCATATGTCCCAACCATTACCAAACCCCTTCCATTCACTCTCCACAATCATATCGGTCCTTCCCTAACTCACTTACCCTAAAAGAAATTTCCTCCCAGAAAAATCTATCCAAACCTAGTTAGGTATCCACCCTTCAAACATTTCACTGAAGGTGTTGAAAGGCACATAATAATTGATTGACATACAGACCCTGCTAAGAAGGATCTCACTGATGATGCCTCTAACAGATCTAGATCATTCAGGCATGTTCCATTCATCATGGACAGAAACACCAAGTGGACTACCTTCAGACATCCTAGCACTTACGGCAGAGTTGCTGACTTTGTTGATACTTTGATGTATGAAATGCTGAAGTAGGAGTTCAGTCACTTTAGAATTGACAGAGCTGTAAACTTTGTCCCTCCAACTTGGTTAAGGCATAATAAGGAAACCAAGATTGGAATAAAGCCATATATGATTTGCCAAAGACTGCCAATGATTGACCACAACAAGGACAAAGACAAGAAAAGAAGAAGGTTCAAAGGCAAGATGCCAGAAAAATGAGCCAATCATGCTGGACCTCAATTCAGAACCATTTGACTACACTCTACTGAAGTTTTGGCAATCTCTCTCAATTGAGGAAGTCTCTGAATTGGAACATGCAGTTGACTTCTGGAAATCTCATGTCATCCACTGCACAAGAGAAGCCTCCACTTCAGGACTGACTCAAGAAGAGAAGAATGTTATTCCAACCGTCAGAGCAAAATATGGCATTTCAAATTGTAGATTCATCATCATCAAGGATATATTTGGCCTTCCTGTTACAAATCTACACATTGAGAATGAAGATGAAATTCAATGGGCCAAGGAATTACCTGAACAAGTGTTGCAGTATGCTACTTCACCTCATTCATCACCTACATCAGAGCACACTGAAGAAGAAATGATTGTTGAAGAACCTGCTGTAGAGCCTGAGTATATTAAAATAGTAATTGAGCATGAGGAAGTTGCTGAGTCTACTCCCAAACCAAGCACTTCAGAGAAGCACTCATCTCAACCCTTAGTTCTCACAATTATTCACCCTCAAGATCAACCTTAACAGTCAAGAGCATTGGACACCATGCCAAGTCATGCACATGCTCAAGACAGTGCTCAAAGCTCCAGACCATCACTCTCTCTACCACCAAACTTTGAAGAGATGATTGGCAAAATTATTGAAGAAAGAGTCAAAACTGAAGTGAATGAGCAAGTAAGAGAACAGGTTGCATAGGCTTTGGTCCCAAAAAATATAATGATGAACCAGATGATGAGCATCATGCTTAACTTTCAGCAAAGCCAGAATCTGTCTACTCAAATCCCTGCTCCTACACCAAATCCTTGTCAGAATCAGAACCAAAACCCTCCTCATCCACCTCCACCTTCCTCTTAAGTTTTTTTTACTAACAATGATGATCCACTCCTTTACCTTTTTGTCTGACGACAAAAAAGGGGGAGAAAGGAAAGAGAATTAAATTTAAAAGTCAGTTTTTGAAAAGCATATATCTGTTTGCACAAACATATATCTGTTTGCATATGCATGTCTCTGCTTATGCTTTAAATAGTTTATATCTATTGTTTTGAATGCTATGATACTATTTACTATGATTTGTTAATTGCTCTGATACAATCCTGATCTGATAAGTAATAAAGATATGTTGTTAGAAGTTTGAATGCTTTGTCTTAGGGGGAGCTTTGTAAGCTCTCTTAGACTTTGCTACTCAAATTTAATTATTTTTGTCATCATCAAAAAAGGGGAGATTGTTGGAACCAAAGTGATTTGGATTTAATTAATCTTTAAGGTTTGATGTTAACAAAATGATTAAATTTGCTTGGCAAAGTGTTAGTTGAGATCTAACAAGATTATTCAGTTTTTGCAGGATTACTTGAATCATATAAGTTATATCTTGTCTAAAGTTCTTTATTTGCTTTGACTGAGAAAGAGAATTCACATCCAATCGAATAGACGAGGTAATAAAAAATGTTTGGTAAATTTACTTTCTGTTTATTTATGTAGAAGGGGATTAAAATTTTCTAAGTAGACGTGCTCAGTTTGCCACATTAGCAGACGAAAGTCGTTAATAGAACAAAACAGACGGAAAATGAAATAATAAGTAGACGAGCTTTAATTGCCATGTCACTAGATGGAAATCAAAATTACTCACTGAGATATAGCAAGTCCAAAGACTTGATAGACGAGAGGATATGCCACGTCAGTAGACAAGCGAAATAGAAGGAGTGAACATACTTAGTCTCACAAATAACTGAGTAGACGGAGATTTTGAGTAGACGAGTTTCTATCTCCTATACGTTCTTCTGAAGTGAATAAATGCAATCCGGTTCTCTTGAATTTATTTCAAATGATTGATATTTATTCCAATAGAATATTTGTTCTTCCCATTTGTTTTATCCGGTTAATGCTTTGTTTCCTTTTGAGAAAATCATAGTACCATCGAGGAAATACAAAAAGCAAATAGTACAATGAGGAAATGAAAAGTGACTTGTACGATGACAACTTTATGACTGGAAAAAGCTGGACTGTACACAAAGGAGGAAAATTTTTTTCAAGCTGCAATGCTCAGAGCAGTGAGCCTCCATTTTGTACTACCCTGATAATCAAGAGTGCATTTTAGCTTTGCCACATTCAAGCCTTCAGTCACAACGGATATTATGCTATCTCTAAACGGGAAATTCAAAATGACTGTTGAAGCTTTTCAAGAGAAGGAGAAGGTCACTATAAGTAGAAGACCTCAGATACTGAAGAATAACCTTTTTTTTTGCTAGCCAGCAACATCTGGATATACAATATTTGTGAAAAGAGTTCTTATTCTTTTATTCTTTCACAAAGCAAAAGTCTGTAATCTTTAGTGTGAATATTATGAAAATATTCAACAGATCTTAAACTTTCATATCCTCACACTTAGTGAGTTAAGAATATCTAAGTTAAATCTCTTTGTTAGATTTAGAGCCTGGAGAGGCTTGGTAAGAAAGGAATACTTGTAAGCCTGGAGAGGTGTTGAATACTTGGTTGTAAGCTATTTGGAGAAATAGTGGATAAACTTTCAAATCAAAGGGACTGGACGTAGCTCTTGGTTGGAAGAGAGTCAACCAGGATAAAATCATTTGTGTGAATCTTCTATCTCTAAACTCTTACAGCTTTATTTGTTTATACCGACTGTCGTGTTTTGATATTGCTTTTGTTAAAGTTTCTAAAAGATCTATTTCTATGTGCTTGCTTCTGATTTAATCTTCTTGTGTGAGAAAACAGTTTTGAAAAGGCTGTTTTCTAAAATTATTAACAAACACAATTCAACCCCCTTTCTGTGCTTAAATGTGTGCTTGCCAGTAATTAATTTTAAATTATTAGAGATTATTTTGATAAACTAAAATCATTTTTATAACTTAGTTTATGCTAGGAAGCTCCAATAAAAATTTCAGCTGAATATTCAGACGAATTCTGGTCTGCGTTTTCTCTATCGGTACAAGTTTACTGATTAGAAAATGAAATTTTTACTCGTGAACGAAACGATTGGACTTCTAATTACGATTGCTAACATTTCCACCATTTTAAAAATTTTCGATAAAAAATCTTATTTTATTGATTTTTCGGGTGCGATTTTCATAAGAAATACGATCGTTTTACACTGTCGGGGAATGGAATTGAACTAGAACGAAACAAAGGAAAGTCAATGAATTTATTTTCATCAGATTTTGGAGTGTTTGGTGAGAAAAATCTGATTTGAATAGTAAACCATTATTACATGAAATCATTATTTTCATAATAAATTATTATATTTCCAAAAAATTCATTAAAAATACAAATTAAAAATTTTAATTCTTCCTCTCTTTTTCTGCTGAAACAGCCCCCCTACCTATATAAACCCCTCTTCCTCACACTTCTTCACTTTTCCTCTCATAAACTCCAAAGCACTCATAACACACTTGCTTAAGTTCTTGTTTTTGAGCAAACTCAAGTCATGCTCTCAAGGCTTCTAATTTCTGGTGCACCAAGGTATAATGTTTGTCTCTTCTATTTTAAGTTTCTTGCCACTTTTATTTTCTACACATGCATGTCAAAGTTGTTCATTAAAGCTTATTCCTTTTGCTTTAAAACCACTTCCTTTCAAGTTCTACTCATGTTCATCACCATCATCAACACTTGCATGTTGAAAAAGGCTTTCCCATGACCTATTTTGAAGGGTGGCCGAAACCCTAAGGGAGGACAGGTTGATGGTTTTGCAAAATTTTTTACACGAATGTTAATTATTTATGTTCATGGTTCCAACTCATGGTCTTAGAAGAAAAATCCTTTTTACATAAAAATGGTTTCTATCAACTCCTACTCATTTCCCCTTTCATTTTCATGTCTTGCATGTGTTCAAAAAGTTATCCTCCCTATGATCATGGTGTGGCCAAAAACACCAAGAGAGAAAAAAGGAGAGCTTTTGATGAAAATCCCACATGCATGGCTTAAGGACTTTGATTTAAGTATTTTTTCAAATTATGTAGTTGTTAACAATATGTATTCCTTCCATGTTGTGATTCTATGGCTAAAACTCTAAAATATTTGAGTTAGTGAAGCCTTACTTTTGATCATTGGAAGGATGTATGTTTAATGAAACTATAAACTTTGCTTGAGTGAAGTAATGTTTACTTTGAAAAATTTTAATGTTCCTAACCCTTGTATTTTAAAGGGACCGAAACTCGATGAGTTGATGAGGGTTGTTCAAAATTTTTTTTTAAGTAAAAGGATGTTTAGAACACTATAGTATTTACATGGATGAAATTAGATTGGTGAAAAATTATATTTTTCCACCATTTCTTGTGGATGCCGAAACCTATGGTTGATGAGGCTAGGGTTTGAAATTTTATTTTTCAAGTTTTAAATTTTATTTTACCTATTTGATACTTAAAAAGTCTAAATCCAAAAGCTTGTATAAATTAAAATTTTCTAGCCTATTTTATAGAATTGCAATCGTAACGAGAACTCATGTTCGTTGCTTTGAAACCACGATCGAATCCTTTACCGTTTTACTCTGAGGTAAGGGAAGAAAGCCTGAGGGATATTATTATTATGATGACTATGTGTTACCTATGTTTGCTTAATGATGATTGATTTTGTTTGGATGAATATGATGAGTTTTTATGTGAACTATATGCATTATGTGTTTACTTGATTTGTACAAAGTTTATGATTATATAAATGTGTTAGCGTAATGATATATTTGTTCAAGTTGTTGCATTGAAAGCCTAACCTTGGGTTAGAGCTCAATTAAATAAATTAAGATAAAAGTCTTAATAGAAATTATGGAGGAAGCTATAAATAAATAATTTTATTTGAAAATAAGTTTTGATTGAAAAGAGAAGAAAGATAAAATCATATTTCAAATTTATTTTGTAATATTAGAAATTTTATGAAAAATGGCAATATTTTTTATTTTGATGAGAAGTATAATTTTTGGAAATAAATTAACAAGTAAAAAGGGGCTTCCAGATTAATTCCTTAAATTAGAAGGAATTCTTTTAAAAGAAAAGTTAATTTGATTTTCGTTGAAAATGAATGAACATTTTTTAAACAAGGTGATTTTTAAAAATGAATTTCAAATAAAAAGTTTTACTAAAGTCTTTACTCAAAACAATATTCCAATAACTTGGATAAGTTATGGAAATTTTGGTTTTGTTTTGTTTTTCATGTAACAAAAAATAATGTTGAAAAGTGAATCTAGTAACCGAGACGTCGGGCTACTAGTGATAATAAACACGTTGATCTATGATCCGTGTCACGTTGTTGTGGACTGTGTGTCCTTATACGTTGTTGTGGACTGTGTGTCCTACATACGTTATACAAACGTGGTAAAAGAAGTCAAGGTGAAAAGTTGATTTTCTTTGACCACAAAGTCTAAAACTGGTGCATCGGTTTAAGACTCTTGTGATTGGACACTTGGACTCAAATGTCCCGTGTTTACAAATTTTAATACATTGAAAAATTATGGAGGTCGTGAGCCTTTGAGCTTCGACAAGGAAAGAATTATACACAAAAGCTGTGATAATAAAATGTTTTTCATCCATTTGGCAGACGTGCCCAAAGTTGTTTTGTGTGAATACCTTGAAGGGCAGGGTATATCATGCTATGTTGTATCATTGTGCCTTGGCGGACAATGAAATCCATATGCCTTGATTACTATGCCTTGAGTTGGATAGTATGATATGGACATCCACCCACGTTGCGCATAGTGCTAGGAGTTTTGGGCAGTGTAGTGGACTAACACGTGCCTTTTATGGCAAAAATTCGGGCCTGATCGGCTCATTTTAAACAAAGTGAAGTTGGGGTCTCCGGAGATTAGGATAGAAGTTGAATTATAGAAGTGCCATGGTTTTCAAAAAGCCATGATTATCTCTTTCTATGTACTGCTTAAAGTGGTATCTTGTTATTTGTATATGATGTTTTGTATGTTTTGGGTGCATATAGTTGTCATCATTATCCATATATTGGTATCTTACCCTTGCATTTTCCTTCATGTATATATGTATGTATCCTATTATGTTGAGACTAGATGGACCCAGCTCTGCCTCTCGTGCACTCCCGGGTGCGGGCAATCATGTTTGAGGATGCCGACAACCCTGGGGCTAGGGTGATTCATCCAGGGAATCACACGGCTGAGTACACTGGCCCAGTTTTCATTAGAGAAGGAACACATGAGGGAGGTCCAGAGAGGAGGATTCATACCGTGGAGACCATCCAGATATCACTTCCGCCAGTCTGGTTTTATGTACAGCGTCTAGCTGAGCAGGGATAGCTAGTGTTGGATCCACCACCTCTGAATATGGAGCTAGCTTCACCCATAGAGGAGGACCTCGAGGAATTCATGGAGGAGGAACCTCAGTATCATCCTATGGCATCTGTAGGAATAACAGCTCCATCATCACCTCTTGGCTCAGTATAGCTCATTTCAACCAGCTCCTAGATATCCACATTTTGTGCATCAAGGAATGCCATCATTATCTTTTCCAGTAGTCATAATCACTACCATCAAAGAGAGGAGGTTTTTTGATTGCTTGTCCTTCTGTATCCATGCTTGTTGGGTCGTTCTCCCTCGGCACTTGTTAGATGCTCAACCCTTTCGAGGCTGAGCTCTGATACCAACTGAAGTTGACACAAACACCAGGGGGGGGGGGGGGTTGAATTGTGTTTCTTAACAGTTTTTCGAAAAATCCTTTTCTCAAACACTTTTACAATCAAACCAATACAAGTAACACACAAACAGGAAATCCCTTTTTAATGAGTTAATAAACTTAGATTCAAAAACCCCACATTTAGTATAATCAAAAACTATAAAAGATAAGGGTTAGAAGATTCACACAAGTATTTTATCCTGGTTCACTCTTTTCCAACCAAGAGCTACGTCCAGTCCCTTCTACCTGAAATTCTATTTCTGAAAATTATTTCATTGACTCGTCTACTTGACTGTTCTTTTAGACTTAGATACTCGTCTATCTTAGTCAATTTTAAGTTCTCGTCTAGCATACAATTAATAGTATCAGAATTTTCCAAGAGTTGCAGACTCATCTAGAGGATCAAAATAGAATTTGATATGATTCCACACTTTATGTAAAATTCCTCTGACTAGTATAATTCAAACAGTCCCTGCACTCTTATAATAAACAAGTTAGATCTTTGACAACACTTTCCCATAACCTTTTTGTTAACATCAAAACGTAAGAGATCATTTAATCCAAAACCACTTTGGTTTTAACATCAATTGCTGCACAGAAGAAAGAGGGTTGCTAAACCTTCTGCACAGAATGTTGCTTAGAGAGTTACTGTTATAGCCTCTACATCTGTTCCCAGTATTAACAGGGTGTTCAAGAGGAAAAGAGTTGTACAGTCTGATGGGGAGTCTCAAGCTAATGAGACAGTGATCCCTAAGAAGAAGAGGACCTTTGTTACAAAGAGGAAGGCTACTGAGCCTTTGAGACAATCCAGCCCAATCAAGAGAAGATTGGTTCTGCTTCCAACACCTCCATCCTCACCTTCACCAACCAAACAGCCAACAACCACCAAGACTCCTACTCCTCCACCTTCATCACCTTTACTGGTTCCCTCACCCCAAAGAGCCCCAACACCACCACATACTTAACCACCACTTGAAACTGAATCTACATCACCACAGAAAAATCCCACACCACCACCACAAACATCACCTATCCATGAACCTTCACCTAACCCTGCTTTTGAACCACACATTTTAGAACCTTCTTTTTCTGAACCTGAGCCATACTTCTCAGAACCACAAATCTCTGAACCTCACCTTTCGGTTTCAGAACCAAATATGTCTGAAACTGAACATCATGTGTCTAAACCTTCCACACCACACTCTCCTCACCCTTCTGAAACTCATCACGATGATCTCAATGATTTTGACTTCTTTGACAAACCTACCACACTTCCACCTCCACCTAGACCACCCACACCTGACCACATCAAATACCAGTGCCAAGTCCCTCTGAGAATAATCTTCCTTGATTTAATCTCTGAAATCAGATATAACTCCCTACCAAAAGCCACCCTACCCAGATATCATATGTCCTCCAGAACTATTCCTTTCTCTGTCTCAGACGCTTGCAGCTCTGATAGGTTATTTATCAAGGAATTGGACATCATCGCATCTCTGGAAGAAGAGAGACAATTGGTCAAGCTAGCTGAAAATCAGAAGTTCATAGCAAGGTGGAAGCCAAATCCTCATATCATTATGAAGCCTTCAACAGAAATCAAAGTGATGCCTGACTCTATGGTACTCAAAGGAAAACAGAATATCATCAACTTGCCTGGAGAATAAAAATTTTGCCTCATTAAGCTTAATGATGACAGATGCAAGTTCAGGAAGAGGATAGTCACTATTGCCACCTCCTTCAAGTACCTAAAGGGTGGAGACATCTACATGAGATGTGGGTCATGCTCAGGGATGTTTGAGGAAGAAAAGAAAGAAATCTCTATTAGAGGTAGACAAGCCTATGCCACTACCCTTTTTCACCTTCTGTGTATACCCTCCCTTCTTTATTTGTTTTTTTTTTTCCTTTCTTTGTCTTAAATTTTCCTGTGTCTACCCCAATAACTCCCATAAATCTCATTAGGAGATCTTATGAGTTTATGCTTTCTATCATTGAGTCTCCCCTCCATCAAGAAAGAATCCAATGGTTTCTGGATACTTTCTTTCCCGACAATGACTTTGAAACCACTCTGTCAACTGGTGTCTTTTTGGATCCTCAACCCGAGGATGAAATCCTAGTTGAAGAGTTACCTCCCACCCCTCCTCCATCTACATCTGGAACTTCCTTAGCTACAACAGACTCCTCTACTACTGTTATAGCACATGATCCTACTTCTCATCAAAGGCTGGATGAAATGGCCACCTGTCTGCAAACTATTATGCAGAAACAGGATCAGGCTTTGGAACAACAAGCTTCATTCCAGGCCACTATCTTAGCTCAACAAGCTGCCATGCAGAGGATGACGGAAGATTTCTTCAAGAGTCAAGGAGGCCATAGTTCATAGCTTTAGGACTTGGTTTCTTTTTGTTTTAGTCATACAATGTACTGTCCGTGATGTCTTCACATCATCAATTTTGTAATTGTTCTGACTTTGAATGAAATAGAAACTGTTTTTGATCACTTGTGGCTTATTTCTCTTTATGTTTGATATGTATCTTTTTGATTGATGCCAAAAGGGGGAGGAAGTAAAAAGTTACAGAAATAAAAACTTAACTGAAAAATCTGTCTTGCTCTGATATCTATTTTTGCTCTAATACGTGTTTATATCTAATGCACAAACTAAGGGGGAGCATAACGTATATTCATACATATCTTTCTTGTTAAATTTATGCTATTACTTTGTGATGTTCAATAAAATCAGAAAAATTATTTGTCATCATCAAAAATGGGGAGAATGTTGAGACCTCATAAGACTTGTACACATTCAATGTGTAAATTCTCTAGGTTTTGATGATACCAAATAGATTAAGTATGGTAATATTGAACCATATGAAATTACTGATAAGTTTGCTAAGTGTGCAGGAAAATGGACTTAAGGTCACTCGTCTAAAATATGACTCGTCTAATTTTCTCTAAAGAGCAGTTTTCAGAATTATCTGAAAAACTACCCGTCTAAAAGTTAGTCAACTCAGACAAAGACCAAGTCAACTCTCAGTCAAAATTCTGATTTAATTGATAACGTGGCAAGGATCAAAAGACTGAAGAAGCTTTGGTGGATCACCCTTCTAAAAATGACTTGCTCACCCATCTAAATTTTGGACTGCATAACACCTGTCTAATTCTCAAACAATGCTACACCAGTTAAAGTGTCAGACTGTCAGAAGGAAGTCCAAGTCAGCCTTATTTGAAAAATATGCCTTCCTTAAGGATCTTGAAGACCTTTGGACAATAGCACAAATGACAAAGAATAAAGAATTCATTCTTTCAAGTCTTTAAGGAATAAACACGCTACCTCTGCACCAAGTTAGTAGCTTTTAGCTGCTTTAGTAAAAATTAAAAGTACTTTCCATAAAGTGAACCAAGTGTTGCACTGAAATGGAAAGATCTTTGCTGCAAGTACAAGAAATGTGCTACTGCAACTCTGAAACAACAATTGCTCAGAATCAAAGTGTACTCTTGGTCGCATATGTCAAAGTCCAACGTCCTTAACCATTTAATGCTTATACAGAACGACTCTTTGGCATTTATGGTGTCCCATAAGTTCAAATCAATGAAGCACACTTTCTGAAGCTGTGTCTAACAGATCAAATTGATTGAAGCCTTTAAATAGTGCAAACCATGAAGATGAAGTTAAGAGCTCAACGTAAATATTCAAATAAGCATTTACTCTCCTCATTTACTTCTTCTTTCCTTCATTGAATAGCTCTTCAATCATTTGACATAAATTTCAGTCTTTCATTCCTTCATTTATTCCATTCTGAGTGTTATTTGAAAGACTTTCATAGTTGTATTAATTACTCAAAACCTTTACTCTTTACTGTGTTGAGCCTGAAGAGGTTAGGTGAGAAAAGAATACTTTTTTTGACTTCGAGCCTGGAGAGGCTAGGCGTGAAAAGAATACTTGTATTGTAATCTGATCAGTTATTGTGGAAACTTGGTTCTACTAAGAACTCGAAGTAGCCCTGTGGATTTTGGGGTGAACCAGCATAAAACTCTTGAGTGATATTCCTCTTCCTTTATCTCTTTAATTTGTTTAAGAGTTATTTGTTTAAGCTTTTAACTTGGGGAGTTAGTATTGTGAATATCAATCTTTGTTTTAACCCTCTCTGTATGCGCATGTGTTCTGTCTTAAAATTAGACGAGTCACCCGTCTAATTTTCTGTTGCTTTACTTTTGCTTTATGTGCCTGCGAAAATAATTTTCAAAGTTTCCTAAAAAGTTGGTAAACACAATTCAACCCCTCTTCTTGTGTTAACTGTATTTAAGTTGGTATTAGAGCTCGGCCTCTAGGTTGAGTACTTAACAGTGTAGAGGAAAATATCTTGGAAATGGCAGGAGAAGCCAACACAAGCAAGAATCATGCAGGAGAAGGATCCTCAATGCCCAGACCTCCATACTTCAATGGACAGGACTACATCTATTGGAAATAGAAGACGAAGTGGTTTTTGCAATCCACTAACTCTGATCTCTGGGATATCATTGAAGAAGGTCCCTACATTCCTAAAGATGACAAAGGAGCAGAAATCCCTAAAGCAAGCATGACCTCTGATCAAAGAACAAAATGGCAAGTCAATGCCAAAGCTAGATATGCAATCATGTGTGCTTTGAGCAGAGAAGAGTTTGAAAAATTATGTGCTTGTGAATCTACAAAAGAGATGTGGGGTTCACTAGCTGTTGCTCATGAAGGAACTAGTAAAGTAAAAGAAACCAAAGTCAGTATGCTGGTTAGAAAGTCCAAGTTGTTCAAAATGGAAGAAGGAGAAACTATTGGCCAAATGTATTGAAGATTTCAAACCATAACCAATGGATTTAAATCTCTGGGAAAAATTTACAAGACTGAGGAACACATTCAAAATATTCTCAGAAGTCTTCCAAAACAATGGAGACCTCTTGTAACTGCTGTGTCTCAGGCCAAAGATCTATCAACAATGAAGCTAGATGAGCTTCTTGGTACACTTCAGATCCATGAACAGGAGCTAATTAAAGAAAACAACGGAAAGAAGAGAAAATCCATTGCTCTTAAGGCTGACACGAAATCATCTAAGGGATCTACTTCCAAATCTCTCAAAGTTGATGAATCTTCAGAAGAATCCACTGCAAAAAAAAAAATTGTTTAGCGACCGTAATTTTCGGTCGCTAAACCATGTAAATCGGTCGCTATTTGTTTTAGCGACCGAATCAGAGACCGATTTATGATGGTAGCTGAATACCTGGTCGCTAAGGTTTTAGCTACCGAATTATTATTTCGGTTGCTAATTAGCGACCGTAAATTCGGTCACTATATAATAATAATCGGTCGCTATTAGGTTGGTCGCATTTTTTGGGTAACCATTTTTCGCGACCGATATTCGGTTGCTAATTCGGTCGCTAATTTTGGTTACTGTTAACCTATATTAGCGACGGATTTTCGGTCGCTATACATCATCTGTAAATCTTAAATAAAGTTTAGCGACCGAATTATTGGTTTCTAATTCGGTCGCTAAACTGGTTATTATTAATTTTTTTTTAATTTTAATTTTTATAATAATTTTTTTCTGATTTTCTTTAAACGTTAAAAAATTTACTAATAAAACACACCAAATAACTTATGAAATATACAATCATAAAAAATAATAAATATATATAAAAAGAATAATCTAAAATGTCGTACAAGAATCGTTTAAAGTAAAAAATATGGAGAGAAAAAATCAGTCATGATGAGGGGGAGATGGAGGAATCCAATCATCCTCAGCGTCCGTACGACCGCCGTCTGCTAGCTGATCGTCCTCTGCGATGTGACATCGAGCTGGCGGCGAAGCTGGAGGAGCGGCAGAAAGCGCACAACCGTCGAGCATCATCCCGAGCAACTCGAGTCTGGATCCTCATCTGCTCCAACACCGGTCGTAGTGCCCGGCCCGCTCGATGCTACTTGCCGCATTAGCCGTGTGCCCGAGTCAACTGTGCAATCTGATTCGCCATCTGCTGCTCTCTCTCGCTCTTCTCCCGAAGCTCCGCATTCAGCTGTGTGATGGTGTCCTGCATTTGGTGGAACTGCTCCTGAGGGACGGTATCGGCGCAGCAAGGAGCAGGCGTGCCGGACGATGAAGCGATGAACTCGGCTCCCAGGTGTCCGAGGCCATACACGTGCCCCTTCTTGTTCCTGCCCCCGACGACCTCCAAATAAATGGCATTATCGTCGACAGAGACAGGAGAGCAGCCATCACCAGTCAAAGCCTCATCTTGTGACTGTGAGGCATATGATATGGCATCGTCCTTCTTCTCGTTGAAGCCCGCCTACAAAGTATAGTTGAATAGATTTAGTTAAAATAATTATATCCAATATTAACAAATCATTTATAATAAATTACAAGTAAACACTAAATTATTTTTTTGCTTACAGCATAGTTACGGGCCTTGTCGTTGACCCATGTCCCCGACTTCAACTTCTTCGTCCTCTCCACCAACTCCATAGCTGATCGGGGCCCGCTTGTTTTCGTGCTTTTCTGCACGAGAATAATATAATATTAAATTCATAAGAATAATTAAAAATGAAAACTAATTAATTAAATAGTATATTAAGTCAAAAGTTTAATGTATTACCGGCTCGTCGTAGTGGGCGGCGGGTGATTTAGACCCACGGTCCAAGCACATGCGCCACCATCGAGCTCGATTACGCAGAGTTGTGGCCACGGATCTCCTGGAACTTCTCGTAGCCGAAGATTGGTCCAGCTGCCTCTTGATCTCAGGATCCACCCACCTCCCCTTATTCTGCCCCTTCCTCAGCTTGTTCATCAGATTCTTCATAACCAGTGAGCCTTTATGCTCAAATATGTCCCTGACGAGAGCCTCTAAAGGTAAGTCCCACCTATACTCTTTCTGCAACTTACAGTTGTTAGGAAATTCGTGTGTACATATATATAATGTAAATTTAATTTAAAAAACTTAATAAATTGTTACATTAAAACAACTGATCCCTATGGCCCAGTGGGATGGCCTTCCATGTAGGCCATGGACCATCAAACTTGCGTCGCAGGATCTTCGATATCGAATCAGAAGGGCTCTTCGCGGGCAGAAAGCTGCAGCAAAATTAGAGCATTAATAAATGTTATAATTAAATTTTAAAAACAAGTAAATAGAAATTAACGATACTTTATATATATTAAAAAATTAAATTAGCATACTCGTTATCCCCCCTGGGGATAAGAAGAATCCTCCTGTCGGATGGACCACGACTCTCCTGTCCCGATGATGATGATGGTCCTATCGTCGTAGGTGTGGATGATGAGGGTGCAGCCTGTGTCCCGACCACACGAGGATGGGTGGGGGGTGCAACTGCATCACCCTGAGGTGTCCCGTCAACAGAGGTGCTGGTAGGATGGTCTCGTCCCGAAGAAGGCGTGGGTCGGCCGGCGAAGGGACTCTCGCAGCACGACCTCCACGACGACCTCCACGACGACCCCTACTTCTGGAGGAATCTGCCATCTGTGAAAAAAATGAAAATATGATTACACAACAGTGTAAATAATACAAAAATAAATTACCTAATAAGTAGAATGACATTTACACAATGAATTATGACATAAATAAATTACCTAAGTAGAATCTCTGTCACTAAATTCACCCTCAGTCTCATCAATATCACTTGATCGGAATGTACCTTCGCTAGATGCGTCCAACTCGGATTGATCCATTAACTCTCTTTCAACTTCTTCCCCATTTCCGGAAATGTCCACCAGAGAATTAACAATAATGTCCGGCGTAATTTGCAACGCGATGCGTGGGGTCTTGAAAACTCATCATCTTGGTACGGAGCATCTTTTTGGCTGGTTGATTACATTATCGGTAATTATACTGCGAGCCTTTATCTTAATAACACCCAACCAGCCATGATGTCCTTCGGGATATGGCGAGTAATAAACACCTGCTCGCCTGTTTGTGAAAAAATGAATGGGTCGTACGCCTTATTATACCTTCGAGACAGCCTAACTTGAACAATACCATAATTTTTATCTATTTTTGTCCCTACGTCAAGAGTAGGATCAAACCAATCACACTTGAAGATAACTAATTTCATCACGGGGAAACCGGTATAATCGAGTTCAAGGATGTCAGTTAGAACCCCATAGAAATCATCCTCTACATTGCCATCGGTGGCTCGCACACAAACACCATAGTTACACGTCTGCATTCCTTCATTCCATGTTTTTGTGTTAAATTTATATCCATTTACAATATAAGTATTCCATGATGTAACCCATCTGTTAGGCCCCCATGCCAAATTTGTCAACAATGGATTTTGAACATTGTTTTCTGGATCTAGTACCTAAACAATCAAATATTATATTATTCTTATACATGCTATATATTTAAGGAGATAAAATGTATGCTTCAAAAAATAAAGATGCTTAACCTACATATTTACTGAACCACGTAGCAAAGTGAGAAGTAATTTCTCGATCAACCTGATCATTTGAAATGTCAGGTTGGAGATCCCTTAGAAAATTGCCGTACATCCTACATATGGGAGATTAACAGCAGGACGATTAATAATAATAAATGTCAATTGAACTTATTAAAGACGTTGTAGAAACTTACTCTAAATATGGTGCCACCTCTTCACAAGTTTGAAGGATATACAGATGAGCATCATTAATGTCACGCTGCTCCAAGAAATATCCTTTTGATTTGCCACTAAATCTGCCCGGATAGTTGAATATTGATATAGGAGGACTAGTTGAACATCCTTCGCCCGAATCAACGTTTCTAGGCATCCTTGTCCTTCTCGTGTTAACTTCGTCCGGATAGTAATAAGAGGCAAAAGTGGAAGTCTCATGTACTAAGTATGCTTCACAAATGGAACCCTCCACTCGTGCCTTGTTCTTGACTTTGTGTTTAAGGGAGTGCAGGAACCTATTAAAGAGGGATACATACAAATAATTACTAGTTTTAGGGAAAGCTAAACTACGCTCTCGTGTTCGTGAATTTCATATGTATTAAGTAAAATATTTGATGTTGTTTACCTCTCAAATGGATACATCCAGCGGTATTGGACTGGGCCACCAACTCTTGCTTCGTAAGGTAGATGAACTGGAAGGTGTTCCATGGAATCAAAGAAACTCGACGGGAAGATTTGCTCCAGCTTACATAACAAAACGGGTATCTTGACTTCCATATCCTTTAATTGATTCACATTTAGTGTTGTCGATGTAAGCTCCCTGAAAAAGTGGCTAAGCTCAACAAGTGGGTTCCAAATTTGCTTCGGTAATGCGTCGAACGCAATTGGAAGCAACCGTTGCATGAACACGTGGCAATCATGACTCTTCATTCCATGTAACTTTGCTTCCTTAATGTCAACACATCTACCCAGATTGGAAGCATACCCATCTGGTAACTTTAGTTCTTTAACCCACTTATAGACGGCCAATTTCTGTGCTTTTCTTAGTGTATAACTTGCCTTCGGTTTGATAAATGCCCACGACCACCGTCTTGCAACTCAAGCTCCTTCCGATTACAAATGTCGGCCCCAGGTCCAATCGGGCTTTATTTGTATCCTTTGTCCTCCCCTTGATGTCCATCACAGTGTCAAACACATTCAAAAACACATTCCTCTCAGTATGCATGACATCAATGTTGTGACGGAGTAGCTGCGTCCTCCAATACGGCAACCTCCAAAATATACTTTGTTTTGTCCAATTATGGTTGACGCCATAATCGGGAATATGTTCTCCTTGGGTTTCATGGACGAGCGGTAAATCTTGTACTCTGCGCCATACATTAGGACCCAGTCAAACGTGGTGGAGGCGGTGTTCTCTCCGCACAACACTTCTTGAATGCATTCTTGTTCCGCCTATAAGGATGATTTTCTGGAAGGAATTGGCGATGACAATCAAAATATGAGATCTTTCGATTGTTGTTAGCGTGAATGCCTTCGATCGCTCCATACATATTGGGCATCCAAGCTTCCCCGCGGTCGACCAACCCGACATCATCCTATAAGCGGGAAAGTCGTTGATCGTCCACATTAAAGCTGCTTTCATTATGAAATTCTGCCTCAAAGATACGTCATATGTCAACACAACATCATTCCAAAGCATTGTCAAATCATCTATCAGTGGCTGCAAGTACACATCAATCTTACCTTTTTGATTAGACGGACCGGAATTATGACTGTTAGGAACATAAACTCCCGCTTCATGCACATCCCGGGGGAAGATGGTGCGAGTCGGGATAACCGGCCAACAAGAGTATGCTTTTCCAGACTGCCCAAAAGGATTAAATCCATCAGCAGATAACCCCAATCGGACATTGCGAGGGTCCTGCGAAAATGCCATATGAACCCTATCAAAATGTTTCCAAGCTTCTCAATCAGATGGATGACACAAGATATCTTGTTCCCTCTCATGCTCACTATGCCACCTCATGTGAGCTGCAGTGGCCATCGAAGAGTACAATCTTGTAAGTCTTGGCACGAGCGGAAAGTACCACATCTTTTTTAGCGACCTCTTCTTCTCAATGCCCATCCTAGTGGTTGTCTTATACCGATCCGCACCACAAAATCGACAACACGTTATGCATTCCGCTGAATCATCCTTATAGTACAACATACATCCATTCGGGCAACAATCAATTTTCAAACACCCCAGACCCAAATTTTCCACGGACTTCTTAGCATGATAAAAACTTGTAGGCATCCGATTGCCTTCTGGCAACGCCTTGGACACTGACCTGCTGAGGCGATTAAAACAACCTTCTTGCATATTGTAGTCAGATTTGATACTCAACCATTCCATGCACATCGACAACTCTGTGTACTCCTGACATCCTTCCCACAATGGAGATCGTGCAACACTCAGCATATCATAGAATCTTTGAGCTTCGGGATTCGGATTCTCCTCTATGTATTGGGAACCCATTCCACCATCTTCTCCCCCATCTTCTTCTAGTACAACACCAACCGATGGTCCAGCATGATCCATTATCATCTGCTCGTATGGATTCAATTCTTCCCTCCCGTCACCACTTCCATAGTACGAACCTTCAGCCACAATTGGGTTTAAGTCAGGCAACGTCTCACCATGGTTACTCCACCAATAGTAATCAAGCATGAAGCCCTTCTCATAAAGATCGGCTACAACTCCATCCACACTTTTGAAAGATTGACACTTGCATCTTTTGCAAGGACACCTCAATTGATCACCGCCTAGCCGTATAAATCTCTCTTGGCTAACAACAAACTCTATAAACTCACCCACTCCAACTCTATACTCTTACCTAAGACGTTTATTCCGATCCAAACTACAATACATCCATTTCCGATTCTCCGGAATATCCATTGCTGGCAATTAAATAGCCTGACCAATCCTACAATAACACTTATATATTACGGTGCATTCCAATAACTCCATCAATCTCGTTCTTATGACAAGGTATGAACCTATCCCATTCGAGAAGAAACCTTTGTCACACTCGGCTACTAATAGTTATTCCCATATTCAAATACCTTATACTTGACAAAATTTCGGCAGCATTTCCCATCGGTCTCCAAGTTACACGACTCGAGCACGGTCAGAATCACCGCGATCAAGTATGCACCAGGAGAACAAAAGGAAATGCATCAGACCGAGATGTCAACAAGTATATAAGGCATTTGAACATTGAAATGACTATTGTACGAGTGTGAAAAATGTTTTTTCCCAAACTGTCCCACTTGGACAATTCAAGATTCAATACAATGAGCATGCATACCTTGATAAGTTACGCATGCTCATTAATATTGAATCTCAAATAGGAAACTAAGGCTTTCGTAAATTAATTATTAACTCTAACAGAAAATAAAACCATTAACCTATAAATATTGCAACATTGCTGAGTTTATATAAATTGCAGCGTAAATCAATACAAACTTAGATTAAATATTGTAGCAAACATCCTATTGAGCTCCGCTCTCCACTAACAAGTAGCAGTTAATTGTTAAACACATGCATAATTTCTAAATTATCAGCACACAACCAGCATCCCGCCTTTCAGACAGGATCACATCCTATTGAGCTCCGCTCTCCACTAACAAACAACACATATTGACAAACACATGCATAAACATTAAATTATCAGCATACAATCATACAAGATCACATCCTATTGAGCTCCGCTCTCCACTAACAAACAACACATATTGACAAACACATGCATAAACATTAAATTAATTATCAGCATACAATCAGACAAGATCACATCCTATTGAGCTCAGCTCTCCACTACCAAACAAGACGATAATTCACATAATACATTACACTGAGTGTTCAGAGAACTGACCTGAGAGAGAAAACACAACTGAGCAAGGATAAGTGGAGGAGCCGGTAGAAGAATATGACAACAAGGACCTATCGTGCATAAATGAAATTATTCATTTCAACTCAAATCACTATTCTATTATGTTAAATTGTTATACCTAAATAATTAATCTCATGAATATCTACTGTTAAAGCATGTGCTCACGAAAAAATAATCAATGAAGCATAAAAAATAATAAGATTGGAGAGCTGAAGGTCAATTTATTTTGATTTCGACTTTTTTTTAAAAATTATCCTTAAATCGGGCCTAACTGTTTACACAAATCGAATCAATATATTACATATCCAGTACCATAAAAAAATGTGGATAATGCTAGAATTTCTTTCTATCAAAGAGAAGATTTTCCATGTTGTTCAATGTTCATGTTAGTAAACATGACAGTGCCCATTAAAATAGAAAATAATAGAGAGAAAACTGAAAGGTGTAATTGATTGAATGAGAAAGTTTATTACATCAAGTCATATATAAAAGTGACTTATATTATATGTAAGATAAAGCAACTGATTTCTAACTAACCACTAATTAACTATATTAATTATATGATCTAATAGTCCATCCTAGATAGACAAGATGTTAGGGTCTTAGTTAGTAGGGAAAAATTGTCATAACTCACAAATTCCATTTCTATGATTTTCTAGAATTTAAATCATAAAAATCAAGGAATATGGAAAGTTGTAGCAACTTAGTGATTTGAATGAAAAAGATGAAGAGAAAGGAAGGATGATCATTGATCACTAGACAAGCACAGATATCAAATTTGGAGATTTGTTTCCCTTTATGCAAAGAGTTACAAATTTTTGAAATCCAAGAGTAAAATAAAAGGGTATGGTTCGGCCAAGTGGGGGAAAATAGGGGAGAAATTTTTGTTCATCAAATCATTTGGCAAGCTTGAAGAGTATGATTATAGAAGCACCAATATTAAGTTTCAAGACTTAAATCAATGGGTACAAAGAGTTATGATTTTTCTACCATTTTCAAGCTTAATTCTTTTTGAACAAAATTAAGAACAAGCATGAAGCTAATCAACTCAGCATCAATTGTAATGAAGAAAGGTTGGAGGAAAATTACCTCTAAGTGATGATCCTTGAGTAAGAAATCAAGACACCTTGAGAAACTAAGAGAAAAGAGAGAAATGTGTTGGATGAAAAAATGAAAATGATGAGTAACAAAAACACACATCCCTAAACTCACACACATACACTAAACACACACATACACTAAACACACATCTCTGCACACACACACACACAAACATCCCAAACAGACACACACACATACACTAAACACACATCTCTGCACACACACACACACACACACACAAACATCCCTAACAGACACACACACATACACTAAACACACATCTCTGCACACATACACACACACAAACATCCCAAACAGACACACACACAGAGCACCCCAAATGCACAATACACATCAAACACACACATCAAACACGGTGAGACACACCTACCCTATGATTACAATCCAATTGAACACACAAACTTTAGTACACAGAACACACAACAAACACACACTCACAACACACACACACACATAACACAACAAACACACACACAACACCAATGTACACACAACACACAACAGAAACAATAATGTAGAGAAAGACAACGAGAGAAGCAATTACCTCGGTCAGTGTGAGGGAGGGCGTTGTGGTGGTGGTGGTGTGAGCAATGTGACTAGAATGAGCCCTGAAATAAGGGGGGAAATGATAGACAGTGACATAGTGAGACAATGAGACAGAGAGATGGAGTAGAGGAGAGCTTACCTGAGCAGAGGGTAGATGACGGTGGTGACGACCGGAGGTGTCTTGGGGTGTTGAGGTGGCCGGAGCGCGCGCCGTAGAAGAGAGAAACGGTGGGTGGGAGAGAGAAAACGACGGAAAAAATGAGGAAGAAGGAGGTTCTGTCGAATTTAGGGATTTCAGTTTTAGCGACCGAATTAATTTGGTCGCTAATTCGATCGCTAATATGGTTAGTTTTAATTTGAATTTGTAATTGTAGCGACCGAATTAAATTTTGGTCGCTAACACGCGCAATTTTATGTTTTTAACGCGCCATTTAGCGACCGAATTAATATCGGTCGCAAATATAAATAAAGTTTAAAGTGTGAATTCATAAATTTAGCGACGGATTTATAAATCGGTCGCTAATATAAACACGGTTTGACCGTTGCATTTAATTCGGTCGCCATTTCGGTCGCTAACAATTCATAAATTTCTGACTTTTACTTTCCTTTGTTTAGCGACCGAATTAGCGACCGATATCTCTGCTACGCTCTATTTCGGTCGCTGTTTCGGTCGCAGAATCAACTCTAACCAGTGTTTCATGTAGATCCTACAATCGGTCTCTATTTCGGTCGCAAAAAGGAACCTAAAAATTCGGTCACTATTTTCGGTCGCTAAATGACCTTTTTTTTGCAGTGATCTGAGGAATCAAATGAGGGTGATTCTGATGATGAACTTTCTCTTCTTACCATAAAAATGAAAAAGCTCTAGAAGAAAAGAAATTTCAGAAAGGACAAACCTTTCAGGTGCTTCAACAAAGAAAATTACAATAAAGATGGCGGATCAAATGACATAAATGTCATTGTGTGTTATGAATACAAAAAGCTTGGACATATCAAGGTAGAATGTCCTCAACTCAAGAAGCAACCTCCCAAGAAGTTCTTCAACAAAAAGAAGAAGGGAATGATGGTTAATTGGGAAGATCTTGAAGAAAGCTCCACTGAAAGTGAAGGAGAGGAGCTTGAAGCCAATCTCTGTCGTATAGCAGATACTGATTCAGAATTAGAAACCGAGGTACAATATGAACTTGAGAAATTGAGTGATGCTTATGATGAACTGTTGGAAGAATCCAACTGTATATCTAAAGCTTTCAAATCCCTCAAGAGACAGTATATTAAACTCTTAAATGAGTATACACAGAAATCTCAAGAGTGTGAGAAGTTAGCTGAAGAGAACAGTAGGCTTAAGACTGAAAAGTCTAAAGCTAAGATCTCTGTTGAATCTCTACATTCTGAATAAGTGGTTAAACTTCAACAAAAAGTAGAAGAGCTCACCTCAGATCTTACCAAGTTTGTTAATGGTAGAGACAATCTGACTAAACTTTTGGGAATCAACAAAATTCCCAAAAATAACTATCAAATTTGTTTCAGTTAGTTAAAATAAACCTATATGTACCTATTGTGGAAAAGATGGACATATAACGCCCAAGTGTATTCATAAAAAGAGAAGGAAGTCTTCCCATACTCCTCACACTAACAGAAAAGGACCCAAGAAAATATTGGTACCCAAGTCCATGATCATTCCTGTTGTAGACATGCTTAACCACATAAAGCAAACACCTGTCATGGTACCTGGGACAGTGGATGCTCGCGACATATGACAGGAGAAAGGTCTATGTTCCTAGACCTAAAACCTAAGAAAGGTGGACATGTAACTTTTGGTGGCAACCAGAAGGGAAAAGTTGTTGGTGTAGGTAAAATTAGTGGTAAACCTCCCTTACCTATCATATGTGATGTTTTATATGTCAAAGGGTTAAAACATAATCTGCTTAGCATAAGTCAATTGTGTGATAGTGAATTTTCTGTATCCTTTTCTAAGGGTGCATGCATAGTCAATGACGAAAATGGAACGACCCTCTTTTCTACCAAAAGGCAACATAATCTGTAGAAGATTAACCTGTCTGAACTTTCAGATCAAAGTGTAACTTGATTTATGTCTAAAGAGGATGAGAAGTGGATATGGCATAAGCAATTAAGACATGTTAGTATGAAACAAATTTCTAAATTGAAAAAGCATAACCTTCTGAGAGGATTGCCTGATATTTCTTTTAAGAAAGATGTTTTGTGTGATGCATGTCAAAGAGGTAAACAAGTAAAATAGAGTTTTCAAATCTAAGAAAAAAGTCACCTCCTCTAGACCTTTGCAACTGTTACACATGGATCTGTTTGGACCAGTCAGTTTAGCTAGCCTAGGTGGAAAGAAATATGGTTTTGTCATAGTTGAAGACTATTCTAGATACACATGGGTACTCTTCTTAACCCACAAGGATGAGTCCTATAAGGTCTTTATAGTATTCAGTAAGAGAGTACAGAATGAGTAGGTTTTTGTATCTATTCTATTAGAAGTGACCATGGGGGTGATTTTGAAAATGAGCAATTCAAGCTGTTATGTGAGGAAAATGGCATTTCTCGCAATTTCTCTGCACCTAGAACTCCACAACAAAATAGAGTAGTTGAGAGAAAGAACAGATCTCTTCAAGAGATGGGTAGAACAATGCTCAATGAAAATAATCTCCCTAAGTACTTATGGGCAAAAGCCATTAACACTGCTTGTTATGTACAAAACAAAATACTGGTTAGACCTATCCTAAATAAGACTCCTTATGAATTGTGGAAAGGTAGAAAACTCAACATATCATATTTTCATGCTTTTGGATGTGAATGTTATATTTTAAATACAAAAGATCATTTGGGAAAATTTGATTCCAAAGTAGATAAAGGCATATTCATTGGATATTATGAACTGTCTAAAGCTTTTAGAATCTTTAATTCTAGAACCTCTGTTGCAGAAGAATCAATTCATGTGAAGTTTAATGATGGTTTAAAGACTGATAGGGAACTATCAGATCTAGAAGATGATATTGCATGGATTGATCTTAATCCAACAGTTGAGAAATCTTCAGATAAGTCAAATGTAGACATTTCTGAAATTTCAGAAAATCAGACTAGTGCTGAAACGTCTGAAAAATAGAATTTGAAAAGAGACTGGAAATTCAAGACCTATCATCCAGAAGATCTCATTATTGTAACTCCATCTCAAGGAGTTAGAACTAGATCTTCCTTCAATGAAAACAATAACATGGCCTTCATATCAGATTTGGAGCCCAAAAGAATTGAAGAAGCCTTAAAAGATGAAAGTTTGATTCTAGCCATGCAAGAAGAAATGAATCAGTTCAAAAGAAATGATGTGTGGACTCTAGTTTCTAAACACAAAGATAAATCTATCATTGGAACCAGATGGGTATTTAGAAGCAAACTGGATGAAGATGGAAAAGTGGTAAGGAACAAGGAAAGACTAGTTGCTTAAGGTTATAATCAACAGGAAGGTATTGATTTCACTGAAACCTTTGCACCTGTAGCTAGATTAGAAGGAATTAGAATTCTCATGTCTTATGCTGCACAACATGATATAACTCTTTATCAAATGGATGTTAAAAGTTCATTTCTAAATGGGATAATTGAGGAGGAAGTTTATGTCAAGCAACCTCCTGGTTTGAGGACTTCGAAAATCCTCACCATGTCTATAAGCTTAAGAAACCTTTATATGGACTCAAACAAGCTCCTAGAGCTTGGTATGATAGGTTAATCACATATCTAATGGAAAATAACTTCATTAGAGGAAAAGTAGATACTACACTTTTCAAGAAATGCTCAAAGAAAGATTTCATTGTAGTACAAATTTATGTAGATGATATTATCTTTGGTGCTACTAATGAAAAGCTTTGTAAAGAGTTCTCTAAGTTGATGCAGAATGAGTTTGAGATGAGCATGATGGGACAATAGAAGTTCTTACTTGGTCTGCAAATAAAATAGACAAGTGATGGAATATATATTCATCAGCAAAAATACACCAAGGAACTTCTGAAAAAGTATAAGATGGAAAATTCAAAGCCTACGAGTACTCCTATGCATCCATCAATAGTTCTAAACAAGGATAACGAAGGTAGAAAGGTCAATCAAATTGTCTACCAAGGTATGATTGGATCTCTTCTATATTTAACTGCTAGCAGACATTACATTCAGTTCAGTGTTTGTCTATGTGCTAGATTTCAATCATATCCTAAAGAATCTCATCATAAGGCGGTTAAAAGAATTTTCAGATATTTAATTGGAACCACTAACCTTGGCCTATTATATAAGAAATATGAAGATTTTAAGTTAGCTGGATTCTGTGATGCTGACTTTACTGGAGATAGAATTGAAAGAAAAAGTACCAGTGGAGGATGCCATTTCATCGAAGCAAACATGATCTCTTGGTCAAGCAAAAGGCAAAGCACCATTGCTCTCTCAACTGCTGAAGTTGAATATATATTTGCAGCAAGTTGTTGTTCACAACTGCTTTGGTGTGATAATACCAGTGCTATTAACTTGTCTAAAAATCCCGTACATCATTCTAGAGCAAAGCATATATAAATAAAGCATTATTTTATTAGAGATTATGTGCAAAAAGTTGTTTTTGAAATTAAGTTTGTGAACACTAAATATCAGTGGGCTGACATCTTTACTAAACCTTTAAGTGAAGATAGATTTGTTTTTTATTAGAAAGAATCTTAATATGCATAACGTGTTTGAATGAGTGTATGCTGATATGTCTGAAAATTTACTGGTCTGAAATTTTTCTGCTTTACTTGTCTATTTTTTTTATGCTTCACTCGTCTACTTTATCCAAGCGTCTGATGATGTGGCTAAGAGCACCCACTAAGTTCTGACTCTGACTGAGACACGTGTACATTGCAAAATTTCCCTCCTTTTTTTTATTAAAAACATTCCATCTTTTCACAACTGTCATTACAAAAGTTATTTCTGTTTATGGCATAAATATTTTCCTTGTTCCCAATGCAAAAAGCACTCAAGTGTTTCATAAAAGTAACCCTTGTCGTTTATCAATCTCTCCTATCACAATCGTTGCTTTCACTATCTCTTTGATTCTCTCTTTGTCTTCTACCTCTCAAAAAACATTTCGTTTCCAAAACCCTATAAATTTCTTCTCTGAATCAATGGCACCCAAGAGCTTTCTTGAAACCGTTGCTGGAAAGGCTGGCATTTCTGTGAATGAATTGAAGAAGGTGCACCCTGGGAAGGTCCTTAATTTCGAGGAACAAAAGAATAAGGGCTTATATGTTCAACCCGAAATCATTCTTGCTAGGTGGTTACCTTTCTTCCAACTCCAAGAAATTGTATTCCCCTCATTGGATAGGGAGTTCTGGAGATCTGCAAAGATTACCAAAGATGATGTGACCTCCATGATCTCTGGAGATGTGGGTGATGACCATGTCGTCATCACTCACGAGTCACTCGCTGAAGTGACCAAATTCCCATGAGAAGGTGCTGGGTATGATAAGGACTGGATGAAGACTCTGGGAGAGAAGGCTGTGAACATTGTCATCTATGGAGTTCCAAGCCCTAAGAGCCTCGATGCCAAATATCTGACACCTAAGGCAATATTTCTTCACATTCTTATCATCAATTGTGTTATACCTAAGACTGTGTCTAGAAACCATGTGAGTAAGATATAAAAGTTTGCTATCTACCACCTAGTCCAGAAAATCAGGATAGACATCACTGATTTAATCTTTAGGCATATGGAGAAAGCTATCAAAGGGAAAGATAAGGATTATCCTTATGGAATTATAATGACTAGGGTCTTCAGGGCCAACTCACTGAAGGATCTGTGGAAGGCTTTCCATGTGGAACTTTGCACAGAGATTACAACAAAGACTTTTTCTTTGATGAAGGTGCAGTTAACACCCATTACTGAACCTACTGCTGAAGCGTCATCATCCCAAGTCCCTACTGGAGATGTTCTAGTGGAAGAGGAACAAAATGTTCCTGGTGTCAAGGTTGAGCAAATTGAAGAATCTGTTGAGGAGGAAGAGCCTCAATTACTGCACAGAAGAAAGAGGGTTGCTAAACCTTCAGCACATAATGTTGCTGAGACTGCTATTGCTACTGCCTCTGCTTCTGTTCCCAGTATTACCAGGGTGTTCCAGAGGAAAAGAGTTGTATAGGCTGAGGGGGAGTCTCAAACTAATGAGTCTGTGATCCCTAAGAAGAGGACCTCTGTTACAAAGAGGAAGGCTACTGAGCCTCTAAGACAGTCCAGCCCAATCAAGAGAAGATTGGTTCTGCTTCCAACACCTCCATCCTCACCTTCAACAACCAAACAACCAACTCCTACCAAGACTCCTACTCCTTCACCTACATCAACTTTACCAGTGCCCTCACCACAAAGAGCCCCAACACCACCACATACTTCACCACCACCTGAAACTGAATCTACATCACCACAGAAAACTCCCACACCACCACCACCAGAACCATCACCTATCCATGAACCTTCACCTAACCCTGCTTTTTAGCCACACATTTCAGAACCTTCTTTTTTTGAAGCTGAGCCATACTTCTTGGAACCACAAATCTTTGAACCTCACCTTTATGTTTCAGAACCAAATATGTCTGAAACTAAACATCATGTGTCTGAACCTTCTACACCACACTCTCCTCACCCTTCTGAAACTCATTATGATGATCTCAATGATTTTGACTTCTTTGACAAACCTACTACACTTCCACCTCCACCTAGACCACCCACACCTGACCACATCAAATACCAGTGCCAAGTCCCTCTGAGAATAATCTTCCCTGATTTATTCTCTGAAATCAGACATAACTCCCTACCAAAAGCCACCCTACCCAGATATCATATGTCCTCCAGAACTACTCCTTTCTCTGTCTCAAACGCTTGCAGCTCTGATAGGTTGTTTAGCAAGGAATTAGACATCATTGCATCTCTGGAAGCAGAGAGACAATTGGTCAAGCTGGCTGAAAATCAAAAGTTCACAATAAGGTGGAAGCCAAATCCTCATATCATTATGATGCCTTCAACAAAAATCAAAGTCATGCCTGATTCTATGGTATTCAAAGGAAAGCAGAAGATCATCAACTTGCCTGGAGAACAAAAATTATGTCGCATTAAGCTTAATGATGACAGATGCAAGTTCAGGAAGAGGATAGTCACTACTGCCACCTCCTCCAAGTACCTAAAGGTTGGAGACATCTACATTATATGTGGGTCAAGCTCAGTGCTATCTGAGGAATAAAAGAAAGAAATCCCCATCAGAGGTAGACAAGCATATGCCATCTACCCCTTTTCACCCTGTGTAAACCCTCCCTCCTTTCTTTATTGTTTTTCCTTTCTTTGTCTTAAATTTTCCCGTGTCTACCCCAATACCTCGCATAAATCTCATTAGGAGATCTTATTAGCTTATGCTTTCTATCGTTGAGTCTCCCCTCCATCACGAAAGAATCCAATGGTTTCTGGATACTTTCTTTCCAAACAATGACTTTGAAACCACTCTGTCAACTAGTGTCTTTTTGGTTCCTCAACCCGAGGATGAAATCCTAGTTGAAGAGTTACCTCCTAACCCTCCTCCATCTACATCTGTAACTTCCTTAGCTACAGCAGACTCCTCTACTATTGTTATAGCACATGATCCTACTTATCATCAAAGGCTGGATGAAATGACCACCTATCTGCAAACCGTTATGCAGAAACATGATCATGCTTTGGAACAACAAGCTTCATTGTAGGCCACTATCTTAGCTCAGCAAGCAGCATGCAGAGGATGATGGAATCTTTCTTCGAGAGTCAAGGAGGCCCTAGTTCTTAGCTTTAGGACTTGGTTTCTTTTTGTTTTAGTCATGCAATTTACTGTCGATGATGTCTTTACATCATCAATTTTGTAATTGTTCTGACTTTGAATGAAACAAACTGTTTTTGATCACTTGTGCCTTATTTCTCTTTATGTTTGATATTTATCTTTTTGATTGATGCCAAAAGGGGGAGGAAGTAAAAAGTAACAGAAATAAAAACTTAACTGAAAAAATCTGTCTTGCTCTGTAACTTGTTGCTCTGATATCTGTTTTTACTCTGATACTTGTTTCTATCTGATGCACAAACTAAGGAGGAGCATAGCACATTTTCATATGTATCTTCCTTGTCAAATTTCTGTTATTACTTTTTGATGTTGAATAAAGAAAAATTATTTGTCAACATCAAAAAGGGGGAGAATGTTGAGACCTCATAAGTCTGGAACACATTCAATGTGTAAATTCTCTAAGTTTTGAAGATACCAAATAGATTAAGTATGGTAATATTGAACCATATGAAATTACTGATAAGTCTGCTAAGTGTGCACGAAAATCGACTTAATGTCACTCGTCTAAAATATGACCCGTCTAATTTTCTCTAAAGAGCAGTTTTCAGAATAGTCTTAAAAACCACCCATCTAAAAATTAGTCAACTCAGACAAAGACCAAGAAAACTCTCAGTCAAAATTCTGATTTAATTGATGACGTGGCAAGGATCAAAAGTCTGAAGAAGCTTCAGTGGATCACCCGTCTAAAAATGACTTGCTCACCCATCTAAATTTTGCACTGCACAACACCCATCTAGTTCTCAAACACTGCTACACTGGTTAAAGTGTCAGACTGTCAGAAGGAAGTCCAAGTCAACCTTATATGAAAAAGATGTCTTCCTTAAGGATCTCGAACACCTCTGGACAGTAGCACCTTGGACAAAGAATAAATAATTCATTCTTTCAAGTGTTTAAGGAATAAACAGGCTACCTCTGCCCTAAGTCAGTAGCTTTTAACTGTTTTAGTACAAAGTAAAACTACTTTCCAGAAAGTGAACCGAGTGTTGCACTAAAATGGAAAGATCTCTGCTGCAAGTACAAGACGTTTGCTACAGCAACTCTAAAACAACAACTGCTCAAAAGCAAAGTGTACTCTTGGTCGCATATGTCAATGTCCAACGTCTTTAACCATTTAATGCTTATACATAACGACTCTTTGGCATTAATGGCGTCCCAGAAGTTCAAATCAATGAAGCACACTTTCTGAAGATGTGTCTAACGGATCAAATTGATTGAAACCTTTGAATAGTGCAAACCATGAAGATGAAGTTAAGAGCTCTGCGCAAATATTCAAAGAAGCATTTACTCTCCTCATTTACTTTTCCATTCCTTCATTGAATAGCTCTTCAATCATTTGACATAAATTTTGCTGTCTTTCATTCCTTCATTTATTTCACTCTCTTAGTGTTATCTGAAAGACTTGAAAAGATGTATTAATTACTCAAAACATTTACTCTTTGTTGTGTTGAGCCTGAACAGGCTAGGTGAGAAAAGAATACTTGTTTGAGTGTGAGCCTGGAGAGGCTAGGTGTGAAAAAAATACTTGTACTATAATCTGATCAGTTATGGTGGAAACTTGGTGCTGCCAAGAACTGGATGTAGCCCTATGGATTTTGGGGTGATCCAGTATAAAACTCTTGAGTGAACTTACAAATAAAATGGTTAATTCAAAGATCTTTACATCTATGTGTACATCTATGTACTTTCAGTTAATTAACTACTTTTTAATGAAAATTTATGTATACATCAATGTAAACATGTTATACATCGATTGATTCTTGTATAACTTGTTATGTATGCAAACTTAGCTTCTGTAAATCGATTTGCACATCGATGTATAGAGTGAAATAGAAGCCAGTGATTTCTGAAACAAGCATATAATCGGTTGATACATCGATGTATAAGGCCAAACAGAGGCCAATAATCTTTTTCATATACATCACATCGATTAGTACACCGATGCATACAAAGAACAGAAGTAAAGTCTTATATTTACAAAGATCTAATCGATTGACACTTCGATGATAAGCCCAAATAGAGGCAAAAACTTTTTGAAATGATTATGCAATCGATTGAACAATCGATGTAAAGACTTCAGGGCAGCTGATGCTCGTGATTTTCAAGAACACAGTTGATGTACACATCTATGTATCAATGAGAAACAAGAACTATCAAGAATCCAATCCATTGAGCAATCGATGTACTCAGTGCAAAAATTACAAATCTTGTTTAATACATCGATTAGGTAATCGATTGACTGACATAATCAATTTTTGATAAAAAGGTTGTTTTGATCTTAACTGACTTTTAAAGTGTGCCCAACAGATCTATTTTGACATACACCTATATAGAGGCTTCGGCAAACATTTTTCTATATACAATTCATTCAATTATGAAAGATTACACGAAATTGAGATAGAGATTTTCATTAAGAATAGTTAAAGTCTTTTCTGTTAAGTGCTTCAAGTTGTAATATTGCTGATTTGTTAGAATCTCTTCAATCAATATTTTTACTGAGAAACGAAGAGAAAGGAGAGAAGGTTTCTCTCTGTGTGTTGATCTAATAGTAGAAGAGACTCTTAGAGGTTTGACAATAATAGAAGGGACTCTTGGGAATTAGAAGATTGCTTTGTCTAAAAGCTGTCACTGGGTAGAAGGAACCTGAGTTGTGAGGCTTTGTAAAGATTTTTGTAATCGTGTTGATTTTAGTGGACGAAACTCACAAGTGATTGTGGGGACTGGATGTAGGTTACCAGAGGAGGTAGCTGAACCAGGACAAAACTCGGTTTGTATTTCTCTCTATCCCTTAACTCCATTAACTGCTTTAAATTGTTGAATGTGTGTGGTTAAGTTTTAGTTAAGGAAAATTTGTGTATGTTCTAATCTGAAAAACTATCTTTCATCAATCTTTCTTGGTAAAGAATCAAGTCTTTAATCAAATAAACTTGCAAAAACTTATTTTGTTTTATTGGTTGGCAAAACCTTTTCAAAAGTACTTAGCAAAGTTTCAGTTTTTGCTTAAAGGGGAAAAGTTT
Organism: Sophora flavescens; assembly: GCA_030762895.1. NCBI lineage: Eukaryota > Viridiplantae > Streptophyta > Magnoliopsida > Fabales > Fabaceae > Sophora > Sophora flavescens. Next base: position 117,077,779 of record CM061068.1, read on the forward strand.
TCAAAAATCTTACATACTCAATTCAACCCCCCCTTCTTGAGTATTAGAAGCCACAACCAACAAGTGGCATCAAAGCTTTCACTCTTGTGTAAAGCCTAACAGCTTAAGAGGATGGCTTCAAATGATATCTTGGGAGAATGGGCTTCTCTAGCAAGACTCCCCGCATTCAATGGAACTGCCTATATGTATTGGAAAGAAAGGATGTTAATATTCCTTGAGGCATGTGGTCTTGATGTGTTAGATGCTGTTGAGAATGGTCCATACATCCCTCATACTCTTGATGCAAATGGCACCAAGACAAATAAGCCTAGAGCATAGTGGGATGATGAGGACAAGAAAATAGTAGGTTATAATGCTAAAGCTAAAAATATTATAACTGCTGCTTTGAGTTATGATGAATTTTTCAGGGAATCAAATTGTAAGACAGCAAAGCAAATGTGGGATATACTGCAAATCACTCATGAAGGGACAAGTGATGTGAAAAGAGCAAGAATGAATTCACTCATGCACGAGTATGAACTCTTTCACATCAATGATATGCAGAGGATATTCACCCGTATTGTGAATCAACTAAATGGACTTGGAAAGACTTCAGATGAACAACAAATCAACAAAGTTATGAGGTGTTTGACAAGAGAATGGCAACTAAAAATCACTGCTATAGTTGAATCAAGAGACTTGGAAACAATGAACATTGCTACATTGTTTGGAAAGCTCAAAGAACATGGTATGTAGCTTCATAGGCTGAATGATCATGAAGATAAGGAGAAAAAGAAGAAAGGCTTATCACTAAAAGCACATATCTCCAAAGAAATTCATGACAGTGATGAAGATGAAGAACTTGAGGAGGATGAAGATTCTGAAGAAGACATGGGACCGCTAGACAGAAAGTTCAAAAAGTTTCTCAAGAAGAAGAAAAACTTCAACAAAAAGCCCTCAAAACTCTTTTCCAAAAATAATTTCTCAAAAGGTGAAAGTTTAAATACAAATGTATAATGCTATGAATGTGGAAAAACTGGACATTACAAGAATGAGTGTCCAAGGCTTCAAAAGAAGGACAAGCATGACAGCTTTGAGTCCAAAGACAAGAAGAACAAAACGCCAAGAAGAGCATACATAGCATGGGAGGAAAATGACATGGATTCCTCTGAAGAATCTGAGGAAGAAGAGGAAAATCTCTGCCTTATGACCAGTCATCAAAGTGACACGGAAATTGAAGATAAGATAAATGATCTCCCCCCTACTTATGATGAATTTCATAGTGAATATCTGAAAATTGCTAAGCAACTCATATCATGTAGAAAAGTAATTGCTAAACAATATAATGATTATGCATCTCCTCAAATTAAGAATAAAGAATTGGAAGCTAAAAACAGTAGGCTAAGTCCATCTAGCTCTACATGTTCTAATTGCAATATGCTTGAAAAAGAGGTTAAAAAACTGAAAACCACTCTCTCTAAATTTACTTTAGGAAGAGATAATCTTAATCCAATTCTTGGACAACAAAAAGGTGTATATGATAAAGCTGGAATAGGATACAAACCAGCTATGCATGAAAAATCCTTTAAAAAAACTATTTGTTGCTCCTAAGACTTCTACTAGTCCTTTTGTTAGATGTTTTTATTGTGCAAGAAAAGTACATACTGCATCTACATGTTATTTTAGAAATCCTTCAAGGATAAATGTTAAGCAAATATGGGTTCCTAAGGGAACATATGTGATGACTAACAACAAAGGACCCAACCAGATTTGGGTACCTAAAGGAAAAGTCTGAAAATCTGTCTTGTAGGTGTGTTTGAAGGCCAAAACTTCAAGTTAGTACCTAGATAGTGGCTCCTCGAAACACATGACAGGAGATATCACAAAATTCACAACCTTCACCTCAAAACAAGGAGGAAATGTAACATATGGTGACAATAACAAAGGAAAAATACTTGGTATTAGGACAATTTGAAAAAGTCCAGCAACAAGGATTGAAGGAGTTCTCTATGTTGAAGGGCTCAAGCACGATCTCTTGAGCATAAGTCAACTTTGTGACAAAGGGTATAAGGTAGATTTCAATTCAAATATGCGTATGATTGAATCTAGAAATGATAAAAACATGAAGTTGATAGGAAATAGAGTAAACAATATCTACATGCTAGACTTAGACAATTTATCTTCAAATGATGCATGTTGTTTAATCTCCAAAGAATTAGAAAATTGGCTATGGCATAGGAGAATAGCTCATATTCACATGGATCACTTGAACAAATTGATTTCCAAAGAACTTGTGAGTGGTCTACCGAAAAATAAGTTTATGAGAAATGGTTTATGTGATGCTTGTCAAAAGAGCAAACAAGTTAAAACTTCTTTCAAAGCTAAAGATATTGTTTCCACAAGTAGACCTTGACAATTGTTGCATATGGATCTCTTAGGTCCCTCTAGAACAAAGAGTTTTGGTGGAAATCTTTATGCTCTAGTGATTGTGGTTGATTTCTCTAGATATACTTGGACATTGTTATTAGCACACAAGAATGATGCTTTTTTTGCTTTTAAGAAATTGCCCAAACCTGTACAAAATGAGAAAGAAATGAAAATTGTATCTATAAGGAGTGATCATGGAGGTGAATTCCAAAATGAGCAATTTGATAATTTCTATGATGAACATGGTATACAACATAATTTTTCAGCACCTAGAACTCCACAATAAAATGGAGTAGTTGAAAGAAATAATAGATCTCTAGAAGATATAGCTAGGACCATGTTAAATGACTCTAATGTGCCAAAATACTTTTGGGCATATGCTGTAAGTACATCTTGCTATGTACTGAATAGTGTCTTAATTAGACCAATCTTAAAGAAAACTCCTTATGAGTTATACAAAGGAAGAAAACCAAATATCTCTCATTTTCATGTTTTTGGTTGTAAGTGCTTTGTGCTGAACAATGACAAAGATAATCTAGGCAAATTTGATCCTAAAGCTGATGAAGGTATTTTCCTAGGCTATTCTATAACTAGCAAAGCTTTAAGAATTTACAATAGAAGAACTCAAACAATTGAAGAATCTATACATGTTACATTTGATGAATCTAACCCCGAGAGGTTGGGAAAGGATGTTTGTGATGATGATGCAGGAAATATAGAAGAAAATCATACTGAAAAAGACAAGAAGATACAACTATGGATGATGTAACACAAAATCCAGAAAAATAACCATATGAAGAGCTACCTAAAGAATGGAAGATTGTAAGGAATCATTGTAACACCCCCTCTTGGGTATTACTACCTAACACGTGCGAAAATAAAATTAAAAGATAATTTGCTGGTGCTTTCGGAAAATAATGTATATAAATACGTAAGTGTCCGAAATTGGGTATAAATTTTTTTTTTTTCACGACTCCACACCTAAGCCTTAATTGACACACAGACGTACTATCATAGCTTGACAAGCCTATTTCATTTAAAGAACATACTTAAATAAAAGTTAGTATTTTTACGAAAATTTCGACAGAGTCTCCTCTGTAATTCGGACATCCCAGGGTAAAAGAACACCTGCTAAAATAATTATATTTTCATTTCCAGAATTTCCGTTACACCAGATACATACAGACAGTAATATGTTAAAAAAAAAATATATATATATATATATATATATATATATATATATATATATATATATATATATATATATGATATCCATAAGCTGTACAAGACCAAAAGGAACAGCTTAGATTTTCATTTAAAAGATATGCTCTCCGAGCCATATACATTCCATTTTAAAATAAAGGCTCTCTGAGCCAAACTCATACATACTATCAAAAATAATCTAAGTCTCAAACCCTAAGCTGGTCGTTCTAAAAGTTATTCCTGAGGAAAACTCACGTGATCATTCCACAATCAATACCTCATCAAGCACTAGATCTAAGTCTCTGAGTGACTTAGAAAGACTCCTCTGCACCATCTGTGTTAAAGTACCCAGGGTACAATAGCGAACCAGAAGAAACCTGATATGTGTGTAAGGGTGAGACGCCAATATATGGTTTTAACACAATAACTAAATGCGCGACACCACATAACACATATAGATTTACCACACAAGCATTTATAAGCTAATAGTTTATCAATGGGTTCAACACCCCAAACATCATCGTTTAAAAATTATGCATGACACTTCATATTCATCATCTAATTTTCGTCCTAATCTCATGAGATATCCCAACATATAATGAGTTGATCAGACTCCAGAGCCACACTGGCTAAATAGGCACACTGCCACTAGGTACACAAAGTGTGGCTAATCTTGGCACACTGCCAATAGGTGCGCAACCACTTCCCATCCACATAGGCACACAAGGCCAGGCATACAAGGCGTGGCTCCTCGAGGCACACTGCCAAACACATTGCTAATGTCCACAATCAGGGCCTACCATTAGAAAGTAAGATGGGGTCTCCATGTCCTCACTAGGCACATGAGAAAATGCACATCGGAATTACCTTTCGCCGCTGGTAATTAATGCATTATGTCACAAACCACAGGCACGTCTGCCAAATGCATGTAAAACACTTTTGTTTTGTTCTTTTCTTTGTGTTCAATCTTTCTTTGCCGAAGCTCAAAATGGCTTACGACTCACATAGTTTTAAAACACTTTTAAAACTTTCATCACAACACAGGACCTCACTGTCCATAAAACTTTTATCAAAACATAGGACCTCACTGTCCATAAAACTTTTATCCCAACATAGGACCTCACAGTCCGAGTGCTCAATCACGACACCTCTCGACCGGTGCAACAGTCTTAGGTTCGCGGCACTAGAAAACATCTTCAATGTTTTCAACACGGTATACCTCACGTATACGGTATAGACCCTCAAAGTCCAAATGACTGAGTCCATCACAACACAGAACCTTAGTACACCGACGTCTCGGTTACTAAGTTCCACACCACTTTTAACACTAAGTCAGTTTTGCTTTCATAAATTATTTTCCAAAATTGGAAATTCATTAATAAAATGCTTAAATAATAAAACTTAGTTTTCACAAAGGTGAGTCACTTGAGATTTTAACTTTCTTAAAATATGTACTGCCGTTTCAAAACTCTTGCCTTCTACACTTTTCCAAATCTACCACCAATTATCACTTTTAAAGTTTTTTAAGCCAAAACTTAGCTTTTTCCACGGAAACTATGATGAGTGTGATTCCACATCATCTTTGTCTATCATTTTGCATGCATTTTCATGTAGTTTAGGCATATTTTTATTAGATTTTAGGTTAATTTTCCTTTGGAACGGGTAAGGCGGTTTTCGTGTGTTGTTTTGCAGATATCAAGGGTAAATTGCTCAAGATCAACCATGATGAAGTTTGGATGAAGATGGAGCTTTAAAACTGAAGAAAATGAGCCAAACAGAGCCCATCACGGCCTAGCCGTGATGCCCATCACGGCCATGATCGAGCAAAACTGAAAAAGAAGAAAGGTGAAGTCGATGTACATCACGGCCTGGCCGTGATAGCCATCATGGCCGTGACCCAAAACCACCACAAGTCAGAGCACATCACGGCCCAGCCGTGAAATTCATCACGGCCACAAACAGAGAGCTCGCGTCGCGAGCAGTATATTCGCGTCGCGAATGAATGGAATTTTCCAAAAGTGCCAGAGGCAGAGACCGTCACGGCCTGGCCGTGATGGCCATCACGACCGTGGCGCGCATTACTTGGACCTGAAGAAACCGAAATAGATCAGATTTTGAGTTGGTTTGGGACTCTAACTTCCCCATTTCTATAAATAAGGATCAAGGCATCAGATCTGAACACACATCACACATTGGAGGATCCATAACAACTAGGACTTAGGCATAGATCTCTCTTCTCTTTTCTGATTTTCACTATGTTGTCAACCCAGCTTGTCATCTCCATGGCAAGACTGGAGTAGTAGTTTGTTTCTAGGGACTAGGGCTCTGCCCGAGGTTTGTAAATGATGTTGATTTGATGTAAAATCGTTGTTGATTTCGTTATTGTTTTAGATCTGAGTTCTAGTGTGTTAATCACTCATAAATTTCGGCAACCGTTTATTTGCGTGATGTAGACGTTCTAAGGAGGAACCTAGCGGTGAACTTAGGATTTCTAGGGTGTTTCACTCGTAAAGCCCGGCAGCCACTGGTTTGTGAGATGTGAATGATCCAAGGAGGAACCTAGCGGTGAACTTAGGTTATTTGCATGACTGAGACATTTCAAGGAGGAACCTAGCGGTGAACTTCGGTGTCGGACCTATAGAAGTCAGACTTGGGACTGAAATCACGAGAGTTAGAAGCCGTCCCTCGAGGAGCAACGAGTTGTCACGGAACGCAAAGGGTCCAATCTGGGATCGACTACCACGAGAGTAGGGGTCGGGTCAATTGGGCACGGCTTTTGTAACCCGAGAGGGAGCTTAAGCTATCAGAGGATAAACTCGCCTTCAAGGCAATTTCGGTAATCAACAAAGGTAAATCAGATTAGCAACATAAACAGCCTCAAAGGTAACCCAAATCCCTAGGAATCCGTTTAAATCGAAAACCCCAAAAACATTTGTTTTCTGTTTGTTTATCATTTAAATTAAAATTCAAAAATCCTTTTCACTCAAAACATAAAAATCCTTTTACAAAGTCCAGATCTAATCGATTCGAAAACCGATTGCGATTCGAGAACAGTCTCTGTGGGTTCGATATCTTTTATTACTTGACGGCAATCCGGTACACTTGCCGGAATCGCACGAGCGCGTGCATCCGCAGCGAACATAAAGTTTTTGGCGTCGTTGCCGGGGACTGTGTCTTTTCGAATCTCAATTCAAATTTTGAATTGATTTTTCTGGACCTTTTCTTTTTATTTGATTTTTATTTCTGAAATTTAAAAAAAAAAATCAAAAAAAAATCAAAAAATTCTTTTCCTTCTATTGTATCCATCTCTCTTTGTGTTATATGCAAAGATCCCTAAGTCTCGGGAGCCTTAGTGAGATTGATCCGGAGATCGAGAGGACCTTCCACAGACGTAGAAGACTACAAAGAGAGGGAGAAAGGTTGAGTCCCGTTCCACTCATGGCGAATCAACCGGATACAAAGCCTTTGAAGGACTACGCAGCCCCAAATGCGAGAGGCTTGCGAACTGGGATTACAAGGCCAGAGATTGAGGCGGAAAACTGTACCATACCGCCCATGCTAATCAACATGATTAGGCAACATCAATTCGGAGGATTGCCTTCGGAGGACCCGACCGATCATATAGAAACATTCTTAGAGTTCACCGATGCAATCAGGATTAATGGAGCCTCAGTCGATGTTGTGCGTTTGAGATTGTTCCCCTCGTCTCTCACTGGAAAGGCGAAGGCCTGGCTTAAGCAAATTCCCGCTAATACCTTGACTACTTGGGACCAACTGGAGCAGGCATTCTTGGAGAAATTCTTCCCTCCATCCAAGACGGCCTACATAAGAACCCAGATCACCGGCTTCTTCCAGAAAGACGGAGAATCATTATCAGAAGCTTGGGATCGCTACAAGGGACTGCTGGAGTCGTGCCCACATCACGGACTCGAGAGGTGGTTAATAGTGCACACCTTCTATAACGGATTGGATTACTCTTCGAAGGTGTCACTAGATTCTGCAGCCGGTGGAGCGTTTATGAATAGGCCTCTCACTAAGGCATTCAACATCATCGAGAATGTCGCCACCAACTACCACCAATGGGGATCCGAAAGAGGTAATAACCCGAACAAGATTTCGGGGGGTAAGTTTGAAGTAAGTAGCATTGATCTGATTTTGTCTAAATTTGACTCACTAAATAAACGATTAGATAAGATTGAAAGAGCTAATGTGAGTGCAATAGGTGCTACTAACACTATTTGTGAGATTTGTGGAATGCAGGGACATGACATGATGGGATGCCCACATGGATCCGGCGCTTCGAGTGAGCAAGTGAACTCTTGTAACAACTACTACGATACGAACCCGAAGCTGCCCAACTATGCTCCCCCAAATCCCTACAACCAAAGAAGGAACAACCCTTACCTCTCCTACGGCAACTACAGCAACACGCTTAACCATGAGTTCCAAGAGGGTCAAGGTAATAAGAGAACAGAACCGGGGTATCCTCAGGTACAGAGATCTAAACTCGAGACTTTATTTGAAAGTTTTGTTGAAACTCAGACAAAACAGAATGAGGAGTTTAGACAACAAGGAAGGGCAGTGAGTGAAGCAATAAAGGAGCTAGCATCTAAGGTAGACAACTTAGCAACTCATAACAAGATGCTAGAAACCCAGATTGCCCAACAAGCCATCACGTACTCGAGACCTAAGGGTACATTCAGGGCAACCGAAGCAAATCCCAATGAGCATTGCAATGTCATACACTTGAGGGATGATAAGCTTGGGGTGGGGGTAGCTGAAATGGACGTGGAACCGGAGGAGGACACGAGCGAAAAGGAAGAGCCAGAACCGAAATACGTCCCTCCACCACCGTACCAACCCCCGATACCTTTCCCACAAAGGTTGGTCAGGAAAAAGCAAGTAGATGGAGAGACTAAAATGCCTACTAAACTGAAAGACCCAGGCAGTTTCTCCATCGCTTGCTCGATTGAACAAGTGCAAATAGACCTAGCCTTATGTGACTTAGGGGCTAGCACGAGCTTGATGTCCCTCACTATCATGGAAAGGTTGGGAAGCAAAAAGTTGAGACCATTCAAATTCCCCTTACAATTTGCGGATGGCTCAACTAGGACTCCTCTAGGCATACTAGAGAATGTTCCTGTAAAGGTAGGGAAAATTCTTATCCCTACCGACTTCCTGGTATTGGACATGAAAGGGAATTCTAAATTCCCCATCATTTTAGGAAGGCCATTCTTGGCAACCGCTGGAGCAGTAATAGACGTAAGGAATGGTAAACTCTCTCTAAATGTAGAGGAAGGTAGGGTAAATTTTCAGTTGACTAACTCTTATAACAACCCTCCTTTTGAGAGCCATGTGTGCAGAATTGATGTAACGTCTCCAGCGGTAGAGAAAGAACTTAGCATGGAAGCAACCCCAAAGATATGCATGGTTGAAGATGCACCCAGTGGTGAAGTTGGAATTGCTGTCCATGTGGAAACAAAACTTCCACCGGAAGAAAGGAAGGCTAGGAAGCTCCGAGAGAAAAGAGCAAAGCGGAAGCGTTACTGGATGTATGAGCAGAAACGGCTATTTGAAGGAGCTCCATGGAAGAGAAGTGTGCCTGCACTTCTACGCCCAGCCGACCCCGGTTGACTTAAGGAAGTATGGTCAAGCTTAAGACCATAAATAAGCGCTTCTTGGGAGGCAACCCAAGTTTTCTTTCCCTTTTTCCTTTTGTTTTTGATTTAACCTCTTGAATAATTTGAGAAGATCAAGAGGCAAAAAAATATCATTAATAGGTTTGTCTAGTGTTTTCAGGTTGAGAAAGAGAAGAAGAGCATAAAAAAGATAAAGTCAGAGGCCATCACGCCCTGGCCGTGACAGTGGTCACGGTCGTGATGAACTAAACAAGAGCACAGAAAGGATCACGGCCTAGCCGTGACAACCATCACGGGCGTGATGAGTAGGATGCCAAGATCAGAGAGCATCACGGCCTAGCCGTGATGTATATCACGGCCGTGACAGAGCAACTCCTGAGGACAGAATTGATCACGGCCTGCCCGTGATGAGCCTCACGGCCGTGATACTATTTCCACCCAAGTTTTGACTGGAATGCAAACCAACACCCGCTACCGACTCGGTAAGTTGTTCCATTTTTCTCCTCTCTCCGACTTGATTATTTACATTGGAGACAATGTAAGTAATCAAGCTTGGGGTAGGGGTATTTATTTTTGCATTTGCATTGTTGCATTCATATTGCATTCACATAGGCATAGATTGGTATGATCACATTCTCTAGATTGCCCCTCACTTAGAACATGCATCCGATTGTGAGAACTTGGAGCCAAATGAATTGAGATAGTGAATTTTGAACCCAATTTTTCATTATTCTTGTGATATGGCTAAAAATGAAATTTCTTGAGATAGTCATTTGATAGTTGATAATTAGAATTTGGTTCCTTAGATTTGTGTTCCTCACTGATTTTTGAACTACTAAATGTAAGATTTTGAGCCAAAAAGGGGTATTCACTAAATCTACCCCATTTCTTGTGATAGAGTGATTTGATTCCTCATGGACTGTATTTTCTAGAACTTGACTTGAAACCATTTCAAAACTTAAAAATTTTTGAAAGCATTTTTGAATATGATTGAGGCACTAGGTATTTTTCTGGCCTCCCGAGCTTTGAATGATAAATGCTACCCCTTAGTTGCCCAATTTTGAGCCTAAAGATAAAATACTTTTCTTGGTACCTTGAATTACTTTGATGAATAATGCTTGGTATGGCACCTTTTAAAGTATTACAAAAAGGGCAAAATGGTAGTTGGAAAAAGAATGGGATGAAAATATTTCTCTTGAGCTAAAAAGCTCCCCTTCTCCAAACAAATAAAAATGAAATAAACAGAAAAAAATTGGAGAAGGGGATGACAAAGAAAGTGAGAAATGAAAAGAAAAAAAAAAGGTGGAAAAAGTAAATCAAAGCCCCCAAAAGGTATTTTAGAAGGTGTCATACTTTGTAATGTTTGATAATCTGTCTAGCCTTCTTGAAATTCCCTTTCCTTGATTTTCCCACCTAACAATAAATCCCATGGCCACATTACAACCAAAGGAAAAGACCTCTTGATTCTTAAGTGTTTTCATTAATAAAGTGGAGATTTGGTTAATAGTCAAGCCTATGGTAAAATACTTTCCTTGAGGAAATGGAATGAATTGTCATAAACCCTAAAACACTTGAGTGAGGTGAGATGAGTGCCCAAATCAGTGAGAATATGAACTTGAAGAACCTAAGCTTCTAATTGGACTTGAACTTGATTATCTCTTGAGTGCTTATTAAAAATGCCTATTACTTGGATTAGCTTCTAGGGTTTTTGGTTCACTATCCATGCTTTGATTGATTTATCTTATGGCCTGAGTAATTGCTTGAGGACAAGCAAAGTTTTAAGCTTGGGGTGATTTGATGAGTGTGATTCCACATCATCTTTGTCTATCATTTTGCATGCATTTTCATGTAGTTTAGGCATATTTTTATTAGATTTTAGGTTAATTTTCCTTTGGAACGGGTAAGGCGGTTTTTGTGTGTTGTTTTACAGATATCAAGGGTAAATTGCTCAAGATCAACCATGATGAAGTTTGGATGAAGATGGAGCTTTAAAACTGAAGAAAATGAGCCAAACAGAGCCCATCACGGCCTAGCCGTGATGCCCATCACGGCCATGATCGAGCAAAACTGAAAAAGAAGAAAGGCTGAAGTCAGAGTCTGTCATGGCCTGGCCGTGATAGCCATCAAGGCCGTGACCCAAAACCACCACAAGTCAGAGCACATCACGGCCCAGCCGTGAAATTCATCACGGCCACAAACAGAGGGCTCGCGTCGCGAGCAGTATATTCGCGTAGCGAATGAATGGAATTTTCCCAAAGTGCCAGAGGCAGAGACCGTCACGGCCTGGCCGTGATGGCCATCACGGCCGTGGCGCGCATTACTTGGACCTGAAGAAACCGAAATAGATCAGATTTTGAGTTGGTTTGGGACTCTAACTTCCCCATTTCTATAAATAAGGATCAAGGCATCAGATCTGAACACACATCACACATTGGAGGATCCATAACAACTAGGACTTAGGCATAGATCTCTCTTCTTCTCCTCTCTTCTCTTTTCTGATTTTCACTATGTTGTCAACCCAGCTTGTCATCTCCATGGCAAGACTGGAGTAGTAGTTTGTTTCTAGGGACTAGGGCTCTGCCCGAGGTTTGTAAATGATGTTGATTTGATGTAAAATCGTTGTTGATTTCGTTATTGTTTTAGATCTGAGTTCTAGTGTGTTAATCACTCATAAATTTCGGCAACCGTTTATTTGCGTGACGTAGACGTTCTAAGGAGGAACCTAGCGGTGAACTTAGGATTTCTAGGGTGTTTCACTCGTAAAGCCCGGCAGCCACTGGTTTGTGAGATGTGAATGATCCAAGGAGGAACCTAGCAGTGAACTTAGGTTATTTGCATGACTGAGACATTTCAAGGAGGAACCTAGCGGTGAACTTCGGTGTCGGACCTATAGAAGTCAGACTTGGGACTGAAATCACGAGAGTTAGAAGCCGTCCCTCGAGGAGCAACGAGTTGTCACGGAACGCAAAGGGTCCAATCTGGGATCGACTACCACGAGAGTAGGGGTCGGGTCAATTGGGCACGGCTTTTGTAACCCGAGAGGGAGCTTAAGCTATCAGAGGATAAACTCGCCTTCAAGGCAATTTCGGTAATCAACAAAGGTAAATCAGATTAGCAACATAAACAGCCTCAAAGGTAACCCAAATCCCTAGGAATCCGTTTAAATCGAAAACCCCAAAAACATTTGTTTTCTGTTTGTTTATCATTTAAATTAAAATTCAAAAATCCTTTTCACTCAAAACATAAAAATCCTTTTACAAAGTCCAGATCTAATCGATTCGAAAACCGATTGCGATTCGAGAACACAGTCTCTGTGGGTTCGATATCTTTTATTACTTGACGGCAATCCGGTACACTTGCCGGAATCGCACGAGCGCGTGCATCCGCAGCGCACATCAAACTACTTTCTAAAATCATCATTAACTTCTTTTCAACAATTAATTTTATAAAATAACTTTGTATAATATTGCAAACTTTCTTACATAAAAATTAGCAGTACAGAAACATTTTCACGATTTCGCTCTCATTGTGACTCATAAATTACTTTTACACTAATAAATCATCAAAAATAATATTATTTCTCAAAAGTCATTATTTTTCCAAAATAATATTTTCCACCACTATTATATTCCAACATTTCCCATAAAACGTTGAATATAATTTACACAACTTATTAAAGCTTTTATCTGATTAATCGGTTGTGCACTGACCACGGTCAGGCTTCTCAAACAACACTCACAAGCAACATTCAACAACAATTATCAGAATTATACCACCAGACAGATCATGCATCATAGCAATATCATATACAAATAATCAAATAATTTAATGCAGATCAGACACTGATACTCAGATACACAACACAATATAAACCACATAAACAGATAACCACAACCACATAAATTATACAGACTACACAACAAGCAAATGGTTATTGAGAAAAATCCATCAGGCAAGTCCCCCCTTACCTTTGAAGACAAGTAAAGGATCCTCGTCCTAATGCTCGCGTTAGCTCATATCTACTCCATCAAGCAAGTATAGCCGTGTCAAACGTCTCAGAGAGGAAATCCAACAACGCGCACAACCAGAAATCAAGAAATCAATTACACATAATCAAACACACATTCTAATTTATTCTAAACACTTAATCTAATTACCAAACAAGGTTATTTTCAAAGAAAATCATGTTTGAAGCTCAAGCTTCCCAATACCCTTTAAGAAAACTTTGTTTTGATTAAAAGATCATAAAAAAAAGAACTTGGGAATCTTCCATTAAGAGTGCTAATTACAGTAAATCATAATTAATTTCACAAAAACATACCCAAATTCAAATAAAATCAAATTGGGGGTTTAGGGCTCCTAAATACAATTTAGGGAAAACTCATTTTAATTAAAGAATAATGAAATTGGTTTAGGGAAACACAAATTCACAGTCCCAATTTCATAAAACAACCTTAAATTTCAAGATTAAAATCTGAAATCAAAGGGTTAGGGTTAGGGTTTCAAAATCAGATTTTGGGGGTTTTGAATCTGAGACACAAGAGAGGGTTTTGACTCACCCAAGGAAGAAGATAACTTGAAGGTGGTGCTGTGGTGCTCCTCGCGGCAGCGGACGGCGACGGCACGGAGGACAACGGCGGTTCTACAGTGAACAAGAACAACAGAGTTGAAAGAGAGCATAAAAGAAAAGAGAGAAGCTTAACCAACGAGTTGGGTTTGAAACCACCATGGAAGGTGGCTGATCGGACTTACCGCGGCTTGGAACGGTGGTGGGTGGCGGTGATGAGCTCCGTTTCGAGTGGTCAACACGAGACAATCGCGTGTCTCCTCCTTCTCACGTCGGCGAGCTGTCGACGGTGGTGCAGGGTGGCGCTGCTATGGTGAGAGGAAGGAGGAAGATGAAGTTAAGGTGGAAGGAATAAGAAGAAAAGAGAAATAAGAAAGAAAGAAAGAAGAAGCAGAGAAGAAAAGGGAAAAAAAGGGAGAAAGCGTCGAGAAAGAGAGAGAGAGAAAAGTGAGAAAGTGAGTTTTTAAACTAATTACTTAGTGATAGGTACAAAATGAGTGATAAATATTAGGCCTATAATAAACATGTTTTTACTTTTTGGAATCTAAAAATAAAGATTGATAAAGATATGTTTTCGAAATTCAAGTTAGAGTAAAGATTAATAGTTGAACTGATCAACTAAGAAAATACTCAGTCCAAAATTTAATCTCCGACTGATGTCAAACCAGTTTATTTTCAACTCTAAAATTAAATAGAATAGGAATATGAAAATGCTTTTCTCTTAATCATATTATTTAAAATATTTTTCTGTACTGGTATAATAGTGACAATAACAAATTATTTTCTAGTAAACGTGCATTCACTGAAATAAGTCAGTGCTAACGCACCCAATAAAATAATTTAAAAATAATTTGAAGAGAGAAATTTAATTACTCAAACTAAACCACATAACAAAATAAACATAAACATCCAAATAAAATAATTAATCCTAGGTGTAAAAACTAGGGTGTTACATTACTACCCCTCTTAAAAAAAATTTCATCCTCGAAATTTCGTATCTCAAAACTAAACAGGATTTTGTAATCACACTTTGACCCCAAGATCCTACTTTGTATTCTCGTCACTTCATTCCTTTCAACGATAACTCTATAACAGGATCGATTCTTATGCCATTATATTTATCCTCGAGACTTTTCACTACCGCATTATCTCCACTACCTTCGATATTTCACCTTAGTCTATTACACTTCAAAGAACAAAATCAATGTTTAATCTCTTCACTTCTCAATATAGATCCATTAGAAAAACTTTCTCCAATATCCAACTTTCACAACTAACATTAAAACCCACGCTAACTTTACCATAACATCAATTAACCTTCTACTCAAAAGATGCAATCATAGTCTTAGTCCATTTAATCTTAATCTACTCTTCTAGTCATATCGAATTCACACTTTTCAAATCTCCAATCAAAACGTCGTAACATTCCTGAGTTGCACATGATATCCTTTGCGCCAAAAACCTAAGAAATTCAATCTTATTGAAATTAAATCTTACCACATCCAACATAGTCTGTTCTCTTCTTAATTCCTCTCGAATCTTTTTGCCTACTTCGATTTCATATCCTTCATTTGCCCCTCATTTTCAATTTGATTCTCAAGCCCCGTTAGTATCCCTGGTTTAAGAAATTTCCCATGCACATCTACCCCATTTGTCCAAGGAAAAATACACAACTCCTAACAATTCCTCCATCTAAAGACATAGCTCTATCACTTATGCAAGGAAGTGCTTATATCACATATGCCCTTATCTTATATATTTGCAGCCGAGAAAAGAGATTATAGAATAGAGTTTCTCTAAGGCCATTACCCCTAAGAGTTGCACCAAAACAAAGCCAAGTAATCCGGGTAGACACTCCCCAATGGTAAATCTTGAATTTAAAAAATGTCCAGTTTATTAAGACCTCAAAGATTATAAACATTTCGCCATAGCTTATC
This sequence comes from Sophora flavescens, assembly GCA_030762895.1. NCBI lineage: Eukaryota > Viridiplantae > Streptophyta > Magnoliopsida > Fabales > Fabaceae > Sophora > Sophora flavescens. Next base: position 117,093,531 of record CM061068.1, read on the forward strand.
ACACTCGAAAGACAAAATCACTTCTTGCCTCAAAATTAGTCTGCTAGCAAAACTTTTTCTAACACCTTATCCTCACAAGGAACATCAAGTTCAACACTAACTTAACCACGTATATCAACTTTCAACCCAAAGTATACAATTATAGTGTTGGACATATTTCACCACTCCCAATTATATCATAGTCATTTATTTCAATCTTAAAGAATACGATTACATTCCTCCATGCAACTACAACCAAAAGGAATCACTTCAGCTTGAATTATCCAAAATCATAATTCTTAAACTTTTCTAACAACTTAGTTTCACTCAAGAACTCCTCTTTACTATTTTCGTTCAGCTTAAGGAAAACTACCCTATATATTTTTCCGTTAATCCTCGGACTCACGAAGTCAACATTAACCATAAACGTTGATCACTACTCTAAATTCTTTTAATGATATATCTACCTCGATCATGATAAGGTCCATAGAAATCATCTCACTCTATGCTGTTGAACTTAAGGGTCCTCATAGTACCATTTACATCTATACATTAACGAAGCTCCTATCAACTTTGGTTTGTCCTACCATAGAGATGACAAAAATTAAGTACCACACTATCTCCCAACTAACCTGCTAAAGATCTGTCACCTCATTCCTTATCCATCCCACTGAGGATGATCAGTTGGACTTAGTCTCAACTTAGTCCTCAACACTTAAAGTAAATTTAACCGACACACGTTGATAAACTTCCATTTTTCATCTGAAACAACACTTGAAGATACTCCACGAAGTCTGAACAATCCTCTGATACATTATTCGGTTCAGTAACACTGCTTGTGGATCTTAACTCGTAAGAAGGGTGTAGACTTCACCAGTCGATCCACGATCACTTGAATTCAAACAAGACTCATGTAGGTCTTCAGTAAACTCATAACAAAGATTCAAGGAATGTCAACATCTTAACAAGGAATGTCTTAATTGTTAAACTATCAATCTTTTTTCACTGTACTCAACTAACTCTGACATCTCGATGTGGAAATATCCAACTCGTGACTGATGAGATAGGTCACACATCGACGACATTTGGAGAATACGTAGAACTAAGATGATCAATGACAACAAGTACTTTCGAACCGCAATAAGACATGACCTTGGTGATCATAAAAGAATTTCTCAAGAAAAGAAATTTTTCTTGATTTCACTTTCATATAAGCATAGGAAAGAATTTCATTAATTTGAAGGATACAGGAACATCCAATATGGAAAAAGATCATTCCATCAAGTTCGTGGGTGTAAAAATGCATGATCAATACACATTTACAAACATGAATCCAATAAAGTTCATTCTTCCACAAGAATCTTCCAACGGATTTAAGGAATCAAAGAGTGAATAATGTCTAATCCAAAGAGGATTAATTCTTATTCTTAGTACAAGGAATTTACCAAATGATGACTTTCACCTCTAACAAAAATAGAAGTGACAAAACTAAGTTTCACCAAGAAATTTTCTGGTATCACGAAATTATCTGGGTTATAACTCAAGAAATAGTCATAACCACTTCTGTCAACAAAATGTGAAAGTATCCAGACCAATGGATTCCGTTAAACCAATTCACTCAAATGTCTAATACCTCGAGGATCATTTAGAAGTGTGAGTACGACTTCTCACAAACAAAGAAATGTATAACTGGAAATTTATGAATCAGCATAACTAATTCATGAGTCCTGACAGATTTCAAATTAAGATCAGAAAATTTGTCTGACCCACACAAACCTCACCATTGTGATTATCTAATACAATCATAGGATTTGAGAAATAATTGTCAGCTGACAAATACAAGAGAATCAAAGAGTACAATGAAGAGTTCCTTAATCAAGAGACATTCACCCAAGATCGAAAATCCACTCGATTCATATTGGTTCCAACCAACATACACGTCTTTCTAGCCAAGCTTAGTATGACCACCTTGAATTGGGTACGATCCCGAACAACTTAATCAATCGATCAGACACACAAAGGGTTGATCTTTCTTCATAAACTGAATTGACGACGCCAAACCTTAGATAGATCATCACTCCAATATGGTAATAACTCGTCTTCAAGTCGATCTTTGAGTCAATGACAGCTCCTCACAGTTGATTTACCAAATCAACTACGCAGGTCAGAAAATACTTGTTCATAATTCATCCTTTTACCTAGCTGTCAGAAATCCACACGGTAACACAACCTCCACACAACAATTGGTGCTCCACAAGGAAAACACTCATCCAACAAACGGTTCAGACCAACGATCTTTCAATTGAATCGAGTCGTCGAACTCGTTTCAACTTTGTAGGCAACATCCTACACAAAGGGACAGAGATCTGACCGAATCCAGAAACTAGATCAATCAAAAATCAATGTTCTTTACTAACCATAAATCTAGAATATTTCCAGGGAACACTCCCGGAAAAACCCTATACACAAACACCTTGTTTCGAATGTCTAACACGATTCGCAAGGATAATCGAATGTCATATTCGAACCCAAGTAACATTCAAGATCTACGGTCTCCCAGGACATAAAGCCCTTGAAAAACCATCAAGAAACATATACTTGTGCGTTTTTCACACATTGCTTCAACCAGAAACAATTCAAAAAAAAACCAACCAGAGATCACACAACAAAAACTTAACAGACCTATTCCCCAACGATCCCGAAAGACTCGACCAGCTCTGATACCACTCTGTAACACCCCCCCTTGGGTATTACTACCTAACACGTGCGAAAATAAAATTAAAAGATAATTTGCTGGTGCTTTCGGAAAATAATGTATATAAATACGTAAGTGTCCGAAATTGGGTATAATTTTTTTTTCACGACTCCACACCTAAGCCTTAATCGACACACAGACGTACTATCATAGCTTGACAAGCCTATTTCATTTAAAGAACATACTTAAATAAAAGTTAGTATTTTTACGAAAATTTCGACAGAGTCTCCTCTGTAATTCGGACATCCCAGGGTAAAAGAACACCTGCTAAAATAATTATATTTTCATTTCGAATTTGATTACACCGGATACATCCGACAGAATATGTTAAAAATAAATATATATATATATATATATATATATATATATATATATATATATATATATATATATATATATATATATATAAGCTGTACAAGACCAAAAGGAACAGCTTAGATTTTCATTTAAAAGATATGCTCTCCGATCCATAAACATTCCATTTTAAAATAAAGGCTCTCTTAGCCAAACTCATACATACTATCAAAAATAATCTAAGTCTCAAACCCTAAGCTGGTCGTTCTAAAAGTTATTCCTGAGGAAAACTCACGTGATCATTCCACAATCAATACCTCATCAAGCAACTAGATCTAAGTCTCTGAGTGACTTAGAAAGACTCCTCTGCACCATCTGTGTTAAAGTACCCAGGGTACAATAGCGAACCAGAAGAAACCTGATATGTGTGTAAGGGTGAGACGCCAATATATGGTTTTAACACAATAACTAAATGTGCGACACCACATAACACATATAGATTTACCACACAAGCATTTATAAGCTAATAGTTTATCAATGGGTTCAACACCCCAAACATCATCGTTTAAAAATTATGCATGACACTTCATATTCATCATCTAATTTTCGTCCTAATCTCATGAGATATCCCAAAATATAATGAGTTGATCAGACTCCAGAGCCACACTGGCTAAATAGGCACACTGCCACTAGGTACACAAAGTGTGGCTAATCTTGGCACACTGCCAATAGGTGCGCAACCACTTCCCATCCACATAGGCACACAAGGCCAGGCATACAAGGCGTGGCTCCTCGAGGCACACTGCCAAACACATTGCTAATGTCCACAATCAGGGCCTACCATTAGCAAGTAAGATGGGGTCTCCATGTCCTCACTAGGCACATGAGAAAATGCACATCGGAATTACCTTTCGCCGCTGGTAATTAATGCATTATGTCACAAACCGCAGGCACGTCTGCCAAATGCATGTAAAACACTTTTGTTTTGTTCTTTTCTTTGTGTTCAATCTTTCTTTGCCGAAGCTCAAAATGGCTTACGACTCACATAGTTTTAAAACACTTTTAAAACTTTCATCACAACACAGGACCTCACTGTCCATAAAACTTTTATCAAAACATAGGACCTCACTGTCCATAAAACTTTTATCCCAACATAGGACCTCACAGTCCGAGTGCTCAATCACGACACCTCTCGACCGGTGCACCAGTCTTAGGTTCGCGGCACTAGAAAACATCTTCAATGTTTTCAACACGGTATACCTCACGTATACGGTATAGACCCTCAAAGTCCAAATGACTGAGTCCATCACAACACAGAACCTTAGTACACCGACGTCTCGGTTACTAAGTTCCACACCACTTTTAACACTAAGTCAGTTTTGCTTTCATAAATTCTTTTCCAAAATTGGAAATTCATTAATAAAATCCTTAAATAATAAAACTTAGTTTTCACAAAGGTGAGTCACTTGAGATTTTAACTTTCTTAAAATATGTACTGCCGTTTCAAAACTCTTGCCTTCTACACTTTTCCAAATCTACCATCAATTATCACTTTTAAAGCTTTTTAAGCCAAAACTTAGCTTTTTCCACGGAAACTACTTTCTAAAATCATCATTAACTTCTTTTCAACAATTAATTTTATAAAATAACTTTGTATAATATTGCAAACTTTCTTACATAAAAATTAGCAGTACAGAAACATTTTCACGATTTCGCTCTCATTGTGACTCATAAATTACTTTTACACTAATAAATCATCAAAAATAATATTATTTCTCAAAACTCATTATTTTTCTAAAATAATATTTTCCACCACTATTATATTCCAACATTTCCCATAAAACGTTGAATATAATTTACACAGCTTATTAAAGCTTTTATCTGATTAATCGGTTGTGCACTGACCACGGTCAGGCTTCTCAAACAACACTCACAAGCAACATTCAACAACAATTATCAGAATTATACCACCAGACAGATCATGCATCATAGCAATATCATATACAAATAATCAAATAATTTAATGCAGATCAGACACTGATACTCAGATACACAACACAACATAAACCACATAAACAGATAACCACAACCACATAAATTATACAGACTACACAACAAGCAAATGGTTATTGAGAAAAATCCATCAGGCAAGCCCCCCTTACCTTTGAAGACAAGTAAAGGATCCTCGTCCTAATGCTCGCGTTAGCTCATATCTACTCCATCAAGCAAGTATAGCCGTGTCAAACGTCTCAGAGAGGAAATCCAACAACGCGCACAACCAGAAATCAAGAAATCAATTACACATAATCAAACACACATTCTAATTTATTCTAAACACTTAATCTAATTACCAAACAAGGTTATTTTCAAAGAAAATCATGTTTGAAGCTCACGCTTCCCAATACCCTTTAAGAAAACTTTGTTTTGATTAAAAGATCATAAAAAAAAGAACTTGGGAATCTTCCATTAAGAGTGCTAATTACACTAAATCATAATTAATTTCACAAAAACATACCCAAATTCAAATAAAATCAAATTGGGGGTTTAGGGCTCCTAAATACAATTTAGGGAAAACTCATTTTAATTAAAGAATAATGAAATTGGTTTAGGGAAACACAAATTCACAGTCCCAATTTCATAAAACAACCTTAAATTTCAAGATTAAAATCTGAAATCAAAGGGTTAGGGTTAGGGTTTCAAAATCAGATTTTGGGGGTTTTGAATCTGAGACACAAGAGAGGGTTTTGACTCACCCAAGGAAGAAGATAACTTGAAGGTGGTGCTGTGGTGCTCCTCGCGGCAGCGGACGGCGACGGCACGGAGGACAACGGCGGTTCTACAGTGAACAAGAACAACAGAGTTGAAAGAGAGCATAAAAGAAAAGAGAGAAGCTTAACCAACGAGTTGGGTTTGAAACCACCATGGAAGGCGGCTGATCGGACTTACCGCGGCTTGGAACGGTGGTGGGTGGTGGTGATGAGCTCCGTTTCGAGTGGTCAACACGAGACAACCGCGTGTCTCCTCCTTCTCACGTCGGCGAGCTGTCGACGGTGGTGCAGGGTGGCGCTGCTATGGTGAGAGGAAGGAGGAAGATGAAGTTAAGGTGGAAGGAAGAAGAAGAAAAGAGAAAGAAGAAAGAAAGAAAGAAGAAGTAGAGAAGAAAAGGGAAAAAGAGGGAGAAAGCGTCGAGAAAGAGAGAGAGAGAAAAGTGAGAAAGTGAGTTTTTAAACTAATTACTTAGTGATAGGTACAAAATGAGTGATAAATATTAGGCCTATAATAAACATGTTTTTACTTTTTGGAATCTAAAAATAAAGATTGATAAAGATATGTTTTCGAAATTCAAGTTAGAGTAAAGATTAATAGTTGAACTGATCAACTAAGAAAATACTCAGTCCAAAATTTAATCTCCGATTGATGTCAAACCAGTTTATTTTCAACTCTAAAATTAAATAGAATAGGAATATGAAAATGCTTTTCTCTTAATCATATTATTTAAAATATTTTTCTGTACTGGTATAATAGTGACAATAACAAATTATTGTCTAGTAAACGTGCGTTCACTGAAATAAGTCAGTGCTAACGCACCCAATAAAATAATTTAAAAATAATTTGAAGAGAGTAATTTAATTACTCAAACTAAACCACATAACAAAATAAACATAAACATCCAACTAAAATAATTAATCCTAGGTGTAAAAACTAGGGTGTTACAATCATCCCTTGGACATCATTAGTGAAAGGTTAATCAACTTTTTATTACAAAAAAGTTTTACTAGAGGCAAGGTTGACACAACACTTTCACAAAAAGAAAAGGTCAAATTATAATGCTTGTACAAATATATGTTAATGATATTATATTTGGTGCTACCAATGATTCATTGTGTAAGGAATTCTCCAAGTTGATGCAAAATGAATTTGAGATGTCCATGATGGGAGAACTTACTTTCTTCTTGGGACTTCAAATTACACAATGTGATGATGGAACCTTCATAAGCCAGCAAAGTATTGCAAGGAACTATTAAAGAAGTTTGGCATGGAGAATCCAAAGGAAATGGCAACTCCAATGAGTCGATCATGTTACTTGGACAAGGATGACAAAGGAAAAACTGTAGACATATCCAAATATAGAGGTATAATTGGCTCCTTACTTTACCTTACAGCTAGTAGGCCTGATATAATGTTTAGTGTTTGCATGTATGCAAGATATCAGTCAAACCCTTAGGAATCTCATTTAACAGCTGTAAAGAGAATCATGAAATACTTGCTAGGAACTAAAGATATGGGTTTATGGTATGCTAAGGGATCAACTTATAATCTAATATGATACTCTGACTTTGACTTTGATGGATTCAAGTTGGATAGGAATAGTACTAGTGGAACCTGCCACTTACTTGAGAACTCACTAGTTTCCTGGTTTAGTAAGAAACAAACAAGTGTGGCTTTGTCAACTGCTGAAGCAGAATATGTTGTAGCAGGAAGTTGTTGTGCACGCATCCTTTGGATGAAACAACAACTCATTGACTATGGTGTTCTCTTGGAGAAAGTGCCAATCAAACGTGACAATAGTAGTACTATAAATCTAACTAAGAATCCTATAATGCATTCTAGAACCAAACATATTGAAATAAGACATCATTTCATAAGACATCATATACAAAGTGGAGATATAGTTGTTGAATATGTTGACACATCTAAACAATTAGCTGATATTTTCACTAAACCCCTTGCTAAAGTAAGTTTCTATTACATAAGAAGAGAATTGAGGATAATTGATCCAACCTATGCTTGATATTTTGTATGTTGAATGCATGATTGCTTGATATTTGTTTTCTGTGCATCGATTTACCAATTGATTAGCTTAAGCAAAAATCTATATCTTATAGCTAGTACACAGATTGTGCAATCTATGTATAAACTTAGAAATACATTTTTAGTGCCTGGACATCAATTTACCAATCGATTGATGGCTACATCGATTGACCTGCAGCTGAAATAAGGAAATCTCAAATTTTATCTGGTATAAATCGATTACAACATCGATTGACAACTCGAACAATTTAGCATAGCTCTCTGGAAGAGCTTATGCATCGATTGTTACATCGATGTACTTAGGTTAATCAGACCAACCCTGTGTATAAATCGGTTGTGACATTGATTGAATGAAGTCTCCAGAACTTGGAGCTCACTGACTTGACCTATACATCGATTTATACATCGATGTAGTGAATACTGCTTCTTTTGGTCTCTCTGTCTCAGCTTATACATCGATTTTCACATCGATTGAGATCAAGTTTCAGAACTTGGTACTTTCTATCTCAGCCTATGCACTGATTGCTACATCGATTGACAAAGTTAAAATCCTATTACTGAAGCTTTGTACATCGATGTATTCATTGAAAACCTTTAATAAATCGATTGCTACATCGATTGACTGACTTAGGTCTTTAAATACCCAGCTTTTCACTCCCAAATTTCTCATATTCCAAATCAAAACCTATTTTACAGATGATGAATCTATACTTCTTTATAAGAATGACTTTAAGCATAGAGAAATCCATGAAGTTAGGATTGTTGATTTCAATTGCTTTGATATCAATAAGTTTAGCTTTCAAAAAATTTTGAAGGACTATAAGCTTAGTGACTTTTTACAAACTAAGTCTGATATCTATCCAACACTAATCAAGGCATTTCACTGCACATTTGAAATGGATAATATTGGATTTTCTGCTAAAGTCAAGAATGTAAGAATTGAGATGACATTTGAAGAGTTTGCTGAGTTTACTAAGATGGATTACTTGGGAAGTAATCTAGCCGGAATAGGACCAGAAAGTGCTTGGTTAAAGACTTATGACAGAGAGGAATCTAAGAAAGTGCTTATGGTAGAGAATGCACAGGAAGGAAGGCTAACAAACATAAGTGCTATGCATATACAACACAGTTTACTGCAGTATGTACTCAGTAGGATGCTTCTACCTAGGTCTGGTAATCATGCAGTGGTCCAAAATAATGATCTTCTGATGTTGTGGGCCATGGTAGAAAAGAAACAACTCAGCTGGATCTATATCATTATCAAACATATGGTTGATTGTAAAACCAGTGGTGCAACCCTACCCTATCCAGGCTTAGTGGTTAAATTGATAAAACACTTTAAGGTTCCAATGAAAAATGAAGAAAAGTTCTATGCAAGACAAGTAACTCATAAGTTTGGAGAAAGCATCATAAGCAAGATGAAGCTTGCCAAAGTCAATGGAGAATGGGTAAGAGTGACTGGAAATGAAGCAAGAGCTGAAGTTGGAGCTGAGTATGTTGAGATGAATGGCAAGATAGATAAACTGATCACCATGATTGAAGTGTTTGAGCAAAGGCAGTACAGCCAGCATTTAATGATTAAAAGGACTTTAGACTACATGAGTCTAAAGATCAATGCTTTGGAATGGCAAATGGCCACTGTGCACCTGCACTTAGGCATTCCCCTGGCTGCACCTTCACCTGCAACAACTCCTCAAGAAGAAACACAAACTTCTGAGGATGTTGTAAACATTGCCAGAGAATCTGTTGCTGCTGCTACTGATGAAGAAGGAAATCAAGAAGCCGAAACTACAACACCTACACAACACACTCAAGAGCCAAGCAACAATGATAATGTTTAGATCTTTAGGGCCTCTTAGTGTTAAGTTTGTGCTTAGGATGTTATTTCTTTTTGGTCTGTAATGCTTTGAACAATAATTCTCTATATTTTGCTTTTATAATTGCAATACTATCATAATGTTTTGATATGGTGTGTGATGAATGAATGACTGTGTTAGTATGTACCTTTTTTGTTTACTTATGCTTTATATCTCCTATAAATTCTTTTTGATAATGACAAAGGGGGAGAATGAAAGGGTACCATACTCACTGTTTTTAAAATGACAAAAATAACTCTAAGTTCATTTATCCTAAATGCTTTAAACTGTCAATTAGACAGGGGGAGTAATCATATCAAATGAAAATTTGCTGCATCATTCAACTCTGATATATGTATTTTACTTCCAATGAATTCTTTCATATTAAAAGTATGGTAAGTTTAACATCAATAAAAAGGGGGAGTTTGTTGGAAAATGACTCTAGTATGATTTGATTAATGACCAAACTTAAGAATTGATTAAACTTTGATTCACTAATCATTTGCCAAGTTTACCTGTTATGAACATATCATTTAGTGCAAGGATATGAATTCAAAGGATCAATGGAGAAAGACAAAGGCAAAGCAAGGATCATTATTGGAATGCTTGAAGATGAAGAAACCACAAATTAAGAATCAAGGAATCTCAAGAAAAGGAACTTAGGAAGTTTTATGTAAATAAAAGTTTCACTTATTTTCTTTGATTTAGCTCTCTCAAATTAACTAAATTCAAAATGGTTTTCATAAATTAAAACTGAACTTAAAAAGAAAAAGGTTAATTGAAAGATCTGTACATCTATGTGTACATCTATGTACTTTCAGTTAATTAACTACTTTTTAATGAAAACTTATGTGTACATCAATGTATAAATGTTATACATCAATGTATACATCGATTGATTCTAGTGTAATGTGTTATGTATGCAAACTTAGCTTATGTAAATTGATTTGCACATCGATGTATAGAGTGAAACAGAAGCCAGTGATTTCTGAAACAAGCATACAATCGATTGATACATCGATGTATAAGGCCAAACAGAGGCCAAGAATCTTTTTCATATACATCACATCGATTAGTACATCGATGCATACACAGAACAGAAGTAAAGTCTTATATTTACAAAGAGTCAATCGATTGACACATCAATGCATAAGCCCAAAAAGAGGCAAAGACTTTTTGAAATGATTATGCAATTGATTGAGCAATCGATGTAAAGACTTCTGGGCTGCTGATGATTGTGATTTTCAAGAACACAATCAATGTACACATCTATGTATCAATGAGAAACAAGAACTATCAAGAATCCAATCGATTGAGCAATCGATGTCTCGGTGCAAAAATTACAAATCTTGTTTAATACATCGATTAGGCAATCGATTGACTGACAGAAGCAATTTTTTATAACAAGTTTGTTTTGATCTTAACTGACTTTTAAAGTGTGCCCAACGGATCTATTTTGCATACACCTATATAAAGGCTTCGGCAAACGTTTTTCTATATACAATTCATTCAATTCTGAAAGATTACATGAAATTGAGAGAGAGCTTTTCATTGAGAATAGTTAAAGTATTTTCTGTTAAGTGCTTCAAGTTTTAATATTGTTGATTTCTTAGAATCTGTTCAATCAATCTTTTTACTGAGAAAGGAAGAGAAAAGTGAGAAGATTTCTGTGTGTGTTGATCTAAGAGTAGAAGGGACTCTTAGAGGTTTGACATGAGTAGAAGGGACTCTTGGGAATTACAAGATTTCTTTGTCTAAAAGCTGTCACTGGGTAGAAGGAACCTAGGTTTTGAAGCTTTGTAAATAATTTTGTAATTGTGTTGATTTTAGTGGACGAAACTCACAAGTGATTGTGGGGACTAGATGTAGGTTACCAGAGGAGGTAGCTGAACCAGGATAAAACTCGGTTTGTATTTCTCTCTATCCCTTAACTCCATTAACTACTTTAAATTGTTGAATGTATGTGGTTAAGTTTTAGTTAAGGAAAATTTATGTATGTTCTAATCTGAAAAACTATCTTTCATCAATCTTTCTTGGTAAAGAATCAAGTCTTCAATCAAATAAACTTGCAAAAACTTATTTTGTTTTGTTGGTTGTACTTAAAAAACTTTCAGTTTTTGCTTAAAGGGAAATTTTTTTCAAAAATCTTACATAGTCAATTCAACCCCCCCCCCCCACTCTTGAGTATTAGAAGCCACAACCAACAAAAATAATTTTCAAAGTTTCCTAAAAAGTTGGTAAACACAATTCAACCGTCCTTCTTGTGTTAACTTTAGTTTTTCATTAGATGCATCAGTTTCTATTATAATTAGATCATCATCTGATGGATGATATAGCTCAGGAAGATCCTGGCATATTAATTTCATTTTTTCAATAATTGCTTTGTCTTCATCGGTCCATGACAAAATACCATCGTTCTTTAATTTTTGTTGAAGTACCTTCCTCTCTGCTGCAAGATCCTTTATAAAACCTTTATTTGAAATATATGTTAGTAATCCAAAACCTTTGTAATTCCTTTTTATCCTTTAATTTAGTTGGAAAATTTCATAATTTTTCTAATACGTTTATTTGCATTATTATTTTTCCAATATCAATTTATAATCCTAAATAATTAATCTTATTTTGAGCTAATACCGTCTTTTTCTTACTTAAGACTACTCCATGCTTTAAGATCTATTAAGTACTAATGCTACTTTATTAAAATAATCATCTAAATCTTTATTAGTAAAAACCAATATATCATCAATATAAATAAGACAAAAATCTTTAAAATCTTTAAGTATAGAATCCATTCTTCGTTGAAAGATTCCTAGTGACTGCTTCATTCCCTTGTTAGTACATTCCATTCATATTGATCTTGAGGACAACTAAATGTTGTTAGTGCTTTAGATTCTTCAGGTAATCGAATTTGATAAAATCCTGATTTACAATCGAAAGTACTAAACCAATTCATATTTCTACCTCTTTCAATAATTAAATCTTTTCTTGGAAGAAAATAAACATCACCTTCCATTGCATCATTTATTTGTTTATAATTAATCACCATTCTTCTTTTACCTCTTTTTATTTCATTGTGATTTTCTACATAAAAGCCGGTGCCGAGTGCTGACTTTTTGATGGTCTAATTAATCCGTTCTTACACATTTCTTCAATATATTTTGCAAATTCATCTCTATTTTGATTTGTATAAATCATAGGTTTACATTTGACTTCTTTTGTTGGATCTTTTAGCTTTAATATGGCTAATTAAATATTTTTATTATTAATATTTGGATTTAAAGGATTTTTACTACACACTTTATCTAAAAGTTCTTCTATATGAGCTGGAATTTTCCTATTTGGTTCATAGCGAATTTTTTTACATATTTCTCTAACTAACTCACCACGTTTCAACTTGCTAAGCTCTGATTGTTTAGAGTAAATACATTCAGAAAAATGAATAATTGGAATATTGATTATTTCTCTATGTTGTTTTTGATAAATATATGGTGTTTTTGATTATATATATTCTAAATATTGCCAAAATGGTGCATATAATCGTAAGAAATTATTTCCTCTAATCATATCTAGGCTTGTATCTTGCTGATATATTGTAGGTACTATAAATAATTTTCCTTGTATTATAAAAGTAATTCTTTTTGCTACCCAAAATAGTGGATGTATAGATGCATCTATAATTTGTATTTTTATTGAATTTTCTAATTTTTCCCATTTATCAAACAATGCTTTTGTTTCTAAACAAATACTTGCTCCAGCGTCAATATAAGCTTTGGTTTCTTTATTACTTTTTTCTACTATTATTTTTATATAAGTATTATTCGGATTCTGTTTCTTCTGAAGATAATTCATCTTCTAGGTATTCATATATACTTTCTCCAGTATCACTTAATTCTTATTTTAAGGGTTCAAGTTTATATATCTGGTATACTTGCTTTATTAATTTTTAATTTTCTTTAAAATCTTTTTCTTTTTGTTGAGGACATTCATTTGGATAGCGGCCTTCAACATTGCATATCCAACATACACATTTCTTTATTTCCTTTTGGACAATATTTTCTTGATGTTGATTTCTTTTTCTAAAATATTTTTTCCTATTATTTTTATAATATGTTTTTCTCTTTGGATAAGTTCTTTTTTAGTTTTGGTTTTTTATAATATTATCTTTTTCTTGCTGGTTTATCACATCCAGAATTTCCAGGTTTTTCCATTTCTGGAATATCACAACAGATTGCATTGTTTCCTCTATTTAATTGTCTTATTATTTCTTTGGTTAAACATTGTTATCTTAATTATTGGTATAGAATTTCAATAATTCCTCCTAAGGTGTTAGCCGTTTCATATTGTCTTGATTCCCATAATCTCTTTATCTTAGAATTAAGAGGATATGGTAATTTATCTAAAAAATATCTTTATATTTTTCTTTTGTTTCTTCATCTAGTTGATAATAATATTTTTGGTATTCACAGATAAAGCTTTCTATTTGACACATATCACATATTTGCATCTTGTTTAAATGAGCTTTAGCTTTTTCATGTTAGAATTTATTTGTTTTTTCTCTTTGTTCTAACATATTATATCCTATAAATTCTCGATAAATTAAAGTCATAACTAGTTTTGTGACACCCTAACTCGGGTCATCACATGGTTACCCGTTTGCGGAAATAAAACTTAATTTGTTGGTTGCTTTCGGAAAATAATGTTTTCTCAATGTTCATCCTTTCAAAATATGGTGATAATTTTTTTTCTTTTTAACCTTATAACAACAACAACGTAATCAAATCACACTTAAATACATAATGTATATAAGTCATACAACTATACTGCCTCATATGTCTTCACACCTAGATCATTATCAGTTTTATTCTCCTAAACACAATATATCAAAATAGGACCTAAGCTGGTCGTAACTAACAGACACTACCGCCAATTGGAGCAGCACAGCATGCCTCGAACTAGACAGTCTTCTCTTTTTTGTAGAGATCTCATCCCTTGTGCAACTCTAATATGTTTGTAAGGGTGAGACGCCAATATATCGATTTAACAAAATAACTAAATGCTAGCACAAAAGAAGACACATGCACATATACATAAACATCTCAATTATAGCATACAGTTTATCAGTGGGTTTCATACCCCAAACATCAACATTGGAAAACTATGCATGAACACTTATATCCATCATCTAAACATTCACACTTAATCTCATGAGATATCCCAACAAGAATTGAGTTGATCAGACTCCAGGAACGCAACCAGAATACAGGCCCACAGCCAGAATACAGGCACGCAGCCAGAATACAGGCCCACAGCCAGAATACAGGCACGCAGCCAGAACACCAGGCACGCAACCAAAATACCAGGCATGCAGCCAGAATACCAGGCACGCAGCCAGAACACCAGAACGTCTGCCAAATGCATGGAAAACACTCTGATCTTGACGCTTTTCTTTGTGTTCGATCTTTTCTTGCCGAAGCTTAAAATGGCTTACCACTCACACAGTTTTAACCTCTTTAAAACTTTCATTAAAACACAGGACCTCACAGTCCGAGTGCTCAATCACAACACCTCTCGACCTTGCAATCAGTCTTAGGTTTGTGGTAATAGAAAACATCTTAAATGTTTAAACACAGTATACACCACGTATACAGTAGACACCAAGTCTACAGGACCTCAAAGTCCAAAGGACCCCAAGTCCATAACAACAAAGAACCTTAGTACCCCGACGTCTCGGTTACTAAGTTCAACACCACTTTCAACACGGTTAAATCAACTTTTGATTTTCAGAAATTCTTTTCCAAGGTAGAAATTCATTATAAAATCCTTAAATAATAAAAACTTAGTTTTTCACAAACCAATGAGTCACTTGAGGTTTAATTTCCTCAAAATAGGCACTGCCGTTTCGAAAATACTTGCCGTCTACACTTTTCCAAATTTGCCGTCAAATATTATTTTTAAGGCTTTTTAAGCCAAAACTTAACTTTTTCCACTTAATTAATTTTCTAAAATCATGATTAACTTATTTTCACCAATTAATTTCATAAAATAATATTGTGTAATATTCCGGAATTTCTTACGTAAAAATTAGCAGTGCAAAAATATTTTCACGGTTTCGCTCTCATTGTGACTCATAAATTACTTTTACACTAACAAATCATTAAAATAATAATATTTCACAAAACTCATTATTTTTCCAAAATAATATTTCCCATAAAACATTGAATACAATTTACACAGCTTATTAAAGCTTTTATCTGATTAATCGGTTGTGCACTGACCACTGTCAGGCTTCTCAAACAACACTCACAAATAACATTCAACAACAATTATCAAGATTATATTCACAGGCAGATCATGCATCATAGCAATATAATATACAACTGCAGATAATTAAATAAATTAAAAGCAGGTCAAATACCGATACACAAATAAACAACAAAACGTAAACAACAAAAACAAATAACCACAACCACATGTAAATCATATAAACCACACTACAAGCAAATAGTTATTGAGAAAATCCCTCGGGTAAGCTCCCCTTACCTCTCGAAGAACTTAGCTTCTGATTTAAAACTTTGTCGTGAATCTAGGAACCGTCAACGCACGTACACGATAATCTAGTTTATCCTTCATTAAACATAACACTCAATCAACAAACAAACAACTAAATCAAGACTAAAATCCTACATGTTGGTTTAGGTCAAGGGCTGACTTTGGGGTTAGAAATCTCTAAAATTTCTAAACTCTTGGATTAATGATTCCTAGTTACTTAAAACCCTAAATCAATGATCATTGTACAAAGATTGAAATTAAATCTTCCAATCCTCAAACAATTAAATTTCAGACATGAAAACTAAATTAGCTTAGAGACCTTGATTCATTTCAAACAACATAGATCCAATACCTACATAACTTATAGGATTGGATCATGTAAAGAAAATGAACAAAATCCTCCCCCCACCAAGACATAGGTTCTGCCTCTTTAGGTTTACTAGGAACGAAAATTTATTTTTATGCACACTCTTGGATCTTGAATATAGAGAGGATAATAGGATCATAGAAATTGGTTTCACATTTTTAGGATTTTTCTATGATTTACTATGATTTTTCAAAGTTCTAGATCTAGAAACTTAAAAGTGATGAACATAGATGAAATAGACTTTGAATCATGAAACTTATTGAAGAACATAGACATGATTAGGGAAGTATAATAGGATTCACCTCTTGAAGATCAAAAACAAGTGAAGATCCAAGGACTTGCTTCACAAAATCAAGCTATGTAACTTAGGAGTTTTAATGGAAAATGGCAAAGTTGATGAAGAAGATGAAGTGCTCCTTAAATAGGTGTGAAGTTGGGCCTCTTGGCAGCCTTGAGGCCGTGGGTTTCAAGGGCAAAAGGGTCAATATGCCAAAAATCCAAGGACAAAGGTGTAATCTTGCTTTAGGTTAATTTGTAATTAAAATCAACCATAAGGGCATAATGGTCATTTCCCCTAAAAAGTAATCATGACCATGAGGAGTCATCCCATGACTCACCCCTTGTGACTCATCATGATTTGACATCCTATTTATTCTTTAGCGGGTCCCGCAAATCCCGTTTTCAGCTCCGTCGTTTACCCGATTTCGTATAACGCCCGCATAATATATATTATTTCACTTTTTAAGTGAAAAATTTTAAAATAGCCAAAGAAATTGGAAAATTCATAAAAACCTTAAGTGTTTTGTTCACGAGTCCAAATTAGGTCATTTTGAAAGAAAATCTTCATCTCAACGAAAACGTTGAGAATCCGGTTTCCGTCTGAATTTTCAACCAAAAATTTCACCATATACTTATAAAAATAAGTATGATATGAATATGACTTTAATTTTCCCAAAATAAATTTCTAAATTTCAGATAAAAATATAAACGTTTATTTATATTTATATCGATCTTAGAAAGCGGAAAAAATCGGGGTGTTACAAGTTTGGTAAAATCTTGATTATTACCTATCAGGCGTGAATATTGTTGCCAAGTTTCATTTCTAATACTATCTAAAAATCTTTGTACATTTCCTGCTCTTTTGGATAGTAAGAAATTCTTTACATCTATCATATTTAACTTATTAATTTTTTCATCAGTTACTATTAATAGTATTATTTCATTAGTCCATTGTAATAGTACTTCTTCTTTATTTCTTGCACAATCAATATTTAATATATTTCCTGATCTCATTGACTCATAATGAGGTTTAAATTCTTCTTGAATTTTTGTCCATTTTCTTTTCTAGCATATCCTTTATTATACATAGTCTCTTCTACCAACGAAGGTTGGCACAAGTGATGATGGACTTGTGCCCCTTAACCAAGTGGTATACTCCTGGTTAAGGACCCAAAAAAAAAACATTGTCTCTTCTTCATATTTATCCCATGCTTTATTATGAGTATATTTATGTTCTTCCCATTTTGTTTTAGGCTTTGCACCACTATATTCTCCTTTTTTCCATTCGTATATAATTTAATTCAGATTCTGAAGAAGAATTATAGTTTAATACTATTTCTTCATTTACATCATTTTCTTTAGCTATCTGATCTATTTTTTGTATTTGATCATTTTCTTCTTCAATTATTTTTAATTGTTCTAATAATTGTTGGATTTCTTCTATATCATTTGATTTCTTTAATGTTTCCATATACTCATCTTTTATCTTCTCCATGAGGTTACTGGTAGTGATAATTTTAATGGTTCCAGACTTAGTTCTTGTTTTACTATTATTTTTTCCAAATCTTTTGATTTTAATAATTCTTCTAATTCTTTTCTTGTTATGCATTTATTCTTTTCTCCATCTTCTAAAATATTTTCTAGTTGTTCAAGAACTTCTCTAATTTTTTGAATATCTTTGTTTTCATCTATTTCTTCGCCTTTACTTATATTGTTTAGTGTATCTCTTATATTATTTATTTCACCTTGTCCCTTTGGAAAAACATAGTTATGCCATTTGCTTAATTTACTTGAACTTGAAAAGGCTTTGAATGAAAAGTGAATGGCATGGTATTTCATGTGTCACTGAAACTAACTTTTATATCCTTATTATATGGCACTAAGTAAGGGGACCTCTAAATGTTAAATTTTATTTAAAACCCCATTGATATATGAACTTAGTAAGGGGGAGTTTTTACACTTCATGCTTCTCATATGCACTTATCACTCTGATTTTCTTTTATATGATATTTGTGACTAACCTCCCACCTAAGTTTTTCAAAAATCTCAATATTGTTTTGTCATCATCAAAAAGAGGGAGAATGTGGATGCTATGTACTTTCAGGAAATTAATTTTAATGATGAGCAACAAAAGCAAAACAATTGATTGAGAAAATGAAAGTGCAAGATCAAAGAAAGATCATCCAAGACCAAGAGAAAAACTTCAAGGGTATAGAGTTCAAGTTTGATCTTAGGATTATTTGTAAGATTCAAGTGTAGGATTGACCATTAAAATTGAAATAACTAAAATTGGGTTTAAAATTGAAAATGGGTTTAATAATTTATGAAGTGAGCTTAAGATCAAAAAATGGTTTTCATAAGTGTTAAGAATGTTCTTAAGGTTGAAAAACATCATTTCTGTTAAAATAATTGATATAATCGATTATCTTGAGGCCCATAATCGATTATTGGTTTCTGGATAACTCAGAATAGCAAACAGACAACTCATAACCGATTATATGGATGGCCATAATCGATTATCTTTTGAATTTTTCAGTTCTGGCATAAAGCTGATAATTGATTATTGTTCTAGGCATAACAGATTATTTTGGCTCAAATAATTGATTACAGGAACATTCATAATCGATTATCTGTCACTGAAAAGTGACTTCGGGTGAAGAAAATGCGTGACAGCTGTGCAAAACGGTCATATTTTGACCCCTCACTATAAATACACTACAGTAGCTCGAAAAACCCTAGGTTACTACTCTTAAAACATTTGTCCAACAACTCTAACCTCACTATTCACTCTTATACTCTTGTAATCAAGATTTGAGCCAATCCTACACAAGAGTCATAGTGCTTCAACTTGTATTGTTCAACCTTTTGAGGTATTCATCTTTGTAATCCTTTTTGCTTGATTATTTGTTGGTTAAAGAGAGTGAGGAATCTCTCTAGTTTTTATTGTAACAAGGGTGGGGGGGTCCCAAGTGAAGGGTGCTCAAGTATTGTAAAGCTTGGATTTGTTTTAGTGGAAAATACTCACAAATGTATTGAAGGGACTGTATGTAGGTCACTCAACGGAGTGATTGAACCAGTATAAATCGATTGTGTGATTTCCTCTTCCTTTATCTTTTTACAATTTCTTAAAAATTAGTCTAGGTCACAAAAAGAGGACAAAAATTTTAAGATCTCAATTCAACCCCCTCCCCCCCGTGGAGATTGAAGACACTTGGTAACAGAAGGCGGGGAGTGGTCGTCGGTGCAATAAGGAATGGACAAGGAACGGCTCCTGGCAGGCTTCTAGGCGGAGGGGTGCATGAATGAACTGATTACACACCGAAATGAGAGGGATCCTGAGACTGTGTAGGTATGGGACTATACAGTTGAGGATGACTTAAATGAATTGATTGGTACTACATATACTAACAAGATGCATCTTCTTTTCGGGAGCCCATCACTTAAGAACTCCTCAGTTAAGCGTGCTTGACTTGGAGCAATTCTTGGTTGACTAAGCCAGTTGGCATCTAAATTGAACTCTCCAACAATGTGAACCTCATTGCCAGATCCCATTTTTTAACTCTGTTTTCCCCTCAACTAAAAAGTAGCAGCAACACTCACACTAAGCAAATAGAGCACGCCCTTCCCTGCATAACTCAAAAATAGACACTTAAGCTTGTTAGAACCAAAGTTGCTTTGGCTTAAATAATCTCTTAAGTTTTGATGTTAACAAAAAGGTTAAATTTGTATGGCAAAGTATTGTCAAAGATCTAATTGGTCTGTTCAAAGCTTGCAGGATTACTAGGTTTTGCTAGTTGAGGAAATCTATATCTAGTAGCTGTATCGGGTCAAATTTCTCAATCACTAGACGAGTCTTCAAAACCTTAGTAAAATTATGAGTCTATAAGGTTATCTCTAGACGAGTTGTTAATTTTTGGGTAAGTTAAGTAACACTAGATGAGCATCTAAGTCTAAGTATAAAATGAGTAGTAGACGAGCCAATAAATAACTTTCAGAAAAACACCAAGTCCAAAGACTTGAAGTCTAGACGAGAAGTTATACTAGACGCCACGTCAGTAAACTAGCTAGTAAGAATCGGTCAGGAAAATAGCAAGTCCAAAGACTTGAAGACTAGATGAGTAATTAACTAGATGCCACGTCAGTAGACGAGGCCCCTTTTTGATAATTTAAAATTACGCGTCCACTATCTACTAAAAATGAACCCGTCTACTATAAGTGAATTTATTTCAAATCATTGAATATTCAATTCAAATGAATATATGTCTCTTTCCCTTCTCTGCTTCAATTGTTTACACTTTGTTTCTTGAGATTAGAAACACAGTACCATCGAGAACATAAACATTTGCACTCTGTCACCCATATTGTTGTAAAGTTAAAACAAGTACAAAGAAGGAAAGTCGGAAAGCAACCTTCGGTTCAACAGGGAAGTGACAACTCTACTTTGAGCATTCCTCTGATAACCAAGAGTACTTCTCCAGAGTCCATATCAAGTTATCAATCTTAATGGATCCCAGCATTTAATGCTATGTCTAAACAGATACAATTTGAAGACCGTTGAAGAAGTTCAAGGAAGCAAAGCACTTCATCTATAAATACTGGACGAACCCCAGTAAAGAATATATAGAAGCTCTGATATTAAAAGTGCCAAAACTTTACTGAAAATTCTTGAACAAATTCATTTGGAATCTTAATTGATCTTAAACTTTCATACTCTCACACTTAGTGGGTTCTTAGATCAAAACTTGTAATTCTCTTTGTTAGAGTTAGAGCCTGAAGAGGCTTGGTAGAGAAAGAATACTTGTAGCCTGAAGAGGTGTTGAATACTTGTAATCTATTTGGAGAATAGTGGAGAAAAACCTTCAGGTAGAAGGGACTGGACGTAGCTCTTGGTTGGAAGATAGCGAACCAGGATAAATCACTTGGGGTAACAAAAAAATGTGGGAAGAGGAGGGTTTTGGACGTAGCTCTTAGGTTAGTTTTCCTCCAAAATACCCCAAATTGGGGTAACAAAAAAAATGTGGGAAGAGGAGAGTTTTGGAGGGTTTATTAAAATCCTGAAGACATCCCCCTCCAATTTTTTGAACTCGTAAACAAGGGCGTCCTTCTAATAAACCTTCCCTTTCCCTTCATTTCCCTCCCAAAAAAAAAACTCACAAACATACCCTACATGTTTAAAGGTACTCACCAACAAACCCAGTACATAGAATAAGGATTAAAAAATAAATCCAAGATTCAAAACAATAGGCTTTGTACTCAGTAGCAGAGTACTTGCGAGGAAAAAAAATAAAAATAATTAGAAAATAATTAATTATAGGAGAGAGCAAAGAGCAATGAAGAGGAAGAGACAAGGAAAGGTCAAAGAGCAATGAAGAGGAATAGATAAGGAAAGGTTGAAGAGAGAGAGAGAGAGAGCAAACAAAGTGGACGACCCAGATTGTGAGATGGAGTAAAGAAAGTGATGGATATTTTCTCTTTCTAGTGGGATTTGGTTTTCTTTGGTATATTAAAACACAATGGATCAATCAATTAAAGTTATTACTTACTAAGCAAAGTATAAGATAAGATCAACCTCCAAGACATGGAGATGTAAAATTAGATACTAAACGGTGTTAGAATTGGACCAATGAATAATGGCATTGCCAGATTTTGAGGTCAATTTTCCTCTCATCGAATTTGATGGAGATAGGCTTTGGAAATAGTGCAGAATTTGATGAAATGTGAAAGAATGGGTTAGAATTAGGTCAGCATGCTCAAATATTGGCTTCTGGATGCTCGATCATGGAAGTCAATGCTCAAGCTTGGGATTGGAGAAATCTTAATCGTGGAGGACACATGTGGATTAGCATACATGTGTGTCATAATGAGGCGGTTGCTCACGGTGAAGCACGATCTATGCTCAAGCGTGGGAAAAGGTCACGCTAGAGCATGGGCATGCTCAAGCATGGGGTCATGGCATGCCTGAGCATTCTCAGCTGAAACATAAAAGTAAGTGAGTTTGATTCATTTTCATTTTCACGCAGAATTTTCACCTCCTCCCACTTTAAGAAAGTAGAGAGACTAGGGGTAAACCATTAGAGGACTTTAGATCTTTGCTTCTTGTGATTCAATCGGCGAAACCCTAATCTGAATACGCAGTTACAATTGAATCTTCATCTGCTTCGAAACTGGCCGACCGATTCTACGTTACTCCGAAGGTAAGCCGAGGTTTCATATATATCGGAATTGTCGACATCACCATTTTTCGTTCGTTATTCATGATCTTCATTAATTCTTAGCTTTGTTCTTCGATTTCAATTCGTTTTAGGGTTACCGTTATAGTTTTGTTTCGTTTGCATGATTAAGGTAAATTTCGAAGCAACGGGAGTGCCCACTCTTCACATGGAAAATCTAGCTTGGAGGAGTGGAGTGTGTATTCGTGATCTTCATACGTTTGAGAAGCTACATGTGATACTATCAGGTGGGAGAAATAACCACTTATCGTTGGGAAGGCAAGAGTAGAGTAAAATGCATTGATATGCGTAGGGGAACCTAAACCATACTAGTGGTCGAATAACCGACAACACCTAAACTACATTGGTGACTATATTAGAGTAGTACCAATTATGGTTTATGCCTTGTAGGTTTATCACCAATAGGATGATCACCTAGATAGCAAGGTTCCATGCTTAGTGTGATTAATATGGTTGCCATGAGATGCATGATAATATGCACTCTATATGATAATTGATATGTCTCTATGTTACTTATACATGTGAATATAATGTTGATTGATTGCATTCCTGAAATGATATAATATGATATGCCTAAGATTTCCTATGTATGTTGAGATATATATGGGACTGCTTGCATGATTAGCAATAGTTTATGATCATTGTTGATTGGGTGATGTGTGCTATGGGGAGGAGTGTTAATATGTATTGTAGTACTCAACCTGTCTAGTTGTGGATAACAGGTGTAACGAACTTGCATGATACTCTGCTTGGTAGGGAGTATAATTACTGGTATATAGAAATGTGAGGTTGAGGTACTATGCCGTGAATCTGTGATATGTTTGTGAGATTCATGGTAGAATGCATTGTGTTGTATTCACAACTGTGTGGATTGGTATCACACGAGGTCATAGTACCTGAATACGGGTACCAGATATCA
Source organism: Sophora flavescens (assembly GCA_030762895.1). Taxonomy (NCBI): domain Eukaryota; kingdom Viridiplantae; phylum Streptophyta; class Magnoliopsida; order Fabales; family Fabaceae; genus Sophora; species Sophora flavescens. The sequence goes on from CM061068.1 coordinate 117,117,571, forward strand.
TAATACAAATGCTCGATAGGTCTACTGTGAATACCATAGTCCTTGATGAGCTATTCCGAGACCAAGCCAGCTATCCCTAATATGAAGGTGGCTTCTAGCATGAAGCTAGTTATTTATGGGTATATGAGTATACCACTAAATAGCCTATTTTAAAAAAAAATTACTGGAAAATCCATTTCTACCCTAATCACCTCATTCATCCTTCAGTCCAACCTCCGTCGTCGCCGCCTTCACCAGGCACTCTACCACATCCCTCAATTCTCCAACCACCAACTATCCATTCTCTCTCACCTCTGCCGCCTCCCCCCACCCACCCACCTCCATCTGCAGCCTCCCTCTCAAACCACCAACCTCACCAACCCATTGTGTTTTCCCCCCACCTTGAAGCCAAGATCGGATCCCTTCTGCAGCACCTCGTTCATGAGGCCACGTGGCGACATCGGCGGACGGAAAGGCAGCGAGCGGCAAGGCCACGGTGGGCATTGTTGCGACGAAGGAGGTAGGTTCACACGCTGAGAAGAAGTTTCCTCTGCATCACCTTTGAGACCTGCGTCCCCTTCGTTGTCCACAATTGCGACCTCCCTGACGTGTCGCTGTCATTGTCTTAAGACGATGAGGGGGTTTCGAATACAACCGTTCAAGATATGGGTTTTATGTTTTTCCCCCTTGGGTTCAGATCTAGGTTCTGCTTCACCTTCTTCAATCCTCATTCTGCATCGCTTCCATCATCGTCAGAAAGCTGCTTCGATCTACTCGGAGCGGAATCCTAGGATGCAGCTGCGTAGTGATCTATTTCGATCTGTACGGCGTACCTTCTTGTACCGCGGAGGAACCCTAGCTGCGGTGTTCTTCGAGCTCATGGGCTCCGCGACGGGTGGGGGTAGGGGCGAAGGTAGCGGCGGCGACTGGTTGGACAGTGGTGGAAATTTGAAGTTCTAGGGTTTGGATAGTAGGGTGGAAGTGGAAGGGGAAGGGGAAGGGCAAAGGGGTATTTTTCTTTTTTTTTTAAAATTATTTTTGGACCAATAAATCTGGATCGTTGATTATTAAATTAATATATACAATGGTGTAAAATCATTCATGATGAAAAAATTGGGGGGTATGCTCATATACCCATAATTAATTAGCTTCATGCTAGAAGCCACTTAATATGAATGGGGGATAGTGTCATCCTGCTTGGTAGGGGATGAGCATCCTACTTTGTATGGGACTTGATGAGTGTGATTTCACCTCATATGTCATGTACATTTTGCATGCATTTTCGTATAGTTTAGGCATATTTAATTTGATTATTAGTTAGTTTTTATCTTGGAGCAGGTGAGGCGGTTTTGTGTGTTGTTTTGAAGGAATTTATGATTAAATGCCCAAGATTTAGCCATGATGAAGCTTGGATGAAGATAGATCCTGAAAAGAGAAGAAAATGAGCCAAGCAGAGCCCATCACGGCCGTGATGGAGCAATAACTGAAGAGAAAGAAGCCAAAAGTCAGAAGCTGTCACGGCCTAGCCGTGATGGCTATCACAGCCGTGACCTGTCAGCTGTACCAGACCCCTAAAAGTCAGAACTGGTCACGGCCTAGCCGTGATGCCCATCACGACCGTGACCTGCTAGTTGAACCAGACAGAACCGATCATGGCCTAGCCGTGATGAGTATCACGACCGTGACAGACAATTTTTTGAAAGCGCTCCCAAGGCAGAACCCGTCACAGCCTGGCCGTGATGGCCATCACGACCGTGACGCATGCCTAAGTTATAAAAAGACCTCTGGGTAGAACAGAAGAGGGATCTGAACCCTAAAACATACTCTCTGGCTGCTTTGGCTGCTGTGGATCCTCCCATGGAGTTCCTTCCTTCCTTCATCTCTTTTCTTTTGTTTTTCCCTTTGACTATGTGTAACTAAACCCCCTTTTGTTGGGGTTAGATGATGGCTTTTCTGAACTTGGTTGTTTCATGATCTGATTGTAATACAATTTCCTCTTTCTTTATGAGTATTTGATTCCATGCTTAATGCTTTCCTTTGCCTGATCATCCTAGGAATGAATTGTTGCCATGATAGACAATTGAAAGATTGATGTTAAGGCATGCTCATGAATCAAATGCCAAGTAGTTCATGAACCTAGACATAGGTCTTGGGATACTTGCAATCTTATAAATCTTGATTCTTTATGCAAAATCTCAGGTTAATCCACCTAAGACATTATGGTTTAATTTGGGGTTTTAGGCTCATTCCACCTAAGACATTAGTGTTTGAGTAATTCAGAAGATTTGATTGTCATAATTGAATTAGGAATTGTGTTATTAATCATGTCATTGCAATCATGGGAAGAGTAGCACAGTCTAACCCTGACAATTTCATTCATTTGTTAACCTCATCTCTGTTGCTTGTTAAGTGTTTGTCAAAATTCCTAAAAGAACAAAAACATTTTATTCTTGTTTGTTTTGTTACATGTTAGAACTCCCTTCCATCCAAACGATAGCCTAGATAGTAGTCCGATTTGCGAAGTGGTACTTGTCCACGATCCCTGAGAACGATATCCAGTCTCATCACCGTATTACTTGTACGACTAGGTATACTTGCCTAGAAAATTCGTATCAAGTTTTTGGCACCGTTGCCGGGGATCGGTGTGATAATATCACGAGTACCAAAGGGGACTCCTAATTTAGGCATTTTTCTTTGTGTTCCTACTGCTGTTTTTTTTTCTGTTTTCTTTTTTTTCTTGAAGTTGCATAACTGTCCACTTGTTGCTTAACGTGTACTTGCTGTATTCGCTGCTGTTCTGCTCTGTTTGTTTCTATGTATGCGAGGTACAATTGACCCAGGTGAACTTCAATTCAACCCGGAGATCGAAAAGCTTTGTAGACAGAATAGAAAAGAAGCCAAAGCAAGAAAGAACAGAGAAGAAGCATCCTCTACAGTGCAAGAACCACAAGTTGAAGTATCAATTGTCACCATGGCTGAAGACAATGCACCAAGGAGGATAATGGGGGACTATACTTCCCCTAGAGTCGATAGATGTGGAACTCCAATTGTTAGACCTGCAGTGGCCTGTAACAACTTTGAAATAATGGCATCACTTCTCAATCCTGTGCAGCAAAATCAGTTTGGAGGTTTAGAGAGTGAAGACCCTCATTCTCACATTGTCACATTTATTGAGCTATGTGATACTATCAAGCTAAAGGGAGCTTCCGATGAGGCTATCCGTTTAAGGCTTTTCCCTTTCTCTTTGAGGGATAGAGCTAAGTCATGGATTCAGTCTCATCCTTATGGGAGCATCATCACTTGGAGTGATTTGGTGAGCAAATTATTATCTCGTTTCTTCCCTTCATCAAGAATGATCAAGTTGAGATCGGAGATTAATGCGTTTGCACAGAGGGATGGCGAATCACTTTATGAAGCATGGGAGAGGTTCAAATCATTGCTTACTGCTTGTCCAAATCATGAGCTGGAAACATGGCAGCAAGTTGCAACCTTTGTCAATGGTCTCAACCGAAATTCTAGAAGTATGATTGAAGCGGCTGCAGGTGGAACATTGAGTCAAAAGACACCCGATGAAGCAAAGGACTTGATTGAAACTATGGCTAATAATGATTATCAAATGCCTAGTTCTCGATCATTGGCCAAGAGAGCTGTTTTGGAGCTTGATGAAATTGGTGCTCTTAAGGCGCAAATGGCCATTCTTACCAAGCAATTGGGGTCCGTTCAACTACAAAATTCTCAATTACAAGCGGACCAAGTTCAAGCTGCCTCAGTATGTGACTTCTGTGGGGGTAACCATGCCAATGGCAATTGTGAGATTAATGTGGTTGGAGGTTCTGGGCAATAAGAAGTGAATTACATGGGAAACCAAGGGCCTAAGCATGATCCTTTCTCTAACACCTACAATACGGGGTGGCGTAGCCATCCTAACTTTGGTTGGAGACAAAGGGCAAGGCTCAAGTTCTCAAGCAAAGCTTCCTCAAGAGAATTCAAGCAATTTGGAAAATATGCTAGCCCAATTCATGCAAGCAACTCAAGATAATATGAAGAATCAAAATGCCTCCATCAAGAATCTAGAACACCAAATAGGCCAATTAGCAAAGCAAATGACAGAAAGACCTCAAGGACAATTTCCGGGAGATACCGAGAAGAATCCAAGGGAGGATTGCAAGGCAATTACTATAAGAAGTGGGAAAGTGTTAGTTCCACATGAAAAAGAGAGAGAAGAAAAGAGAATTGGTGAGGGAGTTGATGAGGTGACCATTGAAGATGCAATCAATGAAGAACCAGAGACTTCCCAAGCCACTACCTCTAGTCCTATTGTTGTTGAAGCTGAAAAACCACAGAGGGAAAAATTGGTGGATGAAGAGTTTGCAAGAAAGAAGACTAAAAGGCAAATTCTTGAAGAAGTTGACAATCCTAAGGATTTGCCACTGTATTTCAAGATACCTTATCCTCAAAGGTTGAAGAAAGAGGTAAAGGATCAACAATTCTCTAAGTTCTTGAATGTGTTCAAAAAGTTGCAAATTAACATCCCTTTTACCGAAGCTCTTCAACAAATGCCTTCCTATGCCAATTAAGTTTATGAAGGAGATTCTTACTAACAAGAGGAAGTGGAAGGAGGAGACGGTCATGCTCACGGAAGAATGTAGTGTCATACTCCAAAGGAAGTTGCCAGTGAAGATGAAGGATCCGGGTAGTTTTACTATCCCATGTGCTATTGGTCATTTGAACATTGGAAGAGCCTTGTGTGATCTTGGTGCGAGTATCAACCTTATGCCTCTCTCCATTTTCAAGAAGTTGGCAATCAGTGAAGTCAAGCCAACCGGGATTTCTCTCCAATTGGCGGATCATTCCATTACTTATCCTTATGGTGTAGTGGAGGATTTATTGGTAAAAGTAGACAAGTTCATCTTTCCGGCAGACTTTGTGGTGTTGGATATAGCGGAAGATAGTGAGACTCCATTGATTCTTGGAAGACCATTCCTAGCCACGGGTAGGGCTTTGATCGATGTAAATCAAGGGGAGTTGGTACTTAGAGTCCAAGATGAAAAGGTCACCTTCAATGTTTTTGAAGCAATGAGACATCCAAGCGACAAAGATACATGTATGAGTGTGGACCTTGTTGATTCATTTACTGACAAGAGTGTACAACAAACTTTTGAAGATTCATTGGAAGCGGCTCTTATGGTTGAGAATGTAGAAGAAGAGGTATGCGAGGAAGAAGTTGAGTTCATGGTTAAATCCCTTGAGGCTTGTCTAGTTGTGAATAATGATGAAGACAAAGTTGTGGAGGATGTGCGGATTGAAGACAAGGGTGAGACACCCAGGCTAGAGTTGAAGGAACTTCCATCCCATCTCCGTTATGCTTTCCTTGGAGTGAATTCTTCATTCCCGGTGATCATTAGTAGCGGGTTGAACTCTTTAGAGGAAGAGAAGCTGTTAAGGGTGCTTAGGGAGCACAAATCTGCAATTGGGTGGTCTATGTCCGACTTGAAAGGGATAAGTCCCTCATTCTGTATGCACAAAATCCTTTTGAAGTAAAACTTCAAGCCGGTCAGACAACCCCAAAGAAGACTCAACCCAAACATGAAAGAAGTTGTAAGGAAGGAGGTTGTGAAGCTTTTGGATGCGGGTATAATCTATCCAATCTCCGATAGTCCATGGGTGAGTCCGGTCCAAGTTGTTCCTAAGAAAGGGGGGATGACGGTGGTTGCAAATGATAAAAATGAACTCATCCCCTCAAGGACCGTTTCTGGATGGAGAGTGTGTATTGATTACAGAAGATTGAATGAGACCACCAGAAAAGATCACTTTCCCTTGCCTTTCATTGATCAAATGCTATAGAGGTTAGCGGGCCATGCCTTTTATTGCTTCCTTGATGGATACTCAGGGTATAACCAAATTGTGGTAGACCCAAAGGACCAAGAGAAGACTGCTTTTACTTGTCCCTATGGCATCTATGCATACCGGAGGATGCCATTCGGGTTGTGTAATGCACCCTCCACTTTTCAAAGGTGCATGCTTTCCATATTCTCTGATATGACTGAAAAATTCATTGAGGTATTTATGGATGATTTTTCTATATTTGGTAATTCTTTTGATGATTGTCTGAAAAATCTTGCATGTGTTTTGAAAAGATGCCAAGAAACTAACCCTGTTTTAAATTGGGAAAAATGTCATTTCATGGTTAGGGAAGGTATAGTTCTTGGTCATAAGATTTCATCATGGGGGATAGAAGTTGATAAGGTAAAAATTGAAGTAATCAAAAAACTTCCTCCTCCCATAAATGTGAAAGGTGTTAGAAGCTTCTTAGGGCATGCAGGTTTCTAAAGGAGATTTATAAAAGACTTTTCAAAGATTGTGAAACCCTTGTGCAAACTTTTGGTAGTTGATACTCCTTTTGTGTTTGATGATGATTGCATGCATGCTTTCCAGCTTTTAAAAGAAAAACTCACCACCGCACCGGTCATTGCACCTCCAGATTGGAGTTTGCCATTTGAGTTAATGTGTGATGCAAGCGACTATGAGGTGGGAGCCATTTTGGGTCAAAGGAAAAATAAAGTGTTGCATGTTATTTACTATGCCAGTCGTGTGCTGAATGATGCTTAATTAAACTATACCATGATTGAAAAAGAATTGCTTGCTGTGGTTTTTGCATTTGATAAGTTTAGATCTTACTTGATTGGCTCTAAAACCACTGTCTACACTGATCATTCTGCTTTGAAGTATCTCATGACTAAACAGGATGCCAAGCCAAGGCTCATTAGGTGGGTACTACTGCTTCAAGAATTTGATTTAGATATAAAGGACAAGAAAGGAGTGGAGAATGTGGTAGCCGACCATTTGTCTAGGCTTTCACAAGCAGATGTTCAAGCAAAGGATGAGTTGCCAATTCAAGAAGAATTCCCAGATGAGAGGTTGTTTATGGTGCAAGTGGCACCTTGGTTTGCGGACATTGCAAATTATAAGGCCGCAAACAAGGTTCCGCAGGACTTCAATGAACATCAAAGGAAGAAGCTCATCCATGATGCTAAATACTATGTATGGGATGAGCCTTACCTTTTCAAAAGTGGTTCGGATGGAATTCTTAGAAGATGTATTCCAGAAGAAGAGATTAATGGGGTATTGACTCATTGCCACAACTCACCCTATGGGGGACACTTTGGTGGTGAGAGAACCGCCATGAAGGTCTTGCAGAGTGGTTTATTTTGGCCCACCATTTTTAAAGACTCTAGAGCTTGGGTGATGAAGTGTGACAAGTGTCAAAGAACCGGAAGTATATCCAAGAGAAATGAGATGCCCTTGAAGGGTATTTTAGAGGTGGAACTCTTTGATGTGTGGGGGATCGACTTCATGGGTCCTTTCCCATCATCCTACAACAACAAATATATTCTAGCTGCGGTTGACTATGTGAGTAAATGGGTAGAAGCTGTCCCAACTATGAAAGATGATGCAAAAGCGGTGGTTAATTTTTTGAGGAAGAACATCTTTACCCGATTTGGAACCCCTAGAGCCATTATTAGTGATGGGGGTACTCACTTTTGCAACAAAGAGTTCAATGCAATGCTTGCCAAGTTTGGGGTCAATCATAAAGTTGCCACACCATACCACCCGCAAACCAGTGGGCAAGTGGAGTTGTCTAATCGGGAGTTAAAGAGGATCTTGGAGAAAACAGTGAACAATGCTAGGAAAGATTGGGCAAAGAAACTGGATGATGCACTTTGGGCCTATCGGACTGCATATAAAACACCTATTGGTATGTCACCCTACCAGTTAGTGTTTGGAAAATCATGTCACCTTCCGGTAGAGCTCCAACATCGTGCTTTTTGGGCAGTGAAGGCCTTGAACTTTGATACGAAGCTGGCCATGGACAAGAGACTGCTGCAATTGAATGAGTTGGATGAATTTCGACTCTTGGCATATGAGAGTGCAAGAATCTACAAGGAAAGAACAAAATTTTGGCATGATAAGTACATTCTTCCAAAGCATTTTGAAGAAGGCCAATCAGTTTTGCTCTTTAATTCACGTCTCAAGCTATTTCCAGGCAAGTTGAGATCAAGGTGTTCGGGTCCATTCCATGTCAAGTCAGTTTCCCCATTTGGTGCGGTTGAATTGGAAGATCCATCGTCCGGAGAAACTTTCACTGTTAATGGGCAAAGGCTCAAGCACTACCTTGGAGGAGACTTTGATCGTCAAGCAGTCTCCATCCATCTTACAACACCCCCATAGAGGACTGTAGCCCGTCAAGCTAGTGACGTTAAAGAAGCGCTTATTGGGAGGCAACCCAAGTTTCCTTTTCCTTTTTCTTCTTGTTTTTGATTTTACCTCTTGAATAATTTGAGAAGATCAAGAGTAAATAATCATAAATTAATAGATTTTGTTAAGTGTTTTCAGGGAAAGAAGGAAGGAGAAGCAAAAGGGGCAGGGAGAAACAAAGTCAGCAACCATCACGCCCAGGTCGTGACACTGGTCACGGTAGTGATGAGCTTAATTTGAAGACCAGAAAGGATCACAGCCCAGCCGTGATACCCATCACGGGCATGATGGGAGGACCCTGAAGATCAGAGAGCATCATGGCCTAGCCGTGATGTAGGTCACGACCGTGACAGGCCACCCCTATGGACCAGAAAGCATCACGGCCTGCCCGTGATGAGCATCACGGCCGTGACATATTCTTCAGCCTCCCTTTGACTAGGCATGTGAGTAAACACCCGCTACGTACCACCTCGGTGAGTTGTTCCAATTTTTTTAATTTTTTTTCTTTTCTCCTCTATCCAACTTGATTATTTACATTGGGGACAATGTAAGTTTTTAAGCTTGGGGTAGGGGTATTTTTTGTAAATTTTTGAATTTTTGCATTGTTCATATTGCATTCATGTAGGCATAGTTTTGCATGGTCACATGATTCAATTGCCCCTTGCTTAGATTTTGCATCCAATTGTGAGAACTGAGTGCCAAATAAATCGAGATAGTGAATTGTTGAACCCAATTTTGGGTATTCTTGTGATAAGGCTGCAAATAAAAATTCTTGAGTCGACCTTTGATAGTTGATAATTAGCATTTGGTTTCGTAGATTTGTGTTTCTTACTGATTTTTTGAACTACAAAAATGTGAGGTTTTGAGCCAAAAGGGGTACTCACTAAATCTACCCAATTCTTTGTGATAGAGTGTTGTATTCCTCTTGGATTGTATTCTCTAGAACTTGACTTGAAACCGTTTTGAAGGTTACAAAATTTTTGAAAACATTTTTGAAAATGATTGAGGCACTAGGTATTTTTTCCAGCCTTCTGAGCTCTGATTGACTAAATGCTACCTCTTAGTTGCCCAATTTTGAGCTTGAAAGAATAAAATACTTTTCTTGGTACCTTGAAATATTTTGATGAATATGATTGGTTTGGCACCATGTAAAGTATTACAAAAAGGGTAAAAGGTAGTTGAAAAAGTATGGGATGAGAAAATCAAAAAAATATTTCTCTTGAATTGAAAATCTCCCCTTCTCCAAATCAAAAAAAAGAAGAAGAAAAGAAAATAAAAGAGAGAATATAGAGAAGGGGATGACAAAAAGAAAGTAAATGAAAGGGAAGAAAGAAATGTGGAAAAGTGAATCGAAACCCAAAAAGGTATTTTAGAAGGTGTCATGCTTTGCAATGCTTGATATTTTGTTTAGCCCTTTTGAAATCTCATTTTCTTGATTTCCCCACCTAACGATTAATCCCATGGCCCCGTCAAAATCAAAGTAAAAGACCTCTTGATTCTTAATTGTTTTCATTAATAAAGTAGAGATTCGGTTAATAGTCAAGCTTATGGTAGAATTCATTCCTTGAGGAACTTGAGCGAATTGCTATATGTCCTTAAACACTTGAGTGAGGTGAGAAAGAGTGCCCGAATCAGTGAGAATATGAATTAGAGAAACCTAAGCTTCTAATTGGACTTTAAATTGATTGTCTCTTGATGAATTATTTGAAAATGCCTGTTACTTGGATTAGTTGTTACTAGGGTTCTTAGTTCACTATCCATGCCCTGTTTTTGTTTCTTCTGGCCTTGGTGATTGCTTAAGGACAAGCAAAGTCTTAAGCTTGGGGTGATTTGATGAGTGTGATTTCACCTCATATTTCATGTACATTTTGCATGCATTTTCGTATAGTTTAGGCATATTTAATTTGATTATTAGTTAGTTTTTATCTTGGAACAGGTGAGACGGTTTTGTCTGGTTCAACTAGTAGGTCACGGCCGTGATGGGCATCACGGCTAGGCCGTGACCAGTTCTGACTTTTGGGGGTCTGGTACAGCTGTGAACGGAATACGTGACATGGACGACTAACTTTCATCCTGCTTGGTAGAGGATGCATTGTGATAGGACCGTGGCTGCGTCTGCATGTAAGTACAGATGCATGAGAGAAAAAAAAGGGTAGATATTAAGTTGAGTCGTTCTTAGAGATGACTGCTACAGTTGACTTGAGAGATGATTGAATGTGCTGCGTGTCTATGTGCTATCTTTGTATTATGCTTTACTGCTTTTTTCCCATCCATGGCGATAGTGTAGATTCTTATCTCCGTGTTCTTTCTATGTACTTTTATATTCTATGTTCTTCCGAGAAGACACTGGGTTAGAGGAGAGAAATTTCATACCTGTACCCGTGAATCCAGCAATAGGTTTGAATACCACGATGTGGATGGGTGGCAGGTGGATCTTTCCACCTTCACCACAGTATATACGAGAGCTTCCAATGTATACTTTCGATTCCCAGATGTATCGATATCCAGTGTTGTTATAGTTTTATAGATTGTGCAATGATTACCTTTCAACCAGATTTGGAATTCATCTCGTGATTCCCAGCTCACATGGGGCTATCCTCGGTCTTCACATGCTAAGAGCCGACGAGGTTTTGTCTATAGAGGTTCATGTGTACACAGTGAGCGGTACCATCAGATGTGTCGTCGTAGATGCATGCTGATGTCCTTTAGCTCCATGTCGGAGTAGGATCCTCTGTGCGGGTACAAGCGTAAGTTTGGAGAGGAGGGTAGTTTTAGGCCATCGTATCTTTGAGACTCGGGGTCGACCAATTCATCTTAAATAGGAATAAGTGTTTGGTAGCATTTTGATATATTGATGTGTTTTGAGAGGGGGATGGGTTGTGAGAAGAGGTAATTGTGAGAGTTATGTTTGTTGGTCTTTCCTATGTATTTTTTATGCTTTCTGTTCATGTACGATATATGTATGACATCAGCTCTATTGATAGGGCCAATATATGTATGTGTTTGTATGTGTTTGATGTTGTTTCTTTAAGGTTTAAGATCTTGCGTATTTCTAATAGGCATGCTAACAATTATTTATACGATTAAGCTTAGTTAATTAGGATGTTCTTTAATTGGACAATGTGGAGTCTCATACTTCTCTGGCACTAAGACACCTCGTTGTGCCCCATTGTGCCTTTATATTAAAAACTCAATAATTAATGTCTTAATCGCACGCTTAACATTACTAAAATACGTAAAAATTAAAACTTAACAATAAACATACAACGTATGAAAATTTAAACCATCACACCATATATAACATACATACAAATCATATGTTTATGTATCAGAGTACCAAAACACTGTCTAGGGTATCCCAGCAGTAGCATCCCTTGCAAGTGCATATTTAAACAAACTAATATTTGCGGAAATATAAAACGTCTTAAGACATACTGGCCATAACTCTTAAACTCTACCATCCGAATTCACAGCTCATCCTCCCGAATCCAGTTCACACGGAGTCCCACCTAGCTCCTCGGTAGCTAGTTCCTCCACCAAGTCTTCTCATACGATCTCATGATAAAATATATACCAAATACAGAAAATAGGGGATAAGAAACAATTCTGTCATCAAAAGCGGAAAAGAATCATAGCATATAATATAACAACAATCACAGACACACATCACTCAAAATCAACCATCATCCTTACTTTACGATATCATCCCCTACCCTCAAACTCATGAAATCTAACCTTTATGCTGACGTGGCCACTACCAATCCTTTCACACATCCCTCATTGGGAATGTCAGTCAGTCGTCCAAGCGACGCGTTCCTAAATCTCGGTGCACAATCTCTTCCATGGTGAGAATACTCATGCAAAGCAATGACACTATAACTGCACATTTTACGTGATGCACACCCTGTCCAGTTCCGAGGGTGCTCATGGAAAGCAATGACACTATAACTGCACAACCTAATATCAAAGTTGGAACGGTCTAGCGAGAACTTCGGACCTCGTGTATTCCAAACACACGGTTGTGAACAATAATGCAAACATATGAATCTCACCGACTCTCATCAATAACAACCTAGTGCCTCAAGCTTCCATTGAGACACCCCGTTGTGCCCCGTTGTGTTATTAGATTAAAACCTCATTAATTAAATTCCTAATCCCGCACTTTACGTGAAAATACGTCAAAATTAAAAACTTAAATTAATACGCATATAAATTTGAATAATTAAAAACAACACACGATCTTTATAATGACACACAAATGTTTTTACACATATTACAAAACATTGTTGAGGGTATCCTCTCAGTACGATCCCTCACAGGCATATACTTAAACAAACTATTATACTTAGCGGAAAAATATAAAACGTCTCACGAGACGCACTGGCCATACATCCTAAACTCTATCACCGTGGTTCACAACTCGTCCTACAGTCTCTGGTTCGTAAGGAGTTCCATCCAACTCCTCAGTAGCCTCCGTTTCATACAGTTCCTTCGAGCTCCTCCGCAACATATTCCTCTATTGGGTCTTCTAACGTAAATAAAGTAGCACACAAAATACAGAAATATAAAGGATAAGAAGCAATTCTATCATTAAAAAGCGGAAAAGTCATAGTATATGAAACAATAAAAGTCACAGACATATCATCATTCAAAACCAACTATCCTCCATAAATCACTATATCAACCTCTACCCTCAGCTCATGCACTCTAAACCTTTATAATGACGTGGCCACTAATCCCCCATTACAGTTAGGGATGTTAGTCAGTCGTCCAAGCGACGCGTCCCCAAAACTGGTGCACACCCTCATTCATGGTGAGAATGCTCATGCAAAGAAATGACACTATAGCTGCACGGCACAGTCGGTGCACACCCTGGATCATGGGTGCTCATGCATAGCAATGACACTATAGCTGCACGGTACAGTCGGTGCACACTATAACTACACATTTTACCTGATGCACACCCTGTCCAGTTCCGAGGGTGCTTATGGAAAGCAATGACACTATAGCTGCACAACCTAATATCAAAGTTGGAACGGTCTAGCGAGAACTTCGGACCTCGTGTATTCCAAACACACGGTTGTGAACAACAATGTAAACATATGAATCTCATCGACTTTCATCAATAACAACCTAGTGCCTCAAGCTTCCGTTGAGACACCCCGTTGTGCCCCGTTGTGTTATTAGATTAAAAGCTCATTAATTAAATTCCTAATCCCGCGCTTTACGTGAAAATACGTCAAAATTAAAACTTAAATTAATACGCAGATAACTTTGAATAATTAAAACCAACGCACCATCTTTATAATGACACACATATGTTTTTACGCATATTATAAACACTGTTGAGGGTATCCTCTCAGTAGGATCCCTCACAGGCATATACTTAAACAAACTATTATACTTAGCGGAAAAATATAAAACGTCTCACGAGACGCACTGGCCATACATCCTAAACTCTATCACTGTGGTTCACAGCTCGTCCTCCGGCCTCTGGTTCGTAAGGAGTTCCATCCAACTCCTCAGTAGCCTCCGTTTCATACAGTTCCTTCGAGCTCCTCCGCAACATTTTCCTCCATCGGGTCTTCTAACGTAAATAAAGTAGCACACAAAATACAGAAATATAGAGGATAAGAAGCAATTCTATCATCAAAAAATGGAAAAGTCATAGTATATGAAAAAATAAAAGTCACAGACATATCATCATTCAAAACCAACTATCCTCCATAAATCACTATATCAACCTCTACCCTCAGCTCATGCACTCTAAACCTTTATAATGACGTGGCCACTAATCCACCATTACAGTTAGGGAAGTTAGTCAGTCGTCCAAGCGACGCGTCCCCAAAACCGGTACACACCAACATTCATGGTGAGAATGCTCATGTAAAGAAATGACACTATAGCTGCACGGCACAGTCGGTGCACACCCTGGATCAAGGGTGCTCATGCATAGCAATGACACTATAGCTGCACGGTACAGTCGATGCACAATCTCATCCATGAAAAGAATGCTCATGTAATACAATGACACTATAGTTGCACGGTACAATCGGTGCACACCCTGGTTCTCTCTCTCGAGGGTGCTCAAGCAAAGCATTGACACTATAGCTGCACGAATTAAATCTAACATTGGACGGTACCACAAGGACTTCGGACCTCGTACGTTTTCAAACATACGGTTATAAACACAATGTAACCTATGATTCTCACTGAGTTACATTAATAACAACCTAGTACCTCAAGCTTCCATCACAGCCTCAACTCACATTCTATGACACATTTCATCTCTAAAATAATCCATTTAAGCTTGGCACTTCTAATTCACCGATACTTTCTCACCCAACCCAAATCTCCCGAACAACATATATCCTCGCTTAAAATCAAATAAGCATAGTACTAAAAACCAAGCAGATCATGCGTAAAACAATATCAAAGAATATTCTAACACCAAAAATAATATGTCACATGCAGTGGAATACCTCAACCAGTGTATCACAGTAAATTCAACAACATAAAATCAGACACCATCAAATACTTTAAAATCAACCTAATGTCGATAAACCTACAATCCCCGAATCACCATTGAATTTACAGAAAAGGTTTCCAATGTGATTTTGGTCTTGTCGATTACTCAACTAATAGTAGGGTTTAGGTCGCCCTATACAATTATTATATAATATATTACTTATCGATTCCGACGATAGAGTGATCCTTTCCCCCACCTGAGTTATCACCGGAATTCCGAATCCGACGTTCCTTGTTATCACACCCCAGCTTAACAGTTTCACCTTAAACCAAACAACATAATCAACGAATTAATCAACAAAACCAACTATGCCCACTTTATGCTAGGTTCGGCCATTCAATTCTAATCTTTTGGATACTAACTACTTAGGTCTTAAATAGTCAGGATAAAATGCTATAAATTGAAAATATGAACTAAAAATTATCCAACCTCTTAGGGTAAGTTTCAGCCAACATAGAAAAAATAGGTTGGAAATTTCATTTTGATTCAAGCTCTTTGATTTAGATAATATACATACTAGAGAGTTTAAATCAAGCATTAGATTTCAAAAATGAAACAAAAACACTAAACCCCTCTTAGATGATGATAGTAGGAGTCATTTAGAGATCATAGCAACTGATTTCACATTAAAAGGATTTTTCTACAATTTTCTAGAATTATTTGAAGTTCTATATCATGGAATGTAAAATCAGAAATAGGAAGATTAATAATCTTGAGATGAGATGATCATGGATGATCCTATTACCTTAAGAGTGTGAATAAGATAAAGAAAAGATTTTGATCTTGGCAACTTCTTCAATGGAGGTCTTGGATCAACAATGGAGTTTTTGTGTGTTTTAGAAGAAGATGAAGATATGAGTGGGGGGTGGGGGGGGATTAATGGGTTTTGTAATTATTTAATTAATATATGATTAACTATGGTTAATAATTAACTTAACTAGGGTTATGTTGCTAACCATGATTAAAATCATGTGACTCATATTAATTGAATGGTGTGGCTGCTCCTAGTCCACACAAACTAACATTGATTCCTTAACCATGGTTAAAATTTAACTCAACGTCGGTTAGGTTAAGCTTAGGGGTATTTTGGTCATTTCACTTGAAAAATTCCCTATTACTAAAATTTAATACTGGACTCCTTGTCCTCTCTACTACATTAATCTCTCATAATACCTTAGCTCCATAATCGACTCGATCGTTTACCCGACTTATCCCCCGTCTTAGATTTTACGCGTTTTCTTAAAGATTACGCTCGAATAAATAATATTAATTTCATCTCCTAACGAATTTTTTCGGAAGTTGGAAAATTGTCCAGGACAAAATATAAAACCTAATGGTTTCGTTCATGAATCGAAATTAGGGTTTCTGCTCAATAAAATCTTCATCGCCGGTTGAAAAAGGCAAGACTCAAATCTGAATTTTCAACCCAAAATTTAACTGTAACTCTCTACCATAATATAGATTATGAATATGATTTTATTTTATTTAAAATCATTTTATCTCTCTCATATTAAAATATAAATTATTATATTTTAACTGGTTAAACAGTGTAATTAAAATCAGGCTGTTACATTACTACCCCTCTTAGAAAAAAAAATTCGTCCTCAGAATTTACGTACCTTAGAAAAGATGTGGATATTTGTCGAAGCTCCTTAATCTCTCTATCTGCTATCCTTACAGGTAAAGTCTCATACTCTAGATTCTCTCACAGTTGTATAGACTCAGAATCAATAACATGTGAAGGATCAGGATAATACTTTCTTAACTGAGAGACATGAAAAAATCATGAAGGTTGGAAAGATTAGGTGGTAAGGCAATATGGTAAGCTACTGGACCAATCCGTCGAAGAATCTGAAATGGTCCAATGAATCGAGAAGTAAGTTTTCTGGACTTGATAGCTCTGCCAATTCCAGTTTTCTGAGTAACTCTCAAGAACACGTGATCACCCTCCTGGAATACTAACGGTCTCCTCCTCTTGTTACTGTAGCTCATCTGCCTATCTTGTGCTTCCTTCATCTTTTCCCTTATCTTCCGGACTTGTTCCATAGTCTGTGCTTCCTTCGTATGGTGCCATTCCAATACTACTGTGAAAACTATTGTTATAAGTAAATTCAATCAATGGCAAAAAATCATCCCAACTGCTAGTGTGCTCCAACACACAAGCTCTCAATAGATCTTCCAATGACTGAATTGTCCTCTCTGACTGTCCATCAGTCTGGGGATGATAAGTAGAATTCATTCTCAATTTTGTCCCCAAGGCATTTTACAATTGTCTCCAAAATCTAGATGTGAATCTAGGATCTCGATCTAAGACAATGCTCGTTGGCACACCATGTAACCTAACAACTTCTTTGATGTTAATCTGGGTCAACTTCTCCAAATTATAACTTTCACCAATAGGTAAGAAGTGAGCACACTTTGTCAACCTATCAATGATAACCCAAATTGCATCATGCTTCATAGAAGTTCGTGGTAATCCAACCACAAAATCCATAGCTATGCTATCTCATTTCCACTCTGGAATAACTAATGATTGTAATAAGTCGGCCGGCTTCTGATCTTCAATCTTAGACTTATGACACACCAGGCAAGATAAAACATACTCCGCTATCTCTTTATTCATCCTTGTCCACCAAAACATTTTCTTTAAATCCTGATACATCTTAGTGGATCCAGGATGAAAACTAACTTACTTTTATGTGCGTCCTCCAATATCATCTTCCTAAGTTCTGCATCCTCTGGCACACATATTCTATCTCTAAACCTTAACACACCATATGTTCCTCTACTAAACTCAAACTTTACCTTCATCTATACCTTTACTTATTTCCTGAAGATATAGATTCTAAACTTGTTTATCTTTAAGATCTTTCATAAAATCATTACTAATCGTGATCATACTTAGGCAAATTTTATCCTCAACCAACTCCATTCCTAAGTTCAAATCCCTGAACCGCTCCAGTAATTCCAACTCCTTAACCATCATCGCGGATACATGCAATGATTTCCTACTCAAGGCATCCACTACAACATTAAACTTCGCTCCATACAGAAAGTGAAGCCACATCTTTAATGCGAACACTATGGCTGCCAACTCCAAACTGTCCTAACGGATCGGTTAAAGTCAACACAGGTGATGTAGTCAACATGTCCTTCAGCTTTTGGAAACTCTGCTCACACTTGTCCGTCCATACAAAAGCTGTATTTTTCCTAGTCAATTGCGTCATAGGCAACGCAATCTTCGAGAAACTCTCTATATACCTTCGATAATATCCAGCTAACCCTAGAAAACTTCGTACTTCACTTACTGACTTAGGCCGTTCCCACTTAAGAACTGCCTCTACCTTAGCTGGATCTACTGCTATACCTTCTTTGTTAATCACATGTCCAAGAAATTGGACTTCTTCCATCCAAAATTCACACTTGGAAAGTTTAACATAAAGCAGCTATCCTTCAAAACTTGCAGCACCGCTCTCAAATGTTCCTCATGCTCTTCCCATGTACGAGAATAGATAAGGATGTCTCCAATGAACACAACAACAAACTTATCGAGGAACGGTCTAAAAGTTATGTTCATGTAATCCAGGAACACTGATGGAGCATTAGTCACCCCGAAAGGCATAACTAAATACTCGAAGTGCTCGTACCTCGTCCGAAAAGTTGTTTTAAGTATATTTTCCTTTCTTACTCTAATCTGATGGTATCCAGACCTCAAATCAATCTTAGAAAACATTGTTGCTCCTTTCAATTGATCCATCAGATCATCTAACCTAGGCAACGGATACTTGTTCTTAATTGTTACCTTGTTCAACTGTCGGCAATCCGTGCACAACCTAGCACTTCCATCCTTTTTCTTAACAAATAATACCGGAGCTCCCCACGGTGAAACACTCAGTCTTATGAACTCTTTTCCCAACATGTCATCCAACTGTTTCTTTAACTCCGCCAATTCTACAGGTGATATCCGATAAGGCGCTATAGCTATAGGTCTTGTCCCCGGTACGAGATCAATTGTGAATTCCACTTTTCTTTCTGGTGGCAAACCTGGAACGTCAGTAGGGAAAACTTCAGGAAACTCTCTCACAATAGGCATATAATCTATACTAGGAGTCTCATTAGCTTCCACCGCGAACAGCATCACGTACAGTCGAGAATCATCACTCCTCATGGATACTCCTTCATTGGCAGAGACTACACTAGAAGGTTCGAGAAATGATAAAGTCTTGATAGAACAATCTAGCACTACATGGTTAGCCAAAAGCCAATCCATGTCAAGAATAACATCTATCTGTTGCATAAGCAAATAGATAAGGTCTACAATAAATGTCTTATTCTCAACAACTATAGGACAATGCCAACAAGCAGACATAGTAGTCAAAGGATTACTGGTTGGAGTAGATACTGTAAGGGTATAAGGTAATTTGAAAATAGTTAAGTTCAAATGACCCACACACTCATGCGAAATAAAAGAATGTTTAGGGCCTGAGTCAAACAACACATACGAGAGTCAACCGGCTATCAAACACATACCTTGTATAAGATCAGCAGATTGAGAGGATTTTGCTCCCCTCACGGTAAACTCTCTTCCAGTGGCTTGAGGTCTGGCCACTTGTTGTCTTCCGGCCGGAACGCCTCTTCCAGCTCCAGCTCTGTAAAACCCCGATTTTCTGCTTCTTGTTAATATGTGATTTACTGTGTGCTTGCCAGTAATTAATTTTAAAGTTTTAGAGATTATTTTGATAAACTAAAATCATTTTTATAACTTATTTTATCCTAGGAAGCTCCAGTAAAAAATTTCAGCTGAAAATTCAGACGAATTCCGGTCTGCGTTTTCTCTATCTGTACAAGTTTACTGATCAGAAAATGAAATTTTGACTCGTGAACGAAACGATTTGGACTTCTAATTATGATTGCTAATGTTTCCAATATTTTAAAAACTTTTTGTTATAAAATTTTATTTTATTGATTTTTCGGGTACGATTTTTATAAGAAATACGATCGTTTTATACTACCAGGGAGATGAATTGAACTGGAACTAAACAAAGGGAAGTCAATGAATTTATTTTCATCAGATTTTGGGGTTTTTGGTGAGCAAAATATGCTTTGAATAGTAAACCATTATTACATGAAATCATTATTTTCATAATAAATTATTATATTTCAAAAAAAAATTAAAAATACAAATTAAAAATTTTAATTTTTCCTCTCTTTTTATGTTGAACCAGCACCCCCCTCCTCTATATAAACCCCTCTTCCTCACACTTCTTCACTTTTCCTCTCATAAACTCCAAAGCACTCATAACACACTTGTTTAAGTTCTTCTTGTTTTTGAGCAAACTAAAGTCTTGCTCTCAAGGCTTCTAATTTCTACTACACCTAGGTATAATGTTTATCTCTTCTACTTTAAGTTTCTTGCCATTTTTATTTTCTACATATGCATGTCAAAGTTGTTCATGAAAGCTTATTCCTTTTGCTTTAAAACCACTTCCTTTCAAGTTCTACTCATCTTCATCACCATCATCAACACTTGCATGTTAAAAAAGGCTTTCCCATGACCTATTTTGAAGGGTGGCCGAAACCCTAAGGGAGGAAAGGTTGAAGGTTTTTCAAAAATTTCTACATGCATGTTAATTATTTATGTTCATGGTTCCAACTCATGGTCTTAGAAGAAAAAACCTTTTTACATGAAAATGGTTTCTATCAACTCCTACTCATTTTCACTTTCATTTTCATGTCTTGCATGTGTTCAAAAAGTTATCCTCCCTATGATCATGGTGTGGCCAAAAACACCAAGAGGTTAAAGGGAAGAGCTTTTGATGAAATCTCACATGCATAGCTTAAGGACTTTAATTTAAGTATTTTTCAAATTATGTAGTTGTTAACAATATGCATTCCTTCATTGTTGTGATTCTATGGCTAAAACTCTAAAATATTTGAGTTAGTGAAGCCTAACTTTTGATCATTGGAAGGATGCATGTTTAATGAAACTATAAACTTTGCTTGAGTGAAGTAATGTTTACTTTGAAAAATTTTAATGTTCCTAACCCTTGTATTTTAAAGGGGCCGAAACTCACTTGATGAGTTGATGAGGCTTGTTCAAAAATTTTTTAAAGTAAAAGGATGTTTAGAACACTATAGTACTTACATGCATGAAATTAGATTGGTGAAAAATCATATTTTTCCACCATTTCTAGTGGAGGCCGAAACCTATGGTTGATGAGGCTAGGGTTTGAAATTGTATTTTTCAAGTTTTAAATTTTATTTACCTATTTGATACTTAAAAAGTCGAAATCCAAAAGCTTGTAGAAATTAAAATTTTCTAGCCTATTTTAAAGAGCATGACCGAAAGTATGCATGAAGAATAAGGGTGATTTATAAAAATTTTAACATATGTTAAACATTTGTTTTGATTAAAATTGCAATCGTAACGAGAACTCAAGTTCGTTTCTTTGAAACCACGATCGAATCCTTTACCATTTTACTCTGAGGTAAGGGAAGAAAGCCTGATGGATATTATTATTATGATGACTATGTGTTACCTATGTTTGCTTAATGATGATTGATTTTGTTTGGATAAATATGATGAGTTTTTATGTGATCTATATGCATTATGTGTATACTTGATTTGTACAAAGTTTATGATTATATAAATGTGGTAGCGTAATGATATATTTGTTCAAGTTGTTGCACTGAAAGCTTAACCTTGGGTTAGAGCTCAATTAAATAAATTAAGATAAAAGTCTTAATAGAAATTGTGGAGGAATCTATAAATAAATAATTATATTTGAAAGTAAGTTTTGATAGAAAAGAGAAGAAAGATAAAATCATATTTCAAATTTATTTTGTAATATTAGAAATTTTATGAAAAAGGGCAATATATTTTTCTTTTGATGAGAAGTAGAATTTTTGGAAATAAATTAACAAGTAAAAAGGGGTTTCACAATTAATTCCTTAAATTAGAAGGAATTCTTTTAAAAGAAAATTTAATTTGATTTTCGTTGAAAAAGAATGAAATTTTTAAAAATAAGGTGATTTTTGAAAAAGAATTTCAAATAAAAAGTTTTACTAAAG
This sequence comes from Sophora flavescens, assembly GCA_030762895.1. Lineage (NCBI taxonomy): Eukaryota > Viridiplantae > Streptophyta > Magnoliopsida > Fabales > Fabaceae > Sophora > Sophora flavescens. Next base: position 117,139,406 of record CM061068.1, read on the forward strand.
TCTTTACTCAAAATAATATTCTAATAACTTGGATAAGTTATGGAAATTTTGGTTTTGTTTTGTTTTTCACTAGATGAAAAATAACGTTGAAAAGTGGATCTAGTAACCGAGACGTCGGGCTACTAGTGATAATAAACACGTTGATCTATCATCTGTGTCACGTTGTTGTGGACTGTGTGTCCTTATACGTTATTGTGGACTATGTGTCCTACATACGTTATACAAACGTGGTAAAAGAAGTAAAGGTGAAAAGTTGATTTTTCTATGACCACAAAGTCTAAAACTGGTGCATCTGTTTAAGACTCTTGTGATTGGACAGTCGGACTCAAATGTCCTATGTTTACAAACGTTAATACATTGAAAAATTATGAAGGTCGTGAGCCTTTGAGCTTCGACAAGGAAAGATTTATAAACAAAGAAAAGCTGCAATAATAAAAAAAAAATCATGCATTTGGCAGACGTGCCCAAAGTTGTTTTGTGTGAATACCTTGAAGGGCAGGGTATGTCATGCTACGTTGTATCATTGTGCCTTGGCGGACAATGAAATCCATATGCCTTGATTACTATGCCTTGAGTTGAATAGTATGCTATGGACATCCACGTACGTTGCACACTGTGCTAGGTGTTTTGGGCAGTGTAGTGGACTAACACGTCGTGCCTTTTATGGTAAAAATTTCCGGCCTGGTCGGCTCATTTTAGACAAAGTGAAGTTGGGGTCTCCGGAGATCATGATAGAAGTTGAATTATAGAAGTGCCATGGTTTTCAAAAAGCGATGATTATCTCTTTCTATGTACTGCTTAAAGTGGTATCTTGTTATTTGTATATGATGTTTTTGTATGTTTTGGGTGCATATAGTTGTCATAATTATCCATATATTGGTATCTTACACTTGCATTTTCCTTCATGTATATATGTATTTATCTTATTATGTTGAGACTAGATGGACCCAGCTCTGCCTCTCGTGCACTCCCGGATACGGGCGATCATGTTTGAGGATGCCGACAACCCTGGGGCTTGGGTGATTCATCCAGGGAATCACACAGCCAAGTACACTGGCCCGGTTTCACTATAGAAGGAACACAGGAGGGAGGTCCAGAGAGGAGGATTCATACCATGGAGACCATCCAGATATCATTTCCGCCAGTCTGGTTTTATGTACAACGTTTAGCTGAGCAGGGACTGCTAGTGTTGGATCCACCATCAGCTTCACCCATAGAGGAGGACCCCGAGGAATTCATAGAGGAGGAACCTCAATATCATCCTATGAGAAGTGATGATGATGATGATGCACCTGGCGAGGGAGCCGGAGTGGAAGTATCCTCTTCTGATACTTCTTTTGGATATAGGGGAGACTTCAGTGGCCTCCAGAATGGGTATCACTAGTTTGTCTTGACCAGCTTAGGAAGTCTTGTTTTATTTTGGGGCAGTGATGTTGGATGAATCTTGTCAGTCGCATGTTTTATTTTGTCTCTTTAAACTCTAGTACAATGTAGTGTTCCGTTTAAGAAAACTTCTGTCAATGCACCTGTCACTAAGAAGGTGTTTGTTATCAATGTGAATAATATGTATGTTTTCTATGAATGTAAGTTGGTCTTTTAATTCCATTGTCTTAAGTTGTGAGTTTTATTTAATAATGAATTACTAATTAGATATAAACATTCTGAAAGAAATCGACATGGATTCTAATAACGTTTACATTAGTAAAAAGGGTTAATTAATGAAATGCTAGGGTAAGGGTGTTACAAGATCTCTCGTTTCCAGCTCTTCTTCCTGCAGCTGCCGGCTATTGCATAACCCGCCGCCTGCAATCTCTTGCCATATTGCCTGGTTTCCCACAATTGAAACAACTAGGCCTTTCCGTGCAATCCCTAATATGATGCGATCCTCCGCATCTGAAGCAAGCATAGCCTTGTTGTTGCTGACCCGATCTAACCACTGGTGCTGGTGCAGGTGTCTGTGTTGGTATAGCATATGGTCTCTGCCTCCACTGAGAACCACTTCCTCCGCGCCTTTGAAAATTTGTTCGGTTAGGACCTCCACTCCTTAATTGTTTCTACTCATTGGCCATCCTCAGATCTATACTTTCAATAACACTACATCTCTCCACCAGTTCCGGGATATACTGAATGTCGAGAGACACCACAACCCTCTGCAGCAAATTTCTAAGTCCTTCCTCAAATCTTCTACATTGTCAGTCCTCACTTTGAAACCTCTGATAGAATTCCAAAAACTTGATCAACGCCTCAAAACGTGACGCATAATCACCAACAGACATGTTGCCTTGTTTGAGGTTTGTGAATTCTTTTTCCTTCTCGCGTCGAACTAAACGCGGAAAATATTTTTCGAAGAAGTATTCGGTGAATAACTTCCAGTTAATGTTTCCGTTCTCAGCTTCCAATAGCCTTTTCTTTCCTTTCAACCAAAATTATGCTCCTTCAGTTAGCATGAAGGCAGTATAAGTTACTTTTCTATCATCACTGCAGCGCACAGTTTCAAATATCTTCTATATTTCTTGTAGCCACTATTCCTCCTTCTTTAGTTCATACTCTCCACGGAATTGAGGTGGATTCCCTTTCAGAAAAGTAGCCAATCCAACATCTTCAGCTGTTGCAGTCCTCCTCTGATTCTTTAGTTCCAGCTGCTCTCTATTCATCTGCAGCATCTCAGCATTCTGCTGAGTTTGTAATAACATAGCAGCAGCTATTGTTTCCATGGTATTGGGAGTCATGGATGACTCTCCTCCATTGGTGTCATTGTTGACAGCTCCTATGATTCTTTCTGGAGCTCTATCACCACTGTTAATTGGACGTCCTCTTCCTCGAGCCACGATTCTGTAAAAGAAACCATCCTCTCTACTAATGTTAGTTATCGCGTCGAGTTTGGACACACTACCCAACTTCTAAGCATAGTCAAAATCCGATGTGGATCCAACTAGACACGGCCAGTAACAACATTCTAGACGTCACAGTCCGATTAGAATCGAACTACTCTGATACCAAAATGAGACACCCCGTTGTGCCCCGTTGTGTTATTAGATTAAAACCTCATTAAATAAATTCCTAATCGCGTGCTTTACGTAAAAATAGGTCAAAATTAAAAGCTTAAATTAATACGCATATAACTTTGAATAATTAAAAACAACACACCATCTTTATAATGACACACATATGTTTTACATATATTACAAAACACTGTTGAGGGTATCCCTTCAGTAGGATCCTTCACAGGCATATACTTAAACAAACTATTATACTTAGCTAAAAGATATAAAACGTCTCAGAGACGCACTGGCCATACATCCTAAACTCTATCACTGTGGTTCAAAGCTCGTCCTCCGGCCTCTGGTTCGTAAGGAGTTCCATCCAACTCCCCAGCAGCCTCCATTTCATACAGAGTTCCGTCCAGCTCCTCTGCAACATATTCCTCCATCGGGTCTTCTAACGTAAATAAAGTAGACACACAAAAAACAGAAATATAGGGGATTATAAGCAATTCTATCATCAAAAACTGGAAAAGAGTCATAGTATATGAAACAATAAAAGTCACAGACATATCATCATTCAAAACCAACTATCCTCCATAAATTACTATATCAACCACTACCCTCAGCTCATGCACTCTAAACGTTTATAACGACGTGGCCATTAATCCCCCATTACAGTTAGGGATGTTAGTCAGTCGTCCAAGCGACGTGACCCCAAAACCGGTGCACACCCTTATTCATGGTGAGAATGCTCATGCAAAGCAATGACACTATAGCTGCACGGCACAGTCGGTGCACACCCTGGATCAAGGGTGTTGATGCATAGCAATGATACTATAGTTGCACGGTACAGTCGGTGCACAACCTCATCCATGGTAATAATACTCATGTAATACAAAGACACTATAGCTACACGGTACAGTCGGTGGACACCCAGGTTCTCTCTCTCGAGGGTTCTCAAGTAAAGCATTGACACTATAGCTGTACGAATTAAATCTAACATTGGACAGTCCCACAAGGACTTCGGACCTCGTATGTTTTCAAACATACGGTTATGAACACAATGTAACCTATGATTCTCAATGAATTACATTAATAACAACCTAGTGCCTCAAGATTCCATCATAGCCTCGACTCACATTCTATGACACATTTCATCTCTAAAATAATCCATTTAAGCTAGGCACTTCTAATTCACCGATACTTTCTCACCCAACCCAAATATCCCGAACAACATATATCCTCGCTTAAAATCAACTAAGCATAGTAATAAAAACCAGGCAGATCATACGTAAAACAATATCAGAGAATATTCAAACACCAAAAATAATACGTCACATGCAGTAGAATACCTCAACCATCATATCGCAAACAATTTAATAATAAATAAGTCAGACATCCTCAAATACTATAAAATTATCCTAATGGTGATAAACCTACAATCCCCAAATCATCATTGGTATTACGGAAAAGTTTCCAATGTGATTTTGGTATTGTTGATTACTCGACCACTAGTAGGGTTTAGGTCGCCCTACACCATTATTACAAAATATACTACTTATCCATTCCGACGACGGGATGATTCTTTCCCCCACCTGAACTTATCATCGGATTCACGAACTTTCTGATCCTCGTTACTACACCAAGATTATCAATTAACCTTCAACCAACTCCATCTTTTGGATCCTAGTTACTAGAGTATTAACTAGCATAGATAAATTGTTTAATGACAAAAATATCAATAAAAATCCTCTAACCACTTGGTTAGGGTTTCGGCCATAAAGAGTAAAGTAGGATAGCCATTCCTTTTGCTCACAAACTCTTGGATCTAGAACCTACACACCTTAGATAGTTCATACGAATCATTATCCAATTAAAGATTGAAGAAAACTCATTTTGCCTAAATGAACATAGATTCGGCCCGCATAGTAAAATAGGGCTAAGAGTTTCTTTTGATTTCAAACTTCTAGATATAACAACTAGAGGTATTAGAGAGGTAAGATCAAGTGTCATCTTTTTAAAAATTGAACAAAACTTCGTTTGCCTAAACATACAAAGTTTCGGTCATTTGGAGAAAAATAGGAAGGAAATTTCTTTTGCTTCCATGCTCTTAGATAATCGAAATAGAAGTCATATAGAGTTCATAGAAATTGATCTCACATTAAAATGATTTTTCTTTGATTTTCTAGAATTATTTGAAAATCTAGATCTAGGAATTAGAATCTGTGAAAACTTAATGAAAATGGAAGTTTGATGGATGATTAATGAAGCTAAGAGGATGAGGAATAGGATCCTCACCTTGAAATGAAGAAGTTTGATGAAGAACTTGAAGAGAAATGAAAAACTTAGCAAGAACACTAAGGAGGTTCTTTGTTTTTTGTGAGGAACAAGCTTAGAATGAAAATAGAAATTTGTCTTAGTGTGGGAAAGGGTGTGGGCAGCCGTGAGGATGAGTGAGTGAGTGAGTGAGTGAGTGAGTGAGTGAGTGAGTGAAATTGTTTTGTTTAAAGCTTAAGAGTGAACCATGGTTGAATGATAACTTAAGCTTGGTTAAGAAATCTAATATGATACTAACTAGGCTTAGTCTTCATCATTGCTAAGAGAAAAATGTGTGGTGAATGAGTGAAAGGTGGTATTGGCCGAATTTTGCACCACAAATGAGGAGGAGGAAGCCAACTTGTTCTTGTCTAGGTCTTAACCATGGTTAGCATTTAACTAGGATAGGTTAGGTTTAGGGTATTTTGGTCATTTCACCTAAAAGACATGATTACCTGCATTAAATGCTTCATAAATGCTTGGTGAGTAATGGTGGTGACTCAACCCATGACTCAGCTCCTCCGGTGTTCGGTTTTATGTCTGCAGTTCTGTTTCCGACTCCATCGATTTCCCAATTAGGGTTTCCGTCTGTTTTTTGCCAAAATTCACCAGAATAAGTTATAATATTTTATTTTGAGCAGAAATTTGGAAAGTATAATTCTCCACGGACATAATATAAAAATCTACCATTTTTCAGTTTCGAGTCAAATTAGGGTTTTATGCCGGTATAAAATTATATTGCCAGTAAAAACGCAGACCGGTTTCCGTCTGAATTTTCAACCCAAAATATCACCATAACCCTCCACCATAAGGTAGAGTATGAATATGATTTTTTTTATCCAAAATCATTTTCTTGGTCTAAGATAAAATATATAAATAATTATGTCTTAACCGGTAATACTGCTTATATAAAAAAGCAGGGTGTTACATTACTGCCCCACTTAGAAAAAAATTATGTCCTCGGAATTTACGTACCTCAGAAATTCACGACTCGAAACTAGACAGCATCTTGTAATCAGGTTTTAATCTAAAGATCCTACATTGTATTTTCAATTGTTGTTTGCCCCCTAATTAACATTAGTAACTCCATAACATAATTCATCCTTATATCGTTCTATTTATCCTCGAAACTATCCATCACTACATTATGTTCATTGTCCTTAACTATTCATCTTAATCTATCATCCTTAACGGGCATAATTTAAGCTTAATCATTTTCCTCTTCTTAATATTGATCTACTAGAAAACCTTATTTCAACATCCAAATTCCACCATTTACACCACAATCAATTCTACCTTAACTTCCTACTCAATGTATCCAATCACGGCCTTAGTTCCTTTGAGTGTATTCCACTATTCCTGATTATATCAAAATCACACATACCTTCTATGAGATCTGTAGATTGAGAGGATTCATCTCCCCTCACAGTAAACACTCTCCCAGTGGCCTGAGGTCTGGCCATCTGTTGTCCTGTTGCCGGAACAACTCTTCCAACTTCACCCATGTAACCTCCAGCTCCTCTACCAACAGCGACCGGCTACTGCATAGCCCGCTGTCTACAATCCCGAGCCATATGACTTGGTTTCCCACAATGGAAACAACTGGGTCTCCCCATGCAATCTCTAGCATAATGTGGTCCTCCGCATCTGAAACAAACTCCGCCTTGCTGCTGCAAACCTGCTCCAATCACTGGTGTAGTAGCAACTGGTGTTGGTGCAGCTGTCTGCACTGGTCTAGTATATGGTCCATGTCTCTTCTAAGAACCACTACATTCTCTCCTCTAAAGACCTGACCGAATAAGACCTCTACTCCTCTCCTGCCTCTGCACAACATCTTGCCTCAGATCTATACTTTCTATGGCACTGTATCTCTCAACCAGCTCCGGGAAACTCTGGATATTGAGAGGCACGATTGCTTTCTGTAGTTCGTGTCGTAGTCATTCCTCAAATCTTCCACTGCCAATCTTCATTGGGAAATCTCTAGTAGAACTCTGAAAACTGAATCGGAGCCTCAAAGCGTGACATATAATCCCCAATAGTCATGTTGCCCTGTTCCAGATTCATGGACACCCTCTCTTTCTCTCGTCGAACTAGTCGCGGAAAATACTTCTCGAGGAAACAACCACGGAATAACTTCCAACTAATGAGTCTACCCTCTGCCTCCTGCGACACCCCTTCTAGGGTCATCACATTAATACCCAAAAGCGTAAAATTAATTATTTATTTGCTGGTTACTTTCGGAAAATATATTTTTGAGTAACTGTTTCTTTACGAAAATAGTGCTGGATTTTTTTTTTCCACATAGAACCATCATACTCCTAACAACCATATACATATATTTATATATATGCATCATCTTTTAATTACACGATACCTATAATAGGAGATAACAAAAGAGCCCTCATAAGTATAGGCTATTCTCCATCAAACTAAGTAAAGAAAATAAAGACATATACATATCAGTAACGAGTAGTCTAGAACCATACCAAAAACTCATGGCTCTCAGAAGCCAGATCAAAAACTGACAAGACTCGCTACCCCAAAACTACACCTATAGCTGGTCAAGCTAGTGAAACCCATTGGGAAGATCCTGATGATCAACCCCACCTACAACTGAAGTATCTGACGAAGATGCATCTGCTTCCGCTTCGTCGTCGGAAGACTCCTCATCATCAACCGCAGGAGGGTGAAACTAAATATCATCCTCAACGTATTCCTCTGGTTCCTCCTCAACATCATCTAAATCCACCTCGACATGAGGCTCCTCGGGTCCTACTATCCGAATAGGATTTGGCTGAGGTAACGGATCCATCATCCCATGCTCATCCAGGTACTGCAGGTATAGCCACATTGGAGGTAGAGATACCTCGATAGTCTCTACGACATATACTCGCTGTTGTGGTCCTTCATCTACTATGCTGATAACTTCTTTGTTGGGACCGTGATAGGTGGTGCTGAGTGCCCCAGGGTTAATCTCCCAGGCACCACCATATTGTGCTTGATCAAAAATGATCGATCGAACCCTCGACTGTACCAACGGTATATCCGGGTTCATCTGAATATGTAAGAGTGAGAAACCAATATATGGATCTTACTCAATAACTACATACTAGCCACCACATAACACATAAAAATTTACCAAACACAAGTATTCATAAGCAATTAGTATATCAATGGGCTTAACACCCCAAACATCATCGTGTAAAAATTATGCATGACACTTCATATTCATCATCTAATTTCGTCCTAATGTCATGAGATATCCCAACACATTGTGAGTTGATCAGGCTCCATTGCCACACAGGCTAACTTGGCACGCAGCCACAAGGCACGCAGCCTACACCCATCCAAACAGGCACAAAGCCAAGCACGCAGCCAAAACAAATTGCATATTGTCCACACTCAGGGCACCAGTAGCAACGAGATGAGGTCTCTATGTCCTCCCTAGGCACATGAGAAAAACACAGTAAGAATTACCTGACGCCGCAGGTAATTAATACATCGAACCGCGGGCACATATGCCAAATGCATGCAAAACACTTTTGTTGATAACTCTTTTCTTTGTGTTCAATCTTTCTTTGCCGAAGCTCAAAATGGCTTACGACTCACAGAGTTTTAAACATCTTTAAAACTTTCATTACAACACAGGACCTCACAGTCCGAGTGCTCAATCACGACACCTCTCGACCGATGCACCAGTCATAGGTTCGTGGTAATAGAAAACATCTTAAATGTTTCAATACGGTATACACCACGTATACGGTACAGGTCCTCAAAGTCCAAAGGACCCCATGTCCATAACAACACAGAACCTTAGTACCCCGACGTCTCGGTTACTAAGTTCAACAACACTTTCAACACGGTTGAATTAATTTTTGTTTTCAGAAAATATCTTAAAATTGGAAATTCATTAATAAAATAATAAAACTTAGTTTTTCACAAACCAATGAGTCACTTGAGGTTTAATCTTTTTCAAAATATGCACTGCCGTATCAAAACACTTGCCGTCTACATTTTTCCAACTTTGCCGTCAAATATTATTTTTAAAGCTTTTTAAGTCAAAATTAGCCTTTTTCCACTTAATTAATTTTCTAAAATCATAATTAACTTATTTTCACCAATTAATTTCATAAAATAATATTTTGCAATATTCCGGATTTTCTTACGTAAAAACTAGCAGTGCGAAAATATTTTCACGGTTTCACGCTCATTGTGACTCATAATACACTCTTACAATATTATATTATTAAAATAATAATATTTTCCAAAATTCCTTATTTTTCCAAATTAAAAATTTCCATTATTATATATCAATATTTTATCATTAAAACATTGAATATAATTTACGAAGCTTCTTAAAGCTTTTATCCAATTACTTTAATTGGGCACTGACCACTGTCAGGCTTCTCACACATCAACCAACAATTATATCACAGATATTTCCCAGGTAGATCATGCATCACAGTAGCATAATATAATTACAGAAAAACAATTAAACACGATTAAACCACACAGATACAATTAACACAACATTAAACAACTTAAATAAATACTAACAGACAAATAATTACAAACAAACACAGGATAGCATATAGCCATCGAATAAATCCCTCAAGTATTCCCCTCTTACCTTTCAGAGACTTTCTTGTGAATTACTGAATTCCTTCGGAAATTCGGATACCGCGTAAACGTCGTACTCACTTAACCTTCAACCATTACAATCAAATAATTACAAATCAAGAAATCAAAACATTCTAAACCTTAATACATAGTCACGGCCTCTAGGGTTTTTGAATAACTCAGATTTCTAATCATGATTAAGTCATGGATTAATGATCCTTGATCAACCTAAATCATGGATTAGTGACTAAACAACTAAGTTTCAAACTCAAAACTTCCTAACTCTTATATACTAAGATTCGGCCTCAACATGTTCATGGGGCTAGGGTTTTTAGTTTAATAAACCAACTTGGATTTATTAAGCATACATACTAATAGCTTGATTTCTAAGATCATTAATGAAAACTTTGAACAAAACTCAACAAATCTAATCCACCTAGGGTTTCGGCCAACATAGAGATTTTTGAGTAAAGATTTTCATTTTAATAATCTATCATGGATTAGAGTGTGTAGACATACATGTCATATAGAATACATGATCATACATGACAACACATGAACAAAACCCTCTCTAACCTATCTTCATAGGTTTGGCCAAAGCTAGGTTTTTAGGAAAGAAATTTTTGATTACATCATGCTCTTGGATTTAGATAATATGCATGATATCAAGAGTATAGAAAGTGGTTTCATCATCATGATATTTTTCTAGAATTTATTATGGATTTTCAAAGTTCTAGGCTTAGAAACTTAAAGGTGATGAACAACTATGATATAAACTTTAAATCAAGAAACTTACTGAAGAACATAGACATGATTAAGGAAGAAGATTAGGATTTACCTCTTGAAGATCAAAGACAAAGGAAATCCAAGAACTTGCTTCACAATTTTGACACTAAAAGACTTATAAACTTTAGGGTTTTTGAACAAAAAGGCAATAGAAACTAAATGAAATGTGATTCCTGCAAAACAACATCAAGAAACCGATTCACCCGTTCCAAGGGAAAATCTAACAAAATCAAATAAATAATTCCTAATCTATATGAAATATGCATGAAAAAGTGTGCAGAAAACATCATGTAAAATCACACTATCAAATCACCCCAAGCTTATTCAATTGCTTGTCCTCAAGCAATCACCAAAGCCAGTAGAAGAAAACAGAACATGGATAGTGAACTAAGAACCCGAGTAAATGATCCAAGTAATAGGCAATTCAAACAATTCAGCAAGAGACAATCAATTCAAGTCCAATTAGAGTCTTAGGTTCCTTAGACTCATGTTCTCACTGATTTGGGCACTCTTTCTCACCTGAAGCTCACCCCAAGCTTGTTCATTTTCTTGGCTCTCTTTTCTCCCTCACTCAAGTGTTAGGGATATATGACAATTCGCTCCATTTTCCTCAAGGAATGACATCTACCATAGGCTTGACTATCAACCAATTCTCTACTTTATTAATGAAAACAATTTAGAATCAATAGGTCTTTCACATGGTTGTAACGTGGCCATGGGATTAATCGTTAGGTGGGGAAATCAAGAAAAGGATTTTTCGAAAGGGCTAACAAAATATCAACATTTGCAAAGCATGCACCTTCTAAATTACCTTTTTTGGGTTTTGATTTATTTTTCCACCTTTCTTTTCTTTCTTTTTCTTTTATTTCTCATTTCTTTTTGTCATCCCCTTCTCTATATTTTTGTTTTCTTTTTCTTTTGTTTTTCTTTTGCTTGGAGAAGGGGAGATTTTTCAACTCAAGAGAAATATTTTTCTGATTCTTTCATCCCAAACTTTTTCAACTACCTTTTTCACCCTTTTTGTAATACTTTAGAAGGTCCTATCAAGCATCATTAAACAATATATTTCAAGGTACCAAGAAAAGTATTTTATTTTTCAGGCTCAAAATTGGGTAACTAAGGGGTAGCATTTAATCAATCAAAGCTCTGAAGGCCGGAAAAATACCTAGTGCCTCAATCATTTTCAAAAATGTTTTCAAAAATTTTTAAGCTTTGAAATGGTTTCAAGTCAAGTTCTAGAGAAATACAATCCAAGAGGAATAACATTCTATCACAAAGAATGGGGTAGATTTAGTGAGTACTCCTTTTTGGCTCAAAATCTCACATTTTTGTAGTTCATAAATCAATGAAAAACACAAATCTATAGAACCATATGCTAATTATCAACTATCCAAGATCATCTCAAGCATTTTTATTTGAAGCCATATCACAAGAATGAAAAAATTGGGTTCAATAATTCACTATCACAATTTAATAGGCACTTAGTTTTCACAATAGGATGCAAATTCTAAGCAAGAGGCAATCTAATCATGTGAACATGCAAAGCTATCATGCAAGACTATATGAATGCAACATGAAAAATGAAAATGCAAAATACCCCTACCCCAAGCTTAAAAATTTACATTGTCCCCAATGTAAACAATTAAGTTGGAGAGAGGAGAAAAATTGGAACGGCTTACCGAGGCGGTAGCGGGTGCTGACTTTGCTTTTTCTTATCTTCTTGCTTTTCCCTCCTTCCTTCTTACCCTGCAAACACTTGGCAATTCTCAATTTATTATTTTTCCTCTTGATCTTCTCAAATTATTCAAGAGGTTAAAATCAAAAACAAAATTATTAAGAAAATGAAAACAACTAAAGAGAAGGGTTAAGAAACTTGGGTTGCCTCCCAATAAGCGCTTCTTTAACGTCACTAGCTTGACGGGCTTCTTTCAATTAACCGGGGTTGGCTGGGCATAGAAGTGCAAGAGCACTTTTCTTCCATGGAACTCCTTTAAAGAGCTGATTTTGCTTATAAGGCCAACAATTGCTCTTCCGCTTTGCCATTTTCGCTCTGAGCCTCTTGCCCTTTTTCTTACTCCTTCCCGGCGGAGGTTCTGTTTTCACAAGATGAGCAGATCCAACTTCATCACCAACAGATACATCATTTGTCTTGCAGAGCTTCAGATTTGCTTTCATGTTGAGCTTTTCCTTCTTCTCAGGAGTAGAGGGGTGGTGTTGATGTGCAATGACTTCTTTAGCTACTGTATCCACAATGTCCATGCGGAAACAATCCTCTTCATCACTCGGACGATGCATAGCTTCAAACACATTGAAAGTGACTTCTTCGTCTTGCACTCTGAATCGCAGCTGGCCTTTTTGTACGTCTATCAAAGCGCGACCAGTCGCTAGAAAAGGTCTCCCCAGTATGAGCGGGACTTCTGCTCCTCCTCCATGTCTAAAATCACAAAGTCCACTGGGAAGATAAACTTATCCACCTTTACCAGAACATCTTCCAGAATACCATAAGGACGCTTGATTGATCTATCAGCTAGTTGCAATGCCATCGTTGTTGGTTTCACCTCCCCACCTCCAAGCTTATTCAAAATTGAAAGCGGCATCAAATTGATACTCGCTCCCAAGTCACATAAGGCTTTTCTGATAGCAACACTCCCAATAGTGCAAGGGATTGTAAAACTACCAGGATCTTTCAGCTTCGGAGGTAGCTTCCTTTGAAGTATCGCACTGCACTCTTCGGTTAAGGCAACAGTTTCGCCTTCTTTAAACTTTCTTTTCTTCGTGAGCAGTTCCTTCATGAATTTTTCATAATTGGGCATCTGCTCTAGTGCTTCAGCAAAGGGTATGTTGATCTGTAGCCTCTTGAAAATGTCAAGGAACTTGGCAAACTGCTCTTCCTTCTCTTTTTTCTTGCTCAAATGAGGATAGGGTAACTTCACATAAGAGGGGATCACTTGAGGCTTGTCTCCATCTTTTAAAATTTGACTTTCAGTCCTCCTCAGAATTGAATTTTCATCCACTAGCTTCTCCCTCTTGTCTTTTTCATTGTCTTTTTCCTCTTCCTCAACTACAACCTCCTTGCCTTCTTCCTCTTTTTCCTCAGCACTCACTTTTGTTTTTTCATCAACTCTCTGATTCTTTACCAAAGGATCACCGCCCACATTCTCAAGACTTTTACCACTCCTCAAAACAATAGCATTGCAATGCTCCTTGGGATTAGTTTGAGTGTTACCTGAAAAACCGCTGCTAGATTGCTCCGCTAGGTGCTTTGCAATTTGGCCAACTTGAACCTCCAAATTTTTTATAGAAGCATCGGTATTTTTCTGGTTTGCCATGGTCGATTGAATGAACTGATTGAGGGTGTTCTCCAAGATAGAAACCCGGTCTTGAAGCGGTTGTGTAGGAGGAGGCTTGCTTGTTTGTCCGGCATCTTGCTTCCAACCAAAATTTGGTTGATTCCTCCACCCTTGGTTGTAGTCGTTAGGGAATTGGTTGTTGCCTGGCCGCCCATAGTTCCCCATATAATTGGCTTCCTCATGGGAACTAGGTGGTGCCTCACATCTTCCATTCTCATGATCACCTCCACAAAAATCACATCTCATTACCTGTTGTGGTGGCATGGTCGTCCCTTGAACAGTTTGGAGTTGTTGTGGGAGTTGAGCTAGTTGCTTGGTAAGAGACTCCAGTTGTTGTGTCATGAGCTTGTTCTGAGCCAACAATGCAGTTTGTAAATCTAACTCCAACACTCCCCTTCTTTGTGTGGGACCTCGATCATGATGCATCAAGTAGTCATTAGAGGCCATAGCCTCTATCAAAGTCAGGGCTTCCTCAGCTGTCTTCGTGTTCATGGATCCTCTAGCTGAGGCATCCAACATATACCTGGTTGACGGCCTCAGTCCATTACAGAATGTTTACATTTGGGTATGATCATCAAACCCATGATTTGGACATCTCCGAAGCAATTCCTTGAACCTTTCCCAGGCGTCATGCAAAGTCTCACCTTCTTGTTGAGAAAAGCTTATGATGTCACCCCTTGCCTTTACAAATCTTGAGGTGGGGAAGAACCTTGCCAGAAATTTTACCTCTAAGTTGTCCCATGTAGTGAAGCTCCCCCTTGGTTGTGATTGGAGCCAAGACTTGGCTCTATCTCTTAGAGAGAAAGGAAACAACCTCAGGCGAATTGCATCATCGGAGGCACCATTTATCTTCACTGTATCACATAACTCTAGGAAAGTGGAAACATGACTGTTAGGATCTTCCTTCTCCAACCCAGCAAACTGATTTTGTGAAACCATATTGATGAGATTTGGCTTGATTTCAAAATTGTTGGAGTTCACTGGAGGCCTCACTATGCTAGTGACATGCCGATTGACATTTGTATTGGCATAGTCACCAAGTGTCCTCCGTGGTGGTGGAGCATCTTCACCATTTCCTGCCATCCTGAGTTCTTCTTGACAAACTTGAGAGGTGGAAGTCTCTTGTTCTTCTCCTTGTTGTCTTAACAAATTCTGTTGTCTTGCTTGCTTCCTATTCTTCCTAGCTGTTCTTTCAATTTCTGGATCATATAGGAGTTGGTCAGCTGGAATAGTACCTCGCATACACAAACAGTCTAGCAAACAAGAGTGTTTCCAGTAAAGGTTAGCACACAATAGTAAACACACCAGAAAAATGACAGCAAAAACAAACCAGAAAAAAATGACAGCAAACCGTTTATAACAGAAATCTTTACTTTTGTTTTTATTTTTATTTTTGCTTAAATTAGTAACCGAAATAGATATGCTAATATTGAAACACAGTCCCCGGCAACGGCGCCAAAAACTTGTTGGACGAATCTGAGCAAGTATACCCAGTCGTGCAAGTAATACGGTGGTGAGACCGTTTAATCGTTCCCACGAGGACTGTGACAAGTACTAGCACTTACCAAACCGATTACTATCTAAGCGGATCATTGGATTGAAGGAAGTTCTATACTATCAAAAGTTAAACTAACAAAGTAAAAAAGAAGGAGTTCTTTGAGGAATTTTGTCAAACAGTTGAAGTGCAGAAAAATGGGTTTTCAAATATGATAAAAGGAGCTGGGGTTAGGCTTCACTAACTTCATCCTCATGCAATGAAACAACTCACAAACAGTTTCTACTTCAATTATGACAATCAATCCACTAAATTACTCAAACCCCGATTCCTCGGATGACAAGAGCCTAAATCCACTAATAGACCCTAATTCCTTAGGTGGCCTAGATTAGTGAATTTGCATTAAGATTAGGGAT
Organism: Sophora flavescens; assembly: GCA_030762895.1. Lineage (NCBI taxonomy): Eukaryota > Viridiplantae > Streptophyta > Magnoliopsida > Fabales > Fabaceae > Sophora > Sophora flavescens. The sequence continues at coordinate 117,155,373 of CM061068.1, forward strand.
TACACAATTGCTAATAAACCTAGTTCCATTCCTAGATACAAGGCTTACTAGGAGATTAATCTCAATTCCGGTTTTAACACGAATTTTCCAATTGTATATCAAAACACTAAACAAGTCATGGGGGTGCTAGCCACAACAAGCATTAAGTACAGAAATCGACCACTCAATAACAAAGCAGAAACTGTATTGCAAGATTAAATCAAATACATGAGAATTCAGAAATAGCAACCCTAACCCCAACAATGGAGGTTTAGCTACTCATAATAATAGCCACAACAAAAGAAACATGGATGAAGGAGAGAAGGAATTCCATGGGAGCAATCCTCCAGAAGCTGCCTCTGATTCAGAGAGCCTTTTGGGTTTCCAAACTCGTAGCCTCTAATGTCTCCAAGGTGCCCCTTCCAATTCTCCCCTAATAAGCTTAAAACAGGGGTTCTGGGTTTCACGCGCTCGCGGGGCGAGATGTATCTCGCGAGGCGAATATTAAACTTTTGGTCTTCAGTGATTGGATCTCTCGCGAGGCGAGACACTGTTCGCGTGGCGAGACAGAACAGGTTGCATTTTCTGGCACAGTCATCAGTCAGGCTCGCGAGGCGAGGTGTGATTCGCGGGGCGAGACAGAAAGGATGACATTCTGCTGTTTCTGGCTGTCTGCAGTCTCGCGGGGCAAGCATTCCCAGAGTTGCATTCTCCACTGTTTCTTCATTCCCTTGGCTCTAAGTTAACCAGATTTTTCAGTGATTCCTGCAAAACAACATCAAGAAACCGCTTCACCCGTTCCAAGGGAAAATCTAACAAAATCAAATAAATAATACCTAATCTATATGAAATATGCATGCAAAAGTGTACAGAAAACATCATGTAAAATCACACTATCAATCATGAATTATTAAAAGTCTGATAGATTGTAATAATGTAGGGACTTTCTTGTAAATTACCAAGCCCTCTTGAGTGTATAAATAAGCCCTCTTATGCTGAGGCAAATCAGAATTTCAATTCTCACCCTTCTTTTCTTTGAGAAGTTCTTTAGCTCTGCTAGTTCGAATCCTTGAGAGTGGATTCAAAATAGTTCTATGTACTTCAATCACTGATCATAAATAAACACTACTTTCATATATTTCTCTACTTCTCATTACTTTCATTACTTTCAACTACTCGTTGTGATCAAATCTCAACTTAACTAAACGAAAGCAGCGGTGGACCAAAGAATTCAGATATAATTTTGAAGAACCCAAATCAGGTATGACTCATCACCTATTCAATTTCATTCGGTTTATACTAGAAATTAATCATGTCTGAAATAGAAAGAGAAAAGATTGATAACACTAATGTCGAACATATACAAATTACTGAAGAAGATGGAAATTATGAAGGAAGTATTATAATAGATCCAAAACTATTTCAAAAAATACAGAAAGAAGACTTAAACTTAGCTAAGGATGCAAACATGAAGAAATTAGGAGGAATAATGAAACGATTTAATCAGAAAGAAAATATAATATACTATGGAAAGATAATTAATGAAACACCAATAGATATATCAGAAACAAATGGAAATACTTGTATATAATTACTAAATAAAAAGAAATTAATAGATCTAAAAAGAAATTTAAAGAAAGAAGCACATAGAAAGAAGATTGGTTATATTCATATAGGAGCTATACAAGTTTTAATTAAAGCAACTTTTCAGGAAGGAATAAATTCACCTATAGAACTAGTTTTAAAGGATGATAGAATAACAGACCCGAAAGACAAAATACTAGGAGTAATCGAAGGAAACTTAGCTTATGTTAAGTTAAAATTTGAAATACACCCAAATATTGGAATACCATTAGATACTCAAATATTAGATCAATCTTTAACTATGGAACATTGATTTTTAAGGAATAATTTAATGAAACCAGGAGATAAAATCTTCTCAATTACTGTTGTTAATTATGCACTAACAAATTCTCATCATAGTATTACTTTTAAAATTAATGATAGAATTGATATACCAAGACTCTTTGAAGAAATAGGAAAAATTTACTACCCTAAAAGAAATGAACTAACTGAATTAGGAATATCTATAAGAAATCCAAAATCACTAAGTTTTAGACAAATCCCAAAACCAATTACTTTTCCTGAGACAGAAAGAACAAATGAAGATGAAAACATAAATAAATTATCAAACCAGGTAAGAGATTTATCTCAATATTTAAGAAATAGAATATGAATAAAGAAAAGGAATTAAGAAAGATATACAAAGAATCTTATAACAAAATAAAACAAGATAAAAGAAATATGAAAGATTTCATGAACGTCTACGACCAATATCTTAAAAAAGGATTAGAAGATAAAAATCGAAAACAAATGGAAAAACATATTATAGAAAAAGAAAAAGAACTTAATAATCTAAGAAATAAACGAGAAAAATATAAAAGACAAATAAGGGAAAAAATAGAAAAAATAGAAAAGATAACATCAATAAGAACTCAACTATCATCATCTAATTATTTTAGGCTAACTGCACCACCCTTTGAAGATAATGACATCGAATAATCAATGAAAATATACTCTGAATTCGATGATCAAACCGAAAAAGAAATAATAAGTGTACTGGTAATGAATTTACCTACCGACTGTAAACAATTAATAATTGAGAAAATAAAAGCCCAATTCAGACAAGAAGAATATTATCTTGCAACTATTTCATTAGACATAGAATGGAATTACATGGAAGAATTAGGATTGGCTTTTGAATATGATGTACTATCTGATTCCGACATATATGAAGATTGGGACTTATTAGATGATTAATTTTCCGCAAATAATGAAAATAATAATGAAAATTATTGAAATTAATAGGGTGGCTCCGATCTGGTATCAAAGCTAAGTACTAATGAATCCTCAAAATATAGAAAAATTTGTTCACAAATTAAGTATGCTTGATTTAACAAATCAAGATGAATTAAAAAGACTAATACAAGAATTAAAAGATGAAGCCACTGATACATGTAATAAACACATGGAATATCACTGTGAGCATTGTGATTGTAAAGAATACGAGAGAAAAATATATTTAATAAAAATCATAATTAATAAATTAAATTCATGGACAGATCAACATGAACCATAGATCCAACAGTTCACAACATGTACGCCACTATAGCAGGTGTCGTATTGTTGTCAAAAAACTGTGTCCGAATAGCACCGCTCAAAATATTAATACAAAAACTTACATTCCTCTTCTTGACTTATATTTGAGTGAGAGAGTTTGCACAAGAATGAAAGTTTAGTTGCCTTTTCTCATTAAAAAAATGCTTGAACGCTATCATATCATAACCCTTACGATAAAGATGAAGAGACAACCACTTTGAAGATAAAAAGATAATAACATTCAACGTAAAAAAGATGATAACATTAATCATCATTATTATTTTATTTTATCTTTGTCGTATGTCATTAACTTTTATTTATTTATTTTATTTTGTTTTTCTGAAAAAGTGATAAACATACCTACGACTTGGGTTAAGATGAATTTGAATTTTTATTTTATTATTAATTAATTGAGAAATCTTGCCCACACAAAATTGGGGGTTCATTACTTGATATATACGATGATAGGTTGTTCACGTTTCTAATTTTTCTCAAGAAAGAAATAACATATTCCATAAAACATGTAATATGTTATAAGCATTGAAAGCCAAAAAAAATTAGAATTCGTAATCTGTTATCTCAATGGAAACAATTGATTATCCATTTAAGAAAAAAGAAAACGATATAGAAAATAATTGTATGTAAAACACCTAATTGGTTATGGGTTATGCCTTTGAAAACAGCTTTTTTAGAAGAGTCATAACGAGTTATTTCAAACTGATAATTAGTTATTGAAAATTTAGCATGTTTCTCTGAAAGTATATAATTGGTTAAGTGAAACACAATTGATTATATGAAATTTAAAGATATCAGAAAACATATTATGTAGTATGTATAATGTTTATTAGATACCCAAAAATCGTGCATATGAATTTCAACAAGAATAATTGATTATCCTTTAAAGGATAACATATTATTAATGTCAAATTGTCAAAAGCCCAATTAACATGGGAGTTGACATGGAGACTGAGGCAGAAGATATATATTAAGAGCATAGATCAACACATGTTAGGAGTATAAATAATTCTGTTAGAGTTTGTTATAGGTGGTTAATAGTTTGTTAGAAAGTTAATTATGTTAGTTAGTCAACTCTATAAATAGAGCCTCATGTATATTTCATCATCTTTTCATTCAATACAAAATGTTACCTCGTGAGTATGCTCTCTTTCTAGCCTATGAGTATGACCTCTATCCAACACATCCCTAGATTTCTCACATGGTATCAGAGCGATACCGGGAGGCTTCCGTTGATGCTTCGGAGAGTGACAACGATGAGGCTTCTGCTTCCAATTCAGACAACAATGAAGATGATGATTCAGACTGTGAGGATTATCTGCCACATCATGAATCGAGCCTAATCGACGTTGTTGAACCTGCAACAATGAAGGAGAACAACCACTGTGATTTCGTCTTCGGCAGCTTCAAAAACTCAGGCAACTCAGATCTTGATACCATTCCTTTGGCTCCAGCAATTCCAACCAAGCCAGAAATCCATGGATCCACCATCAAGATTGGGGAAATCACCTGCATCCTCGTCAATTCACGTTCCAACATATCTGGTCTTGAATCAACAACCACAAATCAACAGCAAAGATCCATGGAAACCACAATATGCTCCACTGTGCAAGAGAAGCTTTAGTGCATCACAAACTCGATGGTTCGGCCTAAGAAATCCACCGAGCAAGAGCATTGTTCTCAAAGCTTGAAGCTCTGCCATGGAGTCATCTCGCAGTTGCAGAGCGCGTCAAAGGTCGCTCCATCCTCTGTGATGTCTTCGCCGATCCACTCATCGATGAGTCATTCGGCGTTTCGAGGTTCCTCGTCTTCCCCGCACTAGATCTGGTTCATCTTCCATGGTTCGAGCTCGGTAAGCTTCTACCGGTAATCATCATCATGCCGTTGCCGAAGAAGACGGTTGAGTGCACCATCGCTATGCCAGCAACGCCACCTCCCTGGTTCCCTACCAGCGAACCGAGAAAAGGCGTTGAACTGGAACGACACGTCGTCTTCGATCCCTGCATAAATCGTCCATACTCTCCTGCTTCTTCCTCGCCATGGCATCATCAACAAGCTCCAGTGTTCTCCGATTCAAGAAGCATTGATTTCAACTTCTTCACACAAGATTCGGTTATTCTTGGCTTCAAGAAAATTTTCTTTGATCTTCACTAGCATTTGGATTCGATTCTTCGGGGAACCAAGAACATAATCGTCGACAGTGCAATAGATGGATACGATGATTCCGACGAGCTCCTTGGCCATGGACCTCGGCCTCATGACCCTGGCGGAGGGAAATGTCTTGAAAGTTCCAGATGGTTCGCACGGCTGCCTCAGGAGGCACACTCTGGAGTGGAGATTTGCCCTTACTACCTTACACAACATTTGGGCTGGACCATTTTCAGTCCTTGCTCAGCATGGATTGGGCCGCTTTCCTTATTCTGTTTCAGGTTCCAACCGTTGGGACTCATTTTTTTCCCACTACTGGACTTTGTTTTGGGTTCATATATACATCATTTGGTTTTCAATTTTCTTTTCATATTATATCTTGATTGTAATTCAAGCTAATTGTGGTGACACCACTTATCAGCTTGAGGGGGGATGTTAGTAGTATAAATAATTTTGTTAGAGTTTGTTATAGGAGGTTAATAGTTTGTTAGAGAGTTAATTGTGTTAGTCAGCTCTATAAATAGAGCCTCATGTACACGTTTCATCATCCTTTCAATCAATACAAAATGCTACCTCATGAGTATGCTTTCTTTCTAGCCTATGAGTATGACCTCTATCCTACACATCCCTGGATTTCTCACAACACACACCATGAACCGGAGCATGAGTAAATTAGGAAAGGAAGACACATGCCAAAGAATCCAAAATATCAGGAGAAGGTCAAAAGCTCAAGGCTTTGGGTAACTAAGAAGTGGTTGAAGGACTTTGTGTGAAGAAGGTATATAGGTTGTAACTTGTAAGGGGTATGGTGAGGGAGTGAACAAGCGCTCTCCCTTCTTCTTCATTCCATGCATTTCTACTTATTTTTTGGTACTTGAGTCATACACTTGCTATTAGTTCCTAATATTGATTAGCTTTTTAAATTCATTGCACTAAATCCATGATAATATTAATAATGCAGAAGAGGAATTTAAGAAATTACTTGACATTAGTTTGACAGCTCCTTAAAATTTTGATACTTTGATTCCCATCATGGCTGAAAACATGAGATGAAGGAGGTAGGTGTTTAAGTAAAAACTCTTGGTGTTGAAATTAACAGTGTAATAGAGCTAAAGGAGAAAAGTGATCAAGAATACTCATATCATTATGTATTTTTTTCTGTATGGAATCGATGGAATCTTCCCAAGCATGTTACCTAATTAAGCCACTGATGACACCCATGACGGTAACAACTCAGGTTTGGATGGCAATCACACACGTGATCAGCTATTTCATGTGAGGAACATCAAATTGGAATTTCCTTGATTCAGTGGCAGTAATCTATAGAAATGGATCTTCATGGCATAACAAATCTTCTGAGTATTATAATACTTCCGGAGACGAAAGACTCGCTATTGCTGTAATTCATATAGATAACTATATGGTGCTTTTGTTTCAAATGACGAAACAAAATTATTCTCTTCAGTCATGGAAAGCCTAAAACTCAAGCTCTGGAGTTGGAATTTGGCCTATTTCCATATGAATGAATGTCCCAGTTCCACTCTATTGAAGCTTACTCAATCCACTCTATTAATGATTATTGTTTTGAGCTTACGTCTTTGGTCAATCGAGCATATGGTTTCAGTGATAATGCTTTTTCTTTTCATTAGTAGGGTTAAAACCTAACATCTACATAGAAGTTGCCCAGAACTCCGTTCTCGTTATTGAAAGCAATGGCTCATACCAAATTAATCGAGGAAAAATTTGTGCCAAATCCTAGACCAACTTACTCGACCAATCTTAATCGTGTACAATCTTTTTCCTAGGTTTAGTAAGTACAATACGCTGTCTTATAACTTCTTTGACTAGCTTATAAGTTTATTTGACCAGAGTAGAGATGTTTAGTAAATAAGTTTTATCTTATTAGCTTATAGTCTTATTTCGCAAGCTATTTTGTTTAGCTTATAACTTATAGCTTTGTTGATGTGGAAATTTGATTTCTTTGTTTTCCGACAAGGCACTCAACAAATATATTTTGATCAGGTGGTTGTAGATTCTCTTCTTTCTGATGGTAATCCAATACGATGTTTTGTCAAAACCTCATTTAAATTCGACGAGCGAGCAAACTAAAGGCAAAATGTTAATTCCGATAGAAACACAATTAAGAAAGAAAAACTACAGAAAAATAAATCAAATACTGCTAAAGCTACATAAAATTAGAAGAACGGGAAATTAAAGTGCAGGAAATGTAAAAGTACATGAAATGTAAAAGTGCATGAAACGTAAAAGTGCAAAGGAAATAAAAAGAATTTATAAATTACAAATGCGTTTCAAGTTGCCAAAAGTTCACCAAATCACAAATGATTCCAAGTTTAAAAACATATCAAGTTCGCAAAGAGCTTAGAGCAATGAGAATAGAGAGAAAGAGTTCAGAGAAGCAAGGGGACAAAGAAGAAAGAACTTGCATTAAAAGTAAAATTGCATGAAAAAATTAAATGTGTGAAACCATACTTGATGTAACTCCATTTTCATCCGTTATGAGTGTGAGGATGTTGTGGGAGTGTGAACAAAGTATCTAACTGTTTGCACATCAGAATAAGCACTATTTATAGGAAAAGTAAATAATTGTCTAGCTCCTAATCTACTGTCATATGTCCTATTGACACATGTGTTTATTAAATCTACAGGTAAGATCTACACTAGTGCAATAAGGGCTTTTTACGTTAGTTAAAATTGATTTTATACGTCAGAATATTGTCTGACGTAAATACAGCTGACGTTAATAGTTAATATTTTAACGTCAGTTGTGGTAAAGAACTGACGTTAAATATAAAACTATTAACGTCAGTTCTTTAACACAACTGACGTTAATTTTGTTAAAACGAACGTCAGTTGTGGTAAAGAACTGATGTTAAAGGTTTTAATTTTAACGTCAGTTTTTTATTGAAACTGACGTTAATAGTGTACTGTATATTTTATAAAATACTATTAACGTCAGTTGTTTGATACAACTGACGTTAATAGATTTTTTTTTTAAATTCAGTTTTAAAATATCACTCCCTCGCCTATCCCTCGCATTCAAGTAAATATTCCAAGAATACGTAATATCACACATATTACTGAAGCAAACACTACCCTTAAATTTCAATATTAACAAAAAGAAAAGAAATATACAAAGGAACAATGGGGGACTTAAAACCAAAACCCATGTATAGGAAAAACATAACTATCTACAAGATATATATATATATATATATATATATATATATATATATATATATATATATATATATATGTATATATATTAGTCTCTAATGTCTAAAAACAAAACTACCAATCTAAGTATATATATGTATATATATATATATATATATATATATATATATATATATACATGTTATTAATTAGTTTCTAAAGTCTAACAAAAAAACTATTCATCTAAGTATTGCGGAGGTAACTTGTCAATTCCTTTTTCAGCTGCATACTTGAAGAAGAATTCAGCGAAGCACATCCTCAAGTCTCTAAACTCATCTTCTTGAAGAGGCGATTGGTCGTTAAATGCCTACACACATTCAAATAATAACAATAACATTAACACAAGTCATCTTCAAAACTATAATATATAAATTAACAAGTTGTTTAAATATTACCTTATTCCATCCATCCATAATAGATGCGGAGACTATGTTCAGCATATGAAGCATCACATAATAGCCGCACGACCACCCGTCAATTTGAAATCGAGACTACAAACAAAATTAATTTCAATGTCAGTTGAATATACAAATAAATTAGTAATTATAATATTAATTATTTGATAAATAAACTACCAAACCTTGAGGTAGGTCCAGTCAGGATTTGCTTTAGCCTTAGAAGCCCTACTTCTCCCGTTGGCGCAACTTATGCTACTCGCCTTCAGCGCGCTATCATAAACAAATAATCATGTCAATTAACAAATTCATATATCATGTGTGTAATAAACTAAAAACAATTGATATTAAAACGTAAATTAAATTTAAGATTAGTTACTTACTTATTTACAGCTTTCACCACCTCTTGTGGCGGCCTTTGGTGGAGAGAGCATAAGGATATGACAGTATGCCTAGACGGGTGAAGTACGAACAACTGCCAATGGTTTTTCATACAGTAGGGAGCCAGATATAATTCTTTCCGATTGTCTCCCAACAAGTTCCCTATGTATTTACTAAATGCATCGACGGCAAAGAATTGGGGCAGAAGGACTGATGGCTCTAAGAAGCCGTAAACTGATGCAACGCCCTTATCAAGCTGAAGACGATGGAGATACCTAAGATATGAAAAGGTGTGGATGTTAATTACATAATATATATATTGAAATTAAAATAAATTATTAAATGGAAAAATACCAAAAATAAATAAGTTATAAATTTAAAATTAACTTACGTGCACCAGAGACTCAAAACCGTGCTAGCCATCCAGACGTTATTTCTGCAGGCGTTCCCGAGATCTTCACCACAGAAGGAAAATATCCTCTGCTGATCTGGGCGTGCCACCCATCCATCGTGCTCCAATGGACATTCAAAAATATCAAACGCATAATCCTCACCAAGTGAGAACAAACGAGTGACGGTGTGGCGACACCGACGTCGACTTGGCCTTCAATTTAGGAAAAATAAAATAGATAAGTTGTTGATAATTAAAAAAAACACAAGTAATTATTTGACTAATTTGGACATTAATAATGAATACATACCTTTGTTAACATTTCGAGCTCACATCGTTTGAAGTCCAACTCAAGCTCACGCCTTTTCATTTCCAACTCATGCTCATGGCGTTGGACTTCCAACTCCCGCTCCCTAGCTGCCAACTCATCGTCCTCCACATGTGCCCTACTATAACTCTCTTTTGTGCTCACATGTGAAGGGTTGGCATGCCCTGTGGTGTCCTGGGATGAACCGACGGAGGAAAGCTCTCTGGCAAGCGCCTGCTTGAATTCTGGGTTGGATATTAAGCTTTGCATCAGATGTGTTGTGATAGCAGGGTTGGACATGAGGTGCTGAGTAATGTCATCCAAAATTGATGCTTCATTGACCACCCGCTTTCGTGAAGCAGACTTGACATAATATTCTTTGATGGTCACATTCCCAAGAACACCGATAACCCGACCAGGATGGTCTTTCTTGCCTAGAGCAGTCATCAAGACGTCCCGCCATCCAGAAGGGACGAATGAGCCCTGGGAGGATTGTGCTTTAAGATCCACCTACAATGAAAAAATGAAAAAACGTGCAAGTGAAAAGTGTTAAAAATATCTATACAAATATCAATTGAAATCAAGTTAATTATTTACTTACGATCTTATCTGCCACTTCGCGAGTGGCATCAACTTTAAAAGATCCCGTCTTTGTAATGCGGTCGGCTAACCAGACATCCTCGCGGTGAATGTCTGACGGAGGACTTGATGGTGTGCCCTCAGGCACCTCTCCTCTTTCAATCCTAGCAGAGTGCTCTTCATGCTTCACCCTCAGCCTATCCGCCATCATCTCCTTGATCCGAGTCTGGTACCCACCCTGAGACATGGTGTGGTGATGGACGTTCTTCGCCTGATTCTGCCGACCCTTATCTGTCTTAGCCTATTCAAACAAAAACACATAATTAAATATAGTTAAATGATCTATAAGAAGCATACAAAATTAACTTAATCAACCAACCTGGAATTCTCCATCCTGTCGACTCCTACCAAACATATCCCAAGTATCCTAATCAATCCAGGGATAATCCGAGAACATTTTATCAAGCCGCTTCTTCCCAGATACATAGTACCTGGTAAGATCATGCTTGAAACCATTCCAATGCTTTGATGCCATTTTCATACATTTATGATGATTATCCTCGTCATTTGGCACAGTCCAAGCTACCTACACATTAAATACATAACAACTGGATGGATTATAACTCGGATAATTATCTAATAATGTAAATCAAACGAATGTAAAGGTAAAATATCGTGATAGCCTCCCAAATCTGATCCTTAACGTTCTGTGGAACGTCATTCCAGTGGTTGTAGTTGATGCTTACGTGCTGCTTCGCTTGTAGAAACACCCACTTATTAAATTCTTTAGCACGGGGTCCCTGGGCATTTAGATTAGCATCGAAGGACGCCTCAAGCTTCTGTCCGCTTTGCCTGTCCTTCTCTAGTTTCTTCAACGACATGGCTCCTCTACCCCGTTTCCTATGAGCCTGTGATGTTTGTATGGACAAAAAAAATGATAAAATAGAGGGTTGTAACATTATAAACTTACATTAAAAAGAAGGACTAAAGATAGTATATAACATGTAAACTTACACTAGAATCAGGCGTAGGCGCGATCGTGTCCTGCGTAGACCCCACAATGTCCTCCCGTGCATGTGGGCTATCCGACTGATCCATATGTATGCCTGTTCAGAAACAATACATATTTATTAACATAGGTTATAACTCAAAATAAATACAGAAGTATAACTCAAGCAAATCCCTTCACAAATCAAATTAGTACGTATATCCTTCACCGTACATTTCCTCGTATTCAAACACTTGACACAAGGACAACAGAACATTCCATTACTATTAGGAACATTCCTTTGAGCAAATTCTATAAATTCTCCCACCCCCTTCAAATACTCAGCACTAGTGCACTTACAAACCATCCAACTACGATCCATAACTAGATAGATTCTGTAGATATACAAAACATATATCCAAGGCGTTTAAAAATTATTTCAAATTTACACCATTTTCAGGATTCTTAAGACAAAAGAAATAAGCAGATGAAGATAAATTAACAAAGCAGAATTCCAATGAGCAATATATTGTTGATGTCACATGCTACAAGCAACTCTAAATTTCTTCCCATTTTGAAATAGGTCATGATAGCAGAAGAAAAACAAGAGAAAACACAAAACCCACGACCAGAAATAGAGACATTCCAAACAACTCAAACTCACAGTTTCAAGTTTCAACTACAGAGACTACAGTTTCAACATACACTCAAAACCAAACATAAAAAAATTTGCCCTAAAGACTCACCAGAAATAGGTGCTCGCGTGGTGGCCAACGTTCGATGTGGTTACTGAGAGCAGACCAACAAGGAGAGTTAGTGTGCGGGAAGTGGAAAGAGAGATGTCAAGTTATTTCAAATAATGAACGGGAAAGACAGAGTTAGGGTTAAGAGTGTACCTCACGGTGGTGGGGAAGAAGCCCTCGCGGTGGTTGCGGTGGAGATGAGCTCGTGATTAGGGCAGAGTGAGAGTGAGAGTGAGAGTTGAGAGTGAGAGTGAGAGTTGAGAGTGAGACTGAGCGTGAAAGAGAAGAACAGAGACGTACAGAGCGAAGTGCAGAAGGCGCGCGGGAGTAAACGTTATAATCAAAAACCAAAAATAAAACAACATTTTACGTCAGTTGTTTGTAGCAACTGGCGTTAAAGGTAATCTATTTAACGTCAGTTGTCTTAAGAAACTGATGTTAAAAGTCATTGTTTACGTTATAATCAAAAATAAAAATAAAACAACATTTTACGTCAGTTATATTAAACAACTGACGTTAAAAATAAATATTTTTTTATTTAAAAACACTTTTAACATCAGTTGATGAAGACAACTGACGTTAAAAGTGTATAAGTTTCTGCAAACACATTAATTCCTTTGACTACTGTGCTACTTACGCATGAGCATTAAGTTTATAGATCAGTTTTCAAGAAAATCAGCTAGACTCTCTTCTCTATATAAAGTACCATTCTTCTGTATCAGTCTGTAATAAAGCCTCTTCTTTTCCTCTATATTTCGTGCGTTTTCTATTCCTTCACAAAATGGTTGAGACTTTTGTTATTTCTTCCTATACCTAGACTTAAAGGTCTCAGTCCTAATGGTCAAAAAACTTGAGGTTGAGTAAATCACGTAACATGGATGGTAAGGTTGTGTAAATCACGTAATGTGATTTACTCACTTTATTTCATCCCAGCCATCCCTTTCACTCTGCTTTGGCCCCAAGTGATGTGGATTCAAGACGATGCATCAAGGAATTCCAGTGAAGGAGGTGATTCAAAGATCCCTTTCACTTTGCTTTCGTTGCTAGTGACTGTGGATTCATGATGCATCATGGAATTCAAGTGAGGGAGGAGATGCATCGATCCATCCATTGGAGTTTCTGAGGACAGGACTGAGAAGAAAATGATGTTGAAGCTGAAACTTTGCATCCATTGGAATTTCTGAGGACAGGACTGAGAAGAAAATGATGTTGAAGCAGAAACTTTTTTATATTTTAGGGCTATGTTGCAGAAATTTTTTATCTTTTAATCATGTAATTGTAACTTATGAATCACTTCAATGAAATACGATTTGATTATACATATGTAACTTAATTTATGTTAAGTGTTTATTTATTTTAATTTGCACAAGAATTTGTTTACTAATTCAAGCTAATTAATTAAGATTAAAAATAAACTTGTTTTTAAAAAAAAGTTTAGAAATAAACTGCACTATATATATGGATTGACCTGTGTTAAGAGTGACAACAGGTCATTTCAGATATGGATATATGATTATTTACGTCAGCTATTTATTTAACAGAAGTAAAAATCACACTTTTAACGTCAGTTGTATAAAAAACTGACGTTAAAAATAAATATTTTAAAAACACTTTTAACGTCAGTTGTATTAAACAACTGACGTTAAAAGTGTATAAGTTTCTGCAAAAACATTCATTCCTTTGACTACTTTGTTACTTACCCATGACTGCTGTCTTACTTACCCATGCACATTGTAACCTATAATCCTCTTAATGAGCATTAAGTTTATAGATCAGTTTTCTAGAAAATCAGCTAGTCTCTCTTCTCTATATAAAGTACCATTCTTCTGTATCAGTCTGTAATACAGCCTCTTCTTTTCCTCTATATTTCGTGTGTTTTCTATTCCTTCACAAAATGGCTGAGACTTTTGTTATTTCTTCATATACCTAGACTTAAAGGTCTCTGTCTTAATGGTCAAAAAACTTCTGAGGTTGAGTAAATCACGTAACATGGATGGTAAGGTTGGGTGGATCACGTAATGTGATTCCCTCACCTTAATTCATCCCATCCCTTCACTCTGCTTTGGTTCCAAAGTGACTGTGGATTCAGATGGAGTATCAAGGAATTCAAGTAAGGGAGGAGATGCATCCATTGGAGTTTCTGAGGACAGGACTGAGAAGAAAATGATGTTGAAGCAGAAACTATTTTATATTTTAGTGCTATGTTGCAGAAATTTTTTATCTTTTAATCATGTAATTGTAACTTATGAATCGCTTCAATGAGATATGATTTGATTATACATATATAACTTGTTTTATGTTAAGTGTTTATTTATTTTAATTTGCACAAGAATTTGTTTACTAATTCAAGCTAATTAATTAACATTAAAAATAAACTTGTTTAAAAAAAAAGGTTTAGAAATAAACTGCACTATATGGAGTGATCTGCGTTAAGAGTGACAACAGGGAGATGACAACGAAAGAAATGAGTTTCATAATTATTTACGTCAGTTATTTATTTAACTGCCATAAAAATCACACATTTAACGTCAGTTGTATAAACAACTGACGTTAAAAGTGTTAAAATCACTTTTAACGTCAGTTCTTTATACAACTGACATAAATAGTGATTTAATATTTACAAAACTGCCACCTCCTCATTTTTAACGTATAACATATGGTCAACTGACGTAAAACGTTCCCGTATATTGCATTATTTCCACTAGTGCTAATGCCCACTACTCCACTAGATGGATTATGGACTTTGAGCTGCTTCAGAGTGTAACTCCTCACTCCTCCATATTGTAACACCCTTCTATCCTGCATTCATTTAGACTTAACATAAAAGTTATAAAAGAAAATACATGCATATTATTTAATAAAAAAAATCATGGTAGAAAGGCTCACATGAACAAAATGTCTCAACGCGGAATAAAACAAGTTTTAAAAGAAACATAACAATAAAATAAACCCAACCCCGATGTCACATTACAGAGCTGGTATAACCAAAATCCGGAAAAACATCGGATAACAACATATTCTAAAGGAATCATAAACTACGAGTAGTGGCTCCTCAGAATCACTCCTCAATAGGCTGCTCACTGTCCTATGCATGACAAAAAGGTACATGCAAAGCAAACAACAGAAAACGGGGAGTAAGAAACATGTATAAAACACAACGGCGTGGAAGTAGTTAGCAAGATGAGCATACATCATTTAAACATTGCATGTTATAACATACAACATATATCAATAACATATTCATATCATTCATATCAATTCAGCCAGTGTATGCTATGCGGTGCAGCACTACTCCACTACTCCGTTATGCACGTGGATCCAAACTATCTCAGGAATGCAACTTCGGAGTTACATATCCACATTGGCTAATAAACACCAACGCCGACAGTTCACCAAACCATGGGTGAACCCCTTGGATAGCCAATGCACCATAATCTAGGATGCGCCACCACGGTGGGCCACGATTCACCTAACTCTCGGATGAATCACCACAGACGGCCAGATCGCATTACTCTTAGACAACCTCCCCTGTGTTGAACTTCCCTCACTAACAACTCCTATGCGTGAATGTATGGGCAACAACATTAACAACCAAGCAACCACCACCTCCGCTTGGGCCAATAAGCACCCAAGTTTTATCACCATCAACACCTTGACCAATAAGCACCAAGGTTCAACATCAACAACACCTCGATTAATAAGCATCTAGGCTACTTTGGCCAATAAGCACCAAAGCATAACAACGTGCGGTAGCCCATCGTTACCATCTTACCATTTGTGATTAATTATCTTATTAAGTCTTCATTAAATTATCTAGCTTGTCTTTACTTCGATTGGTGTCTTATTTCATCCTTGCAGCCACCCTTTGTTCTTTAATTCACGTTTGTTCTGCTTGGGGGAGCACGGTCGTGCTGCCTCCAGCATGGGCATATTGGACTTTAAGTTCAGCACGATCGTGCTGTCTATTGAGCACGACCGTGCTTACTGGAGCTTGGTCGTACTGTTCTGGGCATAAGGGTTGGGAACCCTTGCTAAGATTCCTAGGGCATTCATAGATCAATCATATTGGTCTTTAACTACACCGTCAAATATCAGTCTCATTATTCTTGTTTAATCTTCATGTCTTATAATTATTGGGATTAATCCTTTAATTCATGTGTCATTATTGATGTCCCTAAAACACTCATGGATCAATCATAGGGTCTTAACTATACCATTAAGCATCAATCTCACTTCTCTTTACTATGGTTCATGTCTTATGAACATTGGGGAAATTAATCCTTTAATTCCATGCGTTATTAATGAGCCCTATTTATTTAATTAGAGTCTTGTTAACATTAATGTTTATCTCAACATCCTTATCTCAACCAGACATCCATCCATGACATACATAGCATCATCAAACCAATCATACAAGCATGGTATAAACATCATCATAAACATTCATGAATAAGCATGTCAATTATAAACATGTAACAAGTCAACAATAGGCAATTAGCAAACAATAAGGTCATAAGTTAATGCTTCATCTTATGTAACATCCCGATAATTATATGTATGTGTTTATTTAATAACTAGTTTTTATTAATCGTTTAAATATTTATTTTTATGTGATTTGGCTTATTCGATTTTATTTGCTTTTAAAATTATTTTTATTGGGTGCGTTATCATTGTATTATTGCATAATATTATGTTATTGTCACTATTATTATTTGTTTAGAAAAATATTTAAAATGATATGATTGAAAGAAATTTAATTTTAGATTTTACTCTATTTAACTTTATATTTAAAAATAAATTTGTTTGAAATTAATCGGTGATTAATTTTGGATCATTTATTCCCTTGATTGACCAATTCAACTATCAATCTCTACTCCAATTCAAAATATCGAACTTACTTTTAGATTTTCCCCCCTTTATTTTTATATCCAAGAACCAAAAATCTATTATTTTCCTAAACTCAATTTTAATCAGTCAAATTTTATTCACACCAAATATAAAGGAAAACAATTACTTTTTGTTCCCTTGGTGCACCAGAGTCCACATCCCCCTCTCCTCTCTTTTTTTCTTTTTTCTCTTTCCTTCTTTTTCTTTTCTTTCGTCTTCTTTCTTTCTTCTCACGTTCAAAACCCATTCCCTCTCTTTTTCTCTCTTCTCTCACCACCACACTCCACCTTCTCTCTATATTCCTGCCACAATTCGGCCATGGTTGGCGAAAAGATGAGTAGACCCGGACTCCCCTTGCCATCATCTTTCTTCTCCACCATGCGGTTTTTCATTTGGCCACCGTTGCTCCGCCACCGCCGCTGCTGTTTGGACGTTTTCCGGTCATCGTTGCTCTGCCTTTCACCAAACAAACACCATAACTTTGTTCTTCTCATCCTCCTCTACAAAAACCCTCAAGAAATTTTGAGATCGGAGAAAATTGGTTTTTGATCACCGTGCCGGAGCTCCGCCGGAGCTGCTGCCACCACCACCACCATTCTCTTCCTCTTTCAGTGGTGAGTTGATTCCACCCTTTCGTCACCCTTCAGTGTACATATCCTTCAAACTGCTTGAACTCGAAGTTCTTGATTTATGCTCTAAATTCAATTTTAAATTTATTTTATTTTAAATCCGAAATTAGTAATTTAAATTAATTACTTGGTGATCAATGTACTGATTTTGGTCCTACTTGTTTTTTGTTGTATTTATGGACAATTTCCATCAATGTGACCCCGACTATCGTGTTTGGAGGAGTAGAAATTGTGTTTTTGGGAGCTGACAGGAGTTGTCTGCGCCTTGCTGTGAAGCGCCAGAGGAACCCAGAGCATCAATGCAAGGTGGGGGAAGATAATACTCTAGGTGTAGTGTGGGTTTTAATGCGGGTTGTAGTATGCATGTTAGAAAATTGTATGTATATATATATATATATATATATATATATATATATATATATATATATATATATATATTGCCTAATTATAACTGTGTTGATTATCTGTGTGAATTATGTGATTTGTGTAATTAGGACTTTGTCTGATGTTATGTGAGGAATTCGTATGAGTTCCTGGATTGACTGTATTGTATGAATGATTATTGTGTGGATTGTTCATGAAAATTGTCTGTTTTCTTTAATTGGTGATTATCCCCTAAGTTATAAATTGTTGGGATTAAATTGTATTGGGTAAAATGTTGAAGAAATTATGTTGGGTAAAATGTTGAAGAAATTATGTTGGGTTTTGAGTTTGATAGCGTAGAAGAATATCATGAGGTCCAAGTCTTGGATACCTTAGGTACTGATTTTGTCTCTTTAATTTAAAGGAATAAGGAATATTGGAAAGAGGATTGTTTGGATTGAAGTCATGGGGGTCCCTTGGGAGATTGAATGCTTAGAATTTCTTACGACATTGGATGGCTATATGAGGGTGCTTATATATTTAATTTTGATAAGACAATAAGGTGGAGAGTACTAATCATATTGTTTCAATGAGGTTAGGTTCTTGTCATTGAGGAGAACAACTTTTTATGGGTGTAGAATTTATCAAGAGGAACCAAAGTATAATTATTAGTGAGGAGTTAAGTTTAGATATAAGGTGGGGTATGTATAATACTCTAAACCGTGATGACCTATGGCATATGATAAATGTTGAGTGTCAATTTGATGTTAAAGACACCACTTGGAGTAGATATGACTTTAAGAAACGGTTGACATTTGATGGCGATATGTTTTAGTTTTGATGATTTATGATGTCAAATTTGAATTTAGAAGGACTTTAAGTTTTGAAGTTAAGTTGGATAAATTCTAGGGTGAATTATAGTAATTTTATTTTAAGGGATTTGTAGATATATGAGAAATTAAGGAATGAAGTTATTTGGTTTTTAGTTGTTAATGTTGCTTAAGTTGAAATTAATTGCAACGGTCATAGGATTGGATGTCAGCCATGTTAAATTCGGATTTTTAGAAGAAGGACTTTAAGTTTTGAAGTTAAGTTGGATAAATTCTAGGGTTAATTATAGTAATTTTTATTTTAAGGGATTTGTAGATATATGAGAAATTAAGGAATGAAGTTATTTGGTTTTTAGTTGTTAATGTTGCTCAAGTTGAAATTAATTGGAACGGTCATAGGATTAGATGTCAGCCATGTTAAATTCGGATTTTTAGAAGAAGGCATAAAATTCTAAGTTGTTTCTAGTGAAAGTTTGAATGCCTTAAGGTTAAATAGGAAGATAATTTTAGCGTAATTGCTTAGGAATTTAATTGGGGAATTTCTTAGTATAGTTGCTTGTTCCTAATTGTTAGTTTATCTGTGAAATTAGGAACTTCATTGATTTTGTGATTAAACACTTTTAAATTCGATTTAGCTCATTGCTAAATATAAACTGTAGTTTTGGTGTAAGGTTTGAATTTGATAATCTTACTTATTTGTTAATTACATTCTCCAAGCGTTAGATATTATTTCGACGTAATTGAACTCTAAGTATAAGCCTACTGGTACAATCGTTAAGTCGCTTGAGACTTTTTGTGATGTGCGTTTGTTTCCAAATTTAGATTTGGGAGGTGTTGGAATGCTTCTTAGTTGGTATCAATTTCTTATTTATTGAATTTATGAATTCAATTTCAAGGTTCATTCTTATTTATATTTTGCTAAGTCTTGGGCTTGAAATTGATGTAACATAGTATTTTGGAATTTTGGAATGAATTGAATAGACCAAATATTGAAAAGTTAAAGGCTTTCAAATCTTAGTCTTATGACAATTTTAATTCTATGGTTTGTACTTAATTTTAAGTATCAAATGTTAATTTTAACTATTACTATTTAATTAATTTTAGCCTAAGTATGCTTTAATTAATTTTAAGTGTTCAAATGAATTTGTCATGAGAAGAACGATTTTGGTTAATGGTCTATTCGAGCCTAATTATTAACAATAACTCTTTTTAAAATTGATACCGGCGCTTTGAAACTTTTAGTTCCTGCTTTGTTTGTCTTCGGACAACATTCCAACCTAATCATAGCAGTTGTCGTTCCGAAAGTATAGACACCTATTTATAGGTGATATGGGGACTATGTGGGGGCCACTGTAACAGCCAGATTTTATATATGCCGTTCAACCGGTTAAAATATAACTAATTATATTTTAATCTAAGAAGTTAGAAATTTCTTTTGAATAAAACAAAATCTTATTCATAGTCTACTTTATGGTGGAAGGTTACGGTAAAATTTCGGATTGAAAATTCAGACGAAACCCGGTCTGCGTTTTCACTGACAATAAAAGTTTACTGAGCAGAAAACCTAATTTTGACCCGTGAATGAAATGGTTAGTGTTTTTGTCATGTTTCCAATGACTTTAGTAATTTTGGAAATTTTACGTTCGAAATTAAAATATAATATTTTATCAGGGTGAAATCGTCGAAAACTATGGTCGGAAACTTTAACCGGGTACACAACGAAGCAGGATGGGGAGCTGAGATGACCACTGTGACTTTTCGAAAAAAGAGTGACATGTTGATGTGATTCAAAGGTCACATCATAAAGTAACCATCATTACACTTTTTGAATATAATGTATTTTAATCCAAAAACCCATTTTTTCTCTCACTTTCTCCAACCAAACACACCTTAGCAACACTTGGAGCCCAAGTCCCTCACACTCCTTCTCTCACATGCCACTTTCTCTCTCTCCCTCTATATAAACACTCATTTTCTTTCATTTTCACACTTTACACTCATAACCAAGTTCTTCACTTCAAAACTCCATTGATTTCCTTCAAGAATTCATCATCTTCACTCATTTCCTTCAAGCTCCAAGGGTAAAACTTCTTCTTCTTACTCATCTAAGTTCACCTCTTCACTTATTTGTTGAGTTTATGCCATGTTCATCCTTTTGATATTCTTAGATCTATAAGCTTCTAAAATCTCTAGAAAATTATAGAAAAATCATAAAAATGTGAAACCAATTTCTATGATCTAGTTATGATCTCTAATTTCATTATCTAAGAGCATACATCAAGAAAAATTCCCCCCTATTTTTGTAAAGAGGCCGAACCTATGTCTAAATGGACAAAGGAGGTTTTGTTCAATTTTTAACTTAAATGAGGTTAGATCTAAACTATTTAGGGTTTCTATGTTCCTAATCCTCAATTAATCTTAAGTTTCATCAAGTTTTATCTATTTCAAGTCTTAGATCTATTTCTTCAAAGATTATGTAAAAATGTTTTAAAATGTTGATAAGTTAAGATTATGGTATGCTTTTAGATACTTATACTTTTATGATCCAAGGGTTGGATCCCAAATAAATTTTCTAACCTATTTTTATGTTCAAGGCCGAAACCCTAACCTTAGAGGTTAGAGGATTTTGTTTCATATTTTCAACTTCTAACAATTTATTCTAGTTATATAAGACCTAAACACCTAGAATCCAAAATATTAGAGTGAGAAAATAATCCTAGCCTCATTTTGAATTAGAGGCCGAACCTAGTATTAAAGTGAACCTAGTGGGAATTGTTTGATTAATCGTTGTTATGTGATGTTGGTTGAAGGAGGAATTGGCAACGTGTGGCGTGATAACGAGGAACATCGATTTCAGAATCCTGGTGATAACCTAGGTGGGGAAAGAACCAACCTATCGTCAAAATGGATAAGTAGTAGATTATATAATAATTGTGTAGGGCGACCAAAACCCTACTAGTAGTTGAGTAATCGACAAGACCAAAATCACATTGGAAACATTTTCTGAAAAACCAATGGTGATTCGAGGATTGTAGGTTTATCGATATTAGGTTGATTTTATATTGTTGATGGTTGATTTGATTTTATTACCTTTATTTAATTGATTTTGTGCTATGTTGGTGATATGTGAATATTTTGATTGATATTGTGTTATGTATGATCTGCCTGGTTTTTATTATTACGCTTAATGGATTTTAAGCAAAGATATATATGTTGTCTAAGAGATGATTGTTTTGAGTGTGAGGATAATGATGATTTAGAAGTGCCTAACCTAGATGATGTATGTTAAAGAGGTGTTATGGCATAGAATATGTGTCAAGTTCTAATGGAAGGTTAAAGCACTAGGAGGTTGTTAAAACGGGTTGGTGAGATTCATCTATAGGTATTGTTGTCCAAAACCGTGTATTGGTAATATAATACCCAAGGACAAAAGTCTATTGGTAATATAATACACAGGGACAAAAGTGTATTGGTAATATAATACACGATGACATCTATGTATTTGTAATATAATACACGTAAAACACCTCTGTGTATTGGTAATATAGTACACTGTGTATTGGTAATATAATACACGTAAAATCAAGAGTTCTCACGAGACCACTTCCGCCTTAGGGAATAGGTGTGCAACTATGGTGTCCTTGAGTAGCATGAGATAGAGGGTAGAGGATGATATATTAATTTGAGGATGATTTGTTAGTTAGGTGTATTGATTGTCTGTGACAATTACTGTATAATTTACTGTGACTCTTTTCCGCTTTTGATGATAGAACTGTTTCTTAGACCCTGTATATTTCTGTATGTTTTATTTTATCTTTGATGGGATCATGCGTGAAGACCCTGTGAATGAGCTTATCAAAGAGGAGTTGGATGGAACTCCCTATGAACCGGAAGCCGGAGGGCGAGCTGTGACTCATGGTGATTAGGATCTAGTTAGTTATGGCCAGTGCGTCTCGTGAGGCGTATTTTTAATATGTTTTCCGTTGTTTAACATTTTTTCTAATAATATGCCTGTGAGGGATCCTACTGATATGATATCCTCAACAGTGTTTTGTAATATACATAATATACTTATATTGTGATATGCCATTCTATATGAAGTTGTATACTTTATAAGATAAGTTTTAATTTTTACGTATTTTCATATTAAGCGCTCGAGTAAGAAAGTAGTTAATGAAGTTTTAGTCTAATAAAACATCGGGGCACAACGGGGTGTCTCATTTTTGTATCAAAGCAGTTTGGTTCTAAAACGGACTGTGGGGTTATGTTCGATCAGAATCAAGGACTGTGAGGTTTAGAATGTTGTTACTGGCCGTGTCTAGATGAATCCATATCGGATTTTGACTATGCTTAGAAGTTGGGTAGTGTGTCCGAATCTGATATGAGAAGTTAATATTAGTGTGACATTTGGTATTTATATACTTTTCTATGTAGTATTATATGTCATACTAATGAGAGCGGATGATTTCTTTTAACAGAATCATGGCTCGCGGAGGAGAATCATCTTCGACTCCAAATGCAATGGAAACCATAGCTGTTGCTATGCTATTGCAAACCCAGCATAATGCTAAGATGCTGCAGATGAACAAAGAGTAGCTAGAAATTAAGAATCAAAGAAGGGTGGTGGCAGCTGAAGATGCCGGATTGACTAATTTTATGAACGGAAAGCCACCTCAATTCCGAGGAGAGTATGACCCAGAGAAGGCGGAATGGTGGATACAAGAGATCGAAAAGATATTTGCGACTATATATGCCCTGCAGTGAAGAGAAAAAAGTGACTCATGCTGCCTTCATGCTAACTGAAGGAGCATAGTTCTGGTGGAAGGGAAAGAAACGATTATTGGAGGCTGAAGGCAGAACGATTAACTGGCAATTATTCACTGATTGCTTTTTCGAAAAATATTTTTTGGGTCTAGTCCGACGCGATAAGGAAAAGGAATTCAGAAACCTCAAACAAGGTAACATGTCTGTTGGTGAGTATGCATCATGTTTTGAGGCTTTGATCAAGTTTTCAGAATTCTATCAGAGGTTTCCAAGTGAGGACTGGAATTGTAGAAGATTTGACGAAGGACTCAGAGATGAGCTGTAGAGGGCTGTAGTGTCTCTTGACATACAATATTTCCCAGAACTAGTCGAGAGATGCAGTGCCATTGAAAGTATAGACCTAAGGATGGCCAATGAGCAGAAACAACTGAGGAGTGGAGGTCCTAACCGATCAAGTTTCCAGAGGCGCGGAGGAAGTGGGTCTCAGTGGAGATAGAGACCATATACGAGACCCAGGCAAACGCCTGCACCAGCACCAGTGGCTAGAGTGGGTCAGTAACCGCAAGGCTTAGTTTGCTTCAGGTGTAGAGGATCACATTATACTAGAGACTGTACAAATAGGCCTAATTGTTTCAACTGTGGGAAACCAGGTCATGTGGCACGAGATTGTAGACAAAGGGTTATGCAACAGTCGACAGCTACCGGAAGAGGAACTGGAGATAATAGAGATGGAGCTGGAAGACGAGTCCTAGCAGCAAGACCATAAGTGGCCAGACCTCAATCCACTGGAAGAGTGTTTACTGTGAGGGGAGTTGAATCCTCTCAATCTGCTGATCTTATACAAGGTATGTGTTTGATAGCTGGTAGACTCTCGTATGTGTTGTTTGAGTCAGGCGCTACACATTCTTTTATTTCGCATGAGTGTGTGGATCATTTGAACTTAACTATTTCCAAATTACCTTATACCCTCACAATGTCTACTCCAACTAGTAATCCTTTGACTACTATGTATGTTTGTTTACAGTGTCCTATCGTTATTGAGAATATGACATTTATTGTAGATCTTATCTGTTTGCCTATGCAACAGATAGATGTTATTCTTGGCATAGATTGGCTTTCGGCTAACCATGTAGTGCTAGATTGTTCTGGGAAGACTTTATCATTTCTTGAACCTTTTAGTGTAGCATCTGCCAATGAAGGAGTTTCTACGAGGAGTGACAACTCTCAACAGTTTGTGATGCTTTTCCCAGTGGAGGCTAATGAGACTCTCATCATAAATTCCATGACTATTGTGAGAGAGTTTCATGAAGTTTTCCCTCCATACGTTCCATGTTTGCCACCAGAAAGAGAAGTGGAATTCACTATAAATCTCGTACCAGGGACAGGGCTTATATCTATAGCACCTTATCGGATGTCACCGGTTGAGTTGGTAGAGTTGAAGGAACAATTGGATGACATATTAGGAAAAAAGTTTATCAGGCCAAGTGTTTCACCGTGGGGAGCACCAGTGTTATTTGTTAAGAAGAAGGATGGAAGTGCCAGGTTGTGCACGGATTACAGGAAGTTGAATAAGGTGACAATTAAGAATAAATATTTGTTTCCTAGGATAGATGATTTGATGGATCGGTTGAAAGGAGCAGCAATGTTCTCTAAGATTGATTTAAGATCTGGGTACCATCAGATCAGAGTAAGAGAGGAAGATATACCCAAGACGACTTTTAGGACGAGGTACGGGCACTATGAGTATTTAGTTATGCCTTTTGGTGTAACTGATGCGCCAGCTGTGTTCATGGATTATATGAACATAATTTTCAGACCGTTCCTCGATAAGTTTGTTGTTGTGTTCATCGACGATATCCTTATCTATTCGCGTATGCGGGAAGAGCATGAGGAACATTTAGGATTGGAGTTGCGGGTTTTGAAGGATAGACAGCTTTATGCCAAACTTTCCAAGTGTGAGTTTTGGCTGGAAGAAGTTCAATTCCTAGGTCATGTGATTAATAAAGAAGGAATAGTCGTAGATCCAGCTAAGGTTGAGTCAGTTCTTAAGTGGGAACGGTCTAAGTCAGTAAGTGAAGTATGGAGTTTCCTAGGACTAACTGGATACTATCAGAGGTTCATAGAGGAATTCTCAAAGATTACGTTGCCTATGACGCAGTTAACGAGGAAAAATATAGCTTTTGTATGAACGGACAAGCGTGAACAAAGTTTTCAAAAGCTGAAGGACAGGTTGACTACATCACCTGTGTTGATCTTACCAGACCCACTAGGATAGTTTGACGTATATTGTGATGCATCATACCAAGGTTTAGGCTGTGTCTTGATGCAAGAGGGAAGAGTTGTGGCTTATGCTTCCCGACAGTTGAGAATTCATGAGAGAAATTATCCGACTCATGATTTGGAGTTAGCAGCAATAGTATTCGCATTAAAGATATGGTGACACTTTTTGTATGGAGCAAAGTTTAATGTCTTCAGTGACCACAAGAGCCTAAAGTATCTATTCGATCAAAAAGAATTGAATATGAGACAGCGAAGGTGGATAGAGTTTATCAAAGATTATGATTTTGAATTACTGTACCATCCTGGGAAGGCAAATGTGCTAGCGGATGCTTTAAGCAGGAAGTCCTTGCACGTGTCTGCGATGATGGTTAAGGAGTTAGAATTGCTTGAACAGATCGGGGATTTGAACTTAGGAATGGAATTGGTTGAGAATAAGATTTGCTTAAGTATGATCACTATTAGTAGTGATTTTATGAAAGATCTTAAAGTTAAACAAGTTCAGGATCTATACTTCCAGGAAGTAAGAAGAGGAATCGATGAAGGTAAAATTTCTGAGTTTACTAGAGGAACAGATGGTGTGTTAAGGTTTAGAGGTAGAATATGTGTGCCAGAGGATGCAGATTTTAGAGGAGGCACATAATAGTAAATTGAGTTTCCATCCTAGATCCACAAAGATGTATCAGGATTTGAAGAAAATGTTTTGATGGACTAGGATGAAGAAAGAAGTAGCGGAGTATGTTTTATCTTATCTGGTGTGTCAGAAAGCTAAGATTGAACATCAGAAGCCAGCAGGATTACTACAATCTTATCCCAGAGTGGAAATGGGATAGTATAGCTATGGATTTTGCATCGGATTACCACGAACTCCTAAGAAGCATGATGCAATTTGGGTTATCATTAATAGGTTGACGAAGTGTGCTCACTTCTTATCTATTGGTGAAAGTTATAATTTGGAAAGGTTGACTCAGATTTACATCAAAGAAATTGTTAGATTGTATGGTGTGCCATCGAGTATTGTCTCAGATCGAGATCCTAGATTCACATCTAGATTTTGGAGACAATTGTAAAATGCCTTGGGAACAAAGTTGATGATGAGTTCTGCTTAACATCCCCAAACTGATGGACAGTCAGAAAGGACAATTCAATCCTTGGAGGATCTATTGAGAGCTTGTGTGTTGGAGCACACTGACAGTTGGGATGAGTTCTTACCATTGATTGAATTTACTTATAACAATAGTTTCCATAGTACTATCGGAATGGCACCATATGAGGCTTTATATGGCAGAAAATATAGGACCACGTTATGTTGGTATGAGACTGGTGAGAACCAAGTTTTTGGTCCAGGTGTGGTGCAAGAAACTACGGAGCAAGTCAGGAAGATACGGAAAATATGAAGGAAGCACATGATAGACAAAGGAGCTACAGTGATAAGAGGAGGAGCCCCCCCCCCCCCCCCCCCTCCTATTTTTGTAAAGAGGCCGAACCTATGTCTAAATGGACAAATGAGGTTTTGTTCATTTTTCAACTTAAATGAGGTTAGATCTAAACTATTTAGGGTTTCTATGTTCCTAATCCTCAACTAATCTTAAGTTTCATCAAGTTTTATCTATTTCAAGTCTTAGATCTATTTCTTCAAAGATTATGTAAAAATGTGTAAAAATGTTGATGAGTTAAGATTATGGTTTTTATGCTTTTAGATACTTAAACTTTTATAATCCAAGGGTTGGAACCCAAATAAATTTCCTAACCTATTTTAATGTTCAAGGCCGAAACCCTAACCTTAGAGGTTAAAGGATTTTGTTTCATATTTTCAACTTCTAACAATTTATTCTTGTTATCTAAGACCTAAACACCTAGAATCCAAAAGATTAGAGTGAGGAAATAATCCTAGCCTCATTTTGAATTAGAGGCCGAACCTAGTATTAAAGTGATCCTGGTGGGAATTTTTTGATTAATCGTTGTTATGTGATGTTGGTTGAATGGGGAATTGGGAATGTGTGACATGATAACGAGGAACATGGATTTCAGAATCCCGGTGATAACCCATGTGGGGGAAAGAACCAACCTATCGTCGGAATGGATAAGTAGTAGATTATATAATAATTGTGTAGGGCGACCTAAACCCTACTAGTAGTTGATTTTATATTGTTGATGGTTGATTTGATTTTATTACCTTTATTGAATTGATTTTGTTCTATGTTGGTGATATGGGAATATTTTGATTGATATCGTGTTATATATGATCTGCTTGTTTTTTATTATTACGCTGAGTGGATTTTAAGCAAAGATATATATGTTGTCTAAGATATTTTTGTTTTGGGTGTGAGGATAATGATGATTTAAAAGTGCCTTACCTAGATGATGTATGTTAAAGAGGTGTTATGGCATAAAATATGTGTCAAGTTCTGATGGAAGGTTAAGGCACTAGGACATTGTTAAAACGGGTTGGTGATATTCAACTATAGGTGTTGTTGTCCAAAACTGTGTATTGGTAATATAATACACAAGGACAAAAGTGTATTGATAATATAATACACAATGACATATGTCTATTAGTAATATAATACACCGTGTATTAATAATATAATACACGTAAAACACCTTCGTGTATTGGTAATATAATACACCATTTATTGGTAATATATTACACGTAAAATCAAGAGTTCTCGTGAGACCAGTTCCGCCTTAGGGAATAGGTGTGCAACTATGGTGTCCTTGAGTAGCATGAGATTGAGGGTAGAGGATGATATATTAATTTGAGGATGATTTGTTAGTTAGGTGTATTGATTGTCTGTGACAATTACTGTATAATTTACTATGACTCTTTTCGGCTTTTGATGATAGAACTGTTTCTTATCCCCTGTATATTTCTATATGTTTTATTTTATCTTTGATGGGATCGTGCGTGAAGACCCTGTGAATGAGCTGATTGAAGAGGAGTTGGATGGAACTCCCTATGAACCGGAAGTCGGAGGGCGAGCTATGACCCATGGTGATTAGGGTCTAGTTAGTTATGGACAGTGCATCTCGTGAGGCGTATTTTTAGTATGTTTTCCGATGTTTAACATTTTGTCTAAGTATATGCCTATGATGGATCCTACTTATAGGATATCCTCAACAGTGTTTTGTAATATGCATAATATACGTATATTGTGATATGTCATTCTATATGAAGTTGTATACTTTATAAGTTAAGTTTTAATTTTTACGTATTTTCATATTAAGCGCTCGAGTAAGAAAGTATTTAATGAAGTTTTAGTCTAATAAAACACCGGGGTACAACGGGGTGTCTCCGTCATGGAGACCTTGTGGATAGTCAGGCGTGGATCCTGCCAATTGATCAATGTCAGCTGCACTGCGCCGATGGAGACCTGGACAGCAGGGCTATCTTGGCACTCCACTGAACTAACTATTATTCATATGTTAAGTACTCTCGTGTGAAAGTACCGAGGAGATGGCTGTTAGCATACTCCGATATTGGGCTTGTGCACCGAGTTGTTTATGCATATTTCCTGAATGCTATATCGACGGAAAATTTTGACAACAATAGTCTCCATGGAGCAGAGTTAGGTCTAGATCTAGGCATGCATTCGAGTCTCGACCTTTTTCTAAAAACTATATCTGTATTTTATAAATGTATCTCTTGATATATGTATATCCACTTGAATGCTTGTTTGTTTACCTGCATGCCCATATCTACATTGCTAGCCTATTGTAGAATCTTACCTCCTCTGTTTGTATTTCTTTTCTTCTTCGTTCCTTGTTGGCAACGATTAATTTTTTCTGAAGAGCATAAAGGAAATGAGGAAGGACTTGAAGATGCTGAGGTGACAGAAGAGAATTATGAAGACGTCAGAGCTTCATTGTCATGTATAATAAGTGGTTGAAATATATTTAGAGTTGTTTGTGTTTAAAATATTTTGAAAATGTTATTATATTTTATTTTGGCAATCTTGAGAAAATTCACTAGTTCAATTAGTATTCGAAAACTTAAAGTATGTAATTATTTTGCATAGTTATTATTTATGAAAATTCAGTTGGAACTGTTGTATTTAATTATTCTTAGTTTCCAGGGTATAAATGAAATTTGTTTCTTTTCTCCTGGAAATTGATGTAAGGCCAGTTTTCAAATTTTATTTGAGAATGTTTTAAAATTTATCAAATGTTTGTCATGTATTATTTTGACGTCATGCAAAGTTCCAATTTTTAAAGAGGTTATTTCTAAAATAATTCTAATAAAATCCTCATTTTATTAAGTTAATCAGACTTTAAATAAAACATGGTGTTACATCTTATGCTACCCTCGTTGCTTACATGTTCATACTATCCCTTCACCTCATACCTAGTATGAAGATTCCACTAACGCCAAACATAACGATCCTACTTTGGTTCCCTCGAGCGGCTCGACGAATCCTCAAGCCTTGGCCAAACACAAAAGCATAACCAATTAATCTCCGAATCCAAGAAATAGGAAAAGAGATTAACAGAGGGATAGCTACTTTACCTTAATTGACACTGTTAAATAATGGCAGTATAAATTTTGTACTAACTATTATTCAGATGTTAAGTACTCTCGTGTGAAAGTGCCGAGGAGATGGCTATTAGCGTACTCCGATTTTGGGCTTGTGCTCTGAGTTGTTTATGCATATTTCCTAAATGCTATATCGACAGAACATTTTGAAAACAATAGTCTCCATGGAGCAGAGTTAGGTCTAGTTCTAGGCATGCATTCGAGTCTCGACCTTTTTCTAAAAACTATATATGTACTTTATAAATGTATCCCTTGATATATATATGTACATCCACTTGAATGCTTGTTTGTTTACCTGCATGCCCATATCTACATTGGTAGCTTATTGTAGAATCTTACCTCTTTGTTTGTATTTCTTTTCTTCTTCGTTCCTTGTTGGCAATGATTAGTTTTTTCTGAAGAGCATAAAGGAAATGAGGAAGGACTTGAAGATGCTGAGGTGATATAAGAGAATTATGAAGACGTCAAAGCTTCGTTGTCGTGTATAATAAGTGGTTGAAATATATTTAGAGTTGTTTGTGTTTAAAGTATTTTGAAAATGTTATTATATTTTATTTTGGCAATCTTGAGAAAATTCACTAGTTCACTTAGTTTTCGAAAACTTAAAGTATGTAATTATTTTGCACAGTTATTATTTATGAAAATTCATTTGGAACTGTTGTATTTAATTATTCTTAGTTTCCGGTGTATAAATTAAATTTGTTTCTTTTCTCCTGAAAATTGATGTAAGACCAGTTTTCAAATTTTATTTAAGAATGTTTTAAAATTTATCAAATGTTCATCAAGTATTATTTTGAAGTCATGCAAAGTTCCAATTTTTAAAGAGGTTATTTCAAAAATAATTCTAATAAAATCCTCAATTTATTAAGTTAATCAGACTTTAAATAAAACATGGTGTTACATCTTACGCTACCCTCGTTGCCTACATGTTCATACTATCCCTTCTCCCCACACCTAGTATGAAGATTCCACTAACGCCAAACATAACGATCCTACTTTGGTTCCCTCGAGCGCTCAACGAATCCTCAAGCCTTGGCCAAACACAAAAGCATAACCAATTAATCTCCGAATCCAAGAAATAGGAAAAGAGATTAACAGAGGGATAACTACTTTACCTTAATTGACACTGTTAAATAATGGCAGCATAAATTATCATATAAAACCACCAACATTTTTTTCATTTAATAAGAATAGGTTTTACATGATTTTATATATATTAATTTCTTGAGAATGTTGCTCAACGTCCTTTTGCTTGCAGTAGGTTCTTTTTATTAATCTTCTTTAATAAGCAATAAAGAGAATTTGTTAAGGTCCAACGGCATGAACATGGTTTTTTTCTCAGACAAATGTCTCTATATTTACGAGACATAGAGATATAGAAAGGGTGGATTTCAGTTTTGTGAAAATTTCATACTTTATACTCTCTCTATATTTGGATAATTGTATTATGTAAACTCCATTGCTCTTGACCTTAAGTGCACAAGTTCAAGAGTTGCTGTGTTAACCTTAGGGAGCAAACTGGACTATCAGATTGCACCTGAGGTCTTCCGGAATCTTGCTTTTAAGGCAGTGGTTCGTCCACGGCACAACTATCTATCTTCCCTAATTTCCTAACAATTTAAAAGCAAGATTATTTTGATCGATGGCTACTCATCATCTAACGGCGCAGTCAAGCTTAGTGGAAGATGAAGAAACTATAGCTGTTGTGGTCGTAGACACCAATCTAGTGAGTAATGTAGCTGAATGGGTACTTGACACGAGAGCAACTAGACATATTTGTGTCAACAAGGAGCTATTTTAGGAGTTTGAAGAAGCTACTAATGGTGAAATAGTCTACATGGGAAATTCAGCTACAGCCGGAGTGTACGGTAAAGGAAAAATTTTACTCAAGCTAACTTCTGGTAAAATCTTATCTTTGAATAATACGCTATATGTTCCATCTATGCGTAGAAATTTGGTTTCTGACGTATTTCTTAACAAAGTTTAAGACATCCCGTTGTGCCTCTTTTGTGCCATTAACTTAAAATCTTATTAATTAATTATTGAATCGTGCTCTTAACGTTAAACATGTATTCCGAAACACGTAAAAATTAAAATTTAACTTATGATCACACAGCGGAAGAAAAACTAAAAGCAACACACACCATATATATAACATACTTATCATAGGTTTATGCATAAGAGTATTTAAAACACTGTCTAGGGTATCCCGTTAGTAGGATCCCTAACAGGCATCTGAAAACAACTATTAATAGCGAAAACAAAATGTCTTATAAGACTCACTGGCCATAGACACTAAACTACATTGCTGGAAACCACATCTCGTCTTCTCGCATCCAGTTCATATTGAGTTCCATTCAACGCCTCAGCATCAAGCTCAGCCCCAGGGTCTTCTCGTACGATCCCATAAATAAAAAAAAAGAATACAACACACAAAGAATACAGGGGATAAGAAACATATCTATCATCATAAAAGCGGTAAAGAGTCATAGTATATAACATAATAAAAGTCACAAATAATCATCACTCCAACTCCACCTAAATCCTCAATTAACAATATCATTCTCTACCCTCAAATCATACAATCTAAACCTTTATGATGACGTGGCCACCAATTCCCCACATCCGTTAGGGATGTTAGTCCGTCGTCCAAGACACGCGTCTCCAAAATCGGTGCACACTGTTATTCATGGTGAGAAAGCTCATGCAAAGCAATGACACTATATTTGCACGGCACAGTCAGTGCACACCCTGGATCAAGGGTGCTCATGCATAGCAATGATACTATAGCTGCACGGTACAGTCGGTGCGCAACCTCATCCATGGTAAGAATGCTCATGTAATACAATGACACTATTGATGCACGATACAGTCGGTGAACACCCTGGTTCTCTCTCTCATGGGTGCTCAACCAAAGCATTGACACTATAACTGCATGAATTAAATCTAACATTGGATAGTCCCACAAGAACTTCGGACCTCATATGTATCAAACATACGATTATAAACACAATAAAAGTTATGAACCTCACTAAATTTTATCAATAATAACCTAGTGCCTCATGCTTCCATCCTAGCCTTGACTCACATTCTTTGACACATTTCATCTTTAAAATAATCAATTTAAGCTAGGCACTTCTAATTCACCGATACTTTCTCACCCAAACCAAATCTTCCGAACAACATATATCCTCGCTTAAATCAACTAAGCATAGTACTAAAAACCAGGCAGATCATGCATAACACAATATCATAAAATATTCAAACACCAAAAATAATACGACACATGCAGTGGAATACCTCAACCAGCGTATCACAGTAAATTCAACAACATAAAATCAGACATCATCAAATAGTTTAAAATCAACCTAATGTCGACAAACGTACAATCCCCGAATCACCATTGGTTTTAAAGAAAAGGATTCCAATGTGATTTTGGTCTTGTCGATACTCGACTACTAGTAGGGTTTAGGTCGCCCTACACAATTATTATATAATATACTACTTATCGATTCCGATGACAGAGTGATCCTTTTCCCCACCTGAGTTAGCACCAGAATCCTGAATTCGACATTCCTCGTTATCACACCACAACTTAACAGTTTCACCTTAAACCAAACAACATAACCACAAATTAATCAATAAACTCACTCTTAACCTAAATAGCTAGGTTTCGGCCTCTTAATTAAAAATAGGGTTATGATTCTTTTCTCATTCCAGGCTTTTGGATTCTAGTTCTTATAGTCTTAGATAGCTTAGATAAATTCTCATAACTTGAAAACATGAACAAAATATTCCAATCTTATTTTAGTTAAGTTTCGGTCTTGTATAGAAAAATAGGCTAAGAATTTCCTTTTGACTCACACTAGTGGATTTATGCTACTAAGACCTTAGAGAGCATTAATCAACCAATAGGTTTCACAAATCAAACAAGAACCTTTCAACCCTTTTATGTTAGGGTTTCGGCCCAAATTAGAAATTTCAGCTAGGGATTTTTGTTAAACATAAGCTCTTGGGTTATGATCATATAGATGCTAGAGAGTTTAAAACAAACAATAGATTTCACAAATGGTTCAAAAATACCAAACCCATTTTTCCTAGAGGTTTCGGCTAAAAATGGTTATTAGGGAAGGAAAATGTTTTTGATTACATGCTCTTGGATAATGAAAGTAAAGGTCATAACTATATCATAGAAATTGGTTTCAGATTTTTATGATTTTTCTACAATTATCTAGAATTATTCAAAGTTCTAGATCTAGAAATGGAAAACTATGAAATATGAAGAACAAAAGCTTAAACAAGAGAGGAGATGATCAAGTTACCTTAAGTTAGAAAAGTAGAAGAAGAATAGATGATGATCTTGGCAAGCTTTGTAATGGAATCACTTGGAGATCTTGAAGAATGAAAATGGAGTTTAAGTGTTTTTGGTGAAGAAATGAAGAAGATGAAGAGAGAAATGGAAGAGATGAAGTGAGAAGTGTGGGGAGGGGACTACGGCCTTGAGGGCTTTTATAAAGAAAATCTTATGCCTTGTTTGCTTTTTAGCTTTTAGATTAATGGGTTTTGTGATTATTTAATAAATATATAATTAACTATGGTTAATAATTAACTTAACTAAGGTTACCTTACTAAGTATGGTTAATAACCATGTGACTCACATTAAATGAAGGTGTGGCTGATTTTGGTCCACAAGAGTTAACCATGGTTTCTTAAGCATGGTTAGAATTTAACTAAACGTCGGTTAGGTTAAGCTAAAAGGGCATTTTGATCATTTCGCTTAAAAACTCATAATTTCTAGCATTAACTGTATCATAAATTCTTGATGAGTCATCCCATAGCTCAGCTCCTCTGGTGTCCGGTTTTGTCTCTGCACCTCCCTTCTCGACTCCATCGGTTTCCCGATTAGGGTTTTACGCCCTAATAAAAGCATAATATTTCATTTTCGGTTGAAAATTTTCAAAACAACCAAACTCGTTGGAAATATGATTTAAACATAAACCATTTCGTTCACCAGTCAAAATTAGGTTTTCTGATCATTAAAATCTTAGTGTCAGTGAAAACACCGACTGTTTTCCGTTCGAACTTTCACCAAAATTCGTCTGAATAAACATAATATTTTATTTCTGATCAGAAATTTGGAAAATAGAATTCCTCACGGACAAAATATAAAAAATCTACAAATTTCAGTTTCGGGTCAAATTAGGGTTTTCTACCGGTATAAAATTATACTGTCAGTTAAAAACGCATACCGGTTTCCGTCTGAGTTTTAAACCCAAATTTTAACCAGAGCTTCCTACCATAGAGTAGGTTCTAGATATGATTTTGTTTTCTCCAAAATCATTTCCTAGGTCTCAGATAAAAATATAAATAAATATCTCTTTACCGTTAATACAGCGTATCCGAAAATCGGGTTGTTACATTACTACCCCACTTAGAAAAAAATTTCGTCCTTGGAATTTCGTGACTCAAACTAGACACTATAGATAACGTTCGAGTCGCACACTCTACCCAACTTCTAAGCATAGTCAATATCAGATGTGAATTCAACTAGACAAGGCCAGTAAAAACATCCTAAACCTCACAGTCCGATTAGAATCGAACTGCTCGAATACCAAATGAGACACCCCATTGTGCCCCTTTTGTGCCATTAACTTAAAACCATATTAATTAATTATTGAATCGCGCTCTTATCGTTAATCATGTATTCCGAAACACGTAAAAATTAAAACTTAACTTATAAACACACAGCGGAAGAAAAACTCAAAGCAACACACACCATATATATAACATACATACCATAGGTTTATGCATCAGAGTATTTAAAATACTGTCTAGGGTATCCCGTCAGTAGGATCCCTAGCAGGCATCTTAAAACAACTATTAATAGCGGAAACAAAACGTTTTATAAGACTCACTGGCCCTAGACACTAAACCACATTGATGGAAACCACATCTCGTCTTCTTGCATCCAGTTCATACTGAGTTCCATTCAACGCCTCAGCATCAAGCTAAGCCACAGGGTCTTCTCGTATGATCCCATAAAAAAATAGAATACAACACACAAAGAATACAAGGGATATGAAACATTTATATCATCATAAAAGCAGAAAAGAGTCATAGTATATAACATAATAAAAGTCACAAACAATCATCACTCCAACTCCACCTAAATCCTCAATTAACAATATCATTCTTTACCCTCAACTCATACAATCTAAACCTTTATGATGATGTGGCCACCAATTCCCCATATCCGTTAGGGATGTTAGTCCGTCGTCCAAGCAACGCGTCCCCAAAACCAGTGCATACCCTTATTCATGGTGAGAATGCTCATGGAAAGCAATGACACTATAGCTGCAAGGCACAGTCGGTGCACACCCTGGATCAAGGGTGCTCATGCATAGCAATGACACTATAGATGCATGGTACAGTCGGTGCATAACATCATCCATGGTAAGAATGCTCATGTAATACAATGACGCTATAGCTACACGGTACAGTCGGTGCACACCTTGGTTCTCTCTCTCGAGGGTGCTCAACCAAAGCATTGACACTATAACTGCATGAATTAAATCTAACATTGGACGGTCCCACAAGGACTTCGGACCTCGTATGTATCAAACATACGCTTATAAACACAATACAACTTATGAACCTCACTAAATTTCATCAATAACAACCTAGTGCCTCATGCTTCCATCCTAGCCTTGACTTACATTCTATGACACATTTCATCTTTAAAATAATCAATTTAAGCTAGGCACTTCTAATTCACCGATACTTTCTCACCCAAACCAAATCTTCCGATCATATATCCTCGCTTAATTAAATCAACTAAGCATAGTACTAAAAACCAGGCAGATCATGCATAACACAATATCAGAAAATATTCAAACACCAAAAATAATACGTCACATGCGGTGGAATACCTCAACCAGCGTATCACAGTAAATTCAACAACATAAAACCAAACATCATCAAATACTTTAAAATCACCCTAATGTCGATAAACCTACATTCCCTGAATCACCATTAGTTTTACAGAAAAGGTTTCCAAATTGATTTTGGTCTTGTCGATTACTCGACTACTGGTAGGGTTTAGGTCGCCCTACACAATTATTATATAATATACTACTTATCGATTCCGATGACAGAGTGATCCTTTCCCCCACCTGAGTTATCACCGGAATCCTGAATTTGACGTTCGTCGTTATCACACCACAACTTAACAGTTTCATCTTAAACCAAACAACATAACCAAAAATTAATCAGTAAACTCACTCTTAACCTAAATAGCTAGGTTTCGGCCTCTTTATTAAAAATAGGGTTAGGATTCATTTCTCCTTCCAGGCTTTTGGATTCTAGTTCATATAGTCTTAGATATCTTAGATAAATTGTCATAACTTGAAAACATGAACAAAATATTCCAATCTTATTTTAGTTAAGTTTCGGCCTTGTATAGAAAAATAGGCTAGGAATTTCCTTTAGACTCACACTTGTGAATTTATGCTACTAAGACCTTAGAGAACATTAATCAACCAATAGGTTTCACAAATCAAACAAAAAAATTTCAACCCTTTTATGTTAGGGTTTCGACCCATATTAGAAATTTAAGCTAGGAATTTTTTTTTGAACTTAATCTATTGGATTATGATCATATAGATGCTAAAGAGTTTAAAACAAACAATAGATTTCACAAATGGATCAAAATATATACCAAATCCATTTTTCCTAGAGGTTTCGGTCAAATATGGTTATTAGGGAAGGAAAACGTTTTTGATTATATGCTCTTGGATATTGAAAGTAAATGTCATAACTAGATCATAAAAATTGGTTTCACATTTTTATGATTTTTCTACAATTTTCTAGAATTATTCAAAGTTCTAGATCTAGAAATGGAAAGCTATGAAATATGAAGAACAAATGATTAAACAAGAGAGGAGATGATCATGTTACTTCAAGTTAGAAATGTAGAAGAAGAGCAGATGATTTGGCAAGCTTTGTAATGGAATCACTTAGAGCTCTTGAAGAATGAAAATGGTGTTTAAGTGTTTTTGGTGAAGAAATGAAGAAGATGAAGAGAGGAATGGAAGAGATGAAGTGAGAAGTGTGGGGAGGGGGATGCGGCCTTGAGGGATTTTTTAGGGAAAATCATATGCCTTGTTTGGTTTTTAGCTTTTAGATTAATGGGTTTTGTGATTATTTAATTAATATATGATTAACTATGGTTAATAATTAACTTAACTAGGGTTACCATACTAACTATGGTTAACAAACATATGGCTCACATTAAATGAAGGTGTGGCTGATTTTGGTCCCCAAGAATTAACCTTGGTTTCTTAACCATGGTTAAAATTTAACTAAACGTCGGTTAGGTTAAGATAAAAGGGCATTTTGGTCATTTCACCTAAAAACACATAATTTCTAACATTAATTGCATCATAAATTCTTGATGATTCATCTCATAGCTCAGCTCCTCTGGTGTCCGGTTTTGTCTCTGTACCTCCCTTCTCAACTCCATCGGTTTCTCGATTAGGATTTTACGCCCGAATAAAAGCATAATATTTCGTTTTCGGTTGAAAATTTTCAAAACAACCAAACTCGTTGGAAATATGATTTAAATATAAACCATTTCGTTCATGAGTCAAAATTAGGTTTTCTGATCATTAAAATCTTACTGTTAGTGAAAACACCGACCGTTTTCCATTCGAACTTTCACCAAAATTCGTCCGTATAAACATAATATTTTATTTCTGATCAGAAATTTGGAAAATAGGATTCCTCACGGACAAAATATAAAAAAAAATCTATAAATTTCAGTTTCGGGTCAAATTAGGGTTTTCTGTCCGTATAAAATTATACTGTCAGTTAAAAACGCATACCGGTTTCCGTCTGAGTTCTAAACCCAAATTTTAACCAGAGCTTCCTACCATAGAGTAGGTTCTAGATATGATTTTGTTTTCTCCAAAATTATTTCCTAGGTCTTAGATAAAAATATAAATAAATATATCTTTATTGTTAATACAGCGTATCCGAAAATCGGGCTGTTACAAAGTTGGTCTTAAATTTGTGTTTGAGGATGGTAAAATTACAATAACTGAAAATGGAGAATTTGTGGGAAATGGTTTTTTAAATGATGGGTATTTTGTTTTGAATACTGTTCATATGAATAATTTTGCCTCTAGTTTTGTTCATTTTGTGAAGTCTCTTGATCTTTGGCATGGAAGATTAGGACATCTAAATATAGCGTCAATTAAAAGACTTGGAAATATGAATTTGCTACCTCATATAAATGGAGAGATGATTTCTAGGTGCCCTATTTGTGTGAAAGCTAAACACTCTAAGAAACCTTTTAAATCAATATCTAATAGACAGACTGAACTTTTGGAATTAATCCATTCAGACTTAGCTGATTTTAAAAAGACTATTAGAAAAGGAGGAAAATGATATTACATAACTTTGTGGATGATTATTCTAGATACACTAAAATTTATCTCTTAAGGATGAAAGATGAAGCTGAAACAATGTTTCTAAAATATAAAGCTGAAGTAGAAAATCAGTTAGACCGAAAAATAAAAAGGTCAAGGTCAGATAGAGGTGGTGAATATAGTACAACTAGTCTTAGGAAATTTTATGAAAACAATGGTATAATACATGAATTTTCTGCATCCTATTCACCACAACAAAATGGAATAGCTGAAAGGAAAAATAGAACTCTGAAAGATATGATGAATTCTATGTTAATTAATTCTGGTATGCCTGATAATATGTGGGGAGAAGCTATTTTAACAACTTGTTATATTCTTAACAAAATATCCCATAAAAAATTAGATAAAACACCCTATGAAATGTGGAAAGGATATCCTCCAAATTTGAATTTCCTAAAAATGTGGGGGTGCTTAGCTAAAATAGGAATACCGGATTTTAAAAGAACTAATATAGGCGCTAAGACTGTTGATGCTGCTTTTATTGGTTAATTATACTCAAAATAGTGCTGCTTATAGATTTTTATGCCTTAATGATAATACTATTATTGAATCAAGAGATGCTGAATTTTTTGAAAATATTTTCCCTTTTAAGAAATTAGATTCTATCTCTCGAAAGGATGTCATTTCTGTACCTAATCATGCTTCTAGTTCTAATGATATTGAAATTGATGAACCTAGAAGAATTAAAAGGCAAAGAACTGCAACTAGCTTTGGACCTGATTTTATTACTACTTGTTTAACTGAAATTGTATATGTAGATGTATTGTCCGAAGAATTAATTTATTCTTAGATGTTGGAAGAAGATCCAAAAACTTATGAAGAGGCACTAAAATCAATAGACTATTTTTTGGAAAGAGGCTATCAAAAGTGAATTAGATTCAATAATGAGTAATCATACATGAGAACTAGTAGATTTACCTAAAGGAAACAAACCAGTTGGTAGCAAATGAACTTTTAAAAGGAAATTAAGACCCGATGGTTCTATAGAAAAATTCAAGGCGAGACTAGTGATTAAAGGTTTTACTCAAAAGGACGGTTTTGATTTCTTTGATACTTATTCACCAGTAACTAAAATATCTACTGTTTGTTCTTTTATTCCATTGGTTGCTGTACATAATTTATTTATACATCAAATGGATGTAAAAACAGCCTTTTTGAATGGAGATTTGAATGAAGAAATTTATATGACACAACCTGAAGGTGTTATAAAACCCGGTCAAGAACATAAAGTCTGTAAACTTCAAAAATCTTTGTATGGTTTAAAACAAGCACCTAAACAATGGTATGAAAAATTTAATAATGCATTGATAGAAAATGGTTTTATTGTGAATGCATCTGATACTTGCATATATACTAAAAGGTTTGAATCTCACAGTGTTATTATATGTCTTTCTGTGGATGACATGTTAATTTTGGAACATGCTTTGATGTGATAAATGAAACTAAGAGAATTTTATGTTCTAAATTTGAAATGAAAGATTTAGGAGAAGTTGATGTAATTCTGGGAATTAAAATTAAAAGAACAAAAAATGACTTTTCTCTAAATCAATCACACTATATTGAAAAATTGTTAAGAAAATTTGATAGCTTTGATGTGGTATCTGTTAGAACTCCATATGATCCTAGTGTATATCTAAAAAGAATACCAATGATATGAGTATATCTCAATCTGAGCATGCAAAAATTATTGGTAGTGTTATGTTTCTTATGAATTATACTAGACCTGATATTGCATATGTTGTTAGTAGATTGAGTCGTTATACTCATAGTCCTAGTGGTGAACATTGGAATACACTACAGTGTCTTTAAAATATCTGAAAGGTACTATTGATTGGAGTTTGCATTTTCTAAATTTCTTGCTGTGTTAGAAGGTTTTTGTGATGCAAACTGGGTTTCAGATAATGACAAGGTGTGTTCCACCAGTGGGTGTGTTTTTACTCTAGGTGCTGCTGCTGTTTCCTGGAAATCTGTAAAACAAACTTGTTTAGCATGCTCTACTATGGAATCTGAATTCATTGCTCTTGAGTTAGCAAGTCAAGAAGTTGAATGGTTGAGAAGTTTAATGGCAGACATACCTCTATGGGGAAGACCTACACCACCAGTGTCACTTCATTGCGACTCACAAGCTACAATTGGAGTAGCTAACAACCATGTGTACAATGGAAAGAGAAGACACATACGTAGACATAGTGTTGTTAGATAATTGATTAAAAATGGTGTAATTTCCCTTGAGTATGTAAGAAGTGGAAAATATCTAGCTGATCCTCTCACAAAAGGATTACCCAGGAAAGCAATCCTGGATTCGTTTGGGGGATGGGTCTTAAGCCTTGAGTTGAGGAAAATATGGTGGATACCCATTTGTTGGCCAAACGAAGCCATATGTTACTCATATGCATTACATTTTCATCCCTATGGTGTGTGGTAATGCTTGTTGATTATAGATACATAGCCCTTGATTTAGGTGGTGCTATAGAGACGCACTTGATGTATCTAATAATGTTTATTGTGAGGTTGAGTTGGATACATAGCCCTTGATTTGGGTGGTGCTATAGAGACGCACTTGATGTATCTAATAATGTTTACTGTGAGGT
This sequence comes from Sophora flavescens, assembly GCA_030762895.1. Taxonomy (NCBI): domain Eukaryota; kingdom Viridiplantae; phylum Streptophyta; class Magnoliopsida; order Fabales; family Fabaceae; genus Sophora; species Sophora flavescens. The sequence continues at coordinate 117,198,055 of CM061068.1, forward strand.
TGAGTTATTAAACTCTTAATAGATACATACCATATTTTTGGGTGGTGCTAGAAAGAGGCACTGGATGTATCTACCTACGTGAGTGAGAAGGTAGAAGTTGCCTTCTATGAAAGACTTAGGCAATCTTTCTAAAACACTCATGAGAAACCCAAGGTATTTGAGAAGGCTTTTATAATGTATATGTGTTGTTAAATATCGCAGAGTTTACACAATTTAAAGGTACAATGCGTGTTGTGGGGGTCTCAATCAAATCCATGTACTTCAAGAGCAATTCACTTCTTGGATGAAATTGTTGCCTGATGTCGTACGAGTGCACGTGCGATCCAGCAAGTGTACCGGATTCGTCGCCAAGTAATAAAAAGATATCGATCCCACAGAGACCGTGATCTCAAATCGCAACTAATTGTTAAATGATAAAACTGGACTGTATAAAGAGATTTTGAAAAAGGTTTTGATATTTGAAATAAGAGATAACTTAAAATCAAAATCAAGTAAAACAGAAAGTAAATTAGTTTATGGTTTATTAGATCTAAATGGATTCCTAGGAATTGGGTTACCAACAAGATCGTTATGTTACTAAATCGATTAACCCTTTGTTAATTATCGAAATTGCCTTGAAGGCGAATTTATCCTAAAATAGTTTAAGCTCCCTCTCGGGTTACAAAAACCGTGCCCAATTAAACTAACCCCTACTCTCGTGGTAGTCGAATTTAGATTGGACCCTTTACGTTTCGTGACAATTCGTTAATCCTCGAAGGACGGCTTCTAACTCTCGTTATTTCAGTCCTAAGTCTGATTCTATAGATCCGATACCTAAGTTCACCGCTAGGTTCCTCCTTAGAATATCTACGACACGCAAATAAGAGGCCATCGAATTTACGAGTAATTAAAACACTAGAAATCAGATCTAAAGCAAAATCACAATTAACAAAGGTACAACATCAAATTAACAACATAAATCAACCTTGGGCATAGCCCCAATCCCTAGAAATTAAGCTACTACTCAAGCATTGTCATGGTGATGACAAGCTTGGTTAACAACAACATAAAATAAAACTAAGAGAGGAGAAGGAGAAGGAGAAGAAGATCCTAAATTGTAGCCTAAGAGAAGCAGCCCAAAAGTCCTCTAAAGTCTCTGCCTTGATCCCTTATTTATAGATTTGGGAAGTTTGAATCCCAATCAAACACAAATCAGATCCAAATCAGTTGCTTCAGATCCAAGTAATGCGCATCACGGCCGTGATGGCCATCACGGCCAGGCCGTGACAGATTCTGCCTTGGGCGCTTCTTCAGTTTTTGGTCTGTCACGGCCGTGATGTTCATCACGGCTAGGGCGTGACCAGTTCTGCCTGTGAGGGTCTGGTTCAGCTGACAGGTCACGGCCGTGATGGTCATCACGGCTAGGCCGTGACCAGTTCTGACTTTTGCCTTCTTTCTTTTTTAGCTCTGCTTGATCATGGTCGTGATGGTCATCACGCCTAGGCCGTGATGGGCTCTGCCTGGCTCATTTTCTTCACTTTTCAAGACCCATTTTCATCCAAGCTCCATCATGGTTGATCCTGAGCATTTTATCCTTAATTTCTGCAAAACAACACCACAAAACCGTCTTACCCGTTCCAAGCTAAAAACTAACAAAAATCAAATTAAAAATGCCTAAACTATATGAAAATGCATGCAAAATGATAAACAAATATGAGGTGTAATCACACTCATCAAATCACCCCAAGCTTAAGATTTTGCTTGTCCTTGAGCAATCACCAAGGCCAGACGATATAAATAATCAGAGCATGGATAGTGAACCAAGAGTCCGAGTAACTGATCCAAGTAACAGGCTTATTCAAATAAGAAACCTAGAGACAATCAATTTCAAGTCCAATTAGAAGCTTAGGTTTCTTAAATCCATATTCTCACTGATTCGGGCACTCTTCTCACCTCACTCAAGTGTTTAAGGGAATATGACAATTCGCTCAATTTCCTCAAGGAAGGTATTCTACCATAAGCTTGACTATTAACAAAATATCCACTTTATTAATGAAAACACATAAGAATCAAGAGGTCTTTTACTTTGGTTGTAACGGGGCCATGGGATTAATCGTTAGGTGGGGAAATCAAGAAAAGGAAATTCAAGAGGGTTAAACAAAATATCAACATTGCAAAGCATGACAACCTTCTAAAATACCTTTTTGGCTTTGATTCACTTTTCCACCTTTCTTTCCTTCTTTATTTTATTTCTCACTTTCTTTTGTCATCCCCTTCTCCATATTTTTTTTTGTTTATTTTATTTTATTTATTTGAAGAAGGGGGGATTTTCAATTCAAGAGAAATATTTTCTAACTTTCTAATCCCATACTTTTTCAAACTACCTTTTTACCCTTTTTGTAATACTTTAAAAGGTGCCATACCACGCATCATTCATCAGAATATTTCAAGGTACCAAGAAAAGCATTTTATTCTTTTAGGCTCAAAATTGGGCAACTAAGGGGTAGCATTTAATCAATAAAAGCTCAGAAGGCCGGAAAAATACCTAATGCCTCAATCATTTTCAAAAATGTTTTCAAAATTTTTTTTAAGTTTCAAAACGGTTTCAAGTCAAGTTCTAGAGAGTACAATCCAAGAGGAATAAAACACTCTATCACAAAGAATGGGGTAGATTTAGTGAGTACCCCTTTTTTGGCTCAAAAATCTCACATTTAGTAGTTTAAAATCAATGAGAAATACAAATCTAGAGAACCACATGCTAATTATCAACTATCAAAAGATTATCTCAAGCATTTTTATTTTTTTAGCCTTATCACAAGAATAAAAAAATTGGGTTCAAAAATTCACTATCTCAATTTATTTAGCACCAAGTTCTCACAATTGGATGCAAACTCTAAGCAAGGGGTAATCTAATCATGTGATCGTGCAAAACTATGCCTATATGAGTGCAACATGAAAAATGCAAAAAAATGCAAAAATTTGGAAAAATAACCCTACCCCAAGCTTAAAAACCTACATTGTCCCCAATGTAAATAATCAAGTCGGAGAGAGGAGAAAAATGGAACAACTCACCGAGGTGGTAGCGGGTGGTGGCTCACATGCCAGTCAAAGATTGTTGGAAATTGTATCACGGCCGTGATGGGTATCACGGGCAGGCCGTGATGCCTTCTGACTTCTCTGGTTAGCTCATCACGGCCGTGACCACTGTCACGGCCTGGATGTGATGACTTCTGACTTAATTTGTCCCTGCCCTTTTTGCTCTTCCTTCCTTCTTAGCCTGAAAACAATTGACAAATCTATTAATTTATGATTTTTTCCTCTTGATCTTCTCAAATTATTCAAGAGCTAAATTCAAAAACAAATGGAAAAGGGAAAGAAAACTTGGGTTGCCTCCCAAGAAGCATTTATTTACGGTCTTAAGCTTGACCATACTTCCTTCAGTCAACCGGGGTCAGCTGGGCGTAGAAGTGCAGGAACACTTCTCTTCCATGGGAGTCCTTCAAAGAGCTGATTTTGCTCATAAGGCCAATTGCGCTTCCGTTTTGCTCTTTTCACTCTGAGCTTCATGGCCTTACTCCCTCCCGGTGGATGTTTTGTTTCCACATGATCAGCAACTCCAACTTCATCACTACTGGGTGCATCATTTGCCATGTAAATCTTCGTAGTTGCTTCCATGTTGAGCTCTTCCTTTACCATTGGAGACGTTATATCGATCCTACACATATGACTCACAAAAGGAGGGTTGTTACATGAGTTAGTCAATTTAAAATCTACCCTACCTTCCTCTACATTTAGAGAGAGTTTGCCATTCCTTACGTCTATTATTGCTCCAGCGGTGGCCAAGAATGGCCTTCCTAAAATGATGGGGAATTCAGAATTCCCTCTCATATCCAATACCAGGAAATTGGTAGGGATGAAAATTTCCCTACCTTTACGAGAACATTCTCTAGTATGCCTAGAGGAGTTCTAGTTGAGCCATCCGCAAATTGTAAGGAGAATTTGAATAGACTCAACTCTTTGGTTCCCAACCTTTCCAAGATAGTGAGCGGCATCAAGCTCGCACTAGCCCCTAAGTCACATAAGGCTTGGTCTATTTGTACCTTTTCAATTGAGCAAGCGATAGAGAAACTACCTGGGTCTTTCAGTTTAGGAGGCATATTAGCTTCTATATCTACTTGATTTCTCTTGACCAACCTTTGTGGGAAAGGTATCGGGGGTTGGTACGGTGGTGGAGGGACATACTTTGGTCCTCACATTCCACATCCTTTTCAACCACCCCAAGCTTATCATCCCTCAAGTATATGGCATTACAATGTTCATTGGGATTGGCTTCGGGTTGGCCCGGGAACGTACCCTTTCGTCTAGAGTATGTGCTGGCTTGTGGGGCAATCTGAGTTTCTAGCATCTTGTTGTGGATGGCTAAGTTATCTACCTTAGATGCTAGCTCTTTTATTGCCTCGTTTACTGCCCTACCTTGTTGTCTAAACTCTTCATTTTGTTTCGTTTGAGTTTCCACAAAACTTTCCAATAAAGACTCGAGTTTAGACTTCTGTACCTGAGGATACCTCGCTGGGGGTTTCCTATTACCTTGGCCTTCTTGGAACTCGTGGTTCAGCGTGTTGCTGTAGTTCCCGTACGAGAGGTAAGGGTTGTTCTTCCTTCCTTGGTTGTAAGGATTTGGGGGAGCATAATTGGGCAACTTCGGGTTCGTGTCGTAGAAGTTGTGACAAGAGTTCACTTGGTCCCCCGAAGCACCGGATCCATGAGCAATACCACGTGGGCACTCCATTATGTCATGTCTCTGCATTCCACAAATCTCACAAACAATGTTAGTAGCACCTATTGAACTCACGTTAGCCCTTTCAAGCTGATCAAATCGTTTATTCAGTGAGTCTATTTTAGACATAATAAGATCAGTGCTATTCATTTCAAACTTACCCCCCGAAATCTTTTTCGGGTTATTACCTCTTTCTGAACCCCATTGGTGGTAGTTGGTGGCCACGTTTTCAATGATGTTGAATGCCTCAGTCAGAGGCCTATTCATAAAAGCTCCACCAGCTGCGGAATCAAGTGACACCTTCGAAGAGTAATCCAATCCGTTGTAGAAGGTGTGCACTAATAACCATCTCTCGAGTCCATGATGTGGGCAAGACTCCAGCAATCCCTTGTAGCGATCCCAAGCTTCGGATAGGCATTCTCCGTCCTTTTGGAAGAAGCCGGTGATCTGGGTTCGTATGTAGGCCGTCTTGGATGAAGGGAAGAATTTCTCCAAGAACGCCTGCTCCAGTTGGTCCCAATTCGACAAGGTGTTAGCGGGCACTTGCTTCAGCCAAGCTTTTGCTTTTCCAGTCAGAGATGAGGGGAACAACCTCAAACGAATAGCATCAACCGAGGCACCATGAATTCTAACTGCATCGGTGAACTCCAAGAATGTCTCTATGTGGTCAGTCGGGTCCTCCGAGGGCAATCCTCCGAATTGATTTTGCCTAATCATGTTAATGATCATAGGCGGTATAGTGTAGTTTTTCGCCTCGATCTCTGGCCTAGCAATCCCAGTTCGCAAACCCCTAGCATTTGGGGCTGCGTAGTCCTTCAGAGGTTTCGTATCCGGTATATTCACCATTAGTGGAATGGGGATCAACCTCTCTCTCTCTCTTTGCAATCTCCTACACCTATGAAAGGTCCTCTCGATTTCGGGGTCAACCTCAATAAGGTCTCCAAGACTCAGGGATCTTTGCATATAAGAGAAAACAACACAAAGAGATAGATACTCTAGAAGGAAAGAGAGAATTTTTTTTTATATATATATATAAACAAAAACCAGTTAAAAATAAAGAAAGAAAAGGTCCAGAAAAATCAATTTAAAAATTAAATTGAGATTTGAGGAAGCACAGTCCCCGGCAACGGCGCCAAAAACTTGATGTCGTGCGAATGCACGTGCGATCCGGCAAGTGTACCGGATTCGTCGCCAAGTAATAAAAAGATATCGATCCCACAGAGACCGTGATCTCAAATCGCAACTAATTGTTAAATGATAAAACTGGACTGTATAAACAGATTTTGAAAATGGTTTTGATATTTGAAATAAGAGATAACTTAAAATCAGAATCAAGTAAAACAGAAAGTAAATTAGTTTATGATTTTTCAGATCTAAATGGATTCCTAGGAATTGGGTTACCAACAAGATCGTTACGTTACTAAATCGATTAACCCTTTGTTAATTATCGAAATTGCCTTGAAGGCGAATTTATCCTAAAATAGTTTAAGCTCCCTCTCGGGTTACAAAAACCGTGCCCAATTAAACTAACCCCTACTCTCGTGGTAGTCGAATTTAGATTGGACCCTTTACGTTTCGTGACAATTCGTTAATCCTCGAAGGACGGCTTCTAACTCTCATGATTTCAGTCCTAAGTCTGATTCTATAGATACGACACCTAAGTTCACCGCTAGGTTCCTCCTTAGAATATCTACGACATGCAAATAAGTGGCCACCGAATTTACGAGTAATTAAAACACTAGAAATCAGATCTAAAGCAAAATCGCAATTAACAAAGGTACAACATCAAATTAACAACATCAATCAACCTTGGGCATAGCCCCAATCCCTAGAAATTAAGCTACTACTCAAGCATTGTCATGGTGATGACAAGCTTGGTTAACAACAACATAAAATAAAACTAAGAGAGGAGAAGGAGAAGGAGAAGAAGATCCTAAATTGTAGCCTAAGAGCAGCAGCCCAAAAGTCCTCTAAAATCTCTACCTTGATCCCTTATTTATAGATTTGGGAAGTTTGAATCCCAATCAAACACAAATCAGATCCAAATCAGTTGCTTCAGATCCAAGTAATGCGCGTCACGGCCGTGATGGCCATCACGGTCAGGCCATGACGGATTCTGCCTTGGGCGCTTCTTCAGTTTTTGGTCTGTCACGGTCGTGATGTTCATCACGGCTAGGGCGTGACCAGTTCTGCCTGTGAGGGTCTGGTTCAGCTGGCAGGTCACGGCCGTGATGGTGATCACGGCTAGGCCGTGACCAGCTCTGACTTTTGCCTTCTTTCTATTTTAGCTCTGCTTGATCATGGCCGTGATAGTCATCACGGCTAGGCCGTGATGGGTTCTGCCTGGCTCATTTTCTTCACTTTTCAAGACTCATTTTCATCCAAGCTCCATCATGGTTGATCCTGAGCATTTTATCCTTAATTTCTGCAAAACAACACCACAAAACCGCCTTACCCGTTCCAAGGTAAAAACTAACAAAAATCAAATTAAAAATGCCTAAACTATATGAAAATGCATGCAAAATAATAAACAAATATGTGGTGTAATCACACTCATCATTGCCTCACTTCACTACGTGTTAATTCAAACCCTTAGGGTATTAACACTTAAGCATCAATCCTTTCCTTTGCCCAAATAAATAAATAAATAAATCTTTTTGTTATTTTCTTGCCATTAGTGGGGGAATGTTAAATAATGGCAGCATAAATTATCATTTAAAACCACCAACATTTTTTTGCATTTAATAAGAATAGGTTTTACATGATTTTGTAAATATTAATTTCTTGAGAATGTTGCTCAACATCCTTTTGCTTGTAGAACGTTCTTTTCATTAATCTTCTTTAATAAGAAATAAAGAAAATTTGTTAAGGTCCAACAGCATGAACATGATTTTTTCTCACATAAATGTCTCTATATATACGAGACATAGAGATATAGAAAGGGTGGATTTCGGTTTTGAGAAAATTTCATACTTTATACTCTCTATATTTGGGAAATTGTATTGTGTAAACTCCATTGCTCTAAACCATGAGTGCACAAGTTCAAGAGTTGTTGTGTTAACCTTGGGGAGCAAACTGGACTGTCAGATTGCACCTGAGGTCTACCGGAATCTTGCTTTTAAGGCAGTGGTTCGTCCACGGCACAGCTACCGATCTTCCCTAATTTCCTAACAGACACTAGCACGTGTGACTTATCTCCCAAACGGACACAAGAACACCAAGAACTTCGAAAGGTTAAAATAAAAGGGAAAAGAAGAGGTTTCTGCCACACTATGTTTACTAAAGGTATCAAAATGAGGGTTTTGTTCGCAACCCTCGTGGAACCAATCTATTTATAACGTCTAACCCCAAGCACGGCCATGCTCCTCCTGAGCACGGGCGTGGTCACCGTGAACACGGGGTGCTCCCCTCCGATCTTCATGGCTTCTTGTCGAATTGTTGCCCTATTTCGACGACATTCCTCTTTTGCTGATTTAACACTTCTTTTTCGGAATGTGTGGCTGTCGACTAAGGTGCTTTGCATTGTTGCACCATTCCCATGAAAACCTTTTGACTTCCACTTGCTGGTTATCCTGACATCTCTATTTTCGACATTATGCTCAAGTAAGTCTCCGTAGGAATGCCCTTCTTTCATACTTAGGAAAATTTTCATGCATTCCTTTCGGCAACTCACCTTTTAGATACCAGAATTTCCCTATTTCGACCAAAATATTATTTTTGGTCCCAACAAGCTTATAATTTATCAATTTTTTCTCTCATTTTTACTCTTATTGTAACACCCTTCCCGGGCGCTACATCGTAAGTGACATTTTAAGGCCGAAAAGTAGGTTAATTAAAACTTGCTGTAATAAAATGGGGGGTTTTTTTTCTTTCTTTTTCACAAGGCATAACTATAAATACTTGGAATCAAGTGAATATGCATTAAAATATTTCATAATCCTAATTAAGGTTATAAGTTCGAAAATTATTTACATAAAAACCAACCCTACTCATAAACTGAAAACATAAAGATGTACAGACCCAACATAAAGCTATAGAGACACAGCTCCTAAAATATAAGATACTTGGAATCGCAGCTCTATAAATGGTAACATTAACTCCCAGATTTCCCAAGATGGCCAAACCAAAATATAAAAGACCATCCTCTCTCATACACTGTGAGAAGGACAAACCCAACTGACGAGATCTTGCGGAAACTCTATTTGAGTCCACTACTGACGTCATCACAAAAGACATTGTTAGAATTAGTTGGACGGTGCGGACGGTGTTCCTAGGATTTAGCTTATCATTCATTTCCTTGTAAACTGTAAATTGTATTTACTATTGAGTGTGTGTGTATATATATATATATATATATATATATATATATATATATATATCAAAGTATGATGAATAAAAATCACTCAAGCATTTCACAAATATTATTGTTATCTAAATTATGTCCAAGTCTTTCAATATGGTATCAAGAGCAATTTCATTTGTCCTTTGAAGGTTTCTGCCTCTGGTCAAGCAGAATCCTAGAAACTTCCATTGTTAAACGAACTTTTCTGCCTCTGTTTCATTTGTCCTTTGTCACCTGCAGTATTCACACGAAGTCTTCCCAAACAGCACCCCTCAAAACTAAACGTCACTGTCCTGATCGACCCACTAACCACCGTCGTTGGAGAACCACTCAGAAGCCGCCGACCGGCAAGCCACAGAAGACCTATCGCCGGAAAACTTCCCCGCACGCCGCCATGCACCTCAGCACACACTTCCCTCTGATGGCGTGTGTAAGCCACGCGCCACCTTCCAGACATCAGATCCGCTACGTGCTTGCCCAGATGTACTCATCGGCCTCTCCTCTTCCAGTCTAGGTGATCAATTCTTCTTTTCTCCAACATTTTGACAAGTGGGTATTCTCCCTTTGGTGCATCGTTCCTGTCTTCCTGGTCTACTCCAGCTTGTGTTTTTTTCTCATTTTTGGTCCTTGCTTGCTGGTCATTGTTGATCCCTCTCCTCTGACCTGTTTGGTGAAAATGGATTGTCCTCAATGCTCATATTGCAAGAGAATGGGTCATAGTCAAAAGACCTGTTATTCTCTCCATGGTTTTCCTCAAAAATCATTCAATGCTGAAATGTTCAAGGAAATTTTTTCCGAAGTCGGCTACCGAGAGTATCTTCAATTGAAAGCTACCTATCAATCTCATGGGTCTACTGCCACTGGTATTCATGACTTCGCAGCCTTCATATCTCAATCCGGTAACAATCAAAATCTTTGGATAATTTATTCAGGTGACTCTAATCATATTGCCGGTAATCATTCTTTATTCTCCTCCATATCTTCTCCTAAATTTCCTCACTTCATAACTCTTGCGGATGGTTCTAAGGTTAGTGCCAAAGGAATCGGTCATGTTTCAGTCAATCCTTATATAACCTCAAAATCTGTTTTTTTTTTATACCTGATTGCCCTTTTAATTTGATCTCCCTTAGTCAACTTACCCGCTCTCTAAACTGTTCAGTAACTTTTGAAGTTGGTTCTTTTATTATACAGGAATGTGGTACGGGTCGGATGATTGGTGTAGGAAATGAATCACATGGTCTTTATTACCTCCAATCAGCTCCTTTTGTAAGTTGTACTGCAGTCGAGTCTCCAAATCTTCTTCATGAACGATAGGGCCATCCAAGTTTGTCAAAATTGAAGCAAATGGTTCCGAATCTTGCAAAAATGTCATCATTGAACTGTGAGTCGTGTCAACTAGGCAAGCATGTTCGCTCTTCCTTTCCCAGTAAAGTTGAAAGACGAGTTGATTCTCCCTTTTCAGTTATCCATTCAGATATATGGGGACCAAGTCGTGTGTCTTCTAATGGTTTCCGATATTTCGTTACCTTTATTGATGAGTTCTCTCGGTGCACTTGGGTTTTCTTAATGAAAGAACGATCTGAACTTTCGTCTATTCTCACCACTTTTGTTAATGAGGTCAAAACCCAATTTGGTAAGACAATCAAAATCCTTAGAAGTGATAATGCAAAGGAATACTTTTCTTCGACTCTTTCTTCCTTTTTGTCATCACAGGGCATTCTCCATCAATCCAGTTGTCCTCATACCCCTCAACAGAATGGCATAGCTGAAAGGAAGAATAGACATCTTGTTGAAACTGCTCGAACCTTGTTACTTCATGCGAATGTACCTGTCCGACATTGGGGTGATGCAGTTTTGACAGCATGTTATTTAATTAATCGGATTCCTTCATCCTCTCTCGATCATAAAATACCACATTCCATTTTATTCCCTAAAGAGCCACTATTTCATGTCGCTCCATGGATATTTGGATGCACTTGTTTTATTCATGACTTGTCTCCAGGTCTTGATAAGCTTGTTGCCCGAGCCATCAAATATGTCTTTTTGGGATATTCCAGGTTACAGAAGGGTTACAAGTGTTACTCCCCTGTGCAGAATCGTTATTTCATGTGTGCAGATGTAACGTTCTTCGAAGAAAAGTTTTACTTCTCAACATCCACAGTTGAGTCTCAGACTATTCAAGAAGTCTTTCCGATTCCGTATCTTTGTCCATCACCTTCTCCTTTGTCGGAATCAGTTTCGACTACATAAATTCCTAACAATCCCCCACTCGAGCAATCTCAAAGGTCACCCATCATATATCATCATCGTCCACGAGTTCTTAATACAGAATTGGAAGGCACTGAAAGACCAGCTGAATCATGTCCTACTCCAGCAGATGACCCTACTACGGACCTACTTGAAGGAAACCTTGACTTGCCCATTGCTCTTAGGAAAGGTACTCAGTCTACTCGAAATCTTCATCCTATTTATAACTTCTTGAGTTACCATCGTCTCTCTCCTTCTTATTATTCTTTTGTATCATCTACATCTTCTGTTTCCATTCCTAAAAATGTTTGTGAGGCACTTGATCATCCAGGATGGTGACAAGCCATGATTGATGAAATGTAGGCTTTGGAGCATAATGGTACTTGGGACTTGACTCCTCTTCCTCCAGGAAAGAAACCTGTTGACTGTCGATGGGTATATGCTATTAAAGTTGGGGCCAATGGACAGATCGATCGGCTCAAAGCCCGGCTTGTAGCCAAAGGTTACTCTCAGATTTATGGACTTGACTATGGAGATACTTTCTCCCCTGTGGCCAAAATCACTTCTGTTCGATTATTTCTTGCCATGGTTGCCATCTTTCGTTGGCCATTATATTAGTTGGATATTAAAAATGCATTTCTTCATGGAGAGTTAGAAGAGGAGATTTATATGGAGCAACCTCCTGGATTTGTTGCTCAAGGGGAGTCCGGTTTGGTTTGCAGGCTACGACGATCTCTCTATGGACCGAAACAGTCTCCACGAGCTTGGTTTGGAAAATTCATCTCAGTTATTCAAGATTTTGGAATGAAACATAGTGAAGCAAATCATTCAGTCTTTTATTGCTATACCTCTCCAAATAGATGCGTTTACTTGGTGGTCTATGTAGATGATATAGTCATCACAGGAAATGATCAGGAGAAAATTTCTCAGCTGAAGGAACATTTATGTAACCATTTTCAGACCAAGGACTTGGGGAAATTGAAATATTTTCTTGGAATTGAAGTTGCTCAGTCAAAGAATGGGATTATCATCTCACAGAGGAAGTATGCATTAGATATACTTAAAGAAACTGGTATGTTAGATTGTCGACCAGTTGATAGTCCCATGGATCCGAATCAAAAATTGCTACACAACCAGGGGGAGCCTTATTCTGATCCTGAAAGATATCGGAGATTGGTCGGGAAGCTCATCTATCTCACTATTACAAGGCCAGATATTTCCTTTGCAGTGGGAGTGGTGAGTCAATTCATGCAGTATCCTCATAATGATCACTGGGATGCAGTAATTCGAATTCTGAGATACATTAAAAAGACTCCAGGACAAGGGCTACTTTATGAAGACAAAGGAAGCACTCAAATAGTTGGATTTTGCGATGCAGATTGGGCAGGATCATCCATTGATAGGCATTCCACTTCAGGGTATTGTCTATCTATTGGAGGAAATCTTGTCTCGTGGAAGAGTAAGAAACAAAATGTTGTTGCAAGGTATAGTGCAGAGGCTGAATATAGAGCTATGGCTGTAGCCACGTGTGAGCTCATTTGGATTAAACAACTTCTTGAGGAATTGAAGTTTGGAAATACTCAACAAATGAAGTTATGTTGTGATAACCAGGCAGCTATCCATATAGCTTCCAATCCAGTATTCCATGAGAGAACTAAACATATTGAGATCGATTGTCATTTTATCCGAGAAAAAGTCCTTTCTAAAGAAGTCGTCACCGAATCTGTTAGCTCTAATGATCAACTGGCAGACGTCTTTACAAAATCTCTAAGAGGACCGAGAATTCAGAATATTTGTTCTTGGAGCATTTGATTTGTATGCTCCAGCTTGAGGGGGAGTGTTAGAATTAGTTGGATGGTGCGGACGGTGTGGACGGTGCGAACGGTGTTCCTAGGATTTAGCTTATCATTCATTTCCTTGTAAATTGTAAATTGTATTTACTATTGAGTGTGTGTGTATATATATATATATATATATATATATATATATATCAAAGTATGATAAATAAAAATCACTCAAGCATTTCACAAATATTATTGTTATCTAAATTATGTCCAAGTCTTTCAATAGACATCACTAGAGCCATTACAAAAGTAGCTCACAGACTAAGCCATTTCCCTTACCAAGGAGAAAGACATAGCCTACAGACCAACGACAATCATGCCTGTCTCAGGAAAAGAAAGGTCATGTATGATAGAAAACACAAAGACCATCATCTTAAACCATCTAAAAGTGGGAAGACGTCCACTAGAAACTCCAACCTATCGTCTGCAAGCTCGAACATCAACCTCTATGATGAATCAGCCAAGCGACATCTTGACATCTCAGTCTTCTCAGAAGCATACAGAAGGCACATAGCCAGCCGACATAGTCAAATATAAAATAAGGAGATGAGATTCCCAAACATCACAGCATATGGCAGATATGAAAATAGCACGACACCACATAGCATATATTCATATCCATGTAAACTTATATCTCAGTCAAACAATCCAGTATATACAAGTAACAGATAAAATGTGCACATATAGTCAACAGTACACAAAATCAATGTAACCATAATCTCATCAAGCATGACTGGACACTGTTAGTTCATAGAGACACGAGAACAGAGGTAACTGATTGAAACTGCATAGTCACATACCTGCACAGCCACAAGGAAGATTTGACCCTAACTCCGGAGCTAAGAGAATATTCGGAAGGAGTGATTAGAGCACATGTTTCATAACTACCAATATTGGGCATTTTTGTGCGTTCAATAGTAACAGCTACATAGTGATAATATAATTGATTGTGAAACACTCTCGATAACTTGGACCAGCTAGCATCTAATCGTTGATGACAGTGTATTGCATGGAACGCCATGACCAAGAAGAATCACCAACTGGCCATTTGTGACCCTCCCACCCTGACCATCCCCAAGACCATTTAAGATCGTCACTAGCACGTCATTATGCGCACATGCATGTCGGCTCAACTTCCTAGGCACAAAGGCCTTACGGAACATAGTATCAACTATGTGTTTATGTAATAATACCGTTAATGACGTGTGCATTCATATTTATCCACCGGATAAATTTTGGGGTTCCTTACAGAAACCAAAAGCCATTCTAGAGGCAAAGCAGACAGTACCAACCTGTTGGGAATCACCCCTTGTTGGACTATCCATGTTTCAATGCTTTAGTACATTATGAAGGTTGGTCATTCGTCACCAACTCAATTATGCCTCTTTAAGTCCATTCCCAAACAGGATTACTTGTCGAGCAAGCAACCTCAAAGTACTCTTTGTCATTGAGTATTATGGATGTAAAGGTGAGTGAATCGTCCTTACTTTATGACATATGGTCTTGCTCCACCATGAGTCATAATAATTAAGTCTTTGTCTTCATTAAGCCATCATCGACTTAGGTTTTTCATTTAACTTGAAATACTAGTCGTAACGACTAAAATCCTTTTGGTTCAAAATCAACACTCATTGGTTAAAACCAAACCATTAGGAAATAAGATCGACAAATAAGTATATTGATACCGAATCTTTCAAAACAGTAGTTCAAATCCCGTAAAATTATTGAAAGGCGATTTTCCCCCTTTTTACTTGATTTATAAGGTCGAAACCCCTAAACTTTCAAAATAAGCCTCCTTTACTCAAATCATCAATTATCTAGGTTCTAATACTCATTTCAAAGTATTAAAAATACCAAATTAAGGTCTTGAATAAAATTTCACTCAAAAGTCTTAAAACTTGACCGAAAGCTTCTAATTGATTTCTACACAAGTTCTGGGAAGAAAAGGCCAGATAATATAATCGTATTTAAGGATGGTTCAAGTGAATCACAATTTAATCAAGTTTGGAATTAAGAAATTGATGAAATCATTCAGGCATGTAAATTTCTTGATGAGAACTGGGACCCCTAGTTCTTGGTCATTGTTGCCCAGAAGAAACTAAATAATTTTCAAAGTCATTGTTGAAATCAATTGAACACTTTAAGATGGTTTTAAACATTATAACAATAGTGTTAGAAAACAACACTTATTTCTTATGTTTCTAAAGCGTCATTTTGGTAATTCAAAATATAACGTACGATTAAAATAGTTCTCAATCCATTTCTAAAACCTTAATCAAATCAAAGTTCTGAAATAATTGTTCAAAACTAAATCATTTTTCCTTTATGGATTTAACATTCATCCTCTCACTTAAGGATATTAAAGTCACTTAAGTTTCAAGGATTAGAGTTAAACTCCCATTTCCATTCACATTTGGCCAAAAGCCAATTACAACCAAAGTGAAGGTTACACTTCACCAAATAATCTCACAATTACACATACACATCAATATATCAAGTTATATCGAATAATCACAATAATCAAGTTATTTACAATAACCAAGTATTAAATCCTCACTTTGATCCAATGATCAAAGTGATGGTTTTCAACATGCTAGAAATCATTTTCCAACCAATCAATCACACCAATGAACATAAATCTAACAACAATTAATAACCACAATAATGTCCTCATAAGGGACTAAATAAACAGAGTGGATAATCCTTGATTTAGGATTTTCCGACACCAAACAATTTAAAGCCATCTTCACATCCACCAATATGGTGTGATGTGGTTCACTCCCCCCTTACCTCTTGTAGACAAGAGATGACCACTTCCTTGGTTTTCCAACAGTCTGCTTCCCTTAGAACGAAGCTGTGACGTTCCAGTTTCCTCTGACACCTTCCGACAGGTGCAAGCAACGAAAAATGTAAAACCTGCTTCCCCAAGCAAACACAATTACGACAACATCCCGGAGAGGGAGTCCAAGCATTTTCAACAACCAGACAATTCAGACAATCAGGTACTCACTATAAACTACTCTCTCTAAATTGATTTAAATACTTAATTTCTCAAAATAGAGCCAATTTCAATAAAATTCAGATTTGGGAAAATAAGACTCATCATCAAAAATGGGTAAAATGAGCTTTGATCATAGGAACATGAAATTAACCATAGAATTCGTTCATTAACAGTCTCAATTGCATAAAGACATAATTAATTTCATAATTATAAACTAATTTAAAGAGAAACAAATTTAGGTCTTTAGGGTTCATAACATAAATTGGGGAAAACTCATTTTAATCAAAGAGCAATGAAATTAATTTAGGGAAACACTAATTCATAGTCCCAATAACATAAAACAAGGTTCAATTTCGAAAATCAAAACAGAAATCAAAAGCTAGGGTTAGGGTTTCAAAATCAATTTGGGGATTTTCTTGAATCTGAGCAAAATAGAGGGTTTTCACTCACCCAAGGAAGAAGAAGAGAGGACATGGTGGCTGAAGGTGGTGGCGACGACGGAGCTCCGGCGAATGGCGTGAAAATAGGACTGACAAGTGTGGTCATCACCTTCACTCCAAGCAGTGACGTGTGGTGGCGGAACCTGCTACATGGTGGCCGAAACAAAGACCCCGTGTGCTCGTCCGGCGGCACTCACGTGCCTGTCTGGCCGCATTTCTAATCCTTTTACTCGACTTTATCTATGTTCTTAGTACATAATATTTTATTAGTCACTTGCGTATGTCATGTATTTTTAATCGATATCTTTTGCGATTGTATAATGCGACTTCTTCATGTTCTGATAAACAGATACAATTCATATAATTTTTTCTCAAGGAAAACGTAACATATAATGAAATGGAAAGGAAATATATTTATATTAAAATATGTATAGGTAAGATAAAATATTCAATAAATTAGTTAGATGTGAAGATGGTAAGTTAGAAAGAAGTATGTATATATTGAAATTATTAGAAAATGAATTTAAAAATATTGAAATCAATACCAAAATTTAATTTTTTTCATAGTAATTCAAATGTTAATCTGGTGCAATAAATATTTTTAAAACAAAGCATAGTTCGGTCTTCTATTACAATAAATCAATGTGAAAAGTGGAAAAATACGAAATGTTGATGCAACATTAGTTGAAATTAGAATGGCTTTGATTTCCGTTGACAATATAATAATCACACATCTATAACTGTTAGGTGAAGCTTGTAAATATTATTTGTATAATAAGCACATACCTAATGATTTGATTGTTTTTTTTCCCTCATAAGGAGTAAAGCTATTAAAATACTATGGATTTTCATCATGTGTATTTTTAAAGATTTGGGGTGGGAAATCTGTGCCACGTATGACCAACCCCTTGTGTTTTGCCTATATCGTTGAGTTTGGTTTTAGTAAGAGCATTAAACTATGAAAATTTTAAACCTATACATATACTCTGCTTAGATAGTACACCAAAAGAAAAAATACTCTGCTTAGATAATTAAACACGATTTCCATGAAATCGTGAAAACGCGCAGTTGACATTGAACATAACAGTAAACATTTCACATGTGACTAAAAGATTATAAAAGAATGATAGTTACATCCTTCCGATAATTGAATATTTTGTATGCACAAAACAACATATAATAGAACTTACCATTAGTTCTGGCAAAGTAAAAATATTCTGGAAACCTTCAATTGGGCAACAATATCTTTTTCTCAATTTATAGAAGTTATTTCAAATACAAAACTTGTTATATGAATCATTTATAAAGATGGAAACATAAATCATATCATATAGAGACAAAGACAATCTATTGCATTGTATCTGCTAATCAATCTTCAGGATGATAAAAGTAATCACTTATATCGAATAAGCACCAAAGATAAACTTTATAAGGTGACTTTTGTTAAATCTAATCACTCCAGGAATGCTTGTTTCCAAGATTGAATCCCATGTGTGCAGCTGTCTGTCTTCTATTTTTTTTACCTGAAATATATAGTTGTATACCTATGTTATAAGTGCATATAAGATCACTGTTATTTCCCAGAAGAAAAACAAAACAAAACCATCACTGTTATTTCCCATTAGAAAAACAAAACCATTGACACACGAATTATTTTATAATTCTCTAGTGAGTTCACATTTCCTGCTCGTCAAAGAACTAAACCTTCACGTTGATTAGGTGTTAATCTGGACCTGGTGAACCCCCATTCAGCATTAAATTGCAAGATAAAATTGCATTGCAGAAAATAGGAATAAGTTAAATATGTAAGGTGAAGTTAAATATGTGGTGACGTCTCTTAGTTGCAATAGAAACAGTTACTTTTTCCTGCTGTGCCACCTAAATTGTGGTACATCCACACCATGTGCTGCATTGTTACTGACTCAACATGAGTTCTTATTGACTCAAAATATCTAAAAAAATTACAAGATCATCAGTCAAAGAACAATGCAAGTAACGGAAGACAACATACTATAAAGGACAAAATAGAACTAACCACAACTTGTGTATAGTCAAACTTATGCAAGAGTTAAATTAGTTCAACCAGATGCAGAAACTTCCAGTAATATTGAAATTCCCCAAAGGACAAAAATTGATGGTTATCATATGAGAGAAGCAAATAAATATCAATTAATGGAACTTGTTCATTTGTAGAAAGATAAAGCAACAAAGAGGCAGAGAAAGAGTAACGGAGGTAGAAGCAAAAGAGGAGTGTCCATGAGTAGATTCCTCGTAGAAGACCCCTATCTAGTATCTGCAACCATGTTTGTTTTTTTATGAGCACCAGCAACATGAATAATTAGATTGACTCTGAGGGAATCATCATGATTGCTGAAACAGCAATTAATACAGAATGTAGAATATAAACACACCAGTAATAATATAGAACATCTAAGATAAACAAATCAATTTTAATTTCAAATTCAAATAACTAATAAAAAGATAACATAAGACTATAGTCACACCAGTATTTGGACTATTTTCAACTATGCTCTTGATGTCTAAAAACTGAAAATGCATCCAGTGACACGCATAGCAAGTTAGCAACATTATAAGTACTTCTAAATATATTTCATAAAACTGCCTTCAGAACTGTCTTCCTTTCTTTCTGTCATAAAGCTATTAGATATATTTCAATGTAAATCCATCTTTTGATTCATCCGACAAAATAATCAACTTCAAACTATTACATATATTTCACTTTAAACCATCTTTATAACAATTGGAGTGCTAGTGTGCTATAAAACTAAACTATCTAATTAAGGACAATGCCTCGTGGCAAAGACATAATAAACAGTAAACAAAAAAATTAATATGGCCTAGACAAAATAATTTTAAATATACGATAGAATGTTAAATTTTTTTTATATGAACTTATATACAATTCTATATCTCTCTTTATATTAATCATTCATTTTTACATTTTTAATTTTTTTTACGTAATTTCAGCTATGTAAATAGTTTTTATGGAACTTACTCAATAAATTATTATAAAAATTAAATACATAATTAAAGAATATAGAATTGCTACTTCACTCTAAATTTGTAACATATGTCATATTAGTTTATAATTCTAGAAAATTACTATTTGACTGTTGAATCATAATTTAATAACCTAATATGACTAATGTATTTAATTTAAGAAGTAAACTGATTTTTGTTAAAAAGCAAGAATTAAATGAGTACTTATAAATTGAAAAACTAAAATTTGATTTTATCTGCATTGAAATACAATAGGAATTCTACCTTACTCCTTGCTTATGTTTTCCACCACCACTCTGCTTGGTTAGAAAGTTAGAGTTAAATTCAAGATAGAGATGGTTCCTTAACCTTTTGGATTTTTCTTAACAGACTTTCACATATGGTGTCATCTTAATCTTGCCAAGTTGCTCCCTCTCCTTCTCTCTGTCTCTCTCTCTCTCATATACAACATTACCCCATTTTCTCTTTCCGTTTTTTTTCATTGACTTGGTCCCTCTCACACACTCAGAAGTGTTGAGTTTTTCCCAGTTTTCTTCCGGAGATTGAAAACATGGTTGTTTTCTCTTCTTTTTTTTCTCTCTGCTTTCTTCTCATTCTCATTTTATTTTCTCTTTTCTTTTTTCTTCCTTTTTATATTGTTTGTCTTATACAATACTCACCAAAATAGGTAGCACCCCTATAAACCATCCTGAATATAAATTTTTACACCCTCCCACTTGCAAACAGAGACCCACAATAGTTTCCCACCCGTATCACTCTCCACCCCAGTTTTTTCACCATATTTTTAACTCCCAGCATCTCAGGAAATACTCTCCTCTCACATCACCTTCAACTTGTGTTCCCACTCAACTCACCTCACATGCCGCCTATAGAGTTCTCTCATCACACCATTTTTTTTCCAAATTCCCATTGCTCATCTTCCTTATACTGCCTTCAGAATTGTCTTCCTTTCTCTCATAAAACAATTGAAGAATGACTCTTCTTCTGAGTTATCAACACCTATTATCTAATGCCTTTTCCCATTCCAATTCTTTCACCTTCTCCCTTCATTATTCCTTCCTCCCTTCACATATTTTATAGGAGCTGAATACCTTGCATCCCAATCAACAACATCCTCTGACATAACCTTCATTTTCCATTTTTTTCCTTTTTTTCTTTTCAAACATTTCTTTAAATTTTAATTCATACCTACTGTCATCTATCCATAAGTTTTTCCACTCATTTCACTCCCAGACCAAACTGATTTTACCTTAATTTCTCTTTCCACACATCACCATGAGAATTGCACTCCTCACACCACTCCTGTAACTTTTGTTTTCACTCCAGTATACACCTTTCTTTTTTAGATCCACAGACATTATTTTGGATTTCCACCCTCAGTTTTCCTCTCTCATACCACAATATTTTTAGCTGCCCACACATAGTATTACACACCTCACCCTTCCATCTTATTATTTCTCTTAATCCATCCCTGATATCATATAATCTTCTTAATTTTTTGTTGTGCTTACACTGTGATGAATATTTGGAGATCCAGTGTTTTCCACTTCTAAAGTAGCATTCTGAATATTCCATTCTCCTTTGGTATATAGTATCTTCTTAACATGGGTTTGCACATTGCAATGTTCAGTGGGCACTGAAAAAACTACAGTTATATTCAAATTGCATGGATTCATCTTAAGCCTTTCCTTTATTCCTCACCCTCAAGAAGAGTATTTATATATTATTCATTGTTGTTATAGTGTTCTAAGAGATTTAGGGTCTGGTTTGCTTGGTGGGATTGAAGTTTAACAATGTATCAAGGCATGCCCAAACACACCCTTACATGCTTTCCATGTCACTCCCAATGTACCTAGCACATTCTGGCTGTTAGTGATCAATGAGATTTAATCAGTGTTGGTGTTCAATGACCAAAGGTTTGTAGGGCATTTTATGGCTGAGCTGGGTATAGTTAATAATGAGTCTATTTTTTGGACATCACAAACAATTATCAACAGTCGATATTAAAAACAAATACATAAGATTTACGGAGTTATAAATCATATCATAACCACAATTATAATCATAATCATAAGCATATGGAAAGGCAGCAACATCGCCAACTGAACTCTGCTCTCAAACCCAGTAAGAAGACACTTCCGAGGAAATGGTTTCAGGGAGAAAGAGAGAATCAAAGGCAATTCTTTCAGACATGATAAATCTAAATTATTACATTGATAGTTGCAAAGAAAATTGGAATAAAGGTTAAAAATGGTACCAGATTCGTGAGGAGCCGCGACGGGATGGTTGCAGGACAAACGGAGGCACAACATCGGATTTAGGGTCGGCATCAGCGGGGCAGCGAGCTTGGTCTGGTTGGGTCGTCGTTCAGTGTCTCGCCTAGGTCTTTTTCGGTGTCGCTGCGGGACGACGTCCCTCCACCGCTCTCATCCGCAGATGGTGGCTCTTCTCGGAGACGTCCCCTACCCAAACCCTTATCTTCCGCTCTCTCTCTACTCTGTCCCCTTGCAGTTGTTCCATTGTCGTGCGGTTAAGGGAAGAGTTGGAAACCGGTTTCTTTATTCAACACAATAAATTTTGAATTGAGTTAGTTTTTTTGTGAATAAATTGAGTCAGTTTTATGACCATGGTAAGATATAAACAAACTGCCATATTTTATCATAAAGTTTTCAGGGGTATTTCAGTAATATAAAAAAGTGGAAACTAAAATTTGAAAAATTTTAAACTCTCCCATTATATATTAGTATAGATAAAAATTAAATTTGAGTGATTAAAAATGAGTCTAAAAAATTTAAATAATACTGGTCATTGGATCTGAAAATATTTAGTGACAAATATATACTTTCAAAATTCAAATTAGAGTAAAGATTGATGGTTGAATTTATCAACCAAGAAAATCAGTGATCCAAAATTAATTTTCAGTTAACACTAAACTAATTTATTTTTAAATCTAAAATTAAATAGGGTAACATCTGGAAAAAAAAATTTCCTTTGAATCATATTATTTAAAATATTTTTCTAAACACATCAAATAGTGACAATAGTGTAATATTATTGTCTTGTAAGTGTGTATACACTGCAATAACGCAGTGTTAACACACTCAAAAAATATTTTAAATTAGTAAATAAAATTACTCAAACTAAACTGCATAAAAATAAACATCCTGATAATTAATTACTTCAATAAAATAATTAAACGTACATGTGAAAAACTGGGATGTTACACTTATTATTTTAACGAAATTCTTACTTTACCTGACCCCGACCTAATAAAATAAAATACATATAAAAAATCATATAAACATGTTATTTCATTTATATTATTTAATAAGAATATTTTAAAATAAAAGTTAAACTAAAAATCTATTATTCTAATTATAAAGCTTTAACTGAAATTTAAAAAAATATATATAAAAATCATATAAACAAGTTCTTTTATGTCATTTAACAATTACAAGCTAGTTTAACAGCTAATTTTATCAAACTTTTGAAATTCAATCAACTAGTTTTTCAGCTATCAGCTATCAACTATAAGTTAACTTATCTATCATAAGCTAGTTTATAAGTTATTTTTTCCAAACAGAGCCTTTAACTCTAGCTTATATTCTTAGGGGGATTTAAAAGAGCTCTCAAAGAATTTACTAGAACTTATGAAAAGAATATAAATAATTAATGAAAAATTCTAGAATTTAATTAGGCTATGTGCTCAATAGTTTATCATCTTTTTGATGTAAATCTTCACTCTCTAGAATTGATGATATAAGAAGCTTTACATCATCAATGTGCTCAATAGTTTATCATCAATAAGTTTAACATTAAAGCTAAATTCTTTTAATTTATTTAAAAAAATTTATTGAATAAATAATCAAATTAAGCAATTTACTTTTCTTTATTGAGTGTGTTTGGGAAAGCTAGAAAAAAAAAAAGATTATGCCGATAATCTGATTCCAAATAATCGATTATTGTAATAATCGATTATAATCATAATCTGTTTTTGTTTAGGTATGTTCGCTGAAAAGCGGTTTTAAGATAATATATTTCGTTTGGATGGTACAAAAATAATCACTTTTATATAGTAAATTACGAAAAAGAGTATAAAGTTATCTGTTTATATTAATAATATTTAATATTTAAAACATATTTTTAGAATAGTTAAATAAAAACAATGTATATTCTAATTTTTTTTATAAGCCAATGTATATTCTAATTAAATAATATACAGGATTTTAATATAAAAAATATATTGCTCAGAACATTTAAGATATAAAAAAAATATACATTCATTTGAATAATAGTACCAGCACTTTGTGCATGACCATTGGTACAAGCACGCTTATGGCTCTTCATGCTACCACGTGATTCCCATCATTAGGTGAGTGTGGTTTGAGTGAAAGCTGGAATGAAGGAGTGAAGGGTGTTACTGTTACGGGAATGCCAGGACACTTTTAATGTTGTGGAGGAGGTTGGTTATAATGGTAATTGGATCTAAATAATCTAAAAGCAATAATCAAACAGTCCAGTTGCATAGATGGTTTAAAAAAGCTGAAATTTGGGTTAAAAAACTTTTTGAAAAAATAAGCACTATACCCAAACATAATTGCATATTTGTTAAAACAACTTTTTGATCATAAAACAGTTGAAATGAGGGAAAAATCATGTTCCCAAACATGCTCTAATAAGTGATAAAGCGAAAATAAAAATAAGAAAAATAAAATAAAATTAAAAGAATCAAACTCTTCAAATCAAATCGTCAAATCTATATATACAGTAAGAAGATTCAAAGTCAATGTGACCAAAAACTTGAGAATCCAAGCTTATAAAATGAAAATAAAAATAAGAAAATAAAATTAAATTAAAAGAATCAAACTCTTCAAATCAAATTGAGATCTACAAATACAGCAAGAAGATTCAAAGTAAATGTGACCAAAAAATTGAGAATTCGAGCTCATAAGCACAAATCTAATCATAATCATCATAAATATCAATTGAACAAACTCTCAGTACATGCAAAACGAAAATTCAAAGAAAATCATCAAAAATCAAAAATGAAAACAAAAATCGAAGAAAATCATCAAATATCAAGTATCAAATTGAAGAGAAGAAGAATCACCTTTGAAAAACAATCTCAAAAAAGGAACTCTGAAAACGAACTCAGAAAACACGAACCCAGCTGAATATGTGATTCACGAACGGAGTAATTTTCCGAACAGAGATACAAACGAAGGAAGCATCGAACTGAGTAAATCACAAACAGAGATATTGAGCACCAAATAGAGAGTGAAAGAGAGTGAAGACTAATATGAAAAAGGAAAGAGTAAAGAAATAATGCACCGAACAATTTGGGCTAACACAGTGATATTGACATTTGGGCTAACACGGGGAAAGAAATGATGCAGGGGACCTTTGTTCTAATATTAATATGGTGCAGTAGTGTTTTATGTGGACTAACGCAGTGCTTTATCATTTGGGCTGGTCAAGCTTCTGGAAATAGGTTTTAGACATTTAGAAACATTTATTATTATAAATGTTACAAATATATTATTTAATTTGATTTAAAAACATATTAATAAATGTCGCTAAAAAAATGTTGCTGAAACCCATATATGCTGCAGTGTGACTACAATTTCAGTTGCATCAATTGTATTCTTTTGAAATTAAATGGAAATTATAATAAATATAACATAACTACAATCGCATCTAAACCCACAATATACAATATCCTAAAATAGAACATCCTAAACAAGAATGATGATTGCAATGATGTTCGAATCACGAAAGGTGATGGGGTTCGATGAGTACTGCCATTGGGGTACTCACATAATACATTTTTGGGGAGAGGTGAAAAATCTTAATAGTAACTAAATATCCAAGCGAATATTAGTCTCGTAACGAGTCTAAATGATCAGCTTGTAAGGATATTATATAGATCAATTAGAGAGTCAAAGTCCCTGATTACGGTGGGTTTCAACTAAAATATTCATGTTTTTAATCAGATTGATCCGTGCAAATAAAATAATTATATGATGAGATCAAATTAATTAAAATAATTACCAAAATTAATAAATTTATTAAATTTAAAGATACAAAAAAAATTATGCACAATACATAAGCAGTTTAAATGGATAGAATCTGTCAGAAAAAAAAAAATCAAATGGATAGAAGCAAGGCCAATACCTTATGGTCTCACACAAAATAATTAAAAAAATTGAAAGACCGAAAAGTTATGACTAGTGGATAGTTTTTTTGGGTTATCATATTATAGATGTGAAGTATCCATTAATTTCATCAATGACTAATATATGTCGCGGAAAGTGGCTGACTAATAACTTTAGTGGAGTCTCCCCTCTCAACCACTTTTTTTCCATCAAGAAAGCTCGAACCCAATACATTACTTAAGGGATTCAAGCCTAATTCCACTCGAGTCGACGTAATATTGGTAATTATTAGTAGATAGTTATTTTCAA
Source organism: Sophora flavescens (assembly GCA_030762895.1). NCBI lineage: Eukaryota > Viridiplantae > Streptophyta > Magnoliopsida > Fabales > Fabaceae > Sophora > Sophora flavescens. Next base: position 117,224,170 of record CM061068.1, read on the forward strand.
CTAGAAACAAATATTTTTTGTTTTTGCATGATGAGATCAAATTAATTAAAATAATTATCAAAATTAATAAATCTATTAATTTTAAAGATATAACAAAAAATATTATGCACAATACATAAGCAGTTTAAACGGATAGAAGCTAGGCCAGTACCTTATGGTCTCATACAAAATAATTAAAATTTCTCAAAGGCTGAAAAATTATGATTAGTAGATAGTTATTTTCAACTAGAAAATTATTTATTTTATTATATTTTTATTTTGTATTTTCTAATTGAAAAAGTGAAAGTATATTATGCCAATCATTGAATTATAGCTATATATTACTTAGATCATTTATTTTAAATTTTGAAAATTTTAAACATAAACGAAAATGTAATCAAATATATATTTTTTCATATATTTTAAAATTATATATTATGTTAATTTTAATGTATATCAATCAAATACTAAACAATTTCGAATTGGTATGAACTTTTAGAACGTATTTGACCTGTATCGATCTAAATGAATCATTCCTCGATTTCTTTTATCGTAGAAATGAGACCAAATTATTATTATTATTTTTGTATTTCCTAAGGTTCAAAATAGTCCAAATTTTATTTAGTATTCATTTGGAGGACTAATAAAAATAAATTAATCAAAAAAAGAAAACTAAATGCTTTTAAAAATCATTAAACTCTAAAATGTCTCATAGAGATCTAACCCTAAGGGTTGGTTTAGTAGACAACAACAGGATCTTGTATACAAGTCACAGATTCGAACTCCCATTAATTTTGTAAGTACTCATAAAGTCTGAAGGTTTTTCTATCCTTGAATCGATACTCTCGCCCCAAATTTTTGTAACAAAAAAAAGGTCTCAGATCCAATCTCGAGATCAATTAATTATCAAAACGACTTGGTGTTAGAGCTTAGCTATTTTTTTTCTACAATTTTACATTCCTAGTTTTAATAAAAAGAAACTAAATAAAAATAGGACATAGAGCAAACCAAAGGTATAAGTATAACAAGCCGATAACTTTGGTGGGAATGTTTTCTGTCTTTGACTTTGTTTTTTTTTTTGGGAAAAATGCTTCAACCTTTATTTGTCCACCTCCACTTTCTGCTCCACTAGAATCACAAACAACCGATAGTCAAATACAACCAAAACAAAGCAAGAATTCAAGAGCTTCCCTGGTCACCTTTTTTTCACGGATAAGTGGCATCAATATGGTGTCACATCATACGATTCTCTTCCAAAAGGTGATGTTAATTATTTTTTTTTGATAAGCCAAAAGGTAATGTTAATTACTACCCTCTCTTATTCCAGATATCTTTCAAACCTTCATTCTTATATTTATAGTATTGGCATTGATTCCTGTATTCAATAACATACATTGAAGAATCAATATTGAAAGAGCACAGAAAAGTAAACGTATGTGACAATGCTTTTTTTACTTAGATATTATTATATTTGCATGCAATGAATAATCTTCTTTATTTTTAATTTCTTATTAGAATTTTATAGCTTTCTTATTAACAAGAAAGAATCCTAGAAAAGGTGGAAAAGAAGTATCCTTCTTTTGTCCTATCCTTGTCAGGAAAAAAAATGTGAAAGTTAGCTTCTTTGTATCTTGTTCGTTTCTGGGTGTGAAGTTAAATTATTCTAATTAGATATATATTTAAAACCATTCTCATCATTGTGTCTATATGTATATTTGTCGTAATTTTTCTATCTGTTGGAATTTTAAATTATTTGGTTATTTTTTATATTTATTTTTTCTTGAAAGGGTACTAAGATGCAACCTCTCTAATCATTTATAGCAATTTTGAAGCCTTCGCTATTTTTCTTGAAATATTTTACCCAATTTTGTTTCTGGATGATATTCGTAGAAGTCAAGGTTTTAAATTGTTGTTGCGGTCATGTTGTGGTCATGATTTGCGATCGTTGCGGCCAGATGCGACCATATTGAGGCCGATGCGATCTGCAATCACAGTCTAATGCAATTACGGAATTGTGGCGGCTGCTGCAACCGAGATTTTGAGACCGCATCACGTGACGCAGCCTGAATTTTGAAACCGTAGAAGTTATGTGCCATTTTACATGAAATCAATACAATGCTGACAAAGCAATATCTATACTGAGGCCAGCAGCTAATTAGAAGAATAGAAAGATTTGTATGATGATGGCTAACCAATGAATTCCTCATTATTTGATGCTTAATATTTGTTTTGTTACTTGTATGATCAGGTTGGACAAGGTTGTTGCTGAATGCTTATCATTTCTAAATCAAACAGGTTTAAAAGGTGAGTCTTGTCAACCATGGGAAGGAAGATGCAAAACAAACATTCGGACTCATATTGGGAGAGTCATCATCCAGATTGCGGTTCAAGCCTTTTTCATATTATTAAGCATCATCCCTTGCGTCATTTCGTGAAAAGATTTGCACAAAGGAGGGATTGTGGAGAAAGAAATACTGCAGGCATGTGCATTTTCCTCATCTCTGCAATGGTAGCTTGTATTTAGTTTGTCTTTTAGATCAGTGAAGCTAACTTTTAAGATACCCCCATCTTAAGAGTGTGTCTAGCAACAAAAAATAAAATACAATAATCGATCATATGTATAATTTTTTTTTTTGCTGAAAAACGATTTTAAAATAAAACTCAAAATACCTGTTTTTTTGGAAAAACAATCTGTTTTCGTATATATTTAATCTGTACCAAGCAAGCTCTAAATAGGTGTTGCTTTTCAGTAAAACAATTAATAAAAAAAAATCAAGATTTCTATACCTTAATCTTTGTTTCAAGTGACATTCAACTAATGTAAAAATGTCCTGCTGATTTAGACTTCTTATTGTCTTTATTCTAGAAATATGTGAAGCCCCTCCTTTACAAGTCCTTTATGTTGATAGCTATGAAACATCCACCCTTCCCCACCCTCTTTTGTTTTGCTTATATAGCTGACTGAACAAAATGTAGCTGAACTACTAGGAATATATTCAGATCCTTGAATTTTCAATGTCATCTAATGGTATGATATGAAGGTGTAACACTACATTTCATATGCAGGAACTGTACCTGCAGGAAGATATGATGCCTTCTCAGCTGACAAAATGAAGGGAGGACACAACCTTGCTGGGACAAGAGATTCATATGTAAGTTCTCACCTTTTGGTTTAACTTTTTCTTTTTCCTTTCCACCCCTTCCTCTCAACCCTCCTTTATCAACAAAGTGTATGTCAATCAACCACAATTATGTTCCCATTTAACTAGATACAGAATATAGATAAATTGCAATTGTTTTTCAATATGACATCATAGTTTGAACTCAATTGATTCTGGATTTTGCATGTGTTGGTTTCTTATTAATGCAGAATGAGTGTACTGATATACTGGGAAATAAATTAAGGTAGTTTCTAATTTGAAGCTTGCCAGGTTGAAGAAAAGGTGACAATGTCTTCTTCAGTAACAAAAAACACAGTAAGGAGCCAGATAAAAGCACTTATTATCAAAGGGATACCTAAGAAGAGAAGCAGACATCGTAGAAGTTCCACTTGTCCTCCTATGTCTCAATCATTCCATACTACTTCAACTAATGATCCCTTTTCTGAAACAGTAGTAACTGGTGAAAGTACTAGAACAAAAAGATGTGTAGAATGTGGTGCTACACCTAGTGGTGATTTTTGGGAGTATAATTTGGTTCGCAAGCATCAACCAATGAAAAAAGACTTATATGTACAAGAAATAAAAGCTGGGAAGCAATGTATAGTGGATGATAAGTTAACACATGGAAGGAAACACACATCTAGTCCTTCCCCTCATGTTTTCAAGCCTTTTGTTAAGGCTCTGGATACAATCAACATGAACAAGGACTTGCTATTGACATTTCTGCAAGATCCAGTCTCTCCTTTGGCCTATCAGTTCAATAAACAACAGGCGCCTAGCACAGTAACGACATTAACTAGGTCTGTATCTTTTCCTTTACCTTACTCATCATCAAAAAGACAAGGTTCTTTACCAAAAGGGAAAGGAAGATTATGTATTAGCAATAAAACACAAAAGTTAGTTAAATTTGAATCATCAAAAGATTGTTTGGAATCATCCATGTCATCAGTAGCAAAATGGGGAGTACATGGAAATTTTGATATAAATGAAGCAATGGTAGTAAGAAATATTCATTCTTCTTCAGGATCTGCTCAGGGTCAGAATCAGAAAGAAATAAAATATTTAAAGAATCGCAAACAGAAAATAGAGCATGTAACTGGAGAGAGCAGGAAAGAAAAGCTTTGCGTTACTATGGATGCTGTCATTGATAAACTTCCTCAAGGCCATGGGATTTCACATGACTTCAAGAAGGAAATTCTTAAGAAACTGACTAACCCTATAACTGTAGAAGGCGAACACGGTTCTGCAAGTTGTAATGGGAGGCATTTCTTTACTCATTCCTTTACTAAGCATCGCCAGCACGGCTTAAGAAGAATCTCCTCTCTTCAAGAACCACTAGAAAGTTATTGTCAGCTCTATGAGAATAGCTTTAACACAGAAGTCAGACACCATCAATCTGAGCAACTTCGATTAACAACAAAAGAGGCAGATTCATCATTGAGGATGCTGAAACCCGTCAAAAGAGTTCTTTCATTACCTGATCTCCATTCATTTTACTATTCTTATCAGAATGGGAAGTTTTCTGATGGTTTATCGCTCACTGCACCAACCATGACTTCTGGAGATGGAACTATGGGTTCAGAAAGTATTGCTTATCAACAAAAGAGGCTTGACCTTAATGTACATTCAAAATGTCAATTGCAGTTAGATACACCTGTGGAAACTTCGAATAAAGAAAACCTTGTCATTGTAGGTGAAAATGATTTAGATATGAGTAATATTGAGGGATCAGGATCAGATACTAGAAATGAGATTAATGGCAAAGAGGGTATAATAATTGATGATTTTCGACGAAGTATTTCGGAAAACGGTGGCAATTCTAGTGACAATGATATTGAGCCAATATATGAATACAAGACTGCAGTAGCAGCATCAGGTTCGACCTCCTAACCCAAGTCTTCTTTTCTAATAGGTTTAATGAACTTTTTGGTCCCTTAAAAGTAGGGGTCTTTTGAAATACGTCCCTGTAAAATTTTGTGTGTGGTTTTCATCCCTGCAAATTCAACTTTTTTGCTTTAGGTCTCTGCCGTTAGTTTGTACCGTCAACTGGCTGACGTGGCTGACGGTTCGCCACATCAGAGATCGCCATCCGGGTCCGACAAGTCTTTGACATGTCAGCCACGTCAGCTGCCACATAAATTTTTTTAATTCGAAATTTTTTTAAAATTTTTTTAATTCTAATGTTTATTTTAAAAATAAAAAATTACAAAAATTTTAAAAAAACCCTAACCCTAAGCTGGCTTTCATCTTCTCCCTTCGTCATCTACCCACAACCGACTCCTTCAACCTTTCTCTTATCTTCTCAACTTCAACATGTTACATCAAAATCCCGGGTGAGAAGCAGAAGATGTAAGGCATGAAATCAAGCGTTCGAACTTTAGGTCAAAAAGGTTCAAACTTTGAACATGGAAGAGAAACTGGAAACCCTAGCCGCAGTCCTCTATGCGTTTTCCGGTGACTATGGGCTTCCTTTGGAGAAACAAAACCAATCATGGGAACCCCCATGTGGTACGCACAAGAACCCACCATCCACACTGTCAGCTCGGAGCTTCCTCGTCGGAACCGCCGTGAACGCCGCTACCGTGATTCCGTATCGAAGAAGAGAGGGCGTTCGAGGCTGTCTATGTTCATGGTGAGTTGATTTCGCATCACCCTTCCTTCCCTGTTTTGGCAGTTCTCGGTTGCGGTGGTTGTCGACTTCAACCACCAGAAATAGCCACCACCATCAACAGAATTGAATCATCACCAGAAATGAAAAGAGGAGAGAGGCGATGGTGAAGAAGAGGAAGGGGCGATGGAGGAGGAGTAGAGGAGGGAGGCGGGGGAGGCGGTGGAGGAAGTGGAGGAGGCAGCGGTTGTGGAGGAGGAGGAGAGGCTGTCGGTGATGAGGGAGGTTAGGGAAGGGTGATGGATGGGGGGAGGCCGGTCGAGGGAAAAAGAAGGTCGGTCGAGGGAAGAAGGTTACGGTTAAGGTTTTTTAAAACAAAAACTATTTTTTTAACTTTTTTTATGCTTTTTACTTTTTTAAAAATAAAATTATAATAAATTAATTTTTTACAAAAATTACGAGGCAGCTGACGTGGCTGACACGTCAGCACTGTCAGACCAGATGGCAGTGCTGACATGGCGAACCATCAGCCACGTCAGCCAGTTAACGGCACAAACTAACGACAGGGACCTAAAGCAAAAAAGTTGAACTTGCAGGGACGAAAACCACACAAAATTTTACAGGGACGTATTTCAAAAAAACCCCTACTTTACAGGGACCAAAAAGTTCATTAAACCTTTCTATATATAGTAGCTTAATTGCACTTTCATGTGCCCCTACTATTGACCACGTGCGATTTTGGTCCCTATGAATTTTTTTTAGGACATTCGGTCCACCTATTTTTTTTTTCAGTGTTGTAAATTTGGTCATTCCATCCAATATTCGTCAATTTTTTCAATGATCAACAAAGAGGAATCACTCCTCTAAGCGCATAGAACCTCTGCTTAAGGTTCTCCCTCCTCTGCCTCTCAGCTACAACATGATTCAGTGGTTCCTCTCCGCCATTCACTAGTTTCGTCCCTCCTTTCCAGGACTGATTTTTCGGTTTCAACATAGGATCATTTGCTACCGAAGCTCAACCAGAGGTTCTATATGTTTAGAGTTGTGATTCCTCTTTGTTAATCATTGAAAAATTGATGGACATTGGATGAAAGGGCCGATTTTGCAACATTAAAAAAATAGCGAGACCAAATGTCCTAAAAAAAACTATAAGGACTAAAATCGCACATGGCAATTGCAGGAAACCAAAAAGCAATTAAGCTTATGTAGTATTTATCTTAAAAGAGTTTGTGCTCCAGAATGTATAATATGTAAAGCGATTTTCTGCTTGTATATCATTTTACTGCAGCTAGACTTTGTCCTCTTTCTTTCAGATTTTGTTATTCATTAAAAGGTTAAGTATATACAGTTATACATAAAAGATGGTATGATCTTGATAAATTTAGTGGATGATTTGGTGCATCACATATATATATATATATATATATATATATATATAAGTCCTCTTCTAGATTTTGACATTATTAGTCATACTCTTAAATAGTTACACTACGGGCAAAAAACATTTGCATAAGCCATATGGCTGGAAACAATATTTATATAACTTTAGGATTAAATTTTGTAAACTATCACTTTGAATTTTTTCCCCCTATGTAAGAATGAACAGAGATTTCCTATGTAAAATGTCAATCTAATACAGATAGTGATATTAAATGTGTAAATGGTGTCAGTTGTAATTACTGACATGCATTCTTAAATCTGGTAGATTCAAAATCAAAGCCGGGACCCACTGACAGACTGGATAATGTGGTTGAGCAACAAGAAGCTAACTTAGATTCCCTTAAAGTGACTGAGACCACAGTCAATGCTCAAAAAGTGGAGATTCTGAGCAATCAATTGAACTATGAGATTCCTCATTTTCATGTGGACACAAGAGACAAAGCTGAGTATAATTATGTAAGATATGTACTTGAGATATCAGGACTTACTGGTAACGAGTCTATCTCAGCATGGCATTCTAGTGAACAGCCACTTGATCCATTACTTTATGAAGAAATGGAAGGTGATCCTGATTTCTGTAGTAATGAAAGTGGGAATTGTAATCACCATGTATTGTTTGATTTAATTAATGAAGCATTGTTGGAAATTTATGGGAGGTCTTGCTGCTACTATCCCATACCATTGTCATCTCTTTCCCACATTCGTCCAATGCCAAATGGGAGCCACACTCTCCGTGAAGTGTGGACTCATATGAGCCAGTCCCTGAGCTTGAAACCCAATGCTGACCAAACAGCAGATTTTCTTGTAAGTAGAGATCTAGCAAAGCATGATGGGTGGATGAACCTTCAGTTGTCTTCTGAGTTTGTGGCTTTGGAGCTGGAAGACTTGATTTTTCATGATCTCCTGGAGGAAATAATGTGGACTATTTAGCTGGCTTTTGAGTTATTGAAATATTGAGGACTTTGTTAACTGTACATTTCATTTCTAGCCTCAATTATTTTATTTCTTAGTGCCATTTTCTTGTAAACATGGTAGAAAAGTAGTATAATGACAAATGGTAAAGCTTCATTGTATTCATTCTTACTGTATATAAAAGCACTTGTATTACTAGATATGCTATAATAAGATAATTGTGAGCAGCTTAATTTGTGCCATATAGATCAGAACAGGTCTGAAAATATGAAAATAAGAAATTTTAACAAAGAGTAAATGCACAAATTGGTCTCTGAAAATACCCGAGTCTTTGGTCCCTAAAAATTTGCATGTGCACAATTAGTTTTTGGATGTGTGAAATTGCCAACAAGTTCATCCTTCCATCAATTGGCGATAATGAGCTCTAACTGAGATGTGGATGTGTCCCGTTAAGTTTCTGTTAGTGAAACCTATGTGGAATGTTAGCACACCAAGGGTTGAGAGTCGAGAATGAAAACACACACAAAACACATTGCAAAAAAAATAATGAAACACATAAAATTTACATGGTTCAACATCGTTTGCCTCTCTTCACGGAAACACGAACAAAAATATTCAGTATCTCAAATAAAATTACAAGTTTTGTGGAAACTTGAAAACCTATCCAAAATGTGTATCATCCTACAAACCAAAGTACTCTACTCATGTGGTCATTCACACTAACCAATGCCATGGTGGTTGAGTAATGGTGGGCGAAGAGAAACTATGGAGATCTTTTGGGGCAAAACTGGGAGGTGGGGGTGTGCGGGTAGTAGTAGTTAAGTTTCGGTTTTGGGAGACTTATGATATGCATACTCTGTTTGGAAGAACAATTGGAATCAGCATACCATGACCACTAGATTTCAAAACTTAAACTCTGAAAGTAAATTTATTTCCAAAATATAAAAAACAATCACCATGACAAGATATGATAAATTTTTATATCCAAAGAACCATTCGATTTACAATCTTTCTTTTTCTTTTTTGCTAGTAACAAAGCAAATTGTAAAAGGATAAGATATCAGATAGCAGCGGATATTTAGCAAGTGTTTGCTTCAATGTCACTACGGCACTACCCCACCACTCTTTTTTTCTTATTTGAAAAAAAAAACATAGGCTTTATAAGGATCAAATTCCAAGGCCCCACAAAAATCAGATGCAGAGGTACTAAAACTAAATTAATTGATCTAATATTATAGACCATTAACAGAGTATCCCATTCTAAACCAAGAAATCACAATTAAGCTTCAATCAGTAGTCAGCACGATCAATTAGTGAAAAAGAAACAAGAAGTGGATGATTAATCATTTTTGTCCAGTCGAAAAATAAAAATTCAGCACCAAACAGTCACTGGTAAAACCAGAACAGAAAATCCTGTCATCCTGTGACCCTTATCTCACACAAAATGAATGTAAAATGTAGATCACACCTGAATAGTGTACGTCTTCCCATTGCTCATAACCCCACAAGCAAGCACTGTCGCACAGCAGCTATTGGAAATTCCTGTTACCAGAGTGCTTGAATATCTAGGAAATATCTGAACACGGACATTGTATGCACTTGGCTGAAGAAAGAGTCCAACTGAAAGAACTCATTTTGGCTAGAATCACTAAAGGAAACCCATGATCAATATGAGAGAACTACAATTCCTATGGAAGAAATCATGATGAAATTTCCAAGGATTTTCGGTCCATGTTTGTTGGTTCTTAAGACAAACGATAGAAAACGAGACCAGTCTCGATCCTTTTTATGTGAACTAAGCTCCGGCATGAGCAAGTGATCCCTTGAACTTTCCATTTACAAGAATATCATATGTAGTGTCATCAGGCACAAGACCTTTATCAAGCATCTCATCATGCAGCCTAAAGGCTTCTTGCAGATTCCCCTCCCTGAAGTGTCCAGCAATTAAAGTGTTATAAACAAGGACAGTAGGAGTTATATTATTCCTACCCATTTCCTTTAGAATCTTGCATGCACTTTCTAGTTGCCCTTGCTTACAGAGTCCATTTATCAGAGCAGTATACATGACCATATCAGGCACAATACCCCTGGAAAGCATCTCTGAGTAAAGATCTGAAGCCAAACTCAACTTACCCTCTTTTAAAAGTCCATCGATCAGTGTGGTGTATGTTTGTAAATCACATAGAATGTTACTACTTATCATTTTCTTGTGCAAGTTAAGTGCTGCTTCCATATTATTCAAATTTCGGAAGCCACTTATCATGCTGTTATAAACTATTGTGTTTGGAGCCAAACCAACCTCCAAAATTTTAGAGAACAATTTGGATCCATTTTCCATGTCTTGCGTTTTGCAGAGACCATCAATGAGGACACTATATGCAGTAATATCCAATTCCAAACCCTTCTCTTTCATATCCTTGTGCATTTTCAAAGCAAGATCAATGTTATTGCTTTTGCAAAACCCATTAATCAAACTAGTATAAGTGATAACATTTGGTGGAATTCCACTTTCGCACATCTCCCTGAAGGTAGACAGTGCTGAATCAATTGCACCTTTCTTGACAAATCCATCTATGATGCTATTATAAGTCATAGAAGTAGGAATCAAACCCTGCTTGACAAAATTATTCAACTTGTCCTTTGTCTCAGACACTCGACCAACTTTGCACAAGCCATTTATAATGGTGTTATATGTGAAGTCTGTAGGCGCAATATTTGCAGCCACCATTTGCTCAAATACATCAAAGGCACGGTCAGAATCACCTTTCTTGAAAAATCCATCTATCAAAAGAGTGTATGTAACAACATTCGGTTTTAAACCCCTTGTAAGAATATCATTGAACACACTATATGCATCATCCATGCAACCGTTTTTGCAGTGACCAAGAATTAGATTGTTGTAAGAAACCAGTGAAGGCATAACACCCTTACCCATCATCTTGTCCCACAGATTACAAGCCTCGTTAACCTTACCTTGTGCACATAGCCAGTATAAAAGGATGTTATATGTAACAACAGTAGCAATACCATGTTTAACTGCCTCATCAAGCAATCTATGTGCATTTTCTAGCAAATGCTGTTTCCGGAATCCCTTTAACAGAAAATGTACAATGAAGACAGTGGGTTGGATGCCCATTAGTTTCATTCGGGAGTAAAGTTCATATGCCTTCTCCATATTCCCTATCCTAGAGCACCAATCTATCAAAACTGAGAAAGTAACCACATTGGGAGTGACACCAGCCTGAACAATCTCATCAAACAACCTTAATGCACTATTCACATCCCCTCGCACACAATGCCCTTTCATCAAAGTTGTTGCAACAATTATGTTCATTGGCATACCGCTATTCACCATCTCATCCTTAAGCCTCAGTGCCTCTACAACATTCCCCTGCTTCACACAAGCACCAATTACAGACATATATGTCCCTTCAGAAGGCACCCACCCCAACTTTTTCATCTCATTCAACACCCAACACGCCAAATTTGAGTCCGGCCTCTTACAAACAGCCTGAATAAGAAAACTATACGCAGCTGCATCAAGATTCAACTCACTAGACCTCGCCTTTTTGAAATAATTCACGGCCTCCTCAATCTGCCCTCTTTTCAGAGTAGCACGCATTAGGATATGCAAGGTAAAGCAATCACCATTGATTTTTCTTTTAACCATTTCATCATACAAGCCAAGTGCATCATCAATCAAGTTTCTCCTAACCATTGCAGCCAAAAGGATATTCACAAACCGAACCCACGGAAGCACATCATGCTCTAACATCGTTCTAAAACACTCAACAGCATCCGTGATCTTATTAGCTCTAACATAACTATTCAACAAGTAATTAAAAACCCTCGAATCGGATTCAAAACCGTACCTTCCCGCACACTCTACCAACTGTTCCACAAGCACCCTGGCAGCAGGAGCCGAATCGCCAAAAACATAGTTATAGAGCAAATTCCGAACAACCCCATATGTGTCAGGGCTTGAAGCCAGAATATGAAGCAACAAACAAAATGCATCAACAGTTTTCATAAACCCTCGTTTTCTTTCTACTCCTTTGAAGAACTTCAAAGCCGATTTGGGCTGGGTCTTGAGACTTACAAGGGTGTCCAAAACATGATCTTTCGACAGAACCGAAATGCCAGTGAGTTCGGGGGATTGAGCTTCAGGTGAAATTTTCTCGGGAAAATTGGGTTTTGAGGGGATTTTCTCGGGAAAATGGGTGCTGGAATTGTTGCAGGGAAGTTGTGTTTCTGGGTGAGGGAGGGGAATAGGGGATTCAGGGGATTGTGCATCTGGGGTTCCCTTAACGCATGAGGGTCTTTCATCTGGATTGGTTGGGGAGGAAATTTTCTCGGGAAAATCGGAGTTTGAAGTGAACAGATGGCTGCGTTTGGAGAAAGATCTAAGGTTTTTCGGAGGGATTGATGAAGAGTTGTTGGAAAGCCTCATCCACATTGTTAAGGTTTCAGAAATCTTTCACTGTTTGCATACTCGGGTGCGCACAAAATCCTTTAAACCCTTGTGAAGTCGAGTGTAGACAGCCACTCTCCGGAGGGAGGGAAGAAGATCGATATATGAGCATGTTTGGGAACATTGTTTTTCCTTTGTTTCAGAAAAAGCTGTTTTAACAAATAATGGGTATAGTGCTTATTTTTAAAAAAACAGCTTTTTAATCCAAATTCCAATTTTTATATACCATCTATGCAACCGGATGTTGCTTTTAGATTATTTAGATCCAATTATCATAATAGCCCCCTCCACAACCTTAAAAGTGTCATGGCCCGTAACACTTCCACTCCCTTTCACTCAAAGGACACTCACCCAATGATGGGAATCACTTGATAGCATGAAAAGCCATAAGGGTACTTGTATCAATGATCATACACAAAGTGTTGGTACTGTTATTCAAACGAATGTATATTTTTTTATATCTTGTAATATTCTGAACAATATATTTTTTTATATTAAAATCCTTTATATTATTTAATTAAAATATACATTGGCTTATCTTTAAATTCATTTTTTCAGTTAACAGTGGTAATAATTTTCAGAATCAAGGACTTATTCTCATCCAGGTACTACTTGAAAAAGAGTAAAATGGTTTCATGTGTATTTAGTATCTACTTAGTGTTCATATAATTATCTGTCCTTTTTTTTGGGTACAAGGCTTATATGTCCTTTGCTCTGGTTTAAATTGCTGCTGCTGCTTGGTTTTTTTGCCTCGGCCAGCGTTTTTTTCCTTTGGTGATTGGATTGGTATTTTCTTAGCTCTCCACATGATTGCTACTTGGACTATGCATGAAGTTTGCTGAGATACGGTTCAGTTTTTTGCCTTTTTAGATTATTTTGCTGGTTCTGTTTGTTGGTTTGTAGATATCCTTGGCCAGGTTTACTTCTTAAGCAACTGTATTTAGTGTCAAAATGTTAGACCCCCTATTAAGAAAGTATATGAAAGGAGGAGGCCGAAACAGCCCAAACCAATTGGGCCAGCCTCAGATTAGTTGGTTAGTACCAAGGTAGCAAATTAGCAAGATAAATAGAGAGCAGAGGGGGAGAATTAGTTAGGAAGTTAGTTGGAACTAGAACCAAAAGGAAAAGGCCAAGATCTTGAATCTTGGAGGGAAACACCATTGTATTTTCATCTTTCTACAACTCTCATTAGTTTGTTGTTACTTCTCTGATTTTGGGAACATTTCCCCACAGAAATTCTTTCTATACTGTAATAAAATTCATCAAGAATCCCTAATTGTTGAACCAGTTCTATCAACTGGTATCAAAGCTCTTAGATCTTGGGGAAAGATTCATGGTTTCGACGAGAGGAATGGAAACCAAAGTGGAGTTTCTCGAGCGCGGGTATGAGACGATCATGGCAACGCGCGAAGAACTGTAGGAACTGAGAAGAGTCGTTGATGAAGAACGACTTGAGAGAATCGAAACAAGAAGGCAACTTGGAGAACTTCTCGAGACAGTGCGTGGATTGACAAGTCGCAGTGCTAGGGAAGGAAACGGAGGAGGTTCCGCCAACGAATCTCAGATCCGAGATGAAAGATGGAGGAAACTAGAAGTGCCGGTCTTCGACGGCAGTGATGCGTATGGGTGGGCGAATCGGGTGGAACGTTATCTTGAGTTGAAGGGCTTGAGTGACGAAGAGAAGCTACAAGCTGTGATGGTGGCTATGGAAGGTAAGGCTTTGAACTGGTATCAGTGGTGGGAATATTGCGCCCAGAACCCTACATGGCAACAGTTTCGCTCCGATGTGATTCGAAGGTTCCAGCCATCGATGATACATAGTCCTTTTGAACTATTGTTGAGTCTCAAACAGACCGGAACAGTCGAAGAGTATAGGGAACAGTTCGAGCTATATGCGGGACTGCTTATGAAAGAAGCTCAACCCGATTACTTGAAGGGGATCTTTCTTAATGGACTCAAAGAGCTGATTAGGGCTGAATTAAAGCTGCACAGGGCAGACACTATAGCGGAATTAATGGATTTTGCCCAGAGTATTGATGAGAAAAACTTGCTGATGAATAGAGGGAGTCAATCGGTACCAAGAAGTGGGGCTACAACAAGAAATGCAAGTAGTACCAGGTTGATCACATGGGAACCAGGAAACAAGAACCAAACTCAACCTGCATCAGTGACAGGGAGTTCCGGGAACGATTCAAATAATCTGAAATCTACAGGATCTTTCAAAGGAAGAAATTTTCGAAGACTGAGTGAGGCAGAACTCCAAGAAAGATCAAGAAGAGGTCTTTGTTTCAGATGTGATGAGAAATGGGGCCCAGGCCACACTTGTAGTAACAAACAATTACAGATTCTGATCTTGGACGAAGAAGAAGATGATAGTAAAACAGAAGAAACAGAGGAAGAATTGGTGATGAAGCAGTTGCAGTTATCCTTGTATAGTATTACGGGATTGACCTCCAAGAAATCAATCAAGATGCTGGGCATCCTAGCTGGTAGACAGTGATGTGATTTTGGTGGATTGTGGAGCCTCTCATAACTTCATCTCTGCCACCGCAGTAAAAGACTGTGATTTACAGGTATCACCAACCCCTCAATACTTAGTAGAAGTAGGGGATGGAAGGAAAATTATGTGTAAAGGCATGTGTACACAGTTAGTGCTTTTAATACAAGGGTTAGAAATCCAGCAAGATTTTTTTGTTTTCGAATTGGGGGGAGTTGATGTAGTGCTTGGTATGGAATGGTTATCAAGCCTTGGTGAGATTCGGGCTAACTTCAAAGAACTTTCACTCAAGATTCCCACCAAGGAAGGTATAAAGTTGTTGAAGGGAGAACCTGCACTAACCAGAACTAAGGCTTCTTTTAAATCAATTCTAAAGGCCATAGCTGATCAAGGGGAGGGTTTCCTTCTAGACTACCATAGTATGCAAACTGAGGCAGAACAGGGGCACTCTATTCCTCAGTGGCTGGTTTCAGTCCTTGATGATTATGCTGAGGTATTTCAGGAACCACATGGCTTACCTCCACCCAGGCGCCAAGACCATGCCATAGTTCTGAAGGGGGGATCCAATATCCCCAATCTCAGGCCTTATAGGTACCCCCACTACCAGAAAAATGAAATTGAAAAATTGATAGATGATATGTTGAGTTCAGGAATCATAAGGCCGAGTGTGAGCCCTTACTCGAGCCCGATCATTTTGGTTAAGAAGAAGGATGGGGGATGGCGTTTCTGTGTAGATTACCGAGCTCTGAACAAAATCACCATTCCGGACAAGTTCCCTATACCGATTATTGATGAGTTGTTGGATGAACTAGGAGGAGCAGTGGTATTTTCTAAGTTGGACCTTCGATCCGGTTATCACCAGATTCGCATGAGAGAAGAAGATATTCCAAAAACGGCATTCCGGACCCATGAGGGTCACTATGAGTTTGTAGTCATGCCCTTTGGCTTGACTAATGCACCATCAACGTTCCAATCTCTTATGAATGAGATGCTGAAACCATATTTGAGAAAGTTCACCTTAGTATTCTTTGATGATATCCTAGTGTATAGAAAAACTGAAGAGGATCACAAGAGACACTTGCAGGCCGTGCTAGCTCTTCTTAAAGAACACCAACTATTTGCAAATAAGAAGAAATGCCACTTTGGACAGCAGCAGCTGGAGTATCTAGGCCACATTATCTCAGCTCAGGGTGTAGCTGCAAACCCCAAGAAGTTGGTTGTAATGTTAGATTGGCCAGTCCCCAAAGACCTTAAGGCACTTAGAGGATTTTTGGGTCTTACTGGGTACTACAGAAGGTTTGTTAAAGACTATGGTAAGCTGGCCAGACCTTTGACTCAGTTGTTAAAGAAAGATAACTTTCTTTGGTATATAGAGGCTCAAGGTGCATTCGATAAGTTGAAAGCTTTGATGGCTGACTTGCCAGTTTTGATAATTCCGGATTTCTCTAAAGTTTTCACCATTGAGACAGATGCATCGAATAAGGGTCTTGGAGCAGTTCTTCTCCAAGAGGGCAGACCCGTGGCTTTCCTTAGTCAAGCTTTATCCGAGAGAGCTCAAGCAAGATCTGTATATGAACGCGAGTTAATGGCCATTGTGATGGCAGTGCAGAAATGGAGGCATTATCTTTTGGGCAGGCATTTTGTCATTGTTACTGACCAGAAAAGCTTAAAATTCCTCACAGATCAGCGAGTTTTGGGAGAGGAGCAATTCAAGTGGACATCCAAGTTAATGGGCTTTGATTTCGAGATTCAATATAGGCCCGGATCAGAGAATAATGCAGCAGATGCCCTTTCCCGGAAAATGACTTTTGCTGCCCTGTCCACTGTCCAATTTTCAGAATTGGAAGAATGGGAAGAGGAAGTCAAGCAAGATCCTAAACTGCAGAGTATCATACAAGACTTAATCAAAGACTCACACTCTCATCCTGGCTATTCCTTTCAGAACAGAAAACTACTCTATAAAGGGAAGCTAGTCTACCAAAATCTTCTTCCAAGATTCCTATTTTACTAAAAGAATTCCATAGCTCAGCAGTAGGGGGACACTCAGGATTTTTTAGATCCTATAAACGCATCGCTGGACTAGTTTACTGGGAAGGAATGAAAAGAGATATTCAGCAATTTGTGACTTCATGTGAAATATGCCAGTTAAATAAATATCAAACATTGTCACCAGCAGGTTTGCTCCAACCTTTACCTATTCCCACTCAAGTTTGGGCTGATGTGTCCATGGATTTTGTTGAAAGACTTCCTAAGGTACAAGGGAAGGATGTTATTCTAGTGGTGGTAGATCGGCTCACAAAATATGCTCATTTTATCCCTCTTAGCCATCCATTCACTGCCAAGGATGTAGCAGAAGTTTTCATTGCTGAAGTAGTGAAGTTGCATGGGTTTCCTTCTACCATTGTATCCGATAGAGACAAGATTTTCCTAAGTCATTTCTGGAAGGAGCTATTTCGGTTAGCTGGCACTAAACTCAAATTCAGTTCTGCATATCATCCTCAAACCGATGGGCAGACTGAAGTTGTAAATCGTTGTTTGGAAACCTACTTATGCGCCTTACGGAGTTCTAAGCCGAAACAATGGCCCCGTTGGTTGAGTTGGGCAGAATTATGGTTCAACACCAATTATAACAGCTCCACCAAATTAACTCCTTTCAAAGCCCTGTATGGAAGAAAGCCCCCACACCTCCTTAAAGGTACCACCATTCCATCTTCAGTTGAGGAAGTGAATAGCATGACTGAGGCTCGTGATCAATTGTTGCATGATCTAAAAACCAATTTACTGAAGGCTCAAGCACAGATGAAGCAGTATGCTGATCAGTCTCGCAGAACAATCAATCTAGCAGTGGGAGATTGGGTTTATTTGAAACTGCAGCCCTATCGCTTAAAATCTCTTGCAAAGAAAAGGAATGAGAAGTTGAGCCCTCGCTACTATGGTCCCTATCAAATCAGCAAACAGATTGGTCCGGTTGCTTTTCAGCTATCACTCCCCGATGAGTGCAGAATTCACCCTGTTTTTCATGCATCATTGTTGAAGAAAGCCTTTTCTCCTTCGATCACACCTCAACCTCTTCCAAAAATGCTCTCTGAAGAGCTGGAACTTCAGGTTTTTCCAGCTGCAGTCCAAGCCATCCGAAACAACAACTCAGTGCAAGTGAGGTTTTGATACAATGGCAGGATCTTCCTGACTTTGAGGCTACTTGGGAACCTTATGAAACAATTGCAACCCAGTTTCCCTCTTTTCACCTTGAGGACAAGGTGGATCTTTTGGGGGGGAGGGGGGAGTATTGTTAGACCCCCTATTAAGAAAGTATATGAAAGGAGGAGGTCGAAACAGCCCAAACCAATTGGGCCAGCCTCAGATTAGTTGGTTAGTACCAAGGTAGCAAATTAGCAAGATAAATAGAGAGCAGAGGGGGGAGAATTAGTTAGGAAGTTAGTTGGAACTAGAACCAAAAGGAAAAGGCCAAGATCTTGAATCTTGGAAGGAAACACCATTGTATTTTCATCTTTCTACAACTCTCATTAGTTTGTTGTTACTTCTCTGATTTTGGGAACATTTCCCCACAGAAATTCTTTCCATACTGTAATAAAATTCATCAAGAATCCCTAATTGTTGAACCAGTTCTATCACAAAAATCCTCATATATTTGATTAAAATGCCACCTCTAATTCCAGCAGATCTTATACTAATATGATGTATGCTTTATAATCTTTTCATTCTTGTTTTCTTCGGAAATAGTGAACATGGCAAGCATTGTAACTTTGTCCATGGATGCTATATATATATATATATATATATATATATATATATGAATGCTAAAAGGGGTGTTAGGGATATAATCTGAGAGTAGAACCTTCTCTAATAAACCATTATACTGTTTTAGTTACATACTCACCCCTCTAAATGGTTTCATTTCTTATCCTTCGGTCCTTCATAAAAGAATTGTATGTCACTCACTTTTTTTTTAATTTCTATATAGTTATAGTTCTTAAGTCATAATCATGTTCTAACTTCTATTTAGTCGGAGCTTGAAGAAGCAATAGCTTTGCATCCAGAAGCATTAGAGCAAACCACAGCTCGGGATGACGTATTTTCCCGAGTTTTGGGAAAAGATCGACCAGGCCGGCTGCGCACATACGAAAAAGGTGTTGTGCCTTCTGATTTGTGGGGGAGTCAATTGCACATTGGAACTCAAAAATTGGTCGAAGAAGTTAAGAGGAACGCTCAATCAGATCTACAGAACATACAAGAAAAAATGCAACAAGGAACGCAAGTGAAACTACAAGAACAGGTGGAAGCGATCAAGGGTGTGTTTGGGTAAACATCTTAATTAAGAGCTTATCACATAAGATCTTATCGCATTAGAGCTTATACCATAAGCGCTTAAAGAAAGAAAAAGAAAGAAAGGAGCATGAGAGGATTTAAATAGTGAAAAACACGGAGAGGGTGTTTAATGCATAAGCTCTTATGATAATTCCATAAGCTTCTTCCGGTAACTTATGAAAATAAGTCAAAAACTCCTTATGGGATGACACAAGTTATTTTTATAAGCTCTGCCAAACACACTGCATAAGAGCTTATGTGATCAGATAAGTCAAAAGGAACTTAAATAAGCTCTTTCAAACGCCACCTAAACTGAAATGATAGGTGGTTTCAAAATTATTTTGAATCAGATGCAGAAATGCTTCCCAGGGATAGTGATTCCAGATCTGTCTAGCATGTCCGTTCCCAACATAAACGGAGAAGCTAACGATACACGAGCTTCAACTGTTACTCATCAAGTAGCTGCACTGTTATGTTCCTAATTTGCTGCTGCGCTGTTATGTTCTGCAGCTGTTCTAAGTCAAAATACAGCTTAGGTGTTGATAGGCTTGTTTTTTTGGGTGTGGGGATCCTATATGCTGTAAATGTTGGATCCTTTGTTCATGATTGGCACCTCTGGTGCTCAACTTTCTATACTTCAATACATTTTTTGTTCATAAAAAAAATATGCAGTCTTTTGACGAGGCTTTTGTGATGCTGCTGTGTCTTTTTCTAGCCATCTGGTTTCTTCTTATTTATTTTTAGTTTCCACAGTGTTTTTTTGTCATATGAATAGGATGAAATTTATGTTGCTGAGATGAAGTTCATGGTGCTGAGATGATGTTTCTGGTTTCATCAGTTCCCTTTATGCCCTTTGTGATTAACTTTAATATTTTTTTATTTATTGATTGAAAACACAGCTTAAAGGAAAGAAAACACAAGGACTAGTGAAGAATGTAGAAAACCATGAACGTCATAAGGTATGTTTGGATTATTTTAGATGGTGGATAATTAATGTGTCGATTTTGCTTATGAGCTCAATGAGTATTGTTGCTGTATAGTCAATATAGTAGTTTCCCTTGTGATAATGCAGAATAAGAAACCCAGATTCATTTTTGATTTATGAATGTTGTGTCCTTTTTGTTTCGCAATGTAGCAAAACAGAGTGCTATGAATCTAAGAAGTTCGGTTTTCAGCTAGGAAGAGCAATTTCTTTTCTCCACTAAATTTGACACCTAATATGCAAAAAGCTAGTTACTATGGTGGCATTTGGAAGAGCTTATTTAAGCTTCTTTTGACTTATCTGATGATATGAGCTCTTTGACCGCGCTGTCGCCACGCGCCAAAAGAACGAGCGATTATGAAAATAATGCAGTATAGAGCGACAACTCGGATCGTCTCTCAAGGACTCTTTAGGTGTTGTTATTATTAACAGAAAATTAGTAAAAGTTAGAAATGGGGGTTTTGAGATTAAAACTAAATTAAGAAAACAAAATAATGAAAACAAAGTAGTTAAAGAGAATAACAAATAAACAAAAGACGATTAACCTACTGTTCTCGGTTTCCCACTATCATTGATTCATGCAAATCCTAAGCAGATACTAATCCCCTCCCGGTTGTAGCAACAATTAACATACGAAAACCGCTACTACAGATGTATGTTCCTATTCTCGAAATAACAAACGGGGTTAAGCTCTCATGAACAAACGAACATGAATGAACACACGCGAAATAACAAACGCGATTATATATAGGAACATAGCATCACCGAAATGAAACAATACCACACTATACATTCCTGAAATAACAAACAGAAACATACAGCATGGCATTGAAAAGAGAAAAGCAACTAATCATGGAATACAGAACCTCAAGTGTTAATGAAACCAATTACGATGAGATTAATCTAGGAGACTAGTTCTCCATTACAGAAATAAACATTAAACTAAAGGAAAAACAAAAGACTACAAACTCAGAAACTAGCCAAAACTGGCTAATTCTGACTTCCTAAAAACTAGCTAACTTATCATTCTGCCATAGAGCAGTTTATATACAAATTCTGGAATCTAAGTCCTCGCGAGGCGAAGCACTGCTCGCGAGGCGAATTATGCGAAAGGTCTGCAACTCTTGGTCTTCTCGCGAGGCGAGCATATCTTCGCGAGGCGAACTCTTCAAATTCCCAACTGTAACGCCCGTGGCCTTCAACACGGGTAAACCGTGATGCTCTCTGACTTCCAAGTACTCGCGAGGCGAGTCCTTATTCAGGGCGAGACAGAAAGTTTTGCAATTTCGAGAACAGTCACCTTCCAGGTTCGCGTGGCGAGACCTTCTTGCATGGGCGAAAGACTCCAGATTTATTCCTTTTATTAACCTGAAAATAAGAAAATATAATAAGTATTTTATTTAACTCTAAATCAACTAAATTAACTTAAAAACAATTTACAGACTCAAAATATTACTTAGAGACAATCAAGTCTAATTTGGGTAAAAAATGATATAAAATTAACACAAAGCCAAGGTCTTTACTAGTTATAAAATCAATCAAACAGAGGCTCATCACTCTTATATTTGACAGTTTTATTCAATACTTATTTGCAGAACAACTTATTTGATATTATGATAGAAGACCCCTAGTAAAGAAGGTCTATGTTAGGCAAGAACTCTCAATTGTGCTTATCCTTTGGTGGTTCTTGAAATCATTTGTTTGTAATTCTATATTTTTTAAGTGGCTGTTAGGTTGAAAGTTGGTCTATTGATATATTGATCTTGGATTTCTTTTGTGGCACAGGTAGCAAAGAGGAAGCATTTTTTGAAAATGACATCTATAGTGCCAATAATGGTATAAGGAATGCACAGTATAGAGGTGCTATGGGAAATACTTGTTTTAAATGGAAGCTCATACATGTTTGAACTTTGAAACAGTTGATACTTTCTCATTTTTTTTCATATTTGAATTTTTATAGAATTTGCATAGAAGAATGATAAGTAGTTGAATTGTCTTGAAACTTAATGATTTGATCATGTTCATACTGTTTACATAAACATCATTGAAAAAATATTAGTGCATGAGTTCTTAAATAATTGAATAAAGTGATGTTTAATACTATTTAAATTGGGTTCTAAGACTTGTGCAAAGCATTTCTGCAAGAAGCAAAATGGTCGAACAATAAAATAATTCCATCATTCAAGGAGTACCTATAATGCATCCATTTCCTCTTCGGGTGGCTCCTTACTGGCTCCTTCCTACTTCTCAGTCACCCAAGATATCATCAGCAAGGAAGCTCTTGATGGTCTAACCAATAACCATGGCCTGGTGCGCTCCTCATGCACCATTTTCAGGCTCTGTAATGATCTCGCCACCTCAGCGGTACGTGATTAATTAATTAGCAATATATATAATTGAACCAGCAAGGTGAGTAATGACTGACTATAATATATATGTTGGCTGTTACAGGCTGAGCTAAAGAGGGGTGAGACTACCAATTCAATTACGTCCTACATGAACGAGAGTGGCACTTCTGAGGAGGAAGCATTTATGATGAGTATGTGATTTTATGACAACATTTCAACCATGGCAATCAGAATAGACTCCTAATTTCTTTTTTGTAAGTTCATTTATGCTTGGCAAGTCCCTTCATTATAGGCATAGTGAATATTGTATTTGGTGAAAACTCTAGCAAATTTGGCATATGGCCTTTAGATAGAGGCATAGAGCTAATGGACTGTTGCTTGATGATCATGCAGAAGAATTTTGGTGTGGTTTGAAACTATCGAACCATTCTCATTGACATGGATATATTTGGGTTTTTTCTCCTATGGATTCAATATTTGAATCTTGGCTTTGTAGTCTATTGTGATTCTGTTTTATGTATTTGAACGATGGTAGTGTCTTACAAGGAAATTCATTATTAGTAGAGTCATTTGGTTCAATCAAGGTTTTAGAGCTTCAGCGGGGATATGAGAGTCACATTAAGGCTATTAGTCCTCCATTTGACTACATTATTGGCACTGACATTGTAATGAAGAACATGTTGTAGGAGGATACGGTGTTAATTTTAATGGGGGAAATGAGTTACTTTGGTGTTGGAGTTAGTCCTATATGTCCTGATTTTCTATTCTCCTAATTTTGATTGCCAAAACTTTGCAGGTTTCTGGCTACTCTTTAATTCAAGGATTGTGTTGTGTTGTATGGTCAGAGGAAGTGTACACTTCAGCAGGCCCTTAACTTGGTTCATTTACAGCAAAAAGTGTTGTCCTGTGGAACCCATCCGTGTCTGCAGCAGCACCTGGAGGGTATTTATTGATAACTTGTTTTATACTTTTTTACTCTAATTATGATGTGTACATTTTGTTGTTTCTATCTTGGACATAAGGGTGAAACTCTTGTTAAATACCATTGCTCAGGGATCCTGTGGTCAAGAGACTGTTGTTTCTGCTACCCCCTCGAAGGCTCAAAATATTGCCGACATTAGATGGCATTACATGCAAATGGGAGGAGACTCTTGGCAGCATCCAGTTCAGTTAGAGTCGGGCACTTTAGCGTCGACATCAGTATGCCGACACAAAACTGATGCTAAATGGAGCTTTTAGCAGTTAGCATGGGCTGATTGTTGTTTTTCTTGTAGTGGTAATATATAGTTTTTTAAGAGGTTCATGGATGAAATCTAATGTAATTTTGAACTCAATATTTATGTATACTGTTTCATTTATAAATTACTTACAATTTGAGAATAGTTACGACGATTTTAGCATGATCATGTTTTTATGGATCATGTATCCCATATTAAATAAATTTTATATAATTTAATTTTATAATTATAAAATAAATATATTTCATTTAATAACCTTTAGGTAGAAATTTTTTTTAACTAATATTTATCTTTTACCTACGGTTGGACGGTGTAGTTACAAGTTAATGATTTTTACTTACGTCAAAAGAAATTATAGGTACAACATACAGTGACAAATCGATGCAACTGTAGGTATAAGTATATCATCCGTAGGTAAAGGTTATAGTGACACATAAATAGTCGTAGCTATTCGCCCTCTTAAAGATGACGGACATTATATCCGTAGGTCAATGTCATACCTACATTTACCTATGGATTTTTGACATCTGGTGACATTTTGTCCGTCACTAAAAATCAAATTTCTTATAGTGATTATCATTTTAAATTGACAAATGATAGTTGTACATCAATTTTTAAAGGGAAAAATGCGTGTACATCCCTTAAACTTTTGCTCATTTACAAACAGGCACTTTCTACTATTTTTTTTCTTCTCGATTAGTTCTTAAACTCATACTATCAGTAAAATCAATCATTAAATTATTTTTTGTCCCAATTAATCCTTAAACTTTTTTCTATTAGTAAAATCAATCTCTCTCTTAACTTCTAGTTAGATCACTAACGATGAATAAATTCAACCGTTCATTTTACTTAATTCCAAACCGTTGATTGCATTATTTTTTTAGAAAAATAAGAACAATTTTTTAAAAAAATTATACAACAATAATTTAACGATAAGTAGAAAATATTTTGTTGCTTACTACTTAACATTGTAGCATCCTTTTCATTTACACTTACTTAGTGAACTTATATATCATTTGTCATGAAGTTGTTATTGAAATGAAACACGTTTACTATGTAACACCCCATTTTTCGTATAGAAGTCTTTATACATTTGTATGTGCTATGTGTAACACCTTGTTTTCCGTATAAGTGCTTTTCCGTGTGCCTTGTTTGTTTAAAGTGGGATAAGTGGGGTTTTTAAGTTAAAATCCCTTCCTGATGCATGAGCACGCCCGTGCTCATGTATTAGTATGAGGTATGGGGAGAAGGAATGGTATGAATATGTAGGCTTGGGGGTAGCGTAAGACGAAGGGTACCCCTTTCATTTGATAACATGATTATATGCCCTTATGTCTATTTGTTATATGATGTTAATTGTTGTGGTGATGATATTGGCATGACTGTTATTAATTAATCAAGGTTGTTATGAATATGATTGTCATTGAATGTTGACTGTTACGAACATGTTGAATGTAATGATACCATGATTGAGTAATTTATCATAATTATGATATTGTGATGTATTGGCTGTTGATTGATGTTGTGATGCGTTAATGTCAAAACGTTAAATCTGTTAATGATGTTAAGGGAGGTTGTTCCCCTTGTTCATATATCTGAATGAGTGAGGATTATGCCAATGGTTTAGTCAAGAACACTAGGGATTGATTTATGAGTGATTAGGGACAATTAAATGGTTTAAGATTAAAGGATTAATTCCCTTTTTAATAAGACATGAATATTTACTTAAGATTAATGAAACTGATGATCAATGGATTAGTAAAAGCCAATAGGATTGAATCTGTGATTTGCCCCAATAAATTGGCAAAGGGTCTATGACCGTTTTTCCAGAACAGTATGGTCGTCCATTGAGCACAACGGTGCTTAACAGGGAGAACGCCCGTGCTCCCATTCAAATCCAGAATCTGGGCGCGCTTTTGAGTACGTCCGTGCTTAACGGGCGGCACGACCAAAGGCTCTAAAAGGCTTAATTAAATACCAACGGAACATGAAAACCAAAGACAAGTGACAATATTGTTGTACCTTGGTAGCCTAGTGGCTAAGGGGGACCTTGATGCATGATGGTCAAGGTGGTAATCTCTAGTGCAGAACGACTAGAGTGCAGCTGAGTGGTCGAGGTGTTGATGGTGTTAAAACTTGGGTAGCCTAGTGGCCCAAGCGAAGGTGGTGGTTATGCTTGTGTGTTGTGTTGAGCATGCATTCACGCATCGGAGATATTAGTGGGGGATGTTCAAGATAAGGGAGGTCGTCCGAGAGTAAGGCGATCTGGCCATCCACGGCGATTCAAGTGAATCATGTACAACCGTGGTGGCGCATCCGAGAGTAAGGTACGTCGGCTATCCTAGGGGTCCACCCAAGGTGTGGTGGATTGCCTCGGCGATGGTGCTTATTGGCCAATGTGGAGATGTAACTCCAAAGTTGACTTCCTGAGGTAGAATGGATCCAAGTTCATAATGGAGTAGTGGAGCAGAGTTGCATTGCATAGCATATATGTTTGTAGGATGATATTGATATGTTATACTGTTGTTTGCTATAACATGATTGTTTGATGTATGCATGTCTTGCTAACTTTTTCCTTGCCATTATATTCATATTCATGTTTCTTACTCCATATTTCTATGTTTTGTTGTTGTGGCATGTATCTTTTATGCAGAGGACGGTGAGCAGCTAGTTGAGGAGTGACTCCGAGGAGCCGCGACTCTTTAGTTAGGATTTCCAGCTTGATGTTGTTAGTTAGTTGTTCCGCTGTATCCGAGGATGTTTTCTGGATCGGTTATACCAGTTCTGTACTGTGACATCGGGGTTGGGTTTTCTTTTTATGTTATGTTTTATTTTTCGCATTTTGAGACTTGATACAATGTGGTGTTCTCTACTCGTTGTTTGGTTTTAACTTTTAATAAATTATAGATATTCATTTTTTTTACCTTATCTTTTAATGTTTTAAATGTATGCGGGGTAGAGGGTATCACACTATGTATGGTTATATGCTGTTAGAATTTTGCCTTAGGAATGCTTTATCGGGTCAAGTGGGTGTTTAGAGTGAAAAATCCCTTTCTGGTACATGAGCACGGTCGTGCTCATGGTCAGCACGACCCCGTGCTCAAAGGCGTGCTCTGTGGCTGAGTGAGCCACGAGCACTGTCGTGCTTAAGGGGAACACGCTCGTGTCGTAAAATGGGGCACTATGACGTGAATAGTGTAGACCCCTTGCTTAGTTGAGCAAGCCCGTGCTCAGGGTAAGCACGGTCGTGCTCGTGGTCTGATATTATAAATAGGAAGGTTTTAGGAGGGTACGAGTACAACCCTCATTTTGACACTTTTTGGCAACCCTAGTGTGACAGAAACCTCTCATTTTCCCTTTTCTTTGAACGTAACCAAGTTCTTGGTGTTCTTGCTCTAGTTTGTGAGAGAAGTCACGCGCGCTAGTGTCAGTAAAGGTAACGTAGTTATCCCTCTTTTAATCTCCTTTTCCTATTCTTGATTTGGAGATTAATTGGTTAATCCTTTTTTTGTTTGGCCAAGGCTTGGTGAAATTCGTCGAGCCGCTCGAGGGAAACAGAGTAAAGATGTCTACGCTTGGCGTTAGTGGAACCTTAAACCAGGTATGAGGAGAAGGGATTAGTATAACATGTAGGCAATGGGGTAGCGTAAGATGAAGGGTTAACCCATGACCCTGTTGTATGCTACTTACTTATTTGATGGTGTCTGCTATATGTATGTTTTCATTACGATTGGCATGCTTTATTTATAAATTGTTGTTAATGTTGATGATGATGATGTTATGCCATTGATGATGATGTTTCTATGCTATGAATGAATGTTTGGTTGTTGAGGTTGTTAATGCCAATGTTAATGTAATAAGTCATTAAAGAATGCTAATAATGACGTATAAGAATTAAGGGTTAATTTCCCAATATTCATAAGTCTTGGATCATAGTAATGAGAGGCAAGGTTAATGCTCAATGGTATAGTCAAGACCTTAGGCTTGATTCATGAGTGTTTAGGGATGTTGATATCAAAAGAGAATTAAACGATTAATTCCCAACGACCATAAGACATGAAGATTAATTAAAAAGGAATAAGAGTAATACTTAATGGTGTAGTTAAAGACCAATTGGACCGATCTATGAATGTCATAGGAAGCATAGCAAGGGTTCCCAACCATTTCAGCCCAGGACAATACGGTCATGCTCCAGTAAGCACGAACGTGCTCAATAGACAGCACGCCCGTGCTGAGGGAAGCACGACCGTGCTCCCCTAAACAGAACATATGTTAAGACAAGAACAAGGATGTTTCACCCAAATTGTTCCCTATGATAAAATAAGATACCCATCGAAGTAAAGACAAGATAGATAATCTAATTAAGCTTAAATTAAGATAATTAATCATAAATGATGAGATAGTTAAGACGGTAACGATGGGTTACCGTACAATGTTAACTTTGGTGCTTATTGGCCAAAGTAGCCTTGATGCTTATTGGTCAAGATGTTGACGATGTTAAACTCTGATGCTTAATGGTCAGAGTAGACTTGATGCTTATTGGTAAAGGTGTTGATGGTATTAAACTTTGGTGCTTATTGGCCAAAATGGAGGTGGCAAATATGCTTATTTGATGTTGTTGCTCATGCATTGGAGATGTTAGTGGGGGAAGTGCAGCATAGGGGAGGTCGTCCAAGAGTAAGCGATCTGGCCGTCTGCGGTGATTCATCCTAGAGTTGGGTGAATTGTGGCTCCCCGTGGTGGTACATCCTAGGGTACGGTGCATCGGCTATCCAAGGGGTTCACCCATGGTTTGGTGAAATGCTGGCATTGGTGCTTGTTGGCCAATGTGGATATGTAACTCCGACGTTGTCTTCCTGAGATAGTTTGGATCCACATGCATAATGGAGTAGTGGAGTAGTGCTGCATCACATAGCATACTTGATTGAGATGATATGAATGATATTGTTGTGTTAATGTTATTATGTTATAACATGTTATATTTGTGATGTATGCTCATCTTGCTAACTGTTCCCTTACCACTATGTTTATAAAACGATTTCTTACTCCCCATTTTCCGTTGTTTGTTTTCATGTACCTTTTCTTGATACGCAGAGGATGGTGAGCAGCCAGTCGAGGAGTGACTCTGAGGAGCCACTCACTCATAGTTTAGGATTTTATCTTTCAATTTTGTTATCCGATGCATTTTCCGGATTTTGGTTATACCAACTCTGACATGTGACATCGGGGTTGGGTTCATGTTTTCTTTGTTTATGTTTATGTTTTATTTCCGCAAGTGTTTAAGATGTTTTGTTCGTGTGGTACTCTCTACCCTATGGATGTTATTTTATTAATAATATGCATGTGTTTTTATTTTATTCTTTTCCCTTTATGTTGTTATAAATACATGCGGAGTAGAGGGTGTGACATTTACTAATTTTTAGACTTAAATATTGAAGGATTATTTTTATTAATAACAAAAGTTTAAGGAATGATTAGGAAGAAAATATAGTTGAAAGTATCTATTTACAAATGGGTTAAAGTTGATGAGTGTGTATACACTTTTTCCTTTTTCAAAATTTAATTGGGAATAAGGGGATCTTGATATTGTTATTATTGACATTCATATTTAACTTTTGGGTTGTGGTAGATGGGCGGCTACATAATCTAGGTCGTAGCATTGGAGGAGACTACACTGGAAGACATCAACTGACGAGAAATCAAACCCGGAGAGACATAAATGACAATATTTTGCACAAGAAGACTACTTCCTTTGTCTTAGAATGACCTATTATTCGTACAATAAAGTCAAAGAAAGCAAGGAATAACCGGCTATCAAACCAAAATATTTGAGTTAAAAGTTAAATAACATAAAACTAGGAACAATCAGTAATAATAGGTCATTTCTCTAGAGCACTCATGCTCCCAATTTTATTTGGAGCGCGCGTTATAAACGTTTGATTTCTCTCATATATCTCTTGGAACCGGATTGTATCCAGCAGAGACTCCCGCCTCTGCAACGCCGTTAACAGCACCACCGTCTCTATGTTGCCGTAAACGGCAGCAAGTCGCTGCCGCCACGTCACCTCATACCCCTCCTTTCTCCCTCGCGTCGTCACCATGGGTTCTTGTTGATTTTCATTCTTTCTTATTTCACTGTGGAAGTTCTTCGTCAAACACTTCTTCAAGCGCTTATTTTCTTTCTACTTCAATTTGTTGTTGTTGATATATTGAGATTTAGTCTCAGTTCATTCCCTCAGAAATGATAAATAAAAAGAAAAACACACAAATGGTTAAGATTGAGACTTATGATACACAATGAAAGTCATAAAAATTAGATAACTTAGTCTGGTGCCATAAGCCATGATTACCTCCAGATGAATGCTGCTTTTGGCACTTAAAGAACCAGAATGGCGGCGGCGGCGGAGCGTGATGCGTTGCCCTCTTTGTGGTGACGTTGCAGGGGAGAGGGGAAGGGTATGACGTGACGTGGCGGCAACGACTTGCCACCGTTAACAACGTCACAGAGGTGGAGGTGCCAAGAGGAATAACGAATAACAGAGGGGCTGTGCAATTTTTCTTTAATTTTAAATTTTTTTGTTTAAAAATGATGACTTGATATGGACCGTTGCATTAAATTAATGGCCCTGATCTTTGCTGTAGAGGGGCCGGAGACAATCCGGTTCCATATCTCTTACATAATGAATTACTTTTAATGCTACACATTGAATTGCTTCTTTCCCCCCTTTTTTACGGGTAGACTATTATTTCAAATAGACAAAAACGATCATTGCACGTCATTTTATCATGTGCATGTACCAATATATCCCCCATCATGATAGTGAGAGTTGCACGTCATTTTAATGTAAAAAAACAAAAGGGTCTCTTGATGTCCCGTATCATGCGAAGACTGAGAATATACTTAAATGTTAATGAATTATAATTTTATTTTATTAAAAAACAAATTTTGATGAGAGACAGATAATATAATAAGAAAATAGAATAAAAAATCTTCATCCCTGTGTTGTAGCATTGGAGGAGACTACACCGGAAGATATCAACGGATGAGAAATCAAACCCGCAGAGATATCAATGACAATTTTTTGCGAGCGAATTCCCTGACGTTGTGGCGCGCAACGTCAGGTGACTTTGAAGCTTATTAGCCGTCGGATCAAATCCGACGGCTCGGAGATGAAAAAGCTTAATTTTTTTCACCAGCGCTGGGAGCTCCATCACCAGCGCTGGGCGCTGGCTTCCACACTCGCGAGGCGAGCCAAGGTTCGCGGGGCGAATCTCCAAAGATGAAAAACGCTTATTTTTTTCACCAGCGCTGGGCGCTACATCACCAACGCTGGGCGGGGTTACGGGTTTCTTAAACTTTTTCATCTTTGGAGATTTGCCCCGCGAACCTTGGCTCGCCTCGCGAGTGTGGAAACCAGAAGCCAGCGCCCAGCACTGGTGATGTAGCGCCCAGCGCTGGTGAAAAAAATTAAGCGTTTTTCATCTTTGGAGATTCGCCCCACGAACCTTGGCTCGCCTCGCGAGTGTGGAAGCCAGCGCCCAGCGCTGGTGATGGAGCGCCCAGCGCTGGTGAAAAAAATTAAGCTTTTTCATCTCTGAGCCGTCGGATTTGATCCGACGGCTAATAAGCTTCAAAGTCACCTGACGTTGCGCGCCACAACGTCAGGGAATTCGCTCCCCAATTTTTTGCACAAGAAGACAACCTCCCTTATCTTGGAAGGACATATTATTTGGACAATAAAGTCAAATAAAGCAAGGACTAACCGATTATCAAACCAAAATACTTGAGATAAAAGTTAAATAACATAAAGGCTTAATTGTACTTTTGGTCCCCTATTTTAATGTTTGGGTAATTTTGATCCTCAGTTTTTTTTCGCTCGATGTTAGTCTCCACATTTTAAAAATGTGTAATTTTGGTCCACTTGCATGTTAACAACCAATAGTTAACGGTGTATCTAACATGACTTATGATATTCTAACATGATTTATGCTTTATAACAATTAATGTCATAAGTGAATACTAATTTGAAATGTTAATTATTAGATGTTACGAATGGAACAAAATTATACATTTTTAAAATGCAAGGACTAAAATCGAGTGAAAAAAAATAGGAAATCAAAATCACCCAGATATTAAAATAGAAGAATCAAAATTACAATTAAGCCCTAACATAAAGCTAGAAACAATCGGTAATAATATGTCTTTTCAATAGAGCACTCATGCTCCAAATTTTGGAGCGCGGGTTATAAACGTTTGATTTCTCTCCTTTATCTTTCATACTTCCTCCGGTCCTTATTGTGAACACCCCATTTTGACCGGTTCTTTTAGTCTTCACTAAAAATATCAAAAAAATAATAAAATAAAAAATTGCATAGAAAATAAAAATAATAAAAAATATTTCTAATTGGGCCAGGCCAGTTAAACCCATCTTATCCTCCTCCCTAGCGACCACTTTATTTTGAATTGGAATTTAATTTTCAAATCAGAGATAGAAATCTTAATCTGGGCATATTTTTAGGAACAAGATCAGATAACAATCTTAAATCCAGGCGGAATTTTAGGATCAAGATTGGAGGAATCGGCATTATAAAAATCACAATCAATACCAAAATGGGGGTAGCGAAAAAAATCAGAGAGCAGAGAAAAAATTCTTTCCTTTCTTCCTGGTTCCAAAACAACACGTCCTCCCCTCAATTTTTTGATTCCTTCTGGCTTTTAATTTGGCCTGTATTTTTTTTATCAGACATCATTCCTCTCATCCATCTCCTTCTTCCCCCTCATCTCTCTCAAGACTCCATTCCTCTCATCCCTCTCCTTCTTCCCCTCATCTCTCTCAAGACTCCATTCCCCTCATCTCTCTCAAAACTCAGACTCCATTCCCCTCATCTCTCTCAAAACTACATCCCCTCATCTCTCTCAAAACACCATCCCTCTCATCTCTCTCAAAACTCCATTCCTCTCAACTCTCTCAAAATTTCATTCCTCTCTACCCACCTTACTCAGATCGCGCCACCACCCTCCAAAGCCGCGACCACCGCGTTCGGTTCCTGTACGTTCCTCTGCGCCCCGCTGTCTCACTGTCGCATCGCCAGCCTCGGCCGAGTCTGGCTGCTCGGATCTCCTCTCCGCAAGCAGCGACCACCAAGCTACCACCGGAACCCGCAAGCCGCACCGCTGGCCACCACTGTCAGACGTGCACGAATTCACTGCCTCCACCTTTTTGTTTTGCCGTTTGTTTTTGCTCAGGTTAAGGGATAATGGTCCTTTTGTTGGCTTTTATTTTCTCCCTCCATGACAACGTTTCTGCCTCTGTTGTGTTTGTGCCCAAATGCACTGTGTTAACTCTCTAGTTTTTTTTTATTTTATATTGTTTCTTATTCATTTGGTTTTGTGTGCAGCATTAACTTAGTAGATTGTTGGGCTAATGGGTTAGTTTGTGGCCCAAACCAAGTGAGCCTAAATAACCCAAAAGAATTGAGCTGATAAAATATATGTGAAACTAGACCTGATTTTTTTGGTGCTTGTCTTATGAAATATTTTATGATATTTGAAAATAATTATTTTGGGATTGCTTTGTGAGAGGCATCATACTCAATCCCTTAGATTTAGGATAGCTATGTGGAAGCATGTGCCACGTTCTATTTTGTTTAGGAATATTTAAAATTATGTAAATAAAAAAAATAATTTTTTTATATAAAAAAAACTTTTCATAAAAATTAAAATCAACCAACAAATAAAACGTTTTCTACAAGAACTACGTGGTTTTGAGTTTCCCCATCGAAGCAGGGAATACGTAGGAGCGGGATCAATCATCTCGTCAAGCCAAAATTAATTTTTCCATTATTTTTGTGTTCTTTTTAATTTGTTTAATGTCGATAATTAATTAATAATTTATTTAATATTTTTGGGTTGCTCTATGACAAGTGTCATGCTCAATCCCCTAGCTTCCAGGTTGCCCTATGGACTTACGTGCTATGTCCAACTTCATTTAGGATTTATCAATAATTTTTTAAAAATGCAAAAAAAAAGGAACAATAAATAAAAATAAAATAAAAATATTAATAAATAAATAAATAAATAAATTCGTCCTTGTAAAATATTTTTTGGGTAAAAAATAAATAATTTAATTTTGCGCGATTAATTCAAGGTATCATTCGTAGGATGGGTGATGTAGGGTGCTTAACATCTTCCCTACTCATAACCGACTCCTGAACTCAACTTGGTTTCAAAGACCATTTTTTTTAAATGTTTTCCAATTTTTCCTAAATTAAATAAAATTGGTGGCGACTCTACTTTTCCTTAAAATTTCTTTTTATCGTCATCCTCGTCGTAAATTTTTGGTTGTGGGACCTTAAGGATTAGGCGGTGACTCAGCATTGTCATTGAAGGCCTAGTGCCTCTCTGATATTTGTTGACTCACCACTCGGATTGTTACTAGTGTCATGGACTAGTCATCCTGGAGGGTTTATCCCTACTTGTGATTAGGTTCATGAACTAGGTCCTCGACAAGGGCAATCTGGGGACCTTGACCTTTAGAAGTCTAGACACATCCTAAAGTTTATACTCCTAATTTGACTTAGTGGCCGCTCGACTTAGAAGTTGCCATCATAGGTACCCTTGATTAGGCCCTACCTCTTAAGACACTTGGAGGCGTACCATATCTTCCTTGTGTTTTTCTATCCATTTACCTATTTATTTATTTTTACTTCATTTCCCTTTGTGTTTTAACAAACAGATAATAAATAAATAAAATACATGTTATATATATATTGTTTTAATTTTTTTTATAATATATATATATATATATATATATATATATATATATATATATATATATATATATATATAGGGTGATTCTCTTTTGTGGAGGAAAGACACTATCTGTGTAGCAAGGAACGGAAATGTCTAAATCTAGCAATGCAATTGCGTGAAGAAGAATATTAGAATTGACGTGAAAATCAATGATGTGAAGACTTTAATGGAAATCAGTCGCTTGATGCCAAAAGAAGTATGTTCAGAGTTTACAAGCAAGTATGGGAAGATTTTGGATTTGTTACACATACATGTATATGCTTTGGGCTTGAGTGCTTTGGACCAATATTGGAACCCGAATTTGAGGTGTTTCGAGTTGCCAAATTTGGATACGACACCGACTATAGAAGAATATGCATACATGCTACGGATGCCTCTTCCAAGGGAGTTTCATGTTTATGTCTATTATGGCCAGCATGTTAGTGATGGGAAGGTTGCAGAGTTGTTGGGAATTCTACCAAAGCCATCAGACAAAATGGAAAAAGGAGCTGTCAGAGGTCTGAGGCGAAGATTCCTTGAAGTTTATCTCCAGGAACTAGCACAACGAAATAATTGGGTTATCTTCAAGCAGGTGTTAGCTTTAACCATTTATGGGCTGGTGCTTTTCCCCTTTATACCAGACATGGTGGATTACGCAGCCTTGGATGTCTACTACAAGGTCGAAGAATATACTGTGAACCCTGTTCCCGCAATTTTGGCAGAAACTTTCCTATCATTGCAAGTTTGCCATGAAAACCAACAAGGCAAATTACGATGTTGTGCACAAATGTTGTATGTTTGGATCGTGACTCACATGTATGCTCGAAATTATGTTAGTGGGATTGATGACCCTTTGAGGAGATTCCATCACATTCCGATAAAGCCGTACAAACCCAATGAATGGAGACAAGAATTTGATGAGGTTGATTCGAAAGCTTTTTGCTGGATGTGTCCTTGGTATAAAGGAAATACAGTCATCTTCAGTTGTGGGAATTTCTCGAATATTCCTTTGATGGGACCAAGGGGTTGCGTGTCATATTCTCCGGCACTTGTGATTCGACAATTGAAATGGACTCAACAGGAACCACTTGAAGAAGTGTTAGGTGGAATTTCGTTCTTATATCAAGAATGCGAAGTTGTCAAGAATACAACAATAGCTGTTAGATCCGCCTGGAGCAACATCAGGGTACTAGGATCAAATGAGTTGGGAAGAAAAATTATTTCTCGTACTAAAAACTACGAGGCATGGAGGAAAGCAAGGAAAGACAACCTTGTTATTTCGAAACCAATCCCGCATGAAGATGAAAATCAGCAAATGGAAGCAGAAATGTGAAAGAAGATCGAGATTATGATGGCCCAGATGGGATTGCTAGTGGAAAAGAATGAAATAGATCAAATCACCATCGTCACGCTCCAACACCAAATCCAGAAGTTAAACATGAGGATAGAACATTTGAAAGAGGAATGTGCCGATGCCTATGAGGCCGCAGCTCCAGCAAAGAGGGCAAGGAAGGGGAATATGAAAGAGTCAGAAGTTCGAAGATTACTAGCAAGGATAGAAGATCAAAAAAAGGTGTTGGCACAAATCCTCAAAGAAAAATAAGACTTGGGGGCAAGAATCAGAGTGCACGTTCAGACAATCCGGATGTTGGAGGAAAGCATAGGATCTCTGCAAGAAGCCTTAACTCATGCTGAGCGCTACTCTGATGAAAGTTGGAATGCAGCTGCAACTATACGCGAATCATTGAAAAAATCACAAGAGAAAGAGCAAAAGTTATGGATGAGGATCCGGATGTTCGAAAGGGAGAAAAGACAGTATGAGGATGAGATCAGATAACAGGAAGAATGGCTAGAGAACTGGGAATCCGTGGCAAAAGATTTGAAGGCTGATAAAGATGCTTGGAGAAAAAGATATGAACACCTCTCTGGAAGTTTGCAATACCATACCTATCAATTTGCGGGTCACCTCGAGGAAGCATTAGTCCAAACTCGCATGAATGACGGATCTACAATACCTCCAAAAATAGCTCGCTTCATGAAGTATTGTAGGGGTCTTGCTAGCGGATTCAAAAGGAAGACTTTAAAACTCTTGATGTAATTCTGTTAGATGGGAGACATTGTATTTTCTCTTCAAAGGAATAAAAGCCATTTTTTAGGGTTACATCCATCAATGAATTCTGCTCTACCTTATGGTGTGTTACAAGTAGGCCTGTATGATTGTATTGATAGTGAATGATGCTGTCTATTGAGGGACACATGTTCCCATGGATTTATCATCACCCACGCATTAACCTAAGGGGGATGTGCCCCTAGAGTTATGTGTCGGGATGAAGTTGCTTGCTACAAAAATGGTCTTTCCTTTGCAAAAGAAAAAATTCATGGTCCTTTTGAAGCATACTTTTATCTTTCTTAATAATAAATAATAATGACAAGAAAAATTGTATATATATATATATATATATATATATATATATATATTAAAAAAGGGGTTACTGATTAGAATAATTGACGATTTTTCATAACAGAACTAAAAACACGAATTTGAAGGTTCGAGAATCATTGCGCGACCTAAGAAAGACAATACCAATCAAACCCGAGTTTACAACACAAGATCTCGGACCAGGATGGCTGCCAACAATCCTGAGACAGGAAGGAACTTGAGTTTAGAAGTAGACGAAGTAAGGGGAAGGGTGACTGAAATCTTTGAAACTCAAGCAAGGTTTGAGGCTATACTACAGGATATGAGGGAGTCTCTTAGCGGGCTTAGTGCAAATAGAATTGGAAACGAAGATGACTCACATGTGAGCGTACAGTTGACCCTCTCCATGGTAACAACGCCAATGTTTTCAAACATTAACCATAGCTTTACTCAGGGAATGTCGGGTTACACAGAACCCATAGTAATCCCCATCGGGGAAGGATATCGCCCCATCGAGAATGTGTATCAGGAGGCTGTTGGCTATGCAGGACTTACATGGGAAAAACCCCATGCATCCATTCCTGAACAATCAATGGGAATTCAGTTTGGACCCGATAAGATGAAGGAAGAGTGGATGGATAAGGTAGAAGAACAAATAAAAGAGATCAAGGGCTCAAATACTTATGGCCTTCTCAAGATTGAAGAACTTTGTCCTGCCACGAATGTCGTGATTCCTAAGGATTTCAAAATTCCTGATTTTTCCAAATATGACGGAAGTGGGAACCCACGATTCCATTTGATTAGCCATGCCACCAAAATGGCCATCTGGTCTAAGGATGACAAGTTCCTCATTGGCTTTTCCATGAAAGTTTGACCGGAATCGCACTAGAGTGGTACCTTCAGTTAGACCATTCTAAGATCTCTCGGTGGACAGAATTAGCTGATTTGTTCATGGATCAATACAAATTCAATTTGGACATAGCTCCGACCCGTGAACAGTTGACCACAATGCAAAAGAAGAGTGATGAATCATTCAAACAGTATGCACAAAGGTGGAGGAGTTTGGCAGCTCAGGTTCAGTCGCCGCTGATGTTGTCCGAAATGTGCTCATACTTTTTGGGAACCCTGGGATCCCCCTTTATCGGAGCAATGGCAGGAGTAGCTTATAGGGATTTCTCTGGCTTGATTGTTGCAGGGGAAAGAATTGAAATCCTAGCCAGAGCCGGGAAATTGCCAACTGACATGGAAGGCAGTGCATCCAAGAAGGGGTTCCAGCCCAAGAAGAAGGAAGTAGAAGCAAATTATGTGCAACAGCAGCAAAACTTTGGACCTCGACATGTCCCTTCATAGCCAAGGTACCAAGCACCATATCAGACCCAAACACCATTTTACCCACCTCAACAGGTCTCGCCAACCATCACCCAGTCACAAAACCAAATAAGTAACATCCCTACCCCTCAACCATACAACCCCACTCACCCAACATATACGCATTATCCACCTGCACCTCAACAAAACCATCCAAGCTACCCGAGACCTCGCTCAAATTTTCCAAATCAGGGACATTCCCAATATCAAAATCTGCCTCCTTTCCCAAGACTGTCTATCTCCAATGCAAATTTGTTCAAACAACTATTTGATCGTCACCTAATCGCTGGAAACCCTGTACAGCCTATGGAACCACCTTTCCCTACTTGGTACAATCCAAACTTGACTTGCAAGTATCACATGGATGCCCTGGGGCATTCCATTGAAGAATGTGAGGCCTTCAAGATAGAAGTAAGAAAATTGATTGCTTGTGGAAGATTGGGTTTTGAAGAAGATTCTGGGCCTAACATTGTTAATAATCCAATCCCAAACCATAATGCGGGAAATAGTGTGAATAACTTGGAAGTGGAAGGGCCTCAAGTTAAGAAGGTTTTGGAATTGAGAACCCCGATGCAAGAAGTATTTGCGGGGCTCAAGAAAGCAGGATATGATATTGTTGCACCAGTGAAGCTGATCGGGGAAAAAGAGAAGTATGATGGTGATTTAAGTTGTGGTTATCATCATGGGCAGGTAGGGCATGATATCGAAACTTGTTGGGACTTTAAGGTCCGAGTCCAAGGATTACTTACCTTGGGGGTGATCCAAGCTAGGCGAGGTACGATTGAAGAAGTTAATGTGGTTGAAAAGGTTGTGCTCCAGATACCACCTATGAATGATGCGCCGACGCCAGAAAAAGTGATTGTAAAGGTGAAAAAGCCAACTCCTTTTGCTTATAATGATACACACGTTGTACCATGAAATTATGAACAGAAAGTTGAGCTAGTAGGAGGGGCAGGAGAAACTTCGAAGGCCTGGGTTACTAATGTTGTGAGAATTGGAGGCATCACAAAGAGTGGGCGATACTATGACCTGGTAGAAGAAGAAGCAAGGAAGAATACCAAAGATGAAGGAAAAGCGAAGGGATAAGAAGAAGAAGAGTTCCTGAAGATCATGAAGCAAAGTGAATACGATGTGATGGAGCAGTTGAAGAAAACACCGGCAAAAATATCCCTTTTGTCGCTTGTCCTCACATCAGAGATGCGTTGTAAGGCATTGTTGAAGGTGTTGAGCGAAGCTTATGTTAATCGCGACGTCACACCAGAGAATGTAGTAAACATGGTGGATTCGGTGAGGCGGATCAACATGATCAATTTCTCGGAAGATGAGGTGTTTTTGAAGTTTAGAGGTAGTCCTAAGGCACTCCACATTACCCTAAGGTGCAAAGGATTTGTGATTGCGAAGGTGCTTATAGATGGTGGCTCGGCATTGAATGTGATTTCGTTGTCCACTCTAGAGCAGCTAAACATAGGCTTGATGGATTTGACACCCCAAGAGATGATTGTGCGAGCCTTTGATGGGATAGCAAGAGGGATCTTAGGGGAAATAACTCTGCCCCTCAAAGTAGGGCCTAGTTGTTTTCGTGTTCTCTTTCAAGTCATGGAGATCCAGTCAGCTTATACCATGCTCCTAGGAAGGCCTTGGATTCATGAAGCTGGTGTTGTTCCATCAACATTGCATCAGTGTCTGAAATATATTCAGGATGGGGCTGTAAATACCATCCGCAGTAAATAGGAAATCATGCTTTCAAAGCCTGTTTCGGTACCATACGTAGAAAGTGCAGAGCAAGTCGAGGATGATTCCCTACGTAGTTTTGAAATCCTAAAGCCAGAAAACAAGAAGGAGGAGCTGCCAATGCAAAATGTGAATGAAGTGGCAGTCCGTATAATGGAAAGGAATGGGTATCATAAGGAAGAGGCCTAGGGGCAAGCCTCCAAGGGATCCCTCAACCGATTGCAGCAGTTACAAGAGATGGAAGACACGGACTAGGATACAATCCTTCTCTAGCGGAAAATATGAAGTACCCGACTCTCAGAGGCAAGAAAGAAGAAAGAAAGGAATTTAATTATATCCCTCACTTGACAGATACTTTCTCAGCATCAACTGAAGTGATCTCGCCAAAAAAGTTGACTTCCCCTCATTTTATTATCAGTGCACTTGAAGAGGAGCAAGCAAGAAACCCTGTTATTTATCTCTCTGCTGACAATGAGGTCCTTGGCAATTGGCAGTCTGAACCATTTGTTGATGTTATTTCCATGAAGTAATTACCCTTTTGTATCTCGTATAAACTGGTGTTTACTTTAGTTGGGAAATGAATAAAATGAGTTAGTATGATTTTTCAACATTTTTCTTGGTGTCTTCCTTTCTCTACCCCTTTTTATCTTACATCAATTGTGTTTCATTTCTTGAATAATATCCTTGCCTATATTTCTCTTGTTTCAAACATTTTCTTTCAGGAACCTCACCACCGTCGAAGGTTTGTCTCACAAAAGGAACCTTGAAACCTCATTTACTGATTCCCTTGCAGCTGTTGACGAAGACGATTCTGGGATTAGTGAGAAAGAAGAAGTCATTGATGAATTTACAAAGTCAATAGAGTGCTCAGAAAATGGGTTCACTGCAAATGATGAAGTTATAGAAGTGATTAATATGGGGACCGAGGAAGACAAGAAGGAGTTGAAAATAGTGGATAATCCAGAACGTGCAGAAATGGTCGTGCTATTTAAGGAGTACCTTGATGTGTTTGCATGGTCCTACAAAGATATGCCAGGATTGGATCCAGAGATAGCATCACATAAAATCCCACTGTACCCATATACGGTGGTGAAGAAATAAAGGTTGAGGAGGATGCATCCGGATATGTCACTAAAGATCAAGGAAGAGGTAACTAAGCAGTTAGAAGCTGGGTTTGTGGAAGTGTCGAGACACCCAGAGTGGGTTGCTAATGTCGAACCAGTACCAAAGAAGGATGGAAAAGTTAGAATGTGTGTGGACTACAGAGATCTGAACAAAGCAAGTCCGAAGGATGACTTTCCATTGCCTCATATTGATGTTCTCGTAGACAGCGCAGCAAGGAACCACAGATTCTCCTTCATGGATGGGTATTCGGGATACAATCAGTTTCTGACGAACGTTGATGAAAAAGAGAAGATGACTATCATCACCCCTTGGGGAACTTTTTGTTACAGAGTAATGCCTTTTGGGCTGAAGAATGCCAGAGCTACCTACCAGCGTGCGATGGTAACCTTGTTCCATGACATGATGCACAAGGAAATAGAGGTATACGTGGATGACATAGTGGCTAAGTCTAAGGAGGGGGAAAGTAATGTAGCAGTTTTGCATAAGTTATTTGAGAGATTAAGGAGGTACAATCTGAGACTCAATCCCACAAAATGTGTGTTTGGAGCCTCAACTGGGAAATTGTTGGGTTTTGTGGTCAACAGGGGCGGAATACAAGTACAGCCCGAAAAGGCAAAGGCGATCAGGGACATGCCAACCCCCAAGAATGAACGAGAAGTAAGGGGTTTTCCAGGGAGATTAAATTACATTTCCCGATTCATTGCTAACTTGACAAGCATGTGTGAGCCTATTTTTAAGCTATTAAAGAAGAATAATCCAGGGAGATGGAATGAGGAATGTTAGGAAGCCTTTGACAAAATAAAGGCATACCTATTAAACCCACCAGTGTTGGTGCCGCCCACTCAAGGTCGTCCTTTGATACTGTATCTCATGATCCTCCCAACCTCAATGGGGACAATGTTGGGGCAACATGATGAATCTGGCAAGAGAGAACATGCAATTTACTATCTGAGCAAGAAGTTTAATGACTGCGAAGCCCGATACATGGCAATTGAGAAGACTTATTGCGCATTGGTATGGACCTCCAAAAGACTCAGGCAATACATGTTATACTACACCACTTGGTTAATCTCTCGAATGGACCCTTTGAAGTACATCTTTGAAAGTCCTCACATATCATTAAGGGTCTCAAAGTGGCAAGTGATATTATCAGAATTCGATATTAAGTATGTGACCCGGAAATCCGTTAAGGGAAGTGCAATTGCTGATCACTTAGCTGAAAACCCTCTTGAGGGAGGACAACCAATTATATCTGAGTTCCCTGATGGAGAGATACTGTCATTGGAATAAGGTGAAACAGAGGAAGATGATATGTGGAAGATGTATTTTGATGGAGCAGTTAATATGCATGGAAGCGGCATAGGGGCGGTGGTTGTTTCTCCGGAGGGCAAGCAATACCCAGTGGCTGTTAAGCTCGAATTTGAATGCACCAACAATATTGCCGAGTATGAAGCATGTATAAGTGGATTACAAGCAGCAATTGATCTTGGAATAAAACAGCTAAAGGTCTTTGGAGATGCAGCCTTAATCATTTATCAAGTCAACGGCGAATGGCAAACTAAAGATCCCAAGCTTATCCCATATCAGAAATACTTGACTCAGTTAGTTGCGAAGTTTCATGAGATTACTTTCTCGCACTTGACTCGAGACAAGAATCAATTTGCGGACGCTTAAGCCATATTAGCCGCTATGACCAAGCTGGGTCTCCATACCGCTGTTCATCCAATTCAAGTGAAGGTACAAGATGAGCCCGCATACTGTGCGCATGTGGAAGAAGAGCTCGATGGCAATCCTTGGTATCACGACATCAAGCAATATATGAAGAGTAGAACGTACCCAGCTGGAGCAAATGAAGTGAATAAGAGGACGATTCATAGATTATCAATGTCCTTTTAATTAGATGGCGAAATTCTATATAAGAGGAACTATGATGGGGTCCTCATAAGATGTGTTGATGCTCGTGAAGCTCGGACTATCATGATAGAAGTTCACGAAGGGATATGTGGAACACATGCCAATGGTCACATGATGGCACGCAAGATCCTACGAAATGGTCACTATTGGATAACAATGGAAGCCGATTATCTGGAGTATGTCCAAAAATGCCGTAAATGCCAAATATATGCAGATCAGATCAAAGCTCCACCGTTCCAACTACACAATCTGGTGTCTCCATGGCCATTTTCCATGTGGGGAATAGACGTCATTGGACCAATCAATCCCAAGGCTTCAAACGGACATCGCTTCATCCTGGTTGCAATAGATTACTTCACTAAGTGGGTAGAAGCAGCATCATATGCCAATATAACTCAAAAGGTGTTTACCAAGTTCCTGAAAAGAGATATTGTTTGTCGCTATGGAATACCAGAAAGAATCATTACAGATAATGCTGCCAATCTTAATGGGGAGGATGTAAAGAAATTATTAGAGACTTTTAAAATCAAGCACCATAATTCCACCCCATATAGACCTCAGATGAACGGGGCGGTAGAAGCGGCCAACAAGAATGTCAATAAAATTGTTGCTAAAATGGTCGTAAATTATAAGGATTGGCATGAAATGTTGCCATACGCTTTGCACGCGTATCGTACCAATATACGATCAAGCACTGGGGCAACGCCTTTCTCATTGGTGTATGGAATGGAAGCTGTTTCTTCTATAGAAGTTGAAATCCCTTCATTAAGAGTGCTGATGGAAGCTGACTTGGAAGAATCAGAATGGGTGAAACCCCGATATGATCAGTTAAACATGATTGAGGAAAAAAGACTGGTGGCCCTTTGTCATGGACAACTATATCAGAGAAGAATGGCTAATGCCTTTAATAAGAAAGTCCGTCATAGAGAGTTTCAACCAGGTTATTTGGTGTTAAAGAAAATATTTCCCAACCAAGAAG
Source organism: Sophora flavescens (assembly GCA_030762895.1). Lineage (NCBI taxonomy): Eukaryota > Viridiplantae > Streptophyta > Magnoliopsida > Fabales > Fabaceae > Sophora > Sophora flavescens. Next base: position 117,268,460 of record CM061068.1, read on the forward strand.
ATGCCCGAGGAAAATGGGCACCCAATTACGAAGGGCCATATATAGTAAAGCAGGCATACTCAGGCGGAGCCTTGGTCCTGACAGATGAAAACGGACGAGAGCTACCGAGACCTGTAAACTCTGATGCCGTGAAAAGGTTCTATGCCTGATAAAAAAGAAAGATAAAAGAAAGGGAGAGCCCGTTAGGTTGAAAACCCGCAAGGGCGACCTAAGCAAAAGTTAGGGCATAAAAAAAAAGTCCGTTAGGTTGAAAACCTGAAAGGGCAACCTAAGCAAAAATTAGGACAAAGAAACTGAATCTTAGTCTGAAAACCCGCAATGGCAGTTTAAGAGGATATCTTAATGTTCACCACACTGGGGCAATTTTGCTCATGACTTGCTACGCTGGGGCAATTCTGCTTGTGACTGTTTACAATGAGGCAAAGAAAATCATTGAAATGTTAATAAAAGGATGTATGTGGAAGCTGAGACCAAGATCTGCGACGTCAAACAGTTGTTGGGAATCAGTTAAGAGGATCAAGGAACCAATACTGGGGCAAATTTTTATGCGGTTTTCTTTCGTTCCATTATTCCCTTTTCATACATTTCCCATACACCCCTTTGTATTTCCCCTTTTTTATTTCCAATTTCCTTGTGTGCAATGTAAATTCTCATATTAAGGCAAGGATTTTATCCATCCATTTTTCCCTTTTGTGCTTAAATCATGCTTGCGCATTAAAATCATGTCTCATTTTAGGTAAATTTAAGTTTAATAGTATGATTGGATAATTCTAATGGTTACTTCAATGAATGGTTTGAACCAAAGAAAGCCCAGCATTTCAAAGTCAATAAGGGAGATAACGATACACAAGGGGGAGAAAAGAAAAGCAATAATGAAAGTCTCCACGAGTCCTAGTCTTGAAGGAAATAATCACTCTACGTGTCTCCACCGTTTTGAAAAGAAGCCCCTCTAATCGAAAGACCCTGACTCAGAGCTGTTGATAAACAAGGGTTTGATTGGTCGAAGTCTTTTAATGGAGCATGTGGTTCATTTGTAATTGAGACAAAGGTAAAGAAAGTTTTTTTTTAAGAGAAAGCAAATTACCATCATTTTATTTCTGGGATCTAAGGCCCACTGCAATTTATTTTTCGAGATCTGAGGCTCACTGCAAATTTACTTTTGGGATCTGAGGCTCGCTGCAAATTTATTTTTCGAGCTCTAAGGCTCACTACTAATTTCATATTTGGGATCTGAGGCCCACTGCAATTTATTTTTCGAGCTCAGAGGCTCACTGCAAATTTACTCTTGGGATCTGAGGCTCGCTGCAAATTTATTTTCCGAGCTCTAAGGCTCACTGTTAATTTTATATTTGGGATCTGAGGCCCACTGCAATTTATTTTTTGAGCTCTGAGGCTCACTGCAAATTTATTTTTGGGATATGAGGCCCACTACAATTTATTTTTCGAGTCCTGAGGCTCACTGCAAATTTATTTTTGGGATCTGAGGCCCGCTGCAATTTATTTTTCGAGCTCTGAGGCTCACTGTAAATTTATTTTTGGGATCTGAGGCTCGCTGCAAATTAATTTTTCGAGCTCTGAGGCTCACTGCTAATTTTATATTTGGGATTTAAGGCCCACTGTCGTTTTTATTTTCCAAGCTCTAAAACTTAATTTTCTCCAGCCTATTTCCCATCCCGGCTAAAATGTGAGTTCATTTTCTTTACTAGTTCCTTACTACTATCACATGAAAAAATCGTTCTTTCTTCATGTGTCCTAGTAATGAACAAGTAAAGAGGGGCAACTGTGAACACCCCATTTTGACCAGGTCTTTTAGTCTTCACTAAAAATTTCAAAAAAATAATAAAATAAAAAATTGCAAACAAAATAAAAATAATAAAAATAATAAAAAAGATTTCTAATTGGGCCTGGTCAGTTAAACCCATCTCATCCTCCTCCCTAGCAACCACTTTATTTTGAATTTAAATTTGAATTTAATTTTCAAATCAGAGATAGAAATCTTAATCTGGGCATATTTTTAGGAACAAGATCAGATAGAAATCTTAAATCTAGGCGGAATTTTAGGATCAAGATTGGAGGAATCGGCATTATAAAAATCACAATCAATACCAAAAAAGGGGCAGCGAAAAAAATCAGAGAGCAGAGAAAAAATTCTTTCCTTTCTTCCTGGTTCCAAAACAACACGTCCTCCCCTCATTTTTTTGATTCCTTCTGGCTTTTAATTTGGCCTGCATTTTTTTTATTAGACATCATTCCTCTCATCCCTCTCATTCTTCCCCTCATCTCTCTCAAGACTACATTCCTCTCATCCCTCTCCTTCTTCCCCTCATCTCTCTCGAGACTCAATTCCCCTCATCTCTCTCAACACTCCATCCCCTCGTCCTCTCAAAACTCCATCCCTTCATCCCTCTCCTTCTTCCCCTCATCTCTCTCAAGACTCCATTCCCCTCATCTCTCTCAGAACTCCATCCCCTCATCTCTCTCAGAACTCCATCCCCTCATCCCTCTCAAAACATCGTCCCTCTCATCTCTCTCAAGACTCCATTCCCCTCATCTCTCTCAAGACTCCATTCCCTCATCTCTCTCAAAACTCCATCCCCTCATCCCTCTCAAAACTCCATTCCCCATTTTTGATTGAGGGGATGGAGTTTTGAGAGAGATGAGAGGAATTGAGTCTTGAGAGAGATGAGAGGGATGGTGTTTTGAGAGAGATGAGGGGATGGAGTCTTGAGAGAGATGAGGGGAATGGAGTCTTGAGAGAGATGAGGGGAAGAAGGAGAGGGATGAGCGGATGGAGTTTTGAGAGAGATGAGGGGATGGAGTTTTGAGAGAGATGAGGGGAATGGAGTCTTGAGAGAGATGAGGGGAAGAAGGAGAGGGATGAGAGGAATGATGTCTGATAAAAAAAATGCAGGCCAAATTAAAAGCCAGAAGGAATCAAAAAAATGAGGGGAGGACGTGTTGTTTTGGAACCAGGAAGAAAGGAAAGAATTTTTTCTTTGCTCTCTGAATTTTTTTTTCGCTGCCCCCTTTTTGGTATTGATTGTGATTTTTATAATGTCGATTCCTCCAATCTTGATCCTAAAATTCCGCCTGGATTTAAGATTGCTATCTGATCTTATTCCTAAAAATATGCCTAGATTAAGATTTCTATCTCTGATTTGAAAATTAAATTCAAATTCAAAATAAAGTGGTTGCTAGGGAGGAGGATGAGATGGGGTTAACTGGCCTGGCCAAATAAGAAATCTTTTTTATTATTTTTATTATTTTTATTTTGTTTGCAATTTTTTATTTTATTATTTTTTTGAAATTTTTAGTGAAGACTAAAAGACCCGGTCAAAATGGGGTGTTCACAGTTGCCGCTCTTTACTTGTTCATTACTAGAACACATGAAGAAAGAACGATTTTTCATGTGATAGTAGTAAGGAACTAGTAAAGAAAATGAACTCACATTTTAGCCGGGATGGGAAATAGGTCGGAGAAAATTAAGTTTTAGAGCTTGGAAAATAAAAACGACAGTGAGACTTAAATCCCAAATATAAAATTAGCAGTGAGCCTCAGAGCTCGAAAAATTAATTTGCAGCGGGACTCAGATCCCAAAAATAAATTTGCAGTGAGCCTCAGAGCTCGAAAAATAAATTGCAGCGGACCTCAGATCCCAAATATAAAATTAGTAGTGAGCCTCAGAGCTCGAAAAATAAAATGCACTGGGCCTCAGATCCCAAAAATAAATTTGCAGTGAGTCTCAGAGCTCGAAAAATAAATTGCAGTGGGCCTCAGATCTCAAAAATAAAGTTGCAGTGAGCCTCAGAGCTCAAAAATTAAATTGCAGTAGGCCTCAGATCCCAAATATAAAATTAACAGTGAGCCTTAGAGCTCGAAAAACAAATTTGCAGCGGGCCTCAGATCCCAAGAGTAACAAGCCAAATTATCATCAACGAAGTATATGAAATAAATAAAGGAGAATATGAATATTAAGGAATATCAAATCTAGATAAAGCAAACAAAAATATATATTTTTTTGTGTGTGTTTTTCTTAAATAAAAGAAAGGGGTAAAACAAATAAACTAAAATTTACTAAAAAATTGCACGATCAATTATACTAGGCTTGACTCGCTGAAAAAATTCCCTAGTGGAGTCGCCATCTATCGCAACCAAAAATTACAACGAGGACAACGATAAAAAGAAATTTTAAGGAAAAGTAGAGTCGCCACCAATTTTATTTAATTTATGAAAAATTGGAAAACCTTTAAAAAAAATGGTCTTTGAAACCAAGTTGAGTTCGGGAGTCGATTGTGATTAGGGAAGGTGTTAAGCACCCTATATCACCCATCCTACGAATGGTACCTTGAATTAATCATGCAAGTTTGTGCAGGTGGTGAGTTTTCTTTTTATTTCAAGTTTAAAAATGCATGAGATACATGAAATAAGTTTTTTTATGAAGGGGAAAAAAAAGAGAAACATGAAATCAATTTTTATTTTTATTTTTAAAAAGTTGACCATACATTTTTTTTCTTATAGGTGCAAGAACATGTAGGATAGAGGGAAAAAATGCTCTATATGTCCTAAAATGGTCCACTTTGTCGTAGAAGGTCATGACTCAAAGGGGATTGGACACTAAGTTGAACTATTAGTGAAAGGTTCAGGGTGGATCTAGAATTCTAAAGGTGGTGATCCCCAGATTGCCCCTGTCTCGAAAGGTAAGGACCCGACTCATGACCCTAGCGACAAGTAGGGATAAACCCTCACAGGATGACTAGTCCATGATACCGGTAACAATCTGAATGATGACTCAACAAATATCAGAGGGGCACCAGGCCGATCAATGACAATGCCGAGACACCTCCTAGTCCTAAGTTATCCACAAGCTCGGGTATAGAGCTAAAAAGTGTGTGCAGCAAGTGACAGTGCAGTGTGTGTGGAGAGAGCATCCAAACTTGTACAGCCCTAAAAACTACGACAAACCTCACAAAACTAAGCCACACATATATACATCAAATAGAGAACAGCTACCCTAGGGTCGAGGTAACAAGCCAAATTATCATCAATGAAGTATATGAAATAAATAAAGGAGAATATGAATATTAAGGAATATCAAATCTAGATAAAGCAAACAAAAATATTTTTTTTTTGTGTTTTTCTTAAATAAAAGAAAGGGGTAAAACAACTAAACTAAAATTTACTAAAAATTTGCACGATCAATTATACTAGGCTTGACTCTCTGAAAAAATTTCCCGGTGGAGTCGCCATCTGTCGCAACCAAAAATTACGACGAGGACAACGATAAAAAGAAATTTTAAGGAAAAGTAGAGTCGCCACCAATTTTATTTAATTTAGGAAAAATTGGAAAACCTTTAAAAAAATGGTCTTTGAAACCAAGTTGAGTTCGGGAGTCGGTTGCGAGTAGGGAAGGTGTTAAGCACCCTACACCACTCATCCTACGAATGGTACCTTGAATTAATCGTGCAAAATTAAATTATTTATTTTTTACCCCAAAAATATTTACAAGGAAGGATTTATTTATTTATTAATATTTTTTATTTTTATGTTTCTTTATTGGTTTTTTACATTTTAAAACATTTTTAAAAAAATATTATTGGTAAATCCTAAATGAGGTTGAGCATGGCACATAAGTCCATATGGCAACCTCAAAGCTAGGGGATTGAGCATGACACATGTCATAGAGCATCCCAAAAGCGTTAAATAAATTATTAATTAATTATCCACATTAAAACGAATACAAAAATAAAGCAAAAAATTAATTTTGGCTTGACGAGATGATTGGTCCCGCTCCTACGTATTCCCTGCTTCGATGGGAAACTCAAAGCCACGTAGTTCTTATACAAAATATTTTATTTGTTGTTTGATTTTAATTTTTATGAAAAGGGTTTATTTATTTTATTTATTTAAAAAAAGATTTTTGATATATTTCATTTAATTTTATTTTATTTTATCGAAAACTCTTAAGAGGGATAGAATATGGCAGACACGTCCACAGAGATATCCCACATCTAAGGAATTGAGTGTGAAACCTCTCACAAAACAATCCCAAAATTATTTTTCAGTATTTCCTTTTTATATCATTCTATTTATCTGTTTTAAAATAAATATTTCACCAGAAAATCACAAAAAGAAAAGATATATTAACCTGGCTGCTGCAGATTTTAATCTGTTTAGCAACCGCTTCCTACCAAGAGTGTACTATATTAACATTTATTTTAACGTTACAGAAATTATGTGAAGCAGACCAAGTGGTACATATCTTTCAAATCAAAGAAGTATGCGCCAGTGTATATGCAAGTAAAATTGCACCAAAAGTGTAAAATGCCTGTAATGAAATTTTGCCATAAATGTAATGTTTAGATATACAAAACCAAACAATGAAGAAAAAAATATATAATGAAGGTAGAAAGCTGGACTTAATTTTGTTTCATTGTTGATGTAAAACTTTTTTACATCATCTAATCTAATCTATCTAAAAGAATTTGAACTCCCAGGTAGTTGTTATCACAGTTAGGGGTGTAAGTGGATTTAATCCGACCCGCGAACCCGGCCTATCTGAACCGAACCAATCCGTTTTTGTGGTTCGGTTCAGATCATTGGTTCAGGTCGGGTCAAAATCAATGGACCCGACCATGGTTCGGTTCGGTTCTCGGTTCCAGGAAAAGTGAACCCGCTAGAACCGAACCGAACCCCTAATTTTTTTTTTAATTATTTATAATATTAATATATTAGGCAGACACAGACACAGATCTCTCCATCTCGCACGCAGTCGCACTCCTCGTCTTCAACTCGACAGCCACAAACCCTACTTCAACTCGAGTCAGCGGCGGCGGCGGCGTACCTTCCGGCTTCCAGCACTGCTCGCCACCGTGACCAGCACCACGACATCTCTCCACCTCTTCACCTCGCTCCATCACCGCGACCCCTTCACCTCGCTGACTCGCTCAGTCGCTCCATCACCTCAACCTCTTCACCTCGCTCAGTAGCTCCATCACCGGCACCGTGACACCTCCCTCCGGCCTCCACCACTCCATCACCGCGAGTCCGCGACATTGCATGCAACTTTTCACCTCGCTCTATCACTGCGAATCTGCGATACTTCTCCACCTCTTCGGCTTGTTGCTCCATCACCGGCTCCGCGTCCGGGACATCTCCCTCCGGCCTCCACCTCTCCACCACACTCCATCACCGCGAGTCTACGACATCCTCTGAGATTGGTACCCAATTTGTGCATTTAGGGATTTCTGATTTTAGGGTTTTTAAATTTTTTATTTTGGGATTTTTTATTTTATGGTTATTTGAATCATTGATTCTTTCTTTCTGATCTATGCTACCTGTGTGCATTCCTTAATTCCTTAGGTTTGGTGCAAAATGACTGAGAATCAAGATACATCTGGGACTCAAATTTCTAGTGCACCTACTCCTCCAACAGAAACAACTTTCAGTGTCAGTGAGATACCTCAGATTGAAGGTCAATCTGCACCAGAGGTACGTGTCAAACAAAAACCCAGTAGACCTCCATCTATGGCTTGGAATCATTTTAAGAGAGAGGGTGATAAGGCTATCTGTATCTATTGTGGCAAACATTATGCTTGCAATAGTAGTAATCATGGGACTTCCAACCTCAACAAACATATGAATAAGTGTACTAAAAACCCAAGTAACACCTATAAGAAGAAAAAAACGATTGCCGCAGGAAAACAAAGTGAGAATGATAACACTGTATCTATGAGGCTTGTTGAGTTTAAGCAAGATGAATGCAGAGAGGCTTTGGCTAAGTTGCTAATAATGGATGAGCTCCCTTTTAAGTTTGTCGATAACCCCGGGTTTAGAGCTTTCATGAGTGTGGCTCAACCTCGATTTAAAATCCCTAGTCGTGTGACCATGGCAAAGGATTGCATGCAACTCTTTATGGGTGAGAAAGTGCTTTTGAAATCTTTATTGGAACAAAACTACCAAATGGTTTCCCTTACAACCGATACTTGGACTTCCATTCAAAACATGAATTATATGTGTGTGACTGCCCATTTTATTGATGAGGGGTGGGAATTGCAAAAGAAGATAGTGAGTTTTGGTTTGATTGCAGACCATAGGGGGGAAACCATAGGAAAAGCTTTAGAGAAATGCATAAAAGATTGGGGTATTACCAAGATTTGCACCAGTAACCGTAGATAATGCTAGTGCTAACACCACGGCCATGTCATATTTGGTTAGAGGCATGGATGATTGGAAAGGTACTACCATATTGAAAGGGGAGTATTTGCATATGAGATGTAGTGCTCACATCTTGAACTTAATTGTAAGTGATGGGTTGAAGGAACTAGATAGTTCTATTTCAAAGATAAGGGCTTCTTGCAAGTATGTGAGGTCATCTCCACAAAGATTGGCCTCGTTTAAGAGGTGTGTCGATGAGGCAAACATAACCATGGGTCAAATGCTTGTGCTTGATGTTCCAACTAGGTGGAATTCCACTTATTTGATGTTGGACATAGCTGAAAAGTATGAAAAGGCATTTGTTCGCTTACAATTTGATGACCACTCTTATGTAGCATTTGTTGATAGTGAAGGGGGTGCTCCTCTTATTGATGATTGGAATCGTGCTCGTGTTTTCACTAAATTTTTAAAGATTTTCTATGATGCTACCCTTACTTTTTCTGCATCATTGCATGTCACTTCTAATGACTTCTTTGATAAGTGGTGTGAAATCCAAGCTACATTGAATAAGTGGATGCAAAGTGATGATGAGGTGCTGTATAGGATGTCATCAAATATGAAAATAAAATTTGACAAATATTGGGACATTGAGCATTTGAATTATCTGTTGTTGGTGGCTATTTTCCTTGACCCTAGATATAAATTGGAGTATTTTGAGTGTTGTTTGGATTAGGTATTCAGTTCGGATATGGCTATTGTGACGGAAGTATTAAAAAAATTGAAAGATCTTATAAAAAAAATATTTTCTCAGTATGTTGTTTGGTATCCTATTCCCAATGATACTTGTGATTCTAATGCCCAACCCTCGAATAGTACTCTTCAAGCACAAGGTGGTCAAAACGACGAGAGTGAAATATCATGTAAAGGTGCGTTCATACGAAAGGTAAGGAGGAAGCAAGGTGAGCTGAAGAGAAATGAGTTGGAAAGATATATTGAAGATGATGTGGAATACTATTGTGATGATTTTGATATTCTCAAATGGTGGAGAGGTAAGACGGTGAAGTATTGATAAGCCTTCGGCTTATCTAGTTTTATAACTAGATGGACTGTGGTTTTTGTGCAAATTATTCGAGTTCAATCTCGTTTTCACCCAAATTTGGCCTTGTTTTATTCCTAAGTAGACTTTTACTCGTTCTAGGCATTTTTAGTAGTTTTTAGTCTATTTTGGATAGAATTACGCTTTTTGTGTCTTTTTATTGTTTCAGGTTAGAAGTGAAGCTCCGGGAGTCAAGGAAAGTCAAGAAGCAGTGGAAAAAGCACTTCTGGAGATACTCGCCTCGCGAGTGGATTCTCGCCTCGCGAGCCTGAACATCAGATAAAGCAAAGAATCAATCATCACTGCTGTTCGCCCGCGAACGATCCCGACGCCTCGCGAGTCATGAAGACCTGGAAGTCAGAGACCACCACGGCCTAGCCGTGATGAAGGTCACAGCCTAGAATTGAAGTCTCGCCCCGCGACAAGAATATCGCCCCGCGAGAGTTTGAAGACCCTGGAAGACAGAGACCATCACGGCCTAGCCGTGATGAAGGTCACGGCTGTGACAGATTGAAGTTGGAAGACTCGCCCCGCGAATACACTTTCGCCTCGCGAAAATCCAAATTGAAAGCGCGCCAAAACTAATGATTCGCCTCGCGAAATGTTGTTCGCCCCGCGAGCGGCCAAGAACCAGAATCCTTATTTATAGGCTGTTTCAGATCAGATTGGCGAGGAGTTGGTTTTTCCACTTGTTTAGAGGGTTTTGTTACGAATCCTTGTTTCTCTTTGGAGTTGCGTCTCCCTTTTTCTTATTTTATTTTATTAAGGAGATTATGTCCGATTGTTTGTCTATGAGCATGAGGAACTAATCCCCTCGTCTGAGGGAACAATGAAGCCACCCATGGCGGTGTAGATTCGATGTGATGTATGTCTTTCTCCCTTGTCTCAATTTATGTTTTCCAATTCTGATTTGATTGCGTTGATCATATGCTAGCGTGATTGACTAGTTAAACGTGTTGAGGCTGAGAGGCGATTCGCGTTTTAGAACTTGAATTGGGATCACTAATTGAATATTACACGAGAGTGAGTAGGAGATTAGTGCAACCTTATAGGGAACAAGAATTAACAGAATTCGAGATTAGGATTATGAGACCTAGCAAGTAATTAATCCAATCATCGAATACGTCCTATTGAGCACGAAAGTGGATATAGGAGAATTTGGGGGTCCCGGTTGACATTGTAATTGAACTTAGGGAGGAATTCATCATCACTTGGGTATGCATGTTGGGTAGGTGGATTTATGACCTTGGACATTTTAATTTCAGATTTTTAGTTAATTATTTTATTAGATTTGTTAATTTAGATTTCAATCCTATTTTCTCTTCAATCTCAACCACCTTCTGTAACTTGACCAAACGTATCGGATTTCCCGCGAATTAGTCGAATTGGTAGCCCAATCCCTGAGTTCGACCTCGGTAATTACTTACCGTGTTTATTTTATTACTTGCGACGACCCGGTACACTTGCCGGTGACAGTCAACAAGTATCATGTTCTTTCTCGAATGGCTAGGGACATATTAGCTATCCCGGTGTCTACTGTGTCATCTGAGTCCGCATTTAGTACCGGGGGTCGTGTTCTTGACCCATACCGTAGTTCATTGCATCCCTCCACAGTAGAGGCTTTGATTTGTACTCAAAATTGGTTGAGGAGTAAAGCTAAAAATGTTGATAATCTACAAAGTCATATGGCTGAAGATGATTCAGGTAAAAAGTTTATTAATTATTTTATCATTGAATTTGATATCTTTCAGACTTTCTAATATATTTTTTGTATTATTATATTATTAGAGCTTCCAGAGATAAATGTATTGCATCAGGATATTGGGAACACTAGTAGTCAGTTTATGGCCTTGGATTAAGGTAACTTATTATTATGTTGTTTTACACTTCATTCATTATAAACATGTATTTAGTGCTGTATCAAACAACAAACAAAGCCTTTCTGTTTCTTGTCCCCATTATGGGAAGGTTGCCCTTTGATCTTTCAAACTTCACTGATGGCCACATGAACCCTGCAAAAGCATGGGGTTTCAATGCTTTTGTGAGAGGATATTTTGCATATTTGGATCATAGGTCAGCTTTTGTTTCCTCTGAGGCTAAAAAGATGAACAACAAGAACAAGCGGAAGAATAATAAGGATGTTGAGGTTGAAGAAACATTGATGGAAGAGCTTGAGAAGTTGCAAAAGCTTCAGGCTATGATTGACATGCTTATGCAGATCAAGCCAAGGAATATGAACATGAATGTTGGTCTTATTCTTGAAGCCATGGATTGTGTTATAGTTGAGGTTTTTGATGTGTATAGCAAGTTTTACAAGCAGATTGCAAAGGTGTTGTTGAGGATATATGATATTGGTGGAAAAGTTGAAGCTGGTATTGGACTCAAGGTTCTGCAGAAAGCAACAACTCAAGGGGATGAACTCTCATTGTTCTTTGAGTATTGTAGAGATATTGGTGTCCTTAATGCATCCCAGTGCCCGAGGATTCAGAGAATCCCCGGGTTTCAAAGACTTGTCTTGTCATCCTTGATTATTTTTTTATTACTAGGATGTTAACTTGTTTTGAACATTAAATTTATAAGATTAGTTATATGTAGATAATGGACATAAGATCATTTTTTTGTATTTTCTGTAAAATGTGATTGATATTCTTAGTGTGATTGACTTGGCCGTGCTATGTTGTTTTCAGGTATTTAAGTTGATGGCTCCCAGGAGAGGTTGTGCAGCTGAAAAGTGGAGTTTTTCTTGGTCAAAGCAATTCGAATTGGTTATGCTACTTCGGGTCTATGCTTTTAAAAGTTCAGTTTTTGGTTTTTTTTTTCTCTATATAATTAAGATTATAGGCAGGTGTTTTGGTCTCTGACATTCCTTGGACACTTTGATTTTAGTATTGCATTTCCCTGCTTTTATGTTTGGACTATTTGTGCAATGTAATGCCACAACTATAACAGCATATGGTGCTTAGCCACAGTTCTACAATTCTGGAATCATATGGTGCTGTGTTGATTTTTGTTTTGGAATTCTATCATTCTGGAATCATATGGTGTTGTAGATTTTTTGTGTTAGATGTTGTGTTGATTTTTGGGGAGTAAACTAGATTTGATGTGGGATATGTAATTTGCATTCAGGAGAAATGGAAATCGAAATAGGTGAAACAGGAATAATAGGAGAAAATATGTTTTTTTTTAAAAGGCGGGAACCCGACGATTCGATCCGATCCGAACATGATCGGTTCGGATTGGTTCGGGTCTGCTAACAGAAAATGCCAAAAACTGAACCGAACCGAACCGAACAATTTTGATTGGTTCGGACACTGTTTTCCCTCAAATCCGAACCAAACCGATCCGATTACACCCCTAATCACAGTCAAACTATTCTAATGATGTGGCATTAAATGATTGGATGATAATGTACGAAAGTTTTACAGTAATAAGTAGATCAAAATTAAATACTTGAAATATAAATTCAACCAAGACTTACTTGATGCAACATGAAGGACTCTCCCCCATACATTACGCTCAACGCAATCATATCCAAGTGACGTTTCCAATTTTCCACAAGAACAACGGAAAATACTTCTGAAGTACGGGAAGCATTTAGTCTATCTGCCTCATCAGGTTCGTATAACCATCTTGCATGGACACCTAAACTAGAGTTTTGATCACTACAACCATTCGATTCACTAGACTCTGAAGACTCGTGGCTTTGTTCGTTTTCACTTAAAGTGGTTGGTATACCACTCACAAAATCATCATTATCACTTTGCTCATTCTTTGACTCACAAGCTAATACCAAACTGGGTGATCTTGTTCTATCAGACGCGCCACCATTTCCACGCCGCCATTTATGATATTTTTTCTTGCGCGTGAACGGAGGAAAGAAGCGGAGGCCGGTGGTAAGACGGAGGACCCAGCGGAACTCAGAGCAGCGGCGTTTTCGTCTCGGGGCGGCAGTACAGATCGCGGAGCGAGGCGGCGTCAAGGATGGGTCTCTTATTGAGAAGAGATCCGAATCCAGATCTAGACCGAGTGAGGGTGGTGACGCGATCTTTAGCAAGGTGGAAAGAGAGGAATGGAGTTTTGAAAGAGATGAGAGGAAGAAGGAGAGAGTTGAGAGTAAAAAATGTGTGTCTGATAGAAAAAATGAAGGCCTTGTTAAAAGCAAGAAAGAATAAAAAAAATGAGAGGAGGACGTGGTTTTTTTTTGCAACCAGGAAGAAAGGAACGAATTTCCTCTTCTCCTCCCCTTTTTCTGTAACCCTATTGTGCTTTTATAATGCCCATTCCTCCGATCTTGATCCTAAAATTCCACCAAGATTAAGATTGTTATCTGATCCTGATCCTAAAAATATGCCAAGATTAAAATTTCTATCTCTAATTTGAAATAGAATCAAAATCTAACGAGCCTCATCTACAAAAATTAAATTCAAATTCAAAATAAAGTGGTTGTTAGGGTTTGTTGGAGGAGGATGAAATGGGTTTAACCGGCCTGACCCAATTGAAAATCTTTTTATTATTTTTATTTTCTTTGCAATTTTTTATTTTATTATTTTTTTGAAATTTTTAGTGAAGGCTAAGAGACCCGGTCAAAATGGGGTGTTCACATTTATTATAAGAGGCAAAATCCTAAAATATACAGATCAAAAAAATGCATTGAAATAAGCTACTTGTAATTAATATTCGTTTAAATTTATAAAGTTATCCCTTCTAATCTTAATAAATATTCCAATATCCTATAATTAATATATTGTTTGGAACTTGTAAACAGTGTATTAAATAAAGATAAAATTAAAAATAAACATTTAATATTTGTCAAACTACATGTACGTCTCTTATATTTTGAAAAAAAAGAGTAAATTTATCTCTTATGATAAAGACTAGAGGAAGTAGAAGTCAAGATATCACAATGAATTACTTTTAATGTTACGCATTGAATTGCTTGTATTTTCCCCTTTTTTATGGGTAGACTATTATTTCAAATGGACAAAAACGACAATTGCACATCATTTTCTTATGTGCACGTACCCAATATATCCCCATCGATAATGAGATTTGCACATCATTTTATTCTCATTATTTTTACACTAATTATCAATATACACTATAGCAGAAAATGGATTTTACATTTATTTTTTTGACTTTTCACATCGATTTTTAAACTGATGTTGAAACGGTCGATATAGTTTATCGCTACTTTTCACATCGGTTTTAAAACCGATGTCAAAAATTCTATTTCAGCAAGACCATAGATCATGTTCAGCACTTTTCACATCGGTTTCTTAAAAAACTGATGTGGTAACCCCACTTTCCACATCGGTTATTTTAAAAACCGATGTTATAACCCATCGATTCACATCGGTTTTAAAAATAACCGATGTGTAAAGTGGGGTTACCACATCAGTTTTTTTAGAAACCGATATGAAATGTTGGGTTATCACATCGATTTTTTCAGAAACCGATGTGAAAGTTTTTTTTTATAAAAAAAACACCCCTTTACAGTAGTGACAGTCCTTTCCCCCTGTTTCAGTAATCCAGATCAATACAGAATCTAAATATTCTCAACACAATCACTTTTGTACAACCAAAACACATTAAATTAAAAGATTACAAACAATAAATATATTCAATTACATTCAGACAACAAAGATAATTAGAAACCAAAAAGCTACATATGATATATTATAGATTTCATGTCAAAACATATATCAGTCAAAAGTACACTATAGCTAGTACATGATGCATTTATTATAAACTAACTACATACAAACTATGGTAATTGGTGCACTTCAAGAAAGAAAGTTGCCCAATGCATCATTATGTTATTGATGCCGGCATCAGAGAGTGGAGTCATATTGTTGAATATCTGCAAGTTTAATTGGACATAAGATTATATCTTTTAAGTAATAAACTAAAATAAAATATATAACGAGTCTATAACTGTTACAACTAATTATTTTACAAATTAGTATTTACCTCCTGCCATCTTTCAGTGATACCGGATGAGATAATTTCGACCATCCACTTCATCACATAATATCCACATTCCCATGATCCACGTTGTCTACGGGGCCACGTACAAATGAAACACAATTAGAATATAAGGAATTAAATAGAAATCAATAATTATATCCACTGCACTTGAAGCATTTGTAATAAATATCTTACGTTAGGAATAATCCATCTAATAGCCCGACGCCTTTCACTACGCAGCATGTGGGTTGCATCAATAGAACTATCATAAGAAAATAAACATTAATTAAAGTATATCTTATAGATTTCAAATGATTAAAACAACTTCATTACTGATTATAAATTATTTTAATGCTTACGTTTCCATGATGATCTTCAGTTGCTTCGTCGACTTATTTTCCATCGAGCAGAAGAAGACCACTACATTCAACCGAGGGCACAAGATCAACAATTGCCAATGTTTACTGCATTTGCGGAACACTTAGTAACTAAGTCATATATAGTACATTATAATATAACTGGTACTTACTTATTGAGATAAGGCGCAAGGTAGAACTGATGATCATCTCGGGCAAGTATATCAAGTATGGTGGCGATCGAGTCTTCTGATGTTAGGAGAACATCACCCTGAATGAGCATGGGGTCAATGAACCCATAAAGGGTGAGGTTGCCTTGATCAACTAACATGCGATGTAGATACTTAATATATTGATAAAACATGTGAATTATCATAGTATTTAAAATTTAATTACTTAACTTACAAATTAAACGTACTTACGTGCATCATAACGAGATGTGTGCAGCACTAGCCATTTCACGATCGAGCATCATCTCCATAAGCTCCTTTTTTGGGATATACAGATCGTCACTTGGCCTGACATCATGTTCCAACCTTACCAAAGCTACGTCAGTCTCCTTGTTCACAACCTGTATAGCCAGACGTGTAAAAACACCACCAGGATCCCCTTTGTCAATCCCCTAAACAACAAAGATATACATTAGTAATCACAGTTAAGTTATTTCATTCGTAATTGATTGAATGGTCAAATGAATACCTTGGCAGGAGCATACTTCTCTGGTCTTCCTGGATCCGACCTTTTAGATAGAATATCATTTCCAACATCCTAAAAAAAACATTATCTTTAAACAATAATAAATAATTTCAACTATAAATATAGAAAAACACAACTAATTGAATACCTCAGATGCAACAAGAAACCTGACCAGTCTTCTTGGCCAGGGGATGAAGTTACCAGTGGCCTGGCCCACTGTTTGAACCTCGTCAATGGGCATAGGACTCAAGCATCAACATCTCGAATAATCTCAACCAAGACCCTCACCTGATCATCCAGTAATAAATGGTGGTATATGGTATTAACTAAGTTATGTGCCCTCCCCAATGCCACTAAGCGGCGATCATGATGATCATCAACATACAGTTCACACCTATCAGGGTCGTCATCATCATCATCATCATCATCATCATCATTTTCAGGCTGATGAGGAGGATCATATGAGCCCTTAGTGCTCACATGGATAGAGGGTTGGACACGTGTTTTGCTGGGACATAGCAGCCATTATTGCCAGCTCCTGGGAACACTGCTGGGCCATCTCCTGTCTAAGCTCATCTGCAATCTCCTGTGTTAGTTGTTCTCTATCTGTATCAACATCCCTGTGGCGTTGGTGTGAAGATGAACCATGGTATTGGCGAATTCCAATGCCCCATCCAACACCAATGACACGGCCCGGGTGGTCAGGTTTACCGATGGCAGCAGCTAAGATATCCTCGCGTCCTCTAGGAACAAAGGTTCCTTGACTGGTCTTCTCGTCCAAGGTATCCTACAACATATAAAATATTAGGTCACATTAAAATTCAATAACATTGTTAAAATCACAATTACAATTCAAACTATACTTACAATCTTCTCAGCTACTTGGCGGGCCTTCTCAGATGTATATTGTCCCGTACTTTTTTGTCGGGCCCTCTTCCATTTACGATGGCGTGGGGGTGGAGGTGGATCCACTAGTGCACAAAAGGGATTCCACGTCGGTTATTTTTGGCTTTCCACATCGGTTTTGAAACTGATGTGGAAACGACCGATGTGGTTTATTGCCACTTTACACATCGGTTTTAAAACCGATGTTTAAAGTATATTTTAAACATCGGTTTTATACTAACCGATGTGTAAAATTAATTTAGCAATTGTTAAGCAGTTTTAAATTTAACTTTCTACATCGGTTTTGCTTAAAACCGATGTGTAAAATTGACTTTCTACATCGGTTTTCTAAAGAACCGATGTGTAAAGTTAAATTTACACATCGGTTTTAAGCAAAACCGATGTATAAAGTTAAATATACACATCGGTTATTGAGAACCGATGTGTAAAATCTCATTTTTTTAATCTATTATTTACATTTCAATCATTCCTGTTTCACTAATGCAGATCAATAAACAAACCAGCAGTACCCTGATCAAACAAGAAACAACAACAGAACACCAAACCAGTTTTGACACAATCATTCAAAAGCAAAACATACTTCATTCAATTTTCTTAGAACAGCCAATTAGCTCTTACACATATGGTTAAAAATACTGACATTTCATCAAATGACTAGTGAGCACAGAATCTGAAAACAGAGGGCATCAGGCCTAATTAATTTCGAATGAATGAAAACAACACTTTATCAAAGCTACATCAAAACACGAGAGAAGAAGAATTGAACCGGACACGATCACTAATACATATCATCAGTCAAAGGTACGTACACTATAGCTAGTATATGATAAGTTTTTAAACTAACTACATATATACAAACTATGGGTGGTACACTTCAAGAAAGAAAGTTGCCCAACGCCTCTTTATGATGTTGATGTCAGAATTAGACAATGGAGATGGATTGTTGAATATCTGCAAGTTTAATTGGACAAAAGATTATATCTTTTAAGTAATAAACTAACATAAAACATATAACGAATCTATACTATTACTTCTAATTGTGTCAATTAACATTTACCTCACTCCATCTTTCAGTGATCCCGGAGGAGATAATTTCCAACATCCACTGCATCACATAGTAGCCACATTCCCATGACCCACGTTGTATACGTGACTACGTACAAATGAAACCCAATTAGAATATGAGGAATTAAATAAAATAGAAATCAATTATTGTACCCACTGCATTTGATGCATTTGAACTAATAAATATCTTACGCTGGGAATAATCCATCTGATAGCCCGAGTACGCCTTTCACCACGCTGCATGTGGGATGCATTAATAGACCTATCATGACAAAAACATTAATTAAAGTATATATAATAGATTTCAGATAATTAAAACAACTGCATTACTGATTATAAAGTATTTTAACGCTTACGTTTCGATGATCGTCTTCAGTTGATTCGCCGGCTTATGTCCCAATGAGCAGAAGAAGACCACGACGTTCATTCTTGGGTACAAGAGCAACAATTGCCAATGCTTGCTGTATTTGCGGAACAATTAGTGACTGTAAGTCATATATAGTTATACTTAAATTAATAACCGGTACTTACTTATTGAGATAAGGCGCAAGATAGAATTGATGATCGTCTCGGGCAAGTATATCACGTATGGTAGTGACCGGGTCTTCCGATGCTACGAGAACATCACCCTGAATGAACATGGGGTCAATGAACCCATAAAGGGCGAGGTTACCCTGATCGACTAACATACGATGCAGATACCTAATATATTGGAAAAACATGTTAATTATCATTGTATTTAAAAATTAATTACGTACTTAACTTATAAATAAAATGTACTTA
This sequence comes from Sophora flavescens, assembly GCA_030762895.1. Taxonomy (NCBI): domain Eukaryota; kingdom Viridiplantae; phylum Streptophyta; class Magnoliopsida; order Fabales; family Fabaceae; genus Sophora; species Sophora flavescens. The sequence continues at coordinate 117,287,483 of CM061068.1, forward strand.
CGTGCACCAAAACGATATGTGTGCAGAACTGGCCATTTCTTTATTGAGTGCCATCTCCATAAGTTCTTTCTTTGGTATATATACAGTTCACCAGGGCTGGCATCATGTTCCAACGTTACCAAGGCTGCATCATCCTCCATGGTGACAACCTGTATAGCCAGATCTTTGAAAACATCACCATGGCCAGGTGCCCCTTTGTCGATCCCCTAAACAACATAGATATATATTAGTAATCACGGATAATTAAGTTATTTAATTCGTTATGAACTAAATGGTCAAATGAATACCTTGACAGGAGCAGACATCTCTGGTCTTCCTAGATCCGACCTTTTAGGCACAATATAATTTACAACATCCTATAACAAATACAAATAAAGCATTATCTTTAAACAATAATAAATATATTTCAATATGAATATAGAAAAACACAACTAACCGAATACCTCAGATGCAACAAGAAAGCTGACCAGTCTTCTTGGCCAGAGGATGAAGTTACCGGGGGCCTGACCCACTGTTTGAACCTCCTCAGTGGGCACAGGGACTCGAGCATCAACATCTCGAATAATCTCAACAGACACCCTCAGATGATCATCCGGTAATAACCGATGGTGTATGGTATTACCTAACTTATTATATGCCCTACCCAATGCCACTAAGCGGCGATGATGATGATGATCATCAACATACAGCTCACACCTATCAGGGTCGTCATCATCATCATCATCATCATCATCATTTTCAGGATGATGAGGAGGATCACATGAGCCCTTAGTGCTCACATGGACAGAGGGTTGGACACCGGCTGTCATCTGCTGGGACAAAGAAGTAAATATTGCCATCTGCTGGGCAAACTGCTCGACCATCTCCTGTCGAAGCTCAGCTGCAATCTCCTGTTTTAGTTGTGCTCTATCTGCAACCGAATCCCTGTGGCATTGGTGTGAAGATGAACCATGGTATTGGCGAATGCCGACTCCCCATCCAACACCAATGACACGGCCCGGGTGGTCTGGTTTACCGATGGCAGTAGATAAGATATCATTGCGTCCTCTAGGAACAAAGGTTCCTTGGGTTAGCTGATCATCCAAGGCATCCTATCACATAAAAATATCAGGTCACATTACAATTCGGTAACAATCTTAAAATGACAATTACAACAAACTATACTTACAATCCTCTCAGCCTACTTGCGGGCCTCCTCGGATGTATATTGTCCCGTTTTTCTTTGTCGGCCCCTCTTCCATGAACGATGGCGTGGGGGTGGAGGTGGATCAACAACCTCTGGAAGATTTTCAGCATTAGGATCCGCTTCGAGATGCCGCCTGACGACGTGCTTTCTTTTCCTCTTCAACCATTTTCTTAACAAGCTTTTTATATCCCCCACGAGACATGACATGGGGGTAGACATTCTTGCTTTGGTTATCCCGCCCCTTTTTCCTCTTCTCCTGTTATAAATAAAAGACAATTAAATTACATAAGTAAATGAAATTAATGCAATTACATAAATTTAGAGACAAATCAAATAAGTTAACCTGAAAGTCGGGATCACGTCGGCTCCGAACAAAGCGATCCCACGTCGCCTTGTCAAGAAACGGATACACCTCAAGTGGGTTCTTTTTACTTTTTGGACCGAATATATAGGATCTGCCCGTGTCGGCCTTAAAACCCCTCCAACGCTCTCCAGCATACTTCAGCAAACGCTTCTTCATAGCGTATGTATCCGGTATGTCAAATGTCAACTACATTAAGACCAAAAGAATCAACGAATTACTGTATGATATTATTAAGATAAAAATAAAGTAGATACAGACAAACACAGGACGTAGAAGTATAGATACCAGAATACTCTCCCATATCTGCTCCTTCACGTCCGCCGGTACATCTCTCCACCTATCAATGAGTATACTAGGCCTGTTCCTAGCAAGGGTCGCCACAAAACTGGTAAACTGATCTTCCATTGGCCCAATAGGTTTGAGGTTATCATCAAAATCTACTCTTATCCTCTGATTTGACCCACGGTTGGCAGTCAAATGCCTCATCCGTGTGGCACGTCTACCCTTTCTACCGGTAGACGGGGTCTCTGACCCGCTGCATGAAGGAGGTGTATCCTCATGATCAGCCATGTATACCTGTTTAAACACAAAACAAAAAAAAAACTTGTTAGTATGTCAGGATAAATATCAAACATAACTTATAAATATCGATCAACGTATAAATATCAACGTAAACACATAATATGCCAAACTTGATGGTAATATCAAACTAAACTTACTTTGTGGTCAATTAGTAAAGTTCTCCCATAACCATTCTTGGTGATCATTACGAGTAGCATGTACATCATCCACTATCAGGAGCATTTGTTTTTGCAAACTGTAGAAAATCTTCCACTCCATTCTCATACTCATCACTTGTCCGTCTAGCATTCATCCAACCGCGATCCATGACTAAACCAATACCTTCGTACTTAGTCCAACATATTCATCAACCACTTCTTATGACAGGGTATGGCCCTATCCCATTCGAGAAGAAACTTTTCCAACATTCGGTTAACAGTTAGTCCTTAACTCTCATGCTCATACTCGACAAAATTTCGGCAGCATTTCCCCGCGGTCTCCGACGTACACTACTTGAACGCGATGACATCCACCACGATAAAGTATGCACCCGGAGAACGAAAGGAAATGTATCAATCCGAACTTTCATCAAGTATATAACATTAGAACCAATGAATAACTATTTTAACTGAATTAAGAAAAAGTTTTTTCCCAAACTGTCCAACTTTGAACAATTCAAGATCCAACACAATGAGCGGTACATTAAGCACGTACACGTACGCTCATTAGTATTGCATCTCAAACGGGAAACTAAGGCTTTACTATTTATGTAGCTTGCATGAAGATGGGGCTTGAAAAGTGAAGAAAATTAGCCAAACAGAGCCCTTCACGGCCTAGCCTTGAAAGCCATCACGGCCGTGATCGAGTATAGCTTAAAAGAAAGAATGGAAAAGTCAGAACTGGTCACGGCCATCCTGTGATGCCCATCACGGCCGTGACATGTCAGCTGTACCAGACCCTCACAGGCAGAACTGATCACGGCCAGCCGCGTGATGGTGGTCACCACCGCGATGCAGACCAACCAGTGAAGCAACCTCCAAGGCGAGAACCTATCACGGCCTGGCCGTGATGGCCATCACGGCCGTGACATGCCAATCGAACCGGACCCTCACAGCGAACTGATCACGGCCTAGCCGTGATGGTGGTCCTGGTCGTGACAGACCAACCAGTGAAGCAACCTCCAAGGCAGAACCTGTCACGGCTTGGCCGTGATGGCCATCACGGCTTGGCCGTGATGGCCATCACGGCCGTGACATTCCAACTGAACCAGACCCTCACAGGCAGAACTGATCACGGCCTTGGTGGTCACGGCTGCGTGACAGAACAACCCGGTGAAGCAACCTCCAGGCGAATCCGTCACGGCCTAGCCGTGACAGCAAGACGGCTTGTGACGTGACGGTGATACCACCACTGGAAAAATCCAGTCTTGGAGCAATGAGAACAACACATGCAAGTATATTATCCAACCATTTCGAGTCAAAGTTCATAACTTTTCTAAACAAGAAACAAATATATACCTGAGGGACGAGCAAAAATGGCGTTCTTCACGCAAACGAGGGTAGCTCGCGGATGATCGTTCTCAGTGGTTCTCTTACGAAGCGAGAAAATGAAGGCTCATGATGCGAGTGGTCTTCTTTGTCTACGATTGAAAAGGGAAAAAGGACGTGAAGAAGGGAGCGAGAGAGAGAAAGAGAAAGAAAGAGAGAGAATGAGAAGAAGGAAATGCAGAGAGAGAGAATGAGAAGAAGGAAATGCAGAGAGAGAATGAGAATGAGAGAGAGAGACGCATACCTGAGGGTAGCTCGCGGAAAAGCAGTGACAACGCAGAACAGAAACAAGCCGCGCGTTAGCAGAGGGAGGGAGTGTTGTGTTTTAGGGTACGTTCAGAAACTGAAGAATGAGGGCGCAAAACACAAGGAGGGAAATAGAAAAATTGGGACTATTACACATCGGTTATAAGGAAAACCGATGTGTTAAACATCTTATACACATCGGTTATGACAAAACCGATGTGTAAACATTAAACTTTTAAATTCTGATTTTTTCTTTTAAATTTTATACATCGGTTAATAAAAACCGATGTGTAAAAGTAAAATCTAAATTTCTATTTTTTTTTCTTTATAATTTTATACATCGGTTATTTAAAAACCGATGTGGTTACTCACCATTTTACACATCGGTTCAAAAAGAACCGATGTTGAATGTTAAAAATTCCGAGTTTTAATTTTTTTTATTTTAATTTTACACATCGGTTATAAATAACCGATGTGGAAAAGTTTTACACATCGGTTATTCTCTAAACCGATGTGTAATACTTTCGTTTTAATTTCAAAAATGCCACCGCCTCGTTTTACACATCGGTTTATACTAAACCGATGTGTAAACTCCGATGTAGAATCCCTTTTCTGCACTAGTGATCAACAACTTCTGGACGATTATCAGCTATAGGATCTACCTGAGATGCTTCTTGCTGAAGTATTTTCTTTTCCTCTTCCACCATTGTCAGGTCAAGTTTTTTATATCCCCAACGAGACAGTGTATGGGGGTAGACATTCTTGCTTTGGTTTTCCTGCCCATTTTTCCTCTTCTCCTGTTATAAATAGAAGACAATTAAATTACATAAGTAAATTAATAAAATTAATGAAATTACATAAATTTAGAGACAACTCAAATAAGTTAACCTAAAAGCTGTGATCATGTCGGCTCTGAACAAAGCGATCCCACGTCGCCTGGTCAAGAAACGGGTACACCTCAAATGGGTTCTTTTCACAGCTTGGCTTGAATACATAATATTTGCCCCAGGTCCACCTTAAAAGCCCTCCAACACTCACCAGCATACTTTATCAAACACTTCTTCATTTCCGTCGTATCCGGCAGGTCAAAGGTGAGCTACATTAACACCAAAAGAATCAACGAATTACTGTATGATATTAATAAGATTAAAATAAAGAAGATACAAACACAGGATGTAAAAGTATAGATACCAGAATACTCTCCCATATCTGATCCTTCACGCCCTGCGGTACATCTTTCCAACGCTCAACAAGTATACTAGGCTTGCTTCGAGCAAGGGTCCCCACAAAACTGATAAACTGCTCTGCCATTGGCCCAATAGGATTGAGATTAGCATCAAAGTCGATTCTTATCCTTTGATTTGAACCATGGTTGACAGTCAAATTCCTCATTCGTGTGACACGTCTACCCTTTCTACCCGTAGACGGGGTCTCCGACCCGCTGCATGAAGGAGGGATATCATCAGAATCCGCCATGTATACCTGTTTAGACAAAAAAATGTCAGTATGTCTGGATAAATATCAAACATAACTTATAAATATCGATCAACGTAAGCATAACTTATAAATATGTAAACATATAATATGACTTTGAACATAACTCAAACTAAACTTACATTGTGGTCAAGTAGTAAAGTTCTCCCATAACCCTTCTTGGTGATCATTACGAGTAGCATGTGAAATAGACAACTATAAACACGAGAAGGGGGTTGAATTGTGTTTATCAGAATTTAAACAAAGTTGAAATCGTTTCGCATACAGAAGCTAGGTTCAGACAAGTGGAAAGATACAGGATAGACAGGTGACCTGTCCGATGAAATTTTAACAGTGACTTTGGCAAACACACCACTTGATAAACATATAAGAAAACTAAAGCAACTAAAGAGGTTAAAAGGAAAGAGAGATTGACACAGTTATTTATCCTGGTTCACTTTTCAAAGCAAAGAGCTACGTCCAGTCCTTGGCAGCACCAAGATTTATCCACTATAACTGATCAGATTACAGACTCTAAGTATTGTTTGCACACCTAGCCTCTTCAGGCTCCAAGACAAGTATTCTTTGCACACCTAGCCTCTCCAGGCTCAAAGACAAGTATTCTTTGCACACTTAGCCTCTTCAGGCTCACTCAGGTTTGTTTGAGAGATTTGGTTTGTAACAAATACAACTTCAGACAGACAGATCTTTCACTAACACTCAGAGAGTGGTTTAAATGTAAAGCTTAGGAAAGTCTGCGTAATAACTTCAAATGATTGAAGAATACATAATGAAAGCATGAAGATATTAATGCGCAGAGTAATGGCTCTTTAATGTTATGCGTATTCTCTATGCTTCATCTTCAATGACTTTTGTATTTATAGTCTTCAAGCATTTAGGATCCGTTAGAGACATTCCCTCAGATGTTGGCTTTAAGCAGAACTTCATTAAATGCAATAGAGTCGTTTTGGGCAGCCATTAATGCAATAGGAATGTTGGTTGTACTCTAACATGAAGGATCATGGCTTTATGCATCGTGATACAACCATATCAGAGTTGTGCGGAGAGCTTTTTGTACTTTACTGAGTACAATTCCCTTTTCGTGTAAGGACCAGAGGTACTAGGGAATAAAGCATGTTGGAAGCATTCTTTAACTGGTCTTTGGTTCTGATAACCGAGGTTGCTTGAGAGAGTAACTTGACTTTTCTTGATTCTGGTTCTTGAAATAAGATTCTGATAATTCTTATGGAATTCGCATTCATAAGATAAGTGCGTCCATCTTGAACATAACCGCGTCCATATAGCCATTTAAGATTTTACATTCGGACGGGCTAGTAGATGAGCTCCATAATCCACGTCATTGGACGGATACTCCTTTAACTGGTTGAACGTAACCTAGTAGACGAGCTCCATATGCCACATCATTGGACGGAGCTTCTCATTAAGGACTTAGAAAGTCCAAAGACTTGTGTGGACGATCGCTTCTGTCACCTTAGTGGACGAGCACTTCTATCACTTCAGTGGGCGAGCGCTTCTGTCACTTTAGTGGACGAACGCTTTTGTTACTTTAGTGGACGAGCGCTTCTGTCACTTTAGTGGACGAGATGATTCTTACAGTTTTAATATGCACACTAGATAGACAGGTTAGAAACCAATATGAAGGTTAATTAAATCATTAACCAATGTTTAGTTCTCATCAAAAATTAGGGAAATGCACATCAGATATTTTAGAGACTTAACAGTATGTACATCATCCACTTCATTTTCCTCATTGAAATTAGGCACCCGTGTTGAGAAAGAAGGAGTATTAGAAATATCAAGAGTTGAATCTTGATTTCCCTCACTACCATTATACATGTTTTTTCCCTGGAGAACCAATGACCACCTTTTGTTAGAAGGATCATGGATATAAAACACTTGTTTTGCTTGGGATGCCATGATGAAAGGCTCTTCTTTATTACCTACCTTATTAAGGTCCACCAATTTGAATCCTAACTCATCGGTTTGCACACCGTTGTTACTGTCGACTCACTGACATTTAAAAACAGGCACTCTTAACTTATTGTAATCAACCTCCCAGATCTCTTCAATGATTCCAAAGTATGAAACGGATGCCATAACAGGGATTTTATCTTTCGAACTAGAGAAATACATGGACTCAGCGACGACCATAACCCCACTGTTTTGCATAGTACTTTTGTCATCTTGGGACTTTGTATAGAAGGAAAACTTATTGATATCGTACCCACTCTAGCATATGACATCAAAGTTAGGCCCCTGTGCTAGCCATTTTAATGTATCAGAAGCAGTACCATCCTTTGCAATTTTTTCTTTAAACCAGTTCAAGAAAGTCTTATTATGCTTGTTCAAACACCATTTTTCATTCATTATAGGGTAAGTTTCATTGATGATGTTTTTGTGCTCACATAAGTATGGTTCAACCTCTTCAGTGTTATTAAATATATACAAATGTACTTGAAGCACTTCCTCCCGATCCATGATCTTAACAGTGATACCTCGTGTACCCTTACCATCATATCTTCCTTCATGACGAGACTTCGAAATCCCTACAGGTCCCGCTTCTGACATGTAGTCTGTACAAAACTCAATAGCTTCTTCTGCAACATACCTTTCAACATAGATGCTTCGGGACAGTGTGTATTCTTCATATATCCTTTCAAGATCTTCATGTATCGCTCAATCGGGTACATCCACCTTAAATAAAAGGGGCCACACAATTTAATCTCCCTCACTAGATGAACAATCAAATGAACCATGATGTCAAAAAATGAAGGTGGAAAATACATCTCCAATTGGCACAAGATAATGGCTGCCTCATTTTCCAAGTCAACCAACTTTTTAGTGACTATGACCTTGCTACATATAGCATTGAATAATAAGCATAACCTAGTAATGGCATGTCTGACTTTTTTAGGCAAGATGTCACGAATGGCCACCGGTAGTAGTTGTTGCATCAAGACATGGCAATCATGAGATTTTAAGCCAACTAATTTGAGATCTTTCATTGAGACAAGTCTCTTGATATTTGAAGAGTAACCCTGTGGCACTTTGACTCCCCGTAGACATTCACAAAAACTTCTTTTCTCTTTTTTTGATAAAGTATGACATGCTGGAGGCAAATAAGTCTTCTTATCCCCCACTTTATGTGGATAACTGCTTTATGATACCTATCGCAACTAGATCTAGACGAGCATTCACACCATCCTTTGTCTTACCTTGAATGTTGAGAAGCGTTCCGATTAAATTGTCACACACATTCTTCTCCACATGTATCACATCAATACAATGTCTTACATCAAGCTTGCACCAGTATGGAAGATCAAAGAAGATCGACCTCTTCTTCCATATATTCTTCTCAGTATCCTTCTTCTAGGTCTTCCCATAGATAACATTAGTGTTCTTCACCCGTTCATAAACTTGGTCTCCAGTCAAGGCCACCGGAGCAATTTCATTCTCCGGAAGTCCATTGAAAGCTTTCCTCAATCTACGATAAGGATGATTACGCTGGAGAAATCTCCGATACCCAAGGTAAACTGTCTTCCTTCCATGTTACAGTTGATGGTGACATGTGCCTTCTTCACATATTGGACATGCTTTATGCCCCTTAACACTATACCCGCATAGGTTCCCGTATGTTGGAAAGTCATTGATGGTGCAAAATAACATGACACACAATCTAAAAGTCTCACGGCAATACCCATCGATCACATCAACGCCTTCATCCCACAACATTATCAAGTCTTCAATCAAGGGACTCAGATAAACATCAATATCATTTCCTGACTGTTTTGGACCCGAAATCATCATACTTAACATAATGTATTTACGCTTCATGCACAACAAAGGAGACAGGTTGTAAATTACCAGGAGAACAGGCCATGAACTATGAATACTAGTTAAGTTTCCATATGGATTCATTCCATCGGTAGCAAGTCCAAACCTGAGGTTTCTGGGCTCATTGCCAAACTCCGGAAACAAACTATCAATTCTCTTCCATTGCAAAGAATCAGCCGGATGACAAAGCTGTCCATCACATTTCCTCTCATCTGCATGCCATCTAATATTCTTTGCATCCTTTTCATTAGCAAACAATCGCTTGGACGGCGAAATTACTGGAAGATACCATAACATCTTCGCAGGAGGACCCTTGGTGACGGCATCACAACTAGATTCACCATCCTTCACTTTGTAGCATGCTACCCCACACCTAGGGCACTCGTGCATCTCTTCAAACTTTTTCTTGTACAATATGCAATCATTGGGGCAAGCGTGTATTTTCTTATACTCCATACCCATCAGACACAATATCTTCTTCGCCTCATAGTTTCAGGACGGTAATGTGTTACCTTCTGGAAGCATGTCTTTCAACAACTCGAGCAATTAGGTAAAGCTTTTATCGCTCCACCCATTTCTCGCCTTCACATTGAAAAATCTTAACACCGCTGACAACAGTGTGAAATTAGTGCACCCCGGATACAAAGCCACTTCCGCATCACTGCACAAAGTATCATACACATGTGCTCACCGAAAAGACTCCTGCCCAACATCACGGATCATGTCCTCTAGTCCATCGTCCATATCCATGTCATCAACTTCTTCTCTATGCGACACCCTCGGTCTGTCTAACGATTCACCATGACATATCCATATTGTATAACTCTTGCAAATCCCCTCACAAATAAGATGCTTCCGTATTTCCTCAGCTTCTAGTCGTCTCTCATTCAAACAGTTAACACAAGGACAATAAAACCTTCTGTTACACTGTCAGGAGCATTTGTTTTTGTAAATTGTAGAAAATCTTCCACTCCATTCTCATACTCATCACTTGTCCATCTAGCATTCATCCAACCGCGATCCATGACTAAAACCAATAACTTCGTACTTAGTCCAAGATCTTCATCGACTACTTCTTATGATAGGGTATGGCCCTATCCCATTTGAGAAGAAACTTTTTCAACATTCGGTTAACAGTTAGTCCTTAACTCTCATGCTCATCCTCGATAAAATTTCGGAAGCATTTCCCTTCGGTCTCCGACGTACACAACTTGAACGCAATGACATCCACCACGATAAAGTATGCACCCGGAGAACGAAAGGAAATGTATCAATCCGAACTTTCATCAAGTATATAACATGAGAATCAATGAATAACTATTTTAACTGAATGAAGAAAAAGTTTTTTCCCAAACTGTCCAACTTTGGGCAATTCAAGATCCAATACAATGAGTGGTACCTTAAGCACGTACACGTGTGCTCATTAGTATTGTATCTCAAACAGGAAACTAAGGCTTTACTAATTAATTAACATTAATAAAAATAATAAAACACTCCAATCCCCAAGTACAATGAAAACAAAAACCAAACGAGAAAAATGGAGAGGAGAAAACTTACCGGGTGTGGGAAGAACACTCTGCCGGAAACCGTAATGAATAATGAATATTCTGCTTAATATTCTTCTCGGAACTTGTACCGTAATAGTTTCAATAACAGCAAGTGTACCTATACAAAAAGAGAAGCACTCTGTGAATATTTTCATAACAAGACCAGAATAACAAGTTCACAACAACAATTATGTAGCTTGATCAGTATAGAAGCATAAATACATAAGAACTATGATGATAGAGATAAAGCACACACATACATATGAGAAATAGCTGAGCTTACAGTAGAAAATCCAGGTTGATGAGCACATATAAGGCTACACATATAAATGATTTAGCAGGTAGAATGATAAGTCACGGCACCAAAAAAGAAAGGTAAAAAATCAGAGCACCAAAAAAGAAAGGTAAAGAATCATGGCCTATATGTGCATTGCAAAAATTTATGCATGTTATTTTTTCTTAGCATGATACAAGTAAATAATAAGCCATGTAGATGTCATGCTCTGGATGTAAAAATATCTTTCGATGAAAATAGGCATTTTCCTATTTACTCGATTATTCAATCACATCCCTCACTCACTCACTCTCTCTCAATAAGTAGTCTCATGTTAGCACATGTAAGATAAGAGCACTATAACCACATAATAAACTAAGTAAAATTTGCTGGAAAAAAAAATCATTCTAATTTTTTCAACACTTGTTCTTCAATCACATTAAAAAAAAGAGACAGATAATAAACTTAACGTGAAAGGTAAAATAAAAGAAGCAGTACCTTACAAGCGAGAGCAAGCATTACGGTTTCCATATCTTTTTGAGCTTTTGATAAACCAAATTAGTATTTGCTAAGTAATCTACAAATGAAAAGACAACAAATAAAATCTCAAATTACCATTCAAGTTAAAGAGAGGGGTTGTTAGAAATAAAAAAAAACCATTCATGAACCTTTACTTTAACAGCTTAAGCTTTCAGAAAAGTTAGCTATAATATGGTATTAGAACCTCTATGACTTATTAGCTTAATGCCACATCCTTCTCAATAAATTAATGTTGAGTTCAAGGTACATGGGTTGCATTTTTCCATGTTTCAAGCCCACTCAACAACTTCAGCTTAATCTAAAAATGGAATGATAGTAAATAAAACTTCAAATTACCATTTAAGTGCAAGAGAGGGGTCAATGCCAACCAAGCTATGCTCATAGTTTGATTAAGCGTGGAACTCTTGATGTTTCAAGCCCTTGACTAAACAACTTCAGCTTAATCTAAAAATAAAATGATAGCAAATAAAACTTTAAATTACCATTCAAGTGCAAGAGAGGGGTCAATGTGCCAACCAAGCTATGCTCAAAGTTTGATTCAGCGTCGAACCCTTGAGGAGAAGAAAACCTGAACCCACTGCCTCACACGGAACAAGCGGAGCAACCGGAGGCTACTGGGTCACGACACGAAGCGGCGGAGCAAGCGGAGGGGCTTCAAGGCTGAGGTGACAGCAGAGGACGCGGCAAAGCGAGCAAGAATAATGGAGGTGTGAGGTTGTGAGGGTTACGGAGCACGCTGCAGCAGAGAATAAATGAAAATGAAATTGGAGGGTAGCGTGCAAGAGAGATGAATTGGAGGGATGAATAAATATTGAAACAAAATGAAAATACACATCAGCTATATCCAAAACCGATGTGTTATATTGATTTTCCACGCATCGGTTAACAACAAAAACCGATGTTAAAAATGTTGTTGATTAAAATTTTTTGTTTTTGTTTCCCTTTTCCACATCGGTTATACTAAAACCGATGTCTAAAATTAATATTCTATGTCGGTTATACTAAAACCGATGTCTAATCTTATGTCTGATAAAAAAAAATTGGTTTCACTTTTTCACATCGGTTTTTATTATAACAGATGTTAAAATATTTCAGTTTAATTTCAAAAATGTCACCGCCTCCTTTTTCACATCGATTTTATTAAAATCGATGTTAAAACTCCGATGTTAAATACATATTTATTAATTGATTAGTAATATTTATAATCATTACATAATACACATTTTTATCAATTATAATACGTTAAGCACTTTTATCAATTATCAATAAAGAATGATGTATTGATGTACAAAAAATTATATGCAAATTGCATAAATGTCAATTTTAAAAAGTAGATGGCCATCTTCCCCCATTTCAATACCTCCAAAAACCCATAGCAGCCCCTTCCTTCTAACTCAAAATCAAAGTCAACTCCCAAAAAACATTGAATTTAAATGTTATTTTCTTTGGATACAAATCTGCTGTTCCAAAAAATGGTGAGTGTCCCATGTCAATCAAAGGCTTGGAATGTGTATATGTGTTAATGAATTATGATTTTATTTTATTAAGTGACAAGTTATCATTGGTAGGGATAGAAAATGTGACAAGAAAGTTGGATAGAAGATCTCCATCCATTTTCTTTTGCGTCAAAAAAAAAATTGTTATTTTCTTTCTTCTATACTCCCATCGGTCCATATTATAAGCAAAAAATTAATGGAGCATATATATTAAGGTAGTTAATTAATCTCATTGAATCTTGAAAAAAAAAATAAGTTTGTTACCTAAATTATCATTCATCTAAAACTTCAATCTTCATTAAATGAGTCATTGGAATTTGTATCAAATGAAGGATATTTTGGGAATAATGTCATTAAATAAGTCATTGAAAAACAAAATTTATTTATATATTGGATAAAAATCTTGAGACTTTTTTGTTTATATATTGGATAAGAGAGTAAAAACAGAAATGTTATTCTTAGTCCCCAATTTTGACATCTACGGTGACAACTCCGCTGTAGCGCTATTTTTTTTTTTCTTCTAATTTTGACTTTTAAAAAGAATATATAAAAGTTTAACTTTTTTGAATACTAACATTTTTGGTTAATTACTTGCAAATATCTGATTTATTCAGTTCATTATATGGTTAATGGGTCATCCTAAAGCTTACAATATTTTCCACGACCATGTAAATATTTGGTTAATTACGTGCAAATATCTGATTAACCAGATATTTGCACGTGATTAACCAAATATTTACGTGCTTATGAAAATTGATTGTAAGCTTCAGGATGACCCATTATGAACTGAATTAACCAGATATTTTCACGTAATTAACTAAATATTTACATGATTATGGAAAATAATTGTAAGCTTTAGGATGACCCATTAACCATATAATGAACTGAATTAAACAGATATTTACACATAATTAACTAAAAATATTAGTATTCAAAAAAGTCAATTTTGCCTTTTTAAAAAAGTCAAAATTAAAAAGAAAAAAAAAATAACGCTATAATAACGCTACAATACCGTAGTTATTCGATACTTATCGCAAATGGGGAGTCATACTAACATAACTCATATAAAAAGCATACGAAATATAACATAACTCCAAAGTCAACTCCCTCTCCTCTCTTGTATCTCATTTTGATGCTCTTTCTTAGTTATCTCTCTGTTTTCTTCCACACCATAGTTTTATTCACTCTTCTGTGAAACACAACATAGATTAACTCTTCACTGGAATAAACATATAAATATATATATATATAGACACTCTGCATCATTAGTAGACACTCTTCAATGGGTAACGGCATCGGAAAAGTGTGCCTCTGTTCCACCACCGCCGGCGACATCTCCCGCCGGCACGACGATAACAATAACAACAATAATAACAACAATTCAGTTGGCAACTCAATCTTCTATGTCCGACCACCATACCAATTTCCCGACGATGACGTCACCACTTTCCGATCCGTTTCCGGTGCCTCCGTGAGTGCCAACTCCTCCACCCCAGCCTCCACCACTCTAACCGATTCCCTTCAGCGCAGCAGCGCCGCCGTTTTGGACTCTTCAGCGTCGTTTGAGAGCTCCACCTCGTTCACGTCGTTGCCACCTATGATCAACAATAATCATGCTGCTTCTCGTGGTTCCTCTGTGGGAAGCTGCAACACCGTGTGGTGGAGCCCAATGGGGAGAGAGAGAGGGTTCTCTTCAGGTCCTGTGGTTGGTGGTGGTGGCTTGTTGTTGAGCCCTTTTGATCATCATGGGTTGAATGAGAAAGATTCTTCTTCTGAGAATGTGAAGAAGAAGAAGAAGAAGAAGAAGAAGAAGATGATGAAGAGAAGCTTCTCTCACAATGGATATTCATATGGTTTTGAAAACAAACCCAGGAAACAAACCCTGAAGAAAACTCTCAAAAGGGTGTTTTCTAACTCAATTGTTTCGATCACAGGATATAAAAAGAACGAGAATGCTAATAATGCTGATTTGGGTGGTGGTTTGAATTTGCATGATGTTGAAGATGATGATGATATTGATGATAACTATTTGGATGTTGGTGGTCGTGAGTTATTGATGGAAAGTGAGAATCTTCAATGGGCTCAAGGAAGAGCTGGTGAGGATCGTGTTCATATTGTGATTTCAGAGGAGAATGGATGGGTTTTTGTGGGAATTTATGATGGATTCAATGGCCCAGATGCCACTGATTATCTTCTTGACAATCTCTTTTATGCTGTGCATAATGAGCTCAAGGAACTTCTCTGTGGTCACAAATCAGAATCCATGGCTGCCTCTATTATGGACAGGGTGTCCTTAAATTTGGAGGACAAAGTTTTGGGTTTGGTTAAGGAAAATGATGGATTGGTTAATGTTTGTTGTTCTAGTTTGAACAAAGAAAACTATTCAATGGGAAATGATATTGAAAAGTTAATGAATGGTAGGAATAGTTGTGAAGAAGTGAGGACAAAAGAAATATTGGGGTGGAAAAGTGAGGGAGATATAGATAGTGTTGTTGCAGCTTTTAGTCACTCTGATGTGTTGCTAGCACTTTCTGAGGCCTTGAGGAAGACAGAAGAGACATTTATGAAGATTGTTGATGAAATGATAAGTAATAATCCTGTGTTAGCTATGATGGGTTCATGTGTTTTGGTGATGCTGATGAAAGGAGAATATGTTTACTTGATGAATGTGGGAGATAGTCGTGCTGTCTTAGCTACTCAAGGTGCAAATTGCCTCCAGCTCACAATGGATCATAGCTCTCTGGTGAAAGAGGTAGTTCTGTGTGCAACCTGTTTTCTGAGCTATATAGATTGGTTTTATAATGTCTAATTGTATATATATTACTTATTGTGAGATTCTTAATTTCTTAATCTCAGGAGGTTCAAAGAATCAGGAAGGAGCACCCAGATGACCCTTCTGCAATAACTAAGGGCAGGGTGAAAGGTTACTTGAATGTCACAAGGGCTTTTGGGGCTGGGTTCCTCAAGCAGGTATATGTTAATTGCAAGCTTCACAAGAGCATGCCAATTTAGGCTCATGTTTTTTTACTGTTACATTGCTTTAGGCTATGTTTGATTTACCGGTACACACATAAGTTTGGGTCCAAAAGTACGTTTATCCCAAAGGAACTCTATAGATATTTTGTCTCAAACGTACTTTTAAAGCTTCCTAACTGTAAACCAAACATGCACTTACATTTTGCTAGTATATTGTTTAGGGTTTAGTCAATTATACTCGTGTCAACTTAGTTAAGGCACATTTGTTACTTGTAATGGTCTTTTATTTAGTAACATCCCAACATGTACATAATTGAAATATAGGCAACAATTAGTATAGTCTTGGGTCATTGTTGGATCTACACCTTCAGTGCCCTGTTACTTTTCAATATTTTATTTCTAACCCTGAACCTCTTGGTCCATTTTGCAGCCTAAACAAAATAATGCAATATTGGAGACATTCAAAGTGAACTACATAGGGGACTCCCCATACATCACCTGTTCCCCTTCACTCCACCACCACAGGCTCAGCCCCACTGACAGATTCATGATATTGTCTTCTGATGGACTTCAGCAATACTTCACCAATGAAGAAGCAGCTGCCAAAGTAGAATCATTCATCACTGCTTTTCCAGATAGAGATCCTGCACAACTTCTAATTGAAGAAGCACTGTTTAGAGCAGCAAAAAAAGCTGGTAAAAGCCCTTAACCAATTTACTCTCTTTTAGCAAGAGAGAAATTCATTATAAGCCAAAATAATCCTAGTGATTTTGTCTTGTACTGTTGCAGGTATTGACTTCCATGAGTTGCTTGATATCCCACAAGGAGAACGGCGTGTATACCATGATGACATTTCTATTGTCATCATCTCCTTTGAGGGAAAAATATGGCGTTCATCAATGTGAATATATACATATAACAACTAATTATACTGATGCTAACCATGTTTGGTGAAATTGATTGTTTTGTCCTCCCTTTCTTTTCTTAATTTCCTCATTTTACCATTCTTTCTTTTGGATGAAGATATATTGTCTCAATTTGTAATTTGTTGTCACATATCTATCTCTATCAATACTATCTATCGTATCATTTAAATTTAATATAATATTAGAAAGATATAATATGTGATAATATAATATTGACAGAAACAAGATCTGTGACAATAAAGTGAGACAACATATTCTCGTCACTTTCTTTAATAATAAAGTTAGAGTTGTTACAACTAGATTGCAAATTTGCAATGGAACTATTCTCTCTCTTAACAACTTTTTATATGATTACTTCATAATGAAATCATGGCCTTTTGATTTCCCTAACGATCATGAAAAAGGGTTGACAGTTGACAATCTTCCTCTTTGTTTGTGATAAATTCATCTATTAATTCAATTGTGAGTTCAAACTA
Organism: Sophora flavescens; assembly: GCA_030762895.1. Classification (NCBI taxonomy): domain Eukaryota; kingdom Viridiplantae; phylum Streptophyta; class Magnoliopsida; order Fabales; family Fabaceae; genus Sophora; species Sophora flavescens. The sequence goes on from CM061068.1 coordinate 117,304,950, forward strand.
CATAAGAGGGACCTGGAATTAGTTTGCTTCTAATAAAGTTACTAACAGTTCAAAGGTCATAATCAAACTAAAAAGGGCAGGATCTCGATTTTAATATATGATGTTGATGGTCAAAAAAAATTTATTTCTAACTCTCACGTTTTAGCTTGTAATTTATACATAACAAAAAGGTATTCCAAATTGACTTTGGAAATTAAGTTTTAAGTCAAAGAAAAGCAAACTATTCTTACATTTTCTAATTGCTTAATCGCCAAATGGTGTCAGCAAAGTGTACCTACAAATCATGCTGACGATTCAAGAAGCAATCTAGTAGTTAAAAACTACAAATTTAACTACATGACGTACAATGAGCTTAGAGTCCTTAGGGTGGTTACAGAGAATGCAGTAGGTCTACAACAATAAAAAAATCTGAATTATGAAGTTAGATGCACGGGCATACATATAAATCCAAATTAACTCGGATGGTTAAGAGTGGTTTAGGTCTACGATCTGGTGACTAATTAATGATTCTACAAATTCTATGGCTTTTGCATTTTGTTTTGTCATAAGATATCATGGAAGCTTCACATAGTGGAACCAGTATGGGTAGCTTCTTGTCTCTCTCGCATCTTCACATGGTGTATAATCACGAATAAAAAAATGCAGTTTATTTGACAAAATTTACCTAATTAAACACAAATATCATGATTTTAAAAAAACAAATTGCGCATGCTGTTATCAATAAGTTTTTTTTGGGTACATAGAACGTAGGGTCACGGGATGAAGTCCCAGTACAAGACATGAAAAACCTCCGGATTATACGATCATTTATAAATGAATTTACAATTATATATCTTCCCAAGGAGACTAGTGGGATCTCGAATCTATACGAGACCATTGTCATGCTCCACTACACCAACCCCTTGGGGTTGCTTATATCAAGAAGTTACATGCATTTATACTCTAATTAATAACCTTTATATTCTAATTAAGTTAAACCAACAATTAATTTAAATAATTTTCTCAAAAAACAATTAATTTAAATAACAATTGTAATATTTAAATGGCTCATATGATGCATTAGTTAATGCGTGGAAGCATATCCAATGGTTCAATCCATCGGAGTTGCTTGACTTAACTTTTTATGGGTCATATCATGTTATATTACCACTTTTTACTTTATATTATTTTAAGCAACTATACATTTCAATAATGTAACTCTTAAAAGTTCACTATATAGGTCCCACAAGTTACCTGGCATCTTTAATTTTATTTATTTATTTCAATTTAAAATAGTGATTCATTTGTGATCGTGGGTTAGCGATTCTCTCTCTTTTTTCTATTGGTGTATTTATATAAGAACTAGTTGCTTGAGCATTTCTAATGAGAGTTGCTTAAGGGTTATGTTGAAAGTGCCTCAAAATCAAAGTATAAAAGCTGCAAAAATTGGTCATCAGAAAGCACATAATTGATTATGCGGATAGCCATAATCAATTATGCAGCGTCAGCCAAGAATCCTGAAGTTTACAGAAATCTCATAATTGATTACGTATCGATTAAGTGAATCGATTATTTGTTTCAGCATAAGTCATAATCGATTACGTATCGATTAAGTGAATCAATTATCTGTGTCAGCATAATCGATTATTTTGCATCAGTTTTCAGATCTGTTAGTTTGTTACAACAGAATGTGTCTTAAAGCTTCATATATATTGGGCGAACTTTGAGGCACGATGAAAAGATAATATAATACAGTGTGTGCGAAAAACTCTGATAATATTCACTTGGCTTGTATTTGATCTATTGAGATCTAAGAGAAAATCAAGAGACCGTGATTTGTGTGAGATTGGGAAAGGTGCATAGGAGTAAAAAGATCAACCTTGGGTGTTGGTCTTGAAGAGCATGATGAGAAACATGGATGTACAAGAATAGGCAAGAGTTGAGGGGATTTTTTATTCTAAAACCTTGTAATCTCTTTGTTGATCATAGTGAATTTTGATGCTCTCTCCCGTGGACGTAGGCCCCACCAACTGTAGCACGTTAAATTCCGGTGTTCATCTCTTTTATCGTTTATTTTCTATTGCGTTTGGTTGTTATCTTGTTTGGTGTTGTGCTCTATTTCTTTTAGTGCGTTGTTTCTTCTTCCATTGTTGCTGGTTTGGTTTCTTTATTGTTTACAGAGGTATTTTGTGACTCCAAAACCCAAAAGGTTTCATAAAGTTAAGCAACCGTTCTTTACACAGTTGCACTGTTGGAGTGAGTTTAGGTAGACATGAGTTGCTTATAAGAGTTGCTTATATAAGCAACCAGTTCTTATATATGAACCCCCAATAAAAAAAGGAGGTAGAAAAAATAGATAATTGCATTGGCTACGTTTCTCTCGAAATTGAAATAACAATAAATGTGGATAAAGATGTGGATAACTTGTGAGACCCATTTGATAATTTTTAGAATTATATCATTTGAGTGGGGAGTTGCTTTAAAGTATTATAGAACAAAAAGTGGTGATGTAGGTTGGTAGAACCCATAAAAAGAGGAATTAAGTAACTCTAATGAGCTGCACCAATAGAAATGCTCTTATAGAAGTAATTGTCCTTACAAGTAGCATCCATGTTGATTGCTCCAATGATGCATGCAACCCTCTAAAAACTTATCCTTAACTTAAAACTTGTTAAGCAACTCTCATTGAAGTTATTCTAACACATAACTTATGGAAACAAGAAATCAAAAGTCTTGTATATGGTTTTTTTTTGTTGACTGTATAGGTGTGGCACCACTGACGGCAGCCACCACCGCCATGAGCCACCATCATCGCTGCTCCTCTGTCACTTTTTTGCTTGCTCTACTATATATAGGTATTCATGTTTAATCCTAGATTTATTTATTTTTTGATGTTGCTGGTATAGGTATGCATTTATGCTTGCTATATTACACATGATTTGGTTGCTTTATATTTAAATTAAATGTTTAAATGTGTTTGAATTTTTTAATTTATGTTCTTGTAAAATGCAGAATCTCATTTTTACTGAATATGCTTTTGCATTTGATTTTATTGATTTAATTACTCTGTTTATAGGGACAATGTATTTATACATCAACCTTTAATTGCTGCATCAACCTGTCATTGATGCATGGTTAGTCCTAGTATGGGACTGTTTTATGCGGTTACTTGTGCTGCCTTGGAGCTTGATTTCTTGTTGTTCCAAGAACTTCTTTCTTTCTTGTCACGACTTGATTTCCTCCGGTCTCGTGGATATCCAAAAATTTCCCAACACTCTTCTTGTGCGTGCCCTATCTTTTGACAACGATCACACTTATGCCTCTCTTTCTTGTTATACCTTTGCGATCCTCTCGAGAATATCTAGCACTTTGAGCTTGGAATGATGTTGTCTCCATTGTTGGTTTGTGCATTGTTGAAATTAGCCTTTGCTGCTCATCTGCAACCAAATTAATGATATGCATGACCAAGAGTGAAGGTTGAAGCCATACTAAGGATTTGTGTTTTAACATTGTTGAAAACATCATCAAGTCCCATGAAGAAATCATAGAGTTTCTCTCTTTCACACATTTGAGAGAAACGTTTTTGAACATCACATTTGCACCCCCCACACAAGTGCACTTAGGCCAAAGTGAAATTGATTGGACTTCATCTTCAATTTGGTGTACTATGAAGGTACAAATAGATTTTCTTGTTTAAGAAGAGCTATGGTACACCTAAGCTCATAAACTCGTGGAGCACTCCCCTTTTAGTGTTGGCATATCTCACTCTGGTTCGAGTTTCTTTGTCCGTGTTTGCACCGCATCCAATGAGCTAGGTTGGAAGAATTGACATTAGGCATGGGGATTGATCCATCAACAAATCCATTTTATTCTTGGCGTGGAGAGCATTGCTCATATCAACCACCCATTGTCCATAGTTGCCATCGTGTAATGCCTCACTAACAAAGATTAGGGCCGGATGATCAAAAGCAAGGAGGTAGAAGGGTGACATTGTGTCAATCTGAGCTTCATTGCCTTTAACCGCCTCTTCATCTTTAGCCTTTGTGGGAGATTTTGGAGATTTGACTTCATCACTGCTTGAAGGAGAAGACTTGGGATCACCTTCCACCATTTTTAAACAATATCATGATGCTACCAGGATTTTCGCTACTAATACCATGTAAAACTCATAATCTCACTTTTACTAAATATACTTTTGCATTTGATTTCATTGATCGAATTACTCTGCGTACAGGGACAATGTATATATACATCACATATAGCTTTAGTCTTAAGCTATTGGTTTTTATTAGCCATAACAAACCTAATTAACAAACTTGCTAACTTGACTTTATCTAAAATAACAGAATATAACATAAAACATAATTGGTTCATGATCTTGACTTCTTCATTCTTTAGTTCTATTTGGTTGCCCAATGTTCATTGTTTTGTCATTATTTTTATGTTCAATGTTTGTTGTCACTATGTTTGTTATGAATTGCTCAGTTTTTAAAAAATTACCCACTTTTAATTTTTTTATTCGTTGAATTATACCTTATTCTTCAATAAATAAATTAGGCTAAATCCCTATTTTAGTCCCTTATCTTTATTTTAGTCTTCATTTTGGTCCCTTATTTTTTTTGTTCCGTTTTGGTCCCCTATCTTTCAACCGTTAGCTTATTTTGGTCCCTTCCGTCAGTTCGCCGGAAACCGCCGCAATCAGTTGCCGGAACCACTATAACACCCTGGTTTTTACTGTTCTTCAATAACAGTAAATATATATATGTTTATATTATTTTAATTGGAAAGATTATTTGTCTGGATGTTTGAGTTTGTTTATTTTAAGGGGTTTAATTTGAGTAATTTTAATTACTCATTTAAAAATATTTTATTAAGTGTGTTAGCAGTGCCTTATTTCAGAATATACATGTTTATTAGACAATAATTTACGTTATTGCCACTATTACTATTTGTATAGAAAAATGTTTTAAATAATATGAATGGGAGAAAATTATTTTCATATTTTTATTCTACTTAATTTTCGATTTGAAAATAAATTGGTTTGACATTAATCGGAGATTAAATGTTAGACCATGGATTTTCTTAGTTGATCAATTCAACTATCAATCTCTACTTTATTTCAAAATTTGAAAGTATATATTTGTCACACTTTATTTTTAGATTCAAAAACTAAAAGCGTGTTTATTTTTAGGCTTAATATTTATCACTCATATTTATACCTATCACTAAATATTAAGTAAAAACTCAATTTTCTCTCTCCTACTTCTATATGAAACTCGATAACCCCACACCCTTTATTTCCTATTCTTTCTTCTCCTTCATTCAACCCCACACCCCTTCTCTGTTGAACTATTGTCCCCTACCTCCAAGCATCGCCTCCAACCATCGAAGCCGAGCGCCGCCCGCCCTGCACTACCGTCGGCCGCTCGCCGACGTGAGGAGACCGTCGCGCCTTGAGTCCCGCACGCGTCTAGTTCGTCCTCCTCGTTGTGCGTCTCGTCACCACCATAGAAACGAGCTCCGCCGTTTTCCGCCGCACAACCATCGTCCACCTTCGTGCCATACTCCTCATGGCTATCGTCTCCTTCATCTTCCTTGAGTTGTGCGTACAAAGACCCATGGTTCAAACCATCGTTCAGAGCCGTCGCACCGTCGCCGCCCCTCTGTTTGGCCGCTGCACTCTTTCCTCTTCACCTTGGGTGAGTTTCTTACCCTAATCCTTTGTGATTATGAAAACCCCAAATCAATTTGCGAAACCCTAACCTAGCTCTTTGATTTCTGTTTTGATTCTGAAATTAAAAGTTGCTTTTATGAAATTGGGACTGAGTTTGGGTTTCCTTAAGCCAATTTCATTATTCTTTGACTAGATTGGATTTTTCCCAATTTAGGTTATGAACCCTAAAGCCCCAATTCGATTTTATTTGAAATTGGTTCTAATTAGTGAAAATAAGTGTTTAAATCAACTTAGAGTAAGTGCTTGATGAAGAATGATTGACTGTTAGTATTATCTGATTGATGGAAATGTTCTGACTCCCTTACCGAGTGTTGTGGTTGATTGGGGGAAACAGGTTTTATATTTTTCGGGAGTTGATAGGAGCTATTTAGAGGAAACTAGAACGTCTAGTTGAGGTTTAATCTTGAGCAGTTTCGTCGTGAAGTGCGTCAAGGAGAGGATCTTTTCCGGTCTACAAAGGTAAAGAGAGTTTACCTGAGGGGTTTTGATACCTACATGCTATCTGTGTGTCGTGTGTGATTTTATTTGTTGTGATGTGTGGTAATTAAATTAAATTGCTATACGACTGTTATGTGGTTTTTTGTGTTTTCTGTGAAAGCATGATTATATCTATGATGTATGGATGTAAGTGATGTATGGATTATCTGTTTGAGTGATTGATTGACTGAAAGCCTAACAGTGGTCAGTGCTCAATTAAATTAAAGATAAAAGCTTCGGAAAGCTTGAGGAGAAATTTAAGGGATTTAATTTATGGAAGTGGAAGAAAAATATTGAAAATAATAACACTTGAGGATATCGCGGTGAAAGAGTGATTAATGAGTAATAGCGATGACGAAATCGTGAAAATATTTCAATTGTATTATCGCTTTCAAAAATGAATTCAAAAATAAGATGAAAAGTTATTACAAGAAATTAAGTATAAAAAATATTTGATGTTGTTCGGAAAAAGAAATTTCCAAAAGAAAATGGATTTGAGGAAAAAAGAAATTGATTTCTCTGTGATGTAACGTTTTATAAACGATTTTCAAACGGAAAATATTTTCTGTAAATAGTTTTTACTTAGCGAAAATATTTCCGATAAACATGGATAAGTTGCGGAGGTTTTTGTTTTGTATTTGTGTTTCACAGGACGAAAATGATGTTAAAGAAGAAAAACGAACCTAGTAACCGAGACGTCGAGATTCTAGTGTTCTGTTAACACGTGCATCATGGATCCATGTTAGTTGTTGTGGACTTTTTGTCTTGTTAAAGTTGTTGTGGACCGTGTGTCATGTAATTGATGTGGTGAACTTTGTATCCCATATCTACCAACCTAAGATTGGTGCATCAGTCTAGGACTTCATGATTGAACACTCGGACTGTGTGCCCTGTGTTAAAGATTGAGAGTTAAAAGACTTAATGTTTAATTAAGCATGGTCGTGAGCCTTTGAGCCTCGACAAGGGAAGAATGAACGAAAAAGAAAAGTGACGTGAACAAAAGTTTTACATGCATTATTTGGCAGACGTGCCTGAGTTGAACATTGTACCTTGATGGACAATGTATCATGTGTATGACTACAACAATGGTTGGAAAGTTGTCACAAGGGGCCGTATGACTAGCTGCAATAGCTGGTATGAGTGAATATCATAAGAGGTCGGATAATACTTGTGCATAGCTGCAATAGCTGTTTGAGTGGTTATTGCACAAGTGAGTCTGTACATAACTGCAATAGCTGTTTGAGTGGTTATGTATTTTTGTACAACTGCAATAGCTGTTTGAGTGGTTGTCACAGAAGGGTCGTGTGAACATTTGCAATAGATGTTTGAGCAATGGTCACATGAGATTAAGGTGGATTATCCGACAATGTAACATAGAAAGTTGAAAGTTGACCATTGTGCCTTGAGTTGGACAATGTGCCATGTATTGTGTTGACTGCTGTGGGGCGCGAATCCGCAAGTGAACGGCTAGCGCTTCGTCGTCAAGTAATAAAAAGATCGATCCCACAGGGGCCGTGATCTCAAATAACTATCAATTATTAAATTAATTAAACTGGACTAGAAAAAGATTTGATTTGGAAAAGATTTGGTTTTTTTAAAAGATTAACTAACAAATCAAATATCTAAAATGCAATAAAAAACAAAATCACAATCAAATCAAATATGGGATTTTTCAATATCAAAAGAGATTTCCAGGAATTGGGTTACCAACAAGACTGCTCATGTTACTAAATTGACTACCCCTCTTGTTAATTATCGAAATTTTCTTTGAAGGTGAATTTATCCTAAATAAGTTAATGTTCCCTCTCGGGATACAAGAACCATGCCCGATTAAACCAACCCCTACTCTCGTGGTAATTGAATTTAGATCGAACCCTTTAAGCTTTTTGACAACTCAGTGAACCCTCGAAGGACCGCTTCTAACTCTCGTGATTTAAGTCCTAAGTTTGATTCTTATAGATCCGATACCTAAGTACACCTCTAGGTCCCTTCTTAGAGTATCTATGACATGCAAATAAGTGCGCACCAGATTCACAAGTAATTCATGCAATAGGAATCAAATCGAAAGCAAAATTGAAATTAACAAGAAGTAAAACGTCAATTCATAACATAAAACCAATCTTGGGCATAGCCCCAATTCCTAGAAATAAAAACAACTACTCAAGCATTGCCATGTTCATAGCAAGCTTGATTAACAAAAGCATAAAAGAAAACCTAAGAGAAGATAAGAAATTGGAGAAGAAGAGAAATCCTAATTTTTGCCTAACGTAGCAGCCCAAGTCATCCTATTTTCGAGCCTAATTGCTCTATTTATAGAGTAGGGTAACTTGAATCCCAAGCAATTATAAAATCAGATCAAATCAGGTTTTAAAATTCCAGATATTGCGTGTCACGACCGTGATGGCTGTCATGGCCAGGCCGTGACAGATTTTGTCTTGGAAAACTTGGCACTGATGGCCTGTCACGGTCGTGACAGGTTCTAACTTTTTCGTTCTTTTATTTTCAGCCTTGCTCGATCATGGCCGTGATGGGCTCTGTTTGGCTCATTTTTCGTACTTTTCAAGCTCCATATTCATGCAAGCTCCATCATGGTTGATCTTGAACATTTTAATCTTCAATTCCTGCACAACAACACCACAAAATCGCCTTACCCGTTCCAAGGTAAAAACTAACAAAAAATCAAATTAAAAATGTCTAAACTACATGAAAATGCATGCAATACGATAAAGAAATATGAGGTGTAATCACACTCATCAAACTAACCCAAGCTTAAGATTTTTCTTGTCCTCAAGCAATAACCAAGGCCAGACAAGACAAACAATCAGAGCATGGGCAGTGAACCAAGAACCCGAGTAATAAATCCAAGTAATAGGAATATCCAATAAGAAGCCAAGAGACAATCAATTTCAAGTCCAATTAGAAGCTTAGGTTCCCTAAATTCATACCTCTCACTAATTTGGGCACTCTTCTCACCTCACTCAAGTGTTTAGGGACATTTGACAATTCACTCAATTTCCTCAAGGAAGGTACCCTACCACACGCTTGACTATTAACCAAATCTCTACTATATTAATGAAAACACATAAGAATCAAGAGGTCTTTTATTTTGGTTGTAATGGGACCATGTGATTAATTGTTAGGTGGGGAAATCAAGAAAGAGAAAATTCAAGAAGGCTAAACAAAATATCAAACAATGCAAAGCACGACAACTTTCTAAAATACATTTTTGGGCTTTAATTCACTTTTCCACCTTTCTTTCTTTCTTCCTTTTTATTTTTATTTTTTTACTTCTCACTTTCTTTTTCTCATCCCCTTCTCCAATTTTTTTTTTGTTTATTTTATTTTATTTTATTTTCAATTTGGAGAAGGGGAGATTTCCAACTTAAGAGAAATATTTTTCTAACTTTTTCATCCCACAATTTATTTTTCAAACCACCTTTTTGCCCTTTTTGCAATACTTTAAAAAGTGTCATACCAAGCATCATTAATAAAAATAAATCAAGGTACCAAGAAAAGCATTTTATTCTATTAGGCTCAAAATTGGGCAACTATGGGGTGGCATTTAATCAGTCAAAGCTCAGAAGGCCAGAAAAATATCTAGCGCCTCAATCATTTTCAAATATGTTTTCAAAAAAAAATTTAAGTTTCAAAACGGTTTCAAGTCAAGTTCTAGAGAATACAATCCAAGAGGAATAAAACACTCAATCACAAAGAATGGGGTAGATTTAGTGGGTACCCCTTTTAGGCTAAAAAAATCTCACATAGTAGTTTAAAATCAATGAGAAACACAAATCTAAGGAACCACATGCTAATCATCAACTATCAGAAGATCATCTCAAGAATTTTTATTTTTAGCCTATCACAAGAATACAAAAATTGGGTTCAAAAATTCACTGCCTCAATTTATTTGGCACAGAGTTCGTACAATCGGATGTATACTCTAAGCAAAGGGCAATCTAATCATGTGATTATGCAAAACTATGCTTATATGAATGCAACATGAAAAATGTAAAAATGCAAAAATACCCCTATCCCAAGCTTAAAAACTTACATTGTCCTTAATGTAAATAATCAAGTTGGAGAGAGGAGAAAAATGGAACAACTCACTGAGGTGGTGGAAGGTGTTGGCTCAGACGCCAGTCAAAGAGCTGCTGGAAGACGCGTCACGGTCGTGACATTCATCACGGGCAGGCCGTGACCAGTTCTGGTGTCAAGAAAGTCCCCATCACGGGCATGATATACATCACGACTGGGCCGTGATCAATTCGGGTCTATAGGAGCTGGCCTCTCACGGCCGTGACTTCCATCACGGTTAGACCGTGATACATTCTAATCTTCTGGGTCCTTCTTATCACGCCCGTGAGGGCTATCACGGTTGGGTCGTGTTCCTTTCTGATCTTCAGCTGTTGGCTAATCACGGCCGTGACCCCCGTCACTGCCTGGGCGTGATCTCCTCTAGCTTTATTTTTCCATGCTTTTTTGCTCTTCCTGCCTTCATAACCTGAAAATACTTGGAAAAACCATCAATTAGTGATCTTTCTTCTCTTAATCTTCTCAAATTATTCAAAAACAAAATTCAAAAACAAATTGAAAAGGGAAAGAAAACTTGGGTTGCCTCCCAAGAAGCGCTTATTTACGGTATTAAGCTTGACCATACACCCTTGGATCAACCGGGATCAGTTGGGCTTGGAAGTGAAAGAACACCTCTCTTCCAAGGAAGTCCTCCAAAGAGCCTATTTTGTTCATATGGCCACATACGCTTTCGCTTTGCTCTTTTCACTATGAGTTTCATGGCCTTACTTCCTTCCGACGGAAGTTTTAACTCCACATGTTAAGGAACTTCAATTTCATCATTGTTTGGTGCATCATTTGTCATGCAAAGTTTGGGAGTTGCTTCCATGTTAAGCCTTCCTTCACCTTTGGAGGTATTACCTCAATCCTGCACACATGACTCCCAAAAGGAGGGTTGTTATATGAGTTAGTCAAATCAAAATCCACCATACCTTCCTCTACATTCAAAGAGAGCTTACCATTTTTTACATCTATTATTGCTCCAGCTGTGGCCAAGAATGACCTTCCTAGAATGATAGGGAATTTAGAATTCCCGTTCATGTCCAACATCATGAAATCGGTAGGAATGAAAAATTTCCCTACCTTTATGGGGACATTCTCTAGTATGCCTAGAGGGGTTTTAGTTGATCCATCACCAAATTGTAAAGATGACTTGGATGGACTCAATTCCTTGGTTCCTAACCTCTCAAAGATAGTAAGCGGCATCAAACTCGCACTAGCCCCTAAGTCACATAAGGCCTGGTCTATTTTTAATTCTCCAATTGAGCAAGCAATAGAGAAACTTCCTAGATCTTTTAGTTTAGGAGGCATATTAGTTTTTATCATGGCATCATGCTCCTCAATTAAGCTCTTAGTTTCTTTTTCTACTTGCTTTTTCTTGACCAACCTTTGTGGGAAAGGTATTGGGGGTTGGTAAGGTGGTGGAGGGACATACTTTGGCTCTATCTCTTCATGTTCACTCATGTCCTCCTCACATTCCACATCCTTTTCAACTACCCCAAGCTTATCATCCCTCAAGTATATAGCATTACAATGCCCATTGGGATTAACTTCGGTTCTCTTGGAAACGTACCCTTAGTTCTAGAATATGTACTAGCTTGTTGGGCAATCCGAGTTTCTAACATCTTATTATGGATGGCTAAGTTATCTACCTTAGATGTTAACTCTTTTATTGCCTCATTGACTGCCCTACCTTGTTGCCTAAACTCTTCATTTTTCTTTGTTTGAGTTTCAACAAAATTTTCCAAAAGAGACTCAAGTTTAGACTTTTGTACCTGAGGATACCCCGATGCGGGCTTCCTATTACCTTGGCCTTCATGGAATTCGTGGTTTTACATGTTGTAGTTCCTATAGGAGAGATAAGGGTTATTCTTCCTCACTTGGTTGTAAGGATTTGGGGGAGCATAATTTGGCAACTTCGGGTTCGTGTCATAGAAGTTGTGACAAGAGTTCACTTGTTCCCCCGAAGCACCGGATCCAGGAGCAATACCATGTGGGCACTCCATTATGTCATGTCCCTGCATTCCACAAATCTCACAAACAACATTAGTAGCACCTATTGAACTCACATTAGCCTTTTCAAGCTTATCAAAGCGTTTATTCAATGAGTCAATTTTAGACATAATTAGATCAGTGCTATTAATTTCAAACTTACCCTCCGAAAGTTTTTTCGGGTTATTACCTCTTTCCTAACCCCATTGGTGATAGTTGGTGGCTACGTTTTCAATGATATTGAACACTTCAGTCAGAGGCCTATTCATAAAGGCTCCACCAGCTGCGGAGTCAAGTGACACCTTCGAAGAGTAATCCAATCCGTTGTAGAAGGTATGCACTAACAACCACCTCTCGAGCCCATGATGTGGGCCAGACTCTAGCAATCCTTTGTAACGATCCCAAGCTTCAGATAAGCATTCTCCGTCCTTTTGGAAGAAGCCGGTGATCTGAGTTCATAGGTAAGCAGTCTTGGATGGAGGGAAGAATTTTTCCAAGAATGCCTGCTCCAGTTGGTCCCAAGTTGACAAAGTATTAGAGGGTACTTGCTTCAACCAAGCTTTTGCCTTTCCAGTCAGAGAGGAGGGGAATAACCTCAAACGAATAGCATCAATCGGGACACCTTGAATTCTTATTGCATCGGTGAACTCCAAGAATGTCTCCACATGATCAGTCGGGTCCTCTGAGGGTAATCCTCCAAATTGATGTTGCCTAATCATGCCAATTAACAGAGGCGGTATAGTGTAGTTCTACACCTCAATTTCTGGCCTATCAATCCCAGTTCGCAAACCCGTAGCATTTGGGGCTGCGTAGTCCTTCAGTGGTTTGGTATCCGGTGGATTCGCCATGAGTGGAATGAGAATCAACCTCTCTCTCTCTATCTTTGTCTTTGTAGTCTCCCACGTCTACGAAAGGTCCTTTCGATCTCGAGGTCAACTTCAACAAGATTTCCAAGACTTTGGGATCTTTGAATAAAAGAGAAAAATACCTGCAAAGAGAGATGGATACTCTAGAAAAAGAAAAGGAGATAAATGAAAAAAAGAGAAAATTTCAATATAAAAAAAGGTCCAGAAAAATCAATTTAAAACTTAAATTGAAATTCAAGAAAGCACAGTCCCTGGCAACAGAGCCAAAAACTTGATGTGGGGCGCGGATCCGCAAGTGAACGACTTCGTCGTCAAGTAATAAAAAGATCGTTCCCATAGGGACCGTGATCTCAAATAACTATCAATTATTAAATTAATTAAACTGGACTAGAAAAAGATTTGATTTGGAAAAGATTTGGTTTTTTTTTAAAAGATTAACTAACAAATCAAATATCTAAAATGCAATAAAAAACAAAATCACAATCAAATCAAATATGGGATTTTTCAATATCAAAAGAGATTTCCAGGAATTGGGTTACCAACAAGACTGCTCATGTTACTAAATTGACTACCCCTCTTGTTAATTATCGAAATTTTCTTTGAAGGTAAATTTATCCTAAATAAGTTAATGTTCCCTCTCGGGATACAAGAACCATGCCCGATTAAACCAACCCCTACTCCCGTGGTAATTGAATTTAGATCGAACCCTTTAAGCTTTTTGACAACTCAGTGAACCCTCGAAGGACCGCTTCTAACTCTCGTGATTTAAGTCCTAAGTTTGATTCCTATAGATCCGATACCTAAGTACACCGCTAGGTCCCTCCTTAGAGTATCTATGACATGCAAATAAGTGCGCACCAGATTCACAAGTAATTCATGCAATAGGAATCAAATCGAAAGCAAAATTGAAATTAACAAGAATTAAAACGTCAATTCATAACATAAAACAAATCTTGGGCATAACCCCAATTCCTAGAAATAAACTACTCAAGCATTGCCATGTTCATAGCAAGCTTGATTAACAAAAGCATAAAAGAAAACCTAAGAGAAGATAAGAAATTGGAGAAGAAGAGAAATCCTAATTTTTGCCTAAGGTAGCAGCCCAAGTCATCCTATTTTCGAGCCTAATTGCTCTATTTATAGAGTAGGGTAACTTGAATCCCAAGCAATTACAAAATCAGATCAAATCAGATTTTAAAATTCCAGATTGCGCGTCACGGCCGTGATGGCTGTCATGGCCAGGCCGTGACAGATTCTGTCTTGGAAAACTTGGCACTGATGGCCTTTCACGGTCGTGATGGCCATCACGGCCTGGCAGTGACAGGTTCTGACTTTTTCGTTCTTTTCTTTTCAGCCTTGCTCGATCATGGCCGTGATGGCTGTCACGGTTAGGCCGTGATGAGCTGTTTGGCTCATTTTTCTTACTTTTCAAGCTCCATCTTCATGCAAGCTCCATCATGGTTAATCCTGAATATTTTAATCTTCAATTCCTGCACAACAACACCACAAAACCGCCTTACCCGTAAATCTGCTCCTGTAAAATTCCGCCCACTCTCTATTAGAAGCCAACATTTCCCAAGACAGTTTCATGTGAGCTTCTTCATTTAAGGATCTAAGAGACTTTAAGCCAAGACCACCTTCCATTGAGGGCTTGCAAATTTTATCCCAAGCCACAGTGACCACTTTCTTCACATTTATGTCGCCAGCCCATATGAATTTTCTAATGCATCTATCAAGGAATTTAAGAAGTTGAATAGGTCAAGCATAAACAAAGAAACTGTAAAGTAACATGCTTTGGATGACATACTTCACTAATTCAACTCTCCACATTATAGATAAGAGAGATCATTTCCAACTAGCTAACTTACTCACAATTCTGTCAGCTATTGGTTGAAGATGAATTCTCCTAGGTTTCCCTTTGAAGAGAGGAAAACCTAAGTAGTTAAAATGCAGGCTGCCTGCTGAAAAACCAACAGTATTTGCAATGATAGCTGTTTTCCTGGCTGAAGTTTTACCTGGGTAAAATTTACACTTGTTCAAGCTCAACTTTTGACCAGATGCCTGGCTTTAATCAAGGAAAATGTTCTTCAAAGCCTCAAGGTATTTTTTAGATCCCTTGCAGAAAATAAGTACATCATCTACATATAGAACATGGCTAGGAGTGGAGAAGTTCTTTGGACCAGCAATCTTTTTGAGAGCACCTTCCTCAACCAATTTTTTTATGCCTCTGCTGAGTACATCTTCAGCAATATAGAACAATAGAGGTGAAAGGGGATCACCTTGCCTAACCCCTATTTTGAAATTAAAGAATCCCACATGTCTTCTATTAACTAGGAAATATAGCTTTGTTGAATTTAAAATCACCTTGATCCAGTTGCAAAATTTGTTATTGAAACCGTAAGCTTTTAAGACATTAATTAAGAAGTTCTAGTCAAGAGTGTCAAAAGCTTTTTTTGATGTCTAGCTTGAGAGCCAGGTTGCCTCCAAAAGTCTTGTGATCCAGCAAATTTATAGCTTCTGAGGAGCAATGAAAATGCAGTCTTTAATTTGCCTACCCCTGATAAATCCTCTTTGTTGAGGATAAATGATTTTAGGTGCAATGAGGGCTAATCTGTCTGCTAGGACCTTTGTTATGATTTTAAATTGAAAATTGGCCAAAGCAATAGGCCTAAACTCTTTAATTCTATCAGCTCCAACAGATTTAGGAATCAAAACTACTAGATTAGAGTTAAGATTAGGTAACATCCAACCTTGAATGAAGAAACCATCCGGGCTAGGAGAACCATCCCCATTCATAGCAAAGACAGCTTCTTTGATCTCTTCAGTAGAAGGAACCTTGGTTAATAAGTCATTGTCTTCTATTGAAACCAAGCTAGGCACC
Organism: Sophora flavescens; assembly: GCA_030762895.1. Taxonomy (NCBI): domain Eukaryota; kingdom Viridiplantae; phylum Streptophyta; class Magnoliopsida; order Fabales; family Fabaceae; genus Sophora; species Sophora flavescens. The sequence goes on from CM061068.1 coordinate 117,320,950, forward strand.
ACTGAACTGATCAAGTCATTAGGAACACAATCATTACTAGAAGCATATAGAGAAGAATAGTAATTAAGCACAAGCTGGGATGGGGATCCTCTCCAGTACTGGACTCAGTCCAGTATGAGAGAGAGAGACCCATAAATAAAATAATATTATTTTATAAATAATATTATTTTATTATGTGTGTCTCTCTCTCTCGTACTGGAGAGAGTCCAGTACTGGAGAGGAGTTGCACCCCACAAGCTGAGCTATGTCTTCCTGCTCGTCAAGAATCAGATCACCATTTTTTTAGTATTGTCATAGATTTGGTGGCCTGCCTTATCCTTGTTACTTTATGAAATAAGTTTGTATTTCTGTCTACACGACAATCCCAATTGATCCTAGACTTCTCCCTTCAAAATTCTTCTTCTAAATGCAAAGCTTGTTGCAGCTCCAACTGGGCAATAGTTTTTTGTTCGAGCAAATCAGCATTGGCTCCATTAGATTCTCAACAGCAGACATTGCATTTTCCACCCTCAAGTGAACATTGCCAAACATTGTCCTGTTCCAATTATTCAGCTCAATCTTGACAGCTTTTTTGAGAGAGGATGTACATTGGACAGCCTAGTACCTACTTGTTCCAGACTTCAGAAATCAGTCTTTTGCAGTCAGGATGGTGCAGCCACATTTTGTGGAATTTAAAGGAGGATGGATAAGAAAGAGACATTTTCTGAGAGGTTAGAAGAAAGGCGAATGGTCAGAACAGCTTCTAACCAGAGTACAACAATTTGTAGAGTTCCAAAACTTCAACCAGGCATCATTTTCTATATGAGCAGGTCCTCTTCTCTTATTGCTCTATGTAAATTCTGCCCCTCTTGTAGCCACATGAGTCAAATTGCCAATATCAGTGAAATTTTGAATTTGTCACAAGAAATCCTAATAGGCAAGGAAGAGCCTCTCATTTCGTGTGAACCAAAGACCACATTGAAGTCACCAATGCAGCACCAAGGCCAAGGATAAACTGAGTGGGGAGAGGAAAGATCAGTCCATAAGCTCCTTCTAACTTGATATGCAGTGCTAGCATACACAGCACAAATGTAAACAGGATAATCATCTATTAACAATGAGATAGAAACCTGCTGGGAAGTGTTGGAGATGACACCTGGAGCTGATAGTGAATTTACAGATTCCCCATAGATTAGGGAGGTGACTGCCTCGGTTATTCACAACAAAAGGATTCATATTTAACTCATTTCAAAAGGCTGATGGAACATCCTCAATGGAGATCATAGGCTCAGCAATAAAAACCAAGTCTGGTTTATTTAACAAATAGAATTTCTTCAACACTAATCTAGTGTTTGCATTACCAAATCCTCTACAATTCCAGTAGATAATCTTCATCAAGCAACATTGTGAGGGCCACCCCTTCGGGCATTTTGTTTTGCAGCTATGATTACCTGATTCGCTTTCTTCCTCATTTTTTCTTTTGAGATTTACTCAAGACAACTGTGAAATCTTCCTTGGACTGAATTTCTGCGTCATCCTTCAGGTATTTGGAATGTTCAAGGTGAGATGTACATTTTTCCTGTTCCTCAACTTCAATTTTATCCTCCACATCATCACACCAAAAAGAACCAACAAGCCTCGTATCATTAGTCCCCCCATGATTCTTATATTCTTGATTTTTTTTTATTCTTTCTTGATAAATTCATGGTGTGCAGTAAATGATTGATTTTGTTACTGATGCTTTTGTATGCCATTTTGGTTTTAAAAAAAAAATCAATTGGTAAGAGAGCAATTAATTGTTATTAATTTCAATTAAGTTCAATTAATTTTTCAATCAATCGACGATAGAGTAATTGATTGTTCTCAATTTTAATTAATTTCATTTATTTTTGTTTTTTATTTTAATAAAGTGTAGAAAAGAATGAAAATCAATTGGTCACGGAGCAATAAATTATTATCAATTAATTTTTTTTGGTTTAATACTCATCCTAATTGGTCCTTTGGACTGAGTGAGCCCTCGAAGTATCCCTACGGCTTAGATCCTTAGGACCAGCTATGAGACTAATCTCCGAGTCGGTCGCACGGTTAGTAATGCCTAGATAAGGGTTGTTGCATACCCAATGATCGAACTCGGGCAGAGCCCAAACTATTCGTCCTTAAGTAGGAGTGTGTTAACCACTTGCACTCAACCACTTGGTTCTGACAAGGGTGGGGAGTGGTCGACGGTGCAGGAAGGTACGAACAAGAAGCGGCTCCTAGCAGGCTTCTAGGTAGAGGGGTACATGAATGAACCGATTGCACACCAGAATGAGAGGGATCCTGAGACTCTGTAGGTATGAGACTATGTTAAGGATGACTTATATGAATTGATTGGTACTACATATACCAACAAGATACATCTTCTTTTCGGGAGCTCATCACTTAAGAACTCCATAGTTAAACGTGCTTGACTTGGAGCAATTTTACGATGGGTGACCTCCTGGGAAGTTTTCCCAGGAAGCGTGTGAGTGAGGACAAAACATGCTAAAAAGACCCGTCTTGGCTTGTGGACAGTTACCCGGTGCCGACGAGGGTGGGGAGTGGTCGCCGGTGCAAGAAGGCACGGATAAGGAGCGGCTCCTGACGGTCTTCTAGGCGGAGGGGTACATGAATGAACCGATTGCACACCGGAATGAGAGGGATCCTTATGGGACTATACAGTTGAGGATGACTTATATGAATTGATCGATACTACGTATACAAACAAGATGCATGGAAGCGTGTGAGTGAGGACAAACATACTGAAAAGACCCGTGTTGGTTTATGGGGACAATCGTCAATACATAAAGCAGTCTGGGATGTTACATTATCAATTAATTTAATTTAATTTCAAATAATCTTTGGTTTTTTTTCTTTTTTAATAAATACAATTGAAAATCAATTTTTCCAATTAATTGGTGTAAAAAGGAATGAAAATAAATTGGTGACAAAGAAATTAATCGTTATCAATTTCAATTAATTTTTTTCTTATTTTATTAAATACCGTAGAAAATCAATTCATGATAGAGCAATTAAATGCTATCAATTTGTGTCAATGGACACATGGCATATTCTCTTTGTATAATGGTTTGCTTAGTATTATTTATATATAGATATTAATATTAATTCATATGTGGTGCATCTTTTTCAATTTAAAATAATTACAGAATTTAATAATGAAGAAACAAATAACAATATAAAGTTATTAAGATAAAATTAAAGTAATTCACTTCTATATGAAGTGGGTATCTTTCTATCATATATTACCACGTGGGTATAAGAGTTTGGATAATGCAAAAACTTTATGCAAATAATAGATTAAAATTAAATTCAAATTTTAAATGATCTTGCTGCCAACTTTAATAGTCCTAGGACTGAAGTTTCAATTTAACCATTCAAATTGATTATTTGATATAAATCAACCATTTTGTAAAAACAATAAATTTCTCAACAATCGATTGCACTAATGTTGAAGGCCTGCAACCAAGTGTTAAAAGAGAGAAGATAGGCTAAAGTCCAAGCAAATCAACCTAATTGAGAACCAAATGCAATTATCCCATCATAGAGAAGACAATTCTTAAGAGAAACTCCTAATTACACAATGCCTAAGGATTTAGTCTCACAATAATAGTTATAAAATACCCTGATCAACCCACCAAAGCAATGTTGTGAAACTCGAGATCCTTGCAACGATTGGGAGGAGATGAAAGATTGTAACTAGGAGGATCGCAACAAAGATTGTAAGATCTAGCTAAAGTAGAAAATTATATATATATATATATATAACAGTATAGATAAGGAAAAGAACCTTTAGAAATTTATAGATAAAGGGAAAAAAAAAATATACATATACATATTCTGTTTATTATATATTTTTTGGTGCTAATATTCTATTTATTATATTTTTTTTGGTACACATTCTATTTATTATATTATTATTTAGTTTATGTAGTTTATTATATTATATGTTATTATTTAATTTATTATAATATTCTGAAAGTTTTTATTTATATATTTATATGCTATTCTGAAAGATACTTATTTAATTTTTGAGGTCCAACAAAAAAAAACAAAGAGAGAGAGAGAAAACACTTAAAAACATTTGGGCCACATGACCCAATTTCCCGAAACCCTGATACCCTATTACCCCTTCATGCTTACCCTAACACCAACTACCGCCTCTTATTTGAAAATGAAAAGTCGTGGGTTTGGTGAGACAGAGAACACAACAAGACGCGCATAAACAGAAACAGAGATGTCGAATAGAGATCAGAACAGCGACAAACGTGGGTTTGGTGGCAATGCGTCTGATAGAGGAAGAAGAAGGTCGTGAGCGGTGTGACTGAGAGAGGGACACGTGAAAACGAACCGTGCCCCTCATTTTCAGGATCGACGGACTAGAAGGAAATGATAATCTTACGAGCTTTGAGAGGAAGATCGTCGATCCCCATTGATCCTGGTCGTTGGCGATTCTGCAAACGATCCAACATGATTGATATGATCCAAGATCGAATCAAGGAGTTAAGGATCTATCTAAGAGCTTTGAGTAAATTTCAAACCAAAATCCAAATGAATTTTGAGAGAGAAACTTCGATCTCAAAGGTGATCATCATGCCAAAAAAAGATGAAAGATCACTTGGTAGATGCATCATTCATGGCTCAAATGTGATCACACATATAAGAGAAATTCAAGTGAATTTCGTATGAAAGAAAAAGAGTAGATCTAGCATAACAAAGCTCAAAAACGTAAAAAATGGAGTATAAGAGAAGATGAAAGAAAGTGCCACACTTGTTTCCATAAATTTGAAGTGATAAGCTCAATGAGTATTCACCACAAGAGATTAAAAGCTCTTGATGAGAATCAAGCAAGGTTGTTGTACTCAAGAACCCGAAGAGGAGAACTATTCTCACTCACTACTCAAAAATGAGAGCAAAATTTAATTTCACTGAAAACTTATCAAATGAGGTTACATTCACCTATTTATAGGAGTTAAAGGAAGATAAATGAAAAGGTAATCTAAGGCCCAATGTTAACTTGGTCGTGACCTCCTATAGTCCAAATTGGCTTACATCATTAATTTCCCAACTCCAAGTACAAGCCCAAATTAAATGAGTCAAATCCGTCAAGAATTCCATCCTCAACTTCCAGACTATTTTTCCCAATGTTAGAAGCCAAATCTAGTCTTGAAACTTGAAATAAGACTTGTAGATAATTCTCTTAGTTTTCTAACACATTAAAGAACACTTCAATCAAATACTTACAGCTCAAGATACATTCAAAACAATGAGCAAAGGTCATCACCAACAAAAATAACAAAAATCCATTTTGCTTCTTCTTGATCCATAATTGGATTTGATTGGATTGAATTTCTCCTGTTGCAAAGTTAACTTGTCCTTGTCATAGGTCCACTAAAGTCCTTCAAGCTTTCTCCATGCCCTTGATTAAGTGAATCCAAAGGTGAGACTTCTAGGATCTCATCACCGATGAAGCCCCATAGATCGTAAAATCATACAATCATGCGATCAGATCGCAATTTTAACAACAATGCACCCAAGAAAGGGCAAAACAAAATGCAATTGTCTAGGTTACAAGCAAATTGGCATAACTTGCATTCAGATTAGACTTTTCCATCGAATATTCGCTATTCATTCGTGGGACAGAAAAAGAAATCTACACTTCACTTTCAAACAATTTACAAGGATGTATAAAGAAAAGGCATTAAAACACTCAATTAAATTATTGTGTCACTTGATCAAGAATGTATTATCTAATTCAGCAAGTAAAATATTTGATAGGAAGAGAAATTGAATGATAGCTTCATCAGGGAAGGAGGGATTGGGAAACAATAAAGTTACATCCCTTCAATGGCCCAAAATGATAAAGCTTTCACAAGATTGTTAGAAAACTATCAATTACCAAGTCAATCCAATCTAAATTTGTTTTCCTGTTTTGACATAAGCTCCTCGCTTTTCAGATGTAAAATATCACCATATAAACCTTTGAGTTCCAGGCTCATGTTCCCAATGAAATGGCCGAAACAAAAACATCATCATTGTAAAGATATTTACACCAATATATAACATTCCTGTAAGAAGCCAACTTTTACTATCCTTATTATTACAGTGAAGCACCAGGAAATAGAATGGTATGGTGTAATATCTGAACTCTATCAGTGGAGCTGGTACAAGAACAGCAGCTGTAGCTAAAAAGTATGCCAGTATCCAGATTTTGTTTCGAAATTTTCCTGTTTTGCACAAAGTAATAGTTACAATCCTTCAAGTAATTAAATCAAAAGAGAATCTAGTTAAGGCTATGAACTAACCCAGCATATGAATAATGGAAAGCCATGAACATATATAAATTGGGACCAGAAGATATTTAATTGACCAGTGAGCCATGATGATTTTCCTCCAAAGATAGAAAGGGTAATGCCGATTATCAGCAAGAAGGTATGGATGAGCGACACTGCAATAATCAACCAACACAGAGTGAAGAAAAATTGAGAGATGTCTTACAACAACAGAAAGAATAAAAGCCAAGTTAATGTTCTTGTATTAGAGAATTAGAATGGGCTAAGCTTCACATGAGTAAATGTTGCAACATTCACACAATAAATGGATAAAAATACAGCAAGTGCTGAGGGTTATATGCACAGATTATTACTTGATATGAACCCAGATAGATTAAAGTGTAAACACCCATTTTGGCTCTTCGCAAGCATCATCAATTTGGTTCTTTAAACATAGACATATCAAAATAGCCCTTCAATGTTAATGTTTTTCATCAAATTGGTCCTTTGATCTCATTATTTAACATCAAATTACCATTTTAATGTATTTATTATTTAACAACCGAAACACTCCTCCATTTCAAACATCCCGCTTGAATCCTATGGTTTACATATCCCCCTATTTCCTCGTCATTTTTCTATGATCCAAAGAACTTAAACCGTGTGATTTGTGAGATGGCATAGTCTCCAATTTTCACCTCTAAGATAGAATTAGTGCCCTCCTTCTAAACTTACATTACATATACACTATCGTACTTCTGCTTAAACAAAAGTCATGTGCTTCCAAAATCAATAAAACGTACTTCGAAAGATGAGCTTCAGTTTCAAATCAAAGCAACTGTGTGAAATCAGTCTATAAATGAAGTAATTAACCAGAACACACTTTGTTGACAATCAAACCACTTATTCTGCTTGCAATTCTAAATCAAACCTGAAAAAGTGTACTGACAGAAAACCAACAGTAAGGGCCAGGATCCCCTGAAAGAAACAAAGGGGCCTATATTTCCCAAACAACTGGAACAGTTCCAAAGCCTGAGTGACAGTGAAATGCATAGGAGCTAGAGCCAATACAGAAACCAAACTAAAATAAAGTATCTGAGCGAAATGCAGGGTAACTGTGTGAGCTTCTTTTGCACCTGCAGTGTCATTAGATAGGTAAGAAATAGGGTTCAATGGCCCACAAGATCACAAGAGATAATAAGGAAACGAATATTACCCATAACAATACTCCCATTCCAACGTACAAATAAAATAAAGGCTACCAACACCATCATATAGGGGCTAAATGAAATTAAAAGCTCCCACTTCTTATGCCATAATGTTAAAAGGATTGCCTGAATTTCATCAACCAAACCTGCAAAATAATACCAATATATGTATTACATAAGTACTAAATATAAGATGGAAATGAGACGTGAGTAGATTTTTGCTTTTTATAAAGATATAAACTTATTTCATTATGAGCATGAAATCAACCTTGTGGTCTTCATTAAACATGTAAAAGTGAACCTGAAGAAGAGAAAGGAGAAAACACATGGGCAGTAGGCAAAGAGCTTTTAACAGTATCCGCAGATTTGACAGACTTTCGCTTTCTCATATGTAAACCCACTTTACTCGTGCCAGTAGTATATGCCGGTTTACTGATAGACATATCTGACTTGGTTGTTCTTGCACTATCCTTTTCATGCTTTAGAGAGATATCTATGATCCCAGTGCATGCAACAAAAAGCACCCATATAATATTTGTTTGTCGAATAACAACTGAAAAGGCTCCAATCTATACAATAAAATTGTGTAAGTTATGACAACTCTATAAAATAGAATTACATATATTATGTATATGGTGCTAATAGTAAAATGTTATCCATCAATAAGCATCTGTGAATCTACTCATCGACACACAGAAAAATCAAAAGAAATCAAAAACAAAATATTAGCTCAGAAGAGCTCCCCATTAAATCTACAAAATCATCAACATATGAAATTATATTAACATCTTTACAATCTCAATAGTAGGGGGTCTGCCGGTCTGGAATGAAAATTTCCAACATTGAGCTTCATCATCTGCAAGAATGTCTGTGAGAACTTACATGCACCAAGAGTTGTACAAACCTTCAGCAGAAAACCAAGCAAAGAATCTAAGAAGTTGATGATCTAGAAGCAAGCTTAAAAGAGAACAAAGACAACACGGAGATCCATTTGAACCAAGATCATCTACCAAAAAAGTAACAGAGTTTGAATTCATATATTACCAACTAATTCTGTAAAATTGACTCCGGTAAAAACCAAAATCCACAATGAGGAATCAAATATACTTTTTTCCTAGTTATTAGTACTAAGGATAATAATTGGAAACACCAAAAGTCTTCAGAAAAATGTTCAATAAGGATTCGAAATTATAAACATAAGGCATTTGTACCTATAATCACTATGTTAAAAAATAAAAAGCACAGGTTGAAGAAGTGCAAAAGATATTAAAATAGAGGAACTTAGATTGGATTTAATTTGGAAATGATACATGCACCAAACAAATATCACAATCAATCCAATTTCATTATGTATTGATAGTTTACAGCATAGAAGTAATATACCTTACCAATGCACTAAACCAGTAATTCTTCTTCAAACTTGCAAGATACATAGCCATCACTGCTGTAACAGATGCAATATCTGTATAATAGAGAAAGGTGAAGAACCAGTGGAGTGGATACAGGGATAGGACCACAGCATGAAGCGTTGCCTTTCTATCACCAAGAGTTGGCTTCAAGTGAGTAATTATGTCATATAGAATTATACTGCATATGACTACTAAGACTCCATTAATTGATCGAAGAGTTGCAGCAGAGCACATATCAGAAAATGATGAAGCAACGTGCACTGAGTAAGAGCCTGGAAACAAAGAAGCAACATGGGCAAGTGAAAGATAGTACCTGCAAAAGTATTTATATTGCAAAGATCAATCTTGGCCTCGGTATTTGATACTACGTTCTACTTTCAATAATTATATTGATTTGTTGATACTATTCATCTAATTTGAATCATTTATGCCCCTCAATCTTTGATCCTAAGATTTTAATGCATTTAAAATATTATCTTCTTACAGGACAAGATAAATGCAAGGAAGTTAGTAAACAAAAGCAACAAAAGCCTTAGCTGTCATGAGCTCTATCAAAAACCAAATTTTATAGTGGTTAGCAAACTTATAGATTTTTAGGTTTTCAGTTCTAGCTGAGGTACTTTCCCATGTGTATTTACTCATTATATAACCTCAGGTTTTCTTCCATAAGTAGAATTCTACCTTAATCATAATATAGTTGAATTATAAAAAAAACAAGTATACGGTTGTAATTTTTTTTTTCTTCATAATTTCCAAAAGTGCTTAATCACACCAGCTTAAGAAAAACTACACCCAAAACTACCCTTCTCTTAGGTGGCGTCTGAAAGAGCTTACAGAGAGGTTTTTCGTAAAAAGCAAACAACTCGTATAAATAAAAGTACAAGGGGTACTCTAACCCAATATATCATTACACTATTCAGTCCATTCTATAACCAACAGAACCAAACTTTAAACAACCTAAAATGGACTAAAACCAGAATCTGACACCCTTAGCAGATTTGACATTGATGCAATTATAGACAGCTTATTTGACCTTATGAGAATAACTTGTGAAAATAACTTACGAAATTTGTTTATGACCTTTTTATAAACTTTTTTTAGCTTATTTGAATACTTATCAGAGAAACTTATGAAAATAAGTTTTTTTTTACCTTATTTCGAAAAAGTTTAGGGCTTGTTTGCTTTGTTTCAAGTTTCATTTCCAATTTTAAAAATAATTACAAAATGAAGGATTTTTTCAGTGTTTCAAGTACAAAATTTTGGAAACAAAAAACAGAATTAAAAACAAGGTGGCGGTTTTGTAATTATTTTTTACAATAGAAAATGAAAACAGGAAATTGGAAACAAAACAAACAGACCCTTATTAAATAAGCTCTTAATTAAATTATTTACCCAAACGCCCCCCTAATATTTGTCACCAAGGCAGCCTTTGGATAAGCTTTTAAATAAAAAGGTGACTTTAAGATAGCATTAAAACTTGATTTTCTTGTAGAGAATTTTATGAACAGCATAAGTTATTTTGCATTTGTGTATACAATTACAAAAGACACTTTACGTTCTCTCTTCTATTGCATCTCTCCTAAAACTGATTTTTTAAGAAGAAATTCATTCAGCACCTGATTAAAAGCAGAAAACGGACTTTTAGGTTCTGAATTTTTTAAAAAAAAAATCTTATGCAAACAGTTATTCGTGTCTGAGAAGCGATTTGTTTCTTCAACTGAAAAAAAATTTCTTGCAAATTGAGCACAAACAAATGCACTCCAACTTCAATTCCAGCTCATTTGCGGACCATAAATTTGATAGCTAACCCTAGCAAACAAACAATCCCATCTTGTCCAGAAACACTAAAAATGCCATATGAAGTATTCATACAACTGCTGCTACGCCAAGTTCACATGAAACACATTCAGTACACCACAACAAAGATAATATAGTACATTGTGCTGGAATGATTAAACATCTGCTAATGGGATCAATTTTTTCTCAGAATAAGGAAAGAGAACATACAAGCCAGGAGGAGTAGTTATCATAGGATCCCAGCTTCCAAAATTTCCCTTGCAATACTGCTGAGCCTGTGGTATATGAAATATCTCATCCTGCAAAAATAAAAAAAATGGGAATCAGTCATATTGAAAGACAAGTCCCTAAGTTTCAATAAATTTTGGAATAAATACCCAAATTGTTAAAAAAATAAGCCACCAATTTAGTAATGAAAAAACCCAACTTAATCCCTAGGAATCTAAAATGTGAGTCAAAATAGTCCTTTTCATGACAAATCTTAATAGCATCTGTAACAGATCATATGAGTTATACTTTATGTTCGGTGTATTTTATGAACAAAACAGAACATGGAATAAAAAATAGAACATTTTGGTTACAGACAGAGAGCTGGAATCAAAGAGAACGTTATTAAACGGGACATTCCTGTTCTGTTTGAGAGTATCAAATGCCATCCTAAAGACACCTTATTAGTCTATGTCAAGGACTAAATTGAAAAACTTCCAAGACTTTTAAGAACCAAGTGAAAGTTTTTATTTTTCAGAAAACGTATCTGGGTATTTACTGTAAATTTTGCTTACCATATATGGCTCAGGAACTATTCGATTAACAAGTAAGGTGACAGGAATAACCCATGAGCTCACAATTGCGGCAAGAGCTACTTTTCCCATTCGACCTCAATCTTCAATAACAGCAGAGAAATGGTTAGAAGAGATGGAATAACCGAGGAAAGCAAAGACGACACATAATAATAATGAAATACCAATAATGCATCGTGTTGAAGAAAACGATGAAGAGGGTTGAAGAGTTGAAGTGAAGAAACGCTGAAAAAGGAGATATCAGAATCAAACAGAAGAAAGCTTCGTGCCTGTCTCGTGACCTACTGAGCTATGTGCCTCTGGATCGTTGGAAGTCCAGGAAAGGAACCCTTGCCTTGCGGCATTGTCTCTTGTTCCTTGATCCTTTTTGTAGGTTGGGCTGGTCCGTAATTTGAAAATGGTAAAAATATTAAAAGCCCAATTTGGTCCAAAACAATTACAAGGATATTTTTTATCCCTCAAAAAATAAATTAACCACTTGAAATCTACCGTCAAAAAAAAAAAAACTTAGATATCTCAAATTTACAAATGCGAGATATATTAGTTCTTCATATGAGTTCCAACATTTGTTTACTTGCATATGTGTCTCGTTAACTATTATGCATTGTCTGTGTTGGTGATCTGCTTGGCATGCAATGAATTTCTATCGTGAAAAACGAATGAAAGGTAAAAAAAATGCTCAATTTTAAGATATTTAGGTTTTAAAATTATGCACGTTTTTTCACCTTTCTTTATTTTCAACAGTTGAAATTCATCCTAGGTCGCGCAGGATTGCTGAAGGGTCAGGGAAGATGGTTAACGAGATAGTAGGTAAGTAAACGGACGTTGAAACTGGGCAGAGAGACTAACTATTGGGAATTTGAGGACCAAAAACCAAACCATGACGAAAAAATTCTCACCATAGGATCCAAGCAAGTGATTATGATAATTTACTCACAAAATCGTTGATTGAATCTTGTGTGAAACATTTCATATAATAATTATTTTTTGTTTCTTTTACAATTGCCATCAAGATTATGAGTGTAACGGGTTGGTTTGGTTAGATTTTAGGTGAAAAAAGTCCGAACCAATAAAAAATGATCGGTTCATTTTAATCAGTTTGACTGATTAATGTCATGATGTATAACTCCAGCTCGAGTAGATTACGCAGTAGCAGCAGGAGAAGTAGCCTTCTTCACAATCAGAGGTAACCCAAGCACCACGACAGGTGAGATTGATAATGAAAATGTCTGACAAGTCGTTGACCAATTAGTAAGTAGGATAACATTTTATTTTGTAATTTTTATTTGTTATTGTCTTACAATAATAATGATGATGATTTCACGCTTATTTGTATCAGGATGCCCTATTGCAGACTAGTGCGGGGAGATACAAGACTTTGGCCTGATGGACTTACTTGCCCAACCATTAAAAAAAGCAGAGTACCCTGATCATATCAGGGGTGTTGGATTTGGGGTCACTCACAAATCCCTCTTCACACGTCAAAAGTGCCCAAAGCATTTATATGTCTCTAAGATGGCCAATCTTAGAGCGACGGTGTTACAACTAACGTCCCAACGACATAAGTGCAACAACAACTCAGAGGCTGAGCTCTGATACCAGCTAAAATAGACAACTATAAATACGAGAAGGGGGTTGAATTGTGTTTATCAGACTTTTAGAGAAAGTTAAAAACTTTTCACAAACAGAAGCTCTAAGTAGACGAGTGATTGAGAAAGCAATCAGACAAGTGACTTATATGAAGGTTTTTCACAAAAAAACACACATGCATGTAAGATAAAAACTTTGTTTGATATTCACACTTTAACCCTTTAGTTAGTTAATAGTGAAGATAATCAAATTAACTAAAGAGATAAGGATAGAGATAGACACAACTATTTTATCCTGGTTCACCCCTTGACAACTAGGGCTACAACCACTCGTTGGCAGCACCAAGTTTTCTCCAATATAGCCGATTAGGTTACAAACAAGTATTCTTTGCACACCTAGCCTTTCCAGGCTCGAAGACAAGTATTATTTGCACACCTAGCTATTAAGTCTAAGTTTTTGACATCTCTAATTTTGATGAATCCAAACAAAGAATGATTTTAATTGAACCTTTTGAAATCTGCTAATATGTGTATTAAGTGTGCAGATCATAAAGCAAAAGCATTCTGGTAAAATAACAAGTCTCAAAGACAGGTCTGTGTTTTGATAAACACAATGCGTCTGAAGAAAGACTCAGTATAAAAAATGTGACACCTGGGGTTGACGAAGGCGGGAGTGGTCACCGATGCAAGAAGGCATGGACAAGGAGCAGCTCCTGGAAAACTTCTAGGCGAAGGGACACATGGATGAACCGATTACACACCCGAATGAAAGGGATCCTGAGACTGTGTAGGTATAGGACTATACAGTTGAGGGTGGCTTATATGAATTGATTGATACTACTTATACCAACAAGATGCATCTTCTTTTCGAGAACCAATCACTTAAGAACTCCACGATTAAGCGTGCTTGACTTGGTGACACCCTCTACCTCAAAACATTCCATATAAAAATAAAACATTCATTTATTATATAAATAAACAAAATCATAGAGTAGCGAATACCATATCAAATAACCATAACATATGCGGAAAATACATAGATAAAGAAAATATAAAAACATAATCCCCCAAACCCCGATGTCACATATCAGAGCTGGTAATCAAATCCAAAAATTACATCGGAAAAACAACTGGCATAAAAGAAAAGTCCTAAACTACGAGCGAGCGATCTCCTCAGAGTCACTCCTCAACAAGCTGCTCACCATCCTCTGCATAAACCAATATTCATACAAGAAACAAAAAAAGATGGGGAGTAAGAAACTATACATATGAACATAATGGCAGTAGTATAGTTGGCAAGAAGTTCATGTAACAAGTAACAAAACATAACATAGCAAGTTATATCATACATCATTCACAAGGGAACCAAAGTGACAATGCAATGTGACTTCTGTTGGAACCAAAGTGGTTATGGTTAAATAATCTCTTAAGTTTTGATGTTAACAAAAAGATTAAATTTGTATGGCAAACTTAAGTTATGAACTAACTCGTCTACTCTAGTGTGCAGGACTGTTTTAAATATCGGTAGACAAGGGAACTAGTCTAAAGTCCCTTTGAAAAAGTCCAAAAGCATCGCGGGTCCAAACTATGTTCGTTAGACGAGCCTTTAAAGTCATCTAGTGAAGAACTAGTCTAAAACATAATCGCTAGACGAGCCTTTAAAAATAACTAAGTGTAAGAAGCGCTAGGCGAGTCTCTAAGTCTATCAGGTAAAAGAACAAGTCCAACAACATAGCAAGTCCAATGACTTATAGGCTACCCGAGAAAAGATCTGGCAATCTTATAAAGTGGAATACCCGATAGAAGCTAGACGAGCAGTTATGTAGACTACCCGATAAAACCAAAGTTAAGTTATATTAGTCTACCCGATAGAACTACTAGACGAGATATTAGTTGACTGCCTAGTTGCTCTAAGTTCAATGTTAAAAATGTACATCCAAAGACATATTGATTATGAATCCGTCTAGTCAGCGAATTTATTTCAAATGAGGGTTTATTTAATTTGAATGTTTCCATGTCTTTACCTGTGTTGTTTCAAATGCTTGCACTTGGTTTCTTGGTAAGAGAAACATAGTACCATCGATTATACAAATACTTTGTACTCTGACACAAGCTGCTGTAAAGTTGACTCGATACAAAGAAGGAAAGATAAAAGCCAACTTTCGGGTACAACAGAGAAGTGGCAACACCACTTTCAGCATTTCGGATAACCAAGAGTGCTTTTCGGAAGATCACATATCAAGTTATCAGACTCAATGGATCCTAGCATTTAATGCTATCTCTAAACAGATATTTCTTAAAGATCGTTGAAGATACAAGAGCTGTAGCTGAAGCCCTTATATAAATACTGGACGACCCCAATGAAGAAGGTTTCCAAAAACTACTACAAGCTCTAACTTTTGAAAGTACCAAAACTCTGTAAAATCTTCTCTCGATTACTTTGTAATCCTTGATCTTAAACTTTCATACCCTCACACATAGTGAGTTCTTAGATCAAATCCTTTTATCTTTTAGTTAGAGAGAGCCTAAAGAGGCTTTACTGGAAAAGAATACTTGAGTGCCTGGAGAGGTGTTGAATACTTGTGAGATTGTAAGCTTGAAGAGGCAAGTGAAAGAATACTAGTAAGCTATTGGATTATAGTGGAGAAAACCTTCAAGTAGAAGGGACTGGACGTGGCTCTTGGTTGGAAGAGAGTGAACATGGATAAAATCACTTGTGTGAATCTTCTATCCCTATCTCTTTACAGTTTTCGTTTAAAATAACTGGGGATTTGTTTTTGAGTTTGTTAACTCTTTGAAAATGGTTTTTATTGTGTATTTATTTCTTTGTTTGCTTGCAAAAGAGTTTTCGAAAGGAATTGAAAAAATATGTTAAGAAACACAATTCAACCCCCTTTCTTGTATTTCCTTGTGTCAACTTCAACTTCACTACTCCGAATGCATGTGGATTCATCTATATCGGGAAGACGACTTTGGAGTTACATATCCACATTGGCCAATAGGCACCAACGTCGGCACTCCACAAAACCATGGATGAGCCCTTAGGATAGCTGATGCACCTTACTCTCGGATAGGGATGTAAATGGGGCGGGGTAGGTATGGGTAGTAGCCCCCCACTACCCGCCCCATTGGATGGATTTCATACACGTCCCCTCCCGATATCCATGTGGGTATCCATCTTGCGGGTTTTTAATAAATTTATCGATATTTACAGGTATCCATGGATATTCAAACACCTCACATAATTATTGAATATTAGACTCATTTTTTATTCAAACACCTCTATCTTGACATCATTCACACATAAACATTAATCCCTAAGCATTAATCAAGAAGTAATAATCCATAAGCATTAATTCATAACACAATAATTGAACAAAAGCAATAATACGTAACACGATGATCCATATGACTCAGGTATGATATGGTTTGGGTGTTGTGACTGTCAAATTTAACAAACAAAATAAGGATAGTGAAAAAAATAGGGCATTTGATTTATATATATAAATGTATTTTAGTAATTTCACCTTAGTGGGTACCCGCGGGTATGGATACTACAATATCCGCCCCCGCCCCATTAATAAGCGGGTAGAGAAAATATCTATTTAATTTATCCATGGATACCCATTAAGGTATCCACTTTCTACCCATTACGGATATTATCCGCGGGTCCGGGTAAAATTTATATCACTACTCTCGGATGCACCACCACGGGGGTGCACGATCCACCAAACTCTCAGATGAATCACCGCGGATGGGCAGATCGCCTTATTCTTGGGCGACTTCCCCTATCATCGTAACTTTCCCTAATAACTTCGTGCATGAATGCATGCATACCAACAAACAATCAAACGTTATTCACCACCTCCATCAATACCATTTATTTATAGTCTAACGACTTTGGCCATTAAGCACCAAAGTTTAACATTATCTTTAATCTTGATTTAACGACTTTGGCCAATAAGCACCAAAGTCAACTTTGACCAATAAGCATCAAGGCAACTTTGACCAATTAATAAGCATCAAAGTTTGTCAACGCGCGATAACTCATCGTTATCGTCTTAACCATCATTAATATTTTATCAATAATTATCTTTGTTAAGGTTTATTACATCATTTATAGGATTAGGTTATCTCTCTCGATTTTACTTTAATTATTGTCCTTTTTCATCATAGGGGAAAAATCTGGGTGAGGCCACCCAAATCTCACTTAAGGCCACATTCTGAAGAGGAAGCACAGCTGTACTACCCCAAGCACGGGGGTGCTTGAATTGTGCACGGGTGTGCTTATTTATCGAAGCACGACCGTGCTTACTAGAGCATGATTGTACGACAACCTTTGAGCACGGGCATGCTGCCCTTTGACCACGGCCGTACTACCCTTTGAGCACGGGTGTGCTACCCATGTGTACAATCGTGCTTAATGGAGCGTGGCCTTACGAATCTGAGCAGAATGTTTGGAAACTCTTGCCAAAACTCCCTAGAGTACTCATAGTTCAATCCTATTGGCTTTAAACTACACCATTGAATATAAATCTCACCCCTCTTTACTAATCTTCATGTCTTCTGAGTAATTTTTGGGAAATTATCCTTAATTAACATGTTTATAACAACAACATCAGCTTTAACAAATAGAATTCATACCAAAACATGCCAATCATAAAGACAGTCACATCATTCATATAACAATAACATTAATCATGTTATTAAAAAACGCATTTGGCAACATACATCAATAGAGCATGTAGCACACAATAGGATCATGGGTTAACCCTCATCTTACGCTACCCCAAAGCCTACATGTTCATATTAATCTCTTCTCCCCATACCTGGTATGAAGATCTAAACTATTGCCAAACGTGAGCAGATCTACTTCTGGTTCCCTCGAACGGCTTAACGAGTTCCTCAAGCCTTGGCCAAAATATAAAAAGGAAACCATTAATCTCCAAATTCAAGAAAATAAGAAGAGGAGATTAACAAAGGGGATAACAAGGTTACCTTAACTTGACACTAGCACGCGACTCTCTCCCCTATAGCGTCGAAGAACGCAAAGGGTTTTAAAGAGAAGAGAGTGAAAAGGTTTCTGTCGCACAAGGATTGCAAAAAGTGTAAAAATGAGGGTTGTACCCGTAACCCTCCAAACTCACCTATTTATACTATTAGAGCAGTATGTACGGCCGTGCATTAGTTATACGTGGCGTGTTCAGAGAATCGACGCAAAACAGGATACAGGTGGGACATAATATGTTCAGGCGGTACATGATATGTACAGTAGTGAGCCATGCATAATTATGTACAGTCGTGTCGTGCATAACTATCTGGAGCTCTATCAGTCTTTTCAACACCAAGTCCCACTTAACCCCATTTTAACTCTACTAAGGCATTTTTTTAATAACTAGCACAACATGCAACTTATAAAACACATATAAACGTATAAGGACATATATACTAAAAATGGGGTGTTACAATTCCACCCCTTATAAAAATTCCGTCCTCGAAATTTTTACTCACCTCGAGCAAAAAGGTGCGGACATGACTCTATCATCTTGCTTTCCAACTCCCATGTAGCACTTTCCTCGGTAGCCCCACTCCAAACAACCTTGACCAAGGGAACTTACTTCCCCTCAATTGTTTCACCCTTCGATCCTCAACTCAAGCGGTAGTACTTCCAAAGTCAAGTTCTCCTTTAACTAAATTGTATCGGGTGTTATCACATGGCTAGGATCATGAATATCATACTTCCGAAGTTGCGACGCATGAAACACATTGTGAAGGTTGGATAGGAAATGTTGTAAGGCAATTTGGTAAGCAAATTCACCTACTCTTTTCATAATTTGGTAAGGGCCAATGAATTTATGAGTAAGTTTATGTGCTTTCATTACTCTACCAATCTCAGTTGTTGGAGTAACTCGCAAGAACACATGATCACCCTCCTGGAATTTGAGAGCCTTCTTTTGCTTGTTATGATAGCTCTTTTGTCTTCTCTGTACCACTCTCATCTTATCCTGGATCATTCTCACTTTTTCTATAGTCTCTTGCACTATTTTAGGTCCTAGCACAACATTCTCACCAGGTTCATTCCAACACAAAAGTATCCTACATCTTCTCCCATACAAAGCTTCATAGGGTGTCATCCCAATGCAGGAATGGAAGCTATTGTTCTAGGTGAATTCAATAAGAGCTAAGAAATTATCCCAACTACCCGACTGTTCTACCACCTAAGCTCGCAACAAATCCTCTAAGGATTGGATGGTTCTCTCAGACTGACCATCAGTCTGTGGGTGGTAAGCTAAACTCATTCTAAGCTTGGTCCCTAAAGCATCATGCAAACTATTCCATAACCTCGAGGTAAATCTAGAGGGTGCACCATGCAGTATAACTATCTCCCTGATGTACAACCTAGTCAACCTATCTACAACAACCCATATAGCATCACAACTTGCTAGAGTCTTAGGGAGTCTAGACACAAAGTCCATAGGAATACTATCCCATTTGCACTCTATGATACTCAAAGGTTGCATTTTACCTGAAGGCTTCTAATGTTCTATCTTAGCCTTCTGACACACTAAGCACGCATAGACAAACTCAGCTACATCCTTTTTCATTCTAGGCCACCAAAACATACGCTTCAAATCATGGTACATTTTTGTCGCACCTGGGTGAACACTCAAACCACTTCTATGTCCTTCCTCAAGGATCAACTTCCTAAGCTCTAGAACGTCAGGTACACAAATTCTATCCTGGAACCTGAAAACTCCATCAGCTTCTTCCTTAAAGCTAAGGTTTCTACCCTGAGCAGCAACTCTCTCTGATCTAAGAGATACCCATCTATATTCTGACCTTCCAAGCCTAATACTCTTAGGGGTAACTTCCCAAGCTAGGCTCAAGTCTCTAAACTCCACAATCAAATCCATCTCACTAACCATTAAGGTTGAAACATGTAAGGTCTTTCTACTTAAGGCATCTACCACTACATTGAATTTTCCTGGGTGGTAGCTCAACTCCAAATCATAATCCTTAAGAAACTCCATCCACCTACGCTGCCTCATATTGAGTTCTTTTTGGTCAAACAGATATTTCAAACCCTTATGACCACTAAAGACCTCGAACCTCGCTCCATAAAGGTAATGCCTCTAGATTTTTAAGGCAAACACTACAACTCCTAGTTCCAAATCATGGGTACGGTAGTTTCTCTCATGGGTTTTCAATTGTCTAGAAGCATAAGCTATTACCTTACCATCATGCATCAACACACCACCTAAACCTTTCTTAGAAGCATCACAGTACACTACAAAAGGTTCATTAGCATTGGGTAAGACTAACACACGGTGCGAGAATTCAACTTTTTCTTCAAGGTCCGGAAACTCTCCTCACACTTAGAGTCGAGGGGCTTCTAGGCGGAGGGCCACATGAATGAACCGATTACACACCGGAATGAGAGGGATCCTGAGACTTTGTAGGTATGAGACTATACAATTAAGGATGACTTATATGAATTGATTGGTATTGCCTATAAAAACAAGATGCATCTTCTTTTTGAGATCTCATCACCGAAGAACTTCACGATTAAGCATGTTGGACTTGGAGCAATTATGGGATAGGTGACTCCTTAGAAGTTTTCCCAGGTTTTCCCTGGGAAGCGTGTGAGTGAGGACAAAGCACTCTAAAAAGACCCGTGTTGGTTTGTGGGGATAGTCGTCAATCCATAAAACAAAATGGGATGTTACAAACAAGCTATGAAAATGCGTCTGACCCTACAACTTGACTGGAAGTCCTTCACTCCACTCTCATTCGAAAGACAAGAATATTCCCTTGCATTTTAAAATCAATAAAATCAAATTCAGAAGCTTGAAGCATCAATCCGTACTTGAAATTCCTTTTGTTACATAAGGCAAAATAACCTTTACGTGATCACAGAGCCGTGTTGCACAAATAAGGAAAGTTCCTTTGCCCAAGTCTGAAAAGCAAATGTTACTGCTCTGAATCCAGCAGCACTTCGATAAAGTAATGCCAACAAATACATTCAACTTGTCTTGAAGCTCTCCAAAGATCATAAACATTAAATGAAGACTCAGAACGGCTCTTTAACAATAATGGATTAAGAACAAAAGCTTTACTCATATGAAGAAATCTATTCAACAGATTGATTACTGATGAGTATAAATAGAAGACTTTGAAGACCGTGGAAGATACACACCTGAACTTAATCACTCAAGTATTCAATACCCTCATTGCATTCAAAGCTCTCTAAGTTCTTCTTCTTGGAACACTTCTCTGCTCAATCATTTATATTTATCGAGAAGTCATTACTGCGGTCATACCAACCAATATTTATTCACTCACTGAGTGTTATTCAGTTGACTTGCAAAGTTGTAAATCGTGAAGCTGCTGCTTCATTCAATTTTTACCTCTTGTAGAGCCTGAAGAGGCTTGCTGAAAGAATACTTGAGCAGCCTCGAGAGGCTAGGTGTGCAAATAATACTTGTTAGTTGAGCCTGAGGAGGCTAGGTGGGCAAACAATACCTGTATGTAACCTGATCAGTTATAGTGTTAGTACTTGGTGAAATCAAGGACTGGATGTAACCCAAGGTTTGGGGTGAACCAGTATAAATCTGTGTCAACTCCCTTCCCTTATCTATTTAAGTTTGCTTTATATCTATTGTGCTAACCGGGTTGGAAGTGCTAAGTTTTCATTAAACTTGTTTTATATTAGATGAATCTTTGTGTCTGTTTCTTTAACTAGAGAAAACTTTCTTATTTACGAAAAATTTAACCAAAAACACAATTCAACCCCCCTTCTCGTTTTTATATCTGTTCATTTCACTAGCCTCTTTAGGCCCATTCAAGTTTGTTTGAAAGAATGGTGTAATAAATACAACTTGCAAGTATTTCACTAACACTTAGAAGAGTGAATTTAATATAAAGGATAGAAAGACTGCGTAATAACTTCAAATGATTGAAGAATAAAGAATGAAGGAATGAAGAAATAAATGCATAAAGTAATGGCTCTTCGAATAAATGTTGGGTTCTATGTTCTTCATCTTCAATGTCTTCTATATTTATAGCCTTCAATCAATTTGAATCTGTTAGAGACACTCCTTATGATTTTTGGCTTTAAGCTGAGCTTCATTAATTGTGAAAGAGTCGTTCTGGGCAGCCATTAAATGCAAATGAACATTACTTATACTCTAACAGAGCCATTAAATGCTTTGTGCAACAGCCAAAACAGAGTTCTTCAGGTTGCTTTTGTACTTTACTGACCGCATTTCCCTTTTCGTGCAACTTCCAGATGTACTAGGGAATAAAGCATTTTGGTAGCATTCCTTTTTAGAGCTTGAGGGTTTCTTTGAGTGTTTGACCTTGTGAAAATCTTGATCCTTGTGAGATAAACCTTCAGCACCTTTTGACTGAGTAGACAGCTCACAAAAGTTCTTCAGTCTTCACGTGTTCTTCACCGAGAGACACCAAAAGGGTGAAAAACTTCATTAGACAATTTGACTCTTCTATGCAAAAAGTCAACATTCCAGATGAGCCAATAGACGGGTGAAGCTTCTTCAATATAAGGGTTGGCTTTACTCATCAGACGAGTGTTCTTCACTTTTGATCAAGAGATTCTTAGGACAGACAAATGATTAAAATAAATAATAATCTGCACACTAAGTAGACATGTCAGCAACCAAAAAGTAGTTCAGTACATGATCGGTGCTTGGGGTCGCAAGTTTGTTGGAATAGGAGAAAAATTCTAACTATAATGGGCACAGTGATCACCATAGAGTAAAACTTGTATAGATAAATTTTTTTAGAGAAGAGAAAAATAAAAATAAAATTATATTATATATGTGTGTATATGTGTGTGTGTGGTCTTGCTAATGGGTAGGAAAGTTTGTAGTGAGAATACAAGTTTAACACTTTTCAATGTAATAAACACACCACTTTCTCATACAAACTTACCTCTTTTAATTCCTTAACTAATGTCCTGAGGACACTCGTTAGCATTATCCGCACGCTCGCACACACACACACACAGATATATATATATATATATATATATATATATATATATATATATATACTCAAAAGCAATTTTGATTCAAACTATCCAAACACCAAGAGTTAACAAAATCACTTTTGTCAAGAATGCATCCAAACATTAATCACTTCACTTGTAAATCACTTTTAACCCAAATCAATTCTCTCAAAATCACGTTTGTCAAATGTTCATCTAAACACAATCAATTAAATCATTGATAAATGTCTATTTTTCATCAAACTTAGGGCAAATGCACATCAGACATTTAGAGATTTAACAATTAATTTCTATCATGAGAGTTTTATTATTTGGATCTGGCACATGGTGATGTAAGTAGTCGCCAAATAGTGAAGGACACGTTTGAAAAGTAACCATATATGTTTATTTTCAACATAGGTATGTCTGGCATGATTCAAAATATTTAGTTTCATGAAGTTTATTTGATTTTGTAGTGGTTTGTTAATTTACCACGCATAACGCAAAACCATGACAGACAAATCTAAATTAAGTACTCCCAAATGGACAAAGATAAAGGTATTTACAAAACATCAACCAATTATATTTAGAAAAATACATTTATTTTAATTTATTTTATTGGTTTCATAGTGCCCCGCCAACCATGCAATACAAAATATGGCTACTAGGTTATGAGGATGACGAAGGAGATCATTATGCAAGACCAAACTAATATCCCACCGACGGAATGTCATATGGCTAACTAGTTAGTTTAGATTTAGCATGCAAAGTTATTAAACTTGACCATTGAAATGTAGTTATTCTAACATCATTTTATTCTGATGTTTTATTTAGATCCCAACTAAGTTGGCACCTCAAACCCTAACCATCACCTGTAGAACACCAAAATTGATTGGAATGGGGATTGATCCCACACCTGCAAACCTTTTGCAAAGAAGCACTACCACTGCACTCGACTTCAAATGTGGTATTTACTCAGAGTCTCACATAAACAAAGTCAAGGAAGAGTGGTCTGAGTATGTAAGAAAGATATTTGATGAAACAAACAGTTATAGGGATTATACTTTTGTATATTTTTTTTGTAAACAGTCTATCTTGACGTTTATTTAAATAGTCTATTTTGTAAATAATTAAGTGTAGTTTCTAGTTTTTACTTGCCATTGTTGTTTTCATTCTTTATTTGTTATGGCTATGCAAGTATTCTATTATAAATGGTTCTTGTTCTTTCCTCTGAAATGAAGTATATTTTATTTCTTGTGCACGTATGATTTTGGATCAATATCCTCTGAATGCTCGTAAGGAGAATATGCTTATCAACAAACTTGAAAAAAAAAAGTGACTTAAGACAACGCTTTTTCTAATAAGTGCTTTTATAGTCCAAAAAACAAATGGTGTTTCCTGCAAAAAAAAAAAAAAAAGCCATATTAGTTCATAAACTTATGTAGTGCTTCCCATACAAAGCACTATCATAGGTCCTGAACTTAGATAGGGTTTCTCAAATGACGCACTACCCTAGGCCCTAAACTTAGATAGCATCTCCCAGAAAACGCACTATTGTAGTTGCATCTACGATAGTGCTTCGAGTGCATTGTCTTTGGTCGTCCTATATAATAGTGATGAGATAGATAGCACTCAAAAGTACTATCATATACGAAAAAAGCACTCTATTAAAGGTTAAATTTGGCATACGGTAATTATATTTAATAAATTAATACAAATAAAATATTCTTATTTATAACTGAAAATTTGAAACACTTCAAAATTGATTTCCTTTTATTTTATTTATTGGTCTTAGGGATTGTAGTATAGGGAAGGATATAGAACAATGACTCAAAGTACCCTCACCGTGAGAGCAACACCGAACCCTAACGATGTGGTCATTGTAGAACTAGAGAGAGATAGGGAAATAATAGTACATGCTGGTGAATTCATGGTTAACGACGTTTTCGAGCGTCATGGTGAGGTTGAGGTCAGATCTTATGAGGAGGTGAGTATTTGATGATCTTGCAGATGTTCCAAAAGATTCTAATTTCTAGAGTTGGTGGGCTCCGGAGTGCTAGTGGGAAGGAGCTTGGCACCCCTAGCCATGGGGCAACTACAATCATATTGTTGGCCTTTGGATGTCAGTGATGGCATTGAAACAACGTTGTTGAACTTGAATTCCGACAACTATACAAAACCTATTGTCCAAACGATATGCTAGTGAGACCTCCACGGATTGGTTGTATTCGATAGCCACAGTTTCGTCTAGCTGTATGCCAACCACCGTGGGTTGCTATTGTTCTTGTTTTCGACAGCCAAGTTCCTTCCAGCCTCAAGTCTTTGTAGGAACCTCTAACCAAGATTATTGAACTTAGCAGAAGATGGCATGGAAAGAAGAAATTTGGGGATTAAAAAATATTTTAAAATAATATTTAAAAGGCTTAATGAACTTTTAGCCCTGACAAAGTGGGCGAGTTTTGGTTTTGGTCCTGATCATTTTTCATTGGTTTTAGTCACTGCAAGTTCAAAATATTTTGTTTTAGTCCCTATCATTAGTTCCCATATGTTAAGTGTTAATGTGCCTAACAATGCGCGGCATTAGAATTATCGTGTGTGTTAAATTGTTATATTTGAATGCCACGTAGGCTGCCAGGTAGAAATAATCAATTTTTACAATTACTAATATTATTTTATTATATTTAATTGTTATAATATTCAATTTTGTTATTATAATATTATTATTTGTTTCTATAATTCATATGAAAAAGCATTGTGAAGTCAAATTAAAAAGCTAATATAGCGTGTAGTATGTTTAGTCAGATAATAAAAGCAAATTAAAAACAAATAATATATTACGATATAATTTAAATATTATAATGATTAAATGTAATAAAATATGAATAATTATAAATTAAAAAATAATAAAAATATAATTTGATTATTTCTATGTGGCATTAAAATATATTAATTTAATTTACATGGAAGGGTTGACGTATCGTGTCCTTAGCCAAGTCTACACTTAACAGATGTCAACTAACGACAACGACTAAAACTCAACATTTTGAACTTGTTGGGACCAAAATCAACGAAAAATTGTAGGGTCCGAGATCAAAATCTACGTGGCATTAAAATATAATAATCTAATATGCATGACAGTGTTGATGTGTTGTGTCGTTAGGCAAGTCGACACTTAGTAGATGACAACTAACAACGATAAAAACTAAACATTTTGAACTTGCTATGACCAAAACCAATGAAAATAGTGTAAGGACCAAGACCAAAACTCACCTAATTTCTGGGGACCGAAACACTCCTTAAACCTATTTAAAATATATAAATAAAAATAATATTTGTAATATTTATAAATAATAAAATAAATGCGGATGATAACAAAAACTATCACGTGGTGTTAAAAATGATAATTTTAATCAACGTGACACGAGTGATGTGGCACACTGTTTGTCAGATCACCATTTAGCAGTACAATTTTGACGATATGGACCTCGACCAAAAGTTTATACTTTCCGATAATTAAATCCTAAAAAATAATTCTAGGGACTAAATTTAACGGAGCTCCTATTTGCAGGGACTACAAACTTGTTTAAGCCAATATAAAATCATCTCTTACATTTCAAAACATAAGCTAATGAGATACATCTTCAACCGAAACGAATTTAAAGACAATAATGTTAAAGTTTATCGAAAAAGAAAATGACATCAAACTTTGCCTTAGTAATATGCGACTTCAAAATAAATTGCAACTAAGCATATTGAAGAACGGTAAAATCAAAGCGATTTTTATATGGATCCCAATGAAGTCCAATCTCATCTCCTTTCTTCAAGCCCCTTCTTCTCACAAAATCTTGAGTCCACTTCTCAACAAAAACACAACTTCGTGAAGAACCCCACAACTTGAAAACAAGATAGTGCATGGAGTTGGTGTCTATGTCCCAAATCATAATTTTGGTTCCTTTGCCTGTCATAGCTTCTCTTTGGGCTTCAGGACTTAATATAGGCAATATCAAGGCCTCGACCCGATCTTTGTCTAACAAGAGTCTGCTCAAGTTGCCAAGGTCACTCTTTGTGAGGACCTTTTTTTATCTTCCATGGATCATCGTAAAGTACCAATTCGATTGAGTAGCCCCACTACATCTCTTCTGGCTTGTTGATGCGAGCTCTTTTTCTTCTGGCAAAGGAAGCCATAACTATGAAATAGAAGATGGAGAAGAATAATAAGAGTAGCACCGGATATGAGGGTTATTTATAATGAAATTATAATATGCAAATAAATTCTTGAATTTTACTATTTATCTATTTTAGGAAACTCAAATAATTCGTTTATTAGTTTTCCAAATTAATAAATTTAGGAAATTTCATAATATATTTACGAATATATGTTTTGTCGATTAGTTTATTCAAATAATTTATCAAGCTTTGTTCTAGATTAGGAAATCTATGAGATGCATTGTTTCTGAAAAACCAATAAAAAAATCCAATCACGCCCTCCCACGTGACCTTTTTTTTTCTTTCCAACTCCCTATTCCAGAAGCATCCGTTTTTCAACCACCCATAACCTGCTCCTAGCTAGGGTTAGCAATGATGCAGGGCCAGAACGGGTTTTACCTTCCCCGACCCTGCCCCGCTCCTCTTCAGGGTTCAAAAATAGATCCCCACTGCCACCCCTCGTGGGGATTGGGTTTCCTCGTGCCGCCCCCGCCAATGAGTAACCAAATTTAAAATTATTTTATTTTAATTTAAATTAACAACCCAAAAATTGTATTTCCAAAATATAAACAAGTAAAACCTTCACATGATTAAAACAGTCAAGCAGAAACTGGAACTTAGTTTTCTTTCAGCTACAAATTAAAAAGAACTAGTGCTTTAGAAGCACTTCGTTATGCTTCAAATAACACTAATAGCATCAAAGCACCAGAATAAAAGTACAATAAATGTTTTGTAATTTTTTTTAAAAGTATTTTTTTTATATAGAATGGAACCTTTCAATCAAAGTAAATCTGATTCCTTACATAGATATATGTAGGCATTATTATAATTACGTAAACGGTGTGGCGGGTTCGGGGTCGGGACGGGGCGGGTATCAATATCCCCATCCCCGCGGGTTCGGGGTCGGGACGGGGTGGGTTTTCCCTGTTAAAGTTGGGGCGGGCTCGGGTGGGTACTCTCAACTTCGAGTGGGTACCCGCGGGTTCGACTTCCCTCTTCATCTCTTCTTCACAAGACACCAATCCATATTGCTATGGAGTCACCCCCAATGATATGGTATGGTGAGGTTTGATTTGAGAGAGGAAAGGGTTGTCCACTAGATGGAGCCGCCCCTAGGGGATGGCCACTTTTTAGAGGATAGGACCATCGACTAAGTGGAGTCTCATCAATTTTTTAGGTTGTCTCATGTATGACCTTTACCCTATTAAAACTTTTGACCTTAATACGTGTCCAAATTGTTATATTTCACTTTCTGACTTTATGTCTTTATAGTACTTTTGTGAAATAAACATAAATTTTACACTGTAATTTTCTTACTTCTTGTAGATGCACTTGTCCTATTTATTTGGTTTTATTGTACTAATATGTTTGTGAAGTTGCCTCTTAGAGAAAAAATAACAAGTGCCTTATTGGTTTCTTCTCATTCAATGTGGTTGGTACACCCTCACTAAGTGTAAGTGATTCACTCTTCTCTTATATTTCAATATGTAAGGGTGGCAAAAGAATTCATTTATCCATATCCATCCGTCCAAATGTAACTCCAATCCAACATCCATTTATAAAAAAGGTCAAATGGATGGTTAATGATCGATCCAAATTCACTAATCGATGGTTAATGATCCATCCATATTTTTATTTTCAATCATATTGGATCATTCAAACTAAAAATGGATTATTTCTGATCAATTTAGTTTTTTTTAACTCATTGGATAAACCCGCTACCAAATCACCGACCTGTAACACCTTGTTTTTACTGTTTTTACCATTTTGTCGTTTTTACTGTTTTTCATTATCGGTAGAATTTTAATTGTTTGTAATTTTTATGAGATCTAGAAAATGATTTTTAATAAAATAAATTTATAATTATACTCTACCTTATGGTAGAAGCTTACGGTAAAAATTTAGGTTTAAAACTCAAACGAAACCCGGTCTGTGTTTTCACTGACAGTAAGATTTTACTGGTCAGAAAACCTAATTTTGACCCATGAACATTTTATATTTTATTTCCAACGATAGTGGTTATTTTGAAAATTTTCAAAATAAATAGGTTATTATACGTTAGTCGGGTGAATACTCGACGATCGGGGATCGACAGAATCGAGAACAGATGTGCAGAGACAAAACCTGACACCGGGTGGATGAGCACAATGAGTCATCTATGATGACTCATGGGGGTGAGTCATAGGGGTTAGTCATCTTGCATAAATGCAAGTAATGATGGATATATGTGAAAAGTCCAAAATACCCTTAATCCTTCATTGTAATTTCAAGTGTGCCATGACAACATTTTACCCATTTCTCCCTAGAAACCCACGGCCTCAACACCATAAGGCACACTTGGTCATTCATTTCTCTCATTTGTTCATGTTGTTCTTCATAAACTTGAGAAAAAAACACAAAGTTCTTCATCTTCAATTTTCAAAAGAAGTATTAGGTCTTGATCATTTCTTCAAATTCTAAAGGTATAGCCTTATGATCCATGATCATACCTTCACTTTTCATCACAAGTTTTCTTCTTAAATCCATGATTTCTTCAAGATCAAATTCCTAGATCTAGTTTTTCAAAAAATTCTAGAAAATCATAGAAAAATCATTTTAATATGAGATCAAATTCTATGATCTTCATATGACTTATATTTTCATCATCCAAGAGTATGAAAAATTTAGAGATCCCTAGCTATTTTTTGTAAGCTTGGCCGAACCTAACTCATAAAGGGGTTAGATATAACACCCTTCTCGAGCGCTACATTGCCAGTGACTTTTCTATTTTATAAGACCGAGTAAAGCGGAAAATACTTATTTTACCAAAAATACGGGTTTACTTTTTCTTTTCTTTTCTCTTTTGTAAATGATACCATACATATTCTTTAACATTTAACATCCACTCATATATAAATATTTTACAAACATTTCCATGTACCAACAGTCATACATATTCAGAAAGAATGCGGAAATACCAACACCCATAAAACAACAACTTACTGGAAATAGGTTTATAATAATAATAATAACAGTTTTAGAGACAAAGCTCTAAAACTATAACATAGACAGGAGACTGGCCAAATACAAAATAATAACAAAATGTCCATTATACTAAAGCCCTTGAGACTACGTCCATGTCTCCAAGTACTCTCAAACTCCAGTGGTGTATGATGGAGAAACAGTGCTGTCGTCATCTTCACCCAACGTAAGATAGAAAACAGCAAACCAGAAAATACAGAAATGAGGTGATATTTCCATTCATCTTACACTTAATGCAAACATGCAGTGGTACGACACACCGGTACATACAAATATCAATAAATAGTTATATCATCCATCACAACAAAAATAATAATATTTCACAACAACATAATCACAGGGCACCGCTTTCCCTAGATAGAAGATATCTAAGACTCGAGGAATGACTTCTGATTCCCTATACCATGGTTTTAACAAATAGTCGGAGAGAGTGGTTCGGAGGATTGTTCCGGAGTACACCAGCCTTGGGTAATAAAAAGCGTCAACAGTCATCATCGTGCACATAGGCTTTTTCGGGAACATCCCACACTACCAGAAAATACATAGTGTCTAGTAGAGTATGTTGCTGTATTGCAAGATCACCGTACCAAAGAGGAGCAACCCACTGGGCCTATACGAGTATTTCATACCCCAACACCCCCAAGCATCAATAGATCGTCACTACGAAATTCAAACCCACATTAAAGTGTTAGCTCAATCCCCTAGGCACAACGACCTTACAGAACATAGTTTCACTATGTGTTTAGGCAAACTTTGCAGGAAATGCGTTCCTCTCGTCCATCCATCGGATGACATCGTTTGATTCCATCGGAATCCATTCAACGTACTGTAACAGATGCTAGATGTCCTTAAGTCCGAATCACCGGTACTTAATCATCAAGCTAAAGTTCTCAAATAACCTTTCATCTTTGTGCAAAGTTTTCTTAAAATACTTGATTACAAATCCTAGCACATTATGAGATTGGAACACAGGTCCAATAATTTATTTCTCTGTACTTTTCTAGTTGAGCCTTTTTCTTTGGCTTCCAAGAAAACAAATCATTCTGAGTCCATTAAATTTTATGGAATATGGATAGTGAATTATCCATACTTTATGACATAAGGTCGTATTTCACCCCACGTCATAAATCATTACGTTCGTATTTTCACTAAGTCATTCTTGACTTAGGTCTTTACATTTTACAGTAAAATCTCGTCTTTGAAGACTAAAATCTTTTTGGCTTAAAACCAAAACCTTTAGATAAAATCAAATAAATTTTCAAGAATAATTTTCATCAAAGATACTTAGGTATCAATTTCTCCAAATCATTTTCTCGAAAATCCTTAAAAACGTTTAACAACGGTTTCGCCGCTTTTTTACTGAATTTAGGCCCAAAAGCCATATTTTTGAAAACATGGTTCTTCATCTCAAATATATTACTCTCCTTGGTTATATTACTCATATGAAAATGTTGAAACACTGATTTTCCATCAAAATCTCCATTTATACAAACTTTCTAAGAATTTGACCGAACGTCTTTAATTTTGTAAATCGCGTAAACCATTTTTCAACGATTTTACACTCTAATAGTCCAAACTCATTTTGTAGTTTTAGAATAGCTTGATAGGCATGAAAAACAGTTTCTAACTGTCCAATTACATAAATTTTCGAAAATTACAGTTTAGTCCCTAAACATTCATTAATTACAAAAAGGTCCTTATTCACTTAAAACCTTATAACTTTTTATTTATAACTTAAAATCACACCAAACCAACTTCTTTAGAAATATTTTTCAGTTGCCCTCAAATTTTCGAGAAATTACATTTCTGTCCCAAATATTTTACAATAATTGCAAAAAGGTCCTTTTTTTTTACAAAAAAAGCTTATAACTTTTTAAATATTAATCCAATTAACACAAAACCTGAGACACCCCGTTATGTCACGTTGTGCCATTAATTATTTATTAATCTTAATCACGTGTCTTAATCACGTGCTTAACGTTAAAATACGTAAAAAAAATTAAAACTTAATACCAATCATATAACTTCTGCAAAATAAACACACCGAAGATATAATATATAAATACACACATGTTTGTTCATTACATTACCAAAACACTGTTTAGGGTATCCTATCAGTAGGATCCCTTGCAGGTACATACTTACTCAAATTATTATAGTCAGCGGAAAATAACACATCTTATAAGACTCACTGGCCCTAGACACTAAACTACATTGCTGGAATCCACAGCTCGTCCTCTCGCCTTTGGTTCATACGTAGTTCCATCTAACTCCTCAGCAACTAGTTCCTCTATCGGGTCTTCTCGTACGATCACATTAGAATAAAATACAACACACAGAACGATATAGGGGATAAGAAACATTTCGATCATCAAAAGCGAAAAAGAGTCATAGCATATCATACAATAAATGTCACAGACAATCAAAATACATAGCTAACAAATCATCCTCAAATTAATGTTCCATCCTCTGCACCAATCTCTCACAACTACACTTTTATACTGATGTGACCACCACTAATCCTGTCACACATTCCTCATTAGGAATGTCAGTCAGTCGTCCAGGTGACACGTTCCCAACGCCGGTGCACATTCTCGTCCATGGTGAGAATGCTCATGCAAATCAATGATACTATAGCAGCACAGTACCGTTGGTGCACACCCTGGTTCTCTCTCATCTCTATCAAGGGTGCTCATGCATAATAATGATGCTATAGCTGCACAACTTAAATTATAAGGTGGAACGGTCTAACGAGAACTCTTGACCTCAAATATTCCAAATATACAGTTGTGAACAACAACGTAAACACTTGAATATCACTAACCAATATTAATAACATCCTAGTGCCTTAAACTTCCATCAAAGCCTTAACACATATTCTATGTCACCCTTCCTCTTTAGAATAACTCATTTAGGTTAGGCACCTCTAAGTCACCATTATCCTCACACCCAAACAATTATCTCCCGAACAATATATATCTTTGCTTAAAATCCGCTAAGCACAATATTAAAACCAGGCATATCATGCATAACACAATATCAACAACATATTCCAATATCACCAAAATAACACAATATCAAGAATATTCAAACACCAAAAATAATATGTCACATGCAGTGGAATACCTCAATGAGCGTATCACAATAAAAGCGATAACATAAAACCAAACATCATCAAATACTTAAAATCAACTTAATGTCGATAAACCTACAATCCCCGAATCCATTGGTTTTACAGAAAAGGTTTCCAATGTGATTTTGGTCTTGTCGATTACTCAACTACTAGTAGGGTTTAGGTCGCCCTACACAATTATTATAGAATATACTACTTATTGATTTCGACGATAGGATGATTCTTTCCCCCGCCCGATTGACGTGCGCGCTTTCCCGTACAAGCTCCGATTGCATCCATGCTACTGCCAAGAACCTTTGCACGCTGTCCAACAACATCCACAAATCTACCACCATCCATCCTTACACATCCACCGTTCCGCTTTGCATCCCGATTACACGTACGAATAACACAATTCGCCGGAAATACCAAATACCAACCGAATCAACAATAGGGTTTCAAATAACAAAATCTATTTGAATCAAGTGACAAAATCGATGGAAAAACTTACGAGAACAACGGTTGGACTTAGGGAAAATCGGATTCAAAATAAGCTCATGAATCCTAGGGAAAAGCTACCAAAATAGGGCAACTGTTCGAGCTGCATTCCTCTGGCCACAGAGCTCTGTTTAGAAACTAGAACGGTGACAATGAAGAACTATCCTTCCTAAACCATCTCAAAAAGTTTCATCCCGATCCAACGGTTAAAACATCTCAGATCGAA
Source organism: Sophora flavescens (assembly GCA_030762895.1). Taxonomy (NCBI): domain Eukaryota; kingdom Viridiplantae; phylum Streptophyta; class Magnoliopsida; order Fabales; family Fabaceae; genus Sophora; species Sophora flavescens. The sequence continues at coordinate 117,355,109 of CM061068.1, forward strand.
ATTATTTGGTGACAGCTTAGATGGTACCCGGGTTGAATTTCTCACCTCCTAGGCCTATTGTCCAAGCTTCATATCTCACACGATGGTGGTTTGTTCCAAATTAGGACCGTTGGATATGAAGAACCACAAGTCTTGAACCGTCTTATAAAACTTGGGAATGATCCAACGGTTGAAGAGTGTTTGGAGACTCCCTCACTGCGACTGCTCCAACTTGGTTTCAAAGCTTCCAACAAAGGCTTCTTGCAACTATTGAGATTTCTCTCTCAATTCTTCTCCTATAATCCGAAGTAGTGGTTGATAAAGAGAGTTAAGGAGATGAGGAAGATAACTAAGATCATAAAAGTGAGGGTTTACCTCTAGATAATAAAAGAAAGTGAAAGAATGATCAAGTTGTGCAAGAACAACAATGGAGTTTTTGAAGAAAAAGTGAAGAAGAAATGGAAGGGATGAAGAAGTGAGTGAAGGGGGAGGGAGTCCACGGTTTTGAGGAGTATTTATAGGCTCGATTTAGGCTTTGTTTGGTTATAAGGAATTGGTTTAATGAGTTTTGTGAATATTTAATTAATATAAGCTTAACCATAGTTAATAGTTAACTTAACTAGGGTTATGTTACTAACTAGGGTTAAAAAGTATGTAGCTCACAATTAATGTAGGTGTGGCTGATTTTGGGCCACATCTAATGAGTCATCCATGACTCATCGATTTAATCCCTTCGCGGTTCTTGGAAATCCCGTACGCAGCTCCGTCAGTTACCCGATTTCGATTTTTGAGAGGAAAATGATGGGATGAAAGCAAAATGAAGAGATGTGGGAGGTTTACAACCATGTAAAATGAGTGGTTAAGAGTGCGTAGATGTGTCTTGTTAATAACCTTGAAAGCTTGGGGGGTATTTTGGTCATTTTACCTAAAAGTCATGATTACTAGCATTTAATGCTCATAAATGCTCTTGACGGGTCTCTGCAGTTCCGTTTTCGACTCCGTCGGTTTCCCGATTAGGGTTTCTGTCTGTTTTCCGATCGAAAATTTTCAAAATAACCAAACTTGTTGGAAATATGTTTTAAACATAAACCATTTCGCTCACGAGTCAAAATTAGGTTTTCTGATCATTAAAATCTTACTGTCAGTGAAAACACCGACTGTTTTCCGTCTGAACTTTTACCAAAATTCGTCCGAATAAACATAATATTTCATTTCTGATCAGAAATTTGGAAAGTAGAAATCATCACGGACAAAATATAAAAAATCTACAAATTCCAGTTTCGGGTCAATTTAGGGTTTTCTGCCGGTATAAAATTATACTGTCAGTAAAAACGTAGAGCGGTTTCCGTCTGATTTTTAAACCCAAAATTTCACCGTAACCTTCTACCATAAAAGAGACTATGAATATGATTTTATTTTACTTAAAATCACTTTCTAACTCTCAGATTAAAATATAATTAATTATATTTTAACCGGTTAAACAACATAATTAAAAATCAAGCTGTTACATTACTCCCCTCTTAGGAAAAAAATTCCGTCCTCTAAATTTCTTAACTCAAAACTGGGTAACGTCTTACAAATGTTTCTTAATCTAAAGATCCTACATCGTATTTCTCATCGCTGTCTTCCCTTAAGTGACAGCGGTAACTTCATAACAGAATTCATTCTTATATCATTCTATTTATCCTCAGACTTATCCATCACTATATTCTATTCATTGTTCTTAACCTTTCCAACTTGATCTAACATCCTTAAAGGACATAATCAAAACTCAATCCTTTCCTCTTCTTAATACTGATCCACCAGAAATCCTTAGTTCAACATCTACCTCTCGCAATTAACACCACAATCAAGTCCAACATCTAACTTCCACCATTACCCGCAATTAACACCACAATCAATTTCAACATCTAAATTCTACAATTAACACCGCAATCAATACTACCCTAACTTCCTACTTCATGTATACCACAATCAATTTCAACATCTAAATTCTACAATTAACACCGCAATCAATACTACCCTAACTTCCTACTTCATGTATCCAATCACAGTCTTAGTTCCTTAGAATGTATTTCACTATTCTAGATTATATCAAAATCACACATCTTAACCTCGAAAGAACATCATTGCACCTCCTGTAACACCCTGTTTTTCCTATGCTTTCTGTAGCAGTAAATACATATTTAAATGTGTTTATTTTAGATTAAATTCAGAGAATGATTTTAATTAAACTAAAATAATTTTCTTGTGTTGTTATATCATATGAAGTTACGGTAAAAATTTCGATTGAAAATTCAGACGGAAGCCGGTTTGCGTTTTCACTGCCGGTACAAGTTTACTGAGCAGAAAACCTAATTTTGACCCGTGAACGAGATAGTTAGTGTTTTTATTATGTTTCCTTCCACTTTGGTTATATTGAAAATTTTCGTTTAAAAATAAAATAAAATATTTTATTCGGGCGAAAACGTCGAAAGAATTACGATGGGAAATGCAACCGGGTACGAAATGGAGCAGAATAGGAGACATAAAAGGCTTGAGGTGAGATGAGGGAGTGAGGTGACTCACTAGAAGTATGGCCTAATCTACCTCCTAAAAAGTGGTCATGATGACATTTTTTGAAATATAACATATTGTATTCTAAAAACCCATTTTTCTCTTTCCTCTTCAACCAAACAAGGCACAAGGTCAAAACTTGCTCTCCAAGCTCATTCCTCTCTCCTCAATGTTGTGCCACTCTCTCCCCTCTCTATATATACCCCTTTCATTTTCACTTCATCATCTTCCTCCTTCAAACTCCATTAAAGCTTCATCTTCTTCTTTCTTCTAAAAGTTGAAGCTCTTAAAGCTTTAGTTTTTATTCATCTTTTCTACTTAAGTTCTTCATTAAAGTTATTCCTTATACTAAGGGTAATGCTCTCATATAAATCTTTTTGCAAGTTTCATCTTTTATTTCTTAGTTTACTCTATGTGTTCTTTATATGCTTTAAACTTCTAAAATCTCTCTAAAATGGTAGAAAACTCCTTTTGAGTTGAAACCACTTTCTATAGTCTTGTATTAACTTATGTTTTCACATAATAAGAGGTTGTGTAAAACAAAAATATCTATCCATCTCTTCCAATGAAGGTCGAATGCTTGCATTTGTGACCTAGGAAGTTTTTGTTTCTACTTTTGGAATATGATCATGTGTTTGAGTTTCTAACTATCCCTTGATCTTGAATCTATAAATCTTGGAAGTTTTGATAGCTTGTTCCTATGATGACCGAAAAATATGAATAAGTAGGCCTAGGATACTATGTTTCAACTTTCCTAGTATTGATCATGGATTTAGAACTCTTAATAACTTGTTTATTTTATGTTCTTAAAGCTAGTATGTGTTACTTTCATTTTTCCAAGATGATCATGGACTTGAGCTCCATAAGATATTTGGATGCTAAGTCTAAGAGATTGGAAAGTTTAAGGATTTATAACTTGTTTATTTTATGTTATTAAAGCTAGTATGTGTTACTTTCATTTTTCCAAAGATGATCATGGACTTGAGCTCCATAAGATATTTGGATGCTAAGTCTAAGAGATTGGAAAGTTTAAATATTTCTAACTTGTTTATTCTATGTCATTAAAGCTAGTATGTATTAATTTCAATTTTCCAAGATGATCATGGACTTGAGCTCCATAAGATATTTGGATGCTAAGTCTAAGAGATTGAAATGTTTGAGTTTCCATTGTTTTCCAAGATGATCATGAGCTTGAGCTCCATAAGATATTTGGATGCTAAGTCTAAGGGATTGGAAAGTTTAAAGATTTCTCGCCCATAAATCCTATGAAGGCCGAACCTAGAAGGTTATGGACCTAGGATACTTTGTTCTTATTTTTCCAAAATGATCATGGTTTTGAGCTCATTAATACATATGGATGCTGAAACATAAGAGATTGGAAAGTTTAGTGAATGCTAGCCTATTTTACTAGCCTTGGTCAAATACCCTAAGTTTATAACTTAGTGGGATTTTAATTCAACTTTGTTAAATGATCATTGTTTATGAACTCCTAACACTTAAGGATCATAAATCCATGAGTTGTATAATTTTTAGGAATCTCTAACCCTAAGAACTAGTCTTGGCCAAACCTATACCTTGTGGTTTAGTGTTCTTGTTTGATTTTAACTTGTGATTTTGTGTTCATAACCTTAGGCTTCCATCGCGGAGGAAATGAGGACGTTCGTGGTATACCTCTTCGAGCATCTAATTCCCTTACCTTCGGTGAAGGTAAGTGGGGATTGCCTAGGGATATTCAATGACGATATGCATGTGTGTATGTGTTTAACTTGAGTGATTTGAATATTATTATAATATGGATCCAATACTTGAATGACTTGCTTACTTGAGCTATTGTGATTATTACTTGAAGTTTATTATTACTTGCTTTACAGTATTGTGAATTATATATATATGTGATGAACTGTCATTAACTGTGATATTACTGTTTGAGATATATTACTGTTGATTGAAGTTTGAGAAGCCAGACTTGAGTCTGTGCACAATGATTGTAAGGGTTAAAAGCCTTAATAAGCCTTGAATAGAACTTTGAAAGTATTGGTTTCATTTATAAAAGTTCCTTGTTTAAAAAGTTTACTTCAAGAGACTGAGATTCTAGTTTTGAAAAGAAACGCTGAAGTGTTTTTAAGTCAATAGAAATTACCTCTTTATGATCCAAAGTTTGTACGAGAGAAAACCCTTTTCGAACTATGTGTTTTATGGAGGAAAAATCCCTTTGAAAATATTTGACTTTATTCCATCAAGGATTTTAAAAGCAAACTAATTTCCAAATGTTTTATAAAAGACTTTGTAAAGGAAAAGATTTTCTCCTAAATGATTTAGAAATGTTCCGGTTACTTGGATAAGTGACCGAGCTTTTGTTTTGGTTTTTGATTTTCACTGAGCGAAAAGTAAGCACATGTGAAAGAGAATACTAGTTCGCGAGACGTCGCCTCTAGCATTCAGTTTATGCACGTGATCTGGGATCCGTGTCAATAATTATGGACCAAGGGTCCCAATCGTGATATTATGGGCTAGGAGTCCTAATTTTGGAATTTAGGACCGTGTGTCCTAATTTCGTTGTTATGGGCTAGGAGTCCTTATCATGTTGAAATAAAACATGGATAAAATTATAATTGTTTCTACGACCACAATCTCGGACTGCGGCATCGGTTTAAGGTGTTGTGATTGAGCACTCGGACTGCATGTCCTGTGTTATTGAGTTTCAAGTAATGAAAATTGTGAATAGTCGTTAGCTTTGGGCTTCGACAACGGAAAAGAGTGAACACAAAGAAAAGTCTCGATAATGAAAAGCCTTTATTCATATGCATTTCCCCTTAGCATACGTGCTTGAGTTATCCGAATACCCGCTTAAGATGTGGTGTTCGATGAGGTATACATCCGAATGGCCGTTATAAGGGATTCGTGATGATGTTGATCCGGGCGCATGAGGTGACGGAGACAACTTGCCAAACGGGGCGTATGATCCTGATCAACTCTTTCTTTCTTAATGATAAAACGGTGATGGAATCTCATGAGATTAAGATTAGAGCCTGATAATAGAAGTGTCATGCATTATCTTTATAAAATTAATTGATTCGGATATGAGACCCACTGAAATAATACTTGTTATTTACCTATGAGTAATGTTTAAAATGTTAATATGCCAAGGTGTTGTATGTATCATGTGTATGGTTGTTGTATGATATATCCATTTGCCGGTGTCTCACTCTTATAGTTATATCAGGTCTCTTCGGGTTTTGCTGTAGTACCTTGGTACTCTAGTACCGATGTTGCTGAGGAGTCTTTCTAAGTCACTTGAAGACCTAGTGTTAAAGGTTGGGAAAGTATTCTGATTGGGGGACCTCTCCAATGAATATTTGATAGAATGACCAGCTTAGGAGTCTGAGTTGGGGTTGTATATCTAAAGAGGTCGGTAATTGTAGTGTTATATACATCCATCTGTAGTTTAAACTTTTTCTTTCGAAAGTGGAAACCTAGAGAAATTTGGTATGTCATGGAAACTTTGTTACGAACGTGACTTTACGTTTTGAATGTATGAACGATGGATTTCAAAGTTATCCATATAGAAAAAATTTTATACCCCAGTTTTCTGACTTAAAAGAAAACAATTTTCCGAAAGCAACCAGTAAATTATCTTTTAATTTACTTCCTCATGTGTTACGTAGTAATGCCCTAGGGGGGTGGGTGTTACACCTCATAATGCAACTAAAATGAAAGAAATTATCTTTCCTGTTCATATTCAACTTTGGTAATACCATCAATCTTAACTATGAGCATTCGATCGTTACCTTAGGATTCTCTTAGTAATACTATGCCTCGATCAACTTTTGACTTATAATAATGGTCTCACTCACTGATACTAATCTTAATCTTACTAGTCATATCTATCTCAAAACTCCCATCACTTCCTATTTATCCTACTATAGGGAAACAATACTTAGGTACTATACTTATATTATATGTTGCTCAATCGAGTATTCATTCCAATCCATAACCATCAGAGCTTAAGGTGAAATCCTAACTCACCATTCAAACAAGAACAACATGTCATTATAACCATTATCCTCAATTCCGATTTTAACTTATCTAACAACTATTCCACATAACTTTAAACTTAACATGATCATTCCTTAACTCTATTTCTCACCTCAAAACAGCTTTGCAACAAACTAACAACCTTACTTAAGATATGAGGATCTTACTAAACTCAACTTATAAGTCTAAATTCCCAATGAAATCCACAACTATCACCAGTATCTCAACAATAAAAGGCTACAAAGCTTCAACCAAATCAATCCTATACTAGATAAGCTCCAAACTAATTCGTTATCTCTTTATTATTTTCAAGGACTACCCATACTATCCAAATATATCAAGCACTTAAGATAAAGTTCCCTTAATAACAATTATCCCACAACAATCTATACTTTCACTATACTCGATTTTAAACAAGCATGAAAACCACAACCGACTAACTAACAAAACTTACGGATTTCCGTCACAATCTTCAGACTTTCCCACCAAGAACACGGTTTCCACTTCCGTAAGATCAACGACAAGTGTTTACAATAAATGTCATATTCTTAACAACTATATGACACTGATGTCAAACACTTACCTTATATGAGATCTGCAGAGTGAGAAGGTTCAACTCCCCTCATTGTAAACACTCTCCGAGTGACCCATTGTCCGCAATCTCTAGCTACATGACCAGGTTTTCCACAGTGGAAACATTTAGGTTTCTCCTTGAAATTTCTAACATGATGAGGTCCTCCGCATCTGAAGCAAGCTAAGCTCTTCTATGGCTGCTGGCCTGCTCCTGGATCTCTTCTCCTAGCTTCACCTCCATAACTTCCAGCTCCTTTACCAACAGCTACAGTCTGCTGCCTATTTCTCTGTCTACACTCACTAGCATAATGACCTGGTTTACTATAATGGAAACAACTAGGTTTTTCCGTGCAATCTCTAATATGATGCGATCCTCCACATCCGGAGCAAGCATAGCCTTGTTGTTGTTGATCTGATATAATCACTAGTGTTGGTGCAACTGTCTGCACTGGTTTAGTATATGGTCCCCATCTCCATTGAGAACCACTCTTTGCCCTCCTTGGAGAACCCGATCGATTAGGGCCTCCACTTCGTGGTTGTTTCAGCTCAGCATCTTTCCTATGGTTTATGCTTTCTATAGCACTGCAACTATCAACCAGCTCTGGGAAACTCTGGATATCAAGATACACTACAGCTCTCTTTAGCTCACGTCGCAATCCCTCTTCAAACCTTCTACACCGTCAATACTCGTTTGGGGATCTCTTATAGAATTATGAAAACTTAGTCAGAGTTTCAAAGCGTGATGCATAATCACCAACAGTCATGTTTCCCTGTCGAAGATTAACAAACCCTCTCTTCTTCTCAAGCCGGACTAAAAGTGGGATATACTTCTCGAAGAAGCATTTAATAAACAACTTCCATGTAATCATTCTGCCCTCAGCCTCCAATGATCTTCTCTTGCCTCTCCACCAGAAGTCTGCTCCTTCAGTTAACATGAAGGCAGCATAAGTCACTTTCAAATCATCTCTGCTGCGCACAATATCAAATATCTTCTCTATCTCTTGTACCCACCATTCAGCCTTCTTTAGGTCATAGTCCCCTCAGAATTGTGGTGGCTTCCCTTTCAGGAATGTAATCAATCCTACCTCTTCAGCTTCAATAGCTATTATTTGATTCTACAGTTTTTGCTGCTCTTTGTTTATTTGCAGCATCTCCGCATTCTGATGTCTTTGTAATAACAAGGCAGCAGCTATCGTTTCCATGATATTGGGAGTCGCAGATGACTCTCCTGCATTTCCAGTAGGATTAACCTCACCGTCGTCAGCTCCATTAATGGTTCCCTCAGGAGATTTGTCACCACTAATAATCGGACTTCCTCTTTCATGAGTCATGATTCTATAAAAGAAATCATCCGCTCTCATCAGTATGACATATAATACTACATAGACAGGTATATAAATACCATATGCCATACTAATGCTAATTATCGCATCGGGTTCGGACACACTACCCAACTTCTAAGCATAGTTAAAATCCGATGTGGACTCAACTAGAAACGGCTGGTAACAACATCCTAGACCTCACAGTCCGATTAGAATCGAACTCTATGATACCAAAATGAGACACCCCGTTGTGTCATTAATTTTTTATTAATCTTAATCGCGTGCTTAACATTAAAAATACGTAAAAAAAAATTAAAACTTAATACTAATCATATAACTTCTGCAAAATAAACACGCCAAAGATATAATATATAAATACACACATATTTGTTCATTACATTAACAAAACACTGTTTAGGGTATCCTATCAGTAGGATCCCTTGCAGGTACATACTTACACAAATTATTATAGTCAGTGGAAAATAAAACATCTTATAAGACTCACTGGCCCTAGACACTAAACTGCATTACTGGAATCCGCAGCTCGTCCTCCCGCCTCTGGTTCATACGTAGTTCCATCTAACTCCTCAGCAACTGGTTCCTCCATCGGGTCTTCTCGTACGATCACATTAGAATAAAATACAACACACATAAAGATAGGATATCATACAATAAATGTCAAAAGCGGAAAAGAGTCAGAGCATATCATACAATAAATGTCACAGACAATACATAACTAACAAATCATCCTCAAATTAATGTACCATCCTCTACCCCAATATCTCACAACTGCACTTTTATACTGACGTGGCCACTACTAATCCTGTCACACATTCCTCGTTTGGAATGTCAGTCAGTCGTCCAGGTGATGCGTTCCCAAAGCCGGTGCACATTCTCATCCATGGTGAGAATGCTCATGCAAAGCAATGATACTATAGCAGCACAGTACCATCGGTGCACACCCTGGTTCTCTCTCATCTCTATCAAGGGTGCTCATGCATAGCAATGATACTATAGTTGCACAACTTAAATTCTAAGGTGGAACGGTCTAACGAGAACTCTTAACCTCGTATATTCCAAATATACGGTTGTGAATAACAACGTAAACACATGAATATCACATAAATTCTAAGGTGGAACGATCTAACGTAAACTGTTGACCTCGTATATTCTAGGTGACGTGTTCCCAATGCCGGTGCACATTCTCATCCATGGTGAGAATGCTCATGCAAAGCAATGATACTATGGTAGCACAGTACCGTCGGTGCACACCCCGGTTCTCTCTCATCTCTATCAAGGGTGCTCATGCATAGCAATGATACTATAGTTGCACAACTTAAATTCTAAGGTGGAATGGTCTAACGAGAACTCTTGACCTCGTATATTCCAAATATCCGGTTGTGAATAACAACGTAAACACATGAATATCACTAACCCATATTAATAACATCTTAGTGCCTTAACCTTCCATCAAAGCCTTAACACATATTCTATGTCAACCTTCCTCTTTAAAATAACTCATTTAGGTTAGGCACCTCTAAGTCACCATTATCCTCACACCCAAACAATTATCTCCCGAACAATATATATCTTTGCTTAAAATCCGCTAAGCACAATATTAAAACCAGGCAAATCATGCATATCACAATATCAACAACATATTCCTATATCACCAAAATAACACAATATCAAGAATATTCAAACACCAAAAATAACACGTCACATGCAGTGGAATACCTCAACCAGCGTATCACAATAAATTCGATAACATAAAATTAAACATCAACAAATACTTAAAATCAACCTAATGTCGATAAACCTACAATCCCCGAATCCATTGGTTTTACAGAAAGGGTTTCCAATGTGATTTTGGTCTTGTCGATTACTCAACTACTAGTAGGGTTTATGTCGCCCTACACAATTTTTATAGAATATACTACTTATCGATTCCGACGATAGGATGATTCTTTCCCCCACCTAATTGACGTGCGCGCTTTCCCGTAAAAGCTCTGAATGCTTCCATGCTACTGCCAAGAACCTCTGCACGGTGTCCAAAAACATCCACAAATCTGACACCATCCATCCTTACACATCCACCATTCCGCTTTGCATCCCGATTAAACGTACTAGTAACACAATTCACCGGAAATACCAAATACCAACCGAATCAACAATAGGGTTTCAAATAACTAAATCTATTTGAATCAAGAGACAAAATCGATGGAAAAACTTATGAGAACAACATCTAGACATAAGAAAAATCGGATTCAAATTAAGCTCATGAATCCTAGGGAAAAGCTACCAAAACAGGGCAACTGTTCGAGCTCCATTCCTCTGGCCACATAGCTCTGTTTAAAACACTGAACGGTGACAATGAAGAACTAGACTTCCTAAACCATCTCACAAAGTTTCAGCCCTATCCAACGGTTAAAACATCTCAGATCGTAATTCTTTGGTGACAGCTTAGATGGTATCCGGTTGAATTTCTCATCTCCCAGGCCTACTGTCCGAGCTTCATATCTCACACTATGGTGGTTTTTTTTTTCCAAATTCAGACCGTTGGATATGAAGAACCACAAGTCTTGAACCGTCTTATAAAACTTGGGAATGATCCAACGGTTGAAGAGTGTTTCAAGACTCCCTCACCGCGATTGCTCCAACTTGGTTACAAAGCTCCCAACAAAGGCTTCTTGCAACTATTGAGATTTCTCTCTCAATTCTTCTCCTATAATCCGAAGTAGTGGTTGATAAAGAGATTTAAGGAGATGAGGAAGATAACTAAGATCATAAAAGTGAGGGTTTACCTCTAGATAATAAACGAAAGTGAAAGAATGATCAAGTTGTGCAAGAACAACAATGGAGTTTTTGAAGAAAAAGTGAAGAAGAAATGGAAGAGATGAAGAAGTGAGTGAAGGGGGAGGGAGTCCACGGTTTTGAGGAGTATTTATAGGCTAGATTTAGGCTTTGTTTGGTTATAAGGAATTGGTTTAATGGGTTTTGTGAATATTTAATTAATATAAGCTTAACCATAGTTAATAGTTAACTTAACTAAGGTTATGTTACTAATTAGGGTTAAAAAGTATGTGGCTCACAATTAATGTAGGTGTGACTGATTTTGGGCCACATCTAATGAGTCATCCATGACTCATCGATTTATTCCCTTAGCGGTTCCCAGAAATCCCGTACGTAGCTCCGTCAGTTACCCGATTTCGATTATTGAGAGGAAAATGATGGAATGAAAGCAAAATGAAATAGGTATTGAAGTTGACACTGGAAAACACAAGAAGGGGTGTTGGATTGTGTTTGTTAAGAATTTTTGAAAACAACCTTTAAAACAGTTTTTGCACACAAGGATATTAGAAACAGAAGCAAGCACAAGGAAATATATCTTCTTTTAAAACGCTTTAACAAAAGCAATATCAAAACCCCTCAGTTAATAAGAAACAAATAAAGCTGTTAGAGTTTAGAGATAGAAGAATCACACAAGATGTTTTGTCCTGGTTCACTCTCTTCCAACCAAGAGCTACATCCAGTCCTTTCTACATGAAGGTTTTTCTCCACTATTTTCAAAAAGATTAAAACCCAGTATTTAGCACTTCTCCAGGCTACAAGTATTTCTTTCTTACCAAGCCTTTTCAGGCTCTAACTCTAACAAAGAGATTTAATGTTTGATCTTCTTAACTCACTTGGTGTGAGGATATGACAGTTTAAGATCAAATGAATATTTTCACAATATTCAAACTAAGAAATACTGACTCTTGCTCTTAAAGAAATATGAGTATGAGTGATTGTAGTTTGACAAAAGTTGAGCTTGCAAGGTTGTGCAGTCCCGCATTTCTTCAGTATCTCAGGCCTTCTATTTGTAGTGACCTTCTTCTTCACTTGTATTTCTTCAATGGTTATTTTGAATAATCCCGAGTACAGATAGCATTTAATGCATGATATCCGTTGTGACTGATAGCTTGATTGTGGCAAGCTAAATAATACTCTTGGTTATCGAGGTAGCATGAAATTGGAGGCTTACTGCTCTGAGTATTACAGCTTGAGAACTCGTTGTTCCTCCTTTGTGTACAATCCATCTTTTTCAGCCATAAAGTTATCATCGTACAGATCGTTTTGTAGTATCTCATTGTACGATTTCTGCTTTTTGCATTTCTTGATGGTACTATGTTTCTTTTACAACAAGGTAAAACATTAAAGCAGATAGGACAAATGTGAAGAACGCATATTCTATTGAAATAAGTATTAATCGTTTGAAATAAATTCAAGAGATTCGGATTGCATTTAATTCATTCAAACGTGGAGCTCATCTACTTTAAGAAACTCCGTCTACTTAGTTATATGTGAAGCTAAGTCTGTTCAATATTTTATTTTTCTTGTCCGATGACGTAGCATATCCTCTTGTCTATCAAGCCTTTAGACTTGCTATTCCTCAATGAGTTATAAAGATCTCCGTCCAGTTACGTGGTAGTTAGAGCTCGTCTACTAGATTACCTTATTTTTCAGTTCATTTACTTCTACTAATTACTTTCGTCTGCTTATGTTGCAAGATGAACGCACTTATTATCAAGTCTTTGGACTTGCTGTATCTAACAAGTTATTTTGGTATTCGTCTAGCAAACATTTAGAGCCTCGTCTACTTAAGAAAACCAGTCTACTCAAATAAATAAGTAACTTTACCAAAATATTGAGCAGCCCGTCTACAATGGTGGACGCGTATTTTTCAATGAAAACTTATCCCATGTTTCTTTTACTTATATTTAAATATTCCTGCATAACTGAAAGCACATGTTAGATCTCAACTAACACTTTACCAAGTAAATTTAATCCTTTTGTTAGCATCAAAATTTAGAGATTATTTAATCCAAAACCACTTTGGTTCCAACAATCTCCCCCTTTTTGATGATGAAAAAACTAATTAAATTTGAAAAGCAAAGTGTAAGTGAGCTTGCAGGGCTCCCCTTAAGACAAAGCATTCAAATATTTAAGCAGAAAAAGCATATGAAAAACAACTGCATATAAGCTAACAGATAGATGCAACAACTTATCATACTTAGAGTATATATGAAGGAATAAATAAGGATAGTCCGAAGATATCAAAGCAAATAAGCAAACATAAGTATCATAGCAGTTATCAAGTAGAAAAGAATATGAATATGCAGATAAATATGAGTTTTTCAAAACTGACTTTATATATATATATATATATATATATATATATATATATAAACGAATCGCTTTCCTTTCCTTTCTTCCCTTTTTTGTCATCAGCCAAAAAGGTAAAAGGAGTGGACCATCATTGTCAGTATAAAATAAAGAAGGATAAAAGGTTAAGGTTAGGCAGGAGGAGGTGGTGGAGGTGGAGGGTTCTGAATCTGGCTTTTCTTGAAATCCATGAGGAATTCCAACATTTTATTCACAACCTCTAAGGTTGGAGCCATAGAAACTTGGACTCTCTGAGAGACTTCTTCTGTGATTTTCTGTCATCTTTTCAACTTTTTCTTCAACTAATTTCCCAACCCTTTCATCAACAATTTTTCCAAGAACCTCTTCAAGATTAGGTGGCAGAGCCTGTTGCCTTGAGCTTTCATCAAACTCTTGAAATGTGCTTAATGTTCTTGAATGATTTGAAGGGTGCATCACAGCTAGAGCTAAAGGTTGAGAAGAGTGTTTTTCTGATGAGATCTGATTGTGAGTGGATTCAGTTGTTTCTTCTAAGCCAACAATAGTGGCATTTTGATTAGGTTCTTCAACAACAGTTTTATCTGTGAGAGGCTCCGAAGTAGGTGAAGGGATCACTGAGACTTATTTTGCCCATCTGATGGGGTAGATGAATTCCACATTTTTACTATTTATAGGAAGTCCCCAAAGGTCTTTATAGATCATATACCTGAAATTTGAAAGGCCACACTTCCCTCCGACCTTAGGAACTTCCTTCTTCTCTTCTTTAGTCAGTCCAGAGGAAGATGCCTCTCTTGTGCAGTGAATAATGAGATTTCCAGAAATCTGCAGCACGATGTTCATTGATCAACCCAATGGATTCAGTATGAAAAAAGAAATCCAGCAATTGAGTAGTCAAAAGTTTCTTGATGTAGATCAAGCATTGCTGATTCAGCTTCAGGCATGACTCCTTTGAATCTTCTGTTTTTCTTGTCCTTGTCCTTATTCACATCTACCATCGGCAGTCTTGGACAGATTCTATAAGGCATGATTCCAACTCTGGTTGCTTCATTATGTCTCAGTCAGGATGGAGGGACAAAATGTGTGGCTCTATCAACTCTGAAATGACTGAATTCCCACTTCAGCATTTCATAGATGAGCTGATCCAGGAAGAAATCAGAGGCTCTCCCATAGACTCTGGGATGCTCAAAGGATACCCACTTTGTGTCCCTTTGCATGATCATGGGAACATGCTTTGAGGATCTTGCTCTTTGCTCAGGGATGGTAGGAAGATTTTTTCTTTTGGGGCCAGTCTCCCAAACAGGTATAATATGCCTCTTAACTCTATCAGTGAGGTGTATGAAAGGAGGAGTTTTGACAAGGTTAGGGTAAAATTTTCTAGGGGGGATTTGTTTAGGGGTAGGTGAGTGACTAATGGTCCTAAGTTGTTGTGCATTTGTCAAGGCACAATTTTGATTAATTTACAGTCAGGATGAGGTAGGCAAAGGGGTTCAACAGGTGGGCTGACTTCTTCCTCAAACTCAGGTAGAGGATAGCATCTATTGGGAATGTGTTCGGGTTCAGGTTGGTGAGAGTGAAACAGAACTCTCCATTCCCTTTTTACCTTGGCCCAATCCTCAGATTTGCCATCATAAAGAACATAATTTGGGGGTGAAGGGAAATAGGGTTCTCAAGGGTTTGGGGAAAGGAGCACTAGGGGAAATGCCATCATCTGGTTGATTGAACCAGGGATCATCGGCAGGGATAATAGGTTGAAGTTGTGGAGTGGCTATTTGTGTTGGTTGGGGTGAAATGGGTGTGGGAATGCACATATCATCTGGAGTGGAGACAGTAACGATATCATCAACATGAACATCATCAACTCTAGTTTCTAGACTAGACACTAAGGCATCTACTGCTATTTGAACATGATCACTAGTAGAGATGGTTACCTTAGAAGTCTTAGTTGTTCTGGTTTTTCTTGCCGGTTGCCTTCTAGGTTTTGTTGAGAAAGGCACAACAGCCTCAGCAGTAGCAACAGAAGTCTTATGCTTCTTTAGGATTGTACTGATAGGAACGTTGTCCTCATTAGCTTCCTCGTCTTCATTGTGTGAGAAGATGACTCTTCTTTGTTTCTTCACAACAAGAGCATCAGAAGGTTCCCTGATAACATGCCACCAGCTGGTCTCTTCGCAGGCTTCCTTGCTGCAGTGGTCTTTTTCTTGATATTCTTCTTTGGCTCCATAGCCTCAACAGTGTTTTATTCTACCATTTCCTCTTTCATTTTCATCAGCTCCTCAGTTATGGCCATTGCAACAGCATCATAGGTACTGAGGTTCATGTTAGCTATATTCATTTTACCAAAGTCTGCAGCCGACATTGGTTTTTCAGTTAAGATCCTAGCTTGCTCCTCGGGAGTCCCTACAGCAAGAATTTCATGAATTCTTTGAGCCTTGAAAATCTTAGAAAGAAGATGGCAATAGGGAAATGCTGAGAGTCTTTTCTTGTTCATCACAGCATCTCTAAATCTTCCATACATAATTCTTGGAAGATTGATCTTCGTTTGAGTGAGAGGATGGCAGAGGCAGAATTTGTGAAGAGATGAGAGGTTGTCTTTAGATCCAACCTTATGAAGAACCACCTTATTAAGAAGCTGATGAAGGATGCGAACAATGTCCTTCATTTCAACAGCTTTCCAAGTGTGAGTTCTGACTGTGTCTTCTTTCATGAGACAGACTTCAATGGTCTCAGAGCCACCCAAATCAGCTTCACACGACTCAGTAAAAACTAAACCTTCCTGAGCACAGAAAATGGCATCAGCAATAGTCTTCTCCGAGACTACAATCTTCTTTCTTAACACCGTAGAGAAGAAGTCAGTATAAGTCACTTGAACATTCCTCCAGAAATACCTAATCAGGTTGGGAAAGACAGAGACTTTCTCTATGAAGAGGCCTCCCCACCCAGCTGCATTAACATACTTGCTTATGTCTAAGTTGAAGTCTTGCAACACTCCAAAGTTGAAATGATGCTCAATTGCCAAGTTGAGCTTGTCCACGTTGAAGGTTGAAGAAGAAGCCAGTTTAGGTGATCAGAGAGCTTAGGGTTTGAAAGCAGAGAGAGAGAGATAGCTCGAGAGGTTAGGGAAGTGTAAAGTTTTTCTCTGAGGGAAAATATTCTTTTAAAAGAATTTTGAATCCCAAAGGTTAAAAAAAAACTTTTGACATGACATGTCATTATGGATAAAACGGCGTTGGTAACTTGGAACTATAAAAAGGTCTTTATGGGATTGATGGAAGTACTGACTCAGCAAAGATAATAAAGGATAAATTTGTCATTGAGACAAAATAAATGCATTTATTAAAAAAATAATAAAAATATGGTTAAACACAGGCAGATGTGGACTCATCTGAAACTATACAACGGACGCGGTAACCAACAACAGTGGATGCGTCATATGGACGTGCAACACAACATGCAATAGACGCACAACTTTTAATAGGTAATAGACGTGCATAAATAGTAGACACAAAGATTAACAAAGTAAATTTTTCTCAAGGTTGGATGCCTAAATTAATCCACACATATCATATTAAGATGCTTCCTAATAAAGATAAATCTATCCTCTGCAAGAGGTTTAGTAAAGATATCTGTCCATTGATGGTCAGTATCTACAAATTGAATATCAAACATACCTTTTTGCACATGATCCCTAATAAAATGATGTTTAATCTCTATGTTCTTAGCTCTAGAATGCAAAATTGGATTCTTAGATAGATTTATTGCAGCAGTATTATCACACATAAATGGAATTCTACTTACAAACACATTGTAGTCCTCCAATTGATGTTTGATCTAGAGAAGTTGTGAGCAACAACTTGCATCTGATATATACTCAGCTTCAGCAGTTGATAAGGCAATGGTACTTTGTTTTTTGCTTGACCATGAGACAAGATTAGCTCCAATGAAGTGACATCCTCCACTAGTACTTTTTCTTTCAATTCTATCTCCAGCATAGTCAGCATCACAGAAACCAACTAATCTGTAATATTCATTTTTCTTAAAGTACAAAACAAGATTAGTAGTACCTTTTAAATATCTAAAAATTCTCTTAACTACTGATAAGTGAGATTCTCTAGGATCGGATTGAAATCGAGCACATAAACATACAATGAACATAATATCAGGCCTAGATGCAGTAAGATATAAGAGAGATCCTATCATACCTCTGTATACCTTTTGGTCTACCTTTTTCTCTTTATCATCTTTGTTCAATATGGAAGTGGGGTGCATAGGAGTATTCATTGGCTTATAATCTATACCTTCTTCTTGAGAGAAACCTTGAGCAACAAGTCTTGCTTTGTTTCTGATTACCTTACCAGTTTCATCAAGTTTGTTTCTGTAGACCCACTTTTTTCAATCACTGATTTGTCTTTGGGCAGGGGAACCAGAGTCCAAACGTCATTTCTTTCAAACTGATTGAGTTCTTCTTGCAAGGCTAGAATCCAACCATCATCTAGCAGAGCCTCGTCCACAGTCTTTGGTTCTGACTCAGAGTCTAGTCCAGAAATATCTTGTTCTCTGAAGGTTGATCTGGTTCTTAGCTTGTCATTGGGGTTTCCAATGATTTGATCTTGTGGATGATAATTCTTGAAGTACCAATATTTTTGAACTATATCATGTTGAGAAGTGGAAGTTTCTGGTTGCTGAGTGGGGTCATCTGCTTGAACATCAACTTTTATCTTTGGTGAGTCTCCTGGAATGTTTAGATCAAGATCTGCAAAAGCTTCATCTAGCTCTGATAATTTCTTATCAGGCTGTTTGTCATCAAACTTGACATGAATACTTTCCTCTACTATCAGAGTCCTAGAATTATAAACTCTAAAGCCTTTAGATGTTTCAGAATATCATAATAGTATTCCATTATCTGTTTTAGCATCAAACTTACCAAGTTGATCTTTAGTATTTAGTATATAGCATTTACAACCAAAAGGGTGAAAATAAGATATGTTGAGTTTTCGTCCTTTCCATAGTTCATAAGGAGTCTTATTCAGGATAGGTCTAATGTATATTCTGTTATGAATGTAGCAGGCAGTATTAACAGCTTCAACCCAGAAGTGTCTAGGGACAAAGTTGTCATTGAGCATAGTCCCAGCCATCTCTTGAAGAGATCTGTTCTTTCTCTCTACCACACCATTTTGTTGTGGTGTTCTAGGTATTGAGAAGTTGTGAAGGATACCACCTTCTTCACAGAATTTATGAAATAACTCATTTTCAAACTCTCCCCCATGGTCACTTCTGATTGAAGTGATACACATGCCTTTTTCATTCTGTACACGTTTACAGAATACAGAAAAGACCTTAAAAGACTCATCATTGTGAGTTAGGAACATAACCCATGTCCATCTAGTGTAATCATCTACTATGACAAGACCATATTTCTTACCACTGGCAGAGGTAGTCCTTGTTGGACCAAAAATATCAAGATGTAGTAACTCTAGTGGTCTATTGGTACTTACAACATTCTTAGATTCAAAAGAACCTTTGACTTGTTTTCCCTTTTGACATGCATCACAGAGAGCATCAGATTTGAACTTAAGGTTTGGTAGTGCTCTCACGAGGTTATGCTTGTTTAGCTTTGAAATTAATTTCAAGCTTGCATGACCTAGCCTTTTGTGCCAAATCCATCGCTCATCTTCAATGGATACTAAACATGAGACACTTTGATTTGAGAGGTCCTCCAAGTCAATCTTATAGAGATTGTTTTACTTTTTAACAGTGAATAAAAGTGATCCACCATCTTTCTTGACAATACACATGTTCTTATCAAAAGAAACTGCATATCCAATGTCACATAATTGACTTATGCTCAGTAGATTGTGCTTCAAGCCATTTACTAAAAGAACCTTATCAATGGAGGGAAATGGATGTTTACCCATTTTACCTATACCAATGATTTTCCCTTTATGATTTCCTCCAAATGTGACCCAGCCACCATCTTTGGGCTTAAGGTTTTGGAATATAGACCTTTCTCCCATAATGTGTTGTGAGCAACCACTGTCCAAGTACCAAGACATCTGGTTTCTTCCTGTTGTTAAGTAAATCTGCAACAGGTATTATTTTATCTTTAGGTACCCAAACTGACTTGGGTCCTTGCTTGTTAGTTGTTACTGGATAAGTATGCTTAGCATGTTTATTGTGTATGCATCTAGATGTAATAAGCCCACTTTTTTCACACACTTTGCAAAAGGTGTTGGACGAGCTAGACTTAGCTTTGGTATATTTATTTGGAACTTTTGAAGCTCTAGGCTGTGTAAGTGGTTTTGACTTTTTGTGAGATGCATCGTGCTTTTCTTTGTCATAACCAAGACCAGATTTATCATGAGGTGACCTAGAGTACCTTAAAATGAGACTAAGCTTATTTGAGCCACCTACAAGCTTTGACAGAGAATCTGTTATATATGTTACATCTCGTTTCAGTTTTGTAACTTCACAAGAAACATCAGGTTCACACACCATTTTGTCATCTAGACTGACATTCACTGATTTTAGTATGTCATTTTCATTTTTAAGGTTTTGTTTCTCAGTGCAGACCCTATCATATTCTCTAGTCAGTTTACAAAACTTCATTTTGAGACTCTTATAATCTCGTGATAGTATAGACGACTCATGTAACAATTCATCAAAAGCATTTTGAAGAGTGGACGGTTCAGAGTCCATTACCTCAGCATCAGTGTATTCACTTTCTGATGCAGTGTCTGCCATGAGACAGATATTTGCCTCTTCCTCAGCTTCATTTTCTTCATCTGGAGAAGACAGATGAAGATCCTCCCAAGTAGCCATTAAGCCTTTCTTCTTTTTGAAGAATTTCTTTTTATCCTTTAGCTAAGGGCAGTCAGCTTTGAAATTACCAGGTTTCTTGCATTCAAAGCACAAGGGTGGACCTTTTTCCTTGGAGCCTGACTTCTCCTTGGAAAGCTTTTTGTTGAGTTGCTTCCTTCTGAAACCACCTTTATTTCTCCACATATGTTGAACCTTCCTGGAAATAAAGGATAATTCATCCTCGTCTGGTCCTTCATCATTATCAGAAGATTCAGACTCATCAGATGACTCAACAGCTTTGAGAACTTTTGATGAACGTGCTTTCTTTGCCTTTAGGGCAATAGATTTTCCTTTTTTGGAATTTTCTTCTTCATTAAGTTCAAGTTCATGAACATTGAGAGATCCAAGAAGCTCTTCCAGAGAGAGTGTATTCAGGTTTTTGGCTTCCTGAATGGCAGTTACTTTGGGTCTCCATTGCTTGGATAGATTTATCAGGATTTTTCTGACATGATCTCTATTTTCATAAACTTTTCCAAGAGATCTGAGACTGTTGGTGATGGTTTGGAATCTTCCAAACATTTGGTCTATAGTTTCATGTTCACCCATCTTGAACAGTGCATACTGATGAACCAGCATGCTGATCTTTGATTCCTTAACTTGTGAACCTTCATGAGCTAGGGCAAGAGTATCCCAAATCTCTTTAGCGGTATTGCAGCTGTGAACTTTGTCATGTTGAGATCTGGTTATAGCACACATGAGATAGTGCTTAGCCTTCAGATTAAGCTAATGTTGGTTTTTCTGCTCTTGAGTCCATTGGGCTCTAGGAACAACAACTCCAGCTTCATCTCTTGGTTCAGTGTGGCCAGTTTCAATCAGCTCCCAAATATCTACATTCTGTGCATCCAAGAAGACCATCATTCTCTTCTTCCACTAGCAATAATCTGTTCCATCAAAGAGAAGAGGTCTGTTGACAGCTTGTCCTTCTGCATCCATGGTTATTGGATTGTACTCCCTTAGCACTTGTTAGATGCTCAACCCTTTCGAGGCTGAGCTCTGATACCAACTGAAGTTGACACAGGAAAACACAAGAAGGGGGGTTGAATTATGTTTGTTAATAATTTTCGAAAACAACCTTTAAAACAGTTTTGCACACAAGGAAATTAGAAACAGAAGCAAGCACAAATAAATAGATCTTCTTTTAAAAAGCTTTAACAAAAGCAATATCAAAACCCCTCAGTTAGTAAGAAACAAATAAAGCTGTAAGAGTTTAGAGATAGAAGAATCACAAAAGATGTTTTATCCTGGTTCACTATTTTCCAACCAAGAGCTACGTCCAGTCCCTTCTACTTGAAGGTTTTTCTCCACTATTTTCAAATAGATTACAACCAAGTCTTCAACACCTCTCCAGGCTACAAGTATTTCTTTCTTACCAAGCCGAGAGATTTAATGTTTGATCTTCTTAACTCACTATGTGTGAGGATATGACAGTTTAAGATCAGATGAATATTTTCACAATATTCAAACTAAGAAATAATGTCTCTAGCTCTTATAGAAATATGAGTATGGGTGATTGTAGTTTGAAAAAAGTTGAGCTTGCAAGGTTGTCCAGTCCCGCGTTTCTTCAGTATCTCAGGTCTTCTATTTATAGTGACCTTCTTCTTCACTTATATTTCTTCAACGGTTATTTTGAATAATCCCGATTAGAGATGGCATTTAATGCATGATATCCATTGTGACTGATAGCTTGATTGTGGCAAGCTAAATAGTACTCTTGGATATCGAGGTAGCATGAAATTGGAGGCTTACTGCTCTGAGTATTGCAGCTTGAGAACTCGTTGTTCCTCCTTTGTGTACAATCTAGCTTTTTCAGTCATAAAGTTGTCATCGTACAGATCATTTTGAAGTATCTCATTGTACGATTTCTGCTTTTTGCATTTCTTTATGGTACTATGTTTCTTTTACAACAAGGTAAAACATTAAAGCAGATAGCACAAATGTGAAGAACACATATTCTATTGAAATAAATATTAATCATTTGAAATAAATTCAAGAGATTCGGATTGCATTCATTCAAACATGGAGCTCGTCTACTTTAAGAAACTCCGTCTACTTAGTTATATGTGAGACTAAGTCTGTTCAATATTTTATTTTGCTTGTCCGATGACGTGGCATATCCTCTTGTCTATCAAGTCTTTGGACTTGCTATTCCTCAATGAGTTATAAAGATCTCCGTCCAGTGACGTGGCAGTTAGAGCTCGTCTACTAGATTACCTTATTTTTCAGTCCATTTACTTATACTAATTACTTCCGTCTGCTTACGTGGCAAGATGGACGCCCTTATTATCAAGTCTTTGGACTTGCTGTATATAACAAGTTATTTTGGTATTCGTCTAGCAAACATTAAGAGCCTCGTCTACTTAAGAAAACTCGTCTACTCAAATAAATAAATAAGTAACTTACCAAAATATTGAGCTACCCGTCTAAAGGGTGGACGCATATTTTTCAATGAAAACTTATCTCATGTTTCTTTTACTTATATTTTAATATTCCTGCATAACTGAAAACACATGTTAGATATCAACTAACATTTTGCCAAGCAAATTTAATCCTTTTGTTAGCATCAAAATTTAGAGATTATTTAATCCAAAACATTTTTGGTTCCAACAGGTATGGTTTATTTGAGGTGGATGCACAAAATTGAAGAGATGTGGGAGGTTTACAACCATGTAAAATGAGTGGTTAAGAGTGCGTAGATGTGTCTTGTTAATAACCGCGAAAGCTTGGGGGGTATTTTGTTCATTTTACCAAAAAGTCATGATTACTAGCATTTAATGCTCATAAATGCTTGGTGACTCATCCTCCATGAGTCATCATATATGAATCGTTTTCCGGTTCTCTTGACGGGTCTCTACAGTTCCGTTTTCGACTCCGTCGGTTTCCCGATTAGGGGTTCTGTCTGTTTTTCGATCGTAAATTTTCAAAATAACCAAACTCGTTGGAAATTTGTTTTAAACATAAACCATTTTGTTCACGAGTCAAAATTAGGTTGTCTGATCATTAAAATCTTAATGTCAGTGAAAACACAGACTGTTTTTCGTCTGAATTTTTACCAAAATTCGTCTGAATAAACATAACATTTCATTTCTGATCAGAAATTTGGAAAGTAGAAATCATCACGGACAAAATATAAAAAATCTACAAATTTCAGTTTTGGGTCAATTTATGGTTTTCTACCGGCATAAAATTATACTGTCAGTAAAAACGCAGACCGGTTTTCGTCTGAGTTTTAAACCCAAAATTTCACTGTAACCTTCTACCATAAAAGAGACTATGAATATGATTTTATTTTACTTAAAATCACTTTCTAACTCTCAGATTAAAATATAATTAATTTTATTTTAACCGGTTAAACAGCATAATTAAAAATCAGGCTGTTACAAAACCAATTTCTATGGTTTTGTCTCATCAAGGACTACAATCTTAACACACAAGAATATGAATTTTAGTGCAGCCACTGAAATTCTCAGAAATTGCGTTTTAGTCCCTAAGGACTCATAAATTCATAACTTTCAATATTCACATCCAAATCAATCCAAACCAATTTCTATATTCTTACATATTCATTCAATCCTCATAAAAATTATTCAAACAATTTAAATCATCCTGCAACCCTATTAAATAGCCAAGGCCGAATGGCCTAAATAAGTGATTTAGATAATTTTCTCAAATAGTCATGCATCATATAATCATATTCAACATCAATAGTAATTCTTCCACAAACACAAACATCAATCAATCCCTCCAAGAGGATCACACATATATAAAAAACAAATTTTGTTAGACTCAATGACTTAGAGATTTTGATATATGACAAATACAACTTAATGTGTATGCAAGTGTTTTTAGTGTCAAATAGCAAAGATAGGTATCAAGCAGTAATCAACAAGTTCAGTGAGCAATTAAAGGAGAATATTCAAGGAAGAACTTGAAGAAATCAAAGAGCAAAGATAGAGATCAAAGGATCATCAAGACAAAAGCTTAACGGAGAAATTTAGAAGTTAAGTCTTAAATGATTTGTAAGAGAAAGAAATCTCTTAATTACAAAGAAGCTCAACTAAAAAGATGCATGAAGAAAATCAAATTTCATAACGTGCATTAAAAGGAATAAGTTTTTGTTAATGAAAATGATTTTTGGAAATAAGATTTCATAAGAAGCGCTCGTCCAACAGAAGTAATAGAAGCGCTCGTCCAACACAAGTGATAGAAGCGCTCGTCCAACACAAGTGAAAGAAGCGCTCGTCCAACAAGTGACAGAAGCGCTCGTCCACTGAAGTGACACAAGCGCTCGTCCAACAAGTGACAGAAGCACTCGCCCACTAAAGTGACAGAAGTGCTCGTCCACTAAAGTGACACAAGCGCTCGTCCACTGAAGTGACAGAAGTGTTCGTCCACTAAAGTGACAGAAGTACTCGTCCACTCAAGCCTTTGGACTTGTTAAGTCCTTAATGAGAAGCCCCGTCCAATGACGTGGCATATGGAGCTTGTCTACTAGCTCGTCCGATGTAAAGTCTTAATTCAAAATGGCTAGATGGATGCGCTTATTTTCAAGATGGACGCGGATTCTATAAGAACTATCAGAATCTTATTTCAAGAACCAGAATCAAGAAAACAGATTCTGTTAATCAGATCCAAATCTGTTTTGATTGATCCCAACGACTATAACTTGTTTTCTATATAAAGAGGGATCAAAGGAACACTTTTTACGAATCAATCATAACGATCACAACATCATAACAATATACACATATCATTCATCATCTTTCTTGAGCTTATTGTGAAAAGAGTGTTTCGTTCTCATAAGTGCTTCAATTTATATATCTGACTATTGAGAGTTAGGAATCAATTTTTTGTTTTACTTTTCGATTGTAAAGAGAGAGGGAGTCTCTCTGTGTGATTAGGGTGAGGTATCCCTAAGGAAGAACATTGAGGCTCTTCACAAGAGTGTGGTATTTTGAGGTGAAGGAGTGTGCGAAAACCCACATGTGGAGTGGGGACTGGATGTAGGTCACAATGGAGGTGACTGAACTAGGATAAATCTGGTTGTGTGGTATCTCTAAACTCAAACTCCTTTACTTTCTGTTTATGATCAAGAACCTGTGATTTTGATGTTTGAAGTTCAATATAATTTCTGTTCTTGATCTGTATAAACTGTATTGAAACCTGAGTCTGATTGTAATCAAGTCTGTGTTAACTGTGTTCAAAACTGAGTTGATCAAAACCATTCTTGATTGCTGAAACAGAACTAATACTGAAACTGAAACCTGCAAGTTCGTTCTTAATTGTTAATGCTTATATCTGAAACTTGCATAACTTGTATTTCGTTATTATTGAGTTTAGAACCCGAATCTATTCTGAATTAATCTTTCTTATCTTCATGGAAAGATTTTAAGAAGACCCAATTCACCCCCCTCTTGAGTCGTTGAAGCCAAAACAACAAATTTCACAAATTTCACACTTATGATTTACACGACCATTTATACTAAGTAACATTAAATAAACCATCAACATATCTACCCTAAGGTAGGATGATGGTAATCTCCCCCATACCTTTGTTGATCACTTGAAACTCAAGCAAGAATAGGATGATGTTCACCTAGAGCTCAAGGTTTGAACCAACAAAACCTAGCCATGAACCATGATGGCGTGAATCCGCAAGTGAACGGCTTCGTCGTCAAGTAATAAAAAGATCGAACCCACAGAGACCGTGATCTTAAATAACAATTAATTATTAAATCAATTAAACTAGACAAGAAAAAGATTTGGAAAAGATTTGGTTACTAAAATAAGAGTTAAATAGCAAATCAAATATTTAAAACGCAATCAATTAAAATCGTAATCAAATATAATCTGGGATTTTTCAATATCAAAAGAGATTTCCAGGAATTGGGTTACCAACAAGACTGCTCATGCTACTAAATTGACTACCCCTCTTGTTAATAATCAAAATTGCTTTGAAGGTGAATTTATCCTAAATAAGTTAATGTTCCCTCTCGGGATATAAGAACCGTGCCCAATTAAACCAACCCCAACTCTCGTCGTAATTGAATTTAAATTGAACCCTTTAAGCTTTGTGACAATTCAGTGAACCCTCGAAGGACCGCTTCTAACTCTCGTGATTTAAGTCCTATGTTCAATCCATATAGATCCAATACCTAAGTTCACCGCTAGGTTCATCCTTAGATTATCTATGACATGCAAATAAGTGTGCACCAAATTCACAAGTAATTCATGTAATAGGAATCAAATCGAAAGGAAATTGGAATTAACAAAGGGAAAACATCAATTCATAACATAAAACGAGTCTTGGGCATAACCCCAATTCCTAGAAATAAAAAGACTACTCAAGCATTGCCATGTTCATAGCAAGCTTGATTAACAAAAGCATAAAAAAACCTAAGAGAAAAGAAGAAATTGAGAAGAAGAGAAATCCTAATTTTTGCCTAAGGTAGCAGCCCCCTAGGATCCCTATTTTCGAGCCTTAGAGTCCTATTTATAATGTAGGGTAACTTGAATTCCAAGCTATTACAAAATCAGATCAAATCAGCAATTAAATTTTCAGATATTGCGCGTCACAGCCGTGATACCTGTCACGGCCATGCCGTGACAGATTCTGTCTTGGAAAACTTGGCATTGGTTGGCCTGTCAAGGCCGTGATGGCCATCACGACCTGGCCATGACAGGTTCTAACTTTTGCATACTTTTCTTTTCAGCCTTGCTCGATCATGGCCGTGATGGCTGTCACGGCTAGGCCGTGATGGGCTCTGTTTGGCTCATTTTTCTTGCTTTTCAAGCTCCGTCTTCATGCAAGCTCCATCATAACTGATCCTGAACATTTTAATCTTCAATTCCTGCACATAAACACCACAAAAACACCTTACCCGTTCCAAGGTAAAAACTAACAAAAATCAAATTAAAATTACCTAAACTACATGAAAATGCATGTAATATGATAAAGAAATATGAGTGGTAATCACACTCATCAAACCATCAATAAGAAAAACAAGTTAAAAATGAAGAAAATCCATCTAACCCACTTGAGGGTTAGGTTCGGTCATGTCAATAAAAATAGGCTAGAGATCTCTAAATTTTTCAAACTCTTGGATGATGAAAATAGAAGTCATGTGAAGATCATAGAAATTGGAATCACATTAATAGGATTTTTCTATGATTTTCTAGAGATTTTTAAAAAACTAGACCTAGGAATTTGATCTTGAAGAAATAATAGATTTAAGAAGAAAAGTTGTGATGAAAAGTGAAGGTATGATCATGGATCATAAGGCTATACCTTTGGAATTTCAAGAAATGATCAAGATCTACTATTTCCTTTGAAAATTGAAAATGAAGAACTTTGTGTTTTCTTTCAAGTTCATGAAGAACAACATGAACAATGAAGGAAATTAATGACCAAGTGTGGTCTTAAGAGGTTGAGGCCGTGGGTTTCTAGGGAGAAATGGGTAAAATGTGGTCATGGCACACTTGAAATTAAAATGAAGGATTAAGGTAATTTTGGACTTTTCACATATAACCATCATTACTTGCATTTAATGCAAGATGACTAACCCCTATGACTCACCCCCATGAGTCATCATAAATGACTCATTGTTCTCATCCGTCCGGCATCAGGTTTTGTCTCTGCACCTCCGTTCTCGATTTCGTCGATCCCCGATCGTCTAGCACTTGCCCGATTATCGTATAATAACCTATTTATTTTGAAAATTTTCAAAATAACCACTATGGTTGGAAATAAAATATAAACCTTAATTGTTTCGTTCTCAGGTTAAAATTAGGTTTTCTGACCAATAAAATCTTACTGTCAGTGAAAACGCAGATTGGGTTTCGTTCGAGTTTTAAACCTAAATTTTTACCGTAAGCTTCTACCATGAGGTAGAGTATAATTATGATTTTACTTTATTAAAAAGTCATTTTCTAGATCTAATATAAAAATTACAAACAATTAAAATTCTACCGATAAAGAAAAACAGTAAAAACAACAAAAACGGGGTGTTACATTAGATGGTTTTCTTTCATTTTTAACTTGTTGTTTTGTTGGTTGTTCATGGCTAGGTTTTGGTTGTGCAAAACCTTGAGCTCTAGGTGAACATCATCCTCTTCTTGCTTGATCTTTCAAGTGATCAACTAATGTATGGGGGAGATTACCATCATCCTACCTTAGGGTAGACATGTTGATTGTTTATTTAGTGTTATTTAGTATAAATGGTCTTGTAAATCATAAGTGTGTAATTTATTAATTTATATGTGTGTGATCCTCTTGGAGGATTTGTTTGATGCTTGATGTTGATATATGTTGATTTTGATTGAATGATTTCTAATTGGATACCTGATGGTTGTTTATTTGATTTAATATGAAAAATTGCCTAACATGATCATCCTTGGGCCATTCGGCCTTGGCTGTTTAAATGGGTTGCATGAAGATTTAAATTGTTTGAATATTTTTTATGAGGAGTGAATGAATATATAAGAATGTAGAAATTGGTTTGGATTGATTTGGATGTGTATATTGAAAGTTATGAATTTATGAGTCCTTAGGGACTAAAATGTAATTTCTGAGAATTTCAGTGGCTGCACTGAAATTCATATTCTTGTGTGTTAAGATTGTAGTCCTTGATGAGACAAAACCATAGAAATTGGTTTGGTGTTAATTGGATTAATATATAAAAAGTTATTAGTTTTTTTTTTTTTTGTAAAAAAGGACCGTTTTGCAATTATTGTAAAATATTTGGGGCAGAAATGTAATTTCTGGAAAATTTGAGGGCAACTGAAAAATATTTCTAAAGAAGTTGGTTTGGTGTGATTTGAAGTTATAAATAAAAAGTTATAAGGTTTTAAGTGAATAAAGACCTTTTTGTAATTAATGAAAGTTTAGGGACTAAATTGCAATTTTCAAAAATTTATGTAACTAGACAGTTAGAAACTGTTTTTCATGCCTATCAAACTGTTCTAAAACTCCAAAATGAGTTTTGGACTATTAGAGTGTAAAATCGTTGAAAAATGATTTACGCGATTTACAAAATTAACGATGTTCGGTCAAATTCTTAGAAATTTTGGATAAATGGAGATTTTGTTGGAAAATCAGTGTTTCAACATTTCAGTTTAAGAAAAATTTGCACAAAGATGAAAGGTTACTTGAGAACTTTAGCTTGATGATTAAGTACCGATGATTCGGACTTAAGGACATCTAACATCTGTTACAGTACGTTGAAAGAATTCCGAAGGAATCACGATGTCATCTGTTGGATGGACGAGAAGAACGCATTTCTGGCAAAGTTTCCCTAAACACATTGTGAAACTATGTTCTGTAATGCCGTTGTGCCTAGGAGATTGAGCTAACACTTTAATGCGGGTGAGAATTCCATAGTGACGATCTATTGATGCTTGGGGATGTCGGGGTATGAAATACTCATATAGGCCCAGTTGGTTGCTCTTCTATGGCATGGTGATCTTGCAATACACTTATATACTCTACTAGACACTATGTATTTTTTGGTAGTGTAGGATGTTCCCGAAAAAGCCTATGTGCATGATGATGGCTGTTGACACCTTTTATTACCCAAGGCTGGTGGACTCCGGAACAATCCTCCGAACCACTCTCTCCGACTATTTGTTAAAACCATGGTATAGGGAATCAGAAGTCATTCCTCGAGTCTTATATGTCTTCTATCTAGGGAAAGCGGTGCCCTGTGATTATGTTGTTGTGAAACATTATTATGTCTGTTGTGATGGATGATATAATTTTTTTATTGATATCTGTACGTACCAGTGTGTTATACCACTGCATGTCTGCGTTAAGTGTAAGATGAACGAAAATCTCACCTAATTTATGTATTTTCTGGTTTGCTGTTTTCTATCTTACATTGGGCGAAGATGATGATAGCACTGTTTCTCCATCACACCCCACTGGAGTTTGAGAGTACTTGGAGACATGGACACAATCTCGAGGGCTTTAGTGTAATGGACATTTTGTCATGTTGTTTTATAGGCGTTGGTATTTTTGCCTTCTTTCTGAATATGTATGACTGGTAGTACTTGGAATATGGTTTGTAAAATACTTATATATGAGTTGGTAATGTATGTTAAAGAATATGTACGGTATCATTTACGAAAGAGAAAAGCAAAAAGTAAACACGTATTTTTGGTAAAAGAATTATTTTCCGCTTTACTCGGTCTTATAAAATAGAAATGTCACAGACAATGTAGCGCCTGAGATGGGTGTTACACGACCGACTATCGAACCTTAAATCCTAAACCACCGAACTGGCTAACCAATCGACCACCGAACCCTAAATCCTAACTACCTGACCACCGGACCATTAACCCTCAATCGACTACCCGACTGACCAACAAATTGATTGACCATCCGACTGACCAACTGCTTGATCGTCGTACCATTAACTCGAAATGACCATATCATCAGATCTATCGAATGTCGAACCCTAAACCATAGACCATCATGCCACTAGACCGACTTATTGATCGATCGTCCAGCCGTCAGAACATAAACCCTAAACAGCCACATCGACTTAATTGCTAGACGGACCGATGATCACTGCTTGCTTGCATGCCCGCCCACGGTTTCCCGACCAACGGCCACCCTCCCGTTCGATCGACTGGTGGCTGACCGACCAAATGGTGGCCAACCGACTGATCGATCGACAGATGACCCTACGGTCGACCGAACGATCGATCGATTAATGGCCCTAAACCGACTGGTCGATCGATCGATCGATTGATGATTGATCAATTGATCGGCTGACCAATGGCCCGATCACCGATCAATCGATAGACGGGTGACTGATCGACCCAACAATCGACAACCCAATGCTCGATCAACCAACTGACGACCCATCGACTGACCGACTGCCCCACTAATGATTCTATCAATTGGTGGCCGATCGACCAACTTACACATATTATTTGGAAATTATTTTTCTTAATATATTACTATTTTTGATAGGCTTTATAGCTTAATCAATGTCTTGATCAAGTGAACATGTGCGCTGGTCATGGCTCGAGTTTGGGTCATGGGAACTCCCAATTGATGTTTTTGTATCTTAAAGTATCGGTGAGCAATTACTCTATTACTAAGGTTTGAGTTTGTCTTAGTTAGTGAAGTTTTATTAGTGAGCAAAAGATGTTGTTTGTTACTCTTTGATTTGGCTTTGTTTTTCTTTTACTCTAACTATTAGTATATTTGATTGTTATGAGTAGAAGTTGTTTATTGCTTGGGGAAAATACAACAACAACAACGGTGATAAAAGACCAAACAAATTAGAAATATAAAAAATTGAGAAGATATAAAAAGGGGGGAGTGGGGGGAGGGCGACGAGAGGGATTAAAAAATAACAGATAAATAAAATTTTAATAAAAAAGGATTCCCATGTGAGATTGTGGGTTGGTATCAAAATTTGCTTTTAGATCACTTAGTTAATTGATTTGATTTGTTGTCTCAATTGTTTGATTACTTTTTAAATCACTTTGTTTATTGATTACTTGTTAGATCATAGAAGTAGATTCACACCCTTTATTAAATTCATACTTTAAAAAATAATTAACATATTTTACTTATTAAGTTTTTTTTTTGGATTTTTCTTTGTAAGTTAACGTAGTTGTTATTGCACTACTACATATCCTATATTTAGCAACATTTTTTAAGGAGATGCTAGATGGGGTTGTGAAGGAGATCAAGAACACACTCTAGAAGGAGATTGAATTAGAAAATCACTCTACCCCTAACTTGCTCTCCCCTCCCTTATGAGCGATCTTTGAAGGCAGGCTTCAATATTTCGCCGTTGACGTCCAGAATACAATTCCTCCACCACCGCACATGAGTCTAAGTTCCATGGGCTGCTGTTATATAATGGTGGTTACTACCGGTTAGCCCAATGCAAACCCAGATAATGTGGAAATAAGGTCGACTATTTATAAGGTCCACTTGGATGAATAAAGTAGAGTGATTAATAATGGAGTCGAACGGTAAAAATGCATTAATCTGTTATTTAGAGTTCCTTAAGAAATGGAGTGGAACAATTATGGATGATTATCCAAATCGCTCCATTTCACTCAAATCCTCACATTTTCATTCCCTCCGATTTTGGGGCTGATATTTCTCTCCTCATTAAACTTTCAAACAATACTCTTACCTTTCCATTTCATTTTATTACTAATCACTTCATCACTAACCACTTTGTCATGTTTCCTTCAAAACTCCCAAAAATAACCTTAACAGAGAGAGAAAATAGAGAAAATAATAAAACATAATTTAAAAAAGAGATAAAAATAAGAATATATATAATTGAAAAAGATACTAAATATCTTTATTGTTAATAAATTATAAAATTTATTTAATAAAAATTTATATTTTTAATTCAAAACATTTATTGTCACTTTAATAAAAGAATTAGTGTATGCTAAAGGTTATTAGAAATCGTAAAATCTTATATTTATATTTAATAAATAATAAAAATTATTAATAATTTATATATGATAAATATTGACCTAAAATATACTTAAGTGAAAATATAATTCTCAAAAATACTAATTTTTTGTACAAATTTATATATATATATATATATATATATATATATATATATATATATATATATAAATACCTATCTTTTATTAACAGATAAAAAATCAGTTTAATATGTATGTTATCTGTAGTTACTTTTAGTCAGGTCCTCCCTCACAAGCTCAATATGCATAACCAATCGAGTCACACCTATTTAGGTTATCATATAGTTATTTGATTAAAGAGAAAATAAATATTATAGAGATAATGACAGAAATAATAAATTTTGATGAATTAAAATATTTAATTTATATTTTTAAAAATTTTAGTTTTACACTTTTGAAAAATTATAAACATTTGATAAATAATTTACATAATCAATTCATTGATATTTATTGTTTATTTAATTACTTTGGTAGTCTTTTCTCTCTTTATTATATTATATAAAAAATATATATGTTAAATTAATTCTTTGTCTACTAAGCAAAGAAATTAATGAAATATTAAAAACATATATATAATAATGCTCAAAGAAATTAGGTAAAAAAATTAATGCTAAAAAATACTTAATGAAAGAAATTAAGGAAATATTAATAACATATATATAATTGAGAGTTATAAGGTGGCTTGGTGCCTGGTGGTTTGGGAGAGAGAGATAAAGTTTTGAGTGATAAGGTGGAGGGCATGGGTTCAACTTCCCCACTAACATAACAAATACTAACAATATAACACTTGCCTATAAAAAAACATAACATATATATAATTAATAGAAATTTTTATGTTTTTGGGTAAAAAAAATCAATAATATATATATAATAATGCTTAAAGAAATTAGGTAAAAAATAATTCTTTTTTTAGAAAATAAATTAATGTTAAAAAATACTTAATGAAAGAAATTAATGAAATATTAATAACATATATATAATTAATAGAAATTATACGTTTTTAGGTCAAAAAACAAAGTTATGCTAAAAAATTACTATCCTTATTATTACAGTGAAGCATCAGGAAATAGAATGGTATGGTGTAATATGTGAACTCTATCAGCAGAGCTGGTACAAGAACAACAATTGTAGCAAAAAAGTATGCCAATACCCAGATTTTGTTTGGAAATTTCCTGTATAGCAAAAAGTAATAGTTTTTTTTTTGTTTGACCAAGCAAAAAGTAATAGTTACAACTTATATTATGATAAGAAACTTGATAATAGTTTCATTGATTACAAAGAGATTAATCCTTTATATAGACTAATGATCTAGAAACTAACTATTAACTAACTAATCATATCTTCAACTAACTATATCTCTAATAGCCTCCCACAAGCTGAAGGTGCGAATTAGCAAATCCAGCTTGGGATGTACAACATAATGCAAGAAAAAGAAAGAACAATCAATGAAAATTACAAATGGATAAGCCGTAATTACATCGGCTAATGAAAAAAAATCTAATCAATGACATAAGTAACAACCGTAGTTCGTAGATCTGATAAGTCTTTAACCTTCTTTTGGGCCTCTTTGTTCTTCTTCCGTCGTCTCCACGAATCTCGTTCCAAAAATATATGAATCTTGCCAGAATGAACATTGACAAAAGAATGGAATTTATATATGAAATGAGCTGACTCACTGGAATTAACATCAGTCAAAGTTGCTCCAAAAAGGGGCTCTTTAGGCCTCCAAATATGATTGCCAATTTTAGGCAAATGCTTAACCACCATTAAGGGTAGAAGCAAGAATTTTTTTTATCAATGCTTCTTAGCCACAAAGGCCTACTTGCAACAATATTAAAAAATGTAAAAAAAAAAAAAATTGGGCATTGAAAGAAATACCAAGAACCAGAAATTTTGGCTATTACTTAGCTATGGCAACAGGTAAAGATCCAATTTTGAAGGACTCCCCCATCTGACCGAATAGTGGTGAACCATAGAAAGATCGTGATTCGCTTTTGTGAAAAGGTTTAGAAGCCCGTCTGTTGCTTCATGGCGGTGGTAGCTGAATTCCAGATCCTTACACCAGTGTGAACTCATGTGTTGGACCAAGATATTAGGAATAAGGGTACAGTTGGAGAGGACTTGCTGAGTCACAGGGCACAAGTCTTGTGGACTTCATTTAGCCACTTCTCTAGGGAATAATGATCATAAGTATGTCCCCCGTGCACAAGATAACAGGATCCGCCATTGCCCAATTACAACACCAAACAGAAACAAGATACAAGAAGTTCAAACTGATCAATAATTCTCACTTTCTTAACTGCTAATTGTTGATGCCGGTGCTGGATTTTGATTGCATGGGTGGAAAGAAAGAAATAGAACAAAGAAAGAGAGCAAATATTTATTGCTATAATGATGTAGAGATAAGAGAAAGTGGAGCTATTGAATGGGGCACAGGTTCCTTGATGCAAAACTAAAAACTTTGACACTTGAACTTGGAGTCAGCATGTACTAATCAATAGTTCAAGAAGAATGAGAATGGTGTTTTGAGTTTTCTTTGGGTCAAATGAAAAGGAAGAAAAATGAATAATATTAAGAAAGAGCAGCGAAAAATTTTCTCTCATGGTGGATGATATTTCTCTGATACCATATTATGATAAGAAACTTGATAATAGTTTCATTGATTACAAAGAGATTAAGCCTTTATATAGACTAATTATCTAGCAACTAACTATCAACTAACTAATCATATCTTGAACTAACTATATCTCTAATAACTTACAATCCTCCAAGTAATTGAATAAAAAAAGAATGCTAGCTAAGGCAATGAACTAACCTAACATGTGAATAATAGAAAGCCATGAACATATGTAAACTGGGGCCAGAAGATATTTAATTGACCAGTGAGCCATGATGACTTTCCTCCAAAGATAGAAAGGGTAATGCCGATTATCAGCCAGAAGGTATGGATGAGCGACACTGCAATAATCAATTGATACAGAGTGAAGAAAAAATTGAGACATATCTAAAACAATAGAAAGAATAAAAGCTGAGCTAATTATGTTCTTGTACTAGACAATTAGAATGGGCTACCCCTAGCCAATAAGCACCAAGGTTCAACTTTAACAACACATCGACCAATAAGCAATGAGGCTACTTTGGCCAATAAGCACCAAAGCATAACTTGCGGTAACCAATTTGGTATCGGCTTAACCAACTTATTATTCATAATTACCTTGTTAAGTCTTTAATTAAATTATCTAACTTGTCTTTATTTGTTTGGTGTCTTATTTCATCATTGGGGACAATTGGGGTGAAGTACTCATTCATTCCTTTAATTCACGTCTGTTATGTTTGGGGAGAACAGGAGTGCTTACCCCCATCACGGGTGCGCTGCCACTGAAGTGAAGCATGGGCGTGCTTCCTGTTATGCACGGCCGTGCTTATGCAGCACAGTCAATTCAAATTTGAACTGGAGCACGGGCGTGCTCCCTGTTAAGCACGATCATGCTTATTGGAGTGTGACCGTACTGTTTGGGCAGATTTGGTTAAGGCTCTGTAACACCTCATTGGCGCTACATGTTGAAACAAAAAGACTAAAAATAATTACGCTGGTTGCTTTCGAAAAAATATAATTTTCTCTATTTCTTAAACTTACTTGAAATTAGTTGAACCAAATTTTCCTTTTGATTTCGATCAATACAAAACAAACATTGATAACTGATAAACGTATACATATATATGCATCATCACTTTCTACATAAAGACCTTTATACCAACATGTCATTTGCCCAAGTCATAACATAAAATAAGAATAAGCAAAGCTATAAGTAGCGGTAGTCTGGAACCACGACTCAAAAAGATGGCTCTCAGTAGCCAGAATATACCGACTACCAACATACCACTACTCTCCAAAATGTAAACCCAAAACAAGTGCTACTGCTGGTTGCACCTAAAGAAAGCCATTGGGAAGGTCACCATGATCCTCCCAGGCCACAGGAGTGTCGGGTGAAGATACATCCGCCTCAACTCCAACCTCTGGAACTATACTGTATACACCGTCGGCGAGGGGATGATACTCGGGTACCTCCTCCTCGTCCTCAATGGGATCCTCCTCAATCCCCTCTTCAACATCGAAGACTAGGATGATCGGTGCTGGAGGTGATGCTGGCGCTGGCGCTGCCTCGTGCAAGGTCAGAATCGATGGCTGCTTATGTACTAAGTCTCCCGCCGCCACCAAGGTCCCCAGTAGTAGCCACATCGGGGGAAGTGGTACCTCGACTGTCTCAAAGCTGTGAGTACGGGTTTGTTGCCCCGTCTCTAAAGTACCCATAGTGGTACATACCGGCCCGGTGTATGTAGCGCTGCGGGCGCCCAGGTTAATCGCCCACATGCTCCCATCATCAGCATCGTCAAAGTGAAGGGAACGTATCCGTGTGGTTCAACTGTACTTGAATATATATATATATATATATATATATATATAGATGCATAGTAGAAACCCAACATTAAATAAATAAAGCAAGGGTGAGATACCAATATTGAGATTCATTATGATAACTACATGCACGACACCCAAAAAAACATCATACATATTGTAATTATTTCCTACCAGTGGGATTCATACCCGTCAATCAAATCGTGATTTTTAAAAAATGCATGGCACTTCAAAATCCCTCCTATGAGTCTTTACCTTTATTCTCTGGAGATCCAAACTTCCCTCCTTCAAGCAATGATTAGGCTGCGATACCCCTTAACACAATTGTCTCGTGAGACCGGCCTCTAAATTTAGGTCCGGCTCCAATTGTTCAAGGATACCACGATGGAACACCTAAAATAATATTGGAATTGTT
Organism: Sophora flavescens; assembly: GCA_030762895.1. Lineage (NCBI taxonomy): Eukaryota > Viridiplantae > Streptophyta > Magnoliopsida > Fabales > Fabaceae > Sophora > Sophora flavescens. Next base: position 117,392,916 of record CM061068.1, read on the forward strand.
CCCTATTGAGTACATTTGTGCCGGGTAACCGAATTCCATGACCCGAGGTTGCAAGGCCCCGAGCATTCATTGGATTTTCGAAGCTCGAATGTCCCTAAGACCCTAGAATTTATCTTTGGTCCATAACTAACCAATTTACCCAATTCACCCTTTGAGAAATTGTAGCTCGATACACATGGCACGTCTGCCAAAAATGGCATATCTGCCAGACTATGCATGTAAAACCCGCTGTTATCGTAACTGTTCTTTTTCGTTTGTTTTTCCTTTGTTGAGGCTTAAAGCTCCCGACTACCCTTTCTCAGGTATTGCAATTCTTTCCACCTCCAAGGACAATTTCCTCTTAGGAACACTAGCCCGACGTCTCAGCAATCTAGGTCCTTATCCTTTCCTTTATTTTCCAAAGAGTTTTCGTTTGGTGAAACACAAATACCAAAACAAAAACTCCGAAAACTTATCCAAGTTTGTCGGAAAGTTTCCGCTGTTCTTAAATTCTTTTCCAAAAACCCTTTTTCTGATGAAATTCATTTTAAAATGTAATGAAAATCATTTTTCCTCAAATTCCTTTATTTTTATTTCAAAAAAATCCATTAACCTTTTGAAAATCATTACTGACACATATATTTATTTTTCTCACATAAAAAGATCATTTTTCCTTATACTGCCGTAAGCAAGCAAAAACACTTATTTCTCGAAAAATTTCATATCATCAACCTTAAAACAATTTTTAAAATCCATTTTCTTAAAATTAATATTTATTTCCATTTTCCTGTTGTTTTTGAAAAAAATGCGAATGTGAAATTTTTTCACGGTCACGTGCTGTCACTCGTTAACTTATTCTTTCGTCAAAACTCATTAAAATATTATTATTTTTACCTTAAAATTAAATCCATTAATTTTCAAAAACATAAAGTTTTCCTTAAACTTTCTTAACTTTTTATCCTTAATTTCCAATAAGCACTGACTGATGTCAGGCTTCCAGCCGACGACAAAATCACCAGACATTTCATACAATTCAATTTATCACATGCTTTCACAATCAACAAGAAATTCATACATCACAATTTATAGCATGCTTTCACAGATAAATCATGCATCAAAGAATATACACAATAATTTAAAGCAAACACCACAAACTACCACATATAGTTACATACACACTAAACAATTTATACAAATAGTTATCCAAGCTCCTTAGATAAACTCCCCTTACCTTAACGTGTGGATTTTTCTTTCGAAAACGATCTCAAAATTCTCAGATTCCTTCACAAGACTCCAAACACAATAATCAACACAATCCTTCACAAAATAACACATAAACAAGTTAAACTTTGAAAAAAAACCTACTAGTTCCTATGGGTATGGTTTTGGCCCAAGCTAGGAAAATGGGCCAGAGGTTTCAAAATTTCACATACTCTTAGATCCATGACCTTAGAGTAGTGTAGAGCTAGGGAAAATTGTCATAAGTTGAAAATGAAGCAAAATCATCTAACCCATTTTATGGGTAGGATTCGACCAACACTTAAAAAAATGGCTAGGGGTCTCAAAAATTTACATACTCTTGGATCCATGATCCTAGAGTAGTAGAGAGGTATAGAAAATTGTTCGAACTCAAAAATCCTCATCCTAAGAATTTCTACAAATTTGTGAAGAAAACAATGAATATGGAAGAAATAGGTCTCAACATGATTTCGATCAAAAGAAATAATATGAGAGGGCTCACGATCATAGTTGAAGAGATGTTACCACTTGAAGATGGAGAAGAGATGAAGGGATTGATCCAATTTGCAAAGAAGTCACTTAAGAACTTGGGTTTTTCTTTGGTTTTCTCTAAGTGTTCATATAGTTTGATGAACAAATGAGTGTGTGTGTGTGTGTGTGTGTGTGTGTGTGTGTGTGTGTGTGTGTGTGTGTGTGTGTATGAGTGAGTCATGAGGGCAATTTTGAGGTTTCTAATTAATCTTAGGGGCATTTTAGTCTTTTCCTACCAAAATATCTAAGATATTTAGAAAACTAATCATGACTAGTGTGAGTCATTAGTGGTGACTCACCATACTCACCACCACACTATGACACTTGTCCATCCCTGGCCTGGTGTCGGGTTCAGTCTCTGTAGTTTCAAATCCGACTCCGTTATTCTCCCGATTTAGGTTTTCTGTAGCCGATTTAATTCAAAACTTCACCCGAACAAAATATAAAACTTTATTTTAGAGCGAAAATTTTGAAAAGGTCCATATCACTTAAAAAGTGATAATCAGAATTCTCATTTCGTTATCGGGTCAAAATTAGGTTTTCTGACCAGAAGTCGAGTCTAAATATGATTTTGTTTCAACCAAAATCATTTTCTAGGTCTCGGACAAAAATATAAATAGATATTTATTTATAAATAAAGAAAACAGTAGAAATCAGGGTGTTACATTACTACCCCATTAAAAAAGAATTCGTCCTCGAAATTTCGTGACTCGAAACTGGACAGGATCTTGTAATTACATCTTAATCCTAAGATCCTACATTGTACTTCACGTATTCACTTTCCCTTAGATGACTTTTGTAACTTAATAACACATTTCATCCTTATTATTCATTCTATTTATCCTCAAAATTAATTCACTTATCCTCAATTCATACTCCCTTTACTTTATACGTTAACTTCTCACACATGAAAGATATACTTAAAACTTTAGCCACTTTTCTTTTCAGTACTAGTCCAGAAAACTCCCTTCGACATCTTTAACTCTTACTGTTAACACTGAGATTGAAACTAAGATTCACATTTCTTTTACAGCACACACATCGGTTCCTATCTAAGATATCCAATCGTAGTCTTAGTTCCTTTTAATTGTAATTCACCACTCCAAGTTATATTAGGATCATACGTCTCAACCTCAAAGGACCATTATTTCACCTTTTAATGCAACTAAAACCAAAAGAAATCACATCGGGTAGGATCATCTAACTCATAAATTTTGAACTTTTCCAACAACTTAGTTTTACGCAAGAACTCCTCTTTTCCACTCACATTCAGCTTAGGTAAAACTACTACAAACACTTTCCTGAAATTCTTCAAAATCATACTATCAATCTTAACCAGGAAGGTCTCAAATGTCAAATTATCTCTTTTTCACTGTACTCGACTAACTCTGATATCCTGATATGGATCAGGTAAACTTTCTTATGACTCATGGGATAGATTCACATGTCAATGAAGCTTGGAAAAGATATAGGATAACATTGATCAAAGAGTGGTAAGTTCTATCGAACTGCAATAAGGCAACTCTTAAGAATTTATGAAAAGGATTTTTTTTTCAAGAAAAGAAATTTCTTGATTTCACTTTCTCAAGAAAGCATAGAGAAGAATTTCATCAATTTGAAAGATACAGGAGTGTCCAGTATGTAAAAAGATTCTACAATAGGTTGGTGAATGTAAAAGTGTCCGGTACATTCTTACAAACATGACTCTATTAAAGTTCCTCATCCCATAAGAACTTCCCGTGAATCAGGAAATCACAAGATGGATAATTCCTAACAGCAAGAGGATTCCTTATTAATATAAGGAATTTACAAACTGACAATTAAAAAGAAAACATTCTGACAAAATTTCAGACTGGATCACATCTACCAAAAGTAAAAGTGACTAGCGTAAGTTTCGTCAAGAAACTTTTATTAACAAGAAGTTATTTGTGTTATAACTCAAGAAATAGTCATAACAATATCTAGACTGATGGATACTATCCAATTAATCCCCTCAATGTCTAATAAACTTAGGATCATTTAGAAGTCTGAGCACAAATTCTCACAGACAAGGAAATCCATTAGAGTATATTGAGATTACAGACTAGCATAACAAATGTATGAGTCCGTATAGATTTCAATTCAAAGTCAGAAAAGTCAGTTTGACACGTACAAAATTGGTCGTTGTGATTGTTTAATACAACCATAGGAACTCGAGGGACAATTGTCAAATAGTACATTGCAGAGTTTTTCTTAAACACGAGACACTCATCCAAGGTTGAAGATTTTCAAATCAATTCACCTTGATTCCCACAAGCACATAGGTCTCTCCAGACACGCTTAGTATGGTCACCTTGAATTGGGCACGATCGCGGACAACTTAGTAAGTTTCTCAAACATGCGAAGAGTTGATCTTTCCTCGTAAGCTGGGTCAACGACGCAAAAATCTAAGATAGGTCCTCACTCAAATTTGGTGATAACTCATTCTCAAGTAGATCCTTACGTAGACGATGACTCCTCGTAGTTAATCTATCAAATCAACTATGCACGACAGAGAATACGTGTTCTTAATCATTACTTTGTTGAGTTGTCAGAAATCCACGAGGTAAAACCCTGAATTTCATCCTACGTTAATAAATATTAATATGTGTTAGACTTAGCTTATATATGCTTGTTCTTGATGTCTAAGTTCATGTTTGGGGAAGTTTAGCCTTAGAAAGGTTCAATCCTTTTAGAGTCCTAGTAACCTATTTCACCATTTTGGCCATATCTTGAGTTCTAGATGTCCGATTGAAATGATCTTTGATGCGTTGGAAAACTAAGCGAATTATTTACAAGTCTTATTTTATGTGTTTTGGCCAACTCAGTTGGTTAGTAGGCCTAGTGCCTCAATCTTTGTTCATGAGCTGTGTTTGTCGAGACACAGCTGTGTCTCCTGATAGACACAGCTGTGTCGAATTCCTAGAACGCTGATCTGGTCCATGACACAGCTGTGTCTCCTGATAGACATAGCTGTGCCTAGCACTCAGAAACACTATTTTGGCCAGGACACAGCTGTGTCTCCTAATAGACACAGCTGTGTCTAATTCTCAAAGATATTTTTCCTGACAACATAAATAAGTGAGTCAAGAGGGTTACAAGTTACAACCCTTATTTTGACTCTTCCTCTCAATCCTTGGCCGTCAGAAACCCTATTCTCTCCCTCCCCTCGAACCTCCTCAAGACTCTTGGTGTTTTCTCTTGTGATTGGAGAATAAACTGCGCATTAGTGTCAATTAAGGTAATCTTGTAAACCCTTTGTTGATCTCCTTTTGTTTTCTTGAATTGAGGATTAATTACTCCTTCTTTTTTTGATGTTCTTGACCAAGATCCTTTGAACCGTTCGAGTGGACCAAGTTTGAATTCGCTCAAAGTGACCGTAGATTAGATCGTCATACCAGGTAGGGGAAGAATGATAGTATGAACATTAGGCAATGGGGTAGCGTAAGATGAAGGGTTCCCATGACCCTATTGTTTGTTAAACTATTAATTGATGCCTATGACATGTTTGATTATATGTTTAATTGATTATTGATATGCAAGTTATGAATGTCTAATTGCTATAATTGATTTATGGTTCATGATGATGTATGCCAATTTATATGTTTGATGATATGTGTTATGTCATGATTAATTGGTTAAATTGGTATGTTGAATGCGTCATGAATGTCGTTAGTTTGATGATGTTGATTATGCCATGGTTGAATGTATGGTGATTTATGATGAACACGTTAATAAAACTCTAATTGGTTAAAATAGGGCTCTTTATTAACATGGTAATTAAGGGAATAATTTCCCCAAAAGTATTATAAAACATGAATTTAGTAGTGAGAGGTGAGGTTAATGTTTGATGGTCCTTGACTAGACCCTAGGACTGATTTAAGAGTATTTAGGGAGTTTTTGGCTAAAGAACATAACCAAACCGGCCCAGTTAGTACGGCCACGCTCCAAGAAGCATGGCTGTGCTTAACGGGGATCACGCCGGTGCTCTCCCAATTAGAACAGTGACGTGAACTAAAGGATTAAAGGGTAGTTATACCCAAATGTCCCCAAATGATAAAATAATACACCAATCGAATGATAACAAGTTAGATAACTTAATTAAATATTAATTAAGATAAACAATAATAACAAGTTGGTTTAGCCGGTGCCCAGTGGATTACCGAACGTTGATATGCAGAGGATGGTGAGCAGCCAACAGAGGAGTGACTCTGAGGAGCCGCGACTCTAGTTAGGATTTATCAGTAGTTATAGCTGTTTTTAGTTTCAACTTTAGTTTCAGTTGTATTATGAGGATTTTATTCTGGAACGGTTATACCAGCTCTGTATGAGACATCGGGGTTGGGTTATGTTTTATGCTTTTGATGTTCATGTTTACGTTTTATCTTTTTAGAACTTTTTATGTTTTTCCGTGTTGAGACGTTACAATGTGGTGCTTTCTATCCGTTTTTTTTTATTTTATGAAATAAATGCATGTTTTACTTTTATTTCTTTACCTTTTAATGTTTTGTATAACATGCGGGGTAGAGGGTGTCACACACGCGGAGTCTCGAACCTTCACGTAACATTGGTGCTTCCTACGGAAAGCACTCGGTCTAACCAACCGCTCAGTGTAACGCCCCGATTTCTGTGTCCTTCTGCAGCAGTAAATACATGTGTATATGTGTTTATTTTTTTATAATCTAGAGAATGATTTTAAATAAACTAAAATCATTTTCTTATGTTGTTTTATCGTATGAAGTCACGATTAAATTTTTGGTTGAAAATTCAGACGAAAGCCGGTCTGCGTTTTCACTGCCAGTACAAGTTTACTGAGCAGAAAACCTAATTTTGAACCGTGAATGAAACGATTAGTGTTTTTGTTATGTTTTGTGTGATATTCCGGGTGAAATACGATCGGAAACTTGAATTGGATACACAATGGAGCAGAAAATGGAGCCCAAAAAAAGTGAAGTGACTTGATGGGATGTGATGGACATGGGTTATGACACTCCAAAATTCTAATCATCACACATTTCAAATCATATCATATTATATTCTAAAAACCTATTTTTCTCTTTCCTCTTCAACCAAACAAGGCATAAGACCAAACTAAGCTCTTCCCTCTCTCCTCTTGGACGTCCCACTCCCCCTGCCCTCTATAAATACCCATTCCATTTTCTCTTCATCACTTTCCTACTTCTTCACTTTCTCATTTTTAAGTTTCTAACACTTAAAGTTTCCATTTTTACTTAGTTTCAAGCTTCAATTTCTTCATACCTTTTCATTCTATTTTCAAGGGTAACTCTCATACTCTTCTATTCAAATTTTACACTTATTTCATGAGTTTACTTTATGTCTTCTTAAAATGTTCTTAAAGCTCTTTTAACTTCTAAAATATCTAGAAAATGGTAGAAAACTCCGTTTGAGTTGAAACCAATTTCTATGAACTTCTATTAATCTCTAATTTCATATTCTAAGAGCTTGTATCAAACAAATATCTCTAACCTATTTTTCCAAGGATGGTCGAAACTATGTATTAGTGGCCTAGGAAGTTTTGTTTCAACTTTTTGAAAGATGATCATGTATTTGAGCTTCTAGATACCTCTTGATCTTAAATATAAAGTCTTGGAAAGTTTGAAAATTCCTAGCTTGTTGATCCCATGATGGCCGAACATAGTAGGTTGTGGACCTAGGATGTTTTGTTTTCATTTTCCAATATGATCATGGACTTGAGCTTCTTAATACATTTGGATGCTAAGTCTAAGAGATTGGAAAGTTTAAATATTGCTAGCCTATTTATCCTATGATGGTTGTGAACCTAGGATGTTTCTTTTTCATTTTCCAATATGATCATGGACTTGATCTCCTTAATACATTTGGATGCTAAGTCTAAAGAGATTGGAAAGTTTAAAGATTTCTAGCCTATTTATCCTATGATGGTTGTGAACCTAGCATGTTTTGTTTTCATTTTCCAATATAATCATGAATTTAGACTTCTTGGTATCTTTTAATGCTAAATCTAAAGAGCTTAGAAGGGTTGGAAATTTCTAGCCTACTTATACTAAAGAGGCCAAACCCTAAGCATGGATTTAGTGGGATTTTGTCTTATCTTTGTAAAGTGAACCTTGGTTATGAACTCCTAACACTTAAGGATCATTAATCTATGAGTTGTATTCTCTTTTGAAAACCTTTAACCCTATTTTATGCCATGGCCGAACCTATACCTTCTTGGTTTAGTGTTCTTGGTTAACTTTTAACTTGTGGTTTTGTGTTAATAAACCTAGACTTTCATCACGGAGTAGACGAGGACATTCGTAGTACACTTCTTCAAGCATCACGTAGCTTTACCTTCACAAAAGGTAAGAGGGACAACTTGAGGGATATTCGATAGCTATGTGCATGTGTGTATGTGGTTTACTCGATTTATTTGAATATTGTTATTATATTGAATCAAAGTTTGAATGATTTATGGACTTGAACTGTTGTGATAACTATTTGAAGTTGATCCCTACTTGATTGAAAGTGTTGTGAATCATATATGTTATGAACTGTCATTAACTGTTATATTGTTGACTGAGATTATGATGATATTGATTGATGTCTAAAAAGCCTGACGTTAGTCTGTGCTCAACTAATCATAAGATTAAAAGCCTAAATAAGCTTCAAAGAAAACTTTGAAAGTAATGGTGTTCATTTTAAAATGTTCTTTAGTAAAGTATGTGTTTTGGAAAGTAAGTGATCTTACTTGTATTTATTCCGGAAGGATCAAACTTTGGAACTTGTGTTAAATAATTTCAAGTTAAAGGAAATTATTTTCTTACGAACTAAGTTTTGTACAAGAGAAAATCATTTAGAAAATATATGTTTTTACGGAAGGAAAAGCCTTTGGAAAATATTTGACCTTAAATAGAGATGATTTTAAGAAAAGGATTTCAAGAGAAAATGGATTTCTTATAATAGTTTACAAATGATTTTCCAATGAAAAGATTTCCTGTAAAGAAATACTTTCGAGAATATTCCGGTAACTTGGATGGGTTACCGAGGTTTTATTTTGGTATTTTATTTTCACTGAATGAAAAGTAAGAACAGGTGAAATCGAATCTAGTATACGAGACGTCGGAATACTAGTATTATGTAATTTACATATAGATCTTTGATCCGTGTCATGTTGTTGTAGACTATGTGTCCTAATTACGTTGTTGTGGACTATGTGTCCTATTCACGTTGTTGTGGACTGTGTGTCCTAATCACATTGTGATAAACGTTATTAAAGGTGATTGTTGTTTTCTATGACCACAATTCTTGACTGGTGCATCGGTCTAAGGTGTTGTGATTGAGCACTCGGACTGCGTGTCCTGTGTTGATGTTGAGAAATTTCAAGTGATGAAAATTGTGAATGGTCGTTAGCTTTGAGCTTCGTCAACGAATGAGATTGAACACAAAGAAAACATCTTGAACGAATGTTTTTCTTCATGCATTTAGTCAGACGTGCCTCACAGGTTAGTCACTTCAGTGATGCCCAAGTAGGGGCTATTAGTCACTTCATTGATGTCCAAACAAGGACTTTTAGTCACTTCAGTGATGCCCAAGCAGGGGCTGTTATATAAGTCACGACGGTGATGTCCAAACATGGACTTTAGTCACGGCGGTGATGCTCAAGTGGGGGCTTGAGTTTGATCAACTCTTAGAAAGATGAAGAGATCTCATGAGATTAAGTTTATAGAGTTGGAATATTGAAGTGTCATGCATCATCTTTATAAAAGCTGATTGTACGGGTATGACACCCATTGATATGATACTTGTTGCTTTGTCTATTAATATTTGGTAAATGTTAAAGTGTTGATGTGATGCATGTATCATGCATATGGTTATTGTAATCTATCCATATATTGGTATCTCACTCTTGCATACATTCTTGTTATTTCTCTTTGGTTTTCGGCGTCGCTTTATATCTATGAGTTTAGATGGATCCGAACATCCCATTGGTACCGTCGGAATCGAAGACTGAGATATTCGATGATTGCGGGGGCATGGCAGATTCGCCCCAGATCTACATCAGCTACCTATCATGGACCGATAACCACGCTGGAGAAGAATGCCGAGGGCGAACCATGTCGCAGAGTTCAGACGGTTGAGACGAGGAGGATTGCTCTCCCACCACCTTGGTACTACTTACACATGCTACAGATGAATGAACAGCTACATGAGCATCCGCCTCTAGGGGTACCATTACCTGGAGTCGAGCCGGCTTCACCGATTGAGGAGGACCTGGAGGATGAGCCCGTGTACCACGTCTTGGCTCACGACGATGATCTTGATGAGGTGCCGGAGTACGTGCTTGATGACGATCCAGATTTTTATGATTCCGACTCTCCTGATGAGGGCGGAGACGTCGTGGACCCATCACCTAGGGTCTTTTCTTGTGGGAGTGTTCGTGGCGAGTCTTCCTTTAGTTGTTAGTAGTGGCCATCTTAGGGGTGTATATTTTGTAGTTAGTCTGTCCTGGTGTGACTGTATTTGGCTTCTTAGAGCCACCCTTTTGATGTATGGTTCCGGACCCTCCCCCTATTTTGCTTTACTTAGTGTATAGCCGTTAACTTTATGTTCTATAACTCTGTGTTACTATTGGCCATCCTGATCAGGCCCTAGTTTCTATATTAAACTCTGAATCCCATTGGGATGTATATATATATATATATATATATATATATATATATATATATATATATATATATATATATATATGATGTTTACATTTCAGGTTCTGAGTGTTCATCACTTACCTTTGTTTTTTTAAAAAATATATCACCATTTTGAGAATACTCACTTATTAAGAAAATATCATTTACCAGAAGCAACCAGCAATTTAATTATTTTATTTTCTGCAACGAGTAACAAAGTGACGCCCTAGTTCAGGGCATTACAATTAGTGGTATCAGAGCTGGTCGAGTCTTTCAGGAATCTTTGGGTTTAGGTCTGTTAGGTTGGTGTTGTGTGTTCTCTGATTAAGACTTGATTGAATTACTTCTTAGGAGTAATGTGTAATGACCGTAGGGTTAGATTTTCCTTTTCTGGTTACCATATCATCAATTGTGTCTTACAGGTCAGTATGGAACCAGGAGGTGCGCGCAGGCGTGGTGGTCATGGCAGAGGCAATGGTGGGACGGACTTCGCCGCCCAAGTAATGGCTGATGTGGCTGCGGCAATTGGTTTTCAGACTTCTACGATGGCTGCCCAGAACCAGCAAGAGCAGCTGAGGGCTGAACAAGCTGCTGAGGGAAAGCATCTGAATGCTTTCAGACGTCAGAATCCGTCACAGTTTGATGGAGACGTGGATCCTACGAAAGCTGATATGTGGATCCAGGAGTTGGAAAAGATCTTTAAGCTAGTTCATACACCTGAGGAAGCAAAGGTGCCCTATGTAATTTTCCAACTGGTAGGAGATGCTGAGTACTGGTGGAAAGGCACCAGACAACTGTTAGAGGCTGAGCACCAAGCAATCACCTGGGAAGTATTTCGTAACAAGTTTTTGGAAAAATACTTTCCTCAGAGTGCTCGGACTGAGAAGGAATAAGAGTTACTGAGTTTACGTCAGTGAAACCTGACTGTGGGGGAATATGCGACAATATTCGAATCACTTGCCAAATATTTCCGCTTCTTTTAGAATAACCCAAACGAAGAATGGAAGTGTGAAAAGTTCGAAGGCGGATTGCGCTTCGAAATCAAGGAGTCAGTGCTACCACTGGAAATCAAGAACTTCCAAGCCTTAGTGGAAAAGTGCAGAAAAGTAGAGATAATGCAGAAGGGGCGAGACACCAAGGGGAATACTAGGGGACCCTCTTGTCCTAAGAGCCAATTTCAAGGGCAGAACCAGAAATAGAAGCAGAACCAGAGGAAGCCATACTACCAATCACCCAACAACAATCAAAGGCAACAGCAACATCGTTCCAGTACTTTGGGGACTGGGACTGGAGGCTAGAGGAACCAAAATCAAGGCCAAGAAAGGAAGTGTTTTAAGTGTGGAGATCCTAACCACCTGGATGACACTTGCCTGATGAGAAGGGCACGGTGTTTCAACTGTGATCGTTTGGGTCACTTGGATAAATACTGCAGAGCACAAAAGCGTGAGCCAGCTGTCAACCACACCAGAGCCAACAAGTCGACAACAAAAGGAAGGATGTATACGATGAGTGGAGATGAGGCATCAAACACTGGCGGTCTCGTGTAGGGTAAGTGTGACATAGCTGGTAATCTTTTAAATGTACTTTTCGATTTGGGTGCAACACATTCTTTCATTTCAATGGATCGTGTGAAACTTCTAAGTTTGCCTATTTCTTCCTTACCATATAACCTGATTGTTTCAACCCCAACTGCTGAGCCAGTTACTATAAATTCTGCGTGTTTGAATTGTTCTATCATTGTCCAAGATAGACATTTTCTTGTATACCTGATCTGTTTGCCTTTAATTCAGTTAGATGTAATTTTAGGCCTGGATTGGCTATCTTCCAACCATATCTTAATAGATTGTGCTCAGAAAACCTTAGTTTTTAGAGGAGATTTTTTGGATTGTTATCTGCTAGTCAGGTAAGGGCTTCTTTGAAAGGGGGAGCACAAGGATACATGCTGCTGTTTTCCTTAGACGTTAAGAACGAGTTAGACTTAGAGTCCATACCTGTCGTCAATAGGTTTCTAGAAGTTTTTCCTGAAGATGTACCTAGACTACCGCCTGTTCGAGATATCGAGTTCGCGATTGATCTGGTTCCAGGCACTGGGCCAATCTCTATGGCACCATACCGTATGTTGCCATCGAAGCTAGAAACCTTGAAGGAACAACTTGAGGAGCTAAGGAGAAAGAGAACTAGTGCGACAAGGAGCATTGTCAGAGTTCTGGAAAGGACTACAAAACTCATTGGGAATGAAACTCAAACCGAGTTTTGCCTATCATCCACATACCGATGGACAATCAGAAAGGACGATTCAGTCACTGGAAGATTTGCTGAGAGCGTGTGTGATGGAAGACACTGGGAGCTGGGATGAATTTCTACCACCGATAGAGTTCACTTACAACAACAATTTCCATTCAAGCATAAGAATAGCACCTTACGAAGCTCTATATGGTAGACGGTGCAGAACACCTCTATGTTGGTACCAGGATGGAGAAAGTTTGTTGTTAGGACCAGAGATTGTGCATCAAAAAAAAGAAAAGGTGAAGATGATTCAGGAGAAAATGAGGACAATTCAAAGTCGACAGAAGAGTTATGCTGATAAGAGACGACAACCTCTTGAGTTTGAGGAAGGCGAGCATTTGTTTTTGAGAGTCACGCCTACGAATGGGATTGGCAGAGTAATTAAATCTAGAAAGCTCACTCCAAAATTCATTGGACCCTACCAAATCCTTTGTCGAGTAGGTCCGGTAGCCTAAAAAATTTCCTTGCCACCTTTTCTTTCCAATATTCACGATGTTTTCCATGTTTCACAACTAAGAAAATATGTTCATGATCCATCTCATATAATTGAGCCCGATAATGTACAATTAAAAGAGAACTTGTCTTTTGAGACTTCGCCTGTACGAATCGCGGATCAGATGACGAAGCAGCTCAGAGGTAAACAAATTTCGTTAGTCAAGGTCATCTGGAATGGTGCAACCGGAGAAGCTACATGGGAAATCGAGGACAAGATGAAATTTCAATACCCTGAGTTATTTCAAGGTACGTAATTTCGAGGACGAAATTCTTTTTATAGGGGTAATATTTGAACACCCCGATTTATGTGTCCTTCTGTAGCAGTAAATACATGTGTATATGTGTTTATTTTTGATAAAATCTAGAGAGTGATTTTAAATAAAATAAAATCATTTTCTTATGTTGTTTTATCGTATGAAGTCAAGGTTAAATTTTAGGTTGAAAATTCAGATGAAAACCGACTGCGTTTTCACTGCCAGTACAAGTTTACTGAGCTGAAAACCAAATTTTGAACAGTGAACAAAACGGTTAGTGTTTGTGATGTTTTGTGTGATATTGGAAATTTTCGAAAATTTGAGTTCGGAAATAAAATATAATATTTATTCCGGGTGAAATACGATCGGAAACTTGAACCAGATACACAATGGAGCAGAAAAGGGAGCCCAAAAGAAGTGAAGTGACTTGATGGGATGTGATGGACATGGGTTATGACACACTCCAAAAGTATTATCATCACACATTTCAAATTATATCATATTATATTCTAAAAACCAATTTTTCTCTTTCCTCTTCAACCAAACAAGGCATAAGACCAAACTTGCTCTCCAAGCTCTTCCCTCTCTCCTCTTGGACGTCCCACTCCCCCCCCCCCCCCCCCCCCCCCCCCCTCTATAAATACCGATTTCATTTTCTCTTCATCACTTTCCTACTTCTTCACTTTCTCAATTTTAAGTTTCTAACACTCAAAGTTTCCATTTTTACTTAGTTTCAAGCTTCAAGTTCTTCATACCTTTTCTTTCTAGTTTCAAGGGTAACACTGTCATACTCTTCTATTTCAAGTTTTACACTTATTTCATGAGTTTACTTTATGTTTTCTTAAAATGTTCTTAAAGATATCTTAACTTCTAAAATCTCTAGAAAATGGTAGAAAGCTCCGTTTGAGTTGAAACCAATTTCTATGAACTTCTATCAATCTCTACTTTCATATTCTAAGAGCTTGTATCAAACAAATATCTCTAACCTATTTTTCCAAGGATGGCCGAAACTATGTATTAGTGGCCTAGGAAGTTTTGTTTCAACTTTTTGAAAGATGATCATGTATTTGAGTTTCTAGATACCTCTTGATCTTTAATCTAAAGTCTTGGAAAGTTTGAAAATTCCTAGGTTGTTGATCCCATGATGGTCGAACCTAGTAGGTTGTGGACCTAGGATGTTTTGTTTTCATTTTCCAATAAGATCATGGACTTTAGCTCCTTAATACATTTGGATGCTAAGTCTAAGAGATTGAAAAGTTTAAAGATTTCTAGCCTATTTATCCTATGATGGTTGTGAACTTAGGATGTTTTGTTTTCATTTTCCAATATGATCATGGACTTGAGCTCCTTAATACATTTGGATGCTAAGTCTAAAGAGATTGGAAAGTTTAAAGATTTCTAGCCTATTTATCCTATGATGGTTGTGAACCTAGGATGCTTTGTTTTCATTTTCCAATATAATCATGAATTTAGACTTCTTGGCATCTTTTAACGCTAAATCTAAAGTGCTTAGAAGGGTTGGAAATTTCTAGCCTACTTATACTAAAGAGGTCGAAACCCTAAGCATGGATTTAGTGGGATTTTGTTCTATCTTTGTAAAGTGAACCTTGGTTATGAACTCCTAACACTTAAGGATCATTAATCCATGAGTTGTATTCTCTTTTGAAAACCTTTAACCCTATTTTATGCCATGACCGAACCTATACCTTCTTGTTTTAGTGTTCTTGGTTAACTTTTAACTTGTGGTTTTGTGTTAATAAACCTAGACTTTCGTCCCGGAGTAGACGAGGACATTCGTAGTACACTTCCTCAAGCATCACGTACCTTTACCTTCACAAAAGGTAAGAGTGGACAGCCTGAGGGATATTCGATAGCTATGTGCATGTGTGTACCTGGAGGATGAGCCCGTGTACCACGTCTTGGATCACGACGATGATCTTGATGTGGTGGCGGAGTACGTGCTTGATGACGATCCATATTTTTATGATTCTGACTCCCCTGATGAGGGCGGAGGCATCGTGGACCCATGACCTGGGGTCTCTTCGTGTGGGAGTGTTCGTGGCGAGTCTTCCTTTAGTCGTTAGTAGTGGCCAGCTTAGGGGTTTATATTTTGTGGTTTGTTTGTCTCGGTCCGACTGTATTTGGCTTCTTAGAGTCACCCTTTTGATGTTTGGTTCCGGACCCTCCCCCTATTTTGCTTTACTTAGTTTACAGCTGTTATCTTTATGTTCTGTAACTCTGTTACTAATGGCCATCCTGATCACGCCCTAGTTTCTGTACTAAACTCTGAATCTGAATCCCACTGGGATAGATTATATATATATACATACATACATACATATATATATAAATATATATATATATATATATATATATATATATATATACACATACATATATATATATATATATATATATATATATATATATATATACGATATTTACATTTGATGTTCTGAGTGTTCATCACTTACCCTTGTTTTTTTTAAAAAATATCACCATTTTTGGAATACTCACTTATTAAGAAAATGTCGTTTACCGGAAGCAACCAGCAATTTAATTATTTTATTTTCTGCAACAGGTAACAAAGTGATGCCCCAGTTTAGGGAGTTACACTTAGACAACAGATCTTCCAGTTGAATTGAGTCGTTTAACTTGATTAACTTTGTAGGTGACGTCCTACACCAGGAGATAGATATCAGACCGAACTTAGAAACTAGGTCGATCAAAAATCCATATCCTTCGCTAGCAGCATACCTAGAACATTTCCAGGGAACACTGCCGGAAAAATCCTTTGCAGCAGGCACATTATTCAAATGTCTGACACAATCCAAAATGGATAACCGAATGTGTCACACATGGACCAAAACACAATTTACTAGCCATGGGTTCCTACATGTCAAAACCAAGGTTTTGAAAACCGGACCGGACCGGACCGGCCGGTCCGACCGGGAACCGGGACCTTGTCCGGTCCGGTTCACAGGGAAAACCGGCCTAGCATCGAACCGGTGGAAAAACCGGAAAACCGGTTCAAAACCGGTAAAACCGGTAGTGAACCGACCAGAACCGGCCAGAACTGGTTTCTTAAAAAAAAAAAAATAGTATAAAAGGATTTGGGTCATCCTAGCCAAAACCCAATTCTTTTGTTTTCTAACATATGTGGGCTAGTTGTAGATTTTGGGTTGGTTTTTCCTATGAAGATGATTTTAACATATATTTTTATATTTATTTAGTTTAATTTCGAAATAAAAAAAATTGTGCTTAATAATTTTAGTTGTTATGTTGTTTTTTTGTTTAATATTGTTACAAATATTATATTAAAAATTAAAATAATATTATTTGATTATAACCGGTTCAACCACGGTTCAACCTCGGTTGGACCATTGAACCTCGAACCGCTGCCTTCACCGGTTCGATGGCCGGTCCGGTTTTGTAAACCTTGGTCAAAACTCATATAACCCATCAAAATAAAAACATATACTTATAATCCAACACACATTGCTTCGACAAGGAAACAATTCAAACAAGATCCAACTAGAGATCACACAACAAAAACATAACAGACCTATTCCCCAAGGTTCCCGAAAGACTCGACCAGCTCTGATACCACTAATGTAACACCCCCTTGGAGCTACATGTTGAAACAAAAAGACAAAAAATAATTACGCTGGTTGCTTTCAGAAAAATATAACTTTCTCCATTTCTTAAACTTAATTGAAATTAGTTGAAAAAAAATTTCCTTTTGATTTCGATCAATACAAAACAAATATTGATAACTGATAAATGTATACATATATATGCATCATCACTTTTTACATAAGGACCTTTATAGCTACATGTCATTTACCCAAGTCATAACATAAAATAAAAATAAGCAAAGCTATAAGTAGCGGTAGTCTAGAACCACGACTCGAAAAGGTGGCTCTCAGTAGCCAGAATATACCGACTACCAACATACCACTACTCTCCAAAATGTAAACCCAAAACAAGTCCTACTGCTGGTCGCACCTAAAGAAAGCCATTGGGAAAGTCACCTTGGTCCTCCACGGCCGCAGGAGTGTCGGGCGAAGACACATCTGCCTCAACTCCAACCTCTGGAACTATGTCGTATACGCTATCGACGAGGGGATGATACTCGGGTACCTCATCCTCGTCCTCAATGGGATCCTCCTCAATCCCCTCGTTAACATCCGAGACTAGAATGATAGGTGCTGGAGGTGACACTGGCGCTGCCTTATGCAAGGTCAGAATCAATGGCTGCTGATGTACTAAGTCTCCCGCCTCCACCAAGGTCCCCAGTAGTAGCCACATCGGGGGAAGTGGGACCTTGACTGTCTCAAAGCTGTGAGTACGAGTTTGTGGCCCCGTCGCTAAAGTACCTGTAGTGGTACATACCGGCCCGGTGTATGTAGCGCTGCGGGTGCCCGGGTTAATTGCCCACACGTTCCCATCATCAGCATCTTCAAGAGAACGTATCCCCGAATACGATATCGGACCCGTGTGGTTCATCTGTACTTGAATATATATATATATATATATATATATATATATATATATATATATATATATATATATATATATATATATATATATATATAAGCATAGTAGTAACCCATCATGAAATAAATAAAGCAAGGGTGAGATACCAATATTGAGATTCATTATGATAACTACATGCACGACACCCAAACAAACATCATACATACATATTGTAATTATTTCCTACCAGTGGGATTCATACCCCGTCAATCAAATCGTGATTTTTCAAAAATGCATGGCACTTCAAAATCCCTCATATGAGTCTTGACCTTTATTCTCCGGAGATCCTAACTTCCCTTGTTCGAGCAATGATTAGACTGCGATACCCCTTAACACAATTGTCTCATGAGATCAGCCTCTAAATTTAGGTCCGGCTCCAATTGTTCAAGGATACCACGATGGAGCACCTAAAATAATATTGAAATAGTTCCCTATTGAGTACATTCGTGTCGGGTAACCGAATTCCACGACCCGAGCTGCAAGGTTCCGAGCATTCGCTGGATTTTTGAAGCCCGAATGTCCCGAAAACTATTGTTATCGTAGCTATTCTTTTTCTTTTGTTTTTCCTTTGTTGATGCTAAAAGCTCTCGACTACCCTTTCTCAGGTATTACAATTCTTTCCACCTCCAAGGTACAATTTCCTCTTAGGAACACTAGCCCGACGTCTCGGCAATCTAGGTCCTTATCCTTTCCTTTATTTTGCAAAGAGTTATCGTTCGGTGAAACACAAATACCAAAACAAAAACTCTGAAAACTTATCCAAGTTTGTCGGAAAGTTTCCACTGTTCTTAAATTCTTTTCCAAAAAACCTTTTTTCTGATGAAATTCATTTTAAAACGTAATGAAAATCATTTTTCCTCAAATTCCTTTATTTTTATTTCAAAAAAATCCATTAAGCCCTTGAAAATCATTACTGACACATATATTTATTTTTATCACGTAAAAAGATCATTTTCTCTCATACTACCGTAAGGCAAGCAAAAACCCTTATTTGTCGAAAAATTTCATATCATCGACCTTAAAACAATTTTTAAAATCCATTTCCTTAAAATTAATATTTATTTCCATTTTCCCGTCGTTTTCGAAAAAATGCGAATGTGAAATTTTTTCACGGTTACGTCCTTGCTGTTACTCGTTAACTTATTCTTTTGTTAAAACTCATTAAAATATTATTATTTTTACCTTAAAATTAAATCCATTAATTTTCAAAAACATAATGTTTTCCTTAAACCTTCTTAATGTTTTATCCTTAATTTCCAATAAACACTGATCGATGTCAGACTTCCAGCCGATAACAAAATCAACAGACATTTCATACAACCCAATTTATCACATGTTTTCACAATCAACAAGAAATTCATACATCACAATTTATAGCATGCTTTCATAGATAAATCATGCATCAAAGAATATACACAATAATTTAAAACAAACACCATAAACTCCCACAAATAGGTACAGACACACCTAACAATTTATACACATAGTTATCGAAGCTCCTCAGGTAAACTCCCCTTACCTTAACGTGTGGATTTTTCATTCGAAAATGATCTCGAAATTCCCAGATCCCTTCACAAGACTCCAAACACAATAATCAACACAATCCTTCACAAAATAACACATAAACAAGTTAAACTTTGACAAAAAAACCCTACTAGTTCCTATGGGTATGGTGTTAGAACCAAAGTGGTTTTGGATTAAAATAATCTCTTAAGTTTTGATGTTAACAAAAAGGTTAAATTTGTATGGCAAAGTATTTGTCAAAGATCTAACTTGTTTGTTATAAGTTTGCAGGGATTACTTTATGCGAGTCAGAGGAACTAAAATTTAAAGTATGAAATCTACAGATTCTAGTTCAAACTTCTAGACCAGTCTACAACTCTTGGTAAAATTTTGAGTCTTTAGCTTTATGGTAGACGAGATCGTTAAAATTAGAATAGACGAGGTCTTAGAGTTAACTAAGGATTACTCAAACACAAAGTAACCTAGTAGACGAGCTCCATATGCCATGTCATTGGACATAGCTTCTCATTAAGTACTTAGCAAGTCCAAAGACTTTAGTGGACGAGCGCTTCTTCCACATTAGTAGAGGAGCGCTTCTATCACTTTAGTGGACGAGCGCTTCTGCCACTTTAGTGGACGAGCGCTTCTGCCACATCAGCAGATAAGCTCTTAAGTATAGCACGTCCATCTCTCTGGACTAGGCGGAAAGTATGTAGACGCATTATCAGTAGTCGAACCCATCTCACTGATAAGTAAATCTTGCTTGTTAAGAGACATGTGCGTCCACTAGTTTTAAGACTTGAACCAGTCTAAGCTTAAACGTATTTATTTCAAATGATTGCTTATTTAATTAAAAGAATATATGTCTTTTACCTTGATGCTTATTTTGTATAAAATCTTTGTCTCTTGGATAAAAGAACTTCGTACCATCAAAACCATAAACCTTTATACTATGTCAAAATACTTTGTTGTAAAGATCAAGTCAAGTACAAAGATGGTAAGTCAGAAAGCAACCTTTGGTACAATAGAGAAGTGACAGTTCTACTTTGAGCATTCCTATGTTAAACAAAAGCACTTCTCAGTGAAGCATATCAAGTTATCAGTCTCAACGGATATCATGCATTTAATGCTATCTCTAAATGAGATTATTCAAAGTAACCGTTGAAGAACTACAAGAGCGGAAGAAGGTCACTATATAAGTAGAAGACCTCAGATACTGAAGGATAACTTTTGCGAGCTCAACATTTGCCAATAAAATTCTTGAGTAGACAAGCTCTTATTCTTTCATTCTTTCAAAAGCAAAAGTCTGTAATTTATTAGTTTGAATATTGTTGTAATATTCAACTGATATTAAACTGTCATACTCTCACACTTACTGAGTTAAGAAGATCAACTTTTAAATCTCTGTGATAGAGTTAGAGCCTGAAGAGGCTTGGTAAGAAATGAATACTTGTAGCCTGAAGAGGTGTTGAATACTTGTAAAGCTATTGGATTATAGTGGAGAAAATCCTTCATGTAGAAGGGACTGGACGTAACTCTTGGTTGGAAGAGAGTGAACCAGGATAAAACACTTGCGTGAATCTTCTAAACCCTTATCTTTTACAGTTTTTGTTTATACTAACTGTGGGGTTCTGAATCTGAGTTTATTAACTCTTCAAAAACATTTTCCTGTTTATGTGTTGTTTATTGTTTTGCTTGTAAAAGGTTTGAGAAAAGACCTTTTCGAAAATCTGTTAAGAAACACAATTCAACCCCCCTTCTTGTGTTTCCCTGTGTCAAATTCAGTTGGTATCAGAGCTCAGCCTCGAAAAGGTTGAGCATCTAGCAAGTGCTGAGGGAGTACGATCCAACAAGCATGGATACAGAAGGACATGCTATCAACATACCTCCTCTCTTTGATGGTAGTGATTATGACTACTGGAAAAAGAGAATGATGGCTTTTCTAGATGCACAAAACATGGACATCTGGGAGCTGCTTGAAACTGGCTACACTGAGCCAAGAGGTGATGCTGGAGCTGCTATTCCTAGAGCTCAATGGACTTAAGAGCAGAAAAATCAACATCAACTCAATCTGAAAGCTAAGCACTATTTGATGTGTGCTATCACCAGATCTGAGCATGATAAAGTCCACAGCTGTAACACTGATAAGGAAATATGGATACTCTTGCCCTAGCTCATGAAGGGTCATCCCAAGTTAAGGAGTCAAAAATAAGCATGCTGGTTCATCAGTATGAGTTATTTAAAATGGTTGAGCATGAAACTATAGATCAAATTTTTGGAAGATTCCAAACTATCACCAACAATCTTAGATCTCTTGGAAAAACCTATGAAAATAGAAATCATGTTAGAAAAATTATGAGGAGTTTATATAAATAGTGGAGACCTAAGGTCACTGCTATTCAGGAAGCAAAGAACCTCAATACTCTCACTTTGGAGGAACTTCTTGGATCCTTAAAAGTTCTTGAGCTTGAGCTCAATGAAGAAGAAAGTTCTGGAAAAGCAAAATCTACTGCCTTAAAGGTAAAGAAGGCTAGCTCTTCCAAAGTTCTTAAAGCTGAGGAATCATTTGATGAAGCAGACCCCTCTGACAGTGATGAAGGATTTGATGATGATGAACTGTCTTTAATCTCCAGAAAGATTCAACATATGTGGATAAAGAAAGGTGGTTTCAGAAGGAAGAAGTTCAACAAAAAGTTCATCAAAGAAAAATCAGACTCTAAGGATCTGGATCTGTCTTCATCTGATGAAGAGAATGAAGCAGAGGAAGAGGCAAATATCTGTCTCATGTCCGGTACATCATCAGAAAGTGAATACACTGATGCTGAGGTAATGGATTCTAACCCTTCCATTCTTCAAGATGCTTTTGATGAATTATTGTATAACTCATCAATTCTGTCTCATGAATATAGAAGTCATAAAAAGAAATTTTCAAAACTATCTAAAGAATTTGATAGGGTTTGCATGGAGAAAATAAGTCTTGTAAATGAAAATAACAAACTGAAATCAGAGAATGTCAGTCTAACTAACAAACTCAAGTGTGAGCCAACTGTCTCCTGTGAAGTTACAAAATTGAAACAAGATGTAACATATCTGACAGACACTCTGTCTAAATTTGTAGGTGGCTCATATAAGCTTAGTTTAATTTTGAATTACTCTAGGTCACCACATGATAAGTCTGGCCTTGGTTATGACAAAGAAAAGCATGAAGCATCTTATAAAAAGTCAAAATCACATGTGCATAATAGAACCTCAAAAGCTCAAACACAACATGTCAAAACTAAACTATGCTCGTCCAACACTTACTGTAAAGTGTGTGGAAAAAGTGGTCACATAACATCTAGATGCATACATTATAAGCATATTAAACATGCTAGTCCAGTGACTACTAACAAGAAAGGACTCAAGTCAATTTGGGTACCTAGAGATAAGATTGTACCTGTTGCAGACTTGCTTAACAACAGGAAAGAAACACACATCCTGGTACTTGGACAGTGGTTGCTCACATCACATGACGGGATAATGGTGTATGTTCCAAGACCTTAAACATAGGGATGGTGACTGGGTTACCTTTGGAGGTAATCAGAAAGGGAAGATCATTGGAGTAGAGCCTGATGAAGCTATTGCAGATTTGAATCTCAAGGACTCTGAAATTTAAGCAAATGTCAAACCTGACGATCAAGTGGATGACCTTCAACAACATGAGTCAAAAGCTTCAACCTCTCAACAAGAAATTGTTCAGAGATCTTGGTATTTCAGGAATTATCATCCACAAGATCAAATCATTGGGAATCTTAATGATAAGCTAAGAACCAGATCTACATTCGAAGAACAAGATGATTCTGCCTTAGTCTCTGAGTTAGAACCAAATATAGTAGACGAGGCTCTATTGGACGAGGGCTGCATTCTTGTAATGCAGGAAGAACTGAACCGATTTGAGAGAAGTGAAGTGTGGACTCCTGTGCCTTTACCAAAAGATAAATCAGTTATTGGAACCAAATGGGTATACAGAAACAAACTTGGTGAAAATGGTAAGGTAGTAAGAAATAAAGCGAGACTCGTAGCGCAAGGTTATTCTCAGGAAGAAGGTAAAGACTATACTGAAACTTTTGCACTAGTTTCTAGATTAGAGGCTATTCACATCTTATTACCATTTGCTTGCACATCATAATATAATGTTATATCAAATGAATGTAAAAAGTGCCTTTATAAATGGTTTTATTAGTGAGGAAGTATATGTTATGCAACCTCCGGGTTTTGAAAGTAAAACCCAACCTGAACATGTATATAAGCTACAGAAAGCTTTATATGGTCTTAAACAAGCTCCTAGAGCTTGGTATGAAAGGTTAAGTTCATTCTTAATGGACAATGGATTTAGTAGGGAAAGGTTGATACATACTTATTTAGAAAATCCAATAAATCAAGTTTTTATTGTTGTTCAAGTATATGTTGATGACATAATCTTTGGTGCTACTAATGAATCTCTATGTAAAGAATTCTCTAAGCTTATGCAGAAATAGTTTGAAATGAGTATGATGGGAGAACTCAAGTTCTTTCTTGGACTTCAAGTGAAGCAAACAGTGGACAAGGTGTACATCTATCAAACTAAATATAAAAAGGAACTTCTAAAGAAGCTTAAGATGGATGATTGCAAATCAATGAATACCCCTATACATTCGACGTCCATACTGAACAAAGATGACAAAGATAAGAAGGTAGACCATAAGGTATATAGAGGTATGATAGAATCTCTGCTATATCTTACTGCGTCTAGACCTGATATTATGTTCAGTGTATGCTTATGTGCTCGATTTCAATCTGATCCAAGAGAATCTCATTTATCAGCAGTTAAGAGAATATTTAGATATTTAAAAGGTACTACTAATCTGGGTTTGTGCTTTAAGAAAAATGATGATTGCAGATCAGTTAGTTTTTGTGATGCTGACTATGCTGGAGATAGAATAAAAAGAAAACGTACCAGTGGAGGATGGTACTTCTTTGGAGCTAATCTAGTCTCATGGTCAAGCAAAAGACAAAGCACTATGGCCTTATCAACTGCTGAAATTGAGTATAATTCGGCTGCTAATTGCTGCTCATAACTTTTATGGATCAAACATCAATTGGAGGACTACAATACGTTTGTAAGTAGTATTCCACTTATGTGTGATAATACTACTGCAATAAATCTATCTAAGAATCCAATATTACATAAGTGCGTCCAATGCATGTTGCATGCACGTCTATTGCATGAGTGCGTCCAATACATGTTGCATGCGCGTCCAGTGAGTATTGCGTATATTGATTGTTTGCATGGTTTTATCAGACTCGTCTATGCTATTTATTGTTATATTTGCATTAGTTTATGTCCAAGACATATTTAATAATATCCTTATGCTGAGTCAGTTATTTCCATCAATAGCTTTTTATGGTTTCAAAAACCTGCGTCGCATCAGAACTCATTATTCATTTTCTTACACGTTTTCATTCTTTTAATTAATTTCTTTGGGAAATATCTTCAAATTCGAAACCTTTTTAAGTAATACTCTTTCCCTCTGAAAAATCTTTCACAATCTTCTCTTTTGAACCCTCGAGTGTACTCTGTTTTCTTGCTTCCAAATCCTAGCTCTCAAACCTTCAACAATGGCTTCCTCTTCTGGTGGTTTCAATGTGGACAAGTTGAACCTTGCTTCTGAACATCATTTCAACTTTGGGATTATGCAAGAATACAACTTGGATGTAAGCAGGAATGTCTGCTGCTGATTTTGGCAAGATGAACATAGCCAATATGAATCTTAGTACTTATGCTGCTGCTGCCTTGGCCAAAACAGAAGAATTGATGAAAATCAAACAGGAACAAGTTGTGCAGAACAATGCTGATGTTCTAGGGCTGAAAAGAACAGTGAGAAAGAAGACTATTGTTGTTAGGAAACCTTATGCAAGAAAGCCTGCAGCTGGAATTGTGATAAGGGAACCTGAAGCTGTTGCCCCTCAACCTGCTCCAACTCAGAAGAGAACAAGGAATATGATCTTTTCTCATAATGAAGATGAGGATGATGAGGACAGTATCCCCATCAGTGCTATTTTGAAGAAGCAGAAAATTGTTGCTGTTGCTACTGATGTTTCTGTTCCTACCAAGAGAAGGCAACCCTCAAGAAAAGCTTAGTCCTTTGTGACTTCTGTGGTAAATGTCTCTACTAGTGATCATGTTCAATTAGCAGTAGATGCCTTGTAGAGAGTTTAGAAAGTAGGGATGATACTGGTACTGCTGCTATGGTTGTTGACCCTGATGTGTACATACCCACACTACAGCCTCACCTGCAAACTCACCTATAAAAACCTCAACAAATAGACCACACTTTCAACTCATAATACCTGCAGATGATCCCTGGTTCAATCAACCAGATGATGTAGGGATTAACCCTGGAGCCCCCTTTCCCAATACCTAGAACCAAATTTCCTTACACTCACCCTTCAGTTCTCTATGATGGCAAAGCTAAAAGCTGGGCCAAAGTAAAAAGAGACTGGAAAATCCTCTACCATCAACATGAACCTGAACCTGTTTCAACCAGACCTTTCTATCATTTACCAGAATATGAGTATGAACCTGAGTCCATACAATACCCAGAATACATACCCATTCCATCCACTCTGCACAACCACATTGGACCTGCCCTTACTCACCTTCCACTACAAAATTCCCACCTAGAAAAATCTACCCAAACCTCATCAAATCCCCTCCTTTCAAACCTTTCACAGATGGTGTCAACAGGCATATCATACCTGTGTGGGAAACTGACCATTGCAAAGCAATTGCTCCATCAATCATCCATAAAAGGTTAAGAACAGAAGGAAGACCTAAATTCATTCTAGACAGAGAAACTTCTTGGGAGACTTTCAGACATCCAAGTATTTATGATAGAGCTGTGAGTCTTGTGGACCACCTCATGTATGCCTTCCTACAGAATGAGTTTGAATTACCAAGATATGTCAGGGCCGTAAACTTTGTCCCTCCAACTTAGCTGTTTCACACCAAGAAGAAGACAAAGATTGGTGTCAGACCCTATATGATTGCTCCAAGATTACCAATGATAGATCTGAACAAAGACAAGGATCTGAAGAAGTAGAGGAGCACTGCAAAGAAACTAGAAGACAGTTCCTCCTTTATCAATCCTGATACTGTTGAACCTTATGATCAAAATATGATTAATTTCTGGTTGTCACAGCCAGTTGAAGACATTGATCAAGATTCTACTTTTGCCATTTGGGCAAATCACATACTGGACTGTGCTAAGGAAGCTTCTTCTTCTGGTCTGAGTGATGAAGAGAAGAGAAGAATTCCTAAAGTTAGAGGAAAATGTGGACTCTCAAATGCCATATTCTTCATTTATAAGGACACTCTTTGGATTCCTATCATCAGTCCTGTCTATGAAGAAGACCCTGTCCACTGGGCTAAAGAGCTACCTCCTCCTGTACTCACCTTTGCTTCATCACCACCACCATCTCCACCTTCTGAGCACACTGATGAGGAAATAATAATCGATGACATGCTATGGATGTTTACTCTGTTCAACCAGTTGCTGAGGTTGAGGAAGTTACCGAGTCTATTCCCAGACCAAGCACTTCTGAGAAACACTCATCTCAGCCAATGGCTATGACTACCATTCATCCTAATGAGCACCCTCAAACTTCCAGAGCTCTAGACACTGTTCCAAGCCGAGCACATGCTCAAGACAGTGCTAAAAGTTCAAGGCCCTCACTGCCTCCAAACTTTGAAGAGACAATTGGAAAAATTATAGAAGAGAGAGTAAAGGTTGAGGTCAAGGAACAAGTGAGAGAGTAAGTTGCAGAATCCCTGGATCCAATGAATGTAATGATCAACCAGATGATGAGCATTGTGCTAAGTTTTCAACAAAGTCACAATTTGCCAATTCACCCTCATCCACCTCCACCAAACCACAACCCTCCTTCACCACCTCCACCCTCTTCTTAGCCTTATTCTATTCCGTTATATTGACGATGATGGTCCACTCCTGTTTCCTTTTTGTCTGATGACAAAAAAGGGGGAGAAAGGATATAGAAATTAAATTTTCAGTTTTTGGTTATACATATCTGTTTTCACATGCATACTATTTTACTGCATACTTGTGCTTAATATGATCTGATTTTGTTATCTGTGTTTGGACTTATAAGCTCTGTTAAAATAGGTAACTCTGATACTATGTTTTCAACATGACTGATCTGAAATGTTAAAACCGTTATATACTGCTGCTTATTTGTTTTACTCGTTAAGTTTGAATGCTTTGTCTTAGGGGGAGCTCTATAACTCTCTTAGACTTTGCTCACTCAAATTTAATTAGTTTTTGTCATCATCAAAAAGGGGGAGATTGTTAGAACCAAAGTGGTTTTGGATTAAAATAATCTCTTAAGTTTTGATGTTAACAAAAAGTTTAAATTTGTATGGCAAATTAATTGTCAAAGATCTAACTTGTTTGTAATAAGTATGCAAGGATTACTTTATGCGAGTCAGAGGAACTAAAATTTCAAGTACGGAATCTACAGATTCTAGTTCAAACCTCTAGACCGGTCTACAACTCTTGGTAAAATTACAAGTCTTTTGCTTTATAGTAGACGAGATCGTTAAAATAAGAATAGACGAGGCCTTAGAGTTAACTAAGGAAGAAGTGTTACTAAAACACAAAGTAACCTAGTAGACGAGCTCCATATCCCACGTCATTGGACGAAGCTTCTCATTAAGGACTTAGCAAGTCCAAAGACTTTAGTGGACGAGCGCCTCTACCGCATTAGTAGACGAGCGCTTCTACCACATTAGTAGACGAGCGCTTCTATCACTTTAGTAGACGAGCGCTTCTGCCACTTTAGTGGACTAGCGCTTCTGCCACATTAGCAGACGAGCTCTTAAGTATAGCACGTCCATCTCTCTGGACTAGGCGGAAATTTTGTAGACACATTATTCCCGTCTCACTGATAAGTAAATCTTTCTTGTCCAAAGACCTGCGCGTCCACTAGTTGTAAGATGTGAACCAGTCTAAGCTTAAACGTATTAATTTCAAATGATTTCTTATTTAATTCAAAGAATATATGTCTTTTACCTTGATTCTTCTTTTGTATAAATCTTTATCTCTTGGATAAAATAACTTCGTACCATCGAAACCATAAACCTTTGTACTCTTTCAAAATACTTTATTGTAAAGATCAAGTCAAGTACAAAGATGGTAAGTCAGAAAGCAACCTTTGGTACAATAGAGAAGTGACAGTTCTACTTTGAGCATTCCTCTGTTAAACAAAAGCACTTCTCAGTGAAGTATATCAAGTTATCAGTCTCAACGGATATCATACATTTAATGCTATCTCTAAACATGATTATTCTAAGTAACCGTGGAAGAACTACAAGAGCAGAAGAAGGTCACTATATAAGTAGAAGACCTCAGATACTGAATGATAACTTTTGCGAACTCAACATTTGCCAATACAATTCTTGAGTAGACAAGCTCTTATTCTTTCATTCTTTCAAAAGCAAAAGTCTGTAATTTATTAGTTTGAATATTGTTGTAATATTCAACTGATCTTAAACTGTCATACTCTCACACTTAGTGAGTTAAGAAGATCAACTTTTAAATTTCTGTGATCGAGTTAGAGCCTAAATAGGCTTGGTAAGAAAGGAATACTTGTAGCCTGAAGAGGTGTTGAATACTTGTAAAGCTATTGGATTATAGTGGAGAAAATCCTTCAGGTAGAAGGGACTGGACGTAACTCTTGGTTGGAAGAGAGTGAACCAAGATAAAACACTTGCATGAATCCTCTAAACCCTTATCTTTTACAGTTTTTGTTTATACTAACTGTGGGGTTCTGAATATGAGTTTATTAACTCTTCAAAAATGTTTTCCTATTTGTGTGTTGTTTATTGTTTTTCTTGTAAAAGGTTTGAGAAAGACTTTTTCGAAAATCTGTTAAGAAACCCAATTCAACCCCCCTTCTTGTGTTTCCTTGTGTCAACTTCATATGGTTTCGGCCCAAGCTAGGAAAATAGGCTAGAGGTTTCAAAATTTCAAATACTCTTAGATCCTTGACCTTAGAGTAGTGTAGAGCTAGGGAAAATTTTCATAAGTTGAATATGTTGCAAAATCATCTAACCCATTTTATGGGTTGGATTCGACCAACAGTTAAAAAAAATGGCTAGGGGTTTCAAAATTTTACATACTCTTGGATCCATGATCCTAGAGTAGTAGAGAGGTATAGAAAATTGTTAGAACTCAAAAATCCTCATCCTATGATTTTCTATAAATTTTTGAAGAAAACAATGAATATGGAAGAAATGGGTCTTAACATGATTTCGATCAAAAGAGAGTGAGGGGGCAAGGTGAGTGAGTCATGAGGGCAATTTTGAGGTTTCTAATTATTCTTAGGGGCATTTTAGTTTTTTCCTACCAACATATCTAAGATATTTAGAAAACTAATCATGACTAGTGTGAGTCATTAGTGGTGACTCACCATACTCACCACAACACTATGACACTTGTCCATCCCTGGCCCGGTGTCGGGTTCAGTCTCCGTAGTTCCGATTTTGACTATGTTATTCTCCCGATTAAAGTTTTCCGCAACCGATTTAATTCAAAACTTCACCCGAATAAAATATAATACTTTATTTTAGAGTGAAAAATTTGAAAAGGCCCATATCACTTAAAAAGTGATAAGAAGAATTATCATTTCGTTACCGGGTCAAAATTAGGTTTTCTGACCAGTAAAATCTTACTGTCAGTGAAAACGTGGACCGTGTTTCGTCTGAATTTTCAACCCAAAATTTAACCGTAGGCTTTCGCCATGAAGTCGAGTTTAAATATGATTTTGTTTCAACCAAAATTATTTTCTAGGTCTCGGACAAAAATATAAACATATATTTATTTATCGATAAAAAAACAGCAGAAATCGAGGTGTTACAGCTCTTAGCCAAAAACTCCCTAAAACACTCATAATCAATCATAGGGTCCTTGACTAAATCATTTGGCATATACCTCACCTTGTAACATCCTGAAATTTCAATATAATATTTTTAATAAAAATATTATGCCGTTATGAGTTTTAGCGTATAAAATTATTAGTATAAGAATTTATTAGAATTGTTTATCTATTATAAAAGAAAATACAAAGTTTAAAGAGAGAGAGAGAGAAAAACTGAATGCCAATTCAAGGGGCTTGATAGTTTCACGTGATAAAGAATTCAACTTAGAATTCTTAAAAGCAGGCCAATTATAATTTGATGATTTGAAAGAAATTTATATGAAAAAAATTATATATATAGGCTAACGTGGAAGGGCCTTCACGTTCAGGGTTCCACTTTTGAAAATAGAAAATTGGATGGTAGAACCCCAGCCTGTGTGTTTATCGTAGCCGCACATTGAGTGAAGAAGGAAAAAAAATAATAGAAGAACAACAACGCTAATCGTCGATTGCAGGCGATTGAGCAAAGGGAAAAGAAAGATAGCATTTGTCTTCGATAATTTTTGAGTTTTTTTTTTGAGATTTACGAGAGGTAAGTAAGCATCATTTTCTTAAACTTTCATGGTTTAAATTTTAAGGGTTTGAGTATGAAATCAAAGGGTAATTATTTACTGTTTTGTCCTTAAAATGAAATTGATATTTGGGTTAAATATGTTTTTAGTCCCTCATTTTTTACAAAAGTTTGGTTTTAGTCCCTCATTTGGAAAACATACTTTTTTAGTCCCTATTTTTTAAATGTGTAAGAAGTGGTCCATACACCACACATTTTTAATCCCTCATTTTTGAAAACCAAACATTTTTAGAACCTCATTTTTGACAAAAAAAATTGGTTTTAATCCCCCATTTTTCCAATGGAAGTGTGGTGTAGGGACCATTTCTGACACATTTTAAAAAACTGGGGACTAAAAAAGTATATTTTCCAAACGGGAGATTCAATCTGAACTTTTGTAAAAAATGAGGGACAAAAACATATTTAACCCTTGATATTTTATTGGTGATTGATTGTTATGTGATTGAATATTTGCATATTGAGTGATATGATTATTATTATTATTTGGTATGACATTTTGTGATATGTGATGCCTTAGTGTTGTTTTGATATGAACTTGACGAGTATTAATGCATGTGGCATGATGTTATGTATTGAGATTATTTTGGAATGACTGTATGGTAAAATGCGTATATTTGGTTATCTCCCTTGGATAGATAACGTTACAGATACCTCCTTCTGGGAAGGGGATGAAGATACCTACTCGTTAGAGGGGAAGACAGATACCTCCTTCTATGAAGGAGATAACAGATACCTTCTCGTTATAGGGGATGACAAATACCTCCTCGTTAGAGGGGAAGACAGATACCTGTTGGTTGTGGCTTCTAATACTCAAGAAGTCGGGGTTGAATTGAGTATGTAAGATTTTTGAAAACTTTTTCTTCTTTAAGCAAAAACTGACACTTTTCTAAACTTTTGAAAAGGTTTTGCCAACCAACAAAATAAAACAAGTTTTTACAAAGTTATTTGATTCAAGACTTGATTCTTTATCAAGAAAGATTGATGAAAGATAGTTTTTCTGATTAGAACAACCACAAAATTTTCCTTAACTAAGACTTAACCACATACATTCAACAATTTAAAGCAGTTAAAGGAGTTAAGGGATAGAGAGAAATGCAAACCGAGATTTATCCTGGTTCAGCTACCTCCTCTGGTAACCAACATCCAGTCCCCACAATCACTTGTGAGTTTCGTCCACTATAAATCAAAAATCAATTACAAAATTCTTTACAAAGCTTCACAACTCAGTTCCTTCTACCCCGTGACAGTTTTCCAGAAAAAGCAATCTTGTAATCCCCAAGAGTCCCTTCTTCTCTTGTCAAACCTCTAAGAGTTCCTTCTACTCTTAGATCAATACTCAGAGAGACACCTTCTCTCCTTTCTTATTCCTTTCTCAGTAAAAGAATTGAATTACAGATTCTAAGAAATCAGAAATTACAACTTGAAGCACTATCAGAAAAGACTTTAACTATTCTCAATGAAAAAGCTCTCTCTCAATTTCGTGTAAACTTTCAGAATTTAATGAATTGAATTATTGAGAAACTTTTGCCCAAGACTTTATATAGGTGTGTGTCAAAATAGATCCATTGGGCACACTTTAAAAGTTAGTTAAGATCAAAAGAAACTTTTCAACAAAAACTGATTTTGTCAGTCAATCAATTGCCTAATCGATGTACTAAACAAGATTGATAATTTTTGTACTTAGTATATCGATTGATCAATCGATTTGATTCTTGAAAGTTCTTGATTCCCATTGATACATAGATGTGTACATCGATTGTGTTCTTGAAAATCACAAGCATCAGCAGCCCAGAAGTTTTTACATCGATTGCATAATTATTTCAAAAAGTCTTTGCCTCTGTTTGGGCTTATGCATCGATGTGTAATCGATTGGCTCTTTGTAAATATGAGATTCTACTTCTGTTCTGTGTATGCATCGATGTACTAATCGATGTGATGTATATGAAAAACTTTCTTGGCCTCTGTTGGGCCTTATACATTGATGTATCAATCCATTGTATGCTTGTTTCATAAATCACTGGCTTCTGTTTCACTCTATACATCGATGTGCAAATCGATTTACATAAGCTTAGATTGCATACATATCAAGTTGTTCTAGAATCAATCGATGTATACATTGATGTATAGCAATTATACATTGATGTATACATAGGTTTTCATTAAAAATTAGTTAAGTAACTGAAAGTACATAGATGTACACATAGATGTACAGATCTTTCAATTAACCTTTTTCTTTTTAAGTTCAGTTTTAATTTATGAAAACCATTTTGAATTTGGTTATTTTTGAGAGAGCTAAATCAAAGAAAATAAGTAAAGCTTTTCTTTATATAATATATTCTAATTTCCTTTACTTGAGATTCCTTGAATTTTCACTTGTGGTTTCTTCATCTTCAAGAATTCCAATCATGATCCTTGCTTTGCTTTTGTCTTTCTCCTTTGACCCTTTGAATTCATATCCTTGCACTAAATGATCTTTTCATAACATGTAATCTTGGCAAATGATTAGTTAATCAAAGTTTAATCAATGCTAAAGTTTAGTCATTAATCAAAACATACAAGAGTCGTTGTTCAACAATACCTCCTTCTGGAAAGGGGATGGCAGATACCTCCTTCTAAGAAGAGGAAGGCAGTGGGACACCATTGGATTTTGTTAAACTAAATGACTTAGAAATTTTGATATATGACAAATACAACTTAATGTGTATGCAAGTGTTTTTAGTGTCAAATTGTAAAGACAGGTATCAACCAATATTCAACAAGTTCAGTGAGCAATCAAAGGAGAATATTCAAGGAAGAACTTGGAGGAATCAAAGAGCAAGGACGAAGATCAAGGAATCATCAAGACAAGAGCTTAACGAAGAAATTAGTGTTAAGTCTTAGATGATTTGTAAGAGATGAAATCTCTTATTCACAAATAAGCTCAATTTGAAAAGATGCATGAATGAAAATCATTTTTCATAACCTGCATTAAAAGGAATAAGTTTTCGTAAATGAAAATGATTTTTGAAATAAGATTTCAAAGCACTCGTCCAACACTGGAATAATATAAGTGCTCGTCCAACACTGGGAATAGTAAAAAATGGCGTCCAAGAAAGTGATACAAGCGCACGTCCACTAAGGTGATACAAGCGCACGTCCACTAAAGTGACACAAGCGCACGTCCACTGAAGTGATAAAAGTGCTCGTCCACACAAGTCTTTGGACTTGCGAAGATCTTAATGAGAAGCTCCATCCACCGACATGGCATATGGAGCTCGTCTACTAGTTGGAGCACGTCCAATTACTTTGTGTTAGTACTCCAGTCTGCTGAAGTGGCAAATAGACGCGACTATTTTCTTCAAATGGACTCGGCAATTTTTTAAAGATTGATGCGGTTATTTTTTTAAGATATACGCGGATATTTTCTTCAAATGGACGCGGCTATATTTCCAAATGGACTCGGTTATTTTATGGACGCGAATATTACAAGAACAATCAGAATCTTATTTCAAGAACGAGAATCAAGAAAACAGATTCTATTAATCTGATCCAAATCTATTTTGATTGATCCCAACGACTATAACTTGTTTTCTATATAAAGAGGGATCAAAGGAACACTTAAACAACATATACGAATATCATAACATATCACAGTTTTACGAAATCGTTTTGAGAAATCAATTGTGAAAATCATTCATCATCTTTATTGAGCTTATTGAGAAAAGAGTGTTTCAATACTCAAAGTGCTTCAATTTGTTTATCTGACTACTGAGAGTTAGGAATCAACTTTTGTTTTTACTTTTGATTGTAAAGAGAGAGGGATTCTCTCTGAGTGATTAGGGTGAGGTATCCCTAAGGTTGAACATTGAGGCTTTTCACAAGAGTGTGGTATCTCGAGGTGAAGGAGTGCTCTATGGTGTGAA
Organism: Sophora flavescens; assembly: GCA_030762895.1. Taxonomy (NCBI): domain Eukaryota; kingdom Viridiplantae; phylum Streptophyta; class Magnoliopsida; order Fabales; family Fabaceae; genus Sophora; species Sophora flavescens. The sequence continues at coordinate 117,427,909 of CM061068.1, forward strand.
GGTTTTTCAAGCTACCTGGTAAAGCTTGTGTGTTAGTGTGTGAAATCCCACAGGTGGAGTGAGGACTGGATGTAGGTCACAGTGGAGGTGACTGAACCAGGATAAATATGGTTGTGTGGTATCCCTAAACTCAAACTCCTTTACTTTCTGTTTATGTTCAAGAACCTACAACTTTGATGTTTAAAGTTCAATATAATTTCTGTTCTTGATCTGTATAAACTTATTTTGTTATTACTGAGTTATTAAACCCGAACCTATTCTGAATCCTTCTGAATTAATCTTTCTTATCCTCATCACCTTTTATTCAAGATTTTGTAAAAACCCTTCATCGATTTTGTAAAAGATCCTGAGAACACTAATTCGTAACTCTGATTTATGAAGCTTTGTGAAAAAGTTTTTAGAGGGAAATATTTTTTTTGAAAACTCAATTCACCCCCCCCCCCCTCTTGAGTCGTTGAAGTCAAAACAACAATTGGTATCAGAGCTAAACTCAGAAGTTTGGCTTACAGCTATAAGAGTATGGCTTCCAATGACTGTCTGAATGAAAGGGGCTTCCCTTGCACGTCCGCCTGCCTTCAATGGATCTGAGTATATCTATTGGAAGGAAAGAATGATAATCTTTCTTGAGGCAGCAGGTGTTGACATATGGGATGCAGTAGAGAATGGACCATTTGTCCCCTCCACTGTATTTGCTAAGAAAAGAATTCAATATAATGCACGTGCTAAGAATATTATAACATCTGCTTTAAGCCGTGATGAGTTTTTCAGGGTTTCAAATTGCAAATCAGCCAAGGAGATGTGGGATACATTGCAAGTAACACATGAAGGAACCTCATATGTCAAAAGAGCAAGAATGAACACCCGCACGCATGAGTATGAGTTGTTCAGAATGAATCGAGGAGAACCTATGACTGAAATGCAAAAGTGATTCACACACATCGTAAATTAATTGGCTGGTCTTGGAAAAGCAATATCAAATGAGAATCAAGTTAACAAAGTAATGAGATGCTTGAGCAGAGAATGGCAACCTAAAGTCACTGCAATCTCAGAATCCAGAGATCTCTCATCAATGACCATTGCCACACTGTTTGGAAAATTACAAGAACATGAATTAGAGTTGAACAGATTAAATGAGAGTGAAGAAACTGATAAAAGAAAGAAGGGATTGGCTCTGAAATCACAAGTCAGAGAAGCAGAAGATAGTGATGATGATGATTCATCACAAGAAGCACAATCCGAAGAAGAGATGGGATTGCTAGTTAGAAAGTTCAAGAACTTCCTAAAGAAGAAAGGCAACTTCAAAACAAAGCCATCCACTTTTCCCAAAAGAAACTTCAGCAAAGGTGACAACTCTTCCAACAACATCACATGCTTTGAATGTGGAAAGATTGGCCACATGAAGCTTGACTTTCCAAAGCTGCAAAAATAGGACAAAACTGAAAAATTTGACTCAAAGGACAAGAAGTGGAGAAAGCCAAGAAAGGCCTACATTTCTTGGGATGATAATGATCTAGATTCCACTGAAGAATCTGAATTTGAGGAGGCAAACTTGTGCTTGATGGCCAGAAATGACAGTGATTCAGAAAGTGAAGTAAGTTCTGATTATCAACCTTCTTATGATGAATTGCAAAATGCTTTTGAAAAACTTCATAAAGAATCCATTAGACTTGCTAGATTTCTAAATAAGTCTAAGAAACCCATCATATGCTTAGAGGAGAAAACTTCTGTTTTAAACAAAGAGGTAGATCAATTAAAAACAGAAAATTGTGCTTTAAAAGAAAAACTAGCTACTATTTTAGATGCACCTATATGTGATAAATGCCCTAAGTTGGAGAAACGTATAAATCATTTGAATGATGATCTATCTAGAATTACTAGTGATAAAGAAATTTGGAATGCATCTAGCTGTACATTGACTAAAGAAGTTGAAAAACTGAAAAATGACTTAGCCAAGTTCACAAATGATAGAGATAATTTGGATGCATTGTTAGGACATCAAAAATGTGTTTATGATAAGGCTGGAATAGGCTATAAACCTAAGATACATGAGAAATCTTTCAAGAAATTTTTTGCTGCACCTATACAGAAAATCAGTATACAATAAATCTAAATACAGAAAATCAGCATACAATAAATCTAAATATATATGTGTTCCTAAAGGAACTATTGCTGCAACTAACTCAAAAGGACCTAAACAGATTTGGGTACCTAAAGCAAAAACATGATTCTGTTTTGTAGGTGTGTTGGAAAGCCAAGAATGTGAAATGGTATCTTGACAGTGGCTGTTCCAAGCACATGACTAGAGACAAAAGCAAGTTCATTTCCTTTACCCCTAAGTCAAGTGGTAGTGTTACCTATGGTGACAATAATAAAGGGAGAATACTTGGCATTGACAACATTGGAAGTGACTCAACAACAATCATTGAGGATGTTCTATATGTTGAGGGATTGAAACATAACCTGTTAAGTATCAGTCAACTATGTGGCAAAGGCTTCTAGGTAAAATTCAATTCCAATAGTTGCTTAATAGAAAATCAGCATGATGAAAATTTGAAATTAATTGGACATAGGACAGATAACATCTATATGCTTGATTTAGATAATATCTCTTCAAATACTACGTGCTGTCTTATTTCAAAAGAAGAAGAGAATTGGCTTTGGCATAGAAGAATTACACAATTCACATGAACCACTTGAATAAATTGATTCGTAAAGATCTTGTAGTTGGCTTGCCTAAACTAAAATTTGTGAAAGATGGACTATGTGATGAATGTCAAAAAGGAAAGCAAGTTAAGGTCTCTTTTAAACCAAAGAACATTGTTTCAACAACTAGACCCTTGCAACTTTTACACATGGATTTATTTGGTCCATCTAGAACCAAAAGCTTTGGTGGTAACTCGTATGCATTGGTAATAGTATATGATTACTCTAGATATACATGGACATATTTTCTATCTCATAAGAGTGATTCATTTGCTACATTTAAGAAAATGACAAAAATTGTGCAAAATGAAAAGGACGTAAAAATTGTTTCTATAAGAAGTGATCTTGAGGGAGAATTTCAAAATGAAGTGTTTGAAAACTTTTGTGATAAGCATGGCATTCAACATAATTTTTTTGCTCCTAGAACTCCACAACAAAATGGAGTAGTGGAAAGAAAGAATAGATCATTAGAGGAGATAGCAAGAACTATGTTGAACGAATCTAGCTTGCCAAAACATTTTTGGGCAGATGCTGTCAATACGGCCTGCTATGTGCTAAATAGAGTCTTGATAAGACCAATCTTAAAGAAAACCCCTTATGAGCTTTACAAAGGAAGAAAACCAAATCTAGCACACTTACATGTTTTTGGTTGCAAATGCTTTGTTCTTAACAATGGAAAGAATAATCTTGGAAAATTTGATGCAAAGGCTGATGAATGAATTTTCCTAGGATACTATCTATCTAGTAAAGCATTTAGAATATAAAATAAGAGAACACAAACTATTGAGGAATCTGTGCATGTGACATTTGTTGAGTCTAACCCCAAAAGGTTGGGAAAGGATTGTGTTATTGATGATCTTGAAGATTCAATTGAGAAAACTCTCCTAGAAGAGAAACAGGACAATGAAGAAGATGAAAGCTTAAAGAACGAATCGCTGCAGCAGGAGTAAATAGAACAACAGCCTGGCCTACCAAAGGAATGGAGGACTATCAGAAATCATCCAATTGATAACATCATTGGTGAAATTACAAAAGGGGTAACTACTAGACAATCTCTTAGAAATGTTTGTAATCATATGCCATTTGTGTCTCAAGTAGAACTTAAGAACATAGATGATGCTATAATTGATGAACATTGGATGATGGCTATGCAAGATGAGTTAAACCAGTTTGAAAGAAACCAAGTCTGGAAACTAGTGCCTAAACCCAAGAACTATCAAGTAATAGGTACAAAATGGGTTTTTAGGAATAAACTAGATGAAAATGGTATAATTGTAAGAAACAAGGCTAGATTGGTATCCAAAGGGTATAACCAAGAAGAAGGCATAGATTATGATGAAACATATGCACCGGTAGCAAGATTAGAAACTATAAGAATGCTACTTTCTTATGCTTGCATAATGGGATTTAAATTGTATCAAATGGATGTTAAGAGTGCTTTCTTAAATGGATTTATACAAGAGGAAGTGTATGTTGGTCAACCACCTGGTTTTGAGAATAATAAATTGCCTAACCATGTTTATAAACTGTCTAAAGCACTATATGGCTTAAATCAAGCTCCTAGAGCTTGGTATGAAAGGTTAAGTAATTTTCTCATTGAAAAAGGATTTAAAAGAGGTAAAGTTGACACAACCTTGTTCACTAAGAAAAAGACACACAACATTTTACTTGTACAAATATATGTGGATGATATAATTTTTGGTGCTACTAATGAGCCGTCGTGCAATGAGTTTGCAAGTCTTATGCAGAGTGAGTTTGAAATGTCAATGATGGGTGAGCTGAAATTTTTCCTTGTACTGCAAATAAAACAAACTGAAAATGGAATCTTTGTTAGCCAAACCAAGTACTGCAATGAGTTAATCAAGAAGTTTGGCATGGAAAAAGCTAAGGAGATGGCTACTCCAATGAGTACCTCCTATTATATGGACAAGGATGAGCAAGGTAAACCTGTTGATGTTTCTAAATTCAGAGGTATGATAGGCTCACTACTTTATCTTACTGCTAGTAGGCCATATATCATGTTTAATGTATGCATGTGTGCTAGGTATCAAGCAAATCCAAAAGAATCACACTTAACAGCAGTTAAAAGGATAATTAAGTATCTGTTAGGAACAAAAGACATGGGATTATGGTATCCCAAAGGAGCTACATGTACTTTAATTAGCTATTCAGACTCTGATTTTGCTGGTTGTAAACTAGACAGAAAGAGTACTAGTGGAACTTGCTATTTACTAGGAAACTCATTAGTATCATGGTTCAGTAAGAAACAATCTAGTGTGGCTTTATCCACTGCAGAGGCTGAATATGTAGCAGCTGGTAACTATTGTGCACAGGTTTTATGGATGAAACAACAATTAGTTGATTATGGTGTGCAACTAAACCAAGTTCCTATTAGATGTGACAATACGAGTGCAATTAAACTAACTAAGAATCCCATAATGCACTCTAGAACTAAGATTGAATATGTTGATACAACTAAGCAACGTGCTGATATCTTTACCAAGCCCTTGAACAAGGAAAGCTTCTTTTTCATTAGAAGAGAATTTGGCATAATCGATCAATCCTATATCTAATCTCTAAAGAAACTGATTATATGACTGTATCTTTGTGTAAACATGCTCTGATTCTTGTATGATTTGATTTGGAATATCTATGAATGATCAAAAGAGAGCTTTGGAACATCTATACGAGTTGGACACATCTTTTTGATTTGCCCCTGCACCTATCCCTCTATCATGAACAATTTTATTTCCTAAGTTTGAATGTTTAAATGCTTACCTTCTTTATCGCTTTAAATGTTTCTTTTCTTTACCTTTTTTATGATGCCAAAAGGGGGAGAAAAAGTATGATATAGAGAAAGGGGATAATAACAAATTATACATGAAGAAAAAGTATGATATAGAGAAAACGAATTATACATGCATATGTTGAGGGGGAGCTTAAAAGCTTATACATGATTAATGGGGAGTAATTCAAATTCTGCTCTGATAATATTTTTTTTGCTCTGATATACTTCTGCTCTGACTGCTTTGATACCATGATATAAATCTATCAAAAACACTTGGCGTCTGCTACACTTATACTCTGATCTTATAATTTGTCAAAAGGTTTGTCATAATAAAAAGGGGGAGATTATTAAACTCAATGACTTAGAAATTTTGATATATGATAAATACAACTTAATGTGTATGCAAGTGTTTTTAGTGTCAAATTGTAAAGACAGGTATCAAGCAATATTCAACAAGTTCAGTGAGCAATCAAAGGAGAATATTCAAGGAAGAACTTGGAGGAATCAAAGAGCAATGACGAAGATCAAGGAATCATCAAGACAAGAGCTTAACGAAGAAATTAGTGTTAAGTCTTAGATGATTTGTAAGAGATGAAATCTCTTATTCACAAATAAGCTCAATTTGAAAAGATGCATGAAAGAAAATCATTTTTCATAACCTGCATTAAAAGGAATAAGTTTTCGTAAATGAAAATGATTTTTGAAATAAGATTTCAAAGCGCTCGTCCAACACTGGAATAATATAAGTGCTCGTCCAACACTGGGAATAGTAAAAAAATGGCGTCCAAGAAAGTGATACAAGCGCACGTCCACTAAGGTGATACAAGCGCACGTCCACTAAAGTGATACAAGCGCACGTCCACTAAAGTGACACAAGCGCACGTCCACTGAAGTGATAAAAGTGCTCGTCCACACAAGTCTTTGGACTTGCTAAGATGTTAATGGGATGCTCCGTCCACTGACACGGCATATGGAGCTCGTTTACTAGTTGGAGCACGTCCAATTACTTTGTGTTAGTACTGCCCTCTGCTGAAGTGGTAAATGGATGCGACTATTTTCTTCAAATGGACTTGGCAATTTTTTAAAGATGGACGTGGTTATTTTTTTAAGATAGACACGACTATTTTTCCAAATGGACTCAGTTATTTTATGGACGCGAATTTTACAAGAACAATCAGAATCTTATTTCAAGAACGAGAATCAAGAAAACAGATTCTGTTAATCAGATCCAAATCTGTTTTGATTGATCCCAACGACTATAACTTGTTTTCTATATAAAGAGGGATCAAAGGAACACTTAAACAACATATACGAATATCATAACATATCACAGTTTTACGAAATCGTTTTGAGAAGTCAATTGTGAAAATCATTCATCATCTTTATTGAGCTTACTGAGAAAAGAGTGTTTCAATACTCAAAGTGCTTCAATTTGTTTATCTGACTACTGAGAGTTAGGAATCAACTTTTGTTTTTTACTTTTGATTGTAAAGAGAGAGGGAGTCTCTCTGAGTGATTAGGGTGAGGTATCCCTAAGGTTGAACATTGAGACTCTTCACAAGAGTGTGGTATCTCGAGGTGAAGGAGTGCTCTGTTGTGTGAAGGTTTTTCAAGCTACCTGGTAAAGCTTGTGTGTTAGTGTTTGAAATCCCACAGGTGGAGTGGGGACTGGATGTAGGTCATGTAACAACCTGTTTTTAATTACGCTATTTTCACAGTAAAAATATATTTATTTTATTTTTAATTGAGACTTAGGAAATGATTTTGGAGAAAACAAAATCATATATGGAACTTACTCTACGGTAGGAAGCTCTGGTTAATATTTGGGTTTAAAACTCAGATGGAAACCGGTCTGCGTTTTTTTAACTGACAGTATAATTTTATACTGACAGAAAACCCTAATTTGGCCCGAAAACTGAAATTTTTAGATTTTTTTATATTTTGTCCATGAGGAAGTATACTTTCCAAATTTCTGATCAGAAATAAAATATTATGTTTATTCAGACGAATTTTGGTAAAAGTTCGGACAGAAAACAGTCGGTGTTTTCACTGACAGTAAGATTTTAATGATCAGAAAACCTAATTTTGACTCGTGAACGAAATGGTTTATATTTAAATCATATTTCTAATGATTTTGGTTGTTTTGAAAATTTTCAACCGAAAACAAAATATTACGCTTTTACGTGGGCGTAAAACCCTAATCGGGAAACCGACGTAGTCGAAAATGGAACTGCATAGACCTGTCAAGAGATCGAGACAACGAGTCATATATGATGACTCATAGAGGATGAGTCACCAAACATTTATGAGCATTAAATGCTAGTAATCATGACTTTTAGGTGAAAAGACCAAAATACCCCCAAGCTTTCGTGAGTATTAACAAGACACATCTACGCACTCTTAACCACTCATTTTACGTGGTTGTAAACCTCCCACATCTCTCCAATTTTGTGCATCCACCTCCAATAAATCACACCTATTTTATTTTGCTCTCGTTTCATTATTTTCCTCTCAAAAACCGAAATTGGGGAAACGACGGAGTTGCGTACGAAATTTCCGGGAACCGCTAAGGGATAGGATCGGTGACTCATTGGTGAGTCACTATGTGTGGCCCAAAATCAGCCATACCTCCATTAAATTTGAGCCACATATTATTAACCATGGTTAGCCAAAATAACCTTAGTTAAGTTAATTATTAACTATGGTTAAGCTTATATTAATTAAATAATCACAAAAGCTATTAATCCAACATCTAATAAACCAAACAAGGCCTAAGATATAGCCTATATATACCAAAAAACCTCAGACCCTTCACTCACACCTTCATTCTCTTCATCTTCCTCACCAACTAAGTAACAAAACTCATAAGAACACCGAATCCCCACCAAAAATCTCTTCATTGCTGAAACTCAGAAAACTCTCAACCTAAAAGTTTTTCCTATTTCTCTCTTCTTTCCAACAAGATAAAGATCATCAAAAGAGGATAAGTTGATAGGGAGATAGGCTCAAAATACCAAAACTGCCCAGAATTCTCAGCAACCCACGAAACAGCAGAAATAAGGCCCTTTTAACCCCTGTTATGATCCGAACCAAATGAAACCTCCAATACCAAAGTTGTTCCTTTACTTCTTATATTTCTAACAAGCCAAAGTTCGTGATTTTTGTATGAGTATATTTTGAGATACACTCACAATACCATCACACCCTCAAGTTGTCCAGTTTTCAACTTAGTGAAGGTTGATCATTTTCTTCATTTCTTCAATCTTCAAGAGGTAAAATCTCTTCTCCTTAATCATCTAAGTCTTCTCCTTCATTTATTTTGTAAGATCAAGCCATGATCATCAAGTTTTCATTAATTTCCATTCCTAGATCTAGAACTTCAAATAATTCTAGAAAATTGTAGAAAAATCCTTTTAATGTGAAACCAATTTCTATGATCTTGTGATGTCTTCTACTTTCATTATCCAAGAGCATGTATTCAAAAACATTTTCATTCCCTATTTTATTTAAGTGGCCGAATCTCACTCAAAGGAGGGTTTGATGATTTTGTTTTCATTTTTGAAATCCGATGCTTGATTTAAGCTCTCTAGTACCTATATGATCTAAATCCAAGAGCTTGAATCCAACTAAATTTCCTAGCCTATTTTTCTAATATAGGCCAAAACCCTAACCTTTGGGTTACATGATTTTGTTTCAATTCCTTTAGTTATGATCATTGGTTTTATAATTATAAATGCTTAAGGATCATTGATCTAATAGTTTGTGAAGTTTTGAAATCCCTAGCCTTATTTTGGGTTGTCATAGCCGAACCTAGCCTTTTGTGGCTAAGGATGAATTTTGTTTGATTAATTCATTCTTATGTTGATTGGTTGAAGGTTGATTTATTAATCGTAGGGTCGTGACTAGGAGTGTGAAGTTCGTGTTTTCGGAGATAAGCTCAGGTGGGAGAAAGAACCATTCCATCGTCGGAACCAATAAGTAGTATATAATTTATAATAATGGTGTAGGGCGACCTAAACCCTACTAGTGGTCGAGTAATCGACAATACCAAAATCGTATTGGAAACTTTTCCGTAATACCAATGACGATTTGGGAATTATAGGTTTATCGCCTTAGGTTAATTATTCATATTTGAGGATGTCTGAATTATTTACTTTTGACTGTTTGTGATCCGCTGGTTGAGGTATTCTACTGCATGTGATGTTTATTTTGGTGTTTGAATATTTTATTGATTATTGTGTTATGCATTATCTGCCTGGCTTGATAAATTGCTTAGTTGATTTTAAGTAAAGATATATATTGCTCGGAGGTATTTTGTTTGGGTGAGAGTTTTGAATATGAATTGGAGGTGCCTCGCTATTATTTTATAGAAGTGATGTGATATAGAATGTAAGTGGAGGTTATGAGGAAAAGCTTGCGGTACTAGGTTGTTATTGATAAAAGTCAGTGAGAATCATATGTTGCATTGTTGTTCATAACCATGTATTTGTGATACACGAGGTCTGAAGTTCTCGTGGATCGTTCCAAATTAGAAGTTAAGTTATTCAACTATAGTGTCATTGCTATGCATAAGCACCCTTGACAGAGTTGAGAGAGAAAATCAGGGTGTGCACCGATGGTACTGTGCAGCTATAGTGTCATTGCTTTGCATGAGCATTCTCACCACGGATGAGAATGTGCACCGGTGTTGGGAACATGTCACTTGGACGACTGACAGACATTCCTAACGAGGGATGTGTGACAGGATTAGCAGTGGCCACGCCAGCATAAAGGTTTAGTTGCATGAGTTGGAGGGTAGAGGATGATGTTATAAAGTATGGATGATTGTAAATTATGAGTGATGCATGTTTGTGACTATTATTGTATTATATGCTAGGAATCTTTTCCGCTTATGATGATAGAACTGTTTCGTATATCCCTATTTTTGTATTTTTGTGTATGTCTACTTTGTTATGCTAGAAGACCAAATGGAGGAATATGTTGTTGAGGAGATGGATGGAAACCTGTACGAGACGGAGGTTGTTGAGGAGTTGAATGACATTCCGTATGAAGCTGACGCTAGAGAACAACCTACTGATCCTAATAATATAGTGTAATAAGTTTAGGGCAAGTGAGTCATATAAGACATTTTTATTTTCCGTTAGTTATAAGCAGTTTGTATAAATAAGTACCTGTGTGGGATCCTACTGAGAGGATATCCTAAACAGTATTGTATAAAATAAAGGATAATTATGTGTGTTTTTATGTAAAATAATTTTGGTGTGTTTTATATTTGCAGAAGTTATATGATTATTAATTAAGTTTTAATTTTTAATGTATTTTCAACGATAAGCGTGCGATTAAGTAAATAAATAATAAGGTTCTAATTTAATAATACAATGGGGCACAACGGGGTGTCTCAGGTCACAGTTGAGGTGACTGAACCAGGATAAATCTGGTTGTGTGGTATCCCTAAACTCAAACTCCTTTACTTTCTGTTTATGTTCAAGAACCTGTAACTTTGATGTTTAAAGTTCAATATAATTTCTGTTCTTGATCTGTATAAACTGTATTTTGTTATTACTGAGTTATTAAACCCGAACCTATTCTGAATCTTTCTGATCCTCATCACCTTCTATTCAAGATTTTGTAAAAACCCTTCATCAATTTTGTAAAAGATCCTGAGAACACTAATCCGCAACTCTGATTTATAAAGCTTTGTGAAAAAGTTTTTAGAGGGAAATATTTTTTTTTGAAAACTCAATTCACCCCCCCCCCCCCCCCCCTCCCCCCCTCTCTTGAGTCGATGAAGGCAAAACAACAGATTTGCCATGAGCTCGTAGACTAAAATTGGGTAATTAAATAAAAGAGGGATGGATGATAAATTAAGATTATTTGGACACAAAGAGATGTCATTTGTGTGATTTTATTTGTTATACGTACTTTAGTGATGGATTATATCTATTGATGATGTTATGACTTGTGCATAAATTTCGTGAGATTGTATTGATTATCCTTAATTTATATAAAATATTTTGAGTTATATTATTTTGGAAATGGCGGATTACCGTGGTTGTTTTACCGGTTACCGCGCTGGCTGAAAGCAATATCTTTTCGAAAACCTTTTAGAACCGTGGTTATTTACTGTAAAAGAGTTTTGTGATTTTGAATAATTAATATTTATTTGACTTTATTTTATTTGGATATAATGATTTATTTAGCACTATTACTTTATTTAATTATTTTGAATATACGAGATACTTTCGGACTTAAATATATTGTGAAAATTTTTATGACTCGACTATTTAATTTAAATGTTTTAATGGTTTTTATAGAAAATTAATTTGGGCTACTAATGTAACGAAGGGCATTACATATATGGTATCAGAGCAGTTCAATCCTAAATTGCACTGTGGTAGTGGGACTTATGTGATTTTTGAGATGAGATTGTTTCCAATTTTCACATCCAAGAATAGAATTAGTGCCCTCTTTCTAAACTTACTTTACATATACTCCATTTTATTTGTAGGCTTAATTGCACTTTTGGTCCCCCAAGTAACATGATTGTACGATTTTGGTCCCTCGGGTTCCAATTGTGACAATTGGGTCCCCCAGGTATCGTAATTATGCAATTTTAGCGCCTCATGTTCCAATTGCATCAATTGGGTCCCTCAAGTATCACGATGTGCAATTTTGGTCCCTCTGGTTCCAATTACGACAATTGAGTACCCCAGGTATTATGATTTGATTGAGTCTAGGAGTTGGATAAGGTCTGAGTTTGTATTATGAGAATGGGTATACATTTTTAAAAAAAAATTATGAATGAGGTTGAGTTAAAGGGACGAAAGCACCAATGATAAGCTATGAATATAGAAGAGTTATTCCCAATCGGAGAAGGTAATGGGTCTCTTAAGAAATGAGGATTAAGAGAGAGTTTTTTTTTATGAATTTTCTTCTTCTTTCTCATTCTCATTCATTAAGGTATATATCAGAGTAGTCAATAGCACGCAATAGCGGCAGGGCGGAGCAAAGCGGCCAGTGGCTGCTACCTTGATGGTGTGGCGGAGCGTTTTTCAGTCGCAACGGTAGCGGCCGCTTTCGCGATGGAAATTGCGCCAAAAACTAGCGATCCTATTCCGGCCACACGCAGCCATTGACGCCGCTGTTCGATGGCCACCTCTTCCTCTCGCAGGACTGGGTTGTCTTTTCCTGCCGCTGCCATTTTAGATCTAGGTTTTTTAGGTTTCTGTTCAATTTTTCATGTTATCTTCCTATTCTACCCTTTCTTTAATTTCTGAATTCTCTATTTTACCCTCCATAACTCATCAATTATCTATTTTGTCATTTTTATCTATTGAAATGTCTTCTTTACCCTCACCTACCCCTACTAAAATTTCCATTTTACCCTTACTTTTTACTGTTCATTCTTATCCCTCACCTACTTTTACGTTCTTTTATCTTCTTTTATGTTCTGGTCTGCTTTAGTGGCATCGTTCCCCCTCTTTTCTCCCTCTCTTTTAACTCCCACGTTCATTCCTCCTCCCCTCTGCCTAAAATAACACGTCCCGCTATGCGCTATAGCGTTTTCGGGGTTAGCCGCTCCGCTCCGCTATCCGGGATTAACTACTCTGGTATATATAACAACCTGTATACAATATTACTTCCTAATAATAAGGGTTAAGCATCAAGTCCTAACTAACTAATCATTCTATAATATTCCTAACATAAGTAATTATGTGCCCATTTATTTAGACATAATCCTGATAGTGGGTTGGTTCTATTTGGAATTGGCACTGAGGCCCATTATCTTGCCTCGTATCAATCACTCGATGCCATCGTGCTCTATCAAAATCCAAAATTTCTAGAGGTTACCAAACATATAGAATTTTTAGTTTCTCAATTCTAGTTGAGATACTTTCCCATATGTATGTTTACTCATTTACATAACCTCTGGTTTCCTTCTATAAGTAGAATTCTACCTTGATCATAATTTACTTGGATTATAAAGAAACAGTTGTAAAAAAAATAATTTTTTTTATAAATTTAAAGAGTGCTTAATCTCACACCAGCTTAAGAAAAACTACACCCAGAACTACCATTTCTTAGGGGGCGTTTGGAAGAGCTTATAAAGAGCTTATTTGGACTTATGAAAATAAGCTTATTTTGCATTTGTGTATACAATTACGAAAAACACTTCACGTTCTCTCCTCTATTGCATATCTCCTAAAACTGAGTATTTAAGAAGGAATTCATTTTAGTACCTGATTAAAAGCATACAACGGATTTTTAGATTCTTATCCAAACAATTATTCGTGTCTGATAAGCAATTAATTTTTCAATTGAAAAAATATTTTTCTTGCAAATTAAGCACAAACAAATGCACGCCAACTTCAATTCTAGTTCATTTGTCGAGCAGAAATTTTATAGTTAACCCAAACAAACAAGAAACAATCCCATCTTGTCCAGAAACATTAAAATGCCATATAACGTGTTCATACAATTGCTGCTATGTCAAGTTCACATGAAATACACTCAGCACACCACAACAGAGATAATGTAGTACATGAGTAATGTTATTTGTACAACTGGATTTTGACAACTGGGGCGACAACTGTGATATTTGATTAATGCAGTTCAAATATGAGGTTAATTACATTCAGTAATTGGTTAATGAGTTGTGACACCTTGTTACATTAATTAACCATCCACTGAACATGGTTAACCACATATTGGAACTGCATTAACCATGATTTTCAGGTGATTAACCTCATGTATATTTGAACACTATATTTGAACACCTGAAAATCGTGATTAATGCAGTTCAAATAAGTGGTTAATCACATTCAGTGGATGGTTAATGGATGTAACAAGGTGTCACGAATCATTAATTAATTACTGACCGTAATTAACCAGATATCGCGGTTGTCGCCCCAGTTGTCAAAATCCAGTTGTACAAATAACATTACTATACAGTACATCGTGCTGGAATGATGGCACACACCACAAATTGGTCTCTAGTGAAGGTAGTTACTAATTAGAACATCCTTCACACTATGTTCTTTTCCATAAAATTGCCATTTCATTACATGTAAGCAATTAAACATCTGCTAATGGGAACACTTTTTTTCTCAAAAAGAAAAGAGAACATACAGGCCAGGAGGTGTGGTTATCATAGGATCCCAGCTTCCAAAATTTCCCTTGCAATACTACTGAGCCTGTGGTATAAGAAATATCTCATCCTGCAAAAAAATAAAATAAAATATGGGAATCGGTCATATTGAAAGACAAGTCCCCAAGTTTTAATAAATTTTGGAATAAATACCCAAATTGTTAAAAAAATATAAGGCCCCAATTTAGTAATGAAAAAACCCAACTTAATCCCTAGGAATCTAAAATGTGAGTCAAAATAGTCTTTTTCATGACAAATCTTAATAGCATATGTAACAGATCATATGAGCTATACTTTATGTGTGGTGTATTTTATGAACAAAACAAAACAGAACATAGAATAAAAAATAGAACATTTTGGTTTCAGACATAGAGCTAGAATCAAAGACAACATTATTAAACGGTACATTCCTGTTTTGTTTGAGTAACAAATGCTATCCTAAAGACAACTTATTAGTCTATGTCGGACTAAATTGAAAAACTTTTAATACTTTTAAGAACCAAGTGAAACTTTTTATTTGTAAGAAAACGAATCTAGGTATGTACTCTAAATTTTTCTCACCATATATGGCTTAGGAACTATTCGATTTACAAGTAAGGTGATAGGAATAACCCATGAGCTCACAATTGCGGCAAGAGCTACTTTTCCCATTCGACCTCAATCTTCAATAACAGCAGAGAAATGGTTAGAAGAGATGGAATAACCGAGGAAAGCAAAGACGACACATAATAATAATGAAATACCAATAATGCATTGTGTTGAAGAAAAAGATTAAAAAAATAAATGATTTTGATACAAAATAATTTAGTGATTATTTTTCGAGATTTTAAAGAAAAGCATAAGCATATTTGTGTTTGTTTATAATCAAAAGAATCGTTTTTTTAAATAGTAGTTAGTTATAAAAACTGATATTTTTCCAAAAGCTGACGAAAGTTGCTTTTCATTTTGATCCTGAAAATGATTTTTTTTTCTTCTTTTCATTATTCTCAAAAGCAAAGACAAACACACTAAAAGTTAAAAAAAATGATTATTCAGTTAAAAAAAATGTGTTTCTTTAAGCAAAATAAGCAATAACAAATGCACTCTAAGAGGGTTGAAGACTTGAAGTGAAGAAACGCTAAAAAAGGAGATATCGGAATCAAACAGAAGAAAGCTATGTGCCTTTGGTGTTCCCCGAAAGTGACACTCCTGCAGAAGTTAACAACACTTTTTTTAATAGATGCCCAAAGACGTTCTCGTTGTTTGAGACAAGTCAGTCTAGTACTCGTCTAACTAAATATTTCTTCAGTTTAAATGTTTCATGTGACTTTACCTTTTGTGCTTAAAATAAAAATAAAAATTTATCTTGGTAAAAGCATATCTAAAACATAGTACCCTCGTTTACACAAATGTCTTTCTGCTCTGACTGGAGCTGCTTCAAAGTTGACTCTACTTAAAGTAGGGTACAACAGAGAAAATTCAGTTCTGCTTTGAGCTATCCGATAACTAATAGCACTTTTCTGAAGAACAATATATCACGTTCTCAGACTCAATGGATCTTAACATTTAATGGTATCTCTAAACAGATATTTCATGCAGATCGTTGAAGAATAAGCATTGAAGATGCACTTCGTCTATAAATGATGAACAACCTTCATTGAAGAAAATAACCAATGCTTTGAGATTCAAAGTGCAAAAATTCTTCTCAAATATTTCTTTGTAATCATTGTTAGAATTCTTTCTGAGCTCAAACTTGTAATACCCTCACACATAGTGAATTATCTTGAGCTCAAATATTTTATCTCCTAAGTTAGAGTGAGCCTAAAGAGGGTTGATTGTAAAAGAATACTTGAGTGCCTCGGTAGGTATTGAATACTTGAGTGATAGTGAGCCTAAAGAGGAAATAAGAAAGAATACTTGTAAGATATTGGTTTATAGTGGATAAAACCTTCAAGTAGAAGGGACTGGACGTAACTTTCAGTTGGAAGAGAGTGAACCAGGATAAATCTCTCATGTGGTTATCTCCTTATCATTTCTCTCTTTAGTTTTTTTTTTCACTAACTCGTGGGGATTTGATATCGAGTTTATTAATACTATTTTCTAAACTCGTTTTCTTGTGAGTGTGTCTTTTATCTTATTTGGCTTGCTAAACTATTTTAGAAAAATAAGTTTTCAAAAGTTAAGATACACAGTTAAACCCCCCCCCCCCCCTTCTTGTGTCGACTTCATAGGCCTAATGTTTAGACGAGTGTATGAGACAACCTCGATGTCCCATTAAAGAAAACCTAGTTAACTAAAACTTAATCGTGATATATCGTTAAGCCTATATAAAGAAAAATCATAAATATTAAAACTTTAATTATAACGCATGGAAATATAAACAACACATCACACATAAATATATAACGTACAAACGCACTGTCCTGATACACTGTAGAGGGTACCCCATCGGTAGGGTCCCAATAATACAAACTATGATATAAAGAAAATAAATAAAAGATCCAAAGAACAAGATGACCTCACAATCTCTCCACACAACCCAGCCTCGCTCAAAATATACATAAAAAATGGGCTCACCACACACATAACCTATATACAATGCACGCACTGGCCTCCACTAACTCTAGCATGGACGACTAGAACTACCCTGACTCTCCCCGCGCGTACGTCGGTACACCTGCTGTCGCGGTCCCTGTGGTGCTGCTGATGCTAGTACCCCACTCTACTCGATATACTCCTGCAACGAGGATACTGGAATCGTTGCCGATAATGAGCACTGTGACGAACATGATCCTGGGGAATCACTAGAGTTGGTACCACCATCTCTGAGCTTTGAGCTGCCCAAAGGTGTGACTGTGGCATAGGCGGAGGATGCCAAAACATTGGAAGGGGAAGAATCTGTCCCAAGCGAAACGTCCTGACAAACCCAAAGTGAGGTTTCTCTCCGAATCTCATATAAGCAGAAACTGGACTGTATATACAACGAAAAGATGTAGCCGGATCCACTCACCACCCTCCGTCATCATGTAACTCAAGATTTCCCATCAGTGGGAGCTCCGATGGCTCCGTCATCCATGGATGGTCCAGATGCGGCATCACGATCTACTTGATCTGCTTTGCGAATCAAGAACGAACATACATAGAAAGGGGTAGGGAGATAAGAAACTATCTATCATCATAAGAGGAAATGAATGCATTGCATTTATACAATAACATCACATAGACATGCATCACAAAATAGGCACACATATATAACAATCGCCATCGAGACACATTAATATCCTCTACCCTTCGCGCTCATGCAACTGATTCTGTATGCTGGTGTGGCCACCACACAATCCTGTCACACATCCCTCATCTGATTAGGGATATTAGTCAGTCATCCAAACTGTGCATCCATGTACATCGGTGCACACCCCAGTTCCCGCTAAGGTGTTCATTCAGAGAATGAAACTAACACCCATCCTCGGTGGAGAATAGGCATTGTACTCTCGTTGGAGCAGCTCAACAAGGACTACGGGAGTATCATGATAGTCTTCCTCAAAACCTCAGCATGAGGGCACTCACCTGTGAATCCGGTATCCGCAGTCGGATACTTCGAACTTTTGTGTTCCACTCACACGGTTGTGTGCAACACATTGCATCTATATGAGTCTGACCGACTCGTATTGGGTCTTAACCTAGTGCCTCAACCTTCCATCATCATCTCATATCATATCTCATATAGCTCATCATATATAAAATAATATTTTTATTAGGCTAGACACATCTAAGTCATAATCATACTTCCACATCATGCATCTCTCCAAGACGTTACATATCATCACCTAGATGCCCACATATTTAAATAAGCGTAACTAAAAAATATAGCATATTAACACAAACAACACACAACAAGCAGCTCAACGGGTAAAATCATACAACCTCGAACATCACAAATTTAACCTAACAGCGATAACCTACAATCCCCATATCATCATTGGTACCACTAAGTAGTCGCCAATGTGATATTGACATTGTCGATTACTCGCTCACTAGTAGGGTTTTGGTCACCCTACGCCATTATCGTAAAATATACTGCTTAGCCATTTCCGACGATAGGTGGCTTCTTTCTCCCCTAGCTGCTGACAAGCACGGTTTCGGTACCCTCGGTGCTCCGAAAATTCACCTGAATACATAGATATAACGCACACGTCACAGGTAACCCTAATATGAAAACGAAACTTGAAACCGACAACCGAGAAAGGAGAAATCCTCAGTACCGTCACCAATGACATGTCGGTATAAAAAGAACATAGGCTTACCTTAGCCTAAGTGAGAAAAGAAAGATAGGGTTATGAAGTAGACGTCGCCACGAGTACGATGGCATAGGCTTACCTCCTCCTCTCCTTTTCTATTCCTCTCAAATTTTTAACGCAATCGCTCGAGCATGGCATTACTCGACGTCCAAGCGCTCTGGCGCTTAAGCGCCCAATGCCCAACGCTCGAGCGCTGGTGCTGAGTCAAGACTTTGTCGCGAAGTCTTCTTGACATGTGTCTGCCCAGGTTCCACCTATTGACACGTGGCCTGCCCCTCCTCAGCGCTCAAGCATCAAGCGTGCCATGCTGATTCCAAAACCCTAATTTCAGTTCTCGTCCAATTCAAAGTTGATTTATCGCGTACCTTTCAGTTAACATGCATATTAGACACATAATCAAGGTCTTAAAACATGGATGTTACATTACTACCCCCCTTAAAAGAAATTCCGTCCACGTAATTACATACCTCTAAAAAGATGTGGCTAATGTTATTGCATATCTGCCTTATGCTCCCAAGTAGCATCTCTAGTAGTATCATCCCAAATGACCTTGACCAAAGGAATATGTCTACCACAAACCTCCTTAATCCTTCTATCTGCGATCTTAACAGATAAAGTCTCATACTCTAGATTCTCTTGGAGTTGTTTAGACTCAGGCTCAAGTACATGAGAAGGATCAGAATAATATTTCCTCAACTGGGAGATGTAAAATACGTCATGATGGTTAGAAAGGTTAGGTGGTAAGGCAATATGGTAGGCTACTGGACCAACCCGTTGAAGAATCTGGAAAAGTCCAACGAATCTAGGAGTAAGCTTTCTAAACCTGATAGCTCTGCCAATTCTAGTCTTCAGAGTGACTCTAAAAAACGCATGATCACCTTCCTTGAACTCTAAGGGTCTCCTCCTTTTATTACTGTAACTCATTTTCCTTTCCTGCGCTTCCTTCATCTTTTCCCTGATCTTTCTAACCTGTTCCGTCGTCTGCTGCTCCACATCAGGACCAAACACTTGGCTCTCACCAGTCTCATACCAACACAACGGGGTCCAACAGTTCCTTCCATACAAAGCCTTATACGGTGCCATCCTGATACTGCTATGGAAGCTGTTATTATAAGTAAACTCAATCAAAGGCAAGAACTCATCCCAACTGCCAGTGTGCTCCAACACACAGGCTCTCAAGAGATCCTCCAATAACTGAATCATCCTCTCTAATTGCCCATATGTCAGGGGATGATAAGTAGAAATCATCCTCAACTCTGTCCCCCAAAGTACTATACAACTATCTCCAAAATCTAGATGTTTATCTAGGATCTCGATCGGAGACAATGCTCAACGACACATCGTGCAACCTGACGACCTTTCTGATGTAAATCTGGGTCAACCTCTCCAAATTGTAACTCTCACCAATAAGTAAGAAGTGAGCAAACTTCATCAACCTATCGATGATAACCCAAATCGCATCATGCCTCTTCGGAGTCCATGGTAATCCAACCACAAAGTCCATAACTATGCTATCCCACTTCCACTCTGGAATATCCAAGGACTGCAACAACCCTGCTAGCTTCTGATGTTCTATCTTAGCCTTCTGACAAACTAAGCAAGATAAAACATACTCTACCACTTCCTTCTTCATCCTCGGCCACCAAAACATCTTCTTTAGATCCTGATACATGTTCGTGCCTCCAGGGTGAAAACTCAACTTACTCTTATGTGCCTCCTAAAATATCATCTTCCTAAGCTCTAAGTCTTATGGCACACATATCCGGTCTATAAATTTCAACACACCATCTAAACCTCTACTGAACTCTGAAACCTTACCCTTATCCATACCTCTACTCACTTCCTGCAGATACTGATCCTTAACCTGTTTATCCTTAAGCTCTCTCAGGAACTCACTGCTGATGGTGACCATACCTAAGCAGATCCTATCCTTAACCAACTCCATACCTAGGTTAAGATCTCTAAACTGCTCGATAAACTCCATCTCTTTAACCATCATCGTGGACACATGCAAAGATTTCATACTTAACACATCCACTACCACATTCGCCTTCCCTAGATGGTACTGTAGCTCAAACTTATAATCCTTAATGAACTCCATCCATCTCTGTTGCCTCATATTCAACTCCTTATGATCAAACATATACTTCAAGCTCTTGTGGTCACCGTACACATTAAACTTAGCTCTATAAAGATAGTGTCGCCATATCTTCAAGGCAAACATTATTACTGCCAAGTCCAGATCATGGGTCGGATAGTTCCTTTCGTTATCATTCAACTGCCGGAAAGCATAAGCCACAACTCTTCCCTCTTGCATTAGAAGACCCAAACCTTGGTATGACGCATCATAATATACGTCAAACTGTCCTAGAGGATCTAGTAAAGTCAACACTGGTGATGTGGTCATCCTATTCTCAACTCAAGAAAACTCCCCAACTCATCCGTCCACACAAAAGTTGTACCCTTCCTCCTCAACAGCGTCATAGGCAACGCAATCTTCGAGAAACCCTCTATAAAACTCCTGTAATATCCAGCTAACCCAGGAAAACTATGCACCTCACTGACTGACTTAGGTCTTTCCCACTTAAGCACCGCTTCAACTTTAGCTGGATCTACTGATATTCCTTCTATGTTGATCACATGCCCTAAGAACTGAAAACTTCCTCCATCCAAAATTCACACTTGGAAAGCCTAGAATACAGCTGCAGGTCCTTCAACACCAGTAACACTTTCCTCAGATGCTCCTCATTCTCTTTCAGTGAATGGGAATAGATAAGGATATTATCGATGAACACCACCACAAAATTGTTGAGGAACAGTTTAAAGATCATGTTCATATAATCCACGAACACTGCTGGAGCATTAGTCACACCCAAAGGCATAACTAATACTCGTAGTGTCTGTACCTTACTTAAAGCTGTCTTAGGTATATCCTCCTTCTTCACTCTAATCTGATGGTAACAAGAACTCAGATCGATCTTAGAAAATACCGACGCTCCCACCAACTGATCCATCAGATCATCTACCCTAGGCAACTAATACTTATTATTGATCGTCACCTTGTTCAGGTGCCTTTAATCCGTACACCACTCCCATCCTTCTACTTCACAAACAATACCGGTGCTCCCCACAGCGAAACACTTGTCCTAATAAACTCCTTCTTCAACATATCGTCTAACCGCTTCTTCAACTCAGCCAACTCAACAGGTGACATCCGATAGGGTGCTATCGAGATAGGTCTTATCCCCGATATGAGATCAATTGTGAACTCCACTTCCCTCTCTAGTGGCAAACCCGGAACGTTGCGAGAAAAAACCTCAGGAAACTCTGTCGCGATAGGCATAGAATGTATACTCGGAGTCTCCTTAGCTTTCACTGAGAAAAGCATCACGTACTGTCGAGAATCATCACTCCTCATGGATATTCCTTCATTGTCAGATACTACACTAGATGGCTCAAAAAATAATAAGGTCTTTCTGGAACAATCCAACACCACATGGTTAGCCGAAAGCCAATCCATGCCAAGAATCATGTCTATCTGCTGCATCGGTAAGCAAACAAGGTCTACAAGAAATGCCCTATTCTCAAAAACTATAGGACACCGCAAACAAACAGACATAGTGGTCAAAGAATCACTAGTAGAGGTTGACACGGTAAGAGTATATGGTAATATGGATATATGTAATTGTAAATGATCCACATATTTGTGCAAGATAAAAGAATGTGTAGCACCTGAGTCAAACAACACTGACGAGAGTCTACCGTATATCAAACACATACCTTGTATAAGTTCCATAGATTAAGAGGATTCAGATCGCCTCACGGTAAGCACTCTCCCAGTGGCCTAAGGTTTGGCCATATGCTGCCCTGAAACTGGGGCTCCTCTCCCAACTCCACCTCTGATTGCACCTGCTCCTCTACCGGGAACTACCGGCTGCTGCATAACCCTTTGCCTGCAATCACGAGCCAGATGACCTGGTTTACCACAGACGAAACAACTAGGTCTCTCCCTACAGTCCAGCTGATAATGTGGTTCTCCACATCTATAACAATCTGGGCCTCGCTGCTAGACCACTCCACCCACGGATGCTGTAGGAACTGGTATTGGTGCAGAAGTCCGAACTGTCTGCATTGATCTGACATACGGTCCCCACCTCCACCGGTATCCACTACCTCTCCTATGAGTACCCAATCTAATAGGGCCTCCACTCCTTCACTGCCTCTGCTCAGCCTCCCGACTCTGGTCTATACTCTCTATAGTACTTCATGTCTCCACCAACTCTGGGAAGCTATGAATATCCAGCGGCACCACTGCTCGTTGTAACTTGTGCCTCAATCTCTCCTCAAACCATCGGCACTGCCAATCCTCATCAATAAATTACAGGTAAAACTTTGAAAAATTGCAGTAGAGCCTCGAACTGTGCAGCATAGTCTCCAACAAACATGTTACCCTGCCTTAGATTCATAAACTCTCTCTCCTTCTCGTGTCGAACTAGACGCGGGAAGTACTTCTCCAAGAAGCACTCTCTGAACAACTCCCAGGTGATGATCCATCCCTATACCTCCAGCAATCTCCTATTCCCTCTACCATGACTCAGCTCCACCAGTCAACATAAAAGTAGCATAAGTCACCTTTTTATTCTCTCTGCAGTACATGGTGTCAAAGATCTTCTCTAGCTCCTGAATCCACCACTCTGCCCTCTCAGGATCATAATCACCTCTGAACTGTGGTGGCTTCCCTTTCAGGAAGGTAGCCATCCCTGCATCCTCAGCCTCTGCAGCCCTCATCTGGTTCTGCTGCTCCAGCTACTCTCTAGTCATATGCAGCATCTGAGTGTTCTATTGCGTCTGCCGTAACAAAGTTGTAGCTAACTCGCGGATGGTCTGGAGAGTCTCTGTCGACTCACCTCCACTACATGTACCTCCTCCACTACCTGGACCTCCTGTATACAAGATCTCTCCGTTGCCATCTCTGATAACTCTATCTATGGCTCTATTGCCACCGCGTCCACCTTGTCCTCTACCTCGAGCTATGACCCTGTAAAAGAATCATCAGCTCACACTTATATGACATATAATATTACATAAATCAAGTATATATGACATATAATATTACTAAATCAACTGAAATGGCCAGTACACCCTAACCTCACAGTTTGAACAGAATCAAACTGCTCTGATACCACCAAATGAGACAACTTTGATGTCCCATTAAAGAAAACCTAGTTAACTAAAACTTAATCACGATATATTGTTAAGCGTACATACCGAAAATCATAAATATTAAAACTTCAATTATAATGCATGGAAACATAAACAGCACATCACACACACACACACACACACACACATATATATAAAACGTACAAACACATTGTCCTGTTACACTGTAAAGGGTATCCCATCAGTAGGGTCTCGATAATACAAACTGTGATATAAATAAAATACATAAAAGATCCAAAGAAAAGATGATCTCACCGTCTCTTCACACAACCCAGCCCCGCTCAAAATATACATAAAAAATGGGCTCACCACACACATAACCTATATACAATGCACGCACAGGCCTCCACTAACTCTAGCGTGGAGGACTACAGCTACCCTGAATCTCCCAGCACGTTTGTCGGTACAGTTGCCATCGAGGTCCCGGTGGTGGTGCTGATGCTGCTGCCCCACTGCTACCGGATATACTCCCGTAACGAGGATGCTGGAACCGTCGCCAGTAATAAGCACCATGACGAACATGATCCCGAGGAATCACCAGAGCTGGTACCTCCATATCTGAGCTCTTAGCTGTCCAAGGGTGCAGCTGTGGCATAGACAGAATATACCATTACACTGGAAGGGGAAGGGTCTGTCCCAAGCAAAACGTCCCGACAAACCCAAAGTGAGGTCCCTCTCTGAATCTCACATAAGTAGAAACTGGACTGTTATATATAGTGAAAGATGTAGCTGGACCTACTCACCACCCTCTGTCATCATGGAAATCTCACTCAAGAGTTCCCATCGGTGGGAGCCCCGATGACTCCGTCATCCATGGATTGTTCGGATGTGACATGACGATCTACTAGATCTGCTTCGCGAATCAAGATCGAACATATATAGAAAGGGGTAGGGAGATACGAAACTAGCTATCACCATAAGCGGAAAATGATGCATAGCATATATACAATAACAACACAAAGACATGCATCACAGAATAAGCACATATATATAACAATCATCATCGAGACACGTTAATATCCTCTACCCTTCGTGCTTATGCAACTAATTCTGTATGCTGGTGTGGCCACCACACAATCCTGTCACACATCCCTTGTCCGATTAGGGATATTAATTAGTCATCCAAATGGTGCGTCCATGTACATCGGTGCACACCCCAGTTCCTGCTAAGGTGCTCATTCAGAGAATGAAACTAACTCCCCATCCTCGGTTAAGAATAGTCGCATTGTACTCTCATTGGAGCAGCTCAACAAGGACTACGAGAGTATCACGTTAGTCTTCATCAAAACCTCAGCATGAGGGCTCTCACCCATGAATCCGGTATCCGCAGTTGGATACTCTAATATCGTGTCTTCCACCCACACGACTGTGATCAACATGATGCATATATATGAGTCTCACCGACTTGTATCGCTTCATAAACTAGTTCCTCAACCCTCCATTATCATCTCATATCATATATCATATATCTCATCATATATAAAATAATAGTTTTATTAAGCTAGGCACATCTAAGTCATGATCACATTTTTCCCAACATGCATCTCTCCAAGACGTTACATATCATCGCCTAGATGCCTACTAAGCATGTTATAGCAATTATCATATGTTACCACACATAGCATGTTATCAACAATAAAATAATATTAAAATATTTAAATAATAATAATTAACCAAATATAGCATATTAACACAAACAACACACAACAAGTAGCTCAACGGGTAAAATCACACAACCTCGAACATCACAAATTTAACTTAACGACAATAAACCTACAATCCCCATATCATCATTGGTACCACTAAGTAGTCGCCAATGTGATATTGACATTGTTGATTGCTCGCTCACTAGTAGGGTTTAGGTCGCCCAACGCCATTATCGTAAAATATACTACTTCGCCATTTTGGACGATAGGTGGCTTCTTTCTCCCACCATGAGGTGTATAAAGCTAGCTTTGAAACCATGAAACGAACACACTCCTTCTCTCCTAGCTGCTAAAACACACGATTTCGATACCCTTGGTACTCTGAAAATCCACCTAAATACATAGATACGAAGCACACATCATAGGTAACCCTAATCTGAAAACGGAACTTGGAACCGACAACCGAGTAAAGAGAAATCCTCAATACCGTCTCCGACGACATGTTGGCATAAAAAGAGCATAGGCTTACCTTAGCCTAAGTGAGAAAAGAAAGATAGGGTTAGGAAGTAGACGTCGCCTTGAGTACGATAGTATAATCGGAATCACATTAGGACAAATGGATTGATCATAATTGAAGCCGGAAGTTTTCTTACTATCTCTACCTCTCCCCCTCTATTCCTCTCTATTCTTTGCTTCTGTCTTTTACCTTTCATGAAATGGTATCTTAAGTTACCATTTCCGATACTCATTATTATTATTTTCAAATTTTTTAATGCCAATGCTCGAGCGTGGCATTACTCAATGTCCAAGCACTCTGGTGCTCAAGCGCCCAATGCCCAGTTCGCGGCATGTCGGTGTAACTCTCTTCTGAGTGCTACATGAAACTAACGCATTATTGATACATATAATTACAACGGAAAGTTTTAACTAATTTTTTAAAGCAAAATTGGTATGCAAAAGCATCACTATAATGCAAGACATCCCAGCTAGGTTGGCACCTTAAGCATTATCTATCATATGCAGCATTCCAAAATATTATTAAAGAAGGGAAAATAATAAATCCCAACTAGGTTGGCACCTCAAGCATTATCTATCATCTGCAGCATTCCAAAATATTATTAAAGAAGGGAAAATAATAAATAATACAAAAAACACCCGGGGGGGGGGGGGGGGGGGCATGAAACCTGACCCATGACAAATCATCTAAATCTATAATTGGGTAAACCCAATCAATTCCTAAAAAATTCAACCTGAAGAAAAGAGGGAATAGAGTTCCACCAAGAAAGTCCATTACTAGAAGTGCCATAATTGACTAACAAATCCGCACAAGTATTACCTTCTCTAAATACATGAGAAAATAAAAATTCATCTTCCTAACTATAGATAGAATATTCAACCAACAGTTTCTTAAGCTCCAAGGAACTATATAAGAGGAAGAGAAAGCAGGAATGACCAACAATGAATCACACTCCGACCATAAGTAATGCCATCCCCTAGCAAAAGCAGTTTCAATGGCAAAAATAGCTCCCATGAACTCGGCATTCAAGCCAATGAGGTTCCAATATAAAAGGAGAAGTATCCAACCACTGCTTCTGACTTGTCCCTGAAGATTCCTCCACAAGCTGCAACCCCTGGGACACCTAAGACCGAGCTATTAGTGTTGTACTTAATCCAATTATAGCTCGGAGCTTTCCAAATGACTTCGACAACAAAAAGATCTTTTGAAAGATTTTGAACAATAGAAAAGCTTTGCAGAACCTTTCTCTCAGAAGCAGAATTATAGGAGCATCTTTTAGACAAATTAAAGAGCCAACCAAGGTAATGGCAGACTTGGCCAATATGATAGCACCCTGCAAGGAGATGGATCTGCCCTCATATCAGGCAGTGTTTCTACTATGCCAGATGAACCATGATGTGTTTGCAATTCCTGAGATGAAAACATCTTTAAGGTGTGGACACAAACTTTGCTACAAAGGGGCCAACACTGTGAATACTGAGTCAAGAACAATAGGAGTGGTAATGCAAGAGCTTAACCATCTCCCACATTTACCTGGCAAAACTTCACTTAAAGAAGAGGTGCTCGGTTGTTTCATATTCCTTGTTGCACAAGCAGCAAATAGAAACTATACAACATCCTTTCTTCCAGAGATTTTCATCTGTTGGAAGACAATTGTTGATGATTCTCCAAATTAGCAACGACCTAGATGGAGGGACGGCAGAACACCAAAGCCGTTTACTCCAAATAACCTCAGGACCAGGGGGATAGAGCATGAGAAAAGCATCTTTTAGAGATAGAGCACCTGAATTGGATTCAGACCAGATCAATTCATCAGGAATAGGGTCCTTAGGAATGACATAATTGGCAATCTCGGTAGCAAATACACTAGATTTTTGGAGTAGCAGGTCAGGAATATATAGTTTGCGATTGACAATGAAGTCTTTCACCTTACATTGGAGCAAATGATGAATACGATTGTCAATTTGAAGAAAATCAGTATGTTTTAGTTCCATTGCCATCACCTATAATCCATTTGCAATTATCCAAAACAGTATGTTTTAAATATTTAAAACATGTATTCACATCAATAAAACCTATATACAACATCAGAGTACCATGGAAGCTATGGCATGTATACAGGGACGGACCCATAAATTTTATGTTGTGGGGGAAAAACTCATATAAAATTGCAACGTAAAAAATATAACATATCATTTCTAAAAGTATAAACATACATCATAATTACCTAGGAATTTTATGTTGGGGGGCAAAACTCGGTGTTTTTTACAGGACTCTATATTGCCTTTTTAAGTAATTTATTTCAATAAAACACATGTATAAATTTATTTAGAAAAGTTTTTGTCATTTAAGTGGGGGCATTTGCTCCCAAAGTGATGGTAATAGGCCCGTCCTTGCATGCACAACAAACACCCCATTGGACGTGGTATAACTACTAAAGAACTTAACATCATCTCTGAAGGTCTCTTAACTCAAGCAACAACAACGTCCTCGTCGCCGTGGAAGATAACTTTTACCTCGACCACTTACACCTACTCGATGTCTTCATCATGATCCGAACCAACATAGAAAGAAATAGAGAACAGATGTATGTATGCATCCATCACAAACGGTTCGTTTCCACCAAATGCATCTAGCACATAAACTGTACAGGATCAAAGTCTTAGTGATCCACGTCATCCACTCTAAGAGTTTCCAACCAACACGGATCAACTCAACTCAGTCTACGTGTTGAATCGTCATTATATATCTAATTTGTCTAACATTATAATAATCATCTCCCAACTCAACCAAGATTAGATCAACCATCATATCATCAAATCAACTACATAAAATCATTGTACGATCATATCATCAATAGCAATTATAGCAAACAAAATGTGATTACAACAGACAAACATCAAGACATCAACTACACAAAATCAACGTATGATCATATCATCAATAGCAATTATAGCAAGTATCATGTGATTACAACAACAGACATCAAGACATCAAATAGACATGTTATCACATTCGATGTGACACCCTCTACCCTGAACAATTAAATATATATAAAATAAAACATTCTTTATAATAAAGTAAAATAAAACACGAGGGAGAGGGTACCACATGTATCAAAACATAACAACATGGAAAAAGAAATATAAAACATAAAGAAAAGAAACAAAAACCCAAAACTCCGATGTCACATGTCAGAGCTGGTAACCAAATCCGAAATATTCATCAGAAATAACTATGTAAAGCTAAAATCCAAAACTACGAGCGAGCAATCTCCTCAGAGTCACTCATCAACAAGCTGCTCACGATCCTTTGCATAAACCGAATATACATGAAAAGAAACAACAAAAGATGAGGAGTAAGAAACCGTTGTATAAACATAATGTCATTAGAGCAGTTAGTAAGATGATCATGCAATACATATATAAACGTATACATAACACATAATCCAACATATAGTATAATAATCTCATCCAACATAACCAACAATGTATGCTATGCATTGCAGTACTAGTCCACTACTCTGTTATGCATGTGGATCCATAACTAACTCAGGAAGACAACGTCGGAGTTACATATCCACATTGGCCATTAAGCACCAACACCGACAGTTCACCAAACCATGGGTGAATCACGGATGCACCACCGATGGGGCGCACGATCCACCTAGATGATCACCACGGACAGCTAGATCACTTACTCTCGAACGACCTACCCTATGTTGTAGCTTCCCCCACTAACTTCTGAATGCATGCACAACAACATAGCCACCACCTCCGCTTTGACCCTTTAGGCATCAAAGTTTAACACCAGCAACATCTTGACCAATAAGCATCAAGGCTTAACAACAACAACACCTTGACAAATAAGCATCAAGGCAACTTTGACCATTAAGCATCAAAGTTAACATTATGCGGTAACTTCTCGTTACCGTCTTAACCATCTTAGTATCTTTTGTCTACATGTTCTTACTATCCTTTCTCCCCATACCTGGTATGAAGATTCCTCTAACACCAACGAAAATGAAACTACACTTGTTCCCTTGAGTGGCTTGACGAACTCCTCATGCCTTGGTCACACACAAAAGAATAACCAATAAATCTCCCAATCAATAAACAAGAAAAGGAGATTAAGAGAGGGATTAATATGTTACCTTAATCGACACTAGATCATGTGACTTCTCTTCCAAACAGACTCCAGAATTCTAAGAACTTCAAAGGGTTCAAGGGAAGGGAAAAGGGAGAGGTTTTTGTCGCACTAGGATTGCTAAAAGTGTCAATATGAGGGTTTCCATCGCAACCCTCACGAAATGCTCCTTATATAAACCACCAGACCAGAACAAGCCTAGCTCCAACTAAGCACGGGACCGCAACATTAACGTCATAAATGCGCGTTTCTGACATGGTTGTGCTCCCCTTGAGCACGATCGTGCTCGTGGCCTAAGCAGCCACTGAGCACGCTGTTAAGCACGGGCGTACTTATACAAACACACAAGAAAGGGATTTTCCACAATAAATAGCCCATTTTTAACATTCCTAAGGTCAAACTTAACTTACATAGCACACATATAAACACTTAGAGGCTTCATAAGAAAAATGGGGTGTTACAATTTGGCTAACTAGTTAGTTTATATTTACCAAGAAAAGTTATTAAACTTGACCATTGAAATGTAGTTCAATTCTAACACCATTTTATTCTGATGTTTTATTTTGCAGTACCTCCTTTACTTCATATGTGATTTTTTGTTTTTTTAAAAACGGCTAGAGGCATGCAAAGGCATCTCTTTATGAGAGAGATCCCAACTAGGTTGGCACCCCAAACCCTAACCATCATCTGCAGCACGCCACAATTGATTAGGATGGGGATCGATCCCACACCATTAGACCTTTTGCAAAGAAGCACTACCACTGCATTCGACTTCTGATGCGGTACTTCCTCAGAGCACTCGACTTCTAGAGTATTCTATTATAAATGGTTCTTGTTCTTTCCTCTGAAATGAAATATATTATAATTTTTATGTCCACTTACGATTTTGGATCAATATCCTCTGAATGAATCTAGCAACTGTGCAAAACCTTCGGTAGCCACAGTTCCATCTAGCCGCATGCCAACCACTGTGGGTTGCTATTGTTCTCGCTTCTGGTAGCCAAGTTCTTTCCGGCCTCAAGTCTTTGTAGGAACCTCTAACCATGGTTATTAACTGAGCAGAAGATGCCACGGGAAGAAGAAATTTGGGGATTTAAAAATATTTTAAAAATAATATTTAAAAGGTTTAATGAAATTTTTAGCCCTTGTAAGGTGGGCGAGTTTTGGTTTCGGTCCCTGCACAATTTTCATTGGTTTTGGCCACTGCAGGTTCAAAACGTTTTGTTTTAGTCCCTATCATTAGTTCTCATATTTTAGGTGCTAATGTGGCTAACAATATGCGGCATCAGAATTGTCATGTGTGTTAAATTATTATATATAAATGTCACATAGGTTGCCATGTAGAAATAATCAATTTTACAATTATTAACATTTTTATTTTATTATATTATTATAATATTTATTTTTTATTATAATATTGTTATTTGTTTTTATAATTCGTATGAAAAAGCATTATGAAGTAAAATTAAAAACTAATATAGCGCATAGTATGTTTAGTAAGATAATAAAAGTAAATTAAAAACAAATAATATATTACGATAAAATTTAAATATTACAATGATTAAATATAATAAATAATAATATCAATAATTATAAATTAAAAAATAATAAAAATATAATTGATTGTTTCTACGTGTCATTGAAATACAATAAATCAATATACATGGCAGTGTTGACGTGTCGTGTCCTTAACCAAGTCGACACTTAATGGATGACAACTAACGACAATGATTAAAACTAAACATTTTGAACTCATTCGGACCAAATCAACGAAAAAAGTGTAGCGATCAAGACCAAAATCTATGTGGCATTAAAAAATAATAATTTAATATGCATGGCAGTGTTGACGTGTCAAGTCGTTAACCAAGTCGGCACTTAACAGATGACAACTAACGTCAGGGACTAAAACTAAACATTTTGAACTTGTTGGGGCCAAAACCAATGAAAAAAGTGTAAGGACTAAGATCAAAACTAACCGAATTTGTGGGGACTAAAACATTCCTTAAACCTGTTTAAAATATAAAAAAAATATTTGTAATATTTATAAATAATAAAGTAAATGTTGATGATAATAAACTATCACATGGTACTAAAAATGATAATTTTAATCAAAGTGACACGAGTGATGTGGCGCGCTCTTTGTCAGATCACCACTTAATGGTGCAATTTTGACGATAGGGACCTCGACCAAAAGTTTATACTTTTTGGGAATTAAACAATAAAAAATATTTCTAGGGACTTAATTCAACGGAGCTCCTTTATGCAGGGACTACAAACTTGTTTAAGCCAATATAAAATCATCACTTACTTATCAAAAACATATGCTAATGAAATACATCTTCAACCGAAACAAATTAAAAGACAATACTGTTAAAGTTTATTGAAAACGATAATGACATCAAACTTTCCCTTAGTAATATGCGACTTCAAAATAAATTGTAATTAAGCATATTGAAGAACTGTAAAATCAAAGCAATTTTTATATGGATCCCAATGAAGTCCAATCTCATCTCCTTTCTTCAAGCCCCTTCTCTCACAAAATCTTGAGTCCACTTCTCAACAAAAACATAACTTCTTGAAGATCCCCACAACTTGAAAACCAGAGAGTGCATGGAGTTGGTGTCTATGTCCCAAATCATAATTTTGGTTCCTTTGCCTGTCATAGCATCTCTTTGGGCTTCAGGACTTAATACAGGAAACACCAGGGCCTCGACCCAATCTTTGTCTAATAAGAGTCTGCTCAAGTTTTCAAGGTCACTCTTTGTGAGGACCTTTTGATCTTCCAGGGATCATCATAAAGCATCAATTCGATTGATTAGCCCCACTGCATCTCTTATGGCTTAAGAAGGCAAGCTCTTTTTCTTCCGTCTCGTTTTCTTTCATCAACAGGAGCTTCATGAGTTACGACAAAGGAAGCCATAACTACGAAATAGAAGACGGAGAAAAGGAGTAAGAGTAGCACATGAAACACCGGAGATGACAATTATTTATAATGAAATTATATTTTTTAAATAAATCCGTGAATTTTATTATTTATCTATTTTAGGAAACTCAAATATTTCATTAATTAGTTTTCCAAATTAATAAATTTAGGAAATCTCATAATGTATTTACGAATATATGTTTTGCCGATTAGTTTATTCAAATAATTTAGAAAGCTTTGTTATAGATTAGGAAATCTATGAGATGCATTGTTTATGAAAAACCAATAAAAAAATCCAATCACGCCCTCACACATGACCTCCTTTTTTTTATAACTCCCTTTTCCATAAGCATCCGTTTTTAACCACCCATAACCTCCTCTTTCCTAGGGTTGGCAACTGGGCGGGGCGGGGGCGGGTTTTACCTTCCCTGACCCTGTCTCACTCCTCGTCAGGGTTCGAAAAATGATCCGCATCCCCGCCCCTCATGGGGCTCGGGTTTCCCTGCCCTGCCCCTATAAATGAGTAACAAAATTTAAAAATTATTTTGTTTAAATCGAAATTAACAACCCAAAAATTCCACTTCCAAAATATATATAAACAAAACCTTCACATGATTGAAAAAATCAACTAGAAACTAGTTCTTTAGTAGCACTTCATTATGCTTCAAATAACACCGATAGCGTCAAAACACCAGAAAAACACAATCAAATGTTCTGTAATTTTTCAAAAAAAAAATGTACCCCATTATATAGAATGGAACCTTTCAGTCAAAACAAATCAAATCGCCTACGTAGATATATGAGGGCATTATTGTAATTACATAAATAGTGCGGCGGGTTCGGGGCGAGCCAAGTATCAATATCCTCATACTCACCCCGAACCCAGTCAAAGCAGGTTTCCCTGTTAGAGTTGGGGCAGGTTCAGGTGGGTTGTCCATTAGATGGAGTCACCCCTAGGGGATGGTCACTCTTAAGTGGATAGGACTATCAGCTAAGTGGAGTCGCATCAATTTTTTAGGTTGTCTCATGTATGACCTTTACACTATTAAAACTTTTGACCTTAATACGTGTCCAAATTGTTATATTTCACTTTCTGACTATATGCCTTTATAGTACTTTTGTGAAATAAACATAATTTTTACATTGTAATTTTCTTACTTCTTGTAGATGCACTTGTTCGATTTATTTGGTTTCATTGTACTAATATGTTTGTAAAGTTTCCTATTAGATAATAAATAACACGTGCTTTACTTATTTCTCCTTCTAATTCACTGTGGTTGTTAAACGCTGAATAAGTCTATGTGTTTCACCCTTCTCTTATTTTTCGATATGTACGGGTGGCAAAAGAATATATTTATCCATATCCATCCATATGTAAATCCAATCCAACCCAATCAATCCATTTATATATAAAAAAGGTCTAATGGATGGTTATTGATCCATCCATATTTTTCTTTTTAATCCTATTGGATCAATCAAACTAAAAATGGATTATTTTCGATCAATTTAGTTTTTTTAACTCATTGGATAAACCCCCTACCAAACCGCTCGCCCGACTGCCGAACCCTAATTCCTAAACCACCGAACCAACTAACCAACCGATCACTGAACCCTAAATCCTAACTACCCGACCACCGAACCATCAACTCTAAATCGACTACCCGACTGACCAACAATCTGATTGACCATCCGGCTAACCAACTGCCTGATCGTCGTACCGTAATCCCTAAATGACCATATCATCATATCTACCGACTGTCGGACCCTAAACCCTAGACCAGCATGCCACCAGACCTACTTATCGATTGATTATCCAGTCGCCAGAACATAAACCCTAAACAGCCACACTGGCCCTAAATTACTAGATGGACTAACGATTTCCAGATATCCTGAACAACCGACGATCGCCGCCCGATCGATTGATCGACCATCCAATGACCACTCACACAATCGACTGACGACCACCTGCCTGTTTGCCTACCCACGGCTTCCCGACCGACCGACTAACGGCTAACCGATGGGCCACACTTCTTTCGATCGACCGACTGACTGCTAACCGATCGACTGCTGATGAGACACCCTGATGTTTCATTAAAGAACAACCCTAATTAACTACACCTTAATCCGTTTATTAGCGTTAGAGCGAATATACACTCAAAAATAATATAAGCTGCGGAAGTTATAATTTAAAGCATTTAAAAATACACAGCGGAAAAAAATAAAACACAACAGATATTTACACACACACACACACAAATATATATATATATATATATATATATATATATATATATATATATATATATATATATATATATATATATATATATATATATAGGAGTCTCCGTCAAGTACTGTCAACCCCAAAATAGGGACCGTAAAACTAACATCTATACAGACTGAAGAAAGAAAACAGGTACACTGGTCACAAAGAAAAGTAGTAAAACCTAAATAGGCAACATCTACCCAGCTGCCGCTCATAAAATACATCAAAATCAAAGAAAGTAAGCTCACAGAGGCTACCCAGCTACCGACAAACCATATCATAGACGATATGGCCGTCATGAACTACCCTCGCCCGCGATAAAAGCACGACGGTAATCTCTAGCATCTCTGGCCCTGATCCTGGGCTCCCATACTGACTCATCACTTCTCATCATAACCCTGCGGCGACAGTAATGGTGCATCATATGTACACTCCTCCTCCTCTACCTCTGAAAACTCTTCCAACTCCATCACGAACCTCATATTGGTCCCTCATGTTCCACTGTCATGTGGGAACTCACGCTGATTAGATGGATACAACATCTCCGTGAAAGGCAGACGCTTAAAGATACGATAATAGGCGAGCAAAGTGAAGAAAGGTCCTCCTCCTAGGCCAATGTAGATGTTGATCGGGCAGACATAACACATGAAGAAATCTGAGTGGTCGACTTGCTACCCATGGTCGTCAATATCCCCCAAGGTTTGGACCCTCGGCGGGATCCTCTACAGATATTGCATCGGGCGGTGCTTCGGTCCTATCGCCATCGCGATATGGTTGCTGCTGCTCATCTAACGAACCGATACATACACATAAGAAAAGGGAAAGAAGGGATATAAGCATATAAACAAAGCAATAAACATGGATGGGGAAACACGGTGAAAACATTTTATCAATCAACAATCAACACAAACAGCAAACATCTCTCGAATAATTCTTTTACAGACATCCTCAAATATCCAACTAGAATCAATCCTCTAAGGATTCATACTCCTATGAATGTCGGTCGATCTCTCACACTAGGGATACTGATCCCCCAGACATTCTCTTTCTCTCACAGGCCTTCCTTGTCCAGAGAATGTTAGTTGATTTGTCATGGTAACAGTTCCGCTCGCCGTGACTATTAACGGTGCTTCCCCCTATGAGCTCAACTCTAATAGGGGTATCTTGGTCTCCTCGGAAGGTCGCCCTAGGACTTGAATACTCCGGTCGCAGACGTCGAGATAGTCGAGTACCAGCGGAGACCACGACACAATGGGTGCAAACCATTGGTCACTGTCGGTCAATCCGAACTCGGCTACATCCCCAAGGTTCCCTGAACCGTCCCGCTTGTATTCCATACCCCCACCCGGGTACACCAACCTCGCATGACTCCCAGTCACACGGCTCGCCACTTTGGCAAAATGCAATGCAAACACAACCTAAGTTGACACCGGTACCAAGTACTCACTTACACGCATCACGATGTCCTAGGCATCCACAACATCATATCGGTACCCATATATAACTTTCACAATCCTTTAACAACAGGAGTACCCTCAGGGTGTCAACTAGGTTCTAACAGAACTACGACCACACAATCTCAACAGCATCAACGCAGATATCATAATATCATCATCAACATAAACATCAATATCAACATCAACATTGTATCAGGCATTATCAAACATATGACAAACAACACATCAATATAAAGCAGGAGAACATGTAACCTCAACAGAATCACGTAAATCGAAAACTTATTCTAACGTCGATAAGCGTACTGTAACTCAATCCCCATATATATTTTCAAAACCATTTTCATTAGGGATTTTATTACTTTAGGCTATTCGACAACTAGTAGGGTCTGGGGCACCCTGTGCATACAGCTTAACATATGATACTATGCTTGCTTCCCGATGTATCAACTTCTTTCTCCCCACCTTAAACAACCACGTTCTGCTCGCTGATGTCTCGAAATTCGCGCCCCTCCAAAGGTAACAGCTGTTGCCACGTACACCACGACGCTCCCCGGTGCTCCGAAATTTATCCTAACACATGGACTGAGTCCCGACAATGTCATAAACCCTAATCTTGCAACAGTTTTACAATCAAAGCCAAAATCGAAGCAAGATTTAAAAAAGAAGGAAAATGACAATGTCGACGTGTCGACGAATTAGGGATTCGAGCATTACCTCAGCCGATTGAAGAATCAAAGTTAGGTATGACATATACATTGCCCTGAACGCGTATTCAAAGTCGGAATCGAAAACGGACTGACGAACAGGCTTCGAACCTCACCTTCTCTCTCTAACATGAGCTTTACCTTCTCTCTAGAGTTCTGGATCAAAAAGTGGTAGAATGAGTTGCAGGCAAGGAGGAAGAAGAAAATAAAGTGGGTGTGGATGGTTCTGGTCAGCATGCTTGAGCGTACACCACCCCACGCTCTAGCGTGGGGCACTTCCACGCTAGAGCGTGGCACCCAGATCCTCCACGTGTCCATGCAATTGACTTGTGATACCACGTGCAAGAGCTCCAGAACGCTTGAGTGTTCCCATGGCATGTTTGAGCGTTCTCTTTGCTGCTGGTTGTCCTATTTCACGTGTTTCGATGCCTTCTGAGTCCGTTTGAAGTCCGATTAACCCCAAACTTGATACACACACTCATTAGCACCCAAGGAAAAAGTTTAGGCCTTAAGACATGCTTAATCTTTTCCTCGCACAAAAGTAGAGAAAACGAGGTGTTATAGGTGGCCAACCGACTAGTCAATCGACCGATGGCCACACGACAGATAGGACGATCGACTGATTGATGGCCCCATGGTCGATCATCTGATCGATCGAGTGATGACTGATCAATTGATCGACCAACCAACGGCCCGATCACCGATCGACCAACCATCAACCCAATGGTGGATGGACCATCGGCATACTGGCCCATCGATGGTTCGATCAATTGAGGGCGATTAAGCAACAACGGCACACAATCAAACAATCACCACCTCTGCTTTGGCCAATAAGCACCCAAGTTTTATCACCATCAACACCTCAACCAATAAGCATCGAGACCCCTTTGGCAAATAAGAACCAAGATTCCACGTCAACAACACCTTGACCAATAAGCGTCCATGCCCCCTTGGTCAATAAGCACCAAGGTACGAGAACGTGCGGTAACACATCGTCACCGTCTTAATCATCTTAACATTTGTATTTAATTATCGTTGTTAAGTCTTCATTGGATTATTTATGTTGCCCTTACTTAAATTGTTGTTTTATTATGTCATGGGAACAATTTGGGTGAAATCACCCTTATCCTTATTTCAGTGTCTGTTCTGTTTAGGGGAGCACGGTCGTGCTGTCCCCAGCACGGGCGAGCTGACTTTTAAGTGAAGCACGGTCGTGCTGTCTATTGAGAACGACCTTGCTTACTGTAGTATGGTCGACTGATCTGGGTAGAAAGGGTTGGAAACCCTTGCTAAGCTTCTTGGGGCTTTCATAGATCAATCCTATGGTCTTTAACTACACCATCAAGCATCAATATCAATATTCTCATTTAATCTTCATGTCTTATAATCACTAGGAAATTAATCCTTTAATTCGGTTTCATTATTAATGTCCCTAAAACACTCATGGTTTAATCCTAGGGTCTTGACTATACCATTAAGCAACCGTCTCACTTCTCTTTACTATGGTTCTTGTCTTATGAACATTGGGAAATCATCCCTTAACTCCATTCATCATTATTAGCAGTCGTTAATGTCTTATTACATTAATGTTGGTATTAACAACTTCAACAACCATTCAAAAATTCATGACATGGCCTCATCATCATCAAGCATTCATTCATAACATCACATCATCGTCATCAATTATTCATAACTAACATACCAATCATATATAGAACATGGATAACATATAGCAATACAAGGCATTTAAATAAATAACAAGCAATAGGGTTATGGGTTAACCCTTCTTCTTAAGCTACCTCTGTTGCCTACATGTTCATACTATCCCTTCTCCCCATACCTGGTATGAAGATTCCTCTAACACCAACGAAAGCGAAACTACTCTTGTTCCATCGAGCGGCTTGACGAACTCCTCAAGCCTCGGTCAAACACAGAAGAATAACCAATAAATCTCCCAATCAATAAACAAGAAAAGGAGATTAAGAGAGGGATAACTATGTTACCTTAACCGACACTAGCGCGTGTGACTTCTCTCCCAAAAGGATTCAAGAATTCTAAGAACTTCAAAAGGTTCAAGGGAAGGGAAAAGGGAGAGGTTTCTGTCACACTAGGATTGCTAAAAGTGTCAACATGAGGGTTTCCACGGCAACCCTCACGAAACGCTCCTTATATAAACCACCAGACCCGAGCACGGCCTAGCTCCCACTAAGTACGGGCTTACTTAACTAAGAACGAGCCCGCAACATTAACCTCACAAACGCGCGTTTCCGACACGACCATGCTCCCCTTGAGCACAGTCGTGCTTATGGCCCAAGCAGCCATCGAGCACACTGTTAAGCAAGGGCATGCTGATACATGAGCACGACCGTGCTCATTAACCAGAAAGGGATTTTCCACTATAAAATCCCACTTAGCCCCTTTTTAACATTCCTAAGGTTAAACTTAACATACATAGTACACATATAAAACTTAGAGGCTTCATGCGAAAAATGGGATGGCTAACTTGTTAGTTTATATTTACCAAGCAAAGTTATTAAACTTGACCATTGAAATGTAGTTCAATTCTAACATCATTTTATTCTTATGTTTTATTTTGCAGTTCCTCC
This sequence comes from Sophora flavescens, assembly GCA_030762895.1. Taxonomy (NCBI): domain Eukaryota; kingdom Viridiplantae; phylum Streptophyta; class Magnoliopsida; order Fabales; family Fabaceae; genus Sophora; species Sophora flavescens. Next base: position 117,468,313 of record CM061068.1, read on the forward strand.
CCTACTTCAAATGTGGTTTTTTTTTATAAAAGGCTAGAGGCATACAAAGGCATCTCTTTATGAGAAAGATCCCAATTAGGTTGGCACCTCAAATCCTAACCATCGTCTGCAGCACACCACAATTGATTTGGATGGGGATCGATCCCACACGCTTAAACCTTTTGCAAAGAAGCACTACCACAGCACTCGACTTCTGATGTGGTACTTCCTCAGAGTCTCACATAAATGAAGTCATGGAAGAGTGCTCTGAGTATGTGAGGAAGATATTTGATGAAACAAACAGTTATAGGGATTATATTTTTGTATTTTTTATTAAACATTCTATCTCGACATTTATTTAAATAATCTATTTTGTAAATAATTAATTATAGTTTTTTTTACTTGGCATTTTTGTTTTCATTCTTTATTCGTTCTGGTTGTGCAAGTATTCTATTATAAATGGTTCTTGTTCTTTCCTCTGAAATGAAATATATTTTAATTTTTCTGTGCACGTGCGGTTTTGGATCAATATCCTTTGAATGCATCCAGCAACTGTGCAAAACCTTCGGCAGCCACAGTTCCATCTAGCCGCATGCCAACCACTGTGGGTTACTATTGATCTCGCTTCTGGCAGCCAAGTTCTTTCCGACCTCAAGTCTTTGTAGGAACCTCTAACCAAGGTTATTAACTGAGCAGAAGATGGCAAGGGAAGAAGAAACTTGGGGATTAAAAAATATTTTAAAAATAATATTTAAAAGGTTTAATAATGAACTTTTTAGCTCTTGTAAGGTGGGCTAGTTTTGGTTTTGGTCCTTGCACAATTTTCATTGGTTTTGGTCACTGCAAGTTCAAAATATTTTGTTTTAGTCCCTATCATTAGTTCTCATATTTTAAGTACTGATGTGGTTAGCAATGCGCGATATCAGAATTGTCATGTGTGTTAAATTATTATATCTAAATGTCACATAGGTTGCCATGTAGAAATAATCAATTTTAACATTCCTAAGGTTACACTTAACATACATAGCACACATATATAACTTAGAGGCTTCATGCGAAAAACGGGGTGGCTAACTTGTTAGTTTATATTTACCAATCAAAGTTATTAAACTTGACCATTGAAATGTAGTTCAATTCTAACGTTATTTTATTCTTATTTTTTATTTTGCAGTCCCTCGCCTACTTCAAATGTGGTTTTTTTTTTATAAAAGGCTAGAGGCATACAAAGGCATCTCTTTATGAAAAAGATCCCAATTAGGTTGGCACCTCAAATCCTAACCATCATCTGTAGCACGCGACAATTGATTTGGATGGGGATCGATCCCACACCCTTAAACCTTTTGCAAAGAAGCACTACCACTGCACTCGACTTCTGATGTGGTACTTCCTCAGAGTCTCACATAAATGAATTCATGGAAGAGTGCTCTGAGTATGTGAGGAAGATATTTGATGAAACAAACAGTTGTAGGGATTATATTTTTGTATTTTTTTTAAACAGTCTATCTCGACATTTATTTAAATAGTCTATTTTGTAAATAATTAATTGTATTTTTTTTACTTGGTATTTTTGTTTTCATTCTTTATTCGTTCTAGTTGTGCAAGTATTCTATTATAAATGGTTCTTGTTCTTTCCTCTGAAATGAAATATATTTTAATTTTTCTGTGCACGTGCGGTTTTGGATCAATATCCTTTGAATGCATCCAGCAACTGTGCAAAACCTTCGGCTGCCACAGTTCCATCTAGCCGCATGCCAACCACTGTGGGTTGCTATTGTTCTCGCTTATGGCAGCCAAGTTCTTTCCGACCTCAAGTCTTTGTAGGAACCTCTAACCAAGGTTATTAACTGAGCAGAAGATGGCAAGGGAAGAAGAAATTTGGGGATTAAAAAATATTTAAAAAATAATATTTAAATGGTTTAATGAACTTTTTAGCTCTTGTAAGGTGGACGAGTTTTGGTTTTGGTCCCTACACAATTTTCATTAGTTTTGGTCACTGCAAGTTCAAAATATTTTGTTTTAGTCCCTATCATTAGTTCTCATATTTTAAGTGCTGATGTGGCTAGCAATGCGCGACATCATAATTGTCATGTGTGTTAAATTATTATATCTAAATGTCACATAGGTTGCCATGTAGAAATAATCAATTTTACAATTATTAATATTCTTATTTTGTTTAATTATTATAATATTTTTTTTATTATAATATTTTTTTATAATTCCTATCATAATTGATTGTTTCTACGTGTCATAGAAATACAATAAATTAATATACATGACAGTGTTGACGTGTCGTGTCCTTAGCCAAGTCGACACCTAACGGGTGACAACTAACGACAACGACTAAAACTAAACATTTTGAACTCGTTCGGACAAATCAACAAAAAAAGTGTAGGGGCTAAGACCAAAATCTATGTGGCATTAAAATATAATAATTTAATATGCATGGCAGTGTTGACGTGTCAAGTCGTTAGCCAAGTCGGCACTTAGTAGATTACAACTAACGACAGGGACTAAAACTAAACAATTTGAACTTGTTAGGTCAAAACCAATGAAAAAAGTGTAAGGACCAAGATCAAAACTAACTGAATTTGTGGGGACTGAAACATTCCTTAAACCTATTTAAAATATAAAAATAAAAAATAATTTTGTAATATTTATAAATAATAAAGTAAATTTTGATCATAATAAAACTATCACATGGTACTAAAAATGATAATTTTAATCAAAGTGACACGAGTGACGTGGCACGTTGTTTGTCAGATCACCACTTAACGGTGCAATTTTGACGATAGGGACCTCGACCAAATGTTTATATTTTTCGGGAATTAAACAATAAAAAATATTTCTAGGGACTAAATTCAATGGAGCTCTTATTTGCAGGGACTACAAACTTGTTTAAGCCAATATAAAATCATCTCTTACTTATAAAAAACATAAGCTAATGAAATGCATCATCAACCGAAACAAATTTAAAGACAATACTGTTAAAGTTTATTGAAAACGAAAATGACATCAAACTTTCCCTTAGTAATATGCGACTTCAAAATAAATTGCAACTAAGCATATTGAAGAACTGTAAAATCAAAGCAATTTTTATATGGATCCCAATGAAGTCCAATCTCATCTCCTTTCTTCAAGCCCCTTCTTCTCACAAAATCTTGAGTCCACTTCTCAACAAAAAACATAACTTCTTGAAGATCCCCACAACTTGAAAACGAGATAGTGCATGGAGTTGGTGTCTATGTCCCAAATCATAATTTTGGTTCCTTTGCCTGTCATAGCATCTCTTTGGGCTTCAGGACTTAATACAGGTAACACCAAGGCCTCGACCCGATCTTTGTCTAACAAGAGTCTGCTCAAGTTGCCAAGGTCACTCTTTGTGAGGACCTTTTTGATCTTCCAAGGATCATCATAAAGCATCAATTCAATTGAGTATCCCCACTGCATCTCTTCTGGCTTAAGAAGGCGAGCTCTTTTTCTTCCGTCTCGTTTTCTTACATCAATTGGAGCTTCATGAGTTACGACAAAGGAAGCCATAACTATGAAATAAAAGACAGAGAAAAAGAATAAGAGTAGCACATGAAACACCAGAGATGACAATTATTTATAATGAAATTATATTTTTTAAATAAATCCATGAATTTTATTATTTATCTATTTTAGGAAACTCAAATATTTCGTTAATTAGTTTTCCAAATTAATCAATTTAGGAAATCTCATAATATATTTACGAATATATGTTTTGCCGATTAGTTTATTCATATAATTTAGAAAGCTTTGTTATAGATTAGGAAATCTTTGAGATGCATTGTTTCTGAAAAACCAATAAAAAAATCCAATCACGCCCTCCCACGTGACCTTTTTTTTTTATAACTCCCTTTTCCAAAAGCATCCGTTTTTAACCACCCGTAACCTCCTCCTTCATAGGGTTGGCAATGGGGCGGGGCGGGTTTTACCTTCCCCGATGAAACACCCCGTTGTGCCCCTTTGTGTCATTAGATTAAAACATCATTATCTAATTACTTAATCGCACGCTTAACGTGAAAATACACAAAAAAAATTAAAAACTTAACTTATAACCTATACAGCTTCATATAGAAAACACATCACAATCTAAGTATATTAAACATATTACAAAACACTGTTTAGGATATCATTTTAGTAAGATCCCTCACAAGCATAAACTTAAACAAAAGTTAAACAAAGCGGAAACATATAAAAATACGTATCACGAGACGCACTGGCCATAACTAACTAGACCCTAATCACCATGGGTCACAGCTCGTCCTCCAGCCTCTGGTTCAACTCCTCCTGGTTACGCTCATCCACAGGGTCTTCTCGTACGATTCCACAAGGAGATAAAATACAACATACAGAAATATACAGGGGATAAGAAACAGTTCTATCATCAAAAGCGGAAAAGGGTCATAGTAAATTATACAGTAATTGTCACAGACAATCAACACACCTAACTAACAAATCATCCTCAAATTAATATATCATCCTCTACCCTCAATCTCATGCTACTCAAGACACCATAGCTGCATACCTATTGCTAAGGTGGAAGTGGTCTCGCGAGAACTCTAGATTTTACGTGTACTATATTACCAATACACGGTGTACTATATTACCAATACATGGTGTATTATATTACCAATACACAAAAGTGTTTTATGTGTATTATATTACCAATACACGGTGTGTTATATTACCAATACATAGATGTCCTTGTGTATTATATTACCAATACACTTTTGTCTTTGTGTATTATATTACCAATACACTTTTGTCCTTGTGTATTATATTACCAATACACGGTTGTGGACAACAACACCTATACTTGAATCTCACCAACCCGTTTTAACAACATCTTAGTGTCTTAACCTTCCATTAGAACTTGACACATATTCTATGTCATAACACCTCTTTAACATTCCTCATCTAAGTTAGGCACTTCTAAATAATCATTATCATCACACCCAAAACAATCATCTCTTAGACAACATATATATCTTTGCTTAAAATCCACTAAGCATAAAAATAAAAACCAGGCAGATCATGCATATCACAATATCAATCAAAATATTCCAATATCACCAACATATCACAAAACCAATTCAATAAAGGTAATAAGCTCAAATCAACCATCAACAATATAAAATCAACCTAATGTCGATAAACCTACAATCCCCGAATCGCCATTGGTTTTTTAGAAAAGGATTCCAATGTGATTTTGGTTTTGTCGATTACTCGACTACTAGTAGGGTTTAGCTCGCCCTACACAATTATTATATAATCTACTACTTATCCATTCCGACGATAGGTTGGTTCTTTCCCTCACCTGGGTTATCACCGGGATTCTGAAATCGATGTTCCCCGTTATCACGCCACACGTTACCAATTCCTCCTTCAACCAACAACACAACCACAAATAAATCAACAAAACCTCTTTGACACATTAATGCTAGGTTTCGGCCATCACTTCAAAAATAGGCTAGGGAATTTAGTTGGATTCAAGCTCTTGGATTTAGATAATACAAGTATTAGAGAGCTCAAATCAAGCATTAGATTTCCAAAACAGAAAACAAAATTAACAAACCCTTTTTCATACAAGTTTCGGCCAACCAAGGAAAATAGGGTTAGGAGTTTATTTTGATTTCAAGATTCTAGATAAAACAACTATAGGTTTTTAGGAGTTAAGATAAAGTGTCATAATTTAAAAATTGAACAAAACTTCATTTACCCAAATCCACCTAGTTTCGGCCTTAACAAGAAAAGTAGGAAGGAAAATGTTTTTGATTACATGCTTTTGGATAATGAAAGTAGAGATCATAACTAGATCATAGAAATTGGTTTCACATTTTTATGATTTTTCTACAATTTTCTAGAGATTTTAGAAGCTTGTAGATCTAAGAATGTCAAATGGATGAACATGGAACAAACTCAACAAATAAGTGAAGATGAGATCTTGGATGAGTAAGAGGAAGAAGTATTACCCTTGAAGCTTGAAGAAAAGTATGAAGAACTTGAAGCTTGAAACTAAGTAAAAATGAAAACTTTAAGTGTTGGAAGATTTGAAGTAAGAATGGAGAAGAAGAAGAAGAAAAATGGAAGAGATGAAATGAAGTGGGTATTTATAGAAGGAGAGGTGAGAGTGGCGTGAAAGAGAGAGGGAGAAGCAAGTCTTGATGGTCAAGTTTTGGCTTATGCCTTGTTTGGTTGAACAAGAAAGAGAAAAATGGGTTTTTAGCATATAATATGTTATAATTCAAAAGGTGTCATCATGACCACTTTTTAGGATGTGACTTAGGCCATCCCCCTAATAAGTCACATCACTCTCACATGTCACCTGATCACTTTTGTGCTCCCTACTCTGCTCCATTGCATATCTGGTTCAAGTTTCCGATCATACTTCACCCGGAATAAATATTATATTTTATTTCCGAACTCAAATTTTTGAAAATTTCCAATATCATACAAAACATCACAAAAACACTAACCGTTTCGTTCACGGTTCAAAATTACATTTTCTGCTCAGTAAACTTTTACTATCAGTGAAAACGCAGACCAGGTTTCATCTGAATTTTCAACCCAAAATTTTACCGTAACCCTCTACCATAAAGTACACTATGAATATGATTTTGTTTTATTCAAAAACACTTTCTAACTTTCAGATTAAAATATAATTAATTATATTTTAACCGGTTGAACAACATAATTAAAATCCGGCTGTTACACCCGACCCTGCCCCGCTCCTCGTGAGGCTTCGAAAAATGATCCCCATCGCCGCCCCTAGCGGAGCTCGGGTTTCCCTGCCCCGCCCCCATAAATGAGTAACAAAATTTTAAAACTATTTTGTTTTAATCGAAATTAACAACCTAAAAATTCTACTTCCAAAATATATATATATATAACCTTCACATGATAGAAACAATCAACTAGAAACTGTAACTTACTTTTCTTTCAGCTACAAATTAAAAAGAAACTAGTTCTTTAGAAGCACTTCGTTATGCTTCAAATAACACTGATAGCATCAAAATACCAGAAAAAGCACAATCAAGTGTTATGTAATTTTTCAAAAAAAAAGTACCCCATTATATAGAATGGAACCTTTCAGTCAAAACAAATCAAATTCCCTACATAGATATATGACGTCATTATTATAATTACGTAAACAGTGTGGCGGGTTCGAGGCGAGGCAAGTATCAATATCCTCATCCCCACCCAAATCCAGTCAAAGCGGGTTTTCCCTGATAGAGTAGGAGCGGGTTCAGTTGGGTTGTCCATTAGATGGAGCCGCCCCTAGGGGAGGGTCACTCTTAAGTGGATATGACTATCAGCTAAGTGGAGTCGCATCAATTTTTTAGGTTGTCTCATGTATGACCTTTACACTATTAAAACTTTTGACCTTAATATGCGTCCAAATTGTTATATTTCACTTTCTGACTTTATGCCTTTATAGTACTTTTTGTGAAATAAACATAATTTTTACATTGTAATTTTCTTACTTCTTGTAGATGCACTTGTTCGATTTATTTGGTTTCATTGTACTAATATGTTTGTAAAGTTTCCTATTAGATAATAAATAACTGATTTTGTTAGATTTTCCCTTGGAACGGGAGAAGGTGGTTTTGTGTGTTGTTTTACAGGAATTACTGGAAAATCTGGTTAATTTAGAGCCAAGGGAATGAGAAACAGTGGAGAATGCAATTCTGGGAATGCTCGCCCCGCGAGATTGAAGACAGCCAGAAACAGCAGAATGTCATCTTTTCCGTCTCACCCCGCGAATCACACCTCGCCTCGCGAGTCTGACTGATAATTGTGCCAGAAAATGCAACTTGTTCTGTCTCGCCACGCGAACAGTGTCTCGCCTCACGAGAGATTCAACCACTGAAGACCAAAAGTTTAATATTCGCCTCGCGAAATACCTCTCGCCCCGCGAGTGCGCGAAAACCAGAACCACTGTTATAAGCTGTTTAAGGTCGAATAGGAAGAGACACCAGAGGGAATTGGAAAAGCTACGAGTTTGGAAACCAAAAAAGGCTCTGGGAACCAGAGGAAGCTTCGGGAGGATTGCTCCCATGGAATCCCTTCTCTCCTTCATCCATTTTTCTCTTGTTGTGGCTATTATTATGAGTAGCTAAACCTCCATTGTTGTGGTTAGGATAGCTATGTCTGAACTCTCATGTATTTGATTTAATCTTGCAATACAGTTTCTGCTTTGTTATTGAGTGGTTGATTTCTGTTCTTAATGCTTGTTGTGGCTAGCACCCCCATGACTCGATTTGTGTTTTAATATGCAATTGGAAAATTCGTGTTAAAACCGGAATTGAATTCAATCACCTAGTAAATCTGGTATCTAGGAATGGAACTAGGTTTATTAGCAATTGTGTAATCCCTAAGCTTACTGCAAATTCACTAATCTAGGCCTCCTAAGGAATTAGGGTCTATTAGTGGATTTAGGCTCTTGTCATCCGAGGAGTCAGGGCTTGATTAAATTAGTGGATTGATTGTCATAACTGAAGTAGAAACTGTTTGTGAGTTGTTTCATTGCATGAGGATGAAGTTTAGTGAACCTAACCCCAGCTCCTTTTATCATATTTGAAAACCTTCTTTTATTGTCTGCCAAGTATTTGAGAAAATTACAAAAAGAGTTTGTTTTTCTTATTTTGTTTATTTTTACTTTTGCGGGTTTGATAATTAGTTTAAAACTCTCTTCAATCCAAGAATCGCTTAGATAGTAGTTGAAGTGGTACGTGCTAGTACTTCTTGCAGTCCCCGTGGATACGATAAACCAGTCTTACCACCGTATTACTTGCACAACTGGGTATACTTGCCCAGATTCGTCAACAAGTTTTTGGCGCCGTTGCCGGGGACTGTATTTCAATATTAGCATATCCATTTTGGTTACTAATTTAAGCACAAAATTTTTCTGTTTAAAATTTTTCTTTTTTGTTTTAAACTGTTTGCTGTCATTTTTCTAGTGTGTTTGCTGATGTGTGCTAACCTTTACTACTAACATTTTGTTTGCTAGTCTGTTTGTGTATGCGAGGTACTATTCCAGCTGACCAACTCTTATACGATCCAGAAATTGAAAGAACAGCTAGGAAGAATAGGAAGCAAGCAAGACAGCAGAATTTGTTAAGACAACAAGGAGAAGAACAAGAGACTTCCACCTCCCAAGATCAACAAGAAGAACTCAAGATGGCTGACAATGGTGAAGATACTCCACCACGGAGGACACTTGGTGACTATTCCAATACAAATGTCAGCCGGCATGTCACTAGCATAGTGAGACCTCCGGTGAGCGCCAACAATTTTGAAATCAAGCCAAATCTCATCAACATGGTTTCACAAAATCAGTTTGCTGGGTTGGAGAAGGAAGATCCTAACAGTCATATTTCCACTTTCCTGGAGTTGTGCGATACAGTGAAGATAAATGGTGCCTCCGATGATGCAATTCGCCTGAGATTGTTCCCTTTTTCTCAAAGTGATAAAGCCAACTCTTGGCTCCAATCACAACCAAGGGGGAGCTTCACTACATGGGACAACTTAGAAGAAAAGTTTCTGGCAAGGTTCTTCCCCACATCAAGATTTGTAAAGGCAAGGGGTGACATCATGAGCTTTTCTCAACAAGAAGGTGAGACGCTGCATGACGCCTGGGAAAGGTTCAAGGAATTACTTCGGAGATGCCCAAATCATGGTTTTGATGATCTTACTCAGATGCAAACATTCTGTAATGGACTGAGGCCATCTACCAGGTATATGTTGGATGGCTCATGATCGGGGTCCCACACAAAGAAGGGGAGTGTTGGAGTTAGATTCACAAACTGCATTGTTGGCTCAGAACAAGCTCATGACACAACAATTGGAGTCTCTTACCAAGCAACTAGCTCACCTCCCACAACAACTCCAAACTGTTCAAGGGACGACCATGCCACCACAACAGGTAATGAGATGTGATTTTTGTGGAGGTGATCATGAGAATGGAAGATGTGAGGCACCACCTAGTTCCCATGAGGAAGCCAATTATATGGGGAACTATGGGAGACAAGGTAACAACCAAGGGTGGAGGAATCAACCAAATTTTGGTTGGAATCAAGATGCCGGGCAAACAAGCAAACCTCCTCCTACACAACCACTTCAAGACCGGGTTTCTATCTTAGAGAACACACTCAATCAGTTCATGCAGTTGACCATGGCAAACAAGAAAAATACAGATGCTTCTATAAAAAATTTGGAGGTTCAAGTTGGCCAAATTGCAAAGCACCTAGCGGAGCAAACTAGCAGCGGTTTTTCTGGTAACACTCAAACTAATCCGAAGGAGCATTGCAATGCTATTGTTTTGAGGAGTGGTAAAAGTCTTGAGAATGTGGGCGGTGAACCTTTGGTAAAGAATCAGAAAATTGATGGAAAAACAGAATTGAATGCTGAGGAAAAAGAAGAAAAAGGTAAAGATGTTATAGTTGAGGAAGAAGAAAAAGTCAGTGAACAAGACAAGAAGGAGAAGCTAGTAGATGAGAGTTCAATTTTGAGGAGAACTAAGAGTCAGATTTTGAAGGATGGAAACAAACCGCAAGTGATCCCCTATTACGTGAAGTTTCCCTATCCTCCCTTGAGCAAGAAAAAAGAGAAAGAAGAACAGTTTGCCAAGTTCCTTGACATTTTCAAGAGGCTACAGATCAACATACCCTTTGCTGAAGCACTGGAACAGATGCCCAATTATGCAAAATTCATGAAGGATCTGCTCACGAAGAAAATAAAGTTTAAAGAGGGTGGAACTGTTGCCTTAACTGAGGAGTGCAGTGCGATACTGCAAAGGAAGCTACCTCCGAAGCTGAAAGATCCTGGTAGTTTTACAATCCCTTGCACTATTGGGAATGTTGCTATCAGAAAAGCCTTATGTGACTTGGGAGCGAGTATCAATTTGATGCCGCTTTCACTTTTGAATAAGCTTGGAGGAGGAGAGTTGAAACCAACCAGGATGGCATTGTAGTTAGCTGACAGATCAATCAAGCATCCTTATGGTATCCTGGAAGATGTTCTGGTAAAGGTGGATAAGTTTATCTTCCCAGCGGACTTTGTGGTTTTAGACATGGAGGAGGATGCAGAAGTCCCGCTCATACTGGGGAGACCTTTTCTGGCAACTGGTCGGGCTTTGATAGATGTAGAAAAAGGCCAGCTGCAATTCAGAGTGCAAGATGAAACAGTCACTTTCAATGTATTGGAAGCTATGCATCGCATGAGCGATGAAGAGGAGTGTTTCCGCATGGACATTGTGGATACAGTAGCTAAGGAAGTCGTTGCACCTCATAACCACCCCTCTACTCCTGAGAAGAAGGAAAAGCACAACATGAAAGCAACTCTGAAGCTCTGCAAGACAAAGGATGTAACAGTTGGTGACGAAGTTGGATCTGATCATCTTGTGAAAACAGAACCTCCGCAGGGAAGGAGTAAGAAAAATGGCAAGAGGCCCAGAGTGAAAGGGGCAATGGGGAAGCACAAATGTTGGCCCTATAAGCAAAATCAGCTCTTTACAGGAGTTCCATGGAAGAAAAGTCTCTTGTACTTCTATGCCCAGCAGACCCCGGTTAATTGAAAGAAGCCCGTCAAGCTAGTGACGTTAAAGAAGCGCTTATTGGAAGGCAACCCAACTTTTCTTTCCTTTCTCTTTCGTTATTTTCATTTTCTTAATAGTTTTGTTTTTGATTTTAACCTCTTGAATAATTTGAGAAGCTCAAGAGGAAAAATAATAAATTGAGAATCACCAAGTGTTTGCAGGGTAATAAGGAAGGAGGGAAGAGCAAGAAGATAAGAAAAAGCAAAGTCAACACCCGCTACCGTCTCGGTAAGCCGTTCCAATTTTTTTTGTTTTATTTTATTTTTCCTCTCCTCTCTCCAACTTGATTGTTTACATTGGGGACAATGTAATTTTTTAAGCTTGGGGTAGGGGTATTTTATTTTGGCATTTGTTCATATTGCATTCATATAGTTTTGCATTATAGCTTTGCATGTTCACATTATTAGATTGCCCCTTGCCTGAGTAATGCATCCAATTGTGAGAACTAAGTGCCAATTAATCTGTGATAGTGAATTGTGGAACCCAATTTTTTTCATTCTTGTGATATGGCTGAAAATGAAAATGCTTGAGATAATTGTGGATAGTTGATAATTAGCATGTGGTTTTGAAGATTTGTGTTTCTCATTGATGGTTGAACTACTAAAATGTGAGATTTTGAGCCATAAGGGGGTACTCACAAAATTTTACCCCATTCTTTGTGTTAGAGTGGTTATTCCTCTTGGATGATATTCTCTAGAACTTGACTTGAAACCATTTTGAAGCTTAAAAATTTTTGAAAACATTTTTGAAAATGATTGAGGCAATAGGTATTTCTCTGGCCTTCTGAGCTTTGAATGATGAAATGCTACCCTTTAGTTGCCCAATTTTGAGCCTAAAAGAATAAAATGCTTTTCTTGGTACCCTGAAATGTTTTGATAAAGATGCTTGATAAGGGACCTTCTAAAGTATTACAAAAAGGGTGAAAAAGGTAGTTGAAAGTTTGGGAAAAGAATCAGAAAAAAATAATTCTCTTGAGTTGAAAAATCTCCCCTTCTCCAAGCAAAAGAGAAACAAAAGAGAAAAAGAAAAATAAATAGAGAAGGGGATGACAAAAAGAAAAGTGAAAAATAAAAAGAAAAAGGAAAGAAAAGAAAGGTGGAAAAATAAATTGAAAACCCAAAAAGGGTACTTTAGAAGGTCATGCTTTGCAAATGTTGATATGTTGTGTAGCCTTTTGAAATGTCCTTTTCTTGATTTCCCCACCTAATGATTAATCCCTTGGCCACGTTACAACCAAGTAAAAGACCTCTTGATTCTTAATTGTTTTCATTAAAAAAGTAGAGATTTGGTTGATAGTCAAGCCTATGGTAGATGTCATTCCTTGAGGAAAATTGAGTGAAATGTCTTATCACCTAAACACTTGAGTGAGGTGAGAAAATAGAGCCAAGCAAATGAACAAGCTTGGGGTGAGCTTCAGGTGAGAAAAAGTGCCCAAATCAGTGAGAACATGAGTCTAAGGAACCTAAGCCTCTAATTGGACTTGAATTGATTGTCTCTTGCGGAATTGTTTGAATTGCCTATTGCTTGGATCATTGACTTTGGTTCTTAGTTCACTATCCATGTTCTGTTCTTTTTCTACTGGCCTTGGTGATTGCTTGAGGACAAGCAATTGAATAAGCTTGGGGTGATTTGATAGTGTGATTTTACATGATGTTTGCTGTACACTTTTGCATGCATATTTCATATAGATTAGGCGTTATTTAGTTGATTTTGTTAGATTTTCCCTTGGAACGGGTGAAGGTGGTTTTGAGTGTTGTTTTGCAGGAATTACTGGAAAATCTGGTTAATTTAGAGCCAAGGGAATGAGAAACAGTGGAGAATGCAATTCTGGGAATGCTCGCCCCGCGGGAGGTTACTCGCCCCGCGAGATTGAAGACAGCCAAAAACAGGAGAATGTCATCTTTTCTGTCTCGCACAGCGAATCACACCTCGCCTCGCGAGTCTGACTGATGACTGTGCCAGAAAATGCAACTTGTTCTGTCTCGCCACATGAACAGTGTCTCGCCTCGCGAGAGATTCAACCACTGAAGACCAAAAGTTTAATATTCGCCTTGCGAAAACCAGAACCACTGTTATAAGCTGTTTAAGGCAGAATGGGAAGAGACACAAGAGGGAATTGGAAAAGCTACGAGTTTGGAAACAAAAAAAGGCTCTGGGAACCAGAGGCAGCTTCGGGAGGATTGCTCCCATGGAATCCCTTCTCTCCTTCATCCATTTTTCTCTTGTTGTGGCTATTATTATGAGTAGCTAAACCTCCATTGTTGGGGTTAGGGTAGCTATGTCTGAACTCTCATGTATTTGATTTAATCTTGCAATACAGTTTCTGCTTTGTTATTGAGTGGTTGATTTCTGTTCTTAATGCTTGTTGTGGCTAGCACCCCCATGACTCGATTTGTGTTTTAATATGCAATTGGAAAATTCGTGTTAAAACCGGAATTGAATTCAATCACCTAGTAAATCTGGTATCTAGGAATGGAACTAGGTTTATTAGCAATTGTGTAATCCCTAAGCTTACTGCAAATTCACTAATCTAGGCCTCCTAAGGAATTAGGGTCTATTAGTGGATTTAGGCTCTTGTCATCCGAGGAATCGGGGCTTGAGTAGGATTGATTGTCATAACTGAAGTAGAAACTGTTTGTGAGTTGTTTCATTGCATGAGGATGAAGTTTAGTGAACCTAACCCCAGCTCCTTTTATCATATTTGAAAACCTTCTTTTATTGTCTGCCAAGTATTTGAGAAAATTACAAAAAGAGTTTGTTTTTCTTATTTTGTTTATTTTTACTTTTGTGGGTTTGATAATTAGTTTAAAACTCTCTTCAATCCAAGAATCACTTAGATAGTAGTTGAAGTGGTACGTGCTAGTACTTGTTGCAGTCCCCGTGGATACGATAAACCGGTCTTACCACCGTATTACTTGCACGACTGGGTATACTTGCCCAGATTCGTCAACAAGTTTTTGAAACTTGTTGCAGTCCCCGTGGATACGATAAACCGGTCTTACCACCGTATTACTTGCACGACTGGGTATACTTGCCTAGATTCGTCAACAATAACACGTGCTTTACTTATTTCTCCTTCTAATTCATTGTGGTTAATGTTACACGCTTAATAAGTCTATGTGTTTCACCCTTCTCTTATTTTTCGATATGTAAGGGTGGCAAAAGAATCTATTTATCCATATCCATCCAATCCATCCATATGTAAATCCAATCCAATCAATCCATTTATATACAAAAAGAAAAGGTTGAATGGATGGTTAATGATCCATCCAAATTCACTAATGGATGGTTAATGATCCATCCATATTTTTCTTTTTAATCCTATTAGATCGATCAAACTAAAAATGGATTATTTTAGATCAATTTTGTTTTTTTTTTAACTCATTAGATAAACCCCTACCAAACCGCTCGCTCGACTGCCGAACCGTAATTCCAAAACCACCGGACCGACTAACCAACTGACCACTGAACCCTAAATCCTAACTACCGGACCACCAGACCATAACCCTAAATTGACTACCCGACTGACCAACAATCTGATTGACCATCCGACTGACCAACTACCCGATCATCGTACCCTAATCCCTAAATGACCATATCATCATATCTACCGACTGTCGGACCCTAAACCCTTGACCAACATGCCACTAGACCGACTTATCGATTGATTGTCTAGTCGTTAGAACATAAACCCTAAATAACCACACTGACCCCAAATTGCTCGATGGACTGACTATCGCTGGATATCCTGAACAACCGACAATCATCCGCCCGACCGATTGATCGACCATCCAATGACGGCTCACATAATTGACCGACGACCACCTGCTTGCTTGCCTGCCCACTTTCTCGACCGACCGACTGACAGCCAATCAATGGCCACACCCTCGTTCGATTGACCGATGGCTGATGGTAGTGGTACATCATATGTACACTCCTCCTCCTCCTACCTCTGTAAACTCTTCCAACTCCATCACTAACCTCATATTGGTCCCTCATGTTCCACTGTCACCTGGGAACTCACACTGACGATACCGATACCACATCTCCGTGAAAGGCAGACACTTGGAGATGCGATAAGAGGCGAGCAAAGTGAAGAAAGGTCCTCCTCCTAGGCGAATGTAGATGCTGATTGGGCCAACATAGCTCATGAAGAAATCTGAGTGGTCGACCTATTACCCACGATCGTCAATATCCCTCAATGATTGGACACTCGGCGGGATCATCTGCAGATAATGCATCAGGCGGTGCTTCGGTCCTATCACCGTTGCGATACGGCTGCTGCTGCTTATCTAATTTACCGATACATACACAGAAGAAAAGGGAAAGAAGGGAGATAAGCATCTAAACAAATCAATAAACAGGGATGGGGAAACATAGTACAACATTTTATCAATCAACAATCAACAAAAATAGCAAACATCTCTCGAATCATTCTTTTACAGACATCCTCAAATATCCAACTAGAATCAATCCTCTAAGGAGTCATACTCCTATGAATGTCGGCTGATCTCTCACACTAGGGATACTGATCCCGCGGACATTCTCTTTCTCTCACAGCCCTTCCTTGCCTAGAGAATGTCAGTTGGTTTATCCTTGTAACAGTTTCACTCGCGAGTGACTAATAAGGGTGCTTCCCCCTATGAGCTCAACTCCAATAGGGGTATCTTGGTCTCCTCGGAAGGTCTACCTAAGACTGGAACACTCCGGTCCCAGACGTTGAGATAGTCAAGTACCAGCAGAGGCCATGACACAATGGGAGTAAACCATTGGTTATTGTTGGTCAATCCAAACTCAGCTACATCCCCAAGGTTTCTTGAACCGTCTCGCTTGCATTCCATACCCGCACTCGGGTACACCAACCTCGCATGACTCCCAATCACACGGCTTGCCACTTTGGCAATATGCAATGCAAACACAACCTAAGTTGGCACCGGTACCAAATACACACTTACATGCATCACGATGCCCTAGGCATCCACAACATCATCACGGTACCCATATACCACTTTCACAATCCTTTCACAACCAGAGTACCCTCAGGGCGTCAACTAGGTTCTAACAGCCCCGCAACCAAACAATCTCAACAGCATCAATGCAGATATCATAATATCATCATCAACATAAACATCAATATCAACATTGATGAGCCTCTGTTTGACTGGTTTTATAACTAGTAAAGACCTTGGCTTTGTGCTTATTTTATATCATTTTTACCCAAATTAGGCTTTATTGTCCTTAAGTAATATTTTGAGTCTGTAAATTGTTTTTAAGTTAATTTAGTTGTTTTAGAGTTGAATAATTATTTACTTTTATTTTCTATTTTCAGGTTAATAAAAAGTAATAAATCTGGAGCCACTCGCCCCGCGAATAATCTATCGCCCCGCGAGTATTGCAACCATGAAAAAGTCAGAGACGATCACGGCTTGCCCGTGTTGAATATCACAGCCGTGGCAATTCTGAAGTTGAAGAGTTCGCCCCGCGAGCAATCCTTCGCCTCGCGAGTCTTGGAAGATCAGAAGCCATCACGGTTTGGGCGTGTTGAATGCCACGGGCGTAACAGTTGGAAGCTGAAGAGTTCGCCTCGCAAAGGATGTGCTCGCCTCGCGAGAAGACAAAGAGTTGCAGACCTTTCATGTTTTTCGCCTCGCGAGAAGTGCTTCGCCTCGCGAGTACTCTGACTCCAGAAACGTGTATATAAGCAGTCGTAGGCAGAAATGAAGGGGGAGTCAGAATTAGCCAGTTTTGGCTAGTTTCTGAACTTGTTAGCTATTGTTTTCCTTTTAGTTTGTTGTCTTTCTTTTGTAATGGAGAATTAGTCTCCTAGATTAATCTACTATAATTGGTTTCTGTTAACATTTGAGGTTCTGTATTTCATGATCATTTGCTTTTCTCTTTTCAATACCATGCTGTATGTTTCTGTTTGTTATTTCAGGAATATATAGTGTTGTATTGTTTCATCTCGGTGATGCTATGTTCCTATATATAATCGCGTTTGTTATTTCGCGTGTGTTCATTCATGTTCGTTTGTTCATGAGAGCTTAACCCCGTTTGTTATTTCGGGAATAGGAACATACATCTGTAGTAACGGTTTCCGTTTGTTAATTGTTGCTACAACCGGGAGGGGATTAGTATCTGCTTAGGATTTGCATGAACCAATGATAGTGGGAAACTGAGAACAGTAGGTTAATCGCTTTTGTCTATTTGCTATTTTCTTTAACTGCTTCATTTTTATTGTTTTGTTTTCTTAATTTAGCTTTCAATCCAAAACCCCCAATTCTAACTTTTTCTAACTTTTTCTGTTAATAATAACAACACCTAAAGAGTCCTTGAGAGACGATCCGAGTTGTCGCACTATACTGCATTATTTTATAATCGCTCGTTCTTTTTGGCGCGTGGCGACAGCGCGGTCAACATCAACATTATATCAGGCATTGTCAAACATATGACAAACAACACACATCAAGCAGCATCATATCCATAAGTAATATAAAGCAGAAGAACCTGTAACCTCAATAGAATCACGTAAATCAATAAATTATTCTAGCACCGATAAGCATACTGTAACTCAATCCCCGTATATATTTTCAAAACCATTTTAATCAGGGATTTGATTACTTTAGGCCATTTGACAACTAGTTGGGTCTAGGGAACCCTGCGCATACAGCTTAACATATGATACTATGCTTGCCTCCCGACGTGTCAGATACTTTTTCCCTACCTTAAACAACCACGTTTCGGTAGCTGATGTCTCAAAATATGCGCCCCTCCAAAGGTAACAGTTGTTGCCACGTACACCACAGAGCTCCCCGGTGCTCCGAAATTTGCCCTAACACATGGACAGAGTCCCGACAATGTCATAAACCCTAATCTTGCAACATTTTTACAATCAAAGCCAGAAACGAAGCAAGATTTAAAAAAGAAGAAAAATGACAATATCGGTGAGTCGACAAGTTAGGGATTTGAGCATTACCTCAGCGATTGAAGAATCGAAACTAGGTATATGACGTATACATTGCCCTGAACGCATATTCGAAGTCGGAATCGAAAACGGACTGACGAACGAGCTTCAAACCTCACTTTCTCTCTCTAACACGAGCTTTGCCTTCTCTCTAGAGATCTGGGTGGAAAAGTGATAGAATAAGTTGCATGCAAGGAGGAATAAGAAAAGAAAGTGGGTGTGGGTGGTTCTGGTCAGCATGCTTGAGCTTGCACCACCCCATGCTCAAGCATGCCCACGCTCTAGCGTGGGGCACTTCCACGCTAGAGCGTGGCACCCAGATCCTCCATGTGTCCATGCAATTGACATGTGGTGCCACGTGTAAGAGCTCTAGAACGCTTGAGTGTTCCCATGCCATATTTGAGCGTTCTCTCTACAAATTGGACCGTCGGCCGACTGGCCGTCAACCCAATGGTAGAGGGACCGTCAGCCGACTGGCCCACCGATGGTTCGATCAATTGAGGGCGATCGACCAACTGGAACATTTTATTTGGAAATTATTTTTCTTAATGTATTTCTATGTTTGATAGGCTTTACAGCTTAAGCAGTGTCTTTATCAAGTGAACATGTGCGCTAGTCATGGCTTGAGGTTGGGTCGTGGGAACTCGTGATTGATGTTTTTGTATCTTATAGTATCAATGAGCAATTACTCCGTTACAAAGTTTTGAGTTTGTCTTAGTTAGTTAAGTTTGATTAGTGAGTAAAAGATGTTAGTTGTTACTCTTTGATGTCGCTTTGTTTTTCTTTTACTCTAGCTATTAGTATATTTGATTAATCTTTTGGTGAGATACATATAAGAAACATAAAAAACAAAGACAAATGCTAAGCCCTGGCGGTCCAAAGGGAGTCCCGAAGTAAAAGAGCCATCATCCCAGGTGGAGGATCACTCCACACCGTGTGACTAAGGCCAGAACTGGAAGCTGACTTAGCCAAGTGATCTGTTCAAGAGTTAGCCTCACGATAGACGTGCGTAAGGTCCACATGCCAATCCTGATTCATGAGCTCCACAATCATCATCAACTTGTCTGCATGAACATGGAAGTCTATATTGTTGTGACTACGAATAAGGTTAACAACCTCAAGAGCATTCGTTTCCAAGAAAACTCTTCTATAATCAAGATCCCAGCCAAAAGAGAGACCCTTACTAACAGCAAGAATCTACGCAAGCTGCTCATCCCCACTGTTATAAGAACTGGCAAAACCAGAAATCCAAGTCCCATCCTCATCACGCAAGGGGCCGCTATACCCCATCTTCGAGACTCTAGCCAGAAAAATACCAATCACGTTCAATTTCACCATGCCACGAGGGGTGCGCCAATGAACCAGAAACTCCCTCGAATAGTGAATGTCCTTCTTGGAAGGGAAGCATTTCCAAACTCATCATAACTAACCCTAATCCTGTGGATGACACTATTAATGGACCACGTCTCATCTTCAAAAACCATATTGTTCCACCATCTCCACGCCCACCAAACACCAGTCACAAACAAATTAGAATCCATCCCCTCCACCATGCGCTTCAACCACGAAATGGTGTCTGTTAGAGAAGCAAAGCTAGTGCATTGGGTCAAGCCAAGTCTGATCCAGACTTCTTGGGAGTGAGGACAATCTCTTAGGCAGTGGAGAATATCCTCTCTACTCATTGAACAACGTTGACAATAGGGAGAGTTAGCAAGGCCCCTACTGTGCCGCATATCATTAGTAGGAAGGTCATCATGAAGACAAAGTCAAATAAGGTGGTGGACCTTGGCAGGGGCACCAATGCACCAAATCCAGTCCCAGTCTTGGTCATTATCCCAACCTAGGCGTCTCTCAAGCAACCATTTGTAAGCAGAGGCAGTGGAGTAAGTACCTTCATTCGCCCCACTCCAAACCCAACAGTCTGAAATCATTGAACACAATCAGAGCCTGAACCTGCTGGATCTTATCCACCATATTGGGCGGTAAACGAGTGTATAAACTGTTAAGATCCCACGCCCCACCCTGGCAGATATCCCTTAAGAACTTATCGCTATCAACAATATGGACATAATCAAACAGATTACATATAGGGCCGCAACGAAGCCAATCATAAAACCAAACTGACGTATTACCATCACCCATCTTAAACCCGAAGTCATCTTTGAGAGCTTGGATGGCTTTGACAATACTTCTCCAAACAATAGAGTCTCCACTGGAATTGTTAGCTCTCCAAATAAACCTAGAGCCAAGATATTTGTGGGTAAGAACTTGCACCCAAAGCTTATTTTTATCATGCAGTAAGTTCCAAACAAGCTTCCCAATAAGAGCAATATTGGTCATTCTAGAGTCTCTAATACCAAGCCCACCAAATTTTCTCTGCTTAGTAATAGTGCCCCAGTTGACTAAACTCCAGCCCCTATTATTTTCATTTCTAGCCCAGATGAAATTTCTCGTTAGCATGTCAATCCGGTTACAAACATTAGTGGGAAGGTGGTGTATTTTCATAGAGTAAACCGGAATCGCAAAAGTCACTGATTTCACAAGACATACTCTACCAGCCTTGTTGAGGAGCTTGGTTTTACAGACAACCAATCTTGTTTGAATTTTGTCAAGCACATTATTATAGACACTCCGGTTAGCTCTCCCTTCGATAAGAGGAAAGCCTAAATAAGTGCCCAAATCATTAACGATCCGGATGGAGGAAATATTATTAATACTATCTCTATTTTGTTTACTCACCCTTCTAGAGCACATTGCTTTGGATTTAGCAACATTAACCTGAAGATCGACCAGAAGCTTTACCAAATTCCTAAAGAGTATCCATAACCAATTGAACTTGTGGGTTGCTCGCTTCACAAAAAGTAAAACATCATCCACAAATAAAAGATGAGTTAGGCCAGGACCTCCCCTAGAGACATGAATAGGCCTCCAAGTACCCGAAATCAACTTCTTTTGGATACAAAGAGGTAGCTTTTCCATGCACAAAACAAACAAATATGGGGGGAGAGGATCACACTGCCGAAGACCCCTAGAAGGATTGAAATTTGATTGTGGTGAGTAGAAGTTTTTTATTGCTTGGGGAAAATACAAAACAACAACAACAATGACAAAAGACCAAACAAATTAGAAATGATAAAAAAAATTGAGAAGATATAAAAAAAAGGGAGGAGAAAATAAAAGAGATGAAAAATAAATAAATAAATAAATAAATTTTAATAAAAAAGGATTCTCATGTGAGTTGTGGATTGGTATAAAAATTTTCTTTTAGATCACTTAGTTAATTGATTTGGTTTGTTGTCTCAACTGTTTGATTACTTTTTTAAATTACCTTGTTTATTGATTACTTGTTAGATCATAGAAGTAGATTCATACTCTTTATTAAATTCATACTTTAAAAAATATTTAACATATTTTACTTATTAAGTTTTTTTTTGGATTTTTCTTTTGTAAGTTAATGCGGTTATTTTTGCACTACTACATATCCTATATTTAGCAACATTTTTGAAGGAGATGTTAGATGGGTTTGTGAAGGAGATAAAGAACACACTCTAGAAGGAGATTGAGTTAGAAAATCACTCTACTCCTATAACTTCTCTCCCCTCCCTTATGAGCGATCTGTGCAGGCAGGCTTAAATATTTCTCCATTGATTTCCAGAATGCAATTCCTCCACTGCCGCACATGAGTCTAAGTTCGATGGGGTGCTGTTATATAACGGTGGTTTCTGGTTAGCCCAATGCAAGCCCAGATCCTGTGGAAATAAGGTCGACCACTTAAAAGGTCCACCTAGATAAATAAAGTGGAGTGATTAATAATGGACTTGTGTAATTTGGAAAAATCAGGAAACACACATTGAGAATGATGAGTCAGCAAGGAATGATAAAATCGGACAGCTGGGCCCAGAGTTGGTTGCGGATCCGGGAATTGTGGAACCAAGGAGGAGCAACAGGCCAAAAATAACCAACTCCAAATGGAATGACTATGTGTGTGAGTGAGGTGTATGAGTGAGGAGAGGGAGAATATCCGGGTGGGCATTGTGTGATGTGAGAATTCCTTTTCTCTCTCCGAGTCTCTCTCTCTTCCTTCTCTGTATTTCCCTTTACTGCTTTCTCTCTTTTCTGATATTTTCTATACTTCCTTCCATATGTATGCACTAGAAGTTGATTTACCTATAGTGAAAATTCAATACAACAGTACTACTATCTACATTCAGTTTTCTACTCATAACAAACTGGTGCTTTCGTTGTCACCATGGTAGAGGGTACAAGACTGAAAGAAATGCAAACCCAGATCAATCGCATCGTAGAAACTATGGAAAAATGGGATGCTTTATGGAATGCTCGTGCTAACCTTGCAGAAGCTGCTAACAACGCCATAATGGAAAGAATCGAAGCAGCTTTAGAAGCCTTAACCATCCAGGCAAAATCCCCTCCCCATGGTGCCTCGAGCTCATTCAATGACAACCCCAAATCCCCTTTTCAGATTCGCAATGTCAAATTAGAGCTTTCGAGATTTGATGGCAAGCACGCACTGGAGTGGATTTTTAAAGCTGAGCAGTTCTTCGACAATTATGAAACATCAGACCCAGACCGTTTAACCATAGCTGTTGTGCACTTGGCCTAGGAAGTCATACCCTGGTTTCAGATGATGCAGAGATCGAATCCATCCCCATCTTGGAAAGCTTTCACTCGTGCCCTAGAACTGGATTTTGTCCCCTCCATGTACGATTGCCCAAGAGCAACCCTGTTTAAATTGGTCCAAAACAATTCTGTCAATGAATACTATATAGAATTCACCTCCTTAGCCAACCGAGTTTATGGGTTGAGCCATGATGCTCTGCTAGATTGTTTCTTAAGTGGTCTTAAAGCTGATTTGCGCAGAGAAGTCATTGCCCAAAGTCCCATTTCTCTACTCAAGGCTGTATCCCTAGCCAAATTGTTTGAAGAAAAATATAATCTACCTTCCAAACCTTACACCAACTCAATCACCTCTAAATACCACACACCCAACAATACATACCAAAATAGACCTAACAATACACACAATACCACCTTCAATAACCATACTAAAAGCTCCTTACCACCATTACTCCCTACCCCACCAACTAGACCTGTTTATCAGTCCCACACCACTTCCAATGTCAAGAGAATAAGCCCAGTTGAAATGCAAATTCGTAGATAAAAAGGCTTATGTTACACCTGTGATGACAAATGGTCATTTAGCCACAAATGTCGAAATAAGCATTTAATGATCCTACAAGTTGAAGATGAGGATAATAATACCCCTGAACCTGACCCCCCAGATAGGCCAGACACCAATGAACATGCTGCCCAAACTGAGCACCATTTATCCTTAAATGCCTTAAAGGGTGCTAATGTAGTGGGCACCATGCGCTTCACTGGTCAGGTTGGGAGCTTGCCTGTACAGATTTTGGTAGATGGTGGTAGCTCGGATAACTTCGTTCAACCTCGAGTGGCTCAATTTCTCAAGCTACCCATTGAACCTGCACCACTCTTCAAGGTCTTAGTGGGTAATGGACAATCTATGACCGCTGAGGGTTTAATACAACAATTATCTATATCGATTCAGGGCCATGAGCTCAGTGTACCTGTCTATCTATTACCTATCTCTGGTGCAGATTTGATACTTGGTTCTGCCTGGCTTGCCACTTTAGGACCACACGTGGCTGATTATGCAGCCTTGAGTCTGAAATTTTATGTGGATGGTAAATTCATTACACTACAAGGGGAACACTCACACAGGCCTGCCCAAGCTCAGGTACATCATATTAGAAGGTTGCATCATACAAAAGCTATTGCTGAATTCTTTGCTATGCAATTAGTACAGCAGGACCAACCAAACGACTCTCTACTGAAATTACCTCCAGATACGGCTCCAGAGCTAGTGGCACTACTCTACAACTATAGCTCTGTGTTCCAACAGCCCGCTGGTTTACCCCCTCCAAGAGCTCAAAATCATACTATTCCTTTGGTGGAAGGTTCACAACCTGTTAAGGTTCGGCCTTATAGATATCCTCATAGCCAAAAGGAACAAATTGAGAAAATGGTGCAGGAAATGCTTGAGCAAGGTATCATCCAACCTAGTACTAGTCCTTTTTCTTCTCCTATTTTATTAGTTAAGAAGAAAGACGGTACTTGGTGTTTTTGTACTGATTCTAGAGCACTCAATGCACTTACCATCAAAGATTGCTTTCCTATGCCCACTGTGGATGAATTATTGGATGAATTATATGGTGCTAAATACTTTTCTAAACTAGACTTGAGGGCTGGCTTTCATCAAAATTTTAATGTACCCGGAAGATAGACACCAAACTGCTTTTAGAACACACCATGGCCACTATGAATTGTTGGTTATGCCATTTGGCCTCACCAATGCGCCTGCCACTTTCCAATGTTTGATGAACCAAGTTTTTCAAGATGTGTTAAGAAAATTTGCTTTGGTATTCTTTGATGATATATTAATATATAGCCCTACATGGCTTACCCATTTGCAACATTTGGAGATTGTGCTTTCCACTTTACAGCAGTAGGTTTTATATGCCAAGCTCTCAAAATGCTCATTTGGTCTGTTGGAGGTAGACTACTTGGGTCACACAGTGTCTGGTCATGGTGTGGCTATGGATAAAAATAAGGTGCAGGCTGTTCTAGATTGGTCTAAACCACAAAATGTGAAACAACTGAGAGGTTTCCTAGGCTTGACTGGATACTATTGAAGGTTTAATCAAAGCCTATGCTCATATAGCCTTGCCTCTCACCAATCTCCTCAAAAAGGATAGTTTCTGTTGGACCCCTAAAACCGAGACAACATTCCAACAACTAAAGCAAGCTATCACTTCAGCTCCAGTCCTAGCCTTACCTGACATCCAACAACCTTTTATACTGGAAACTGATGCATCAGGGATAGGTATTGGAGCTGTCCTGAGCCAAGCTGGCCACCCGATTGCTTATTTTTCTAAACAACTTGCACCAAGGGCACAAAGGCATTCTGCTTATGTTAGAGAATTTTTAGCCATCACCTAAGCCTTGGCTAAGTTCCGGAACTACTTGCTAGGCCATCAATTTATCATTAGAACTGACCAACAAAGTCTGAAATGTCTATTAGATCAGTCTCTTCAAACTCCCGAACAGCAAGCTTGGCTCCAAAAATTCATTGGTAACGATTTCAAAATCGAATACAAGCCTGGTAAAGAGAACTTAGCAGCAGATGCACTTTCCAAAATTTTATTTGCAGCTTGGTCGGAACCTCAACACCAATTCCTGGCCGAATTACAGCATGAAGTTTCCAAGGATCCATCTTTATCAGCTATTGTCCAACAATGTTTGGCTAACTCTCAACCGGATCATCATTACACTGTTCGGGAGGGCTTCCTCTACTGGAAAGGCAGGTTGGTTTTACCTTCAGGTAGTCCTCTAATTTAGAGGGTATTGATAGAATATCATGCCTCTCCAATAGGAGGCCACTCGGGTGAGGTTTGAACAATGGCTCGGATTGTTCCTCAATTTTATTGGCCTCGGATGAAGGATGATATAAAACGGTTTGTGCAACAATGTGCTATTTTCCAACAAGCTAAAACCAGTAATGCTTTGCCTCACGGCCTCCTTCAGCCTCTACTCCCAATTCAGGTTTGGGAAGACATAGCAATGGACTTTATCACGAGCTTACCTCCCTCTTTTGGCTTCACTATTATCATGGTTGTGGTGAATCGTTTGTCTAAATATGGCCACTTTATTGCACTAAAATCTGATTATTCCAGTAAATCAGTAGCTGAAGTTTTTATGGCTCACATTGTTAAGTTACACAGCATGCCAAAATCTATTGTCTCCGATAGAGACAAAATATTCACTAGCAAATTTTGGCAACATTTGTTCCAATTACAAGGTACCACCTTGGCTATGAGCTCTACATATCACCCTAAATCGGATGGCCAATCCGAGGCTTTAAATAAGTGCTTAGAAATGTATCTGCGTTGTTTCACTTTTACAAATCCAAAGACATGGTACAAGGTTCTCGCATAGGCATAATATTGGTATAATACTTCCTATCACACCAGCTCAGGTATGACACCTTTTAAGGACTTATATGGCCGGGATCCTCCTCATTTGACTAGGTACAATCCTAGTACAGAAGAACCACAGGACTTACAAGAACAATTACTACAGCGTGACAAGCTACTCACCCAACTTCAGAGTAACTTGGCCAGGGCACAACAGGTTATGAAGACGCAGGCTGATAAGAAAAGGAAACATGTTGAATTTTCTGTGGGTGACTCGGTCTTAGTGAAGTTGCAGCCTTATCGACAGTCCTCCACTGCTTTGATAAAGCATTAGAAACTAGGAATGCGATATTTTGGCCCTTTTCCAATTGCTGCCAAGATTGGTTCTGTCGCTTACAAACTGCAATTGCCTCCAACTGCTAAGATTCATCCGGTCTTTCACATTTCACAATTAAAGTTGTTTAAAGGAGTAGCTGCTGATCCTTATATACCACTGCCTTTGACAACTTTTGAACATGGGCCTATCCTACAGCCAGAATCAATCTTAAAGCACAAGACCATCCTACATGGTAACACTCCAGTACCTCATGTTTTGGTCAAACGGGCAGACTTGGAAGCCTCTTCTGCTACTTGGGAAGACATACAAGATATGGCAACTAGTTATCCTAACTTCAACCTTGAGGACAAGGTTGATTTTAAAGGGGAAGGTGATGTAATGAGGACAAATCAGGAAACACACATTGAGAATGATAAGTCAACAAGGAATGATAAAATCGGACAGCTGGGCCCAGAGTTGGTTGCGGATCCGGGAATTGTGGAACCAAGGAGGAGCAACAGGCCAAAAATAACCAACTCCAAATGGAATGACTATGTGTGTGAGTGAGGTGTATAAGTGAGGAGAGGGAGAATATCCGGGTGGGCATTGTGTGATGTGAGAATTCCTTTTCTCTCTCTGAGTCTCTTTCTCTTCCTTCTCTGTATTTCTCTTTACTGCTTTCTCTCTTTTCTGTTATTTTCTGTACTTCCTTCCATGTGTATGCACTGGAAGTTGATTTACCTATAGTGAAAATTCAATACAACAGTACTACTTTCTACATTCAGTTTTCTACTCATAACAACTTGAATGGTAAAAATGTATTAATCCGTTATTTGAGAGTTCCTTAAGTAATGGAGTGGAACAATTAATGATAGTTATCCAAATTGCTCCATCTCACTCAAATCCTGACATTTTCATTCCCTCCATTTCTGGGGTTGATATTTCTCTACTCATTAAACTTCCAAACAATAAAGATGTACATTCTTACCTTTCCACCTCGTTTTATAACTAATCACTTCATTACTAACAACTTCATATTTTTCCTTCAAAACTCCCAAAAATGACCTTAACAGAGAGAGAAAATAGAAAAATTAAAAAAATTAAAAAAGAGAGAAAAATAGAATATATTTAATTGAAAACAATACTAAATATCTTGATTTTTTAGTAAATAATAATATTTATTTAATAAAAGTTTATAATTTTAATTAAAAAATATTTATTATATGATAATTTTTTATGCGATTGATTGACACTTTAATAAAAGAATTATAGTGTATGCTAAACATTATTAGAAATCATAAAATATTTTATTTATATTTAATAAATAATAAAATAATAATAATAATTTATATATGATAAATATTGAGCTACAATATTTTGAAGTGAAAATATAATTTTCAAAAATACTATTTTTTGGTAAATACAGGAAAAAAATAAATTTAGTATGTATTTTATTGTATATTTATTTTGAGTTAGGAATCTATCGAAATTAGGGCTTTTGGCTCCCAAATGAATCAATTAAGTATCCCATAAGCTTAGATCATTTGGACCCGTTATTGGATTAATTTTTACTCGGGTGCTTAGTCACAGTTAAGGTTCTTTGCCCCTCCTTGATAATATTTTTTGTGTATCGGAACAGTGGTCCTCCCCCCACAAGCTCAGCCATGTAACCAACTGAGTCACATCCATTTGGGTTATCGTATAGTTATTAGATTAAAGAGAAAATAGATATTATAGAGATAATTACAGAAATAATAAATTTTGATGAATTAAAATATTAAATTTTTATTAAATATATTTTTAAATTTTTTATTTTATACTGTTGACAATTAATAAACATTTAATAAATAATTTATATATTTAATTCATTGATATTTATTGTTTATTTAATTACTTTAGTAATCTTTTCTCTCTTTATTAAAATCGTTATATAAAAAAATATATATACTAAATTAGTTCTTTGTCTACTAAGAAAATAAATTAATGAAATCTTAATAATATATTTATAATAATTCACAAATAAATTAGGAAAAAAAATAATCTAAAAAACTTAATGAAATAAATTAAGGAAATATAATAACATATATATAATTAATATAAACTTTTATGTTTTTGGGTAAAAAAGTTTAATAACATATATATAATAATGCTCAAAGAAATAAGGTAAAAAACATTAATGCTAAAAAATACTTAATGAAAGAAATTATTGAAATATTAATAAAATATATATAATTAATATAAATTTTATTTTTTTAGGTAGAAAAACTAATGCTAAAAATACTAATTTATTAGCCAATGGTTTGATTAGGTAAAATAAATGTCTCTCATTAATTGATAAAGAATTAATTTATTACTAATTTTATCATATAAATATTTTAATAAAGATAAAGAAATACTAAAAAAGTAATTCAATAAAAAAATAACTTTAATAAAATAAGCATATATATTTATCAATTGTTTATATATAGCTGGAGATTAAATTACTGCAAAAATAACGTTAAAAAGTTACTGTCAATCGCACCCATTCATTTTACTTAAAGACTAAACCCCCAATTTGGTCCCTGAGAAAAACACTCGGGTCTGAAATAGTCCCTAACCAAAAAAAACTATCCGTTTAGTCCTTAAGAATGTATTTCCGGGACAGATTAGTCCTTCTGTCACAAATTAGTCCCTAACAATTTTTAAGTGATACCAGTAAAGTCCCTAAGAAACATGACCGTGAGTCAAATTAGTCCCTATTAACATGCACTAAACATGATAGAAACACTACAAAATATGACAGAAGGACTAATCTGTCCCGGAAATACATTCTTAAGGACTAAACGGATAGTTTTTTTTGGTTAGGGACTATTTCAGACCCGAGTGTTTTTCTCAGGGACCAAAT
Source organism: Sophora flavescens (assembly GCA_030762895.1). Classification (NCBI taxonomy): domain Eukaryota; kingdom Viridiplantae; phylum Streptophyta; class Magnoliopsida; order Fabales; family Fabaceae; genus Sophora; species Sophora flavescens. The sequence continues at coordinate 117,498,085 of CM061068.1, forward strand.
TGGGGGTTTAGTCTTACTTAAATTAGTTCTTTGTCTATTACAATTAATGAAATCTTAATAATATATTTATTATAATTCTCAAATAAATTAGGTAAAAAAAATAAGCTAAAAAATACTTAATGAAAGAAATTATTGAAATATTAATAAAATATATATAATTAATATAAATCTTATTTTTTTAGGTAAAAAAACTGATGCTAAAAATACTAATTTATTAGTCAATGGTACGGTTTTATTAGGTAAAATAAATGTCTCTCATTAATTGATAAAGGATTAATTTATTACTATTTTTATCATATAATTTTTTTTTTCTGGTGAACCCGGGTATCCTCTGACAGGGAGCCAGGGACTAATCCCTTGAGGTATACCACTCCCAACAGATACTATTCCATACACATGAGTCAGGAATCGAACCACTGACCACATGCTTAAGAGAAACAGTTATTTATCAACCATATCACAACATGTTGGTTATCATATAAATATTTTAATAGAGATAAAGAAATACTAAAAAAGTAATTCAATAAAAAATAATATTAATAAAATAAATATATAAATATTTATCAAATGTTTATATATAGCTGGAGATTAAATTACTGCAAAAATAACGTTAAAAAGTTACTGTCAATCGCACCCATTCATTTTACTTTAATCTAATGGTTAAAAGTTACTCAATTGATCAAAGAAAAAAATATTTAATGACGACTATAATAAGGAGATAGAAACTAAAATGTATTAACTAAACAGATATAATTTTTTTTTTATCAAATAAAGAGATAAATTCGGACTACTCGTTGAGTTCATGCAGAAAATAGTTAAAGAGATATATTATAAAGAAAAAAATGGAATATTCATAATAATAATAATAATAATAATATTATAAATAATAATAATAATAATAATAATAATAATATAACCTTAAACAAGTGGTCAGGATCATGTACTAAAAATATTATAAAAGTATATACTACTTAATTTTATCATAGATCGAACTTACAAAAACTAATATTAGTATTAGGTGGTTAATAAGCTAATATCAAGGTTTTGAAAACTGGACCGAACCGGCCGGTCCGACCGGGAACCGGGACCTTGGCCGGTCCGGTTCATAGGGAAAACCGTCCCTGTATTGAACCGGTAAAACCGGTCATAATCGGTAGTGAACCGGCCTGAACCGGTCTGAATCGGTTTCCTAAAAAAAAAATAAAAAAAAATTAGTATAAAAGGATTTGGGTCATCCTAGCCAAAACCCAATTCTTTTGTTTTCTAACATATGTGGGCTGGTTGTAGATTTTGGATTGGTTTTCCTTATGAAGATGATTTTAACATATATCTTTATATTTATTTAGTTTAATTTCAAAATAAAAAAAAATTGTGCTTAATAATTTTAGTTGTTATGTTGTTTTTTTGTTTAATATTGTTACAAATATTATATTAAAAATTAAAATAATATTATTTAATTATAACCGGTTCAACCACGGTTCAACCTCGGTTGGACCATTGAACCTCGAACCGCTGCCTTCACCGGTTCGATGACCGGTCCGGTTTTGTAAACCTTGGCTAATATATGTTTCAAACAAGGAAAAGAAAGCATAAATAGATGACTTTTTTTGAAACAAGAGTACTTTCTCATTCTTCACATATCAGAGCAGCATAGGGTAAGTTACAGTGAGAGTGATAAACCAGCCAAGAGATCAACTTTGGCCCTTCTCCTGCATGAACGCCGGAGAGAGCAGTGGCTGGCCGGAACGGCGGCTTCTGTCAAAGGTCGTGGCTGGGTTGGAGGCGAGATGGTAGTCCCGGATCTGAGCTTCGTGGCGGAGGTCGTGATGGCTGTGGCTTGCGATGGCGGCGAGAAGCGTGGGTCACGGATGCGGGTCCGAACCGCACGGGCCTGGCGGAGGCACTGCAGAGCAGCGATTGGAGAGCTCCACGGCGGCGGCGAGTCCAAGTAGTGCGAGATGTTCGCACGCACGGCACGGCTGAGCGAAGATCAGTGGTGGCTACTGGATCTGGTGAGGCGGAGGTCCGACGGTGGTGAAGAAGATGTGAACAGCGTCTACCCTCGGATCTGGTTCGGGTCGTGACGGCGAGGAACGAGACGGAAACGGCGGAGCTTGCGGGTTCGATGGCGCTTGGTTCTGGGATCTGAGGTTGCAATGATGGTGGCTGAGATGATGGTGTCTGAGTTGTGGGGAGATGAAGGAGGAAGGTGATGTGAGAGGGAGGAAGATGAAGGTGGAAGGATGAAGGTGAGTGTGTGTGTGGTTTGCTTTGTTTTTCTGTTTTGTTGTTGTTGTTTGTTTTTTTGGAGGATGAAACCAAAAGATGGAGAGGAAACGAGCAGTTAAAACCTTAGGTGTGTTCTTGATTGATTTTTTTTCTTAGATGATAAGAGTCAAATCCCCCCCTTCATTGTCACTGGTCAATGCGATATATAGCACCAAAAATGAAGAAGATGACAAATCTTCTTGTTAGGCCAGCTGGTGTGGGTACAAGTAGTGGGGAGCAAATCAGCCTTTACTCCACCACCTTGCTTGGTTGCAATGGTGTAGGGGTAGTACTGTACCATTATCCCTCTTTTTCTTTGAAAAAGTAGAAGATGACAAAGAGGGGTACAAGCATAAGAGCATAACATAATTTTTATTTTTCTTTTTATTTTAAGCATTCTTCTTTTTTTTTTTATGTGAATTTGGGCTATGGGCTCAACACTTGCAACAATAAAAAGAAAATTGGGTCAAGAACATGACAAAGATATATATATATATATATATATATATATATATATATATATATATATATTATTTTTTTACAATTTTATATTTCTTTTTTGTTTTCAAAAAAAAATTAATTAAAAAGAGAAAAATACCCGGACAAAATTAAGTGTTCTAAAAAGTGCTATTCTAACTGATAAATTTTTTTTTTCATGAGAACTGATAAAATTTTAAATACAACATAATTCGGTATAAATATGATGGTAATTTTATAAAATGTAATCACAATTTTATAATTATGAGTTAATTTTATTTTTTGCTTGTTACCATATGTTTGCATTTTTTTTATACAAAGGGCATGGAGAAACTAAGAAATGAGTCGAGGCAAAGACAAGCCTTTACCATCCTCTAAAAGGATGGGAAAAAGTAGAGGGGATTATGCAATACACTACATGAGAAGTTTCATGAATGACCAAAATTAGCCATAAAATCTGCACTCCTATTGGCTTCACGGCAGACATGATTCACAACAATCTTTCCATTGGCCGCATCAATCAACGCAATCTTTCCATGTTTGCATTTTTTTATTTAAGTTTATACACATAATTTAATACTTACTTATAGGTAGTGTAAATAGAGGAAAAAATGTGTAAAAACCCATTCACTCGATTATATAGTTTGAAAACTGTAGACTTAAGTTTTGAACAATTTTTTTTTTAAATTATAGATGCTTAGGATATATATGAATATACTTGAGTTTTCTAAATAGTTTTATGTATTTTAAATAAGTAAAAAAATTATACTTGGTAAATAACATTTAATAATATGCATCATATTTTTAAAGGAAACTAAATATTTATATAATAATGTATAATATTTTTAAAGGAAACTAAATCTTTATATTAATTATTTATTATTTAATAATATAATGACAATTAATACCTCTTAATTCAATTTAGTAATACATATTATATAAATAGTCCATACTATAGTCACTACTAGGCAATATATATATATATATATATATATATATATATATATATATATATAAAAGCTTACAGTTTTCACCTTAAAAAATGATGATGCTTCCATCCGGCAGTCGTATCTTCATATTTTCGCTACTTTTACTTGTTTCTATTGTGGGTGTAAGTGGGGCATCAATTTTCACTCGCATACATGTTCTCATGAAGAATGACTTGGGCGATGGGATTGATTTACAAGTGCATTGTAAATCCAAAGACGATGACCTTGGTGTTCATTATCTCGCTTACCAAGCTGAGTATGGGTTTTCATTTCGTCGTAGCGTTTTTGGAGTCACTTTATTTTTCTGTGGCATGGAATGGGATGGTAAATTACATTGGTTTGACATTTACGACCATTCGAGAGATGGTATACTATGTACAAATTGCATCTGGAGCATACAAGAGGATCATCCATGCAGGTTTAACAAGAAAACCCAAGAGTTCGATATCTGCTATCCTTGGAATCCAAATCCCCCAGAGTATAATCTCTATTAATGTCAGCATATATGAAGATTTTAATTTTATATATAATAAAGCGCTAGCTTCCCTATCTTTTTTGATTTGTTATTGTCTTTTGGATTTATTTTTGTTATGAAATTCAAGTTATCCTCCAATGAGTTTGTTATTTTTCTTTAGTAAAAGAAATTATATAAAAAATTGTAATTCTCGCAAGGGCCCTTAACTCTTACGTACAATTCATGTCTTCAACTTTCAAGTCATAAACAATTTTTTACTGATGAATTAGTATTGATCAAATTCATTCCATTAATCCATCGTACTTTTTTTCTTTATCAAAGTAGCGCATCTTTGCAAGAATCATGTGGCAGCTGTGCTGGATAAACCAGAGGAAAAGATGTATCACTAGAAATTTTTTTTTTATAACAAGTTTCACTTGAAAATTGTGCGTATGTATAAAATTATAAATTATTAATATTTCTTATATATTCGTAAAAATAGTTTCTTTCCTTCTTTATTTTCCTACAGTCACTTACAACTGTGTTCTACAATCCTCACTAAAAAACTTGTAATTTTTCAAAAAAAAATAGAATTTTGACAAGTTAGTAGAGCACATAAATAGGAAACTGGAATCTCACCGATAATCTCTCGTTGGATTTTGTATCTGTAATTGTGAATAAAGTATTTTTTTATCTAAACCCAGTGTATCCCAACACTGCCGTCAACGAAGGACTAATCACTGTTTACGAAGGCTTGGTTTGAATAAAGTACTTCGAGCTTGAAATTTTATTATGTGAATAAAGTACTTCGAGCTTCAAAGCAATGTGCTCTACAACTGGTGCTTGAGAAAAATTAATTAGTTAGTACTTAATGTAACAAAAAAAAGAAAAAAATGCAGATAAATAAAATAAAAAATAGTGAAGAAAAAATAATAGGGAACGGAAGAGAAAATTAGATGGTGTGTTTTTTTTTTTGGATACAAATGGAGGTTTTTTTTATTTGGTGAAAAATAATATGAAAAAATAAATTGGTTTTAAAAGTTGATCTATTACATTTTTGATTGTTGGTCCAATGGATTTTAAAAAATATTGGATGGATCATAAACCATCCACTAAAAAAATAATCCAATCCATCCAATCCATTTATATTATTTTTTATAAATGGATGGATTTTCTCATGGATGGACTGGATGAATGGTGGACAAATGGATCATTTTGCCACTCATATATACAACATTGCATAGGTTAGAAGAGAAATGCTAGCAACACACTCTCTAACACACTTTCCAACACACTTCCTCATATTGGTTGAAATTCATGTGGGTCATACAAAATTCAAGTAGGACCCAAATGAATTTCAACCAATAAAAGGGAGTGTGTTGGAGTGTGTATGTGTTAAAGAGTGTCTTGCTAGCACCCCTCTTATGAGTAATGATATTTTTAAGTATTTCAATGAAGAATTTTAACTGAATGCAAATATTTTCTTTTTATAAATGAAGCTATTAAGTAATATAGTTTTTCTTTTTTTGAACGAAAAGAGTAATATTGGTTTTTTGTTGTTGAAGGCGAGTAATATTGTTAATCCTTATAGATTCAGGGTTGATATTTTCAAATTGGAAAGTAAACGATTCAATATTAAATAAATTTTAAAATAATTTAACATATTAATCTTTGAGTAATTAGAGAAATTATTAGAATGATTCGTAAGAAGGATATTTCTCCTAATTTTCATTTGTTGTATCAGTTCATTCCTTATCAAATATGTGACAATGAGAATTAATCGTGGTGCTCATTTCACACCAAATCCGATTTTATTACTTAATACTTTTTTATTACTATTATTCTTTAAAGTTGGGTAAAATAAGTTCTTTTATGCTTTTAAAACTTTAATAATGGGATAATATTAAACGATTCAATATTAAATAAAAAGGTAAATAAATTAAAGAAATTTTAAAATAATTTAACATATTAATCTTTGAGTAATTAGAGAAATTATTAGAATAACCAGGTTGACGTGAGTGGTTAAAGACCTGTCGTCCCTTAATCAAGATCTCGAATTCGAGCCTTGGGTATGAAAAAAATCTCAGCTGGGAGGGATGTCACCCATCGAGGTCCCGAACAAACTATCGCGAGAGATTAGTCCCCGTCTTAGGTTGACGGTGGGATATTCCTCGAAGTAGATAAAAAAAAGAGAAATTATTAGAATGAGCCGTTAGAATGATATTTTCCTAATTTTCATTTGTCGTATCAGTTCATTCTTTATCAAATACTATGTGATAATGAGAATTAATTGTGGTGCTCATTTCACACCAAATCTGATTTTATTACTTAATACTTTTTTATTACTATTATTCTTTAAAGTTGGGTAAAATAAGTTCTTTTATGCTTTTAAAACTTTAGGCTATGTTGGGAGGAAGGGGTAGGATGATTAGTAATGGAGTTGAGTGTTGTAAATCAATTAGTCCATTGTTTGAGTGGAGTGGTGTATGTTATTAGCATTTATCTTTTTTTTTTGGATTAGCATTTATCTAATTTAATAGTCATATATCAACCATTTCAGTAATACAAAATAAACATTGCCTACATATCATATACTCAATATTTTTTTTTTTTTTTGGTTACCATCTTCTCAAATTGTTATTGATCCATTCTTCCAAATTGCTATGACAAATGAATTCACAATGGTTTTATACAATTACGTAATAGAGTATTCAAATTGTGTGTCCAAATATCTTTAATCTTTCTCTATCACCGAGACATCTTTGACTTTTGTTATTGAAGTTTTGATTCTTGATCAGTTTTATCCAAATTAAATTCCGTCTATAAATAATTAAGGGTTCGTTAGTTACAGAATTTTCATATAAAATAATGCTTAGATTATATTTTAGTGATTATCAAATAAATTAAAAGTTAATTTATATTTGTTTACTATCATAAATAATGCTTAGAATTTTCATATTTTTTTGGTCCTTGACCAGGAGTATCCCCTGCCGAAAGCGGGCACTAATCTCCTGCGGGGGAATGAAAGGCACCTGAAGGCGGGAAATCCCCTCCCAGCAAAAATTCGCTCCATTCGCAAGAGCTGGAATTCGAACCCCAGCCACTTGGTTGAGGGACACAAGTCCACCAACTACACTTCATGTAGTCTTTGGTAGCGTGACCCATGCCACACTTCATGCACTTTTGTGGAACATTCCTGGATGAACCAGCACCTCCACTGCATCCACCAACAGATCACTGCTGAAACTGCTGCTGACCTTGTGGCCTATTGTATGGCTTCCTCTGGAATCGATTGTTATTCTTGTAGTTTCCCCTATTGAACCTAGATGGTCCATAACTCTATTGATTAGCATCACGACTCGCCTTCAAATCATCTATCTGTCTACACTTGTCCATCAGCCTAGGAAATACAGATATTTCCATTGGATCTACTACCTCCTTCAGTTCATATCGCAATCCTCCTTCGAATCTGCGACACTTCCACCCTTCATGTGGATTGTCAGTCAGATAGGATGAAAACTTCGATAGGCTTTCAAATCTGGCGCTGTATTCAGCTACAGTCATATTGCCTTGCTTCAGCTGCAGAAATTCCATTTCTTTAGCATCTCTGGTACTTGCCGGAAAATGCTTCTCCATAAACTTCCTACGAAAAGCTTCACATTTCACCGCTTGTTGATCATGCTCAAGCACTTGGCGAGCTCCTGTCCACCAATTTTCAGCATCACCCACCAGCATGTAGGCAGCATAAGTAACCTTGTCGTTATTAGTACACCTCATAGCAGTAAAAATCTTCTCCAAGGATTGAATCCACAGCTCAGCTTTCTCAGGCTTAAACTCACCCTTGAATTCTATCGTATTTCTACGCAAGAATTCATCCAGTGCTCTACTTTCAGCTCCCCTTTCCTCGAGTCGAACAAACGCGGCAGTCATTTGTGACATTGCTCTCACAACTGCATTCATAGCTGTAGTTCCTCCACCACGAGCCATTATAATCCTGCAAGACCAAAATCAATTAGTCATGCAGATTACAATAAACTCACCCCAAACAATATCATTTCTTCCATAAATAATATCAAAAGCACACAGAACACACATCACAAACAAAGACAGACCTAAACCACAAACCCTAACAGACTCGGCCAGCTCTGATACCAAATAATGTATCACCCTTCTCGGGCGCTACACTGTCTGTGACATTTCTATTTTTATAAGACCGAGTAAAGCGGAAAATAATTATTTTGCCAAAAATACGGGTTTATTTTTTTTTTCCTTTTCTCTTTCGCAAATAATACCATACATACTCTTTAACATATAACATCAACTTATGCATCAATATTATACAAACCAAGTTCCAAGTACCATCAGTCATACATATTCAGAAAGAAGGCCGAAATACCAACGCCAGTAAATAACAACAAACTGGAAATATGTTTATAATAATAATATCTTTAGAGACATAGCTCCACAAAATATAACATAGACACGAGACTGGCCAGACACAAAATACTGAGAAAAATCCATTATACTAAAGCCCTCGAGACTGTTTTCATGTCTCCAAGTACGTTCAAACTCCAGCGGGGTGTGATGGAGAAACAATGTTGTCGTCATCTTCGTCCAACACAAGATAGAAAATAGCAAACCAGAAAATACAAAAATGAGGTGAAATTTCTGTTCATCTTACACTTAATGCAGACATGCAGCGGTACGCCACACAGGTACGCACAAATATCAATAAACAGTTATATCATCCATCACAACAGAAATAATAATGTTTCACAACAACATAATCACAGGGTACCATTTTCCCTAGATAGAAGACATCTAAGACTCGAGGAATGACCTCTGATTCCCTATACCATGTTTTTAACAAATAGTCGGAGAGAGTGGTTCGGAGGATTGTTCCGGGTTACGCCAGCCTTGGGCAATAGAATGCGTCAAGAGTCAATAATTTGCACATGACTTTTTCGGGAACATCCTACACTACCAGAAAATACATAGTGTCTAGTAGAGTATGTCGGTGTATTGTAAGGTCACCATGCCACAGAAGAGCAACCAACTAGGCCTATATGAGTATTTCATACTCCGACACCCCCGAGCATCAATAGATCGTCACTACGAAATTCACACCCGCATACTTTGCCGGAAATGTGTTCTTCTCGTCTATCCAACGGATTACATCGTGATTCCTTCGAAATTCTTTCAGCGTACTGTAACAGATGCTAGATGTTCTTATGTCCGAATCACTAGTACTTAATCATCAAGCTAAATTTCTCAAGTAACCTTTCATATTTGTGCAAATTTTTCTTAAAATACTTGTTTAAAAATTCCTAGCACATTATGAGATTGGAACATAGGTCCAATTATTTATTTCTCTGTACTTTTCTAGTTGAGTCTTTTTCTTTGGCTTTCAATAAAACAAATCATTCTGGGTCCATTAAATTTTATGGAATATGGATAATGAACTATCCATACTTTATGACATAAGGTCATGTTCCACCCCACGTCATAAATTATTACGTTCGTATTTTCACTAAGTCATTCTTGACTTAGGTTTTTACACTTTACAGTAAAATCTCATCTTTGAAGACTAAAATCCTTTTGGCTTAAAACCAAAACCTTTAGATAAAATCAAATCAATTTTCAAGAATAATTTTCATTGAAGATACTTAGGTATAAATTTCTCCAAAACATTTTCTCAAAAAATCCTTAAAAACGTTTAACGACGGTTTTGCCGCTTTTTACTGAATTTAGGCCCAAAAGTCATACTTTTGAAAATATGGTTCTTCACCTCAAATATATTACTTTCCTAGGTTATATTAATCATATGAAAATGTTGAAACACTTATTTTCCATCAAAATATCCGTTTATACAAAATTTCTAAGAATTTGACCGAACGTCGTTAATTTTGTAAATCGTGTAAATCAATTTTCAATGATTTCACACTCTAATAGTCCAAAATTCATTTTGAAGTTTTAGAACAGTTTGATAAGAATGAAAAACAGTTTCTAACTGTCCAATAACATTTATTTTCGAAAATTACAGTTTAGTCCCTAAACTTTCATTAATTACAAAAAGTCCTTATTCACTTAAAACCTTATAACTTTTTATTTATAACTTCAAATCACACCAAACCAACTTCTATGGTTTTGTCTCTTAAAGAACTACAATCTTAACATACAAGTACATGAATTTCATTGCAGCTACTGGAATTCTCATAAATTGCAATTTAGTCCCTAAGGACTCATAAACGTCAGACAAAATTCGGAATACAATGGCTTAGCCCCAAATTCATGCTCACGTATCTCTTTTTCCATATGTCAATATCTCTCCCTTGCTCTCGCGCCTATTCTCTCCACAACTTCATGGCATTCATTGCTTGAACCACTTGATCATGATAATGCTTTGCTGAGGTCCACCCTAAATCGCACTACTTCTTGATTTTGACTAGTAGGATATTCATCTGTTTGACCTTTTGTACCAATTCACCAGTCATCCTACTTTGTGCACAAACTTGCTTGTGTAAGTTGCTATTGACTCCCTTTTTTCGATTAACCTCCGCCTCCAAAGACTTTCTCATACCTCCTTGCTGGATGACTTCTTCTAACTGACGTTTTTATTTTCTTAGTTGATGCCTTTCTGCTGTCAAGGACAATACTTTACTTTCAAGATTATGGATCTTAGCCATGATGCTAGCTGAGACCTTGTCTGTATTCTCCTGGACTCTTGAGGTTGTGGAGATATCTACACACAAATCTTTTAAGTGTTCATTTTTCTTTGTTAACTTCTCACAACACTTCTGACCAATGACTATTTTCAACTCGACATCTTACTTTTGTTGTTCCATTTCCTTCATTTGTGCTTCTAGAACTTTCAGTTGTTCTGCCATTTGAGTTACCAAAGGGGAGTAATCTTTATCTTTCATGCTTTCTACAGGAATGTTGACGGGACCTTTCCTTGATTTTCTCCATGCTTCATATTCTGAGGCAATGATTAGGATTGGTTGACCCAATTGTGCTCTCCCTTCCATCCTCACATTCTTCCATGCATTTCTAACTTCTATTGCCAACAACTTAGTATTCTCCCCATCCTCGTATCGGAAACAGCATCCATCGAGTTGTTCTTCTCGTGGCACAGTTTGCGTCCAACAAAGTTGTCGTAAGACTATGGCGGGTGTGTAGGATATGCACCCTCTTGGGCCCATCAAAGGAACATTAGGATGAAGTTGGCACAGGCAAACACAAGAAGGGAGGAGGGGGGCGGGGGGTTGTATTGTGTTTGTTAATTATTTTCGCAAAAACCCTTTTGAACAACTTTTTCACAAGCAGAAGATAAAAAGATTAAGCACACAACAAATCCTTTTTTAAAAGATCAACAAAAGCAATATCAAAACCCCACAGTTAGTATAAGCAAATAAAAATGAAGAGTTTAGGGATAGAAAATTCACGCAAGAGATTTTATCCCGGTTCACTCTCTTCCAAGAAAGAGCTACGTCTAGTCCCTTCGACTTGAAGGATTTTTCCACTATTTCTCCAAATATTACACAATAAGTATTCAACACCTCTTCAGGCTACAAGTATTCCTTTCTTACCAAGCCTCTTCAGGCTCTAACTCTAACACAGAGATTTAAAAGTTGATCTTCTTAACTCACTAAGTGTGAGAATATAACAGTTTAAGATCAGTTGAATATTACAACAATATTCAAACTAAAAGAATACAGACTTTTGTTTTTGAGAGAATGAAAGAATAGGAGCTTGTCTTCTCAAGAATTGTATTAGCAGAAGTTAGGCTAGCAAAAGTTGTTTCTTCAGTATCTGAGGTCTTCTATTTATAGTGACCTTCTTCTACTCTTGTAATTCTTCAACGGTTACTTTGAATAATCCCGTTCAGAGATAGCATTCAATGCATTATATTCGTTGTGACTGATAGCTTGATTTTGGCGAGTTGAAAAGTATCCTTGGTTATCAGAGAATCATAAAATGGAGGCTCACTGTTCTGAGCAATTGTACCTTAAAAACTTTCTTTCTTCCTTTGTGTATAAACCAGTTTTTGTTCAGCAATAAAGATGTCATCATACATATCGTTTTGCAATTCCAATTGTACTATTTGCTTTATGTATTTCCTTGATAGTACTATGATTTTTCTCAAAGCAAACAAGATATTAAATTGGATAAAGACAAATGGCAAGAACAAATATTCATTTGAAATAAATATCAATCATTTGAAATAAATTCATTGTGGACCAGATTGCATTAAATCACATTCAAGGTAGTAAAGATATAAAACATATAGCACAGTCTACTTAGTTTTAAGAACGCATCTATACAAGATTTTAATTTTGCTCGTCCACTGATGTGGCAGAAGCGCTCGCCTACTAATGTGGTAGAAGCGCTTGTCTACTAAAGTGATAGAAGCGCTCGTCTACTAATATGGTAGAAGCACTCGTTTACTAATATGGTAGAAGCACTCGTCTACTAATATGGTAGAAGCACTCGTCTACTAATGTGGTAGAGGCGCTCGTCCATTGAAGTCTTTGGACTTGCTAAGTCCTTAGAGAAGCTCCGCCCAATGACATGGCATATAGAGCTCATCTACTAGATTACTTTGTGTTTTAGTTCTTTTTCTTAGCTAATTACTTCCGTCTGCTGACGTGGCAAAATGGACGCGCTTATTTTCAAGTCTTTGGACTTGCTATACCTATCAAGTTATTTAGGTATTCATTTATAGCCTCGTCTACTAAGGAAAACCAGTCTACCTATTGATTAAAATATAAACAGTTTAAATAACCTTTGGATGGGTAATTCTTTGCACGAGTCCAAGCATTGTATACCTTATATTATTTTGGATATTCCTGCATAAACTGAACTCACTTGTTAGATCTCAACTAACACTTTGCCAAGCAAATTTAATCCTTTTGTTAGCATCAAAACTTAGAGATTATTAAGTCCAAAACCACTTTAGTTCCAACAATCTCCCCCTTTTTGATGATGACAAAAACTGATTAAATTTAAATAGCAAAGTCTAAGAGAGATTGCAAGGCTCCCCCTAAGACAAAGCATTCAAATACTTAAGCAGACTAATAGATAGATACAAACACTTATCACAAGCATCAGAGCAAATAATATAAGTAAAGCAAATCAATGCAAATGCAAACATATAAGAGCTTTTCAACAACTGACTTCATTTATAATTTTCTTTCTTTTCCTTTCTGCCGCTTTTTGTCATCAGCCAAAAAGGTAAAAAGGGAGTGGACCATCACTGTCAGCAAAATACAATAAGAAAGAAAAGATTCTAAGAAGAAGGATGTGGTGGAGGGGGTTGGTTTGGATTTTGATTCTTCTAAAATTCCATTAGCAAGGCAAGCATTTGAGTCACCATGGAATTTGTAGGGGCCAAGGTGTCTTGCACTTGCTTTTGCACTCTTTCTTCAATTTGTTGTGCCATTTGCTCAATCTTTTCTTCAACTATCTTTCCAACCTTATCATCAACAATTCAGCCAATGATGTCTTCAAGATTGGATGGCAAAGATAATTATAAGACTCAATGACTTAGAGATTTTGATATATGACAAATACAATTTAATGTGTCTGCAATCGTTTTAGTGTCAAATTGCAAAGACAGGTATCAAGCAGTGATCAACAAGTTCATTAAGCAAATTGAAGGAAAATATTCAAGGAAGAACTTGAAGGAATCAAAGAGATGCATGTAGAAATCAAAAGAGCAAAGTCAAAGATCAAAGGATCATCAAGACAAGCTTAAAAGAGGATTTTGGATTTAAGTCTTAGATGATTTGTAAGAGAAAGAAATCTCTTAGTCACAAGATAGCTCAACTAAAAAGATGTATGAAGAAAATCAATTTTCATAACCTGCATTAAAAGGAATAAGTTTTTTTTAATGAAAATGATTTTTGGAAATAAGAAAATTATTTGTCAGGTACAGCCATGTAATCAATGGATGTATGTCTGCTACTTTAACTGACAAATGAATTTAAGGTTCTTGATTCAATACATAGATGTATTGAATGGGTGTACTGATGGATTAACCAAGTTCAAGTTTTTGAAAAACACGTACAACCATGTATTACACAGGTGTACAAAAACTATCAGAACTATCAATATGAAATTGGTTAATACAGCTCTGTACTCAACCCCTGTTCAAGAATCAGAATCAAGAAAACAGATTCTGTTATCAGACCCAAATCTGTTTTAATTGATCCCAACGACTATAACTTCTTTCCTATATGTAGAGGGATCAAAGGAACACTTTTAAAAATAGATCAGAACTTCAACTTGTATATCTGACTATTAAGATTTTAGGTATCAATCTTTTCGTTCTATTTGATTGTAAAGAGAGAGGGAGTCGCTCTGTATGATTAGGGTGAGGTATCCCTAAGGAAGAACATTGAGGCTCTTCACATGAGTGTGGTATCTCGAGGTGAAGGAGTGCTCTGTGGTGTAAAGGTTTTTCAAGCTACCTGGCTAAAGCTTGTTGTGTTAGTGTGTGAAAACCCACAGGTGGAGTGGGGACTGGATGTAGGTCACAGTGGTGGTGACTGAACCAGGATAAATCTAGTTGTGTGGTATCTATAAACTCAAACTCTTTAATTTCGGTCTTGCGCATATAACTGTGATATTGATGTTCTAAGTTTTCAATTGATATCAGTTCTTGATCTGTTTAATATGAATTAAAACCAAAGTATTACTGCAATCAATCTTGAGTTATTAATTGTTCAAAACTGAGTTGATTAAGACTGTTCTTGATTACTAAAACTGATATATTGTAACTTCAGTTCTTGACTGATTAAGGCCTGTACGACCCTGAACTGATTTAACTTTCTGAATTAATCTTTCCTATCCTCATCACCTTCTATTCAAGATTTCATAAAAAGCGCTTCACTGTTTTTGTAAAAGATCTTGAGGAAACTTTGATTTGAAAAGTAAAGTTTTTGAAAAGCTTTTTGAAAGCTCAATTCACCCCCCCCCCCCCCCCCCTCTCGTCTTTGATGCCAAAACAACAATTGGCGTCAGAGCTAAACTCTTAAGTTTGGCTTAACAGCTATAAGAGTATGGCTTCCAATGACTGTTTGAATGAAGGGGTTTCCCTTGCACACCCTCTTACCTTCAATGGATCTGAGTATGTCTATTGGAAGGAAGGAATGGTAATCTTTTTTGAGGCAGCAGGTGTTGACATATGGGATGCAGTAGAAAATGGACCATTTGTCCCCTTTACTGTAGATGCTAATGGTGCTCCAAGAAATAAGCCTAAAACTGAATGGAATGAGGATGATAAGAAAAGAGTTCAATATAATGCACGTGCTAAGAATATTATAACATCTGCTTTAAACCGTGATGAGTTTTTCAGGGTTTCAAATTACAAATCAGCAAAGGATATGTGGGATACGTTGCAAGTAACACATGAAGGAACCACATATGTCAAAAGAGCAAGAATGAACACCCTCACACATGAGTATGAGCTGTTCAAAATGAAGCAAGGAGAACCTATGACTGAAATGCAAAAGAGATTCCATCACATTGTCAACCAACTTGATGGTCTTGGAAAAGCTATATCAAATGAGCATAAAATTAACAAAGTAATGAGATGCTTGAGCAGGGAATGGCAGCCTAAAGTCACCGCAATCTCAGAATCTAGAGACCTCTCATCAATGACCATTGCCACATTGTTTAGAAAACTGCAAGAGCATGAATTGGAGTTGAACAGACTATATGAGAATGAAGAAACTGACAAAAAGAAAAAGGGATTGGCTCTAAAATCACAAGTCAGAGAAGTAGAAGACAGTGATGATGATGATTCAGTACAAGAGGTAGAATCTAAAGAATAGATGGGAATGCTAGTTAGAAAATTCAAGAAGTTCCTAAAGAAGAAAGGCAACTTCAAAAGAAAGCCACCCACTTTTCAAAGGCGAAATTTCAGCAAAGGTGACAACTCTTCCAACAACATCACATGCTATGAATGTGGAAAGATTGGCCATATGAAGCTTGACTGTCCAAAACTGCAAAAGAAGGACAAAACAGAAAAGTTTGACTCAAAGGACAAGAAGTGGAGAAAGCCAAGAAAGGCCTACAATGCTTGGGATGATAATGGTGTAGATTCCACTGAAGAATCTGAATCTGAGGAGGAAATCTTGTGCTTGATGGCCAGCAATAACAGTGATTCAGAGGGTGAGGTAAATTCTGATTCACAACCTACTTTTGATGAATTGCAAGATGAATTTGATGAGTTACATGCTGAATATCTTAAGATTGCTAAACAACTTGTCTCATCTAGAAAAATAATTGCTAAACAATGTGATGATTATGCATGCTTGAAAATGAAAGAAAGAGAACTAGAAGCTAGGAATATGGTCTTGATTGCATCTAGATCTAATTGTTCTAAGTGTTGTACATTGATTAAAGAAGTTGAAAAACTGAAAAATGACTTAGCCAAGTTCACAAATGGTAGAGATAACTTGAATTTTCAAAAAATGTGTTTATGATAAGGCTGGAATAGGCTATGAACCTAAGATACATGAGAAATCTTTCAAGAAATTTTTTGCTGCACCTAAGACATCAAACACACCATTTGTGAAATGCAATTTTTGTGCTAGAAAATTATGATGAAACATATGCACCAGTAGCAAGATTAGAAGCTATAAGAATGCTACTTTCTTATGCTTGCATAATGGGATTTAAATTGTATCAAATGGATGTTAAGAGTGCTTTCTTAAATGGATTTATACAAGAGGAAGTGTTTTTTGGTCAACCACCTAGTTTTGAGAATAATGAATTGCCTAACCATGTTTATAAACTGTCTAAAGCACTAAATGGCTTAAAGCAAGCTCCTAGAGCTTGGTATGAAAGGTTAAGTAATTTTATCATTGAAAAATGATTTAAAAGAGGTAAAGTTGACACAACTTTGTTCACTAAGAAAAAGGCACACAACATTTTACTTGTACAAATATATGTGGATGATATAATTTTTGGTGCCACTAATGAGCATTTGTGCAATGAGTTTGCAAGTCCTATGCAGAGTGAGTTTGAAATGTCAATGATGGGTAAGCTGAACTTTTTCATTGGACTGCAAATAAAGCAAACTGAAAATGGAATCTTTGTTAGCCCAACCAAGTACTGCAATGAGTTGATCAAGAAGTTTGGCATGGAAAATGCTAAGGAGATGGCTACTCCAATGAGTAATTCCTATTATCTGGACAAGGATGATAAAGGTAAACCTGTTGATGTTTCTAAATTTAGAGGTATGATAGGCTCACTACTTTATCTTACTGCTAGTAGGCCAGATATCATGTTTAGTGTATGCATGTGTGCTAGGTATCAAGTAAATCCAAAAGAATCACACTTAACAGCAGTTAAAAGGATAATTAAGTATCTGTTAGGAAGAAAAGACATGGGATTATGGTATCCCAAGGGAGCTACATGTACTTTAATTAGCTATTCAGACTCTGATTTTTCTGGTTGTAAACTAGATAGAAAGAGTACTAGTGGAACTTGCCATTTACTAGGCAACTCATTAGTATCATTTACTAGGAAACTCTAATGTAGCAGCTGGTAGCTGTTGTGCACAGGTTTTATGGATGAAACAACAATTAGTTGATTTTGGTGTGAAACTAAACCAAGTCCCTATTAGATGTGACAATACAAGTGCAATTAACCTAACTAAGAATCCCATAAAGCACTCTAGAACTAAACACATTGAAATCAGACATCATTTCATTAGAGATCATGTTCAAAGTAGAGAAATTGAGATTGAATATGTTGATACAACTAAACAACTTGCTGATATTTTTACCAAGTCCTTGAACAAGGAAAGCTTCTTTTTCATTAGAAGAGAATTGGGCATAATTGATCAATCCTATATCTAATCTCTAAAGAAACTGTTTATATGACTGTATCTTTGTGTAAATATGCTCTAATTCTTGTATGATTTGATTTGGAATATCTATGAATGATTAGAAGAGAGTTTCAGAAGAAATAGATTTGATCAGGAACACCTATGTACCTAACCCATGTACATGTGTAAAAACTAGAAATTTGTTTTAAACATAGATCTGATCAATAGTTGTATAGAGGTTTAGGAATGGACCCCCTGTGTTTTTAGTCTGTTAAACTCAGAATACACAAGATTCTAATTCTGCTCGTCCACTGAAGTGGTAGAAGCTCTCGTCCACACAAGTGATAGAAGCGCTCGTCCACATAAGTTACAGAAGCGCTCGTCCACACAAGTGATAGAAGCGCTCGCCCACTAAAGTGATAGAAGCACTCGTCCACTAAAGTGACAGAAGCGCTCGTCCACACAAGTGATAAAAACGCTCGTCCACACAAGTGACAGAAGCGCTCGTCCACACAAGTCTTTGGACTTGCTAAGTCCTTAATGAGATGCTTCGTCCAATGACATGGCATATGGAGCTCGTTTACTAGGTTACGTTCAACCAGTTAAAGGAGTACCTGATTGCCTTATTAATTGATTGCTTATTTCCCAACCGGTTGGCAATAAAATGATCTGCACTATTAACTTAAACAATTATTAAATCTATGGCTATGGCTACAAAAGGATCGATCCTCAACTACGAGCCCTGAGGATTAAAGACGACGCCGATGTAGAATCTTATTTCAAAACTTCAAATCTTCTGAAACCCACTCTTTCTTCACCTAATTCCACAACCCTAGCAGAGCAAACCTTAATCTTTCTTGTTCCCAAAACTAACCCTAATATGGCAAGAACCAAAAATACTGGATCTTCACCCTCAAAAGCTGCTGAGAAGAAGAGGAAGGAAATGGAAACTTCTAAGTCAGCTGAGAAGAAGAAAGGAGTTGAGACTTCAAAGGCTCCTAAGAAAAAGAGGAACAAAGGAAAGGAAGTGGAATCTTCCAAAATAAAGGAAGTCACTGAAAGTGCTGCTCCAACTTCATACATGGACAATAATGCTTTTCTTCAAAGGTATTTTTCTTCGGATGAACAAAAGGAATACTTTAATAAAAAATTTAGATATAGAGAAATTCTTGAACCTTGTGTAATGGATGTAAAATATTTTGAGGATAATGAGTTTAACTTTCCTGAAATTATAGTCTGTCAAAAGGTCAGAGTTTATGCAAACTCAGTTTGACTATCACCCCTTACTGATCAAAGTCTTTTACTCGAATTTGGAAATGAATGCTAATGGAAATAGCTCTGAAGTTAAGGGAATTAAGATAAAAATGTCATTAGAGGAATTCAACAATCTTGCTAACCTACCTTATTATGGACCTAGCATTGCTGGAAATGGTCCCAAATCTGAGTGGTATAATGAGTATGATAAAGAATTGGGTAGACCAGATTTAGTACCTCTAATGAACCTGAATGTAGAGTTACCTATACTAGTATAATGAGTGTAGAGGATAGACTTCTGCATTATGTTGTTTGCATAATTTTAATTCCAAGAAGAGGAAATCACTCTATTATGCAAAACTATGATTTAAGGGGCACGAATGAGAAGCAAACAACCCACAGAATAATGCAAGAAAAGCAAGAGATTCCCCCGCAAACCAGCTCATTTTAATGTTCCTTTTGATGGAGAAGAAAGAAGCGAAGAAGAATAACTCACAAGTTTGGTGAAGAAATTGTGAGCAAAGAAAGAAGAAAGAAGATGGAAGATGGATAGAACGAAACAAGGAAACTGTATTTAATGCTTATGTGGACAAGAAAATGCACCTTCTGATTTCCTGCAGAAACTGATGAAAATGCTTGAAAATGTTGAGAAAAATCATAAGAAAAATCATGAAATTGAAATGGATGCAATTGCTGAAGTGAATGAAAGGATAAAAAGGGAAGAAAAAGACATTGATAAACTCAAAGAGGACCTATGAGTGAACTTTCATTTCCCTGCACCTCCAGCTCAAATAGAAGAAGATGTTGATGTTGCAAACATTGCAACAGCTGCTGTGAAGTAAGCTGAGCACACCCCTGCTGAACCATCACCTAAGGCCGAAACAAAAGAAAATCAAAAAGGAAGAACTCGTTCTAGGAATTCATAGGAATTAGAACTTAGTTTTTGAAAGGTAAAATGCCTTAGTTTGTATTTTTGGCTGATGGTTTCTGTTCTTTTTGATTTGTCCCTGTACCTATCCCTCTATCGCGAACAATTTTATATGCTATGTTTGAATGTTTAAATGGTTGCCTTCTCTATTGCTTTGAATGTTTCTTTTCTTTACCATTTTGATAATGCCAAAAGAGGGAGGAAAAAGTATGATATTAAGAAAGGGGATAATAACAAATTATACATGCATATGTTGAGGGGGAGCTTATAAACTTACATGATTAATGGGGAGTAAATCAAATTCTGCTCTGATAATTTTTTTTTGTGCTCTGATATACTTCTGCTCTGATACCATGATATAAATCTGTCAAAAACACTTAGCTTCTGCTACACTTATACTCTGATCTTATAATTTGTTAGAAGATTTGTCATAATCAAAAAGGGGGAGTTTGTAAGACTCAATGACTTAGAGATTTTGATATATGACAAATACAATTTAATGTGTGTGCAAGTGTTTTAGTGTCAAATTGTAAAGACAGGTATCAAGCAGTGATCAACAAGTTCATTAAGTAAATTCAAGGAAAATATTCAAGGAAGAACTTGAAGGAATCAAGGAGCTGCATGTAGAAATCAAAAGAGCAAAGTCAAAGATCAAAGGATCATCAAGATCAAGCTTAAAGGAGAATTTTAGATTTAAGTCTTAGATGATTTGTAAGAGAAAGAAATCTCTTAGTCACAAGATAGCTCAACTAAAAAGATGCATGAAGAAAATCAATTTTCATAACCTGCATTAAAAGGAATAAGTTTTTTTTAATGAAAATGATTTTTGGAAATAAGAAAATTATTTGTCAGGTACAGCCATGTAATCAATGGATGTATGTCTGCTCATCAGAATCGACAAATGAATTTAAGGTTCTTGATTCAATACATAGATGTATTGAATGGGTGTACTGATGGAATAACCAAGTTCAAGTTTTTGAAAAACACGTACAACCATGTATTACACAATGAAATTGGTTAATATAGCCCTGTACTCAACCCCTGTTCAAGAATCAGAATCAAGAAAACATATTTTGTTATCAGACCCAAATCTGTTTTAATTGATCCCAACGACTATAACTTCTTTCCTATATGTAGAAGGATCAAAGGAACACTTTTAAAAATAGATCAGAAGTTTACCAAATCAATTAGAGAGACCAATTGTGAAAATCATTCATCTTCTTGCTTGAGCTTCATTGTGAAAAAGAGTGTTTCAATTCTCGTAAGAACTTCAACTTGTATATCTGACTTTTAAGAGTTTAGGTATCAATCTTTTCGTTCTATTTGATTGTAAAGAGAGAGGGAGTCGCTCTGCGTGATTAGGGTGAGGTATCCATAAGGAAGAACATTGAGGCTCATCACAGGAGTGTGGTATCTCGAGATGAAGGAGTGCTCTGTGGTGTAAAGGTTTTTCAAGCTACCTGGCTAAAGCTTGTTTTATCAGTGTGTGAAAACCCGCAGGTGGAGTGGGGACTGGATGTAGATCACAGTAGTGGTGACTAAACCAGGATAAATCTAGTTGTGTGGTATCTCTAAACTAAAACTCTTTAATTTCAGTCTTGCGCATATAACTGTGATCTTGATGTTCTAAGTTTTCAATTGATATCAATTCTTGATCTGTTTAATATGAATTAAAACCAGAGTATTACTGCAATCAATCTTGAGTTATTAATTGTTCAAAACTGAGTTGATTAAGACTGTTCTTGATCACTGGAACTGAAACTGATATATTGTAACTTCAGTTCTTGTCTGGTTAAGGCCTGTATCTAATACCTGTACGACCCTGAACTGATTTATCTTTCTGAATTAATCTTTCCTATCCTCATCACCTTCTATTCAAGATTTCATAAAAAGCCCTTCACTATTTTTGTAAAAGATCCTGAGGCAACTTTGATTTGAAAAGTAAAGTTTTTGAAAAGCTTTTTGAAAGCTCAATTCTCCCCCCCCCCCCCCCCCCCCCTTGAGTCTTTGAAGACAAAACAACAATAATTGTCTTGAGCTCTCAGCAGAGACTGAGACAGTGTCTTGAGCTTGGGCTGTAGGAGGAACCATAGCAAAAGCTAATGGTTGAGAAGATGTCTTAACAGACTCATTACCTTGCTTAGAAGCACATATCTCATCAGACTGTTCTGTCATAGTTGGCTCAACAGCAACTGCATCAGGTAAAGGAGTTGAAGGCTCAGAAACAGGTTTTGAAAAGATTTCCACATTCAGCTCAGGGCCTTCCACAATTAATTCTTCAGATGTATGCTTAGAGGAAGAGGTTGAAGCTGTGGCAAAAGCATATATCCTTTGTCCACTGAATTGGATTGGGAATTTCCACATTACGATTAGTTATTGGCAGACCCCATAGATCCTTGAAGATCAGATATCTGACACTCGAGAGTCCACATCTGCCTCTGAATTTAGGAGTCTTCTTCTTCTCTTCAGAAGTCAGGCCAGAAGTAGAGGTTTCTCTGGTGCAGTGAATTAGGCGAGATTGCCAGAAGGCTCCTGCATAGTTAGCCTCATTGACCATCTCAATTGGCAAGGATTGAATGTAATCCATCTGTAAGTGGTCAAAGGGTTCATAATGAAGATCCAGCATGATGTCTTCAACTACTAGCATCTTTCCTTTGTGCCTTGGATGCTTCCTGTCCTTATCCTTGTTTAGATCAATCATTGTCAATCTAGGACAGATCTTGTTGGGCTTGACTCCAACATTTGTAGAAGTGGAGTGTCTTAACCAAGTTGGAGGGAAAAAACGTGCAGCTCTGTCTGCTCTGAAGTGACTGAATTCACATTTCAGCATCTCATACATTAGTGTGTCCACAAACTGGTCAACAACAGCTCCATATATACTTGGATGTTTGAAAGTCATCCATTTTGCAGTCTGATCCATGACAAAAGGAATTTACCTGGAGGATCTGGCTCTTTTATCAAGAACACTTCCAAGAATTTTCTTGTTTGGATCTGTATTCCAATCAGATATGATAACTCTTTCTACTCCATCAGTGAAAGGTTTAAGAGGTGGAAGTTTTACTAAGTTGGGGTAGATTTTCTTGCCAGGGATTCTTTGTTGGGGAAGGTGGGTGAGGAGAGGTCCATGTTCATTGAACATTTGAGAAGGGAATGGGCCAGATGGAGTGTGGGGTTCGGGGTTGACCTAGTAAGGATAGATGTTGAGGGGTTCAAACTCATTCAGCCAGGGGATACCATCTGTTTAGGATGAGTTCTGGTTCATGTGGAATGGTGTGGAAGAGTATTTTCCATTCTCTCTGTACTTTGGCCCAATCCTCAGATTTGCTAGCATAGAGAGTGAAAGAGGGAATTATGGGTGGAAATAGTGTTTTCAAGGGTTTTGGAAAGGGGGACTTCAATGGTAATGTTGTTATCTATATGTGGTAGTGGTGAGGGTGGTGATTGTGGCAGGGTAGGAACATAAGCATTATTCACATCATATGGAGCAGAGAAATTATCATTATGGGTTGTCAAATTAGAGACTAGTTCATCTACTGCTTACCTAACAGGGTCATCAGCAGAGATACTACCTCATAAGTCAAGGTTGTTCTAGCCCTCTTTGCTGGTTGCATTTTCTTCTTAGCAATTGGACCAGCAACAACAACAACTTGTTTTTCAAGAATAGCAGCAATAATGAGTTCATCATCGTCTTCTTCTTCAGACAGGATGACTTTCCTTTCCCTCTTTGGTGCAGGTGGAAGAGTAGCACCAGAGGATACAGAGGGGACCGATCCTCTAGTAGTCCTCTTGGGAATGGGTTGCCTCACAGCCATAGTCTTTCTCTTGGTTTCTTTCTTTAAACCAAGAATTGCAACTTCGTTGGCTTCAAGAGTTTCTTCCTTAACCTTCATTTTCTCTTCAAGCTTTGCCAACTCCACTTGCTTGTAAGTGCTGAGTTGCATGCCACTAAGATTTACTCGGCCAAAGTCTACAGCTTGCAATCCTTTCTCACGAAGGAGTCTTTCTTGTTCATCCTTCGGCTTTGCACTTAAAATATTGTATATGCCTTGTTGCTTGAGAATTTTTGACAAGAGATGGGTGAAGGTAATGTGTGAGGCAGATTCTCTGTTGGTAATGGCATCCTTGAAGAAATGAAATAGTATCCATGGAAGGTTAATATTGGTTTCAAAAACCAGATGGCACAGGCAGAATTTGTGAATAGCTAATAAATTGTCCTTGGATCCAATCTTATGCAGCACTACTTTATTCAGAATCTGGTGAAGAATTCTGATGTGATCTTTCATCTCAGATGATTTCCAAGAATGATTTCTCACGCTGTCTTGCCTCATAAGGGTAACATCAATTGTTTCAGCACCACCTAGGTCTTCTTCCCAGTTCTCGGTGAAGACTAATCCTTCTTGAGCACAATCAATTGCATCGGAGATGGTTTTCTCTGATACTATCACTTTCCTTCCCAGCACGAATCCGACAACTTCGGTTTCAGAGAATTTGGTCTCCTCCAGAATTCCCTTATCAGATCGGGATACACCGAGACCTTTTCCAAGAAGATTCCATCCCAGCTAGCAGCGTTGATGAACTTACTCACATCCAAGTTGTATTATTGAGAAATTCCAAAGTTGAAGTGATGTTCCACAGATATGGATATAGTATCAGTTGCAAATGCAGGCATAGGAGCAGTGTTTGAAGCCATTGTAGATGATTAACAAGCATAGGGTTTTGAGAGCAGAGAGGGAGAGATAGCTCGAAAGATTATGAAAGCATAAAATCTTTCTTAGAGGGAAAAGATTTCTTTTAAATGAATCTTGAATATCAAAAGGTTTCAAAAAAAACTTTTGATATGACATGTTATAATGATAAAAGGCGTTGGTAACTTCGGACCATAAAAATGTCTTGATGGGATTGATGAAGGTAGCTGACTCAGCAAGGAAAGAGAAGCGTTTTATATAAAAGTGTTCAAGAACAAATTAATATAAGCAATAAATGTGTGCATAGATGAGTCCACACAAGACTAAGAGTGGACGTGCAAAGACATAGGTAGTGGACGCGTAGAATCCACTTGCTCTGGACGACATGACTAGTGGACGTGCAGAGAGAACATGCAATGGACGACCAAATTAACAATATACTAGCTCAATCCACATACAACATATTCAAATGCTTTCTTATAAAGATGAATTTGTCCTCAGCAAGAGGTTTAGTGAAGATATCTGCCCATTGGTGGCCAGTATCTACAAATTGAACATCAAACACACCTTTTTGCACATAATCCCTAATAAAATGATGTTTGATCTCTATGTGCTTAACTCTAGAATGCAATATTGGATTCTTAGATAAATTGATTGCAGAAGTATTATCACACATAAGTCGAATACTACTTACAAATACATTGTAGTCCTCCAATTGGTGTTTGATCCATAGAAGTTGTGAGCGGCAGCTTGCAGCTGATATGTATTTTGCTTCAGCACTTGATAGAGCAATGATACTTTTCCTTTTGCTTGACCATGATACTAGGTTAGCTCTTATGAAGTGACATCCTCCACTGGTTCTTTTTCTTTCAATTCTATCTCCAGCATAGTCAGCATCACAAAAACCAACTAATCTGTAATCATCATTTTTATTAAAGCACAAACCCAGATTAGTAGTACCTTTTAAATATCTAAATATTCTTTTAACTGCTGAGAGATGAGACTCTCTAGGATCATATTGAAAACGAGCACACAAGCAAATACCGAACATTATATCAGGTCTAGACGCAGTCAGATATAAAAGAGATCCTATCATACCTCTATATACCTTTTGGTCTACATTTTTCTCTTTATCATCTTTGTTTAGTATTGAGGTGGGATGCATAGGGGTATTCATTGGTTTGCAATCATCTATTTTAAACTTCTTTAGAAGTTCCTTTGTATACATAGTCTGATGGATGTACACCTCGTCCATATACTGTTTAACTTGAAGTCCAAGGAAGAATTTGAGTTCTCCCATCATGCTCATTTCAAATTCTTTTTGCATTAACTTAGAGAATTCCTTGCATAGAGATTCATTAGTAGCACCAAAAATGATATCATCGACATAAATCTGTACTATAATGAAATCTGGCTTAACGGACTTTCTAAATAGAGTTGTGTCTCCTTTTCCTCTGTTAAAACCATTTTCCATTAAAAACGAACTTAACCTATCATACCAAGATCTAGGAGCTTGCTTAAGTCCATACAATGCTTTCTTAAGCTTATAAACATGTTCAGGGTGATTTGTATTTTCAAAGCCAGGAGGTTGCATGACATATACTTCTTCATTAATAAAGCCATTTAAAAAAGCACTTTTAACATCCATTTGAAAAAGCATAAAGCTATGATGTGCATCAAACGATATTAAGATTCTTATAGCTTCTAGTCTAGCAACTGGTCCAAAAGTTTCAGTGTAGTCTATACCTTCTTCTTAAGAGTAGCCTTGAGCAACAAGTCTTGCCTTGTTTCTCACAACCTTACCATCTTCATTAAGCTTGTTTCTGGAGACCCACTTCGTTCCAATGACTGACTTGTCTTCAGGCAGGGGTAAAAGAGTCCAGACTTCACTTCTCTCAAACTGATTTAGCTCTTCTTGCATAGCAAGAATCCATCCCTCGTCCAGTAGAGCTTTGTCCACTGTCTTCGGTTCACATTGAGAGATAAGAGCAGAATCACTTTGATCTCTGAAGGTTGACCTAGTCCTTAGCTTGTCATTGGGGTCACCAATGATTTGATCTTGAGGATGGTAATTTCTGAAATACCAAGATTTCTGAGCATTTTCCTGTTGAGAGGTAGATGTTTCAGGTTATTGTTGAGAAGTGTTGTCTACTTGGATATCAGTCTTGATTTCTGGTTTCTCTCTTGAGATGTTTAGATCAAGATCTGCAAAAGCTTCATCTAGCTCTGATAGATCCTTATCAGGCTATTTGTCATCAAATATCACATGAATACATTCTTCTACAACTAAAGTTCTATAATTATAAACTCTAAAGCCTTTTGAAGTTTCAGAAAATCCTAGAAGGATTCCATTATCTACTTTAGCATCAAATTTACCAAGTTTATCTTTTGTATTTAAAATATAACATTTACATCTGAAAAGGGTGGAAGTATGAAATGTTGGGTTTTCTACCTTTCCATAATTCATAATGAGTCTTATTCAGAATAGGTCTAATGTATATTCTGTTCTGAATGTAGCAGGCAATGTTCACAGCTTCAGCCCAGAAGTGCTTAGGGACAAAATTGTCATTGAGCATAGTTCTAGCCATCTCTTGAAGAGTTCTGTTCTTTCTATCTACCACACCATTTTGCTGTGGTGTTCTTGGTATTGAGAAGTTGTGTTGAATAGCACTTTCTTCACAAAACTCATGGAATAGCTCATTGACAAATTCTCCCCCATGATCACTTCTAATTGAAGCTATACACATACTTTTTCATTCTGTACACGTTTACAGAATACAAAAAAGACCTTGAATGACTCATCCTTGTGAGCAAGAAACATAACCTATGTCCATCTAGTGTAGTCGTCTACTATGACAAGACCATATTTCTTTCCACTGATAGAGGCAGTCGTTGTTGGACCAAAGAGATCAAGGTGTAGCAATTCTAGTGGTCTGTTGGTACTAACAACATTCTTAGATTCAAAGGAACCTTTGACTTGTTTTCCCTTCTGACATGCATCACAGAGAGCATCAGATTTGAAACTAAGGTTTGGTAAACCTCTTACAAGGTTATACTTTTTCAGTTTTGAGATTAATCTCAAACTTGCATGACCCAACCTTTTGTGCCAAATCCATCGTTCATCCTCTAAGTCAATCTTATACAGATTGTTTTGCCTCTGGGCAGTGAATAAGAGTGATCCATCAGCTTTCTTGACAAAACACATATTCTGATTAAATGAAACAGCAAACCCACTATCACATAATTGACTAATGCTAAGTAGATTGTGTTTAAGACCATTTACTAACAGAACATTATCAATGGAGGGAAAATGATGTTTACCAATTTTACCTATACCAATGATCTTTCCTTTTTGGCTTCCTCCAAAAGTGACCCAGCCACCATCTTTGGGCCTAAGGTCTTGGAACATATACCTTTCTCCTGTCATGTGTCGTGAGCATCCACTGTACAAGTACTAGGACTTCTGTTTCTTTCCTGTTGTTAAGCAGATCTGTAACAGGGATTATCTTATCTTTAGGTACCCAAATTAACTTGGGACCTTTCTTGTTAGTGATCATAGATTGTGAATGCTTTGCATGTTTGTTATGTATACATTTAGATGACACATGCCCAC
This sequence comes from Sophora flavescens, assembly GCA_030762895.1. NCBI lineage: Eukaryota > Viridiplantae > Streptophyta > Magnoliopsida > Fabales > Fabaceae > Sophora > Sophora flavescens. Next base: position 117,526,593 of record CM061068.1, read on the forward strand.
CTTTTCCACATACTTTGCAGTAAGTATTGGAAGGGCTTGGTTTTGACTTAGTATGCTGTGGAGGGTCTTTAAAAGCCTTATATTGTGTATGAACTTTTGGTTTATTTAGAGATGCATCTTGCTTCTCTTTATCATAACCAATGCCAGATTTGTCATGTGGTGATCTAGAATATCTTAATATAAGATTTAACTTATCTGAGCTACCAACCAGTTTTGACAGAGAGTCTGTCAAGTATGTCATATCTTGTTTCAGTTTTTCAACTTCACAAGAGCTATTAGACTTACACTTAGTCTTGTCAGTCAGACTAACATTGTTTTATTTTAAAGTTTCATTCTCATCCCTAAGGTTTTGATTTACTGTGCAGACCTTATCATAGTCTCTAGAAAGTTTAATAAACTTATTTTTGAGACTCTTATACTCTTTAGACAGTATGCATGATTCATGCAGCAATTCATCAAAAACAGTTTGAAGAGTAGACGGATCAGATTCTATTACCTCAGCATCAGAGAATTCACTTTCTGATGCAGTGTCAGCCATGAAGCAGATGTTTGCTTCTTCTCCTGCTTCATCTTCTTCATCTGAAGAAGACAGGTCAAGATCCTCCCAAGTAGCCATCAAGCCTTTCTTCATTTTGAAGAATTTCTTTTTCTCCTTCAGCTCTGGGCAGTCAGCTTTGAAGTGCCCTGATTTCTTACATTCAAAGCACAGGGGTGGACCTTTCTCCTTGGAATCTGACTTCTGAGACACCCCCGTTGTGCCCCGGAGTTTTATTAGCTTGAAACCTTATTAATTAATTCCTTAATCGCACGCTTAGCGTGAAAAGTACGTAAAAATTAAAACTTTATTTAAACAATCATATAACTTCTGCAAATTAAACACACCAAGGTTGTAATATATAAATACACACCTGTTTCTTTATTACATTACCAAAACACTGTTGAGGGAATCCCTTCAGTAGGATCCCTCACAGGCATAAACTTAAAATAAAAGCCATACTTAGCAGAAACATATAAAAATACTCCTTCTTAGACACACTGGCCATACTATCTATACTCTACTCGCCATGGATCACAGCTCGACCTCCAGTGTCTGGTTCGTAAGGAGTTCCATCCAACTCCTCAGTAACCTCCATTCCATACAGAGCTTCGCCCAGATCCTTAGCAATATAATCCTCCATCGGGTCTTCTAATGTAAGTAAAGTAACCCACAAGAATATAGAAACATAGGGGATAAGAAATAGTTCTATCATCAAAAAGTGGAAAAGAGTCATAGTAAATCATACAGTAATTGTCACAGAAAAACAATGCACATAACTAACAGATCACCCTCAAGTTAATATATCATCCTCTACCCCCAATCTCATACTACTCAAAGACACCATAGTTGCACACCTATTTCCTAATGTGGAAGTAGTCTCGCGAGAACTCTTGATTTTACGTGTATTATATTACCAATACACGGTGTATTATATTACCAATACACAGAAGTGTTTTACGTGTATTATATTACCAATACACAGAAGTGGTTTTACGTGTATTATATTACCAATACACAGATGTCCTTGTGTATTATATTACCAATACACTTTCGTCTTTGTGTATTATATTACCAATACACTTTTGTCCTTGTTTATTATATTACCAACACACGGTTGTGGACAACAACACCTATACTAGAATCTCACCAACCCGTTTTAGCAACATCCTAGTGCCTTAACCATCCATTAGAACTTGACACATACTCTATGCCATAACACCTCTTTAACATACATCATCTAGGTTAGGCACTTCTAAATCATCATTATCCTCACACACAAAACAATCATCTCTTAGACAACATATATATCTTTGCTTAAAATTCACTAAGCATAATAATAAAAACCAGGCAGATCATGCATAACACAATATCAATCAAAATATTCCCATATCAACCACATAGCACAAAATCAATTCAATAAAGGTAATAAAATCAAATCAACCATCAACAATATAAAATCAACCTAATATCGATAAACCTACAATACCCGAATCACCATTGGCTTTTTCAGAAAAGGTTTCCAATGTGAATTTGGTTTTGTCGATTACTCGACTACTAGTAGGGTTTAGGTTGCCCTACACAATTATTATATAATCTACTACGTATTCATTCCGACGATAGGTGGGTTCTTTCCCCCACCTGGGTTATCACCGGACTCCCGAACTCGAAGCTCCTCGTTGTCACACCACAAAGTACTAACTCCACCTTCTGTGAAGGTAAGGAGATTAGATGCTCGAAGAGGTATACCACGAACTTCCTCGTTTCCTCCGTGATGGAAGCCTAAGGTTATGAACACAAAATCACAAGTTAAAATCAAACAAGAACACTAAACCACATGGTATAGGTTTGGTCAAGGCTTGTTCTTAGGGTTAGAGATTCCCGAAAATTATATAACTCATGGATTTATGATCCTTAAGTGTTAGGAGTTCATAAACAATGATCACTTAACAAAGTTTAATTAAAATCCCACTAAGTTATAAACTTAGGGTATTCGGCCAAGGCTAGTAAAATAGGCTAGCATTCACTAAACTTTCCAATTTCTTAGGTTTAGCATCCATATGTATTAAGGAGCTCAAAACCATGATCATTTGTAAAAATAAGAACAAAGTATCCTAGGTCCATAACCTTCTAGGTTCGGCCTTTATAGGTTTTATAGGTTAGAAATCTTTAAACTTTCCAATCTCTTAGACTTAGCATCCTAATATCTTATGGAGCTCAAGTCCATGATCATTTTGGAAAACAATGGAAACTTAAACATTCCAATCTCTTAGACTTAGCATCCAAATATCTTATGGAGCTCAAGTCCATGACCATCTTGGAAAATGGAAAGTAATACATCCTAGCTTTAATAACATAGAATAAACAAGTTAGAAATCCTTAAACTTTCCAATATCTTAGACTTAGCATCCAAATATCTTATGGAGCTTAAGTCCATGATCATTTTGGAAAAATAAAAACTCTAACATCCTAGAACCTAAACACTAAGTTTCGGTCATCATAGGATGATGAGGAAAATATTCTTTGTTTAACAATAACTCTTAGGTTTAGAATAACAAGGTATTAAGAGTTCTAAATCCATGATCATACTTGGAAAGTTGAAACATAGTATCCTAGGTTTACTTATTCATATTTTCAGCCATCATAGGAACAAGCTATCAAAATTTCCAAGATTTAGAGATTTAAGATCAATGGATAGTTAGAAACTCAAACACATGATCATATTCCAGAAGTTGAAACAAAAACTTCCTAGGTCACAAATGCAAGCATTCGGCCTTCATTGGAAGAGATAGGTAGAGATTTTTGTTTTACACAACCTCTTAGTATGTGAAAATATAAGTTAATACAAGACTAGAGAAAATGGTTTCAACTCAAAAGGAGTTTTCTACCATTCTAGAGAGATTTTAGAAGTTTAAAACATATAAAGAACACATAAAGTAAACTAAGAAATAAAAGATGAAACTTGCAAAAAGATTCATATGAGAGCATTACCCTTAGTATTAGGAAGAACTTTAATGAAGAACTTAAGTAGAAAAGATGAATAGAAACTAAAGCTCTAAGAGCTTGAACTTTTAGAAGAAAGGAAGAAGATGAAGGTTTAATGGAGTTTGAAGAAGGAAGATGATGAAGTGAAAATGATAGGTGTATATATAGAGAAGGGAGAGAGTGGCACGAAATTGAGGAGAGAGGAATGAGCTTGGAGAGCAGGTTTTGACCTTGTGCCTTGTTTGGTTTGAGAAGAGAGAGAAAAATAGGTTTTTAGAATATAATAAGTTATAATTTGAAAAGTGTGATGATCACACTTTTGGAGTGTGTCATAACCCATTTCCATCAAGTCCCATCAAGTTACTTCACTTTTTTTGTGCCCCCTAATATGCTCCATTTCGTACCCGGTTGTATTTTGCGATCGTAATTCTTCCGACGTTTTCGTCCAAATAAAATATTATATTCTATTTTTGAACAAAAATTTTAAAAATAATAAAAGTTGAAGGAAACATATCAAAAACACTAACCGTCTCGTTCACGGGTCAAAATTAGGTTTTCTGTACAGTAAACTTGTACCAGAAGTGAAAACACAGACCGACTTTCGTCTGAATTTTCAACCGAAAATTTTACCGTAACCCTCTACCATAAAGTAGACTATGAATATGATTTTATTTTAATCAAAAACACTTTCTAACTCTCAAATTAAAATATAATTTAATTATATTTTAACTGGTTGAACAACATAATTAAAATCAGGCTGTTACATTACTACCCCTCTTAAAAGAAAATTCCGTCCTCGGAATTTACGTACCTTAGAAAAGATGTGGATATTGTTGTTGCATATCCTTCTCGCGTTCCCAAGTAGCATCTCCAGTAGTTTCATCTCATACGACCTTAACCAAAGGAATTTGTCTACCGCGAAGCTCCTTAATCCGTCTATCTGCGATCCTTACAGGTAAAGCCTTATGCTCTAGATTCTCTTGCAGTTGTATAGACTCAAACTCAATGACATGTGAAGGATTAGGATACTACTTTCTCAACTGAGAAACATGAAAGACATCATGAAGGTTGGAAAGATTGGGTGGTAAGGCAATTTGGTAAGCTACTGGACCAACTCGTCGAAGAATCTGAAAGGGTCCAATGAATCGAGGAGTAAGTTTTCTGGATTTGATAGCTCTGCCAATTCCAGTTTTCTGAGTAACTCTCAAAAACACGTGATCGCCTTCCTGGAATTCTAATGGTCTCCTCCTCTTGTCACTGTAGCTCCTTTGCCTATCATGTGCTTCCTTCATCTTTTCCCGTATCTTCCTGACTTGATCCGTAGTTTGTTGCACCACATCTGGACCCAAAACTTGGTTCTCACCAGTCTCATACCAACACAGCGGGGTCCTACACTTTCTGCCATACAAAGCCTCATATGGTGCCATTCCGATACTACTATGGAAACTATTGTTATAAGTAAATTCAATCAATGGTAAGAACTCATCCCAAATGCCAGTGTGCTCCAACACACAAGCTCTCAATAGATCCTCCAATGATTGAATTGTCCTTTCCGACTGTCCATCAGTTTGGGGATGATAAGCATAACTCATCCTCAACTTTGTTCCCAAGGCATTTTGAAATTGTCTCCAAAATCTAGATGTGAATCTAGGATCATAGTCTGAGACAATGCTCGATGGCAAACCATGCAATCTAACAATTTCTTTGATGTTAATCTGAGTCAACCTTTCCAAATGATAACTTTCACCAATAGATAAGAAGTGAGCACACTTCGTCAACCTATCAATGATAACCCAAATCGCATCATGCTTCTTAGGAGTTTGTGGTAATCCGATCACAAAATCCATAGCTATACTATCCCATTTCCACTCTGGGATATCTAAAGATTGTAGTAATCCTGCTGGCTTCTGATGTTCAATCTTAGCTTTCTGACACACCAGACAAGATAAAACATACTGATAAGCCTCTGGCTCATCTAGTTTTATGGCTAGTATGACCAGGGTTTTGTGCAAATTATATCCTATTTTCACCCAAATTAGATTAGATTGTCCTCAAGCAAGGTTTTGAGTCTCTAGAGTAGTTTTAAGTTAATTTAGCTAGTTTTGAGTCAAAATAATACACTTATGGTTATTTCCTTGTTTTCAGGTTAAGTAGAAGTTGAGAAAATAAAGAACAGGGGATTCACCCCGCGAAAGCTATACTCGCCATGCGACCCCGAGGCCTGACTGTTCCAAGAAAATGCAAGGTCTCTGGTTCACCTCGCGAAGAAGGTCTCGCCCCGCGAGTCTTGCAACCCTGAAAAGTCAGAGACGATCACGGCTTGACCGTGTTGAAGGTCATGGCCGTGGCAGTTTTGAAGTTGAAGAGTCTCGCCTCGCGAGCATCCATTCGCCTCGCGAGCCTGGAAGTCAGAGAGCATCACGGTTGGCCCCTGATGTCCATAACGGGCGTGACAAGAAGACTCTTCAGTTCCTCGCCTCGCGAAGGATTGTTCGCCTCGCGAGAATACCAAAGGGTGCAAACTGTTCACAAGAATCGCATCGCGAGAGATGCTTCGCCTCGCGAATAAGCTTAAATTCTGACTAGTATAAATTGATGTTCTGAACAGTTTGTAAAGACTTTTTGCTTCTCCATTTTTCTGTTTTACACTTTTCTCTGGTGATTTCGTTTTTGTCATGGAGAACTAAGTTCTAGGATTAGTCTACTGTATGAGAATTCTATATACTTGAGGTTTTGTAAATCCCTATTTTAATTGCTTTCCCTTTTCAATACCATATTATACATTTCTGTTTGTTATTTCAGGAGTGTGTAGTATTGTATTGGTTTGTTTCAGTGATGTTATTTTCCCATACTTAATCGCGTTTGTTAATTCGCGTGTGTTCATTCATGTTCGTCTGTTCATGAGAGCTTAACCCCGTTTGTTATTTCGGGAATAGGAACTTGCATCCATAGTAGCAATTACGTTGTTAGTTGTTGCTGTAACTGAAAGGGGATTATAATCTGCTTAGGGCTTGGGATTACATTAACCAAGGATAGTTGGGAATTCTTGACAGTAGATTAATCGTTGTTTGCTAATTGATAATCTCTTTTCAACTGCCCTGTTTTTAATTGCTCTGTTCTGCTTGTTTCTTATTTGCACTCCAATCCAACCCCCCCCCCCCAAAACTGATTTTTGTGAAAGGTAACACTTTCAGAGTCCTTGAGAGACGACATCCGAGTTGTCGCCCTAAACTACAGTTTTAAACCCGCTCGTCCTTTTTGGCGCGTGCGCGACAGCGCGACCACATACTCTGCTACTTCTTTCTTCATCCTTTTCCACCAAAACATTTTCTTCAAATCCTGATACATTTTTGTGGATCCAGGATGGAAACTCAACTTACTCTTATGTGCTTCCTCTAAAATCATCTTCCTAAGTTCTACATCCTCTGGCACACATATTTTATCTCTAAACCTTAACACAACATCCGCTCCTCTATTAAACTCAGAAATTTTACCTTCATCGATTCCTCCACTTACTTCCTGGAGGTATAGATCCTGAACTTGTTTATCTTTAAGATCTTTCATAAAATCACTACTAATAGTGATCATACTTAAGCAAATCTTATTCTCAACCAATTCTATTCCTAAGTTCAAATCCCTGAACTGTTCAAGCAATTCTAATTCCTTAACTATCATCGCAGACACGTGCAAGGATTTCCTGCTTAAAGCATCTGCTACCACATTGGACTTCCCAGGATGGTACAGTAATTCAAAATCATAATCTTTGATAAACTCCATCCATCTTCTCTATCTCATATTCAATTCTTTTTTATCGAATAGATACTTCAGGCTCTTGTGGTCATTGTAGATATTAAACTTTGCTCCATACAAAAAGTGTCACCATATCTTTAATGCGAACACTATTGCTACTAACTCCAAATCATGAGTCGGATAATTTCTCTCATGAATTCTCAACTATCGGGAAGCATAAGCCACGACTCTTCCCTCTTGCATCAGGACACAGCCTAAACCTTGGTATGATGCATCACAATATACGTCAAATTGTCCTAGTGGATCTGGTAAGATCAACACAGGTGATGTAGTCAACCTGTTCTTCAGCTTTTGAAAACTTTTTTCACACTTTTCCGTCCATACAAAAGCTATATTTTTCCTCGTTAACTGCGTCATAGGCAACACAATCTTCGAGAATCCCTCTATGAACCTCCGATAATATCTAGCTAGTCCTAGGAAACTCCGTACTTCACTTACCGACTTAGGCCGTTCCCACTTAAGAACTGACTCAACCTTAGCAGGATCTATGGCTATTCCTTCTTTATTAATCATATGACCTTGGAATTGTACTTCTTCTAGTCAAAACTCACACTTGGAAAGTTTGGAATAAAGCTGCCTATCCTTCAAAACCCGCAACACCAATCTCAAATGTTCCTCATGCTCGTCCCGCGTACGAGAATAAATAAGAATATCGTCGACGAACACAACAACAAATTTATCGAGGAACGGTCTGAAAATTCTATTCATATAATCCATGAACACGGCTGGCTCATTAGTTACACCAAAAGGCATAACTAAATACTCATAGTGCCCGTATCTCGTTCTAAAAGCCGTCTTGGGTATATCCTCCTTTCTTACTCTGATCTGATGGTACCCAGATCTTAAATCAATATTAGATAACACTACTGCTCCTTTCAACTGATCCATCAAATCATCTATCCTAGGCAACTGATACTTATTCTTAATCATCACCTTATTCATCTGCCTGTAATCCGTGAACAACCTCACACTTCCATCCTTCTTCTTAACAAATAACACTAGTGCTCCCCATGGTGAAACACTCGGTCTGATAAAATCTTTTCCTAACATGTCATCCAATTGTTCCTTCAACTCTGCCAACTCAACCGGTGACATCCGATAAGGTGCTATAGATATAGGCCCTGTCCCTGGTACGAGATCTATAGTGAATTCCACTTCTCTTTCCGGTGGCAAACCTGGAACGTATGGAGGGGAAACTTCAGGAAACTCTCTCACAATAGGCATGGAATCTATGCTGGGAGTCTCATTAGCCTCCACTGCGAAAAGCATCACAAACTGTTGAGAGTTGTCACTCCTCGTAGAAACTCCTTCATTGGCAGATGCTACACTAAAAGGTTCAAGAAATGATAAAGTCTTGCTAGAACAATCTAGCACTACATGGTTAGCCAAAAGCCAATCCATACCAAGAATAACATCTATCTGTTGCATAGGCAAACAGATAAGATCTACAATAAATGTCCTATTCTAAACAATGATAGGACACTGTAAACAAACAGACATAGTAGTCAAAGGATTACTGGTTGGAGTAGACACTGAGGGTATAAGATAATTTGGAAACAGTTAAGTTCAAATGATCCACACACTCATGCGAAATAAAAGAATGTGTAGCGCCTGAGTCAAACAACACATACGAGAGTCTACCAGCTATCAAACACATACCTTGTATAAGATCAGCAGATTGAGATGATTCAGCTCCCCTCACGGTAAACACTCTTCCAGTGGATTGAGGTTTGGCCACTTGTGGTCTTGCTGCTGGGACTCCTCTTCCAGCTCCACCTCTATTGTCTCTAGTTCTTCTTCCAGCAGCTGTCGGCTGTTGCATAACCCTTTGTCTGCAATCTCGTGCCACATGACCTGGTTTCCCACAGTTGAAACAGCTAGGCCTATTTGTACAGTCTCTAGCATAATGCGATCCTCCGCACCTGAAGCAAACTAAGCCTTGTGGTTTCTGTTCATTGGCCATCCTTAGGTCTATACTTTCAATGGCACTGCATCTCTCGACTAGTTCTGGGAAATACTGTATGTCAAGAGACACTACAGCCCTCTGCAGCTCATCTCCGAGTCCTTCCTCAAATCTTCTACATTGCCAGTCCTCACTTGGAAACCTCTGATAGAATTCTGAAAACTTGATCAAAGCTTTAAAACGTGATGCATACTCACCAACATACATGTTGCCTTGTTTGAGGTTTGTGAATTCCTTTTCCTTCTCGCGTCGAACTAGATGCGGAAAATATTTTTCAAAAAAGTAATCAATGAATAACTTCCTGTTAATTTTCCTATCCTCAGCTTCCAACAGTCTTTTCTTTCCCTTCCACCAGAATTCTGCTCCTTCGGTTAACATGAAGGCAGCATAGGTCACTTTCTTCTCCTCGCTGCAACGCATAGTAGCAAATATATTTTCGATTTCTTGTATCCACCATTCTGCTTTCTCTGGGTCATACTCTCCTCGAAATTAAGGTGGTTTCCCATTCATAAAATTAGTCAATCCGGCATCTTCAGCTGCTGTCACCCTCCTCTGATTCTTAATTTATAGCTGTTCTTTGTTCATCTGCAGCATCTCAACATTATGCTGGGTTTGCAGTAGCATAGCAACAGCTAGGGTTTCCATTACACTTGGAGTCGAAGATGATCCTCCTCCATTCTCAGTATTGTCGGCATTACCATTGACAACTCCAATAATCCTTTCTGGAGTTTCGTCACCACTGTTAGTTGGACGTCCTCTTCCGCGAGCCATGATTCTGTTAAAAGAAATCATCCGCTATTATTAGTATGACATATAATACTACATTGACAAGTATATAAATACCATATGCAAGACTAATATTAACCTCTCACATCAGATTCGGACACACTACCCAACTTCTAAGCATAGTCAAAATCCGATGTGGATTCAACTAGACACGGCCAGTAACAACATCCTAAACCTCGCAGTCCTTGATTCTGATCGGACATAACCCACAGTCCGTTTTAGAACCAAACTACTCTGATACCAAAATGAGACACCCCGGCTGTGCCCCGGTGTTTTATTAGCTTGAAACCTTATTAATTAATTCCTTAGTCGCACGCTTAGCGTGAAAAGTACGTAAAAATTAAAACTTTATTTAAACAATCATATAACTTCTGCAAATTAAACACACCAAGGTTGTAATATATAAATACACACCTGTTTATTTATTACATTACCAAAACACTGTTGAGGGAATCCTCTCAGTAGGATCCCTCATAGGCATAAACTTAAAATAAAAGCCATACTTAGCAGACACATATAAAAATACTCCTTCTTAGACACACTGGCCATACTATATATACTCTATTTGCCATGGATCACAGCTCGACCTCCAGCGTCTGGTTCGTAAGAAGTTCCATCCAACTCCTCAGCAACCTCCATTCCATACAAAGCTCCGCCTAGCTCCTCAGCAACATAGTCCTCTATCGGGTCTTCTCATGTAAGTAAAGTAACCCACAAGAATACAGAAACATAGGGGATAAGAAATAGTTCTATCATCAAAAAGTAGAAAAGAGTCATAGTAAATCACAGTAATTGTCACAGACAAACAACACACATAACTAATAGATCACCCTCAAGTTAATATATCATCCTCTACCCCTGATGAGTGTGATTACACCTCATATTTCATTGACATTTTGCATGCATTTTCATATAGTTTAGGCAATTCTAATTTGATTTTGGTCAGTTTTTACCTTGGAACGGGCAAGGCGGTTTTGTGGTGTTGTTTTTCAGGAATTAAGGATTAAATGCTCAAGATTAACCATGATGGAGCTTGCATGAAGATGGGGCTTGAAAAGTGAAGAAAATGAGCCAAACAGAGCCCATCATAGCCTAGCCGTGACAGCCATCACGGCCATGATCGAGCAAAACTGAAAAAAAAGAAGGCTAAAGTCAGAACTGGTCACAGCCAGGCCGTGATGCCCATCACGGCCGTGACATGTCAGCTGAACCAGACCCTCACAGGCAGAACTGATCATGGCCTAGCCGTGATGGTGGTCACGGCCGTGACAGACCAATCAGTGAAGCAAGCCCAAGGCAGAATCCATCACGGCCTGGCCGTGATAGCCATCACGACCGTGACGAATAATATTTGGATATGAAGAAACTGATTTGATATGAATTTGTGTTTGATTGGGATTCAAATTACCCTAATCTATAAATAAGGCAATTAGGCAGAGAACCAAGAGGACTTTTGGCACTGCTACCACTTAGGCAAATTTTTAGGATCTCTCTTCTTCTTCTCTTCTCTTATTTTTTATTTCATGTTTTTGTTAACCAAGCTTGTCATCACTATGGCAATGCTTGAGTAGTAGCTTTGTTTCTAGGGATTAGGGCTATGCCCAAGATCTGATTTATGTTATGATTTGATGTTTTACCTTTGTTAATTTCGATTTGCTTTAGATCTGATTTCTATTGTTTTAATTACTTGTGAATTCGGTGGCCACTTATTTGCGTGTCGTAGATACTCTAAGGAGGAACCTAGCGGTGAACTTAGGTATCGGATCTATAGAATCAGACTTAAGACTTAAATCACAAGAGTTAGAAGCAGTCCTTCGAGGATTAACGAATTGTCACAAGGCTTAAAGGGTTCGATCTAAATTCAACTACCACGAGAGTATGGGTTGGTTTAATTGGGCACGGTTTTTGTAACCCGAGAGGGAGCATTAACTTATTTAGGATAAATTCGCCTTCAAAGCAATTTAGATAATTAACAAGGGGTGGTCAATTTAGTAACATAAACAATCTTGTTGGTAACCCAGTTCCTAGGAATCCCTTTTGAATTTGAAAACCCCCAATTTGAGTTGCTTTCATGTTTTGTTTAATTGCGATATTAAATTTGATTGTTACTTGATTATTATTACAAAAATCAAAACCTTTTTAAAATCCCTTTTTTTATACAGTCCAGTTTTATCGATTTAATAATTAGTTGTGGTTTGAGATCACGGTCCCTGTGGGATCGATCTTTTTATTACTTGGCAACGAATCCGGTACACTTGCCGAAGAACACATCAAGTTTTTGGTGCCGTTGCCGGGGACTATCCTTTCTTGAATCTCAATTTAATTTTTAAATTGATTTTCTGGACTTTTTCATTTTAATTGTTTTCTGTTAAAAAAAAATATTTCTCATTTATCTCTTTTCCTTTTTAGAGTATCTATCTCTCTATGTTTTTCTCTTTTATGCAAAGATCCCTAAGTCTTGGAAGCCTTATTGAGGTTGACCCCGAAATCGAGAGGACCTTTCATAGACGTAGGAGACTACAAAGAGAGAGAGAAAGGTTGATTCCCGTTCCACTCATGGCGAATCTACCGGATACCAAACCATTGAAGGACTACGCAGCCCCAAATGCGAGGGGTTTGCGAACTGGGATTGCTAGGCCAGAGATCGAGGCGGAGAACTACACTATACCTCCTATGCTAATTAGCATGATTAGGCAACATCAATTCGGAGGATTGCCCTCGGAGGACCCGATCGATCATGTGGAGACGTTCTTGGAGTTCACCGATGCAATTAGGATTCATGGTGCCCCCGTCGATGCTATACGCTTGAGGTTATTCCCCTCCTCTCTTACTGGAAAGGCAAAAGCTTGGCTGAAGCAAGTGCCCGCTGATACCTTGTCGACTTGGGACCAACTGGAGCAGGCATTCTTGGAGAAATTCTTCCCTCCATCCAAGACGGCTTACCTATGAACCCAGATCACCGGCTTCTTCCAAAAGGATGGAGAATGCTTATCCGAAGCTTGGGATCGCTACAAGGGATTGCTGGAGTCTTGCCCACATCATGGACTCGAGAGGTGGTTGTTAGTGCACACCTTCTACAACGGGTTGGATTACTCTTCGAAGGTGTCACTTGACTCCGCAGCTGGTGGAGCCTTTATGAATAGGCCCCCGACTGAGGCATTCAACATCATTGAAAACGTGGCCACCAACTACCACCAATGGGGTTCAGAAAGAGGTAATAACCCGAAAAAGATTTCAGGGGGTAAGTTTGAAATGAATAGCACTGATCTTATTATGTCTAAAATTGACTCACTGAATAAACGCTTTGATCAGCTTGAAAAGGCTAATGTGAGTTCAATAGGTGCTACTAATATTGTTTGTGAGATTTGTGGAATGCAGGGACATGACATAATGGAGTGCCCACGTGGTATTGCTCATGGATCCGGCGCTTCGGGGGAACAAGTGAACTCTTGTCACAACTTCTATGACACGAACCCGAAGTTGCCAAACTATATTCCCCCAAATTCTTACAACCAAGGAAGGAAGAACAACCCTTACCTCTCCTACGGGAACTACAACAACACGCTGAACCATGAATTCCAAGAAGGCCAAGGTAATAGGAAATCCGCATTGGGGTATCCTCAGGTACAAAAGTCTAAACTTGAGTCTCTCTTGGAAAATTTTGTTGAAACTCAAACAAAACAAAATGAAGAGTTTAGGCAACAAGGTAGGGCAGTCAATGAGGCAATAAAAGAGTTAGCATCTAAGGTAGATAACTTAGCCATCGATAATAAGATGTTAGAAACTCAGATTTCTCAACAAGCTAGTACATATTCTAGACCTAAGGGTACGTTTCCGGGACAACTCGAAGTTAATCCCAATGAACATTGTAATGCCATATACTTGAGGGATGATAAGCTTGGGGTAGTTGAAAAGGATGTGGAATGTGAGGAGGACATGAGCGAAGATGAAGAGATAGAGCCAAAATATGTCCCTCCACCACCGTACCAACCCCCAATACCTTTCCCACAAAGGTTGGTCAAGAAGAAGCATGTAGAAATAGAAACTAAGAGCTTAATTGAGGAGCACAATGCCATAATAAAAACTAATATGCCTCCTAAAATAAAAGATCCAAGTAGTTTCTCTATTGCTTGCTCAATTGGAAAAGTGAAAATAGACCAAGCCTTATGTGACTTAGGGGCTAGTGCGAGCTTGATGCCGCTTACTGTCTTTGAGAGGTTAGGAACCAAGGAATCGAGTCCATCCCAATTCTCTTTACAATTTACGGATGGCTCAACTAAAACTCCTCTAGGCATACTAAAGAATGTCCCCATAAGGGTAGGGAAAATTTTCATTCCTACCGATTTCATGGCATTGGATATGAACGGGAATTATAAATTCCCCATCATTATAGGAAGGTCGTTCTTGGCCATAGCTGGAGCGATAATAGACATAAAGAATGACAAACTCTCTCTGAATGTAGAGGAAGGTAGGGTAGATTTTGATTTGACTAACTCATATAACAACCCTCCTTTTGAGAGTTATGTGTGCAGGATCGATATAATGTCTCCAGAGGTGAAGGAATAGCTTAACATGGAAGCAACTCCGAAGCTTTACAAGACAAATGATGCACCAAATGGTGATGAAGTTGGAGTTGCTCATCATGTGGAAACAAAACTTCCGTCGGGATGGAGTAAGGCCATGAAACTCAGAGTGAAAAGAGCAAAGCGAAAGCGCAATTGGCCATATGAGCAAAATCGGCCCTTTGAAGGACTCCCATGGAAGAGAAGTGTTCTTGCACTTCTAGGCCCAGCCGACCCCGGATGATTGAAAGATGTATGGTCAAGCTTAAGACCGTAAATAAGCGCTTCTTGGGAGGCAACCCAAGTTTTCTTTCCCTTTTCCATTTGTTTTTGAATTTTGTTTTTGAATAATTTGAGAAGATAAGAAAAGAAAGATCACTAACTGATGGTTTTTCCAAGTATTTTCAGGTTACGAAGGAAGGAAGAACAAAAAGGCAAGGACAAATAAAGTCAGAAGTCATCACGCCCAGGCCGTGACGGTGGTCACGGCCGTGATGAGCTAACCAAAGAAGACCAGAAAGGATCACGGCCTAGCCGTGATGAGCATCACGACCGTGACACATTTTCCAGCATCTCTTTGACTGGCATGTGAGCCAGCACCCTCTACCACCTCGGTGAGTTGTTCCATTTTTCTCCTTTCTCCGACTTGATTATTTACATTGGGGACAATGTAAGTTTTTAAGCTTGGGGTAGGGGTATTTTTACAATTTTTTGCATTTTTTCATTTTTCATGTTGCATTCATATAGGCATAGTTTTTCATGATCACATGATTAGATTGCCCCTTGCTTAGATTATGCATCCAATTGTGAGAACTTGGAGCCAAATAAATTGAGACAGTGAATTTTTGAACCCAATTTTTTTTTATTCTTGTGATAAGGCTAAAATAAAAATGCTTGAGATGATCTTTTGATAGTTGATAATTAGCATGTGGTTCCTTAGAATTGTGTTTCTCACTGAGTTTAAACTACTAAATGTGAGATTTTTGAGCCTAAAAGGGGTACTCACTAAATCTACCCCATTCTTTGTGATTGAGTGTTTTATTCCTCTTGGATTGTATTCTCTAGAACTTGACTTGAGACCGTTTTGAAACTTAAAAATTTTTGAAAACATTTTTGAAAATGATTGAGGCATTAGGTATGTTTCTGGCCTTCTGAGCTTTGATTGATTAAATGCTACCCCTTAGTTGCCCAATTTTGAGCCTAAAAGAATAAAATACTTTTCTTGGTACCTTGATTTATTTTGATGAATAATGCTTGGTATGACACCTTTTAAAGTATTGCAAAAAG
Organism: Sophora flavescens; assembly: GCA_030762895.1. NCBI lineage: Eukaryota > Viridiplantae > Streptophyta > Magnoliopsida > Fabales > Fabaceae > Sophora > Sophora flavescens. Next base: position 117,542,521 of record CM061068.1, read on the forward strand.
GGTAAAAAGGTAGTTTGAAAAATAAAATTGTGGAATGAGAAAGATAGAAAAATATTTCTCTTAAGTTGAAAATCTCCCCTTCTCCAAATAAATAAAATAAAATAAACAAAAAAATGGAGAAGGGGATGACAAAAAGAAAGTGAGAAATAAAATAAAATAAAAGGGGGAAAGAAAGGTGGAAAAGTGAATTAAAACCCAAAAAGGTATTTTAGAAGGTTGTCATGCTTTGCATTGTTTGATATTTTGTTTAGCCATCTTGAAATTTCCTTTTCTTGATTTCCCCACCTAACAATTAATCCCATGACCCCATTACAACCAAAATAAAAGACCTCTTGATTCTTATGTGTTTTCATTAATAAAGTAGAGATTTGGTTAATAGTCAAGCTTATAGTAGAATAACTTTCTTGAGGAAATTGAGCGAATTGTCATATACCCTTAAAAACTTGAGTGAGGGTAGAAGAGTGCCCGAATCAGTGAGAATATGAATGTAGGAAACCTAAGCTTCTAATTGGACTTGCAATTGATTGTCTCTTGGTTTCTTATTTGAAAATGCCTGTCACTTGGATTAGTTACTTGGGTTCTTGGTTCACTATTCATGCTCTGATTATTTATATCTTCTGGCCTTGGCGATGGCTTGAGGACAAGCAAAATCTTAAGCTTGGGGTAGTTTGATGAGTGTGATTACACCTCATATTTCATTGACATTTTGAATGCATTTTCATTTAGTTTAGGCAATTCTAATTTAATTTTGATCAGTTTTTACCTTGGAACGGGTAAGGCGGTTTTGTGGTGTTGTTTTGCAGGAAGTAAGGATTAAATGCTCAAGATTAACCATGATGGAGCTTGCATGAAGATGGGGCTTGAAAAGTGAAGAAAATGAGCCAAACAGAACCCATCACGGCCTAGCCGTGACAGCCATCACGGCCTAGCCGTGACAGCCATCATGACCATGATCGAGCAAAACTGAAAAGAAAGAAGGCTAAAGTCAGAACTGGTCACGGCCAGGCCGTGATGCCCATCACGGTCGTGACATGTCAGCTGAACCAGACCCTCACAGGCAGAATTGATCACGGTCTAGCCGTGATGATGGTCACTGCCGTGACAGACCAATCAGTGAAGCAATGCCCAAGGCAGAATCCGTCAGGGCCGGGCCGTGATAACCATCACGGCCGTGACGCGTAATTAACAAGGGGTAGTCAATTTAGTAGTATAAACAATCTTTTTGGTAACCCAATTCCTAGGAATCCCTTTTGAATTTGAAAACCCCCAATTTGAATTTCTTTCCTGTTTTGTTTAATTGTGATATTAAATTTGATTGTTACTTGATTCTTATTACAAAAATCAAAACCTTTTCAAAATCCCTTTTTTATACAGTCCAGTTTTATCGATTTAATAATTAGTTGTGGTTTGAGATCACGGTCCTTGTCGGATCGATCTTTTTATTACTTGGCAACGAATCCGGTACACTTGCCGGAGCACACATCAACCCCCAATCCCATGCTACTCAAAGACACCATAGTTGCACACCTATTTCCTAAAGTGGAAGTGGTCTCATGAGAACTCTTGATTTTACGTATATTATATTACCAATACACGGTGTATTATATTACCAATACACAGAAGTGTTTTACGTGTATTATATTACCAATACACGGTATATTATATTACCAATACACAGAAGTGGTTTTACGTGTATTATATTACCAATACACGGTATATTATATTACCAATACACAGATGTCCTTGTGTATTATATTACCAATACACTTTCGTCTTTGTGTATTATATCACCAATACAATTTTGTCCTTTTATATTATATTACCAATACACTTTTGTCCTTGTGTATTAGATTACCAATACACGGCTGTGGACAACAACACCTACACTTGAATCTCACCAACCCGTTTTTGCAACATCCTAGTGCCTTAACCTTCCATTAAAACTTGACACATACTCTATGCCATAACACCTCTTTAACATACATCATTTAGGTTAGGCACTTCTAAATCATCATTATCCTCACACCCAAAACAATAATTCTTAGACAACATATATATCTTTGCTTAAAATTCACTAAGCATAATAATAAAAACCAGGCAGATCATGCATAACACAATATCAATCAAAATATTCCCATATCACCCACATAGCACAAAATCAATTCAATAAAGGTAATAAAATCAAATCAACCATCAACAATATAAAATCAACCTAATATCGATAAACCTACAATACCCGAATCACCATTGGCTTTTTCAGAAAAGGTTTCCAATGTGATTTTGGTTTTGTCGATTACTCGACTACTAGTAGGGTTTAGGTCGCCCTACACAATTATTATATAATCTACTACGTATCCATTCCGACGATAGGTGGGTTCTTTCCCCCACCTGGGTTATCACCGGACTCCCGAACTCGAAGCTCCTCGTTGTCACACCACAAAGTACTAACTCCACCTTCTGTGAAGGTAAGGAGATTAGATACTCGAAGAGGTATATCACGAACGTCCTTGTTTCCTCCGCGATGGAAGTCTAAGGTTATGAACACAAAATCACAAGTTTAAATCAAACAAGAACACTAAACCACAAGGTATAGGTTCGGTCAAGACTAGTTCTTAGGGTTAGAGATTCCCAAAAATTATACAACTCATGGATTTATGATCCTTAAGTGTTAGGAGTTCATAAACAATGATCACTTAACAAAGTTTAATTAAAATCCCACTAAGTTATAACTTAGGGTATTCGGCCAAGGCTAGTAAAATAGGCTAGCATTCACTAAACTTTCCAATCTCTTAGGTTTAGCATCCATATGTATTAAGGAGCTCAAAACCATGATCATTTTGAAAAAATAAGAACAAAGTATCCTAGATCCATAACCTTCTAGGTTCGGTACCGCCTTTTAGTTAGTAACAACTTGGTAAGGGATCAAACCCTATCAACTAAAAGCTATCCAAAACGTACTCGTGAGGAAAGCTAGCCCCTCTGTTTAGCCGTACCTCCAGATGAGATGGTTATAGTGTTGGAATATGTGGCTTCGACTCAAGAGGGGAGGGGTGAATTGAGTCTACAAATTTCTTTTTAATTTTTCCACAAAGTTTCTTTAACAAAATTTATCACGCAATCAATTATATAAAAGAAATAAATTAAAAGAGAGGTAAAGAGAATACTTGCGCGAGGATTTTATCCTGGTTCAGCCACCAACCACCAGTGACCTACGTCCAGTCCCCACTCCACCTGTGGGATTTTCTTCCACTAACAAACAAGCTTATAACTGGTGCTTGCAACCTTTGTACACAACAGAGCCCTTCTCACTAGGGATACCACACCCTTGTGTAGAAGCCTCAATCACAACAAAGAGGGATACCACACCCTCACACAAAGTTTCAGCAAAGGAAGAACAATATGATACACTCTTCTAGTGCAGATGATTACAACTTGATGTCCTATGAGATTGATCAAAGAAGGTACCAGTGCTGGCTCAAAGTATTTTAAGAATTTATGTGCAAAAGCTCTTGATTTTCTATGATAAAAATTTCACGCACATCACCATTGATGTTCAAGAGAGGAAGATGATTATATATATAAGCGAGTGGTATTTCTTGATTGTCAATTTAAACCACAATGCAATAACATTTAAGGCACACAAAAGAAATGAACGTTGGCTGATATACATGAATGCTGAAGATTGTGATGTGAATATTAAATGCAAATTGAACAAATCAATTTCAAGTTATTTCCACTTAATAAAAAAACGTGTAAAACATGTAAGGTTGGATAAGAATTTTAACGTTGAAGGCTAAGCATTAGTGACACAAACAAAATCAAGGTTTGATCATATATTTACTTTCAATGCAAACCTTTTTCTTTGCCAAATAAAAAATTAATGCTAGGCTAAATGATAAAAGCGTGTGAATTACCCAGCTAGCAAATTGAATTGAATATTCAATTTAATATATTCAATTTAATTAGTAGAAACGTTGAGTATCAAATTTGGCAATTAGAGAATCATGTGTGATATAAAGTGACAACAAATTGGGCTTGACACATGATAAATCATCATTCATGTTTTATCAAAAAGATCATCATTCATGTTAGTTTTGCATCCAAATTTATTTTCATAAAAAAAAGCAATCAGCCTATTCAAATATAATATTAACATTGAAGATATAAATAAGGCAATAAGATAAATGTCCAAAATCTGATCATTTGAAATTAATGCAAATTTGTTTCTATTAGAAGGCCTAATTCCAATAAAGAAAACGTGGCGATGAATGCAATTTAGGTGGTCAAATATTTGTTTTGAAAAAGTACAAGGTGATCTTTTGAATTCATGCAAAAATATTATATTCATAAAAAACAATCTTTAATAAAAACTTCAGTGAACTTTTGATGATATTATAAATTAAAAAAAATTATTTTGATAAAATATTTTGCTTTTCATTTTAGAAAAAAAACTTTGAGCCAAGCTAAGTACCTAATTAAACCAACCTCTTACAAAAGTATCTAAGACCTAATAATTTACCCATTTGGTCTTGTGGTCTTGATACTTGATTTTCTGGTACACCATAATAATTTGAATTTGTGCACGCGGTACCTGCAAGCTATAAGAAAAATTCTCTTGCCTTTTTGTTAGTGTTTGTCATTCATCAAAATATATAAATGTGTGATTACATATAGATCCGGAGGAGTTCGTAGAGGATGTGCTCGAGTACATTCCTCTTGATGACGACGACGATTCACCAGATGAGGGTGCGATCGTGCCTTCATCCAATACTTCTACGGGGAGTGGGATTGATCACCATGATTTTCCTAATGGGTATCATTAGATACGACCAGCTGTAGGTAGATTCCATTTTTGGGGTAGTGATTCCATCTGTCTATCTCTGGCTACTGAGAGCCATGTTTTGTTATATGGTCATAGACGATTCGCTACGTGTCTGTTATATTTTTATTTCTTTACTTAGTTGTGTTGAGAATGGCCTATACTGATAAAGGCCCTGTATAGTTATATAGTTTGTACAAAACTGATGATGCATATGATGATATATACCTATATGTTATAAAATATTATTTTCTGAAAGTAACCAGCATAATTACCGTTTATTTTTCCGCAACATGTTACTATGTGAGGACCCAAGAAGGGGTGTCGCATTTGTGGTATCAGAGCTGGTCGATTCTTTCGGGAATGTTTGGGGAATAGGTCTGTTGTGTTGATGTTATGTGTTCTCTGATTAAGATTTTTTTAAAATTACTTCTTATAAGTAATGTGTTAATTAGTAAGTAAGCGTTTCATTTTCTGGTTGTGGTCTAACTGATGTGGTCTAACTGATGTGGTCTTGTAGGTCAGTTATGGAATTGGAACCACAAGGTGGACGTGGACGTGGATGAGGACGTAGACGCGTTCGTGGAAGGGGTCGTAGAGGTGGTCCCTTGGGTGGCCTTGGCAATGAGGACTATGATGGTGGAGTAGATTATACTGCTCAAGCAATGGATAACATTGCTGCTTTTATTGCTATGCAGACAGCTGCTATGGCTGCTCAGACTCAGCAAGCGGCGGAAGGTAGAGGTCTGACTACATTTCGATGTCAGAATCCTTCACAGTTTCACGGGGATGCTGAACTAGATAAAGCGAACTTATGGATCCAAGAGTTAGAACAGATCTTTGAACTCATTCTCACCCCAGAAGGAGTCAAGGTTTCTTATGCGACGTTTTTACTGGTGGGAGAGGCGGAGTACTGGCGGAGAGGTGCTCGACAACTACTGGAAGCTGATCATCAGGAAATTACTTGGGATGTGTTCAAAAATGTATTTCTGAATAAGTATTTTCCGGAGAGTGTTCGGATTGAGAAAGAACGAGAATTTCTACGATTATACCAATGAGATCTAATTGTGGGGGAGTATGCGGCAAAGTTTGAATAGCTCAAAGAACCATTAGTCAAGATGATAAGGAAGATAGAGCAGACGAGGAAGGGAAGAGACAATAGGGGGAATGCTGGAGGACCCTCTCGATCCAAGAATTAGTATCAGAATCAAAACCAGAATCAGAAGGGGAAACATGATCAGAGGAAGCCTTATTTTCGACCACCAGGAAATTACCAGAACCAGAATCAGCAACAATATCGTCTGAATGTTACTGCAACCGGAAGTGGAGGTCAAGGGAATCAAAGTCAAGGCCAAGTGAGGAAATGTTTTAAGTGTGGGGGCCCAAATCATATGGCAGATAAGTGTCCGGTCAGTGGAGTCAAATGTTTCAACTGCAATCGTTGGGGACATTTCGCTAGGGATTGCACTGCACCAAAACGGGGATCTGTGGTCAACAACACCAGAACCAATAAACCGACGGCGAAGGGGAGAGTTTACACTATGAATGGCGCTGAAGCTTCGAACTCCGATGATCTCGTACAGGGTGATTGCGACATTGACGGTCATCTCTTAACTGCACTTTACGATTCGGGTGCGACGCATTCATTTATTTCGATGGATTGTGTGAAACTGTTGAGATTGCCTATTTCTTCATTACCATATGATCTGTTTGTTTCAACTCCGACTGCTAGGCCAGTTACTATCAATTCTATATGCTTGAACTGTCCTATTATTATTCAGGATAGACATTTTCTTGTTGATCTGATTTGGTTGCCTTTAATATAGTTAGATGTAGTTTTAGGCATGGATTGGTTATCTTCTAACCATATTCTTATAGAATGTGCCCACAAAACCTTAATTTTTCCTAAGGATGAGATTTCTGGATTTTTTTTTCTGCTAATCAAGTAAAAGCTTTTTTTGAAAGAGGGAGCTCAAGGATGCATGTTACTCTTTTCCTTAGACGTTAAGAATGAGTTAGACTTACAGTCCATACCTGTCGTCAATGAGTTTCTTGAAGTTTTTCCTGAAGATGTACCTGACATAGAGTTCACGATTGATCTGGTACCAGGCACTGGACCGATATCCATGGCACCATATCGTATGTCTCCATCAGAGCTAGAGGACTTCGAAGAACAATTGGTGGAATTGATGAGGAAAGAATTTATTAGACCCAGTGTGTCACCGTGGGGAGCTCCAGTTTTAATGGTACGGAAGAAAGACGAGACTTCTCGTTTATGTGTAGATTTTCGTCAACTGAACAAAGTGACGATCAAGAACAAGTATCCGGTTCCGAGGATAGACGACTTGATGGATCAGTTACATGGAGCGACGGTTTTCTCAAAGATAGAATTACGATCAGGCTATCATCAAATTGGTACGAAGGAAGAGGATATCCTGAAAACAGTGTTTCGTACAGGCTATGGGCATTATGAGTATCTTGTGATGCTATTCGGAGTGATGAATGCTCTTGCTATATTCATGGATTATATGAAAAGGATTTTTCGTCCTTATCTAGATCAGTTTGTCGTTCTCTTTATAGACGACATTCTAATTTATTTTCCTAGAGAAGAAAAGCATGTTGAACATCTCAGTATGGTTCTTCAAATTTTAAAGGAGAAACAGTTATACACAAAACCCGAAAAGTGCGAGTTTTGGTTAAATCAAATTCAGTTTTTGGGCCATGTCATCTCGAATGAAGGAATCGCGGTGGATCCGTCAAAAGTTGAAGATGTTTGAAGATGGGAAAGACCAAAGACGGTAACAGAAATCCGTAGTTTCGTGGGTTCAGCTGGATACTATAGGAGATTCATCGAGGGATTTTCCAAAATAGTAGGACCTCTTACCCAATTAATTCGGAAGGACCAAGCATTTACATGGACCGAAGACTGTGAAAAAAGTTTTTAGGAGTTAAAGAGAAGGTTGACTACGTACCCTATGTTAGTATTACCTGATCCTAAGGAGCCTTTAGAGGTATACTGTGATGCTTCACATCAAGGGTTAGGTTGTGTACTAATGCAAAACCGGAAAGTTGTAGCTTATGCTTCAAGGCAATTGAAGATTCATGAGTGGAATTACCCTGCTCATGACTTGGAATTAGCAGTGGTGGTTTTTGCTTTAAAAATCTAGAGATATTATTTGTATGGAGTGGCGTTTAACGTTTCCAGTGATCATAAAAGTTTGAAATACCTTTTTGATAAAAAAGAACTCAACATGCGGCAGAGGCGCTGGTTGGAATTTTTGAAGGATTACGAATTTCAACTACAATATCATCCTGGAAAAGAAAATGTAGTAACGGATGCCTTGAGTAGAAAATCTATGCATGCATCTACAATGATGGTTAAGGAACACTAATTGTTAGAACAATTCCGAGATATGCGATTAACAGTTGATATGTCGCCAGGAAAGCTTTGTTTAGGTATGATTACTGTTTCCAACAACTTGATGGAAAAAATATGAGAGAAACAAGAAAGTGATCAATACCTACAAGGAGAAAGGGAATTAGTGCGAAAAGGAGCGGTATCAAATTTCGAAGAAGGAAAAGATGGAATTTTAAGATTCGGTGAAAGGATTTGTGTACCTGATGATGCTGAACTTAGAAAATCAATTTTGGAGGAAGCTCACAAGAGTAAATTGAGTTTACATCCGGGAGCCACCAAGATGTATTAAGATCTCAAACAGTTATATTGGTGGTACGGGATGAAGAGATACATAATGGAATATGTAGCTTCATGTTTAGTCTGTCAAAAGGCTAAAATTGAACATCAAAAACCAGCAAGAATGCTACAATCTTTGGACATTCCAGAATGGAAATGGGATGGTATTGCAATGGATTTTGTAACAAGTTTGCCAATAACTCGAAAGGGGCATGATGCCATATCGGTAACAATTGATCGACTGACCAAGTCGGCTCATTTTTCCCCATCAACATAAAATATTCAATGGAGAGGAGAAATTGTCAGATTAGATGGTGTACCCTCGAGTATTTTTTCGGATCGTGATCCGAGATTTACGTCAAGGTTTTGGTAAAGTTTACAAGAGTCACTGGTAACGAAACTCATATTGAGTTCGGCTTATCATCCACAAATGGATGGACAATCAGAGAGGACAATCCGGTCACTGGAAGACTTGTTGAGAGCGTGTGTGTTGGAGCATACTGGGAGTTGGGATGAATTTCTATCATTGATAGAATTCACCTACAATAACAGTTTCCACTCAAGCATAGGAATGGCACCCTATGAAGCTTTATATGGTCGACGGTGTAGAACACCTCTTTGTTGGTACCAAGAAGGTGAACGTCTATTGTTAGGACCAGATATCGTGCAAAAGACAACAAAAAAGGTGAAAATGATTCAGGAGAAAATGCGGACAACTCAAAGTAGACAGAAAAGTTATGCAGACAAAAGGCAACGACCTCTTGAGTTTGAGGAAGACGATCATGTGTTTTTGAGAGTCACGCCTACGACTGGGGTTGGCAGGATAATTAAATCCAGAAAACTCACACCGAAATTCATTGGACCTTACCAAATTCTTTGTCGTGGGGTCCAGTAGCCTATAAAATTTCTCTGCCAACATTTCTTTCCAATCTTCATGATGTTTTCCATGTTTCACAACTGAGGATATATATTCCTGATCCATCTCACGTAATCGAACCCGATGTTGTATAATTAAAAGAGAACTTGTCTTATGAGACTACAGCTGTACAAATCGCGGACAAGACGATTAAACAGCTCAGGGGTAAACAAATTTCCTTAGTCAAGGTTATTTGGGATAATATAACTGGTGAAGCAACGTAGGAAGTTGAGGACAAAATGAGATTACAATATCCTGGTCTTTTTACAGGTGCGTAATTTCGAGGACTAATTTTTTTTAGTAGGGAAGTATTGTAACACCCGATATTTTCACTGTTTACTGTTTTATATCAGTAAAATAGACATATATGTTTATATCTTTATTTTAAAACATAGAAAATTATTTTGGATAAACCAAGATCATATCCATACTCTACTTTACCGTAGAGAGTTACGATTAAATTTAGGGTCAAAAATTCAGACGAAACCCGATCTGCGATTTAATGACAGTAAGAATTTTACTGCTCAAATGACCTAATTTTGACTCGTGAATGAAATACTTAGGGTTTTTATGAAGTTTCCAACGACTTTGGCTATTTTAAAAATGTTCACTTAAAAAGTGAAATATAAATATTATGCAGGCGTTATATGAAATCAGGCGAACGACGGAGCTGAATAAGGGATTTACGGGACCCGCTAAGGGATAAATGATTAGTCATTCAAGATGACTCACAAGGGGTGAGTCATGTATATGACTCACATTTGTAATGATGGTTTTTGGAGGAATTTACTATTATGTCCTTAAGGCTGGTTTTATCACAAAATTGCCATTGTATAAGATTACAACTTTGTCCTTAAAAAATTATGCCTTGGACCCTTTTCTCCCTAGTTTCCCACTTCCAAACCCTCCTTCTTGAGCCCATTTCATTGCTATATAAGACATAGGTCATCTTCTTCATGAAGCTTTCTTCATTTTCTCTCAAAATACTTAAGTTTCCATAGCTAATTTTGTGAAGCAACCAAGTGATTCCTAGCTCATTTTCTATTTTCAAGAGGTATAACATACTATTCTCACTTAATTATCATCATGTTCTTCATTTATTTTTTTGATTTGAAGCCTTGATCATCATGTGTCATCTTAGGGTTTCCAACTTCAAAAATCCATAGAAATTCATAGAAAAGTCCAATGAGCATGAAACCAATTTCTATGATCTTAATTTAATCTCTATATTTAAGATCCAAGAGTATGCATAAAACAAAAATTTCTTACCTATTGAACCTAACAAGGCCGAACCCTAGTTTGTTGTGGAGGAGGAACTTTGTTCATTTTTTTAACTAGTCTTGCTTGATTCAATCCTTATAGCTCATGTATGTATTGAATCCATGATGATTAGATAAAATTAAAATCTCTAAGCCATTATTTTACTCATGGCCGAATTTGGTTTGTTAAAGGATTGGAGTATTTTATTTCAACCCTTGTATCTTAAGTATTGATTTAGGGTTTTAAGTGATTGAGAATCACTAATCCAAATGCTTAGGAATTTTAGAAAATTTTTGCTATTTTAAAACCCCAAGGTCGAAACCAACATGTAGGAAAATAGGTGTTTTTAAGTTGTTTGATTGTTGATTGATTGTTGTGATTGTTGAAGGATAAGCTTTATCTCGGGTAAGTGTGATACTGACGCTTGAATTTACGGCAAATATTTTATCCGAGGAAAAATCTTCTAGAGGCAAGGGATTACCTGAGGGGTTTTTCCGATAGCTGTATGTAATCTTTTTATTGTCAGTATTATTTATTGGGTGTATTTATTATTTTACGTAGTTAGTATTATTTGCTTTTAAATTATCTGTTCTTAATGATTTATTTATCTGAATTTAATTGTTATTATATCTTGTTGCATGTCATTAATTGCTATATGCTATATTATTGGCACGAAATTGTTAATGATGTTGATTGTGGATTATAAAGTATGACAGTGGTCAGTGCTCAATTTATTACGGGGTTAAAAGCATTAAAAAGCTTCATATGAAATAATGAGTTTTTAATTGATGGAAAATAGCAATTTAGTATTACTTAATTATTTGATTGGTTAAAAATGGATAATAGTGAAAAATGTGATTATTTTAATGATTTAACGGCGTAAGAGTGTTTTGTGAGTCATAGTGAGGATGTAACCGTGAAAATATTTTTGTACTGCTAATTTATACGTAAGAAATTTCTAGATATTAGAAAATGTTATTATAAAAAAATAAGTGTCAAAAATAATTTTATTATGGTATTGGAAAAATTATTTTACTAGAAAAGTTAAAATTATGACTTAAAAACGTTTTTAAGATGTCAAACGTCGTACAATTCCGACAATATTTACAGAAGTATTATTAAAATGGTAATATAAGTTAAAACAGAGAAATTGTCTCAAAGCAATTCCGACAATATTTACATAAGTATTTCCAATGTAAAAGGATTTTCTGTAAAGTATTTTTATACAACGGTGTTATTTCCAACAACTTGGATAAGTTAAGGAACTGTTGTTTTGTTTTGTGTTTCACAGAACGAAAATGATTTTAAAGATGAAAAACAGACCTTGAGGCCGAGACGTCGGGGTTCTAGTGTTAAATGATGTGGACGGTGTGTCCCGACGGTGAAGTTATATGCTATATGTCCTATAAAACGTTGTATTTATTTTGTGCTCTACTATCTATGACTGGTGCATCGGTCTAGATTTCGTGATTTGCACATTTTGACTTGGAGTCTGTTCTATTAGAATGATGGATTAAACTTAAATGATTAAACATTGGATTGGTCGTGAGTCTTCGAGTTACGACAAGGAAAGAATGAACACAAAGAAAATGATGTGAACAAAATGTTTTACATGCATTTTTGGGGTAAACATGCTTACGCATTAGACTTGAATTCTTGATGGCAAGGATTCATGACGTTGCATCATTGTGCCTTGATGGACAATGAAACCATATACTATGAATAGTATCCACCGTGCCTTGTTTTGGACAGTGCTATGATTAATTTAAAACCTGCCTTATATGGCAACGATTAAAACCTACCTTATTTGGCAACGAGAGCTTGATCAGCTCATTTATTTGGTGGTTGAAGCTCCAGAGATCAGGTACCAAAGTTAGATAATGAATATTGAAGTGTCATTGTTTTTTAAAACGACTACGACAGTCGGGTATGAAACCCTTTTGATAAATAAATTGGTTGTCGTTTTAAAATCCATATATTGGTTCTCACCCTTGTACATTTTATTGTTGGTCTCTTTTTTGTATGGCATATATTTCTATTTGAGTATAGATGGATATGGCGATGCCGTTGGCACACACGGGGGTTCGTTCCCTCCATTTTGAGGACGCAGAGAACATAGGCACGTGGGTTATTAATGCTGGAGCCCACAGTGCGACATATACCCGGGGTATACATACTGTAGAGGGCACCATAGTGACTGGACCACAGTGTGAGCATCGTACTGTAGAGACCATAGACGTATCCCTACCTCTGATGTGGTTCCAACTGCAGCACCTGGTTGATCAGGGGGAGCTTGAGGCACAGCCGTTAGCTGAGGCAGCATCAACATCACCTCCAGAGGATATGGTTATAGATCCGAAGGAGTTCCTAGAGGATGTGCCCGACTACATTCCTCTTGATGATGACGACGATTCACCAGATGAGGGTGCAGTCGTGATTCTGGAGGTAGATTCCAGCTGTAGGTAGATTCCATTTTTGGGGTAGTGATTCTGTCAGTCTATCTCTGGCTACTAATTGAGACACCCCGTTATGCCCCATTGTATTATTAGATTAAAACATTATTAATTATTTACTTAATCGCGTACTTAATGTTATAGTACATAAAAATTAAAAGTTAACTTATAAAACATACAACGTTGGACAATTTAACGCATCACATTATTATATAACACATACATACACACCATTTATTTTTGCATCAAAGTACTTAAACACTGTCTAGGGTATCCTCTGAGTAGGATCACTCACGGGTACTTATTTACACAAACTACTTATAATCAGCGGAAAAATAAAATGTTTTATATGACTCACTGGCCCTAACTTTACTAAATTATATTATTAGGATCTGTAACTTGTTCTCCAGTGACAGCTTCATACGGAGTTTCATCCAACTCCTAAGCAACCTTCGTCTCGTACAGGGTTCCATCCATCTCCTCAGCAACATATTCCTCCATCGGGTCTTCTAACGTAATAAAGTAGACATACACAAAAATACAGAAATAGGGATATAAGAAACAGTTATATCATCATAAGCGGAAAAGATTCATAGCATATAATACAATAATAGTCACAAGCACGCATCACTCACAATCTACAAGTATTCCTTACTTTACGATATCATCCTCTACCCTCCAACTCATGCAACTAAACCATTATGCTGACGTGGCCACCACTAATCCTGTCACATATCCCTCGTTAGGAATGTCAATCAGTCGTCCAAGTGATGTGTTCCCAACGCCGGTGCACATTCTCATCCATGGCGAGAATGCTCATGCAAAGCAATGACACTATAGCTACACAGTATCGTCGGTGCACACCATGGTTTTCTCTCATCTCTATCAAGAGTGCTCATGCATAGCAATGACACTATAGTTGCACAGCTTAAATTCTAATTTTTAACGGTCTACGAGAACTTCGGACCTCGTGTATCTCAAATACACGGTTATGAACAACAATGCAACATATGATTCTCACTGACTTGTATCAATAGCAACCTAGTGCCTCATGCTTTCCTCATAACCTCCACTTACATTATATATCACACCACTTCTATAACATAATAGCTAGGCACCTCTAATTTATGTTCGAGCTCTCACCCCAAACAAAATACCTCCGAACAATATATATCTTTTCTTTAAATCAACTAAGCAATTTATCAAACCAGACAGATCATGCATAACACAATAATCAATAAAATATTCAAACACAAAAATAAATGTTACATGCAGTAGAATACCTCAACCAACGTATCACAAACAGTCAAAAATTAATAATTCATACATCCTCAAATCTTATAAAATTAACCTAAGGTGATAAACCTACAATTCCCAAATCGTCATTGGTATTACGAAAAAGTTGGCAACACGATTTTGGTATTGTCTATTACTCGACCACTAGTGGGGTTTAGGTCGCTCTACACCATTATTATAAATTATATACTACTTATCAGTTCCGACGATGGAGTGGTTCTTTCCCCCACCTAAGTTACCACCCGAAACACGAAATCGACGATCCTCGATATCCCGCAACGAGTTACCAAAACCACCTTCAACCAAATCAACAAAAGAATTAATTAATCAAACAAAAACCATCCTTACCCACAAAAGGCTAGGTTCGGTCATGACAACCAAAACAAAGGCTAAGGTTATTTTCTCAATTACATATTTTGGATTCTAGTTACTAAGGCCTTAACTAGCATAGATTAATTATTATAAGACAAAAGTTTGAAACAAAATCATCTAACCTCTAGGGTTAGGGTTTCGGGCAAGTATATGAAAAATAGGCTAGAAATTGTTTTTGATTTCAAGCTCTTGGATCTATAACCTAGAGACCTTAGCTAGCTTAGACAAGTCATTATTCAAGTAAAAATTGAAGAAAAACTCATTTACTCATACATCTAGGGTTTCGGTTATATGAGTAGAAACTAGCTAGAACTTTCTTTTGATTGTAAACTCTTGGGTAATCAATCTAAAGATCTCAAATAGTTTATAAAAATCATCATCCAAGTTAACAATTGAAGAAAAAAACTCATCTAGCCTACATAGACATAGATTCGGCCCACATAGGAAATTAGAGCTAGGAATTTATTTTGAACTCAAGCTTTTGGATCTAGCATCTAGATGCCTTAGAGAGTTCATAGAAATTGATCTCACATCAAATTGATTTTTCTATGATTTTTGGTGAATTTTTGAAAAACTAGATATAGAAATGGAAACTTAAGAAAACTTGATGAAAATGGAGATTTAGATATGATTAATGGAGCTAAGAGGATAAGGAATAGGATCCTTACTATGAAATGAAGATCTTTGATGAAGAACTTGAAGCAAAATAATCAAAGATGCAAAAGTTATCAAGGATTGAAACTTTGAGTTTTTGGAGAGAACATGACATGAACATGTAGGAAAATGGTGGAAATGAAGAAATGAAGTGTCTAAGTGTTTCAAGAGGGAAAGGCTGCGTGCAAGGAGGGGTAATTTGGTCCCAAAATGCTAGGACAAAGTTGGAAATACAATGAAAGGTCAAAGGTATTTTAGTCGTTTTGCTAGGTTAGAATTTAATGACATTAATGCATCATTAATGCATTGGTGAGTCATTAGGATGAGTCAAGGACACTGTGTGGTGAAAAATTGATGGGAGGTGTGGCTGCCTTTGCACCACATAAACTAACCTTGACTTGCCTTAACCATGGTTAAAATCTAACTAGAATAGGTTAGGTTAAGCTTAAGGGCATTTTGGCCATTTCACCTAAAAACTCAAAATTCCTAACATCAATTGCATCATAAATTCTTGATGAGTCATCCCACTTCTCAGCTCCTCTGATGTCCCGTTCTATCTCTGCAGTTCGGTTGCCGATTCCGTCGGTTTCCCGATTAGGGTTTTACGCCCGAATAAAAGCGTAATATTTCATTTTCGAGTCAAAACCCATTTCGTTCACGAGTCAAAATTAGGTTTTCTGATCATTAAAATCTTACTGTCAGTGAAAATACCGACTGTTTTTCGTTCGAACTTTCACCAAAATTCGTCCGAATAAACAAAATATTTTATTTCTGATTAGAAATTTGGAAAGTAGAAATTCTCATGACAAATTATAAAAAAAAAATCTACAAATTTAAGTTTCGGGTCAAATTAGGGTTTTCTGCCTGTATAAAATTATACTTTCAGTAAAAAAACGCAGATCGGTTTCCGTCTGAGTTTTAAGCCCAAAATTTCACCGTAACGTTATACCATAAGATATAATAGGAATATGATTTTGTTTTATCAAAAATCATTTCCTAGGTCGCAGATAAAAATATAAATAAATATATTTTTACCGTTAATACATCGTAATTAAAAACGGACTGTTACATTACTACCCCTCTTAGAAAAAAATTCTGTCCTCAGAATTTACATACCTCAGAAAAGATGTGGATATCGTTGTTGCATATCTGCTTCACGTTCCAAAGTAGCATCTCCAGTAGTTTCATCCCATATGACCTTAACCAAACGAATTTGTCTACCGCGAAGCTCATTAATCTCTCTATCTACTATCCTTACAGGTAAAGCCTCATACTCTAAATTCTCTTGCAGCTGTATAGACTCAGACTCAATAACATGTGAAGGATCAGGATAATATTTTCTCAACTGAGAAACCTGAAAGACGTCATGAAGGTTAGCAAGGTTAGGTGGTAAAGCAATATGGTAAGCTACTGGACAATCGTTTGAAGAATCTGGAAAGGTCCGATGAATCTAGGAGTAAGTTTTCTAGTTTTGATAGCCCTGCCAATTCCGGTCTTCGGAGTGACTCTCAAAAACACATGATCACCCTCCTGGAATTCTAAAGGTCCTTCTCTTGTTACTGTAGCTCATTTGCCTATCATGTGCTTCCTTCATCTTTTCCCTTATCTTCCTGACTTGTTCCGTAGTCTTTTGTACTACGTCTGGACCCAAGACTTGGTTTTCACCAATCTCGTACCAGCATAATGGGGTTCTACACTTCCTACCATACAAAGCCTCATATGGTGCCATTCCAATACTGCTGTGAAAACTATTGTTATAAGTAAATTCAATCAGTGGCAAAAACTCATCCCAACTGCCAGTGTGTTCCAAAACACAAGCTCTTAAAAGATCCTCCAATGATTGAATCGTCCTTTCTGACTGTTCATCTGTCTGGGGATGATAAGCAGAACTCATCATCAACTTTGTCCCTAAAGCATTGTGCAACTGTTTCCAAAATCTAGATGTGATTCTAGGATCTCGGTCTGAGACAATGGTCGATGGCACACCATGCAACCAAACAACCTCTTTGATGTAAATTTGGGTCAACTTCTCCAAACTATAACTTTCACCAATAGGTAAGAAGTGAGCACACTTTGTCAACCTATCAATGATAACCCAAATCACATCATGTCTCTTCGGAGTTCATGGTAATCCAACCACAAAATCCATAGCTATGCTATCCTATTTCCATTCTGGTATATCTAATGATTGCAATAAACCCACCAGCTTTTGATGCTCTATCTTAGCCTTCTGACACACCAGGCAAGATAAAACATACTCTGCTACCTCCTTCTTCATCCTTGTCCACCAAAACATTTTCTTTAAATCCTGATACATCTTAGTGGATCCAGGATGAAAACTCAACTTACTCTTATGTGCTTCTTCTAATATCATTTTCCTAAGTTCTAAATTATCTGGTACACATATTCTATCCCTAAACCTCGGTGCACCATTTTTTCCTCTACTAAACTCAAATCTTACCCTCATCTATACCTCTACTTATCTCCTATAGATATTGATCCTTAACTTGTTTATCCTTAAGATCCCTCATAAAATCACTACTAATAGCGATCATACCCAAACAAATTTTATCATCAACCAACTCCATTCCTAAGTTCAAATCTCTGAACTGTTCCAGAAATTCCAACTCCTTAACCATCATCGCAGATTCATGCAACGATCTCCTACTCAGGATGGTACAGTAAATCAAACTCATAATCTTTGATAAACTCCATCCATATCCGTTGTCTCATATTCAACTCTTTTTGGTCGAACAGATACTCCAGACTTTTATGGTAACTATAAACATTAAACTTTGCTCCATACAGAAAGTGTCGCCATATCTTCAATGCGACCACTATGGCTGTTAACTCCAAATCATGAGTCGGATAATTCCTCTCATGAATTCTCAATTATCAGGAATCATAAGCCACAACTTTTCCCTCTTGCATCAGAACACAACCTAAACCCTGATATGACGCATCGCGATATACGTCAAACTGTCCTAACGGATCGGGTAAAGTCAACACAGGTGATGTAGTCAACCTGTTCTTTAGCTTTTGGAAACTCTTCTCACACTTGTTCGTCCATACAAAAGCTGTATTTTTCCTTGTCAACTGTGTCATAGACAACGTAATCTTCGAGAAACCCTCTATAAACCTCCGATAGTATCCAGCTAACCCTAGAAAACTTAGTACTTCACTTACCGACTTAGGCCATTCTCACTTAAGAACTACCTCAACCTTAGTTGGATCTACTGCTATAGCTTCCTTGTTAATCACATGTCCAAGAAATTGGACTTCTTCCATCCAAAACTCACACTTGGAAAGTTTAGCATAAAACTGCTTATCCTTCAGAACTTGCAGCACCACTCTCAAATGTTCCTCATGATATTCCCATGTTCGAGAATAGATAAGGATGTCGTCGATGAACACAACAACAAAATTATCAAGGAACAGTCTAAATATCTTGTTCATATAATCCATGAACACTGCTGGCACGTTAGTCACACCGAATGACATAACGAAATACTCGTAATGTCCATACCTTGTCCTAAAAGCCGTTTTGAGTATATCTTCCTTCCTTACTCTAATCTGATGGTATCCATATCTCAAATGAATCTTGGAAAATAATGTTGCTTCTTTCAATTGATCCATCAGATCATCTATCCTAGGAAACAGATACTTGTTCTTAATTGTTACCTTGTTCAACTGTCTATAATCCATGCACAACCTAGCACTCCCATCTTTTTTTTTTTTAACAAACAACACCAGAGCTCCCCACGGTGAAACACTCGGTCTTATGAACTCTTTCCCCAACATGTCATCCAACTGTTTCTTTAACTCCACCAATTCTACAGGTGACATCCGATAAGGCACTATAGATATAGGTCTTGTCCTCGGTACAAGATCTATGGTGAATTCAACTTCTCGCTCTGGTGGCAAAACTGGAACGTCGGGAGGGAAAACTTTAGGAAACTCTTTCACAATAGGCATAGAATCTATACTAGGAGTCTCATTAGCTTCCACCGCGAACAACATCACGTACTACCGAGAATCATCACTCCTCATGGATACTTCTTCATTGGCAGAGACTACACTAGAAGACTCAAGAAAGGATAAGGTCTTGCTAGAACAATCTAACATTACATGGTTAGATGAAAGCCAATCCATGCCAAGAATAACATTTATCTGTTGCATAGGCAAATAGACAAGGTGTACAATAAATGTCCTATTCTCAACAACTATAGGACATTGTAAACAAACAGACATAGTAGTTAAATGATTACTAGTCGGAGTAGATACTGTAAGGGTATAAGGTAATTGAGAAATAGTCAATTTTAATTGGTCCACACATTCATACAAAATAAATGAATGCGTAGCGCTTGAGTAAAATAACATATACGAGAGTCTACCAGCTATCAAACACATACCTTGTATAAGATCAGTAGATTGAGAGGATTCAGCTTCCCTCACGGTAAACACTCTTCCAGCAGCCTAAGGTCTTGCTCCCTATCGTCCTGCTGTTATGGCTCCTTTTCCAGCTCCACCTCTATTGCCTCCATTTCCTCTACGTGCAACTACCGGCTGTTGCCTAGCCTGTTGTCTGCAATCTCGGGCACTATGACCTGTTTTCCCACAGTGAAAACAACTAGGTCGCTCCATGCAGTCTCTATGATAATGCGATCCTCCGCATCAGAAACAAGCTAAGCCTTGCTGCTGTTGACCCACTCTAACCACTGGTGTTGGTGCAGGGGTCTGCCCTGGTCTAGAATATGGTCTCTGTCTCTATTGAGAGTTAACACCTCCTCGCCTCTGAAAACCCGGTAGAGTAGGACCTCCACTCCTCTGTTGTTTCTGCTTAATAGCCAGCCTCGGATCTATGCTTTCGATCGTACTGCATCTTTCCACCAGCTCCGGGAAACTCTGGAAATTGAGAGATACTATAGCCCTCTGGAGTTTATGTCAGAGTCCTTCTTCAAACCTTCTACATTGCTAATCTTCATCTTGGAATCTCCGAAAAAATTCTGAATACTTAATCAGAGCCTCAAAACGCATTGCATAATCACCTACGGTCATATTGCCTTGTTTGTGACTCATGAATTCCCTTTCCTTCTCACGTCAAACTAGACACCGAAATTACTTCTCAAAGAAGCAGACACTAAACAGTTTCCAGTTGATAAGTCTACCCTCGGCCTCCAACAATCTTCGTTTGCCTCTCCACCAGGATTATGCTCCTCCAGTTAACATGAAGGCATCATACGTCACTTTCCTATCCTCTCTATAGCGCATAGTATCAAATATTTTCTTGATCTCTTGAACCCATCATTCCTCCCTCCCTGGGTCATAATCCCCTCAGAATTGATGTGGATTCCCTTTCATAAAAGTAGCCATTCCGATATCCTCAGCTACTGCAGCTCTCCTTTGATTCTGTAATTCCTGCTGCACTATGTTCATCTGCAGCATCTCAGCATTCTGCTGTGTGTGTAATAACAAGGCAGCAGCTAGCATTTCCATGGTATTGGGAGTCGCAGATGACTCTCCTCCACTTCCAGTATGATTATTATCAACGTTGTCAGCTCCAAAGGAGTTCTGTTCCCACTATCGATCGGACGTCCTCTTCCACGAGCCATGATTCTGTAAAAGAAATCATTCGCTCTTATGAGTATGACATATAATACCACATTGACAAGTATATAAATACCATATTCCATACTAACGTTAATTATCGCATCGGGTTCGGACACACTACCCAACTTCTAAGCATAGTTAAAATCCGATGTGGACTAAACTAGACACAGCCAGTAACAACATCCTAGACCTCACAGTCCGATTAGAAATCGAACTGCTCTAATACCACAAAATGAGACACCCCATTGTGCCCCATTGTCTTATTAGATTATAACCTTATTAATTATTTACTTAATCGTGTACTTAACGTTAGAATACATAAAAATTAAAACTTAACTTATAAAACATACAACGTTGGACAGTTTAAAGCATCACACTATTATATAACACATACATACACAACATTTATTTATGCATCAGAGTATTTAAACACTGTCTAGGGTATCCTCTCAGTAGGATCCCTCATATGTACTTATTTACACAAACTACTTATAATCAGCGGAAAAATAAAATGTTTTATATGACTCACTGGCCCTAACTTTACTAAATTATATTATTAGGATCTGTAACTTGTTCTCCTGTGACAGCTTCATATGGAGTTTCATCCAACTCCTCAGCAACCTTCGTCTTGTATAGGGTTCCATCCATCTCCTCAGCAACATATTCCTCCATCGGGTCTTCTAACGTAATAAAGTAGACATACACAAAAATACAGAAATAGGGAGACAAGAAACAGTTCTATCATCATAAGCGGAAAATATTCATAGCATATAATACAATAATAGTCACAAGCACGCATCACTCACAATCTACAATCATCCTTACTTTACGATATCATCCCCTACCCTCCAACTCATGCAACTAAACGTTTATGCTGACATGACCACCACTAATCCTGTCACACATCCCTCGTTAGGAATGTCAGTCAGTTGTCCAAGTGACGCGTTCGCAACGCCGGTGCACATTCTCATCCATGGTGAGAATGCTCATGCAAATCAATGACACTATAGCTGCACAGTACCGTCGGTGCACACCCTGGTTCTCTCTCATCTCTATCAAGGGTTTTCATCCATAGCAATGACACTATAGTTGCACAACTTAAATTCTAATTTGGAATGGTCCACGAGAACTTCGGACCTCGTGTATCTCAAATACACGACTATGAACAACAATGCAACATATGATTCTCACTGACTTGTATCAATAGCAACCTAGTGCCTTACACTTTCCTCATAACCTCCACTTACATTCTATATCACACCACTTCTGTAACATAATAGCTAGGCACCTCTAATTTATGTTCGAGCTCTCACCCCAAACAAAATACCTCCGAACGATATATATCTTTTCTTAAAATCAACTAAGCAATTTATCAAACTAATAAGATCATGCATAACACAATAATCAATAAAATAATCAAACACAAAAATAAATGTCACATGCAGTAGAATACCTCAACCAGCGTATCACAAATAGTCAAAAATAAATAATTTAGACATCCTCAAATCTTATAAAATTAACCTAAGGTGATAAACCTACAATTCCCAAATCGTCATTGGTATTACGAAAAAGTTTCCAATACGATTTTGGTATTGTCGATAACTCGACCACTAGTAGGGTTTAGGTCGTCCTACACCATTATTATAAATTATATACTACTTATCAGTTTCGACGATGGAATGGTTCTTCCCCCCACCTAAGTTACCACCGGAAACACGAAATCGACGATCCTCGATATCCCGCTACGAGTTACCAAAACCACCTTCAACCAAATCAACAAAAGAAATAATCAATCAAACAAAAACCATCCTTACCCACAAAGGGCTAGGTTCGGTCATGACAACCAAAACAAAGGCTACGGCTATTTTCTCTATTACATATTTTGGATTCAAGTTACTAGGGCCTTAACTAGCATAGATTAATTGTTATAAGACAAAAGTTTGAAACAAAATCATCTAACCTCTAAGGTTAGGGTTTCGGCCAAGTATATAGAAACTAGCTAAAACTTTCTTTTGATTGTAAACTCTTGGATAATCAATCTAAAGATCTCGAATAGTTTATAAAAATCATCATCCTAGTTAACAGTTGAAGAAAAAAACTCATCTAGCCTACATAGACATAGATTCGGCCTACATAGGAAATTAGAGCTAGGAATTTATTTTGATCTCAAGCTTTTGGATCTAGCATCTAGATGCCTTAGAGAGTTCATAGAAATTGATCTCACATCAATTTGAATTTTCTATGATTTTTGGTGAATTTTTGAAAAACTAGATCTAGAAATGGAAATTTAAGAAAACTTGATGAAAATGGAGGTTTAGATATGATTAGTGAAGCTAATAGGATAAGGAATAGGATCTTACTATGAAATGAAGATCTTTGATTAAGAACTTGAAGCAAAATATTCAAAGATGCAAAAGTTGTCAAGGATTGAAACTTTGAGTTTTTGGATAGAACATGACATGAACATGTAGGAAAATGGTGGAAATGAAAAAGTGAAGTGCCTATCTCTACAGTTTCGTTGCTGATTCCTTCGGTTTCCCGATTAGGGTTTTACGCCCGAATAAAAGCGTAATATTTCGTTTTCGACTGAAAATTTTCAAACTAACCAGACTCGTTGGAAATATGATTTAATCATAACCCATTTCGTTCACAAGTCAAAATTAGGTTTTCTGATCATTAAAATCTTACTATCTGTGAAAATACCAATTGTTTCCGTTCGAACTTTCACCAAAATTCGTCTGAATAAACATAATATTTTATTTCTGATCAGAAATTTGGAAAGTAGAAATCTTCACGGACAAAACATAAAAAACCTACCAATTTCAGTTTCATGCCAAATTAGGTTTTTCTGTCGGTATAAATTTATACTGTCAGTAAAAAAACGCAGACCGGTTTCTGATTGAGTTTTAAACCCCAAATTTCATCGTAATCTTATACCATAGGATATAATAGGAATATGATTTTGTTTTATCAAAAATCATTTCCTAGGTCGCAGATAAAAATATAAATAAATATATTTTTACCGCTAATACAGCGTAATTAAAAACGAACTGTTACACTAAGAGCCATGTTTTGTTATATGGTCATAGACGATTCGCTACGTGTCTGTTATATTTTTATTTCTTTACTCAGTTATGTTGAGAATGACCTGTACTGATAAAGGCCCTGTATAGTTATATAGTTTGTACAAAACTGCTGATGCATATAATGATATATACCTATATGTTATGTTTAATTATGTTGTTGTATGTTAAGTTAAAAAGAAAAAAAAAATTATCACCATTTTTGGTATTAATAAAAGTGTTATAAAATATTATTTTCCAAAAGTAACCAGCATAATTAACGTTTGTTTTTCTGCAACGTGTTACTATGTGATGACCCAAGAAGGGGTGTCGCATTTATGGCATCAGAGCTGGTCGAGTCTTTCGGGAATGTTTGGGGAATAGGTCTATTGTGTTGATGTTATGTGTTCTCTGATTAAGATTTGTTTGAAATTACTTCTTAGAAGTAATATGTTAATAAGTAAGTAAGCGTTTCATTTTCTGGTTGTGGTCTAACTGATGTGGTCTTGTAGGTCAGTTATGGAACTGGAACCAGAAGGTGGACGTGGACGTAGACGTGGTCGTGGAAGGGGTCGTAGAGGTGGTCCCTTGGGTGGCCGTGGCAATAAGGACTATGATGCTGGAGTAGATTATTCTGCTCAAGCAATGGATAACATTGCGGCTGCTATTGCTATCCAGACAACTGCTATGGCTGCTCAGACTCAGTAAGCGGCAGAAGTTAGAGGTTTGACTACATTCCGACGTCAGAATCCTTCACAGTTTCACGGTGATGCTAAACCATGGAAAGCGGACTTATGGATCTTAGAGTTAGAAAAGATCATTGAACTCATTCTCACCCCAGAAGGAGTCAAGGTTTCTTATGCAACGTTTTTACTGGTGGGAGAGGCGGAGTACTGGTGGAGAGGTGCTCGACAACTGCTGGAATCTGATCATCAGGAAATTACTTGGGATGTGTTCAAAAACACATTTCTGAATAAGTATTTTTCAGAGAGTGTTTGGATTGAGAAAGAACAAGAATTTCTGCGATATACCAGTGAGATCTGACTGTGGGGGAGTATGTGACGAATTTTGAATCGCTCTCCAAATAATTTCATTTCTTTCAAGCACAACCAAATGAAAGTTGGAAATGGGAAAGGTTTGAAGCAGGTCCGAGGTTCGATATTAAAGAATCTGTGCTACCACTGCAACTCAGGAATTTTCAAGCTCTAGTCGAGATGAGCAGGAAGATAGAGCAGAAGAGGAAGCGAAGAGACAATAGAGGGAATGTTGGAGGACCTTATCGATCCAAGAACCAGTATCAAAATCAAAACCAAATCAGAAAGGGAAACAGGATCAAAGGAAGCCTTATTTCCAACCACCAGGAAATAACCATAACCAGAATCAGCAACAATATCGTCTGAATGTTGTTGCAACCGGAAGTGGAGGCCAAGGGAATCAAAGTCAAGGTCAAGTGAGCAAATGTTTTAAGTGCGGGGACCAAAATCATATGGCGGATAAGTGTCCAGTCAGTGGAGTCAAATGTTTCAACTGCAATCGTTGGGGACATTTCGCTAGGGATTGCACTGCACCAAAATGGGGATCTACTGTCAACAACACCAGAACCAATAAACTGACGGCGAAGGGGAAAGTTTACACTATGACTGGCACTGAAGCTTCGAACTACAATGATCTTGTACAGGGTGACTGCGACATTGACAGTAATCTCTTAACAGAACTTTACGATTTGGGTGCGACGCATTCATTTATTTCGATGGATTGTGTGAAACAGTTGAAATTGCCTATTTCTTCATTACCATATGATCTGATTGTTTCAAATCCAACTGTTAGGCCAGTTAGAGTCAATTCCATATGCTAGAATTGTCCTATTATTATTCAGGATAGACATTTTCTTGTTGATCCAATCTGCTTGCCTTTAATAAAGTTAGATGTACTTTTAGGCATGGATTGGTTATCTTCTAACCATATTCTTATAGATTGTGCCCACAAAACCTTAAATTTTTCCTAAGGATGAGATTTCTGGATTTTTGTCTGCTAATCAAGTAAAAGCTTCTTTGAAAGAGGGAGCTCAAGGATACATGTTACTGTTTTCCTAAGACGTTAAGAATGAGTTAGACTTACAGTCTATACCTGTCGTCAATGAGTTTCTTAAAGTTTTTCCTGAAGATGTACCTGACTACCGCCTGTTCGGGACATAGTGTTCACGATTGATCTGGTACCACGCACTGGACCGATATCCATGGCACCATATCGTATGTCGCCATCAGAGCTAGAAGACTTGAAAGAACAATTGGTTGAATTGATGAGGAAAGTATTTATTAGACCAGTGTGTCACCGTGGGGAGCTCCAGTTTTACTGGCACGAAAGAAAGACGAGACTTCTCGTTTATGTGTAGATTTTCCTCAACCGAACAAAGTGATGATCAAGAACAAGTATCCGCTTCCGAGGATAGACGACTTGATGGATCGGTTATGTGGAGCGACGGTTTTCTCAAAGATAGACTTACGATCAGGCTATCATCAAATTCATGTGAAGGAAGAGAATATCTGGAAAACAGCGTTTCGTACACGCTATGGGCATTATGAGTATCTTGTGATGCTGTTCGAAGTGACGAAGACTCCTGCTATATTCATGGATTACATGAATAGGATTTACCCTGCTCATGACTTGGAATTATGCTTCATGGCAATTGAAGATTCATGAGAGGAATTACCCTGCTCATGACTTAGAATTAGCAGCGGTGGTTTTTGCTTTAAAAATATGGAGACATTATTTGTATGGAGTGGCGTTTAACGTTTTCAGTGATCATAAAAGTTTGAAATACCTTTTTGATCAAAAAGAGCTCAACATGCGGCAGAGACACTGGTTGGAATTTTTTAAGGATTACGATTTTCAACTACGGTATCATCCTGGAAAAGCAAATGTAGTAGCGGATGCCTTGAGTATAAAATCTATGCATGCATCTACAATGATGGTTAAGGAACACGAATTGTTAGTACAATTCCGAGATATACGATTAATAGTTGATATGTTGCCAGGAAACCTTTGTTTAGGTATGATTATTGTCTCCAACAACTTGATGGAACAAATACGAGAGAAACAAGAAAGTGATCAATACCTACAAAGAGAAAGGGAATTAGAACGAAAAGGAGCGGTATCAGAATTCAAAGAAGGAACAAATGGAATTCTAAGGTTCGGTGAAAGGATTTGTGTACCTAATGATGCTAAACTTAGAAAATCAATTTTGGAGGAAGCTCACAATAGTA
Organism: Sophora flavescens; assembly: GCA_030762895.1. Taxonomy (NCBI): domain Eukaryota; kingdom Viridiplantae; phylum Streptophyta; class Magnoliopsida; order Fabales; family Fabaceae; genus Sophora; species Sophora flavescens. The sequence goes on from CM061068.1 coordinate 117,569,920, forward strand.
AATTGAGTTTACATCCGGGAGCCACCAAGATGTATCAAGATCTCAAGCAGTTATATTGGTGGTACGGGATGAAGAGAGATGTAATGGAATATGTAGCTTCATGTTTAGTCTGTCAAAAGGCTAAAATTGAACATCAAAGACCAGCAAGAATGCTACAATCTTTGGACATTCCAGAATGGAAATGGGATGGTATTGCGACGGATTTTGTAACAAGTTTGCCAAGGACTCGAAAGGGGCATGATGCCATATGGGTAATAATTGATCGACTGACCAAGTCAGCTCACTTTTTTCCCATAAAAATAAAATATTCAATGGTGAGATTAACTCAGTTATACATAGGAGAAATTGTCAGATTACATGGTGTACCCTCGAGTATTATTTCGAATCGTGATCCGAGATTTATGTCAAGGTTTTAGAAAAGTTTATAAGAGTATCTGGGAACGAAACTCAGATTGAGTTCGGCTTATCATCTACAAATGGATGGCCAATCAGAGAGGACAATCCAGTCACTGGAAGACTTGTTGACAATCTAGTCACTGGAAGACTTGTTGAGTGCGTGTGTGTTGGAACATACTAGGAGTTGGGATGAATTTCTACAGTTGATAGAATTCACCTGCAATAACAATTTCCACTCAAGCATAGGAATGGCACCGTATGAAGCTTTATATGGTCGACGGTACTGAACACCTCTATGTTGGTACCAAGACGGTGAAAGTCTATTGTTAGGACCAGATATCGTGCAACATACAACAAAAAAGTTATACAGACAAAATGCGATGACCTCTTGAGTTTGAGGAAGGCGATCATGTGTTTTTGAGAGTCACGCCTACAATTGGGGTTGGCAGGGTAATTAAATCCAGAAAACTCACACCTGAATTCATTGGACCTTAACAAATTCTTCGTCGTTTGGGTCCAGTAGCCTATAAAATTTCTATGCCACCATTTCTTTACAATCTTCATGATGTTTTTCATGTTTCACAACTGAGGAAATATATTCCCGATCCATCTCACGTAATCGAACCCGATGTTGTACAATTAAAAGAGAACTTCTCTTATGAGACTACACATGTACGAATCGCGGACAAGACGATTAAGCAGCTCAGGGGTAAACAAATTTACTTAGTCAAGGTTATTTGGGATAATACAACTGGAGAAGCAACGTGGGAATTTGAGGACAAAATGAGATTCCAATATCCTGATCATTTTATAGGTGCATAATTTCAAGGACGAAATTTGTTTTAGTAGGGTAGTATTGTAACACCCGGTTTTTTCACTATTTACTGTTTCATATCGATAAAATAGAACGAAATGTTTATATTTATATTTTAAAATGTAGAAAACGATTTTGGATAAACCAAGATCATATCCATAATCTACTTTACCGTAGAGAGTTACAATTAAATTTTGGGTCGAAAATTCAGACGAAACCCGATATGCGATTTAATGACAGTAAGAATTTTACTGCTTGAATGACCTAATTTTGACTCGTGAACGAAATACTTAGGGTTTTTATGAAGTTTACAACGACTTTGGCTATTTTAACATTTTTCACTTAAAAAGTGAAATAATATATATTATGCGGGCATGATACGAAATCGGGTGAACGACAGAGTTGAATACGGGATTTATGGGATCCGCTAAGGGATAAATGGCTAGTCATTCAAGATGACTGACAAGGGGTGAGTCATGTAGATGACTCACATTTGTAATGATGGTTTTTGGAGGAATTTACTATTATGTCCTTAAGGTTGGTTTTTATCACAAAATTGTCATAGTATAAGATTACAACTTTGTCCTTAAAAAATTATGCCTTGGACCCTTTTCTCCCTAGTTTCCCATGGCACAACCCTCATTATTGAGACCATTTCATTGCTATATAAGACATAGGTAATCTTCTTCATGAAGCTTTCTTCATTTTCTCTCAAAATACTTAAGTTTCCATAGCTAATTTTGTGAAGCAACCAAGTGATTCCTAGATCATTTTCTATTTTCAAGAGGTATACCATACTCGTCTCACTTAATTATCATCAAGTTCTTCATTTATTTTTGTGATTTGAAGCCTTGATCATCATGTGTCATCTTAGGGTTTCCAACTTCAAAAATCCATAGAAATTCATAGAAAAATCCAATGAGCATGAAACCAATTTCTATGATCTTAATATCCTCTCTATATTTAAGATCCAAGAGTATGCATCAAACAAAAATTTCTTGCCTATTGAACCTAACAAGGCCGAACCCTTGTTTGTTGTGGGGGAGGAACTTTGTTCATTTTTTAACTAGTCTTGCTTGATTCAATCCTTATAGCTCATGTATGTATTGAATCCATAATGATTAGATCAAATTAAAATCTCTAAGCCATTATTTTACTCATGGCCGAATTTAGTTTGTTAAAGGATTGGAGTATTTTATTTCAATCCTTGTATCTTAAGTATTGATTTAGGGTTTTAAGTGATTGAGAATCACTAATCCAAAAGCTTAGGAATTTTTGAAATTTTTAGCTATTTTAAAACCCCAAGGCCGAAACCAACATGTAGGAAAATAGGTGTTTTTAAGTTGTTTGATTTTTGATTGGTTGTTATGATTGTTGAAGGATAAGCTTTATATCGGGTACGTGTGATACCAATGCTTGGATTTACGGTAAATCTTTTATTGGAGGAAAAATCTTCTTGAGGTAAGGGGATTACCCGAGGGATTTTTCCGATAGCTGTATGTAATTTGTTTGTGGTCTGTATTATTTATTGGGTGTATTTATTATTTTACGTAGTTATTATTATTTGCTTTTAAATTATCTGCTCTTAATGATTTATTTATCTGCATTTAATTGTTATTATATCTTTTTTTATGTAATTAATTGCTATTTGCTATATTATTGGCATGAAATTGTTAATGATGTTGATTGTGGATTGTAAATCCTGACAATGGTCAGTGCTCAATTTATTACGAGGTTAAAAGCATTAAAAAGCTTCTTAAGAAATAATGAGTTTTTAATTGATGGAAAATAGTAATTTAGTATTACTTAATTATTTGATTGGTTAAATATGAATAATTGTGAAAAATGTGATTATTTTAATGATTTAATGGTGTAAGAGTGTTTTATGATTCACGGTGAGGACGTAACTATGAAAATATTTTTGTACTGCTAATATTAAAACGGTAATATTAGTTAAAACAGAGAATTTGTCTCAAAGCAATGTTTTCAGGTTCAAAATATTGAGTTTTGTAAGAAAATGAATTTTAAGTCATTTTGAGGATTTTTATAAAACAAATTTCCAACATAAATGGATTTTATGTAAAGTATTTTTATACAACGGTGTTATTTCAACAACTTGGATAAGTTGAGGCACTTTTGTTTTCTTTTGTGTTTCACAGAACAAAATGATTTTAAAGATGAAAAATGGACCTAGAGGACGAAACGTCGGGGTTCTAGTGTTAAACGATGTGTACGGTGTGTCCCAATGGTGAAGTTATGGGCTATATGTCCAATAAAATGTTGTATTTATTTTGTGCGCTACAATCTATGTATCTATGACTGGTGCATCGATCTAGATTTCGTTATTTGCACATTTTGACTTGGAGTCTGTTCTATTGGAATGATGGATTAAACTTAAATGATTAAACGTTGGATTGGTCGTAAGTCTTCGAGCTCCGACAAGGAAAGAATGAACACAAAGAAGATGACGTGAACAAAATGTTTTACATGCATTTTTGGGGGCAGACGTGCTTACGCATTGGACTTGAATTCTTGATGGCAAGGATTCATGATGTTGCATCATTGTGCCTTGATGGACAATGAAACCATATACTATGAATAGTGTCAACCGTGCCTCGTTTTGGATAGTGCTATGGTTAATTTAAAACCTGCCTTATATGGCAACAATTAAAACCTGCCTTATTTGGCAACGAGAGATTGATCAGCTCATTTATTTGGTGGTTGAAGCTCCGGAGTTTAGGTACCAAAGTTAGATAATGAATATTGAAGTGTCCTTGTTTTTAAAAATGACTACGACTGTCGAGTATGAGACCTTTTGATAAATAAATTGGTTATCTTTGACTATACATGTTAAATGATGTTTGAGTGTCGTGCATATGGTTATCGTTTTAAAATCCATATATTGGTTCTCACCCTTGCACGTTTTATTGTTGGTCTCGTTTATGTATGGCGTATATTTCTATCTGAGTATAGATGGATCCGGAAATGCCGTTGGCACACACCGGGGTTCGTTCCCTCCGTTTTGAGGACGCGGAGAACATAGGCGCGTGGGTTATTAACCCTGGATCCCACAGTGCGACTTATATCGGGGGTATACATACTGTAGAGGGCACCATAGCGACTGGACCACAACATGAGCATCGTACTATAGAGACGATAGAGGTATCCCTACCTCCGATGTGGTTCCTACTGCAGCACCTGGTTGACCAGGGGGAGCTTGAGGCACAACCGTTAGCTGAGGCAGCACTGGCATCACCTCCAGAAGAGATGGTTATAGATCCGGAGGAGTTCGTAGAGGATGTGCCCGAGTACATTCCTCTTGATGCCGACGACGATTCACCAGATGAGGGTGTAGTCGTGTCTTCATCCGATACTTCTACGGGGAGTTGGATTGGTCACCATGATCTTCCCAATGGGCATCATTAGATAAGACCAACTGTAGGTAGATTCCATTTTTGGGGTAGTGATTCCATCAGTCTATCTTTGGCTACTGAGAGCCATGTTTTGTTATATGGTCATAGACCTACGTGTCAGTTATATTTTTATTTCTTTACTTTGTTATGTTGAGAATGGCCTGTACTGATAAAGGCCCTATATAGTTATATAGTTTGTACAAAACTGCTGATGCAAATGATGATATATACCTATATGTTATGTTGGATTATGTTGTTGTATTATGTTGTACGTTAACTTAAAAAGAAAAAAAAATTATCACCATTTTTAGTATTAAGAAAAGTGTTATAAAATATTATTTTCTGAAAGTAACCAGCATAATTAACATTTATTTTTCCGCAACGTGTTACTATGTGATAACTCAAAAAGGGGTGTCGCAAGAACTAATCCTGACTATAAGCTGCAAAAAGTAGCTTTTGTGTTGAATTGAAAATTTTAAACTAAGTTTTTTTTAAGACAAAAAGGCATGCAAAGGCATCATAATAGAGAAAGACATCCCAACTAGGTTGGCACCCCTAACTCTACCGATCATATAGAGCACACCTTAATACTATTAAAAATAAAAAAAAAGAATACAAAGAAATATGGGGGGACAAACCTTACCCATGAATAATTAATGAAACCTATAATTAGGTAAACCAAGCCTATTCCTGAAAAAATCTTCCTTAATAAAATCAGGAATAGCATCCCACCAAACTAAACCATAAACTCTAGTGCCATAACTAGCCAACTTGTCAGCACAATGATTTCCCTCTCTATAAATATGAGAGACAATGAATTGCATTTGCTTTGTGAGTAAGACACAATTGTTCCATCTATTTCTAATCTTCCAAGGGACAATGTTGTTGTTATCAAAAGCTGCCCCCACAAATTGAGAGTCACTTTCCAACCAAAGATAATGCCAACCCTTCTTGAAAGCAATCTCAATACAATCCATGGCTCCATGTAATTCGGCTAGCAGAGAAGATTGGGAACCAAGGTTGACTGTAAAACAACCTAAAAAAGCCGAATTACAATCTCTAAAAAGACCACCACAGGCTGCTGGACCAGGAGAACCAAGAGCAATGCCATCAGAATTACATTTCACCATGTTCCTTAATGGAGGATACCATTTTACCTTTTTTAACCGAGGAGCAGGGATAGGATGACATTGCACGTTGAAGCTCTTAATAAAAGAGAACTCAGATATTGAGTTAGACATTGTTCCTTTGCTGAACCAACCAGACAGAGAAACATTAGCATGGATTAAGGCCATTGCAGATCTGACTGGCACAAGCTTATTATCAAACCTTGCTTTATTTCTACAATGCCACACAGTATACATAATATCAAGGATACCTGCAATTATCATATCCTGAACCTATGAGCTCCAACCTTTATTGCAAATAGAGATAACAGCATCAAAGGAAGAATAATCAATTGAGCAGTTCAGATTATCATGAAAAGATAAGATTTACATCAAACTTGCTTTCAAAATAAAAAATCCAAAACATAAACCACTTCACTTCAAACTCAATTTTAACCAAATCAATTTTACAAAATCAATTTCATTCAAAATAACATTTATCAGATGCTTATCCAAACACACGTACGCTTAGTTCTTATTAGTAATGGGTTTCAAATTTAGATTAACCTCTTTTATTATACCTTTTCTCTCGTATTATATTATGCTATAAACAAACACAAAATTTTTTTTTTGGTCGGAATTTATTCAAGTTTAATTTTAAACTCAATTTTAACCAAATCAATTTTACAAAATCAATTTCATTCAAAATCACTTTTATCAAATACTTATCCAAACACACGTTTAGTTCTTATTGGTAATGGGTTTCGAATTTAGATTAACCTCTTTTATTATACCTTTTCTCTCGTATTATATTATATAATACTATAAACAAACACAAAATTATTATTATTTTTTGGTGGGAATTTATTCAAGTTTAATTTTATCTTTTCTTTTTTCTCTGCTAATATACACCTCTCACACAGGAAAACTTGACAAGACAGCAAGGGAAGAAAATAAATTTCAATCTCTCCACTGTCAATTCTTCTACTAGTTCCTGTTTATTAAATAAAAAATACTTTTTATTCAATAATCTCTTATTTAATATTAAAAATATTAAAAAATTTGTAGGTTACAATATCATGCTCTTTTGAGTTATTAATTTATTTTTTAAAATATGTAAATATAAAAAAATAATAAAAATAAGTAAGAAATATAAATGAATATACATGATACTATTAAATACGATACTTAATATTTGATGTTTAAATATCAAAATTCTTTTCCATAATTGTCACTCAGATTAAGTAAGATGTTTTAATTTCATAAATTATTTGTCAACATGGGTTTACTTGTCTAGTCAAGCATTCCACCAATCCACTCATCACTAGTGTAGAAAACGAATTCTACAACAGGTTTTTACTTCGATTCACTTGCAAACGATTTAACAAAAAAGATGGTGGCACTAGGGCATACTTGTTAAATTGAATTTTATAATGCTTCTTACCTCCCTTTTATCCTCTATTGGCTCCTTTTTTTTTTGATTCAAAAAAGGTTTAATTATTGAGTTAGTCCCTGAATTATTTGAGAATTTTCAATTAGGTCTCTAAACTGAAAAAGTTACTAATTAGGTCCTTGAACATATATAAAATTTTCAATTGGGTTCCTAAACTAAAAATTTTCAAATTGGGTCCCTGAATTTATATAAAAATTTCAATTAGGTCCCTAAAATAAAAAGGTGAATATATAAAATAAATAATATAAAATGATAGATGATGAAATTTAAAAAAATAATATTGTTTGACATAATAAAATGACAAAAGATGAATATGAGAGGAAAAAACTCACTATTTAAAATAAATAAATAAATAAAGCTTAGCGAGAAAACTATTGTTTAGCATAATAGAATCAAGTCTCTTGGCCCAGTGGTTGTAAGGCCTGCCCTGGGACACTCTAGGGGTCGACTCAGTTTGCTCCAGCGTTCGATTCCTGGCGGTGTTAAAATGATACTTGGCCAGCAGAAGCCACGCCCCACGAACAGTGATTAGTCATTCGTTGACAGCGTTGTGATGTTGGAAATTCAAGTGTGAGTGGTTAGTCCCACATTGGCTAGGAATGAGCTAAATAAAGGATATATAAGAGATGTGACCCATATACTCAATGCCTTAAGGTTTTGGGTGGAGATATGGTGTCTTGGTCTCTTGGTGGTCCTGGTCATTAGCCCATTGTTATTCCCAGTGTAACACCCTTCTCAAGCGCTACATAACAGGTTAATTAAAATTGGCTATATTCGAAAGGGGTGATTTTTCTTTTTCATAAGTCATAAATATAATTAGCTGGAATAAGGTAAAAGGTAAATAACATGTTTCATAATCATAATAAGATTATTAGTTCAAAAGTCACTTACATAAAAATGTAACCCAACTCATAAACAGAAGTCATAAAGATATACGAACTCAACATAAAGATATGGAGACGCAGCTCCTAAAATATAAGATAAGATACTTGGAGTCGCAGCTCCATAGACAGTTACATTAACTCCCAAACATACTCAACTGGCCAAACTAAAACAGAAGAGATAATCCTTTCTCATACATCTTGAGAAGGATAATGTGACACCTTGCTACCCCCACATGTTATAAATCATTAAAGATACAATTAATGAAATAAAAACATACATTTACTGAAATAATTAAAACATTTATCCATGTGTAGAAAGGTCCCATATGAACGAGTTCACAAACGCGGAAAATAAAAACCATGTTTAAACAATATAAACGAATGAAGAATAACAAACGTCCCAACCCGATGTCACAATAGAGCTGGTATAACCATTCCGTACATCACGGAAAAACAACTGAAACTAACTAAATAAAAGGAAAAGCCCTAACTATGAGCGGTGGCTCCTCAGAGTCACTCCTCTCCGGGCTGCTCGTCATCCTCTGCATGAAACCAAACATGCCAAACAAGAAAACAGAAAACGGGGAGTAAGAATCATGTAAACATATACGGCATGGAGATAGGAAGCAAGGTAAACAAACAAGCATGGCAACATCATAACATACATTAACATATACACATCATCATATATCATCATAATCAAAAACAGGTATGTTATGCAGTGCAATGCAACACTACTCCGCTACTCCATTATGCATGTGGATCCAACTAACTCAGGATGAACGACTTCGGAGTTACATATCCGTATTGGCCATAGAAGCAGCAACACCGGCAGTTCACCAAACCTCGGGTAGACCCCATGGATAGCCAACGCATCAAACCGTGGATGCCTTATCACGGGCGGCCACGGTCACCAAACCTCGGGTTACCTACCGTGGATGGCCAGATCACCGTACTCTCGGGTGATCTCCCCTATGTCGAACCTCCCCCTCAACCATCAACTCCAATGCTCTATGCATGGCACAACAACAAACAACAACAACCATCTCCTTTGCTCGGGTCAAAAATCTCACAAGACTTCAACATCAACATCATCATGCTTGGGCCAAAAAGCACCCAAGACTTAACATCATCAACACCTCGACCAATAAGCATCGATGCCACTTTGGCCAATAAGCACCAAAGTTATCAACGTGCGATAACCCAATGGTTATCGACATAATCATCTTATCATCATTAATTAACTTCATTAACCATTAATCGAGTTATCTAATCTTTATCATTGATTTATGTTGTTATCATAACGTTATTGGGGAAGATTGGGGTTAAAGCCCCTTAAGTCATTTAATCTCAGATTCTGTCCAGGGGGTGAGCACGGGCGTGCTTAACCCCAACACGGGCGTGCTGCCACTTAAGTGGAGCACGGTCCTACTTCCTTTTAGGCACGGTCGTGCTTAGCTGCACAGTCGTGCTCCTCTGCTGCACATCAGTGGTTAATGCGCGACCATTTTCCAGAATTAGCACAGCATCATGTTCATACCAAGATAATCAACATAAACATCGAGTGACATATATCACAAGCATATGAAATAACATACTAAACAGCCAAGAACATGTTATCACAAAACCAAATTAGCATATTTAATCATACATTCACATATGACAAATCGGGGTCATGGGAACCCCTTTACCTTAAACTACACCCACTGCCTAATGAATACACTATCATTCTCCCCATACCTGGATTGAAGGTTCCAACGTAAGCTCCTAATAGTAAACTGGTTCCGTCCCTTAGAGCGGCTCAATCCACAACCAAGTCTTGGTTAAACAAAAACACAAACTAATCAGTTCCCAATTTATAAACATGAAAAAGAAACAGAAAGGGAAGAAACCATTACCAAAACAGATCGGTACTGACAAGGAGGGATCTCCCAAAGGTCTCCAAAACTCCAAGAACTGGTTGAGTTAGGTGGAAACAGAGAGAGACACTATTCTGGCCGGACTAGGTGATGGCTGACGTCAGAAATTAGGGTTCAAACGTAACCCTCGATTTCTGCGCCACCTATAAATAAGCTGCACTTAAGCACGGTCGTGCTCCTCAGCAAGCACAAGCGTGCTGGACTTAGAGTCTATGAGACGCGATCCGTCCATTGAGCACGGGCGTGCTTGCTGTTGAGCATGGGCGTGCTGGTAAATGAGCACGGGTGTGATCATGTACCAGAGAGGGACATGAAATAACCAAAGTTAACATAAGAAGGGGGCTGAATTGTGTTTACCAACTTTTTTGGGTTACTTAAAAAGATTTTCACATGCACAACAAGCAGAACTTAGATTAGAGAAAATCAGACGAGTGATACATCTAATATTCAGACAGAACACGCAAGCAAACAGAGAATAGTAAAACAGAGTTTGATATTCACAATATTAACTCCCCAAGTTAAAAGCTTAAACAGAATAATACTTAAGAAAAATAAAGAGATAAGGGAAGAGGAATATCACTCAAGAGTTTTATACTGGTTCACCCCATAATCCACGGGGCTACATCCAGTTTCTTGGCAACACCAAGTTTCCACTATAACTGAGTAAATTACAGTACAAGTATTCTTTGTACACCTAGCCTCTTTAGGCTCAACACTCAAACAAGTATTCTTTGCTCACCTAGTCTCTTCAGGCTCAACACAGTAAGGAATGAAAAGGTTTTTTGTAATTAATACAACTTGCAAGTCTTTCAGATCACACTCAAAGAGTGGAATAAATATGAAGTATGAAAGACTACGAATTAATATCAAATGATTGAAAGTGTAGTCAATGAAAGAATGAAGAAGTTAATGAAGAGATTAAATGCTTCTGCGCAGTGTTCTTAATGATATTCAACTTCTTGTCTTCATCTTCATTGTTTGGTTTATTTAAAGACTTCAATCAAGAGATTCGTTTAGACACAGCATCAGAAAGTATGTTCTTCTGATTTGAGCTTTTGAGACACCATTAATGACAAAGAGTTGTTCTGTATAAACATTAAATGCTTGGGAACGTTGAGCTTTGACAAGGTTGTACAAGAGTACACTTTATTCTAAGTAGCTATTGTTTCAGAGTATGCAGCAGCAGGCTTCTTGTACTTGTAGCAGAGAGCTTTCCTATTTTAGTGCAACAGTCAGTTCACTTTCCAGAAAGCACTTTTACTTTCTACTAAAACAGCTAAAAAGTCACTGTTGTGGTTTATTCCTTAAAATCTTTAAACAATTGTTCTTTTTTTTTGTGTCCTTTGAGCTATTGTCCAGAGGTCTTTGAGATCCTTAAGGAAGGCATCAAATTTGAATAAGGTGACTTGAACTTCATTTCTGACAAACTGACATCATAACGGTGTTGGAAATTTAGACGGGTGAAAGACAATCCAAAAAGTAGATGGGTGATTAAGCTGTCCAAAACTAGACGGGTGATCATGCAGTCCAAAACTAGACGGGTGCTAGCGTATTCCAAAAACTAGACTAGTGATCCACTGAGTCTGTTTCAGACAGATGCTTCTTGACACGTTATTAAGTAAACTCAGATCTTGACAGAGCGTTGACTTGGTCTTTGATTGAATTCCAGACGAGTGTTTTCAAACAAGTCTAAAAACTGAGCTCTACTAAAAAGTAGATGAGTCAGAAAATAGACGAGTGACCTTAAGTCTGTTTTCCTGCACACTTATCAGATATGTCAGTAATTTCACATGGTTCAATATTATCATACTTAATCTATTTGGAATCATCAAAACTTAGAGAATCTACACATGAAATGTGTCTCACACTTATGAGGTCTCAACATTCTCCCCCTTTTTGATGATGACAAATAGCCTTTCTGATTTTATTGAACATAAAAAAAAAGATAACAGAAAAATTTCCCAACAGATATAATTGTTCACAGTATGTTATGCTCCCCCTTAGTTTATGCATCAGATAAAAGAATATTTAGAGCAAAAATAGGGTATCATAGCAGATAAATATATTTAATCAAATTACATCAGAGCAACCATAACTTTTGGAAAATAAAGGCACAAAGTCAGAAATAATTTTCTTATTTTTCTATTATATTTCCTCCCCCTTTTGGCATCAATCAAAAAGTAAGTAAAACAGATATATTAAGACAGATAGCCAAAAGAAATACCAAAATAACAATTCATTTCATGTAACCAGAGTCAGAAATGTTACAAGTGATAGACATCACTGACTAGTACATTGCATGACTCAAGAAGGAAATGAAAAAGGCTAAGTCCTAAGATCTAAGAACTAGGGCTTCCTTGGCTTTTGAAGAAAGCGTCCATCATCTTCTGCATTGCTTGCTACTGAGCTAACATCTGAGCTTGAAATGCAGCTTGCTGAGCAATTGCTTCATCCTGTCTTTTGATGATAGTCTGTAAACTCGAAGACATTTCATCTAGCCTCTGATGGGAAGCAGGATCATAAGCAAATACTGGAGTAGTAGAATCTATTGTGGCCATTGTAGTTGCAGATGCGGATGGAGGGGGTGGACTAGGAGGAGGATTAGGAGGTAACTCTTCAACAATAATGTGGTCCTTAGGCGGAGGGTCTAGAACAACATTGGTTGAGAGAGTTGTGACGAAATCATTATTTGGATAGAATTCCTCTGGAAAAGTATGAATTTGTTCATGATGAAGAGGAGAACTTACTACAAAAAGAAGAAATTCATAAGATCTCCTAACGATATTTATGTGAGTAAGAGGAGTAGATTCAGGGAAGTTTAACAAAAAGAAAGGGAAAACCATGAAGAAGGGAGGGATTGTGTAAATGGAAAGTGAAAAAGGGTAAACAGCATAGGCTTGGCTACTATGGTTGGAATGCAGACTTTTTCTTCTTCCTTCAATCCCAAGCTTGAACCACATCTCCAGTAAATGTCTCTGACTTTCAGAAACTGATGATGAGTCTCAGTGGTCAGAAGCTTCTTCCAGAACTTGCATTTGCTGTCATTGATCTTGATGAGACAAAATTGTTGATCTCCAGGCAAGTCAATGATCTTCTGCTTTCCTTTCAAAGTCATGGAGTTAGGCATTACTTTGATGTCAGTTGAAGGCTTCATGGAGATATGTGGATTGAAAAGCCATTTTCCTACAGGCTTCTGTTTTCCGGCAAGCTTTACAAGCTGCCTTTTAGCTTCAAGTGAGGCAATGACATCCAAGTCCTTGCTATTGAGGAAGTTGGAGCATGATTCATCTATGGAAGAGAATGGAGTGGTTCTGGAAGATAGGTTATATGGAGGTATAGAGGCTAAAGGAAGAGGGTTGTGTCTTGTTTCAGAGAGTAAATCTGGAAAGACTATTCTCAGAGGGACTTGGCACTGGTTTGTAATGTAATCAGGGGTTAGTATTTTGGGTGAAAGTGGAGGAGGAGTGGGATTGTCAAAATATGTGAAGTCATTGACATCCTCAATGAGAAGAGTGTCAGTATGGTGAGATGTTTGTGGTGTGGAAGGTTTTGATGAGTGAGTTTCAGACATGTGAGTTTCTGAGATGGTAGGGTTGGGTTCAGAAGTGGGATGGATAGGGTCAAAAATAGAAGTTTGATGGATGTGTGATGTGTGTAATGGAGTTGGAATTTTTGGTGAGGTAGGTGGAGTGGGGATTTTTTGTTGTGGTTGAGGTGATGGTGTTCTTTGTAGTGGTGGTGTTGGTGCATTTTATGGTGACATAGCAGGTAATGGTGATGAAGGTTGTGGAATGGAAGTTGTTGTGGTTGTTTGTTGAGGTTGAGAAGATGATTCGCTTTGAGGTGAGGGCGATGGTGAGGGAGTAGGAAGCAAGACAATCTTCCTCTAGGCCACAGTAGTTCTCTTTCTCTTAGGGATCACAGTCTCTTCTGGTTGAGACTCCCCCTCATCTTGCACGACTCTCTTCCTCTTGAAGACTTTTGTTATACTAGGTGCAATAGGAGCAGAAGCAGCAGCTTGCTCAGAAGATTCAGCAACAGGTTTAACAACCTGAGAGGCATCAGCAGCAGGTTTGCCTTTTGCTTCAACTGTTGACTGAGTAACTTTCCTCTTCTTCCTCTGAAGTTGAGAACTTTCTTCTTCAACTGGTTCCTCAAAAGGGTCAGCCTTAACAACAGGAACACTGAGCCTTTCACTAGCAGGTGCAGCAGATGATGATGCTTCAGCAGTAGAAGGTTCAACTATAGGTTGAAGTTGTACCTTCATCAAAGATAGTGTCTTTGAAGTTATCGCTGTGCAGAGATCAGCATTGGAGCCTTTTGACATGTTTTTCAAAGAATTAGCCCTGAAGACTCTTGTCATAAGCATGCCATAGGGATATCCACCCTTGCATTTTCCTTTCACAGTCATTCCATGTGTCTAAAAATTAAATCTATGATATTTATTTTGATTCTTTGGACTAAGTGATAGATAGCAAATTTTTATATCTTACTCACATGATCCCTAGAGCCAATTTTAGGTATCACACGGTTAATTAAGAGTACATGAAGAAATCTTGCCTTAGGTGTTAGGTACTTTGAATCAAAGTTCTTTGGCTTAGGAACTCCATACACTATGAGGTTTACAGCCATCTCGCCACCTTGACTTTTCATCCAGCTCTTGTCGTACCCAGCTCCTTCTCAAGGGAATTTAATCACTTCAACGAGTAACTCGTGAGTAATGAAGACGTGGTCCTCATCTACGTCTCCAGAAAGCATGAAGGTTGTACTGTCCTTGGTGACTATAGAGTTTTTTCAGAAATCCCCAACCAAGGAAGGAAAAACATCTTCCTTAATTTGGAATAATGGTAGCCACCTAGCATAAGTAATTTCAGGCTTAACATCCAGTCCCTTGTTCTTCAGCTCAGTGAAGTTAGGAACCCTTCCAGGGTGTACTTTCTTTTGTTCTGTTAGAGAAAGTCCAGATTTTTCAGCAACTTCTTCAAGAAAACTTTTGGGTTCCATCATTTCAGAAGAGAAGATTTTTAGTGTTTGGAAAGGAACGGTTTTGAGAGAATGAAGATGAAGAGAATTCAGAGAGATATTGTGAGTGAGAAATTGTGAGTGGATAATTTTGAAATGACACTTGTTGCTTTTGTTAAAACTCATGAGTGCCTTTTGCGTTGGGAACAAGGAGAGGGAGAGTTGCCATAAATATCAATCAATCAATTTGAAAATACAGTTGTTAATATAATGAAAAGTTTTTCAGAAAAGGAGGGAAAATGCAATGTACACGTGTCTCAGTCAAGGTTTAGTACTAAGTGCTTTTAGCCACATCATCAGACGCTTGGCTAAAGTAGACGAGTGAAGCATAGAGAAAATAGACGAGTCAAGCGGATATAAAATTTAGACAAGTTAATTTTCAAACATATCAGCAAACACTCATTCAGACACATTATGCATATTAAGATTCCTTCTAATAAAAACAAATCGATCTTAACTTAGAGGTTTAGTAAAGATGTCTGCCCACTAATAATCAGTGTTTACAAACTTAATTTCAAAAACGCCTTTTTGAACATAATCTCTAATAAATGATGCTTTATTTCTATGTGCTTTGCTCTAGAATGTTGTATGGGATTCTTAGATAAATTAATAGCACTAGTATTATCACGCCAAATAGGTATATTATGCTCAAACATTGAATAATCTTCAAGTTGATATTTTACCCAAAGCAGTTGTGAACAACAACTAGCTGCAGATATATATTCAGATTCAGCAGTTGATAGAGCAATGGTACTTTGCCTTTTGCTTGACCAGGAGATCATGTTTGCTCCAATGAAGTGACATCCTCCACTGATGCTTTTTCTATCAATTCTATCTCCAGTAAAATCAGCATCACAAAATCCAGCTAACCTGAAATCTTCATTTTTCTTATATAATAAACCAAGGTTAGTGGTTCCAATCAAATATCTGAAAATTATTTTAACAGCCTTATGATGAGATTCTTTAGGATCTGATTGAAATCTAGCACAAAGACAAACACTGAATTGAGTATCAGGTCTACTAGCAGTTAAGCATAGAAGAGATCCAATCATACCTCGGTAGACAGTTTGATCTACCATTTTACCTTCCTCATCCTTGTTTAGATTAACTATTGGATGAATAGGAGTACTCATAGGCTTTGAAATTTCCATTTTGTAGTTTTCATAAGCTCCTTGGTGTACTTTTGTTGATGGATATAGATTCCATCACTAGACTGTTTTATTTGAAGACCAAGGAATAACTTCAATTCTCCCATCATGCGCATCTCAAATTCAATCTGCATCAACTCAGAGAACTCTTTGCAGAGCTTTTCATTAGTAGAACCAAATATAATATCATCAACATAAATCTCTACTACTATGAAATCTTTCTTTCAGCATTTCTTGAAAAGTGTAGTGTCTACTTTTCCTCTAATGAAATTATTTCCCATTAGATATGTGTTTAGCCTATCATACTAAGCTCTAGGAGCTTGTTTGAATCCATATAAAGGTTTCTTAAGCTTATACACATAGTGGGGATTTTCAGAATCCTCAAATCTAGTAGATTGCTTGACATAAACTTCCTCCTCAATTATTCCATTTAGAAATGCACTTTTAACATCCATTTGATAAAGAGTTATATCAAGTTGTGCAGCATATGACATGAGAATTCTAATTGCTTCTAATCTAGCTACAGGTGCAAAGGTTTCAGTGAAATCAATACCTTCCTATTGATTATACCCTTGAGCAACTAGTCTTGGTTTGTTTCTTACCACTTTTCCATCTTCATCCAGTTTGTTTCTAAACACCCATTTGGTTCCAGTAATAGTTTTCTCTTTGGGATTAGAAACTAGATTCCAAACTTCATTTCTCTTGAACTGATTTAGTTCCTCTTGCATGGCTAGAATCCAGCTTTAATCTTGCAAGGCTTCTTCACTCTTTTTGGGTTCCAAATCTGATATGAAGGCCATGTTGTTGTTTTCATTGAGAGCAGATCTAGTTCTAACTCCTTGAGATGGACTTCCAATGATAAGATCTTCTAGATGATAGGTCCTGAATTTCCAATCTTTCTTCAAACTCTGAATTTTAGACGCATCAGCACTTGTCTGAATTTTAGACACGTCTACTTTTGACTTGTCTGAAGATTCTTCCACTACAGGATTAAGTTCAATACCTGCAACATCGTCCTCTAGATCTGATAGTTCCCTATCTGTCTTCAAACCATCATTAAACTTTGCATGAATTTATTCTTATATAACATAAGTTCTAGAATTAAAAATTCTAAAAGCTTTGGAAATTTCAAAATATCCAATAAATATGCCTTTATCTATTTTAGAGTCAAATTTACCAATATGATCTTTTGTATTAAGAATATAACATTCACATCCAAATGCATGAAAATATAATATGTTGGGTTTTCTACCTTTCCACAATTCATAAGGAGTCTTATTTAGGATATGTCTAATCAGTATTCTGTTTTGCATATAATAAGCGGTGTTAATGGCTTCTGCCCAAAAGTACTTCGGAAGATTATTTTCATTGAGCATTGTTCTTCCCATCTCTTGAAGAGGTTTGTTCTTTCTCTCAACCACTCCATTTTGCAGAGAAATTGTGAGAAATACCATTTTCCTCACAGAACAGTTTGAACTGCTCATTTTCAAATTCTCCTCCATGATCACTTCTAATAGAAGAAATGCAAAAACCTTGCTCATTCTGTACTCTTTTACTGAATACAGTAAAGACCTTATAAGACTCATCCTTGTGGGTTAAGAAGAGTGCCATGTAAATCTAGAATAGTCATCAACTATGACAAAACCATATTTCTTTCCACCTAGGCTAGCTACACTGACTGGTCCAAACAGATCCATGTGTAACAATTGCAAAGGTCTAGAGGAGGTGACTTCTTTCTTGGATTTGAAACTTGATTTTACTTGTTTACCTCTCTGACATGCATCACACAAAATATCTTTCTTAAAAGAAATATCAGACAATCCTCTCACAAGGTTATGCTTTTTTAATTTAGAAATTTGTTTCATACTAACATGTCCTAGTTTCTTATGCCATAGCCACTTTTCATCCTCTTTAGACATAAAGCATGTTACACTTTGATCTGAAAGTTCAGACAGGTCAATCTTATACAGATTGTTTTGCCTTTTGGCAGAAAAGAGGGTCTTTCCACTACTGTCATTGACTATGCATGCATCCTTAGAAAAGGATACAGAAAATCCACTATCACATAATTGACTTATGCTAAGCAAATTATGTTTTAACCCTTTCACATGTAAAACATCACAGATAATAGGCAAGGGAGGTTTACCACAAATTTTACCTACACCAACAACTTTTCCTTTCTGATTGCCACCAAAAGTTACTTGTCCACCTTTCTTAGGTTGGAGGTCTAGGAACATAGACCTTTCTCTTGTCATATGTTGTGAGCATCCACTGTCCAGGTACCATGACAGGTGTTTCTTTTGTCCTGTTAAGTAAGTCTGCAACAGGAATGATCATGGACTTTGGTACCCATATTTTCTTGGGTCCATTTCTGTTAGTATAAGGAGTGTGTGAAGACTTCTTTCCCTTTTTGTGGATACACTTAGACATGATATGTCCAGCTTTTCCACAGTATGTGCATATAGGTTGATTTGAACTAACTGACACAGATTTGACAGCTATTTTTGAGAACTTTGTTGATCCTTTATGATGTTCTTGACTGGAATATCCTATACCTTCTTTGTTAAGGGAGTGCCTCTGACTTCCCAAAAGTTTAGTCAGATTATTTGTACCATTAAGAAACTTGGTAAGATTTAAGGTGAGCTCTTCTACTTTCTGTTGAAGTTTACTAACTTCTTCAGAAGATAGGGTTTCAACTGAGATCTCAGCTTTAGACTTTTCAGTCTTAAGCATACTATTTTCTTCAGCTAACTTTTCACACTCTTGAGATTTCTGTGTATACTCATTTGAGAGTTTAACATACTGTCTTTTGAGGGATTTGAAAGCTTTAGACATATAGTTGGATTCCTCCAATAGTTCATCATAGGCATCATTCAATTTCTCAAGTTCAGAATGTACCTCAATGTCTGATTCAAGATCAGTATCTGCCATAAGACAGAGATTTGCTTCAAGATCCTTGATCAGCCTCTGGCTCAGCTAGTTTTATGACTAGTATGACCGTGGTTTTGTGCTAATTATATATCGTTTTCGCCCAAATTAGACTTGATTGTCTTCAAGCAGCATTTTGAGTCTCTATAGTATTTTTAGGTTAATTTAGCTGATTTAGAGTCGAATAAAGTACTTACTGTTAATCCTTGTTTTCAGGTAATAAAAAGAAGCAGTTCTGGAGTTTTTCGCCCCGCGAGAGGCTATTCGCCCCGCGAACCTGAAGGCTAACTGTGCCAGAAAATGCAAACCTTTCTGTGTCGCCTCGGGAACCATTTCTTCGCCTCGTGAGCCTGGAAGTCAGAAAGCACCACGGTTAGCTCCTGATGCTCATCACGGGCATAAAAGAAGACTCTTCCATTCCTCGCCTCGCGAATACTAAGCTCGCCTCCCGATAAAGCCAAACACTGAAGACTGTTCATAATATTCGCCTCACGAATGTATGCTCGCCTCGCGAGCTCGCGGAATCCAGAATCTGTATTTAAGTCTGTTTTAGTGCAGAACTGAGGGTCTTCTCAATCTTCTCTTTTTCTTTTCTTTTCACAGTTGCGGATGCAACAGTGGGTTTAGGTTCATGTTTGTAATGGAGAACTAGTCTCCTTTGATTAATCTGCTGCGATTGGGTTCCATTGATGCTTGAGGTTTGGTAATTCCTAGACTTAATGCTATTCTCTTTCAATATCTGTTCTGTATGTTCTGTTTACTTAATTCAGGATTATATAGGATAGGTATTGATTTGTTTCGATGATTGTATGTTCCTATACTTAATCGCGTTTGCTTAATTCGCGTGTGTTCGTTCATGTTCGCTTAGTTCATGAGTGCTTCACCCCGTTTGCTTAATTCGGGAATAGGAACATATGTCTCGTAGCATTGATTTCGCTTGTTAATTGATGCTACAATCGAAAAGGGTTTAGAATCTGCTTAGGGCATGGAATTATGTAAACCAATGATAGTGGGAAACCGAGAACAGTAGGTTAATCGCTTTAGTTTATTTGGTAATTATTTAGTTTGCATTGTCTTTCTGCTTTGTTTTCTTTATTTAATTTCAAATCCAAAACCCCCCAATTCTGACTTTTTCTGTTAACAACAACCCAAGAGTCCTTGTGAGACGATACTCGAGTTGTCGCACTTTCCCTAACTACATATTTTTACAAACCGCTCGCTTTTTGACGCGTGCGCGACAGCGTGTCAAAATTGGCGCCGCTGCCGGGGAACTCTTGTTGTTATTAACAGAAAATAAAATTTAAAAAAAAAATCTGCTGACTTGGTCTGATTGTGAATCTACCCATGGATGATTATATGCAAGGTTATATGCCTAATGTTAACTATGAACCACCATGCATATATTATCCTGACTCTCCTGGTTTGATACACCGATTGCCAAGGTTTAGTGGTCTTGCAGGTGAGAACCCGCTGAAGCATCTGGAAGAATTCCAGGCTGCTTGTTCTACACTTTTGAGACCTGAAGGATTAACGGAAGACCATATCAAGATGAGAGCCTTCCCATTCTCACTTGAAAGTGCTGCGAAGGATTGGTCGTATTGTCTCGAGCCGAATTCCATCTCAACCTGGTTTGATTTGAAGAAAGTCTTCCTGTTGAGATACTTTCCTGCCTTCAGAGCTGCATCAATCAGGCACAACATTGCTGGGGAAACCATCCAAACCCTTGGTATGGGGACTCACAACTGATTTTACCGCTGACACCACCACAGAATCCTCCCCAAGTGACCACCTCTGCACCTTCTGGACCTTCACTAGAGGACATGTTCAAGCAAATGACTTCACAAATGACTACGCTTTTTCAGCAGCTAGTTGGACAGTTTCAGGCCTGGCAGGCACAATTTCAGCAGCGAACGGATGCTAGTAATCAAAATTTACAGACACAGATTGGACAGCTTGCTACTTCAATGAATGCCATGCAACAAGCTCAAGGATCAGAACCCTTGACTAAGGAGATTGAAAGGAAGAGGCATATGGAGGACATCCATTCCGCCATGCTAGAGGATGATGAAGAAATTCCGGAATTAGATGATTCATTTGGGTCCTATGCATGTGTCAATTGTGATGGGAGAAATACCTATGTGGTGCGTGCTGAGGTTACTGCATATACAGAAGGTGATGAATCTGGTAATGCAGTGGATGGGAATTGTGCAGAAGATGAAGCAGCGCCAGTGACCCTCTCTACCTATTTGCCACCTCCCCCTGTGGAACCACTAGTGACGGAGTTCAAGCCTCTGGATTTTGCACCCTTGGATATAAAGGCACCATGGCCAGTCCAAGGGGTTGAACCCCATTTTTATTGGGAGGACTTTGTTGAGAAAGAGGTCAACTTTGACCCGAAGGGGAGCACTAGTGCAGAAAAGGGATTTTACATCGGAGTTTACACATCGGTTTTTAAGAAACCGATGTGTAAAACGAGGCGGTGGCATTTTTGAAATTAAAACCAAATTATTACACATCGGTTTATAAATAACCGATGTATAAAAGTACAAAGAAAAAAAAAAGAAAATAAAATCTTACTTTTACACATCGGTTTCTATATAACCGATGTAGAAAAGTATAAAGAAAAAAAAAGAAAATAAAATCTTACTTTTACACATCAGTTTCTATATAACCGATGTAGAAAGAAAAAAAAAGAAAATAAAATCTTACTTTTACACATCGGTTCCTTATAACCGATGTAGAAAATTATAAAGAAAAAAAAAGAAAATAAATATTACTTTTACACATCGGTTTTAAGTAACCGATGTATAAAATTTAAAAGAAAAAAAATCAGAATTTAAAAGTTTAATGTTTACACATCGGTTTCTGAATAACCGATGTGTATAAGATGTTTAACACATCGGTTTTAGGTATAACCGATGTGTAATAGTCCCAATTTTTCCTTTTCCCTCCTTCGCTTACGCGCATTATCCCATTCTTTCAGAAAACCCCATTCTTTCCTCCTCCGCGACCTAGTTCCCCTCCTCCCCCAAACATCAACTCACCACTACCGCCGCGAGCACCACCACAACCCTAACCTGACCTGCATTTTTCGTGCAGCCCTTTGCACCACCACCGTGTGTGCCTCTCTCATACCTTCATCGTCGCGACCATCATCTCTGGTGAGTCTCTTCTCTTTCTACTCTGATCTTCTCTCATCTATCTACTCTATCTTTGAAGCTTCAATGTCATTCTCTCCTTTCTCATTGAAGCTATCTGTCTCATTGAAGCTTCGGCCGCCACTTCTCTTCCCTTCTCCACTCCGCTCAGTTGCGCAATAAGAACCCTAACCGCGTGAACCTTAACAGAGAGTAGTTTTGGCATTAGGTCTTCCCAATTCCCTACCCTTAAGTGTAGTAGTTCAATTGGTTTATGTTTTCAATGTTCTTGTTATTCAGCTCAGTCATATTGTTTTTAATCTGTTTCTTTTTATTTTTCTTTTAACAATTCTAACTTGTATTCTTGTTTCCTACCTTTAAGAATCCCGGAAATCTTCTCTGCTTCAGACCTGAGCTTCTTCAGAAGAAACTTCTACTTCTGTAGATGCTAACGAGTTGTTCACAGATTTGAAGGAAAAGGCAAGTCCAATTTAATTTTTTCCTGAACTTCTTTTTGGCAAATCCACAATCTTGCGATTCCAATATATTAGGTATCTGCATCGTATGTTAGTCGATCAGGGTAACCTCGCCCTTTATGGGTTCATTGACCCCATGTTCATTCAGGGTGATGTTCTCGTAGCATCGGAAGACCCGGTCACTACCATACGTGATATACTTGCCCGAGACGATCATCAATTCTATCTTGCGCCTTATCTCAATAAGTAAGTACCGGTTATTAATTTAAGTATAACTATATATGACTTACAGTCACTCATTGTTCCGCAAATACAGCAAGCATTGGCAACTGTTGCTCTTGTACCCAAGAATGAACGTCGTGGTCTTCTTCTGCTCATTGGGACATAAGCCGGCGAATCAACTGAAGACGATCATCGAAACGTAAGCGTTAAAATACTTTATAATCAGTAATGCAGTTGTTTTAATTATCTGAAATCTATTATATATACTTTAATTAATGTTTTTGTCATGATAGGTCTATTAATGCATCCCACATGCAGCGTTTTGAAATGCGTACTCGGGCTATCAGATGGATTATTCCCAGCGTAAGATATTTATTAGTTCAAATGCATCAAATGCAGTGGGTACAATAATTGATTTCTATTTTATTTAATTCCTCATATTCTAATTGGGTTTCATTTGTACGTAGTCACGTATACAACGTGGGTCATGGGAATGTGGCTACTATGTGATGCAGTGGATGTTGGAAATTATCTCCTCCGGGATCACTGAAAGATGGAGTGAGGTAAATGTTAATTGACACAATTAGAAGTAATAGTATAGATTCGTTATATGTTTTATGTTAGTTTATTACTTAAAAGATATAATCTTTTGTCCAATTAAACTTGCAGATATTCAACAATCCATCTCCATTGTATCGATTCGACATCAACATCATAAAGAGGCGTTGGGCAACTTTCTTTCTTGAAGTGTACCACCCATAGTTTGTATATATGTAGTTAGTTTAAAAACTTATCATATACTAGCTATATTGTACGTACCTTTGACTGAGGATATGTATTAGTGCTCCGGTCTGGTTCAATTCTTCTTCTCTCGTGTTTTGATGTAGCTTTTATAAAGTGTTGTTTTCATTCATTCGAAATTAATTAGGTCTGATGCCCTCTGTTTTCAGATTCTGTGCTCACTAGTCATTTGATGAAATGTCAGTATTTTTAACCATATGTGTAAGAGCTAATTGGCTGTGCTAAGAAAATTGAATGAAGTATGTTTTGCTTTTGAATGATTGTGTCAAAACTGGTTTGGTGTTCTGTTGTTGTTTCTTGTTTGATCGAGTCTTGCTGGTTTGTTTATTGATCTGCATTAGTGAAACAGGAATGATTGAAATATAAATAATAATTTAAAAAAAATGAGATTTTACACATCGGTTCTCAATAACCGATGTGTATATTTAACTTTCTACATCGGTTTTGCTTAAAACCGATGTGTAAATTTAACTTTACACATCGGTTCTTTAGAAAACCGATGTAGAAAGTCAATTTTACACATCGGTTTTAAGCAAAACCGATGTAGAAAGTTAAATTTACAACTGCTTATCAATTGTTAAATTAATTTTACACATCGGTTAGTATAAAACCGATGTTTAAAATATACTTTACACATCGGTTTTAAAACCGATGTGTAAAGTGGCAATAAACCACATCGGTCGTTTCCACATCAGTTTCAAAACCGATGCGGAAAGCCAAAAATAACCGACGTGGAATCCCTTTTGTGCACTAGTGGAGTGAGAAGTCCGCCGCACTTGGCGGAGTCACCATAATTGTCAAGCACTCACTCCCGTATCAAGGCTGCAAGTCGTGGAAGCATGGAATGAGTTTTCGTCCTTTGGCTATCACTTGGGCCTTATGTTACAAGCAGTGGGATCCTGGTGGAACCGCCCGCCAATGAGTTTTCTCTAAACCCTTTCCTTTTTAATTATCTTTGCTTTGTTTTTGTTTTGTTTTCTTTTAGCTCTTGAATAATTTGAGAAGATCAAGAGTTTGTGTGTTGAGTCTTGAGTCAGCAAGCTTGATTAAGTTTTGATTGAATTTTGCATAGATGGATTGCATGCTATGTGTTGACTGTTTTACCCCTATAGGTTTTGAAATTGAAAATTTAATCCCCACTTGAAAAATTTAAAAATTGAACTTTGAGATATTCTGTTATGATTGCATGATTTATGATAAGTTTGGGGTGATAGGATGCACACACTAGGGATTGAATCTCTGTCAAACAATTTGCAAAAATGTCCAGGTGAGGATTTGAGCCTCCAACATGTTTTTTAACTGTGTGAATCACTTTTGAGCTGCACTTTCCCGAATTTGCTTGAATCTCTTTATGGTTTGCATGTCTATGTGTTTGCATCAGATGATTTAGGCATTTTCTTTGTAAATAACCACTTGGCCTGAAAAGAACTTATTCCTAATGCATGTTCCCTAGTTAACCCATTGAGCCTAATAAGCCTATTGTTTCTTGATGACCTTATGTTATGAGCTTAAAATCTGAAAAACCATGTTAACCCGATCTTAGGATTAGGAGAGCATGGAAGCTTAGCAAGAGAGGGGTTGTAAGAAACTAAGTTTGGGGTGGCTACAAGGATATGATGTGTTGTTTGGGATTGAGAAAAAATATATATATAATAAAAAGGTTGAAGCCAAAGGGCAAGAAAAAAAAAGGAAAATAACAGGGAAATAAAAAGAACAAAAATGTCAAAAATGGTATCAAAGGAAAAAGGCTGTAGTCACCCAAAAGCATAAAGAAAAATGGAAACGGAAATTGAGTGGAAATTCAAAGTGTAAAAAAGTTTCATGCTCTCTTAGTTCCTAGGGACTTAAGCCTAGTTCCTTTGTATATCCTACCCTTAGCCAGGCCCCATTACAACCTTTAAAAGACCTTTTGATGTTGCATGCATGTTTTCCGTGGGAACCATTTTGAGATGAAAATTAAATTCATGGGAAGTGCTCTTGAAAAGTGAAATTGAGTGAAATGTTGTTAGCCTAGACAAACTGAGCGATTGAGTGAAACACTGAATACCCTTGTGAGGAAGGCAATTGTTTGAATTTGGTGGTCTCCCTTTTGTGTGTAACTTGGATCCCTAACTTAGATTAATGAATGCATGAATGATGAAATTCTCAAATGTTTAGAATGAATGCATGTGGGGATTGCTTTGTTTGAAATGGGGGACATTGAAGGAAAAAGTATTTTGATGAGTTGCTTGAAATTTGTGCAAAGTTGATTGAAATCTTTTAAGCTTGCCATGTCTTGAGTCTTTTTGAGTTTTTGTTTGCTTGGGGACAAGCAAAGTTTAAGTTTGGGGTATTTTGATCAGCCTCTAGCTCAGCTAGTTTTATGACTAGTATGACCGTGGTTTTGTGCTAATTATATATCGTTTTCACCCAAATTAGACTTGATTGTCTTCAAGCAACATTTTGAGTCTCTAGAGTATTTTTAGGTTAATTTAGCTGATTTATAGTCGACTAAAGTACTTACTGTTAATCCTTGTTTTCAGGTAATAAAAAGAAGCAGTTCTGGAGTTTTTCGCCCCGCGAACCTGAAGACTGACTGTGCCAGAAAATGCAAACCTTTCTGCGTCGCCTCGCGAGCCTGGAAGTCAGAAAGCACCACGGTTAGCTACTGATGCTCATCACGGGCATAAAAGAAGACTCTTCCATTCCTCGCCTCGCGAATACTAAGCTCGCCTCGCGATAAAGCCAAACACTGAAGACTATTCATAATATTCGCCTCGCGAATGTATGCTCGCCTCGCGAGCTCGCGGAATCCAAAATCTGTATTTAAGTCTGTTTTAGTGCAGAACTGAGGGTCTTCTCAATCTTCTCTTTTTCTTTTCTTTTCACAGTTGCGGCTGCAACAGTAGGTTTAGGTTCATGTTTGTAATGGAGAACTAGTCTCCTTTGATTAACCTACTGCGATTGGGTTCCATTGATGCTTGAGGTTTGGTAATTCCTAAACTTAATGCTATTATCTTTCAATATCTGTTCTGTATGTTCTGTTTTCTTAATTCAGGATTATATAGGATAGGTATTGATTTGTTTCGATGATTGTATGTTCCTATACTTAATCGCGTTTGCTTAATTCGCGTGTGTTCGTTCATGTTCGCTTAGTTCATGAGTGCTTCACCCCGTTTGCTTAATTCGGGAATAGGAACATATGTCTCGTAGCATTGATTTCGCTTGTTAATTGATGCTACAATCGAAAAGGGTTTAGAATCTGCTTAGGGCATGGAATTATGTAAACCAATGATAGTGGGAAACCGAGAACAGTAGGTTAATCGCTTTAGTTTATTTGGTAATTATTTAGTTTCCATTGTCTTTCTGCTTTGTTTTCTTTATTTAATTTCAAATCCAAAACCCCCCAATTCTGACTTTTTCTGTTAACAACAACCCAAGAGTCCTTGTGAGACGATACTCGAGTTGTCGCACTTTCCCTAACTACATATTTTTACAAACCGCTTGCTTTTTGACGCATCCGCGATAGCGCATCAATCCTCTCCTTAACTTTCAATGGAGCTTTCATCAAGATCTTCCCACGTGGCCATCATTCATTTCTTCTTTTTGTTGAAGAACTTCTTAGGAGATTGCTTCATGAGTCGAGGGCATTCTGCCTTGATATGACCAGGCTTCTTACATTGATAGCACACAATGGCATTCCTGTCATTAGATCCACCATCTTTGTTGTATTTTTCTTTGTTGAAATGCCTGAAAGGTTTGTCCCATCTGAAGTTTCTTTTCTTCCAAAGCTTTTTCATCTTTCTGGTGAGAAGAAAAAGTTCATCATCTTTATCATCAGAATCATCTTCATTTGATTCCTCAGATTCCTCTGAAGATTCATCAACTTTGAGAGCTTTTGAAGTGGTACCTCTGGATGATTTCTTGTCAGCTTTAAGGGCAGTGGATTTGTTTTTATTTCCATTTTTTCTTCAATCAGCTCTTGTTCATGGATTTGAAGAGTGCCAAGAAGCACGTCTAGCTTCATTGTTGTTAAGTCTTTGGCCTGAGATACAGCAATTACAAGTGGTCTCCATTGTTTTTGAAGACTTCTGAGAATCTTTTGAATGTGTTCCTCAGTCTGGTAAACTTTTCCCAGAGATTTCAATCCATTGGTTATAGTTTGAAATCTTCCATACATTTGACCAATAGTCTCTCCTTCTTCCATTTTGAACAGCTCATATTTTCTGAATAACATGCTAACTTTGGTCTCTTTGACCTTGTTGGTTCCTTCATGAGCAATAGCTAGTGAATCCCACATTTCTTTTGCAGATTCACAAGCACATACTTTTAAAAATTCTTCTCTGCTCAAAGCACACATGATTGCATATCTTGCTTTGGCATTAAATTGACATTTTGTTTTTTGATTAGTGGTCATGTTTGTTTTTGGAACAACAGTTCCTGCTTCATCTTAAGGAACAAATGGTCCTACTTCAATGACATCCCAAAGTTCAGAGTTAGTGGATTGTAAAAACCACTTCATCTTTTCTTTCCAGTAGATGTAGTCCTCTCCATTTAAGTAAGGAGGTCTCGATATTGAGGATCCTTCTCTAGCATGGTTCTTGCTTGTGCTAGCTTCTCCTGCCATCTCCAAGATCTTTTGCTCTACACTGTTAAGTGCTCAACCCAGAGGCTGAGCTCTGATACCAACTGAAATAACCAAAGTTAACACAAGAAGGGGGGTTGAATTGTGTTTACCAACTTTTTTGGGTTACTTAAAAAGATTTTCGCAGGCACAACAAGCAGAACTTAGATTAGAGAAAATCAGACGAGTGATACGTCTAATATTCAGATAGAAAACAAAAGCAAACAGAGAAGAGTAAAACAAAGTTTGATATTCACAATATTAACTCCCCAAGTTAGAAGCTTAAACAGAATAATAATTAAGCAAAATAAAGAGATAAGGGAAGAGGAATATCACTTAAGAGTTTTATACTGGCTCACCCCAGAATCCACAAGGCTATGTCCAGTTTCTTGGCAGCACCAAGTTTCCACTATAACTGAGTAAATTATAGTACAAGTATTCTTTGAACACCTAGCCTCTTCAGGCTCAACACTCAAACAAGTATTCTTTGCTCACCTAGCCTCTTCAGGCTCAACACAGTAAGGAATGAAAAGGTTTTGTGTAATTAATACAACTTGCAAGTATTTCAGATCAAAGTCAAAGAGTGGAATAAATATGAAGTGTGAAAGACAATGAATTAATATCAAATGGTTGAAAGCGTATTCAATGAAAGAATGAAGAAGTTAATGAAGAGAGTAAATGCTTCTGCACAGTGTTCTTAATGATACTCAACTTCTTGTCTTCATCTTCATTGTTTGGTCTATTTAAAGACTTCAATCAAGAGATCCATTTAGACACAGCTTCAGAAAGTGTGTTCTTCTGATTTGATCTTCTAAGACACCATTAATGCCAAAGAGTGGTTCTGTATAAACATTAAATGCTTGGGAACATTGAGCTTTGACAAGGTTGTCCAAGAGTACACTTTATTCTGAGTAGCTGTTGTTTCAGAGTATGCAGCAGCAAGCTTCTTGTACTTGTAGCAGAGAGCTTTCCTCTTTCAGTGCAATAGTCAGTTCACTTTCAAGAAACACTTTTACTTTGTACTAAAACAGCTAAAAAGTCACTGCTGTGGTACAGAGATTGCGTGTTTATTCCTTAAAACCTGGAAACAACCGTTCCTTATTTTTTGTCCTTTGAGCTATTGTCCAGAGGTCTTCGAGATCCTTATGGAAGGCATCTAATTTGAATAAGGTGACTTGGAATTCATTTCTGACAAACTGACATCATAACAGTGTTGGAAATTTAGACGAGTGAAAGGCAGTCCAAAACTAGACGGGTGATCAAGCAGTCCAAAACTAGACGGGTGATCATGCAGTCCAAAACTAGATGGGTGCTAGCGTATTCCAAAAACTAGATGGGTGATCCACTGAGTCTATTTCAGACAGATGTTTCTTGCCACGTTATCAAGTAAACTCAGATCTTGACTGAGCGTTGACTTGGTCTTTGACTGAATTTTAGACGAGTGGTTTTCAGACAAGTCTAAAAACTGAGCTCTACTAAAAAGTAGATGAGTCAGAAAATAGACGAGTGACCTTAAGTCTGTTTTCCTGCACCTTTATCAGATATGTTAGTAATTTCAAATGGTTCGATATTACCATACTTAATCTATTTGGAATCATCAAAAGTTAGAGAATCTACACATGGAATGTGTCTCAGACTTATGAGGTCTCAACAGGACTTTTAAGCAAAAAAAAAAATCCCACTAAGCCCTTAGCCAACTATTTTAACTTAACAAAACAAACTTAAACAACCAAACAAGCTTAATAAAAGCATTTAACGAAAAGCAGGGTGTTACAATTCCACCTCCCCTTATAAAAATTTCTTCTTCGAAATTTCTATGCACCTCAAGCGAAAAGGTGCGGGTACGCTTCCATCATCTTGCTCTCCAGCTCCCAGGTAGCACTTTCCTCACTAGCCCCACTCCAAACTACTTTGACCAAAAGAATCTCATTACCTCTTAGTTGCTTCACCCGCCTATCCTCGACTCGAAGGGGTAACACCTCAAACGTCAAGTTCTCTTTCAACTATATTGCGTTGGGAACTATCACGTGACTAGGGTCATGGATATACTTTGAGTTGAGGCACATGGAAAACACTGTGAAGGTTGGACAAGAACAGTGGTAAGGCTATCTAGTAGGCGACTTCGCCGACTCTTTTGAGAATCTGGTAAGGACCAATGAACCTCGGAGTAAGTTTCCTCGCCTTCAGCACTCTACCAACCCCAGTCGTTGGTGTAACTCTCAAGAATACATGATCGCCTTCCTGGAATTCGAGTTCCTTCCTCCTTTTGTCATGGTAGCTCTTTTGCCTACTCTGTGCCACTCTCATCTTTTCTTGAACCATCCTGATCTTTTCTATTGTTTCCTGGACTATCTCTGGCCCTAGCACCACATTATCACTAGGTTCATTCCAACACAAGGGTGTCCTACATCTCCTCCCATAAAGAGCCTCATAAGGTGCCATCCCAATGCTGGAATGGAAGTTGTTGTTGTAGGTGAACTCTATCAGGTACAAAAACTTGTCCCAACTACCAGACTGCTCTAACACACAAGCCCTCAACAAGTCCTCTAAGGACTGGATGGTCCTCTCAGACTGCCCATCAGTCTGTGGGTGGTAAGTTGAACTAAGCCTAAGCTTTGTACTTAAAGCATGATGCAAACTCTCCCAGAACCTAGAGGTAAACCTCGGGTCTCTATATGATACTATGCTAGAGGGTACACCATGAAGCCTAACTATCTCCTTGATGTACAGCTTAGCCAACTTCTCTAAAGAATACTCCATGTTCATAGGGATGAAATGGGCAGACTTAGTCAATCTATCGGCAACAACCCATATAGCTAGCCTCAAAACCAGCTGTGGTCCTAGGGAGTCTAGACACAAAATTCATGGAGATATTATCCCTTTTCCATTCTGGGATACTCAAAGGTTTCAACTTACTTGAAGGCTTTTGGTGTTCCATCTTGGTCTTCTAACAAACTAGGCATGCATACACAAACTCAGCCACATCCGTTTTCATCCTAGGCCACCAAAACATTCTTTTAAGGTCCTGATACATCTTGGTGGCACCTGGGTGCACACTCAGCCCACTCCTATGTCCTTCCTCGAGGATCAACTTCCTAAGCTCAGGAACATCCGGTATGAAAACTCTATCTTTAAACCTCAAGACCCTATCACTTCCATCCTTGAAACTAAGGTCTCTACCCTGAGCAAGCAACTCTCGCTGGTCTATGAGAAACTTATCTAACTTCTGACTCTCTCTAATCTGATCCATCAAGCTGTTAGTAACCTTCAAGGTACCAAGCCTAATACTCTTAGGGGTAAACTCACAAGCTAGACTAAGGTCTCTAAACTCCTCAATCAGATCCATCTCCCTAACCATCAAAGTGGAGATATGCAAGGTTTTCCTACTCAAGGCATCGGCCACCACATTGGCCTTTCCTGGGTGATAGGTCAGCTCGAAGTCATAATCCTTTAAGAACTCCATCCACCTACGCTGCCTCATATTCAACTCCTTCTGATCAAAGAGATACCTCAAACTCTTGTGATCACTAAAGACCTCAAACCTTGCTCTATAAAGGTAATGCCTCCAGATCTTTAAGGCAAATACCACAGCTCCTAGCTCTACGTCATGGGTAGGGTAGTTCTTCTCATGGGTTTTCAACTGCCTAGAAGCATAAGCAAATACCTTACCATTCTGCATCAACACACCACCTAACCCTTGCTTAGAAGCATCGCGGTAAACTATGAAGGGTTCACTAGGATCTGGCAAAACTAACACTGGTGCTGATGTCAAACTATTCTTAAGGGTTTGGATACTCTCTTCACACTTAGAGTCTCACACAAACAATTGTCCCTTCTTGGTGAGATGGGTTAAGGGTAAAGTGATGTCGCGTGCGAGTGCACGTGCGATCCGGCAAGTGAACCAGATTTGTCGCCAAGTAATAAAAAGATATCGATCCCACAGAGACCGTGATCTCAAATCACAACTAATTATCAAATCGATGAAACTGGATGATATAAAGAGATTTTGAAAAAGGTTTTGATATTTGAAATAAGAGATAACTTAGAAAATCAGATAAGGAATGCAATCAAGTAAAACAGAAAGTAAATCAATTTATGGTTTTTCAGATCTAAATGGATTCCTAGGAATTTTGGGTTACCAACAAGATTGTTTATGTTACTAAATTGATTACCCCTTGTTAATTATTGAAATTTCCTTGAAGGTGAATTTATCCTCAAATAGTTAATGCTCCCTCTCGGGTTACAAAAGCCATGCCCAATTAAACCAACCCCTACTCTCGTGGTGGTCGAATTTAGATTGGACCCTTTACGCTTTGTGACAATTCGTTAATCCTCGAAGGACCGCTTCTAACTCTCGTGATTTAAGTCCTATGTTTGATTCTATAGATCCGATACCTAAGTTCACCACTAGGTTCCTCCTTAGAATATCTACGTAACGCAAATAAGCGGCCGTCGAATTTACGAGTAATTAAAACGCTAGAAATCAGATCTAAAGCAAAATCGCAATTAACAAAGATAAAACATCAATTCATTACCATAAACAAACCTTGGGCATAGCCCCAATCCCTAGAAATTAAACTACTACTCAAGCCTTGTCATGGTGATGACAAGCTTGGTTAACAACAACATGAAAATAAAAATAAAAATAAAAATAAAAATAAGAGAAGAGAAGAGGAAGAAGAAGAGAGATCCTAAATTATAGCCTAAGAGTAGCAGCCAAAAGTCCTCCTTCATCTCTGCCTAGATGCCTTATTTATAGATTTGGGAAGTTTGAATCCCAATCTAACATAAATTCAGATCCAAATCAGTTGTTTCAGATCCAAGTAATGCGCGTCACGGCCGTGATGGCCATCACGGCCATCACGGCCAGGCCATGACGGCTTCTGCCTTGGGCACTTCTTCAGTGATTGGTCTGTCATGGCCGTGATGCTCATCACGGCTAGGCCGTGATCGGTTCTTCCTGTTGAGGGTCTGGTTCAGCTGACATGTCACAGCCGTGATGGGCATCACGGGCAGGCCGTGACCAGTTCTAACTTTTGCCTTCTTTCTTTTCAGTTTTCCTCGATCATGGCCATGATGGGCTCTGTTTGGCTCATTTTCTTCACTTCTCAAGCCCCATCTTCATCCAAGCCCCATCATGGTTGATCCTGAGCATTTAATCCTTAATTTCTGCAAAACAACACCACAAAACCGCCTTACCCGTTCCAAGGTAAAAACTAACAAAAATCAAATTAAAAATGCCTAAACTATATGAAAATGCATGCAAAATGACAATGAAATATGAGGTGTAATCACACTCATCAAATCACCCCAAGCTTAAGATTTTGCTTGTCCTCAAGCAATTACTAAGGCCAGAAGATATAAATAATCAGAGCATGGATAGTGAACCAAGAACCCGAGTAACTAATCCAAATAACATGCATGTTCAATAAGTACCCAAGAGATAATTGATTTCAAGTCCAATTAGAAGCTTAGGTTTCCTAAATTCATATTCTCACTGATTCGGGCACTCTTCTCACCTCACTCAAGTGTTTAAGGGTATATGACAATTCGCTCAATTTCCTCAAGGAAGGTATTCTACCATAAGCTTGACTATCAACCAAATCTCTACTTTATTAATTAAAACACATAAGAATCAAGAAGTCTTTTACTTTGGTTGTAACGAGGCCATGGGATTAATCGTTAGGTGGGGAAATCAAGAAAAGGAAATTTCAAGAAGGCTAAACAAAATATCAAATATTGCAAAGCATGACACCTTCTAAAATACCTTTTTGGGCTTTAATTCATTTTTCCACCTTTCTTTCCTTCTTTTTATTTTATTTCTCACTTTCTTTTTGTTATCCCCTTCTCCATATATTTTTTTTGTTTATTTTCTTTTATTTATTTGGAGAAGGGGAGATTTTCAATTTAAGAGAAATATTTTCTAACTTTCTCATCCCATACTTTTTCAAACTACCTTTTTACCCTTTATGTAATACTTTAAAAGGTGTTATACCAAGCATTATTCATCAAAGTAATTCAAGGTACCAAGAAAAGTATTTTATTCTTTTAGGCTCAAAATTGGGCAACTAAGGGGTAGCATTTAGTCAATCAAAGCTCAGAAGGCCGGAAACATACCTAGTGCCTCGATCATTTTCAAAAAATGTTTTAAAAAATTTTTACGTTTCAAAACGGTTTCAAGTCAAGTTCTAGAGAATACAATCCAAGAGGAATAAAACACTCTATCACAAAGAATGGGGTAGATTTAGTGAGTACCCCTTTTAGGCTCAAAATCTCACATTTAGTAGTTTAAAATCAATAAGAAACACAAATCTAAAGAACCACATGCTAATTATCAACTATCAAAAGATCATCTCAAGAATTTTTATTTTTAGCCTTATCACAAGAATAAAAAATTGGGTTCAAAAATTCAATATCTCAATTTATTTGGTACCAAGTTCTCACAATTGGATGCATACTCTAAGCAAAGGGCAATCTAATCATGTGATCATGCAAAACTATGCCTATATGAATGCAACATGAAAGATGCAAAAATCAAAAAAATTTACAAAAATACCCCTACCCCAAGCTAAAAAACTTACATTGCCCCCAATGTAAATAATCAAGTTGGAGAGAGGAGAAAAATGGAACAACTCACCGAGGTGGTAGCGGGTGCTGGCTCACATGCCTAGTCAAAGATTGCTGGAAAATGTGTCACGGCCGTGATACTCATCACGGCTAGGCCGTGATCAATTCTGCTCTCCAGGAGCTGGCCTGTCACGGCCGTGACCTGCATCACGGCTGGGCCGTGATATATTCTGAGCTTCAGGGTCCTTCTCATCATGCCTGTGATGGATGTCACGGCTGGGCCGTGATCCTTTCTGGCTTATCTGGTCAGTTCATCACGGCCGTGACCACCGTCACGGCCTGGGCGTGAGGTTTGCTGACTTTGATTGTCCTTGCCCTTTTTGCTCTTCCTGCTTTCATAACCTGAAAAAATTTGGTAAATCCCTTAGTTAGTGATCTTTCTTTTCATATCTTCTCAAATTATTCAAAAACAAAATAAAAACAAATGGAAAAGGGAAGGAAAACTTGGGTTGCCTCCCAAGAAGCGCTTATTTACGGTCTTAAGCTTGACCATACTTCTTTCAATCAGTCGGGGTCAGCTGGGCGTAGAAGTTCAAGAACACTTCTCTTCCATGGGAGTCCTTCAAAGAGCCGATTTTGCTCATATGGCCAATTGCGTTTTCGCTTTGCTCTTTTTACTCGGAGCTTCATGGCCTTACTCCCTCCCGGCGGAAGTTTTGTTTCCACATGATGAGCAGTTCCAACTTCATCACCATTTGGTGCATCATTTGCCTTGCAAAGCTTCGGAGTTGCTTCCATTTTGAGCTCTTCCTTTACTTCTGGAGACTTTATATCGATCCTGCACACATGACTCTCAAAAGGAGGGTTGTTATATGAGTTAGTCAATTCAAAATCTACCCTACCTTCCTCTAGATTGAGAGAGATTTTGCCATTCTTTACGTCTATTATTGCTCCAGTGGTGGCCAAGAAAGGCTTTCCTAGAATGATGGGGAATTTAGAATCCTCGTTCATATCCAACATCATGAAATCGGTAGGGATGAAAAATTTCCCTACCCTCACGGGAACATTCTCTAGTATGCCTAGAGAAGTTTTAATTGAGCCATCCGCAAATTGTAAAGATAATTTGGATGGACTCAATTCCTTGGTTCCCAACCTCTCCAAGATAGTAGGCGGCATCAAGCTCGCACTAGCCCCTAAGTCACATAAGGCTTGGTCTATTTTCACTTCTCCGATTGAGAAAGCAATAGAGAAACTACCTGGATATTTTAGCTTAGGAGGCATATTAGTTTTTATCATGACATTGTACTCCTCATTTAAGCTCTTTGTTTCTATTTTTACTTGCTTTTGCTTGACCAACCTTTGTGGGAAAGGTATTGGGGGTTGGTACGGTGGTGGAGGGACATATTTTGGCTTTGTCTCTTCATCTTCGTTCATGTCCTTCTCACATTCCACATCCTTTTCAACCACCCCAAGCTTATCATCCCTCAAGTATATGGCATTACAATGTTCATTGGGATTAACTTCGGGTTGTCCCGGAAATGTACCCTTAGGTCTAGAGTTTGTACTAGCTTGTTGGGCAATTTGAGTTTCTAACATCTTATTATGGATGGCTAAGTTATCTACCTTAGATGCTAGCTCTTTTATTGCCTCGTTGACTGCCCTACCTTGTTGCCTAAACTCTTAATTTTGTTTTGTTTGAGTTTGAACAAAACTTTCCAAGAGAGACTCAAGTTTAGACTTTTGTACCTGAGGATACCCCGATGCGGGTTTCCTATTACCTTGGCCTTCTTGGAATTCATGGTTCAGCGTGTTGCTGTAGTTCCGTATGAGAGGTAAGGGTTGTTCTTCCTTCCTTGGTTGTAAACATTTGGAGGAGCATAGTTTGGCAACTTCGGATTCGTGTCGTAGAAGTTATGGCAAGAGTTCACTTGTTCCCCCGAAGCGCCGGATCCATGAGCAATACCACGTGGGCACTCCATTATGTCATGTCCCTGCATTCCACAAATCTCACAAACAATGTTAGTAGCACCTATTGCACTCACATTAGCC
Source organism: Sophora flavescens (assembly GCA_030762895.1). Taxonomy (NCBI): domain Eukaryota; kingdom Viridiplantae; phylum Streptophyta; class Magnoliopsida; order Fabales; family Fabaceae; genus Sophora; species Sophora flavescens. The sequence goes on from CM061068.1 coordinate 117,606,858, forward strand.
CTTTCGAGCTGATCAAAGCGTTTATTCAGTGAGTCTATTTTAGACATAATAAGATCAGTGCTATTCATTTCAAACTTACCCCCCGAAATCTTTTTCGGGTTATTACCTCTTTCTGAACCCCATTGGTGGTAGTTGGTGGCCACGTTTTCAATGATGTCGAATGCCTCAGTCAGAGGCCTATTCATAAAGGCTCCACCAGCTGTAGAATCAAGTGACACATTCGAAGAGTAGTCCAATCCGTTGTAGAAGGTGTGCACTAATAACCACCTCTCGAGTCCATGATGTGGGCATGACTCCAGCAATCCCTTGTAGCGATCCCAAGCTTTTGATAAGCATTCTCCATCTTTTTGGAAGAAGCCGGTGATCTGGGTTCGTATGTAAGCCGTCTTGGATGGAGGGAAGAATTTCTCCAAGAATGCCTGCTCCAGTTGGTCCCAAGTCGACAAGGTATTAGCGGGCACTTACTTCAGCCAAGCTTTTGCTTTTCCAGTCAGATATGAGGGGAATAACCTTAAGCGTATAGCATCGACCGGGGCGCCATGAATTCTAACTGCATCGGTGAACTCCAAGAATGTCTCCACGTGGTCAGTCAGGTCCTCCGAGGGCAATCCTCCGAATTGATGTTGCCTAATCATGTTCATGAGCATAGGCGGTATAGTGTAGTTTTTCGCCTCGATCTCTGGCAAACCCCTAGCATTTGGGGATGCGTAGTCCTTCAATGGTTTGGTATCCGGTAGATTCGCCATTAGTGGAATGTGAATCAACCTCTCTCTCTCTCTCTTTGTAGTCTCCTATGTCTATGAAAGGTCCTTTCGACTTCTGGATCGACCTCACTAAGGTTTCCAAGACTTAGGGATCTTTGCATAAAAAACACAAAGAGATAGATACTCTAGAAGGAAAAAAAGAAAATATTTTTTTAAAAAATATAAAAATTAAATAAAAAGAAAAAGGTCCAGAAAAAATCAATTTAAATATTAAATTGAGATTCGAGAAAGCACAGTCCCCGGCAACGGCGCCAAAAACTTGATGTCGTGTGCGAGTGCACGTGCGATCCGGCAAGTGTACCAGATTTGTCGCCAAGTAATAAAAAGATATCGATCCCACAGAGATTGTGATCTCAAATCACAACTAATTATAAAATCGATGAAACTGGACGATATAACGAGATTTTGAAAAAGGTTTTGATATTTGAAATAAGAGATAACTTAGAAAATCAGATAAGGAATGCAATCAAGTAAAGCAGAAAGTAAATCAATTTATGGTTTTTCATATCTAAATGGATTCCTAGGAATTTTGGGTTACCAACAAGATTGTTTATGTTACTAAATTGATTACCCCTTGTTAATTATTGAAATTGCCTTGAAGGCGAATTTATCCTCAAATAGTTAATGCTCCCTCTCGGGTTACAAAAGTCGTGCCCAATTAAACCAACCCCTACTCTCGTGGTAGTCGAATTTAGATTGGACCCTTTACGCTTTGTGAGAATTCGTTAATCCTCGAAGGACCGCTTCTAACTCTCGTGATTTAAGTCCTACGTCTGATTCTATAGATCTGATACCTAAGTTCACCACTAGGTTCCTCCTTAGAATATCTACGTCACGCAAATAAGCGGCCGCCGAATTTACGAGTAATTAAAACGCTAGAAATCAGATCTAAAGCAAAATCATAATTAACAAAGATAAAACATCAATTCATTACCATAAACAAACCTTGGGCATAGCCCCAATCCCTAGAAATTAAACTACTACTCAAGCCTTGTCATGGTGATGACAAGCTTGGTTAACAACAACATGAAAATAAAAATAAAAATAAAAATAAAAATAAAAATAAAAATAAAAATAAGAGAAGAGAAGAGGAAGAAGAAGAGAGATCCTAAATTATAGCCTAAGAGTAGCAGCCAAAAGTCCTCCTTCATCTCTGCCTAGATGCCTTATTTATAGATTTGGGAAGTTTGAATCCCAATCTAACATAAATTCAGATCCAAATCAGTTGTTTCAGATCCAAGTAATGCACGTCACGGCCGTGATGGCCATCACGGCCAGGCCATGACGGCTTCTGCCTTGGGCACTTCTTCAGTGATTGGTCGGTCACGGCCATGATGCTCATCACGGCTAGGCCGTGATTGGTTCTGCCTGTTAAAGGTCTGGTTCAGCTGACATGTCACGGCCGTGATGGGCATCACGGGCAGGCCGTGACCAGTTCTGACTTTTGCCTTCTTTCTTTTCAGTTTTCCTCGATCATGGCCGTGATGGGCTCTGTTTGGCTCATTTTCTTCACTTCACAAGCCCCATCTTCATCCAAGCCCCATCATGGTTGATCCTGAGCATTTAATCCTTAATTTCTGCAAAACAACACCACAAAATCGCCTTACCAGTTCCAAGGTAAAAACTAACAAAAATCAAATTAAAAATGCCTAAACTATATGAAAATGCATGCAAAATGACAATGAAATATGAGGTGTAATCACACTCATCATAAAGCTATCTTAGAGAAGCCTTCTATGAACCGTCTATAGTACCCGGCTAACCCCAAGAAACTCCTAATCTCGGTTACAGACTTTGGCGCTTCCCACTGGAGCACCGTCTCAACTTTAGCTGGGTCCACTGCTATGCCACCCTTAAAGATGACATATCCTAAGAAGCTCACTTCCTCTAACTAGAACTCACACTTAGACAACTTAACGTACAACTGCTTTTCCTTAAGGGTCTGCAAGACAACCCTCAGGTGTTCCTCATGTTCCTCCTTGCTCTTGGAGTACACTAAGATGTCATCGATGAACACCACCACAAACTTATCCAAGTAAGGGTGAAAGGTCTTGTTCATGTAGTCCATGAACACCGCAGGAGCATTGATCAGACCAAAGGGCATAACCAAGTACTCATAGTGACCATATCGCGTCCTGAACGCTGTCTATGGGATGTCCTCAGACTTAACCCGAATCTGATGGTACCCTAACCTCAAATCTATCTTAGAAAAGATGCAAGTGCCCGTCAACTGGTCCATAAGAACATCAATCCTAGGGAAGGGATACCGATTCTTTATGGTCACGTTGTTGAGTTGTCGATAATCGACATACAATCTCATACTACCATCCTTCTTTTTCACCAACAACACTGGTGCTCCCCACAGAGACACACTAGACCTAATGAACTGCTTCTTCATCAGGTCCTCCAATTGTTCCTTCAACTAAGCTAGCTCTAGAGGAGACATTCTATAGGGTGCTATGGAGATTGGCCCGGTGCCAGGCACTAAGTCTATGGTGAACTCGACATCTCTCTTTGGGGGTAAGTTATAAACATCCCCCGGGAACACTTCAGGGAAGTCATGCACAACAGGCAAGCTAGCAACATCAGGAGGGTTGCACTCTACTTCTAGGGAAGCTATCATCATGTACACTTGGGCTTCGCCTTTCATCGAATCTTGAACTTGGCTTGAAGAGAGAAGGTCCGGATTCTTAGACTCCATTGGAGTTCCAAAAACCAAGGTAAACATCCTTTTCCCTCTATTGATAATGTTCTTTTAGTAAATGGGTTGAAGCACAATCTTCTGAGCATAAGTCAATTATGTGACAGTGGATATGCAGTGTCTTTTGATAAGAACATGTGTACTGTCAAGAAAGATGATGGATCACTTTTATTCACTGCAAAAAGGTAAAATAATCTCTATAAGATTGACTTGGAGGACCTCTCAAATCAAAGTGTCTCATGTATAGTGTCCATTGAAGATGAGCGATGGATTTGGCACAAAAGGCTAGGTCATGCAAGTTTGAAATTAATTTCAAAGCTAAACAAGCATAACCTCGTGAGAGGACTACCAAACCTTAAGTTCAAATCTGATACTCTCTGTGATGCATGTCAAAAGGGAAAACAAGTCAAAGGTTCTTTTGAATCTAAGAATATTGTTAGTACCAATAGACCACTAGAGTTGCTACATCTTGATCTTTTTGGTCCAACAAGGACTGCTTCTGTCAGTTGTAAGAAATATGGTCTTGTCATAGTAGACGATTACACTAGATGGACATGGGTTATGTTTCTAACTCACAAGGATGAGTCCTTTAAGGTCTTTTCTGTATTTTGCAAACGTGTAGAGAATAAAAAAGGCATGTGTATCACTTCAATCAGAAGTGACCATGGGGGAGAGTTTGAAAATGAGCTATTTCATAAGTTCTATGAAGAAAGTGGTATCCTTGACAACTTCTCAATACCTAGAACACCACAGCAAAACGGTGTGGTAGAGAGAAAGAACAGATCTCTTCAAGAGTGGATAGAACTATGCTCAATGACAACTTTGTCCCTAGGCACTTCTGGGATGAAGCTGTTAATACTGCCTGCTACATTCAGAACATAATATACATTAGACCTATCCTGAATAAGACTCCTTATGAACTGTGGAAAGGACGAAAACCCAACATATCTTATTTTCACCATTTTGGTTGTAAATGCTATATACTGAATACTAAAGATCAACTTGGTAAGTTTGATGCTAAAACAGATAGTGGAATACTATTAGGATATTCTGAAACATCTAAAGGCTTTAGAGTTTATAATTCTAGGACTCTGATAGTAGAGGAAAGTATTCATGTCAAGTTTGATGACAAACAGCCTGATAAGAAATTATCAGAGCTAGATGAAGCTTTTGCAGATCTTGATCTAAGCACTCCAGGAGACTCACCTGACATAAAAATTGATGATCAAGAAGATGACCCAGCTCAACAACCAGAAACCTCCACTTCTCAACATGGTACAGTTCAAAAATCTTGGTACGTCAAGAATTATCATCCACAAGATCAGATCATTGGAAACCCCAATGACAAGCTAAGAACCAGATCAACCTTCAGAGAACAAGACAATTTTGCTCTAGTCTCTGAGTTGGAACCAAAGACAGTAGACGAGGCTCTGCTAGATGATGGTTGGATTCTAGCCATGCAAGAAGAACTCAATCAATTTGAAAGAAGTGATGTCTGGACTCTGGTTCCCCTGCCCAAGGACAAATCAGTGATTGGAACAAAGTGGGTTTACAGAAACAAACTTGATGAAAATGGTAAGGTAATAAGAAACAAAGCAAGACTTGTTGCTCAAGGTTTCACTCAAGAAGAAGGTATAGATTATACTAAATATTTTTGCACCTGTTGCTAGATTAGAAGCTATTAGAATTCTACTTTCATTCGCTGCACATCATAGTATTATGCTTTTTCAGATGGATTTTAAAAGTGCTTTTCTAAATGGATTTATTAATGAAGAAGTCTATGTTATGCCACCTCCGGGTTTTGAGTGTAAAACCCATCCTGAACATGTATACAAGCTTAAGAAAGCTTTGTACAGTCTCAAACAAGCTCCTAGAGCTTGGTATAACAGACTAAGTTCCTTTCTTATGGAAAGTGGATTCAATAGAGGAAAGGTTGACACAACCTTATTTAGAAAATCCACTAAGTCTAATTTCATAGTTGTACAAATATATGTTGATGATATTATTTTTGGTGGTACTAATGAGTCTCTATGCAAAGTATTCTCTAATTTAATGCAGAAAGATTTTGAAATGAGCATGATGGGAGAACTCAAATTCTTCCTTGGACTTTAAGTAAAACAAACCATGGACGAGGTGCTCATCCACCAAACCAAGTATACAAAAGAGCTTCTGAAGAAGTTTAAGATGGATTATTGTAAACCAATGAATACTCCTATGCAACCCACTTCCATACTGAACAAAGATGACAAAGAGAAAAAGGTAGACCAAAAGTTATACATAGGTATGATAGGATCTCTCTTATATCTTACTGCATCTAGGCCTGATATTATGTTCAATGTATGTTTATGTGCTCGATTTCAATCTGATCCTAGAGAATCTCACTTATCAGCAGTTAAGAGAATTTTTAGATATTTAAAAGGTACTACTAATCTTGGTTTGTGCTTTAAGAAAAATGAAGATTACAGATTAGTTGGTTTCTGTGATGTTGACTATGCTGGAGATTGAATTGAAAGAAAAAGCACTAATGGAGGATGTCACTTCATTGGAGCTAATCGTGTCTCATGGTCAAGCAAAAGACAAAGTACCATTGCCTTATCAACTGCTGAAGCTGAGTATATATCAGCTGCAAGTTGCTGCTCACAACTTCTCTGGATCAAATATCAATTGGAGGACTACAATGTATTTGTAAGTAGTATTCTGCTTATGTGTGATAATACCGCTGCAATAAATCTATCTAAGAATCCAATTTTGCATTCTAAAGCTAAGCATATAGAGATTAAACATCATTTTATTAGGGATTATGTGCAAAAAGGTGTATTTGTTATACAATTTTTTGATACTGACCATCAATGGGCAGATATCTTTACTAAACTTCTTGCAAAGGACAGATTTATCTTTATTAGGAAACATCTTAATATGATATGTGTGGATTAATTTATGCATCCAGCCTTGAGTTAAATTTGTTTTGCGTCCATTACTTATGCTCGTCTAATACCTATTAAAAGGTGTGCGTCTACTGCATATTGTATTGCACGTCCATATGACGCGTCCACTGATACTGGTTACCGCGTCCATTGTATAGTTTCAGACGAGTTCACATCAGTCTATGTTTAAGCATATTTTTTTATCTGTTAATAAATGCATTTATTTTGTCTCAAGACAAATTTATCCTTTATTCTCTTTGCTGAGTCAGTACTTCCATCAATCCCATCAAGACCTTTTTATAGTTCCAAGTTACCAACGCCGTTTTATCATAATGACATGTCATGTCAAAAGTTTTTTTTAACCTTTGAGATTCAAAATTCCTTTATAAGTAATTTTTTCCCTCTAAGAAAAACTTTTCACTTTTCTAACCTCTCGAGCTATCTCTCTCTCTCTGCTTTCAAACCCTAAGCTCTCTGATCACCTAAAATGGCTTCTTCTTCAACCTTTAACGTGAACAAGCTCAACCTGGCAATAGAGCATCATTTCAACCTTGGAGTGCTGCAAGACTACAACCTAGACATAAGCAAGTATGTTAATGCAGTTGGGTGGGGAGGACTATTCACAGAGAAGGTCTCTGTCTTTCCCAACCTGATTGGATTTCTGGAGAAATGTTCAAGTGATTGATACTGACTTCTTCTCTACGATGTTGAGAAAGAAGATTGTAGTCTCGGAAAAGACTATTGCTGGTGCTATTTTCTGTGTTCAGGAGGGCTTGATTTTTACTGAGTCATGGGAAAAGGATTTGGGTGGCTCGAAGACTATTGAAGTCTGTCTCATGAAAGAAGATACAATCATAACTCACACCTGCAAAGCTGTTGAAATGAAGGACATTGTTCACATCCTTCATCAGCTCCTTAAAAAGGTGGTTCTTCATAAGGTTGGATCCAAAGACAACCTCTCCTCCCTGCACAAATTATGCCTCTGCCATCTTCTCACCAAAACGAAGATCAATCTTCCAAGAATACTGTACGGAAGATTTAGAGATGCTGTGATGAACAAGAAAAGACTCTGAACATTTCCCTATTGCCATCTTCTTTCCAAGATTTTCAAGGCTCAAGGAATTCATGAGAATCTTGCTGCAAGGACTCCTGAGGAGCAATCTAGGATCCTAACTGAAAAACCAATGTCGGCTGCAGACTTTGGTAAAATGAATATAGCTAATATGAACCTCAGTACCTATGTTGCTGCTGCAATGGCCAAGACTGAGGAGTTGATGAAAACTAAAGAAGAAATGGTGGAATAAAACAAAGAAGCATGCCCCCAAGAGACAAGCAGGTGGCATTGTTATCAGGGAACCTTCTGATGCTTCTGCTGCAAAGAAGAGTTATCTTCTCTCAGAATGAAGATGAGGAAGCTGATGAGGACAACATTCCTATCAGTGCAAACCTAAAAAAGAAAAAGACTTGTTACTGTTGCTGAGGCCGTTGTGCCTGTTCCAACAAAACCTAGAAGCCAACCAGCAAGAAAATCCGGAACAACTAAGACTTCTAAGATAACCATCTCTGCTAGTGATCCTGTTCAAATAGCAGTAGATGCCTTAGTGTCTAGTTTAGAAACTAGAATTGATGATATGCCTGTAGATAAAAACATTGTTGTCTCCACTCTAGATGATGTGTACATCCCCACACCCCTTTCACCCCAACCAACACAAATAGTCACTCCACAATTTCAACCTATTATCCCTGCCGATGATCCCTGGTTCAATCAAACAGATGATGGCATTTCCCCTGGTACTCCTTTCCCCAAACCCTTGAGAACCTTATTTCCCTTCACCCCAACTTTTGTTCTTTATAATGGCAAATCTGAGGATTGGGCCAAGGTAAAAAGAGAATGGAAAGTTTTGTTTCACTCTCACCAACCTGAACCCGAACACATTCCCAACAAATGGTATCCTCTACCTGAGTATGAGGAAGAGATTAGCCCACCTGTTGAACCCCTTTACCTACCTCATCCTGATTGTAAATTAATCAAAAATGTGCCTTCACAAATGCACAACAACTTAGGACCGTTAGCACTCACCTACCCCTAAACAATTTCCCCCCCAAAAAAATTTACCCTAACCTTGTCAAAACTCCTCCTTTCATACCCCTCACTGATGGAGTTGAGAGACATATCATACATGTTTGGGAGACTGACCCCAATAGAAAAAATCTTCCTACCATCCCTGAGCGAAGAGCAAGGTCCTCAAAGCATGTTCCCATGATCATGCCAAGGGACACAAAATGGGTGTCTTTTGAGCATCCCAGAGTCTATGGGAGGGCCTCTGATTTCTTCCTAGATCAGCTCATCTATGAAATGCTGAAGTGGGAATTTAGTCATTTCAGAGTTGATAGAGCCGCACATTTTGTTCCCCCATCCTGGCTGAGACATAATGAAGTAATCAGAGTTGGAATCATGCCTTACAGGATCTGTCCAAGACTGCCAATGCTAGATCTGAATAAGGACAAAGACAAGAAAAATAGAAGATACAAAGGAGTCATGCCTGAAGCTGAATCAGCAATGCTTGATCTGAACCAAGAAACTTTTGACTACTCAATGCTGGATTTCTTTTTGCATACTGAATCCATTGAGTTGATCAATGAACATCGAGCTGCTGATTTCTGGAAATCCCATATTATTCACTGCACAAGAGAGGCATCCTCTGGACTGACTGATGAAGAGAAGAAGGAAATTCCTAATGTCAAAGGGAAGTGTGGTCTTTCAAATTTTAGATATATAAAAATTAGGACCTTTGGGGACTTCCTATTAATAGTAAAAATGTGGAATTCATCTACCCCATCAAAGGGGTAAAATAAGTCTCAGTGATCCCTCCACCTACTTCAGAGCCTATCACAGATGAACCTGTTGTTGAAGAACATGGTCAAATTGCCACTACTGTTGGCTTAGAGGAAACAGCTGAATCCATTCACAATCAGAGCTCGTCAGAAAAACATTCTTCTCAACCGTTAGCTCTAGTTGTGATGCACCCTTCAGATCATTCAAGAACACTAAGCACATTTCAAGAGTCTGCTGAAAGCTCAAGGTAACAGGCTCTGCCACCTAATCTTGAAGAGGTTCTTGGAAAAATAGTTGATGACAGAGTTGCCAAGATTGTTGATGAGAAGGTTGAGAAGATGACTGAGAAAATAAAGGAGGATGTCCAACACCAAGTTCAAACTTCAATGGCTCCAACCTTAGAGGTTGTCAATAAAATGCTGGAATTCCTCATGGACTTCAAGAAAAGTCAGACTCAGAACCCTCCACCTCCACCACCCCCTCATACTTAACCTTTACCTTTTATCTTTTTTCTCTTACTGACAATGATGGTCCTCTCCTTTTACCTTTTTGGCTTATGACAAAAAGGGGGAGAAAGGAAAGGAAAGAGATTTGTTTTTATATATATAAAAAGTAAGTTTTGAAAAGCTCATAGTTGTCTGCATATGCATGTTCCCTTCTACTTGCTAAATGCTATGATACTTATGTTTGCTTATTTTCTTTGATATCTGCTGACTATGCTTATTTATTCCCTTATATATACTCTTAGTATGATAAGCTGCTACACTTATCTGTTAGCTTATATGTAGTTGTTTTTCATATGCTTTTTCTGCTTAGTTATTTGAATGCTTTGTCTTAGGGGGAGCCCTGCAAGCTTTCTTAGACTTTGTTTTCAAATTTAATTAGTTTTGTCATCATCAAAAAGGGGGAGATTGTTGGAACCAAAGTGGTTTTGGATTTAATAATCTCTAAGTTTTGATGCTAACAAAAGGATTAAATTTGCTTGGCAAAGTGTTAGTTGGGATCTAACATGTGCTTTCAGTTATGCAGGAATATTTACATACAAGAAAAAGAAACATGGGATAAGTTCTCATTGAAAAATATACGTCCACCCTTGAAGACGGGCTGCTCAAATATTTTGGTAAAGTTACTTATTTATTTGAGTAGACTAGTTTACTTAAGTAGACGAGGCTCTAAGTGTTTGCTAGACGAATACCAAAATAATGTCTTAGATACAGCAAGTCCAAATACTTGATAATAAGCATGTCCATCTTGCCACGTAAGCAGACGGAAGTAATTAGTAGAAGTAAATGAACTGAAAAATAAAGTAATCTAATAGACGAGCTCTAACAGCCACGTCACTAGGCGAAGATCTTTGAGAAGTAGAAGTCCAAAGACTTGATAGACAATAGGATATGCCACGTCATCAGACGAGCAAAATAAAATATTGAATAGACTTAGTTTCTCAAATAACTAAGTAGACGGAGTTTCTTAAAGTAGACGAGCTCCATCTTCGAATAATTAAATGCAAATCCGAATCTCTTGAATTTATTTCAAATGATTGATATTTATTTTAATAGAATATTTGTTCTTCATTATTGTCCTATCTGGTTTAATATTTTACCTTGTTGTAAAAGAAACATAGTACCATCAAGAAATGTAAAAAGCAGAATCGTACAATAATATACTGCAAAACGATCTGTACGATGACAACTCTATGGCTGAAAAAGTTGGATTGTTCACAAAGGAGGAACAACAAGTTCTCAAGCTGCAATACTCAGAGCAGTAAGCCTCCTATTTCATGCTACCTCGATAACCAAGAGCACTATTTATCTTACCACAATCAAGCTATCAGTCACAACGGATATCATGCATTAAATGCTATCTCTAAACGGGATTATTCAAAGTGACCGTTGAAGAAATACAAGTAAAGAAGAAGGTCACTATAAATAGAAGACCTGAGATACTGAAGAAGAACTCTGGACGGCACAACCTTGTGAGCTCAACTTTTGTCAAACTGCAATAACTCATACTCATATTTCTTTAAAGACCATGAGTCGGTATTTCTTAGTTCGAATATTGTGAAAATATTCATCTGATCTTAAACTGTCATATCCTCACACATAGTGAGTTAAGAAGATCAAACATTAAATCTCTTTGTTAGAGTTAGAGCCTGAAGAGGTTGGGTAAGAAAGAAATACTTGTAGCATGGAGAGGTGTTGAATACTTGGTTGTAATCTATTTGGGAAATAGTGGAGAAAATCCTTCAAGTAGAAGGGATTGGACGTAGCTCTTGGTTGGAAAAGAGTGAACCAGGATAAAAACATCTTGTGTGATTCTTCTATCTCTTATCTCTTAACTCTTACAGCTTTATTTGTTTCTTACTATCCGAAGGGTTTTGATATTGCTTTTGTTAAAGTCTTTTAAAAAGGATTTTTTTTGCTTGTTTCTTTTTCTAATCTCCTTGTGTGCAAAAATTGTTTTAAAGGTTGTTTTCGAAAATTATTAACAAACACAATTAAACCCCCCCCCCCCCCCCCCTTGTGTTTTCCTGTGTCAACTTCATTTAGCACCTCTCCCCCAGTACTCCACTTCTCCTACCGGTAAGAACGTCGCATAAGAAACCTTAACTCCTTTTGGGGTAAGAATGAGTCCAAAGATCTTCTCTAATTCTTGGATCCATAAATTAGTTGTCTTAGGTTCAGCATCCCCGTGAAACTGTGAAGGATTCTGACGTCGAAATGCAGTCAGATCTCTGCCTTCTGCAGCTTGCTGATTCTGGCCAGCCATAGTTGTAGTCTGATTTGCAATAGCAACCACAACATTTTCCATCGCCTGAGCCGCATAATCCACTCCTTCTTCATAATTTTCATCCATGTTGCCTCGGCCATCGAGGGGATCACTTCTACTACCCCTTCCACGTCCACGTACAAGTCCAATCCCTAGTTCCATAACTGACCTGCCAAGCAAAATCAGTCAAATGGCAACCAGAAATTGAGTTATATAGTTAAGTGTTCAAATACATTACTTCTAAGAAGTAATTCAATCAACATATCACGTACAATTCATGGGTTCTCACAAGATCTCAATCCAATTAGAACCCACCAAAACACACAAACTTGTGTGCAACACATATTGTTTCGACAAGGAGACAATTCAAACAAGATCCAACCAGAGATCACACCACAAAAACATAATAGACCTATTCCCCAAGGTTCCCGAAAGACTCGACCAGCTCTGATACCACTCTGTAACACATCCCTTGGGCATTACTTTGTAACACATGCGGAAATGAATTTAAAATTAATTTGGTTGTTGCTTTCGGAAAATTAATTTACTTTAGGTCAGAAAACTCGGGTGTAAAAATTTTATTCCTGAATACTTCAGCAAAGGGACCCACACATCACAAAATTAAAAACACATTATACTTGACGATACACATAAACTGGTTTTATTCATAAATCAGGCCACCACAACATATAAGTTTTCAGAATACCATAAACCGATTTTCTCAAAATTACATAACGCAAGGAAAAATCCTAAGCTGGTCACTCTACAAAACACCTAATGGAAGAACTCTGTAGTTCTAGCCACTATTACCAACTTCTTCAAGGATCGAGAATAGTATCCCCGATTGTAGTCAAGTCTTCCTCTGCACCATCTACTACCAGTACCAAGGTACAGCGGTAAAAACGAGTAAAACCTGATATATTGTAAGGGTGAGACAGAGATAACAAGTACTTTACCAATGGGTTTCATACCCGAACAGTCATTGTCCTTTATAAAAGAGATTAATGACACTACACGGTTCAACATCTAATCTTTATAAAGTATATAAAGTCATACAGCATAAACTTCTCAGAGATAACAAGTACTTTACCAATGGGTTTCATACCCGAACAGTCATTGTCCTTTATAAAAGAGATTAATGACACTACACAGTTCAACATCTAATCTTTATACGTAATATACGAAGATCCCAAAGTTGTGTAAAATGAGTTGATCAAGCTCTTGAATGGCACATTGTCAACAAAAGAACAATGGTCAACATCCAAAATGGCACATTGTCCAAACTCTTGGTACAATGGTCACCATCATAATGGCACATTATCCGAACTCCCGGCACAATGGTCAACAAAACAAATGGCACATCGCCCAAAACTCCCGGCACGATGGTCAACTTTAAATGGGACATTGTCCATTAAGGCACAATGGTCAACGTGAAACATGAGTATCACCATGGTACCATGGTTAACAAATTCATCGAGACATGAATTTCATCAAGATACCATGATTAAAAATACATCGAGACATGAATATCATCGAGATACCATGATTAACAAATACATCTTTAAGTAAAACTCGTTTACATAAAAACCTTTCTGTTGTAACTCCTATATAAAACGTCCAATCATATTAAAATCCATTTTCTTTTGGAAACTCCTTTTCCCAAAATAACGTCAAATCTTCGTAAAATCATTGCTAATATAATTCCTTTACAAAATCATCAAATTACTAAGAAATTCATTTTCTTCTGAAAATCTTTCTCCGAAAAACTCTAGTTCTAAAAAAATGACCTTTAACTAAATCCATGTGTGAATGATTACTGCTGTTTTTAATAATGCTTTTCGTAAATATTTTCGGAATTAACCATCGTTTAGCATTTAAAAACGTTTAAGTCGAATTTTGACTTTTCCTCATAGAATAATTTTCTAAGATAGAAATTAAGTTATTTTCAAAGATTAATTTCATAAAATAATGTTTTCTAATATTTTGGAATTATTCGCATAAAAATTAGCAGTACAAAAATAATTTCATGGTTACGTCCTCACTGTAACTCACGGTTCACTATTACATCGATAAATAATGATATTTTCCAATAAATCTTGTTTTCCTCAAATAAAATATTCCATCAATATTATACTCCAATATTTCTCCGTTTAAATATTGAATATAATTTATAAGCTTCTTAAAGCTTTTATCTGGTTAATTGACTGGGCACTGACCACTGTCAAGCTTCTTAAACAACAATCAACATCAATATTATAGCAATTAACTCAGGCAGATCATGCATCAAAACACTATAATACATAACTGCAAATAATCAAACACAGATAAAATAACAGCTTGCACAGAATTAAACAACCACCACGAATCTCAACCAAATATTACAAATCATACACTAAATCACACATATAATTATCGGGAAAAATCTCTCAGGTAAGCTCCCGTTACCTCTTGAAGATTCCAAATTTCATTTCACGAATTGTTTTATGAATCGAATCCGGTTTCCTCCACAAAATTCACAACGACAAAAAATATGTGTCCTTCACAACAAATTAAATCCAAATCAACAAATGAAACCGCAAAATCCATCTAATCCCTATGACTATGATTCGGCCTTCATAGGTTAATTAGGGTAGGAATGTTGAAAATTTCTCAACTCATGGATTAATGATCATTAAGCAAGATTAAGGAATAAACAAAGCTCATTTAACAAAAGTTGAATCAAAATCATTCTTAACTAAAAAGTTATAATTTTCGGCCTCAATGTAATAGCCTGATTTTAATTATGTTGTTCAACCGGTTAAAATATAATTAATTATATTTTAATTTGAGAGTTAGAAAGTGTTTTTGATTAAAATAAAATCATATTCATAGTATACTTTATGGTAGAAGGTTATGGTAAAATTTTGGTTTGAAAGTTCAGACGAAAGCCGGTCTGTGTTTTCACTGCCGGTACAAGTTTACTGAGCAGAAAACCTGATTTTGAACCATGAACGAAACGGTTAGTGTTTTTATGATATTTTGTATGATATTGGAAATTTTCGAAGATTCGAGTTCAAAAATAAAATATAATATTTATTCCGGGTGAAATACAATCGGAAACTTGAACCGGATACGCAATGGAGCAGCGTAGGGAGCACAAAAGTGATGAGGTGACATGTGAGAGTGAGGTGACTTACTAGGGGGATGGCCAAAGTCATATCCTAAAAAGTGATCATGATGACACTTTTCAAATTATATCATATTATATTCTAAAAACATATTTTTCTCTTTCCTTTTCAACCAAACAAGTCTTAAAGATAAAACTTGCTCTCCAAGATCATCCTCTCTCCAAAATTTCGTGCTCCCCTCTCCCTCCTCTATTTAATCATCACTCATTTTCATTCTCTCATTTTCTGCCTCCATCTTCATACTTCTTCCATTTCTTTTTTTTTTTCAAACACTTAAAGCTTCCATTTTTATTAGTCTTTTCCACTTGAGTTCTTCATTAAAGTTCTTCCTTATACTAAGGGTAATGCTCTCATATGAATATTTTTGCAAGTTTCATCTTTTATATCTTAGTTTGCTTTATGTGTTCTTTATATGCTTTAAACTTCTAAAATCTCTCTAAAATGGTAGAAAACTCCTTTTGAGTTGAAACCACTTTCTATAGTCTTGTATTAACTTATATTTTCACATACTAAGAGGTTGTATAAAACAAAAATCTCTACCTATCTCTTCCTATGAAGGCCGAATGCTAAGCATATGTGGCCTAGGAGGTTTTTTCTTCAACTTTTGGAATATGATCATGTGTTTGAGTTTCTAACTATTCCTTGATCTTAAATCTATAAATCGTGAAAGGGTTGATAGCTTGTTTTCCTACGATGACCGAAAATATGTACAAGTAAGCCTAGGATACTATGTTTCAACTTTCCAAGTATGATCATGGATTTAGAACTCTTAATACCTTGTGATTCCAAACCTAAGAGTTGTTATCAAACAAAGAATATTTTTTTCCTCATTATCCTATGTAGGCCGAAACTTAAATGTTTTAGAGCAAGGATGTTTGAGTTTCATTTTCCAAAATGATCATGGACTAAGGCTCCTTAATATAGAAGAATGTTAAGTCTAAGAGATTGGAAAGTTTAAGGATTTCTAACTTGTTTATTCTATGTTATTGAACCTAGGATGTGTTATTTCTTATTTTCCAAAATGATCATGGACTTGAGCTCCATAAGATATTTGGATGCTAAGTCTAAGAGATTGGAATGTTTAAGTTTCCATTGTTTTCCAAAATGATCATGGACTTGAGCTTCATAAGATATTTGGATGCTAAGTCTAAGATATTTCTAGCCTATAAATCCTATGAAGGCCGAACCTAGAAGGTTATGGACCTAGGATACTTTGTTTTTCATTTTCCAAAATGATCATGGACTTGAGCTCCTTAATACATTTGGATGCTAAGTCTAAGAGATTCGGAAGTTTAAAGATTTCTAGCCTATTTATCCTATGATGGCCGAACCTATGATGGTTGTGAACCTAGGATGTTTTGTTTTCATTTTCCAATATGATCATGGACTTGAGTTCCTTAATACATTTGGATGCTAAGTCTAAGAGATTGGAAAGTTTAAAGATTTCTAGCCTATTTTGTAATACAAGGCCGAAACCTATCCTAAGTGGTTGGATGATTTTTATTCCATATTTTCAAGTTATAGCACTTTATCTAAGTTACCTAGAATCTAAGTGATAAGTATCCAAAGGCTTATGTTGAGAAAAGAATCCTAACTCTAATTTGAATTAAATGGCCAAACCTAGCTTAAAGAGAACATAGATGAGTTTGTTTGATTTATTGGTTATTATGTTGATTGGTTGAAGGTGGAGTTAGTACTTTGTGGTGTGACAACGAGGAGCTTCAAGTTCGGGAGTTCGGTGATAACCCGGGTGGGGGAAAGAACCAACCTATCGTCGGAATGGATAGGTAGTAGATTATACAATAATTGTGTAGGGCGACCTAAACCATACTAGCAGTCGAGTAATCGACAAGACCAAAATCACATAGGAAACCTTTTTGTGAAAAATCAATGGTTATTCGGGTATTGTAGGTTTATCGATATTAGGTTGATTTTATATTGTTGATGGTTGATTTTATTTATTACCTTTATTGAATTGATTTTGTGCTGTGTTGGTGATATGGGAATATTTTGATTGATATTGTGTTATACATGATCTGCCTGGTTTGTATTATTGTGCTTAGTGGTTTTTAAGTAAAGATATATATGTTGTCTAAGAGATGATTATTTTGGGCGTGAGGATAATAATGATTTAGAAGTGCCTAACCTAGATGATGTATGTTAAAGAGGTGTTATGGCATAGAATATGTGTCAAGTTCTAATGGAAGGTTAAGGCACTAGGATGTTGTTAAAACGGGTTGGTGAGATTCAAGTATAGATGTTGTCGTCCACGACCGTGTATTGGTAATATAAAACACAAGGACATCTGTGTACTGGTAATATAATACACTGTATATTGGTAATATAATACACCGTGTATTGGTAATATAATACACGTAAAACACTTCTGTGTATTGGTAATATAATACACCGTGTATTGGTAATATAATACACGTAAAATCAAGAGTTCTCGAGAGACCACTTCCACCATAGGGAATGAGGGTGGAACACCTTAACGGGAATAGGGGTGGAACACCTTAGCCGGAATGGAGGTGTGCACTAGGTGGGACATCCTAACGAGAATGATGGTGTGCCCCGATGCAAATGAGGGATGGTGACAGGAGTAGTAGTGGCCTCAATAACGTAAAGGCATGGTGACAGGATTAGAGAGGTTACGTTAAAATAAAGTGTTAGATTGCCTGAGAGTAAGGGTAGAGGGTGATATATATTAACTTAAGGATAATTCGTTAGTTATGTGTGTTGATTGTCTCTGACAATTACTGTATAATTTACTATGACCCTTTTGCGCTTTTGATGATAGAACTGTTTCTTATCCCCTGTATATTTCTGTATGTTACATTTTATCTCCTTGTGGATTCGTACGAGAAGACCCTGTGGATGAGCATAACCTGGAGGAGTTGGATGGGACTCCCTACGAACCGGAGGCTGGAGGACGAGTCGTGACCCATGGTGATTAGGGTCTAGTTAGTTATGGCCAGTGCGTCTCGTGAGGCGTATTTTTATTATGTTTTCCGCTGTTTAACTTTTTGTCTAAGTATATGCCTGTGAGGGATCCTACTGATAGGATATCCTCAACAGTGTTTTGTAATATGCATAATATACTTATATTGTGATATGCCATTCTATATGAAGTTTGTATACTTTATAAGTTAAGTTTTTTTAATTTTTACGTATTTTCACGTTAAGCTTGCGATTAAGTAATTGAATAATGAGGTTTTAATCTAATGACACAAAGGGGCATAACAGGGTGTCTCACTCAACAACAAAAATAGTTTAGGATATGGTTTGATCTTCTAATCACTTGAATCAACAACAAAATGGATTAGATATCATGAATCAATCATCATTTAAACAAGTTGAAACAAAAATCCTTCCTTACCCACTTATGTGTAGTTTTGACCAAGCTAGGATAAAAGGGAAGGATATTTTTTTTGATCACATGCTTTTAGATAACAAACATATACATGATCACAAGATCATATAAATTGGTTTCAAGTTCATAGGATTTTTCTACAATTTCTTAGAGATTTTCAAAGTTTCTAGATCTAGGATTTGAAAATGATGAACAAGGCATTAAATCATGAAAGTAATTGAAGAACATGATCATGATTGAGTAAGGAGAACAAGGTTTACCTCTTGAAGATCAAAAACAAGTGAAGAATCAAGGACTTGCTTCACAAAATGATTGATGAACTTATGAGTTTTATGAGTTTAAGTGTTAAGCTTGCAATAGGAAGTAAAATGAAGTGTTCCCATGTGTTTAAAAGGGTGTGGGCTGCGCAAGTCTAAGGGAGTAAAGGGAAAGGAGGTGACTCATTAAGGAATTAGGTGCAAATATTCTTAAGGAACATTTTACAAAATTCTAAAAGTCTAAGGACCAATTTACAATTTCCTTATAGTTTGTAATGATGATGCCATGTGCATCATAAATGCCCTCACATGGGTGAGTCATCTTGTGTGACTCGTTGGTATTATCCGTTAGCGGTTCCCGGAAATCCAGTATTCAGCTTCGTTGCTACCCCGATTCAATATATCGCCCGAATATTACATATTATTTCACTATTTAATGAAATATTTCTAAAAAATCCAAAATCATTGGAAATTGAATAAAAACATTAAGTTTTTCGTTCACGAGTAAAAATTAGGTCTTCTCATCAATATAATTATACTGTCAGTGAATTTCACAGATCGGGTTTCGCCTGACTTTTCACCCTAAATTTTAATCGTAACTTTCTACGATAATGTAGAGTATAAATATGACTTTGGTTTATCCAAAATCATTTTCTAGGTCTCGGATAAAATATAATCATTTATATAATTATTACCGATATTAGATAGCCGAAAAATCGGGATGTTACATGCTATCCCTCTTAAAAAATTTCGTCAACGAAATTTCGTGACTCAAAACTAGACAGGACTTCTTAATCTCAAGATATTGCTCTCACAAGAAAGTACATAGCAAAATTGTGTCAATCTGAAATGAATACAGGCATATCCAGTGTATAAAAAGATTCTTTAAAAGGTTCGTGAGTGTAAAAATGCATAGCTAATACATGTTTACTACCATGACTCTAATTAAAGTTCCTTCTTTCACAAGAACTTCCAGTGGATTAGAAAATCAAAGACGGAGAACTCCTATCATCAAGAGGGTTCTCTTTTAATATCCAGAACTTTTGGAATAACAACTTTAGGAAAGGAAATGATCTGACCCAAAACCAAGCTGAGTCACATCCATTAAAAGAAAAGAGACTGGAATAAATTTCTTTAAGGAACCTCTGTTCTCAAAAATTCATAAACATTATATCCCAACTGAAAAGACGAACAACATAATAGACTCTATAGAGTCAAATACTCAAAGACATCAAAACACGATTATACTTAGAATTCGTTACAAACTTAAAATTACGAGTCATTAAAGCTAATGTAACACCCCTTCTTAGAACATCACGTGATAGCCTGATGCGGAACATAAAAATTTAAATTGCTGGTCCATGCTTTGGTGCGTTGCACTTCCTTGCTAGGTGTCCCTGTTGTCCACAATTGAAACATTTAACTCATTTTTCTGGGCAAGTATTAGTCATATGGTTTAGACAAATGCTAATATGACACAATATTTGGACATCAATACGGCGACATCGTATGTGCCGTACTGTGTGGCACTGTAACTGCACTGAGCGGTACTGTAGCGATTCTTTTTTAAAAAAATATTTTTTAAAAAGTTTTTTATAAATAATTTTTTTGGTTAAGTATGTGTAAATATATGGTGAATCGGGTACAAATATCTGGTGAATTCAGTTCATTATCTGGTGAATGGGTTTTTTTGAGAAATGATTTTTTTGGTTAAGTATGTGCAAATATCTAGTGAATCAGGTATAAATATCTGGTGAATTCAGTTCATTATCTGGTGAATAGGTTTTTTTGAGAAATAAATTTTTTGGTTAAGTATGTGCAAATATATGGTGAATCGGGTATAAATATCTGGTGAATTCAGTTCATTATCTGGTGAATGTGTTTTTTTTATAAATAATTTTTTTCGTTAAGTATGTGTAAATATCTGGTGAATGAGTTTTTTTTATAAATAAATTTTTTGGTTAAGTATGTGCAAATATCTGGTGAATCATGTACAAATATCTGGTGAATTCGGTTCATTATCTGGTGAATGGGTTTTTTTTAGAAATAAAATTTTTATTTTTTTAAAAAGTCAAAATTAAAAAAAAAACAAAAACAAAAAAGTGATGCTACAATAACGCTACAGTGCGCTACTGTAGCATGATGTCGCGTATGATGTCGGAATTCTGTGTCAAATTAGCATAGCTCTATGGTTTAAGTCTCCACACTTGTAACACCTTCTTACTTGGCCTTGGTTTTGATTCTTTTGGCCTCCACTTCTTGATGCAGAAATATCCGAACGATTTTGTTGCTGGTTCTGGTTATTTCATGGTAGTCGGAAATAAGGCTTCCTCCGGTCCTTTTTCCCCTCCTGGTTCTGGTTTTGATTCTGAAACTGGTTCTTGGATCGAGAAGGTCCTCCAGCATTCCCTCTATTGTCTCTTCTCTTCCTCATCTGCTCTATCTTCCTACTCATCTCGACTAAAGCTTGAAAATTTCTAAGTTGTAATGGTAGTACATATTCTTTAATCTCGAACGTCAAGCCTGCTTCAAACTCTCACATTTCCAGCTTTCACTTGGTTGTGCTTGAAAGAAACGGAAGTACTTGGAGAGTGATTCAAACTTCGCCGCATACTCGCCAACAGATAAATCTCGTTGTTGTAACCCTGGGAATTCTTGTTCTTTCTCGATTTTAAAACTCTCCGGAAAATATTTGTTCAGAAATGTGTTTTTGGACACCTCCCAAGTAATTTCCTGATGATCAGCTTCCAGTAATTGTTTAGCACCTCTCCACCAGTACTCCGTGTAATAGCCTGATTTTAATTATGTTGTTCAACCGATAAAAATATAATTAATTATATTTTAATTTGAGAGTTAGAAAGTGTTTTTGATTAAAATATAATTATATTCATAGTCTACTTTATGGTAGAGGGTTACGGCAAAATTTTCGGTTGAAAATTCAGAAGAAAGCCGGTCTGTGTTTTCACTGCCGGTACAAGTTTACTGAGCATAAAACCTAATTTTGAACCGTGAACGAAACGGTTTGTGTTTTTGTAATGTTTTGTATGATATTGGAAATTTTCGAAAAATCGAGTTCAGAAATAAAATATAATATTTATTCTGGTGAAAACGTCGGAAGAATTACGATCGAAAAATACAACCGGGTACGAAATGGAGCAGATTGGGAGCACAAAAGAAGTGAAGTGACTTGATGGGACTTGATGGAAATGGGTTATGACACACTCCAAAAGTGTAATCATCACACTTTTCAAATTATATCATATTATATACTAAAAACCTATTTTTCTCTCTCTTCTCAAACCAAACAAGGCACAAGGTCAAAACTTGCTCTCCAGGCTCATTCCTCTCTCCTCAATTTCGTTCCACTCTCTCCCTTCTCTATATATACACCTCTCATTTTCACTTCATCACTTTCCTTCTCCAAAACTCCATTAAAACTTCATCTACTTCCTTTTCTTTTAAAAGTTCAAGCTCTTAAAGCTTTAGTTTTTATTCATCTTTTCTACTTGAGTTCTTCATTAAAGTTCTTCCTTATACTAAGAGTAGTGATCTCATATGAATCTTTTTGCAAGTTTCATCTTTTATTTCTTAGTTTGCTTTATGTGTTCATTATATGCTTTAAACTTCTAAAATCTCTCTAAAATGGTAGAAAACTCCTTTTGAGTTGAAACCACTTTCTATAGTCCTGTATTAACTTATATTTTCACATACTAAGAGGTTGTGTAAAACAAAAATCTCTACCTATCTCTTCCTATGAAGGCCGAAGCTATGCATATGTGGCTTAGGAGGTTTTTGCTTCAACTTTGGAATATTATCATGTGTTTGAGTTTCTAACTATTCTTTGATCTTAATTCTATAAATCATGGAAAGTTCGATAGCTTGTTTTCCTATGATGGCTGAAAATATGTATAAGTAAGCCTAGGATACTATGTTTCTACTTTCTAAGTATGATCATGGATTTAGAACTCTTAATACCTTGTGATTCCAAACCTAAGAGTTGTTATCAAACAAAGAATATTTTTTCCTCATTATCCTATGTAGGCCGAAACTTAAATGTTTTAGAGCAAGGATGTTTGAGTTTCATTTTCCAAAATGATCATGGACTAAGGCTCCTTAATATAGAAGAATGCTAAGTCTAAGAGATTGGAAAGTTTAAGGATTTCTAGCTTGTTTATTCTATGTTATTGAACCTAGGATGTGTTATTTCTTATTTTCCAAAATGATCATGGACTTGAGCTCCATAAGATATTTGAATGCTAAGTCTAAGAGATTGGAATGTTTAAGTTTCCATTGTTTTCCAAAATGATCATGGACTTGAGCTCCATAAGATATTTGGATGCTAAGCCTAAGAGATTGGAGAGTTTAGAGATTTCTAGCCTATAAATCCTATGAAGGCCGAACCTAGAAGGTTATGGACCTAGGATACTTTGTTTTTCATTTTCCAAAATGATCATGGACTTGAGCTCCTTAATACATTTGGATGCTAAGTCTAAGAGATTCGAAAGTTTAAAGATTTCTAGCCTATTTATCCTATGAAGGCCGAACCTATGATGGTTGTGAACCTAGGATGTTTTGTTTCCACTTTCTAATATGATCATGGACTTGAGTTCCTTAATACATTTGGATGCTAGGTCCAAGAGATTGAAAAGTTTAAAGATTTCTAGCCTATTTTGTAATACAAGGTCGAAACCTACCGTAAGTTGTTGGATGATTTTTATTCCATATTTTCAAGTTATAGCAATTTATCTAAGTTACCTAGAACCTAAGTGATAAGTATCCAAAGTCTTATGTTGAGAAAAGAATCCTAACTCTAATTTGAATTAAATGGCTAAACCTAGCCTAAAGAGAAAATAGATCAGTTTGTTTGATTTATTGGTTATTATGTTGATTGGTTGAAGGTGGAGTTAGTACTTTGTGATGTGACAATGATGGGCTTCGAGTTCGGGAGTTTGGTGATAACCCAGGTGGGGGAAAGAACCAACCTATCATCGGAATCGATAAGTAGTAGATTATATAATAATTGTGTAGGGTGACCTAAACCCTACTAGTAGTCGAGTAATCGACAAGACCAAAATCACATTGGAAACCTTTTTCTGAAAAACCAATGGTTATTCGGGTATTGTCGGTTTATCGTTATTAGGTTGATTTTATATTGTTGATGGTTGATTTGATTTATTACTTTTATTGAATTGATTTTGTGCTATATTGGTGATATGGGAATATTTTGATTGATATTGTGTTATACATGATTTGCCCGGTTTGTATTATTATGCTTAGTGGTTTTTAAGTAAAGATATATATGTTATCTAAGAGATGATTGTTTTGTGCGTGAGGATAATAATGATTTAGAAGTGCCTAACCTAGATGATGTATCTTAAAGAGGTGTTATGGCATAGAATATGTGTCAAGTTCTAATGGAAGGTTAAGGCACTAGGATGTTGTTAAAACGGGTTGGTGAGATTCCAATATAGATGTTGTTGTCCACGATCGTGTGTTGGTAATATAATACACAAGGACATCTGTGTATTAGTAATATAACACACCGTGTATTGGTAATATAATACACGGTGTATTGGTAATATAATACACGGTGTATTGGTAATATAATACACGTAAAACACTTCTGTGTATTGGTAATATAATACACCTTGTATTGGTAATATAATACACGTAAAATCAAGAGTTCTCGCGAGACCACTTCCACCTTAGGGAATGGGGGTGGAACACCTTAACGGGGATGGAGGTGTGCACTAGGTGGAACATCCTAACGGGAATGAGGGTGTGCCCCGATGCAAATGAGGGATGGTGACAAGAGTGGTAGTGGCCACGATAACGTAAAGACATGGTGACAGGATTGGAGAGGTTACGTTAAAATAAAGTGTTAGATTACCTGAGAGTAAGGGTAGAGGACGATCTATATTAACCTGAGGATGATTCGTTGGTTATGTATGTTGATTGTCTATGACAATTACTGTATAATTTACTATGACTCTTTTCCGCTTTCTGATGATAGAACTGTTTCTTATCCCCTGTATATTTATGTGTGTTGTATTTTATCTCCTTGTGGAATCGTACGAGAAGACCCTGTGGATGAGCGTAACCAGGAGGAGTTGGATGGAACTCCCAACGAACTGAAGACTGGAGGACGAGCTGTGACCCAAGGTGATTAGGGTCTAGTTAGTTATGGCCAGTACGTCTAGTGAGGCATATTTTTATTATGTTTTCCACTGTTTAACTTATTATCTAAGTATATGCCTGTGAGGGATCCTACTGATAGGATATCCTTAACAATGTTTTGTAATATGCATAATATACTTATATTGTGATATGCCATTCTATATGAAGTTGCATACTTTATAAGTTAAGTTTTAATTTTTACGTATTTTCACGTTAAGCGTGCGATTAAGTAATTAAATAATGAGGTTTTAATCTAATGACACAAAGAGGCACGGCGAGGTATCTCATTTTGGTATCAGAGCAGTTTGGTTCTAAAACGGACTGTGGGTTATGTCCGATCAGAATCAAGGACTGCAAGGTTTAGGATGTTGTTATTGGCCGTGTCTAATTGAATCCACATCGGGTTTTGACTATGCTTAGAAGTTGGGTAGTGTGTCCGAATCTGATGCAAGAAGTTAATATTAGTATGGTATATGGTATTTACATACTTGTCTATATAGTATTACATGTCATACTATTGAGAATGGATGATCTCTTTTAATAGAATCATGGCTCGAGGAAGAGGACAGTGGTGACGGAACTCCAGAAAGGATTATTGGAGCTGTCAATGGTAATGCTGACAATACTGAGAATGGAGGAGGATCATCTTCGACTCCAAATGCAATGGAAACCCTAGCTGCTGCTATGCTATTGCAAACCGAGCAGAATGCTGAGATGCTGCAGATGAACAAAGAGCAACTAGAAATTAAGAATCAGAAGGACGGTAGCAGCTGAAGATCCGGATTGACTAATTTTATGAACGAAAAGCCACCTCAATTCCGAGGAGAGTACGACCCAGAGAAGGTGGAATGTTGGATACAAGAGATCGAAAAGATATTTGCTACTATGCGTTGCAGCGAGGAGAATAAAAAGACTTATGCTGCCTTCATGTTGACTGAAGGAGCAGAGTTCTGGTGGAGAGACAATAAAAGGTTATTGGAGTCTGAAGGCATAAATATTACCTGGAAACTATTTACCGAATGCTTTTTCGAGAAGTATTTTCCGCGTCTAGCTAGACGTGAGAAGGAAAAGGAATTCACAAACTTCAAACAAGGCAACATGTCTGTTGGTGAGTATGCATCACATTTTGAGGCTCTGATCAAGTTCTCGGGATTCTATCAAAGGTTTCCGAGTGAAGACTTTTGTTAAAAAGAAGGATGGAAGTGCTAGGTTCTGTACGGATTACAGGCAGTTAAATAAAGTGACAATTAAAAATAAGTATTTGTTGCCTAGGATAGATGATTTGATGGATCAGTTGAAAAGAGCAGTTATGTTTTCTAACATTGATTTGAGGTCTGGATACCATCAGATTAGAGTAAGAAATGAAGATATACTTAAAACAGCTTTTAGGACGAGGTATGGACATTATGAGTATTTGGTTATGCCTTTTGGTGTGACTAATGCTCCAGCAGTGTTCATGGATTATATGAATCGAATCTTTAGACCATTCCTCGATAAGTTTGTCGTTGTGTTCATCAACGATATTCTTATCTATTCTCGTACGCGGGAAGATTATGAGGAGCATTTGAGAGTGGTGCTGCAAGTTTTGAAGGATAGACAACTTTATGCCAAACTTTCTAAGTGTGAGTTTTGGATGGAGGAAGTTCAGTTTCTTGGTCATGTGATCAATAAAGAAGGAAAAGTAGTAGATCACAAGTAGGGGTTGAGGTAGTTTTTAAGTAGGAACGACCTAAGACAGTAAGCGAGGTACGGAGCTTTAAAGGATTAGCTGGATACTATCGAAGGTTTATAGAGGGATTCTCAAAGATTGTGTTGCCTATGATGCAGTTGACGAGGAAAGATACAGCTTTTGTATGGACAGATAAGTGTGAGCAAAGTTCCAAAAAGTTGAGGGATAGGTTGACTACATCACCTGTGTTGACTTTACCCGATCCTTTAGGACAATTCGACGTATTCTGTGATGCATCATACCAAGGTTTGGGATGTGTATTGATGCAAGAAAGAAGAGTTGTGGCATATGCTTCCCGACAGTTGAGAATTCATGAGAGGAATTATCCGACTCATGATTTGGAGTTAGAAGCCATAGTGTTCGCATTGAAGATATGGCGACACTTTCTGCATGGAGCGAAGTTTAATGTTTACAGTGATCATAAAAGTCTGAAGTATCTGTTCGACCAAAAAGAGTTGAATATGAGACAGAGGAGATGGATGGAGTTTATCAAAGACCATGAGTTTGATTTACTATACCATCCTGGGAAGGCGAACGTTGTAGCAGATGCCTTGAGTAGGAAATCATTGCATGTATCTGCAATGATGTTAAGGAGTTAGAATTACTGGAATAGTTCAGAGATTTGAACTTATGAATGGAGTTGGTTGATGATAAAATCTGTTTAGGTATGATTACTATTAGTAGTGATTTTATGAAAGATCTTAAGGATAAACAAGTTTAGGATCTATACCTTCAGGAGATAAGTAAAGGGATAGATGAGGGCAAAGTTTCTGAGTTCAGTAGAGGAACAGATGGTGTGTTAAAGTTTAGAGATAGGATATGTGTGCCAGAGGACTTAGAACTTAGGAAAATGATCTTGGAAGAAGCACATAAGGGTAAGTTGAGTTTTCATCCTGGATCCACTAAGATGTGTCAGGATTTAAAGGAAATGTTTCGGTTGACGAGGATGAAGAAAGAAGTTGCAGAGTATGTTTTATCTTGCCTGGTGTGTCAGTTGGCTAAGATTGAACATCAGAAGCTGGTAGGCTTATTACAATCTTTAGATATCCCAAAGTGGAAATGGGATCGCATAGCTATGGATTTTGTGGTCGGATTACCACGAACTCCAAAGAAGCATGGTGCGATTTAGGTTATCATTGATAGGTCAACGAAGTGTGCTCACTTCTTACCTATTGGTGAAAGTTATAGTTTGGAAAAGTTAACCCACATCTACATCAAAGAAGTTGTTAGGTTACATGGTATACCATCAAGCATTGTCTCAAACTGAGATCCTAGATTCACACCTAGATTTTGGAGACAACTGCAAAATGCCTTAGGGACAAAGTTAAGAATGAGTTCTGCTTATCATCCCCAGACCGACGGACAATCAGAAAGGACAATTCAATCATTGGAAGATCTTTTGAGAGCTTGTGTGTTGGAGCACACTGGCTCTTGGGATGAATTCTTACCATTGATTGAATTTACTTATAACAATAGTTTCCACAATAGTATTGGAATGACACCATATGAGGATTTATATGGTAGCAAGTGTAGGACCCCGTTATGTTGGTATGAGACTGGTGAGAACCAAGTTTTGGGTCCAGAAGTGGTGCAACAGACTACGGAACAAGTCCGGAAGATAAAGGAAAAGATGAAGGAAGCATAGGATAGGCAAAGGAGCTATAGTGACAAGAGGAGGAGACCATTGGAATTCAAGGAAGGTGATCATGTGTTTTTGAGAGTCACTCAGAAAACTGAAATTGGCAGAGCTATCAAATCCAGAAAACTCACTCCTCGATTCATTGGACCTTTTCAGATTCTTCGACGAATTGGTCTAGTAGCTTACCATATTGCCTTACCACCTAATCTTTCTAACCTTCATGATGTCTTTCATGTCTCTCAATTAAGAAAGTATTATCATGATCCTTCTTATGTTATTGAATCTGAGTCTATACCACTGCGAGAGAATCTAGCGTATGAGACTTTACCTGTAAGGATAGCAGATAAAGAGATTAAGGAGCTTCGCGGTAGACAAATTCCTTTGGTTAAGGTCATATGGGAAGAAACTACTGGAGATTCTACTTGGGAATGCGAGGTGGATATGCAACAACAATATCCACATATTTTCTAAGGTACGTAAATTCTGAGGACGGAATTTTTCTAAGAGGGGTAGTAATGTAACAGGCTATTTTTAATCTAAAACCTATTAAGTGTTTTAATAACCTTATCGATCCTTTGTAAACAATCAATTTTGAAGTTTCTTCTTTGTTTTGGTCCAATAACCAATTATTTGAACCACCATAATCAATTACAAGGTTTTTGGACTGAGTTCCTGAAGTTCAGAATCATCATAATCGATTATATGTAACCCATAATCGATTATGAGCTGTATGGAACTGAAAAAACTGAAAACAGAACCTTCATAATCGATTATGAGGTGTACCATAATCGATTATGAAATGTTTAATCGATTATATATCGTTAGATAATCGATTATCTACTGGAAAATCTATATATAGCCCCTCTTGACGACCCCAAACGTAAAAAATTGATGTTCTAAGGCAAAAACCACATATTTTTGGGAGCAATCCTCAAAGTTAATCACTCTAAACCTCACTATCATTAAAGCTAGGCCATCTACATCAATCACATACTTTCATCTTCTTCTTCCATCCTCAACCTAGTTCAAGAATTCCATTGAAGAGCTTGCAAAGGAATCATCAACTTTTCTTCATCTTCTTTACTAGCTTCAGGTAACTTGATCATGTTCTTCCTCTTGAGTTCATCTATTTCTTTTCATGTTCATTTTGTTGGAAATCTATTTTATATATCCCCTGAACATCAATCATAAGTTCTTATATTAGAAAAGTCCATGAAGATTGATTCTTTATCTCATCTTCATAAGACTTTATCATGTTGTATCGAAGGGTATGAATGAAAATAAAAACCCAAACCCCATAAAACCCTTTTTGCCGAAAACGATATGAGAAATGGATTTGGTGTTTTTGCTTCTTTTGTGAAATCAAATACTTGATTTATGCTCTCTAAGACCTATACTACTTAAATCCAATAGTTTGAATCAAAAGGAATTTTCTAGCCTGTTTTCCTAATTAAGGCCCAAAACTCTATTCAAAAGGAGCTGGATTATTTTGGTCATATTATGATAATTTATCTAAGCTAGGTAAGACGCTAGGAACTAGTATCCAAAAGCTTGGAATGAGAAAATAACCCTAACCCACTTTTGATTTGGTTTGGCCGAATCTAGCCTATTAGGATTAAGGGTGAATTTGTTGATTAATTTGTTGCTGTGTTGTTGGTTGAAGGTGAAATTGGTAAATTGAGGTGTGATAACGAGCCGTTTCGAATTCGGGATTCCGGTGTTAACTCAAGTGGGGGAAAGAACCATTCCATCATTGAAAATCGATAAGTAGTATATTATATAATAATTGTGTAGGGCGACCTAAACCCTACTAGTCGTTGAGTAATCGACAAGACCAAAATCATATTGGAAACCTGTAAAACCAATAGTGATTCGGGGATGGTAGGTTTATCGACATTAGGTTGATTTTAAGTATTTGATGATGTCTGACTTTATGATATTGAATTTATTGTGATATGCTGGTTGAGGTATTCCACCTGCATGTGACATGTTATTTTTGGTGTTTGAATATTTTCTGATAGTGTTATATACATGATCTGCCTGGTTTTTAATATTGTGCATAGTGGATTTTAAGCAAAGATATATGTTGTTCGAGAGATAATTGTTGGTTTGGGTGTGAGGATAATGGTGACTTAGAGGTGCCTAACCTAAATGAGTTATTTTAAAGAGGAAGTGTGACATAAAATATGTGTTAAGACTTTGCTGGAAGGTTAAGACACTAGGATGTTATTAATGTGGGTTGGTGAGATTCATGTGTTTGCGTTGTTGTTTACAACCGTATATTTGGAATAAACGAGGTCAAGAGTTATCGCTAGACCGTTCCACCTTAGATAGGTTGTGCAGCTATAGTGTCATTGAATTACATTGAGCACCCCCGGGAGTGGAAGGGGTGTGCACCGAGAGCATCGTGCAGCTATAGTGTCATTGCTTTTCGTGAGCATTCTCACCATGGAAGATAATGGGCACCGGGAATTAGGAACCCGTCGCTTGAACAATTTGACTGACATTCCCCACGAGGAATGCGTGAAGGAAATGGTAGTGACCACGTCAGCATAAAGTGTTAGATTGCATGAGTGTGGGTAGAGGTTGATATAGTGATTTATGGAGGACAATTAGTGTTGAATGATGTTATGTCTGTGACAATTACTGTATAATATGCTATAACCCTTTTCCGCTTTTTGATGATATAATTGCTTCTTAACCCCTATATTTCTATATTTTTGTGGGTTTACTTTATTTACCTTAGAAGACCCGATGGAGGTCGAGCTGTGACCCATGGTGATTAGAGTATAGACATTATGGCCAGTGTGTCTAAGGAGTATTTTTATATTTCCCGCTAAGTATGATTGTTGTTAAGTATATGCCTGTGAGGTATCCTACTGAGAGGATATACTCAACAGTGTTTTGTAATATGATTATAAGACTTAAGTGTGTTGTGTATGTATCATCTAAATATGGTGTGTTGTTTTTGATGAACTGAAGTTGTATGTTATTTAACTGAAGTTTTAATTTTTACGTACTTGTCACGCACCAGGGCACAACGGGGTGTCTCAGGTGCCGCTCTGATCATTTGTAACATCCCTGACTGCTCTATAGATTGATGACTGTCCCCACAGACCAACACGTGTCTCACACGCTTCCTGGGAAAACTTCCCAGGAGGTCACCCATCCCAGAATCGCTCCAAGTCAAGCACGTTTAACTGTGGAGTTTTTAAGTGATGGGCTCCCGAAAAGAAAATGCATCTTATTGGTATAGGTAGTATCAATCAATTCATATAAGCTATCCTTAACTGTATAGTCCCATACCTAAATGGTCTCAGGATCCCTCTCATTCCGGTTTGCAATCGGTTCATTCATGTGTTCCTCCGCCTAGAAGCCTGATAGGTGCTGCTCCTTGACCGTGCCTTCTTGCACTGGTCGTTGGCCCCGGGTGTCACATGCCCACAAGCTTCCGCTTGGTTCATCCCCGAACCACACCGTACTGGGAGAGGTACTGCTCTGATACCATTTGTAACATCCCTGACTGCTCTATGGATTGACGGCTGTCCCCACAGACCAACACCGGTCTTTTCAGCATGCTTTGTCCTCACTCATGCGCTTCTTGGGAAAACTTCTTAGGAGGTCTCCCATCCCAGAATTGCTCCAAGTCAAGCACGCTTAACTGTGGAGTTCTTAAGTGATGGGCTCGCGAAAAGAAGATGCATCTTATTGGTATAGGTAGTACCAATCAATTCATATAAGCCATTCTTAACTGTATAGTCCCATACCTACACGGTCTCAAGATCCCTCTCATTCCAGTTTATAATAGGTTCATTCATGTGTCCCTCTGCCTAGAAGCCTGCCATGAGACGCTCCTTGATTGTGCTTTCTTGCACCGGCGACCACTCCCCGCCCTCGTTGGCCCCCGGTGTCACATGCCCACCAGTTTCCACTTGGTTCGTCCCTGAACCACACCGTACTGGAGAGGTGCCGCTCTGATACCATTTGTAACATCCCTGATTGTTCTATGGATTGATGATTGTCCCCACAAACCAACATGGGTCTTTTTAGCGTGCTTTGTCCTCACTCACACGCTTCCCGGGAAAACTTCCCAAGAGGTCACCCATCCCAGAATTACTCCAAGTCAAGCACGCTTAACTGTGGAGTTCTTAAGTGATGGACTCCTGAAAATAATATACATCTTATTAGTATAGGTAGTACAAATCAATTCATATAAGTCATCATTAACTGTATAGTCCCATACCTACGCGGTCTCAGGATCCCTCTCATTCCGGTTTGTAATCGGTTCATTCATTCGTCCCTCCACCTAGAAGCCTGCCAGGAGCCGCTCCTTGACCATGACTTCTTGCACCGACGACCACTCCCCGCCCTCATCGGCCCCTGGTGTCACAGAAAGGGAGGGGGAAGGGAAGATAGTCCTCAAAAACCTTTCTCTAGTTCATTTTTTATTCCCCCAAATTGGAGGGTTTTGGAGGATTTTGATTATTTTATTAAAAAATAAACCTCGTACAAGGTGGTGGTGGAGTATCCTCCCTTCCCCCAACCCTTTCCTTTTTTTTTCCTCCTCAAACCCTTCCCCTCCCTCCCCCTCCCTCCCCCTCCCAAACTTGCAAACAAGCCCTAAAACATCAAATCCCAGGAACTCTCCTCCACCATCTTCACCTCCAACACCTTTTCCCAAATCATCTCCACCTGGATAAAAGTGGACCAAAAGCCACAAACTCTAACTCTAAACCTTCTTCTTCTAGTCCTTCTAATAGGTCGAGAGACATTAAGTGCTTTAAATATCAAGGAAGAGGACATATTGCTTCGCAATGTCCTAATAAAATAACAATGATCTATAGGATTAATAATATCACTTGAAGGAGACTTATTAATGGTGAGAAGACTTTTAGGAGTCCAAGTTAAAGAGGAGGATGAGAGCCAACGTGAAAACATATTCCACACTAGATGCATAGCACATGGCAAGTTATGTGCTTTGATCATTGATGGTGGAAGTTGCACTAATATGGCTAGTCAAAGGTTGGTGACCAAACCTGGTCTCTGTCAGGGCCCGACTTAGGTGTCCCTGACCTGCCATAATGAAACTCCGATGTCTCATTCTCAAGGCCTTTCAAGCACGTATAAGTCACATCATAACAAGATATATTGCATATCTTAAGTATTTATCAGAGTAAAAGATTGTACCAAAAGTAAGCCAAAGGTGGCCCTGAGTCAACATCAAGAGTTTTGAAAACATAGCTCAAATGGGTTTACAACTAGAATGAAGTTCAAAACTCCAAACAGCGGAGAATTCTCATCTGACAATAAACAAAAAAAAACTAAAACAGCAGCAACTGCCCGCACTACGCAAGTGCATGGGCTCCTTGAGATGGCTCCACTTGCAGAATACCTGAAGCTAAAACCAAAAAGGGCGGGGGTGAGTCCTAGAACTCAGTGAGAGATAAACAAAATATAATAGCAAAATAGTGCAATATATAGGCATCTCCATAAATATCTCATTCAGTACTTTACATTATACATAACCTTACATAGCAAATCTTCACTTGCTATGAAGTCAATTTGCCATTGGGCAAGAACCTTGTGTATCCCCTTGGAGTTGTTCACTAGAGTCTCCCACTCCGACGGCCGCATTTATATCCCGGTCGAGTCTGCTGACCGGCAAGTAACCTTAGTCACTACACAACCACCCTCCGAACTCCGAGGTTTTTCACTAGAGGCCCCACACTCCTTCGGTCACATTTATATACCGGTCGAATCCGCTGACCGGTCGGATACACCAACTCTTGTCCAATGTCTAAGTATCATTCCAAAGCACAAAGTGCAATATATCATGCCTTACCATAGCATACGTTCATTGTGTTTTATAACAAATCTTGAATAATCATCTCAACGGTATTCAATAAAGTCCATAAGATTCTTAATCACAAATATATGTAGGCAACAATATATCCATTCCATTCACAAAATATCATCACTTGATCAATTCATTCCAAAAGTTATACCATGAACATACACATAGCAATATTTAGCATATTATCATTAATTTCTTTATTCACATACCATATAATCAACCACATAATTTAACATATTCACAACTATTCTATTCCATATAGGGATGACAATTTTATCCGTACCCGCGGATACCCGTGGATAAAATCCGTAACGAGTATGGGGCGGGTAGTTAAACGGGTACCCGCGGGTAAAATAAACGGATAATTCCAATACCCATCTATAAACGGGGCGGGGGCGGGTATCACACTATTCGTGCCCGCGGATACCCGCACCCGTTACTTAATTACTATAATACCCTTTATTATATATTTCCACTCTCAAAGTCCTTATATCATTTCCTAGATAATTTTCATCTATTGTGTTGTTTCATGGATATTTTAAGTGTGATGTATTAATTTGTAGGTGCTATTTTGTTCAAATACCGAAAGATATTAATGTGGTGGTTTGTTTAAGTTTTCTGTGTATTTTTTAAATTAAAAAACAGATTTTTTTGTTTTTCATAACTATCCATGGATATCCGCGGATACCCGTGAAAACCCGCGAATCCGTTAAGAACCCGTTAAACGGTATCCGTGCGGGTACGGGTGAATTTTTTATCCAACGGGGCGGGTAATGGGTAACCAGTATCCGTGCCCGCCCCGCCCCGTTGACATCCCTAATTCCATATCATAACTATATATGGTGCCAACAACACAATCATTTAATTCACATACTATCATCACTTTATTGATACTTTCCAAGATGTACATTAATATAATCCTATATATATATATATATATATATATATATATATATATATATATATATATATATTCACAACATAGATAAAAATCCATTGTATAAACACTCTTACTAAAATTCAACAATAGAGGGAATCAAAATTCGAAAGAGAACCACACTAAAATACACATCATAACATAGTCATAAATCCACCAATACATGACTGATGATAATGTTTCCATCAAGCCTAGACCAACTTCAAATGAAAACTAGAAATGTTATAGAGGTCCATAAATGAAACTAGTTTCACATAAAAAGATAGTCTACAACTCCAGATATAAATTTTGAAGTAAAACTTGTTTGAGTACATCCAAGATTACAATACTTTATTTTAAAAATTAAAATGGGATATCGTCAGGTCTCCTTAAATAACGAAATTTTACTACAACATACTCCTACACTTCAATTTTCAAACGCAACAAGTTTCATCTCAATCCAAATTTTATAAACCAAGACATGATTTTCTGAATGCAGGTTGTCAGGGTGCATACGGGACAACCCTTGCCCTGTTTTCAAAATTTAGATGAGAATAGCTAAGATTTCCAAAAATCACGAAATTTATATACTATGTACCTCTAGATGTTAGATTTCCAATGAGACCAATTTCATATTAATCTGATATATATAACTCTAGTTATAATGTTGTTATCACATGTCTGTCAGGATTTCAAACTAAAGCCGAGACCATTTAAGAAAAACACCAAACGTCAAGCTCCAATAATGGAGTTTACCCCCCCCAAACCCAATTTCTAGGGTTCAACCAAAAAGATATAGTAACTCACCAATTACATATTAATTAGTCAAAGAATAATCAATCTAAACATGTCCAAACGATTTTCATGAAAGGGGTTCACCCAACACCCAAAACAACTCACAAACATCCCTATTTCAACCATCATCAACCCATTTCATATCCCTCAAAAATACCCACGAAAATTACCCAAACAAAATCACATATCCCTCACCTTGTTTGAAGTTCTTGGATATCTCTTTCCTTCTTCCTCCGTTGTTACTCTTTCCTCTTTCCTTTTTCCTCCGTTGTTACTCTTTCCTCTTTGCCTTCTCCTTTCGTTCTTTTCTTCTTCTCCTCTTCTTCACTTTTTCTTTTCTTCTAGGGTTGCTAATGGCTGCCCATCCTCCTTTCTATAACCATTTATACCACAACACTTTTACCAAAACGTACTTGATGTTATGTTAACTCGTTACTTAGCCCTTGGGTACAAATGAAATATGTCTCTAAGTTAATTATGATAACCCATTTATTTTTTTATTCTTATTTTTTTAAGCATACTAGTAATAATTATTATACTCTAGTAATTTCCTCATGTTATAAATAATTTATAACATGACAAATAAATTCATCATTTTCCTATTTATTTATTTTTTTAAAAAGTACCTTATAACATTTTTAGCGGGTATTATAGTCTCCAAACCAATGCACACCCTAGGCCTTACAAGTTGCAATGGCTTAGTGAAAAAGGTGAAATTTTTTGTGAACCAACAAGTCTTGTTATGTTTTGCCATTGGTTCTGTCGTAACCACATCACGGGAGCGACGAACAAGAATTAATTAATATTGCAAAAATGGAGTCGTCACCAAGGTTTATTTTTAGGGAAACATTGGAAAACCTTTTTAAGTGAATAGTCTTTGAACACAAATTTAGGGTTCGGGAGTCGATTATGCGTAGGGAAGGTATTATCACCCTACAACATCCATTAAAAATAAATGGTTACCTCTAGTTAATTGTGCAAAATTTTATGTTAACTTCAAAGATATTTATTTCACCCTTTTATTAAAAGAACCATAAAAGATTTTATTTTATTATTTTTTTCAAGAAAAGGAAATGAATATTAATGAGAAAATTAAAAACAGATTTTATGAAAATTTATTTTTGGGCTTGACAGGAATAAATCCTGCTCCTATGTATCCCTGGGTGCAATATGGAATTCAAAGCTACGTAGTTCTTTTAAAAAAATATATGTTGGTTTGGTTGATTTTAATTATTATTATTTTAAAATGATTTTGATTGAGGGATTTCAGGATTTGTCACAACTCAAATATCCTACAACCAAGGGTTAACAAGATGCCTCATCTCAGCTACCCTTTTATTTTAAAAGAAATTGATTTACTTATTTTGTTTTATTTCTAAAACGCTTAGATCATCGAGCTGTCACAATTTAGGTGTCCAAAATAATAATAATAAGGATTAACAAGATATCGCATCTCTGTTAGCCCTTTTATTTTAAATTGTTAAATTTAATTTATTTTTATTTTAGGGCTTAGAATCACAAGCTGTCACAACTCAGGTGTCCTAAAACCGAGGGTTAGCAAGATGTCACATCTCAGCTAATCCTTATAACAATTTCAATGTAATCTAATAAAATATTTAAAATACTTTGATTTATAAAGAAATATTTTTTTTTAATTTAAAACATGTATAGATTTATATTTAGACCGATGCATTTTAAAACATTTGAATATTTACTTATTTAATTTCATATAAAAATATATATTTCTAAACCTAACAACAATAAAAGTAGGAGGGGCTCATCCCCTGATCACGTGAAGCTACATCAGGTAGTGTTTTTGAAATACGGTATATGATGTCCAAATTTTGTAATATCATAACTCTTTTGAAATTGGCATACAAACAACAAATCATAAAAGGAAAAGAATAAGAAAAGAAAAAAGAAATTAAATAAATAAAAATGGCGTAGGGTCTATAAGCCACTGATTCCCAAAGTTAAAAAAAATGCTGCCCAAAGCAGTTAAGAGAAAGATGTTGCGCAGCAGAAAAGAAGAAAGAAGGAAGCGACTCATGGTGTAGAGCGGACAACGGCGAGGCGTACGGTGGTTCTTCACGACTGGAGGATGGCGGCGGGTTCGGACCTGCAACAGAGCAAACGCCAAGGACAGGGAGCAGGGGCTACGGTACGGTGGAGTGACGCGACAGAGTGGCAGCAGCACGACGGCGTGTTTCTGGTGCGTGGAGGACAGTAGCAGTTTCGGACCTGTAGCGGCAGTGGACAAATGAGGGTCATACGGTGGAAGTAGCGAAATAAGTTTTTCTCATTTTGTGGGTGTTTGCTACTATTGTTGTATGGCTGTGTCTATTTTTTTTTGAAGGATGAGAATGGTAGAAGAGAAAAGGAATGAAGAGGAAGGAAAGAAAGAACATGAAAAAAATTCTGGTCTTGTAACTTTTGAAGTCAGGAACGTCACAAATCCCTCTCTTTTATACTGATTGTATGATGAATAATTTCTCCTCTTTTGTAACTGATTGAAACTCATTAACCAAGGATTTCATTAGCCATTAGAGGTGAATTATTGCCTTTATTTTCTTCAGTTACAATTTTATGATTCAGTATATGAGCATAAAGCATTTTAGTCACTCTTTATTCCATCACAAAGCTGTTATAGGCAGCAAGCAGACAACCACATTTCTATTTTCCAATTATTTATCTTTTTCCTTTTCTTTTTTATTTGTTTTTTATTATGATTTTTATATTTGCTTTTATTTTTTATAATAATAATGGAAAAATGAGGACAAAACATGGTGTTCACAGCTACCCTCTTTACTTAATTCTTACTAGATAATATGAATAACCATAGTTTTTCTTATTATCATTGTAAGAAATGAGTAAAGAAGTGAACCATAATTTTGTCCAAAAACACAAGAAGAATAAAAAACCTGTGGGTCCATGTATCCACCAACATTTGTTATGAAAGTTGAGGAAGCTTGCGGAGTCGGGTATTCGCAGAAGCTTGAAAATGAAAAGAAGCTTGCAGAGCCGGTTATCCGCCGAAGCTTGAAAGAAAAGATAAAAGAAGCTTTCGGATTCGGGTATCCTCCGAAGCTTGAAATAAGAAAAAAAGAAGCTGGCGGAGTCGGGTATTCCCTGAAGCTTGAAATAAGATAACAAGAATCTTGCAGAGTCGGGTATCCGCCGAAGCTTGAAAGAAAAGATAAAAGAAGCTTGTGGAGCCGGGTATCCACCGAAGCTTGAAAATGAAAAGAAGCTTGCGGAGTCGGGTATCCGTCGAAGTTTGAAAGAAAAGATAAAAAAAGCTTGTAGAGACCATATGCCTACTAAAGCTAGCAAAGTCACGGCTTATGAGCCATGTGCCTATCAGAACTGAACAAAGCGATGAATTAAGTAGACCAGTATGATCAAATGATGCATGAAATGATATGGCAATGCATGATGCATAAGCACATAAGCAAGATGCATGATTTTTTTTTTCAATGCATGATGCAGACAATCCTTGTGGTTTTTGCCACTTTAATTCCTCAATCCTTATGGTTTCAAGTGCCCTAGGATTCAAGGATGAACAAGAGCTTATTTTTGAATTGAATGAAACTCCCTTTTGGTTCACCTCTTTCTTCAGATATTTGATGAAAATGTCTCTTGAAATCATGTTTATTATTTTGAAGTGCCAACAAGTTCGTACCCAAGCTGAGCTAGTCATATAGGGTTCATCATGCTTCCCATAATTTTTGAAACCTTCACCATAATCATGATGCTTTCAGGTGTTGTCACAAGTTTATGCTTCAGTATAAATTATCAAAAGAATAATACTTTGAACCAACAAGAAGTTGCATAGAAAGATGAAATATTTTATTATCTGGAGAAGGAAATTATTTATACATAGACAAGATTGGTATGAAAGTAGAATGAGAACACAAAAAGGACAAAAATGAGAACCAAACTAAAAGGTTCATTGGAAAAAGGCGAAGCAATGGTCTTCGACTCCTCAAGTGATGCCTTTTGGAATGAACAATGCTAGTTTCCCCATGTCTATAACTTAGAAAACTCATCAATCAACTTTTGAGAATGTTGATTGCCCCAGTTTCACATGCCTTGTATATCTCAATTGCCCCAGTTTGAAGTCCAAACTCCCTTTGCTGCTTCTGATGCAATCCTTTTTTTATTTGTCTTTATATATATATATATATATATATATATATATATATATATATATATATATATATATATATGACCCTAATTTTTGCATGGGCCGCTCTTTCGAGTTTTCAACCCACCAGGTCGCTCTAACTTTTGCCTAGGCCGCCTTTTCAGGTTTTCAACCTAGCGAGCTTTTCTTTATTTTTTATTTTTTTCTTCTTATTTTTTAAGCATAATAATTTTTTACTGCATCAGAATTTATTGGAAGTGGGAGTTCTTCACCAACCATCCTTGTGAGGATTAAGGCTACTCCAGAGAAAGCTTTCTTCACAACATAGGGTCCTCCATAATTTGGGGTCCATTTACCACGATAATCCGTTTGCATGGCCAACATCTTCTTAAGCACTAGTTCTCCTTCTTGGAATTCTCGAGGACGAACCTTTTTCTCGTAGGCTTTCTTCAATCTCTTTTGATACAACTGACCATGGCACAAAACAATCAATCTCTTTTCTTCATTCAAGTTCAATTGATCAAACCGAGCTTGTACCCATTCGGCTTCTTCTAATTTTGCCTCCATTAGTACTCTCAGTGAAGGGATCTCCACTTCAATGGGTAGCACCGCTTCCATTCCATATACCAGGGAAAATGGGGTTGCCCCTGTTGAAGTATGGACAGAAGTGCGGTAGCCATGCAAGGCAAAAGGAAGCATTTCATGCCAATCTCTATACGTCACCACCATCTTTTGGACAATCTTCTTAATATTCTTATTTGCTGCTTCAACCGCCCCATTCATCTTTGGACGATATGGTGAGGAATTATGGTGCTGGATTTTGAAGCTATCACACAACTCTTTCATCATCTTATTGTTCAAATTAGTTGCATTGTCTGTGATGATCTTGCTCGGCAAACCATAACGACAAATTATTTTTATATTTGCTTTTATTTTTTATAATAATAATGGAAAAAGGAGGACAAAATATGTTGTTCACAGGTTCTTACAAAGATGAAGTTTTATGTGATGTTCTACCTATAGAAGCTGGGCATGTGTTGTTGGGGAGGCCATGGCAATTTGATAGGAACGTAATCCATGATGGCCATACCGATAGGTTTACTTTCATGCACCACAACAAAAGAGTCACTCTTGTACCACTATATCCAAAGGAAATTAGTGTGGATTAAAAGAAAATGAGATAAAAAAGAGAACTTGAAAGAAAAGGCAAGAGTGAAAAAGAACAAAATGAAAAAGAAAAGAATGTGCCAAATAAAAATAAGGAAAAGGCAATGGGCACAAGTGTGGAAAGTTTTTGTGATGAAAACCATTAGGTGAAAGAAAAAGTTGGAAAAGAATGCATGTTTTTGAAAGAAAGGGAAGTAAAGAAAATACTTTTGGCTAATCATCCATTGTATTTGCTTTACTCCAAAAATACTTGTGAAAATTCTACTCCATCCTTTTCTTTGTCTACTACCTTTGATTTTCTTTTTGATAAACTTAAAGATGTGTTTCCAAAAGAGTTTCCTAAAGGCTAACCACCTATGAGGGGGTTGAGCACCACATGGATTTGATTCCAAATGCTCCCCTTCCTAATAGGCTAGCATATAGGAGCACTCCTCAAGAAACTAAAGAAATTCAAAGGATTGTAGTAGTCTATTTTGATGACATCTCAGTATATAATAAGACACAAGAAAATCATTTTGAACATTTGACATGTGTTTTGTTGGTACTAAAGAAAGAAAAAAAATTACAAACCTTGGAAAATGCAATTTTTGCACCACCAAAGTGGTATTTTTGGACTATGTTGTAAGTGCTCAAATGTGCATGTGGATGAGGTAAAAAATGAGTTAAAGGAAGTTTTATTGGTTGGCAACCCATAAATATTTTAAACCTAATAATGTTTGCTTGTATATTAACATTTCTACCTTATCTATTTGCATTGACCTCTTTTGAAAATTAAAGATTTGAATCCAACGCATAACACTTATGGGTCACATTCATTGAGAGGAATAGAACACAGATTAAACATCTTTACAAATGTTTCTATCACTAATGGACAAACACTAACAAGAAACCCTCAAGAGATTACAAAGTATCAAAAACATTTGAAAGGTTTGTTGGAAAACAATCAAAAGAGTATGATGAAAGAAAAGCTTGTTTTCAAAAAATTGGTATTTGACCCGGGAGATTTGCCTTAAGAAAGGAAAAATAATAATAATAAAGGGTGTTTCCTTCCTGAGAACTTTTTTTTAGGTTTTTGTAATCCGGTACATTCCGTTTTGTTTCCCATCCCAGTCTTTCGCGACACTTCAGGTTTACTTCTTTTGTTAGTATTATCTTTGATGTAGGAATAAAATTTGGGGATGAATTTGCCTCAAGAAGGAGGAGATGATGTGATCCTAGGAAGCACAACCTTAATGGGCTAAGGACAAGGGCAAGTCAACTTTGAAACAAATTCCAATCAAACCTACTTCAAGTTCTGGATGTCCGATTGAAGTGATCTTGGGTGCCTTGGAAAGTTCAGAAGATTATCTACAAGTCTTATTTCATGCCTAAAAATGGACTAAAAGTTTAGAACGCATTCTGGATGGATTTCGACTTAGTTAGGCTTGTAATTGGTCTTAAGAGTGTTCCAAGACCATTAGGACTAAGAGAGGTGAATGAGCTCATGCTCACACCTATATAAACACCTAATGTACTCTTTTTTGCACCTCATGAATCATTTGTGTAGTTTTCCATTTTGAGATTAGAGAGAATTGAGGGAGTTCTCCTATTGATAGGTTCTTTAGTTTGAACCTTG
This sequence comes from Sophora flavescens, assembly GCA_030762895.1. Lineage (NCBI taxonomy): Eukaryota > Viridiplantae > Streptophyta > Magnoliopsida > Fabales > Fabaceae > Sophora > Sophora flavescens. The sequence continues at coordinate 117,649,688 of CM061068.1, forward strand.
ATTCTCATCTAGAGTTCCAAAACTCTAGTGGTGAATCTTCCCAAGGCTTATCATCCAATCATTGTAGTGGATTGAATGTGGCGTCATTCTTCGATCTTCTTCCTAATTCCATTTTCTTATTTCAATTTTCGTTAGCTTTCTTGTAGTTTAATTCATATAATTGTGATTCTTCTACTCTTTTTGGTTTCCTTGATTCTCACTTGAGAATCAAGTTTATGATCTTGCTCTTGATTTATGAGTTTGTTATAGCATTTTCAATAACCAAATTCATAGAAAGTTCCTAAAACTATGTTAATCTATCTTAGACCACATCACATATGATGAAGTGAATGATGGCTGGATTAATTTAGAAAAGAAAAATTTGAATTCCTTGGAAAAGATATCATCCATTGAAATTGAAATTGGGAATTCTTTAAATTGTAAAATCTCAACTACTTGTGAAAATCAAGTTGAGGACTTTTATTCCAAATATAATAAAAATGACAAATCTAATTATTCTTGTTCCTTGAGTGCTAGTAACAAGAGAAGTCACACTATTTTACATGGAAAACCGAACAACGCTTTTGATGAAAAGATTTTGAAATGTCATCAATCTAAAAATTCAAACTTTTCTATGATGATCTCAAAAATGTGACACCCTCTATCCCGCATGTTATAGAAAGCGTTAAAAGGTAAAGATATAAAAGTAAAACATGCATTTATTTCATAAAATAAAAAAAAAGGGATAGAAAGCACCACATTGTAACGTCTCAATGCGGAAAAACATAAAAAGTTGTAAAAAGATAAAACATAAACATGAACATCAAAAGCATAAAACATAACCCAACCCCGATGTCACATACAGAGCTGGTATAACCGTTCTGGAATAAAATCCTCGGAATACGACAGAATCTGAAACTAAAAACAACTATAACTACTGATAAATCCTAACTAGAGTCGCGACTCCTCAGAGTCACTCCTCCACTGGCTGCTCGCCGTCCTCTGCATAAAGAGATACATGCCAACAACAGAAACAAAGAAAACGAGGAGTAAGAAAACATATAAACACATCGGCATGGAGATAGTAAGCAAGATGAACATACATCATATACATAGCATTTTCATCATTTAGCATCAACATATAATTATATCAACATATTAAATCAACCCACGTATGCTATGCGGTGCAACACTACTCCACAACTCCATTATGTATGTGAATCCAAACTATCTCAGGAAGGCAACTTCGGAGTTACATATCCACATTGGCCAAAAAGCACCAATGCCGACAGTCCACCAAACCATAAGTGAACCCCTTGGATAGCCAATGCACCATAACGAGGGTACGCCACCGCGGGGGCACACGATTTACCAAACCTTGGGTAAACCACCGGAGACTTGGCCAGATCGCCGTACTCTAGGACGACCTCCCCTATGTTGAACTTTCCCCACTAACAACTTCAACGTATGAATGCATGAGCACAACAACAAACAAGACAACCACCTCCTTTGCTTGGGCCAATAAGCACCCAATACTTATCACCAACATCAACGTAAACACCTTAACCCTTCTGGGTTAAGGCCCCTTAGCCAAAAAGCACTAAGGTTCAACTCATCAATACATTGACCAAAAAGCATCGAGGCCACTTTGGCCAAAAAGCAACAAAGTCTATCAACGTGCGGTAACCCACTGGGCACCGGCTTAACCAACTTGTTATTCTTGTTTATCATAATTAATATTTAATTAAGTTATCTAACTTGTTATCATTCGATTGGTGTATTATTTCATCATTTGGGGATATTTGGGTATAACAACCCTTTAATCATTTAGTTCACGTCACTGTTCTAATTGGGAGAGCACGGGCGTGCTCCTTGTTAAGCACGGTCGTGCTTCTTGGAGCGTAGCCGTACTGACTAGGCAGGTTTGGTTATGTTCTTTTACCAAAAACTCCCTAAGCACTCGTAAATCAGTCCTAGGGTCTAGCCAAGGACCATCAAACATTAACCTCACCTCTCACTACTAAATTCATATTTTATAATACTTTTGGGGAAATTATTCCTTTAATTACCATGTTAATAAAGAGCCCTATTTTAACCAATTAGAGTTTTATTAACGTGTTCATCATAAATCACCATACATTGAACCATGACATGATCAACATCATCAAACTAACAACATTCATGACGCATTCAACATACCAATTTAACCAATTAATCATGACATAACACATATCATCAAACATATAAATTGGCATACATCATCATGAACCATAAAACAGTTATAACAATTAGACATTCATAACTGACATACCAATAATTAATTAAACATATAATCAAACACGTGATAGGCATCAATTAACAGTTTAACAAATAATAGGGTAATGGGAACCCTTCATCTTACGCTACCCCGTTGCCTAATGTTCATACGATCCTTCTCCCCATACCTGGTATGACGATCTAATCCACGGTCACTTTGAGCGAATCTAAACTTGGTCCACTCGAACGGTTCAAAGGATCTTGATCAAGAACATCAAATAAAGAATGAGTAATTAATCCCCAATTCAAGAAAACAAAAGGAGATCAACAAAGGGTTTAAAAGATTACCTTAATTGACACTAATGCGCGGTTTATTCTCCAATCGCAAAAGAAAACACCAAGTCTTGAGAAGGTTCAAGGGGAGGGAGAGAAGAGGGTTTCTGGCGGCCAAGGATTGAGAGGAAGAGTCAAAATAAGGGTTGTAACTTGTAACCCTCCTGACTCACTTATTTATATTGTTATCGAAAAACATCTTTAAGAACTAGACACAGCTGTGTCCTGACCAAAATAGTGTTTATGAGCGCTAGACACAGCTGTGTCTATCAGAAGACACAACTGTGTCATGGACCAGATCAGTGTTCTAGGAATTCAACACAGCTGTGTCTATAAGGAGATACAGCTGTGTCCCGGCCAAAACAACGTTTACGAGAATTAGACACAGCTGTGTCTATCAGGAGACACAACTGTGTCTCAGCAGACACAGTTCACGAACAGAGATTGAGTCGCGAGGCCTAATAAACAACTAAATTGGACAAAACACATAAAATAAGACTTGTAGATAATTATCTTATCTTTCCAAAGCATCAAAGATCACCTCAATCGGACATCTAGAACTCATGATATGGCAAAAACGATGAAATAGATTACTAGGACTCTGAAAGGATTGAACCTTTCTAAGGCTAAACTTCCCTATACATGAACTTAGACATCAAGAACAAGCATATATAAGCTAAGTCTAACAGATATTAACATTTATTAATGTAGGGTGAAATTCAGGGTGTTATAATTCAACCCCCCTTATAAAAATTTCGTCCTCAAAATTTCTACTTACCTCGATTGAATAGGTGCGGATATGCTCCTATCATCCTGCTTTCCAGCTCCCACATAGCACTCTCCTCAGTAGCCCCACTCCAAATGACTTTGACCAAAGGAATCTCCTTGCCTCTTAACTGCTTCACCCTCCTATCCTCGACTCGAAGGGGTAATACCTCAAAAGTCAAGTTCTCTTTTAACTGTATGGTATCAGGCACTATCACGTGACTAGGGTCATGAATGTACTTTCTGAGTTGAGACACATGAAAGACACTATGAAGATTGGACAAGAATGGCGGTAAGGCTATTTGGTAGGAGACTTCGCTGACTCTTTTTAGAATTTGGTAAGGACCAATGAATCTAGGAGTTAGTTTCTTCGCTTTCATCACTCTACCAACCCTAGTTGTCGGGGTAACTCTCAAGAACACATGGTCACCTTCCTGGAATTCGAGTGCCTTCCTCATTTTTTCATGGTAGCTCTTTTGATTACTTTATGCCACTTTCATCTTTTCTTGAATCATCCTCACTTTATCTGTGGTTTCTTGCACTATCTCAGGTCCTAACACAACACTATCACCAGGTTCAATCCAATACAAGCGTGTCCTACATCTCCCATAAAGAGCTTCATAAGGTGTCATCCCAATACTGGAATGGAAACTATTGTTGTAGGTAAACTCTATCAAGGGTAAAACCTTGTCCCAACTACCCGACTGTTCTACACACAAGCTCTAAGCAAGTCCTCTAAGGACTGGACGGTTCTCTCAGACTGACCGTCAGTCTGCGGGTGATAAGCTGAACTAAGCCTAAGCTTCGTTCCTATGGCCTCTTGCAAACTATTCCAAAACCTATAGGTAAACCTCGGGTCTCTATCTGATACTATGCTAGAGGGTACACCATGTAGCCTAACTATCTCTTTGATGTACAACTTGGCCAACTTTTCCAAAGGATATTCCATGTTCATATGGATGAAATGGACGGACTTAGTCAGTCTATCCACAGCAACCCATATAGCCTCAAAACCAGTTGGAGTCCTAGGGAGTCCAGACACAAAATCCATGGAAATACTATCCCATTTCCATTCTGTGATACTTAACGACTGCAACTTACCTGACGGCTTCTGGTGTTCTACCTTAGCCTTTTGGCACACTAAACAAGCGTACACAAACTCATCCACTTCTTTCTTCATCCTAAGCCACAAAAACATCCTCTTAAGATCTGATACATCATAGTGGCACCTGGGTGCACACTCAGTCCACTCCTATGTCATTCTTCAAGGATCAACTTTCTAAGCTCCGGGACGTCTGGTATACAAACTCTATCTTTGAACCTCAAAATTCCATCACTCTCGTCCTTAAAACTAAGGTTTCTACCCTGAGCGAGCAACTCTCTCTGGTCTAAGAGAAACTAGTCTATCTTCTGACTCTCTCTAACCTGATCCATCAAACTGTTGGTAACCTTCAAGGTTCCAAGCCTAAAGTTCTTAGGGATAACTTCCCAAAATAAACTCAGGTCTCTAAACTCCTCGATCAGATCCATCTACCTAACCATCAAAGCGGACACATGCAAAGTTTTCCTACTTAAGGCATCTGCCACCACATTGGCTTTTTCTTGGTGGTAGGTTAGATCAAACTCATAATCCTTTAAAAACTCCATCCACCTACGCTGTCTCATATTCAACTCCTTTTGATCAAAGAGATACTTCAAACTCTTATGATCACTAAAGACCTCAAATTTCACTTCATAAAGCTAATGCCTCCAGGTCTTTAAGGCAAATACCATAGCTCTTAATTCTAGGTCATGGGTGGGGTAGTTCTTCTCATGAGTTTTTAGCTGCCTAGAAGCATAAGCCACTACCATACCATCTTGCATCAACACTCCACCTAAACCTTGCTTCGATGCATTACAGTACACTACAAAAGGTTTACTAGGATCGGGCAACACTAAAACTGGTGTTGAAGTTAACCTATTCATAAGGGTTTGGAAACTCTCTTCCCACTTAGAGTCCCACACAAACAACTGTCCCTTCTTAGTGAGACGGGTTAAGCGTAAAGCTAACTTAGAGAAACCTTCTATAAACCTCATATAGTACCCTGCTAAACCCAAGAACCTCCTAATCTCAGTTACTGACTTTGGCTCTTCCCACTGGAACATCGTCTCGACCTTAGCCGGATCCACGGCTATGCCACTTTTAGAGATGACATGTCCTAAGAAACTCACCTCTTCTAGCTAGAACTCACACTTAGACAACTTAGCGTACAACTGCTTTTCCTTAAGGGTCTGCAAGACAACTCTCGAGTGTTCTCATGTTCCTCCTTGGTCTTGGAGTACACTAAGATGTCATCTATGAAAACCACCACAAACTCATCCAAGTATGGGTGAAAGACCTTATTCATGTAGTCCATGAACATAGCGGGAGCATTGGTCACACCAAAGGGCATAACCAAGTATTCATAGTGACCATAATGCATCCTGGACGCTGTCTTCGGGATGTCCTCAGACTTAACCCGAATCTGATGGTACCCTGACCTCAAATCTATCTTCGAGAAGACGCAAGCGCCTATCAACTGGTCCATAAGATCATCAATCCTAGGGAGGGGATACCGATTCTTAATGGTCACCTTGTTCAGCTGTCGATAGTCGACACACAACCTCATACTGGCATCTTTCTTCTTTACTAGCAACACTGGCGCACCCCAGGATGATACGCTAGGCCTATAGGGCGCTATGGATATTGGCCCGGTACCAGGCACTAAATTTATGGTGAACTCAACATCTCTCTCAGGGGGCAAGTTATAAACATCCCCCAGGAACACTTCAGGAAATTCCCGCACAACAGGCACACTTCCGACATCAGGAGGGCTCTCTAATTCCAGGGTAGACAACATCATGAACACTTGGGCCTCGTCTTTCATCGAAGCTCTGACTTGGTTGGCAGATAGAAAGGTCAGATCCTTAGACTCCACAAGAGTTCCAAAAACTATGGTTTTATCGAAACAATTCAGGAGGACGTGGTTGGAAGATAACCAGTCCATACCAAGGATAACATCAAGATCCTTTAAAGGTAAGCACACAAGATTTACAATAAAGGTTCTACCATTAATGGTGATATGATAGTTCTTGCATGCATGAGAAGTAAGAACAGGTTTATTTGTAGGTGTAGAGACAACCAAATCATGCTCAAGGAAAGTAACAGGCAATTTAAGACTCTTGACCCTATCATGTGATATAAACGAGTGTGTAGCACCCGAGTCATACAATACAGTTAAAGGAGTTCTATCAATTAAGCACATACCTTGGATCAAGTCATCAGACTCGGAGGCCTCAGCTCCACTAAGAGTAAAGATTCTCCTAGTGGTCTTCAATCGATTAGCCTGAGACTGCTGACTCTTGCTAGCACTTGGAGGCTCTGACTTTGCTCCTCCACAATCCCGACTGATGTGACCAGACTTGCCACGCCTAAAGCAGATGACGTCTGATTCCTTGCACTGGCTAGTGAAGGGATCTGGTGCGCTGCACTTGCCGCACTTCATGGGCCTAGAGGCATTGGAATTACCACTTCTGGACCTTTCATGAGAAAACTGTGGCTTCCTACCACTCTGTTTGAAATCCCTGCCGATTGGAGTGTAATGTTGCTTGCCCTTGTCCTTAATGTTGGCCTTCTTGCTGCCCTGGCTGTCTGAATTCCTGAAGCTGGCCACCCTGGACTTGTAGGCATCCTCATAGATCCTGCACTTGTTCACCAAGGTTGGGAAGACTCTAATCTCCTGGTAACAAATCGCTTGCTTGATCTCTGGACGAAGTCCATCCTCAAACTTGACACACTTTGACCGATCATCCACCATGACCTAATAAGGTGTGTAATACCTAGTCAGCTCCTCAAACTTAGCCGCATACTCGCCTACTGACATACTCCCCTGCTTCAACCCCAAGAATTACATTTCCTTCTTGTCACGTACATCCGTAGGAAAATATTTCTCCAGAAGCCTATCTCTGAACACATCCCAAGTGATTGTTGTACCCTCAGCCACCATCCTCTGACGGCAGTTCTCCCACCAGTGCTCAGCCTCCTCAGTTAGCATAAACGTGGCGAAGATAACATGTTGCTGATCATTACAGTCCATAGCTCTGAAGATCTTCTCGATCTCCCTCATCCATAACAAATCTCCCTCGGGGTCATAAGCCCCTCGATTCGATTTGGATTTGATCGGGTATTTAAATAGTCGTATGAATTTGTTACTTATTTAAAATAAAAATTAATTTTAAAATATTATATTGACATTTGACAATTTCTAATAAGGGTTTTAACGGGATATACATGAATTGATATACACTCTCATGCGTAAAGATAGTTTACACTATCACCTAATTATAAATTGTTAAATCATTATAAATGTTTGATTATTGTCCTAAATATATTAAAAGTCACTCATAACATGATTTATAATTGGTTAACAGTGTAAAAGTTTTTACACTAACATTACATTTACATATCAATTAAACTCTCTAATATAAAGACTAGATGATAACTTATAAAAATATAAAGACTAATAATTACTTTTATAATATAAAGATCAAATTATTTTCATTGAAGTAAATAATTTCGGTTCGGTTTGGATTGGATCGATTTTATATATTGGATCCGAAATCCGATCTGATCCAATGAAAAATTTTGGTTTTTTTCGATTTGCGGTTATTTCGGTTTTCGGTTATTTCAGTTGTCGGTTCGGTTAGTGCGGTTGGCATTGGATTGAATCGGTTGATGAACACCCCTATTTCTCATGCTCTACACCTCATAAGTTCATTTGATGGTTAGATATAGGATATAATAGACTATCATATCCTATTTAAAACTATTGTTTGGTGAATCAATATAATATGATAAATCAATCATATCACTTATCTTATCATGTCCATCTAATTAAAATTATATTCCGAAAGGAGCATTTGATTAGAACTCAACAGGATAACATAGACTAATTTAAAGTATAATAAAATATAAAAAAATTATATATAAAATATTTAAAGTATAATAAAATATAACATAATTATAAAAAATTATATAATAAAATATTAAATATTTAAAATAATAAAATATCGACTCATTTCCTATCCTGACCACCAAACGAAACCCTAAACCTTCCCCACTACATCGTTCTAAATTCCTCAGAAATTCGAGCTTCACTGCTCCATGGTCGTGTTTCTCCTCTCTGTTTTTGTGCACGTCTCCCCCATGTTTTTCGTCCTATTCCAGGTAATTCCTTTTCTTGCATCTTCAGTTAATTTTGCTTCTTTCTTCTTCATATAGCTATTCTCACCATGTACAGCATATACGTTATGAGGTTATGCCTTTTTTAGGTACAACATATCATATCTGATGATTAATGCCTCTAAATTAATAATTTGAAGTTGGTTAGTTAGTTAGGCATAACTAACTTGGATCCTAAAGCTTCACTATGATTGGCTATATTAGTCTATAAATAGATCATCATGTATAGGATGAGAATGATAAGTGATGAATCACATTCACATGAGTGACACAATGTAATATGTAAAAAGAAGAGGGGGATTTGAGTGTGAGGTAATTCTATCTTGAGAGAATCATGTATTGATTTGGTGAGATATAGGAAAAAGTGTATAGGAGTGGAAACATCAATCTTGTGGTAGTTCTTGGAGATACTATGTGAAAAACATGGAAGAAGAAGGGAAGAACAAAGATTGTGGGAGGTTTCTGTTGTAAAGCACTTGTATCTCTATGATCAATGATCAAGATAGTGAAGGGGAGAAGAAGACTTGTTGTGCTCTCTCCCGTGGACGTAGGTCATCAATGACCGAACCACTAAAATCCCGGTGTTCATCTTTTCTTTTACCGTTTTATCTTCTTTAGTATTCGATTAGTTATTGTTATGGTTGATTTGCATGCTTTAACGCTCTTGCTTGTTTCCTTTCATGGTGCATTACCTCTATGGAGGTTTCGTGACCCCGATCAAATCCCCAACAAGTGGTATCAGAGCCACTTTCGATAATGGGAACGATAAGACCCAACAAGCGGCGCCGTCTGTGGGGAGCACGAAGCAAAAACTGTGAGAGCAAAAGGGGCAAGAACTAGAGAGGTTGTAATCGATTCTCCACAATCGATTATGAAGCGAATCAAGAATGCAGAAAAGCAAATCGAATTGGAAAGTAGGAAAGAAAGAGAAACGTGAAGAAGGAAGTTGAAGCCTTTGATGAAGGTGTATTCAATTTCTGGTTTTCTAATTAGTTTCATTCTTCTCTATTTCATTGTTATTTTTTCTTCTATGTTGGGTTGTTGTGTGCGTTTCTGGTGATTTCAGGAACAAGAAGGATGTAGTTTCCTTGGGAAGCATGAGCATGCCATGGAAGAAGAAGGGAAGAACAAAGATTGGAAGAGAAGGAATGAATGGAGACTGCAAGAACCAGAAGTGTGTGCGAAACTCAAGCAGCGGCTCTCATGGCGGAACCATCATGGTGCACATGGTGCACTGTTGATGGAGGGTTTGGGTGGAGAAGGCACACAAGGTGAAGCTAGGACTCGCGGCGGTGAGGAGGAGCTGCTGGTGTGTGTCAGAAGCATGGTGGTTCGGATCCGGAACAGCGCAGAGCGGCGAAGCAGTCGTGGTAAGGTGCGTCTTTCGGCGGCGGCGGATCTCACGGGGCTGAGGGTGGAAGCTTGTTCATGGTTACGCGGTGGAGGTTCTCTTTCTTGGAAGAAAACGGTTTGTGTCTGTGATGGGAATTGAAAGTTCCATTTTTCTGGGTTCTGGGTCGTTCTTGGCACAAGGAAGAAGACGATGGTTGCTGGTTCTTGAAAAAAGAAGAACTTCATTTATGATAAATTAGTTTATCATTGTTGTGTTTGCATCAGAATTCACTGTAGCCTAGTGGTGAGGCGCTGAAGGTGGAGTTGCGGAGGTTACGGGTACAAAGCTGAAGGTGGAGTCATGAAAGTCACAAAAGGTTCCATGGTGGTGATGAGTGGTAAGCTTGAAAATAGTCTACACTTGCTGCAAGGAAAGGCTCTGGTGGGAATTGCTGCTAATGTTTCTTGCCTTGGACAATCACAAGTAAGGCTCTGGCATATGAGACTTAGACACATCAGTGAAGGAGGGTTGAAAGAACTGAGCAAACAGAAGTTGTTGGGAAAGGACAACATTCAATCACTGGTTTTTTTGTGAGCATTGTATTTTTTTGGCAAGGCAAAGAGGTTGAGATTTGCAACTGCTGTACACAATACAAAAGGAACATTGGACTACATTCACAGTGATCTTTAGGGACCATCTAAAGTCTCATCACACACTGGAGCTAGGTATTTTCTATCCTTTATTGATGATTTCTCTAGAAAGCTATGGGTTTATATTGTTAAAAACAAGAATGAGTCATTTATGAAGTTTAAGGAGTGGAGAATTCTTGTTGAAACCTAAACTGGTAGAAAAGTAAATAAGTGGAGGACTGATAATGGGCTAGAGTTCTGTTCTGAGGAATTTAATCAATTCTGCAATGAAATTGGAATTTCTAGACATAAAACAGTTAGGGGAACTCCTCAACAGAATGGGCTACCTGAAAGAATGAACAGGACAGTAATGGAAAGGGTTAGGTGTTTGTTGTCAAAATGCAAACTTAACCAAACATTTCTGGGCTGAGGCAGTAGCAACAGTTGCTTATGTGATCAACAAAAGTCCATCCATTGTTATTAACATGAAGACACCAGAAGAAATGGGGTCTGGACATCCACCAAATCTGGGAAATCTGAGAGTTTTTTTTTTTGGCTGCGTAGCCTATGCTCATATTAACCAAGGTAAACTTGAACCAAGGGCATTGAAATGCATGTTTCCTGGATACCCTGAAGGTGTTAAAGGATTCAGATTGTGGTGTATTGAAAAAGGGCAGCACAAGGTGTTGATCAGTAGGGATGTTGTGTTCAGGGAGTTTGAAATGTATTACTCCAAGGAAGACTCAAATCATCAACACGAAAGGCTGGTTGATGATCAGAGGATTCAGTTGGAGGTGGAGCCATTTGAAGAACCAACAGTCCAAGACAACAGTGAAGGAAGTGAAACCGAGACAGATCATGATCAGCTAAGCTCAACAAGATTATTTGCTAGCCAGAGACAGAACTAGAAGAATTATCAGGCCACCAAAGAGATTTGGACATGTTGATATGGTTGCTTTTGCACTCACTGCAGCAGAAGAAGTTTCAGGAGTTATGCTGAAGCATTAAACAGCAAGCAATCTCAGAATTGGATTGCTGTAATGAAAGAAGAAATGAATTCTTTATACAGGAAGAGTACTTGGGTGCTGGTTGACAAACCAAAAGGCAAGAAGCTTGTAAGTTGTAAATGGATCTTCATGCTCAAGGAAGGCATTCCAGGAGTTGCAGTAATGGAGATTCGAACCGTGTAGACTGCGGCCTGGTATTATGGCCAGGACAGTGACCACCAGGCTAGTGAGGTTGCTGTGTCAGTTGGTTGCATTGGCAAATACTTAAAGTGTTCAGAAAATTCTTTAAGACAGCACAGTGGAGAACTCAGATTGAAGCTTGACAGAGAAAGGATTCAGTTTGAGGTGGAGCTGCTGGAACAACATGGAAGCAAGTTTGGCTTATGTTGCAAGTGTGGAAGAAAGGTACACTAGGAAGCTCGGTGACTCAAAGGAATGATTGGATTCTCTAGAGCATAAGTGGGAGAGCACAACATTGGCTTGAACTCATATTCCCTGATTTAGAGTCAAGGTGGAGATTGTTGATTAATGCTTCTAAATCAATAATTTGAAGTTGGTTAGTTAGTTAGGCATAACTAAATTGGATCCTAAAGCTTCACTATGATTGGCTATATTAGTCTATAAATAGATCATCATGTATAGGATGAGCATGATAAGTGAGGAATCACATTCACATGAGTGACACAATGTAATGTGTAAAAAGAAGAGAGGGATTTGAGTGTGAGGTAATTCTATCTTGAGAGAATATGTATTGATTTGGTGAGAGATAGGGAAAAGTGTATAGGAGTGGAAACATCAATCTTGTGGTAGTTCTTGGAGATACCATGTGAAAAACATGGAAGAAGAAGGGAAGAACAAAGATTGTGGGAGGTTTATGTTGTAAAGCACTTGTATCTCTATGATCAATGATCAAGATAGTGAAGGGGAGAAGAAGACTTGTTGGGCTCTCTCCCGTGGACGTAGGTCATCAATGACCGAACCACTAAAATCCCGGTGTTCATCGTTTCTTTTACCGTTTTATCTTCTTTAGTATTCGATTAGTTATTGTTATAGTTGATTTGCATGCTTTAACGCTCTTGCTTGTTTCATTTCATGGTGAATTACCTCTATGGAGGTTTCGTAACCCCGATCAAATCCCCAACAAGTGGTATCAGAGCCACTTTCAATAATGGGAACGATAAGACCCAAAAAGCGGCGCCGTCTGGGGGGAGCACGAAGCAAAACTGTGAGAGTAAAAGGGGCAAGAACTAGAGAGGTTGTAATCGATTCTCCACAATCGATTATGAAGCAAATCAAGAATGCGAGAAAAGTAAATCGAATTGGAAAGTAGGAAAGAAAGAGAAATGTGAAGAAGGAAGTTGAAGCCTTTGATGAAGGTGTATTCAATTTCTGGTTTTCTAATTAGTTTCATTCTTCTCTATTTCTTTGTTATTTTTTCTTCTATGTTGGGTTGTTGTGTGCATTTCTGGTGATTTCAGGAACAAGAAGGATGTAGTTTCCTTGGGAAGCATGAGCATGCCATGGAAGAAGAAGGGAAGAACAAAGATTGGAAGAGAAGGAATGAATGGAGACTGCAAGAACCAGAAATGTGTGCGAAACTCAAGCAGCGGCTCTCATGGCGGAACCATCATGGTGCACATGGTGCACGGTTGATGGAGGGTTTGGGTGGAGAAGGCACACAAGGTGAAGCTAGGACTCGCGGCGGTGAGGAGGAGTTGCTGGTGTGTGTCAGAAGCATGGTGGTTCAGATCCGGAACAGCGCAGAGCGGCGAAGCAGTCGTGGTAAGGTGCGTCTTTCGGTTTTTGGCCGGATTAATGTGGATCTGGACGGCGGCGGATCTCACGGGGCTGAGGGTGGAAGCTTGTTCATGTTTACGCGGTAGAGGTTCTCTTTCTTGGAAGAAAACGGTTTGTGTCTGTGATGGGAATTGAAAGTTCCATTTTTCTGGGTTCTGGGTCGTTCTTGGCGCAAGGAAGAAGATGATGGTTGCTGGTTCTTGAAAAAAGAAGAACTTCATTTATGATAAATTAGTTTATCATCGTTGTGTTTGCATCAGAATTCACTGTAGCCTAGTGGTGAGGCGCTGAAGGTGGAGTTGCGGAGGTTACGGGTACAAAGCTGAAGGTGGAGTCATGAAAGTCACAAAAGGTTCCATGGTGGTGATGAGTGGTAAGCTTGAAAATAGTCTACACTTGCTGCAAGGAAATGCTCTGGTGGGAATTGCTGCTAATGTTTCTTGCCCTAGACAATCATAAGTAAGGCTCTGCATATGAGACTTAGACACATCAACGAAGGAGGGTTGAAAGAACTGAGCAAACAGAAGTTGTTGGGAAAGGACAACATTCAATCACTGGTTTTTTTGTGAGCATTGTATTTTTTTGGCAAGGCAAAGAGGTTAAGATTTGCAACTGCTGTACACAATACAAAAGGAACACTGGACTACATTCACAGTGATCTTTAAGGACCATCTAAAGTCTCATCACACACTGGAGATAGGTATTTTCTATCCTTTATTGATGATTTCTCTAGAAAGCTATGGGTTTATATTGTTAAAAACAAGAATGAGTCATTTATGAAGTTTAAGGAGTGGAGAATTCTTGTTGAAACCTAAACTGGTAGAAAAGTAAAGAAGTGGAGGACTGATAATGGGCTAGAGTTCTGTTCTGAGGAATTTAATCAATTCTACAATGAAATTGGAATTTCTAGACATAAAACAGTTAGGGGAACTCCTCAACAGAATGGGCTAGCTGAAAGAATGAACAGGACAGTAATGGAAAGGGTTAGGTGTTTGTTGTCAAAATGCAAACTTAACCAAACATTTTGGCCGAGGCAAAGGTAGCAACAGATTGCTTATGTGATCAACAAAAGTCCATCCATTGTTATTAACATGAAGACACCGTAAGAAATGGGGTCCTGGACATCCACCAAATCTGGGAAATCGAGAGTTTTTTTTTTGGCTGCGTAGCCTATGCTCATATTAACCAAGGTAAACTTGAACCAAGGGCATTGAAATTCATGTTTCCTGGATACCCTGAAGGTGTTAAAGGATTCAGATTGTGGTGTATTGAAAAGGGCAGCACAAGGTGTTGATCAAGTAGGGATGTTGTGTTGAGGAGTTTGAAATGTATTACTCCAAGGAAGACTCAAATCATCAACACGAAAGGCTGGTTGATGATCGGAGGATTCGAGTTGGAGGTGGAGCCATTTGAAGAACCAAGTACCCAAGACAACAGTGAAGGAAGTGAAAACGAGACAGATCATGATCAGCTAAGCTCAACAAGATTATTTGCTAGCCAGAGACAGAACTAGAAGAATTATCAGGCCACCAAAGAGATTTGGACATGTTGATATGGTTGCTTTTGCACTCACTGCAGCAGAAGAAGTTTCAGGAGTTATGCTGAAGCATTAAACAGCAAGCAATCTCAGAATTGGATTGCTGTAATGAAAGAAGAAATGAATTCTTTATACAGGAAGAGTACTTGGGTGCTGGTTGACAAACCAAAAGGCAAGAAACTTGTAAGTTGTAAATGGATCTTCATGCTCAAGGAAGGCATTCCAGGAGTTGCAGTAATGGAGATTCAAACCGTGTAGACTGCGGCCTGGTATTATGGCCGTGACAGTGACCACCAGGCTAGTGAGGTTGCTGTGTCAGTTGGTTGCATTGGCAAATACTTAAAGTGTTCAGAAAATTCTTGAAGACAGCACAGTGGAGAACTCAGATTGAAGCTTGACAGAGAAAGGATTCAGTTTGAGGTGGAGCTGCTGGAACAACATGGAAGCAAGTTTGGCTTATGTTGCAAGTGTGGAAGAAAGGTACACTAGGAAGCTCGGTGACTCAAAGGAATGATTGGATTCTCTAGAGCATAAGTGGGAGAGCACAACATTGGCTTGAACTCATATTCCCTGATTTAGAGTCAAGGTGGAGATTGTTGATTAATGCCTCTAAATCAATAATTTGAAGTTGGTTAGTTAGTTAGGCATAACTAACTTGGATCCTAAAGCTTCACTATGATTGGCTATATTAGTCTATAAATAGATCATCATGTATAGGATGAGAATGATAAGTGAGGAATCACATTCACATGAGTGACACAATTTAATGTGTAAAAAGAAGAAAGGGATTTGAGTGTGAGGTAATTCTATCTTGAGAGAATATGTATTGATTTGGTGAGAGATAGGGAAAAGTGTATAGGAGTGGAAACATCAATCTTGTGGTAGTTCTTGGAGATACCATGTGAAAAACATGGAAGAAGAAGGGAAGAACAAAGATTGTGGGAGGTTTATGTTGTAAAGCACTTGTATCTCTATGATCAATGATCAAGATAGTGAAGGGGAGAAGAAGACTTGTTGGGCTCTCTCCCGTGGACGTAGGTCATCAATGACCGAACCACTAAAATCCCGGTGTTCATCGTTTCTTTTACCGTTTTATCTTCTTTAGTATTCGATTAGTTATTGTTATAGTTGATTTGCATGCTTTAACGCTCTTGCTTGTTTCATTTCATGGTGAATTACCTCTATGGAGGTTTCGTAACCCCGATCAAATCCCCAACAAGTGGTATCAGAGCCACTTTCAATAATGGGAACGATAAGACCCAAAAAGTGGCGCCGTCTGTGGGGAGCACGAAGCAAAAACTGTGAGAGTAAAAGGGGCAAGAACTAGAGAGGTTGTAATCGATTCTCCACAATCGATTATGAAGCAAATCAAGAATGCAGAAAAGTAAATCGAATTGGAAAGTAGGAAAGAAAGAGAAATGTGAAGAAGGAAGTTGAAGCCTTTGATGAAGGTGTATTCAATTTCTGGTTTTCTAATTAGTTTCATTCTTCTCTATTTCTTTGTTATTTTTTCTTCTATGTTGGGTTGTTGTGTGCATTTCTGGTGATTTCAGGAACAAGAAGGATGTAGTTTCCTTGGGAAGCATGAGCATGCCATGGAAGAAGAAGGGAAGAACAAAGATTGGAAGAGAAGGAATGAATGGAGACTGCAAGAACCAGAAATGTGTGCGAAACTCAAGCAGCGGCTCTCATGGCGGAACCATCATGGTGCACATGGTGCACGGTTGATGGAGGGTTTGGGTGGAGAAGGCACACAAGGTGAAGCTAGGACTCGCGGCGGTGAGGAGGAGTTGCTGGTGTGTGTCAGAAGCATGGTGGTTCAGATCCGGAACAGCGCAGAGCGGCGAAGCAGTCGTGGTAAGGTGCGTCTTTCGGTTTTTGGCCGGATTAATGTGGATCTGGACGGCGGCGGATCTCACGGGGCTGAGGGTGGAAGCTTGTTCATGTTTACGCGGTAGAGGTTCTCTTTCTTGGAAGAAAACGGTTTGTGTCTGTGATGGGAATTGAAAGTTCCATTTTTCTGGGTTCTGGGTCGTTCTTGGCGCAAGGAAGAAGATGATGGTTGCTGGTTCTTGAAAAAAGAAGAACTTCATTTATGATAAATTAGTTTATCATCGTTGTGTTTGCATCAGAATTCACTGTAGCCTAGTGGTGAGGCGCTGAAGGTGGAGTTGCGGAGGTTACGGGTACAAAGCTGAAGGTGGAGTCATGAAAGTCACAAAAGGTTCCATGGTGGTGATGAGTGGTAAGCTTGAAAATAGTCTACACTTGCTGCAAGGAAATGCTCTGGTGGGAATTGCTGCTAATGTTTCTTGCCCTAGACAATCATAAGTAAGGCTCTGCATATGAGACTTAGACACATCAACGAAGGAGGGTTGAAAGAACTGAGCAAACAGAAGTTGTTGGGAAAGGACAACATTCAATCACTGGTTTTTTTGTGAGCATTGTATTTTTTTGGCAAGGCAAAGAGGTTAAGATTTGCAACTGCTGTACACAATACAAAAGGAACACTGGACTACATTCACAGTGATCTTTAAGGACCATCTAAAGTCTCATCACACACTGGAGATAGGTATTTTCTATCCTTTATTGATGATTTCTCTAGAAAGCTATGGGTTTATATTGTTAAAAACAAGAATGAGTCATTTATGAAGTTTAAGGAGTGGAGAATTCTTGTTGAAACCTAAACTGGTAGAAAAGTAAAGAAGTGGAGGACTGATAATGGGCTAGAGTTCTGTTCTGAGGAATTTAATCAATTCTACAATGAAATTGGAATTTCTAGACATAAAACAGTTAGGGGAACTCCTCAACAGAATGGGCTAGCTGAAAGAATGAACAGGACAGTAATGGAAAGGGTTAGGTGTTTGTTGTCAAAATGCAAACTTAACCAAACATTTCTGGGCTGAGGCAGTAGCAACAGTTGCTTATGTGATCAACAGAAGTCCATCCACTGTTATTAACATGAAGACACCAGAAGAAATGGGGTCTGGACATCCACCAAATCTGGGAAATCTGAGAGTTTTTTTTTTGGCTGCGTAGCCTATGCTCATATTAACCAAGGTAAACTTGAACCAAGGGCATTGAAATTCATGTTTCCTGGATACCCTGAAGGTGTTAAAGGATTCAGATTGTGGTGTATTGAAAAAGGGCAGCACAAGGTGTTGATCAGTAGGGATGTTGTGTTCAGGGAGTTTGAAATGTATTACTCCAAGGAAGACTCAAATCATCAACACGAAAGGCTGGTTGATGATCAGAGGATTCAGTTGGAGGTGGAGCCATTTGAAGAACCAACAGTCCAAGACAACAGTGAAGGAAGTGAAAACGAGACAGATCATGATCAGCTAAGCTCAACAAGATTATTTGCTAGCCAGAGACAGAACTAGAAGAATTATCAGGCCACCAAAGAGATTTGGACATGTTGATATGGTTGCTTTTGCACTCACTGCAGCAGAAGAAGTTTCAGGAGTTATGCTGAAGCATTAAACAGCAAGCAATCTCAGAATTGGATTGCTGTAATGAAAGAAGAAATGAATTCTTTATACAGGAAGAGTACTTGGGTGCTGGTTGACAAACCAAAAGGCAAGAAACTTGTAAGTTGTAAATGGATCTTCATGCTCAAGGAAGGCATTCCAGGAGTTGCAGTAATGGAGATTCAAACCGTGTAGACTGCGGCCTGGTATTATGGCCAGGACAGTGACCACCAGGCTAGTGAGGTTGCTGTGTCAGTTGGTTGCATTGGCAAATACTTAAAGTGTTCAGAAAATTCTTGAAGACAGCACAGTGGAGAACTCAGATTGAAGCTTGACAGAGAAAGGATTCAGTTTGAGGTGGAGCTGCTGGAACAACATGGAAGCAAGTTTGGCTTATGTTGCAAGTGTGGAAGAAAGGTACACTAGGAAGCTCGGTGACTCAAAGGAATGATTGGATTCTCTAGAGCTTAAGTGGGAGAGCACTACATTGGTGATTGGCTTGAACTCATATTCCCTGATTTAGAGTCAAGGTGGAGATTGTTGATTAATGCCTCTAAATCAATAATTTGAAGTTGGTTAGTTAGTTAGGCATAACTAACTTGGATCCTAAAGCTTCACTATGATTGGCTATATTAGTCTATAAATAGATCATCATGTATAGGATGAGAATGATAAGTGAGGAATCACATTCACATGAGTGACACAATTTAATGTGTAAAAAGAAGAAAGGGATTTGAGTGTGAGGTAATTCTATCTTGAGAGAATATGTATTGATTTGGTGAGAGATAGGGAAAAGTGTATAGGAGTGGAAACATCAATCTTGTGGTAGTTCTTGGAGATACCATGTGAAAAACATGGAAGAAGAAGGGAAGAACAAAGATTGTGGGAGGTTTATGTTGTAAAGCACTTGTATCTCTATGATCAATGATCAAGATAGTGAAGGGGAGAAGAAGACTTGTTGTGCTCTCTCCCGTGGACGTAGGTCATCAATGACCGAACCACTAAAATCCCGGTGTTCATCGTTTCTTTTACCGTTTTATCTTCTTTAGTATTCGATTAGTTATTGTTATAGTTGATTTGCATGCTTTAACGCTCTTGCTTGTTTCCTTTCATGGTGCATTACCTCTGTGGAGGTTTCGTGACCCCGATCAAATCCCCAACAATATCTTAAAGACAAAGTTATAGACATAACATATTAGATTCAAATTAGAGTTAATGTATTCCAAATGTTTGATAGAATGTCTCAGATGAAGAAGCACTATTTCTGTAAGTTATAAATGTCTGTTTTTTACTGTTTATAATAAGTTATTATATCTTTTACTTATTTTCTGAAATGATTTCCTCCTTCTATTTCTATTTGACAACACAGGCTCATGATTTTGGCAAAGCCAATACATCAGATTTTTAACAGGGGATGAGTATGACATGCTCAGGCATATTGCTTACTATATGGCATTGCAGATTGCAGTGGACATTCTCTGAAGCCGAGACATGATTTCATTTAGTTTTTGTATAGGCCTCTTTGATGTTCAGTTGAATGATGAAGATATTCTAATTTGTTGTTTTGTTACATTTAGTGCATCCAAAGTAGTATATTGCCCCTGTATTGGTTTCCAATAAGTCTAGTTCAATTGTTCTGAAATCAAGTGGCCTTGTGCCAAATTAAAGTACAACAACTTGAAGGTAAATGACAAAGTTATTACTTATTATTAAGGCAAAAATGTTCAGTTTTCCATTTTCAAATTTTGGCCATTAATGTATTGGATGGTCTTGGAATTAATTATGGGCAACCAAATTCTAAAGGTTAACCAGAGAGCAAACACTGCCATATTCAACCTTCTTAGTGTTCTTAAACTTTTATGAATTTTGGAAGAAAAATGATTGTTAGCCTTCTAATAAAAAAAATAAAGGAAAAAGACACTAAATTTGAAGACAACAATCAACTTTACACTAGAAAGAAACACTATATATAAGTACATTTGGTTAACATTTGACTGGAAATCAACAATGTACATAATGTTTACATTTGATTCACATTTGACTACAAAACAGCAATGTGTATAAGGGTTGGGCTAAGGTGCACCACTCATATTTTGCACCACCCATTACACCACCCATATGTGGCAAATTTTGGATCAATCAAATTGCCAAATAGGTTGGTCAAAATTTCAAACTTTCAAGTTGTATTATACTGTAGTCAAACTATATGAATACAGTATATTGTAATATAATATATATGCTTTTTGTATTTGCAAATTTAACTCATATTAAAATAATGTTTTTTGATTAAAAAAAACTGATTATATTGTAAAATAATATTTTAATATGAATTAAAATAATGTTCGTTGTAAATAATATTTTGCAATATAATCAGTTTTTTTAATCAAAAAATATTATTTTAATATGAGTTAAATTTGCAAATACAAAAAGCACATATATTATACTACAATATACTGTATTCATATAGTTTTACTACAGTATAATACAACTAGAAAGTTTGAAGTTTTGACCAACCTATGTGGCAATTTGATTGACTCAAAATTAGCCATATAGATGGTATAGTGGGTGGTGTAAAATGTGGGTGATGCACCATAGCCCAACCCTGTGTATAAAGTAGTCTTTAAGATTATTCTGAATGCAAATGCATGTCCATAGACTTGTCTTGGTCTTTGTCTTCATTTGAACAAATTCCCAAAGTACGTGCATCTCATAAATCTCTCCAAGTATCCCATCAGAGTAGATATCCCACATGTTTGGCTTGAACTTAAGCAATCAACCTCACCATTGCAAGTATGATTGGAAGATGCAGCAACCTTCTTGGTGGAACACACTTGATTTGGTTCCAAGTCCAGTGAGATGTCTATGCATGGGTTGTAAGTTGTTAAAGTGAAACCACCTTTGCCTACACCATCAACAACATGTAATCACACAAAATGTTTCCTTAATAAAATGATTTCAGTTTAAGAGCAAACCTAAAATTGAAAATCTTTTTACATTCCAGCAATTTTGTTTAAGTTTTCAACACACAAAGAAGGTAGCAAACAAGTTCCTTATAGCATAATTAAAATTAGAAGGTAGGCCCTGATATTAAACTGAGGTGTTAAAGTGCATATAGAAAAAGGTAAATGTAAAAATAGTGTTTTGAGAAACATGTAAAAGCAGTTCAATTCCTTTGCAATTTTTTTTTTTTTTAAATGAAATTGGTCTAGCATTAGAATCTTAATGGCTTGACTACCACAACATTTTCAAACTAAAATTTCACTACCATCAGAATTTGTCTTGCCACAAGACAAACATGAATAAAATCACGAACTCACCATATATATATGGATGTTGATTATATTCTACAGATCCAAAGAAAATTCTCATCTAATAGCTTCTAAAAATTATTATGGGAGAACATTGCACGTTACAATTAAAAGCAGAAAATGCTTTAGCATAATACCATAGACCCTCTCCAAATTTAAGGGTCTGTTGGACTACAAGCACTCATATACTCACAGAGTTGCACACACAGTAGTTCACAAAGAGAAAAATAGAAAGTGTATGGAGAAGGAAGAAAGAATGAAATTTTATTCTATACTTGCACACTACTTTCACTACTTTTGTATCTCTTACAACTTCTTCTCTTCACTTACATTGTGTACATTATATAGAGTCTCACATCTCATGTTGCTCACCTATTCAGTTACAACAAACTAATTAACTAATCATAACAGTAAGTAGTTGTTTCTAACAACCTAACAAAAACATCTCTTATGCATACATCCATGTACAACACCTATGTAATAAACACAATATATTCTGTCTAACTGATACACCTGTGTACTATGCCCATGTACGATTTCTAACTACAACTGTTGTACATATTAATACACCCATGTATTACATCTGTGTATCTATTCAAGTAAACTACCTAATTCTAAATTAACTCCAACACACCCCCTTAATTCAGAATTAGCCAAAAACATAGTAGTTTTCCTGGATCCCATATTTTGAAGCATGAAGATCCAGTGTAACACCCCCTTGGTGCTACATGGTTACTCGTTGCGGAATTAGAAAACTTTAAATAAAAGCTGGTTATTTTCGGAAAATAAAATTTTCTAATCACTTAAATTTACTCGAAAATAGTAAGGTAACCTTTTTTCTCTTGATATAGCTAAACACCATACATATATGCATCATCATCACATTTACATCAAGACCTTTATAAATATAGGTCATTTACCATAGTCAAACATAAGAATAAAATCAACGTAACTATAATGTAGCGGTAAGTCTGGAACCACCACTCAAAAAGAATGGCTCTCAGTAGCCAAATATACAGACTGATGAAATACCACTACCTCAAAAATGTAAACCAAAAAGTCCTACAGCTGGTCACACTAGTGGAAACCGTTGGGAAGATCGTCATGATCCTCTCCAACTGCAAGGGTATCCTGTGGGGGTGCCTCTACTCCCGCTTTAGCAGCGGGGTCCACTACACCATCATCCATAGGATGATACCCAAGAACCTCCTCATCCTCCTGAGGATCCTCCTCAATCTCGTCATCTACATATGGTACTAGAATCATAGGGGTTGGAGGTGTAAATGGTGTCGCATCCTGGAACTGCTGGACGGGTGGAGGCTGATGTACCAGATTTCCCTGCTCCACTAGAGTTCCCAGTAATAACCACATCGGTGGCTGTGGAGCCTCCACAGTCTGAGTAGTGTGGGTACGTCGTGGTGGTCCTGCTAAATGTGTGCCTTCAATGACACATACCGGGCCTGTATATGTTGCGTTGCGGGCTCCGGGGTTTATCACCCACGCGCCTCCGTCATCTACGTCATCAAACATCAGGGACATAATCCCTGAATACGACACATTCCCCGTATAGTTCATCTGTACTCGAATATATATAATACCACAGTAGAAATCCAACAAAAAAAATACAAGGGTGAGATACCAACAATTGAGTTTTATCATGATATCTACATACGTGACACACAAATAACAGCACACACACACACACACACACACACACACACAGCACATAGATTCTCATAATAATCATAATGTTTTAACCAATGGGATTCATAACCAACAGTCATCGCAATTTACAAAAATGCATGACACTTCAACATCCACCATCTAATTTTGATATTTATTCTTCGGAGATCCTAACTTCCCTTCGTCGAGCAGAATAGGCTGTAATAATCCCTATATCACAATTGTTTCGAGTTGGGTACATCTCTCATTTCAAATCCCCAATTGTTCTAGGGTATTACGTCTCACCTAAAATAATATTGGATAGTTCCTTATTGAGTACATCCGGGTAGGGTAATCAAATTTTCGTGACTCGAGGTTGCAAAGTCCCGGTCGTATGTGGGTTTTTCGAACACGAATGTCCCTAAAGACCCAAAGACATCTCTTTGGTCAATAACAATCCAATTTGTCAATCCACCCTTTATGGATTATAGCTCGATAATACATAGCACATTGGCCAACAAAGGCACGTCTGCCAAACTAGGCATGTAAAACATTTATTCTCGTTACTTTTCTTTTGCGTTCATTCTTTCTTTGTTGAGGGTCAAAGCTCATGACTATTCTTACTTAGGCATCAATCCCATTCATTCTTAACATGGGACACGAGGTCCGAGTGCTCAATCACGAAACCCTAGACCGATGCACCAGTCCTAGGTTCGCAGATATGGGACACAAAGTCCTCCACATTACATCAAAATACTCTAGTCCACCATGGACAACACGAATCAATGATCTACGTGTTTTTCTCACAAAACACTAGAATTCCGACATCTCGGCTACTAGGTTCACTTTTCTTTTTCAACATCGGTTTTCGTTCTATGAAACACAAATATCAAAACAAAACTCCGAAAACTTATCCAAGTTAATTGGAAATGTTTTCGCTGATTTAAAAATCTTTTGCAGAAAATCTTTTCTGGTGAAAATCGTTTATAGAAATTCGTTTATAATATGTTTAATCGCAACTAAATTCATTTTTCTCAAATTCATTTCTTTTTGAATTTTCATTTTCGAAAACACTTCAAATCTTTGAAAATCAATTTCTAACATGTTTTTGTCCTAAATAATAAAACTATTTCTCATAGTTTTCGTTGTAATTCACTTTTCTAAATTATTTTTCATTTAGGATAAAATCATTTGTGAATCAAATGACATTTTATTTTTCAAAAAAAAAAAATTCACCATCAATATTAAACTTATTTTTGAAACTTAATTTATTTTAATTACTCTTTATTTTATTTTTGAATTTATTTCGGAAAAATTAATGTAAGTGAATTTTTTTCACAGTTTCGTCCTCACTGTCACTCATTGATTTAAATATCATTAAATATTATTATTTTCCATATTTTTTTCCGCTTCCATAAAATAAAACACTTAAGTTTCTCTACAAACTTTGTAAAGTTTTATCATTAATTATAATTGAGCATTGACCACTGTCAAGCTTTTCCGTCAATCACTCAAACAACAGTTAATCCATACATCACAGTTATCCATACATTACAATTATAACATGCTTTCATAGATAACATTAAAAAATACAAAAACAAATACATAGTAATTAACCAAACACCACAAAATCACTACGGAAAAATATACAAACCATTCACAGATAGCATGTAACTATCAAAAAACCCTCAGATGAACTCCACTTACCTTTGGAATTTTGGTCTCCTCTTGACGTAGCCTCTTAAAATTTTGTTTCCTCCACACAACTCAACACACAATACTATCACTTAATCCTTCACAACAAAGCATAAAACAAGTTAAAATTTGAAACAAAAACCATCTAATCTATAGGGTTAGGGTTCGGCCAAAATGAAGAAAATAGGCTAGGGATCTCAAAATTTTTTAAGATTCTAGATATAACAAATAGAAGTAATAGAGAGGTAAGATCAAGTGTTATAACACTTAAAATATTTTTCTATGATTTTCTAGAATTAAATGAAGAAAATCATGAAAAATGGAAACTTGATGAAATAGGCAAGAACGAAAGGAAATAAGTGATGGGAAGGGTATTCATACTTTTAGACTACAAGAGTTTACCTATTGTTGATGAAAGGAATGAAGAAATTGATCTAAAAACAAGCTTAAACAATGGCGATTTTCGGGGTTTTTTTTTTTGGAGAGCAAATACAGTTGAAGAAGATGAAGTGTAGAAAATAAAACAGTGAAGTGTGGTAAATGGGTTTGGGCCAAGTAGCACATGGGGGCAAAATGGTCCATAATTTTGTGGGACAAAAATGGAATTAAGATGAAAGTTCAAGGGAAAAATGGTCGTTGCACAAAATGAAATGATTACACATGGTGAGTCACAACAAGACTCACCATGGTGACTCACCTCCATGAGGTCATCCATGACATCGCTGATCCAATCCATTAGAGGGTCTCTGCAGTTTCGTATCTGGCTCCGTCGTTTACCCGATTTAAATTCTCTCGTGTGTTTTCTTTGAAAATTCGCTTGAATAAAATGTAACATTTTATTTTTGAGAGAAAATTTCCAAAATAATTTATATCGTTGAAAAAATTATATAAATCTAAACTGTTTTATTCTCGGGTCAAAATTAGGTTTTTTAATCAATAAAATCTTACTGTCAATGAAAACGCAGACCGGGTTCCGTTTGAATTTTCAACCCAAAATTTAACCGTAAACTCCTACTATGAAGTAGAGTCTAAATATGATTTTGATTTATCCAAAATCATTTTCTAGGTCTCAGATAAAAATATAAACAGTTATATATTTATCGATATTAAAAAGCAGTAAAATCGGGGTGTTACAATACTACATCACTAAAAACAAATTCATTCTCGACTTTACGCACCTGGAAAAAGATCAGGATATTGTAATCTCATCTTGTCCTCAACGTCCCATGTTGCATCTCCGGTTGTCACATCCCAAATAACCTTGACTAAGGAAATTTGTTTACCCCTGAGTTGCTTAATCATCTTATCCTCGATTCATACAGGTGAAGTCTCATAAGATAAGTTTTCTTTTAATTGTACTACATCGGGTTCAATTACTTGTGATGGATCGGGAATATACTTCCTCAATTGTGAGACATGGAAAACGTTATTAATGTTTGAAAGAAAAGGTGGTAAAGCAATTTGGTAGGCCATTGGACCACTACGACAAATAATTTGGTAAGGTCCAATGAATTTTGGAGTGACTTTTCTGGACTTTATAACTCTACCTACCCCAGTTGTGGGTGTGACTATCAGAAATACATGTTCACCTTCTTGAAATTCGAGAGGTCGTCTTTTTCAACCGGAGTGACTCTTCTGCCTGCTTTGTGTTGTTTTCATCTTTTCATGGATTTGTTTAACCTTTTCCGTTGTTTGCTGCACGATTTCGGGACATAAAATCATGCTTTCTCCATTTGGTACCAACACAACAGTGTTTGATATTTTCATCCATACAAATCCTCATAGGGTGCCATCCCTATACTTGATTGAAAACTATTGTTATATGTAAATTCGATAAGCGGTAAAAGATCTTCCCAACGATGGTCTAAGACACATGCTCTCACCAAGTCTTCTAACGATTGAATCGTTTTTTCCGTTTTTCCAGCGGTTTGATAATGATACGCTGAACTTAAACATAACTTGGTTCCAAGTGCTTGATTTAGACTTCCCCAGAAACGTGAAGTGAACTTCAGATCTCGATCTGAAACAATAATCGAAGGCACTCCATGTAGTCTAATCACTTCTTTGATATAAACATCGGTTAGCTTTCCTACAGTATAATTGATCTTAACAGGTAAAAAGTGTGTTGACTTCGTTAACCTGTCAACGATCACCCAAATTGAATCAAAACCTTTGGAAATTCTCGGTAGACTTTCCACAAAATTCATCGATATGCTATCCCACTTCCATTCAGGTACATCCAATGATGTAAGCATTCCTCCAGTGCATCCGCAACAACGTTCGCCTTTCCAGGATGACATTGCAAAGTGAAATCGTAATCCTTCAGGAACTCCATCCATCATCTCTGTCTCATGTTGAGCTCCTTTTGATCAAACAGGTATTTCAACAAATCTCCTGTAATAACTGGCTAGACCCACAAAGCTGCGAATCCCCATCACCGTCTCTGGCCTTTCCCAAGAAAGTACTGCTTCTAATTTTGCATGAACGACAACAATTCCTTCCTTGGTAATTAGATGCCCTAAGAATTTCACTTATTCGAGCCAAAACTCGCACTTAGACTGTTTTGCATACAACACCTTCTGGCATCGGATTTGTAGGACTTGTTGCAAATGTTCCTCATGACTCTTAGAGTAAATGAGAATGTCATTGATGAACACGACAACAAACTTATCAAGAAACAGACGAAAAATTTGATTCATGTAGTCCATGAAGATAGCATGTGCATTCATCACTCCAAAAGGCATTACAAGATACTCGTAATGTCCATAAAGAGTTATGAACGCAATCTTTGGTATATCTTCAGTCCTTACCCTAATCTGATGATAACCCGCCCTCAAGTCAATCTTTGAGAACACA
Source organism: Sophora flavescens (assembly GCA_030762895.1). Lineage (NCBI taxonomy): Eukaryota > Viridiplantae > Streptophyta > Magnoliopsida > Fabales > Fabaceae > Sophora > Sophora flavescens. The sequence continues at coordinate 117,677,575 of CM061068.1, forward strand.
ACAGCTTCTCGTAGTTGATCCATCAGATCGTCTATACGCGGTAGAGGGTACTTATTCTTGATCGTCACTTTATTGAGTTGTCGAAAATCCATGCAGAGTCTCGAACCTCCGTCTTTCTTTCTCACTAATAGAACTGGTGCTCCCCACGGGGAAACACTTGGTCATATAACCTATTTCGACAGAAGGTTTTCCAATTGAGCTTTCAACTCAGCAAGCTCTGTAGGTGACATTCGATACAGAGCGATTGAAATCGGACTGGCTCCTGGAACTAGGTCGATAGAGAACTCGATATCTGACTGGTGGAAAACCCGAAACATCATTCGAAAACACATCCGGAAACTCTCTCACTACAGGCACCGTACTCAAATCGTTCTCCCCCTCGACTTCTAAGTTAGATAAAAGCAAGTATCCCTGATCTCCTTCTCTCAAAGATGTTCTTACTTGGTTGGTAGATAAAAATCCAGAAATCTCAGGATCAGGTAAAACTAAAGTTTTATGCGCACAATCTAAAAGGATGTGGTTGGAAGATAACCAATCCATGCCTAAAATCACATCTAATTGTATTAAAGGCAAGCAAATCAGATTAACAAGAAATTGTCTATCCTGAATAACAATAGGACAGTTCAGACATATAGAATTCACAATAACTGGTTCAACAGTTGAAGTTAAAACAATCAAATCATACGATAGGAAAGAAACAGGTAAGTTCAAATGTCTCACACAATCCATCGGAAAAAAAGAATGTGTTGCACCCGAATCCAAAAGTATAGTTAAAAGATTACCAGTTATGTCGCAACTACCTTGTATGAGATCATCGAATTTTCAAGCTTCAGCACCACTCATGGTGTAAACTCTCCCCTTTACAGTCGGTTTATTGGTCCTTGTGTTGTTGGCAACTGGTCCAGACCTCGGTGCATTACAATCTCTTGACATATGCCCTATCTGACCACAAGTGAAACACTTCACTCCCTTCAAATAGCAGTTATCAGCCATGTGATTCGGATCCCCGCACTTGAAACATCTTCTGACTTGGCCTTGACTTTGGTTCTTCTGACCTCCACTACCGTATGCAGAAGCGACAGGACGATAGGATTGTTGATTCTGATTATTTCCTGGTGGTCGGAAATATGGCTTCCTCTGAACTTGTTTTCTTTTCTCATTCTGAAACTGGTTCTTGAATCGAGATGGTCCTTCGACATTAACTCAGTTATCTCTCCCTTTTCTCATATGCTCCACTTTCCGACACTTTTCAACTAAAGCTTGAAAGTTACGGATTTCAAGTGGCAACACAGACTCCTTGATTTCATAATGCCGGCCTCCATGGAATCTCTCACATTTCCAATCTTCATCCAATTGAGCTTGGAAGAAACAAAAAAACTTGGCGAGTGATTCAAATTTCACTGCATATTCCCCAACAGACAGTTTTCTCTGTTGCAGACGTAAAAACTCTTGTTCTTTCTTAGCTCTGGCACTCTGAGGAAAATACTTGTCCAGAAATGTGTTTTGGAACACATTCCAAGTAATTTCCTGGTTGTCCACTTCTACCAGTTGTCTAGTGCCCTTCCACCAGTACTCTACATCTCCCAAGAGCAGGAAGTAGCATTTCGAACTTTTACTCCTTCAGGGCTATGGATAAGCTCAAAAACTTTCTCCGACACTTGTATCCACAGATCCACCTTCTCAGGATCAGCATCCCCATGAAACTGGGGCGGATTTTGACGTCGAATGGCAGTTAAACCTCTACCCTCAGCAGCTTGCTCAGCTCGAATTTGATTTTGTTGATTCTGCACAGTCATAGTAGCTGTTTGTAGTGCGATGGCAGCTGCAACAATTGCCATAGCTTGTGCTGCTTGATCCATCCGACCAGCACCATCATTGTTTTCCCCTAGATTACCATGACCACACGACTGCCTCTATGTCCTTTTCCACGGTCGCGTCCACATCCACGTCCACCTTCTGGTTCCATAACTGACCTACAGGACAAAATCAGTTAGACTGCAACCATAAACTGAAATGTATACTTACTTGTTAACACACATTACTTCAAAGAAACAATTCAAACAAGTCTTAATCAGAGATTACATAACATAAACATAACAGACCTATTCTCAAAGATTCCCGAAAGACTCGACCAGCTCTGATACCACTAATGTAACACCCCCTTGGTGCTACATGGTTACTTGTTGCGGAATTATAAAACTTTAAATAAAAACTGGTTACTTTCGGAAAATAAAATTTTCTAATCACTTAACTTTACTCGAAAATAGTTAGGTAACTTTTTTTCTCTTGATATAACCAAACATCATACATATATGCATCATCATCACATTTACATCAAGACCTTTATAAATACAGGTCATTTACAATAGTCATACATAAGAAATAAAATCAACATAACTATAATGTAGTGGTAAGTCTGGAACCACGACTCAAAAAGAATGGCTGCCAGTAGCCAAATATACAGACAGATGAAATATCACTACCTCAAAAATGTAAACCGAAAAGTCCTACAGCTGGTCACACTAGTGGAAACCGTTAGGAAGACTGCCATGGTCCTCTCCAACTGCAGGGGTATCCTGTGAGGTACATCTACTCCCGCTTCAACAGCGGGGTCCACAACACCATCATCCATAAGATGATAATCAGGAACCTCCTCATCGTCCTGATGATCCTCCTCTATCTCATCATCTACCTCTGGTACCAAACTCAGAGGAGCTAGAGGTGTAAGTGGTGTCGCACCCTGGAACTACTGGACGGGTGGAGACCGATGTACTAGATCTGCCTGCTTCACTAGAGTTCCCAGCAATAATCACATAAGTGGCAGTGGAACCTCCACAGTCTGAGTAGTGTGGGTACGTCACTGTGGTCCTGCTAAATGTGTGCCTTCAGTGACACATATCGGGCCTGTATATGTTACGATGCGGTCTCCCGGGTTTATCACCAACACGCCTTCGTCATCTATGTCATTAAACATCAGGGACATAATCCCTGAATACGACCCCCGTGTGGTTCATCTGTACTCGAATATATATAATACCACAGTAGAAATCCAACAAGAAAAATACAAGGGTGAGATACCAACAATTGAGTTTTATCATGATAACTACATGTTCGACACACAAATAATAGCATACACACACACATACACACACACACACACACACACACACACACACACACACACACACACACACACACACACACACACACACACACACACACACACACACACACACACACACACACATATATACAACACATAAATTCTCAGAATAATCATAATGTTTTAACCAATGGGATTCATACCCAACAGTCATCGCAATTTATAAAAATGCATGACACTTCAACATCCACCATCTAATTTTGATATTTATTCTCCGGAGATCCTAACTTCCCTTCGTTGAGCAGAATATGCTGTAATAATCCCTATGTCACAATTGTTTCGTGTTGGGTACATCTCTCATTTCAAATCCTAAATTGTTCTAGGGTATTACATCTCACCTAAAATAATATTGAATAGTTCCTTAATGAGTACATCCGGGTAGGGTAATCGAATTTCCACGACTCGAGGTTGCAAAGTCCCGGCCGTATGTGGATTTTTCGAACAATGATGTCCCTAAAGACCCAAAGACATCTCTTTGGTTAATAACTATCCAATTTGTCAATCCACCCTTTGTGGATTGTAGCTCGATATTACATGGCACATTGGCCAACAAAGGCAAGTCTACCAAACTATGCATGTAAAACATTTATTATCGTTACTTTTCTTTTTCGTTCATTCTTTCTTTGAAGAGGCTCAAAGCTCATGACTATTCTTACTTAGGCATCATGCCCATTCATTCTTAACACATGACACGATGTCCGAGTGCTCAATCACGAAACCCTAGACTGATGCACCAGTCCTAGGTTCGCAGATATGGGACACAAAGTCCTCCACATCACATCAAAATACTCAAGTCCACCATGGACAACATAGATCAATGATCTACATGTTTTTCTCACAGAACACTAGAATTCCGACGTCTCGGCTACTAGGTTCACTTTTCTTTTTCAACATCGGTTTTCGTTTTGTGAAAAACAAATATCAAAACAAAACTCCAAAAACTTATCCAAGTTAATTGGAAATGTTTTCGCTGATTTAAAACTCTTTTGCCGAAAATCTTTTCCATTGAAAATCGTTTATAGAAATTATAAAACGTTAAATTGTAACGAAATTCATTTGTCTCAAATTCATTTCTTTTTGAATTTTATTTTCCGAAAACACTTCAAATCTTTGAAAATCAATTTCCAACACGTTTTTGTTCTAAATAATAAAACTATTTCTCATAGTTTTCAATCTAAATCACTTTTCTAAATTATTTTTCATTTATGATAAAATCATTTGTGAATCAAATGAGATTTTCTTTTTCAAAAAGTTTTTCACCATCAATATTAAACTTATTTTTGAAACTTAATTTACTTTAATTACTATTTATTTTCTTTTTGAATTTATTTCGGAAAAATTAACGTAAGTGAAATTTCTTCACGGTTTCGTCCTGACTGTCACTCATTGATTTACTCTTTCACCGAAATATCATTAAATATTATTATTTTCCATATTTTCTTCCACTTCCATAAATTAAAACACTTAAGTTTCTCCACAAAGTTTTTAAATGTTTATCCTCAATTATAATTGATCACTGACCACTATCAGGTTTTTCAGTCAATCACTCAAACAACAGTTAATCTATACATCACAGTTATAACATGTTTTCACAGATAACATTAAAAAATACAAAAACAAATACGTGATAATTAACCAAACACCACAAAATCACTACAAATAAATATACAAACAATTCATAAATAGCATGTAGCTATCAAAAACCCCTCAGATGAACTCCCCTTACCTTTGGAATTTTGGTTTCCTCTTGACATAGCCTCTTAATATTTTGTTTCCTCCACACAACTCAACACACAATACTATCACTTGATCCTTCACAACAAAGCATAAAACAAGTTAAAATTTGAAACAAAAACCATCTAACCTATAGGGTTAGGGTTCGTCCAAAATGAAGAAAATAGGCTAGGGATCTCTAAATTTTTTAAGAATCTAGATCGAACAAATAGAGGTAATAGAGAGGTAAGATCAAGTGTTATAACACTTAAAGCATTTTTCTATGATTTTCTAGAATTAAATGAAGAAAATCATGAAAAATGGAAACTTGATGAAATATACAAGAATGAAAGGAAATAAGTGATAGGAAGGGTATTCATACTCTTAGAATACTAGAGTTTACCTCTTGTTGATGAAAGGAATGAAGAAATTGATCCAAAAACAAGCTTGTTCAACAATGGTGATTTTAGGGTTTTTTTTTCACTACAAAAAAAAGCTCATTTAGCGACCGAAAATAGTGACCGAATTTGTTGGTTGTTGTTTGCGACCGAATTGGCGACCGATTATAGGATCTAAATCAAACACTGATTAGAGTTAATATTGCGACTGAAATAGCGACCGAAATAGAGCGTAGCAGAGGTATCGGTCTCTATTTCGGTCGCAAAAGAAAGGAAAATAAAAGTAAAAAATTTATGACTTTTTAGCGACCGAAATGGCGACCGAGTTAAATGCAACGGTTAAAATTTATTTATATTTGCGACCAAAATTAAATCGGTCACTAAACGGCGCGTAAAATATTAAAATAGAGCGTGTTCGCGACCGAATTTTAAATCGGTCGCTGAATTTATGAATTCAAATTTCAAATTAACCCATTTAGCGACCGAATAATTCGGTCACTAAAACTAAAATCCCTAAATCACGAGCCCTTCCCCTTTCTTCCCCATTTCTCTCATTTCTTCTCTTTTCTTTTCTCACTCTTGCACGCCCGCTCCTGCTCCTCCCTGCCACCACGCGACGTCTGTCCTCCGGTCACCGCCAGGCCACCTAGATCCAGTGAGTGATTCCACCTTCCCTCTCTCTCTCTCTCTCTCTCTCTCTCTCTCTCTCTCTCTCTCTCTCTCTCTCTCTCTCTCTTTCTGATGTCTCTCTCTCTCTCTGTCCCTGTCCTTGCCAGCACCGAGCCACCTCCCTTGAGCCACCACTGTCCAGGACTCCGGTGACACCACCACCACCAAGGGGGTGATAACAAATACCGATTAACGCACTGCCGCAAACAGAACGAGCGATTATAAAATAATGCAGTATAGTGCGACAGAAAATTAGTATCGTCTCTCAAGGACTCTTTAGTTGTTGTTATTATTAACAGAAAATTAGTAAAAGTTAGAAATGGGGGTTTTGAGATTAAAATAAAATAAAGGAAACAAAATAAAAACAGAGTAAGAAAAGAGATTAACAAATAAACTAAAGACGATTAACCTACTGTTCTAGGTTTCCCCACTATCATCGATTCATGCATATTCTACTAAGCAGATACTAATCCCCTCCCGGTTGTAGCTACAATTAACAAACGAAAATCGCTACTACAGATGTATGCTCCTATTCCCAAAATAACAAACGGGGTTAAGCTCTCATGAACAAACGAACATGAATGAACACACGCGAAATAACAAACGCGATTATATATAGGAACATAACATCACCGAAATGAAACAATACCACACTATATATTCCTGAAATAACAAACAGAAACATACAGCATTGCATTGAAAAGAGAAAAGCAAATGAAAGAAGAATCACAGAACCTCAAGTGTGGTAATGGAAACTAATTACAGTAGATTAATCCTAGGAGACTAGTTCTCCATTACAAAAGAAAACAATAAACTAAGAGAAAAACAAAAGACTAACAAGCTCAGAAACTAGCCAAAACTGGCTAATTCCGACGACCTCTTCAGTTCTGCCTAAGACTGTCTTATATACATGTTTCTAGAATCCAAGTCCTCGCGAGGCGAAGCACTGCTCGCGAGGCGAATTATGCGAAAGGTCTGCAACTCTTGGTCTTCTCGCGAGGCGAGCATATAATTCGCGAGGCGAACTCTTGACTTCCAAACTGTAACGCCCGTGGCTTTCAAACACGGGCAAGCCGTGATTGTCTCTGACTTTTCAGGGTTGGGTGACTCGCGAGGCGAGATCTTCTTCGCGGGGCGAGACAGAAAGTTTTGCAATTTCAGGAACAGTCACCTTCTGGTTCGCGGGGCGAACAGCCTTCTCGCGGGGCGAAAGACTCCAGATTTATTCCTTTTATTAACCTGAAAATAAGAAAATATAAGTAAATACTTTATTCACTCTAAATCAACTAAATTAACTTAAAAACACTTTACAGACTCAAAATACTACTTAGAGACAATCAAGTCTAATTTGGGTAAAAATGATATAAAATTAGCACAAAGCCAAGGTCTTGACTAGTTATAAAACCAGTCAAACAGAGGCTCATCAAAATACCCCAAACTTAAACTTTGCTTGTCCCCAAGCAAACTAAAACTCAAAAAATTAAAAAGACTCAAGACCTGGCAAGCTCAAAAGATTCAATCAACTTTCGCACAGATTTCAAGCAATTTATCAAAATATTTTTCAATGTTCCCCCCTTTCAAACAAAACAATCCCCAAAATCTTTCATTCTAAACAATTGAGAATTTCATTATTTAAACAATCATCAATCTAAGCAGGGGATCCAAGTTACACACAAAAGAGAGATCACCAAATTCAAACAAATGCCTTCCTCACAAGGGAAATTTATGTTTCACTCAATCGCTCAGTTTGTGTCAGGCTATCAACAATTCACTCAGTTTCACTTTTAAGAGCACTTCCCATAAATTTGATTTTCATCTCTAACTAGTTCCCATAGAAAATATGCAGGCAACATCAGAGGGTCTTTTATGGGTTGTAATGGGACCTGGCTAAGGGTAGGATATACAAAGGAACTAGGCTGAGGACCCTAGGAACTAAGAGAGCATGAACTTTATTTACACTTTGAATTTATCTCAAGTTCCTTTTTCATTTTTCATTATGCCTTGGGTGACTACAACCTTTTTATTTCTTTCTGGCATTTTTGCACTTTTTAATTTTTTTTTTCTTTTTTTCTTTTTCTTTTCTTTTCTTTTCACAAATTTTTTTTTTTCAATCCCAAGCAACACATTACACCTTGCAGCCACCCCAAACTTTGGTTTCTTGCACCCATTCTAAGATTACATGCTCTCCTAATCCTAAGATTGGGTTAACATGGTTTTCCAGATTTTTGGGCTTATAACATTAGGTTATCAAGAATTAACAGGCTAATAGGCTCAATGGGGCTAACTAGGGAACATGCATTAGGAATTGGTTATTTTAGGCTAAGTAGTTATTTACAAAGAAAATGCCTAAATCATTTGCTACACACATATAATCATGCAAACCAAAAAGAGATTCAAGCAAACTCAGGAAAGTGCAACTTAAAAAGTGATTTTCACACAGTCAAAAATATGTTGGAGGCTCAAAACCTCACCTGGACATTATTTGTGCAAATTATTTGACAGAGATTCTATCCCTAGTGTGTGCTTCCTATCACCCCAAACTTATCATAAATCATGTCATCATAACAAAATCTCAAAGTTCAGTTTTTAATCACATGGGGATCACTTTTCAAAAAATTTTCAAATCCTAGGGGTAAACAGTCAATACTATCATGCAATCCATCTATGCAAAAATTAATCAAATCCAATAAACTTGCCAATACCAGACTCAACACAACTCCTGAGCTTCTCAAATTATTCAGGAGCATTATTGACAATAAAACAGAAATAAAATAAGGAAAAGAAAATTAAAAAGAAGAAAAGTAAAGAAAACTCATTGAAGGGCGGTTCCACCAGATCCCATTGCTTGTAGCATGAGGCCCACATGGTAGCCAAAGGGTGGAAGTTCATTTCATGCTTCCCTAACTTGCAGCTTTGATGTGGGAGTGAGCGTTTGACAACCATGATGACTTCGCCGAGTGCGGCGGACTTCTCACTCCCCTTCGGGTCACATCTGACCTCTTTATCTACAAAGTCTCCCCAATAGAAGTGGGGCTCAACCTCTTGGACCGACCATGGTGCAAAATCCAAGGGTTTAAACTCCATCACTGGTTCCTCAGGGGGAGGTGGCAAACAGATTAGTGGGTTATCGGTGTCTTTGCTTCCTTTTCTGCACTTTCTTCATTCACTTGCACTAACAATTTCATCACCTGCTATACATGCAGAAATTTCAGCACACACCACACAAAGGTTAGAGTTAGTACATATATTACAAGAAAATGAATCAGAAAAAGTTAGAATGTCTGGGAATTCTTCACACAGTGCATCCACCCCATTACTCTCAACACATGCATTTGCTTTAATTGCATCATCTACTCCCAAAGGTTCTTCATCATCCTCAAGCACGGTGGAGCAGATGTCCTCTTGATCCTTCTTTTCTAAGTTTCCTGAAAAAAATAAACCTGCAAAACGATCTGCATTTTCTATTTTTCATGAAAAGTATAAACCTGTAAAACATTCTACACACAAAGCGCGTTCCATCACAATAACAAGCATTAGGATCGGGGATTCAACACATAATTCATCATCAATGAAACATTATCAAAATCATCATCAGAAATATTTTCAAGAATGACTTGTGAATCTTTATGTTCTTCAATGGGCTGTGGAGTTAGCATTGCAGCTGAGTTAGCGGTAACTTGATCAATTAGAGCCCACAACTTCCGAGATTCAGCTTGGTCCCTCTGGTATTCAGCCTCCATCCTCTGTTGATTTTCCTCTATCATCCGTTGAGTTTGCTCGGCCATTTGTTGCATCATTCCTTCCATATGTGCATTTATCTGTGCAGTCATCTGTTTGCACAGGTCCTCTAGGGAAGGTTCGGAAGGTGCAGAGGTGGTCACTTGGCTAGGATAGTATGGTGGTGGCTCACTAAAATTAGGATAATACATGCAAGGTGGTGGTTCATAATAAACATTAGGCAAATATCCATACATGTAATTATCCATGGCAATCAAACATCCAGACAAAGCAGACAGAACTAATTAGCGATTTTTTATTTTTATTTTTTTTTAAATTTTATTTTCTGCTAATAACAACAAACCAGACTCCCCGGCAACGGCGCCAATTTTTGACCGCGCTGTCGCCACGCGCCAAAAAGAACGAGCGATTATAAAATAATGCAGTATAGTGCGACAACTCGAGTATCGTCTCTCAAGGACTCTTTAGTTGTTGTTATTATTAACAGAAAATTAGTAAAAGTTAGAAATGGGGGTTTTGAGATTAAAATAAAATAAAGGAAACAAAATAAAAAAATAAGAAAAGAGATTAACAAATAAACTAAAGACGATTAACCTATTGTTCTCGGTTTCCCCACTATCATCGGTTCATGCATATTCTACTAAGCAGATACTAATCCCCTCCCGGTTGTAGCAACAATTAACAAACGAAAATCGCTACTACAGATGTATGCTCCTATTCCCGAAATAACAAACGGGGTTAAGCTCTCATGAACAAACGAACATGAATGAACACACGCGAAATAACAAACGCGATTATATATAGGAACATAACATCACCGAAATGAAACAATACCACACTATATATTCCTGAAATAACAAACAGAAACATACAGCATTGCATTGAAAAGAGAAAAGCAAATGAAAGAAGAATCACAGAACCTCAAGTGTGGTAATGGAAACCAATTACAGTAGATTAATCCTAGGTGACTAGTTCTCCATTACAAAAGAAAACAATAAACTAAGAGAAAAACAAAAGACTAACAAGCTCAGAAACTAGCCAAAACTGGCTAATTCCGACGACCTCTTCAGTTCTGCCTAAGACTGTCTTATATACATGTTTCTGGAATCCAAGTCCTCGCGAGGCGAAGCACTGCTCGCGAGGCGAATTATGCGAAAGGTCTGCAACTCTTGGTCTTCTCGCGAGGCGAGCATATAATTCGCGAGGCGAACTCTTCAGCTTCCAAACTGTAACACCCGTGGCCTTCAACACGGGCAAGCCGTGATTGTCTCTGACTTTTCAGGGTTGGGTGACTCGCGAGGCGAGATCTTCTTCGCGGGGCGAGACAGAAAGTTTTGCAATTTCAGGAACAGTCACCTTCTGGTTCGCGGGGCGAACAACCTTCTCGCGGGGCGAAAGACTCCAGATTTATTCCTTTTATTAACCTGAAAATAAGAAAATATAAGTAAATACTTTATTCACTCTAAATCAACTAAATTAACTTAAAAACACTTTACAGACTCAAAATACTACTTAGAGACAATCAAGTCTAATTTGGGTAAAAATGATATAAAATTAGCACAAAGCCAAGGTCTTGACTAGTTATAAAACCAGTCAAACAGAGGCTCATCAGTAAGCTACCTTGTCTTCTCTCCTCTTCTCTCATTCTCTGTTTCTCTAACATAATGGATATTTGGTAGCTAGGGTAAGGGAATTAATGTAGAAGGTGGTGTAGTCATGGAAAGGAATGGGAATATAAAGAAAATGGAAGATGGTGGAAGGGGTATGAGATCATTTTAAGTAAAGAGGGGTGATACCTGGGTGTTTGTTCTGTAAAGGTTGGGCTCTGCCACTGACTCCGTGCCAAATCTGCTTAGTTTGGAGTTCTAATAAACTGGCAGACTTTGTTCACACTAAAGACAATTTCTAATCGAAATAGAAACTAGGGTAGAAGAAGAGAAAACTAGAGTAGAATAAGAAAGATAGATAAAGAGAGAGAATCAATTGTACTCTATTATTTTTCTCAGTTGTTATGAATTACAGAGAAGGCTATGTATTTATAGCTTTGAGCTTCTAACAGCTCTTGAGTTATTTTGACATTGTTGCTAATCGCCTAACTGCCATAACTAACTATCATAACCGAATACTGCTGACTCATCATATTCGGTTATGTTTACAGAGATTCTATGCTAGCTTAGGTGATGAGTGTGATTCCACCTCATCTTTGTCCATCATTTTGCATGCATTTTCATGTAGTTTAGGCATATTTTTATTAGATTTTAGGTTAATTTTCCTTTGGAACAGGTAAGGCGGTTTTCGTGTGTTGTTTTGCAGATATCAAGGGTAAATTGCTCAAGATCAACCATGATGAAGTTTGGATGAAGATGGAGCTTTAAAACTGAAGAAAATGAGCCAAACAGAGCCCATCACGGCCTAGCCGTGATGCCCATCACGGCCTAGCCGTGATGCCCATCACGGCCATGATCGAGCAAAACTGAAAAAGGAGAAAGGCTGAAGTCAGAGTCTGTCACGGCCTGGCCGTGATATCCATCACGGCCGTGACCCAAAACCACCACAAGTCAGAGAACATCACGGCCCAGCCGTAAAATTCTTCACGGCCATAACAGAGGGCTCGCGTCGCGAGCATCATTCTCGCCCCGCGAGAGACCGGATTTTGCAAAGCATCCAGAGGCAGAGACCGTCACGGCCTGGCCGTGATGGCCATCACGGCCGTGACGCGCATTACTTGGACCTGAAGAAACCGAAATAGATCAGATTTTGAGTTGGTTTGGGACTCTAACTTCCCCATTTCTATAAATATGGACCAAGGCATCAGATACAGAGAATGATCAACACATTAGGGGCTACTACTCTAGGCATAGATATAGGATCTCTTCTCCTCTTCTCCTCTCTTCTCTTTTCTGATTTTCATTATGTTGTCAACCTTGACTTGTCATCTCCATGGCAAGACTGGAGTAGTAGCTTAGTTTCTAGGGACTAGGGCTCTGCCCAAGGTTTGTAAATGATGTTAATTTGATGTTGAAACCATTGTTGATTTCATAATTGTTTTAGATCTGATTTCTAGTGTGTTAATCACTCATAAATTTCGGCAACCGTTTATTTACGTGACATAGACGTTCTAAGGAGGAACCTAACGGTGAACTTAGGATCTCTAGGGTGATTCACTCGTAAAGCCCGGCAGCCACTGGTTTGTGAGATGTGAATGATCCAAGGAGGAACCTAGCGGTGAACTTAGGTTATTTGCATGACCGAGACATTTCAAGGAGGAACCTAGCGGTGAACTTGGGTGTCGGACCTATAGAAGTCAGACTTGGGACTGAAATCACGAGAGTTAGAAGCCGTCCCTCGAGGAGCAACGAGTTGTCACAGAACGCAAAGGGTCCAATCTGGGATCGACTACCACGAGAGTAGGGGTCGGGTCAATTGGGCACGGCTTTTGTAACCCGAGAGGAGCTTAAGCTATCAGAGGATAAACTCGCCTTCAAGGCAATTTCGGTAATCAACAAAGGTAAATCTGTTAGCAACATAAACAGCCTCAAAGGTAACCCAAATCCCTAGGAATCCGTTTTAGATAAAAACCCCATAAACAATTGTTTTCTGTTTTAATTGTTCTCTGCTCATCTATCTTTCAATTCAAAAACCAATTTCAAAACCCTCTTTAAAACTGTCCAGATATAATCGATTAGAATTTAATTGCGATTCGAGAACACAGTCTCTGTGGGTTCGATATCTTTTATTACTTGACGGCAGTCCGGTACACTTGCCGGATACGCACGTGCGTCGTCGCACGTCGACTTATGCCACACATCAAGTTTTTGGCGCCGTTGCCGGGGACTGTGCCATTTCGAATTTCAATTCAAATTTTGAATTGATTTTTCTGGACCTTTTCTTTTTGTTTGATTTTTATTTCTGAAATATAAAAAAAAAAAATTTCTTTTCCTTCTATTGTATCCATCTCTCTTGTGTTATATGCAAAGATCTCTAAGTCTTGGGAGCCTTAGTGAGATTGATCCGGAGATCGAGAGGACCTTCCACAGACGTAGAAGACTACAGAGAGAGGGAGAAAGGTTGAGTCCCGTTCCACTCATGGCGAATCAACCGGATACAAAACCTTTGAAGGATTACGCAGCCCCAAATGCGAGAGGCTTGCGAACTGGGATTGCAAGGCCAGAGATTGAGGCGGAAAACTATACCATACCGCCCATGCTAATCAACATGATTAGGCAACATCAATTCGGAGGATTGCCTTCGGAGGACCCGACCGATCACATAGAGACATTTTTAGAGTTCACCGATGCAATCCGGATTCATGGAGCCTCAGTCGATGTTGTGCGTTTGAGACTGTTCCCCTCATCTCTCATTGGAAAGGCGAAGGCCTGGCTTAAGCAAATCCCCGCTAACACTTTGACTACTTGGGACCAATTGGAGCAGGCGTTCTTGGAGAAATTCTTCCCTCCATCCAAGACGGCCTACATAAGAACCCAGATCACCAGGCTTCTTCCGGAAAGACGGAGAATCATTCTCGAAGCTCTGGGATCGTTACAAGGGACTGCTGGAGTCGTGCCCACATCACGGACTCGAGAGGTGGTTAATAGTGCATACCTTCTATAACGGATTGGACTACTCTTCGAAGGTGTCACTAGATTCTGCAGCCGGTGGAGCATTTATGAATAGGCCTCTCACTGAGGCATTCAACATCATCGAGAATGTCGCCACCAACTACCACCAATGGGGATCCGAAAGAGGTAATAACCCGAACAAGATTTCGGGGGGTAAGTTTGAGGTAAATAGCACAGATCTTATTATGTCAAAGATAGACTCACTTAATAAACGTTTTGATTGGCTTGAAAGAGCTAATGTGAGTGCATTAGGTGCTACTAACCTTGTTTGTGAGATTTGTGGAATGCAGGGACATGAGATGATGGGATGCCCACATGGATCCGGCGCTTCGGGTGAGCAAGTGAACTCTTGTAACAACTACTATGATACGAACCCGAAGCTGCCCAACTATGCTCCCCCAAATCCCTACAACCAAAGAAGAAACAACCCTTACCTCTCTTACGGCAACTACAGCAACACGCTCAACCATGAGTTCCAAGAGGGTCAAGGTAATAAGAAAGTAGCACCGGGGTACCCTCAGGTACAGAGATCTAAACTCGAGACTTTATTTGAAAGTTTTGTCGAAACTCAGACAAAACAGAATGAGGAGTTTAGACAACAAGGAAGGGCAGTGAGTGAGGCAATAAAGGATCTAGCATCTAAGGTAGACAACTTAGCAACTCATAACAAGATGCTAGAAACCCAGATTGCCCAACAAGCCATCACGTGCTCGAGACCTAAGGGTACATTCCCGGGGCAACCCGAAGCAAATCCCAATGAGCATTGCAATGTCATACACTTGAGGGATGATAAGCTTGGGGTGGGGGTAGCTGAAATGGAGGTGGAACCGGAGGAAGACATGACCGCAAAAAGAAGAACCAGAACCGAAATACGTCCCTCCACCACCGTACCAACCCCCGATACCTTTCCCACAAAGGTTGGTTAGGAAAAAGCAAGTAGATGTAGAGACTAAAATGCCTACTAAACTGAAAGACCCAGGTAGTTTCTCCATCGCTTGCTCAATTGAACAAGTGCAAATAGACCAAGCCTTGTGTGACTTAGGGGCTAGCACGAGCTTGATGTCCCTCACTATCATGGAAAGGTTGGGAAGCAAAGAGTTGAGACCATTCAAATTCCCCTTACAAATTACGGATGGCTCAACTAGGACTCCTCTAGGCATACTAGAGAATGTTCCTGTAAAGGTAGGGAAAATTCTCATCCCTACCGACTTCCTGGTATTGGACATGAAAGGGAATTCCAAATTCCCCATCATTTTAGGAAGGCCATTCTTGGCAACCGCTGGAGCATTAATAGATGTAAGGAATGGCAAACTCTCTCTAAATGTAGAGGAAGGTAGGGTAAATTTTCAGTTGATTAACTCTTGTAACAACCCTCCTTTTGAGAGCCATGTGTGCAGAATTGATGTAACGTCTCCAGCGGTAGAGAAAGAACTTAGCATGGAAGCAACCCCAAAGATATGCATGGTTGGAGATGCACCCAGTGGTGAAGTTGGAATTGCTGTCCATGCAGAAACAATACTTCCGCCGGGAGGAAGGAAGGCTAGGAAGCTCCGAGAGAAAAGAGCAAAGCGGAGCGCCATCGGCCGTATGAGCAGAAACGGCTATTTGAAGGAGCTCCATGGAAGAGAAGTGTGCCTGCACTTCTACGCCCAGCTGACCCCGGTTGACTTAAGAAAGTATGGTCAAGCTTAAGACCATAAATAAGCGCTTCTTGGGAGGCAACCCAAGTTTTCTTTCCCTTTTTCCTTTTGTTTTTGATTTAACCTCTTGAATAATTTGATAAGATCAAGAGGCAAAAATATCATTAATAAGTTTGTCTAGTGTTTTCAGGTTGAGAAAGAGAAGAAGAGCATAAAAAAAATAAAGTCAGAGGCCATCACGCCCTGGCCGTGATGGGGTCACTACCGTGATGAACTAAACAAGAGCACAGAAAGGATCACGGCCTAGCCGTGACAACCATCACGGGCGTGATGAGTAGGATGCCAAGGCCAGAGAGCATCACGGCCTAGCCGTGATGTAGATCACGGCCGTGACAGGGCAACTCCTGAAGATCAGAAACGATCACGGCCTGCCCGTGATAAGCCTCACGGCCGTGATACAATTTCTACCCAAGTTTTGACTGGAATGTGAAGCCAACACCCGCTACCGACTGGTAAGTTGTTCCAATTTTTCTCCTCTCTCCGACTTGATTATTTACATTGGAGACAATGTAAGTAATCAAGCTTGGGGTAGGGGTATTTATTTTTGCATTTGCATTGTTGCATTCATATTGCATTCACATAGGCATAGATTGGTATGATCACATTCTCTAGATTTCCCCTCACTTAGAACATGCATCCGATTGTGAGAACTTGGAGCCAAATGAATTGAGATAGTGAATTTTGAACCCAATTTTTCATTATTCTTGTGATATGGCTAAAAATGAAATTTCTTGAGATAGTCATTTGATAGTTGATAATTAGCATGTGGTTCCTTAGACTTGTGTACCTCACTGATTTTTGAACTACTAAATGTAAGATTTTGAGCCAAAAGGGGTATTCACTAAATCTACCCCATTTCTTGTGCAAGAGTGATTTAATTCCTCATGGACTGTATTTTCTAGAACTTGACTTGAAACCATTTCAAAACTTAAAAATTTCTGAAAACATTTTTGGAAATGATTGAGGCACTAGGTATTTTTCTGGCCTCCCGAGCTTTGAATGATAAATGCTACCCCTTAGTTGCCCAATTTTGAGCCTAAAGAAAAAAAAATACTTTTCTTGGTACCATGAATTAATTTGATAAATAATGCTTGGTATGGCACCTTTTAAAGTATTACAAAAGGGTAAAATGGTAGTTGAAAAAAATTGGGATGAAATAATTTCTCTTGAGCTATAAATCTCCCCTTCTCCAAACAAATAAAAATGAAATGAACAGAAAAAAATGGAGAAGGGGATGACAAAGAAAGTGAGAAATGAAAAAAAAAAGAAAAAAATATAATAGAAGGAAGAAAGGTGGAAAAAGTAAATCAAAGCCCCAAAAGGTATTTTAGAAGGTGTCATACTTTGTAATGTTTGATAATCTATCTAGCCTTCTTGAAAATTCCCTTTCTTTGATTTTCCCACCTAACAATAAATCCCATGGCCACATTACAACCAAAGGAAAAGACCTCTTGATTCTTAAGTGTTTTCATTAATAAAGTGGAGATTTGGTTAATAGTCAAGCCTATGGTAAAATACTTTCCTTGAGGAAATGGAGTGAATTGTCATAAGCCCTAAAACACTTGAGTGAGGTGAGATGAGTGCCCAAATCAGTGAGGACATGAACTTGAAGAACCTAAGCTTCTAATTGGACTTGAACTTGATTATCTCCTGAATGCTTATTAAAAATGCCTATTACTTGGATTAGCTTCTAGGGTTCTTAGTTCACTATCCATGCTTTGAAAGATTTATATCTTATGGCTCGAGTAATTGCTTGAGGACAAGCAAAGTTTCAAGCTTGGGGTGATTTGATGAGTGTGATTCCACCTCATCTTTGTCCATCATTTTTCATGCATTTTCATGTAGTTTAGGCATATTTTTATTAGATTTTAGGTTAATTTTCCTTTGGAACAGGTAAGGCGGTTTTCGTGTGTTGTTTTGCAGATATCAAGGGTAAATTGCTCAAGATCAACCATGATGAAGTTTGGATGAAGATGGAGCTTTAAAACTGAAGAAAATGAGCCAAACAGAGCCCATCACGGCCTAGCCGTGATGCCCATCACGGCCATGATCGAGCAAAACTGAAAAAGGAGAAAGGCTGAAGTCAGAGTCTGTCACGGCCTGGCCGTGATATCCATCACGGCCGTGACCCAAAACCACCACAAGTCAGAGAACATCACGGCCCAGCCGTAAAATTCTTCACGGCCATAACAGAGGGCTCGCGTCGCGAGCATCATTCTCGCCCCGCGAGAGACCGGATTTTGCAAAGCATCCAGAGGCAGAGACCGTCACGGCCTGGCCGTGATGGCCATCACGGTCGTGACGCGCATTACTTGGACCTGAAGAAACCGAAATAGATCAGATTTTGAGTTGGTTTGGGACTCTAACTTCCCCATTTCTATAAATATGGACCAAGGCATCAGATACAGAGAATGATCAACACATTAGGGGCTACTACTCTAGGCATAGATTTAGGATCTCTTCTCCTCTTCTCCTCTCTTCTCTTTTCTGATTTTCATTATGTTGTCAACCCAGCTTGTCATCTCCATGGCAAGACTGGAGTAGTAGCTTAGTTTCTAGGGACTAGGGCTCTGCCCAAGGTTTGTAAATGATGTTAATTTGATGTTGAAACCATTGTTGATTTCATAATTGTTTTAGATCTGATTTCTAGTGTGTTAATCACTCATAAATTTCGGCAACCGTTTATTTACGTGACATAGACGTTCTAAGGAGGAACCTAACGGTGAACTTAGGATCTCTAGGGTGATTCACTCGTAAAGCCCTAAGCAGCCACTGGTTTGTGAGATGTGAATGATCCAAGGAGGAACCTAGCGGTGAACTTAGGTTATTTGCATGACCGAGACATTTCAAGGAGGAACCTAGCGGTGAACTTGGGTGTCGGACCTATAGAAGTCAGACTTGGGACTGAAATCACGAGAGTTAGAAGCCGTCCCTCGAGGAGCAACGAGTTGTCACGAACGCAAAGGGTCCAATCTGGGATCGACTACCACGAGAGTAGGGTCGGGTCAATTGGGCACGGCTTTTGTAACCCGAGAGGGAGCTTAAGCTATCAGAGGATAAACTCGCCTTCAAGGCAATTTCGGTAATCAACAAAGGTAAATCTGTTTGCAACATAAACAGCCTCAAAGGTAACCCAAATCCCTAGGAATCCGTTTTAGATAAAAACCCCATAAACAATTGTTTTCTGTTTTAATTGTTCTCTGCTCATCTATCTTTCAATTCAAAACCAATTTCAAAACCCTCTTTAAAACTGTCCGGATATAATCGATTAGAATTTAATTGAGATTCGAGAACACAGTCTCTGTGGGTTCGATATCTTTTATTACTTGACGGCAGTCCGGTACACTTGCCGGATACGCACGTGCGTCGTCGCACGTCGACTTACGCCACACATCATTAGGCTATACTCTATTAGCCCCCCTTCAAGCTCAAGGTGGTGGCTGCAAAGGTACAACGTTGAGCTTGATCCTTAAGTTAGCAAACTGAGCTGAGGAGAGAGGTTTTGTGAGTGAGTCTGCTAGCTGATCACCACTGGGAACATGATGGACAGTGAGTGCTTTAGAGATAACCTTTTCTCTTACCAAATGAATATCAAATTCAATATGCTTTGTGCGAGCATGAAGGACAGGGTTGTGTGCTAGAGACACATGACTTAGATTATCACAGTAGAGTTGAGGAATAGTGTGAGGAATCTTGAGTTCAGATAGTAATGACTGTATCCAGGATAGTTCAGTGACTGTATTTTCCATGCTTCTATATTCTACTTCTATACTAGACCGAGCCACTAGTGGCATGGATGTCTTGTATTTTTGGGTCCTACGGGCTTAATGTGATGGATGTCTTTAAGTGTTGTGGGGAAGCTGATAAACCAGTCCTAACTTCCTTTGATCCACTTGGTATTGTATAGTCATGAATCATGATTTTAAGCATTATGTAGTTCTAAACTCCACTTTCTAGGCCATTTCTCCAAGTTTATGCTTCATTCCATTTCTCACCACTTCTCCATTTATCTAAGTTGGTAACAAACTTGTTTAGCTATATTTTTCTGCACAAAACCAGTAGCTACTCGAAAACCATCAGAATAGCAAAATTTCACTTCACTCGATACCTAAACCAATGTGTAGGTACCTGCCCAGATGCCTTATTTATAGATTAGGGAAGTTTGAATCCCAATCTAACACAAATTGAGATCAAAATCGATTGCTTCAGATCCAAGTAATGCGCGTCATGGCCGTGATGGATTCTGCCTTGGAAATTCTTCACTGGTTGGTCTGTCACGGCCGTGATGGCTATCACGGCTAGGCCGTGACGGATTCTGCCTTGGAAATTATTCACTAGTTGGTCTGTCACGGCCGTGATGGCCATCACGGCTTGGCCCTAGCAGCTTCTGACCTTTTTGTTCTTCTTTCTTTTTCAGCCCCCGCCGATCATGGCCGCGATGCCTATCACGGCTAGGCCGTGATGGGCTCTGTTTGTCTCATTTTTCTTCACTTTTCAAGCCCCATCTTCATGCAAGCTCCATCATGGTCAATCTTGAGCATTTTGATCCTTAATTACTGCAAAACAACACCACAAAACCGTTTTGGTGTTTCACTGTTTTTGTGTCATCAACGAATGAGATCAACCAAACCATTTTTGTGTTTCACTGCTTTTTTTAATAAGCAGTTGCAGTACCATGATAACTTCCCAACTCGCATGGATCCAAAAGTAAATTATAACTCTTTTAAGTGAAAATCTCAATATGAAATTTGGTTTATAAAAATATATATCAAATTAGTATAAGGTTAAAGTAATATTATCAAATGTTGTCATTTCAGCTCTGACATGATTATTTTTATTTATGCATTATAGGTCCTTGTCTGATCTTCGTTGTCTGCGGCTCCTCCCTTATCCTTACTTGGTTTTGCTTTGTCGAATAGGTAAGTTTTCTCAATACTCTCTTTTAAGGTTTTGCTTTGTCTAATATGTACTGATATGTGTGGTGCTTCTAATGTATTATGTGAATTATCGTGTTGTTTGGTAGTGGAGAGCTGAGCTCAATAGGATGTGATCTTGTCTGATTGTATGCTGATAATTTAATGTGTATGCATGTGTTTGTCAATATGTGTTGTTTGTTAGTGGAGAGCGGAGCTCAATAGGATGTGATCCTGTCCGAAAGGCGGGATGCTGGTTGTGTGCTGATAATTTAGAAATTATGCATGTGTTTGACAATTAACTGCTACTTGTTAGTGGAGAGCGGAGCTCAATAGGATGTTTGCTACAATATTTATCTAAGTTTGTATTGATTTACGCTGCAATTTATATAAGCTCAACAATGTTGCAATATTTATAGGTTAATGGTTTTATTTTCTGTTAGAGTTAATAATTAATTTACGAAAGCCTTAGTTTCTATTTGAGATTCAATATTAATGAGCATGCGTAACTTATCAAGGTATGCATGCTCATTGTATTGAATCTTGAATTGTCCAAGTGGGACAGTTTGGGAAAAAACTTTTTCACACTCGTACAATAGTCATTTCCATGTTCAAATGCCTTATATATATACTTGTTGAAATCTCGATCTGATGCATTTCCTTTTGTTCTCCTGGTGCATACTTGATCGCAGTGATTCTCACCGTGCTCGAGTCGTGTACTTGGAGACCGATGGGAAATGCTGCCAAAATTTTGTCAAGTATAAGGTATTTGAATATGGGAATAACTATTATTAGCCGAGTGTGGTAAAGGTTTCTTCTCGAATGGGATAGGTTCTTACCTTGTCATAAGAACGAGATTGATGGAGTTATTGGAATGCACTGTAATATATAAGTGTTATTGTAGGATTGGTCAGGCTATTTAATTACCAGCAATGGATATTCCGGAGAATCGGAAATGGATGTATCATAGGTTGGATCGGAATAAACGTCTTAGGAAAGAGTATAGAGTTGGAGTGGGTGAGTTTATAGAGTTTGTTGTTAGCCAGGAGAGATTTATACGGCTGGGCGTTGATCAATTGAGGTGTCCTTGCAAAAGATGCAAGTGTCAATCTTTCAAAAGCGTGGATGGAGTTGTAGTCGATCTTTATGAGAAAGGCTTCATTCCTGATTACTATTGGTGGAGTAACCATGGTGAGACGTTGCCTGACTTAAACCCGATTGTGTTTGAAGGTTCATACTATGGAAGTGGTGACCGGAGGGAAGAATTGAATCCATATGAGCAGATGATAATGGATCATGCTGGACCATCGGTTGGTGTTGTACTAGAAGAAGATGGGGGAGAAGATGGTGGAATGGGTTCCCAATACATAGAGGAGAATCTGAATCCCGAAGCTCAAAGATTCTATGATATGCTGAGTGTTGCACGATCTCCATTGTGGGAAGGATGTCGGGAGTACACGGAGTTGTCGATGTGCATGAAATGCTTGAGTATCAAATCTGACTACAATATGCAAGAAGGCTGTTTTAATCGCCTCACCAGGTCAGTGTCCAAGGCGTTGCCAGAAGACAATCGGATGCCTACTAGTTTTTATCATGCTAAGAAGTCTGTGGAAAATTTGGGTATGGGGTGTTTGAAAATTGATTGTTGCCCGAATGGATGTATGTTGTACTATAAGGATGATTCAGTGAAAGCATAACATGTTGTCAATTTTGTGGTGTGGATCGGTATAAGACAACCACTAGGATGGCCATTGAGAAGAATAGGTCGCTAAAAATGATGTGGCACTTTCCGCTCTTGCAAAGAATTACAAGATTTTACTCTTCGATGGCCACTGCAGCTCACATGAGGTGGCATAGTGAGCATGAGGGAGCAAGATGTCTTGTGTCATCCATCTGATGGAGAAGCTTGGAAGCATTTTGATAGGGTTCAAATGGCATTTTCGCAGGACCCTCGCAATATGGTGTGTTGACATATGACGTATCTTTGAGGGAGAATTTCATCATGAAAGCAGCTTTGATGTGGACGATCAACGACTTTCCCGCCTATGGGATGATGTCGGGTTGGATGATTGCGGGGAAGCTTGGATGCCCAATATGTATGGAGCGATCGAAGGCATTCATGCTTAAAAACAGTCGAAAGATCTCATATTTTGATTGTCATCGTCGATTCCTTCCAGAAGATCATCCTTATAGGCAGAACAAGAATGCATTCAAGAAGCGTTGTGCGGAGACAACACAACCTCCACCATGTTTGACTGGTCCTAATGTATGGCGCAGAGATCACAAGACTTACAGCTCGTCCATGAATCCCAAGGAGAACATATTCCTGATTATGGCATCAACCATAATTGGACAAAACAAAGTATATTTTGGAGGTTGCCGTATTGGAGGACGCAGTTTACTCCGTCACAACATTGATGTCATGCATACCGAGAGGAATGTGTTTTTGAATGTGTTTGACACTTGTGATGGACATCATGGGGAGGACAAAGGATACAAATAAAGCCCGATTAGATCTGGCTAAAATTTGTAATCGGAAGGAGCTTGAGTTGAGCGCAGGATCGTGGTCGTGGCGGGACTTATCAAACCGAAGGCAAGTTATACACTAAGAAAAACACAGACATTGGCCGTCTGTAAGTGGGTTAAAGAACTAAAGTTACCGGATGGGTATGCTTCCAATCTGGGTAGATGTGTTGACATTAAGGAAGCAAAGTTACATGGAATGAAGAGTCATGATTGCCATGTGTTCATGCAACGGTTGCTTCCAATTGTGTTCGACGATTACCAAAGCAAATTTGGAACCCACTTGTTGAGCTTAGCCACTTTTTCAGGGAGCTTACATCGACAACACTAAATGTGAATCAATTAAAGGATATGGAAGTCAAGATACCCGTTTTGTTATGTAAGCTGGAGCAAATCTTCCCGCCGAGTTTCTTTGATTCCATGGAACACCTGCCAGTTCATCTACCTTACGAAGTAAGAGTTGGCGGCCTGCCCAATACCGCTGGATGAATCCATTTGAGAGGTAAACAACATCTACTATTTTACTTAATACATATGAAATTCACGAACACGAGAGCGTAGTTTAGCTTTCCCTAAAACTAGTAATTATTTTTATGTATCCCTCTTTAATAGGTTCCTGCACTCCCTTAAACACAAAGTCAAGAACAAGGCACGAGTGGAGGGTTCCATTTGTGAGCATACTTAGTAGAGGAGACTTCCACTTTTGCCTCTTATTTCTATCCGGACGAAGTTAACATGAGAAGGACAAGGATGCCTAGAAACGTTGATTCGGGCGAAGGAAGTTCAACTAGTCCTCCTATATCAATATTCAACTATCCGGGCAGATTTAGTGGCAAATCAAAAGGATATTTCTTGGAGCAGCGTGACATTAATGTTGCTCATCTGTATATCCTTCAAAATTGTGAAGAGGTCGCGCTATATTTAGAGTAAGTTTCTACAATGTCTTTTATAAGTTCAATTGACATTTATGATTATTAATCGTCCTGCTGTTAATCTCCCATATGTAGGATGTACGACAATTTTCTAAGGGATCTCCAACCTGACATTTCAAACGATGAGGTTGATCGAGAAATTACTTCTCACTTTGCTACGTGGTTCAGTAAATATGTAGGTTAAGCATCTTTATTTGTTGCAATACATTTTATCTCCTTAAATATATAGCATGTATAAGAATAATATAATATTTGATTTGTTAGGTACTAGATCCAGAAAATAATGTTCAAAATCCATTGTACAAATTTGGCATGGGGGCCTAACAGATGGGTTACATCATGGAATACTTATATTGTAAATGGATATAAATTTAACACAAAAACATGGAATGAAGGAATGCAGACGTGTAACTATGGTGTTTGTGTGCGAGCCACTGATTGCAATCTAGAAGATGATTTCTATGGGGTTCTAACTGACATCCTTGAACTCGATTATACCGGTTTCCCCGTGATGAAGTTAGTTATCTTCAAGTGTGATTGGTTTGATCCTACTCTTGACGTAGGGACAAAAATCGATAACAAATATGGTATTGTTCAAGTTAGGCTGTCTCGAATGTATAATAAGGCGTACGACCCATTCATTTTTAAACAACAGGCAGATCAGGTTTATTACTCGCCATATCCCGAAGGACATCAAGGCTGGTTGGGTGTTATTAAGATAAAGGCTCGCAGTATAATTACTGATAATGTAATCAACCAGCCTGAAAAAGATGCTCCGTACCAAGATGATGAATTTTCAAGACCCCACGTACCGTTACAAATTACGCCGGACATTATTGTTAATTCTCTGGCGGACATTTCCGGAAATGGGGAAGAAGTTGAAAGAGAGTCAATGGATCAATCCGAGTTGGACGCATCTAGCGAAGGTACATTCCGATCAAGTGATACTGATGAGAGTAAGGGTGAATTTAGTGACGGAGATTCTACTTAGGTAATTTATTTATGTCATAATTCATTGTGTAAATGTCATTCTACTTAGGTAATTTATTTTTGTATTATTTACACTGTTGTGTAATCATCTTTTCATTTTTTTCACAGATGGCAGATTCCTCTAGAGGTAGGGGTCGTCATGGAGGTCGTCGTGGAGGTCGTGCTGCGAGAGTCCCTTCGCCGGCCGACCCACAGCCATCTGATCGAGACCACCTTACCAGCACCTCTGTGGACGGGACACCTCAGGGTGATGGAGTTGCACCCCCTACCCAGCCTCATGTGGTCGGGACACAGGCTGCACCCTCATCATCCACACCTACGATAGGACCATCATCATCATCGGGACAGAGAGTCGTGGTCCATCCGACAGGAGGATTCTTCTTATCCCTAAGGGGGATAACGAGTAAGCTAATTTAATTTTTTTAATATATATAAAATATCGTTAATTTCTATTTACTTGTTTTTTTAATTTATTTATAACATTTATTAATGCTCTAATTTTCTTTGCAGGTTTCTCGCGCATGAAGGGCCCTTCTGATTCGATATCGAAGATCCTGCGACGCAAGTTTGATAGTCCATGGCCTCCATGGAAGGCCATCCCAGGGGGCCATAGGGATTAGTTGTTTAAAGAGTTTAAGGCAACAATTTATTAAGTTATTTAAATTAAATTTACATTTTATATATATATATATATATATATATATATATATATATATATACACATGAATTTCCTAACAACTGTAAGTTGCAGAAAGAGTATAGGTGGGACGTAGCTTTAGAGGCTCTCGTCAGGGACATTTTTGAGCATAAAGGCTCACTGGTCATGAAGAATCTGACGAACAAGCTGAGGCAGGGTAAGAATAAGGGGAAGTGGGTGGATCCTGAGATTAGGAGGCAACTGGACCAGTACTGGGCTACTGAGAAGTTCCAGGAGATCCAGGCCACAACTCGGCGTAATCGAGCTTCTGATGGTGGCGCATGTGCTTGGACCGGCGGGTCTAAATCAACCGCCGCCCACTACGACGAGCTGGTAATGCATTAAACTTTTGACTTAATATACTATTTAATTAATTAGTTTTCATTTTTAATTATTCTTATGAATTTAAGATTATATTTTCTGTGCAGAAAGCACAGAAACAGCGGGCCCCCACTGCTATGGAGTTGGTGGAGAGGATGAAGAAGTTGAAGTCGGGGACATGGGTCAACGACAAGGCCCGTAACTATGCTGTAAGCAAAATAACAATTTAGTGTTTACTTGTAATTTATTATAAATGATTTGTTAATATTGGATATAATTTTAACTAAATCTCTTCAACTATACTTTGTAGGTGGGCTTCAACGAGAAGAAGGACGATGCCATATCACGTGCCTCACAGTCACAAGATGAGGCTTTGAATGGTGATGGGCTCAGCCTCTCCTATCTCCGTCGACTGATAATGCCATTTATTTGGAGGTCGTCGGGGTAGGAACAAGAAGGGGCATGATGTGCAGCTGCATGCGGCGCGTGCGATTCCGGCAAGTGTACCGGATCGCGTCAAGTAATAAAAGATATCGAACCCACAGACCGTGTTCTCGAATCGCAACCGGTTTTGAATCGATTAGTTCGGACAGTTTTAAAGGGGTTTTGAAAAATGTTTGAATTTGAAATTGAAATGATAAACAAACAGAAAACAAATGTTTTTGGGGTTTTTCGATTTAAACGGATTCCTAGGGATTTGGGTTACCTTTGAGGTCGCTTATGTTGCTACAGATTTACCTTTGTTGATTACCGAAATTGCCTTGAAGGCGAGTTTATCCTCTAATAGCTTAAGCTCCCTTTCGGGTTACAAAAGCCGTGCCCAATTGACCCAACCCCTACTTTCGTGGTAGTCGATCCCAGATTGGACCCTTTGCGTTCCGTGACAACTCGTTGCTCCTCGAGGGACGGCTTCTAACTTTCGTGATTTCAGTCCCAAGTCTGACTTCTATAGGTCCGACACCCAAGTTCACCGCTAGGTTCCTCCTTGGATCATTCACATCTCACAAACTAGTGGCTGCCGGGCTTTACGAGTGAATCACCCTAGAAATCCTAAGTTCACCGCTAGGTTCCTCCTTAGAACGTCTATGTCACGTAAATAAACGGTTGCCGAAATTTATGAGTGATTAACACACTAGAAATCAGATCTAAAACAATTATGAAATCAACAATGGTTTCAACATCAAATTAACATCATTTACAAACCTCGGGCAGAGCCCTAATCCCTAGAAACTAAGCTACTACTCCAGTCTTGCCATGGAGATGACAAGCTGGGTTGACAACATAATAAAAATCAGAAAAGAGAAGAGAGGAGAAGAGGAGAAGAGATCCTAAATCTATGCCTAGAGTAGTAGCCCCCAATGTGTGATCCTCAGATCTGATGCCTTGGTCCATATTTATAGAAATGGGGAAGTTAGAGTCCCAAACCAACTCAAAATCTGATCTATTTCGGTTTCTTCAGATCCAAGTAAAGCGCGTCACGGCCGTGATGGCCATCACGGCCTGGCCGTGACGGTCCCGCCCCGCCATCCTCGAAAAATTCAATTTCGCGACGCGAGCCCTCGCCTTCATGGCCCGTGATGAATTTCACGACTGGGCCGTGATGTGCTCGACTTGTGGTGGTTTTGGGTCACGGCCGTGATGGCTATCACGGCCAGCCGTGCCGTGATGACTCCGACTTCACCTTTCTTCTTTTTCAGTTTTGCTCGATCATGGCCGTGATGGGCATCACGGCTAGGCCGTGATGGGCTCTGTTTGGCTCATTTTCTTCAGTTTTAAAGCTCCATCTTCATCCAAACTTCATCATGGTTGATCTTGAGCAATTTACCCTTGATATCTGCAAAACAACACACCAAAACCGCCTTACCCATTCCAAAGGAAAATTAACCTAAAATCTAATAAAAATATGCCTAAACTACATGAAAATGCATGCAAAATGATGGACAAAGATGAGGTGGAATCACACTCATCAAATCACCCCAAGCTTAAAACTTTGCTTGTCCTCAAGCAATTACTCAGGCCATAAGATAAATCAATTAAAGCATGGATAGTGAACCAAGAACCCTAGAAGCTAATCCAAGTAATAGGCATTTTTAATAAGCACTCAAGAGATAATCAAGTTCAAGTCCAATTAGAAGCTTAGGTTCTTCAAGTTCATGTTCTCACTGATTTGGGCACTCATCTCACCTCACTCAAGTGTTTTAGGGTTTATTGACAATTCACTCAATTTCCTCAAGGAAAGTATTTTACCATAGGCTTGACTATTAACCAAATCTCTACTTTATTTATGAAAACACTTAAGAATCAAGAGGTCTTTTCCTTTGGTTGTAATGTGGCCATGGGATTTATTGTAAGGTGGGAAAATCAAGGAAAGGGAATTTCAAGAAGGCTAGACAGATTATCAAACATTACAAAGCATGACACCTTCTAAAATACCCCTTTTTGGGCTTTGGTTTACTTTTCCACCTTTCTTCCTTCATTTAAATTTTTTTTTTTTCATTTCTCACTTTCTTTGTCATCCCCTTCTCCATTTTTTCTGTTTATTTCATCTTTATTTGTTTGGAGAAGGGGAGATTTATAGCTCAAGAGAAATTACTTTCTAGCTTTTTCTTCCCATACTTTTTCCAACTACCAATTACCCTTTTTGTAATACTTTAAAAGGTGCCATACCAAGCATTATTTATCAAATTAATTTATGGTACCAAGAAAAGTATTTTTTTTCTTTAGGCTCAAAATTGGGCAACTAAGGGGTAGCATTTATCATTCAAAGCTCGGGAGGCCGGAAAAATACCTAGTGCCTCAATCATTTCCAAAAATGTTTTCAGAAATTTTTAAGTTTTGAAATGGTTTTAAGTCAAGTTCTAGAAAATACAGTTCATGAGGAATTTCAACACTCTATCACAAGAAATGGGGTAGATTTAGTGAATACCCCTTTTGGCTCAAAATCTTACATTTAGTAGTTCAAAAATCAGTGAGGAACACAAGTTTAAGGGACCACAAGCTAATTATCAACTATCAAATGACTATCTCAAGAATTTTTTATTTTTAGCCATATCACAAGAATAATGAAAAATTGGGTTCAAAATTCACTATCTCAATTCATTTGGCTCCAAGTTCTCACAATCGGATGCATGTTCTAAGTGAGAGGCAATCTAGAGAATGTGATCATACCAATCTATGCCTATGAGAATGCAATATGAATGCAACAATGCAAATGTAAAAATAAATACCCCCCACCCCAAGTTTTGATTACTTACATTGTCTCCAATGTAAATAATCAAGTCGGGAGAGAGGAGAAAAATGGAACAACTTACCGAGCCGGTAGCGGGTGTTGGCTTCACATTCCAGTCAAAACTTGGGTAGAAATTTTATCACGGCCGTGAGGCTCTTCACGGGCAGGCCGTGATCGCTTTCTCGGTCCTCGGGAGTTGCCCCGTCCACGGCCATGTGGATCTACATCACGGCTAGGCCGTGATGCTCTCCGACCTTGGCATCCTACCATCACGCCCGTGATGGGTTGTCACGCCAGGCCGTGATCCTTTCTGTGTTTTTTGTTTAGTTTATCACGGCCGTGACCACCGTCACGGCTAGGCGTGATGGCCTCTCGACTTTATCTTTTTATGCTCTTCTTCTCTTTCTCAACCCGAAAACACTAGACAAACCTATTAATGATATTTTTGCCTCTTGATCTTCTCAAATTATTCAAGAGGTTAAATCAAAAACAAAAAGGAAAAAGGGAAAGAAAAACTTGGGTTGCCTCCCAAGAAGCGCTTTATTTATGGTCTTAAGCTTGACCATACTTCCTCAAGTCAACCGGGTTTGGCGCATAGAAGTGCAGTACACACTTCTCTTCCATGGAGCTCCTTCAAATAGCCGCTTCCGCTCATACGGCCAACAATGCTTCCGCTTCGCTCTTTTCTCTCTGAGCTTCCTAGCCTTCCTTCCTCTCGGCGGAAGTTTTGTTTCAGTGATGGACAGCAACTCCAATTCCATCACCGCGGTGCATCATTAGCCATGCATACCGCGGAGTTGCTTCCATGTTCAGTTCTTCTTTACCACCGGAGACGTTGTATCAATTCTGCACACATGGCTCTCAAAAGGAAGGTTGTTATCGAGTTAGTCAATTGAAAATCGATCCTACCTTCCTCTACAGCTTAGAGAGAGTTTGCCATTCCTTACGCCTATTATTGCTCCAAAGACTTGCCAAGAATGGCCTTCCTAAAATGATGGGGAATTCAGAATTCCCTTTCATATCCAATACCGGAAGTCGGTAGGGATGAAGAATTTCCCTACCTTCACGGGGACATTCTCCAAGATGCCTAGAGGAGTCCTAGTTGAGCCGTCCGCAAATTGTAAGGAGAATTTGAACGGTCTCAACTCTTTACTTTCCAACCTTTCCATGATAGTAAGGGGCATCAAGCTCGCACTAGCCCCTAAGTCACATAAGGCTTGGTCAATGTGCACTTGTTCAATTGAGCAAGCGATGGAGAAACTACCTGGGTCTTTCAGTTTAGTAGGCATTTTAGTCTCTACATCTACTTGCTTTTTCCTCGACCAACCTTTGTGGGAAAGGTATCGGGGTTGGTACGGTGGTGGAGGGACGTATTTTCGGCTCGCTCTTCTTTTTCGCTCGTGTCCTCCTCCGGTTCCACGTCCATTTCAGCTACCCCCACCCCAAGCTTATCATCCCTCAAGTGTATGACATTGCAATGCTCGTTGGGATTTGCTTCGGGTTGCCCCAGGAATGCACCCTTAGGTCTCGAGTACGTGCTGGCTTGTTGGGCAATCTGGTTTTCTAGCATCTTGTTATGAGTTGCTAAGTTGTCTACCTTAGATGCTAGATCCTTTATTGCCTCACTCACTGCCCTTCCTTGTTGTCTAAACTCCTCATTCTGTTTTGTCTGAGTTTCGACAAAACTTTCAAATAAAGTCTCGAGTTTAAATCTTTGTACCTGAGGATACCCCGGTGCTGTTCTCTTATTACCTTGACCCTCTTGGAACTCATGATTAAGCGTGTTGCTGTAGTTGCCGTAGGAGAGGTAAGGGTTGTTTCTTCTTTGGTTGTAGGGATTTGGGGGAGCATAGTTGGGCAGCTTCGGGTTCGTATCATAGTATTTGTTACAAGAGTTCACTTGTTCACCCGAAGCGCCGGATCCATGTGGGCATCCCATCATGTCATGTCCCTGCATTCCACAAATCTCACAAACAAGGTTAGTAGCACCTAATGCACTCACATTAGCTCTTTCCAGCCGATCAAAACGTTTATTAAGTGAGTCTATCTTTGACATAATAAGATCTGTGCTATTTACCTCAAACTTACCCCCCGAAATCTTGTTCAGTTATTACCTCTTTCGGATCCCCATTGGTGGTAGTTGGTGGCGACATTCTCGATGATGTTGAATGCCTCAAAGTGAGAGGCCTATTCATAAACGCTCCACCGGGCTGCAGAATCTAGTGACACCTTCAAGAGTAGTCCAATCCGTTATAGAAGGTGTGCACTATTAACCACCTCTCGAGTCCGTGATGTGGGCATGACTCAGCAGTCCCTTGTATCGATCCCAAGCTTCCGAGAACGATTCTCCGTCTTTCAAAGAAGCCGTGGATGCTCCGGGTTCTTATGTAGGCCGTCTTGGATGGAGGGAAGAATTTCTCCAAGAACGCCGCTCCAGCTTGGTCCCAAGTGGTCAAAGTGTTAGCGGGGATTTGCTTGGCCGTGCCTTCGCCTTTCCAAAGTGAGAGATGAGGGGAACAGTCTCAAACGCACAACATCGACCGAGGCTCCATGAACCGGATTGCATCGGTGAACTCTAAAAATGTCTCTATGTGATCGGTCGGGTCCTCCAAGGCAATCCTCCGAATTGATGTTGCCTAATCATGTTGATTAGCATGGGCGGTATGGTATAGTTTTTCGCCTCAATCTCTCGGCCTTGCAATCCCGGTTCGCAAGCCTCTCGCATTTGGGGCTGCGTAGTCCTTCAAAGGCTTTGTATCCAGGTTGATTCGCCATGAGTGGAACCGGACTCAACCTTTCTCCCTCTCTCCGTAGTCTTCTACGTCCCCGGAAGGTCCTCTCGATCTCCGGATCAATCTCACTAAGGCTCCCAAGACTTAGAGATCTTTGCATATAACACACAGAGAGATGGATACAATAGAAGGAAAAGAATGTTTTTGATTTTTTTTTTCAGAAATAAAATCAAACAAAAAGAAAAGGTCTTAAAAATCAATTCAAAATTTGAATTGAGATTCGAAAAGGCACACCCGCAACGGCGCCAAAACTTGATGTGTAGTCGCGGTGCAGCGTGCATTCCGGCAAGTGTACCGGATCGCCGTCAAGTAATAAAAGATATCGAACCCACGTAGACTGTGTTCTCTAATCGCAATCGGTTTTTGAATCGATTAGTTCTGGACAGTTTTAAAGGGGTTTTGAAAAATGTTTGAATTTGAAATTGAAATGATAAACAAACGAAAAAAAATGTTTTTGGGGTTTTCGATTTAAACGGATTCCTAGGGATTTGGGTTACCTTTGAGGTCGTTTATGTTGCTAACAGATTTACCTTTGTTGATTACCGAAATTGCCTTGAAGGCGAGTTTATCCTCTAATAGCTTAAGCTCCTTCTTCGGTTACAAAAGCCGTGCCCAATTGACCCGACCCCTACTTTCGTGGGTAGTCGATCCCAGATTGGACCCCTTTGCGCCCGTGACAACTCGTTGCTCCTCGAGGGACGGCTTCTAACTTTCGTGATTTCAGTCCCAAGTCTGACTTCTATAGGTCCGACACCCAAGTTCACCGCTAGGTTCCTCCTTGAAATGTCTCGGTCATGCAAATAACCTAAGTTCACCGCTAGGTTCCTCCTCGATCATTCACATTTCACAAACTAGTGGCTGCCGGGCTTTACGAGTGAATCACCCTAGAAATCCTAAGTTCACCGCTAGGTTCCTCCTTAGAACGCCTATGTCACGTAAATAAATGGTTCCAGAAATTTATGAGTGATTAACACACTAGAAATCGATCTAAAACAATTATGAAATCAACAATGGTTTCAACATCAAATTAACATCATTTACAAACCTCGGGCGAGCCCTAATCCCTAGAAACTAAGCTACTTACCCAGTCTTGCCATGGAGATGACAAGCTAAGTTGACAACATAATAAAAATCAGAAAAGAGAAGAGAGGAGAAGAGGAGAAGAGATCCTAAATCTATGCCTGAGAGTAGTAGCCCCCAATGTGTGATCCCCGTATCCGATGCCTGGTCCATATTTATAGAAATGGGGAAGTTAGAGTCCCAAACCAACTCAAAATCCGATCTATTCGGTTTCTTGGATCCAAGTAAAGTGCGTCACGGCCGTGATGGCCATCACGGCCTGGCCGTGACGGTCCCTCGCCCGCCAATTCTCGGAAAATTCATATGTCTCGCGACGCGAGATATGTCTGCGACGCGAGCCCCGCCTTCATGGCCCGTGATGAATTTTCACTACTGGGCCGTGATGTGCTCGACTTGTGGTGGTTTTGGGTCACGTGTGATGGCTATCACGGCCAGGCCGTGATGCACTACGACTTCACCTTTTTTCTTTTTCAGTTTTGCTCGATCATGGCATGATTGGGCATCACTGGCTAGCCGTGATGGGCTCTATGGCTCATTTTCTTCGCTTTAAAGCTCCATCTTCATCCAAACTTCATCATGGTTGATCTTGAGCAATTTACCCTTGATATCCGCAAAACAACACACGAAAACCGCCTTACCCATTCCAAAGGAAAATTAATCCTAAAATCTAATAAAAATATACC